>CM038039.1:137339093-139839093 GCA_021397845.1 Areca catechu | reverse complement strand
ATGCGAAGAGTCCTTACTACATGCCATCAACAGTAGTGATCATCGACCCATAATCAGATATGAAATTGGATTTCACATAGTTTGTATATTAAACCTACTTAATGCATTGGATAGATCGATATATACTGATTTTATTTTCTACTATATATCATGTTTCGACTTGCTTAGGATTTATAGAATTTTTATAAATACATATTTTCTATTTAAAATAGTTTTAAAATAGATGTATTTTTACTATAAATTATTAAAAAAATCCATGCTTGAAATCCTAGGCATTTTTCTATTAAGAGGATCAGGGGTTCCCCCAGCACTAAAAGGTGGCTATTTTTACCTTCCTTCGGGTATAGTACTTTTCTTCATCCTTGAATTTTGATTTGGTCATATAGTTATCAACAATCTTTTTCTTTTTGTAGATGGCCCAATATCTGAATGATTATTTCTAGTTGTAGGGCTATGCCGTCATGATAGAAAAGAAGTGGGGGAGATGCAAGGCTAACTCCTCGAAGCCAAGTTGGCCAAATCCTTCATCGAATCTTAAGCTAACCGTTTTTGGTGTGCGGTCAGTTTGCTTGAAGAAAAACTCTCCTCCTAGAGTAAAAAGAGGTAGGAGTCTAATGACACACTAGCGGAGGCACGTCGCAAGCTGACTAACTCCAAGGCTCGAATGGGGACTACAATTCAGGAGGGCATGGAGGCCTACAAGCTCTCAGATGACTGTAGGGACCAAAAGATTGCATTCTTCACTCTGGGCAACATTGAGGGGAAGGATGAGGTTTGGAGGTAGGTGGCTGCCCACTTTCCAAACCTAGACTTGACCTTCCTAGATAAGGAATTTGAGGTCAAGGATGAACTAGCCCTAGGATCTAAGGGAGCCACAGACCCCCTTATGCTAATTGCCTAAACCTATTTTCTTTTTCTTTCCCCCATATTTTGTATATATACCTTCGATTTACCTCTTGATCAGAAAATCTCATTTTGTAGAGCCTTCGGGTTCATTTTTGGAAAATATCAATGAAAACATCTTCTATTCAATCTGTAGTGTGACTTTGCATTGTATTGGAGCTCCTAACTTCCGTGGCTTGGAGCACATAAGGAGATGGGTAGATTAGTAATGTATTAATTATATCTTTCCAAGGATAGGAGTTAGCATTGGCTTGATGCCTTTATGTCGAAGGTCCTATAGGTTTGTTTGGATTCATAGATCTAAGGTGCAGCATGCAGAAATTTCAAAACAATTTTGGACATGGATCAAAAGAATATATTAACTAATTAATCTGTGCATGCAAGATCTAATCTAAATACCTATATATCAATTTTGTATATGTAGAATCAAAGCAAAAATCTAAAATAAAATAATATGAAATCTGAAATGAGTATATACCTTATGCACTTATTTCGTTTCTGAACAGATCAAATTTGGATGTCACATGTTTCCTTCAAAGCTGTTCAAGTGTTCGGCCTCTACAGGTATCCACGTGGAGCTGACTTGATCAGGAGCCTCCAAGACAACTAGGGGCTAGCTCCCTTTTTAGGACTCATTCCTTCAACTATTGGATCTAACTTCTTTCTTTGTCTCTTCTCAAGAATAAAGAAGATGAGGACTTTGCAGTATGAACACCTTCATGCTAGGAGGAAGGGAAGAGGAAGAAGAAAGGAGAGAGAACTTCTTCTCTCTATTTTTTCTCTTACTCTCTCTGTATGTAGCTCAAGGAGGAATAGGAGGCGCAATATAAGAGGGGGCACCAAAACAAGAAAGAGAGTCACCAACTATGTTTCTCTCCCCACTTGTTTGCATTAGGAAACTCTTTTCTTTGAGCAATTAAGATCTAGCACAAGAAAGAACGAGCCCTTCTTTTATTCTTGTGCCATCTCTCTAGATAGATCCCATCCAAATTACTTTGAATCAAATTCAAACAAGGATTAGGATAAGAATTAAAGTCCCTAACTAGAAGACTTTAAGAGTAAAAGGGGTGCCAACTCCTTAGCATTGAATTTTTTCCTTCGACAAAATTTTATGCTGCAATACCTTCTTCATGCCACTTTGAATTTTGTGCACCATATCTCATTTGTGAGTGGAGATAAGGATAGGAGATAGAGAATCCTAAGGGGGAGCCAACTCTTGAATCTCCCCTCCTCTCTCCCTTTTCTTTCATTCAAAAATAAGTATCACCCCTCTTTTTAGTGCGCCACCTCTTGGGTTTCTTCTTGGGCATGGGATAAGGGAGTGAAACCTAGGCAGCATTTCTAATTCCTAATCTAATTAGGAATTAATCCAAGCCCTATTCATATCAATTTTGAAATCAATTTGAATCAAACCCAAATCCTAATCCAATTAGGATTTAAATTCAATTCCTAACATAACTAGGAAACCCAACTCGAATCTAATTCAAACATATTTGAGTAAATCCATAATCTTAATTTGATTTGGATTTAAGTCCAATTTTTAATTGGACTAGGAACCCAACTAAAATCCAATTTGAAATTATTGAGTCAAACCCAAATCCTACTCTAATTAGGATTTAAGTCCAATTCCTAATTGGACTGGAAAGTTCAATTCGACTCATATTAGACCAAGCCTAATTAAATTAAATCTATGTTGATTTAGTCAAGACATGAATGATCAATCAAATCAAATTGCAACTACTGCAATTAGATCCTCCTTATCATTTGCTCTGATTTGTATCTCTTAAAAATTGATCTTAACTATTAATCATATTGATAATTAGGTTTTTGATCAAACCAATTAGTCAAGTCTAAACCCCTATTATGTATGACTTCTAGATCATATTTTGTCTGGTAATGAGATATACAATGATCTCTATCATAGTGTCATTGAAACCCCTTTCAATGGATTAGAACAATTCCAACTCATCTTAATCAAAGATATTAATCTAAAAATAATCCAAGTGACTTCTTTAAATCCCCCAATGTGCCTAGCAACATGTAGTGAAGATTTTAGCAAAATTAGAATATATAGAACTCCAAGGTGTGGTTATCATGTGATCAGTTCTTCTATCATAAGTCCTAAGAAGTTGAAGTTTATTAAAAAACTTGTCAAATCCCATCATTTATTATATATAAGATTTGTTTGACTTGAGTTCATGATGTGAATCTCATGGAAAAACTTCTCCACCATTCACTTTATCCTAGCCAAGGTCTTCTGAACTCAATCTTATAAATCATATAAAACTACTCCTTGTCTATCAAGGTCGACAGATCCCATCTAGCTACACACCTTACTCCTATAGTAAACCTACTATAGCCAACTTATACTACCAAGTGTATGAGTAATCAAACTATAGCAACCTCACTATGAGTAGCCAAGCCATTGTAAGTTAAAAAACCATTCACACTGCTACAATATCAAGAAAGTCACTAATGAATGAGTAGACATCCAAGTGACTTCTTGTATGGTCATGCTCAGTACCATGGTCATGCTCAGTACCATTATTCTCAATACTATTTGCACTCTCACTATAGTACCCCATACTTTAGACTCGAGACTCATTTATCCAAAAAAATGATCCCTGCATCAATCTTGATGGATCAATCATTGTTACTATAATGATCCAATGATCAGAAGCAATTTAGAAATTAATCTATAATGATATATGCCTCAAATTCTCAACTCTTGAGAATATGTATCATCATCTATTAATTTCTTGGATGATACATAGATATATATGTAACATGTATGATCAAAATAACCTAAATTAATAATATCAAATATAAAATTATATCTTAGAAAGAAAATATATGTCTTCTAGATTGGCCTTTAGGGCATGCATCTAATATGGTTAGCCCTTGGTACTTAATGTCGGGTAAGGGTCTTATATGTTAGCCTCACCATTAAGCCAAGGATCCTTAGGTTAATCCCCAACATTCAACCTCAGATGAGGGTCTTATAAGTTTCCCTCACCATTAAGCAAAGAATCCTATAGGTTAGCCACCGACATGCAGCATCGGGCAAGGGTCTTATAAATTAGCTCTCACCATTGACCTAGAGATCCTATAGGTTAGCCTCTAACATTCAGCATCGGACGAAGGTCTTGGTGCGGGCACCAGGCTCAGGAAGAGACTTCAACCAATACAGACTAAGCTAGATTCTTTATGGATGGAAGATTAAGAGTTTGAGTCCTATAATAAGCCTTAATTGGTTTATTAGTCCTGTATTTATTTCAAATTGAGTCCTATATTTATTTCAATTGGGTTTTTATTATAAGTGAGTCAAGAGAAGTTCAGTCCTAGTCCAATCTGGTTTCAGCATGACCAAATAAGGAAGGTGGGTGCATGGACCATGGGATCACCAACTTGGAAGTCACTTCATCACTCTACTTTGCCACATCACCAAGACACCTCACCATAGATTGTCGTCCAAGAAGAGAAGGAATTTGAATTTGAATGGGTCCACATTTTCTTCCACAATCACCGCCCCTCTTCATGAAGACGCCCCATCATTTTCTCCTTTTATTTTGGTGTAATTTGAATTTGAATTCAAATTTTGAAAAGGCTTTGTGGTCTATAAAACAAAGGGCTCCAAACCTTCTTGTAATGATGAATGATGAATTTTGAATGATTGAAATGAAGTTTCTTGAAAGAATTTCCCTTGCTTGAATGCTTGGTCCCTTTTGAGAAGGTGGGCGTGAGGCCTAGAGTGCTCTTCCCTTTCCATCTCCACTCATCCAACCTAGCTTCATCCCACCCTCTTTAGTCCATTCGGCCAACCAAAGGATCACTTCCTTAGTCCACATCTCCTCCAATTCCAATGGATCCAATCATTCAAGGAGTTCTTCACAAGATCAAGCCAAGAGTTGTCATCCCAAAGAAGCCATAGAAGATCCGTGCCAAGACTACTCCAAGCTTCTCTTCTTCATTTCAAAGATCCCTCCCCTCACTTCTCTATTTTATTCCTTATTCTCTAATCTCCCCTAGATCTCTTTGTTACAGGATCCCTGGGCTTCTAGGCTGCAAAGAAGAAGGTCTCCAGTGTCAAGAACCAGATACAAGAGGCTTTGCAACCTAAAGAAATCTCCCTGTCATCTAGGAACTTCTTCTTTGAGTGTTCTCAATGCTAAACTTTAAATATTAATTGCCAGGTAACCCTCTTTAGAAAGGCTTTCAGATATGAAATTATTAGATTAAACTTAGCCCTAATCTGAGTGGTTTTTTAATGATGAAGGTCCTCCTCTTATTTCCTTTGAATGGTTTTTTTCTAGTCAAGTTTAACATTTAGATTCCACTCATAAAAATTTTACTTTTTTTACATTGAATGCCTTCATCTTATTTACTTCATTTTACATTTAGTCATTGCTAATTCCATTTAGGATACATTATCTCATCATCATCCCCCATCATCTTGGTATCAAAGCATGGTAGGATAGGGCTTTGCATCTTCTTCAGTACTTGGATTCGATCCTTCACCATGGCCGTCTGGTCATAGAAAAAAAAAGGGCTACAAGACCCTCACACCCCATTCTACAGGAATTTCCTATGGTGTGTATGGGTGCTGATGTGATTGACCCTTGAAGGGGAACACAACAAGATAAGTTTTAAATCCTAAAGAATAGTTTTGCATCATTCGAATCTTGCATCTTTAAAACTTTTGTTGTTATATCTTGCTTGCATTGTCTAAGTTCCAGTAACTACCCAGCATAGCACAGATTTTATTTTTTAATTTTCTTTCATCTGGTATACCATCTATGAGTTAGGAGTGTTCTGTGATTTTTTTGGAATTTTCTGAGATTGATACATAGCACTTCTTTATCCCACTTCAGAACTGCAACACAAAAAAAAATCTGCACCTAAATTTAGGGTTCATTTGCATGTTTGCATACATCTCATGGTAAATCGATTTAAGGGCATCAATATGACATGGGGGCAGGATTTCATTACCTATCCTTTGCCCAAAACCACCACCCTTCATAGCTAACCCAATCCTTAACTAAAACTGAGTAGTACTCTAATTCTTAGGGAGATGCACAGGTCTAGTTCAAGTCATTTGGGAAAACTAGTGTACCCACTCCTGCATCTATTTCTGAAAGCTGGTGTCTAGGCTAGAGGTCAAGTGGCAAACGCCCTAAGTGACTTTTATGGTTTTTAATTAGGACCCAGCGAGAGCTAGGGGAGCCTCTCACATACCCACCTCTTACCTGGCCAGTGGACAGGATAGCTTTTAATTTGGTTATATTTAGTCAACTCACCTTACTTGAGCTACTAGGTCTAGCAAATCCCTAGCTCGAGTTTAAGTCTGTGTGCACATGACAACTAGATCAGGGGCACCCTACCAACAAACCCAAGCTCAATCAAGTGCAACCATGGACCAAAATTTTGAGACCTTGATGAAAACCCTGAATGATCAAATGGCCTGATTGAACCAAAACCTGACTGACCAATTGGACCAGACCAACCAAAGCATGACTGATCAGATGACCCACATCACTGCTAGGTTTGATCGATTAGAGGCTCGTACCCCTAGAAGAACCCATGAAGTCCATATTGAATTAGAGTCTAAACTAGTGTTTGGTACACCCATCAACTCTAGGCTCCGCACCAAGACCTTTTCCCTAAACCCAACCCTAGGATGCCTCATCAAGACCCTTTCTTTGAGCCAAATCCTAGGAGAGCACCCTATGACACAGCTTATGAGCAAAATCCTAGGAGACCTAATCAGGACCAAATGGACCATGATGACCAAATCCTTAGGAACATTAGGTTGGAAGCACCCACTTTTGATGGAAATCTAGATCCTAAGGTTTATATAGATTGGGAGGAAGATATGGAGATTATTTTAAGTGGAATGAAATGCCTGAGGATGGAAAGGTTAGGTTTGCCCGAGTGCATATATGGGGTCCAGCTGAGTCTTATTGAAACAATGTTCAGCAAAGGAGGGCGTATGAGTGACACGAACCCATTAGGACCTGGAAAGGAATGAAGAGCAAGCTTTGCGAAAGGTATATCCCTGTGTCAAAATCTCTAGACCACTTAGAGAGGTTGACCTAAGGTAATGGATCAGTCAGTGATTATATTGATAGATTCGAGCATCTAATATGCTATATTGTGAAAATGGATCCATATGATATCCTAATCCGATTTGAAGATGGTTTAAGGGAAGATATCTGGAGAGAATTGTTTTGACATTATATCTATAGTTTGGAACAAGTCTACTGAGTAGTCCAAAACTAGGAGAGGTCCTTGAGGCATGCTAGATCAAGTACTTTGGACCTAAATTCGACCTCTACCAACTTGAATCATATCCCCATTGGTCTGACACCTAGTGTGAACCAGACTTTTGTTGATCAACCCTCATCTATATCACCTCCAACCTAGAAGGATGACATTGAAAAAGAATTAGGTATGGCCGACCCAGGATTAGTTGACTAGAATGAAGCCATAGTGAAAGAACAATTAAAGGAGGAAGAATTAGAACCCATAATAGAACTATATGAGGCTGACATGGGTTTGGTAGATGAATATGAAGGAGAAGACTTCGAGAAGGACAACTCTAGTACCTTACCTGAGACAATCCTTGTAGAAGATAAGAGTGTTAAGCCTAGTCCTGAAACATCAGAACAACAGGAAATTATTAAGGACTTGGTTCCTGTAAGTCAATGCCCTTAGGAAAAGCCTACTCCTTTAGCCTCATCCCAATACCTCATTCAGCTCCCTTGTAAAGAGTTCATTCCTTTAACCCCAGTTGATAACCTTTTTCTGGAACTGACCAAGTATTCCTTTCAAGAAAAATTTGCACTTACAATAACCAAATTCTCCATCCATCAATTTGACCTTATGAAACCCATAGATCAAGATTCAAATGTTAAGGTCATCTTGAATAACCAAGGTCTATCCCATGTTTCCCATAGATTGCCCCAAGACTCTAATTCCTATTTCCTACCCTTTTTTGAGTGTACACATGTTTCTAAAGCCATTAGGTTATATTTTATTGAGATCACCAGGTTAAATAAACCCTTAGAGCCGATCCCATTTGTGACATACTTTTGGAAGACCTTATGGCATTTGCTAGGAACCCATGGTAAATTCTCATGTGCATACCAGACCAGGGTCAAACCTAGAGAGTCAATAATCTGTTAGGTTTAGGCCCTAAAGAGTCCAATAAAATTTTTCTCAATAGGAATACATAGTTGAGTCTGTTTTTGTCAAGTATCAGCATGAGTCTCAGAGTCCGCAAAATCATATGCACAACATATTAAGGACTTGCATAAAGAAATTAGTAAAAAGATTCAAATGAGCAATGAAGTCTATAAGCATATGGCTAATTCATGTAAACGAATGAAAGAATTTAATGAAGGAGACTCTGTAATGATTAAACTTAGACCTAAAAGATTTCCACCGGGAACTATGAACAAACTGCATGCCTGGGGAGCTGGACCTTTCAAAGTAATTAAGAAAATTGGACCTAATGCATATGTGTTAGAGTTACCACCATATTATGGCATTAGTTCAACATTTAATATTTCAAATTTGAAAGAATATAAAGAGCTGGCATTAATTCCTAGTGAGCCTTCTGGGCCTTATCTTGCTTTTGAGAGCGAAACCCTACTTGAGTGTCCACTAGCAATTCCACCAGAGCGGAGAGATAATGTTGAACGTATCTTGGATGACGAGGTGATTACCACTAAAAGTAAGGGCTATCAACATTATCTGGTTCGTCGGTAAGGCCAACCAGAATTTGAGGACTCCTGGATCACCCAAGAGGATCTACGGCAAATTGAACCAGACCTACTAGAAAGATATCATAGTCAGGCCGATCCTTACTCGACAAGGTCGAGTTCCTCACACCCGGGAAGAATTGGTGCGGGCACCAGGCTCAGGAAGAGACTTCAACCAATACAGATTAAGCTAGATTCTTTATTGATAGAAGATTAAGAGTTTGAGTCCTGTAATAAGTATTAATTGAGTTTATTAGTCCTGTATTTATTTCATAATTGAGTCCTGTATTTATTTCAATTGGGTTTTTATTGTAATTGAGTTAAGAGGAGTTCAGTCCTAGTCCAATCTGGTTTCAGCACGACCAAATAAGGAAGGTGGGTGCATGGACCATGGGATCACCAACTTGGAAGCCACTTCATCACTCCACTTTGCCACATCACCAAGACACCTCACCATAGATTGTTGCCCAAGAGGAGAAGGAATTTGAATTTGAATGGGTCTACATTTTCCTCTACAATCATCGCCCCACTTCATGAAGACCCCCCATCATTTTCTTCTTTTATTCTGGTGTAATTTGAATTTGAATTCGAATTTTGAAAAGGCTTTGTGGTCTATAAAACAAAGGGTTCCAAACCTTCTTGTAATGATGAATGATAAATTTTGAATGAATGAAATGAAGTTTCTTGAAAGAATTTCTCTTGCTTGAATGCTTGGTCCCATGTAAGAAGGTGGGCGTGAGGCCTAGAGTGTTCTTCCCTTTCCATCTCCACTCATCCAACCTAGCTTCATCCCATCCCTCTTTAGTCTATTCAGTCAACCAAAGGAGCACTTCCTTAGTCCACATCTCCTCTTTTTCCAATGGATCCAATCATTCAAGGAGTTCTTCATAATATCAAGCCAAGAGTTGTCATCCCAAAGAAGCCATAGAAGATCCACGCCAAGACTACTCCAAGCTTCTCTTCTTCATTTTAAGGATCACTCCCCTTACTTCTTCATTTCAATCCTCATTCTCTAATCTCCCGTACATCTCTTTGTCACAGGATCTCCAGGCTTCTAGGCTCCAAAGAAGGTCTCTTGTGTCAAGAACCATATACAAGAGGCTTTGCATCCTAAAGGAATCTCCCTATCATCTTGGAACTTCTTCTTTGAGTGTTCCTAGTACTAAACTTTAAAGTATTAATTACCGGGTAACCCTCTTTAGAAAGGCTTTCAGATATGAAATTATTAGATTAAACTTAGCCCTAATCTGAGTGGTTTCTTAACCACAAAGGTCCTCCTCTTATTTTCTTTGAATGGTTTTATTTCTAGTCAAGTTTAACATTTAGATTCCTCTCATAAAAATTCTACTTATTTACATTGAATGCCTACATCTTATTTACTTCATTTTTCATTCAGTCATTGCTAATTCCATTTAGGATACATTATCTCATCATCGTCCTCCATCAGGTCTTATAAGTTAGTGTTTGGAATTGTGTCCCAAAGCCAATCGCCTGGGTTGTAGGCAGCTGAGCTAAGTATTATATTTTTTCAATGAATTAATAAAATATTATTTTTGGCAGCTCATCACATATTGAATTTCCCTGAAATGAACTCTTTTCTATGTGATGAAGTCCTTAGGACTACACTGACTTCGATACAGAGAGGATGTATCGAGTGGTCCTTAAACCCGATTCACAACCAAAGGATATATTATACTGGACGGTAATATATCAAGTATAGGTTGCTGTAGTTCACATCGTTTGGTTGTCCTCTTGACCAAATGAGTGTGGTGACACTGATGAGATCTGCAAGTGGGATATATGTGATGTCTCATTGAACGTGACTCCGTGCAGTCCCTTTCTGCCAAAGGGATACTCACGATTGGATATGGGTATAAGTGTCCCTCTGACCTGAGGTCATCATGGTAGCTTGCAAGCAACTCCCTGTGCTTTGGTGCCGGACTACCCGAATTTTTAATCCGGTGATGGAAGGTTTCTGGGTATAGGCAAGTACTTGTGGAGCAGTGATGGACCAAGATGGAATTGACCTGTCCTAACAGTTTGGATTGAATGTCTCGCAGTATCTTAATTTAGCAAATCCTCGGTCGGGGTAGCCCTAGTGAAGAGTCACTGGGCTTGCGAGGTTGAGACACGTAGTCGACTGACTCAATCTAGGTTGGCAGCCCAATCTCAGTCGTCCTGAGCATTAGAGGTCAAAGGGATGAATTATATGGTAACCATATGCCAGAGGTTCGATAGTTTGCTCCCATATCTTCGACCTATCCGGACGCCGGGACCCATTGCTAGATGGTTTCCTGTGCTGGTACTGGAATCGTTTCAGTACTACCATTTAGGTTCGAACCTATGAGGTCACACGCCACAGAGGATAACTCTCTGATCCGGATACCGAGTTCGATTGGTAATCGCTTCGGTTTTATGATCACGGTATTTTTTTTTAGCACCTTTTTCTCGGTCTTGCCCTTATTTGGGTCAGCCAAAAATTATTCCAGGCTGACCAGGTCTGCGCCAAGATTTTTCTGAATCAGATTTGATCTGATTCGGAGCTAATTTCGGCCTTCAATTGGTTGTGAACCAATTGAATTTTATTTGGGCTTGGACCATTCAAATTGAATTAAACCAATTTTTGGGCTTGAACCTTTGGATTTAAATTACTTTGAACCCATTCTTTTGGACTGGTTATAATTGGATTGAACCGGATTTTTTTTGGACCGTTTTCTATTCTTTGAACGGTTTACACGGTGATTTTGATGCTGGGCGTATTCCACATCGTGGAAGCCCATTCGGCGTCTCTTCTTCTTCCCTCCACCCTTTAGCCCTTACCCCCCTTTTAATTACTCCTAATGGCTGGTTTAAGGGTGATTTTTTCCACCGACGTCCTTTGGACTCCCTCCCTCTCCGTTGTTTTATTTCTCCCTTGCTGCAGCTCTCTTTAAAACCAGCAGTCCCCTGTTCAAAATTTTTTAGAAGAGGGTCACCGTGTGAAAATTTAAAAAGGGGCTGAGAGAGTTCATACTTCTGAGATTCCTTCTCTTTCCACACGTGATCTTGAGGGCTTTGTTTTGGTGAATAAAAGGAAGAGAAGTCAAGCCATTAATCCCTGTTCTGGTGCTCAAAATCTCTGCTGCAGCAATTCTATTTTGCTGTTGCAACCTGTGACCGTGAACCATCTTCCGGTGGCTAGCACCACGCGTGGAGAGGGATCGGAGAGCCCCGGGTGTGTCTCCCCTCTAGAGGGAGTATTCTTCTACTCCTCGGAGCAAACCACGTGAGCCGGGATCGTTCCAGTTGCCCAAAATCCCACGACGAAGACAGCTACTCTGTTCTGCTGCCATTTTCATGCAGCAGACTTCGGCGAGTTTTGATGATTTATTGGCTTAGTTTTTCTTGTAGAAACTAGTGCCAAATCGAAGAGGACTTCCTTAATAATCTACAGCTCAAATTTGGGAGTGATCAGAGGTCCGGAAGGTGGCATTCCGGGGACTTTTCGGAAGCCCAGTTTTCAGCCCAAGGTGGAAGACGACCGGAATAACTTTATTCCAGTTATTCCAGTCTATTCCAGGTTTATCCCAGACTTATTCCAGCTGGGAATAAGGTATGTTTTTGGGTTTTAATTTCGGTGCATGTGTAGATCTAGATTTATTAAAATGTTTATAAATATTATATGTCCTATATCATGCCAATACATGCATTTTGCATATGCTAGATCCTGTGTGGAGTAGGTATTTTCCGTATTTATTTTAAAAATATTTTAAAATATTTACCTGATCCCTGTGCTGTTGCATGCTTAGCGTAGGCACCTGCACCACATTTTTACTTTCAGTGGTATCAGAGCCAGGTTCTAGAGTAACATATCTTGATGCATGTATAGTAGATTAAATTGTTTAATCTTGGGATTAGAGAGTACTTTTAGGAACCTAGTTGGGACCTTCACCATGGCCATGTGTCTTTGACACGATGCGGTTCATCTGTGTTGGCCTCTTCATAAGAATCCTTTAAGGAAATCAAAAAGAAATTAAAATTATTTTACAACTTTGGCATGATTTATAATTTTGTTATTTGAGTCATATAATATTTATAAAAGTATAAATCTTGATATGATGCATGATTTAAGATGTAAAATTGTTTTACATAGAGACTTAATTAAAAAATATTTTAATTAAGTATTTGGCTTAATAAAAATTTTTAGGTTTATGAAATCTAATAAAATTTGCATAAGCCAAATTGGGTTAATTGGGTTAGCTGATTAGTTGGGTCCATAACTGGGTTAGACCTAAGTTTAGTTGATTCGTTCATCTAAAATAAATCCAATTAGTGGCTCTGTGGACGCCCGAGTCTTTAGGCAAATCTGATCGGGTCTGGTAAACCGACTGGTGTCGAGGTAGGTTTGGCATTTGTGATCTTGGTTGTATGAGGCTACCTCTTTCCTGGCCAACTTGGTTGGTGTGGCGGATACTCACCCATGATCTCACCTACCTGGCTAGTCGAGTCAACCAGAACTGATTGGAAAAGCTCAATGACTCGAGTTAACCCATGTCACCCAGGTTGATCGGTCTGACTGATCAATAAGTGCCCATGGATCAATTGTTGATTTAATTCAACCCTCCTGGAATCTGATTGATTCAGTGGGAGGATGATCCATGTCCTTGTCTCTTCTCTTCTGTCACAACTAAAAATCCTCTAAAATTATTAGGTCCTTAAAAGACTAAGTCAAAGGGTTGACAGTGTCTTAGCCTCCCATTAAGTTGGATGGAAATATGTCCACTAGCTTGGTGTGCATCGACAGTTCCATAGAACGGGTGTACATCCGGTGACTGGAATTTCTATCTGATCGATGATGGTTCAGTGCAACCTCCTTAACAGGACCAGGTGGGCCGGCCATAGTCGGGCTTGGTCTTTAATTAGCTGGAAGCATTGGGTTTATCATTTTAATGGTTGGACCTAACCAGAGACCCGCAATAGGAGGCCCCTAGGCCGATTGGGGTGTTCTCTGGGGCAAAATTTTATACTAAAAATTGTTTAGGGAAACAATTGGTTTACGAACCTACCTTTAGGCTCGTATGGGTGAGCTGGCCATAGTCGGGCTCATGTGAGGCCTATTGGATTTCAGTACCCACTTGAAAAATGTTGTTTTCACGGATTGGAGTCAGAGGCTACCAATCTGAAAAATTAGTGGGAGAAACCTTTAGGTTAAAGTCCAAGTCTTTTGGTTAAGTTATTAATTCATAAACTAATTTGGTCTTGTTTTCTTTTCAGATGTCTTCAAACTTATCGCTCTGGTCACTTCTTGATAACGAGAAATTAAAGGGTCACAACTTCGATAGTTGGTATCGAAAGTTGAGAATAGTTCTGGAGCACGAACGGATCCTGTATGTGATAACGGATCCGGCACCTGAAATCTCTCCCGGTAATGCACGGAGTGCGGTCAGAGATGCTTATCTGAAGTTGGTATCTGATCGGACTACTGTCCGTTGCATTATGTTAGCGGCGATGAACGACGAGTTCAGTCACAAATTCGAGGAGGCCCAACCTGATGAAATCCTTCAAAAGTTGAAGGAATCCTTCGGCACCCTGGATGATGTAGAACGGTACAAAGTGTCTTGTGCCATCTACAACTCCAAGATGCCGAATGGCGGTTCAGTCACTGATCATGTATTGTACTTGATCGAGCTGATTGAAAAACTGGACAAACTCGGATGCCCCTTGCACGAGCAGCTCGGCAAGGATGCGATCCTGAATTCTCTTCCCTCCTCCTATCTTGACTTTCTTGATCATTACAGAATGAACAAGCCTGCAGTAAACTACCATGGTCTTTTGGGATTACTGCAGACTTTCGAGAAAGACCACCAACTTAATAAGGGGGTGGTGAATTTAATGGGAGGAGGTAGAGGTCGTCGTCCCTTTAAGAAAAGGAAGAAGAAAATAAATAAAAAGGGAAAGAAGGCGCAGAATGCTCCTGGCCCGAGTCAGACCAGGAAGTTTAAGGCAGATCAGTCTTCTGCAGAGTGCTTCCGCTGCAAGGAGAAGAGACACTGGAAGAGGAACTGTCCTCTTTATATAGCGTCCCTTGATCCGAACAGGCCGAGAAAGCAGAAGTCTGCTGGACAAGGTATGTAAATGATAAGACCTTGTAATTACTCAATTGTTGATACTGCTAACTGGGTATTAGATACTGGTAGTCCAATTCATGTTTGTAATTCGTTACAGGGACTTCAAGTTAGCAGAAGATTTGAAGATGGAGAACAGTTTCTGAGCATCGGGAATGGAAATCGTGTTCCAGTACTGGCGGTTGGAGTCCTGCGTCTTGTACTGTCGAACTAGTCGACTGTCACTATTGTCCTAGTTTCATTATGTGCATAATCTCTGTAGGCCTTTTGGCCAATTGTGGTTTTGAACTATCAATAAAAGGAGATTTTTGCAATGTTATTTTGAATAATGCTGTTATAATGAAAGCTAGATTAAATAATGGCATATTTCTACTGTCAAAGCCTATTAGTGTAATGTACACTTCTAGCAAACGCCCAAGGTTAGATAATGTCAATAATTTGTATCTTTGGCACTGTAGACTATGTCATATTAACCAAAATAGGATAAACAAGATGCGAGGAGATGGACTTCTCGAGGTCAGTGATTCTGAATCACTGCCCACTTGTGAATCATGTTTACTTGGTAAAATGACCAAGTCACCTTTTTCTGGAAAAGGTGAACGAACTACAGAACTCCTAAGTCAAATACATACTGATGTATGTGGACCAATGACAATTTGTGCCAAAGGAGGATACAAATATTTCATTACATTTACAGACGACTTTTCGAGATTCGGTTATGTCTTTCTAATAAGACATAAGTCTGAGTCGTTTGAAATGTTCAAACGATATCGTAATGAAGTAGAAAAGCAAACTGGAAAAAGTATCAAAACCCTTCGATCTGATCGAGGTGGTGAATACTTATCTGCTGCATTTTTGACATATCTTGAGGAGAATGGAATTCTCTCTCAGTGGACTCCTCCAGGAACACCACAGTTGAATGGTGTGTCCGAAAGGAGGAATCGAACCTTGTTGGACATGGTTCAATCCATGATGGGCTTTGCAACTCTACCGCTATCCTTTTGGGGATATGCGCTTCAGACAGCCTGTTACTTATTAAATAATGTTCCAAGTAAATCTGTTGTCTCCACTCCGTATGAGATGTGGAATGGACATAAACCATCAATCTCACACCTTCGGGTCTGGGGTTGTCCGGCTTACGTAAAGTGTTTAGACTCAGACAAACTTGGTCCTAGGTCTGATCGGTATTTATTTGTTGGTTATCCTAAGGAAACCAAAGGGTATTTCTTCTACTTGGAGAATGAACAAAAGGTGTTTGTTGCTCTTAGAGCTATCTTTTTGGAAAAGGAGTTCCTTGGAGAAGGAACTGTAGCCTCTAAGATTGAACTTGATGAAGTTCAGCCAATAGAAGAACCTGCACACTCTAAGGACATCGTAGAATCGGCTGTGATTGATTCACACCCTGAACCCATTAGGAGATCTGGTAGAATACCGCGTCAGCCGGACAGATACTACGATTTCTTGGTCCGGGACGGCGATCCCATTGAGCTCGATGAGAACAATGAGGATCCGATCACCTATATGGATGCACTTCAGAGATCTGACTCTGAGGCATGGCTTGGAGCCATGCGATCCAAAATGGAGTCCATGGAAATCAACAATGTTTGGACATTGGTTGATCCGCCTAAAGGAATAAAACCCATCGGGTGTAAATGGATCTTCAAGAGAAAAAGGGGCGCAGATGGGAAGGTAGAGACCTATAAAGCTCGTCTGGTTGCTAAGGGGTATCGTCAACGATATGGTATCGATTATGACGATACATTTTCTCCTGTGGCAATGCTCAAGTCTATTCGGATCATGCTTGCTTTGGCAGCATATTTTGATTACGAGATCTGGCAGATGGATGTCCGAACCGCTTTCCTAAATGGGGAGCTGGAAGAAGAGGTGTATATGATACAGCCTGAAGGGTTCACATCCACAGATGAATCAAAAGTATGCAAATTGCAGAAGTCCATCTATGGACTCAAGAAAGCATCTCGAAGTTGGAACTTACGGTTTGATAGGTGTATCAAATCGTATGGCTTCGTTAAGAACGGAGAAGAACCGTGCATCTATAAATGGGTCAATGGTTCTGTGATTGTATTCCTAGTACTGTATGTTGACGACATTCTCTTAATCGGGAATGACGTCGCAGCATTACAAGGAATAAAGGTCTGGTTATCATCTCAGTTCTCCATGAAGGACTTGGGTGAAGCTTCTTACATACTATGTATGAAAATCTATAGAGATAGATTTAAGAAGCTTCTTACATACTATGTACGAACTCTTTCCTTTGTGATGAAGTCCTTAGGACTACACTGACTTCGATATAGAGAGGATGTATCGAGTGGTCCTTAAACCCGGTTTACAACCAAAGGATATATTGTACTGGACGGCAATATATCAAGTATAGGTTGTTGTAGTTCACATCGTTTGGTTGTCCTCTTGACCAAATGAGTGTGGTGACACTGATGTGATCTGCAAGTTGGATATATGTGATATCTCATTGAACGTGAGTCCGTGCAGTCCCTTTCTGCCAAAGGGATACTCACGATTGGATATGGGTATAAGTGTCCCTCTGACCTTAGGTCATCACGGTAGCTTGCAAGCAACTCCCTGTGCTTTGGTGCCGGACTACCCGGATTTTTAATACGGTGATGGAAGGTTTCTGGGTACAGGCAAGTACTTGTGGAACAGTGATGGACCAAGATGGAATTGACCTGTCCTAACAGTTTGGATTAAATGTCTCGTAGTATCTCAATTTAGCAAAACCTCGACCAGGGTAGCCTTAGTGAAGAGTCACTGGGCTTGCGAGGTTGAGACACGTAGTCGACTGACTCAGTCTGGGTTGGCAGCCCAATCTCAGTCATCCTGAGCATTAGAGGTCAAAGGGATGAATTATATGGTAACCATATGCCAGAGGTTCGATAGTTTGCTCCCGCATTTTCGACCTATCCGGATGCCGGGACCCATTGCTGGATGGTTTCCTGTGCTGGTACTGGAATTGTTCCAGTACTACCATTTAGGTTCGAACCTATGAGGTCACACGCCATAGAGGATAACTTTCTGATCTGGATACCGAGTTCGATTGGGAATCGCTTCGATTTTATGGTCACGGTATTTTTTTTGAGCTCCTTTTTCCCGGTCTTGCCCTT
Organism: Areca catechu; assembly: GCA_021397845.1. Taxonomy (NCBI): domain Eukaryota; kingdom Viridiplantae; phylum Streptophyta; class Magnoliopsida; order Arecales; family Arecaceae; genus Areca; species Areca catechu. Next base: position 139,821,189 of record CM038039.1, on the reverse strand, counting down.
GTTTTGGTTAGCCGAAAGTTGTTCCAGGCTGACCAGGTCTGCGCCAAGATTTTTCTGAATCAGATTTGATCTGATTCGGAGCTAATTTCGGCCTTCAATTGGTTGTGAACCAATTGAATTTTATTTGGGCTTGGACCATTCAAATTGAATTAAACCAAATTTTGGGCTTGAACCTTTGGAGTTAAATTACTTTGAACCCATTCTTTTGGACCGGTTATAATTGGATTGAACCGGATTTTTTTTGGACCGTTTTCTATTCTTTGAATGGTTTACACGGTGATTTTGACGCTGGGCGTATTCCACACCGTGGAAGCCCATTCGGCGTCTCTTCTTCTTCCCTCCACCCTTTAGCCCTTACCCCCCTTTTAATTACTCCTAATGGCTTGTTTAAGGGTGATTTTGTCCACCGACGTCCTTTGGACTCCCTCCCTCTCCGTTGTTTTATTTCTCCCTTGCTGCAGCTCTCTTTAAAACCAGCAGTCCCTTGTTCAGAATGTTTTGGAAGAGGGTCACCGTGTGAAAATTTAAAAAGGGGCTGAGAGAGTTCATACTTCTGAGATTCTTTCTCTTTCCACACGTGATCTTGAGGGCTTTGTTTTGGTGAATAGAAGGAAGAGAAGTCAAGCCATTAATCCCTGTTCTGGTGCTCAAAATCCCTGCTGCAGCAATTCTGTTTTGCTGCAGCAACCTGTGACCGTGAACCATCTTCCGGCAGCTAGCAAAAGCGTGGAGAGGGATCAGAGAGCCCTGGGTGTGTCTCCCCTCTAGAGGGAGTATTCTTCTACTCCTCGGAGCAAACCACGCGAGCCGGGATCGCTCCAGTTGCCCAAAATCCCACGACGAAGACAGCTACTCTGTTCTGCTGCCATTTTCGTGCAGCAGACTTCTGTGAGTTTTGACGATTTATTGGCTTAGTTTTTCTTGTATAAACTAGTGCCAAATCGAAGAGGACTTCCTTAAGAATCTACAGCTCAAATTTGGGAGCGATCGGAGGTCCGGAAGGTGGCGTTCCGGGGACTTTTCGGAAGCCCAATTTTCAGCCCAAGGTGGAAGACGACTAGAATAACTTTATTCTAGTTATTCCAGTCTATTCCAGGTTTATCCCAGACTTATTCCAGCTAGGAATAAGGTATGTTTTTGGGTTTTAATTTCGGTGCATGTGTAGATCTAGATTTATTAAAATGTTTATAAATATTATATGTCCTGTATCATGCCAATACATGCATCTTGCATATGCCAGATCCTGTGCGGAGTAGGTATTTTCCGCATTTATTTTAAAAATGTTTTAAAATATTTACCTGCTCCCTGTGCTGTTGCATGCTTAGCGTAGGCACCTGCACCACATTTTTACTTTCAGTTAGCCCTTACCATTGAGCTAGATGTCTTGTAGGTTAGTCCTTGACATTCAGTATCAGATAAGGATCTTATATGTTAGCCCTTTCCATTGAGTCGGGGGTCCTATAGGTTAGCCCCATATGTTCAACATTGGCTGAGGGTCTTATAAGTTAGCCCTCATCACTGGATTGGATTCTACAGGGACACAAGTAGAATCCACATGATTAGTTAATAATAACAATATTGTTCAAGTAAAAATTGTGTCACTGATAATACATTCAAAGATTTTCTGAATTCTAAGGATGAGGCAAAGGTGTTCCATTTAACTGCATGAGATGATATGTACCAGGTCGATGACCTCTTCCACCAGATCTTGGCCTTCCCAATTTGATGATAGCTTCCCTTGGCTGGTTGGCTGAGATACCTTGGCCCACTATAGCACTAGGTCTCCAACATGGAATAACTTGTCTTGGACTCATGCAATGTGGTACCGAATGACTCATAATCGATAAGTTGCCATCCTTACAGTCATCCATTCCTGAACCTCCTCAATTAGATTCAAGTTTGCCCTTAATTTCTCCAAGTTGCCATCTTCATCAAAATTCTCTACTCGAGTGGACAAAAGCCCTACCTCCAATGAGATCACTATTTCAATCCCAAAAGTGAGGTTGAAAGGTGTCTCACCCGTCAGAACTCTTCGCATGGTCAGGTAAGCCCATAGGATGTGGTGCAATAGCCTATATTCCTTTTACTTGGTCTAGTTGGATCTTCAGTCCCTGCAAAAGGGTTATGTTAGCAACCTCGGCCTCCCCGTTACCTTCGGGGTGGCTAATGAAATTAAAATAGTGGGAGATGCCTAGGTCCCTACAGAATTCCATCAACTTAAAGTAGCTAAATTAATGGTTGTTATTAGAGATAAGGGTTCTTAAGAGGCCAAAGCGACAAATGACAAACTTCTAGATGAAGTCCTTTACTCAAGCTTCTATTATCTTGGCAAGGGATTCAGCTTCTATCCATTTTGTGAAGTAGTTTATGGCCACGAGCAAGAACTTTTGCTATCTGGGAGCTTGGGGAAAGGGCTCGAGTACATCCATCCCCCATTAAACAAAGGGCCATGGTGCATTGATTAGGATCAGTAGTGTCACGAGCTATCACTATATGTTTGAATACGAGTGGAATTAGTCACACCTCTTAACCATATCAATGGCATCTTGTTGCAAGGTGGGCCAGTAGTATCCTTATTACAAAACCTTGTAAGACAAAGCTCTACCCCTTAAGTGGTTTTTGCAGATTCTTTCATGGACTTCTTACAAAGCATACTCCACCTCTAAGGGTTGCAGGCATTTCATTAATGGCTAGGAAAAAGATCTCTTGTATTGTCTTTATAAATGACATACCGGGCCTGGTGCCATATTTTTTGGACTTTTCATTAATTGTCAAGAAGATTCCCATCATGGAGATACCGGGCTAATGGATCAATCTAGCAGGGTTCTACATCAAGCTGTAACACAGGCGTGAACTCCTTGATGCTAGGTTCTTTCACTACTTTGAGGAAAACCTATGCATGAAGACTATGCAATGTAGATGTTGCAAGCTTTGACAAAGTATCAGCCTGAACAATCTCTATTATAGGGATCTACCGGATATCAAAACTATAAAAGGGTTGGATTAGGTCCTTCACCTTCTAAAGATATTTCTTCATGTTTTCCTCTCTCATCTAATATTCATTTAGCACATGGCCGATGACATGCTACGAGTCACTATAGGCCTTCAAGTATTACACTTCCAATTCCTTGGATATTCTGAGGCTGGCAATCAAGGACTTATATTTGGCTTCGTTGTTTGTAGAGGAAAACCTAAATCGAAGAGTGTACTAAATGACGTCTCCCTTAAGGCTGGTGAGAATTAAGCAAGCTCCTAACTTGTTGGCATTTAAAGAGCCATCCATGTGCATGATCCATTGGTCTTCTAGGTCCTTCTCCACTAAATCATCCTCTATTGGCTTTTCCTTCGGGATGGTGTATCTAGTAATAAAATCTGTCAATACTTGTACTTTTATGGAGGGTCATTGTTGAAACACAAGACCATATTTAGAAAGCTCCAAGGCCCACTTGGCCACCTGGCCTAATGTGTCTAGTCTATGTAAGACCACCTTGAGTGACTGATTTATGAGGATAACTATGGTAAGCACTAAGGACGAAGCTTTCTAGCCAAGGTTACAAGAGTAAAGAATAACTTCTCAAGCTGAGTATACTTGTTTTTTGCATTCTGCAAAACTTTACTAATGTAGTAAACTGGTCTTTACACTCGATCCTCTTCTCGGACAAGGACAGAGCCAATGGAGGAAAGGGAAACTGTCAAGTATATGTATAGCTCTGCACCTACTTCTGGCTTACTAAGAAGTGGTGGAGTACTGAGATAGCTCTTGCGTTCTTCGAATGCCATCTGATACTCATCAATTCATTGGAAGTCCTTCGGCTTCTTTAATATTTTATAAAAGGGGAGACATCACTCAGCCAATCTAGAGAAGAACCAGCTAAAGGCATCCTAGTAAGTCACTGCACCTCTTTCAGCATCCTTGGGGTGGCCATTTGCCTTATAGCATGATTTTTTTAAGGTAGGCCTCAATCTCTTTATGTGACACCATGAACCCGAGAAACTTACCAGACATCATCCCAAAGGTGCATTTTACCAAGTTCAGCTTGATGTGTGATAGTTGTTACAAATAAAAAAATTAACCCAACTTTATTTAATTAAAATTAATACTTTTACATAGTGTTTTTGTAGGAAATAATTTCATAAATGCAAAGAGTTCGATTTTAGGAATCCAACATTGTAAAGAACACTTAAATCGGACCTGAAACAATCTCAAAATCTTATTTTAAATGAATTATAAGAAATTGCATGGCTTTTAGGGCAGCCGGTCCATCGTGGACTGGCCATTTGGTCTATGAATTAGAAATGGGTTCACAGCAGCCATTGCTACCGATCCACAGAATAGAACCATGGACCAATGATGGATTTTGGCTGTGGGAGCACTGGGAATGCCGTCACGCCATTGCCGAAGTCACCGCACGCCTCCTCCATAGTCAAGCTTCAAAGATCTATCCATCTTTCCACATTTCATCTCTGTCGGCCATGATTTTCTTCCCCAAAGATCTATGCCATCTCATCGCCATCGGACCGTCTACCAATATTTGCCAAGGCCACCACTTCATTGCTACCGTGCTTGTCCTGTCCTCGCTGGTCCAAGTTCCGCACCATCCAAATCATCCAAACCATTCGAGCCACCTCCCAAGATCTTGTTAGTCCAAGCCGATGCCCACCAGATTCTTGCTAACAATAGCCATCAGCCGATCCTGGTCTTCCACCACCGGTTTCCTTCCACTCTACCAGTAAACTGAGGATCTACAAACGGGCCTTCCTTTGTCCACCTGATCTACCGAAATGCCACACTCACCTATTGCCAGTCCAAGAAGTTGTTGATCATCATTATTATCTTCTCGAGCCACTCTCCTATCTCTGGCCATCTTCTCTGAACATGACTCACTTCCTCACCACCGTGCACCTCCATGGAAGGAACCCAAAATCCCAAAGCCCACTTGCATTGCTCGGTCTTCCCCATTCTACGCTCGAGATGCTGTGCCAAGATCTGCTATTCACTGGCCTTCCTCCTTTGTTCTAGATCACTACCGAGCCACCATGATTCGATGTCTCTCCTCACAGGCTCATGCCAAGCAGAACCGGCTTCAACCTTCATTCTTTCTCAAGATGGTGTCAAAAGTTGGATCGAGATGTTTGAATGAGAAATGAGGTACCAGTCATGGGATTTGAAAAATAAGGATAATTACGATGCGAAACCAAAATGGGTGCAAGGTTAGATGGATACGAGGGAACAAAAAGCGGAGATCATGCAAACGTAGTGGGGATGAGGATGCATAATTGAGATCAGTTGAGGTAGAAAGCAATGAAAACTAATGCGGTTCTCATGCAGGCTCTATGTGCTATTCTTTTCTTATATAGGAAGCCCCGTAGCTAGTCGATAGGGGAGTCCTGGATTCCTTCCATGCACTCCACCCTCTACTCCATTCTGCCTTTCCACTCTCCTTTCACTTCCATGTTCTTGTCCTTCTGTTGCCCAATAAGCAACCCAAGAGGAAGGGGTGAATTGGGTTTCAAAAACTTTTGTAAGGTATGTGCCAATTCAAATGTAATTTAAGTGCTAGTGTAATACAAGTGTTTTGTGCTCTTCAAGAGTATGCAGCAGAAAATAGATAAGTAAATGCAATAAAAGTAAGAACTCGTAATGAGAGAACAAGCAACCACAAACATCAAGAAGTATAGTGGTTCAGAGCACACCAAGATACCTACATCCACTTCCCAAGCTTCCCTTAAGAATTCACTATAATCACTCATGATTACAGCTGATTAGTTTTCTGGGCTCACTAATCAAAATCTAACTTATTTTCATTGGGAATACAAGTCAAAATCTCTTTTGGTTTTACGGGCTAACCAAAAACCTAGTTGCTTTTATAACTTAGGCTCACGAACAACCTCCTTGGTTTCAGAAGGCTAACCAAAAATCTCTTTGGTTTCACAAGACCAACCAAAAACATTTGTTGGTTTTAATACACGGGCTCACCAACCAATCTCAACAAAAGTCAAGCAAGAATGTAAGAAATACAAGAAAGCTTTCAAATAAAAGCTGTTATCTCTTTAAAGATCTTTGAAGTTGCTTGTCTTCAAGTTGTTGAAACCTTAATCAATACTCAAATAGTTAGTCTTGAATGCTCTTGAGTTCTTTGAAGCTTGAAGGTTTCTTTTCACTTGAAAGTAGTTGCTCCCAATGAATATTGGAGTAAATGCTCTTCTTTTTCTTTTTCTTTTTCATTTTATTGCTTTCCACTTGAAATTAATCCACTTTAAATACAACCCCAAGGTTTAAATGATAGTTTATGACTATTAGAGAGATGAAACTAGCCGTTGGGGATGAAAAGGATAAGTTCTAGACTTCAAAAAACTAGCCATTATTGTTCACCAGAATTGCAAGTGTCGACACTTCAGGTCATGAGTCAATACTTGGGGTCGACACTTTGTTTCCATGAGTCAAAACTTAGGTGAGTCGATACTTCATCTGATGAGTCGATACTTAAGTTGACACTTTACTTCCATGAGTCGATACTTTGAGTGAAATCTTGAAATTTAGCATGTTCTGTAAAAAAATTATCTCAAGCCTTGAGTCGATCCTTGAGTCAACACATGAGTCCACACTTGAGCTGCATGAGTCCACACTTCAACCTTGCCATCTGAAACTTCTTTTGCATGTCAGCTCAAGCTTCTATGAGTCGACATCTTGAGTCGACACTTGCATAGTGAGTCGACACTTGCTGAAACTTTCTAAAATTAAACTGAAACTCTACTAAATCTTCTTCAAACTTAAAACTTAATTTCTTTCAAGCCATTCTTATGTACTTAAGTCTATTTATCTTCAATGTTTCATCCATAAATTGAACTTCTTCAATTATTTGACAAGCAATCCATTTAGCTAACTTGATGAGTACCTTTTTCTAATAAGACACACTTTAACAAGCTGTTAGTACTCAAATATACTTAAGTATTTTGTTAATCATCAAAATCAATATAGGAGTCAACAATTTTTCCCTTTTTAATGATGACAAAACCTTTATGTATATACAAATAAAAAGCTCAAAAGATTTTCAACACGTATAGAGCATTTTTCATTAAGTATCAAAGCAATTAATGAAAGGATATTAGAGTCTTAAATTGTATTGATTATAAAAAGATAAGACTGATTTTAAAAGTATCAGAGCTATGTATATATATTCAAACTTGCATAACTTCTATATCAGAGCTATGAGTTTAATGAAATGAAGTTGGAGATTATGAAGTATCAAAGCTATGATTAAGGAGTATTAGAGCTAAGATATATTCAAATATGATAATGCTCAAGAGGTATATCAAAACACTTTCAAAAAATAGGCATTTTAGCTTGAAACATTTATAGAAAGAGTAGAGAGTACCAAAGCAAATGATAATAGATCATCAAAGACTATCAGGTATGACATCTAAGAGTATCAGAGCACAGAAACTGAAGTATCAGAACAAAGAATTTGATGGTATAGATACTTCCACTCAATATATGATCTGAAAAACTGATTTTCAAAAGAATTTGAGAAAAATTTTCAAGAAAATGCTTCCTCCTTAAGAAAATTTCTTTCTCACTCCCCCTTACTCATTGCTCTCTTCTTAATTAAACTTCTTTCAAGAAATTCTGCATAAATCCTTATTGAATCTCTATTAATTTTTCATTATCTCTTCATTAATTCTCCCCCACTTTTTTGAAAAATGCTTTCTCATTTCACTCCCCCTTTTTGTCATCACTAAAATGGTAGGAAAGAAAAAGAAAGAGAAAAGAAACATTTCATTGCTGTGAGAGTGTACACACAGAATTTTAAAAAGTGAATATATATAAAAAGATTTGATACATTAGATTGAAACATAATTTGATTCATCAAAAAAAAAATGATACATTAGATACTGATGCATAAATAGAACTGAAATACTAACATACATAAAACATAATAAGCACTGATATACAGAATAGCTGAGTTATAGATCAATCCTATGGAGTACTCTCCTCATAAGAGGAGGATCAGATCTCAAGAATGATGGGTCCTATAACCCTAGAAGGTCTAGGTCTTAGCCATATCGATCGAAGATCAGATAATCTAGTCCGGGTAGGTCTTGGTGCAGTGCCATGGTCTCGGCCTCTATGTCTGGTATACATCCTTCCTTTAGCTAATGCTGAAGAGGATGACCGAATATCAGAAGCAGGAGCAGCAGTGACAGGAATCGGGGGTGTGTCATCAAAAACTATACTTGAACTAAGAGCATGGAGTCGAGGTACATAAAGACCTAGCTCCCAGATCAAGGTAGAAGTCGAAGGAGCAAGTGGAGACCTACTAGGAAAGATAAGAATCAGAGTCAAAAAGTCTGTATCAAGGATAGGTGTAAGAGCAAGAGTAAAAGATGGGTCTGCAATGGTTGGTGAGGAACTGGAGAGGATTGGTGTCTGGAATGATGAACTGAAAGGATCATGGACTGGTGTCCTCGAAACATCCTTTGCTGCAGCCTCTAGCTTGGGCTCTGCCATAAAGTCTCTAAAGTCAAACTCAATGAAAGGGTCATCCTGACCAACTCCTGCATCAGGTCCTGGGGCTGAAGGTGTTGGAGGTGCTAAAGGTGAATCTGGTGATGAAGGGGATGGAGGTGCTGGAGCTCTCATAGAAGTCAACATCTCTAGAGCAGCCAAAATAGCAATAACACTCTATTTGAAGCCCTGGTGGTCTACCCTCTTCTCCACATGGATCTGGTCAACTAACTGTCGAATAATCATAATCTCTGTCTCTATGCAAGTGACCCTCTCATCCATATTGTGTCTAGTACCAGGCATCTCGAACTATGTAGGAGTAGCTGGCTCAGGTTGAACAGCAGGCTCGGCCAAAGCAGTAGGCTCGGACTGTGTGTTTGGTATCTCTCAGTGTGGCTCTGAAGGGCTAGCCTTATTAGTTAAAATGCACTCCTCCTCTACAACATCATCATCCGCATCAGTGGTATGACCTGATATCCATCATCTCCACTGACCTCTGACCAGATGATAGCCCATCCTGTGAAGGGATCTCTTATCGTAAACATATACAACATCTGCCTATATGGCTCGCCATCTACAATGACTCCATATGCCCTAAATAATAGCAACAGACCCATACTTTAAGGTAAGCAAAGCCTCGTACTAGTCGCTGCCTCCGACATTTGATGAACCACGAGGATCAAAAGATAGACAGAAGTATGCTGTATTAATGAAACCATCACCAGTAGCTCTTGCTCAATGATAAAGTTGAAATGTCCGATCTTCGGTAGAAGAATCTAGGTGATAATATGATGTGCTAGTCTCATCTCGGGCTAGAGTCTGGATGCAACTACAGTGGCTCCCTCTGGAAGATCATCTGACTCAAAGATGCACCAGAGACCACTCATGCGATCCACTAGTGAGTCCACTACGAATCCTCTCATAGGAATCTGCCAAGTCCAGCTCAAGATCTCTGCAATAAGTAGAATCTCTCTCTCACAGACCTTTGCTACCCATCTATCAGCACCTCTGGCTAGTGACCCATAGAACTCTCTGACCATGCCAGGTTAGAACATCTTGGATAATGTGCAGAACTATGCCAGAACAACATCTCTTAGCCAATGGCCAATCCAAAAATAATGCTAGTCTAGGAAATCAAAGTCGACCCGTCATCCACCAATAATGGTCTTGGAACTCATCCTATCCACTGCAGGAACTGACTGTTTGATCGGGACATCCTGCTGAACCTGTGGCTCTGCTGCCTCTGAATCCTCATGCCTAGACTTTGTCCATCGCTCGGCCTCCTGAGCTAATGGTCAAGGCCTCCAGACAACTTCTTTTCGAGGACCCATTTCCAAGGAATCAAGAGAATGAAGCAAATGTAAGGAGAAAATAGGGATTTTTCATGGTGAAAACCATGGGAAATGGATGAGGAACAGTGAGAATGAGAGGAAAAATGACTTCAAACAAGAAATCGAAGCAAAGGAATAGTGATTGGAAGGAATTGGAAGGTTGGGAATGGCTTATGGGTGAGTCAGCTTAGGTTATTTGGGAGAAGATGTGAAGAAAATGATTGGATTTCCCTATTTCTTCTTGGAATCCCGCTGGTCAAGTGTCGACTCACGACTGCAGGTCAAGTGTCAACACTTGCAGATGTTGACACTTCGAAGTGTCGACACTTCAATAATGATCCAGAAAAATAAGGAAAACAAATCACAGAAAATAATAGATATTTATTTCAAAGGATTATGAAAGGTTTAAACAAGATTTTTAAGCAAATTTGATCTACAAGATTTTCAAGGAAATTTGAACAGTCATGAAATGATCAAAATCTAACCAAAAGGATTGATGACCCCTAGTTCTCTTCTAATCATATAAAACCTATCTTCTTGAAGAGGTTTGGACAATATGTTAGTTAATTGCATTTCAATGCACATAAATTCAAATATAATATCATTATTTCCAACATGATCTCTAATAAAATGGTGCCTAATTTCAATGTGCTTACTTCTAAAATGCTGAACAGGATTTTTAGTTAGATTTATAATATTAGTATTATCACATCTTATGGGTATCTTAGTTAATTTGATTTCAAAATCTTCAAGTTGTTGCTTAACCCACAAGATTTGAGCACAACTTCTAACTGCAATATATTTAGCCTCAGCTGTAGATAATATGACCAATGTTTGTTTCTTGCTAAACCATGAGATTTAGTTAACACCAAGAAATTGGTAAGTACCACGAGTACTTTGTCTATCTAATTTAAGCCCAGCAAAGCCAGCATCAGAATAGCCAATTAAATCAATTGAAAAATCTCCAGAATACCACAGGCCAATTTCAATAGAACCATATAAGTATCTAAGAATGCGCTTAACAATCAATAAATGAGATTCTTTAGGAGCAGACTGATATCTAGTATACATGCAAATACTAAATGATGTGGCAACATCTGTTGATATGGAGCCTACATAGCCACTAGCCAGTAGCCACATGGGTAGGGACTGCCACCTTGACGCAGCCCCAGGGTGGAAGGCTGAGGTCAGTTTCCAGCCGAGGTCGAGCTCATAGGGCGAGGCCTCCATCTGAGGTCAGCTCCCAGTCGAGGTCATGCTCATGCTATCGAAGCGAGCCCTCCTATCGAGGTCAGCTCCCAACCGGGGTCGGGCTAGGAAGGCGAGCCCTCCATCTGAGGTTAGCTCCCGGTCGGGGTTGAGCTCATAAAGTTAGCCCTCTTGCCGAGGTCAACTCCCGGCAGGGGTCATGCTTATGCTACCAAAGGTGGACCTCCCAATGGGAGGTCCTTCCATGCCATACAAAGGCCAGAATTCTCGCCAGTGATGAAGAAGGGAAAGATCAACAGGAATTCAAACCACGGCACGAAGGTCCCTATCCACTTGCAACCTTTAAAAGGTGGCGCATGTCCTGCCACCAATGCCAGCTTTGAAACACATCATCCATATGCTTTGGACAAGTTAAGCCCCGTCAGACCCAGGGCCCTATAACGTGCTGGAAAACTAGAGGATGTCGACCTATGTGGTGTGAGACCCAGAAGAAGAATCTTATCAAAGCCATAGGCCTTGCAATGCTCAGGTCGTCCCTCCAAGAATGAAAACTTCTCACCATGGCACGGGGCTCAAGGGCGCAACGCCTGCCCCTCTTAAGCAAAAAATGGCACCCCTAAGGGGGGATGGCTCCAGAGAAAATGGGAGGACCAGCCAGAGAGGGGGATCTCTAGAAAAATGGAGGAGGACCAGTCTGATGAACTAAATGGCAAAGAGGGCTCCGAGAGGTCCATGGATTGCTTCGTTCTCCGAAAGGACCAGTCCAAGAGGGGGGAGAAGGAGAAGCTATGAGTAGAGGTAAGCCCCTCCGGAGAAGACATCGCGAGAGGGCAACCTAAGAAGGACACTGGGATGAAGCCCCAGATTTAGTTGACGCCATCATGCAAGGCATAAGGTAAGAAAGGTAAGAGGCAGATATAGGTGGAGCGGGAAAAGGTAAGCAAGCAAGCCATTGAAAGCTCAGCGACCAAGGGAGCGGCCGGAGAACCTCTCCGTTCCCCACTCTCCATTCCTTCTTTCTACTGCTTAGACATTACTCTCTCGTTCTTTATATTTTTTGAATATCTTTATCATGTCACCCCTTAAGACGAGGGGGTCCCCCAAGCTCTCCATCTTAGAGATTCTGTTCCCCTCGATCATCCCACTGACTTGATCATTAGAGGGTCCAAGCTAGAATCCCTGGCCCGAGTCTCCTTTATATTGCAAGCCGATCAGACCAAAGAGCCGACCCCTGAAGAGGAAAAAGCACCCCTGATGGGAGGAGGCACCTGCCGCAGCGACGATGCACCAGAGCTATAGGCCATGACGATCCAGGCAGCAACATATTGTCATGCCAGGAATGGGGAAGGGTGCTAAACAGTTCAGGAGCAAGGAGGATCTTGACCAAGGCTGAGGATCCAGGCTCTCCAATCGATGAATCAACAATAGCCACCTCCCTGGGGGGCAGGCGGGGAACATGAGAGCACCCACTTGGGGGCCCATCCAAAGAATGTGAAGAGAAGGGTCTGATGATAGCAAAGAAAGGGGCTTGTGTTCATGGGTTCTCTAAACACCTGCCACCTTTCGCGATACTCTCTGATTAGACCCAGAATCTAGGAGTTCCCCTATGCATGGAGTTTCTATCATCTCATGCAAGTCTAACAGGTAACTCCCTTCCCCACTACCTTTGCAACATGAAAATTGTGTTTCAGTTCTGTAGGAGAATCCCCTGCATCACCATTAATGGCAAGCACCATAGCCTCTCCCATGATCCAGAGATGGCATCAAGATGCCACCCATCGCGTGACTCACAGCAGGGCAATCCAACAAGAGACAGGGCCTAATCCCAGGGCAGCCTATCGATAAAGGATGGCGTGCTATTGCAACCATTGTAAAGGACCCTAATAAGGGGTTGAAGCCCAGCCGAGTGGAGCCTACTACCTCGCCGGTCTCGGAACCCCTCGACATTTATGACCTGGAACATGGGCAATTTAAGAGAGTGCTACCGGTGATGTAAAACTTCTTCTCAATTATCTAAGTCCCTTTTTTATATAACTTCATCTTTTACCTATGCAGGGACGTCTCCATCCAACTTTAAGTTTGGTGAACTCAATCCGAGCCCTCTATCAGGCCTGCACTCCTTGCCATGCTAATAGTCTGGAGATGGTGGCAGGGAAACCCACCATCTATCACTTGACTTATAGCATGGTGCCTTCAAGCCGGGCCCTCCATCAGGCCCACACTCCTCGCCATGCTCAAAGTCCAGAGGTGGCGATTGGGCAACCCACTAACTACTGCTTGACTTACAATGCGGCACCCTCAAGCCGAGTCTCTCAGTAGGCTTGCACTCCTCGCTGTGCTCATAGCCTGGAGGTGGCGACAGGGCAACCCGCCATCTATTGCGTGACTCACATGTGGCACCTTCAAGCTGGGCCCTCCATCAGGCCCACCCTCATCATCCATGCTCATAGCCCGGAGGTGGCACCAAGATTCCATCTAGCATAAGACCTACAGCATGGCAACTCCTCATCAGCAAGCCGGACCCAGTCCATCAGGCCCATGCTAACCAACTCAGCTAACATACCAGAGGTGGCAGTAAGGTAACCCGCCATCTACCGTGTGACTCATAGTTCGGCATCCTCATCAATAAGCTAGGCCCTCTTGTACGGACACCAACAATAGCCTTCAATCAAATTCTTTATAGATTGAATGATAAATTTGAAGTCCCAACAAGCCAGTTCAACTACAACTGAAAGAGCCGACTCAAGCACTAGAGCTGACTCAACCAGAGAATTCTGCTATTTTAATTTCTACTTCAACATTTCAGCTATTCAGCACTTATTCAACTACTTGGAATAACTCAACACTTCATCACTTATTCAGCTACCTGGAATAACCTCAACTATTTGGGATAACTCAGTACTTAGGATAAATCAGCAAGTCAACTACAAGACAAAGTTGGATAGCAACATCACCAAGCCTAGGTGGCAGCCATGCCAACATGGAGGACACCTCAAACCCCCCCTTCACTTGGGAACCTACTTTCAAATTCAAAATGGAGTGGCCTACCCTTAATCCTCTCGTTGAATCAAGTTTGGTTGTAATTCTCCACCATCTTCTCCATGTAATCCTCCATGAAATTTGAAATTTCAAAATGGCTTTGGGAGGTTTATTAATACCTCTCCATAGCTCTTTGTAATGCACCTTATGAATGAAAAAACTTGAGTTCCAAATTTCTATCCATTTGTGTGATGCAAATATCCGTCATGAGGGAGTGAATGTGAGGCTCAACCTAGATATTTTATAGTTTTAGTTTACCTTAGCAAAGCCTTCCTTCCATCATTCCAAAATGCCAACTCCAGTAAGCCTTCAAGGATACCATCTCCAAGGAGCCATCTCCAACAATCCTTCCAAGATCACCTTCTTCATCTACCTTCCAATGATGTCCACCAACTTCAAGGGAGCCGTTCATCCATTCTTCTTCAAAGGCACCAACCTTCCACATCCACACTAAGGAGTCATTCCAACTTCAAGGATGCCGACTTCTTCCCACTTGGGCCCTCATCCCTCCAATACGAAAATGCCAACCACTCACTCTTCCTTTTGATCACTTCTTTCAACTTTACTCAACTTTGCCATATCAATAATGTCATTCATTACAAGGTCCCATATAATTCTGAGTTAAAGAGGAGGTTTTACTTTGCCTTGGAACCAACCATCGAGAGGAGTTTCCACTCCGGAAGTGGTAGTCTTCAAGTCTAGTTGCAGCTTTATGGAGTGCTGAAAATTGATCTACTTTCAAAGGAGGGAGAGCTCATCATTGGTTAGTAAACCCATCCGAGTCTCTTAGGTCTATTCATATGAAGGTTTATGTCCTAGTTAGAATGGTTTCTCAACCATTAGGTCAATTTTTTCTTGATTAAAATTGAACTACATTGCGGGTAAGTTTTCTTTCATTAAGTAGTTTCGTCATATAGTTTACTTTGGCCCTTTATTATGCATGAACTTTGCTAATGCAAGTAGGGTGTCATTGCTCAATTCAAATTGCTAAACTGTTAAGCTAGAATTCCTATTTGTATCCCGCATCATATATGGTATCAGAGCATGGTAAACTAGGACATATAGATTAGTTTAATTTCATCATTGTTTGCCTCTTTAATCTAGAGTTTCATGCCTCCTAAATAAGGTATATGCAAATATACTGTCTGTCCATGGGAGTAATGAGCTACGACCGGATGTGAAGTCTTTAAGTTGAAGGTTTAATGTGCTAATTGCTTGCTTGTTGTGTGATTTGCATGATTTGTCAAGTGAGTGTGTGAAGTGCATGATTTTCTTTTGTTTAGCACATTGAACACCCCAAAATTCCTGGCATAGTTCAAACTTAGGTTTCCCACCAGGAGTTTAAAATTTAAAAATTTAAATATAAATTTTGAAATTATAAAAAAAGGATTTAAATTTAAAATTTGAATTTGAAATTTCAAATTAGAAAATTTACATTCTGCTTAATCGGTCTTGTTTACATTATGCTTAATTAGTCTTGTTTACATTCTGCTTGATTAGTTTTGATAATATTGTAATGTTGCATTTATCCTAAAACAGTTAAGGGCGGCAATATCATAAAGAAGGGAAGGAGTTCATTACCTTTCCTTAGCCCAAAAACAACCAACCACATTTTGCATCGAATCCAAACCTTTAATAAAATTGAGATGCAAGCTAATTAGAACTAGGAACACCAACAAGTCAAGCTCAATTAGTGTGTTCAGGCTAGTGTAAGTCAATTCTTCATTTATGTCTAGGGATTGGTGTCTAAGGCTAGAGGTCCAATGGAAAATGCCTTAAGTGGATCTGCAATTTTTAATTAGGACCCTGCAAGAGCAGGGGGAGCCTCCTGCAATCCCACCTCTTACTTGGCCAGTTGAAAGAGTACTTGTAGTCTTGATCTATACTTAGTCGATTCATGCTACATTGAACTTCTAGGTCTAACAAACCTTAGAACGAGTCTTTGTATTGAATGACCACTAGATCAAGAACCCCATACCAACATTCACAAGACCAACCAAGTTCTACCATGGTTCCCAATTTAGAAGGTCTAATGAGAACTATGACTGAGCAGTTCAAGCAATTGAACAATAGGTTTGATCAAATGGAAGAGAGAATAGGAACTCTTGAAAAGACACGTATGACACCTACTGAGCCACAGTCACCCAGTTTGGCATCCATCCATCCTAGAGTCCAACATCGGGAACATACTCCTGACCCACATCAAAGGAGACTATACCATGATTATGTTGACCAAGATGAGAAAGCCCTTAGAAATATTCATCTAGATGCACCTACATTCGATGGAAACTTAGATCCTAAGGTGTATATAGACTGGGAGAGTGATATGGATCAATATTTTGATTGGTACGAGATGTCAGAAGATAGAAAATTTAAGTTTGCCTAACATAGATTGGTCCGTCAGGCCAGATTGTATTGGAATAATGTTGAGCATCTTAGTCGACATAGAGGTGACATGCCCATAGCTACTTGGAGAGCTATGAAGGTAAAACTTAGGGAGAAGTATTTATCTTTGTCCTATGAACAAAGACTCTTGGATCAATGGCAAAGATTAAGTCAAGAAAATAAAATGGTGTCAGATTATATTGCCAAGTTTGATGAGTTCGTCATGAGATGCAATGTGGTTGAGTCTAAAGCTGTGACCTTGTCTAGGTTTAGAGTAGGTCTAACAGAGGAAATCCATAGGGAATTATTTTTGAGAAAGGTCCATGACCTAGACCAAGCCTACCAAGTTGCTAGGGATTGTGAGAGACTTCAAAGGAGATCCCTATTTCACTGACTCAAACCCACTAGGTTTAATACTACTGGAGGTAGACCAAGTCTAAGCTCAAGTCCATCCAACAGACCCAATCCTGTTACTTCATTAGCTCGTAGAGAAGATAAAGGAAAGAGCCCTGATATTTGAAGAGAGGGTAATGCCCATTGTTTTAAGTGCCATAAGATAGGCCACTATGCAAGCCAATGTCCCACCAGAGTGTTACACATAAGAGAAGTAGAAGAGGAAGTCCATGAACCCATAAAAAATTATGAGGAAGAAGAAGTATATAAGGTAGGTGTGAACCTAGTTGATGAGTATGAAGGGGATGAAGAGATCATTGACTCATCAAAATCTCTAGGGGTTGTGAGATGTATTTTGACCCAGGCTAAGGAGCCAGAAGATTGGCGTTTGACTAGCATCCTACAAACCTTTGTTAAGATAGGAGAGAAAGTTTGCAAGATTATCTTAGATAGTAGAAGTTATGTCAATGCCATATCGACTAGTACAGTCAAGAGCTTAGGATTGTCCACTATACCCCATCCCAATCCATATAAGATATCCTGGATAGATTCGACCTTAATTCCCATCAAATTTAGGTGCCAAGTTACAATCTAGATCCAGTCATACCAAGAAAAGGTTTGGTGCGATTTTTTTCCAATGGTGGTTAGTAGCATCATATTAGGTCGACCATGGTTGTATGATCATGATGCTTACTCTATGGTCGTTCTAATTCATGTTCTTTCACTCATAATGGAAAGAAGATTGTATTCAATTCCTCACCACCTAAGAACAGTGTTAAGAAAGGATCAAGTCACCTGAGGGACAAGAAATAAGGAATAAACATGATCAATGATAAGGAATTGGAGCAAGAGCTTAACGGTGGTTCACTTATTTGGATTTTGACAACCAAGGAAGTTCAGGATCAAACCCATAAGGAACAGCCCCAGGAAGTGTTAAGGTTTCTAGAGGAGTTTCAAGATGTATTTCTAGAAGACCTTCCTAATCACCTTCCATCCTTAAGAGATATTCAACATGCCATAGATTTGATCCCAGGATCCACATTACACAACCTTCCCCATTATAGGATGAATCCTACATAACATTCTGAGTTACAACGACAAGTTGGAGAACTACTCCAAAAGGGATTCATTAGAGAAAGCCTGAGCCCATGTAAGGTACCTGCCCTTTTGACCCTTAAGAAAAATGGCACATGGAGAGTGTGTGTAGACAGTCGAGCCATCAATAAGATTACCATTAAGTATCATTTTCCTATTCCTCGTTTGGATGACATGTTGGATATGATGGCCGGAGCTAGAATTTTCTCAAAAATTGACCTTAAGAGTGGCTATCATCAAGTAAGAATTAGACCCGGGGATGAATGGAAAATCGATTTCAAGACTAAAGATGGCTTGTATGAGTGGATAGTAATGCCTTTTAGTTTGTCCAATGCACCCAGCACCTTCATGAGAATCATGACCCAGTTTTAAGGACATTCATTGAAAAGTTTGTTGTGGTCCATTTTGATGACATTGTCATTTATAGTAGAACGAAGGAAGACCACTTGAATCATCTTAGGCAAGTTTGTCAAGCCCTTAGACAAGATAGTCTCGATGCCAACCTCAAGAAATGTGAATTCATGACCCATAGAGTTATCTTTCTAGGATTTATTGTCACCACTGAAGGAGTGTCTGCTGACCCCAAGAAGGTCAAGTCCATAGTTGAGTGGCCGGTACCCAAAAGTATTCATGAAGTTCATAGTTTCAATGGTCTAGCCACCTTCTATAGGAGATTTATTCGAGGATTCAATACCATAGTGGCATCCATTACCAACTGCATTAGCAAGGGAACCTTTGAATAGACAAAAGCCATCAATAGAGCCTTCCTAGAAATCAAGGAGAGAATGACCCAAGCACATATTCTAAGATTACCTGATTTTTTAAAGGTATTTGAGGTTGCCTCTGATGCCTCTGGAGTAGGAGTTGGAGTCATCTTGAGTCAGGAGAGTTATCTAGTGGCATTCCATAGTAAAAAGTTGAATGAGGCAAGAATGTGAGATATTCAACTTATGATAAGGAATTGTACGTGGTAGTGCAAGCTTTGAGGTATTGGAGACACTACTTTCTACCGCAAGAGTTCGTTCTTTATTCTAATCATAAAGCCTTACGATTCCTTAATTCCCAAAAGAAATTGAACCCTAGTCACAAGAATTGGATAAAATACATCTAAGCATATACTTTTATTCTAAAACACCGTGTCGGCAATGAAAATAGGGTTGCAGATGCATTGAGCTGACAATCCATACTTTTGACCTCAATTAGCGCTAAAGTTATAGGGTTTGATAGACTCAAAGAAGAATACCCTAAGTGTCCCGACTTTAATGTCATTTATCAATCCCTTCAACAAGGACCATCTAGTGTACATAATGATTATACCATTCATGATGGATTCCTTTTCAAAGAAAACCAGTTGTGTGTCCCGCGAACTTCTATTAGAGAGTTTTTAATTTGGGAAGTTCGTGCTGGAGGCCTAGCAGGTCATTTTGGTTGAAATAAGACCATCCTAGCAATAGAAGACCAATTCTTTTGGCTTGGCCTCAAGAGGAATGTAGCCCAAGTTGTGGCGCAATGTCGAATATATGCTGTTGCCAAGCAATAAAAGTAGAACACTGGTTTGTACACTCCTCTACTAGTCCCTGATTGTCCCTGGCAAGATCTTAGCATGGACTTCATACGAGGACTACCAAAGATTTCAAGGAGACAAGATTCCATCTATGTTGTAGTTGACCGATTTTCTAAGATAGCTCACTTCATACCATGCTCTCAAACTTTAGATGCTTCAAGAATGGCTAAGCTTTTTCTTGATGAAGTGGTTAGGCTACATGGTTTACCTAAAACCATTATGTCAGATAGAGATGTTAGGTTCACTAGCTATTTTTGGAAAACCCTTTGGCATATGCTAGGAACCAAACTAAAATTTTTTACTACCTACCATCCTCAAACTGATGGCCAAACTAAAGTCGTTAATCGGAGTCTAGGAAATCTACTGAGTTGTCTAATTGGTGATAGTATGGGAAATTGGGATCTCTTATTACCTCGTTCTGAGTTTGCTTATAACTGCTTAGTCAATAGATCTACTAGAAAGAGTCCATTTGGGATGGTCCATGGTTACAAACCTAGGAAGCCCATAGATCTCATCCCATTGCCCATACATGCACGAATTTCTGAGTCGTACGCATAGCATATTAAGGATTTGCATAAAGAAATCAGTAAAAAAATTAACATGCGCAATGAAACCTACAAGCATATCGCTAATTCATGTAAGAGGATCAAAGAATTCTATGAAGGAGACCACGTAATGATTAGACTCAGACCTGAACAGTTCCCATCTAGAACAATTAAAAAATTACATGCCCGCAGTGTAGGCCCATTTAAAATGATAAAGAAGATTGGACCTAACGCATATGTACATGAATTACCATCTAACCTAGGTATCAGCTCGACCTTTAATGTTTCAGACTTGATAGAGTTTAAGGAGCCAATGAAGATACCTAGTGAGCCTTTTGGGCCTAACTCTATTTTTGAGAGTGATCCTACCCCTGAGTGTCCACTAGCCATTTTTCCAAAGTGGTGAGACAAATTTGAGCGAATTCTGGATGACAAGACTATCACTTCTAGGAACAAAGACTACCAACGCTATCAGGTTCGTTGGCAAGTTTGGCCAGAATCTGAAAACTCATGGATCACTAGGGAAGACCTGCAACTAATCGACCCAAACTTATTAGAGCATTACCAAAGTTAGGTTGACCCATACTCAACAGGGTCGAGTTCTTGCCACCCCGAGAAAATTTATGCGGACACCAATAATGTCCTTCAATCAAATTCTTTATGGATTGAATGATAAATTTGAAGCCCCAACAAGTCAGTTCAACTACAACCCAAAGAGCCAACTCGAGCACTGGAGCTGACTCAACCAGAGAATTCTGCTACTTCAATTTCTACTTCAACATTTCAACTATTCAGCACTTATTCTACTACTTAGAATAACTCAACACTTCAGCACTTATTCAGTTACCTGGAATAACCTCAACTATTTTGGATAACTTATCACTTGGGATAAATCAGCAAATCAACTACAAGACCAAGTTGGAACGCCACATCACCAAGCCTAGGTGGCAGCCATGCCAACATGGAGGACACCTCACACACCCCCTCCACTTGGGAACCTACTTTCAAATTCAAAATGGAGTGGCCTACCCTTAATCATCTCCTTGAATCAAGTTTGGTTGTAATTCTCCACCATCTTCTCCATATAATCCTCCATGAAATTTAAAATTTTAAAATGGCTTTGGGAGGTCTATTAATACCTCTCCATAGCTCTTTGTAATGCACCTTATGAATGAAAAAATTTGAGTTCCAAATTTCTATTCATTTGTGTGATGCAAATGTCCTCCATGAGGGAGTGAGTGTGAGGCTCAACCTCGCTATTTTATAGTTTTAGTTTACCTTAGCAAAGCCTTCCTTCCATCATTCCAAAATTCCAACTCTAGCAAGCCTTCAAGGATGCCATCTCCAACAATCCTTCCAAGATCACCTTCTTCATCTACCTTCAAAAGATGTCCACCAACTTCAAGGGAGCCATTCATCCATTCTTCTTCAAAGCCGCCAACCGTGAACATCCACACTAAGGAGTCATTCCAACTTTAAGAATGCTAACTTCTTCCCACTTGGGCCCTCATCATTCCAATACAAAAATGCCAACTACTCACTCTTCCTTTTGATCACTTCTTTCAGCTTTCCTCAACTTTGCCATGTCACTAATGTCATTCATTGAAGGGTCCCCTACAATTCTAAGTTAAAGAGGAAGTTTTACTTTGCCTTGGAACCAACCATCGAGGGAGTTTCCATTTCGGAAGTGGTAGTCTTCAAGTCCAATTGCAGCTCTATAGAGTGCTGAAAATTGATCTACCATCAAAGGAGGGAGAGCTCATCATTGGTTAGTAAACCCATCCGAGTCTCTCAGGTCTGTCCATATGAAAATTCATGTCCTAATTAGAATGGTTTCTCAACCATTAGGTCCATTCTTCCTTGATTAAAATTGAACTACATTGCGGGTAAGTTTCCTTTCATTAAGTAGTCTCATCATATAATTTACTTTGGCCCTTTCTTATGTTTGAACTTTGCTAATGCAAGTAGGTGTCATTGCTCAATTCAAATTGCTAAACTGTTAAGCTAGAATTTCTCTTTGCATCCTACATCATATATGGTATCAGAGCATGGTAAACTAGGACATATAGGTTAGTTTAATTTCATCATTGTTTGCCTCTTTAATCTAGAGTTTCACACCTCTTGAATGGGGTATATGCAAATATACTATCTGTCCATGGGAGTAATGAGCTACGGCTGGATGTGAAGTCTTTAGGTTGAAGGTTTAATGTGCTAATTGCTTGCTTGTTGTGTGATTTGCATGATTTGTCAAGTGAGTGTGTGAAGTGCATGATTTTCTTTTGTTTAGCACATTGAACACCCCAAAATGCCCAGAGGTGGCACTAAGATGTTGCCTACTGCGTGACTCATAGCTTGGCTCACCCATAAGTCTGGCACCCCACAGCCTCATGGCCATGATCATAGCCTAGAGGTGGCACCAAAATGCCATCTACCATGTGACTCAAAGTGTAGCGAATCGAGAAGCTTGGCACCCCCAACCAAGCTCATAGCCCGGAGGTGGCAGCAGCGTAACCTGCTATCTACCACATGACTCACAGTTCGACATCCTCACCAGTAGGTCGGGCCCTCCATTAGGCCTGCCCTTTCAACCGTGCTCATAATCCAGAGGCAGCACCAAGATGCCATCTACCATGAGACTAACAGTATGGCAGCTCCTTAACGAGCCGGGCCCACTTCATCAGGCTCATGCTCACCAACTGAAATCATAGTCCAAAGGTGGCGGCAGGGCAACCTACCAACTACTATGTGACTCACAGTTCGGCACTCTAAAGTCGGGCCACTCCATTAGGCCCACCCTCATCAGCCATGCTCAGAGCTTGAAGGTGGCACCAAGATACTGTCTATTATGGGATTAACAGTGTGGCAACTCTTCATTAGCGAGCTGAGCCCACTCTGTCAGGCCTGCACCCACCAGTCGAGCTCACAGTCCAGAGGTGGCAATAGGGCAACCAGTCATCTATTGCTTGACTAGCAGTTCGGCATCCTCACCAACAAGCCAGGTCCATTCCATCGGGCCCACACTTTTCGGCCAAGCTCATGATCTTGAGGCAGTGATAGGGCAACCTGCCATCTACCATGAGGCCCGTAGCTAGGCAACCTTAGAGCTGGGTCATTTTGACAGACCCATGCTCAGTCACCCTGCTCACAGTCTTGAGGTGCATTTGGAGATTCCTGGAACCTTGCGATCTACCACGAGACACATAGTTTGGCACCTATAAGTTGGGAAACTCAAAAAGAACTGCACCCACTGCCTTACAGTTCGAAGATATCCACTGAGAAACTCCAGAAGTCCTGCCATCTACCGCTTAACTCACAGCATAGCTAACTGAGTTGGGATATTCTGGAAGCCCTGCATCCATTTACCTAGCTCACGGCCCGGGGCTGTTGATGGAAAATCTTTGAACTCCCACCATCGGCCACCTAGCTCACGGCTTGGCAAACTAAGGAGACCCCCCAGAAGCAATCCAATCTAAAGAAAAGAAAAACAACAAGCTAAGTGGAAGAAATACAAAGCATTTTGATTGAAGGGAATAAAAAATTACCCTCATTGGAACGTCCCTCACATCGGAGAGAGGCTCCCAGCAGCTCTAGAGGCCATGCATTAGATTCAAGATCAAAAAAAAAACAAGAAGAAGAAGAAGAAGAAAAGAAGGGAAGAGAGAACAGTAGTCATAAAGGAAGAGGCGCCTTCATTAATCAAAAGTCTCTTACATCCTATGGAGGCTCCTGACAGGTCTAGAGTCCTCCTGAGATCCTAAGATATAAGATGAAAGGAAGACACGTCGAGGCCCCATCTCTACTCCTTGCCCGATTGGTGAGCGGGTCCCCTCAGCACTGGCGTAACGCCCAGTAGAGGGCTCTGACCTTAACCTCTGTGATCGGCATAGGAGGCACTAGTAGGGTAGGTCAGCTCTGCTGTTGCCCAAGTGGCTATCTAAGAGGGAGGTGAATTGAGAATTTAAAAATTTAAAGCAAATAATGTGCAATTAAAAATCCTTTGCAACTGATAGGTGTTATGACAAAGTAGTAAATTGTAGAAGCTAAGTAAGAATAAAGAAGAACAACACAAACACACGAAATTTATAGTTGTTCGGGGCAACCCAGCTCCTACATCCACTATCCAAGATACTACTTGGGATTTTCACTATATTCACACCTAAATATAGTGGGATTGTTTTACAAGATCACAATCCAAAACCTCTACACTTTGGTTTTAATTGGATCACCAAAGTAAGCCCAACACCCTTTGGTTTTGAATAGGCTTACCAAAGAAATCTAACTTGGTTTTACCAGGATCACCAAGAACCCAACACTTGGTTTTTATCAAGGCTCACCAAGAACATATTTGGTTTTTCAACCGGACTCACCAATAACCCAACAATTCAATAAAATGAATTGAAATAAATGCAACAAAAATAACAAATTCAATTTATCGGATAGTTGCTGGTGCAGATTGATAGAAGTCCACTTGACTTGCAGTTGAATGATCTTTAATTGCTTCAGTGGCTTCTTCTAAAATTGCTTCAAGCTTTAGATCAGTGTTGGTGAAGACTTGAAGGCTTGCTTGAATGCTCTTGTGCTCTCTTTCTTTTTGGTCGGTAGGATATTCAATGTAGCTTTCAAAACTTTGAAGAATTCTTTAATTATTTCTTCAAGGAAGTTCAAATCCTTCAAATATAATATATTCCATAACTTCAAGATAGTTATAGTCATTGTAGACCATTGGAAATTGATTAGTAACTGTTGGAACACTTTTTGGCATTCAAAAACAGATTCTAGAACTAGCCATTGGATACCTGAAAGCGATGTTTGAGTCGGCTCGGATTCCTTCGAGTTGGCTCGGATCCTTCGAGTTGATAGGTCGAGTCACCAAATCTTTAGTGCAGTCGGCTCTTTGTCTCAGGGTGCAAAACTTCACTCTAGACAAGTCGGCTCTTTGTAGCTCGGGTCGGCTCGAACTTATATCTTTGAAAAACTTGAACTTGAGGAGTCGGCTCTTTTGATCTTTAGTCGGCTCTTCTTCTCAGGTTCTAAAATCATCACTCTAGAAGAGTCGGCTCGTTGCAGTTTGGGTCGGCTTGCTTTCTTAGGTCTTCAAAATTAGGTATGGCAGAGTCGGCTCTTTCTGGTTTGGGTTGGCTCGCCTGGCTATTCTCAAAAATCTTCAAAAACTAGAATCTGGAGGAGTTGGCTCGGGCATCTTCCAGTCGACTCGGATTTACTGGAGTCGGCTCGGTAACCTTCGTGTCAGCTCGGATTGCTGCGTACCAGAATCCTTGCTGCATGCCAGTAGGTGGAGTCAATTCTTCAACGTGCTAGGTTGGCTCGAGTATTTTTTTTCAAGACTTTTACAATTGGACTCAAAGAAAAACTCTCACCAACTCTCTTACATTTTTCATTAGGTTCTTCTTTACAAGAACAAATTACAACACAACTCAAACAAGAAACATAGGTGTAGGAGTTGATGTTTGAACAATTAACTCATCCTATAGAAACTTGTAAAACACTTGAAGAGTTGTTAGAAATAAATGTATATGCTCCAATGTTTGGTTATCATCAAAATCACTTATGAGGTCAACATCTACACTCTACCCTTGAGGAGTTCCTGGGGACATGCCAATCCCTCATACCAGAGAATATATGATGTAGGATGAAGCTCTGATACCAGAAATGATGCAGGACTACTATGCTAAGATGGATGAGATGCATGCAAGTGATATTTCTTTCTATTGTTTTAAGTTTTTAATCGGTTTACTGATTCTCGAAAGTCAAGTGAAGAATAGTAGTAGTGATTATGTAAGAATAAGAAATTTCTAGCATGCAAATATAGCCCCTAAACAAAGATAAAGAGAGGACCCCAAGATTGAGAAACCCCGATAGGGATTAGCTCTAGATCAATACATACTTAGGAGACTAGGGAGTGAAAACCATTAAGATTCTGATGCACCCGATGCTGAGTTCACTCTTCTCGTGGATGCGGCCAGGAAGATCAAGCCTTCGACCCGCGGATTCACCGGCTTTTCATCAGATGGTCCTGAATGCAAGGAAGACTGACTCCTTTGTCCATGTCACTTGGAGGACCTGCAAGCAACCAAGTGAAGTGATTAAAAAATAGCAAGAAGAGGGTATAAGAAAGTAAAAAGTTATGGGAAAAAGAGTTGAGGATGGAGGTCGAGAAGGGCTCTTCTCATTGGGCATCCAGGTGGATCTTTTAGGTCCAAGCTTGAAGATGGATTGGTGGCTTGCGAAGGAAGAAGGTAACTAAGAGCCTCTCAGCCCTCCATGTCCCAAAGGACAAAGGCACTCTCTCATAGAGTTCCTAGTTTAAGAAGATAAGGGCTAAAGGAAGAAGAACTTCTCAAATATTTTCATTCAATAAAATTATCTTTACAAGGGGGCTATGGTCTTTTTTATAAGCACCCAAGTTCTCAGTTAAATTTGAAAGAAAGTTTACAAGACTTGATTTGGGGAGGAGACAAAGGTGGGTTGTCTTCATGAGTCAAGGGGCGCCCATTTGAAATTTGAAAATTCTCCTTCATGAAGCCTTGGCCGACTTTGACTTGGTTTGCTCCTAGTTGGAATGGCTTGATTTGGGGGAGGGAAGAGAAGATGTTGTCTTCAAGAATCAAGGGGGCACCCATTTCAAATTTGAATCCTTTCTTCATGACAACTTGGCTTGGTGGAAATGCTTGATTCAGGGAGGGAAGAGAGGAAGGTTGTCTTATTTTGAATTTTGAACTCCCCCTTGGCCGATCATGATCTTTGGAGAGGCTTGATATATGGAGTGAGGTGGGGATATTGTTGGCTTGGATCAAGTAGAGATTCAATGGGTGTCCACATGTCATTTGAGTTTGAATTTTCAGCTTGTCTTGGCCGCCCAAGGTGCTTGATGAAGTGGAGCCTCCCATGCCATGTGGCATTGATGATGTGGCACTCCATTAGCTGAAGTGGTGCCTCCCATCCCACATGGCACTGATGATGTGTCACTCCTTATGAGTTGTCACTCCTAACCTGGCGTGGAGAGGTGGCTTGACTCATCTTCAATTGGGCTTGACTTGATTGCCCACTTGTAAACCCATCTTTAAACTAGCTTGAGCCCATCTTTAAATTGACTTGAGCTTGTGAACCGATTTGGCTAATTATAGGACCAATTGACCCTAACTTGATCAAATTGGCTAAATTACAAAACTAAACCAAAAATTGAAACCAACTAGATATTAATTACATGACTCAAAAGCAAATTACTCAGGCTTTAAACCTTATTACAGGACCCAAAAGACTCAGAAACCCTAATCAGAGATCCATAGAGGGTTGAGGAGCCTCTGTCTAATCTTGATGCCCACACCAGTATAGGTGCCCTTCCTTAGGAGTTCGCTGGATACCTAGATTCCAGCATCGACTCCGCCACCCCATCCTTGGAGTTCACGGGTCTCGTGATTCTAAGGATAGCTGTAGCAACTTTGTATCTGGATACTCCTATCAGCACCACAACGACCATGGCCCCTTCTATAGTGACCACGACCTGGGCCACCACCTCCTCCTGTAAGATCTCCATCTTGTGAACTGAGAGGTGGCTCCAGATGCCTCCACTTTTGAGGCAGCCTCTTTCTCTACCCAAGTTGCACGATCGGAGGGTCTCCCCCTTCACATCCATGGGGGAAGCTGCAAGCTCAGCGTATTTCTTCTCCGAACTAGACACCATCACCTTCACGTTGGCCGGTCGCTTCTAAAGAGCCTTCATTTGGCCCTCCGGGTCTTGCGCTGAAATCCTAAAATCTACTAAAAGCCCTCCATCAGCATAGGCCAAAGGAGAGGGATTGAAGAAGGAGAACATGGAGGCCAATGCAGGAATGAAGTGGAAGCTGAAGAAGAATGAAGGAAGCTTTGCGGAACCCTGGCCACCTATGCTCGAATGCTTTTTAAAAGCTCCGTGGCCAACCAGAAGCCACCATGTTTTGGCACCAGGCACCCCCAGATGCTTCGATTCGTAGAACGGACACCTTGATCCAGCTAGGGCATTGATGATCCCTCTTTTGGAAAGCTGAGTGCAGCACCCCATTAATGTGAAGGTGCAGTCTTTGGGGCATGGCTAGTCAAAGCATTGATGGTGCAGAAGGCACATGCCTTCATGTCAGCATGGTTGTTACTCCCATCGCCCCGATCGATGCTTCATTCTCGAGGCTCGAGAGTAGAGGGTATCTGATGTGGCAACATCCACTGACGTAGAGCCTATACAACCTCTAGCTAGCAGCTACATGGGTGGGGATTGCCACCTAGATGCGGCCCCCGGGTGGAAGGCTGAGATTAGCTCCCAGTCAGGGTCAAGCTCATAAGGTGAGCCCTCCATCTGAGGTCAGCTCCTAGTTGAGGTCATGCTCATGCTATCGAAGTGAGCCCACCTGCCGAGGTCAACTCCCAACCAGGGTTGGGCTAATAAGGCGAGCCCTCCGTCTGAGGTCAGCTCCTGATCGAGGTCGAGCTCAAAAAGTTATCCCTCCTGTCGAGGTCAGCTCCCTGCCGGGGTCGTGCTCATGGGGTGAGCCCTCCATCTGAGGTCAGCTCTCGGCCGGGGTCATGCTTATGCTGCAAAAGGTGGACCTCCTGAAGGGAGATCCTTCCCTGCCATATAAAGGTAAGAATTCTTGCCAGCAGTGGAGGGAAAGATCAACTAGAATTCAAACCACGGCACGGAGGTCCCTATCCAACTATAACCTCTGGAAGGTGGCACATGTCCTGCCACCAATGCCAACTCTGCAACACGTCACCCGTATGCTCTGGATGAGGTAAGCCCCGTTAGACCCAGGGCCTTATAACGTGCCGCCATGTCAACTACCGTACGACCGGGGGATGCCGACCCACACGGTGCGAGACCTAGAGGTCCCCCAGAAGGAGAATCTTGTCAAAGCCATAGGCCCTGCAATGCTCAGGCGATCCCTCCAGGAATGGAAACTTGTCACCATGGCACGGTGCTCAGGGGCACAATGACTGCCCCTCTTAAGCAAAAAATGACATCCCCAAAGGGGGATGGCTCTAGAGAAAATGGGAGGACCAGTCCGAGTGAGGGATCTCCAGAGAAAGGGAGGAGGACCAGTCTGATGAAGAAAAAGGTGGAGAGGGCTCCTAGAGGTCCACAAATTGCCTCCTCCTCTGGATGGACTAGTCCGAGAGGGGGAGAGAAGGAGAAGCTATGAGCAGCGACAAGCCCCTCCAGAGAAGGCATCGCGAGAGGGCAACCTAAGAAGGACACCAGGATGAAGCCCCAGATCCGGTTGGGGCCATCGTATAAGGTGTAAGGTAAGAAAGGTAAGAGGCAGATGTAGGAGGAGCGGGGGGAGGTAAGCAAACCACCGAAAGCTCAGCAGCCAAGGGACCGGCCAGAGAACCTCCTCTCTACCCGCTCTCCATTCTTTCTTTATACTGCTTGGACATTACTATCTTGTTCTTTATATTATTTGAACATCTTTATCATGTAACCCTGATACGGGACGAGATGGTGATGAGTGATGTGCCATGCTTATCTTAATTTATATATATATATTTATATTTATTTTTATTTTTGAGAGCAATAACTGATATCCTAACAGCAAAACAAATAGGAAGATCTAAAAAAAATAAAGTGACAATTAGTTATCGAAATTACCTACCCGTATGCAGATCTTGTCAAATAACTATAAGGGAGGATCGCGGTGATCGAGAAACCATCCTAGATTATGTTACCTACTTTCGAGTTTCAGATTTAGGGGAAGGGAAGCGGTTTAGATTTACCAATATGCTTTGAAATTTTCTCGGTTGAAGATCTAGATCGCAACACTCTAGGGTTGACGAACCTGACTCCAAAATCGACCGATCATGCGTCTGGACTCCAATTACACCAGTTCCAAAGCAAGGACTCCAATCTTCAAAGTTAGATCTCAAAAGGTTCTACAAAATATATCAGAGTTAATTACTAGAAAAGTTCTAAGAATGCCAAGAACTCAAAAGAACAGAGTTAAAAGGGGGGAAGAAGGTTGGCGTCAAGGTTGATTGTGCTCCCGGGGTCTTCTTCTTCGACTTGCTTCAGGATTCTCTTCAAAGGATTGGATGTAGACCTTAAAGAGTCTTTAAATGGAAAATTTGGTGGAAAGAATGTAACCGATAAGTAGAGCATCACACCCTACAATACTTGGACGTCGCATCCAAGTTGTTCTAGGCATCTCACCTAGCACCTTCAAGAAAACTAGTTATGGAGGAATTGGATAAAATGCAATAGCACATTGTCTTTTCATCACTCAAAATATCATGCTTACAAAGAAAGGTTTTGGGCTCTATTTATAGCCTCATTACAAGTAGAAAGATGGGTTGAAATTCAAATTTAAAATAAAAGAAGAGGGAATTACAATTTTTGAGGTTTTGGAATAGGTGCCAATGCTTCATAAAGATGGTTATCTTGACTTGATCTTCCACCCTTCAATTTGATCTTCTCTGTTTTCTTTCCTTGGCTGATTGAAGTTAAATTGCTGCATTTAAATGGGAGTGGAGCCCACCTAAAACACCTCCAAGAGAGAGAATTCATGAGGAGAGGAAGAGAATTTGTGAAAGGTAGAAAAGCTTTAGCCAACTTTTTTAAATGCCTTCAAAGCTTGTGCATTTTAGATGCCTTCAAATCTTGTGCCTCTTAAATGCCTTCAAAGCTTGTGCCTCTTAAATACATTCAAAGCTTGCTTCAAGAAACTCCCTCCACCTTTAAAGCACCTTAATTTCTACCTTCATAAAGCTCCTTCCACCGATTTTAACTCTTTGTTTGTTGAGAGAATATGTGAAAGACTTTCTTGGAGGAAAGAATAGGCATGGAGCTTCCTTTCTTCAAGTAGCCAGCCAAATAAATATAGATGTGGACCCCTCTTAACTTCCTTCATGTGACGTAGACTTAGTCAACTCCATAAAAAATAACTTAGGTCCCATTTAAACCCAAACAGGACCCAAAAACTAATTACTAGACCCAAACAATAATTTAGACCCAATTGAGACCTAATTAGACCAATTACAACTTCCTCATAATCCCAA
The DNA here is from genome assembly GCA_021397845.1 of Areca catechu. Lineage (NCBI taxonomy): Eukaryota > Viridiplantae > Streptophyta > Magnoliopsida > Arecales > Arecaceae > Areca > Areca catechu. The sequence continues at coordinate 139,790,079 of CM038039.1, read as the reverse complement.
ATACAATTTTATTGGACTCCATAGACTTCAAATTGAAATTCAAATAGACTCAAATTGCTTCTTTCTCGCTCTGGTGTCCCTACCACAACCCCTGAGGTGAGGGAGTCCCCCAAGCTCTCCATCTCAGAGGTTTTATTCTTCTCGATCGTCCCACTTACTTGATTGTCGGAATGTCCTTTCCAAAATCTCCAGTCTAGGGCTCCTCTATTTTGCAGGCCAATCAAACCAAAGAGCGGACCCTCGAAGAGAAGGAAGCACCCTCAGCAGGAGGAGGCACCCGATGTAGTGGCGATGCATTAAAGCTGCAAGACATGACGATCCAGGCAGTAACAAATTGGCGCATCAGGAAGGGGGCAGGGCACTAGATATTTCAGAAGCTAAGAGGATCTCAGCCAAGGCTAAGGATCTAGGCTATCCAGTCGATGGAACAACAGTAGCCGCCTCCCTAGGCGGCAAGTGGGGGACACGAGAGCTCCCTCTTGGGGGCCTTCCCAAAGAATGAGAAGAGAAGGATCTGATGATTGCAGATATAGGGGCTTGTGTTTGTGGGTTCTCCGAACAGCTGCCACCTTTCATGATACTGTTTGATTAGACCAAGAATCCAGGCATTCCCCTATGCATGGGGCTTCCATCATCTCAAGCAAGCCTAACAGGTAACTCCCTTCCCCACTACCTTTGCAACATGAAAACTGTGTTACATTCTATAGGAGAATCCCCTGCATCACCATCAATGCAAGCACCATAGCCTTGTTCATGGTCCGGAGATGGCAGCGGGCTACCACCCACTGCGCGACTCAAAAAGGGGCAAACCAATAGGAGATAAGGCCTGATCCCTGGGGCCAGCCTATAGATAAAGGATGGCACGCTATGGCAACCCTCGTAAAAGACCCCAGCGAAGCGCTAGAAGCCTAACCGGGCGGAGCTTACTACCTCACCGATCCTGGCACCTCCCGATGCTTGTGAACCTGGAACACGGGCAATTTAAAAGAATGCTACCAGTGATGTAAAACCTCTTCTTAATTATCTAAGTCCCTTTTTCATGCAACTTCATCATTCACCTATGTAGGGACATCTCCGTCCAACTCGAAGTCTGGTGAACTCAAACCGGGCCCTCCATCAGGCCTATACTCCTTGCCATGCTCACAGTTCGAAGGTGGTGGCAGGGCTACCCGTCATCTATCGCTTGACTCATAGCATGGCACCCTCAAGCTAGGAACGCACTCCTCGCCATGCTCATAGCCTGGAGGCAGCACCAAGATGCCATCTACCACGAGACTCATAGTATGGCAACACCTCATCAGCGAGTCAGGCCCACCCCATCAGGCCCGCGTTCAGCAATCGAGCTCACAATCGGAGGTAGCGGCAAGGCAACCCACCATCTGCCACTTGACTAACAGTGCGGCACCCTCAAGCAAGGCCTGCTCCATCAAGCTCGCACTCCTCGCCATGCTCATAGCCCAGAGGCAGCACCAAGATGCCATCTACCGCATGACTCATAGCTTGGCAAGTCCTCAACAACAAGCTGGGGCCATCCAATCGGCCCATGCTCACCAGTTAGCTCACAGCCCAGAGATGGTGGCAGGGCAACCCACCATCTACCACGTGACTCACAGTTTAGCATCCCCACCAATGAGGAGGCACCATGATGCCGTCAACCGCAAGACTCACAGCATGGCAACTCCCTAATAGGCCGGGCCCTCCATCAGTCCCACCCTTTGTAAGGGAACCGAAAATCGAGTGGCACGGCTCATTGCATGTAATTAGAAAACTTTTTCTATATTACATGGCACAGCAGAAGTACATATACAATTTATCTAAGCATGTTAACCTGATTAACAGTGGGCCTGCACAGATCTTGATACATCTAGAGTAATGTGAATATGAAATGATGCATCTATAGTATGAAACATAGAACTATTCATGGAATCACATAATGATGCAGTAGAAAAATGTCACACATATAATATAAAACATACTTCAGTGACAATCACCAAGATGTGCTGCAACTGGTAGGAAGAAGAATAGCTCTACAAGTAGCACACATGTACTCCTCTACAGGTGGTTCACATCAGGGTAAGGGATTTCTCCTCCTTCCTTTGAGGTGCTAGCCTCTTCAGAAATAGTGTGGCAGTGGGGCACCTTCTTCAACTCCTTGAAGAACTATGGACTTCATCTTCAACTCCTTGAAGAACCTGTTGCTGAAATAGTGCTAGAACAAAGACCCAAGAACCCTTTCCAGATCTATCTATCCCAAACCTTCAACAGAAGGTAGCACACAACAATCCCTCCTAAAACTCAAACCCAACTTTAGAGATCAGATCTCTCAATCTCTCAAGGATCAAGCAAGATCTCTTTCATAGGAAATTGGTAGAGTCTTGACCTTGATCAAAATCTAGAGTGTGGAACATGAACCATTCACCTTCTTCCATCTTTTTATAAGCCCTCAAAAATAGTCTCATAATGAAACCATGATGAATAGATAAAGAGAGATTAATGGGAGGTTTAGAATCTCTTGGGATTCATGTAGGCTACATGACCTTTGGACTTTAGCAACTGGTGGGATTAAAACCCTGAAATGCAATCATTCAATTTCATTACACTTACAGCAATGAATGAAGCATTACGAATTTTTCAGCATCCCGTTAGTCGGGTCGACTCACCTCAGGTCGACTCAATTGACTGGTTTGACAACTTTTGTCAAAAGAGTCCTGAATGATTTTCAATTATTCCCAAGCCAACAAGTCAAGAAGAAACCCCACAGTGTGTGACCCCGTAGGTTCAAACACTAAACTGGCAGCATGAGAACATTTTCAGTACTAGCCAAAGTGCATCTAGCAATGACACTTTGCATCCAAATAGGTTGAAGGTTGTAGAGGAACATGAATCTATCGAATATGGAATACCACTAAACTTATTCCTCTAATCACTTAATGCCCAGGATGGCTTAGGGTTAAATTGCCCAACCCTAATCAGTCGATCACAATATGTCTCAAATAAAGAATCTCTGTAACTTCTTACAATGAATGCCCTTACCAAGGTCTTTCTCAATTTAAGCATATTAAGCATTCAATCCAAACCATTTGGTGGGATCAATCCAATCTTGATCCTACTACCACTACACAAGTACTTAACTGTACCCATCAACCTTCCATCACCAGATTAAAAATCTAAATAGTCCAGCACCTAAGCATAGTGAGTTGCTTGCAAGCTACCATAGTGATCTCAAGTTAAAAGAATAATTCATGTCCATATTCTAATGCAAAACTTTTCTTTGGCAGAAAGAGAATCTCGCATGAGAGTCACGTTCAGCGAAGTGTCAAACACAACACCTGATGTTATACCAGCATCTCCATGCTACTAGGTTAAGAGGACAACTAACAGATATGACATCAACGACTTACTGTCGATACACCATCATCCTGAAATAGTGTATCCTTTGGTCATGAACCAGTTTATGAACTACACGATGCATCCTCTCTACATCACATACAAGGTAGCTCAAAGGACATCATCATACAAGAGTTCAATTAGGAAGATGACATGTGATGAACAACCAGAATAAACTTTTTATTCAATTCAATAATTTATAAACATATACATGAGTTGCACAACCGTCTACAGCCAAGATGATTGGCTTTGGGACACATTTTCTAACAACTCCCACTTGGACTAAAGCCAATCAAAACAGAATCTGATTCCCATCTTTTATTTACAATCATCGAACTCATGCATTCCTACAGCTTTAGTGAAGGGGTCGGCCAAGTTCTCCTTACCATTGATCTTCAAAAGTTCGATGTCACCTCATTCTATGATCTCCTGGACACGGTGATAACAACATAGAATATGCTTGGTCTGCTTGTGTGATTTTGGCTCTTTGGCTTGAGCTATGGCTCTAGTGCTGTCACAATACACCGGAATAGGACCATCCAAGGAAAGTGCCACTCCCAGCTTGCCCAGGAACTTCCGCAACCACACAACCTCTTTTACTTCATCTGATGCTGCAATATACTCCACCTCACAAATAAAATCAACCACTATATGCTACTTGAAACTTTTCTAGCAGATAGCTCCACCATTAAGGATAAACAAAAAACTTGACACACTCTTACTGACATCTTTGTCTAACTGAAAACTAGAGTCAGTATACCCTATAAGTTTTAAGTCAGAATCTCCATAAATAAGCCATTGGTCCTTAGCATTTCTCAAATACTTAAGGATGTTCTTAAAAACTTTTCAATGAGCTTCTGATGCAGAATGAAAGCTCTGGTGCCAAAATGATGCAGAACGAAAATATGGAATGTGGAAGCAAATTAAAATTAATGTATATATATATATTTTTTAAATATATTTTCAGAAGTCGGCTTTGACTCAAAGGAAAGATAAACAAATGTTGAAAGAAACTAAGAAATGACAGAAAGCATAATTAAAAGTAATGGATTATCAGAGTAACTCAGAAGTAGGATCGCTGGGGATTGAGAAATCCCCAGATCTAGGGTTTCCTCTGAGTTTCAACGAAATAGACAAAGTGAGAAGGGAAGGTTCTTGTTACCTAGCAGTGATATCTCTCCATTTGGTGGAAAAAAGACTCTCTCGAGTAGATTATTGGATCCCGGGAGTCAAGGTATCTTCGCAATGGATCCTCCGATAATGGTCCTTGACAAAGTTGGCCTCTTCTTGAACCATGGATCCTGGAGAGAAGAAGAACAAGGTTAGGAGCAAGAGACTCAGGGAAGAGAGTTACCCGAGTAGAAGAAAGGATGGGATCTGAAGGTCTTCAGCCGATCTGGAACTCCTAGGCTACGGATTTGGGACTTCTTCTCCTGGATCTGCTGGATGGACTCTGAAGCAGTGGTAGCTGACTTGAAGATGGCTGGACTGGGGTCCTGGTGATTGGCCACCATTTGGAAGAAGAACCTTGGAGATGGTGTAGAGGCTAGGGTTTGGTGGTGGTGGAGTAGAGATGGGTGGACTAGGCTAGGGTTTTGGGGTTGGAGATCTCACACCTCCTCAAGGTTCCTAGGGAACCCGGATTTACTCCCTCACGGAGCTCAACACTCAGAATATGTGCGGAAGAACAAGACTTTGCTCATAAATAAGGGATTTCATTCATAAGATTTCATAAGATAAGTTCAAGTTACAAAAGGGGTCTAATATATAGACCTATAAGAAAAATCAAAACCATACAAGTTCCCATGTGGGACTAATAGGACTAATCTACACTTTAGGCATCAAATTATCTTCCCTTGGCCAACCAAGACTCCTACCATGAGTGAGCGGCCAAAAAACTCCAAGAAAACTTGAAAATTATCTCCAAATGGCAGGTTATAGGGGTGTCTCCTAGTATCTCTCCATGAATCAAGGATTTTGCCTTCATGGTTTGGCTCTTTTGGACACCTCCTAGTTTTCTCCACAAGTTTAGGCTTCTTCTTTTCATTGCTTTGGCACTTTAGGAAACTTTTGGGTGCCTCCTTGATTTTCTTCCCAAGACATGCTCTCTTCCATTTTATAACTTGGATTTTTATGAAACATTGTGGGGCACCTCCTTGATCCTCTCTTCAAGAAAAATTCTTGCCATCCTGGCTTGGGTTTATCTGGAAAGAAGTTGGCTCCTCCTTGGATTGAGGTATCTTGATGGATTTCTCCCCCAAGTGGTGCAAGAAAAGGGGAACTTACTTCTTATGGTGTGGGGACCAAAGACACTGGATGGAGATGTGGCAGGGAGTGTGGCACCCACTTGTAGCTGGATCATAGAAGAAAAAAATGTGGCACCCTATGGCAAAGGGAATTGCGCCAACCTGGACCTGGACTTGGACTGAGTCAACTTGACTCAACAAAAATTGAAATGATAAAATTACAGACTCAAAATTGGGTTGATCAGGTCAATCCTTATTACAAACCCTAATTTTCTCGGGCAAGGTCAATCAGAGATGCAGATGGAACCCTGAAGTCTTCTTCTGATTCTGGTGCCCGCACCAGCTTCACCTGGATCAAATTGGTATCTGCTCACTATCCCTAGTGAGTATGCCACGTCTGGTCTAGTACATAATATAGCATACATAATAGAACCCAAGGCCAAAGCATATGGAATCCTACTCATATGCTCTCTTTTCTTAGGAGTTGTTGCATAATCCATCTTGTAAAGAGTAATTCCATGATCTATCGGAAGATAGTCTCTTTTAAAATTTTCCATGCTGGACCGCTTTAGCACAGTGTCTATGTACATAGATTGGGACAGTCCTAGAAGCCTCTTAGGTCTATCTCTATAGATCTTCATACCCAATATATATGAGGCTTCACCCAAGTCTTTCTAGAGAATTAAGATGAAAGCCAAACCTTTATTCCCTGTAATGCTTGAACGTTATTTCCAATTAGGAGAATGTCATCCATATACAAAATAAGATATACAACTACAGAACCATTTGCCCATTTGTATATACAAGGTTCCTCTCCATTCCTAATGAAGCCATATATCTTGATATACTTATGAAAGAACTTGTTCCAACTTCAAGAAGCCTGCTTCTGTCCATAAATGGACCTCTGAAGCTTGCACACTATAGACTCATTTATGGATGTGAACCCTTCATGTTGCATCATATACACGTCTTCTAGCTCACCATTTAGGAAAGTTGTTTGGACATCCATTTGCCATATTTTATAATCTAAATGCATAGCTATAGCAAGCATAATCTGAATGGACTTGAGCATTACCACAGGGGAGAATGACTCATCATAGTCAATACCATAATGTTGAGATACCCCTTGGCAACCAGACAGGCTTTATAGGTCTCCACCTGTCCATCTACACCCCGCTTCTGCTTGAAGGTCAACTTGCACCCAATGAATTTTATCCTTTCAGGTGGATCAACCAATGTCCATACATTATTGATTTCTATGGACTCCATTTTGGATTTCATAGGTCTCAGTCATGACTCAGAATTAGACCTTGAAATTGCATCCATGTAGGTGATCGGATCCTCGTTGTTCTCATCGAGCTTAACAGGATCGCCATCTTGAACCAAGAAATCATAGTATCTGTCTGGTTGACATGGTACTCTACCAAATCTCTTTAATGGTTGCACTATGGGCTCTAGATCTGATATAATCAAATCCGGTTCTATAGTGGCCTTAGAGTAAGAAGGTTCTTTTATCTATTGAACTTCCCTAAGTTCAACCTTAGTAGCTTGAGTGCCTCCACCAAGGTACTCCCTTTCTAAAAAGGTTGCCCTAAGACTAACAAACAACTTTTGTTCCTTAGGCAGATAAAAATAATACCCTTGGATTCTTTCAGATACCCAACCAAAAGATACTTATCATACTTAGGTTCTAGCTTATTCGTCTCCAAATATCTGACATAAGCTGGACACCACCAAACCCGAAGGTGAGAAAGAGTTGGCTTACATCCAGTCCATATCTCATATGGTGTTTTATCAATGGATTTACTTGGAACTCTATTCAAAAGGTAGGATGCTGAATCAAGAGCATATCCCCAAAAGGATTTAGGCAGACTACCTAAGCCCATCATGGATCAAACAATGTCCAATAAAGTTAGATTCCTCCTTTCAGACACACCATTTAACTGAGGTGTCCTCGGAGGAGTCTACTAAGAGAGAATCCCATTCTCCTCAAGATAATTCAGAAACTCACTAGAAAGATATTCACCACCATGATCTGATCGAAGGGTTTTAATAAACTTCCCAGTTTTTTTTTCAACTTCATGACGATAATGTTTGAATATTTCAAATGAATCAGATTTATGTCTCATTAGGTAGACATAACCATATCTAAAAAGATCATCTATAAATATAAATAAATAATTACATCCACCTCTTGCATAGATATTCATAGGTCTACATACATCTGTATGTACTAGACTTAGAATATCACTGGTTCTTTCACCCTTTCCTGTAAAAGGTGACTTGGTCATTTTCTCAAGAAGACAAGATTCACAAGTTGGTAAAGATTCACTCTCAATGATATCTAGGAGACCATCTCCGACCAATTTATTTGTCCTATTCCTGTTTATATGACCTAGGGCATTTATTAGCAGTGTACAATACAGTAATAGGTTGTGATAGTATATATACACCATTCTTCACTTGTTCAAACATCATATTAGAACCATTCAATGTGATATTGTAAATATCATTCTTTATAGATAATTCATAACCATCTTTGGCCATCAGGCCTACAGAAATGATATTCACCAAAATGGAAGGACAAAAATGATAATCATTAAGAATGATAGTACAAGATTAGAAAGACAAAGAAATAGTTTCCAATGCCATAACTGGAGCTTGACTTCCATTCCCAATGTTTAGAAACCTTTTACCACTCTCGAATCTTCTACTAACTTGAAGTTCCTTCAAAGAATTGCAAATATGGTAAGAACTTTCGATATCCATTACCTAGCTAGTAGTATCACAAATAGAGAAACTATAAGGATTTATCATATAAATACCTTGACCAGCAATAGCTTGCTATTTTCCCTTCCTTTGCCTGTTCAGGTCCAGAGTGATGACGGATGGGATTCTAATATGATGCAAGATGACATGCAAGGGATGAACATTAAGAAAATCAGATTACAACAAGCAAATATTTTTAGATTTGTTTACGGTTTAATTCCCAGAACTAGATAAGACTAGGTTAAGGTTATCCTGTACTAATTAGCATCCTACCCACATGCTAGATTAATCAAAGAGAAAAGATAATCAGGATCCTAGGTCTAAGAAGGCCTACTAAGAGCATGTTCAACTTCAAGAAATTAGAAAAAGTGCGAAGTGATGCGGGATGACTCTAAGAATGCTAAATATACAGTAAAAGCAGTAAACTAATTTTTTTGTAATTTTTAGATTTAGGTTTGTTGGCTAATTTTTCAAAGCAAAATAAAGAACTAGCAGGTATTCAGCACAATTCTAAGAATCAACTTGTCGCAGGCTGAATCATGCAAGATAACTAAAAGAAACAGGACCCAATGTTGACACCACTAATTGAATTTGATGATAAGCAAAATAGTTAAGTATAAATTGAGGACTAAGGATTTGCTTTAAGTGTGTTTTCATTGAAAGGATGCACATAAAATTTGAAGAAGCCTAATTATGTTAAAGAACCAAGTTTGAATGATAAGATTGCACAAAACAAGATTTGGACACTCAAGAAATGGTTGAATGGATGAGAAAGCCAAATATAAACTTGTTCCAACTCAAAATCAACATCTTCTGCGATTTTTCAAAGATGTGTCGACTCAAGGTGTCGACAAATGACATGAAGTGTCGACACATGAAGATGAGATGTCAACTCAAGCCGGTACGCTACAAAGTTTCAAATGGCATAGATCAAGTGTCGACACATGGACCTTATGTGTCGACTCAAAGTGTCAACACATGGATCAATACATCGCTTGAGATTTTCAAGCCACAGAACTTATAGAAGGTGAAGGAACAGTTGAAGTGTTGACACATGGATGCAAGGTGTCGACTTAACTGAGAATGTGTCGACTCAACTGAGATTTCCAGAGATTTTGAATGGACCATTTTTAACTATGTGTAGACTCAAGAAGAACATGTGTCGACCTTATATGTCGACTCAACTAAGGAAGTATCGACAAAAGTAGTTCTGGCAACAATAATGGCTAGTATTTTCAAATGCAGAACTCGTCCTAAATATCCCCAACGGCTAGTTTTTCAAGTGTAATTGCTAGATTTCGGTTTTAAGGCCTTGAGAGGGTATTTATAGGGTCCAAATCAAATCTAAACAAAGAATACTGAATACCATTAAGAGTTTGAAGAGAAAAGAAGAGAGAAAAACCATAACTCCTATTCATTCAAGTTTCAACCACTCTCAAGCTAAAGGAAGTCTCCAAGCATTCAAAGCCATCAAGAGCGTTGAAGATCATTCATACTTGGGCATTCAAAAGGCTTCAATAAGAGCAAAGCAGCACTACATCGGGCTACATCGACTTATTTGCTTTTCTTTTGAAACCTTATATTGGTTCTTTGTTTCTAAACTTCATATCTTGTAAGGGTTCTTGGTTAGCCTATTGCAAAACCAAGGGAGGTTATTGGTAAGCCTTGGAAAACCAATTAGGTTGGTGGTTAGCCTATAAAATCACTAAGGTTCTTGGTTAGCGCGAAAAAACATGGGAGGTTGTTGGTTAGCCTTGTGAAAACCAATTAGGTTCTTGGTTAGCTTATAAAACCAAGTGAGGTTTGACTTGTGAACCTTGTGAAAACAAGTCGGATTTTGATTAGTGAGCCCGAAAAACTAATCGGCTATAATCTTGTGATTATAGTAAATTCCTAAGGAGATCTTGGGGAGTGATGTAGGTGCATTTTTGGTACCGAACCACTATAGCTTGTGGTGTTTGTGATTGCTTGATTTCTCTCTCCTTGCTTTTTATATTTTTGCTCATTGCTTTTAATTTCTGATGCACTATTACATTAGAGCATTGCATTCAAATCATAGTACCTTGTTCAATTGAATTGCATATCTTATTTTGTAAAGTTTGTAGCTTGTGATATTAAGCTTAGCTTTAAATTTTTAGAGACCCAATTCACCTCCCCTCTTGGGTTGCTTACTGGGCAACACCCAAAAATTGAGAAATTCTGGGCTTAGGATAGTTAATCTTCAAACAAATCAGATAATTAGAGAAAGTAAGGTTTTTTTACCAGTCAGAGATTAAAGTCCAATAATAGAAGAGATCACTCACAACTCTGATCGGAGCCAGAAAGAAGAAGCCTCATTTTCATTGAATCTGATGTCAAATCTGGGTGGTACGGGTAGCAAAGAATGCCTCCTCAGGGGAGGGGAAGCATCTCGGGGATCCTATAAGCATCAGAGGTTAATCAAAGAAGCAAATAGAAATTAGAAAAGAAACTAGGATTTGAAGGAAATCATAATTAGTGCTAAAAGCTGGCAGCCGGGGAAGAAGAAGCTCTTGGACTTGGACGACAGCAAGGGCTTCAATTCCTTTGGCATGGCTAATCTCTAGGGATGCCAAGAAATGCTAGGGCAGTAGGGTTTCAATCCAGGATCACAAGGAGAGCACTCAAAGAGAGAACCAAAACTGAAACACAAGGCAAATAATCCAAATTTCAGCAAGGTTTATTCATAAAAAAGAGATGATTACAAGAGAAGGAGGGGTGGGGTATTTATAGAGTTTCCATGCCCTCTCTGATGCGAGACAAAAGGGGGGGCTAGCTAGGAGGATCGTTGGAGAGCTGAGAAGTCTCCTGTGATTAGGGTCAAAAAGGTAAAAAAAATATGTGGGGGCAAAAAAGATGGATACTCTATGGACTTGGGACTTACCTTCATGGAGAGATGTCGCACATATAGGGCATCTCACCTACCCCACTACATGTAGTCTACGGCATCCTACCCATCAACTACATGCGGATCCTAGGGCATCCCACCCAAATCGCTACTTGGGGCCATGAAGAGAAGCTCCAAGATCATAGAGGGGACTCGGCTAGGGAGAAGATAATTGGGGCCTCACACCTCTCGACACCCGTAGGTGAAGGAAAGACGGGCCTCATGCTCACTCCTGACAGAGGCGAAACCAAGAACATATTTTTCAAAAATTCATATTCATCATCATCATATCTTATTCAAGAGAGGAGGTGCCTTTATATAGGCTTACAAAACTTGGGGCCCAAGAAAAGAATACAAGGCATGCAGCCCAAAAAAAAGTGACAACCCAAACCTGCTTTGTTTGTAGCCCAAAAACATGGTAGAAAACTAAACACAATCCTCCCTATATGTTGGAAAATAAAACTAATTCTAATCTAAAACTAATTTAAAAAGAACTTCCCAACTGGTCCATACATCTAGATTTAAAATAAAAAACATAAATTCCAAACTCCTCAAGATCCATGCTGAGTTGCTTTGAAATTCGTGCAGGCTTGATGACTTTGCAGAAAATTGTTGCTATGAGAAGCGTGCACTTTGGAAATTGTGCATCTTTAATGTTCGTGTGCTGCAGGTTCCTCCTCTATGGACCGAAGGGGATGAATTATGGCAGATGCGGAGGTCGGGATGGCTGGCGGCGGGCACGGGTGGCTGATGGGAAGCAGGGGCAGACGGCGGCAAGGTGGAGGGGAGTGGCACGAATGGGCGGAGAGCAAGAGAGGCACGGCCGGCGGTCGTGGGTGCTGGGGGTTTGGGCGGGGACCTTGGGCTGCTCCGTTGGTGGCTGGTGATGGCACTGGGGAGGAAGACGGTGGACGTCGGTGTGTGCGGTGGGGGCGCACGGGCAGACGGCCATGGGTGGAGCTGCAAGTGAGGATGGACGGTCGATGGGGTCCATCCAATCATCGGGCATGGCAGCACGGGGGAGATGGAGGGCCTTCGGTGGGGTCGTCGGTGGTTGGCTGTGGCGGATCTAGGATGAACAGGAAGAAAAAAGGAGAAAAAATGAAGGTTCTGTGAGTTTTTGGGAGGTTGAAGATGATAGGAATAGTAAAGGGATAAAATGGAGATAAGTCTGGAATAAAGCCAGAATAATAGGAATAGGTGGAATAGCTAGAATAAGAAAATATGAAATAAAAATATAAAAATCTAGAAAAGGAAAAAAGAAAATCTGGATGGGTTATGATGTCCCCATCACTCTCTAACTAGGGTTACACTTAGGTTTACATGCCTTCTCCTAGTTAGATTACGTGTCCTTTCCTAGCTAGGTTAGAATTACAAAGCTTAAAAGAACTAGGAATCCTAACTAGGTTAGACTAGTCTTCTCCTTCTCACTTAAGGACATCTCCCTTTGAGATTTGACTTGGTCAACCCTTCAAGGATGCCTAGGAGGGTGTGTTAGACTTCTAGGAGCAGTAAGGGGCCAGCCCAAAGGGGCTTGGGTGCATGGGCTTGGGCCTCTGGAAGATGGGGTGGCATAGTAGCTTGGTAGCAAGAATATTTCATAGAATCTTGCTTCTTAAGGGCTTGGGCTTGGCACCTGGGCTTGATTTTTTTGAGCTAGGATGCAGGTGGACCTTTGGAATCATGGATGCCCTGGTCTAGTAATATACTCTGGCATCTGGAAGGGAATCTGGGTATCTGGAGGGCATCTGGAAGGAATCAGGGTCTCTTGAAGGCATCTGGATCCTATGGTGTCACACAAAATCCAATAATCTGATGTAGTGGCCTTTGACTCTTAGATGAGGTCTGGTGTAACTCCAAAATAGGGTAACCTTTTCTCTTGTACAAAAATTGGACTCATAGAAGACGTATACTGATGTACGGACTCAATGTAATAGACTAGGTTGAGGGTTGAGACCAATCAACTAATCTTAACTTATTACAGGACTCAATCTTAGTTGATTACAATACTTTGATACATAACTAAGTAAACCAAATAGGGCCCAAAAATATATGTCTAATCCTGGTGCCCCAACCAAGAAGGGAAGGGGTCTACATACCTAGCAATAATTTGCATGATGCCATAGAAGAGTTCACTCCACTCGGATTGGTGCCTGGATGATCCAGTCACTTTCCCGCAGATCCGTCGACTTCTTATCAGCTTCGTTCGGAGGCAAAGAAAATGTCACCGAGGATGGTTTCACCGAAGGGATCTTTTAAACATCAAAGGTAAGAAGCAAACAAGAAGGAAAAAATAAGAAACTGGAGATCGAGTTGAAGGATGGTTGGAAGATGGAGTTGCAGGGGTTGGCAACCTTGGAGGAAGCTTTGGGTGTCTGGATCTTGGAGGGCTGATGGTGAGCATCTTGGGCTCTTGCTTGGTTGGGAAATGGCTAGGGTTTAGTGGAAGAGAGGGGAAGCAGGGAGGCTAGGGTTTGCACACAAGAAAACTAAAACAAGTCTCACACCATAATTTGTCAGAAATCACTTAGATTGTATTCATGAAAATGAGATTAGATTACAAGAGGGGGAGGGGTGGGGTATTTATAGATTCACCTAGGGCCCTTTCCCTATCAAAATTGGATTACAAGTTTATATGGGACAAGGAGTACAAGGTTTAATTAGAATTAGGAGTACAAAGTTTGATTGACATTAAGAGGCCTAAATTTTAGTAGGACTTGGACATTGGACTCCTTGTAGAACTTGGAAGCTTTGACTTTTCTCAATGGGCTTGGTTGGGATGAAGTCCTCTTGGGCTGCTTTGACTTTTTCCACTCCCTACAGGGCTTGGACTTGGGGCTAGATGGGGTGCCACTCATGAAAGGGGCTTGGGCTAGGGCACCATATCTTGAAGGGCCTAGGGGGGCACCAGCTTTATTGGGCCAAGGTAGAGCACCAAGACCTGGGCGCTGATACTGGGTAAGGCACCAAATTGGGAGGGTACATTACTTGGGCTTGGCGGCATGAAGGCCCACCTCTTGGGCAGCATTGCTTAGAGGGGCCTAGCAGGGGTCCAGGTACTTGAATTCAGTTTTGGTGTAGTGGCCTAGTAAATTCTATGATCTGGTAATCCTCCTCTTATACAAAACTTAACTAGAAACAAACTTATTGGACTCAAATAAACTTAAGGCCTCATGAGGTAGAGACAAGGGATTCACTAGACTTAATGGACTTCTTGGCTCAACTTATTACAGGACTTCATTATTGGACTAACTTTATTACAGGACTTAAAATAAAATTCCATTATAGGACTCAAAATTGACCAACACATGACTTAGAGAACAAATTGAAGCTTGAAGACTATGTCTGATATGATGTCCTCATCAATTCTTCCAGGGTGGGCGGAACTCGACCCTATCGAGTAAGAAGGTTGATCTGGCTCAAGTACTGCTCTGACGAGTCTGGGTTGAGGCATTGCGGATCCTTTCGCATGATCCATGAAACCTCAAATCTCAATCGACCTTGCCAACGAACCAAGTGACATGGAAGCCTTTGATCCGGATACTAGTGGCTTGGTCATCGAGGAAACACTCAATCATTCCTCTCATAGGCTAATTTGATGGTGGACACTCAGGGTTTGGTTTGCTCTCAAAGAAAAAGGTTAGGCTCAAAACTCATTGGGTATCATTGCTGGCTCCCTATACCTACTAAGTATGAGATATTGAAAGTTGAGCTTAATGCCTAATGAGGTAACTTAGGCATTAAGTCCAACTTTCTTTATCACTTTGATGGATCCAGCTCTATGGATATGTAGTCTAATCATCACAAGATTTTCCTAGCAAACTCTTAGACTCTTTTCTGGAATTAACCATGTTCTTATAAAAATCATTGCTTATAGTAATCTTATGATTAATTCCTCATGTAGATCTCTAATCATGCAGTGCAAAAACTCATAACACCTAATGCAGGCAAATGACTCATACCACACTTTTTGATATGTAGACTCGACAAAACCCTAAGCTACAGCTGTGGGTTTGTCACTTGGTCAGGTTGGTGACATGCAAATGAGAACTTGGCATGCACTCCTAACAGATGCCATAGGGTCCTCCAAAACTAAAATGCAAACATGATATGCATAATGCGTGTATGAAACATGTTTACCTTTGTAAAATGCAATCTATTGGTTAATGAAACATGAGAAGCTTCAGAAAAGGACAGAAAATAAGAGATAGGTTCAGGGTTAGTTTGGTAGGGTAGAATGTATGAAGGGGGTTCGGGGTTGATTGGATATAATAGGATATAGGAAGGGGTGTCAGGGATTAGTCCTAGACTAATAAGGTTGATGTATACCTACAGGGTCTGTATTATGGAAGAATGGGTTATTAATCTCGGGGAAGAGATCAATTGGAGTCATAAGAGTGACTTCATCCTAAGCGTACTAGTTTAAAGAGATCAAGTCCTTAATAAACTCTTCTGGCTCATGAAATTCAGGACTAGGCTCTACAATTGGGTTTTCTTCTAAAGTCTCCTCAGGTAGAGTTGCAGTCGTAGGATCATGGGTTTCTTCCTTTAATGACTCTTCCACTACAGCTTTAGTTTGGGTGTAGTCAGGGTCAACTAATTCTAGGTTGGCTTCAGTCTGGGTATCTACTGTGTCAACTAATTCTAGGTCTTTTATGGGTAACTCTTCTTCTTCCTCCCATACTCATCCACTAAGCTCACTTCAGATTCATATATCCCTCTTCAAGGTTATTCTGGTGAACCAATAGGGTGGTAGGAGGGGTCGACTAAGGAAAAATTGACTAGTATCTGGTATAGCAAGGGTGTGTTGACTAAGGGGTACCTGACTAATACTTGATTCATCTCTAGGGTTGCTAATCCTGTTGGGTTGAGATCGACTCGGGTTGGATTGGCTCGGACATACCTGACTAGGTCCTAAGGTTTGGCTAGTGGCAATGGGAATTGGCAGGTCTTAAGGAAGTCAGCTATGTTTGGGCTTGGGTTCAAGAGGGTTATTCTTGTTGGACTTAGATTGACTGATCATGAGTTCCCTCTGATATGACTCAAATTCCCTAGCTATGTGATAGGCTACTTCTAGGTCCTGAATTTGTCATTGAAATAGTTCCCACTGGATGTCCCTATATAGGCTAGTTTGAAACCTCGATATGATCTTCGACTCGGGTTCAACTATGTTACAACTCCTAATAAACTCATTAAATTGGTCAATGTATTTAGACAATTTTATTACCCTGTGTTAAATTATGCCATTGTTCTAATAGTTTGTGCTCCTGGTAGGGTTCCTGGCATTGGGTTCTCCTAGGGTTGGGCTCCTGGTTTTGGTCATGGTGTGGTGTTCTCCTCAGGTTGGGAGGTGGGGGACATGGGGTCCTAAGGTCAGGCTTAGGTTTAGGTCTGGTATGGGGCTTAGGGGTTTTTCCTAGACTTCCTAATCGGTTCCCTACCTGGTCAAACCTATTGGCTAAGTGGTCAAGCCTATTGTGTGTTTGGGTATTGGATTGGGTCAATTGGTTCATCTGGATGGTCAGTTGGGCCATTTGGTCACTCATAGTCTTCATGAAAGTCTCAAAATTGGGCTCCATAGTGGAACTGGATTGGGGTTTAGACTGTTGGTATTGGGTTCCTATCCTAGTAGTCATGTAATCAATCAATCAAGGTGTTATGATGCAGTCAAGCACACAAGGTTAACACATGTCGGGGTTTGCTTGACCTAGAGCCAAAACCTAATGAGTTAACTCAACTTACGCCCAACACAGCACCTAATCCTTCCACTGGCCAGGTAAAAGGTAGGGTGGTGGGAGGCTCTCCCTACCTATAACGGGATCCTAATTAAATAATTACCAGTCCACTCAGGGTGTTTGCCTCTGGAGCTCTAGCCTTAGACTCTAGATTTCATTAATACATGATGGGTGCACTAGTTTCCTCACTAGATCGGACCCGACCTGTTGGTGTCCCTAAGATATTAGGTTGCTAGTTATTTTTAATTAAGGCTTGGGTTCTGATGCTGGGTGGTTGTTTTGGAGCTAGGATAGGTGATGAAATCTTGCCCTGATCTGATAAAGTAAAATTGCCCTTAAGATTAGTTTAATGATATGATGCATAATCAATAAACCCTAATGTAATCTAGTAATAGAGAATAAATTTTTTTTTTGTCATTTTGTTATGAGTTGGCAACTTAATTATAAGTTGAAAAAGTGAGCAAACAAAATTGGATTGGGTTTGGGGGTTTTGGATATAAGTTTGGTTTGGTTCAGTCAGATATGCAGAATTCATAGAAATTGAAATTATGGGTCTGCTTTGATGCAAAAGTTAGCATGGGTTTCAAAGCATAAAAATCCAAAAAAATTTTAGAATAGAGGATTAACAGTGAAGATGATTCGTGCCAAATTTCATTCAAAACAAAATTTTAATGATGATGAAACACCTAGGGTCTCTAATTGGGTATAGAAAACTCATGATTCTGGTTAGGATTTCTAAGATGTAGATATTTTTTATTTTTCTCATTTTTATAAAATTAATTAAAAATAATGATAATTATCAGGACTAATCAAAGAGTACTCTATGCAAATTTTAGATAAAAATAAAATACTTAAAATGATGAAATAGATCAAAACTTAGACCTCTAATGCAGATGACAGGATGTAGATTTTTGTTAGGGTTTTGTTTTTTCCAATTTTGTGTTTTTGGATCTGAGAAAATCCAAAGAAATAACAAAAAAAATATAGGACTAAACATAGGATAATTATTGTAAAAATAAGAAAAAATCAGAAACATTTGATACGGGAAACAATCTTATGTTTTGAGTGGTTATGCAAAAAATAGCAAGCAGAAATCTAAATAATGATGCAAGAACATGCCTTAATCCCACTCTGATACCAAAAATTGATGAGGGATGGGATTCTAATATGATGCAGGATATGCAAGGGATGAACATGAAGAAAATCAGATTAAAGCAAGCAAATATTTTTAAATTTGATTACGGTTTAATTCCAGAAACTAGACAAGACTAGGTTAAGGTTATCCTGTATCAATTAGCATCCTACCCACATGCTAGATTAATCAAAGAGAAAAGATAATCAGGATCCTAGGTCTAAGAAGGCCTATTAAGAGCATGTTCAACTTCAAGAAATCAAAAAATGTGAGAAGGGAAGGGGTCTACAAACCTAGCAATGATTTGCATGATGCTGTAGAAGAGTTCACTCCGCTCGGATAGGTGCCTGGATGATCCGATCACTTTCTTGTGGATCCGTTGACTTTTTATCAGCTTCGTTCAGAGGAAAAGAAAATGTCATCCAAGGATGGTTTCACTAGAGGGATCCTATAAATGTCAAAGGTTAGAGGCAAACAAGAAGAAAAAAATAAGAAACTGGAGATCGGGTTGAAGGAAGGTTGGAAGATGGAGTTGCAGGGGGTTGGTGGCCTTAGAGGAAGTGTTGGGTGTCTAGATCTTGGAGGGCTGATGGTGGGGGTCTATTGCATGGATGGGCAATGGCTAAGGTTTAGTGGAAGAGAGGGGAAGCAGGGCGGCTAGGGTTTGAACACAAGAAAACTAAAACAAGTCTCACACCATAATTTGTCAGAAATCACTTGATTGTATTCATGAAAATGAGATTAGATTACAAGAGGGAGAGGGGAAGCAGGGCGGCTAGGGTTTGCACACAAGAAAACTGAAACAAGTCTCACGCCATAATTTGTCAGAAATCACTTGATTGTATTCATGAAAATGAGATTAGATTACAAGAGGGGGAGGGGTGGGATATTTATTGATTCACCCAGGAGCCTTTCCCTATCAAAATTGGATTACAAGTTTGTATGGGACAAGGAGTACAAGGTTTAACTAGAATTAGGAGTATAAAGTTTGATCGACATTAGAAGGCCTAAATTCTAGTAGGACTTGGACATTGGACTCCTTGTAGAACTTGGAAGGCTTGAAATTTCTCCATGGGCTTGGGCTAGGATGAAATCCTCTAGGGCTGCTTTGACTTTTCCACTCCCTACTGGGCTTGGACTTGGGGCTAAATGGGGTGCCACCTCATGAAAGGGGCTTGGGCTGCAGTGCCATATCTTGAAGGGCTTGGGGGGGTGCCAGCTTTAGTGGGCCAGGGCAGAGCGCCAAGGCCTGGGCATTGATACTGGGTAGGGCGCCAAACTGGGAGGGTGCTTACCTGGGCTTGGTGGCATGAAGGCCTACCTCTTGGGTGGAATAGCTACGAGGGGCCTGGCAGGGGTCCAGGTACTTGAACTCAGCTCTGGTGGAATGTCCTCATAAATGCTCTGGTGAGGTAATCCTCCTCTTGTACAAAACTTGACTAGAAACAAACTTATAGGACTCAAATAAACATAAGGACTCATGAGGTTGAGACAAGGGATTCATTAGACTTAATGGACTTCTTGCCTCAACTTATTACAGGACTCAATTATTGGACTAACTTTATTACAGGACTCAAAATTAAATTCAATTATAGGACTCAAAATTCACCAGCACATGACTTAGAGAACAAATTGAAGCATGAAGCCTATGTCTGATCTAATGTCATCAAATCTCTCTAGGTGGGAGGAACTTGACCATGTCAAATAAAAAGGTCGATCTGGCTCAGGTACTACTCTGACAGGTTTGGATTGAGGCATTGTGGATCCTCTTGCATGATCCATAAAATCCCAAATCTTGGTCGACCTTGCCAACGAACTAAGTGACAAGGAAGCTTTTGATCTGGGTACTAGTGGCTTGGTCATCCAGGAAATGCACAATCATTCCTCTCATAGGCTAATTGATGGTGGACACTCAGGGTTGGGTTTGCTCTGAAAGAAAAAGGTTAGGCTCAAAACTTATTGGGTATCATTGTTGGCTCCCTATACTCTACAAAGTCTAAGATATTGAAGGTTGAGCTTAATGCCTAATGAGGTAACTCAGGCACTAGATCCAACTTTTTTTATCCCTTTGTTGGATCCAGCTCTATTGGTATATAGCCTAATCATTATAAGATTCTCCTAGCAAACTCTTAGACTCTTTTCCGAAATTAACCATGTTCTTTTAAAAATCATTGCTTACAGTAATCTTATGATTAATTCCTCAAGCAGATCTCCAATTATGCAATGCAATAACTCATAACACCTAATGCTGACAAATGACTCATGCCACACTTATTAATATGCAGACTCGACAAAACCATAAGCTACAACTATTGGTTTGTCCCTTGGTCAGGTGGGTGACTCGCAGATGAGAACTTGGCATGCACTCCTAACAGTTGCCATAGTGATGCGAAACGAAGTATCGATGTAACATGGTTATTTGGAAAACAGGGAAACAACTAAACAAACTAAGACCGTGGGAGGGCTAAGAAGCCTCCCGGGACTAGGGCATACTGACACTAAAATTCTAAGATAGCTGATCTCTTTTGTTTCCAATTTTCTGGGTGGATGTGGCGAAGGAAGGATGAAGATGGGGGACCGCGTAGTGGAACTCACTCTAACACCAAAATTGATGTGGGATGAAAAAAATCGATGTAACATGGTTATTTGGAAAACAGGGAAACAACTAAACAAACTAGGACCGTGGGAGGGCTAAGAAGCCTCCTGGGACTAGGGTATACTGACACTAAAATTCTAAGACAGCTGATCTCTTTTGTTTTCAATTTTCTGGGTGGATGTGGCGAAGGAAGGATGAAGTTGGGGGACCGGGAAGTGGAACTCATGGCCTTGAGACTCACTCTAGCGGGGAATGCACACAGAAAGTCAAGGGTCAAAGCCTAAAGCTACCCTCCCGAGGGATCACATCACTAGCTACCCTGAGCATAAAGCTACCCTCCCGAAGGGGTCACAGCACCAGCTACCCTGAGCTCCCATTGAACCACTAATGCACACAACAGGGCTCTCACATAGATGCGCTAGGATGACTCTCGAAGGACACGAGGAGATAAAGAAGACGAGATAGGGGATAATTAGGTTGCTCATCGAACCCATAATGCACACAGCAGGGAACGTCTCACACCCCTCATCGAACCCATAATGCACACAGCAGGGAATGAAGAAAAATGGGCCTCAGCCCAGAACCAGAACCGGAACCAACCCAAAAATCTATATCAACTCTCTCTGATTATTACAGGGGGAGAGGGGGCCTTTATATAGAAAAAACAAAACCTTCAGTTTCTTAGCCTCTAAGAAAACTAAAAAAGGAAAATAAATTACATCAAAATTCATGTTGCATCAAAAATAGTGCTGATATGATCTGAAGAACGTGTTGGCTTGATAATATGCTCCAGAAAGCATGCTGGTCTGAAATATGGACTGCTCTGAAATCCGTGCAAACACAAACTCACGGTCGTGGAAGGGAAGAATGGTCTCCGGCGGAACACCAGCGGGTGGCGGATGAGCCGGCGGACGGCTGGCGATGGGCTGCGGGCGAGGCGGTGCAAAAATGGCACGGCACGCCCCAGGGCGTGCCGTTTGGTCTCCCATGGCCGTGGGAGGCCTCAGGGCACCGGCGTGGCCGGTGGATGGTGGGGACGGCCGGGGTCGGCGGGATGGTGGCCGGCGGACGTGCGAGTGGTGGCGGCAACGACGGTGGCGGCGCAGGGGCACACGTGGACGGACGGACGCCTCCCGCGTCCGTTCGTCTTCCCACAGGCGTGGACGGTGGCGGACCCCACCGGCGGCCGGGCGAGGGACGGCGGGCAGCGGGCCGGCGGCGGCAGTGGCGGCCGTGGGCCATGGCGAGTGGACGCCTCCGCGTCCGTTCGTCTTCCCACGGGCATGGGGCGGCGGTGGCGGCTTCTCCGATGAGGGCGGGGGCCAGCGAGCACCGGCGGTGGTTCGGCGGTGGCGACCGGGGGTCGGGAGGCCCAGATCTGGGACCGGCAGGGTGGAGGCTATGGTTTTGAAATTCGTTTTAAAACCACGGGAGAAAGATAGTGAAAATGGAATAAAACTGGGATTACACGGGGATAAACCAAGAACAAAACCAGAATAGCAGGGATAGTCGGAATAGCTGGAATAGAAAAATAAAAACATTCTTAGAAAATAAGAAAAATAGAAAAATGCCCGGACTTGCCTTGGATCCCCATCACATAGGGTCCTCCAAAAGTAAATTGCAAACATGACATGCATAATGGGGGTATGCAACATGCTTACCTTTACAAAATGCAATTTAGTGGTTAAAGAAATATGAAAAGCTTCAGAAAAGGGAAGAAAATAAGAGGTTGGTTCAGGTTTAGTTTTGTATGGTAGAAAGTATGAAGGGGGTTCGGGGTTGATTGGATAGAATAGGATACAGAAAGGGCTATCAGGGATTAGTCCTAGACTAATAAGGTTGACCTTATGGGGTTGATTTGTTCCTACAGGATCTGCATTATGGAAGAATGGGTCACTAATCTCGGGTAAGAGATCAATTGTAGTCAAAGGAGTGACTACATCCTAAGGATACTGGTTTAAAAAGATCAAGTCCTTAATAAACTCTTTAAGCTCATGAAATTCAGGACTAAGCTCCATAATTGGGTTCTCTTCTAAAGTCTCCTCAGGAAGAGTTGCAGTCACAGGATCATGGATTTCTTCATCTAATGATTCTTCCACTATAGCTTTATTTTGGGTGTAGTCAGGGTCAACTAATTCTGGGTTGGCTTCAATCTGTGTATCTATTGGATCAACTAATTCTACATCTTCTATGGGTAACTCTTCTTCTTCTTCCACATACTCATCTACTAAGCTCACATCAGCTTCATATATCTCCTCTTCAAGGTCATTCTAATAATCTAATGGAATGGTAGGAGGGGGTCGGTTAAGGAAAAATTGACTAGTATCTGGGGTAGCAGGGATGGGTTGACTAAGGGGTACATGACTAATACTTAGTTCATCTTTATGGGTACTAATCCGATTGGGTTGAGATCAACTCGGGTTGGATTGGCTCGGACATACCTGACTAGGTCCTAGGGTTTGGCTAGGGGCAATGGGAATTGGTTGGTCTAAAGGAAGTTGGTTAGGTCTGGGCATGGGTTCAAGAGGGTTATTCTTGTTGGACTTAGATTGATTGATCATGAGTTCCCTTTAATATGACTTGAATTCCCTAGCTATGTGATAGGCTTCCTTTAGGTATTGAATTTGCCATTGAAACAGTTCCCACCGGATGTCCCTATGTAGGGAAGCTCGAAACTCGATATGATCTTAGACTCAGGTTCAACTATGTTACATCTCCTAATAAACTCATTAAATTGGTCAATGTATTCAGACAATTTTATTATCCTGTCTCAAATTGTGCCATTATTCTAAAAGTTTGTGCTCCTAGTAAGGTTCCTGGCATTGGGTTTTCCTAGGGTGGGCTCTTGGTATGGGTCATGGTGTGGGGTTCTCCTAGTGTTGGGAGGTGGGGGACATGGGGTCCTAAGGTCAGGCTCAAGTTTAGATCTGGTATGGGGCTTAGGGGTTTTCCCTAGACCTCCTAATCTTTCCATACCTGGTCAAACCTATTGGCTAAGTGGTCAAGCCTATTGTGGGTTTGGATTTTGGATTGGGTCAATTGGTTCAACTGGTTCAACTAGGTGGTCAGTTGGGCCATTTGGTCACTCATAGTCTTCATGAAAGTCTCAAAAATGGGCTCCATGGTGAAACTAGGTTAGGGTTTAGACTGTTGGTATTGGGTTCCTATCCTAGTGGTCATGCAATTAATCAATCAAGGTGTTATGATGCAGTCAAGCATACAAGGTTAACACATGCTCGGGTTTGCTAGACCTAGAGCCAAAACCTAATGAGTTAACTCAACTTACACTCAACATGGCACCTAATCCTTCCATTAGCCAGGTAAGAGGTGGGGTGGTAGGAGGTTCTCCCTGCCTGTGACATGGTCCTAATTAAATAACCACTGTCCACTCAGGGCATTTGCCTCTGGACCTCTAGCCTTAGACACCTACTTTCAATAATAGGTGATGGGTTGGGTACACTAGTTCCCTCACTAGACTCAGACCTGACCTATTGGTGTTCCTAAGCTATTAAGTTGCTATTTAGTTTTAATTAAGGCTTTGGTTTTGATGCTGGGTGGTTATTTTTGGCCAGGACAGGTGATGAAATCCTGCCCTGATCTGACAAAGTAAAATTACCCTTAGGATTAGTTTAATGATATGATGCACAATCAATGAACCCTAATGCAATCTAGTAAAAAACAAAGAATAATTTTTTTTTTTCCTTTTTGTTATGAGATGGCAACTTAATTATAAGTTGATTAAGTGAGCAAACAAAATTGGCTTGGGTTTGGGGGCTTTTGGATGTAAGGTCGATTTGGTTCAGTCAGATATGTAGAATTCATAGAAACTGAAATTATGGGTCTATTTTGACACAGAAGTTAGCATGGGTTTCAAAGAAGAAAAATTCTAAAAAATTTCAGAATAGTGGATTAGCAGTGAAGATGATTCCTACCAAGTTTTATGCAAAAAAAATTAGAATGATGTTGCAGCACCGAGGGTTTCTATCTGGATACAGAAAACATAGGATTCTAGTTAGGGTTTCTAAGATGTAGATTTTTTTTATATTTTCATTTCTATAAAATTAATTAAAATTAATGATAATTATCAAGACTGATCTGAGAGTGTTTTTTGCAAATTTTAGAGAAAAATAAAATACCTAAGATGATGAAACAGATCAAAACTCTGACCTCTGGTGCAGATGATAGATGCAGATATTTATTAGGGTTTTGTATTTGCCATTTTTTTTTGTTTATTCTTGGATCTGAGAAAATCCAAAAAAATAACAGAAAAGTAGAGGACTAAATAGAAGATAATTACCATGAAAATCAGAAAAAAATAGAAAAACTTGATGGGGGAAACAGTCCTATGTTTTGAGGGGTTATGCAGAAAATAGCATGCAGAAATTTAGACTATGATGCAAGAACATGCCCTAATCCCACTCTGATACCAAAAATTGATGAGGGATGGGATTCTAATATGATGCAGGATGATATGCAAGGGATGAACATGAAGAAAGTCAAATTAAAACAAGCAAATATTTTTAGATTTGTTTAAGGTTTAATTTTCAAAAGTAGACAAGACTAGGTTAGGGTTATCCTGTATCAATTAGCATCCTACCCACATGCTAGATTAATCAAAGAGAAAATACAATCAGGATCCTAGGTATAAGAAGGCCTATTATGAGCATATTCAACTTCAAGAAATCAGAAAAAGTGAGAAGGGAAGGGGTCTTCATACCTAGCAATGATTTGCATGATGCCGTAGAAGAGTTCACGGTGCCTGGATGATCCGATCACTTTCCTGTGGATCCGCTGGTTTTTTATCAGCTTTATTCAGAGGCAAAGAAAACATCATCCAAGGATGGTTTCACTGGAGGGATTCTGCAAACGTCAAAGGTTAGAGGCAAACAAGAAAGGAAAAATAATAAACTGGAGATCAGGTTGAAGGTTGGTTGGAAGATGGAGTTGCAGGGAGTTGGTGGCCTTGAAGGAAGCTTTGGGTGTCTGGATCTTGTAGGGCTGATGTTGGGCATCTTGGGCTCTTGCTTGGATAGGAAATGGCTAGGATTTAGTAGAAGAGAGGGGTAGCAGGGCGGCTAGGGTTTGCACACAAGAAAACTAAAACAAGTCTCACACCACAATTTGTCAAAAATCACTTAGATTGTACTCATGAAAATGAGATTAGATTACAAGAGGGGGAGGGGTGGGGTATTTATAGATTCACCCATGGCCCTTTCCCTGTCAAAATTGGATTACAAGTTTGTATGGGATAAGGAATACAAGGTTTAACTTGAATTAGGAGTATAAAGTTTCATTGACATTAGGAGACCTAAATTCTAGTAGAACTTGGACATTGGAGTCCTTGTAGAACTTGGAAGCCTTGACTTTTCTCCATGGGCTTGGATTGGGATGAAATCCTCTTGGGCTACTTTGACTTTTCCACTCCCTACTGGGCTTGGACTTGGGGCTAGATGGGGCACCACTTATGAAAGGGGCTTGGACTTAGGGCTAGATGGGGCACCACTTATGAAAGGGGCTTGGGCTAGGGTGCCATATCTTGAAGGGCCTGGGGGGGCGCCAGCTTTAGTGGGCCAAGATAGAGCACCAAGGCCTGGGCGCTGATACCGGGTAGGGCACCAAACTAGGAGGGTGCTTCACCTGGGCTTGGCGGCATGAAGGCCCACCTTTTGGGTGGCATAGCTAGGAGGGGCTTGGCAGGGGTCCAGGTACTTGAACTCAGCTCTAGTGGAGTGGCCTAGTAAATGCTCTGGTATGGTAATCCTCTTGTACAAAACTTGACTAGAAACAAACTTACATGACTCAAATAAATTCAAGGACTCATGAGGTTGAGACAAGGGATTCACTAGACTTAATCGACATCTTGCCTCGATTTATTATAGGACTCAATTATTGGACTAACTTTATTACAAACTCAAAATTAAATTCCATTATAGGACTCAAAATTAACCAACACATGAAATAGAGAACAAATTGAAGCTTGAAGCCTATGTCTGATATAATGTCCTCATCACAAAGTAGCTAGGTAAGCAGAACAGTTCCACTTCCAGTGACCTGGCTTCTTGTAGAAGAAGCACTCTACCTTACTCTTGTCAGCCTTCACCCTCCTAGTCTTACTAGGCCCAGCACTTTGCTTCTTCTTATTCTTTTTCTTCTTCTTCCCTTTCCCAAAGGATGATGCCCTGCTCCAAAACCTCCAACCAAATTCACCAACCCCTTGTTGAGATTGTGGTCTCTCTTATAAGTCTGTAGTAGCCCTAACATCTCATGGTAGTTTACTGCTGGCCTATTCATTCTAAAATTATCAAGAAAGACCTGGTAGGAAGGGGGCAAAGAATTCAGTATCGAGTCCTTGCCGAGCTACTCATGCAAAGGACATTCAAGTTTTTCCAGATGCTTAAATAACTTGATCATGTGTATTACATGATTTGTCACTGAAGCTCTATCACGCATATGCATGTTATAGATGGCGGAAGAGATCCGGTATCTCTCCATATCATCTAGAGTGCTAAAAGATTCCTTTAACCTTTATAGAATCTCCTCTAGTCGGGCCTCTTCAAATTTATGACTGAACTTATCATTCATCATAGCCAACATGATGCAATGCACCATGGTGCGATCAGAGATCCACTTCTGGTCAGTGTCCCTAACAGTGCTACAAGTGTTGGGGGCTGGGATCTCAAGTGCTAGATTGGTTATCACATAAAAGATCCGCTCGTGCTCCAAGACTGTCTTGAGTTTTTGATACCAGCTATCGAAGTTGGGTCCAGAAAGTTTGTCATTATCCAATAATGACTAGAGTGACAAAGTAGTTGACATTATCTAAAAGAGAAGAACAAGACCTATTAGTATATGAACTATATATATTAAATATCTTAAATACATGGATTTTAGTCTAAAGGTTTCTCCCACCATTTTATTCAGACCGGTAGCCTCTACACTCCAATCCGAAGAATAACATTTATCATTTAATAGGAACTAGGATCCAATAGACTGCACTTGAGCCCAACTTTGGCTGGCCAACCCACATGCATCTAAAGGTAGGTACAATACCAATTATCTCTTTAAGCAATTCCTAGTATTCATTTTGCCCCAGGGGTCCTCACAATTGGCCTTTGGGCCTCCTTTTGAAGGTCCTGGTTAGGTCCAACTATTAACATGATCGAATTCAATACTTCAAACTAACCCATGATCAAGCATGACTTTGGCCGGCCCACCTGACCACGTGTTAACATAGTCGCACTGAGCCATAATATGTTAAATGGCAATCCCACTTGCCTGATGACCACCCATTCTTTAGAACTGCGATGATCACCCAACTTATAGACTCATTACCAATCCAACTTAGTGGGAGGCTAAGACTTAGGCTATCACATAACTTAGTCTTTTTATGGACCTAATAATTTAGAGGATTTAAAACTTTGTGACACATGGAAAGAAGGCATGGACCTTGATTATGAAAACTCCCACCAAACTCTTAGTGGATTTCAAGATCAAATTGATCCATGGGCACCTAAAACCAGTCATACTGATTAACCTTAGTTGACATGGGTCAACTCGACTCAATAGATAATCTAATCAAATCTGGTTCACCACATTAACCAGGTAAGTATGATCAAGGGATGGGTTAAGCCATGTAAGCCTCTTGCCTTAGACACCAACCATGAGTTGGCCAGGTAAGAGTTAGCCCCAAAGAACGTAGATCACAACTGTCAAACTTACCTTAGACACCAAGTGGTTTACCAGACTCAATCAGACTAACCTAAAGATTCGGGCTCACCACGAAGCCAGGAATCAAGTCCAGTTAGATGTATGGACTGATCTAACTAACTATTAAAGAGATCTATAGAGGAAAGACCTAATTCAACTTTTGATTAGGCTTTTGTCTATTTAATCCATTCATCTAAATCTAGGTCTAACCCATTTAAGGACCCAATTCTAGCCAACCCAATCAACCCATGGTTTATCAATCATGACTTAAGATTAGAATCATATCCTAAATCTTAAAGGGTTTCAAAAATTACAACTTAATTCTCAATTATGTGTAACATGCTAATTGAATCATTATCAATTAAACCACATTTTGAAACTATTTCAAAATCAAGTAAAATAATTTCATAAAAACTTGAAGTTTGAATTTACTGTTTCAGAGTTTTCAGGTCGAGTCAGCTCATGCAGGTTGAGTTAGCTCATCCAGAACACAAAATATAGACAGATCATTCTATCTGCAAAATTGAGTCAACTCGAACAGGGGTCGAGTCAGCTCGCTTCAATTTTGGCAAAAAATAGTAACTTCAAATTTCATCATTTTTCACTTGAACTTTTCAAAGTTTTAGATCATGCCTCTTTTAGATCTTATCTAAACATAGTTATAATCTATGAACCAAAGATTAAAACCATTTTAATCCATCAAATCCCTCACTTTCTTCTTCATAAGGTTGTGACATAGCGGCACCCCTACACACCATAGGTGAACCCCTTGGAATGGAAAGAGATGGTCTTTAAACCATACATCTTTCCTAGACCGGACGACCATGGTGAATCCACCAAAATCGAAGTACTTTATGAAGGAAATAAATTGATTTCATACAAAAATCATTAAACTAGACATGCATCACAACCTGGTAGCTCTGATACCACTGAAAGGGAATAGAAACCCGAATGGCACTGCTCATTGCATATAATTTAAAAACTTTTCCTATATTACATGGCACAGCAAAAGTAGATAAATAATTTATCTAAGCATGTTAATCTGATTAACAGTGGGCCTACATAAATCTTGATACATCTAAAGTAATGTAAATATGAAATCATGCTTTTATAGTATGGAATATAGAACTATTCATGGAATCACACAATGATGCAGTAGAAAAATATCACACATATAATATAAAACAAACCTCAGTGACAATTACCAGGATGTGCTGCAACTGGAAGGAAGAAGAATGGCTCTACGAGCAGCACAAGTGTACTGCCTCTATAGGTTGTTCATATTAGGGTAATGGTGTGGACATCAGGGCCAGAAAATATCGACAGGTTGAACCCACATCCTTATGGATCACCTATGAATAAAGCCCTGGACCCAACCCCTTTAAACATGTAAATATTTTATTTTAATTTCTATTATTTTGGCTTAGTTAGGGTTAGTCCTTTTACCAATTGTAATTTGGGTTTTGTTATTTAACCATTTGGCTAAACTCTTTTTACCACATTGATCAAAACCCCATTTATCGGTTATGTCAAACCCTATTGGGCCAAACCCTGTTTACCAATTTATAATTTTGTTACATGAGGTTAAGCCTTTTGATCAATTAATCAATTGGGCTTTAGTTATTTGGTTTTGAGACTTGTAAAAATTAATTATTGACTCCTGTACTACAAGGGAGACCAAATTGAAGACCCATGTGACTTCATGTGCATCTAATTGAAGACCCATGTGCTAAACCAAGACAAGCTATGTGCTAGCCCAAGACAAGCCATGTGCTAGGCCAATTCAGTTTGTTCCTGGCACCACCTTTTCAAGAATTTGGACAACACCTACCACATCATCAGGGGACATCAACACATGACATGTTTGGACATCCCTCGCCACATCACCCAGGATATTATCACATAGCATGTCACTTATGTTTGGACTTCTCACATGCCATGTCATTTATCTTGGTTGGCCAATTTTATGGTTGTCTTTATTTTTTATCAAGACATTAAGACATCCGGATATCCAGACATCCAGACATCCAGACATTTAGACAACATGCAAGCTTATCCAAGGAGGGTGCCTCATTTAAATTCCTCGATGGTTTTAAGATGAGTAAAGCAGAAGGAGTCTTCACTCTTAGCGCCATTCATCTTAAATAATTGTTGCTAATTCCAAGGGAGAAGTTGAACAATAAACCTTCTCTAAGGGGCTCCTATAAAAGAGAATTTTAAGGGATTTTCTTACTTCAAGAGTTCAAGGCAATCAAGTCCCAAGATATCAAGATTTTAAGAACTCATGAATCCTACTAAAATTCATGAGTTTTTTTCTATCCAAATTGAAGAGTACACTCTCATACAAGAGCCCTCATCATCCGAACTCAAGAGTCATGACACCAAAAGAAGGAATTCAAGAGTTGCTACCCAAGAAGATTTAACTCTAAGTCTTTGAATCCTTTACACCACTGGTTGAGTGTCTATAAATACCCATCAACCCCTTGTAATTACAATTCATTCATTCATCAATAAAGAAAGTTATTCTGCCGAAATTTCTTCCTTTTCCTTTATTCTTCGAAATATCGTGCGGTGCGAGGCCATTTTCCTTTGTTCTTCAAAATAACGTGGGGTGCGAGGCCCTAGTTATCCTACCTATCTAGTCGATAAGAATCCCTAACCATTATTCTTAACCCTTCCCTTTCCTTCTTTTCCTTTTCTTTGCTGATTCCTAATTTAAATTTTCTTTATTGAGTGTTTGCAGGTGATCAAGAATTAAAGTCAGTATTCTTGCCTCGAAACTAGCATCGCACGGAAGATCGAAGCCCAGGAATGAGTTCTTGAAATCCTGCAATGATAATCTTGAGAGTCCTGCCATATCTATTTCAGAGGAGCGATCGTCATTTGGTAAAACTGAAAATTTATTCCCTTATCTTTAATTTCTGAATAGTTGAAAAGTAGACCCTAGTTTCGATGGTTTCTTATCCACCAGATCCTACTTTCCTAGTTATTTTATTAGGTTTCTTGTGTGGGTCGTTAACTAGGACTATTTTCATTTACTATCTCCTTTGAGTCTTCCTTAAAATTCTAAAAAAATTATTCTCTACTATTATCTAATTATTAGGCTTTAATTATTTGTCTCACATTAGTTTTGGTATTAGAGTAGGTTAAACTAGAATTTAATTTCTCTTATGCTGATTTAGTTTCTCTTTAAGTACTCAGATCGAGTGCTTTACCATGGCCGTCCGGTCATAGAAAAAAGTAGGGCTGCAAGACCCTCACCTCCCATTCAAACAAAATTTTCTATTGCATGTAGTGGTGCCACTATGAATTCACCCATGAAGAAGAAAATAAAGAGATATGCATCTTTAGGGTTTATTTTCTTCATCACATCTATCACAATATATGATCTATTATTTTAATTATTTCTGCATGTAAGTAACTCAGAATCATCTAATTCTTATTTTTCTGGATCAGCAATAATTGATAGCATTTTTCAAAATTTTCTTATGAATTATTTCAATCTGTAGATATTCTGCTCGTCAGAATACTGCTTGAGAATAGAATAATCTTGAATTTCAGCAATTCTAGTTTAGGGTTCTTTTTGCATAAATTTTACATATTTTAAATTCCTGCATCTTAGGTTTTTTTTTGCAAAATATACATCTACTAAAAAACAAAAGAACAAATTTTTTAAAAAATAATTAATTATATTTTTTGGTTATTTTAATTATTTTAGTTTTATTGCATCTAAGGTTTCATCTTGTGTGCTTCATCAAGTAATCTAATCTTAAGGGCACTTGAGCATCTCAGATCAGGGCAGGAGCTCATCACCTGTCCTGGGCCCACAACAACCTTCTTTGCATCCAAGCCTAACCCTAATTAAAACTTAATTAGACTTAATTGCTCTACTGAGCTAGGGACACCAACTGGTCGGGTTCCAAGTATTGTGTGTAAGCTAGTGCACCCAATCATGTGATTATCCTTGAATCTGGTGTCTAAGGCTAGAGGTCCAGAGGCAAACACCTTAAGTGATTTCGTGGTTTTTAATCACGACCCTGCAAGATCAGGGGGAGCCTCCCACGACCCCACTTCTTACCTGGCCAGTGGACAGAGTAATTATTGAATTGGCTGTAATTTGAGTTGACCCATTCTACTTGAGCTCTAGGTCTAGGAAACCCTAGTCTGAGTTGAGTCATGTGATTACATTGCATGGCCACTAGATTAGGAACTTCATACCAGTAGTCTTACCCAAACCCAACCCTGTATGGTTTGACCATGGAGTCCACTATGGAAACCTTGTTGAGGACCTTCACTGAACATTGTACCCAAATAAACCATAAGTTTGATCGACTGGACCAATGATTAGGAAACCTAGAGAAAACCTGTTAGACCTGTCTTGAACCTAATTTTGAAACACACCCTGAAACATTCTTAGAACCCAACCCTAGGATAGCCCCTCACCATGACTCAATCTGGGATCTTGGTTTGAAGAGACCCAATTATGATTCTATAGACTAGGATGAGAGAACCACTAAGAATTTTAGGGTAGAAGCACCTACATATGGTGGTGATCTTGATCTTGAGAATTATATTGATTTGGAAAGTAATATGGATCTATATCTTGAGAGAGAACTAATGTTTGATGAAAGAAAGTTTAAGATTGCTAAATATAAATTTGTACGCCAGCCTAGAATTTATTGGGATGATGTTGAAAGAATGATCAGACGAGAAAAGACATACCCATAACTACCTGGAGTGACATAAAACTTAAACTTAGGAAAAAGTACTTACCCAAATCATATGAACCTAATTCCTATGCACCCAAATTCTTTGAACCAAGCTCCTACAAATCCAAATCCCTGACCCATTTATTTGAGTCCATATCCTATGAACCTAAGGAACCCATAACCCCTAGGTATCAATCTAGTGCTAGTTAGATTTCAATTAGTTGGCCAGAACCCATTAGGATTAGTGCTCCTTTTCAAAAATTAGGTACTAGTCAAATCCATCCGAGTCGACCTATTCCTTAGTAGAGTCGACCCAATTCTCACCAAAACTGACTCAACCCTAATCCGAGCTAACCCACTCCTACTAGCCTAGATCCTAACCAATTTTTCCTTAACCTACCTACTCCTACTACCCTATTGGTTCACCAGGATGACATTGAAGTAGAAATGTATGAGGCTGAGGTGAACTTAGTGGATGAGTATGAGGAAGAAGAGGAAATATATATGGCTGACCTAGAATTAGCTAACCTGGTAGGCACCAAAACTAAAGCCAGCCCAGAGTTAGTTGACCATGACTGTACCCTGACTGAAACTGTACTGATAGGACCCTTAAGAAAAGAGATCCAAGAGGAACCTAACCCTACTGCTGAAACTCTACCCTAAGGAAACTTTAGAAGAGAACCTAATTATAGAGCTTAGTCCTGAAGTAATCAATGAGGACTTGATTTTTCCAAACTAGCAACTTCAGGAAGAATTCATCCCTTCGACTCTAATTGAAGATCTCTTCCCTGAGATTAGTGACCTATTCTTCTATAGAGTAGACCCTGTAGCTATACCACAAACCCTTAAGGTCAACCTTATTAGTCTAAGATAAATCCCTGAACCCTTTCCTTATTTCCTACCCTACCAAGTCATCCCCGAATCTGCTTCTTATTTTCTATCTTTTCTTGAAGCATCCCATGTTTCTAGGACCATTAGTTTGCATTTTGTAGAGGTTAGTATGTTGCATAAGCCCATTGAGCATGTTAGGTTTATAACCTATTTCTGGAAAACCTTATGGCTTCTATTAGGAGTTCATGTTAAGTTTTCATCTATATGTCACCCATTGACCAAGGGTCAAGCATAGAATTAAAATTCAGGACTTAAAAAGATTAAAAAATAATAATTAAATAATTAAATAATTAAATGAATGAGTTTTTTCACTAGGATTGCATAGTTTAGTCTATTAGATATTTGCAGAGTCATGTGCATAATACATTAAAGAATTGTATAAGAATCATATGGCTAATTCTAAGAAAAGACTCAAAGAATTCAATGAAGGAGATTTTGTCATGGTTAGACTATGACCTGAACGGTTCCCACCTGGAACCATGAAAAAGTTACATGCCTGTAGTAGTGGACCATATAAAGTAATTAGGAAAATTGGATCTAATGCCTGCGTGCTTGAGTTACAACCTAAACTAGGCATTAGTTCTACTTTCAGTGTTTCAGACCTTATTGAGTATTGAAAGCCAACGTTGATTCCTAGTGAGCCATTTGGGCCTAATCTAGTCCTCGAGAGTGAACCAACCAAAGTGTCCACCTGCCATACCACCAGCTCGAAGAGACAAGTTGAGCAGATCTTGGATGACAAGATCATTGCTACCCGGAGCAAAGATTACCAGCGGTATCTAGTACGATGGCAAGAATGATCTAAAACTGATGATTCTTGGATCAACAGAGAGGACTTGCAGAGAGTTGACCCAGATTTGCAAGAATGATATCATAGTGATGTTGACCCATACTCGACAAGGTCGAGTTCCTCCCACCTGGTAGAATTGGTGTGGATACCAAGACTAGAAATTATCAACAGGTTGACCCACATCATTGTGGATCACCTTTGAATAAAGCCCAAGACCCAACCCCTTTTACCATGTAAATATTTTATTTTAATTTCTATTATTTTGGCTTAGTTAGGGTTAGCCCTTTTACCAACTGTAATTAGGGTTTTGTTATTTAGCCTTTTAGGCTAAACTCTTTTTACCACATTGATTAAAACCCCATTTATCGATTGTGTCAAACCCTATTAGGCCAAACCCTGTTTACCAATTTATAGTTTTGTTACATGAGGTTAAGCATTTTGATCAATTGATCAATTGGGCTTTAGTTAATTGATTTTGAGTCTTGTAAATATTAATTATTGAGTCCTGTACTACAAGGGGGACCTAATTGAAGACCCATGTGACTTCATGTGCATCCAATTGAAGACCCATGTGCTAGCCCAAGACAAGCCATATGCTAGCCCAAGACAAGCCATTTGCTAGGCCAAGTCAGTTTGTTCTTAGCACCACCTTTTCAAGAATTTGGACAACACTCGCCATATCATCAGGGGACATCAACACATGACATGTTTGGACATCTCTCGCTACATTACCCAGGATATTATCACATGGCATGTCACTTATGTTTGGATATCTCACATGCCATGTCATTTATCTTGGTTGGCCAATTTTATGGTTGTCTTTATTTTTTATCAAGACATTAAGACATTCAGACATCCAGACATCCGGACATTTAGACAACATGTAAGCTTATCCAAGAAGGGCGCCTCATTTAAATTCCTCGATGGTTTTAAGATGAGTAAAGCAGGAGGAGTCTTCACTCTTAGCACCATTCATCTCAAACAATTATCACCAATTCCAAGGGAGAAGTCGACTAAGAATCTTTCTCTAAGGGGCGCCTATAAAAGAGAATTTCAAGAGAATTTTCTTACTTCAAGAGTTCAAGGCAATCAAGTTCTAGGAAATCAAGATTTCAATAACTCATGAATCCCACTAAAACTCATGAGTTTTTTTCTATCCAAATTGAAGAGTCCACTCTCATACAAGAGCCCTCATCATCCAAACTCAAGAGTCATGACACCAAAATAAGGAATTCAAGAGTTGCTGACCAAGAAGAATTAACTCTAAGTTTTTGAATCCCTTACACCACTGGTTGAGGGTCTATAAATACCCAACAATCCCTTGTAATTATAATTCATTCATTCGTCAGTAAAAAAAGTTATTCAGTCAAAATTTCTTCCTTTGATGTGTGCATTGCAAGGTGTGAGGCCCTTTTCCTTTATTCTTCAAAACATCATGGGGTGCGAGGCCCTAGTTATCGTACCTATCAGGTTGATAAGAATCCCTAACCATCATTCCTAACCCTTCCCTTTCCTTCTTTCTTTTTTCTTTGCTAATTCCTAGTTTAAATTTCTTTGTTGAGTGTTTGTAGGTGATCAAGAATTGATGTCAAGTATTCTTGCCTCAAAATAGTATCGTGCAGAAGATCAGAGCCCGGGAACAAGTTCTTGAAACCCTGCCACGACAATCTTGAGAGTCCTGCCAGATCTATTTCAGAGGAGCATCATCGTTGGTAAAACTGAAAATTTATTCCCTTCTCTTTAATTTCTGTATAGTTGAAAAGCAGACCTTAGTTTCAGTGGTTTCTTATCTAGCAGATCCTGCTTTCCTAGTTATTTTGTTAGGTTTCTTGTGCGGGTAGTTAACTAGGACTAGTTTCTTTTACTATCTCCTTTGAGTCTTCATTTAAAAATTTTAAAAAATCTAAAAAAAATATTCTTTGCTATTCTCTGAGAATTAGGCTTTAATTATTTGTCCCACATCAGGTAAAGGATTTCTCCTCCTTCCTTTGGGGTGCTAGCCTCTCCAAAAATAATGTGGCAGCATGGCACCTTCTTCAACTCCTTGAAGAACAGTGAACTTCATCTTCAACTCCTTGAAGAACCTATTGCTGGAATAAAGATCCAATAACCATTCCTAGGTCTCTCTATCCCAAACCTTCAATAGAAGGTTGCACACAAAAATTCCCCCCAAAACTCAAGCCCCACTCTAGAGATCAGATCTCTCAAACTCTCAAGGATCAAGCTGAAAGAAAAGTGCCCTAAAAGCCAATCTCTATAAGGGCATTTTTATAATCTTTAAACTGTTGTATGACATTATTATATTATTAAAGGCATTTTTGTTTCATCATACTGCTATGTCTTACTTAAATATTATGATGAATCCTATAGGTTAGGGCAATGGAATTAGGGTTATGATGAAGATCATAATGGTGACATCTAAGTTCCTATAAACCCTAACCTAAAATATTTCTAGTCATTGGATCATCGATTCGTGGATCGATGCTTGCCGAAAAACTAGCTTGTCCTATGTATGCTCAATTAAGAGGGTGGTTGCTCTCACAGCCACTTGTGTAGAGACATTAATACAAGGATAAAGGTGCTTATTAGGGTATGAGTTTACTGAACTGATCCACACTGATACTATCATATGGAAGTCTTACTACTTGTCAAAAGATAGTTCACAAAGTAAGAGTTGTGCAAGTGATCTTTAGACCTGAGGTCACCATGGTTCCTTGTATACACTAAACTACGTTTTGTTTCATACTCATTCATGACATTAAGTCATGTATGGAATGTTCTCGGATATGGTGGAAGGTGTATGAAGGATATGAGGGGACCAACAAGGTTTCAATCATTCCTACTAAGAGAAATTGTTATCCCAAGTGATCTCTTCGATTGATGACTCAAGGAGTCATTGATCAAAGCATGATGAGATTAGAAGTGGTTTGTAATCAATCATCAACAGAGTCCTTATTATTGAATTGAGATTCGAAATGACTAAGTGCTAGGGTTTGACATTTATCTATGCCCATCACTTAATCAGGATAATATGAGATCGAAAGATTATATTGCACCATAACTTTCTACTGAAGGGTATTTTGGTACTTTCTACCAAATTCCTCATCTTCCAGGTAGGCAAGACATGTTACTAAATTTCAATCATGTCTTGTAGGTTTTCATGAACCAATTGGATTGATTTCATGAGTCAATTCGATGGATAGTTCGAATTGGCAACTTAGGTCAGCTCAATTTGACCTAATTAGGTCAATCGGGTATGATTGGTTCGAATCGGCTTGAACCTAGATCTACTGCTGGCTAGATGTGGAATTCAAAGGGTCACACATGTTAGGAAGTTGACCAAGGAAGTCAATGATAATTTAGTTAAGATCATGGGATCCAAATTGGTTAGCTATATTACACACTAGCATGTGTTGGCTAACCCAATTCCTAACCCAATCGATTTGGGTCCAGTTGCTTGCTAATTTAATTAACAAATTTAAAAGAGACTTAAATTGGGCTATGTATTAATTAAGACAACCTATGTCAGGATTTTTCCTGATTTATTCGGACATATAATAACACTTGGACTAGAGTCAAAGTCTGCATGGACTCTTAGGCACATATATGCACGCACCAAGAAAAGGGAGCGCAGAAAGGACCAAGATCCTTCTACAGATGAATCACTCTGGTTGATTCAAGTGGGACCCCTCTTGGGACTTATCCACATGCCTCTTGGAGTTATTTGACCGGTCAAACAAGTGGAGATGGCATGAAAATTGCATGGAAGGAACAACGCGCGCATGAAGGGACGCATCCCTTCATTTGGCTTGCTATCTAGAAGCAGAGTCCTTCTGCTATCAGAACTCTTCAATTTCTCTAACTTTTAGAAATTGAGGAGACACCTCTTGGCCTCCTAATGACCGGTACTTGCCATATGGCAAGTGGGGAATATGTCTAGAAAATGGAAGGGACACAGATATGCACCTAGGCTAATGAAGAGACTTATCAAGATAAGATAATTCAACCGAATCACTTCTCTTCGGTCTTAAAAAATCTTATCTGATAAGATATTGAATGGGAATATCACCCGCCCTTCTTGACTCTATAAATATGCATAGTATTCTGATGTTTTAGATCATATATTTTTCATCAGAAGAAATACTGACTGTCTCTCTCCCTCCCTCCTCTTTAAGACAAGGCTTGTCTTTTTAGGACAAGGCTTGTCTTTCTAAGGACAAGGCTTGTCTTTCTAAGGACAAGGCTTGTCTTTATAAGGACAAGGCTTGTCTTTCTAAGGACAAGGCTTGTCTTTCTAAGGACAAGGCTTAGTTTTAAGACAAGAGCCTAGTGTAAAATATAGGAGGGCTATACTATATCCAAGAGTGGATTTAGAGAGTGCTCAAAGTGCCCTACAGGAGTGTAGGGTGTCCAGCTAAGGAGAAAGTCCAAAGGCTTTAAGAAGGTGTCCTAGTCAAGCAAGCAACTATCATAGGAGTTCTTCCTTGGGCCAATTCCTGTGTGGATTACCATTGGAGGGCTTGCACTTGTAAGCCTAGTAGAAAGAAGTGGAAATCAGCATTCCAGGTATTCTTCATAACCCTAATTAGTGACTCATTAATTATAGTGAATAAGGGGATTATGGGATTAGGGTTTCTAGTTGGTTAGGGTTTCTAGTTGATTTGGGTTTTCATGTATAAATTTTTGAAATCCAGTATTTCATTATGCTATAAGACCATAAAGAAACCCATCAGTGGTATCAAATCCACCCTTATTTCATTCAATTAATGGTCAAATGAATGATCAAATTATTATGAGGTAGTTAGTTTGATCATAGATTTTGATGCATGTCAAAAATTAGGGTTCAGTGAAATGTTGCATGATTATGTATAATTATCATAGTATGATGCTTACCATTTGTTAGGGGCTGTTATACTTAAACCCTAATCTATATTTGATAGTGAATACTATCAAGAATAGTGCATGTTATTGTTTTTTATATGATGCTATGCATGATGCTATTCATATGCATATTAGTAATATGTGTTATCCTAGTAACTGCTTTTGATTGGGTGAGTCATCATGGCCGTCCGGTCATAGGGGTTAAGTATGGTTTAAAGGCCCTCTCTTTCCATTCAATGAGGTCTCCTATGGCATGTTGGGGAGCCACTGTGGCCATATCCCATGAACAAGTGAGGTGAACGGAGTACTATATAATCATGCTATGATATGCATATTAAGGTAAATATGCTTGTTGTATAATCATGCAATGTTATGCATATTAAGGTTGATATGCAATTGTTATACTTGTTGTTATAAACTTAATAACATAATTATTTAGGATGTGTATGAGAGCATCAATGCCCTCATTAAAATCATATTTAGTCCTAGTATCAAATTAATCATGATGCAAAACCAATTAGGGTTTGATCAGCCAATTGGTGTCTTGGCAAGTGGTTCTGGGAAGGTAAAGGGATTGAGGTTTTTAATTGGTTTTGTTGTCTAACCTGGCCAATTCAATTGGTGTCTAAGGAAAGCAACAGGGGGACCCCCTCACCCATTCCACAAGTGGTTCTGGGAAGGTAAAGGGATTGATGTTTTTAATTGGTTTTGTTGTCTAACCTAGCCAATTCAATTGGTGTCTAAGGAAAGCAACAGGGGGACCCCCTCACCCATTCCACTTACCTAGCCAATTTGGTAATATCTAGACCTTAACCTGGGAATGCCAATTGATTAAAGTATACTGTAATTTGCCAACCTTCATGCTAAGCTAAATTAATATCAAAACTATAGTAGGTTTATTGTGCAACACAAGGCTTGCTCTAGGGTTTAATATAAAATTTGTCTTGGTGCACTTAGTGCTTTATAGCATGATTGGAATTATTGCTTTGTTGTGTAACACAAGGGCAACATTATTCAATCATTGCTATATAGAAATGAAGGGTTTGACTAAACTAAAATATTATAGTTTGTTGTGTAACATAAGACTATATGTGTCTTAGATGTAGTTTATTTGTTGAGAATTGCATGAGTTGCAATTGGAAAGGAAGTCTTACCTTTGAACTCATGAATGTTTGTTGTATAACACAAGGCACTCATGAGAAATTGGGATCTTAACCCCACTAAGAAAACTTGTAAGGTTTCTCGCTTACCATAAATTGAGGGTTATGGTATTCGAATAAAATAGTGGGAGACATAATTAAATATAAAGTCCTTATCTAGTTATGAATGTTATCTTGAGTAGTCTACTTATATTATTCTTTAGTTAAATGTAGGATATAATATGGCTTCAAACTTGTCACTGCGGGGCATATTAGATGCCAACAAGTTAACCGTTCTGTTGGCTTTGACTCCTTAGTTTTGATGATTAACAAAAGGTTGAGTATATGTTTGGACTAATGTTTAATCTCAAGATAAAGTTTCAGGACTTAGGTTATTCAAAAAGAGTATCATAAGGACAATGATGAAACCAAGTTTACCTGATTTGGAAATGAGCTCTTCTACCTTGAACAAGATCAAAATTCTCATAATGGACCTTCTTGTTAAGAAATATTTGACAAAAGAAACAAAGGCTTAAAGAAACTCAAGCATGGCACGCATATCTCAAGAGTTTCAGAAAAATTTAGATCAGAGGTCGACCACCAGAGGTCGACACCTTGTCAAAGGTCGACCACCAGAGGTCGACTCATGAAGAGAAGAAAAGTTCAGCATGGCCGGCACGGCAAAGTCTCAGTGGCACGCTTCAGAGGTCGACCACCAGAGGTCAACACCTGTCCAGAGGTCGACACCAGAGGTCGACTCATAGCCTGAGAATTCAAAATGGGCAGAACTATGGTACTCTGAACTTTTGCCTAAAATATACTGGAGGTCGACTCATGAGGTCGACACTTGATCCAGAGATCGACTCATGAGGTCGACTCATGGCATAACGGCTAGTTTTTCTGAACTTCTGATTTGATTTCTAACGGCCATAAACGGCCATATTTTTGAATCTAACGGTCTTGTGGAGTTGTTTCAGCATGAATGAGATATTTAACCTCCACCAAACTTCAAAAAAGACAAGGAGACAAAGTGAAAAAGTGTTGATTCAAAGTACAAAGCCTTCAATCACTTCCAAGCAAAAAGAGTGAGAAAACCAAGAGATTCCCTAGCCAAAAAGTCTTCCATCTTTGAGGAATCCAACATTCAAGTGTTTGGCATTTAGTGAGGTCCAAAGATTCCAAGGGAAAAGGCTTGAAGAGTCTCCATCAAGAGCTTCAACGAATTTATTATTGCTCAAAAGGAGTTTGTTTAGTTTTAATTCATTGTATTCATACTCTTTTGTCTTTAGCTAGTTTCAAGGGAATTTGAAACTAGAGTGAGGTTTGTTGGTGAGCCAATTGATAAAACCAACTAGGGTTGCTTGTTAGCCCGAAGCCAAAACAAGTGAGTGAGGTTTGTTGGTGAGCCAATTGATAAAACCAACTAGGGTTGCTTGTTAGCCCGAAGCCAAAACAAGTGAGTAAGGTTTGTTGGTGATCCAATTGATAAAACCAACTAGGGTTGCTTATTAGCCCGAAGCCAAAACAAGTGTGTAAGGTTTTGACTTGTGAGCCTGGTAAAACAAGTCGGCTGTAATCTAAAGATTATAGTGAAATTCCCAAGTGGAGCTTGGGGAGTGGATGTAGGTGCTAGGTGCACCGAACCACTATATTTCTTGTGTGTTTGCATTGCCTTTCTCTTTAACTTCTTTAGCTCTTTAATTGCCATTTTATTTCATTGCTTCCGTTGCACAATTCTTAAAGCACTATCACTCTTCACCTTAAAACTTGATAGCACATATATTGCCTTAAATTTTTAAATACCCAATTCACCCCCCTCTTGGGCACCATATCTGGGCAACAAGTGGTATCAGAGCACCGGTACTCTCTTGTAGGTCCAACGATCTTGAGTGAAAGATCATGGCCGCCCCAATTGGAATGGGTATAGTTGAAGGACAAGCATCAAATCGTCCTCCTTTCTTTAATGGCACAAACTACACTTATTGGAAAACTCGTATGCGTATTTATTTACAAGCTGTAGATTATCATATTTGGAGAATAATCACTAAAGGGCCTCATCAGCCCACTCACTTGGTTAATGGCATTATCACCCCAAAATCTGAATGGGATGACAATGACATCAAACAAGCTGAGTTAAATGCTAAGGCGATGAATTTGCTATTCTGTGCACTTGATCCTAGTGAATTCAACAGAATATCAAATTGTATTTCCGCCAAACAAATTTGGGATACACTTGAGGTTACCCATGAGGGTACACACCAAGTGAAGACCACTAAGGTGAACATGCTCATTCATACGTATGAGATGTTCAGGATGGAACCAACTGAAAGCATAAGTGAAATGTATACTAGATTTACCAATATAGTAAATGGTATGAGGAGTTTGGGAAAAATTATATCTAATGGTGAACTGGTTAACAAACTTCTCAGGTCTCTTCCGGCTTCATGGGATGCGAAAGTTACAGCCATAGAAGAAGCCAAGGATGTCAACACTCTACCTCTCGAGCAGCTTCTTGGATCACTGATGACCTACGAGCTTTCACTAAAGCAGAAAACAGTGGACAATGACAAGAAAAAGAAAGCCATAGCCTTCAAGTCCACTACAAAAGAAGAGTCAAGTGATGAATCTGAGGAAGAAGATGATGATGATGAGACAGCCCTAATTACAAGAAAATTTAAAAGATTCATGAGAAAGAAGAAGTGCTTCTACAAGAAAAGGCCACAAAAAAGTGATCACAACAAGGAGAAGGAGAAAGAGAAAGAAAGGGATCCACCCATCTGCTTCGAGTGCAAGAAGTCTGGACATTACAAAACGGATTGCCCTTTGCTTAAAAAGAGTAGAAGGATGTTGAGAAAGAAAGCCATGATGGCTACCTGGAGTGAGAGTGAGGACTCCAGCAGTGAAGAAGAGCAGCAGGTAGTCGCCAACTTATGTTTCATGGCTAACGAGGATAATGAGGTAAATTCTGAACCTGAAATTGAATTCACTTTCAATGAATTGCATGATGCTTTTGATGACTTAGTAATGGAATATAAAAAATTAAAATTGAAAAATAAGAAATTAAGAAAGCAAAATTTTGAGCTTACCAAAAATTCAGAAAAGTTTTCAAGTGAAATTGAAAATTTAACTCAAGAAAACAAGGAATTAAAAGAACATGTAAAAACTTTGACAAATGATAAAGATAATCTTTTAAAAGAAAATGATTCCTTGAAGAATAATAGAAATCTTAAAACTAATGAGAACTTTGAGAAACAAAATAAAGAACTAATGCTTCAAAATAAGAATTACAAGGAAGAGTTAGAAAAAGTAAAACCTTTTGTAGAAAAGTTTACTTTTAGTTCAGAAAAACTAAATATGCTTTTAAATAGTCAACATGCAGTGTTTAATAAAGCTGGACTTGGATTTAAGCCACACAATCAACAAAAACTTTACAAAAACTTTTTCATACCAGCATCTTCTAATATTACCTGCTATGCATGTGGTAAAATAGGTCATAAATCATATGTTTGTAATAGAAGGAAATTAAATACCTTTAAAAGGATTTGGGTTCCAAAAGGAACCAATTTGACTAACCCTAAAGGACCCAAGATGACTTGGGTACCTAAAGTTTCAACTTGATCAATTTTTGCAGGTGTGCCTTGCAACCAAAAATAAAAGAAGAATGTGGTATCTGGATAGTGGTTG
This sequence comes from Areca catechu, assembly GCA_021397845.1. Classification (NCBI taxonomy): domain Eukaryota; kingdom Viridiplantae; phylum Streptophyta; class Magnoliopsida; order Arecales; family Arecaceae; genus Areca; species Areca catechu. The sequence goes on along the minus strand of CM038039.1, from coordinate 139,745,508 downwards.
CTCAAGGCACATGACTGGGGATGTGAAGCAATTCTCATCACTAGCTGCTATTGATGGTGGAAACGTTACCTTTGGTGATAATGGAAAAGGCAAAATCGTCGGAATTGGTAAAATCCATATCACCCCTAATGCTTATGTAGATAATGTATTATTTGTTGATGGCTTGAAGCATAATCTTTTTAGCATTAGTCAGTTTTGTGATAAAGGTTTTAAAGTAATTTTTGAATCATCTTTGTGCATGGTATCTAGTCTAGATGTCGATGGCATCAAGTTCACTGGTCTTAGGCATGGAAACATTTACATGGTTGATCTTGATGATCTAGCCATGGAAAGTGGTCAATGCCTAGTAGCTAAGGAAGCCAAGGCAAGTGAAACTAGTTGGCTTTGGCATCGTAGGCTAGGGCATGCTAGTATGCAGTTGATTTCAAAATTAAGCAAAAAGAATCTTGTAAAAGAATTGCCAAAACTCACTTTTGAAAAAGATAAAATTTGTGCTGCATGTCAATTTGGAAAACAAACCAAATCTACTTTCAAACCTAAAGGAGTAGTATCTACTACTAGACCCCTTGAATTATTGCATATGGACCTCTTTGGACCAACCAGAACAACTAGTTTGGGAGGTAAAAAATATGGGCTAGTAATTGTAGATGATTACTCACGATTTACTTGGGTAATGTTTTTAGCTCATAAAGATGAAACTTTTTCAGCTTTTGTTAAATTTCATAAAAGGGTTTCAAACGAAAAAGATCTCACTATTGTTTCTTTGCGTAGTGATCATGGAACTGAATTTGAAAATCATGATTTTGAAACTTTTTGTAATGAAAATGGTATTAGTCATAATTTCTCTGCACCTAGAACACCTCAACAAAATGGGGTGGTAGAAAGAAAGAACAGGACTCTTGAAGAAATGGCACGCACAATGCTTTGCGAAAACGATTTACCTAGATATTTTTGGGCAGAAGCCATTAATACTTCCTGTTACATTTTAAATCGTGTTTTAATTAGACCTATTTTGAAGAAAACACCATATGAGCTTTGGAAAAATCGAAAACCTAATCTCAAGTATTTTCGTGTATTTGGTTGCCGCTGTTTCATATTAAACAATGGCAAAGATAATATCAGTAAATTCGATGCCAAGTCAGATGAGGGTATCTTCTTAGGATACTCTACTTCTAGCAAGGCATACAGGGTCTTCAACAGAAGAACTCTTCTGGTTGAAGAATCAATTCATGTAGTGTTTGATGAATCTAACGAAAAATCTTCTAGAAAAGAAGATTCTATTGATGTTGAAACAGGTACAAAGAAGCTTGAACAATTGACAATCAATGAAGATGAGCCCAAAGGAGATGATGATCAAGAAAGTCAAGATCAAATTCAAGAAATCAATGCAACTTCACCAAAACCATTACCTAAAGAATGGAGGTATGCACATGGACACCCTAAAGAGCTAATAATAGGTGATCCATCAAAGGGGGTAAGTACACGCTCTTCTATTAGAAATATTTGTGATTATTTAGCTTTTGTATCTCAGATAGAGCCTAAGTCAATAGAAGAAGCTGAAAAAGATTGTAACTGGATTAATGCTATGCAAGATGAACTAAATCAATTTAAAAGAAATAATGTTTGGACTTTAACTGAAAGACCCCTTAATGTTTCTGTAATTGGCACAAAATGGGTTTTTAGAAATAAACTTGATGAACATGGTATTGTAATTAGAAACAAAGCTAGACTTGTTGCTAAAGGCTACAACCAGGAAGAAGGGATCGACTTCGATGAGACCTTTACTCCTGTTGCTAGGCTAGAAGCAATTAGACTTTTACTTGCATTTGCTTGTTTTATGGATTTCAAGTTATTTCAAATGGATGTAAAGAGTGCCTTTTTAAATGGATTTATTGAAGAGGAAGTTTATGTTGAACAACCTCCTGGTTTTGAAAATCATGAATTTCCTAATCTTGTCTTTAAATTGCATAAAGCATTGTATGGTTTAAAGCAAGCTCCTAGAGCTTGGTATGATAGATTAAGTTCATTTTTGATGAAAAATGATTTTTCTAGAGGTAATGTAGATAATACATTGTTTTTGAAAAAGAAAAATGATGATCTCTTAGTAGTACAAATATATGTAGATGATATTATTTTTGGTGCTACTAACGAATGTCTTTGTCAAGAATTTGCGAAGTTAATGCAGAATGAGTTCGAGATGAGCATGATGGGAGAACTCAACTTCTTCCTCGGACTCCAAATTAAGCAAACAAAAGAGGGGATCTCCATCAACCAAGCCAAGTACACAAGGGAGATATTAAAAAAGTTTGGGATGGAGACTACAAAACCAATAGGTACCCCTATGAGCTCTTCATGTAAATTAGACAAAGATGATTGTGGTAAATCGGTAGACCAAAAATTATATAGAGGCATGATTGGTTCATTGCTATATCTAACTGCTAGTAGACCAGATATAATGTTTAGTGTCTGTATGTGTGCACGTTTTCAGTCTGCTCCTAAAGAATCACATCTCTTAGCTGTAAAACGTATACTTAGATACTTATCTGGGTCTATCGAAATTGGTCTTTGGTACTCTAGAGAGTCATCATATGAATTAATTGCATATTCTGATGCTGATTTTGCTGGGTGTAAACTTGATCAAAAAAGTACTAGTGGAACTTGTCAATTCTTAGGAGTTAATTTGATTTCATGGAGCAGTAAGAAACAGAATTCGGTTGCTCTATCTACGGCGGAAGCCGAATATATAGCAGCTGGAAGCTGTTGTGCTCAGATTCTATGGATCAAACAACAACTCGAGGACTTTGGCATCAAACTAATTAAGACACCCATAAGATGTGATAATACTAGTGCAATCAATTTAACGAAAAATCCTGTACAACATTCAAGAAGCAAACATATTGAAATAAGACATCACTTCATAAGAGATCACGTTCAAAACTCTAATGTGTTGTTAGAATTTATATGTACTGATTATCAATTGGCTGATATATTCACAAAACCATTGAATGAAGATAGATTTTGTATGATTAGAAGAGAACTGGGAGTCATTGATCCTTTTGCTTGAATCTCTTCAATTTTCATCAAAATTCCTTAAAAATGATTTATAAATTCTCAAATTTGGTTAAAGGCTTTTTCTCTAAATTTTATCATTTTTTTTCTTTTTACAGAATTTTATTTTAAGTAATTAATTGTTGGAGGTCGACACTTGAGTTTTTCAGAGGTCGACACTTGAGGTCGACACCTAAGTTATGGAGGTCGACACTTGAGGTCGACCCCTGAAAATTCTCAGAGGTCGACACTTGAACGGAAATCTGTTTTTTTAAAAACCCCGTCCGCAAGCTTTTTTTCCATTTTTTTTCTTTCCTCTCCTTCGTGTGGTCCCCCTCCAACATTCCTAAACCCTAAATAGTAGATTTCCACCCTTCTCCCTCAACCTTTTGGGAAATCCTCTCCTCTCCTCTTGCATTTCTTCGATTCAACCCTCTTTTTGACCGTACTTTTGATTTTGGACAACCGAAAGCCTTCAGATCTATCTACCCGCTAATCCCGGTTGTTTTTCAATAGAAAACACTTGTTTCTACCCTCCGTTTCTTACTTTTTCTCCATTTATTCTCTATTTTTCCCACTCTCACAAACCCTATTTCCCCATTTCACATTCTTCTCTTCTTCTCAATCCGCGAACCTCTCTTTCCCTCTCTTTTCCTCTTAGCCTTACCTCTTTGCATTTCTCCCTAAGTTACCCCTCATTCTTACACATGGGTCCGAGAAAACACCAGGCAGTAAGGAAAAGGAGATTGGAACAGGGGCAGGGCAGTACTGAGCGGCGAAGGAAAGTCAGTCATGAGCGTGAGCCGACCCCAGAGCCACCTGCACTAGTGCCAGCCAGCCTAGTCCGGAAGAGCATTGCTAGTGGTAGGCGCGTAGATATTCCATTCTGGGATCAGCATCACTTCTTCATTGGAGATGTACTGAGAGATGCAGGTCTGGTCCATTTTTGTACGATGTCCGAGAGATTCTACCCAGACCTCATCAGGGAGTTCTATGGATCCATGGCCACTGATGGCATTAGATGGTCTGCTACAGTTCGAGGGATCGAGATTCCAGTGACACCTGAGGTCATCAGTCGCATCTGGAGGATTCCACTTCATGGCACTGCTGCCACTATGATCAGCGACAGAGAGCACGCCTTCAGGTGTATCCTAGAGCGTGAGGATGTTAGCGGCATTTCCACAGTATCCGCTAACCAGCTTTCACTGGAGATGAGAGTGCTGCATCACATCATCGCCCGTATCTTGATTCCGAAGAGCGGGAGATTTGATTTTATCACTGAGCGTGAGCTGGTGTTGATGGTGTCCCTGAGCCAGCGGACTCCCATCAACCTTCCCAGGATCATGCTTCAGCAGATGGGTGAGGCAGCTTCTCACAGGAGACTCGTTCAGCCGTACGGTATGGGACTGACTCAGATATTCAGAGAGCATGGTGTCTCATTCGACGGCATACCCTTCAGTCAGCTACAGCACACAGATACTTATGGAGAGAAATCCCTACATAGGATGGGATTTTGACTGATCAGTGATCGATGGGTACGACGAGAGTCTGGCCAGGAGCCAGATGAGGAGGATGAGATCCGAGCTGCTGAGGCAGGGCCTTCAGGGCCTACTGATCATGGTACACCTCCTCGCCCAGCACCGGAGATAGAGACTGTGGAGCCTGAGCCATTCACGCCACCACCTTCATCAGCTCCGGCACCTACTATCACTGCGACACCACGGAGGACTTCAGTGAGGATATCGGACTTCGAGCAGCGAGTGACTGATCAGATTTCAGAGGTCCGGACAGAGATCACTGGTGTACGGCAGGAGCTTCATGATCTGCGGATACACACAGACACACGCATTAGTGCTCTTTCAGCTAGTATGGATACAGGATTCAGACAGATCCTCAGCTTACTGAGATTAGCACTGCCATCAGGGACTGCAGATCCGACAGTATCTCCTCCACATGATGATGATGATGATGATGATGATGATGATGATGCTGATGACTCTAGTGGATACAGTGACAGTGATGGAGATCAGCCTGGAGCAGGTAGATCTGATGTTTCACCTGCAGAGCCGATTCCAGAGATTCCCCCTTCTGCTGATCCTCCTTCCACTGATTTTCCGAGTTCAGATCCTCCAGCCACAGCTGTGCCAGTTGATATCGAGCCTACAGAGTCACTATTTGAGACTATCACTGGGATTCCGGATGACATAGATGAGCATACAGAGACAGACATCGATGATCCCACAGCTTATGAGCTAGTCAGCAGGCAGACTCCAGCTCAGTCTACTCAGCATGCTGATCCGTCCACTCCTTCAGCTACTGCCTCTGTCTCGACTTCTGTGGAGCCCTTACCTAGGACTTATAGATCTCGTAGGACTACCCCTAGGTCTGGTCCCTCTCTGAGGACTCGGAGTTCCTCACATAGGACTCCAAAATCCTCATCTAGGATCATGGCTCCTGTATCTTTTGACATACCTTCTGATGAGGAGTAGCCTCATAGTTTTATTGTTGTACTTAGTTTGCTTGTGTATGATCTGCTGTATCAGTATCTTGTGCCTACTTTATAGGCAATTTTGTAACTGTATACACTTGTTTTTATCTATCTTGTGACTTTTTATCAATATTGTGACATTTTGTGACATTTTATCTGATACCAGCTCTCAATATTTAAAAACCCTCAAGTTTAAAATGCTTTATTATATTGAATGCACAAATTGAGGGGGAGCATGTATTCTATGCACCTAAATACTTCATTATAATTGAACATAAGTCTCATTACTATATTTTTTTCTATAACAATAAACTTTTTGATTCTTGACAAAAAGGGGGAGTAGAAAAGTAGAGTAGTATATATGTATTTATGAGACTCCATCTTATGAGTAGTAAAGTTTATATGATTCTTATCTTTTTTGACTTATGAGAATGTTTTCACAAAAAGAAAGAAATAAATGAAAAGTAAAATCTTTTTGACTATTGAGAATATCTTCACAAAATTTTTATGATACACTCTTGCATGAAAGGATACTTTGAAAATTTTTATTATTGCTATATTTTGCTCTTGGACTTAATTGCATATATACTCAAGGTTTTGTCATCATCAAAAAGGGGGAGATTGTTGGCTTTGACTCCTTAGTTTTGATGATTAACAAAAGGTTGAGTATATGTTTGGACTAATGTTTAATCTCAAGATAAAGTTTCAGGACTTAGGTTATTCAAAAAGAGTATCATAAGGACAATGATGAAACCAAGTTTACCTGATTTGGAAATGAGCTCTTCTACCTTGAACAAGATCAAAATTCTCATAATGGACCTTCTTGTTAAGAAATATTTGACAAAAGAAACAAAGGCTTAAAGAAACTCAAGCATGGCACGCATATCTCAAGAGTTTCAGAAAAATTCAGATCAGAGGTCGACCACCAGAGGTCGACACCTTGTCAAAGGTCGACCACCAGAGGTCGACTCATGAAGAGAAGAAAAGTTCAGCATGGCCGGCACGGCAAAGTCTCAGTGGCACGCTTCAGAGGTCGACCACCAGAGGTCAACACCTGTCCAGAGGTCGACACCAGAGGTCGACTCATAGCCTGAGAATTCAAAATAGGCAGAACTATGGTACTCTGAACTTTTGCCTAAAATATACTGGAGGTCGACTCATGAGGTCGACACTTGATCCAGAGGTCGACTCATGAGGTCGACTCATGGCATAACGGCTAGTTTTTCTGAACTTCTGATTTGATTTCTAACGGCCATAAACGGCCATATTTTTGAATCTAACGGTCTTGTGGAGTTGTTTCAGCATGAATGAGGTATTTAACCTCCACCAAACTTCAAAAAAGACAAGGAGACAAAGTGAAAAAGTGTTGATTCAAAGTACAAAGCCTTCAATCACTTCCAAGCAAAAATAGTGAGAAAACCAAGAGATTCCCTAGCCAAAAAGTCTTCCATCTTTGAGGAATCCAACATTCAAGTGTTTGGCATTTAGTGAGGTCCAAAGATTCCAAGGGAAAAGGCTTGAAGAGTCTCCATCAAGAGCTTCAACGAATTTATTATTGCTCAAAAGGAGTTTGTTTAGTTTTAATTCATTGTATTCATACTCTTTTGTCTTTAGCTAGTTTCAAGGGAATTTGAAACTAGAGTGAGGTTTGTTGGTGAGCCAATTGATAAAACCAACTAGGGTTGCTTGTTAGCCCGAAGCCAAAACAAGTGAGTGAGGTTTGTTGGTGAGCCAATTGATAAAACCAACTAGGGTTGCTTGTTAGCCCGAAGCCAAAACAAGTGAGTAAGGTTTGTTGGTGATCCAATTGATAAAACCAACTAGGGTTGCTTGTTAGCCCGAAGCCAAAACAAGTGTGTAAGGTTTTGACTTGTGAGCCTGGTAAAACAAGTCGGCTGTAATCTAAAGATTATAGTGAAATTCCCAAGTGGAGCTTGGGGAGTGGATGTAGGTGCTAGGTGCACCGAACCACTATATTTCTTGTGTGTTTGCATTGCCTTTCTCTTTAACTTCTTTAGCTCTTTAATTGCCATTTTATTTCATTGCTTCCGTTGCACAATTCTTAAAGCACTATCACTCTTCACCTTAAAACTTGATAGCACATATATTGCCTTAAATTTTTAAATACCCAATTCACCCCCCCTCTTGGGCACCATATCTGGGCAACACGTTCCAAATTATGTGGACTTGTTGAGGAACCTGAGGATAGTACTGACTCAGGAAAAGGTTTCCTATATTCTTGATGCTCCGAATTCAGAGCCGATCGGAGAGGATGCTTCCAAGAAGGAAATTGTCATACATAAAATATGGCAAAATGATAGTAAAACTGTTAGGTGCATCATGTTAGCCTCGATGAGCAATAAGCTTTATAGGCAACATGAAGGAATGGAACTTCAGTCCATATTGCTCAATTTAAAGGAGCTATATGGAGAATAAAGTAAGGCTACTCAGTATGAGATATTGAAGCAGTTGTTCCATGCACGAATGACTGAGGGTTCATCTGTACAAACCCATGTTTTGAAAATGATTGACTTAATCACCCGATTAGGTCAACTAGGGTTTGTGATGGATTGTGAACTCAATCAGGACTTGGTCTTGCAATCACTTCTAGATTCCTTATCTCAGTTTGTTCTTAATTATCTTATGAACAAACTAAATATTTCTTTGCATAAATTACTGAACAAGCTTAAGATAGTAGAGAGCCATTCAAAAGGTGATAAGGCTCATCTTCTTCTCATTGATGGGAAGAAGAAATAGGCAATGAAAAAGGGTTTGAAAAGGAAGTTCAACCCTAAGAGGAGTATCTAGAAGATAAAGAAAGTCAAAAAGGTTATCAATGATGGAGCCTGCTTCCACTGCGGTAAGCAAGGGCATTGGAAGAAAAATTGCAAGACATATCTTGCAAGTGTGAAGCAAGATGCTGGGGCAGCATCTAAAGGTTTGTATATGATACAAACAAATTTATCATTGAGTGCTTCTATTTCTAATGCATGGGTATTGGTTACCACATGTGGGTCTCATATCTGCAAGTCATTGTAGGGACTCCACAGAATTAGAAGCTTGAAGAAAGGTTACTTCGAGCTATATGGTGCAAGTGGTGAAGCCATGTATGCTGAAGTTGTGGGCACCAATCTTCTACTATTACCTTTGGGTAATATTTTAAAGTTGGAGGAATGTTACTATGTATCGGATATTGTAAGAAACATTATATTAATACCCTTGTTATTACAACAAGGATTTGAAATAAATGTAAAGAGTAGTGGTTGCTCTATTCTTCATAGCAACAAAATATTCGAACATGGTTATTGTTGACCCCATAAATGATTCTGATGATAACAAAATATTGGAGCATGCATTTGTTTTACTAATAACTCTTCAAGTGTTTTACAAGTTTTTGTAGCATGAATTTATTTCTCAATTTCAACTCCTACATTTCTTTTTCTTGTGTTGAGTTGTATTCTAATTGAATCTTATAAAGAAGAACCCAAAGAAGAACTTAAGTAAAAATTACTCAAATGGGTTACTTCTCAAGCTTTAAATTACGTTGAGTGTATTTTAAGAAGAGTTTGAAGATATCTTGAAAGCTTAAATCCTTGCTAGATGAATTCTGGAGAAGAATTAAAAATTCACTAAAGAACTCATCCGAGCCGACTCGAAGAAAAGAGAGCAGACTATAGTACATAGCACGCATAAGGATTTTGGCACACAGATATCCGAATCAGACAAGCGAGCCGACCTAAGGGGAGTTCGAGCCAACTCTATCATATTGTTAGACATCCGAGCTGACTCTTCAAAAAATCTAGCCAACTCTTCCAGAGTCCAGAAAAAGAGATCTGAGAACTACAACCAATCGAGCTGACTCTAAAGAGAAAGAACCAACTCTTCCAGACTATATCTTTGAAGGCCTGAGGAACCGAGTCGACAAGAATCAAGGCGAGCCGACTCTTATAGAGTAAGGAATTAGGACACTATGCAAGCGAGCCAACTAGATTGAAGAGAGTCAACTCAACCAGAAATACTCTAAGGATCCGAGCCGACTCGAGTAATTCGAGCTGACTCGTAGGTCGATTTCAGACTTATAATAGCTAGTTCCAGAACTTATAATTTGAATCCAAAAAGTGCTCCAACGGTCAAATATCACATCCCAATGGTCTATAATAACTAAAATCACCTGAGAAAAGTACAAGACTATATATTTGAGGGATTTGAACCACTTTAGAAAAGGGGTTTTTAAAAGAGATGAAGAGTTAATGCATTATTGAATATCCAACCAAGCCAACAAGCAAGAGAGCATTGAAAGCATTCAAGATAGCCTTCAAGCCTTCACCAACTCTCATTTGAAGATTGAAGCACTTAAGTAAAGAAGCTACAGAAGCCATTTTAGTGCATTGAAGTGCATTTAAGCGGGCTTCTCTTGAGCTACATCGGTAACCATTTGATAAAAATTTGTTTGTCATTCTGTTTCTTTTCTTTACAATTCTTTTATTGAATTGTTGGGTTATTGGTGAACCCAATTGAAAAACCAAATAGGTTCTTGGGTAGCCTATATTAAAACCAAGTGTAGGGTTTTTGGTGATCCTAGTAAAACCAAGTTAGGATTCTTTGGTGTGCCCAGTTTAAAAACCAAAGTGTAGAGGTTTGACTTGTTAGCCTGTGAAGACAATCGGACTGTATTCCAGTGGGGGATATTGTGAAAATCCCAAGTGATAATCTTGGGTAGTGGATGTAGGAGCTGGAGTTGCTCCGAACCACTATAATTTGCTTGTATTTGTGTTGTGCTTTTCTTATTTGATTATGCTTCTGCATTCTATTATCCTATCATAACCCTTAACACTTATAAGGGATTTCAAAGAGCACATCATTGCTTAAATTTTTTAAAATTTCCAATTCACCCCTCTTTTAGGAAAGCCACCTGGGCAACAACTGGTATCAAAGCAGTGTCTCTGAATACATTTAGAGTAATGATTGATGGCTCATCCCATGAGTACATCCTTGACCAAAAGCCAATCTACTAATAGACCTCCACTCTTTACTGACATAAATTATTCTTACTGGAAAGCTAGGATTAAAATCTATATACAAGCCATCGATTTTCAATTATGGAAGGTCATTTTAAAAGGGCCACATTAGCCTTGATTAAAATTAATGGCATGGATGTCCCAAAGCCTGAGGAGGATTGGGATGAACATGACATGAAGATTGGTGGGGGCACCAGGCTCAGAAAGAAGAAGCTTCAACTAATACCAAGTTCTTTATGGATTGAGACTAGGAACTCAAGTCTCGTATGAATCCTGTATGTTTATTGAGTCCTGTTTTATTTCCTTTTGGGGTTTTAAAGTTCAATTAGAATTCAATCAAGAGTTCAATTAGAGTCAATTAGGCTTTGTACTGAGTCAAGTTCAAGAGCTACTTGAAGTTAGGCCAGACCAGCTTTACATGGAATGCCACATCATCATGGACCACCGGTGCCAACTCATCACCAGAGGACATCATATCACCTTTGCCATGTCATCTCCAAGGGGCGCCATGGAGAAGGATGTGCCATGTCACCATGCCACCTTGCCACGCCACATCATTGCCACCTCACCTGCCACGTGGCATCATTCAAATTTTAAATTACATGAAAGCTACAAGTGGTCGACCAAGGAGTGTTTTCAAATTCAAAGGAGGTCGGCCAACTCCATCCACAAATCATGCAACCAGCTCCACCAAATCCTCCACATTCCATGTAACCCTCCACCAAATCCTCCACATTTCATGTAACCCCCCCTAATATTTCTCCATGATATGGGGAATTTCAAATTGATTGAAAGGCCATTAAAAGCCTCTTGTATGCCCATGGTAGAGAGGAAGCTTTTTGGATAAAATGAAATTTAAGTGAAGTAGTAGTTGAAGAAGGTGTTTTTTTGATAGTACCTCTTGTTTTCTTTGGGTGTGTTTGATTTTCTCTTCTCAAGCTTTCAAGTGTCCAATGCCAACATCCACCTCTAGGGATCCATGCCTCCATCGAAGTTCCCTTGCCTGTTTGGTTTCTTTGTTTTGATATCTTTCAAATTGGTCCTAGTCTAACCCGTTCATTATGCAGGATCCTTCTACGATTCGGAGTTCAAGAAAGGGTTCTCTTGCCAAAGATCAATGTTGAATGAAACTAGTTTCTTTGGAATGCCAAGCTTCCACTTCAGGGATAGTTCGTCTAAGAGCTTCAATGGATCTACCAGGGAGTGATCATCTTGGATAATTAACACCTCCTAATCTCTTAAGTCTGAGTTATTGAAGATTGTTGCTAAGGTTTAAATTCAATATTCATTAGCCCTAATCTTCTCTAGGATTTAAATAACTACATCGCGGCGTAAGTTCCAAATTTCAGTGCTCCTTCCATAGCTTTACCTTAGTACTTTTGATCTGAAATTTAGTACCTGTTAAAAGGTTTCATTGCTCTCATTTCTCAATCGATCATTTAGATTGCATTCTCATCATCGTGCCGCGTCAAATTTGTATCAGAGCATGGTTGCATTAGGATAGAATAGTTTTCTTTAAATCCAAGCAAGATCTAAAATTCACGCCTCCTGAGCGGGTGTACTCCAGTACACTGTCAGGACCCATGGGAATAATGAGTCCCTGGCCGGACGTGAATTTTTAGATTGAAGTTTGGGTAAGCCATTGCACTTGTTTGATTAGGTTCTGTTTTCTGAAAATTTGCCTCTACTTACTGTAATCCATCTGCAGCTCCAAAGGCAAGTCACTAATTTTTTGTTGAAATATTTTTTTTCTTGTTCCATTTTAAGTCATTTATTACCGTATTAAATTTCATCATTAGAAAAAAATCACAAAAAAATGAAAATTCCCGCATCATTTCCCTGTTCTATTGTAAATAGTTCTGCAAATATGGTCTGAACATTAACTCATTTCTCTCAACACAGAAACCCAAATTTAGTGATTCTTATTTTGTTAGATCCACTATAATTGATAGAATTTTTCATAATTTTTGCAGAATTTTTGTTTAATCATAGAATTTTTGGACTGTAATTCTTGTACTGTTCTGCTTTAAATTTTAGTAGGATAAATTTCTGCATGATTGTGTGCATCCATTTTAATCCAATTAAGAGCACCAATATGACATGGGGGTAGGATTGATCACATTTCCTTAGCTCAAGAACAACCGCCCATATTGTGCATCGAACCCAACCCCGAATTAAAATCGATTAGAACTTTAATTGCCCTAGTGGGTTAAGGACACCAACAAGTTGGGTTCAGGTTAGGGTCAAGTTAACCGTGTCAGCTAATTGGTGTGTGCTTACTGGCTTGGTGTCTAGGATTGGTGCATCAGGGCTTGTGATTTGGTCCGCTTACCTGGCCAATCTCATATTGGTGTCTAAGGATTGGCAATCAGGGACCTTCACTCCCCTCCACCTACCTGGTTAAGTCCCATAAGATCTACTAGCTAGTTGGTTCACTTAATTAGACCTCTAATTTGTGCTCTAGGTCTAGGAAACCTTAACTCGAGCTTGAGTCTACTTGCATGCATGAAAACTAGATCAGGGGCCTCATATTCACCAATCCAGACCCAGTCCAGTGTAGCCATGGACCCGAATCTTGAAACCATGCTAAAAGGCCTAAATGATCTAATGGCCCAATTGAACAAAATTCTGGCTAAACAATTTCCCTTAGACCAACCAACTCCTACTATCCCATTAGCTCATATGAATGATAGGAGTAAGAACCCTGAAGTATAAGTTGATTTCATGAATACTCAAGACTTAGGATATCCTCAAACTGAAGGGCTAGGGAAGGAAGAAGGCAAGTCTGAACCTAGTAAATATATGTATGAGACTGACGTCAGTTTAATAGATGAATATGAAGGGGAAGACTGTGAAGAGAACAACTTTAGTACCTTACCTGAGGAAACCTTTGGTAAAGAAAAGATTATTAAGCCTAGTCCTGAAACATCAGAACAACCAAACTTTAGTGAGGACTTGGTTCCCGTAAGACAATGCCCTCAGGAAGAACCCAATACTTTAGCTTCGACACAAGAACTCCTTCAGTTACCTGAGAAGAACCCAATCATTATTTTAGAAGACTTTGCCGATGACCTTCAACTACCTAGAAGCATCCCGCCCGTAGATCAATATTCAGATCTTAAGGTCATCATGAGTAACCAAGTTCTGTTTCAAGATTCTCCTAAATTACCCCAAGACTCGGATTCCTACTTCATGCCTTTCCTTAAGTCTTATCCTAATTTTAGAGCCATTAAGTTTCATTTTGATGAGATTACTAGGTTGCATGAGCCTTTAAAGCCTATTCCTTTTGCTACCTACTTTTAGAAAACCCTATGGCATTTGCTAAGAACCCATGGTAAATTCTCATGTGCATACCAGACCAGGGTCAAACCTAGGGAGTCATTAATCTGTTAGGTTTAGGCCCTAGAGAGTCCAATAAAATTTCTCTCAATAAGGATGCCTAGTTCAGTTTGCATTTCGTAAGTGCTTGTGTAAGTTTTTGAGTCTGCTGAGTCCTATGCATAGCATGTTGAGGATTTGCATCATGAAATAAATTTGAGCAATGAATCCTATAAACATAGGACTAATTCAAGAAAGAAAGTCAAGGAATTCTATGAGAGAGATCATGTTCCCATCCGGGACTTTCATGAAACTACATACCCGTGGTGCAGGCCCCTTTAAAGTCCTAAAGAAGATTAGATCAAATGCTTACATATTGGAATTACCTTCAAACCTAGGTATCAACCCGACCTTCAATGTCTCAGACTTGATAGAATATAAGGAACCCATGATGATACATAGTGAGCCTTTTGGGCCTGACCATATTTTTGAGAGTGAACCATTACCCGAGTATCCACAAACAACCATTCCTCAAAAATGAGAGAAAACTGAACAAATCCTGGATAATAAGATTGTCACTACCAGAAACAAGGATTACTATCGATATTTGGTCCGTTGGCAAGGGAGACCAAAATCTGACGACTCCTGAATCACTAGAGAGGACCTACAACGACTGGACCCGCACTTATTTGAACAATATCAAAGCCAGGCTGAACCATACTCGACAGGGTCGAGTTCCTCCCACCCGGGAAGAATTGGTGGGGGCACCAGGCTCAGAAAGAAGAAGCTTCAACTAATACCAAGTTCTTTATGGATTGAGACTAGGAACTCAAGTCTCGTATGAGTCCTGTATGATTATTGAGTCCTGTTTTATTTTCTTTTGGGGTTTTAAAGTTCAATTAGAACTCAATCAAGAGTTCAATTAGAGTCAATTAGGCTTTGTACTGAGTCAAGTTCAAGAGCTACTTGAAGTTAGGCTAGACCAGCTTTACTTGGAATGCCACATCATCATGGACCACCGGTGCCAACTCATCACCAGAGGATGTCACATCACCTTTGCCATGTCATCTCCAAGGGGTGCCATGGAGAAGGATGCGCCATGTCACCATGCCACCTTGCCACGCCACATCATTGCCACCTCACCTGCCACGTGGCATCATTCAAATTTTAAATTACATGAAAGCTACAAGTGGTCGACCAAGGAGTGTTTTCAAATTCAAAGGAGGTCGGCCAACTCCATCCACAAATCATGCAACCAGCTCCACCAAATCCTTCATATTCCATGTAACCCTCCACCAAATCCTCCATATTTCATGTAACCCCCCCTAATATTTCTCCATGATATGGGGAATTTCAAATTGATTGAAAGGCCATTAAAAGCCTCTTGTATGCCTATGGTAGAGAGGAAGCTTTTTGGATGAAATGAAATTTAAGTGAAGTAGTAGTTGAAGAAGATATTTTTTTGATAGTATCCTCTTGTTTTCTTTGGGTGTGTTTGATTTTCTCTTCTCAAGCTTTCAAGTGTCCAACGCCAACATCCACCTCTAGGGATCCATGCCTCCATCGAAGTTCCCTTGCCTGTTTGGTTTCTTTGTTTTGATATCTTTCAAATTGGTCCTAGTCTAACCCGTTCATTGTGCAGGATCCTTCTACGATTCGGAGTTCAAGAAAGGGTTCTCTTGCCAAAGATCAATGTTGAATGAAACTAGTTTTTTTGGAATGCCAATCTTCCACTTCAGGGCTAGTTCGTCTAAGAGCTTCAATGGATCTACCAGGGAGTGATCATCTTGGGTAATTAACATCTCATAATCTCTTAAGTCTGAGTTATTGAAGATCGTTGCTAAGGTTTAAATTCAATATTCATTAGCCCTAATCTTCTCTATGATTTAAATAACTACATCACGGCGTAAGTTCCAAATTTCAGTGCTCCTTCCATAGCTTTACCTTAGTACTTTTGATCTAAAATTTAGTACCTGTTAATAGGCTTCATTGCTCTCATTTCTTAATCCATCATTTAGATTGCATTCTCATCATCGTGCTGTGTCAAAGATGGGGGAATTAAATGCCAAAGCAATAAATTTATTATACTGTGCTTTGGACACTAATGAGTTTAATCAAATTTTCACTTGCTCTTCGGCAAAGAAAATTTGGGACAAACTTGAAGTGACCCACAAAGAAACTTCCCAAGTGAAGACTTTGAAAATAAATCTTCTTGTACATAGTTACGAATTGTTTAAAATGAAATCTACTAAAACTTTCTCTACCATGATTACTTGATTTATAGATATTATTAATGGTTTGAAAAGTCTTAGCAGGGTTTACTTACATGCTGACTTAGTACATAAGATCTTAAGATCACTTCTGAATAAGTGGGATCCCAAAGTGACTACCATCCAAGAAGTGAAAGATCTAAACACCTTATCTCTGGATGAATTAATGGGTTCACTCATCACATACGAATTGGCCATGTAGTATAGAACTGATGATGATCAAAAGAAGAAGAAGATAATTGCCATCAAAGCTGCATTGGACTCAAAGGAAGATGAGGAATCGAAAGATGACTGCACCTCCTCCGAAGACGATCTTGAAGATGAAGATATTGCAATGGTCATGAGGAGATTTAGAAGGTTTATAGGAAAGAAGAAAGGAAGATACAATAGAAAATATCATAAACGAGGAGAGCACTCCAAGGACAAGGATAAGGATAAAGAAAAGGAAAAAGAACAAGTGCCCACATGCTACGAATGTAAGAAACTAGGGCACATTCGTCTCGACTCTCCTTTGTTAAAGAAATTATTCAAGAAAAAGAAAAAGAAGGCGATGGTTGCCACATGGAGCGATAGCGAAGAATCCACCTCAACTGAAGAGGAAGAGACCATGAAAATTACTAATCTTTGTCTAATGGGTCTCGAAGACAAGATAACATCCCCCGAAACCTCAATTAGAATTTATATTTGATGAATTGAATTATGCTTTTCTTGATTTATGATCTGAATTCAAAAAAGCTAGAGTAAAGATTAGATCCTTAAAGAATACCAATGATTCTTTACTTAAGAAAAAAGAAGAAGTTTTAAAAAAGAATAATATATTGCAAAAGAATTTATATGTCTTTTTTGAAAAGTTTAAAGCTTTGAAAATCGAAAATAATGCATGTATTGACAAGAACAAAGCTTTAATTACTAAAAACGATGATTTGAAAAAGGAGGTTAAAAAACTCAAGCCACTTATTGAAAAACTTATATTATCTTCTAACAAGCTTGAGTTGATCTTAAAACAACAAAGAATTTCTATAAATAAAGCTGGAATCGATTTTAATTTTTTAATTTCAAATGAAATTTTAGCTACTACTTTTGTAAAACCAAAAGCTTATATTCCAAAATTAATATCTCAAAAAGCTTTTGCAATAAATGTTTCTGCTCCTAAGGCTACATTGTATGTTCCTAAGAGCTAAAATAGAAAATCTTTTATATCTACATCTTATGCATCAACATCTAGAACTTCAAAATCTGCATCTTTTAAGAATTCCAGAGCTGAATGTTATGCATGCAAAGGGTTAGAACATAAAGCTTTTGAATGCAATATCTTTAAAAATGTCAAAAGTAAAGTAAGAAAGATTTGGATTTGTTGCCTAGGTAGCTACCCAAGAGGGGAGTGAATTGGGTATTCAAAAATTTAAACAAGTAATATGCAATTTCAAAATCCTTTGCAAGTGGTAGGTGCTGTGATTAAGTTATAGAATGCGTAAGCTAAACAAAGTAGAGAAAGCACAACATAAACACACCAAATTTATAGTGTTTTGGAGCAACCCAGCTCCTACGTCCACTACCCAAGATACCACTTAGAATTTTTACTATATTCACACCCGAATACAGTATGATTGTTTTACAGGATCACAATCCAAAATCTCTACACTTTTGTATTTACGGTATCATCAAAGAAAACCCAACACCCTTTGGTTTTAACACTCTCACCAAAGAATCCTAACTTGGTTTTCATAGGATCACCAAGAACCTAAACCTTGGTTTTAATAAGGCTCACCAAAAACCTATTTGGTTTTTTAACCGGGCTCACCAATAACCCAACAATTCAAAGATTGAATTGAAAATAAATACAACAATAAATGACAAACTCAAGTTATTGGATAGTTGCTGGTGTAGCTCGTTGGAAGTCCACTTGAATGCACTTGAATAACCTTTAATGACTTCAGTTGCTTCTTCCAAAGATGACTCAAGCTTTAGATCAGAGTTGTTGAAGGCTTGAATGAAGAATTGAATGCTCTTGTGCTCTTTCTCTTCATTGGTTGGATATTCAATGAAGCCCTCTCTTCTTCTTTTTGAATTCTCTTCTTAATTTCTTTTTGGTAGTTCAAATCCTTCAAATTTAATGTCTTCCATCATCCCATGACAGTTCTACCTTTTGTAGACCGTTGGGGAATGATTTGTGACCGTTGGATCACTTTTTGGCATTCAAAAATAAATTCTGGAACTAGCCGTTAGATACCTAGAAGCGACATTCGAGTCAAGTCGAATTCCTTCGAGTCAACTCGGATCCTTCGAGTCGACTCGGATCCTTCGAGTCGACTCGGATCCTTCAAGTCGACTCGGATCCTTCAAGTCGATAGGTCGAGTCACCATTTCTTCAATGTAGTCGGCTCTTTGTCTTAGGGTGCAGAATGTCACCCTAGACGAGTCGGCTCTTTGCAACTCGGGTTGGCTCGAACTTGAAACTTGAAAATTTTGAACTCGAGGAGTCGGCTCCTTTCAGCTTGGGTCAGCTCTTCTTCTCAGGCTCGAAAAACCTTACTCTGGAAGAGTCAGCTCGATGCAGTTTGGGTCGGCTTACTTTCTCAAGCTTTTGAAATTAGGTATGGCAGAGTCAGCTCTTTCTAAGTCAGGTCGGCTTAACTGGCTATTCTCAAAAAACTTTTAGGAAATGGAATCTAGAGGAGTCAGCTTGGACTGATTCCAGTTGACTCGGATTCACTAGAGTCGGCTCGCTTTCCATTGAGTTGGATCAGATAGCTGCATTCCAGAATCCTTGCTTCGTGCCAGTAAGCATAGTCGGCTCTTCTTTTCTTAGGGTCGGCTCGAGTATCTTCTTCAGATGTTTTTACAATTTGAACTTAAAGAAAACTCTCACCAATGCTTTTACAATCTTACACAAACCAACTCAAAACAAAATTTAAGGCACACACACTTATATAGAAGTAACCCTTTTAGCTTGATTTTTCTTATCATTTTTAAGTGGGTTATTCTTTACATTAACACTTACAACACAACTCAAACAAGAAAATAGAAATGTTTGAATTGAAGTTTGGACATGTTATACATCCTACAAAACTTGACAAACACTTGAAGAGTTGTTAGTGATAAATGTACATGCTCCAATATTTGGTTATCATCAAAATCACCTATGGAGTCAACAATCTCTCCCTTTTTGATGATGACAACGCACTGGGCATGAAAAATTAGTAAGACACTTTACATGTATAACAGTATTTGAAACATAAATATTCACATGTAACAGAGCTGATTGGATTTAAAAGAAAATCAGAGCTCAATAGATGATATTACTATACATCATCAAAGTGCCAAGCATTGTAATATTATAATTAGCACTAAACATGGAGTATCATAGAGTTAAAATATGCAATTATGATCAGAGCAATGGGATTAATTTGAAGAAAAATCATTCAAGAGAAAAACTCCCCCTTTTTCTAGATTTTAAAGTAATTTAAGCAGTGCTATTATTTTTGTGCTCCCCCTTTTTCATTACACTTTAAGAATAGTTAATAAGGAGTTAATTTCCCATTCTTTTCATATTTTTCATAGTTCTCCCCCTTTTTGTCTATCAATCAAAAAGGTGATTTCAAATAAAGCTCATATTTTAAAAAATAGATTGAGAAAGTTTTTAATATTTGTTTGAGATAATTTCACTTTCTCACACTTGAAATTCTAATTAAAATTTCATAAGCGCAATTTGTAAACAGAAAACACTCATTTCATTAAGAAGTTTGCATGACAGAAAGTACATTGTAATTGTAAAAGATAACAAGTGGAACAAGTATTCATTTCAGAAATACAACCAGAAGGCTAACTACACTACTTATTCTTCTTCTTCCTCAGACGAAGAAGAGGAGCCTACCTCTATAACTCTATCAAAGGTCTTAGTTTTTAGGGGTTTAAGCCTTAAATCCCTGAATCTAGTTCTCACAGGGTCTCTAAAAACTTTGGTCTTCTTGGTTTTGGTAGACTTAGGTAGATCAGATGAAGGAATAGGAATGTCAAGCGACTCTTTGATGATCTGTTCCGAAATGTCTTCAGTGGGAGCAGTTTCTTTTTGGGATTGTAGTAGAATGCTTTTGATTTGTTCCTTGAAATCCTTTACTTCTCTTTCCACTTTTTGATGGTAAAGCTTTTGTTCAGATTTCAATTCTTGCATTTTAATGTCAGCTGACTTTCTGATTTCTTCAATTGCAGAATTCACATAAGTTGTCAGAGAGTTGGAGATAGTTTCCATCTTTTGAAATATCAGATTTTTGAGTTCAGATGGAGTAATCATAGTGTCTTTAGTAGCATCTTCTTCTTCTTCAAAAATAGTGGCAGCAACCTGACTAGGCATTTTTTTAATCCATTTTCCTTCATGTAACTTGTAACCCATTCTTTTAAGTGAGTTGAAGGAGTAGATATCAAAGTGATGCAGTGGTTTGCCTATTTCATTTGATAAATCAATTCCTGCCTCTTCATATAACAGAGTGAAAACCATACCATAAGGTAGATAGGCTTTGACCTTCTTTGCTGCTTCAGTCATTTGGATCGTCATTATGTATGGAAGGTTAAGAGGCTCTTCTTTTATCAGATGTCCCATGATGATCATGTCCTTCTCATTGACCCAGTCAAAATGGCCAGTTCTAGGAAGGAAAATTCTATTGATCATACTGTGCAGTAGCCTCATTTCCCTTGATAATAGTTTGGCTTGAACATGTTGGACTGTGCTCACTTTCTCTTTTTCCAAAATGAGTTTCAGAATGTGCTCCTTGTTCGGTAAAAGAAGTTTAGTAGCACCAATCGTTGGCATTTGTAGCAGCTTGCTCAATCTTTCTTCATTAATTATAACTGTTTTTCCCTTGACAATTGATTCCAAATGAAATTCTTTAATAATAATATTCTCATAAAATGTCCATACCAATGAAGGGTAAGTCGGTATGTCTAAAGAACAAAAATGCTTCCACCCTTGGCTTTCTATCCAATGTCCGATTTTCATTCCCATTTCCTCTAGGAATGTAAAGTTGATCCGTCTTCTGTAGGTGACAGGTCGATTGATCATTGAGACATGCTGTCTGGGAGGAGAAGGAGTTTCTTTATTTTGTTGGACTTGAGTGGACCTTTTTCTCTTTTCCCTTCTTTCTCCTGCATCTGTATTGCGATTACTTGATTCGTCGAGTTGAAGTGCTTTCTTCACATATTTTCGAGGAGCCATTGCAGAGGAATTAAAGGATTTTAAGCTTTAGGGAATGATTTCTACGAGAATGGTAGAGCTTCCGAGAAATGTAGAGTGTGTTCAAAGTAAAGAGAGGTATTGAAGTACTGAGGAAAGACAGAACAGACTTTCCTAAATAGCGATTTCCCATCTTTTGAGTCAGCTCGCTCTGCCCTAAAAATATCCGAGTCGGCTCGACCAGAGCGAACTCAGAACAAATAGAACACCGAGTCAGCTAAGCATAGACTTAGTCGGCTCGATCAAAGCAAGAGAAAGAAATTCAGATATTCGAGCTAGCTCGACCAGAGCAAGATCGCTCGAGTCGACTCGAATAGAAATTTTTCAAAAGAGATCAAATGGTTCAGAAGTTTAATTCAACTATACTGAGAAATTCAAGGAAAGTTGTTCAAACATCATGAATAAATATAGAAGGCTTTCTAGATAATTTTTCTTTAGGTTTACTAAATTCATAAAGGATAACATAGCCCTAATTCTCTTCTAAGCAACTCAAATCTATCCTAATTTAGTGGCTTGGTAAAGATATCAGCTAGTTGTTTTTCTGTAGGTATAAACTCTAGTTCTATATCACCATTCAAAATATGGTCTCTAATAAAATGATGTCTAATCTCTATGTGCTTAGTCCTAGAATGCTGAATAGGATTTTTAGATAAATTTATAGCACTTGTGTTATCACATTTGATACGAATTTTGCATTGTGAAATACCAAAATCTTCTAGTTGCTGTTTAATCCATAACACTTATGCACAACAACTCCCTGCAGCAACATACTCTGCCGCAGAAGTAGATAGTGCTACCGAGTTTTGTTTCTTGCAATGCCATGAGATTAAATTCAACCCTAGAAATTGACAAGTACTGCTAGTGCTCTTTCTATCTATTTTACAACCAACATAATCAGCATCAAAGAATCCAATTAAATTTAAAGATGATTCTTTTGAAAACCAAAGACCAAGATTACTTGTACCTTTCAAGTATTTTAATATCCTTTTAATAACAAGCATATGTATTTCTTTAGGATTGCATTGAAATCTAGCACATACACATACACTGTACAAGATATCTGGTCTACTTGTAGTTAAATATAACAGGAATCCGATCATACCTCGATATAGCTTTTGGTCAACATTGGATCAACTTTCATCCGTATCCAATCTGTAGGATGGGCTCATGGGTGTGTTCATTTGTTTGCTTGTCTCCATACCAAATTTTTGATGATTTCTTTGGTGTATTTGGATTGGTTGATGAAGATCCTGAAAGATTGTGCCCTGAAAGCCAATTGAAATATTGTAATTTTGATCCCAAAATCAATGAATTGACATTTTATAAAGGCATTATTTTCATCATTTGCTGTGTCTTTTTGATTTTATGATGAACCCCATAGATTAGGGCTATGGTTCTAGGGTTATGATGAGATCATACCAGTGAGACCTAAAGCCTTAAAACCCTAATCTAAAATATTCCTGGTCGATGGGACATTGAGTTGGGGATCAATGTTTCCGGCAAGACCAGCACATCCTATATATGTTTTGTAATAAGGGTGACTGATCTCACAGTCACTTATGTTTGACACTAATACTAGGATGTGAGTGTTCATTGGAGAATGAGTTCACTGAATTGATCCAGATTGAGAATATCTAATGGAACCTTATCTGTTTGTCAATAGATAATTCTCATAGTGGGAGTAGTGCATGTGGTCCTTTGACCTGAGACTACCATAGTACCTTATATACATGAATCCATACTTTGGTTCGCAGTCAATCATGACACTGAGTCATGCACGAGGTGATACTGGTTATGGTGGATTGTATATGGAGGTTGTGAGTAGGTCAACAAGGAATTGATCAGCCCTAGTAAGAGGGAATAGCATCCAGCTAATTTCAAATGATGGATTCAGGAAACCTTTGATCAAAGTATGAACATTAGAGTTATTTTCTAATGGTTCATTAATGAATCATCATTATAAAGATTGAGCTAGGGATGAATATGAAAATTGGATTTGACAAATATCCATATTCATAATCATATTCGGGATGCAAGTTGATCAAAGGACTGAATTGCCTGGTAACTCACCACTGAAGGGTATTTTGGTAATTCCACCAATATTCCACATCTTCCGGGTAGACATGATACGTTGCTAGACGTCAATCTTGTCTTGTAGGTATATGATTGAATCATGGTAATTCAAATCAGTCAATTTGAATTAGATTCTAATTGACCGAGTCGAGCTAGTTTGAGTTGACCTAAATCGGCTTGGTTGAGATCTAACCGAATTAAGTCAAATAGCACTCGGACCTACTGCTGGCTAGGTGTGGAACCCAATGGGTCACACACAAAAGAAAATTGATGAAGGATTTAATTTGGAATTAAATCATGTTTGCAGGATAAACACACTAGCATGTGTTGCAGACCAAATTTCTATTCGAATTTGGTTCCGAATTGGGCTTAATTGGGTTCTAATTGAACCAGATTAAGGTCCAATTTAATTTTTAGGACATTGGGCTAACCCATGGCTGAACCCAAGTGAACTTAGTTCACTGAGACCCTCTCTCCAAGCCGCCCCCTCCCTCTTCTCACCCGCGCGCGCCAAGAAAGAAAAGTCCACGCGCATGGACTTCTCTTAAACGTGTGAGAAAGAAAAAACGTCGGAGAAAAAAAAAATCTGAAAAGAGGCATTTCAGATCCTTGTCTGGCACCCTTGGATCTGGATCTGATGGCCAAAAAAAAATTAAGAAAAAGATCCATCGCTTTTCGGTCGCAAATCCGTCTCCAAAAGTCGCGATCCTTCCTGAAGTTTTTCCGAGAGTTCTCCTCGTCGGAAAAACGAAAATCCAATCGAAGAATCATGATTTTTGGATGAGGGGACGCGTGAGGAATGAGGGATCGTGATCCCTGGGGTTTCAGAGGGTTGCGTTGTTTCGAGATGACACCCCTCTGAGATCTATAAATAGGGTTGGGGTTCTCGGGGGTTTTCACGCAACATAGTTCAGAGATCCAATTCCCTCACTTCCTCTCCAGAATACTCCTTCCTCTTGTTCTTGTTGGGTATTGTTTCCCTTACAGAGGTATCCTCTGTCGAAACTCTGACCCTAAACAAGAATAAGAAGAAGGTCTTGAACGGTAAAGGAAAGAACAGGGAAAGGATCTTTTCTTCTTTTCTTTCTTGAATTAAGACTTTGACTGTCTTAATTTTTTCTTCCAATTCAATTCAAGAAAAGGGATTCAAGAAAGGGAATTCTTGAAGAAAATTCAAGAAGAGGAAAGAAGGAAGAAAAGAAAATTTTGAAGAAAGAAAATTTCAGCCTAAAGGTCCAAGAATTGAATTCTTGAAAAAGAATTCAAGAAGAGGAACCAAGAAATAGAAATTTTGTCTTCATTATTTTTCTGTGTGGATCACCATTGGAGGGTGAACATTTGGGCACCTGGTGGAGATTCAGAGTTTGGATTTTGCGATACAGGTTAGTATCTTAATTTGAGATTAAATCTTATATAAACATCTTATATGTTTTAATTCTTTTAAGGAGATTTTGGGTTGAAGGTTTGGTGAAGATTTCATTAAGATAAAAAAATTTTGAAATCTATGATTCCGCCTTGCCACCGAACCCTAAAGTGGTATCAGAGCCTCCTTATTAAGATTAAAATATATATTCTAAATTTTAGATGCATATTTATAAAAGTAACATGAGATGTAATATATGTTTGTTATAATGTCACCAATTAGGGTTTTCACTCAAACCCTAATTGTTGTAGAGATATGCATAGAGATCTAGTCATCATACTGAAATAAGGTTGCCCTGGCATAATGGTGGATCCATTATGTGGTAAATGGTTGTCCTAGTATGATGACACACTAATCACATTTTTGTGTTAATTATGCATATATGTTTGATATATGCCACTAATTAAGGTTTTCACTTAAACCTTAATTTGCATAGAGATATGTTTAGCCTTCTAGTCATCATACTGAAATAAGGTTGCCCTGGCATAATGGTGGATCCATTATGTGGTAAATGGTTGTCCTAGTATGATGGCACACTATGGCACATATTTTCTAGAATGTGCTTTGTTTTAATAAAGCCCTCTTTAACAACATATTAAGTTGTAGTGTCATATACCAAAAGCAAAAATAATCAATATGATTAGTTTTTCATTCGGTGTCTAGGAAAAGTGGTTCATGATCGGTAAAGAGGACGTGGTTTTTAATTAGTTCCGTTGACTGACCTGGCCAATTCTTATTGGTGTCTAAGGAAAGCAACGGGGGGACTCCCACCACTCTCCCACTTACCTGGCCGGTATGATTAACTTAATTATCAATTAATATGCTCAGTGTAATATTCACTACATATGGCTTTCCTTCATGCCAAGTCATTATCATGTTATGATCCATATTAGGTTTGTTGTGTACACACAAGGCCTTTTCTTTATGGTGACTAACATAATTTTTTCTTGGTACATTTGATGCTTATGGAATGATTTAATATAATACTTTGTTGTGTACACACAAGGGTATTATGATTAATATCATGACTATATAGCAATGAAGGGTCTAACTTAACTAAAATATTATAGTTTGTTGTGTACACACAAGACTATTAATATTTTAGAGGCCAAGATAAGTTGAGAATTGTATGAATTACAATTGGAAAGAGTTTTTCCTACCTTTGAACTTATATAAGATTTGTTGTGTACACACAAGGTCTTTTATAAGGAATTAGGATCTCAACCCCACTAAGAGAACCAATTAGGGTTTTCTCGATCATCACATTGAGGGTTATGATGCTTGATAAAATAGTGGGAGACATAATTAAGTTAAAGTCCTAATTTAATTATGTTTTGTCAACATTGATTGTCTGCTTATGTAATGTTGTTTGTTAATGTAGATTAAATGGACTCTTCACTCTCACTCCGTAGCATTCTTGATGCAAATAAATTGACTGGACCCAACTATGTTGATTGGTTGAGAAACCTGAAGATAGTACTCAGCCAAGAAAGAATTTCTTATATTCTTGATACCCCAACCTTGGAACCATTAGGGGAAGATGCCTCGCAAGAGGATAAGACCACATATAACACGTGGCAAAATGACTCACTTACTGTCAAGTGTATAATGCTTGCCTCTATGACCAATGAGTTACAGAGGCAACATGATAGCATGGACACAAACTCCATATTGCTCAATTTAAAAGAACTTTATGGAGAACATAGTCGAACTGCAAGATATGAAATATCTAAGCAGTTATTCCGTGCAAGGATGACAGAAGGTACATCCGTACAAGACCATGTATTAAAGGTTATTGACCTAATCACCCGATTGGGTCAATTAGGTTTTGTCATGGATGGGGAGTTGAATCAGGATTTAATCCTGCAGTCACTCCCAGAGTCATTTTCACAGTTTGTTCTTAATTATCATATGAACAAACTTAACACTTCCTTGCCTGAGCTATTGAATATGTTAAAAACAGCAGAGAGCCATTTAAAGAAAAATAAGGCTCCACTTCTTCTTGTGGATGGTGTAAACAAGAAGAAAATAGGCAAAAAGGGTTCCAAGAGGAGGTTAAATCCAAAAGGGGGCATCAAGAAAAAGAAAGGAAAGAAGGCCTCCGGACAAATGACTTGCTTTCATTGTGGCAAGCCGGGTCACTGGAAAAGAAACTGCAAGGTTTACCTTGCAAGTCTGAAGCCCGGTGCTAGTAATGCACCAACAGGTATGTATGAGATACATGCAATTTTGTCATTAGACACTTCTAATTCAAACTCTTGGGTATTGGATACTGCTTGTGGTCATCATATCTGCAAATCATTGCAGGGACTACAGAACATTAGAGTTTTGAAGGAAGGCGACTTCGAGCTCTACGGTGCTGGAGGAGATTCCATCCAAGCAGAAGCTGTAGGGACTTATATGTTGAAGCTGCCTTCTGGGAAGATTTTAGAGTTAAAGAATTGTTATTTTATGCCTAGAATCATTAGAAACATCATATCTGTACCCTTGTTACTTAAACAAGGATATATTATGAATGTAATGAGCAGTGGTTGCTCAATCAGTTTTTCTAATGAAATAATATTTAATGGCATATTTTGCAATGGTCTCTTAACTTTATCTTCTGATGACAATATACTACATGTTAGTAATAAACGAAAAAGAGATGAAGTAAACAATACTTTACTTTGGCACTGTCGTCTTGGACATATTAGTGAGCAGAGGATTAACAAGTTATACAAGGAAAAATTCCTTAATCCTTATGACTATGAATCATTAGGAACTTGTGAATCATGTCTCATGGGTAAAATGACCAAGACTCCATTTAGTGGATATAATGAAAGGACAACAGAGTTATTAGGACTCATACACACTGATGTATGTGGACCTATGACAACTCAGGCCAAGGGTGGATACTCATATTTCATCACATTCACTGATGATTTTTCAAGGTACGGATTTGTGTATCTAATGAAACATAAGTTCGAAGCTTTTGAAAAATTTTTAGAGTATCAAAGTATGGTAGAGAAACAAACGGGAAAAAGTATTAAGATCCTTCGATCAGATAGAGGAGGTGAATACTTATCCACCGAGTTTCTTGATCACCTTAAACAAAAGGGAATCATCTCTGAATGGACTCCTCCTTACACACCACAATTAAATGGTGTTGCTGAAAGGAAAAATCGTACTTTATTAGATATGGTACGGTCCATGATGTGCTTCACAGACTTACCTGTTTCTTTCTGGGGATATGCCTTGAAAACAGCGGCTAATATTTTGAATAGAGTACCATCCAAATCTGTATCTGGCATTCCATATGAGTTATGGAGGGGAAGGAAACCCAATCTTAAGCACCTTAAGATATGGGGATGTCCAGCTTATGTCAAAAGAAATTTTGGACAAAAGCTTGATGCTAGAACAGAAAAATGTCTATTTGTTGGATATCCCAAAAATAGTATAGGATATCTATTCTACCACCCTACTGAACAAAAGATTTTAGTCAGTAGGCATGCCATTTTTATGGAAAAGGAATTCATCCTACTAAAGGGCAGTGGGAGAAATATTGAACTTGAAGAAGTTCAACAAATAGATACATCTCAACAAAATCATAACACAGTTAGTATAGAACCTGAACACACCACTCCTATCCGTAAGTCTGATAGAGTGCGACATGCACCTGAAAGGTATGGGTTCATTATTGAAAATAATGAAGCCCGAATCATTGATAATGATGAGCCTCTAACATATACGGATGCTGTCATAAGTAGTGACTCATACAAATGGCTGGAAGCCATGAGATCCGAAATGGACTCCATGTATGTCAACCAAGTCTGGACTTTGGTTGATGCACCAGAGAGTGTTAACCCTATTGGATGCAAATGGGTCTATAAGAAAAAGATTGGGATAGATGGCCAAGTTGAAACTTATAAAGCCAGATTAGTGGCTAAGGGTTTCAGAAAAAAACAGGGAATAGATTATGATGAAACATTTTCTCCTGTTGCCATGCTCAAATCTATTCGGATCATGCTTGCTATAGCAGCATATCATGATTATGAAATCTGGCAGATGGATGTGAAGACTGCATTCCTCAATGGTTTCCTTGAGGAAGAGGTTTATATGTCACAGCCAGAAGGTTTTGTCTTGGAGACTAAACCTAATCAGGTATGTAGGCTAAAGAAATCTATTTATGGATTAAAGCAAGCATCTAGGAGTTGGAACATCCGATTTGATAAGACAGTCAAAGAATTTGACTTTATCAAAAATGAGGATGAACCTTGTGTGTACAAGAAGACTAGTGGGAGTGCCATAGTTTTCTTGGTTCTGTATGTAGATGACATACTCCTCATTGGGAATGATATCCCAATGTTACAATCAGTCAAGGTATGGTTATCTAAACAGTTTTCCATGAAAGACTTGGGAGAAGCATCTTATATACTAGGCATCAAGATCTATAGAGATAGATCTAGGAGGATGCTAGGTTTATCCCAGTCTAGGTACATTGACCAAGTGCTAAAAAGATTTAACATGGAGGAAAGTAAAAGAGGTTACTTACCTATTGGTCATGGCATACATCTTTCTAAGAAGATGTCTCCTAAGACACCTGAAGAAAGAAATAGAATGAATTCGGTACCTTATGCTTCGGTAGTAGGGTCTATTATGTATGCTATGTTATGTACTAGGCCTGATGTGGCATATGCCTTAGGTATAGCCAGCAGGTTTCAGGCTGATCCAGGAGAGGATCATTGGAAGGCTGTGAAAAATATTCTTAAGTACTTAAGAAGAACTAAGGATATTTTTCTAATATACGGAGGATCTGATCTAAAACTAGAAGCTTATTCAGATTCTAGTTTTCAATCAGATCCAGATGACAGCAAATCTATATCTGGGTATGTTTTTACCCTTAACGGAGGAACTGTAAGTTGGAAAAGTTCTAAACAGCAAACTGTAGCTGACTCAACAACTGAGGCAGAATACATTGCTGTTAGTGAGCTGCCAAGGAAGCTGTCTGGATGAAGAAGTTCATATCAGAGTTGGGCGTAGTTCCTGAGATTGAAGGTCCAGTATCACTTTACTGTGATAATACGGGGGCTGTTGCTCAAGCAAAGGAACCAAGAGCTCATCACAAATCAAAGCACATTCTGAGACGCTTCCATCTCGTTCGAGAAATTGTCGAAAGACAAGAAGTCTGCATTAAAAGGGTAGAAACGAAGAACAACGTAGCAGACCCGTTCACTAAGGCTCTATCACAGCGAGAGTTTGATCGCCACCTTGATTGTATGGGGTTAAGATTTAAAGGCGATTGGCTTTAGTGCAAGTGGGAGATTGAAAGATTGTGCCCTGAAAGCAAATTGAAATATTGTAATTTTGATCCCAAAATCAATGAATTGACATTTTATAAAGGCATTATTTTCATCATTTGCTGTGTCTTTTTGATTTTATGATGAACCCCATAGATTAGGGCTATGGTTCTAGGGTTATGATGAGATCATACCAGTGAGACCTAAAGCCTTAAAACCCTAATCTAAAATATTCCTGGTCGATGGGACATTGAGTTGGGGATCAATGTTTCCGGCAAGACCAGCACATCCTATATATGTTTTGTAATAAGGGTGACTGATCTCACATTCACTTGTGTTTGACACTAATACTAGGATGTGAGTGTTCATTGGAGAATGAGTTCACTGAATTGATCCAGATTGAGAATATCTAATGGAACCTTATCTGTTTGTCAATAGATAATTCTCATAGTGGGAGTAGTGCATGTGGTCCTTTGACCTGAGACTACCATAGTACCTTATATACATGAATCCATACTTTGGTTCGTAGTCAATCATGACACTGAGTCATGCACGAGATGATACTGGTTATGGTGGATTGTATATGGAGGTTGTGAGTAGGTCAACAAGGAATTGATCAGCCCTAGTAAGAGGGAATAGCATCCAGCTAATTTCAAATGATGGATTCAGGAAACCTTTGATCAAAGTATGAACATTAGAGTTATTTTCTAATGGTTCATTAATGAATCATCATTATAAAGATTGAGCTAGGGATGAATATGAAAATTGGATTTGACAAATATCCATATTCATAATCATATACGGGATGCAAGTTGATCAAAGGACTGAATTGCCCGGTAACTCACCACTGAAGGGTATTTTGGTAATTCCACCAAAATTCCACATCTTCCGGGTAGACATGATACGTTGCTAGACGTCAATCTTGTCTTGTAGGTATATGATTGAATCATGGTAATTCAAATCAGTCAATTTGAATTAGATTCTAATTGACCGAGTCGAGCTAGTTTGAGTTGACCTAAATTGGCTTGGTTGAGATCTAACCGAATTAAGTCAAATAGCACTCGGACCTACTGCTGGCTAGGTGTGGAACCCAATGGGTCACACACAAAAGAAAATTGATGAAGGATTTAATTTGGAATTAAATCATGTTTGCAGGATAAACACACTAGCATGTGTTGCAGACCAAATTTCTATTCGAATTTGGTTCCGAATTGGGCTTAATTGGGTTCTAATTGAACCAGATTAAGGTCCAATTTAATTTTTAGGACATTGGGCTAACCCATGGCTGAACCCAAGTGAACTTAGTTCACTGAGACCCTCTCTCCAAGCCGCCCCCTCCCTCTTCTCACCCGCGCGCGCCAAGAAAGAAAAGTCCACGCGCGTGGACTTCTCTTAAAACGTGTAAGAAAAAATGTCGGAGAAAAAAAAAAATTTGAAAAGAGGTGTTTCAGATCCTTGTCTGGCGCCTTGGATCTGGATCTGATGGCCAAAAAAACATTAAG
This sequence comes from Areca catechu, assembly GCA_021397845.1. Taxonomy (NCBI): domain Eukaryota; kingdom Viridiplantae; phylum Streptophyta; class Magnoliopsida; order Arecales; family Arecaceae; genus Areca; species Areca catechu. Next base: position 139,713,865 of record CM038039.1, on the reverse strand, counting down.
AAAAAGATCCGTCGCTTTTCGGTCGCAAATCCGTCTCCAAAAGTCGCGATCCTTCCTGAAGTTTTTCCGAGAGTTCTCCTCGTCGGAAAAACGAAAATCCAATCGAAGAATCATGATTTTTGGATGAGGGGATGCGTGAGGAATGAGGGATCGTGATCCCTGGGGTTTCAGAGGGTTGCGTTGTTTCGAGATGACACCCCTCTGAGATCTATAAATAGGGTTGGGGTTCTCGGGGGTTTTCACGCAACATAGTTCAGAGATCCAATTCCCTCACTTCCTCTCCAGAATACTCCTTCCTCTTGTTCTTGTTGGGTATTGTTTCCCTTACAGAGGTATCCTCTGTCGAAACTCTGACCCTAAACAAGAATAAGAAGAAGGTCTTGAACGGTAAAGGAAAGAACAGGGAAAGGATCTTTTCTTCTTTTCTTTCTTGAATTAAGACTTTGACTGTCTTAATTTTTTCTTCCAATTCAATTCAAGAAAAGGGATTCAAGAAAGGGAATTCTTGAAGAAAATTCAAGAAGAGGAAAGAAGGAAGAAAAGGAAATTTTCAAGAAAGAAAATTTCAGCCTAAAGGTCCAAGAATTGAATTCTTGAAAAAGAATTCAAGAAGAGGAACCAAGAAATAGAAATTTTGTCTTCATTGTTTTTCTGTGTGGATCACCATTGGAGGGTGAACATTTGGGCACCTGGTGGAGATTCAGAGTTTGGATTTTGCGATACAGGTTAGTATCTTAATTTGAGATTAAATCTTATATAAACATCTTATATGTTTTAATTCTTTTAAGGAGATTTTGGGTTGAAGGTTTGGTGAAGATTTCATTAAGATAAAAAAATTTTGAAATCTATGATTCCGCCTTGCCACCGAACCCTACAGATCCCTTCCTTTGTTTGTTTTATTTGAAGTCCGAGGAAGTAGTTTAGTTCATCCATTAGGCTCATTTCAAATTCTCCTTGTATTAACTAAGCAAATTCTTCATAAAGACTTTCATTAGTTGCACCAAAGATGATATCATCAACATAGATTTGTACAACTAATATATAATTTTTTTTTTTTTAATAAAGAGAGTTTTATCAACAATTTTCCTTGAAAAACCATTTTTAATTAAGAAAGTGCAAAGTCTATCATACCAGGCTCTAGGGGCTTGTTTCAAACCATTTAAAGCTTTATTGAGTTTAAACACATGGTTTGGAAAAGAATGATTTTCAATCCCCGGTGGTTGTTTAACAAAAACTTTTTCGGCAATAAAACCATTTAAAAATGCACTATTCTTATCCATTTGAAAAAGTTTGAAATTCATGGAGCAAGCAAATGCAAGATGTAATCTAATAGCTTCTAATCTTGCTACAGGTGCATAAGTTTTATCAAAATCTATACCTTCTTCTTGACTATATCCCTTAGCCACTAATATAGCTTTGTTTCTAATGACATTTCCTTGTTCATCTAATTTGTTCCTATAGACCTATTTGGTTCCTATAATTGGATGGTTTTTAGGTCTTTCAACTAATGTCCAAACCTTATTTCTTTCAAACTGGTTCAATTCTTCATGCATGGCCATCATCCAGTTTGGGTCATTTTCTGCTTCTTCTAAGGTATGAGGCTCTATTTGAGATACAAAGGCTAGGTAATCATGTGCAATCCTATGTGCAGACCTAGTCCTTATGCCTTGAGTGGGATTACGAATAATTAATTCTTTATGATGGGAAGTAGCGTACCTCCATTCAGTCGGTAGATCAGTATGATCCTTACTTACGATTTCTTCTCCTTCTTCAATTTGTTTTTCTTGAATACTTAATTCTTCCATCTCCTTTTGAATGGTACCTGCATCATTGTCAATACACTCATCTTTTCTAGATCGTGATGGGTTAGTTTCATCAAGTATAACATGCATTGACTCTTCAATAGTGAGAGTCCTTTTATTAAAAATCCTATATGCCTTGCTATGTACTGAATAACCAAGGAAAATGGCTTCATCAGACTTAGCATCAAATTTTTCTAGATTATCCTTACCATTATTAAGCATAAAGCATTTGCGTCCAAATACATGAAAATAATTTATATTGGATTTCTTTTCATTCCAAATCTCATAGGAGATTTTCTTCAAGAAAGGATGGATCAAAACACGGTTTAAAATATAGCAAGCAGTGTTCACCACTTTTGCCCAAAAATACCTTGGAAGATTACCTTCACACAACATTGTTCGGGTCATTTCTTCCAACATCCTATTTTTCCTCTCTACAACACTATTTTGTTGTGGTGTTCTAGGAGCGGAGAAGTTGTGATCAATACCATTTTCAGAACAGTAATCATCGAAAAATTGATTTTCAAATTCTGTGTCAAGATCACTCCTAATTGAAATTATAAAATGAATTTTTTGATTTGAAACCTTTTTGTGAAATTTTCTAAATACTTTGAAAGTTTCATCTTTGTATGCAATAAACAAAACCCATATAAATCGAGAAAAATCATCTACAATCACAAGGGTATATTTCATACCTCCTAGGCTTGTGGTCCTAGTTGGTCCAAATAAGTCCATGTGAAGTAGTTCTAAAGGTCTAGATGTTGAAATCAGATTTTCGGATTTAAATATCCCCCTTGTTTGTTTACCCATTTGACATGCATCACAAACATGATTAAAATCTAATTTAAACTTGGGCATGCCTTTAACAAGATTTTTAGAAATTAACTTGGCAATAGTATGCATGCTAGCATGACCCAATCTTTTATGCCATAATAAGCAAGACTCCTTAGTTTTAGCATTCATTGCAACTAGACTAGAGCTACTTGAAGCCTTTATCACACAATTGAATAATACTTAATAGATTGTGCTTCAAATTATCTACTAGTAGTACATTTTCAATGAAAGTAAAGGGGGTTATTTTGATCTTACCAATTCCAATTATTTTGTTCTTGCCATTGTCTCCAAATGTAACCATACCTCCTTCTTTCATTTCAAGGGTGATGAATTAATCCTTGTCACCCGTTATATGCTTTGAGCAGCTACTGTCGAGATACCATTTTTTCTTTGATTTCTGGGCTGCAAGACATTCCTGCAACAAAATTAAGGAGTGCTTTTAGATACCCAAGCTAACTTGGGTCCTTTCGGGTTAGCTGAGTTGGTTTCTTTTAGAACCCAAATCTTTCTTACATTATGGATATTTCTGATTGTATTACAGTTAAAACCTTTATGTCCTAATCTTTTGCAAGCAAAACATTTGGTTCTAGAATTTTGAAATAATTCTATTTTTGAAATTCTAGATGCATGGAGTGCAGAAATAGCAGGTCTTGCATTTAAATTCTTAAGAACATATGAGGCAGGTTTTGAAATGGAAATAGAGTCTTTTGTAACAAAAGTTTTATAAGAAGTAAGCTTGGGAACAAAGTCCTTTTGTTTTACAAAAGTGGTAGCTGAAACATAATTTGAATCTAAAGCATTAAAACCTATTCCAACATTATTTCCAGAAATTTTTTGTTCTTTAATAATTAACTCAAGCTTATTAGAAGACAAAGTTAATTTTTCAACAAGTGGCTTGAGTTTTTCTACCTCCTTCTTCAGCTCATTGTTTTCTTTTAGCAAAACTCTGTTTTTATCATTCAATTCATTATTCTCATTTTTCAAATCATTGCATTTTTCAGAAAAGATGTGAAGTTCCTTTTTCAGTGAATGGTTCTTTTCTGAAGTTTCATTTTTCTCTTTGAATAAAGAATCATTGATATACTTTAATGATCTAATCTTTACTCCAACCATTTTAAATTCAGATAATAAATCATGGAATGTAGAATTTAATTCTTCAAAAGTAAATTCAATCTAAGTATTAGGAGAATTTACCTCATCCTCGAGACCCATTAAACATAGATTTACTATTTTCATGGTCTCTTCTTCTTCAGTTGAAGTGGAGTCTTCACTATTGCTCCACGTGGCAACCATCACTTTCTTTTCTTCTTTTTGAGAGATTTCTTTAGTTGGGGACAGTCTAGACGAATATGCCCCGGTTTCTTACATTCATAGCAGGTGGGGACTTGTTCTTTATCTTTATCTTTGTCCTTGTCCTTTTCTTTTTATTGTTCTCCTCGTTTTTGGAATTTTCTATTATACATTTCTTTCTTCATTCCCATAAACTTTCAAAATCTTCTCATGACCATTGTGATGTCTTCATCTTCAAGACCATCTTCGGAGGAGGAGGAGTCACCTTCAGTTTCTTCATCATCTTTAGATTCTAATGCAGCCTTGAATGCAATCATTTTCTTCTTTTTCTGATCATCATCCATTCTATGATGCATGGTTAATTCGTGAGTGATGAGAGATCCCAATAATTCATCCATTGTTAGAACATTCAAGTCTTTAGCTTCTTGGATGGCTGTGACTTTAGGATCCCATTTGTCAGGAAGTGATCTCAAGATTTTCTGTACTAAGTCAGCATTTGAGTATACCCTGCAAAGACTTTTCAAACCGTTAATAATATCTGTAAATCTAATGTACATGGCAAAAATATTTTCATTAGGCTCCATCTTAAATAATTCATAATTGTGCACTAAAAGATTTATCTCTGAGTTCTTCACTTGTGAAGTTCCTTCATGGGTCACCTCAAGTTTATCCCAAATTTTCTTTGCTGTAAAGCAGATTGGTGCGGGCACCAGACTCAGAAGAAGACTTCAGAGCTCCATCTGGATCTCTGATTAACCTTGCCCGAAGAATTAAGGTTTTTTTTGGCTTGTAATAAGGGTTGACTGGATCAACTCAACTTTAGCTTGAGTCTATATTACCTGCATTTTATTTTATTGAGTCATGTTGACTTATTAGTGGACTAGGGTTTCAACCTGGGGTGTTACATTTTCTCCCAAGGCCAAGCAAGTGGGCGCCACACTCCCAGCCACACTCCTAGCCATACGCCTGAGTCCAGGGGGCGCCACATCTCCATCCAGCAGGCTTTGGTCCCCACACCATAGATAGCAGCTCCCCTCTTTCATGCGCCAATTGAGGAGAAATCCACCAGGGGTCCACAAATCAAGGGGGCGGCCCAAGACTTCCCAAAAGAACCAAACTATAAAAGGGAAGAAATTCTCTTGGAGAGGAATTCAAGGAGGTGCCCATTACCTACCAGAAATACTCAAAACAAAGTTAGAAGGAGCCATAACTTGGGGAGGAAGAAAAGGAGGAGTCCAAAAGAGTTGATCCATGGAAGGAAAAAAAATTCTCTTGAAGATCCATACAAGGAGGCGCCATCTACCTGCCTTTTATAACCCAAATCAAATTTTTTGGTACTTTGGCCGACCATATGTGTATGATTTACCCTAATTTGTAGATCCCCTCCTTTTAGTCCCACATGGGAAGATGTGAAACCCTCCTCCCTTGTAAAGCCTTATAAATTAAACCCCTCTTGTAAGTTTACACCAATCAGATGAATGAAAGAAATTTTTTTATGAGCAAACTTGTGTTTTCTCTTTTCCGCACTTGCTTCCAGGTGTTGAGCTCCATGAGGGAGTAAATCCGGGTTCCCCAGGAACCTTGAGGAGGTGTGAGATCTCCAAAACCCCAATCCCTAGGTTAGCCACTCCACTCCCAAACCCTAGCCGCCATCACCCTTCTCTTTCCACCAAGCCCTAGTCTATTCCTCTTCTCACGGCCACCCTCTCCAAGTCCAGGCCGGCCACCAGCATCCAGCTCCAGTCCAGATACTTCAGATCTACAGCAATTCTAAGAGGAAGTCAGATCGGCCTCCAGGAGAATCCTGATTTCAGCAACTTCGGCTTTCATGTTCTTTAACCTGGTAAAATCTTTTCTTGAGTTTCTGAATTCCATCACTTGTTCCTCTTCTTTCCCAGATCTTGAGTCCAGGAGAAGCCGACCAAACCACAGGCCAGTATTGGAGGATCCATTGCGAAGATAGCCGAATCCGAGGATCCAACAATCTGCTTGAGAGAGTTCTTCCACCAAAATCCTGAGAAGATCACTGTCTGGTTAGTAAACCATCTCTCCTCTCTATTTTTGTTCTGTTGAAAGTTCAGAGCAAAACCCTAGGTCTGGGAGTTTCTCAACCCCCAGCGATCCGTTACTTCTGAACTACTCTGATAATTTAGTTTCTTCTAAACTGTGCTTTCAATCCTTACCTAGTTTCCTTCAACGTAGTTTAGCTTTACTTTGAGTCGAAGCCAATTTCTAAAAAATATAAAAAAAAAAAAAGAAAAAAAAAAGAATTAATCTTAATTTTACTTCCGCATACGCTTCTTTGTTCTTTGTTCTGCATCACAGATGGAAATTTTGTTAAACTCATTTAAGTCCAAAGCACAGTAAAGCAAGTTCATGGCTTTGGCATTCAATTCTCCAAATTTCATGTCGATTTCATCCCATTCCTCTTCAGGCTTAGGAACGTCCATGCCATCAATTTTAGTTATGGAAACATGTGACCCTTTAAGAATGACCTTCCATAAATAAAAATTAACAGCTTGAATATAGATTTTCATACGTGCTTTCGAATAAGAATAATTTGTGCCTGTGAAGAGTGGAGGTCTATTGGTTGATTGACCTTTGGCCAAAGATGTACTTAAGGGAAGAGCCATCGACCTTTACTCTAGTGTATTCAGAGACTCTACTCTGATACCAGTTGTTGCCCAAGTGGCTACCCAAGAGGGGGGTGAATTGACTATTTAAAAAATTTAAACATGTAATGTGCAATTTCAAAATCCTTTACAAGTGGTAGGTGCCGTAATAAAGTTATAGAATGCAGAAGCTAAATAAAGTAGAGAAAGAATAACACAAACACAATAAATTTATAGTGGTTCAGAGCAACCCAGATCCTACATCCACTATCCAATATATCACTTAGGATTTTCACTATATTCATACCTGAATACAGTAGGATTGTTTTACAGGATCACAATCCAAAACCTCTACACTTTAATTTTTTCGGGATCACCAAAGAAAACCCAACACCCTTTGATTTTAACAGGCTCACCAAAGAAATCTAACTTGGTTTTCACAGGATCACAAAGAACCTAAACCTTGGTTTTAATAAGGCTCACCAAAAACCTATTTGGCTTTTCAACCAGGCTCAACAATAACCCAACAATTCAAAGATTGAATTGAAAATAAATGCAACAATAAATGACAAACTTAAGTTGTCGGATAGCTGCCGGTGTAGCTCGTTGGAAGTCCACTTGAATGTACTTGAATAAGCTATAATGACTTCAGTGGCTTCTTCCAAAGATGATTCAAGCTTTAGATCCGAGTTGTTGAAGGCTTGAATGCAGAATTGAATGCTCTTGTGCTCTTTCTCTTGATTGGTTGGATATTCAATGAAGCTCTCTCTTCTTCTTTTTGAACTCTCTTCTTAATTTCTTTTTGAAAGTTCAAATCCTACAAATTTAAAGTCTTCCATCATCCCAAGGTAGTTCTACCTATTGTAGACCATTAGGGAATGATTTGTGACTGTTGGAGCACTTTTTGGCATTCAAAAATAAATTCTGGAACTAGCCATTAGATACCTAGAAGCGACATTCGAGTCGGCTCGGATCCTTCAAGTCGATAGGTCAAGTCGCCATTTCTTCAATTCAGTCGGCTCTTTTTCTCAGGGCGTAGAATGCTACTCCAGACGAGTCGGCTCTTTGCATCTCGGGTCGGCTCGAACTTGAATCTTGAAAATTTTGAACTCGAGGAGTTGGCTCCTTTCAGCTTGGGTCAAATCTTCTTCTTAGATTCGGAAAACCTTACTCTGTAAGAGTCAGCTCGATGCAGTTGGGTCGACTCACTTTCTCAGGCTTTTGAAATTAGGTCTGGCAGAGTTGGTTCTTTCTAAGTCGGGTCGGCTCGCTTGGCTGTTCATAGAAAACTTTTAGGAAATGGACTTTGGAGGAGTTGGCTAGGACTAATTCTAGTTGACTCGGATTCACTAGAGTCGGCTCGCTTTCCATCAAGTCAGCTCGGATAGCTGCATTCCAAAATCCTTTCTTCGTGCTAGTAAGTAGAGTCGGCTCTTCTTTTCTTGGGGTCGGCTCGAGTGTCTTCTTTAGAGATTTTTACATTTTGAACTTAAAGAAAACTCTCAACAATACTTTTACAATCTCACATAAACCAACTTAAAATAAAATTTAAGACATACACACTTATAGAAGTAACCCTTTTAGCTTGATTTTTCTTAGCATTTTTAATTGGATTTTTCTTTACATTAACACTTACAACACAACTCAAACAAGAAAATAGAAATGTAGGAGTTGATGTTTGGACATGTTATACATCCTACAAAAACTGGTCAAACACTTGAAGAGTTGTTAGTGATAAATGTACATGCTCCAATATTTGGTTCTCATTAAAATCACCAATGGGGTCAATAAGGTTCCCAAAGGAACCACCTTCGCTAACCTGCAAGGACCCAAGTTAGCTTGGGTACCTAAAAGAACTTCTTGATTATCTTGTAGGAATGTCTTATAATCTAAAAATTGAAGAAAAGATGCTATCTCGATAGTGGATGTTCAAGGCATATGATGGGTGACAAGGATCAGTTTATCACCCTAGTGATAAAAGAAGGAGGTATGGTTACTTTTGCAGATAATGGCTAGGAGAAAATAATCAGAATCGATAAGATCAAGATAACCCCCTGTACTTTTATTGAAAATGTATTACTAGTAGATAAATTGAAGCATAATTTGCTAAGCATTAGTCAATTATATGATAAAGGCTTCAAGGTTATATTTGAATCATCTATGTGTATTGTAACAAACTCTCTTGATTCTAGTAGTAAGTTCATTGGACATAGACTTGGAAACATTTATATGGTAGACCTTAATGATCTTGCCATATCAAGTAGTTCCGGTCTAGTTGCAATGAATGCTAAGACCAAGAAATCTTGCTTACTTTGGCATAGATGATTTGGTCATGCTAGCATGCATACTATTGCCAAGTTAATTTTCAAAAATTTAGTTAAAGGCATGCCTATGTTTAAACTAGACTTTGATCATGTTTGTGACGCATGCCAAATGGGTAAACAAACTAGGAGGAGCTCTAAACCCAAAAATATGATTTCAACTACTAGACCTCTTGAGCTACTTCACATGGACTTATTTAGCCCAACTAAGACCACATGCCTAGGAGGTATGAAATATGCGCTTGTGATAGTAGATGATTTTTCTAGATTTACTTGGATTTTGTTTATCGCTCATAAAGATGAAACCTTTAAAGTATTTCAAAAATTTTACAAAAAGGTTTCAAATCAAAAAAATCTTTCAATAGTTTCAATTAGGAGTGATCACATCACCGAATTTGAAAATCAGTTTTTCGATGATTATTGCACAGAAAACGGCATTGATCACAACTTCTTCGCTCCTAGGACACCACAACAAAATGGTGTTGTAGAGAGCAAAAATAGGACTTTGGAATAGATGGCCAGAATAATGTTATGTGAAGGCAATCTTCTAAGGTACTTTTGGATAGAAGCGATGAACATTGCTTGTTATATTTTGAACCGCATTTTGATCTATCCTATTTTGGAGAAAACCCCTTATGAACTTTGGAATGAAAAGAAACCCAATATTAATTATTTTCATGTATTTGGTTATAAATGCTTTGTGCTTAATAATGGTAAAGATAATCTAGGAAAATTTGATGCTAAATCAGATGAAAGCAATTTTTCTTAGTTATTCATTATATAGCAAAGCATATAGAGTATTTAATAAAAAAACTCTTACTATAGAAGAATCCATGCATGTTATTTTTTATGAAACTAACCCTTCACCTTCTAAGAAAGAAGAGTGCATAAACAATAATGCAGGTATAATTCAAAAAGAAATGGAAGTTATAATCATACAAGAAAGACCAATCAAAGAAGGAGAAGAAACGGTAAGTAAGGATCATGCTGATCTACCAAGGGAATGGAGATACGTAATATCTCATCCAAAAGAATTAATTATTGGTGATCCTTCACAAGGTACTAGGACTAGGTCATCACATAGAGATGCACATGTATACAAAGCATTTGTATCACAAATAGAACCTCATATAGTAGAAGAAGTTGAATCTGATCCAAACTGGATGATGGCCATGCATGAAAAACTAAACTAGTTTGAAAGAAATAAGGTATGGACTTTAGTTGATAGACCTTCCGACCATCCAATTATAGGAACCAAATGGGTTTATAGAAACAAATTAGATGAGCAAGGAAGCATAGTAAGAAATAAAGCTGGATTCGTGGCTAAGGGATATAACCAAGAAGAGGGCATTGATTTTGATGAAACATATGCACCTTTAGCAAGACTAGAAGCCATTAGATTACTTCTTGCATTTTCTTGCCACGTGAATTTTAAAATTTTTCAAATGGATATGAAAAGTGCATTTCTAAATGGTTTCATTTTTGAACAAGTTTTTGTAAAACAACCGCCAAGTTTTGAAGATCATGTTTCTCCAAACCATGTGTTTAAATTGAATAAAGTATTATATGGTTTGAAACAAGCACCTAGAGCTTGGTATGATAGACTTAGCACTTTCTAGATTGAAAATAATTTTTCAAGAGGAAATGTTGACAAAACTCCTTTCATCAAGAGGAAAAATAATGATTTATTAGTTGTACAAATTTATTTTAATGATATTATATTTGGTGCAACTAATGAAACTCTTTGTAGAGAATTTGCTAAGTTAGTGCAGGGAGAATTTGAAATGAGCCTAATAGGTGAACTTAACTACTTCCTTGGACTTCAATTAAAATAAACAAAGGAAGGAATCTTCATCAACTAAGACAAGTACACCAAAGAAAAAATTAAAAAGTTTGGTATGTAGTCAAGCAAACAAATGAACACACCCATGAGTCCATCATGTAGATTTGACAAAGATGAAAATGGATCCAATATTAACCAAAAGCTCTATAATGGTATGATCGGATCCTTGATATATTTAACTGCAAATAGACATGATATCTTGTATAGCATATGTGTATGTGCTAGATTCCAATCTAATCCTAAAGAATCACATATGCTTGCTGTTAAAAGTATTATCAGGTATTTGAAAGGTACAAGTTATCTAGGTCTATAGTTTTTAAAATATTCTTCATTGAATTTAATTGGATTTTCAGATGCTGATTATGCTAGTTGTAGAATTGATAGAAAAAGCACCAACGGCACATGCTAATTTCTAAGGGTGAATTTAATCTCATGGAACTGTAAGAAACAAAACTTAGTAGCACTTTCTACTACTGAGATAGAGTATATTGCTCCAGGGAGTTATTGTGCACAAGTGTTAAGGATTAAACAATAACTAGCAAACTTTGGTGTTACACAATCTAAAATTCCAATCAAATGTGATAACATAAGTGCTATAAATTTGACAAAAAATCCAATTCATCATTCTAGAACTAAGCATATAGAGATTATACACCATTTTATTAGAGATCATATTTTGAATGTTGACATTGAATTAGAATGTATCCCAATAGAGAACCAACTTGCTGACATTTTCACTAAGCCACTGATCAAGATAGATTTGAAATGATTAGAGGAGAATTAGATCTTTGTGATCCTCTCTAGATTTTTCTAACCTAATTTTCTCTAAATTAAGGAAAAATTATCTAAAAAATCTCTTACATCAATACAAGTTCTTTGAACAACATTCCTTGAGATTTTATTGAATTAATTTTAATTTTTGAATCATTTCAACTTTTGTGGAATGTTTCTATTCGAGTCGACTCGGACAATTTGACCTTGGTCGAGCCAACTCGAATCTCTATTGATTCTATTTTTGCTCTAGTCGAGCTGACTCGGGAAATTTAGGGTTGTTAGAGCTAACTTGGATGTCGGGCAAACAGTGTTTTAATAGAGCCGTAGAAGCCCTTTCCTAATTTTTCTATTCATAATCTAAACATCAACTCTCCACCAAAAATCTCTTAAGACCTACTTTCTTCTGCTCCATTCCTTACTTCAACCATATGCATGTGTGCGTTGGCTCCTAGAAGATCTGCAAGGAAGCACTCTCATGTTGTTGAGCCAAGTTCGCACAGTGTGAATCAGAAGAAGAAAAGAGAAAAGAAGAGGAAATCCGCTCTAAGGCAGAATGAAGAAGAAGCACCTTCTCCACCAGGGAAAATCACTTCAATGGCCAATCGACTGGTCACCTATGGTAGTAGGATTGATTTTACCTTCTAGGAAGATCTAGGTATGATGATCGGAAACTAGATTGAGAACCAGGAATGGACATTTTTCGACTCTTTGGAAACTCCAACATACCCTTCCTTGGCAAGAATATTTTTTGAGAATTTAATCCTTGGGGAATATCATTTGGAATCTGTTATGAAAGGGGTAAAGATTGTTGTGGATGAAGAAAAGCTGAGCATTATACTACAAATGCCCACTGATGGTGCAACTGAATTGACTCTGAAAGACAAGGGATAGGCACTGAAGTTAATCTTGGAACAATCAGATGTAAGTTCAGTCAAGTACGTACAAGCCAACATGCTTTCCATGGAAATGCGACTGCTTCACAACATGATAAGTCGAATCTTTCTTCCCTGAACCAGTCATTTTTACTAGGTAAGTGAACGAGACATGATCTTCATGGAACACCTCATTGAGGGAGAAGCCCTCAATTTTTCATATATTATGATGATTTAGATAAGGGAAGCAGCAAGAAAACTCAAAGCATGCTTGCCCTATGGCATGGTTTTTACAATGTTATTCAAAGATGCTGGAATAGATCTGACAGATGAAATTGGCAAACCACTTCACCACTCAGACACCTACTTAGCTAAATCTCTTAGGAGAATAGGATATCTCTTACAAGAAAGAGTCTGGATGAAGAAACTTTCAGGACAAAAAATTGCCACCTCATCTGATGAAGACAATGATGAACAAATGGAATTTCTTACTGATGACCCAAATGTTGCTGCATCTGAAGATAATGATGAAGAATCTTCTAGATCTTCAATGAAAACTCCATCAGAATTTAAAGAATTCATAGCCCAACAGATGGAAATACTTTTAGAATCTCTTACAAGCTACATCAACTCAGCTTTTAGCGAATTACGCCAGTTAATTGATACCAGCCTGCAAGAAATCAAGATAGAGCCAAAGTTACATATGAAGAAAATACATAGAGAGCTGGAAGATGTCAAAGAAGAACTTCGAAGTGCCTACTAAACCCATACAAGGAAACCTACATTGCTGAGGATGCTTCTATACAGACTTGCAAAGAGCCATCAGCACCTCCTGCTCAACCACTCTTTGTGACTCTAGAATTACCTTCATCTGATCCTCTAATATCTAAGACTGAACCTGTTCTACCCAAGGGCAAACCAAAAATTAAGAAAACTAGAACACCTATAGCCCCTATTAGAACCAAATTTAAGGATCTTAGGTTCAAGCCTCTAAAGACCAAAACCTCAGATAAGATTATAGATGTTGCTTCTTCCTCTAATAAGGAAGAATAGTAGGATGTTTTGGTTGTACTTTTGATTATAATGATCATATCATTATAATTTTGACTATCTTTATACTTTTAATATTGCTTACTTTATGCTGTCCTTCCTATCTTTTTGTAATATGTAATGCCAATTTTATAAATACAATGAAATGAAAGCATACTTGTTGACATATTTTTTGTGTTTGAAATGGATTGTGCAATGTCTTGCTATCACATCTTCAATTGTACAATGCTAATATGATGAATTCTAATTAGAATATCAAAGTTGTTTTTAGAAAGTAAAATTATCTCAAACAAATTTTATGAACTTTCTCATTCTATCATAACAATTAAGCTTTATTTGAATATCCTTTTTGATTATTGACAAAAAGGGGGAGAACATTGATACTGCATGAATAATTCTCTAACTATTTAAGAATATATAGAAAGGGGGAGAATATATTTGACTAAGCTAAAATTATTTCAAAATCTTCAAATCATCAGAAAGGGGGAGTAAAGTATTGAAACTGAATGGCTTTAGTTCAAAACTTGTAATTTGCTCTGATTGCTTCAAAAATTTAACTTGCTCTGATTACTTTAAAAAAAAAAATTTGGCTCAAGAATTAGCTTTAATACTTACATTTTTGAGCTCTGATACTTTGTATTTGTGCTAGTTTTGATACTTTGAAACATACAAGATTTAATACTCTGATACATACAAAACCACTAGCACTAATACTATATAGTTTTTCATAAAAGCTCTGATACTTACTTGCAAATACAGCTAGCTTTGATAGATGTAAATGCTTTCTCTCAAATATAATCATACATGTAATTGTAAAGAATTTTTCATGCCCGGTGTTTTGTCATCATCAAAAAAGGAGAGATTATTGACCCCATAAGTGATTTTGATGATAACAAAATGTTGGAGCATGCATTTGTTTTACAAACAACTCTTCAAGTGTTTTACACATTTTTGTAGGATGAATTCATTACTCAATTTCAACTCCTACATTTATATTTCTTGTGTTGAGTTGTATTCTAATTGAATCTTGTAAAAAAGAACCCAAAGAAAAACTTAAGTAAAAATCAATCAAATGGGTTACTTCTAGGTTATTTCAAGCTTTAAATTATTTGAGTGTGTTGTAAGAAGAGTTTGAAGATATCCTTAAAGCTTGAAGCCTTGCTGGATGAATTATGGAGAAGAATTGAAAATTCACTAAAGAACTCATCCGAGCCAACTCGAGAAGAAGTGAGACGACTATGGCACATGGCATGCTTGAGGATTCAGGCATGCAGATATCCGAGTCGACTCTAAGGGACCTGAGCTGACTCGTCCAGAGTACTACTTCATAAATCAAACAAGCGACCTGACCCAAGGGGAGTCCGAGCCGACTCTATCATATTGTCAGACATCCGAGCCGACTCTTCAATAAATCAAGCTGACTCCTCCAGAGTCCAAAAAAAGATATCTGAGAACAACAGCGAATCAAGCCAACTCTAAAGAGAAAGAGCCAACTCTTCTAGACTATATCTTTGAAGGTCGGAGGATCCGAGTCGACTAGAATCAAGACAAGCTGACTCTTACAAAGTAAGGAATCAGGACACTATGCAAGCGAGCCGACTAGATTGAAGAGAGTCAACTCAACTAGAACTACTTTGAGGATCCAAGCAGACTCGAGTAATCTGAGCCGACTTGAAGGTCTATTTCAGACTTATAACGGCTAGTTCCAGAACTTGTAATTTGAATCCAAAAAGTGCTCCAACTATCATATGTCACATCCCAACGGTCTACAATGACTAAAATCACCTGAGAAAAGTATAACACTATATATTTAAGGGATTTGAACCACTTTAGAAAAGGGGTTTTGAAAAGAGATGAAGAGTTAATGCATTATTGAATATATAACCAAGCCAACAAGCAAGAGAGCACTGAGAGCATTCAAGATAGCCTTCAAGCCTTCACCAACTCTCATCTAAAGCTTGAAGCACATAAGTAAATAAGCTATTGAAGCCATTAAAGTGCATTGAAGTGCATTCAAGCAGGCTTCTCTCGAGCAGTATAGGCAACCATTCGACAAAAAATTGTTTATCATTCTGTTGCTTTTCTTTATAATTCTTTTATTGAATTGTTGGGTTATTTGGTGAGCCCGGTTGAAAAACCAAATAGGTTCTTTGTTAGCCTGTGTTAAAACCAAGTGTAGGGTTCTTGGTGATCCTAGTAAAACCAAGTTAGGTTTCTTTGATGAGCTCGGTTTAAAAACCAAAGTGTAGAGATTTGGATTATGAACCTGTAAACAAAATCCGACTGTATTCCGGTGGGGGATATTGTGAAAATCCCATGTGATAATCTTGGGTAGTGGATGTAGGAGCTGGGTTGCTCCGCACCGCTATAATTTGCTTGTATTTGTGTTGTGCTTTTCTTGTTTGATTATGCTTCTACATTCTGTTATCCTATCACAGCACTTAACACTTATAAAGGATTTCAAAGAGCACATCATTGCTTAAATTTTTTAAAATTCCTAATTCACCCCCTCTTGGGAAAGCCACCTGGGCAACAGTTATTTTATTAAGGGTATTCTGACTGTAGAACTCAATGATGAAATATTACTTGTTGATAACAAGAAGAGAAAGAGAGATAATATCAATGTTACATTTCTCTAGTATTGCCGGTTAGGTCATATAAGTGAGTCAAGAATAAACAAGTTAGTTAAAGATAATTACTTTGACCCTTATGATTTTCAATCATTAGGAACTTGTGTGTCTTGTCTCAAAGGTAAAATGACTAAATCTCCATTCACTGGACATGGAGAAAGGGCAACTGGGTTATTAGGTCTTGTGCATACTAATGTGTGTGGACCTATGACAACTCAGGCCAGAGGTGGATACTCTTACTTCATCACGTTTATCGATGACTTATCTAGGTTTGGTCATGTGTATCTAATGAAACACAAGTCGAAGCCTTTGATAAGTTTAAGAGTATCAAAGTAAATAAACCAGACATAGTATTAAAACACTTCGTTCTGATCGAGGAGGTGAATACTTGTTTGGTGAGTTTCTAAACCATTTTAAGGATAAAGGCATAATCTCTGAATGGACCCCTCCTTATACACCCCAATTAAATGGTATGGAAGAAAGGAGAAATCGCACCTTGTTAGACATGGTGAGGTCCATGATGAGCTTCACAGATCTTTCCATTTCCTTCTGGGGAAATGCCCTGATAACTGCTGCTTATATTTTGAATAGGATACCATCTAAGTCAGTGACTAGCACTCCATATGAGTTATGGAATGGCAAAAGACCAAATCTTAAGTACTTAAAGATTTGGGGTTGCTATGCTTATGTTAAGAATAATTTTGGATATAAGTTAAGTGCTAGGGCTAGCAAATGTAGGTTCATTGGTTATCCCAAAGAGGGTGTTGGATACCACTTTTATCATACTACTAAACAAAAGGTATTTGTTAGTAGACATGCTACATTCTTGGAGCGAGAATTCATCCAAGAAAGAAGTAGTGAATCAATACTTGAACTAAGTGAAGAACAAAACCAACAACCTGAAGTGTCTTCGAATGAAATCCCTCAACCAGAAGTTCTTGTAGATCAGGAATAGCCACAACACACACCTCCCCTCCAAAGGTCAGAGAGGGGTGCGGGGAGCACCTCTCAGATATAGCTTTGTCATCAGGGATGAGAATATGGCCAGTATCATTTAGGATGATGATCCTGTAACCTATTCGGAAGTTATCAAGAGAAAAGACTCTGACAAATGGCTAAGTGCCATGAAGTCTGAAATGGACTCCATGTATTCCAATCAAGTTTGGATCTTGGTAGATCCACCTGAAGGAATTAACCCAATAGGGTGTAAATGGGTCTTCAAGAAGAAGATAGGAGTAGATGGTCAAATAGAAACTTACAAGGCCAAACTGGTGGCAAAAGGTTTTAGACAAAACATGGAATTGACTATGATGAAACCTTTTCAACAGTTGCCATACTCAAGTCCATTCGGATATTGCATGCCATAGTAGCATATCATGATTATGAAATCTGGTAGATGGATGTAAGGATTGCTTTCCTCAATGGAAATCTTGAGGAAAAAGTCTATATGACACAGTTAGAGGGTTTTGTCTCAAGTGGAAGACCAAACCAAGTATGCAAGCTAAAGAAGTTGATGTGGAACTAAAGCTAGGAGGATCGTTGGAGAGCTGAGAAGTCTCGTGGGATTAGAGTCAAGAAGGGGATAACTATGGCCTCACACCCCTTGATGTCCCGAAGGATAAAGGCAAACTAGGGTCTCACACCCCTTAAATGTTTCGAAGAATAAAGGCAAACTAGGGCTTCACACCCCTTAATGCTCGAAAGCAAAGGCATACGGTCTCACACCCCTCAAAGCCCGAAGGCGAATGCAAGATGGGCCTCACACCCACTCTCTCATGGAGGTCGACATTCTCAAAGAACGAAGGCAACAATATTGGGCCTCTCACCCTCCCCATACAGGGGCGAACGAAGAATCACTCTTCTAAAACATATTTCATTATTCACCACCTTTCAAATACAAGAGGGGATGCCTTTATATAGGCTTACAAAATTTAGGACCCATGTAAGGATATACATGGAATTTTATTTATTATTATTTTTGAATCCTAAACCCGTGTAGCTTTGAGATCCATGAAAAACTATTTCTACATCTGGATCTGTGCAAGTCCTTCTCTTGTGACCGTGGAATAGAGAGATCGGTGGACGGGGAAGAGGAAGGCTAGGGCAGACCCAGTGAAGATGAGGGAGATCCTCCACATTCAAGGCGGCCAATATGGAAACCAGATCGGGGCCATGTCTTGGGAGGTGATCTGCGATGAGCATAGGATCGACCAAACCAGGAATTATTCTGGTGATTCTGACCTCCAGCTCGAGCAGATCAATGGTTATTACAATAGGGCTAGCAGCAGCCGTTATGTCCCACGGGCGGTGCTTGTGGATCTAGATCCAGGGACCATGGATTTTATGAGATCCGGCGATGGAGGCCGTCGTGATGGGAGGTGGATGGCTGCACGGGTGGAGACTACCAGTGGAACAGCAGGTTGGGCGATCTGGCATAGGGAAGGAGGTCATTGTGGGGCTATAGCACAGGAGGGGATGTCTGGTGGACTTGATCAGCAATGGTGCTAGGTTGGCCGATGGTAGCAGTGGCTAATTTCTGGGAAGATTCGCCCTGAGGCGGAAGAGTAGAAGGGGCTTGGTTCTGGCGATCGGTAATGGACGGAAGGAGGCTAAGAGCGCCCTCCTCGAAAATGGCATGGCGAGAGGTGTCGGAGGCGGTTGTGAGGAGGGAGACAGTGGCGGAGGTCTGGTTATGAATGAGATGGGGGCTTGGATCTAGGCAGAGAGGTGAAAAAAGATGATAGGGATAAATACAGAATAAATCAAGGATAAGAAAGGAATACAATGTGAATAGCGAGGATAAGTGGAATAGTTGGAATAAAAAATATAAAATAAATAAAATAAAAAGCCTCCTCAACACTCTATGGATCTCTAATTAGGGTTCTTAATATTTTGGGTCCTGTAATAAGGCTTAAAGCCTGATTAATTTGCTTTTGAGTCATGTAATTAGCATCTAGTTGATTTCAGTTTTGGTTTAGTCTTGTAATTTGGCCAATTTGGTCAAGTTTGGGTCAATTGGTCCTGTAATTAGCCATGTTGGTTCACAAACTCAAGCTAGTTTGAAGATGGGTCCATAAGTGGGCATTCAAGTCAAGCCCAATTAAAGATGAGTCAAGCCAACTCTCCTCCATGCCAAGTAGGAGTGCCAACTCATGGAGTGCCACATCATCAATGCCACATGGCATAGAAGATGCCACACCAGCTCATAGAGTGCCACATCATCAGTTCCACTGGCATGGGGAGGTGCCACTTCACCAAGCTCCATTGGGTGGCCAAGTCAAGCTGAAATTTCAAATTCAAATTCCATGGTTGACTACCATTAAACTTCTCCTTGATCCAAGCCAACAACATCCCCACCTCACTCTACATATCAAGCCATATCACCAAGGATCAAGCCTAGCATTCATGGTTGGTCAAAGCTTCATGAAAAGATTCCAAAATTCAAAAGTTATTAGCCAAGGTTTTATGAAGAAAAAAATTCAAATTTCAAATGGGTGTCCCTTGATTCATGAAGACAACCCATCTTTTTCTCCTCCCCAAATCAAATTTTGTAACTCCCCTTTTCAAATTTTGAATGTAGACTTGGGTGCTTATAAAAGGACCTTAACTCTCTTGTAAGAATTTTTAATTTTGAATGAATGAAAAAAAATCTTGAGAAGTCTTCTTCTAGCCTTCTTGTAAAAATTTTTAAGTTTTAATGAATGAAAAAAAATTTTTGAGAAGTCTTCTTCTAGCCCTTGTCTTCTAGACTACGATCTCCAAGAGGGAGTGCCTTTGTCCTTCAGGACATCGAGGGGTGAGAGGCCCTGAGTTACTATCCCTTCCGTGCAAGCCACCTCCCATCCTTAAGTTCGAAAGCCATCTAGATGATCCACCTGGGCGCCTTGCAAGATGAACCTTCTTCACTACCCTTCTCAACCTTTGTTCTCTCATTTCTTACTTGCTTCTTGTTGATTCCTAACCTTTCTCTTGGTTGCTCGCAGGTCCTCAAGGTGCCATGGACAATGGAGTCGGTCTTCCTTACCTCCGCAACCATCGGACAGAAAGTCGACGAATCCGCTAGGTTGAAGGCTTGATCCTCTAGGCCACATCCACGAGAGTGAGTGAGCTCGGCATCGGGCACATCAGAGTTTTTCAAGGTTTGGAACCTTAATCTCCTAAGTAGGTATTGATTAGAGATAAGTCCTACGGGATTTCTCAATCCCGGGGTCCTTTCATTATCCTTGTTTAGGGGCTATTTTGCTTGCTAAAGTTCTTATCATTACAAAATCTCTAGATCTGCTCTTTGCCTATCTTCGGGAATTTTTATATCCACCAAAAACTTAAAAACATTAACAAGAAAAGAATCATTTGCATCTTTCATCTCATCTTAGCATCTTAGTCCCACATTAGAAGTCCATTTATGGACTAATGAAAGCATCGAGCAGTTGGAACATCCACTTTAATGAAACTATCAAGGAATTTGGTTTTATCAAGAATGTGGATGAACCATGTGTATATAAGAAGACAAGTGGGAGTACACTTGTTTTCTTGGCCTTGTATGTTGATGACATACTAATCATTAGGAATGATATCCTAATGTTACAATCTGTTAAAACTTGGCTATCATCAAAGTTTTCCATGAAGGATTTGAGAGAAGCATCCTATATACTGGGTATAAGGATCTATAGAGATAGATCTAAAAGGATGCTAGGCTTATCCTAATCCAGGTACATTGACTTAGTGTTGAAGAGATTCAACATGGATGGAAGTAAGAGGGGTTACTTACCTATGAGTCAAGGCATACATCTCTCTAAGAAAATGTATCCAAAGACAACAGAAGAAAGAGAGAGGATGGCTATGATCCTTATGCTTCGGCTATAGGATCAATTATGTATTCCATGCTATGTACCAGGCCTGATGTTGCTTATTTCTTAGGCATAGTAAGCAGGTTCCAAGCAGATCTAGGAGAGGATCACTGGAAAGCCGTAAAAAATATTCTTAAGTACCTAAGAAGGACTAAGGATATTTTTCTTATATATGGAGGATTAGAGTTGAAACTAGAAGGATACACAGATTCTAGTTTTCAATCAGATCCAGATGATAGTAAATCCATATCAGGGTATGTCTTCACCCTATATGGTGGTGTAGTGAGTAGGCAGAGTACATAGCTGCAAGTGAAGCCATAAGCGAAGCTATGTGAATGAACAAATTCATCATAAAATTGGACGTGGTTCCTACTATAAAACAACCGTTGGAGTTGTTATGCAAGTTAAGGAATTAAGGTATCATAATAAGCCCAAGCACATCCTAAGACGCTTCCACCTCGTTCAAGGACAAGATGTTGTCATTGAACGGGTTGATACAAAGAACAATATAGCAGACCCATTCACTAAAGCAGTACCTAAGCAGCAATTTGATCACCACTAAGATTATATAGGTATAAAACACAAGTGGTGCGGACACCAGAGGTACCAGAATAAGACAGAGGCTTCTCAACCCTCTATGGATTTTCTAGTACTGTTAGTCTATTTAAGTCCAGTTTGTATTAAGGGCTTATCCTATTTGAGTTTCCACTTTGGCCCTTAAGTCATGTTTTTGGCCTTTTCATAATTGAGTCTTGTATGTAGCATTTGATCCATACCATTAGGATTTTGGATCAATCGGTCAGGTCAGCTCATGTTGAGCTAATGATATTCTGAGTCTTGTAATCATGTCCAGTTGTATTGAGTCTGTATTGAGTCAAGCCTAGTCAAAAAAGACTTAAGCATGTGAAGGACACCACCCAACATGCCACATCAGCAACCACATGGAGTTCGAGTCACACCCTAGATTTCGCCACCAAGGATTACTTGGAGGATCATGAAGTCAGCCCATGCATGAGGAGTTATGACCATATGCCAGCACACCCCTTCCACACCCCAAGTACACCAACTCCATACACCAGCATGACAAGAAGGACAGTCAAAATAGATAAACATGAATCCCATGATTCATGCCAGCTTGCTTAGGAAAGAAGTGGTCCACCCCAAGCCAAGTGAAGTAAAAAGTTGGCACCCCTTGGTCCCCCCTTTGGCTGCCCACTACCTACCTTGTTTGGAGGGATTTTGTATGGCATGAGAGTGTTTTCTTCCATGTATTCAGCCCCACACTTTAGGAAGAAAGTAGGAACCTCTTATTTTCCTTGTTTTCTTTTGCTTTGGCCTTAAGTCTAATGACTCTATATAAGGGACCCCTTGTATGAAAATGTAATAATTTTTGATGAATAGAAATTGAGTTTTATAACTTCTGCTATGTGCTAAGGGGAGTCTATATGAACTCCTTCTTCTTTTTTGTCTCCTGCACCCAGCCTCCAACCGCCATCAAAACCCTATAAACCATCTCTCCAAGCCTTGGCTGCCCAACACAAAAAATCTACCATCCTTGCTGTTTTCAATTTATTTATTCATCCTTGCAATGTTTTCTAACCCCTGATAGGTGATTTATAGGTCCCTCAACATTACGAATCCATTGTTTCCAGCCTAGCCGCTATCGAATCACTGGGTTGAAAGCCGCGAATATGCAGGGTCTTCGGCCAGATCATCCAGGCCGCATTTGGGAGCGAAGAAAGACCTCTGCAAGGATTCATCTACTAGAACCTATCAGGTACACCCCCTCTACTTGCCAGTAGTATTATTGAAGGGAAACTAGCCCAACCGGGGCTTCTCAGCCTCGGCGATCATCTTTTCTATTACTTTCGGGTCTTTTTGCATGCTATTGCTTCTTATTTTTGCATAGAACTCTCTACTTAAATTCTTGGCCCTATTTTCGGTTTTTATATACATAACTTAACATATAAAAATATAAAATACTTTGCATGCATAATTAGTCCGGCATCATTTGGTATCAGAGCTTGTTTCGGCTCAGTTTTTCTTTGCATATTCGGATCGGGTGCTTCACCATGGTCATCCGGTCGTAGTAGACAAGTAGGGCTGCAAGATCCTCTCTTCCCAATCTACAGGATCTCCTATGGCATGTTGTGGTGCCACTGTGATTCACACCTGAAGAAGAAAACAAAGAGCATCTTTAGTTAATTTTTGCATCTCGATCATCACAGTACATAGTTTGATATTTTAATTGTTTCCTTATATCGGTAACTCCAAAAATTCTGATTTTTATTTTCATGGATTTCCTATAATTGAGCTTATTTTGTAGAATTTTCATGAATTATTTTGGCCTGTAGATTTTCTGCACACCAAAATACTGCCTGAGAATAGTTCTGCACTATTTTTCAGCAAGACTAATTTCAGTATATGGGTTTTCAAGCAATTGTTTCTCCTAGAGAAACATATTAAAACCCTGATTTTTATTTTGCTAGAACCATCATAATTGAGCTTAATTAATCTTATTTTTTTAATAATTTTTTTGGACTGCCTCTGTTCTACAACTCTATTTTTTTTTTTGCCTAGGAAAATTTCTGCAGCCAGATTTTAGCATGTTAGGTTTTTAGCATGTTTAGGGTTCTTTTTGCATAAATTTTTGCATATTTTAATTTTTCTACATATTTTCTGCATATTAGGTAATTTTTTGCATACTATAGTTCTTCTAAAATATAAAACAAAAAAATATATAAAATCAGAAAATACTGAAAAACTTAGAAGCCTAATTTGCATCTTCATATGCTTGCAATCATTTGCATAAGTCACCCTAAGGGCACATTCAATATGTTAGATGGGGGGAGGAATTGATTACCTTTCCTTATCCCAAAACAACAATCCTAGCATCCGAACCCAAACCTAATTTAAAACCAATTAGACCTAATTTGCTTTGCTCCAGTGAGCTAGGGACACCAACAGGTCAGGTCCAATCTTTTTGGGAAAACTAGTTGCACTCAATTCAGCACTTGTGTCTTGAAGCTGGTGTCTAGGCTGGTGGTCTAAAGTCAAATGACCTAAGTAGTGTTGTGGTTCCTTAATTGGGTCCCTGCGAAAGCAGGGGGCCTCCCACACTCCCACCTCCTACCTGGCCAGTGAAAAGCATAATTGTTGTCTTGATTGTGATTTAATTGACTCATTCTGTTTGGACTCTAAGTCTAGGAAGCTATACTTGATCCGTCTTTGAGTCTTGCATGAGCAATAGCTTAGGAGTCGATATGTGTGTTTGATTGCATGACCATTAGATTAAAACTCCAATACCGATAGCCTCAACCCAACTCAACCTAGTGAAACCATGGAGCCCAACCCTAGGAGAATCGCATACCATGACCCTTATTTGGAGCCCAACCCTAGGAGAGCCACTAGGTACACAGTGTTGGTAGCACCTAAATTTAGTGATCCTGAGTGTGAAAATTATCTTGCTTGGGAAAGAGATATGGACCTGTATTTTGAACAAAATATGGGTTTCTATTATGAATGATATCAGTTCAAGTTTGCTAAAGCTAAGTTAGTTCACCAAGCCAAGGTAGACTGGGATAATGTTGAGAGAATACTTAGGCAAGAAGGCCGTAAACCCATAACTACCTAGAGTGACATGAAACTTGAACTAAGGATAAAGTACCTATCCAAGTCTTATAAGTCCAAGAGACCCACAACCTATAGATCTTATGACTTCAAATTCTATGAACCTAGAACCTATGTACCCAAAACCTATGAACTTAGATCCTATGACTTTAGATCCATGCACCCACACCCTATAAGCCCAGTAGACCCATGACCTATAGATCTGAACCCATGACCTATGAGTAGAATGAACCCATAGGCCATCAACCTGAACCCCATAAGGTTAGTACCCCTAGATATGAGCCCAGTAGTAAGCCACTACCCCTTAGGCAACCTGAACCTACTAGGATTTGTGTCCATAATCAGAGACCAGAACCTAGCCAATTTCTTCTTAGCCGACCTACCCCTACCATCCCTATGATTCACAAGGCTGACATTAAAGTGGAAGTGTATGAAGCTGATGTGAACTTAGTGGATGAGTATGAGGGAGAAGAGGAGATACCTATAGATGACCTAGAATTAGCTAACCTAGTAGATACCCAGGTAAAAGCCAACCCAGAGTTAGTTGACCCTGACCACATCTAGCCTAAAGCTGTAGTGGAAGAATGATTAGAGAAAGAGAACCTAGATACTGCTGTTGGAACCTTGCCTGAGGAAACCATAGAGGGGAGCAAAATTATAGAGTAAAGTCCTAAAATACAAGAACCAGAAGAATTTATTAAGGACCTGATCTCTTTGAATCAGTACCCTTAAGATGAGCCCCCTCCTATAGTTCCCATTAAAGACATCTTCCCTGAGATTAGTGACCTATTCTTTCATTATGCAAATCCTGTAGATATACCTCAACCTCATAAGGTTAACCTTATTAGTCTAGGATTAGTCCCTGATATCCCTTCTTTTATACTACATTATTCAACTAACCCTGAACCTTTTTCCCTACTATACCAGACTAATCCTGAACCCACCTTTTATTTTTTATCCTTTCCAGAAACCTCCAGCATTTCTGGGATCATTAGATTGCATTTAGTTGAGATTAGCATATTGCATACATTCATTATGCAAGTTAGGTTTGCATCTTACTTCTGGCATACTCTATGGCATTTGCTAGGAGACCATTGTAAATTTTCATGTGCATGCCAAACCAAGATCAAACCTAGAGAGCCTATAATCTATTAGGTTTAGGCCCAAAGAGTTCAAAAAAGTTTCCTTCGATAGGAATGCATAGTTGAGTCTATTAGATGTTAGTATGAGTCCTTTGCATCATCTGTTAGGAGTCTACATGTGCCCAACATGTTCACCACCTGCACTAATTTTGAAATAAACTAGCTAATTCCTGAAAGTGAGCCAAGAAATTTATGTATGGGACTCTGTATGATTAGGCTTAGGCCTGAGTGGTTCCTACCGGGGACCGTTAAGAAGCTTCATGCTCACGGAGCTGGATCCTTTAGAGTGATAGAGAAGGTCGGACCCAATGCCTATGTGCTGGATTTGCCCTCGGATTTTGGCATTAGTTCTACCTTCAATATCGCGGACCTAGTTAAGTATAGGGAACCGGCAGCAATACCTAGTGAGGCGTTTGGACCTACTCCATCCTTTGTGAGTGACCCTAGCCCAGAGTGTCCACCAATTAATTGGCCTGAGAGAGGAGAATGGATCGAGCATATCCTGGATGATCAAGCAATCATGACCCGGGGCCGTAGATATCAACGCTATCTGGTCAGATGGCAAGGCCGGCCAGAATTGGATGATTCATGGATTTCTTGAGAGGACTTGCAGCACCTCGACCCAGATCTTCTTGAGAGATATGTGAGCTAGTATGATCCTTACTGGACAAGGTCGAGTTCCTACTATCCCAGGAGAATTGGTGCGGACACTCGAGGCACCAAAATAAGACACAGACTTCTCAACCCTCTATGGATTTTCTAGAAGTGTTAGTCTATTTAAGTCCAGTTTGTATTAAGGGCTTAGCCTATTTGAGTCCCCACTTTGGCCCCTGAGTCATGTTTTTGGCTTTTTCATAATTGAGTGTTGTATATAGAATTTAATCTGTACCATTAGGATTTTGGATCAGTCAATCAAGTTAGCTCATGTTGAGCTAATCATATTCTAAGTCATGTAATCATGTCCAGTTATACTAAGTCAGTATTGATTCAAGACCAATGAAAGAAGGCCCAAGCTTGTGAAGGACACCACCCAGCATACCACCTCAGCAGCCGCATGGAGTCCCAGTCACCCCTTGATTTCGCCACCTAGGATTACTTGGAGGATCATGATGTCAGCCCATGCATGAAGAGTTATGACCACACGCCAGCACACCCCTTCCACACCCCAAGCACACCAACTCCATGCACCAGCATGACAAGAAAGATAGTCAAAATAGATAAACATGAATCTGATTCATGCCAGCTTGCTTAGGAAAGAAGTGGTCCACCCCAGGCAAACTGAAGTAAGAAGTTGGCACCCCTTGATCCCTGGTGGGGACACCATGATCAGATATAGATCACTGGATACCATATATTTTAATTAGTCATGTGTCAAAGTTTTGAATATTTTGTAATCAATTAAGATTGAGTCCTGTAATTAGTTGAGGTTAGTTGATTTGTCATAACCCTCAACCTAGTCAGTATTTTGAGTCCTGTACATCAGTTATGAGTCTAGTATGAGCCCAATTTTTATACTGAAGAGAAGGTTACCCTATTTTGGAGTTCCACTAGGCCACATCCAGGAGTTAGAGGCTACTACGTCAGCCCATTGGATTTTGTGTGACAACCCAGGATCCAAGATGCTCCAGAAACCCTGATTCCTCCATATGTCCTCCAGATAGCCAGATTCCCTCCAGATGTTTCTAGAATATTATACATGCCAGGAGCCCATGTTTTTTAGGTTATCCCAGCACTCCAGCACCTTCAAATTCAAGTCTAAGCACCAAGTCCAAGTCCATTAAGAAGAAAGATTCCAAGAAAATTCCCCTATCAGGCCATCCCAGCTTCCAGGGCCTAAAGCCCAAGCACCCAAGTCCCCCTTGGCCGGCCCACTTGCTTCCTATGAAGGCCAACACATATTTCCAAGAGGGCTTAGGCATCCTCACATGTTGTCTTGGTCCAAAGCCAAGTGGGGAGAGGAAAGAAGAGAAGACTAGGTCAAATTCTAACCTAGTTGGGATTCCTAATCCTTTTAAACCTTGTAATTCTAACCTAGCTAGGAAAGGACTTATAGTCTAACTAGGAAGAAGACTTGTAACCTAAGTGTAACCATGGTTAGATAGGGCATGGAAACCTTATAAATACCCCACCCCTCTGCTTCTTGTAATCATCTCTTTCTTATGAATACAACTTGCTGAAATTTTGAGTCTTTGCCTTGTGTTGGTTTTTTTGTTTTGGTTCTTTACTTTGAGTGCTCTCCTTGTGTGCCGTAGCCGAATCCCTGCTACCCTAGCATCCTTTTGCATCCTTGGAGACCAGCCACATCCAAGCAAAGGAAGCCCTAGCTGCCATACAAGACAAGGAGCTTCTTCCTTCCCGGCTGCCATCTCCTAACCGTAATCCCGATTCCTTCAAAACCCTAGTTCCTTTTCTTTTTTTTTATTTGCTATTTTGATTGACCTTGATGCTTGCAGGATCCCCGAGGTGCTTCACCTCCTGTGAGGAGGCCTTCTTTACTTCCAGGATCACCAAGATCAGCCATCAAATTCAAGGGAACCGAGGCTTCTTCTTCTAGGCTCCGATTAGAGTATGAGTGATCTCTTCAGTTATTGAATTTATAATCTCTGACTGGTAAGAAACCTTCTCTTCTCTTAATTTCTAATTTATTGAAGATTAACTATCCTAAGCTAGGAATTTCTTAATTTCTGGGTCCTGTCTTTTATTTATCTTGCATGATTCAGCCTGCGATATGATCATTCCTATAATGGCTGATTACCTGCTAGTCTTTACTTTACTTTTGAGAATTAGCCTACAAACCTAAAATCTAAAAATCATAAAAAAATTAGTTTATTATTTTTTTCTACATATATAGCATTCTTAGAGTCATCCCGCATTAGTTTGGTATCAGAGCAAGTTTATGATAGTTTTTATTTGCATTAGGATCATAAACACTAATTTCTTCATCCTGCTAGCTACATTAGGTATCTGTTTTGTATCTAATTTTGACCATCTAGGAATTTTATTTTTTTGTGAAATTTGCATGAATTTTTCTCTATCATGTCCTCTATTTTATTAAAATTTTTAATTAATTTTAAAAAAACCCTAATTCTTTTAATTATGGCATATTAAAAATTCTAACAAAATCCTAAAAATTTTTGTAGCAGTCCAAATACCTTTGGATTTGAATCATCATATGATTTTTGATTTACATGAAATTTGGCAGGAATCATATCCACCATCCATCCTCTATTCTAGAATTTTTTTGATTTTTTTAGCATCAGGATCTAGGCCAAATTTTGTATCATCTGAAACCCTAATTCTCTGATTTCTACTATCTCTGCATACTTAACTCAACCTAACCTAATCAACTTCCAAACACCCCAATCCCAAACCTAATTTGATTGCTAACCTAATCAACTTAAACCTAATTTTTCATTTCATAAAATACACATAAAATATTTTTTTTTTTGATTATTATAGATTGCATCAGGACCATCGATTGCCATCATCTTTAACTTAATCTTAAAGGCAACTCAATATCTCAGATCAGGGCAGGATTCCATTACTTGTCCTGAGCCCAAAACAACCATCATCAAACTAACCCAAGCCTAATTAAAATCAATTAGACCTAATTTAGCCAAGAGGGCTAGGAGACATCAACAGGTCTGGTCTGAGCTGTGTGGGCCAACTAGTGCATTTAATCCTGTGGCTATTACTGAAACCTGGAGTCTAAGGCTGAGGGTCTAGAGTCAAACGACCTAAGTGGTGTTATGGTTTCTAATTGGGTCCGTGCGAAAGCAAGGGGGGGCTTCCACACATGTAAGTTGAGCTGACCCGTTCAGTTTTGTTTCTAGATCTATGAAACCATATATTAAGTTAACCTATTTTGCATGCTTGGCTGCACCATTTCATTTTGACTGATTGTTTGATTGTATGACCACTAGATTAGGAACCCAATACTAGAAGCCTAAAACCCAAACTGATTCAGCCATGAATCCCAATTTGGAGGCCATCCTGAACCAGCTTGCCCAATTAACTACCCAATCCTAAACCCAGTTTGCCCAACTAACCCAATCCAATATCCAAACCCAAAATCAACTTACCCAAATGAAACAAGCCAATACCCAAACCCAAGCCTAGCTTGCCCAAATAGACCGTATGTTTGACCAGTCTGATACTAAGCTTGACCAACTGATTCAATCAAGTAATCAAGCAATTCATAGTTTTTACCAAGTAGGAGACCAATTAGGAACCCTATGCAAGACCCACAGAGTTGAACCCTTGCCCTATAGACCATAGGAACCCATAGTCCCTAGATATGAACCTAATAGTAACCTACTATCCCTCGGTCAACCTGAACCCTATAGGATTGATACCCCAAGATTTAAACCCATAACCTTTAAACCCAGAACCTATGAACCCATAGCCCGTAGTTTATCCACCCCTGTTACCCAAGACTTTAGTCAATTTTTTATTAGCCAAACCTCTCTTACCATCCCATTAGTTCACCAAGATGACTTAGAAGAAGAAATATATGAGGCTGACCCAAGTCTGGTAGAAGAGTATGAAGATAATGAGTCTATTGAGGATCTAGAAGAGTATCCTATAGAGGACGTAGGATTAGTTAATTATGATCAAACCCAGATAGAAACCAACCAAGAATTAGTTGAACCAGAAGACTAATGTAACCAACCCAGTTCAACCATAGAGTCCAATTTAGGAACCTTCCTTAAGGCCATGAGTGAACAAATGACCCAAATGAACCTCAAGCTTGACCAATCCATTACCCAAAAACAAGCCTAGTTTGACTAGATGATCACCCAATCCCAAAGTCTATTTACCCAATCAACCACACAAACCAACCAAATGACCCAAACCAACCAAATGACCCAAACCAACAACCAAGCAACCAATAGGCTTGACCAATTAATCAATAGGTTGGACTAGGTAGAAGCCAATCTAGTGTTAGTTGATCCAGTAGAAACCTAGGTATAAGCCATCCTAGAGTTAGCTGACTTTAACCACACCCAACCTATAGTGGAAGAACCCTTAAAGGAAGAAGACCATGAGGAATCCAATCCCACTATTAGAGTTTTACCTGAGGAGCTACTAGAAGAAAGCCCAATTAGAGAGCCCAGTCCTTTGATTTATGAACTAGAAGAGTTTATTAAGGACTTAATCTCTTAAGATCAATACCCTCATGATGAAGTCACCTCTTAGACTACACTTGATCTCTTTCCTGAAATCAATGACCATTTCTTCCATAATGTAGACTTTTTAGATATGCCTCAAACCCATAAGGTAAATCTCATTAATATAGGACTCATCCCTGAAACACATTCTTGTCTCTTAGTTTATCTTATTAACCATGAATCGTTTTCCTACTTTCCACCCAATCAGACTAACTCTGAACCCACCTCTTATTTTCTACCTTTTTCTGAAACTTATCCTAATTTTCTTATTATTAGATTGCATTTTATAGAAGTCAGTATACTGCATACATGCATTGTGCATATTAGGTTTGCTTCTTACTTCTTGCATACCCTTTGGCATTTACTCGAAGTACATAGTAAGTTTTCATGTGCATGCCATGTTAGGGTCAAACCTAAAGAGTCTATAGTCTGTTAAGTTTTGTCCATAGAGTCTAATAAATTTCCTTTGACAGTGAAGTCTAGTCAAGTCTATTAGGTGTTAGTCTAAAGTCTAATAAATTTACAGACCCAACTACCTATCTACACATGTGCTAGCCTCTGCACAGCATATGCATCATGAAATTAGTTAAGAGTTGAACCTAAGTAATGAACTAAATAACAACTTGGCTAATTTCCAAAGAAAAGATAAAGAATTTTCTGTGGAGGATTTTATGATTGCAAAGGAATTTTCTGCTCGCAAAGCTGGCCCATCCAAAATAATGAAAAGTAATGGACCCAATGCCTATGTGCATGAGATACTACCTAATTTAGGTATTAGCTCCACCTTCATCATCTCTGATCTTATAGAGTATAGGGAGTCAGTAGTGATACCTTGCGAGCACCTTGAGCCTATCCCTCCTTTTGAGAGTGAACCCACCCCAGAGTGTCCACATACAAATTGGCCTATAACTGAGGAAAAGATTGAAAGAGCTCTGGACGATAAAGCAATCAGTACCCAGGATAGAGACTGTCAGTGGTATTTGATCCGGTGGCAAGGTCAGCTTGAATTTGAGGACTTGTGGAATGCTGGTGCGGATCTACAGCACCTCAACCCAGACCCTCCTTGAGCCAAATTGACCCATACATGACGGGGTCGAGTTCCTCCCACCCTGGAAGAATTGGTGGGGACACCAGGATCAAACATAGATCACTGGATCCCATATGTTTTAATTAGTCATGTGTCAAAGTTTTGAAAATTTTGTAATCAATTAAGATTGAGTCCTATAATAAGTTGAGGTTAGTTGATTTGTCTCAATCCTCAACCTAGTCAGTATTTTGAGTCTTGTACATCAGTTATGAGTCTAGTATGAGCCCAATTTTTGTACAAGAGAAGAGGTTACCCTATTTTGGAGTTCCACCAAACCACATCCAAGACTCAGAGGCCACTACATCAGTCCATTGGATTTTGTGTGACAAAC
This sequence comes from Areca catechu, assembly GCA_021397845.1. Taxonomy (NCBI): domain Eukaryota; kingdom Viridiplantae; phylum Streptophyta; class Magnoliopsida; order Arecales; family Arecaceae; genus Areca; species Areca catechu. The sequence goes on along the minus strand of CM038039.1, from coordinate 139,681,629 downwards.
TAGGATACAAGATACTCCAAAAACCCTGATTCCTTCCAGATATCTTCCAGCTGGACAGATTCCCTCCAGATGCTTCCAAAATATTTTATATGCCAGGAGCCCATGTTTCCTAGGTTATCCTAGCACTCCAGGCCTTCAAATTCAAGTCCAAGCATAAAAACCAGATCCATTAAGAAGCAAGATTCTAAGAATATTCTCCTATCAGGCCATCCCAACTTCCAGAGCCCAAAGCCCAAGCACCCAAGCCCCCTTGGCCGGCCCACTTTTTGCCCATGAAGCCCAACATGTCTTTCCAAGAGGGCTTAGGCATCCTCACATGTTGACTTGGTCCAAAACCAAGTGGGGAGAGGAAAGAAGAGAAGACTAGGTCAAATTCTAACCTAGTTGGGATTCCTAATCCTTTTAAACCTTGTAATTCTAACCTAGCTAGGAAAGAACTTATAGTATAGCTAGGAAGAGTACTTGTAACCTATATGTAACCATGGTTAGAGAGGGCATGGGAACTCTATAAATACGCCACCCCTCCCCCTCTTGTAAAAATATCTTTCTTATGAATACAACTTGCTGAAATTTTGGGTCTTTGCCTTATGTTGGTATTTTTGTTTTGGTTCTTTACTTTGAGTGCTCTCCTTGTGTGCCCTAGCCGAATCCTTGCTGCCCTAGCATCTTTATGCATCCTTGGAGACCAGCCACACCCAAGCAAAGGAAGCCCTAGCTGCCATCCAAGACAAGGAGCTTCTTCCTTCCTGACTACCATCTCCTAACCCTAATCCCGATTCCTTCAAAACCCTAGTACCTTTCCTTTTTTTTTTATTTGCTATTTTGATTGACGTTGTTGCTTGCAGGGTCCCCGAGGTGCCTCACCTCCCTTGAGGAGGCCTTCTTTGCTTCCAAGACCGCCCATATCAACCATCAGATTCAAGGGAACCGAGGCTTCTTCTCCTAGGCTCTGATCAGAGTATGAGTGATCTCTTTAGTTATTGAATTTATAATCTCTAAATGCTAAGAAACCTTCTCTTCTATTAATTTTTGATTTATTGAAGATTAACTATCCTAAGTCGGGAATTTCTCAATTTTTGGGTCTTGTCTTTTATTTATCTTGCATGATTCAGCCTGCGATATGATGATTCTTAGAATTGCTGATTACCTGCTAGTCTTTACTTTACTTTTGAGAATTATCCTACAAACCTAAAATCTAAAAATTATAAAAAAATTAGTTTACTATTTTTTCCAGCATATTTAGCATTCTTAGAGTCATCCCGTATCAGTCCCCCCCTTCGGCTGCCCACTACCTTTCTTGTTTGGAGGGATTTTGTATGGCATGAGAGTGTTTTCTTCCATATATTCATCCCCACAATTTAAGAAGAAAGTGGGCACCCCTTATTTTCTTTGTTTTCTTTTGCTTGGTCCCTAAGTCTCATGACTTTATATAAGGGACCCCTTTTTTGAAAATTTAATAATTTTTGATAAATAAAAATTAAGTTTTCCAACTTCTGCTATGTGCTTGCTGTGTGCTAAGGGAAATCAATATGAACCCCTTCTTCTTTCTTATCTCCTACGCCCAGCCTCCAACCGCCATCAAAACCCTAGAAGCCATCTCTCCAAGCCTTGGTCGCCCAACTAAAAAACTCTTCCATCCATGCTATTTTTAATTTATTTCTTCATCCTTGTATTGTTTTCTAACCCTTGACAGGAAATTTACAGGTCCCTCGACATCTACGAATCCATTAATTCTAGCCAGGCCGCTATAGGATCACTGGGTTGAAAGCCATGAATACGTGGGGTCTTTGGCTTGATCATCCATGTCGCATCTGGGTGCGAAGAGAGACCTCTGCAAGGATTCATCTGCTAGATCCTATCAGGTACATCCCCTCTACTTGTCAGTAGCATTATTGAAGGGAAACTAGCATAACCGGGGCTTCTCAACCTCGATGATCCTCTTTTTGCATGCTGTTGCTTTTTATTTTTGCACAGAAATCTCTACTTAAATTCTTGGCATTATTTTTAGGATTTAGATACATAACTTAACATATATAAATATAAAAATACTTTGCATGCATAATTAGTCCCGCATCAATAAGGGCGATTGGCTTTAGTGCAAGTGGGAGATTGAAAGAAAAGTGCCCAAAAAGCTAATCTCTGTAAGGGCATTTTTGTAATCTTCCAACTCTTGTATGATATTATTATATTATTAAAGGTATTTTTGTTTCATCATACTGCTGTGTCTTACTTAAAGATTATGATGAATCCCATAGGTTAGGGCAATGGAATTAGGGTTATGATGGAGATCATAACGGTGAGACCTAAGTTCTTATAAATCCTAATCTAAAATGTTCCTAGTTGTTGGATCATCAATTCGGGGATCGATGCTTCCGGAAAGACTAGCTTATCCTATGTATGCTCGATTGAAAGGGTGGTTGGTCTCATAACTACTTGTGTAGAGACACTAATACAAGGATAAGGGTGCTCATTAGGATATGAGTTCACTAAATTGATCCACACCGAGACAATCATATGGAACTCTTACTACATGTCAAAAGATAGTTCTCAAAGTAGGAGTTGTGCAAGTGATCTTTAGACCTGAGGTCACCATGGTTCCTTGTGCACACTGAGCCATGTTTTGGTTCATACTCATTCATGATATTAAGTCATGTATGGGATGTTCTCGGATATGGTGGAAGGTGTATGAAGGATATGAGTGGACCAATAAGGAATCGATCATTCCTAGAAAGATGAATTGTTATCTCAAGTGATCTCTTTGATTGATGACTCAAGGAATCTTTGATCAAAGCATGATGAGATTAGAAGTGGTTTCTAATCAGTTATCATCAGAGTCCTCATTATCGAATTGAGATATAAAATGACTAAGTGCTAGGGTTTGATATTATTCATGCCCATCACTTAATCGGGATAATGGAAGATCGAAAGATTGTATTGCATGGTAACTTTCTCCTGAAGGGTATTTTGGTACATTCCATCAAATTCCTCATCTTTTGGGTAGGCATGACATGTTGCTAGACATCAATCATTTCTTGTAGGTTTTCATGAACCAGTTGGATTTGTTTCATGAGTCAATTTGATGGATAGTTCGAATTGGCAACTTAGGTCAACTCAATTTGACCTAATTAGGTCAATCGGGTTCGATTAGTTCGAATCAGCTTGAACCTAGACCTACTGCTGGCTAGATATGGAACTCAAAAGGTCACACACCTTAGGAATTTGACCAAGGAAGTCAAACATAATTTAATTAAGATCATGGGATCCTAATTGGTTAGCTAGATTACATACTAGCATGTGTAGGCTAACCCATTCCTAACCCAGTCGATTTGGGTCCAGTTGCTTGCTATTTTAATAAACCAATTAAAGAGAGACTTAAATTGGGTTGTGTCTTAATTAATACAACCTATGTCAGGATTTTCCCTAATTTACTTGGACATGTAATGCCACTTGGACTAGAGTCCAAGTCGGTATGGACTCTTGGGCGCATATGTGCGTGCACCAAGAAAAGGGAGAGTAGAAAGGACCAAGAGTCCTTCTATAGATGAATCACTATAGCTGATTCAAGTGGGCCCTCTCTTGGCACTTATCCCCATGACTCTTGGAGTTATTTGACCTGTCAAACAAGTGGAGATGGCATGAAAATTGCGTGGAAGGAACTACACGTGCATGAAGGGACGCGTCCCTTCATTTGGCACGCTATCTGGAAGCAGAGTCCTTCTGCTATCATAACTCTTCAATTTCTCCAACTTTTAGAAATTAAAGAGATGCCTCTTGGCCTCCTAATGACCGGTACTTGCCATGTGGCAAGTGGGGAATATGTATGGAAAATAGATGGGATGCAAATATGCCCTAGGCGCATGAAGAGACTTATCAAGATAAAATAATTCAACCGGATCACTTCTCTTCGATCTTGAAAAATCTTATCTGATAAGATATTGAATGGGCATATCACATGCCCTTCTTGACTCTATAAATATGCATGGTATTATGATGTTTCAGATCATATACTTTTCCTCGGAATAAATATCGACTGTCTCTCTCCCTCCCTCCTCTTTAAGATAAAGCATGTCATTTTAAGACAAGGCTTTTTCTTCAAGGACAAGGCTTAGTTTCAGGACAAGAGCCTAGATTGAGATATAGGAGTTTTATCCTAGATCCAAGAGTGGATTTAGAGAGTGATCAAAGTGCCCTACAGGAGGGTAGGGTGTCCAATAAAGGAGAAAGTCTAAAGGTTATCAGAAGGTGTCCTAGTCTAGCAAGCAACTATGTCAGGAGTTCTTCCTTGGGCCAATTCCTATGTGGATCACTGTTCGAGGGCTTGAACTTGTGAGCCTAGTGGAAAGAAATGGGAATCAGCATTCCAGGTATTCTTCATAACCCAAATTAGTGACTCATTAATTGTAGTGAATAAGGGGATCATGGGATTAGGGTTTCTAGCTGATTATGGTTTTCAGGTATAAATTTTTGAAATCCAGTGCTTCATTATGCTATAAGACCCTAAAGAAACCCATCACAAGCAAGATCTCTATGCTAGGAAATTGGTAGAGTCTCGACCTTGATCCAAATCTAGAGTGTAGAATGTGAACCATTCACCTTCTTCCTTCTTTTTATCAACCCTCAAATATAGTCTCATAATGAAACCATAATGAGGAGATAAAGAGAGATTAATGGGAGGTTTAGAGTCTCCTGGGATTCGTGTAGGTTACATGACCTTTATGTTGGGAATTGTGTCCCAAAGTCAATTGTCTAGGCTGTAGATGGTTGTGCTATCTTGTATTTATATATGAATTCTATTAATAAATAAAAATTATTTATTTTGGCTATCCATCATATTTATATTTTCCTACAAAGAACTCTTGTGTGATGGAGTCCTTAGAACTATATTGTTTGATATAGAGAGGTATATCAAGTAGTTCTTAAACTGGTTCACAACTAAGTGATACATTATTATAGGACAATAATGTATCAAGTGTAGGTTATTGTATGTCACATTTGTTGGTTGTCCTCTTAACCAAGGAGTGTGGAGACACTGGTGTGACATGCAAGTAAAATGTATGACATTTCATTAAACGTGATCATCGTGGAGCTCCCTTCTACCACAGGGTTGCTCACGAAGGGATATGGGTATATGTGTCCCTCAGACCTGAGGTCACCATGGTAGCTTGCAAGCAACTCACTGTATTTTGATACCAGACTACCTGGATTTCTAATCCAGTAATAGAAGGTTTCTGGGTGCAGTTAAGACTTGTGAAGCGGTGGTGGATCAAGATGGAATTGACCCCTCCAAATAGTTTGGAGTGAATGACTCACTATGTCTCAATTCAGCAAAACCTTGGCCAGGGTAGTTCTTGTGAGGAGTCACAGAACTTGTGAGGTTGAGACATGATCTGGATAAACCAAATTAGGTTTGGCAGTCAAACCCTAGGTCATCCTGAGCATTATAAGGTCAAAGGAATAAATTATGCAGCAACCATATACCAGAGGTTCTTGTGTGGTGCTCTGCATCTTTGACCTATTCGAACATCGGCTATCATTGCTAGATGAGGACTTTGACTAGTACTGGAAATGTTCCAGTGCTATTGGTTTAGTATTCGAACCTATGGGGTCACACACCATAGAGGATTTCTATCTGATCTTAAGGCTAATCAATGATTGAGAATCGTTTGCCACCACCAGGAAGTTAATATGATTGACGTTGTTCCAAGTGTCGACACTTGAATTTTTGTAGATGTCGACACTTGGTGAAGTGTCAACACTTGGCATTTTTTGGGTGTTGACACTTCCTATGATGAGCAAAATTCTGGGAAGATGTTTTTGGGAAAGATTTGACCTAGTTTGAATTTCGAATTCAAACCGTTTTAGCTCCAATCTTTCTTGGAATGATTGTCATTCCTTCCTAAAGAGTTTGGACCCATTTGGTTTGACCATGACCTTCTCCCCCCTTCGCTCCCCTAATCACTCCTCATTCCTTCTTCTCCCTCTCATGGCTGCACCTATAAATGAAGGTCGTTCTATAGGCTACAAAGGTTACTACTACAATACAACACCACTAGAAAAAAAAGTAAAAGTGTTTAGTAGAAGGAGAAGGGTTTGTGAGGTCTAGGGATTGGGTGTGAGTAACCTAGCAATCAAGCTAGGTCTTGGGAAGAGAGTCTCTTGGGAAAGGGTTCCACCTCTCCTCCTTGTCTTCCCGGAAGAAAAAGATTGATCCAAGGATCCTGAAGAGCTAGCACTCCGAGGGAGTTGATCGAAGTCGAGCCCAGGGGTGAATTTTCTATAGAGGCCAGACACGTGTGTGGCTCGAGCGCCCTCCTCCTTCCACTACTTCTCTCTTGGTATAAAGGTATGGTACTTTTATATTTATGGTTTTGTCTTGCTTTGATGTTATGTTGCATGCTAGATTATTATGCTAGATTATTAAAATGCATATCTTCTATCCTATTTTTTTTGCATATTGTATGCTTGGTGTAGGTGCTTTTCACCTTTAATGGTATCAGGGCAATAGGTTCCTTTTTGTAGTATAATGATTCTAGCATGCTAATAACATCTTTAAGTACTTGGATTGAGTGCTTCACCATGGCCGTCCAGTCATAGGAGAGAAGTATGGCTGCAAGACCCTCTCTTCCCATTCAATGGGATCTCCTATGGCATGTAGGGGTGCCGATGTGATTGACTCTTGAAAAGAAAATTAAGAAGAAAAAAAATGTAGATTAAAAATATTTTAATCTAATGACATGATCATAAAACTTCATTGGATAAGATCTAAAATGATTGTTTTGATCGATTTTGTTGAATATTTAGAGAAACATTGGATTTGAAGCCACTGTTCTTTCACTGTCTCAGGCTGTGAGTCAACACTTGGCCTTGCAAGTGCCGACTCATGTGTATTTTTACCTGAGAACTGGCTTTTGCTTTTCTTTGTGACAAGCTGAAGTGTCGACACTTGACCAGGAAGTGTTAACACTTGGCCTTGTAAGTGTCAACTCATGAGCAGGTGCCAGCAAATATGGAGTTCTATTTTCTACTTATCACAGGCCTTGAGTCGACCTAAGTGTCAACACCTAAGTGTTGACACTTGCTCCTGATGAGTCAACACTTGGGATGAAAATTACTAAAAAATAATGAATTCAAGTTTTGAAAATTTTGTAAAATTATTTTACATGATAAATTAAAATTATTTTAATTTATTTTAAGGCCATTGAACTTAATTTTGAATTAAGATTGACTAAGAACTGGTGCGGGCACCAGACTCAGAAGAAGACTTTAGGGCTCCATCTGGATCTCTGATTGACCTTGCCCGAAGAATTAGGGTTTTTCTGGTTTGTAATAAGGGTTGACTTGATCAACTCAATTTTAGCTTGAGTCTGTATTTCCCTGCAATTTAATTTTGTTGAGTCATGTTGACTCAGTAGTAGTCTAGGACTTCTCCAGGGTGTCACATTTTCTCCCAAGGCCAAGCAAGTGGGCGCCACACTCCCAGCCACACTCCCAGCCACACGCCTGAATCCAGGGGGTGCCACATCTCCATCCAGTATGCTCTGGTCCCCACACCACAAGATAGCAGGTCCCTTCTCTCATGCGCCACTTGAGGAGAAAAAAATCTGGGATCCACAATTCAAGGGGGCGGCCAAAGTGTTTCCATAAGAACCAAGCTATGAAAAGAAAGGAGCAAAGCTTGGGGAGCAAGACTAGGAGGTGCCCAAATAATTCTAAATAAAACCAGGTATGGAAGGAAGGAAGTTTCTCTTGAAGAGCAAGGTTAGGTGGCACCCAAATACTTCCAAATAAAACCAAGCATGGAAGGAAAAATATTTTTTCTTGAAGAGCAAGGCTAGGAGGCGCCACATACTTACCTTTTGAAGCCACCAATCAGCATTTTGGAAACTCTTGGCCAGCCATATGTGTGGGAATTGATCCTACAAATCTAATTTGAAGATCCACCCTATTAGTCCCACATGGGAAGATGTAAAACCCTGCTCTCTTGTAAAGTCCTATAAATTAAACCCCTCTTGTAAATTTTAAAGTTAACTGATGAATGAATCCAATTTATGTGTGAGCAAACTTTGTGTTTCTCTCTTCCGCACTTGCATCCAGGTGTTGAGCTCCGTGAGGGAGTAAATCCAGGTTCCCCAGGAACCTTGAGGAGGTGTGAGATCTCCAACCCCAAAACCCTAGGATAGCCACTTCAACTCCAAAACCCTAGCCGCCCATCATCCTCTTCATTCCACCAAAACCCTAGCCTACCCCATCTCTCACGGCACTTCTCTCCAAGTGGAGGCCGACCACCAGCATCCAGGTCCAGTTCGGTTGCTTCGAATACGGAGCAAATCCCAGAGGAAGCCAGATCAGCATCCAGGAGAATCAAGACTTCAGCAACATCAACTTTCAAGTTCTTCTATCTGGTAAATCCTTCCTTGAGTATCTGGTTCCATAAATTGTTCTTCTTCTTTCCCAAATATTGAGTTCAGGAGAAGCCAACTCTGCCAAAGGACCAGTATTGAATGATCCATTGTGAAGATATCTGAATCCGGGGATCTAACAATCTGCTCAAGAGAGTCCTTCCACTAAACTCTGTGAAGATCACTGCCTGGTCTGTAACCCTTCTCTTCTCTTTACTTCTGTCCTGTTGAAAGTTTAGAGCGAAACCCTAGGTCTGGGAGTTTCTCAATCCCCAGCGATCCTTTACTTCTGAACTACTCTGATAACATAGTTTCTTTAAATTGTGCTTTCAATTATTACATAGTTTCTTTCAATTTAGTTTAACTTTCCTTTGAGTCAAAGCCAACTTTTGAAAATATATATATAAAAGAAAATATATTAATTTTAATTTGCTTCCGCATCGCATCATCTTTTTTTGTTCTGCGTCATTTTGGTTTCAGAGCATTTGTTCTGCATCATTTTGGTATCAGAGCATTTGTTCTGCATCAAGAACTCTAGGAATGTGATTCAAAGATCTTAAGTCATTTCAATAAGGTTTAAGGGTCATGGGTTAGCTTCTATTAAGTCCTTGATTGGGTTAGACCTAAGTTTAGATGCATTGGACAAATTAGAGAACTAATCTTATCAAATGTTGAGTTAGGATTTCTTCTCTAGATCTCTCTAATAGTTAGATTGATTAGTCCATAATCTAAATGGACCTAATTTGTGGCTCAATGGAAAGCCCGAGTCTTTAGGCTAGTCTAATCGAGTCTGATGAACCGATTGGTATCGAGGTAAGTTTGGCATTGTGATCATGGTTCTTTGAGGCTACCTCTTACCTGGCCAACTTGTTGGTGTCTAAGGCAAGATGGTTAATGGTGGAACCCAACCCATGATCTCACTTACCTGGCTAATGTGGTTGATCAGGATTGATTGGATAGCTCACTGACTCATGTTAACCCTTGTCACCCAAGGTTTATCAGTCTTGACTGATTTTAGGTACCCATGGATCATTAGTTATGTGTAACCCTCCTTGTTTATTGATTTGGCCAATGGGAGGTTAATCCATGTCTTCTCATCTCTTCATCTATAACATTATTTAAAAACCCTCTAAATTATTAGGTTCTTAAAAGACAAAGTTATAGGGATAACCAAGTCGTAGCCTCCTATTAAGTGGGATAGTAATGGATCCAATAGTTGGATGTTCATCGACAGATCCAAAGATCGGGTGTTCATTAAGCTATTGGAATTGATGTTCCTAATATGATGGCTCAGTGTGACTCTCTTAACGGTGGTCAGGTGGGCCGACCAAAGTCAAGCTTGACTATTCATTAGTTAGAAGCATTGAATTTTGTCATGTTAATGATTGGACCTAACCGGGACCTTGAATAGGAGGTCGAAAGGTCGATTAAAGTACTCCTTGGGGCAAAACCCAAATACTATAGGTTATTTGGAGAAGTAATCGGTTAAAGAACCTACCTTTAGACATGCATGGGTGGGCCGGCCAAAGTCCAGCTCATGTGTTATCTATTAAACTCTGGTACCCACTAGGGAATTAAAGTAATTCATCGGATTTGAGGTAGAGGCTATCAATCTGAGCAAAATAGTGGGAGGGACCTTTAGACTAAAGTCCATTTCTTTAGGTTAATAATTCATATACACTAATTAGCTTCAGTTTTCCTTTCAGATGTCTTCCAACCTATAACTTCAGTCTCTTCTCGATAACGAGAAACTCAATGGATCCAACTTCGATAAATGGTATCGAAGGCTCAGGATTGTCTAGGAGAAAGAACGGATCCTATATGTATATTGTATCCGGCACCTGAGATCATTGCTGCCAATGCTCGGGGTTCGGTCAGAGACACTTATCATAAGTGGCTCTCTGATAGGACCACTGTCCAGTGTATAATGTTGGCTGCAATGATTGACAAGTTCAGTTGCATGTTCGAGGAAGCCCAGCTAGAAGAAATCCTTCAAAGGTTGAAGGAGTCTTTCGGAACACCAAATAACGTTGAGAGGTACAGGGTCTCCTATGCCATCTACAACGTGTGGATGCATGATGGGGCCTCGGTCACTGATCATGTATCGTACATGATCGAGATGATTGAGTACCTGGGCAAGCTCGGCTATCCCTTACATGAATAACTTGGAAAAGATGTGATTTTGAATTCTCTCTCCTCCTCCTATCTAGACTTTCTAGATCATTACAGAATGAATAAGCATGCAGTTAACTATCACGTCTTTTAGGGTTGCTACAGACTTATGAGAAAGACCACCAATTGAATAAAGTGGTGGTAAATCTAGGGGGAGGATCTTCAGGAGGGCATCGTCCCTTTAAGAAAGGGAAGAAGAAAAATAAAAGGAAAAAGGTGCTAAGTTCTTCTGGGCCCAGTCAGGCCAAGAAAGTGAAGTCTGATCAGAGTCGTGCAGAGTGCTTCTACTGCAAGGAGCAAGGTCACTGGAAGGAAAACTGTCCTCTTTATATTACGTCCCTTGACCTGAACAGATCCAAGAAAAGAAAGGAACAGGATGGTCTTGGACAAGGTATTTATATGATTGAAAGTTAAAAGGTTACATTTGCAGGTGCCTACTCTAAGCATGCAACAGCAGGGAGCTGGTAAGTATTTTAAAATAATTTTAAAATGCACAGCAGAAAACATGCTCCACGCAGGATCTAACACAATCTAGAAGCATGTATAGACTAAAACATGTTATAATATGGGCATGTAATATTTATAAAATATTTTAAATCCATAGATCTACGCATGCATGAATTTAAAATCGAAACCCATACCTTATTCCTGCATGGAATAAATCTGGTATAGTTCTAGAATAGCTGGGATAACAGGAATAAATTTATTCTTGTTGTCTTCCACATTCAGCATGTTGACAGGTTGCTGTTCTTTCAACCAAAAACTGCTGCAGAATAGAGGGAAATCTGGCAACGTTGGATCTTCCTTCCAACACCAAAATGTAGGGAACAAGATGGTTAATCTTCCTTCAAAGGGGAGAAGATGATTCAAGGTTTTGGTCCCCTTCCTTTCAACCAAAAACAACACCAGAAATTCAGCAGCCTGCAAAACTTGCAACCTGAAAAAAACAGAGCATAAAAACAACTGCAAGGAGGTCGATCCGGCTTCCAAGTGCTCGGTTGAACACTCTCAAGAGGGGGAACACGCCGGGGGCTAGCTCTGATCCGTCTCTTGGTCGATGCTAGTCGCCGGAAGACATGGAACGGTGGGAGGGAAGAAGGGAGGAAACAAAATTTCAGAACTTGTTTTTCAGCAAAACAGAGTTCATCTTCCTTCAAATTTGAGCACCAGAAAACAGGGATAAAGGCTTGATTTCTCTTCCTTCCACTCACCAAAACCCAGCCCTCAATTTTACCGGTGGAAAGGGAATGAAATTCTGCCTGCAAAAAGAACTCTTACAGCCTTTTTTTTCCTCACACGGTGACGTCTCTTAACCTATGAACTAGGGGACTGCTGGTTTTTAAAAGGAACCAGAGGAGAAAAAGAAAATGCTGGGAGGCAAATAGACGGCGGAGGCTAAAACACCAATTAACAGCCATTAGTACTATTAAAAAGGGTTAAAGGCTAATCGGGTGGAAGGGAGAGGAGAAGACGTCGAACAGCGTCCGACGCTTGGAATTCACCCAGCGAGATGAAAGACCGTGTAAACCGGTCAAAGGAGGAAAAAACCAACGGTTCAAAAATTCTGGTTCAATCCTATTAAAACCAATGGTTCAAACAAATCCCATTAAACCCAATGCTTCAAACAAATTGAACCGGTTCAAGCCCAAAAAAATTTGGTTCAATTGGTTCACAACCAATTGGAGGCCGAATTTATCTCTGAATCAGTTCAAAATTGATTCAGAAAAATCCTAGCGCAGACCTGGTCAGCTCGGAACAATTTTTGGTTGATGCAAACAAGGGCAGGACCAGGAAAATTTTGCTCAAAAAATTACCGTAACATAAAACCAAGATGATTCCCAATCGTAATCGGTATCCGGATCAGAGAGTTATCCTCTATGGCATGTGACCTCATAGGTTCGAACCTAAACAGTAGCACTGGAACAATTTCAGTACCAGCACAGGAAACCATCTAGCAATGGATCCCGGCGTCCGGATAGGTCGAAGATGCAGGAGCATACTATCGAACCTCTGGCATATGGTTACTGTATAATTCATCCCTTTGACCTCTAATGCTCAGGATGACTGATATTGGGTTGCCAACCCAGACTGAGTCAGTCGACAACGTGTCTCAATCTTGCAAGCCCAGTGACTCTTCACTAGGGCTACCTCGGCTGAGGATTTGCTAAATTGAGATACAGCGAGACATTCAATGCAAACTGTTTGGACAGGTCAATTCCATCTTGGTCCATCACTGCTCCAGAAGTACTTGCCTGTACCCAGAAACCTTCCATCACCGGATTAAAAATCCGGGTAGTCCGGTACCAAAGCACAGGGAGTTGCTTGCAAGCTACCGTGATGACCTCAGGTCAGAAGGACACATATACCCATATCCTATCGTGAGTATCCCTTTGGCATAAAGGGATTTCATGGAGTCACGTTCAATGAGATATCATATATTCCACTTGCAGATCACATCAATGTCACCACACTCATTGGGTCAAGAGGACAACCAAACGATGTGAACTGCAACAACCTATACTTGATATATTGCCATCCAGTACAATATATCCTTTGGTTGTGAACAGGGTTTAAGGACCAGTCGATACATCCTCTTTGTATCGAAGTCAGTGTAGCCCTAAGGACTTCATCACATGGAAAGAGTTCATTTTTAGGGAAATTCAATATGTGATGAGCTGCCAAACATTAATTTTATTAATTCATAAAATGAATACAATACTCAGCACAACCACCTACAACCCAGGCAATTGGCTTTGGAACACAATTCCCAACAACTCCCACTTGTACTAAAGCCAATTAGAAGAGTATCTTATACCCATTTCCCATTTACAAAAGTCGAACTCTTTGATTCCAAGGGCTATAGTGATGGGGTCGGCCAGATTTACTTTTCCATCAATCTTCAGAAGATTGATGTCACCTCGCTCCACGATTTCTCGTACGAGGTGGTAGCGCCGCAAAACGTGCTTGGTGCGATGATGAGCTTTAGGCTCCTTAGCTTGAGCAATGGCTCCAATGCTGTCACAGTACATAGGAACAGGACCACTTAGGGAAGGTTCCACCCCTAGCTCTCCAAGGAACTTCCGCAACCACACAGCTTCCTTTGCTGCATCTGATGCTGCAATATATTCTGTTCCGCATACCGAGTCTGCAACAGTTGCCTGCTTGGAACTTTTCCAGCAGATCGCTCCTCCATTCAGGATAAATACAAATCCTGACACACTCTTGCTATCATCTCTATCTGACTGGAAACTGGAGTCAGTGTACCCCACAAGTTTCAAGTCAAGTTCTCCATAAATCAGCCATTGATCTTTAGTATTTCTTAAATACTTAAGGATGGTCTTAACCACCTTCCAATGTGCCTCACCTGGGTCAGACTGGTATCTACTCACTACTCCTAGCGAGTATGCCACGTCTGGTCTAGTACAAGTCATAGCACACATGATAGAGCCTATTGCAGAAGCATAAGGTACTCTACTCATGCGCTCTCTTTCCTCAGGAGTTGTCGCACAATCCTTCTTGGAAAGAGTAATTCCAGAACCTATCGGAAGATAGCCTTTCTTGGAATTTTCCATGCTGAACCATTTCAGCACGGTATCTATGTACGTAGACTGGGACAGTCCTAAAAGCTTTTTAGATCTATCTCTATAGATCTTCATACCTAGTATGTATGAAGCTTCACCCAAGTCCTTCATGGACAACTGAGATGATAACCAGACCTTTATTCCTTATAATGCTGCGACATCATTCTCGATTAAGAGAATGTCGTCAACATACAGTACTAGGAATACAATCACAGAACCATTATCCCATTTAAAGATGCATGGTTCTTCTCCGTTCTTAACGAAGCCGTACGATTTGATACACCTATCAAACCGTAAGTTCCAACTTCGAGATGCTTGCTTGAGTCCATAGATGGACCTCTACAACTTGCATACTTTTGATTCATTTGTGGATGTGAACCCTTCAGGCTGTATCATATACACCTCTTCTTCCAGCTCCCCATTTAGGAAAGCGATTCGGACATCCATCTTCCAGATCTCGTAATCAAAATATGTTGCCAAAGCAAGCATGATCCGAATAGACTTGAGCATTGCCACAGGGGAGAATGTCTCGTCATAATCGATACCATATCGCTGACGATACCCCTTGGCAACCAGACGGGCTTTATAGGTTTCTACCATCCCATCTGCGCCCCTTTTTTTCTTGAAGATCCATTTACACCCGATGGGTTTTATTCCTTCAGGTGGATCAACCAATGTCCAAACATTGTTAATTTCCATGGACTCCATTTCGGATCGCATGGCTCCAAGCCATGCCTCAGTGTCAGATCTCTGAAGTGCATCCATATAGGTGATCGGATCCTCATTGTTCTCATCGAGCTCAATGGGATCGCCGTCCCAGACCAAGAAACCGTAGTATCTGTTCGGCTGACGCGGTATTCTACCAGATCTCCTAATGGGTTCAGGTGTGAGTTAATGACAGCCGGTTCCACGATGTCCTTAGAGTGTGCAGGTTCTTCTATTGGCTGAACTTCATCAAGTTCAATCTTAGAGACTATAGTTCCTTCTCCAAGGAACTCCTTTTCCAAAAAGATAGCTCTAAGAGCAACGAACACCTTTTGTTCATTCTCCAAGTAGAAGAAATACCCTTTGGTTTTCTTAGGATAACCAATGAATAAACACTTGTCAGACTTAGGACCAAGTTTGTCTGCGTCTAAACGTTTTACATAAGCCGGACAACCCCAGACCCAAAGGTGTGAGATTGAGGGTTTACGTCCATTCCACATCTCATATGGAGTGGAGACAACAGACATACTTGGAACATTATTCAACAAGTAACAGGCTGTCTGAAGTGCATATCCCCAAAAGGATAGCGGCAGAGTTGCAAAGCCCATCATTGATCGAACCATGTCTAACAAGGTTCGATTCCTCCTTTCGGACACACCATTCAACTGCGGTGTTCCTGGAGGAGTCCACTGAGAGAGAATTCTATTCTCCTCAAGATATGTCAAAAAAGCACCAGATAAGTATTCACCACCTCGATCAGATTGAAGGGTTTTAATACTTTTTCCAGTTTGCTTTTCTACTTCATTACGGTATCGTTTGAATATTTCAAACGATTCAAACTTATGTCTCAATAGAAAGACATAACCGAACCTCGAAAAGTCGTCTGTAAATGTAATGAAATATTTGTATCCTCCTTTGGCACTTATTGTCATTGGTCCACATACATCAGTATGTATTAGATTTAGGAGTTCTGTAGATCGTTCACCTTTTCCAGAAAAAGATGACTTGGTCATTTTACCAAGTAAACAGGATTCACAAGTGGGCAGTGATTCAGAATCACTGACCTCGAGAAGTCCATCTCCTCGCATCTTGTCTATCCTATTTTGGTTAATATGACCTAGTCTACAGTGCCAAAGATACAAATTATTGACATTATCTAACCTTGGACGTTTGCTAGAAGTGTACATTTCACTAACAGGCCTTGATAGTACATATATGCCATTATTTAATCTAGATTTCATTATAACATAATAATTCAAAATAACATTACAAAAATCTCCTTTTATTGATAGTTCAAAACCACAATTGGCCAAAAGGCCTACAGAGATTATGCACATAATGAAACTAGGACAATAGTGACAGTCGACTAGTTCGATAGTACAAGACTCAAAGACAAGATGCAGGACTCCAACCGCCAGTACTGGAACACGATTTCCATTCCCGACGCTCAGAAACTGTTCTCCATCTTCATATCTTCTGCTAACTTGAAGTCCCTGTAACGAATTACAAACATGAATTGGACTACCAGTATCCAATACCCAGTTAGCAGTATCAACAATTGAGTAATTACAAGGTTTTATCATATAAATACCTTGTTCAACAGACTTCTGCTTTCTCGGCCTGTTTGGATCAAGGGACGTAATATAAAGAGGACAGTTCCTCTTCCATTGTCCCTTCTTCTTGCAGTAGAAGCACTCTGCAGAAGACTGATCAGCCTTAAACTTCCTGGTCTGACTCGGGCCAGGAGCATTCTGCACCTTCTTTCCCATGTTATTTATTTTCTTCTTACCTTTCTTAAAGGGACGACGACCTCTACTTCCTCCCACTAAATTCACCACCCCTTGTTAAGTTGGTGGTCTTTCTTGAAAGTCTGCAGCAACCCCAAAAGATCATGGTAGTTGACTGCAGGCTTGTTCATTCTGAAATGATCCAGAAAGTCAAGATAGGAGGAGGGAAGAGAATTCAGGATCGCATCCTTGCCGAGCTGCTCGTGCAAGGGGCATCCGAGTTTGCCCAGTTTTTCAATCAGCTCGATCATGTACAATACATGATCAGTGACTGAACCACCATTCGGCATCTTGGAGTTGTAGATGGCACAAGACACTTTGTACCGTTCTACTTCATCCAGGGTGCCGAAGGATTCCTTTAATTTTTGAAGGATTTCATCAGGTTGGGCCTCCTCGAATTTGCGACTGAACTCGTCATTCATCGCAGCAAGCATAATGCAACGGACAGTAGTCCGATCAGAAACCCACTTCAAGTAAGCATCTCTGACCGCACTCCGTGCATTTGCTGGAGGGATTTCAGGCACCGGATCCGTTATCACATAGAGGATCCGTTCGTGCTCTAGAACAATTCTTAACCTTCGATACCAAGTATCGAAGTTATGACCCTTCAACTTCTTGTTATCGAGAAGTGACCAAAGCGATAAGTTTGAAGACATCTGAAAAGAAAATAAGACCAAATTAGTTTATGAATTAATAACTTAACCAAAAGACTTGGACTTTAGTCTAAAGGTTTCTCCTACTAATTTTTCAGATTGGTAGCCTCTAACTCCAATCCATGAAAACAACATCCTTTCAAGTGGGTACTGAAATCCAATAGGCCTCGCATGAGCCCGACTATGGCCAGCTCACCCTTACGAGCCTAAAGGTAGGTTCGTAAACCAATTGTTTTCCTAAACAATTTTTAGTATAGAATTTTGCCCCAGAGAACTCCCCAATCAGCCTAGGGGCCTCCTATTACGGGTCTCTGGTTAGGTCCAACCATTAAAATTATAAACCCAATGCTTCCAGCTAACTAAAGACCAAGCCCGACTATGGCCGGCCCACCTGGTCCCATTAAGGAGGTTGCACTGAACCATCATCGATCAGAAAGAAATTCCAATCGCCAGATGTACACCCGTTCTATGGAACTGCCGATGCACACCAAGCTAGTGGACATATTTCTATCCAACTTAATGGGAGGCTATGACACTGTCAACTCTTTGACTTAGTCTTTTACGGACCTAATAATTTTAGAGGATTTTTAGTTATGACAGAAGAGAAGAGACAAGGACATGGATCATCCTCCCACTGAATCAATCAGATTTCGGGAGGGTTGAAATAAGTCAACAAATGATCCATGGGCACCTAAAGATCAGTCAGACCGATCAACCTGGGTGACATGGGTTAACTCGAGTCATTGAGCTTTTCCAATCAGTTCTGGTTGACTCAACTAGCCCGGTAGGTGAGATCATGGGTGAGTATCCGCCATTAACCATCTTTCCTAGACACCAACCAAGTTGGCCAGGAAAGAGGTAGCCTCATACAACCATGATCATAAATGCCAAACCTACCTCGACACCAGTCGGTTTACCAGACCCGATCAGATTAGCCTAAAGACTCGGCATCCACAGAGCCACTAATTGGATCCATTTTAAATGAACGGATCAACTATTCTAACTATTAGATAGTTCTAAAGAAGGACCTTAATCAACTTTTGATTAATCTTCTTTTATCCGGTTCAACTAAACCTAGGTCTAACCTAGTTAAGGACCCAATTAGATAACTAACCCAATTAACCCAAAATGGCTTATTCATGTCAAATTAGATTTCATAAACCTAATATTTTATTTTAATAAGCCATACATTTAATCAAAACATTTTTAATTAAGTGTCAATGTAAAACATTTTTTACATTACAAAATCATGCATCATATCTAGATTTTATTTTATAAACATTTCACGGCCCAATAATAAAAAGACATGTCAAAATTGTATCTAAACTAAAACAATTTTAATTCCAAGATTTCCTTAAAGGATCCTTCTGAAAAGGCCAACACAGACGATCTGCTTCGTGTCAAAGACACACGGTCATGGTGAAGGTCTCAACTAGGTTCATAAAAGTACTATCAGGATACAAAAATAGATTAAACTATTTTAAATCTAACATGCATCAAGATTATGTTACACCTGTCAACCTGGCTTTGATACCAATGAAAGTTAAAAGGTTACATTTACAGGTGCCTACTCTAAGCATGCAACAGCAGGGAGCAGGTAAGTATTTTAAAACAATTTTAAAATGCACAGCAAAAAATATGCTCCACGCAGGATCTAACATAATCTAGAAGCATGTACAGACTAAAACATGTTATAATATGGGCATGTAATGTTTATAAAATATTTTAAATCCATAGATCTACGCATGCATGAATTTAAAATCGAAACCCATACCTTTTTCCTTCATGGAATAAATCTGGTATAGTTCTGGAATAGCTGGGATAACAGGAATAAATTTATTCCTGTTGTCTTCCACTTTCAGCACGTTGACAGGTTGCTGTTCTTTCCACCAAAAATTGC
The DNA here is from genome assembly GCA_021397845.1 of Areca catechu. Classification (NCBI taxonomy): domain Eukaryota; kingdom Viridiplantae; phylum Streptophyta; class Magnoliopsida; order Arecales; family Arecaceae; genus Areca; species Areca catechu. The sequence continues at coordinate 139,662,432 of CM038039.1, read as the reverse complement.
TGCAGAACAGAGGGAAATCTGGCAATGTTGGATCTTCCTTCCAACACCAAAATGTAGGGAACAAGATGGTTGATCTTCCTTCAAAGGGGAGAAGATGATTCAAGGTTTTGGTCCCCTTCCTTTCAACCAAAAACAGCACCAGAAATTCAGCAGCCTGCAAAACCTGCAACCTGAAAAAAATAGAGCATAAAAATAGCTGCAAGGAGGTCGATCCGGCTTCCAAGTGCTCGGTTGAACACTCTCAAGAGGGGGAACACGCCGGGGGCTAGCTCTGATCTGTCTCTGATGCAGAACGAAAGCTCTGATACCAAAAATGATGCAGAACAAAAAAGATGATGCGATGCAGAAGTAAATTAAGACTAATGTTTTTTTCTTTTTTTTTTATATTTTTAGAAGTCGGCTTTCACTCAAATGAAAGTTAAACAAAATTGAAAAAAACTAAATAATAATTGAAAGCATAATTTAAAGGAACTAGATTATCAGAGTTGTTCAGAAGTAAAGGATCGCTAGGGGTTGAGAAACTCCGAGACCTAGGGTTTCGTTCTGAACTTTCAACAGGACAGAAGTAAAGAGAAGAGAAGGGTTACAGACCAGGCAGTGATCTTCACAGAGTTTAGTGGAAGGACTCTCTTGAGCAGATTGTTGGATCCCCGGATTCAGATATCTTCACAATGGATCCTCCAATACTGGCCCTTTGGCAGAGTTGGCTTATTCTGAACTCAGGATCTGGGAAAGAAGAAGAACAAGTTATGGAACCAGATACTCAAGGAAGGATTTACCAGATAGAAGAACTTGAAAGCTGATGTTGCTGAAATCCTGATTCTCCTGGAGGCTGATCTGACTTCCTCTAGGATTTGCTCTATCTTCGAAGTAGCTGAACTGGACCTGGATGCTGGTGGTCGGCCCCTACTTGGAGAGAGGGGCCGTGAGAGATGGGGTAGGCTAGGGTTTGGTGGAGTGAAGAGGATGATGGGCGGCTAGGGTTTGGAAGTGAAGTGGCTAACCTAGGGTTTTGGGGTTGGAGATCTCACACCTCTTCAAGGTTCCTTGGAAACCCGGATTTACTCCCTCATGGAGATCAACACCTGAATACAAGTGCGGAAGAGAGAAACACAAAGTTTGCTCACACATAAATTGAATTCATTCATCAGTTGTTCTCTAAAACTTACAAGAGGGGTTTATTTTATAGGTCTTTACAAGAGGTCAGGGTTTTACATCTTTCCATGTGGAACTAATAGGATGGATCTTCAAATTAGGCTTGTAGAATCAAATCCTTCTCATATGGCCGGCCAAGAGCTTCCATAAGTGTTGATTGGTGGCTCCAAATGGTAAGTAGGTGGCGCCTCCTAGCCTTGCTCTTCAAGAAGAGTTTTTTTCCTTCCATGGCTCAACTCTTTTGGACACCTCCTTTTCTTTCTCCCCAAGTCATGGCTCTTCCCAACTTTGCTTTGGTCTTTTTAGGCATGGATTGGGCGCCCCCTTGAAGTGCTCCCCAAGAAATGCCTCTTTCCTCCTTTAGCTTGGCCTTTTAAGGTATATATAGGGCACCTCCTTGATTTTGGCTTCAAATAAAATTCTTGCTCCCTTGAGTGTGGGGACCAAGACACTGGGATGGAGATGTGGCGCCTCCTGGACTCTGGCATGTGGCTGGGAGTGTGGCACCCACTTGCTTGGGCTTGGAAGAAAATGTAGCACCCTGGAGAAGACCTAGACCACTTACTAGGACTTGTACTGAGTCAACATGACTCAACAAAATTTAAATTGTAGGGAAATACAGACTCAAAAAAATTGAGTTGACCAAGTCAACCCTTATTACAAAACCAGAAAATCCTAATTCTTCGGGCAAGGTCAATCAGAGATCTAGATGGAGCCCTGAAGTCTTCTTCTGAGTCTGGTACCCGCACCAATTCTCCCGGGGTGGGAGGAACTCGACCCTATCGATTATGGATCAAGTTGGCTCTGGTATCTCTCCAAGAGGTTTGGGTCCAATTCTTGTAATTCTTCTCGGGAGATCCAAGAGTCATCAGAATCTGGCCTTCCTTGCCAGTGGACCAGGTATCTTTGGTATCCTCGATTACGAGTAGAGATAACCTGATCATCCTGGATCTTTTCAATCTGCTCTTTCCTCACAGGCCAGTTTGTTGGTGGATACACAGGGTCGGGATCACTCTCAATAATAGGATTAGGTTTCAAAGGCTTTCTAGGAATCATAGCTGGCTCCCTATACTCTACTAAGTCTGTAATGTTGAAAGTAGAGCTATTGCCTAGTTTTGGAGGCAACTCGAGCACATAGGCATTGGATCCTACTCTTCACTACTCTAAATGGTCCAGCTCCTTTAGCATGTAGCTTTCTAACGATTCCAGGAAAAGAACTGTTCAGGCCTTAACCTAATCATTACATAGTCTCTCTCAACAAAAGTTTTAACTCATCTTTGAGCATTAGCCAACTTTTTATAAGTTTCATTACTTAAAGTTATTTTGGCATGAATTTCTTTATGCAAGTCCTTTACATGCTATGCAAGTGCATCAAGAGACTTGTGTGTGTGGGCTAATAGTGAAATCAGATCAAGTGGTGTGTGAGGCTTGTATCCATGAACAATTTCAAAGGGACTGTAGCCTATAGACCTATTGATCGAAACATTGAATGCAATTTCAGCCCTGGACAAAATACAAATCTCAATTCCTGGTGCTCTCAATCAAACCAAAATCTGAGCCAAAGCCTAGTAAAGGGTCAAGAAAAACTAAACTAGACTGACGACGCACTCCTAAAGAATGGACTTTATTCCAAAGGAACCCTAGGTCTAAACCTAACAAACTATGGCTCTCTAGGTTTGACCTTGGGTCGGAGGATGGCATGCAGAGCATGAACACTTATCATGGGTGCCTAGTAGGTGCCATAAGGTCTTCCAGAAGTAGGTGGCAAACCTAATAGATTCTGACACGTAGTTCACTCTAAAGACTTCGACAAAGTATACTTGGATGGTGTAAGAAGCATTGGAAGTCCTAGAGAAAGGGAGGAGATATGAGGTGGAGTCTCGAATTACCTGTTGACTAAAGGTGGTGACCTGAAGGTTTGAATGGTGATCTATGAGTGTCAACTGGTCATCCTTACGAAAGAAAAAGTTTGCTACTCCCAGGAATGGATCAAGAGATGGTTCAAGAAGTAGCCTAGGACATGTGATTGCAACAATTAAGGTTTGCTCTCTAAGCAAATAATGATCCACTTTCTCAAGAACTGGATTAGAGAATGATTCATGGAAGGGCCTATGGATGATGACCTCAAGACTTGAAATTTGACCTATGGGTGCGGAAAGGTATACTCTATAGAAGGGTAGGTCAGTTGATGCAGAATGAAAGAAGAAATGTTGCGATGTGGAAGTAAATTAAGACTAATTCTTTTTTTTTTATATATATATATTTTCAAAAGTCGGCTTGACTCAAAGGAAAGTTAAACTAAATTGAAAGAAACTATGTAATAATTGAAAGGACAATTTAAAGGAACTAGATTATCAGAGTAGTTCAGAAGTTAAGGATCGCTGGGGGTTGAGAAACTCCCAAACCTAGGGTTTCGCTCTGAACATTCAACAGGACAGAAGTAAAGAGAAGAGAAGGGTTACAGACCAGGCAGTGATCTTCATAGAGTTTAGTGGAAGGACTCTCTTAAGCAGATTGTTGGATCTCCGGATTCAGATATCTTCGCAATGGATCCTCCAATACTGGTCCTTTGGCAGAGTTGGCTTCTCCTGAACTCAAGATCTGGGAAAGAAGAAGAACAATTTATGGAATCCAGATACTCAAGGAAGGATTTACGAGATTGAAGAACTTGAAAGCTGATGTTGCTGAAATCCGGATTCTCCTGGAGGCTGATCTGACTTCCTCTGGGAATTGCTCTGAATCTGAAGTATCCGGACTGGACCCGGATGATGGTGGTCGGCCTTGACTTGGAGAGGGTGGCCGTGAGAGATGGGGTAGGCTAGGGTTTGGTGGAAAGAAGAGGATGAAGGATGGCTAGGGTTCGGAAGTGAAGTGGCTAACCTAGGGTTTTGGGGTTGGAGATCTCACACCTCCTCAAGGTTCCTGGGGAACCCAGATTAACTCCCTCATGGAGCTCAACACCTGGATGCAAGTGCGGAAGAAAGAAACACAAAGCTTGCTCACACATAAATTGGATTCATTCATTAGATTTCATAAGATAAGTTCAAGTTACAAAAGGGGTCTAATATATAGACCTATAAGAAAAATCAAAACCATACAAGTTCCCATATGGGACTAATAGGACTAATATACACTTTAGGCATCAAATTCTCTTCCCTTGGCCAACCAAGACTCCTTCCATGAGTGAGCGGCCCAAAAACTCCAAGAAAACTTGAAAATCAGCTCCAAATGGCAGGTTATGGGGGTGTCCCCTAGTATCTGTCCATGAATCAAGGATTTTCCCTTCATGGTTTGGCTCTTTTGGACACCTCCTAGTCTTGCTCTACAAGTTTAGGCTTCTTCTTTTTATGGCTTTGGCACTTTAGGAAACTTTTGGATGCCTCCTTGATTTTCTCCCCAAGAAATGCTCTTTTCCCTTTTATAACATGGATTTTTTATGGAACATTATGGGGCACCTCCTTGATCCTCTCTTCAAGAAAATTTCTTGCCATCCTGGCTTGGGTTTATCTAGAAAGAAGTTGGCTCCTCCTTGGATTGAGGTATCTTGATGGATTTCTCCTCCAAGTGGTACAAGAAAAAGGGGAACTTACTTCTTATGGTGTGGGGACCAAAGACACTGGATGGAGATGTGGCAGGGAGTGTGGCACCCACTTGTAGCTGGACCATGGAAGAAAAAAATGTGGCACCCTATGGCAAAGGGAATAGAGCCAACCTGGACCTGGACTTGGTCTGAGTCAACTGACTCAACAAAAATTGAAATGACAAAATTACAGACTCAAAATTGGTTTGATCAGGTCAATCCTTATTACAAACCCTAATTTTCTTGGGCAAGATCAATCAGAGATCCAGATGGAACCCTGGAGTCTTCTTTTAATTCTGGTGCCCGCACCATCAGTCATGCGAAAGAAGGGGTCTGGGGTCATAAGGAGGACTTCTACAGGACTGGGTGAATCAATCCGCTAAAGATAAGGATGTTCAACTGAGATTACGGGAGAGACCTTAGTGGCTGGGCATGGGACAAGCTCCAATTGTAAGAGGCTTGATTCAGTCATCCTAAGGAGAGGATCTACCATAGGGTGGGCAAACTTAAACAGTTCAGTGCAAAGATCTTCAATTGGTACATGGGGAATGACTGTCATTAGAGGGTACGAACTGATAGCTCGGGCTAACACTATGAGTTCTTCCTGGGGGTATTTGACTAAAGGAACCTGGTTCTTACAAATCTCTTGAATTTCTGAACTAGGTCCTACCACTTGGTTACTTTCCAAGATCTCCTCAGGTAAGGAACCAATAGTATCGATGTCACATTCTTCAAGTTCTTCCCCCTCATATTCATCAACTAAACTCAAGCTAGCATCATATACTTCCTCAATGCCATCTTCAATGGGTTTCGGATCAATCAGAACTTGACTCAAGTTGGTAGAGGTTAGCTTTAAGTCCAAAGTACTTGATTGGTTATATCTTAAAGACCACTCATAGTCTTGGGCTTCTTGGTAGGCTCGGTCTAACTTATTGGTCTTTTCAAGGCATAGCTTCCTATAAATGTCTGGGTGTAACCCAACCCTAAACCTCGATGTGATCTGAGCTTCGGTCTCAATGGTATTGCATTTCATGTCATACCACTGGAAGTCCTCGATATATTTAGACACAGGCCTATTACCTTGTCGCAATTGGTACCATTGGTCTAAAAGTCTTTTCTCATAGGATCTACCTAGGTACCTATCTCTCAACTTACTTCTCATATCTCTCCACGTATATATTTCCTCTTTTCTTTGATAACACTCATGCTCAATAGCATACCAATGCGACCTAGCATGTTTGGTTAACTTGGTTTTGGCCAACCTAACTTGTCCTAATTCCGATATGTTAGTGCACTCAAAATACCGATCCATTTGTTCTTCCCACTTAATATATGTCTCTTGTCTTCCATCAAAAGTGGGTGCATAAGGTTCGGTGTTCCTAACGGGTCCCTTTTCTGAGTCAACCAAGTATGGATATAGGCTCCTAGGGTTATGCTTGGGATCACGGTATAAGGTCCTCCTAGGCTCCTGGCATGGGTGAGGTTGGGGCCCATTAAATTTTGGATCAGGGGTCCAATTTTGATGTCTACGTTTCTCAAGTCCCTGGGCTCGGTCTCCAAACTGGGTAAAACCCTCATGCATATCCTGACTCAATTTGGTCATACTTTCGGTAAGAGTTCTAATCATGGCCTCTAAATCAGGTTGGGTTTGACCAGGTTGGTAGGGTACTCCATTCCGGGTGGACATGATGATGGAAGAAAGCACACCAAATGAGACTCGACTGAAACGACTACGGGCTAACTAGACCTAGCGCACAAACTAGATGCCCAATCAGAGTGGCAAGCTAGCCTGTAGTAACTCGGGACTCAGCCAGGCAGGTGTAAGGGGAGTGTTAGGTCCCTAATTGCCAATCCTAGACACCAATCAGTGATTGGCCAGGTAGGCGGACCAGCACACAAGCCCTTCGAGATAGAATCCCTGAACTACCATTCTAGATACTGAGTACAAAGCACACACACAGTAACTAGACAAACTGACTCAACATTAGCCTAGACCCGACTTGTTGGTGTCCCTAGCCTACTAGGGCAAATTAAGTCTAATAAATTTTAAAATTAGGCTTAGGATTGAATGAATGGATGGTGGTTTTGGGCTAAGGAGAGGTTATCAACTCCTCTCCTTATCTTATATGCTCAATTGCCCTTAAGATGAATTAGGAGATGATCACTCAAAAAAATTGAATTGTAGAAACACAGAAACAGAATTTCTGTAATTTAACTTTTAGAAATTTTGCTGGAACCAATAAATTACAATAAAATCATGTAAAATAGATTCAATTATACTAGTTCCAACAAAATAAAAATTATACAATTTTGAGTTACCTTTAATGAGAAACAATTCTTGTAACAGGGTAGTTACAGACTAAAAATAGAATGCTTCTCCCGTTTACAATTCCTGCTATGAAGTTGTAACCCAGCGGATCCCCTACACGCCCTAGGAACACCCCATGGAATGGGAAGAGGAGGCTTGCACCTCGCTTCATTCCTAGGACCGGACATCCTGGGGAGTCTACGTCGAGCAGACAAAGTAAAAAAGAGAGACACTCAAAACATGCAAGCAAGTCAGAAACCCTAGACAGGGCTCTGATACCAAAATTGATGCAGAACGAAAGCTCTGATACCAAAAATGAAGCAGAACAAAAAAAGATGATGCGATGCGAAAGTAAATTAAGACTAATTTTTTTTTTTTTTTTTATATATAAATTTAGAAGTCGGCTTTGACTCAAAGGAAAGTTAAACTAAATTGAAAGAAACTAAATAATAATTGAAAGCACAATTTTAAGGAATTAGATTATCAGAGTAGTTCAGAAGTAAAGGATCGCTGGTGGTTCAGAAACTCCCAGACCTAGGGTTTCGCTCTGAACTTTCAACAGGACAGAAGTAAAGAGAAGAGAAGGGTTACAGACCAGGCAGTGATCTTCATAGAGTTTAGTGGAAGGACTCTCTTGAGCAGATTGTTGGATCCCCGGATTAAGATATCTTCGCAATGGATCCTCCAATACTGGCTCTTTGGCAGAGTTGGCTTCTTCTGAACTCAAGATCTGGGAAAGAAGAAGAACAAGTTATGGAACCAGATACTCAAGGAAGGATTTACCAGATAGAAGAACTTGAAAGCTAATGTTGCTGAAATCCTGATTCTCCTAGAGGCTGATCTGACTTCCTCTGGGATTTGCTCTATCTTCGAAGTAGCCAAACTAGACCTGGATGCTGGTGGTCAGCCCCTACTTGGAGAGAAGGGCCGTGAGAGATGGGGTAGGCTAGGGTTTGGTGGAGTGAAGAGGATGATGGGCGGCTTGGGTTTGGAAGTGAAGTGGCTAACCTAGGGTTTTGGGGTTGGAGATCTCACACCTCCTCAAGGTTCCTGGGGAACCCGGATTTACTCCCTCATGGAGCTCAACACATGAATACAATTGTGGAAGAGAGAAACATAAAGTTTGCTCACACATAAATTGAATTCATTCATCAGTGGTTCTCTAAAACTTACAAGAGGGGTTTATTTTATAGGTCTTTACAAGAGGTCAGGGTTTTACATCTTTCCATATGGGACTAATAGGATGGATCTTCAAATTAGTCTTGTAGAATCAAATCCTTCTCATATGGCCAGCCAAGAGCTTCCATAAGTGTTGATTGGTGGCTCCAAATGGTAAGTAGGTGGCGCCTCATAGCCTTGCTCTTCAAGAACAATTTTTTTCCTTCCATGGCTCAACTCTTTTGGACACCTCCTTTTCTTTCTCCCCAAGTCATGGCTCTTCCCAACTTTGCTTTGATCTTTTTAGGCATGGATTGGGCGCCCCCTTGAAGTGCTCCCCAAGAAATGCCTCTTTCCTTTTTTAGCTTGGCCTTTTAAGGTATATATGGGGTGCCTCCTTGATTTTGGCTTCAAGAAAAATTCTTGCTCCCTTGGGTGTGGGGACCAAGACACTGGGATGGAGATGTGGTGCCTCCTGGACTCTGGCATGTGGCTGGGAGTGTGGCGCCCACTTGCTTGGGCTTGCGAGAAAATGTGGCACCCTGGAGAAGACCTAGACCACTTACTAGGACTTGTACCGAGTCAACATGACTCAACAAAATTTAAATTGCAGGGAAATACAGACTCAAAAAAATTGAGTTGACCAAGTCAACCCTTATTACAAAACCAGAAAACCCTAATTCTTCGGGCAAGGTCAATCAGAGATCCAGATAGAGCCCTGAAGTCTTCTTCTGAATCTGGTGCCCGCACCAGTCTCTCGGTCGATGCTAGTCACCGGAAGACATGGAACGGTGGGAGGGAAGAAGGGAGGAAACAGAATTTCAGAACTTGTTTTTCAGCAAAACAGAGTTCATCTTCCTTCAAATTTGAGCACCAGAAAACAGGGATAAAGGCTTGATTTCTCTTCCTTCCACTCACCAAAACCCAGCCCTCAATTTTACCGGTGGAAAGGGAAAGAAATTCTGCTAGCAAAAAGAACTCTCACAGCCTTTTTTTTTCTCACATGGTGAAGTCTCTTAACCTTTGAACCAGGGGACTGCTGGCTTTTAAATGGAACCAGCAGCAGAGGAGAAAAAGAAAACGCTGGGAGGCCAATAGACGTCGGAGGCTAAAACACCAATTAACAGCCATTAGTACTATTAAAAAGGGTTAAAGGCTAATCAGGTGGAAGGGAGAGGAGAAGATGTCGAATAACGTCCGACGGTTGGAATCCGCCCAGCGAGATGAAAGACCTTGTAAACCGGTCAAAGGAGGAAAAAACCAACGGTTCAAAAATTCTGGTTCAATCCTATTAAAACCAATGGTTCAAACAAATCCCATTAAACCCAATGGTTCAAACAAATTGAACCGGTTCAAGCCCAAATAAATTTGGTTCAATTGGTTCACAACCAATTGGAGGCCGAATTTATCTCCGAATCAGTTCAAAATTGATTCAGAAAAATCCTGGCGCAGACCTGGTCAGCCCGGAACAATTTTTGGTTGACACAAACAAGGGCAGGACTGGGAAAATTATGCTCAAAAAATTACCGTATCCATAAAACCGAGATGATTCCCAATCGTAATCGGTACCCGGATCAGAGAGTTATCCTCTATGGTGTGTGACCTCATAGGTTCGAACCTAAACGGTAGCACTGGAATAATTTCAGTACCAGCACAGGAAACCATCTAGCAATGGGTCCCGGCATCCGTATAGGTCGAAGATGCGGGAGCATACTATCGAACCTCTGGCATATGGTTACTGTATAATTCATCCCTTTGACCTCTAATGCTCAAGAGGACTGATATTGGGCTGCCAACCCAGACTGAGTCAGTCGACAACGTGTCTCAATCTTGCAAGCCCAGTGACTCTTCACTAGGACTACCCCAGCCGAGGATTTGCTAAATTGAGATACAGCGAGACATTCAATCCAAACTATTTGGACAGGTTAATTCCATCTTGGTCCATCACTACTCCACAAGTACTTGCCTGTACCCAGAAACCTTCCGTCACCAGATTAAAAATCCAGGTAGTCCGGTACCAAAGCATAGGGAGTTGCTTGCAAGCTACCATGATGACCTCAGGTCAGAGGGACACATATACCCATATCCTATCATGAGTATCCCTTTGGCATAAAGGGGTTTCACTGAGTCACGTTCAATGAGATATCATATATTCCACTTGCATATCACATCAGTGTTACCACACTCATTTGGTCAAGAGGACAACCAAACGATGTGAACTGCAACAACCTATACTTGATATATTTCCATCCAGTACAATATATCCTTTGGTTGTGAACAGGGTTTAAGGACCAGTCGATACATCCTCTCTGTATCGAAGTCAGTGTAGCCCTAAGGACTTCATCACATGGAAAGAGTTCATTTTTAGGGAAATTCAATATGTGATGAGCTGCCAAACATTAATTTTATTAATTCATAAAATGAATACAATACTCAGCACAACCGTCTACAACCCAGGCGATTGGCTTTGGGACACAATTCCCAATAATGATAACACCTTGTAGTTTCTCTTTTTGTAATACTACTAACTAGGTATTAGATATAGGATGTCAAATTTATATTTGCAATTCTTTGCAGGGACTTCAAGTTAGTAGAACATTCAAGGATGGCAAGAGGTTCTTAAACATGGGAAATGAAAGCCGAGTTCCTGTTCTAGTGTTGGGAGTCGTTAAACATGTTTTCGAGTCCTGTACTATTATTTTAAATGAATGTTATTTTTGTCCATCTTTCATTTTGAATGTCATTTTTGTATGTCAATTGGCCATGTATGGTTATGAACTATCAATAAAGAATGACATTTGCAAAATCATTTGGAATGGTTCTATAATTTTGATTGGACAAATACGTGATGGCATTTATGTACTATCGTGACCTGTTAGTGTAATGTACGCGTCTAGCAAATGCCCTAGGATAGATAATGTTAGCGAAGCATACCTATGGCATTATAGGCTAGGTCATATCAACAGGAATAGGATAAAAATGTTGAAAACCGAGGGTCTCCTCGATTTTAGTGAAGATAGTTTACTTCCAACCTATGAGTCCTATCTTCTTGGAAAAATGACTAAGTCACCTTTTATTGACAAATGTGAACGAGCAAAAGAAATTTTAAGTCTGGTACATACTGATGTATGCGGACCCATGAATATTTGTGCCAGGGATGGGTACGTTTATTTCATTATGTTTGCAGACGACCTTTTAAGGTACAGTTATGTCTTCTTTATGAGACAAATCAGAGTCATTTGAAATGTTCAAACGATATTGTAGTGAAGTAGAAAAAGAAATTGAAAAGTGTATCGAAACCCTTCGATTCAATCAAGGCGGTAAATACCTTTTCGGCAAGTTTCTAACATATCTCATGGAGAATGGGATTCTCTCTCAATGGACACCTCTAGGGACACCTCAATTAAATGGAGTGTCTAAGAGGAGGAATCAAACCCTATTAGACATGGTTCGGTCCATGATGGGCTTTGCTTTTCTGCCGGTATCCTTTTGGGGATATGCTCTAGAATCTGCATGTTACCTTCTGAATAGGGCTCTAAGTAAGTCCATTAGTAAAATACCATATGAGATATGGACTGGACGTAAGATGACACTATCACACCTTTGGCTTTAGCGGTGCCCGGCTTTTGTAAAACATTTTAAAACAGACAAAGTTGGACCTAGGTCTGACCGGTGCCTATTTGTTGGGTATCCAAAGGAGTCTAAGGGGTATTACTTCTACTTAGTTGAGGAACAAAAGTTATTCATCGATCTTAGGGCTATCTTTTTGGAAAAGGAGGTCCTTAGTGAAGGGACTATAGTTGCTAAAATTGAACTTAGTGAAGTTCGACAAGTAGAAGAACCATCACACTTAAGGGACAACATAGAACCGATTGTGATTAGATCACACCCAGAGCCTACTCAGGAACCATTAAGGAGATCTGGTAGAGTACCGAGCTGACCAGATAGATACTACAGTTTCTTGGTCCAGGAAGGTGATCCCGTTGAACTCGATGAGAACAATGAGGATTCGATCACCAATATGGATGCGTTGCAGAGTTCCGACTCTAAGAAATGGCTAGGAGCCATGAAATCTGAAATGGAGTCCATGGAGATCAACAATGTATAGACATTGATTGATGCACCTGAAGGGATAAAACCCATTAGGTGCAAATAGATTTTTAAGAGGAAAAGGGGCGCAGACGGGCAGGTGTAGACCTATAAAGCCTATCTGGTTGGCAAGGGGTATCGTCAACATTATGGTGTTGACTATGACAAGAGGTTCTCTCATGTGGCAATGCTCAAATCCATTCGGATCATGCTTGCTTTCGTGGCACACTTTGACTATGAAATCTGGCAAATGGATGTCCAAATAGCTTTCTTGAATGGTGAGCTGGAACAGGAGGTGTATATGATACAACCTGAAGGGTTCACATCCACAAACGAGTCAAAGGTATGCAGGCTTCAAAAGTCCATCTATGGACTGAAGCAAGCATCAAGGAGTTGGAACATGCGATTTGATAAATGTATCAAGTTGTATGACTTCGTTAGAAATGGAGAAGAACCTTGCATTTATAAATGGACTAATGCATCTGTGATTGTGTTCCTTGTATAGTCCTATTTTTTTAATTACTTTGTATGGTCCACTACTACGGGCATGTAACTTTTTCATGGTTCCAAGTGGGAACCGTTCAGGTCATAGTCTAACCATTACAAAGTCTCCTTCAGTGTATTCTTTGAGTCTTCTTTTTTTTTCTTAAAATATTCATTGCTTTCACTAATAATTTTTTTTTAACAATATTCATGTAAACCCTAAGCTACAACTGGGTTTGTCCTTTGGTCAGGTGGGTGACATGCAGATGAGAATAGTGCATGGATTCCTACTAAATGCCATAGGGTTTTCCAAAAGTAAGTGGCAAACCTAATATGCTCAAAAGATGTATGCAACATACTAACCTCTATAAAATGTAATCTAATGGTCCTAAAACATGGGAAGCTTTAAGAAAAGGTAGAAATTAGGATGTGGATTTGGGGATGACTTCGTAGGGTAAGAAAGAAGAAAAGGATTCGGAGATTTATCCTAGACGAATGGGGTTGACCTTAAGGGTTTGTGGTATAGCTACAGGGTCTACCTTAAAGATGAATGGGTCACTAATCTCACGGAAGAGATCTTCAATTAGAGTCAAAGGGGTGACCTCAGCTTGAGTGGTGTGGGCACCAGATCTCTGATTAGGATTTAATTTTTAGGTCTTGTAATAAGGCTTCAAGCCTAAACCTAGTAATTTTCTTTAGCTTTGAATTGAGTCTCATACTTTGACCAATTGCGTCAAATTGTGTCCTGTACTGAGTCCAGTCTGTATTGAGTCAATTTTGTCCTGTACTGAATCCGGTCAGAGTCAATTTGAAGTATGGGTCCAAGCAAGATTGGTCTTAAAAATCTAGTCACTTTGGAGCCAAGCCTGGAAGGAAGCCAACTCAGCTCAGGGGCCCACCTCTTCATCCTATATGGCACCATGTCAACATGCCAAGTGGGCTACAAATTTCAGATTCTTTAACGCCCAAAGGGGGGACACAATACTTGATACACTCCCTTTTTCCCTCCCCAAATCAAGCTATTTTTCAACAATGGGTGGTCGACCAAGAGAAGGTCAAAGGAAATTTGAAATATGGAGAATTTGAATCCCTTGCTTCAAGCCCTCCTATCAAGCTATCTTCCCAAACTACATGAATAACTATGGAAGGAAGGCAAGAATCCATGGGTGCCTTCATCTCCCACTCCCCACATCTTGTCTTATTCCAAAGTTGGATGCACAACCAAGGAAAGGAGGAGAACACATGCCTTGCTACAAGCCCCACATCAAGTCTTCTTCCAAAATAAGAGATCAACCTACCAAGTCAAGGGCGCCAAGATCCGTCTTCCAAGCCTCAAGTCAAGCCCCATAAAATCAAATCCAAAGTCTTGGTCGGCCAAAAGAGAGAATTCTAAATTTTTTTGGGCACCTCTTCAAAGAGGACTTGTATTTTCATTTGAAATTCAAATGGGGTCCTAAGATGCCTATAAACAAGACCTTACCCCTCCTTTGTATTCTTGATTGATATTGAATGAAACAAAAAAATACAAGTTTGTGAGAGCCAATCTCTCTTTAGTTGCCTTCATTTACTAGGAACGTCGATCTCCATAAGGGAGCACCTTCGCCTTCGGGCATCGAGAGGTGTGAGGCCTCAAGTTACCGTGTCTTCCACAACTCCATCCTCTAACTTTGAATCGGAGCCCATTGGGATCATCCACCCGGGCACCTAGCAAAAAGACTCCACCCATCACCACCTCAACTCTCTTTCCTTCTTCTATTGATATCTTTTGATCAAAACCTAACTCTTCTTCTTTGAATGCTCGTAGGTCTTCCAGGTGCCAAGAACACGGAATCAGCCTTCCTTGCCTTCGTGACCTCTGGACTGAAAGCCTGTGCATCCGCAGGGTAGAGGGTCGATCATTCAGGCCGCATCCGCGAGAGTGAGTGATCTCGGCATCGGATGCTTCAGATCTTTGAGGTTTGCAACCCTAGACTCCTAAGTAGGTATTGTTCTGAGAGCTAAGTCCTACGAGATTTCTCAATCCCGGTGTCCTCTATTTATCATTACTTAGGAACTACTTGCTAGCTTGAGGTTCTTGTTAATATAGAACCCTAGATCTACTCTTACTTGTTTTCGAGAATCCAAAGAAAATCATTAAAACCTAAAAATCGTAAAACAAACAAATCACTTGCATCATCCTTCATCTTTGCTTTTAGTTAGTCCCCCATCATTTCTGGTATCAGATCATGGTTAGGACTTAGCACTTCTTAAGTACCTGGATTAGGTGCTTCACCAGGCCATCCGGTCTTAGGAGAAAAGTAGGGTTTCAAGACCCTCTCTTCCCATTCCACGGGGATCTTTTAAGGCGTGTAGGGGTGCCACTATGATTGACCTTCGAAGGGGAATACAAGAAGAATAGATTTTTTTTTTTTAAAAAAAAATTTGCATCTTAGATCTCATCTTTAAATTTCTGCATTTTTCCGTTTATAAATATGGTATGTAGTTTTGAATATTTCTGTTTGCAAGAATCTCTGAATTTTCTGATTTTTATTTTGTTAGATCACACGTAATTGATAATATTTTTAATAATTTTCTTAGATTTTATTACATCTTTTAAAATTTTTACAAGTCGGAATACAACCTGAGAAGAAGTTCTATTCTGAGAATTTCAGAAATTGCATTTTCTTATGTTTACATTTCTTAGATAGTTTAATTTGCATTTAGCTTTATCTCAAGTCATTTCCATCATCTTATTTCTGCTATCATCCACAAAAAAAACCAAATAAATATATATATAAGTTAGATTCATCTCATTAGAGTATTTGTTTGCCATCATCTTCATAAATCATTTAAGGGCAGCAATTTGACATAGGGTCAGGATTTCATTACCTGTCCCTAGTCCAAAAAAATTACTAACCTGCATCACGAACCCAACCTCTAACTAAAACTGAGTAGATACTTAATTTGCTCTAGAGAGCTTAGGGACACCAACTGGTCGAGTCAAGACTAAGTGTCTATTCATGGAGTCAGCCCATTAAGTGTGTGCTGCTGCTCTTGGTGTCTAGGCTTGGTGATTCAGGGCTTATGAGTTGGTCCGCCTACCTGGCCAATCCTAGATTGGTGTCTAAGGTTGGCATTCAGGGACCTCCACTCCCCTACACCCACCTGGCCAAGAACAGAGTTACTATAGACTGGTTTGCCACCCTGACTTAGGCAACTAGTTGAGATTCTAAGTCTAGTAGATCATAGACGATTTTGCATGCTTGACTCATGTCGACTAGATTAGGAGTCCCTTATCATCCCCATCATTCCCAATCAAGTGAACCCATGGAGAATGAACGAGAAGATCAATTAAAGGTCATCATTGAACAATTGGCTAGGATGAATAGAAAGCTTGATAAGTATGAAGATAGATTTGAAGCCCGCAAGGCCCATGCTAAATCTTACTCCTCTAGGCCCAATTCCCTTGATCCAAGAGCCTATGATCATGATCTTGCACCTGAGTCTAACCCTAGGAGCCCATACCCATACTTGGTTGACTCCGAGGAAGGACCCATTAGGAGCACCGAACCTTATCCATCCAATTTTAATGGAAGCCTAGTCCCTGAGGTGTATATCGATTGGGAAGAACAAATGGATCAGTATTTTGAGCGCACTAACATATCAGAATTAGGACAGGTTAGGTTGGCCAAAACCAAGTTCATCCAACATGCTAGGTTGCATTGGTATGTTATTGAGCATGAATGTTATCACAAAGGAGAAGAAATAAGTACTTGGAGAGACATGAGAAGTAAGTTGAGAGATAAGTACCTAGATAGATTCTATGAGAAAAGACTTTTAGACCGATAGGACCAACTGAGACAGGATGATAGGCCAGTGTTTGAGTATATCAAAAAATTCCAGGAGTTAGTCAGGAGATGTAACATCACTGAATCTATGTTTGAGACGATAGCTAGGTTTCGAGATGGTCCACGTAGGGATATCCAGCAGGAACTTCTCCATTGGAAGATTTATCGCCTGGAAGAAGTATATGACATTGCTAGGGAATTAGAGTTATATCAAAGAAAATTCATGAACTACCAAGTTAAGCCTAGCAGGGTTAGTACCTTTGAACCCAAACCCAACCCTACTCAACTTCCCTTAGACCAACCAACTTCTACTGTCCCATTAGTTCATATGAATGATAGGGACAAGAACCCTGAAGTACAAATTAAGTGCATTAATATTCAAGACTTAGGGTATCCCCAGACTGAAAAGTTTCAGGAAGAAAAGATTGAGCCCATTGAGAATTTAAGTGGAGAAACCCTTGAGCCTAGTGAGGAATCCAAAGAAAACATCTCTGAATCAAGCCTAGTGAGGAAGTGTGATATAGATGAACCGAAGGTTGAAGTCATCAAGGAATCAAAGGATAAAGATCCTGAACCCACCACAGAATTTTAAAAAGAAATGACCAAGTCAGGATCAAACAAAATCGATGATAGTGAAGGTTCTTAAGTATCGCCCATAGAGAAGGTCCAAGAGCAAGAAGAAGACAGTAGTTTAGAGGACTTTCTAGATAAACTTTCCAAAGACCTTCCTGATAACCTTCCACCTTCTCGGAGCACCCAGCCTATCCTAGAACTTGCACCTGTAGATCCTCCTAGTACTAATCATGAGGTTAGGATGAGTGCACCCATAAAACAATGTCCAAATTTTGAGGTTATCCTGAATAACCAATGTCTGTTTCATGCTGCCTAGGTTGCCCCAAGACTCCGACTCCTATCTCCTACCCCTCCCTGAGCCTTCTCACATTTCTAGAGCCATGGGGTTGCATTTTGTTAAGATTACTAGGCTGCATGACTCCTTAGAACCCATCCCTTTTGCCATTTAGTTCTGGTATACTTTATGGCATTTGTTAGGGATCTATTAAAATTTTTCTTGTGCATACCAGACCTGGGTCAAGCCTAGTGAGTCAATAATCTATTAGGTTTAGGCTCTAGAGAGTCCAATAAAATTCCACTCTATAGGAATGTTTAGTTGAGTAAGCATTTTGCATCATGTTAGGATTCTGTATTAAGCACTAATTTTTAAAATAATTTGACTGATTCCCGAAAGTAAACCAAAGAGTTTGATCAAAGGGATTTTGTAATGATTAGGCTTAGTCCAAAATGGTTTCCATCTGGAACTTTTAAGAAACTTCATGCTCGTGGAGCTGGCCCCTTTAGAGTGATAAAAAGAGCTGGCCCTAATGCCTATGTGCTTGAGTTACCCTGGATTATGGCATTAGCTCGACTTTCAATACCCCATGCTTAGTCGAGTTTTGGGAACCATCAAACATACCCAGTGAGCAATTTGGGCCTAACTGGTGTGGGCACCAGACTCAGAAGAAGACTTCAGGGCTCCATCTGGATCTCTAATTGACCTTGCCCGAAGAATTAGGATTTCTGGTTTGTAATAAGGGTTGACTTGATCAGCTCAATTTTAGCTTGAGTCTGTATGTCCCTGCAATTTAATTTTGTTGAGTCATGTTGACTCAGTAGTGGTCTAGGACTTCTCCAGGGTGTCACATTTTCTCCCAAGGCCAAGCAAGTGGGCGCCACACTCCCAGCCACACGCCTGAGTCCAGGGGGCGCCACATCTCCATCCAGTATGCTCTGGTCCCCACACCACAAGATAGCAGGTCCCTTCTCTCATGCGCCACTTAAGGAGAAGACAATCTGGGATCCACAATTCAAGGGGGCGGCCAAAGGGTTTCCCTAAGAGCCAAGCTATGAAAAGAAAGGAGCAAAGCTTGGGGAGGAAGACTAGGAGGCGCCCAAGTAATTCCAAAAAAAACCAGGTATAAAAGGAAGGAAATTTCTTTTGAAGAGCAAGGTTAGGAGGCACCCAAATACTTCCAAATAAGACCGAGCATGGAAGGAAAAATATTTTTTCTTGAAGAGCAAGGCTAGGAGGCGCCACCCACTTTTCTTTTGAAGCCACCAATCAACATTTTTGGAACATTTTGGCCGGCCATATGTGTGGGAATTGATCCTACAAACCTAATTTGAAGATCCACCCTATTAGTCCCATATGGGAAGATGTAAAACCCTGCTCTCTTGTAAAGTCCTATAAATTAAACCCTTCTTGTAAATTTGAAAGTTATCTGATGAATGAATCCAATTTATGTGTGAGCAAACTCTGTGTTTTCTCTCTTCCGCACTTGCATCCAGGTGTTGAGCTCTATGAGGGAGTAAATCCGGGTTCCCCAGGAACCTTGAGGAGGTGTGAGATCTCCAACCCCAAAACCCTAGGTTAGCCACTTCACTCCAAAACCCTAGCCACCCATCATTCTCCTCAATCCACCAAACCCTAGCCTACCCCACCTCCCATGGCCACTCTCTCCAAGTCAAGCCAACCACCAGCATCCGGGTCCAGTCCGGATACTTTAGATTCAGAGCAAATTTCAGAGGGAGCCAGATCAACCTTCAGGAGAATCCGAATTTCAGCAACATCATCTTTCAAGTTCTTCAATCTGGTAAATCCTTCCTCGAGTATCTAATTCCATCACTTGTTCTTCTTCTTTCCCAGATCTTGAGTTCAGGAGAAGCAGACTCAGCCACAGGACCAGTATTGGAGGATCCATTGCGAAGATATCCAAATCAGAGGATCCAACAATCTGCTCGAGAGAGTTCTTCCACCAAACTCTGTGAAGATCACTGTCTGGTCGGTAACCCATCTCTTCTCTTTATTTCTGTCATGTTGAAAGTTCAGAGCGAAACCCTAGGTCTGGGAGTTTCTCAACCCCCAGCGATCCGTTACTTCTGAACCACTCTGATAACCTAGTTTCTTTTAAATTGTGCTTTCAATTATTACCTAGTTTCTTTCAATTTAGTTTAGCTTTCCTTTGAGTCAAAGCCAATTTCTAAAAATATATAAAAAAAAAGAATTAATCTTAATTTATTTCCGCATTGCATCATCTCTTCTTTCGTTCTGCATCATTTTTGGTATCAGAGCCCTGTCTAGGGTTACTGTCTTGTTTGCTTGTTTGAGTGTCTCCCCTTTTTACTTTGTCTGCTCGAAGTAGACTCCCCAGGACATCCGGTCCTAGGAACGAAGCGAGGTGCAAACCTCCTCTTCCCATTCCACGGGGTGTTCCTAGGGCGTGTAGGGGATCCGCTGGGTTACAACTTCGTAGCAGGAATTGTAAACGGGGGAAGCACTCTGTTTTCAGTCTATAACTATCCTGTTACAGGAATTGTTTCTCATTGCAAGTAACTCCAAATTGTATAATTTTTATTTTGCTGGAACCAATATAATTGAAGCTATTTTAAATAATTTTCCTGTGATTTATTGGTTTCTATGAAATTTCTGAGAGTTAAATTACTGCAACTCTATTTCTGTGTTTCTGCAATTCAATTTTTTGAGTGATCATCTCCTAATTCATCTTAAGGGCATTTGAGCATCTAAGATAAGGGGAGGAGTTGATAACCTCTTCTTAGCCTAAAACCACCATCCACTCATTCGATCCTAAGCCTAATTTTAAAATTTATTAGACTTAATTTGCCCTAGTGGGCTAGGGACATCAACAAGTCGGGTCTAGGCTAGTGTTGAGTCAGTTTGTCTAGTTACTCTGTGTGTGCTTTGTACTCAATGTCTAGAATGGTGGTTCAGGGATTCTATCCCGAAGGGCTTGTGTGTTGGTCCGTCTACCTGGCCAATCACTGATTGGTGTCTAGGATTGGCATCTAGGGACCTATCACTCCCCTTACACCTGCTTGGCTGAGTCCCGAGTTACTACAGGCTAGCTTGCCACTCTGATTGGGCATCTAGTTTGGGCTCTAGGTCTAGTTAGCCCGTAGTCATTTCAGTTGAGTCTCATTTTGTGTGTTTGCTTGCATCATCATGTCCACCCGGAATGGAGTGCCCTACCAACCTGGTCAAACCCAACCTGATTTAGAGGCCATGGTTAGAGCTCTTACTGAAAGTATGAACAAATTAAGTCAGGATATGAATGAGAATTTTACCCAGCTTAGGGATCGAATCTAAGTACTTGAGGAACCTAGGCATCATAATTGGACTCCTGACCCAGATTTTAATGTGCCTCAACCTCACCCACACCAGGAGCCTAGAAGTCCTTTATACAGAGATCCTGAACCTAATCATAGGAGGCCTGACCCAGAGCCTGAAGACAGAGATGATAGGTTCATTCGGAATATAAAATTAGATGCACCCACTTTTGATGGTAGCTTAAACCCTAAGGTGTATTCTGATTGGGAGGGTGAGATGGACCAGTACTTTGAGTGGTATGCCATGTCTGAGGAGAGGAAGTTCAAGTTTGCCAAGATGAAGTTGGTATGTCAAGCTAGGTTATACTGGGTGAACATTGAGCTAACCACTAGAAGACGAAACGTTGAGCCCATAACCACTTGGCATGGTATGAAAGAGAAGCTTAGAGATAAGTACCTACCCATTTCATACCAGCAGAATCTGTTAGACCAATGGCAAACTTTGAAACAAGGAAACCGATCTGTATCAGACTACATAACCACCTTTGATGAATACCTGATGAGATGTGATGTGAGTGAAGCCCATGAGGTCACTTTGTCTAGGTTTAGGGCTGGACTTAGGGAAGACATAAAGAGGGAGTTGTTTCTGAGAGAGGTTACTGACCTAGACCAAGCCTATCAGATTGCACTAAACACTGAGAAGTTTCAAAGAGGACCCTTGCCTTCTAGGGTTAGTGCCCCAATCCCAAGAAATGGACCTAGCCAAGTTAACCCTAGCAAGCCTAATCAGTGTATTCCCACCCCTAGGCCCATGGACAAAGGTAAGGAACCTGACACCCAGAGAACCCCTAGTATCATCTGTTTTAAGTGCCAGAAGCCCGGTCATATCTCCAACCAGTGCACAGCCATAGCTTGTTTTATGTGCCATAGGGTAGGTCATGTTTCTAGCCAGTGCCCTCGTAGATCCCTTTACATAGAAGAAGGAGAAGAAGAGAATTTTGGGCCCAATGAAGAGTTTGAAGAAGAAGTTTATGAGGCCGGAATGAATTTGGTTGATGAGTATGAAGGAGAGGAGGAATCCACAGAGTCTGACCAATTAGGGGTTGTGAGATGCATCCTGTCCCAGAATAGAGTTCAGGAAGATTGGCGTAGGACTAACATCCTACAGACTTTCCTTAAACTAGGTGATAAGGTATGTAAAATCATCATAGATAGTGGGAGCTGTGTGAATGGCATTTCTACTAGCACTGTCAAAATGTTAGGCTTAACCCCAGTCCCCCACCCCAACCCCTATAAGGTTTCTTGGGTAGACTCTGCCTCTATACCTATCCAGTCTAGATGTCAAGTCCAAATCCAAATGCAATCCTATCAAGAGAAGATTTGGTGTGATGTTTTGTCCATGGGGGTGAGCAGTATAATTCTTGGAAGACCTTGGTTATATGATCATGATGCCACCCTCTTAGAAAAATCCAACACCTGTGTCTTTAGTTTTAATGGGAAGAAAATCACAATCCATTCAGTCCCTCCTAAGGACAAGGTAGCTAAGGGACCCAATAAGGTTAGAGAGATGAAGACTGGAGTGAACCTAATTAGTGCTAAGGATCTAGAACAAGAAATTCATAGTGGTTCACCTATTTGGATGTTGACTGCTAAGGAACTTAGGACTCCTACACCCTCAAAGCCTCCTCAGGAAGTTAAACCTTTGTTAGAAGAATTTAAGGATGTTTTTCCCGAGGATCTGCCGGACCACCTTCAACCTCTTAGGGATATCCAGCATTCCATAGATTTAGTCCCAGGAGCTACTTTACCCAACTTGCCCTATTATAGGATGAATCCATCTGAGCATAAGGAACTGCAAAAGCAGGTTGGAGAATTATTGAGGAAGGGGTTCATTAGAGAGAGTCTTAGCCCTTGTGCAGTCTCTGCACTTCTGACCCCAAAGAAGAATGGCACGTGGAGAATGTGTGTTGATAGTCGTGCCATCAATAAAATCACAATCAAGTATAGGTTTCCCATCCTTAGACTAGATGACATGCTAGATATGATGGCCAGTGCAATGGTTTTTTCTAAAACTGATCTCAAGAGCGGCTATCATCAGGTTAGGATTAGACCAGGGGATGAGTGGAAAACTGCTTTCAAAACTAAGGATGGTCTTTATGAATGGGTTGTTATGCCATTTGGGTTGTCCAATGCCCCTAGTACTTTCATGAGGATTATGACCCAGATACTTAGAGCTTTCATAGGAAAGTTTGTAGTGGTCTATTTTGATGACATCCTGATCTATAGTAAGACCCTTGCAAATCACCTAGGCCACCTTAGACAAATCTGCCAAGTTTTGAGGAATGATAGACTCTACGGTAATCTCAAAAAGTGTGAATTCATGACCAGTAGAATTATCTTCCTTGGTTTTGTAGTAACCCCTGACGGCGTGGCTGCCGATCCAGAAAAGATTAGGTCCATAGTAGAATGGCCAGAGCCGACCAGTGTGCATGAAGTCAGAAGTTTCCACGTCTTGGCTACCTTCTATAGGCAATTCATCAAGGGGTTTAGTACTGTAGTTGCTCCTATCACAGATTGTATTAGGAAGGGAGAATTCCAGTGGACTAAAGCAGCCCATAAAGCCTTCCTAGATCTTAAGGATGGGATGACCCAGGCACCCATTTTGAGGTTACCCGACTTTTCAAAGGTATTTGAGGTTGCCTGTGATGCTTCAGGAGTGGGCATAGGTGGAGTCCTAAGCCAAGAGAACCATCCCGTAGCATTCTTTAGTGAAAAACTTTATGATGCTAAGCTTAGGTATTTTATCTATGATAAGGAATTTTATGCGGTAGTGCAAGCTTTGCGTTACTGGAGACATTATTTGCTACCGCAAGAATTTGTGCTATTTTCGGACCATGAGGCTCTTAGATTCTTGAATTCCCAGAAGAAGCTTAACCCTAGGCATGCTAAGTGGGTAGAGTATATCCAGTCCTATACTTTTGTTTTAAAACATAAGGCTGGGTTTGAAAAAAGGTAGCTGATGCCCTTAGTCGTCGATCTTTGTTATTGAATTCTATTAGGGCTGAAGTCATAGGGTTTGAACAGATCAAAGAGGAATATGAGTCATGTCCGGATTTTAAGACTGTGTACCAGGATCTAACTCAAGGACCATCTAGTGATCATAAGGATTATACCCTTTTAGATGGCTTTCTGTTCTTTAAGAATAGGCTTTGCATCCCTAAAACTTCTCTTAGGGAATTTTTGATTTGGGAAATTCATGCTGGAGGTTTAGCTGGCCATTTCGGAAAAGACAAGACCATCCTAGCTATTGAAGACCACTTTTTCTGGCCTAGCTTAAAAAGAGATGTAGCACACATTGTGGCTAGGTGTCGGACCTGCGTTGTTGCCAAACAGCGAAAATAGAACACTGGCCTTTATACCCCACTCCCTGTCCCAGATCGTCCTTGGCAAGATGTGAGCATGGACTTTGTGTTAGGTTTGCCTAAGACCCAGAGGAGGCATGACTCTATCTGTGTTGTAGTCGACCAATTTTCCAAGATGGCCCATTTCTTGCCTTGTTCCCAAACATTTGACGCGTCTAAGGTGGCCACCCTGTTCTTTAATGAGATAGTTCGACTCCATGGCCTACCTAAGACCATTGTTTCAGATAGGGATGTCCGGTTCACCAGCTATTTCTGGAAAACCCTTTGGCATAAGTTAGGGACAAAACTTAAGTTTTCAACCGCCTATCATCCCCACACTGATGGCCAAACCGAAGTAGTAAACCATAGTTTAGGCAATCTGTTAAGGTGTCTTGTTGGTGAAAATATTAGGAACTGGGATTTGTACTTACCTAGAGCTGAATTTGCATACAATGACTCGGTCAATTGGTCTATAGGTAAGAGTCCATTTGAAATTGTGCATGGTTAAAAACCTCACACACCTCTTGACCTAGCTCCTTTACCAATCCACACACGAGTCTCCGAGTCTACCGAAGTTTTTGCATAGCATATAAAAGACTTGCATAAAGAAATTCATGCCAAAATAAATTTAAGTAATGAAACTTATAAGAAGTTGGCTGATTTTCAAAGACGAGTCAAAACTTTTGATGAGGGAGACTATGTAATGATTAGGTTAAGGCCTGAACGGTTTCCTCCTGGAACCTTTACAAAGTTACATGCTAGAGGAGCTGGACCATTTAGAGTGGTGAAGAGAGTAGGATCCAATTCCTATGTGCTCGAGTTGCCTTCAGAACTAGGCATTAGCTCCACTTTCAACATTAAAGACCTAGTAGAGTATAGAGAGCCAGCTATGATTCCCAGTGAGCCTTTTGAGCCTAATCCTGCTCTTGAGAGTGAACCCAACCCTGTGTGTCCACCAACAAACTGGCTTGTGAGGAAAGAGCAGATTGAAAAGATCCTGGATGATCAGGTTATCTCTACTCGTAATCGAGGATACCAAAGATACCTGGTCCGCTGGCAAGGAAGGCCAGATTCTGATGACTCTTGGATCTCCCGAGAAGAATTACAAGAATTGGACCCAGACCTCTTGGAGAGATACCAGAGCCAACTTGATCCATACTCGACAGGGTCAAGTTCCTCCCACCCCGGGAGAATTGGTGCGGGCACCAGACTCAGAAGAAGACTTCAGGGCTCCATCTGGATCTCTGATTGACCTTGCCCAAAGAATTAGGGTTTTCTGGTTTGTAATAAGGGTTGACTTGATCAGCTCAATTTTAGCTTGAGTCTGTATGTCCCTGCAATTTAATTTTGGTGAGTCATGTTGACTCAGTATTGGTCTAGGACTTCTCCAGGGTGTCACATTTTCTCCCAAGGCCAAGCAAGTGGGCGCCACACTCCCAGCCACACTCCCAGCCACACGCCTGAGTCCAGGGGGTGCCACATCTCCATCCAGTATGCTCTGGTCCCCACACCACAAGATAGCAGGTCCCTTTTCTCATGCACCACTTAAGGAGAAGACAATCTGGGATCCACAATTCAAGGGGGCGGCCAAAGGGTTTCCATAAGAGCCAAGCTATGAAAAGAAAGGAGCAAAGCTTGGGGAGGAAGACTAGGAGGTGCCCAAGTAATTCCAAATAAAACCAGGTATGAAGGAAGGAAATTTCTCTTGAAGAGCAAGGTTAGGAGGTGCCCAAATACTTCCAAATAAGATCGAGCATGGAAATATTTTTTCTTGAAGAGCAAGGCTAGGAGGCGCCACCCACTTTTTTTTTGAAGCCACCAATCAACATTTTTGGAACCTTTTGGCTGGCCATATGTGTGGGAATTGATCCTACAAACCTAATTTGAAGATCCGCCCTATTAGTCCCACATGGGAAGATGTAAAACCCTGCTCTCTTGTAATGTCCTATAAATTAAACCCTTCTTATAAATTTGAAAGTTATCTGATGAATAAATCCAATTTATGTGTGAGCAAACTCTGTGTTTTCTCTCTTCCGCACTTGCATCCAGGTGTTGAGCTCCATGAGGGAGTAAATTCGGGTTCCCCAGGTACCTTGAGGAGGTGTGAGATCTCCAACCCCAAAACCCTAGGTTAGCCACTTCACTCCAAAACCCTAGCCGCCCATCATTCTCTTCAATCCACCAAACCCTAGCCTACCCCAACTCCCACGGCCTCTCTCTCCAAGTCAAGGCCGACCACCAGCATCCGGGTCCAATCCGGATACTTCAGATTCAGAGCAAATTCCAGAGGGAGCCAGATCAACCTTAAGTAGAATCCGGATTTCAGCAACATCAGCTTTCAAGTTCTTCAATCTGGTAAATCCTTCCTCGAGTATCTGATTCCATCACTTGTTCTTCTTCTTTCCCAGATCTTGAGTTCAGGAGAAGCTGACTCAGCCACAGGACCAGTATTGGAGGATCCATTGCGAAGATATCCGAATCCGAGGATCCAACAATCTGCTCGAGAGAGTTCTTCCACCAAACTCTGTGAAGATCACTGTCTGGTCGGTAACCCATCTCTTCTCTTTATTTCTGTCATGTTGAAAGTTCAGAGCGAAACCCTAGGTCTGGGAGTTTCTCAATCCCCAGCGATCCGTTACTTTTGAACCACTCTGATAACCTAGTTTCTTTTAAATTGTGCTTTCAATTATTACCTAGTTTCTTTCAATTTAGTTTAGCTTTCCTTTGATTCAAAGCCAATTTCTAAAAATATTTATAAAAAAAAAGAATTAATCTTAATTTATTTTCGCATCGCATCATCTCTTCTTTCATTCTGCATCACTAACCTTTCATTTAAGTGCGAACCCGACCTAGAGTGTCCACCTCCAATTTTACCTGAGAGAGGAGAGTGGATCGAGCGTATCCTGGATGATCAAGCTATGACCACCCGGGGCAATGGCTATCAGCATTACTTGATCCGATTGCAAGGCTGACAATAATCCGATGATTCATAGGATACCCGAGAGGACTTGAAGCACCTCGACCCCAACCTTCTGAAGAAATATCAAAGCCAAATCAACCCTTACTCGACAGGGTCGAGTTCCTCCCACCCCGGGAGAATTGGTGTGGGCACCAGACCCTTGATTAGGGTTTAATTTTTGGGTCTTGTAATAAGGCTTCAAACCAAAACCTTGTAATTTTCTTTAGCTTTGAATTAAGTCTCATACTTTGACCAATTGGATCAAATTATGTCCTGTACTGAGTCCAGTCCTGTATTGAGTCAATTATGTTCTATACTGAGTCCAGTCAGAGTCGGTTTGAAGTATGGGTCCAAGCAGGATTGGTCTTAAAAATCTAGTCACTTTGGAGCCAAGCCTAGAAGGAAGCCAACTCAGCTCAGGGGCCCACCTCTTCATCCTATATGGCACCATGTCAACATGCCAAGTGGGCTGCAAATTACAGATTCTTGAACGCCCAAAGGGGGGACACAATACTTGATACACTCCCTTTTTCACTCCCCACATCAAGCTAGTTTCCAACTATGGGTGGTCAACCAAGAGAAGGTCAAAGGGAATTTGAAATGTGGAGAATTTGAATCCCTTGCTTCAAGCCCTCCTATCAAGCTATCTTCCCAAACTACATGAACAACTATGGAAGGAAGGCAAGAATCCATGGGCGCCTCCATCTCCCACTCCCCACATCTTGTCTTATTCCAAAGTTGGATGCACAACCAAGGAAAGGAGGAGAACACATGCCTTGCTACAAGCCCCACTTCATGTCTTCTTCCAAAATAATAAATCAACCTACCATGTCAAGAGTGCAAAGATCCCTCTTCCAAGCCTCAAGTCAAGCCCCATAAAATCAAATCCAAAGTCTTGGTCGGCCAAAGGAGAGAATTCTGAATTTTTTTGGGTGCCTCTTCAAAGAGGACTTGTATTTTCATTTGAAATTCAAATGGGGTCCTAAGATGCCTATAAAAAGGACCTTACCCCTCCTTTGTATTCTTGATTGATATTGAATGAAAAAAAAATACAAGTTGTGAGAGCCAATTTCTGTTTAGTTGCCTTCGTTCACTATGAACGTCGATCTCTGTGAGGGAGCACCTTCGCCTTCGGGCGTCGAGAGGTGTGAGGCCTCAAGTTACCATCTCTTCCGCAACTCCATCCTCTATCTTCTAATCAGAGCCCATTGGGATCATTCACCCGGGTACCTAGCAAGAAGACTCCACCCATCACCACCTTAACTCTCTTTCCTTCTTCTATTGCTATCTTTTAATCGAAACCAAACTCTTCTTCTTTGAATGCTCGCAGGTCCTCCAAGTACCACGAACATGGAATCAACCTTCCTTGCCTTCATGACATCCAGACCGAAATCCGGTGCATCCGCAGGGTTGAGGGCTCGATCATCCAGGCCACATTCATGAGAGTGAGTGATCACGGCATCGGGCACTTCAGATCTTTGAGGTTTGCAACCCTAGACTCCTAAGTAGGTATTGTTCTGAGAGCTATGTCCTATGGAGTTTCTTGACCTCGGGGTCCTCTATTTATCATTGCTTAGGGACTACTTGCTTGCTTGAGGTTCTTGTTAATATAGAATCCTAGATTACTCTTACTTATTTTCGGGAATCCAAAGAAAATCATTAAAATCTAAAAATCATAAAACAAACAAATCACTTGCATCATCCTTCATCTTTGTATCTAGTTAGTCCCCCATCATTGAGTGTGCTGGGTTAAAAAGATCAAGTCCTCATTAATTACTTCTGGTTTTTGAATTTTAAGACTAGGTTTTGTGACTTGAGTCTCTTCTAGTGTTTCCTCAAGTAAGGTCCTAGCAATAGGGTTAGACTCCTCATGGGTCTCTTTTTCTAAATGTTCTACTAGTACAGTTTTAGTTTGGGTAAGATCATGGTCAACTAACTATGGACTAGTTTTAGTCTGGGTATGGTCATGATCAACTAACTCTAGGCTGGTTTCAGTCTGGGTATGATTGGGGTTAGCTATCTCTGGGTTGGATTTAGTTTGGGTACCTATCGGGTCTGCTAATTCTAGGTCAGCTATAGGTATCTCCTCTTCTTCCTTATACTCATCTACTAAGCTCGCATCAGCTTCATGCACTTCTTCATCAATGGCATCTTGGTGGACAAATGGAGTAGGAAGAGTAGGTCGATTAAGGGGCAACTGGCTGGCTCCAGGGTTTTGACTAGGTGCACTAAACCTAGTAGGTTCAAGTTGACATTGAACTAGAAGTAAACTAATACTAGGTTCATATCTAGGGCTACTAAGCCTATGGGGTTCAGGCTAACTAAGAGAAACTTGACTAACATTTGGCTGATACCTAGGGGTTATGGGTTCCTTGGGTTCATAAGATATAGTTTCAGACCTATGGGTTATGGATTTGGGTTCATAGGAGCTGGGTTCATAGGGTCTAGGTAGGTATTTTTGCCTAAGTTTAAGTTTCATGTCACCCCAGGTAGTTGTGGGTATGCCTCTTCTTCGTTTGATCATTCTTTCAACATCATCCCAATAAATTCTAACCCGGCATACTACCTTATGCTTAGCAAACTTAAACTTTTTTTCATTAGATACTAGTTCCCTCTCAAAATATAGATCCATACCTTCTTCCCAATTAAGGAATTCCTTAAAATCAAGATCGCCACCAAAAGTTGGTGCTGGTAAACTAACATACATAGTGGCTCTCTCATCTTGGTTCATGAAATCAGAATCGAATCTCCTCAAACTAAGATCCCAGATTGGTTTATGGTGAGGGACTATCCTAGGGTTGGGTTCTAGGAATGGGTTAGGGTGTGTTTCAAATTTAGGTTCAGGATGGATCTTACAGGTTTTCTCTAGGTTACCTAATCGGTCATCTAGTCGGTCAAACCTAGTGTTGAGTTGTCCTAACTATTTAGTCATAGTCCTAATAAAGGTCTCAAGGTTAGACTCCATGGTCAAGCTAGGTTAGGTTTGTGTTCAAACTACTAGTATTGGGCTCCTAATCTAGGGGTCATGCAATGCAAACACATAGAACTTGACTCGGACTAGGGTTTCCTAGACTTAGAGCTCAAGTAGAATGGGTCAGCTCAAATTATAGCTAATTCAGTAATTACCCTATCCACTGGCCAGGTAAGAGGTGGGGTTGTGGGAGGCTTCCCCTACTCTCGCAGGGTCCTAATTAAGAACCACGAAATCGCTTAGGACATTTGCCACTGGCCCTCTAGCCTTAGACACCAGGTTCAAGTGATAATCAAATGATTGGGTGCACTAGCTTACACACAATACTTAGAACCCGACCTATTGGTGTCCCTAGCTCACTAGAGCAACTTAAGTCTAATTAATTTTAATTAGGGCTAGGACCGATGCAAAGGTGGTGATTGTGGACTAAGGAAGGGTGATGAAATCCCTCCCTTATGTAGATATTGAATGCCCTTAAGATTAGGTTTAAAGGATGCACACACAAGGTGAAACCCTAGATGCAATCAAATTAAAATAATAGAAAAAAAATTAATTATTTTTTGTATTTTATTTTTTGTTTTTCGGTAGAAATATAGTTTACAGAAAAAACCCTAAGATATAGGAAATTAAAATATGCAAGATTTATGCAAAAAGAACCCTAAACTAGAATTGCAGAAATTCAAAATAGAATGTTCTCAGGCAATATTCCAGTGAGCAAAAAATCTACAGACCTCAATAATTCACAAGAAAAATCAAAAAAATACTTTCAATCCAATGAACAAGAATCAGGCAATTCTGAGTTTTCTATATACAGAAAAAATTTAAAAAAATAGAGCATGTACTAAGATGGCCGAGACGCAAAAATTAAAACCTAAAAATATCTATCTCTTTGTTTTCTTCTTCAAGGGTCAATTCACAGTGGTACCCCTACACGCCATAGGAAATCCCATTTGAATGGGTTGTGAGGGTCTTGTAGCCCTACTTTTTCCTATGACCGGACCGCTATGGTGAAGCACCCGATCCGAGTACTTAAAGAAAAACTAGTTGCAAAAAAATTCAGCACAAGAGAGATTAAATCCTAGTTTAACCTGCTCTGATACCAGAACTGAAGTGGGACAGATAAATAAAAAATAAAAATAGCAATTAATATTTTTTTTTATATTTTCATATTTTAAAGGAGAGCTCAAAGGAAATGGCAAAGGAAACTAATAGGTCTATTACCCGCACTGATAAACCTATAAAGCAATTTAAAAGCAGGACCTGGTGGTTGAGAAACCACCGTAAACTAGGATTAACCTTTAACGAGTTAGAAATTAAAGAGAGGGAATAGGTTTAAAGTTACTAACAAAGATTGATTCTTCGGATCTGATGGGGCTCTCAAGATATTCACGGCAGGGTTTCTAGATCCCGCTTCCAGGCTTTGATCATCTGCACGATGCCGGTTCTGAGGCAAGAATACCAAATCTAGATTCTTGGTCACCTGCAAAATACTCAGCAAAGGAATTCAAGTTAGAAATCCATAATTAAGAAAGAGAAGGGAAAGAAAGGGTTCAAAGTGATGGTTGGGTTTTCTTCTTCGGCTAAATAAGTAAGGCCTCATACACCGTGATGCTCCAAAGGAACAAAGGAAGGGCCTCACACCTCGTGATGCACATAGCAAAGGAAAAATTTGACAGAATTTCTTTGTATTTCTATAATAATTTCATTAATTACAAGAGGGGCTGGTGGGGTATTTATAGACCCCTAACTAGTGAAGTAAGGGACTCAGATACAAGGCTTTTGTTCCCTTTGGAGTACAACTCTAGAATTTAGATCCAAGTAGTATGCACTCCTGCTTGATGGATTGAATGGAGATCTTATCCAAGGTTGGTGCCAAGATGGAGATGGAGATGAACTTCGATGAAGGCCATGATTGCTTCCTTGGTTGGTCATGATGGGTGGACTCAGGAGTCTTGATAATGTAGCCTTCTGTAGGTGCTTGACTCTTTAATTTGGATTGGAAAAGACTCAAGAGTTTTTATAAAACTCGAGTTCTTGAAGCTTGAGCAACTTAGTAACCTGTTAAAGTAAAATGCTAGTAATAAAAACCCTTGGACCTCCAACACTTGAGATGAGGTATTTGGCTTGAAATTCCCTAGCAAGTGGCATTAACGAAGAAGACTTTTGCTTGGCTGAACTCCTCATTTGGGCGTCGAATATTGTGAGTGGAAGGGTGCCATCTGGGAGAAGTCCTTTTGCTTTACTTATCTCGAAAATAAGTGGTGCCTAATTTTTTTCTTTTCATGAGCCAACCAAAGAGTCTTGTCATAGGGTGATGTTGAATGTCCAAACACAAGTGATATGGCATGTGTCCTTGTCCCAAAATAGAATGTCCAAATGGTGTTGTCACAATGTCTTGTGGTGATGTCCAAATGTCCTATGGTGATGTCCAAATCCTTGAAAAGGTGGCGCCAAGAAGAGGTTGTGGCTTGGACTAGCACTGGGTTGTCTTGAATCTTCATTTGGGTGCACATGGGATGCTGTCTTAGTCCCCTCTAATAATATAGGACTCAATTAACTAATTACATGTACTCAATAAATAACTAAGCACATGATTTAACCAACTAACTGAACCAACCATACTTAATTAGGCTTTCAAAATAACAACCCAATTGAAGTTGGTAAAAAAGGATAATTAAATTGGACCACTAAGATCCCAATTGGATAATTAGGGTTTGACTCAATTGGGGTTTCGACTCAACTTGGGTAAAAGGGTTTTACCCCAAAATAAATAAAACCCTAATTTCAGTTGATAAAAGAAGTTTACCCAAACTAAACCAAAATAATAAAATATAAAATAAATATTTACATGATAAATACGGTTGGGTTCAGGGTTTCACTCATAGGTGATCCACAGGGATGTGGGTTCATCCTGCAGACTTTTATTGGCCCTGGTGCCCGCACCGTTCTTCTTCCTTCTGAGAGATCTTGAGAGATGCTCTACCACAGAAAGAAGAGAGAAAAAGGTCGAAGGTCTTACAGATATAAGATTGCAAGACATAAGCCAAAAGCTGGTCCGGATTCGGATTGGCACAGTTTTTAAAGTGAGCAATTTGCTGAAAGAGAAGAGGGCTGCATGGATCTAGCAGTCCTGTGCCCTCTATCACTCGGTTGCGAGAGTTTCATGTGGATACCAGTAGAGGCCGGACGATTGCACGTTTTTGATAGAATCCCGATTTTAGAAGATGATCGACACACTTTTTGGAGTACGCCAGGATAGCGATCCAGGTAAGTATTTTATGCTTAAAATAATTTTTATTTTAGATATGATATTTTTCTTATATATTTCAGCATGTTAGGAATTTATGATAAATAAATTAGATTTATTTATAAATTAAATCTTTAGATATAAACTGTTTTATATCTGCTTTTGCTATGACAGGCTATTGATGCCTGATCGTTTGCAATTTACTGTTCCTGGAAGAACTCCAACACCATTCACCTTCTTCCTTCTTTTTATCAACCCTCAAAAATAGTCTCATAATGAAACCATAATGGGGAGATAAAGAGAGATTAATGGAAGGTTTAGAGTCTCTTGGGATTCATGTAGGTTACATGATTTTTGGACTTCAGCAACTGGTGGGATTAAAACCCTGAAATGCCAATCATTCAATTTCATAACACTTACAGTAATGAATGAAGCATTCTCGGATTTTTTAGTATCCCGTCAGTCGGGTCAACTCGCCTCGGGTCGACTCAATTAACTGGTTTGACAACTTTAATCAAAAGAGTCTGGAACAATTTCCAATTATTCCTAAGCTAAAAAATCAAGAAGAAACCCCAGGTGTGTGACCCCGTAGGTTCAAACCCTAAACTGGTAACACAGAAACATTTCTAGTGCTAGCCAAAGTCACCATCTAGCAATGACACCTGGCATCCGGATAGGTTGAAGGTTTCAGAGCAACATGAACCTGTCGAATACAGAATACCACTAAACTTATTCCTTTAATCTCCTAATGCTCCGGATGGCTTAGGGTTAAACTGCCCAACCTTAATCAGTCAATCACAATATGTCTCAAATAAAGAATCCATGTAACTCCTTACAAGGAATGCCCTAGCCAAGGTCTTTCTTAATTTAGGCATATTAAGCATTCAATCCAAACCATTTTGAGAGATCAATCATATCTTGATCCTACTACTGCTACATAAGTATGTGACTGTACCCAGCAACCTTCCATCGTCGGATTAGAAATCTAGGTTGTCCGGCACCTAAGCACTGTAAGTTGCTTGTAAGCTGCCATAGTGATCTCAAGTTAGAGGAATAATTCATGTCCACATTCTAATGCAAAACTTTTCTTTGACAGAAAGAGAACCTCGCATGAGAGTCATGTTTAGCGAAGTGTCGAATAAAACACCTAATGTCATACCAGCATCTCCATGCTACTTGGTTAAAAGGACAACCAACATATATGACATAAATGACCTACTCTCAATACACCATCATCCTGAAATAGCGTATCCTTTGGTCACGAAGTAGTTTATGAACTACACGATGCATCCTCTCTACATCACATCAAGATAGCTCAAAGGACATCATCACACAAGAGTTCAATTAGGAAGATGACACATGATGAACAACCAGAATAAACTTCTTATTCAATTCAATAATTCAAATACATATACATTAGTTGCACAACCATCTACAGCCTAGATGATTGGCTTTGGGATACATTTCCTAACACCCTTATTAGCCACGCTCATAGCCTGGAGGCAGCACCAAGATGCCATCTACTGCGAGACTCATAGTGAGGTGACTCCCTAATGAGTTGGGCCCACTTCATCAGGCTTGTGCTTACCAGCTGATCTCACAGCCTGGAGGTGGCATTAGGGCAACCCACTAACTACCGTGTGACTCATAGTTTGACACTCAAGCCGGGCCCTCTATCAGGCCTGCACTCATCGCCATGCTCAAAGTTTGGAGGTGGTGGCAGGGCAACCCACTATCACCGCTTGACTTACAACAAGGTGCCTTCAAGCCAGGCCCTCCATCAAGCCCACACTCCTTACCATGCTCACAATCTGGAGGTGGTGACAGGGCAACATTCCATCTATCGCTTAACTTACAGCACAACACCCTTAAGCTAGGCCCTCCATCAGACCCACACTCCTTGCCATGCTCATAGTCCAGAGGTGGCGGCAGGGCAACACACCATCTACCGCATGACTTACAGTGCAGTGCCCTCAAGCTGGGCCCTCCATCAGGCCCACCTTCCTTGGTCGAGCTTACAGCCCAGAGGTGGTGGAAGGCAACTCTCGCCATCTATCGCTTGACTCATAGTTTAGTGTCCTTACCAACAACCCATGCCCATTCCATCAGGCCCTCACTTTTCAATCGAGCTCATGATCCTGAGGTGGTGGCAAGGCATCCCGCCATCTACCACGAGGCCCACAGCTAGGCAACCTTCGAGCCAGGTCCTTCTGATAGACCCGCACTCAGTTGCCCCGCTCATAGTCTTGAGGTGCAGTTGTGGATTCCTGGAACCCTACCATCTACTGCGAGACTCGCAGTTTAGCACCTATAAGTCGAGAAACCCCTGAAGCCCCACACCCAATGCCTTACTCACAGTCCAGAGATGTCCGTCGGAAAACTCTAGAAGTCCTGCCATCTACCACTTGACCCACATCATGGCAAACTAAGGTGGTTTATTCTAGAAGCCCCGCATCCGAGCTTGGTGGATTTCATCTCTGTACCAGATGCCCTCGCGTTGATGCTGGCTAGTCGCTTCTAAAGAGCCTTCATTTGGCTCTCCGAGTCTCGGGCCAAAATCCTATAATCTACAAAGAGCCCTTTCTCAGCACAGGTCAAAGGAGATGGATTGAAGAAGGAGAACATGGAGGCCAATGCAAAAATGAGGAGGGGGCTGAAGAAGAAACAAGGAAGCTTTGCGGAACCCTGGACACCTATGCTTGAAGGCTTTTTAAAAGCTCCATGGCCAACCAAAAGCCACCACATGTCGGCATCAGGCACCCCTAGATGCTTCGGTTTATGGAACGGACACCTTGATCCAGCCAGGGCATTGATGATCCCTCCATTGGAAAGCTGAGCACAATGCCCTATTAATGTGAAGGCATGATCTTCGAGGCACGGCCAGTCAAAGCATTGATGTCATAGAACGCATGTCCCTCCATGTCAGCATGGTCATTACTCCCACCGCCCTAAGCGATGCTTCATTCTCCATGCTCAGGAGTGGGGGGTATCTAATGTGGCAACATCAACTTACGTGGAGCCTACACAACCGCTAGCCAACAGCCTCCTGGGTGGGGACTGCCACCTAGATGCAGCCCCCGGGTGGAAGGTCGAGGTCAGTCCCAATCATGGTTGAGCTCATAGGGCAAGCCCTCCATCTGAGGTCAGCTCCCAGCTGGGGTCGGGCTCATAGGGTGAGCCCTCCGTCTGAGATCAGCTCCCGATCGGGGTCGAGCTCAAAAAGTTAGCCCTCCTATCGAAGTCAGCTCCCAGCTAGGGTCGTGCTCATGGGGTGAGCCTTTCGTTTGAGGTCAACTTCAGGCCAAGGTTGTGCTCATGCTGGAAAAGGTGGACCTCTGGAAGGGAGGTCCTTCCCGCCATATGAAGGCCATAATTCTTGCCAGCGATGAAGAAGGGAAAGATCAACAGGAATTCAAACCACGGCATGAAGGGCCCTGTCCACCTACAATCTCCGAAAGGTGGCGCATGTCCTGCCACCAATGCTAGCTCTGCAACACGTCACCCGCATGCTCTGCATAGGGTAAGCCCCGTCAAACCTAGGTCCTTGTAATGTGCTGCTTTGTCAACTACCCTATGGCCGGAGGATGCCAACCCACATGGCACGAGACCCAGAGTTCTCCTAAAAGGAGAATCCTATCAAAGTCATAGGCCCCTCAATGCTCGAGCGGTCGCTCCAAGAATGGAAACTTGCTGCCATGGCATGGGGCTCCGGGGCACAATGCCTGCCCCTTTTAAGCAAAATATGACACCCCTAAGGGGGGAGGGCTCCAGAGAAAATGGGAGGAGGACCAGTCAGAGAGTGGGATTTCTGTAGAAAGGGAGGAGGACCAGTCTGAAGAATGAAAGGGTGGAGAGGGCTTCAAGTGGCTGATGGATTGCCTCCTCCTCCGGAAGGACCAGTCCAAGAGGGGGGGAGAAGGAGAAGTTGCGAGTAGCGGCAAGCCCCTCCAGAGAAGACACTGCAAGAGGGCACCCTAAGAAGGACACCGGGATGAAGCACCAGATCCGGTCGGGGCCATCGTGCAAGGCATAAGGTAAGAAAGGTAAGAGGCAGATGTAGGAGCGGAGAGTGGTAAGCAAGCAAGTCACCGAAAGCTTAGTGAACAAGGGACCGGCCAGAGAACCTCCCTGCTCCGTGCTCTCCCTTCCTTCTTTCTACTGCTTGGACATTACTATCTTATTCTTTATATTATTTGAACTTCTTTATCATGTCACCCCCTGAGGCGAGGGAGTCCCCTAGGCTCTCCATCTCAGAGGTTCTATTCTTCTAGATCATCCTACTAACTTGATCATCAAAGTGTCCTCGTTAGGATCCCCAGCCTGGGTCTCCTCTATTTTGCAAGCTGATCAGACCGAAGAGCCGACCCCTGAAGAGGAGGGAGCACCCCCAGTGGGAGGAGGCACCCCATGCAATGGCGACGCACCAGAGCTGCAGGCCATGATGATCCAAGCGGCAACACATACCATGTATGGGGTGCTTGTTTTAAACTATAAAGTGCTTTGTGCAATTTGAAAACATAATCAGGATGTACATGATTTTCAAATCTATGTGGTTGTTTAACAAAAACATCTTCAGCTAAATAACCATTTAAAATTGCACTTTTAACATCCATTTGAAAAAGTTTGAAATTCATAAAACATGTAAATGCTAAAAGTAATCAATAGCTTCAAGTCTAGCTACAGGAGCAAAGATTTCATCAAAATCAATTCCTTCTTCTTGATTATAATCCTTGGCTACCATCCTAGACTTGTTTCTAGGCACTACACCATTTTCATCTAGTTTATTTCTATACACCCATTTTATACTAATAATTAAAATATTAGATGGTCTTTCTATTAGCGTCCAAACTTTATTTCTTTCAAATTGATTTAACTCTTTTTGCATAGCAATTATCCAATTAGAGTTTTTTTTAGCTTCTTCAATACATTTAGGTTCAATTTGACAAACAAAAGCAATATAATCACATTCATTTCTACTAGATGATCAAGTTCTTATCCCTCTCGATGGATCACCTAAGATCAATTTCTTAGGATGTCCATGAGCATACCTCCACTCTTTAGGTAAATCTTTATGCATTGGTGAGGATCTTGTAGCTTCTTCTCTATTCTTCTTGTTTTGGTCTTCTTCATCCTCTTTGGTAGGGGGATCATCCAAAGTCAACTTCTTTAGACCTTTTGTACCAGCACCTCCAACCATAAGGCAGCATGTTATGGCTCCCCCTCTTTGCTTTTCATTCC
The DNA here is from genome assembly GCA_021397845.1 of Areca catechu. Taxonomy (NCBI): domain Eukaryota; kingdom Viridiplantae; phylum Streptophyta; class Magnoliopsida; order Arecales; family Arecaceae; genus Areca; species Areca catechu. The sequence goes on along the minus strand of CM038039.1, from coordinate 139,623,897 downwards.
ATGTAATCCAAGGGCTAGGATCAATTATAAAAAGATCCCTTTTATGTATGAAGAATAATGATGATGATTTTAGAAGAGTGATTATTCATTCTGCCAACATAAAGGAGTGGACATGAGGTCCATCATGCCTTCGCCTTCGAGTGTCTATGTGATTAGGGTATCTGTGTGATCCCTACCTATGTGATTAAGGGTATTTGTGTGATCTCTACCTGCTGTGTACTTTGCTGTATGATTTGCTGTGTGATTTGTCCTCTTAAAGGTATTTATGTGATCTCTAAGGATATTTATGTGATCCCTACCACCTGCCACCTAGTCCTTAATGAAACCCTAGCTGCCATCATCTTCTCACAAGCCCCAAACCTACCCTAATCCCTGGTGACTTCTATGCTCGCCAGCGATCTCCGCATCCCTGTCCCCCATCAGTAATTCCATGGCCTATCAGAAGATAGCCTTTCTTGAAATTTTCCATGCTGAACCATTTCAACATGGTATCAATGTACGTTGACTGGGATAGTCTCAGAAGTCTTGAAGATCTATCTCTATAGATCTTCATCCCTAAGATGTAGGAGGCTTCACCCAAGTCTTTCATAGAGAATTGAGATGACAACCAGACTTTTATTCCCTGTAGTGTAGGGATGTCATTCCTAATTAAGAGAATGTCATCCACATACAGTATAAGAAATATAATCATAGAATCATTAGCCCACATATAAATGCAAGGATCTTCTTTGTTCTTAACAAAGCCATACAACTTGATAGACTTATCGAATCGCATGTTCCATCTTCGAGTTGCATGCTTCAGTCTATAGATAGACCTTTGGAGCTTGCAAACCATTGACTCATCTATGGACGTGAACCCTTCAAGTTGTATCATATGCACCTTTTCATCCAGCTCACCATTTAGAAAGGATGTTCAGACATCTATTTGCCATATTTCATAGTCGAAGTATGTAGCTAAAGCAAGCATAATCTGAATGGATATGAGAATTGCCACAGGAGAAAATGTCTCATCATAGTCAATACCATAACATTGATAATACCCCTGGCAACCAGACAGGCTTTATAGGTCTCCACCCTTCCATCTGTGCCCCGTTTCCTTTTAAAAATCTATCTACATCTAATGGATTTTATCCCTTTGGGTGGATTAACTAATGTCCACACATTATTGATCTCTATGGACTCCATTTCAGATTTCATGGCTTCTAGCCACTTATTAGAGTTGGACCTTTGTAGAGCATCCATATAGGTGATCGGATCCTCATTATTTTCTTCAAGTTCAATGAGATCTACATCTTGGACCAAGAAATCATAGAATCTGTTCGGTTGATGTAGTACTCTACAGGATCTCCTTAGTGGGTGCTCAATGGGCTCTAGATTTGAATTATTCAAATTCGGTTCTATGGTGCCTCCTAAATATGCTGGTTCTTCTACTTGTTGAACTTCTCTAAGTTCAATCATAGTGGCTATAGTTCCTTCACTAAGGAACTCCTTTTTCAAAAAGATAGCCCCGTTCTTCTACTTGTTGAACTTCTCTAAGTTCAATCATAGTGGCTATAGTTCCTTCACTAAGGAACTCCTTTTCCAAAAAGATAGCCCTAAGACCAATAAACATTTTTATTCATCAGGAAGGTAAAAGAAATACTCTTTAGACTCTTTCGAATACCCAACAAATAGGTATCAGTCAGACCTTGGTCCTAGTTTATTAGTCTGCTAATGCTTAACATAGGTCGGACACCGCCAGACCCTAAGGTATAAGAGCACCGATTTCTGTTCAGACCACATCTCATACAGAGTTCTGTCCATATACTTGCTAGTATTAGATGTATGCCATGAAAGCCATGTTGGCTTGACACATTTTTAATTTTAGGGCATGAACTTTGTACTTAATTTTCCTTGTTAATAAAAGGGGCATTAGTTTTATTCATATTATTGTGACTATGAATCGTCCATGGAGTTAATAGATAATGACACATATTCTTAAGAGTTGAAACTCTGAGATATGTGTCTTTATAAATTAACTCCTAAAAGCTCCCGATTATTGGAATATCACGAGGATGGTGATTGATCCGTTAAAATCAGTGCATAGATCACTTCCCTTTTATGGTAGATGAGTCTCTGACCTACAGTGTGGTGACACTAAAGTGAGAGTGTAGGTAGTTGATAGAGATCAACGATACTGAGCGTGATCATGTACAGGAAGTTGTACGGATGACTACTCACTCGTCGATAATTTTCTGATGCTGTAGTTGTGTGAATAGTTCCTTGACCTAGAGTGTCTCGGCTACTCACAATAAAGTTGCTGTAGTTTGACAGCACAATCACATGGTTCCTATCCATATGGGACCTTGCGGTGTTCGTTGGCAGCAATAAGTTTATTGTAGGAGTAGGGTATTCACTTATAGGGATCTATCAACCTTAGTAGTAAGGTATAATCCTATGCAAGCTTAATAAGACTAAGTCTAGAAGTCTATGGCCATAGCAGGGTGATAATGAATAGGTTTTTTCATTAGTATCACAATTGGACTTGAGTCGATTAGATTAAGCATATGACTGATCAGTTTGACGAGTATCCATAACCAACATCATGTTGGGATTTTGATAGCGGAACCGAATCACATAGTAAGTATACCTAGGGGTTCCAATCTTATTCTGCTGGGTTGTCACTACACATACTGCTAGGTATCACTGTTGGATTATGAGAGCCCATTAGGATCATTCTCGAATCGATGATCCTAATTAGGGTTAAGCTAAAATTGTTTCAGTCCATCGAAAGGAATTTCGAGGATGTATAATGGAGATTATAGCATGTCTCATTACCATACAGGATAAGACCTAAGGGGTCATACATATTAGGAGCTCTAGTAACCAATCAGCAAATTAATATTTGACCTAATTATAAATGTTATAATTAATTGATTATGGATTAAATGTTAATTAAATAAAATTAGATTTAATTTAATTGAGTTAGACTCAATTAATTAATTCTAATTGATTCGGGTCAATGTTCTCTTCGAAATAGTTCGATCGAATTTAAAATCAGCTTCAGTTTGACTGTAAAACCATTACATTTGGACCAATACCTAGAATCCAGTTAGACTGGGACTCTCTCTCCTTGTCTCCCCTTCCCTCCACATGCTAAAGGGTGGGTCCCATTTATTTCGTGTGGCAAATAGTGGGGCATGAAAATAATGGGCGCTGATTTAGTTTAGGCATGGAGAAATAAAAGTGGAGGAAGAGTCCTTCTCTTATACTCCTCTTAAAACCTAAACCAGATAAATCAACTTCTTTTTATTTAGGTGTGGAGAAAAAAAAGAAATGATTTTGGCATGAAAACCAAGGTGCTAAAAGAGTTTAGGCATGGAGAAATTAAGAGAGGGAAGAGTCCTTATCTTTCACTCTTAATTTCCAAACCGGTTGAAATTCAAATACTGGTGTTTTGGTTTAAAGGGATAGGAGAACTTGATTTTAAATAGGAAGAAAAGGTGGCCGACCAAGAGAGATCTGATTTTGGCATGAAAAGCTTCTCCTTTTCACCGTGAAGAATTATTTGGGCATCCTCTCTTCTCTTGGGCGCTAATACCCGGGAGTCTCTCTCCTAGCACCATCCTTTCTTTTCTTTCCACTATATTTCTTCCTTTTGATCTTCAAGAACATTGAGAGATCTTCTACAAAGGAGGAAGAAAAGAAAAAAGGGTCCAAGGTCTTGCACTCTGATTGCGAGATAAAAGCTAAAAGCTGATCTGAATTTGGATCGGCATAATTTTTAAAGCAGATGATTTGCTGAAACAGGAGAGGGCTGCAAGGATCTAGCAGTCCGGTGCCCTCTATGACTCGGTTATGAGAGCTTCATGTGGATACCAGTAGAGGCCAGGCGATTGCACGGCTCCGACAGAATCCTGATTTTTAGTAGCAGATTTGCATGCTTTTCAGAGCAAGCCCGAATAGCAATCTAGGTAAGTATTTTATACTTGAAATAATTTTTATTTAAGATCTAATATCCTTTTCATGTTATGCAGCATTTTAGAAATTTATGATAAATAAATTAGATTTATTTATGAATTGCATGATAAGATATAAATTATTTTTATATCTGCTTCGGCTACGACAGGCTACTGATGCCTATTTATTTGCAATTTCCTGTTCCTTGGAGAAAACCAATAGTGGTATCAGAGCCATGATTCTCTCTTTAACATGCATGCATGATATTTAGATCAATTAGAAAAATTATGATTTTTCGGATTTATGTTGAACATGAGATTGTTCTAGCATAAAATTTTATGTTTTGAAAAATTATTTTTGAAATTAAAATCATAATTTTCAGATCTAAAATTAAATTTAATAATCTAAAATTAAATTGATCAATGTTGCACAAAGTGACATAAGGTTGTCCTGCTATAGGGCTTACCCCCTATAGTGCAAAGGTTGTCCAACTTTGATGTATACCGGTTTTGGAAAAGGGTTTTCAAAAGTGTTTTGATCAATTTATGATTATGTATATTGTTGTATGAGATGCACAAAATTATGATTTAGATCTTTATATAATTTATGATTATAAGCCATTAATGTCATGCACTTAAAACTAATTTTAAAATTGATTTGATCAAGAAAATCAAATTAGGTGCATGAGGGTTTGGGTTGAACAAATTAGGTCTAGAGATTGGGCTGCGTGATTAGGTCTTGATTAGATCAACTAGTAACCCTAATATGATTTTGAGTAAGTGACTTACCTGATGATTTGGGTTAGGTCAACTGTGCTCAAAATTGGTTTTAGATATAGTCTGGTTAGATCGATTCATTTGATAGTGAATCGATAAGTTAAGACCTAATTTGGCTCAGTAATGAGCCTAGATCATTAGATGACCTAATTGAATCTTTTCACTCAATTGGTGTCTAAGGAAGGTTTTGATCATGGTTTGTTAATTGGGGCTAACTCTTTCTTAACCAACTAGTTTGGTGGAAAGAGGGTATATTGGTAGAACCCTCATATGGATCAAACTGACCAGGCCAATTTAGTTGATTAAGTTTTCAAAAGGGTCACTTTTGATTTGAGTTCATCCATGCTGGTTATACTAAGTCAGACATGAGATTGTGCTGATCTAATATAATTTTAGTCAGACATGAGATTGTGCTGACTAAATGTAATTTGTTAGTCATGATTTGGCTGATCAATTTAGAAGAGACCTGAACCTAAGCTCCCAATAAATATTAAGTCATAGGTCTTCCACCATGTATGTGTGCGGGTGTCCTACTGGTGTTGATTATTCTTGGCTGGTTACAGTGGTCTAGTTGCATCAGGAAGACACAACCATCCTATTAGGCATGAGATGTTGCTAGGCACTGATAGGATTGGGCCCAATAAATGGGCACGTTGAGGGACTCAATGATGGGTTTGTCTAGCAGGAATGGTGCGTCTGACTTAACTAATGATTGGACCAATAAACGGGCACGTTGAGGTTCCATGATTTAGAAACCAAGAGCTACAACTTGTATTAGATACATTGGACAAGAGTTGGCCACTTATTAGTGTAGCATGTTACCAATAACTGGATACAGTGAGGTGCTGTACATCGAGGGACCGTAGCACCCATTAGAAACCTAGAGTCATAGGGTTTTCACATCTCCACGAGGAGTATGAGAGATCTGAGAAAATAGTTGGAGTTCTAAAATTATTTCTTAAAGATCCTAAAATAATTTTTATAATTAAGTATAAAGCATCTATTTGAATCTTCTACTCTTGCAGTTAACCATGTCTGCTTCAAATTCCTTAATCCATATTCTAGAGACAAACCGAGTAGTTGGCCTCAATTTTAAAGATTGGTTGAGAAACTTCAAAATTGTTTTGAGTTCTGAAAAGTTGGGCTATGAGCTTGACAAGGAACCCCCTGTCTTACCTGACCATCCAAGTGCTCGTCAGACGACTGCACATAAGAAATGGATGGAAGATGATAATAAGGTTAAGTGTTATATGTTGGCCTCAATGTCAAATGAATTGCAGAGCCAACATGAGGATATGCCAACTGCTAAATTGATTTTGATTCACCTACAAGAGTTATATGGTGAACAAAGTCGGATTACACGCTTCGAAGTGTTGAAAAGGCTTTTCAACAACAAGATGCATGAAGGGTAGTCAATGCACGATCATTGTTTGACAATGATCAAGGACATCAAACAGCTTGAGAAGCTGGGCATTCCTATTCATAAGGAGCTTTAGGTGGATTTGATTCTCTAGTCCTTGACTGGTTCATATGCTTAATTTGTTACGAACTATAATATGAACAAGTTGAAGTACACTTTGTCTGAATTGCTGAACATGCTGGTAAGCAATGAGGGAACCCTGAAGAGTTCAAGGGGCTCTGTTTACTCTGTGGAGCAGTCTTCTTCCAAAAGAAAGTCTACTTGGAAGAAGAAGAAACCTGCAAAGAAGCAAAAGAAGGAAAGCAAACAGAAGAAGAAGGACACTCCCAAGAACGCCAAGGTTAGCAATGGGAAATGTTTCCACTGCAACACAGATGGCCACTGGAAAAGAAATTATCCTCTCTACCTGGAAAGCCTGAAGAAACAGAAGAAGGTCACACCTTCTAAAGGTAAGCCTATACTCATTTTTGAATCTAACCTAATGATTTAATCTACTTCCAGTTGGATTTTAGACTCTGGCTCTAGTGCTCATATATCCATTTCAATGCAGGGTCTAGAAAGATGTAGAATGCCGAGAGAAGGTGAGATGGTCCTACGTGTCAGAAATGGAGCAAAAGTTGCTGCTCAAGCCATTGGATCATATTCTATTGTGTTACCTTTAGGATTTAGATTAGTTCTTAGTGACTATTATTTTGTCCCTGGAGCTAGTAGAAATTTGATTTCTGTCTCTGTGCTAGCACAGGAAGGATTTGAATTTATATTCAATAAACACTTTTATAGTATTTATGTAAGAAATAAATTGGTTGTAAAAGCTATTTTAATTGGCAGTCTCTATCTTTTGTATGCCGATGCATCTTTGAACATTAACGAGAAAAATAATGTGAATGCCATAGCATATAAATGTCTTAGAGATGACCTAAATGAAGAATACATGTGGCACCTAAAGCTTGGTCATATTGGTGAAAAGATAATTAATAAATTGGAAAGGGATGGGATCCTAGATTTAGTTAATTCTGAGTCATACCCACCTTGTGAGTCATGTCTTCAAGGCAGAATGACCAAGTTACCCTTTGTAGGATATGGGGAGAGGGCCACAGAATTACTTACCCTGGTACACACTGATATGTGTGGTCCATTTGATGTACAGTCTAGAGGTGGTTTTTACTACTTCATAACCTTTACTAATGATTGTTCACGGTATGGTTATGTGTTTCATATGAGACACAAATATGAAGTTTTTGAAAAGTTCAAGGAATTTAGACATAAAGTAGAAAAACAAACAGGTAAAACCCTTAAGGTTCTTCGATCAGATTAGGGAGGAGAATACCTTAGTAGGAAATTTTTAGGTTATCTTAAGGACAATGGCATAGTCTCACAATGGACTCTACCAGGTACAACTCAGCTTAACTGGTGTTTGAGAGGAGAAATAGGACATTATTAGATATGGTCCGATCCATGATAAGCTTCACTGACTTGCCTTTATTTCTTTGGGGATATGCCTTACAAACTTTAATTTATATTCTAAATAGGGTTCCATCTAAATCTATTCCTACCACACCATGGTGGGGACACCTGAGGCACCAGAATAAGACAGAGGCTTTTCAATCCTTTGTAAATTGATCAATAATTTATGAGTCAATCTGTAATAAGGGCTTAGCTCATCTGAGTCCATTTTAGTTGTTATTTGAGTTTTTTGAGTTGTTATTTCAGTTCTATACTAGTCAGCTCATGTTGAGCTAGTTCAGCCCAATGCTGGTCAGCTCATGTTGAGCTAATTTTATTTTTTTTGAGTCCTATCCAAGCATACTGAAGACTCAAGACCATATCATACAAGTAAAGACCAAGTCCAACCAGATTGAAGACATGGAAGTTTAGCCCAAGTCGAACCCAGCTTGAAGATTTGAAGACCTAAGGAGGAAAATCAAAAACCCTGATTCCTTGCAGATGCCCTCTAGATGCCCAGATTTCCTTCTAGATGCTAAAATATATTCATAGACCAAGGCATCCATGATTTTAGAGGTCCATCTGCATCCTAGCCCAAAGAAATCAATCCCAGGTGCCAAGCCCAAGCCCTTAAGAAGCAAGATACCAGGGAATATTCCTGCTACCTGGCTACCAGGCCACCCCAGCTTCCAGAGGCCCAAACCCATGCACCCGGGCCCCTTTGGGCCGGCCCCTTGCTGCTCTTAGAAGACCAACACGCCCCCTAGGTGTCCTTGGAGTGTTGGCCAAGTCAAGAGAAATTTTAGGGATTTTTTCTACCTAATGTTTCCTTATTTTCTAGCTAGGGTTTGAGAGGGAAAAAGATTCTCATGTAAAGACTAATGTGCCTTTACTTGGAGCCCAAGGTTAAGGGTCTATTTAAGGGACCCTAGCCTTTTGTATGAAGGGAGAATTTTTGATGAATGAAAACCTTGAGTTCTTCTATTGAGTTGTGTGATACCGTGCTGTGTGCATAAAGGGGTTTGCGAGAGTTTTTTCTTTCCAGTGCTACAATCATCTTCCTGCTGCCAACAAGCATCTCAGATCCCTGGATGCCCACTCCAAAAGAAGCCTTCCCTTGTTGTTTTTCCTTTGTTTTCTTGTTCCTTTGTGATGCAGAATGAAGGAGATGATGCGATGCGGAAGTAAATTAAGACTAATTTTTTTTTTCTCTCTTTTTTTTTTTATACTTTCAGAAGTTGGCTTTGACTCAAAGGAAAGTTAAACTAAATTGAAAGAAACTATATAATAATTGAAAGCACAATTTAAATAAACTAGATTATTAGAGTAGTTCAAAAGTAAAGGATAGCTGGGGGTTGAGAAACTCCCAGACCTAGGGTTTCGCTCTGAACTTTCAACAAGACAGAAGTAAAGAGAAGAGAAGGGTTATTGACCAGACAGTGATCTTCACAGAGTTTAGTGGAAGGACTCTCTTGAGCAGATTGTTGGATCCTCAGATTAGGATATCTTCGCAATGGATCCTCCAATACTGATCCTTTGGCAGAGTTGGCTTCTCCTGAACTCAAGATCTGGGAAAGAAGAAGAACAAGTTATGGAACCAGATACTCAAGGAAGGATTTACCAGATAAAAGAACTTGAAAGTTGATGTTGCTGAAATCCTGATTCCCCTAGATGCTGATCTGACTTCCTCTGGGATTTGCTCTGTATTCGAAGTAGCCGAACTGGACCTGGATGCTGGTGGTCGGCCTTTACTTGGAAGAGAGGGGCCGTGAGATGATGAGGTAGAATAGGGTTTGGATGATGGGTGGAATGAAGAAGATGATGGGCGGCTAGGGTTTGGAATTGATGTGGCTAATCTAGGGTTTTGGGGATGGAGATCTCACACCTCCTCAAGGTTCCTAGGGAACCCGGATTTACTCCCTTATGGAGCTCAACACCTGAATACAAGTGCGGAAGAGAGAAACACAAAGTTGCTCACACAGAAATTGATTTTATTCATCATTATATTCAAGAGTTACATAGAGTTGAATATATAGACATAACAAAGAAATAAAATTTTATACATTTCCCATGTGGGACTAATAGGACTAACCCACACTTTAGGCATCAAATTCTCTTCCCAAGACTCCTTCCATGAGTGGGCAGCCCAAAAACTCCAAGAAAACTTGAAAATCAGCTCCAAATGGCAGGTTATGGGGGTGTCTCCTAGTATCTCTCCAGGAATCAAGGATTTTCCCTTCATGGTTTCGCTCATTTGGACACCTCCTAGTCTTGCTCCACAAGTTTAGGCTTCTTCCTTTCATGGCTTTGGCACTTTTGGAAACTTTTGGAAACCTCCTTGAATTCTTCCCCAAGACATGCTCTCTTCCCTTATATAACTTGGATTTTTATGGAACATTGTGGGGCACCTCCTTGATCCTCTCTTCAAGAAAAATTCTTGCCATCCTGGCTTAGGTTTATCTGGAATGAAATTGGCTCCTCCTTGGATTGAGGTATCTTGATGGATTTCTCTCCTAAGGTGCAAGAAAAAAAAGGAACTTACTTCTTGTGGTGTAGGGACCAAAGACACTGGATGTAGATGTGGTGCCTCCTGGACTCTGGCGTGTGGCTGGGAGTGTGGCGCCCACTTGCTTGGGCCTAGGAGAAAAAATGTGGCACCTTGGACCTTGACTTGACTGAAAAAAAAGTGGCACCAACCTGGAGAAGACCTAGACCACTACTAGGACTTGTACTGAGTCAACATGACTCAATAAAATTTAAATTGCAATGAAATACAGACTCAAGACTAAAATTGAGTTGACCAAGTCAACCCTTATTACAAAACCAGAAAATCCTAATTCTTCGGGCAAGGTCAATCAAAGATCTAGATGGAGCCCTGAAGTCTTCTTCTGAGTCTGGTGCCCGCACCACTTTGTGAGTTTTCTAACCCCTGACAGGTCGTTTATAGGTCCCCGAGTTCCTATGAATCCAATGACTCCAGCCAAGCCTCAATCGGATCACCGAGCAGAAAGCCAGGTATCCGCGGGTCTTTGGCTCGGTTTTCCAAGCCGCATCTATCGAGGAACGAGAGACCCTTTTGCTGCGATCTTCATAGACGTTGTCAGGTATACCCCCTCTACCTCCAGTAGTTTTATTGTAGGAGAACTTGCCCTAACCGAGGCTTCTCAGCCCCAGCGATCCTTCTTTTCTACTTTTCTAGGTCCTAATTTGCATGCTGATCTTCTAAAATTCATATAGAATTCCCTAAAATAAATTTTGATCTGAAATTTGGAAATTAATCACTAAACCCCATGTATAAAACATACAAAAAAAATTGCATGCATATTAGTTCCCCATCATTTGGTATCAGAGCTTAGATTAGGGCTTGTTTTCTGCAATTTTTCAGTCCGTATATACTATGTTATTTTAAATATTTATCCCTGTTAAAAACTCAAAAAATTCTGCAATTTATTTTCCTAGATTCAACATAATTAACAGTAATTTTAAAATTTTTTCCAAATTTTATTATGGCCTGTGAATTTTCTGCAAGCTGAAATAGATCCTACAAATTTTTGGCTCTATTTTTTCAGCAAGGCAAGTTTGGAACTTTTAGGGTTTTGTTTAGCATCTTTTACATATCTTTTAATTTTAGTATATTTCCAGCATATTAGGCCATGATTTGCAAATTTTCTTCTATTTAAGAAAATGCCAAAAAAAAAATACATATTCTCCAAAAATACCAAAAAAAAAAAAAATCTAAATCCTAATTTGCATCCTCATCTGCCTGCCATCATTGCATAATTTACTTTTAAGGGCACTCTTGTTATATCAGATGGGGGGAGGATTTGATTACCTATCCTTAGCCCAAAACAACATCCCTTGCATTCGGTCCCAAGCCTTAACCTAAAATTAATTAGACTTAATTTGCCCTAGTGGGCTAGGGACACCAACTGGTCGGGTCCGGGCTAGTGTTAGATCACTGTGTCAAGTTAACCTGTGTGTGCCTTGTGCTCAGTGTCTAGAATGGTGGTTTAGGGATTCAATCCCGAAGGGCTTGTGTGCTGGTTGCCTACCTGGCCAATCTCTAATTGGTGTCTAGGATTGGCAATCAGGGACCTAACACTCCCCTTACACCTGCCTGGCTAAGTACAGGGTTACTATAGGCTAGTTTGCCACCCTGATTGAGCATCTAGTTTGGGACTCTAGGTCTAGTCAGCTATAGTCGGTCTATCGAGTCTTGCATGAGCACTAGATCAGGAGTTTCATATCACCCACCTCCTTCACAAATGTCTGAACCCATGGAAAATTTACAAGCCCAAATAAAAGCCCTAGCTGATCAAATGGCCCAGATAACTACCCAGTTAACTCAGTCTGCTACCCAAACCAACAATAGAATTGACCATCTTGCCAATAGGTTTGACCAGTTAGAAGGCCATGTAAGGACCATAGAAAGAACCCATGGGTCACAGTCTGAGCCAGATCCTGATTTCCCTTAACCTAGGAGGACCCCAAACCCTGATCCATACCTTGAGGCTGAACCTAGGAGAGCCCATCATCATGACCCAATCCCTAAGGTTAGTCCTAGAAGACCCAATCAGGATTTTATAGACCAGGAAGATAGATCCTATTTACCCTCTCCCTACAAGCCTAGTATACCCACAACCTATAGATCTTATGACTCCAAATCCTATGAACCTAGAACCTATGAATCCATAACCTATGAACCTAGATCCTATGACTCTAGATCCCATGATCATAGATCCTATGCACCCACACCCTATGAGCCTAGTAGACCCAACACCCAATATTCTGACCCATATAGGGAGTCCAACCCTAGGAGAACCCAATATTCTGACCCATATAGGGAGTCCAACCCTAGGAGAACCCAGTATTCTGGCCCATATAGGGAGTCCAACCCTAGGAGGACCCAATATCCTGACCCATATAGAGAGCCCAACCTTAGGAGGACCCCATACCATGATCAATCCTTAGAACCTGACCATAGAGCTGACCCAAAATCCTATGACCCCAGATCCTATAATCCCCTGACCCATAGATCTGCACCCTTGTCCTATGAGCCTAGGGAGCTCATAACCCCTAGGTATCAATCTAGCACTAGTCATGCTTCTCCTAGTCAACTTGAACCCCATAGGATTAGTACCCCTAAATATGTGCCCAGTAGTGAGCCACTACCCCTTAGGCAACCTGAACCTACTAGGAGTAGTGCCCATATTCAGAAACCAGGACCTAGCCAATTTTTCCTTAGCTGACCTTCTCCAACCATTCCTGAGATTCACAAGGCTTACATTAATGCAGAAGTGTATGAAGCTGATGCAAGCTTAGTGGATGAGTATGAGGGAGAAGAGGAGACACCTTTAGATGACCTAGAATTAGCTGACCCAATAGATACCCAGGTAGAATCCAACCTAGAGGTAGTTGACCTTGACCACATCCAACCTAAAGCTATAGTGGAAGAACAAATAGAGGAAGAAAACCTAGGTACTGCTGCTAGAGCCTTACCTGAGGAAACCGTAGAGGAGAGCCAAATTATAGAGTTTAGTCCTAAAATACAAGAACCAGAAGAATTTATTAAGGACTTGATCTCTTTGAATCAGTACCTTCAGGATGAGCCTCCTCCTATAGTTCCCATTAAGGACCTCTTCCCTGAGATTAGTAACCCATCCTTCCATTATGCAAACCCCATAGATATAACGCAACCTCGTAAGGTTAGCCTCATTAGTCTTGGATTAGTCCCTGACATGCCTTCTTATATCGAACTTTATCCAACTAACCTTGAACCTTTTTCCCTACCCTACCAAACTAATTCTGAACCCACTTCCTATATTCTGCCCTTTCCTGACACCTCCAGCATTTCTAGGATTATTAGATTGCATTTAACTAAGATTAGCATACTGCATGCATTCATCACATATGTTAGGTTTGCATCTTACTTCTGGCATACTCTTTGGAATTTGCTAGGAGTTTACTGTAAATTTTCATGTGCATGTCAAGCTAGGATCAAACCTAGAGAACCTATAATCTATTAGGTTTAGATCCAAAGAGTTCAATAAAATTTCCTTCGATAGGAATGCATTGTCGAGTCTTTAGGTGTCAATATGAGTCATTTGCATCATCTTGTTAGGAGTCTGCATGTGCCTAGCATGTTCACCACCTACACTAATTTTAAATAAACTGGCTAATTCCCGAAGATGGATCAAAGAATTTGATGTAATGGATTCTATCTTGGTTGGGCTTAGGCATAAAAGAATCTTCATGCTCGCAGAGCCGGACCTTTTAAAGTGATAGAGAAGGTTGGATCAAATGCCTAGGTGTGAGACTTGCCTTCGGATTTGGGCATTAGTTCTACCTTCAATATTACATACCTGGTTGAGTATAGGGAACCGACAGCGATACCTAGTGAGGCCTTTGGACCTATTCCTTTTCATTGTGAATGACCCTAACCCAGAGTGTCCACTAACAAATTGGCCTGAGAGAGGAGAACGGATCGAGCGTATCCTGGATGATCAAGCCATCATCACCCAGGGCCATGACTATCAACGCTTCCTGGTCCGATGGCAAGGCCAGCCAGAGTCGGACGATTCATGGATTTCTCGAGAGGACTTGCAATGCCTCAACCTAGACCTTCTCGAGAGATATGTGAGCCAGTATGACCTTCACTCAACAGGGTCGAGTTCCTCCCATCCCGGGAGAATTGGTGGGGACACCTGAGGCACCAGAATAAGACAAAGGCTTTTCAACCCTCTATAAATTGATCAATAATTTATGAGTCCATCTGTAATAAGGGCTTAGCTCATCTGAGTCCATTTTAGTTGTTATTTGAGTTTTTTTAGTTGTTATTTCAGTTCTGTACTAGTCAGCTCATGTTGAGCTAGTTCAGTCCAATGCTGGTCAGCTCATGTTGAGCTAATTTTATTTTTTTTGAGTCCTATCCAAGCATACTGAAGACTCAAGACCACATCATACAAGTAAAGACCAAGTCCAACCAGATTGAAGACATGGAAGTTTAGCCCAAGTCCAACCCAGCTTGAAGATTTGAAGACCCCAGGAGGAAAATCTGAAACCCCAATTCCTTGCAGATGCCCTCCAGATGCCCATATTTCCTTCCAGATGCTAAAATATATTCATAGACCAAGGCACCCATGATTTTAGAGGTCCATCTGCATCCTAGCCCAAAGAAATCAAGCCCAGGCGCCAAGCCCAAGCCCCTAAGAAGCAAGATACCAGGAAATATTCCTGCTACGTGGCTACCAGGCCAACCCAGCTTCCAGATGCCCAAACCCATGCACCCGGGCCCCTTTGGGCCAGCCCCTTGCTTCTCTTAGAAGACCAACATGCCCCCCTAGGTGTCCTTGGAGTGTTGCCCAAGTCAAGAGAAATTTTAAGGATTTTTTCTACCTAATGTTTCCTTATTTTCTAGATAGGGTTTGAGAGGGAAAAGGATTCTCATGTAAAGACTAATGTGCCCTTACTTAGAGCCCAAGGTTAAGGGTCTATTTAAGGGACCCTAGCCTTTTGTATGAAGGGAGAACTTTTGATGAATGAAAACCTTGAGTTCTTCTATTGAGTTGTGTGATACCCTGCTGTGTGCATAAAGGGGTTTGCGAGAGTTTTTTCTTCCCAGTGCTGCAATCATCTTCCTGCTGCCAACAAGCATCTCAGATCCCTGGATGCCCACTCCAAAAGAAGCCTTCCCTTGCTGTTTTTCCTTTGTTTTCTTATTCTTTTGTGAGTTTTCTAACCCCTGACAGGTCGTTTATAGGTCCCCGAGTTCCTACGAATCCAATGGCTCCAGCCAAGCCTCAATCGGATCACCGAGCAGAAAGCCGGGTATCCGCGGGTCTTTGGCTCGGTTTTCCAGGATGCATCCATCGAGGAACGAGAGACCCTATTGCTGCGATCTTCACAGACATTGTCAGGTACACCCCCTCTACCTCCAGTAGTTTTATTGTAGGAGAACTTGCCCTAACCGAGGCTTCTCAGCCCCGGCGATCCTTCTTTTCTACTTTTCTAGGTCCTAATCTGCATGCTGATCTTCTAAAATTCATATAGAATTTTCTACAACAAATTTTGATCTGAAATTTGGGAATTAATCACTCAACCCCATGTATAAAATATACAAAAAAAATTGCATGCATATTAGTTCCCCATCACACCATATGAGATTTGGCATGGTAAGAAACTAAGTCTTGCCCATTTCAAGATTTGGGGATGTCCTGCCTATGTCAAAAGATTAATGGCGGACAAGTTGGAATCTAAATATGTGAAAGCTCGTTTTATAGGATATCCTAAAGAAACTTTAGGATATTATTTTTACCTTCAAAAAAGATCATAATGTGATTATGAGCAGACATGCCACATTTCTTGAAAAATAATTTATTCAGGAAGTTGGTAGTGGGAGGTTAATTGAGCTTGATGAGAAAGTCCCTGAACAGTAGCCAGCTATAGAACAGATCAAACCTAATCAACCAATACACATAAATGCTCTTCCACCTCGTAGGTCTATTAGAGTATCCAAACCTCTTGAAAGGTACTTGGGTATGCTTATAGAGGATTTAAAAGAAATGTTTCTTGTTAGGGACAAGGATCAATTGATTGATCCTAAGACTTATGATGAGGCGATGTCAGACATCAACTCCGAGAAATGGTTGGATGCTATGAAGTGAAAAATTGATTCAATGCATTCTAATAAAGTTTGTTCCTTAGTGGATCCACCAGAGTGTATTGTATCTATTGGTTGTAAATGGATCAACAAAAGAAAAATATGGTAGATGGATGTGAAAACTGCATTCTTGAATGGATTTCTTGAGGAAGATATCTTTATAGAGTAGCCTTTGGATTTCACTTCCAATGATGAAGATCAAAAGGTCTGCAAGCTGCATAGATCAATCTACGGTTGAAGCAAGATTCTTGGAGTTGGAATACTCGTTTTGATGATGCAATCAAATCGTTTGATTTTATCAAAAATGATGATGAGCCATGTGTTTATAGGAAGGCCAGTGGGAGGGCAGTGACTTCTTCGTATTGTACATGGATGACATCCTCCTTATTGGGAATGATTTTCTCATGTTGACTTTGGTCAAAAGTTGGTTATCTAAGGAATTCTCTATGAAAGACTTAGGTGAAGCATCTTATATTTTGGGAATTAAGGTTTATAGAGATAGATCTAATCGAATGCTTGGCCTTTCACAAAAGTTGTACATAGAGGAAGTGCTGAAAAGGTTTAGCATGGAGAACTCTAAAAGTGGATTATTACTTCTTCGGCATGGCATTAATCTCTCCAAGAAAATATGTCCGAACACACCTGAAGAAATTCAACTCATGAGAAAGATTCCATATGCTTCGGCAATTGGAACCTTATGTATGTCATGTTGTGTACTCAACCTGATACAGCTCTTGCTGTGAGTGTCACAAGCAAATATCAGTCAAATCTAGGTGAAGAACACTAGATAGCTATGAAGAACATTCTTAAGTACTTAAGAAGGACTAAAGATTTGTTCTTAGTCTTTGGATGGAGTTCAGAATTAGGGATAAATGGATATATAGATTTAGACTTTATGTCTGATCCTGATGATACAAGGTCAATATCAGGGTCTGTGTTTTTGCAATGATGGGGTAACTGTTGGAAAAGTTCCGAGCAGTCCATCATAGCAGATTCAACAATGGAAGCAGAGTACATCGCTGCATCTAAAGCTGCAAACGAAGCCTTTTGGTACAAAAGGTTCATTGCGAAGCTTGGAGTGATGCCATCCCCATATATTATGATAATAATGATGCAATAGCTCTTGCTAAGGAGCCTAAGTCTTATCAGAAGTCTTAGCATATTGAGCGGCGATTTCATATCATACATGACTACCTCAACAAGAAGTATATTAAGATATGCAGAGTAAACTCCTCGGATAACATGGCAGACCCACTGACTAAGCCTTTGAGCCAACAGAAGACTGATATCCACCTTGAGAAGATGGGACTTAGATATATAGCCAATTGGCTTTAGTGCAAGTGGGAGATTATTAGATGTATGCCCTGAAAGCTATGTTGGCTTGATATATTTTTAATTTTAGGGCATTAACTTTGTACTTCATTTTCCTTGTTAATAAAAAGGGCATTAGTTTCATTCATATTATTGTGTCTATGAATCATCCATAGAGTTAATGGACAATGACACATATTCTCAAGAGTTGAGAATCTGAGACATGTGTCTTTATAGATTAACTCCTAAAAGCTTCCGATTATTGGAATATCATGAGGATTGTGATTGATCCATTAAAATCGATGCATAGATCACTTCTCTTTTAGGGTAGATGAGTCTCTAACCTACAGTGTGTTGACACTGGAGTAAGAGCGCAGGTAGTTGATAGAGATCAACGGTGCTGAGCATGACCATGTACAGGAAGTTATAAGGATGACTACTCACTCGTCGATAACTTCTTGATGCTGTAGTTATGTGAATGTTCCTTGACCTCGAGTGTCTCGGCTACTCACAATAAGGTTGCTGTAGTTTGACAGCACAATCACATAGTTCCTATCCATACGGGATCTTGCAGTTTTCATTGGCTACAGTAAGTTTATTGTAGGAGTAGGGTATTTACTTGTAGGGATCTGTCAGCCTTAGTAGTAAGGTATAATCCTATACAAGCTTAATGAGACTATGTCCAAAAGTCTATTGCCATAGCAGGGTGATAATGAAAAGGTGTTTTCATTAGTATCACAATTGGACTTGAGTCGATTAGGTTAAGCATATGACTGATGGGTTTGACGAGTATCCATAACAAACATCATGTCGGGATTTTGATAGAGGAACCGAATCACATGGTAACTACACCTAAGGGTTCCAATCTTATTCTGCTGGGTTGCTACTACATACTGCTAGGTATCACTGGTGGATTATGAGAGCCCGTTAGGATCATTCTCGAATCGATGATCCTAATTAGGGTTGAGCTGAAATTGTTTCATTCCATCGAAAGGAGTTTCGATGATGTATAATGGAGATTATAGCATGTCTCATTACCAGACAGGATAGGACCTGAGGGGTCACACACATTAGGAGCTCTATTAACCAATAAGCAAATTATTATTTGACCTAATTGTAAATGTTACAATTAATTGATTATGGATTAAATTTTAATTAAATAAAATTAGATTTAATTTAATTATGTTAGACTCAATTAATTAAAATAATTGATTTGGGTTAATGTTTGCTTCAAAATGGTTCAATCGGAATTAAAATCGGCTTCAGTCTGACTGTAAAACCATTACATTTTGACCAATACCTAGAGTACAGTTAGACTAGGACTCTCTCTCCTTGTCTCCCCTTCCCTCCACATGCCAAAGGGTGGGTCCCTTTTATTTTGTGCGGCAAATAGTGGGGCGTGAAAATAATGGGTGCTGATTTAGTTTAGGCATGGAGAAATAAAAGAAGAGGAAGAGTCCTCTTCTACTCCTCTTAAAACCTAAACCAGATAAATCAACTTCCTTTTATTTAGGCATGGAGAAATAGAAGAAATGATTTTGGCATGAAAACCAAGGTGCTTAAAGAGTTTATGCATGGAGAAATTAAGAGAGGGAAGAGTCCTTCTCTTCCACTCCTCTTAATTTTCAAACCAGTTGAAATTCAAACACCGGTGTTTTGGTTTAAAGGGATAGGAGAACTTCATTTTAAAGAGGAAGAAAAGGTGGCCGACCAAGAGAGATCTAACTTTGGTGTGGAAAGCTTCTCCTTTTCACCATGAAGAATTATTTGGGCATCCTCTCTTCTCTTGGGCGCTAATACCCGGGAGTCTCTCTCTTGGCGCCATCCTTTCTTTTCTTTCCATTATATTTTTTCCTTGTAATCTTCAAGAGCATTGAGAGGTCATCTATAAAAGAGTAAGAAAAGAAAAAAGGGCCCAAGGTCTTGCACTCTGATAGCAAGACAAAAGCCAAAAGCCGGTCCAAATTCGGATCGGCATAATTTTTAAAGCAGTTGTTTTACTGTAAGAGGAGAGGGCTGCAAGGATCTGCCAGTTCGGTGCCCTCTATGACTCGATTGTGAGAGCTTCGTGTGGATACCAGCAGAGGCCAAACGATTGCACGGCTCTGACAGAATCCGATTTTCAGTAGCGGATTTGCATGCTTTCCAAAGCAGGCCCGAATAGCGATCCAAGTAAGTATTTTATACTTGAAATAATTTTTATTTGAGATATAATATTTTTTTCATGTTATGAAGCATGTTAAAAATTTATGATAAATAAATTAGATTTATTTATGAATTGCATAATTAGATATAAATTATTTTTATATCTACTTCTGCTGCGACAAGCTGTTGATGCCTGTTTAATTACAATTTCCTGTTCCTGGGAGAAAACCAATAGCTAGGAGACCTATTAAGAAGATAATAGGCAGTCTATAGGGCATAGCCCTAAAAAGAGAAGGGCAGAGTGGCAAAGCCCATCATGGACCAGACCATGTCCAACAAAGTTCTATTCCTCCTTTCAGACACACCATTCAGTTGGGGTGTCCCCGAAGGTATCCATTGAGAGAGAATCTCATTCTCTTGAAGATAAGTTAGAAACTCACTGGAAAGATATTCGCCTCCTCGATCAGATCGAAGAGTCTTTATACTCTTTCCAGTTTGCTTTTCAACTTCATTACGATATCGTTTGAACATTTCAAATGACTCAGACTTTTATCTCATAAGATAGACATAATCGAACCTATATAGGTCATCTGTAAAAGTAATGAAATAATTATACCCACCTCTAGTACTGACATTCATAGGTCCACATACATCTGTATGGACTAGACTTAGAATTTCTTTGTCTCTTTCACCTTTTCCAGAAAAAGATGACTTGGTCATTTTCCCAAGTAAACAAGATTCACAGGTAGGCAATGATTCAAAATCATTTACCTCTAAGAGACCTTCTTGTCTTAACCTGTTTATCCTATTCTTGTTTATATAACCTAGCCTATAGTGCCAGAGATAAGCATCGCTGACATTATCCATTCTAGGATGTTTGCTTGTCATGTACATTACACTCACAGGCTGTGATAGCAAATAAATGCCATTTATCAAATTTCCATTCATTACAACTGAACCATTCAAAGTAATGTTGCAAACATTTTTCTTTATCGAAAGTTCAAAACATTCTTTGGCCAACAAGCCTACAAAGATAATGTTTATAAGAAATGCAGGACAATAATGGCAATCATGCAAAATGATTTTACAAGATTCAAAAACAAGAGAGAAGTCTCCTAATGCCAGAATTGGAACTCGACTTCCATCTCCAGCATTCAGAAACCTTTCGCCATCCTCGAATCTCATACTAATTCAATGTCCCTATAATTTGTTGCAAATGTGGTAAGGACTCCCAGTACCAAGTACCCAATTAGTAATATCACAAAAAGAATAGGTATAGGGATTTATCATATAAATACCTTGAGCAGTAACATCTTGCTGCTTCCTCTTTTTCAGCCTCTTGGGTCAAGGGATGCAATATATAGAGGACAATTCCTCTTCCAGTGACCCTGCTTCTTATAGTAGAAGCACTCTGCTTGACTCTGGTCTACCTTTTTCTTCCCAGCTTGACTGGCCCACCACACTCTGCACCTTTTTGGTCTTTTTCTTTTTATTTTTCTTCCCCTTCCCAAGGGGACGACACACTGCCCTATTTCCTCCCATCAAGTACACCAACCCATTATTGAGGTTGTGATCCTTCTCATAGTTTTGTAGTAACCCCAACAAACTGTGGTAGTTCACTATAGGCCTATGCATCCGGAAGTGATCAAGGAAACCAAGGTAAGAAGGGGGCAGAGATTCAGTATAGCATCTTTCCTTAGCTGTTCATGCAGGGGCCATCCAAGTTTGGCCAAGCATTCAAATAACTCAATCATGTACAATACATGATCAGTTACTGATGCCCCATCTAGCATATGGGCATTATAGATGGCACAGGAAGTCTTGTATCACTCTACATCATCATGCATGCCGAAGGATTCCAGCAACTTTTGCAAGATTTCCTTCGGTTGGGCCTCCCCGAATTTGCGACTGAACTCATTGTTCATAGCTGCTAGCATAATTCAACGTACAGTAGTTCTATCAGAAAGCCACTTATGATAAGTGTCCTTGATAGATGTACGAGTATTGGCTGCGGGGACCTCAGGTGCTAGATTCGATACAACATACAGGATCCTTTCATGCTCTAAGGCAATCTTAGGCCTTCGATACAAATTATCGATGTTTGGGCCAGAAAGTTTTCATTGTCAAGCAATGAGCGGAGGGACAAGTTGGCAAACGTTTTCTTGAAAGGAAAACCATAAGACGAATTAGTATATGAATTTCAATTTTAATCCTAAAGACATGGACTATAGTCTAAAGGTCCATCCACATATTTTATTCAGATTAGTAGCCTCTACCTTCAATTTGAGAAATTACACTTAATTCCTTAGTAGGTACTAGAATCCTAAAGTTTTCACATGAGCCTGACTATGGTCGGCTCACCCACATGAACCTAAAGGTAGGTTCAATTAACCAATTGCTTCTTCCAAGCAATTTCTAGTATTTCAAATTTTGCCCTAGGAGCACTTCAATCGACCTTTGGGCTTCTTGCTAAAGAATGTCCGGGTTAGGTCCAACCATTAACATGACTAAATTCAGTACTTCTAACTAATGAATGATCAAGCCCGACTTTGGCTGGTTCACCTGACCATCATTAAGACAGTTTCACTGAGCCATCAAATTATGAATGGCAATTCCAATAACATGATGACCACCCGTACTTTGGTACTGCCTATGATCACCCAACTAAAGGACACATTTCCAATCCAACATAATGGGAGGCTAAGACTTAGGCTATCACATAACTTAGCCTTTTTATGGACCTAATAATTTAGAGGATTTAAATTTTGTGACATTTGAGATGAAGACATGGACCTTGATCAAGAAAACTCCCACCAAACACTTAAAGGGTTTCTAGATCAATTTGGTCCATGGGCACCTATAAACCAGTCAGACTGATTAACCTTAGATGATATGGGTCAACTCGAATCAATAGATAATCTAATTCAATTTGATTCACCAAATTAGCCAGGTAAGTAAGATCAAGGGATGGGTTATGCTAAATAAGCCTCTTGCCTTAGACACCAACCATGAGTTGGCAAGGTAAGAGTTAGCCCTAAAGAACCTTGATCACAGCTGTTAAACTTACCTTAGACACCAAGTGGTTTACCAGACTCAATCAGACTAACCTAAAGATCTGAGCTCACCACAAAGCCATAAATCAAGTCCATTTAGATGTATGAACTGATCTAACTAACTATTAGAGAGATTTATAGAAAAGAGACTTAATTCAACTTTTGATTAGTCTATTCTCTATTTAATCCATTCATCTAAACCTAGGTCTAACCTATTTAAGGACCTAATTCTAGCTGACCCAATCAATCCATTTAAGGTACCAAGGTGCTGTCTACCGCGAGACTCATAGCATGGTTGCTACTCATCAGCAAGCCAGGCCCGCTCTATCAGGCCCTCACTCTCCAAAGCCAAGCTCACAGTCCAGAGGTGGCACCAAGGTGCTGTCTACCGTGAGACTCATAGCATGGCGACTCCTCATCAGCGGGTTGGGCCCCTCCATCAGGCCCGCGCTCCCCACAACTGAGCTCATAGCTTGGAGGTGGCACCAAGTTGCCATCGACCATGCGACTCACAGTTTGGCATCCACATCAATAACACGGGCCCCTCCATTAGGCCTGCACTACCAACAGCCATGCTCACAGCGCAGAGGTGACACCGAGGTATTGTCTACCATGAGACTCATAGCATGGCGGCTCCTCATTTGCAAGCCAGGCTTGCTCTATCAGGCATGCACTCCCCATAGCTAAGCTCAAAGCCCGGAGGCGGCACCAAGTTGCCATCTACTGCATGACTCAAAGTTCGGCATCCTCATCAATAGCGCAGGCCCTTCCATCAGGCATGTGCCCTCCACAGTCATGCTCACAGCCCGTAGGCAGCACCAAGATGTTGTCTACCGCGAGACTCATAGCATGGCAGCTCTTCATCAGCAAGCCGAGCCCGCTCCATCAGGCCCACACTCCCCATAACCAAGCTCACAATCTGGAGGCGGTGCCAAGTTTCCATCTACCGCGTGACTCATAATTCAGCATCCTCATCAGTGAGTCAGGCCCACTTCATCAGGCCTGCACTCCCCATAGTTTTTCTCACAGCCCAGAGGTGGACCAAGGTGCTGTCTATTACGAGACTCATTGCACGGTGACTCCTCATCAGTAAGCCGGGCCTGCTCCATCAGGCCCGCGCACCCTATAGCCATGCTCAAAGCCTGGAGGTGGCACCGAGGTGCTGTCTATCATGAGACTCATAGCATGGTGACTCCTCGTCAGTGAGCTTGGCCTGCTCCATCAGGCCCATGCTTTCCATAATCGAGCTCACAGCCTAGAGGCAGCCCAAAGTTGCCGTCTACAACATGACTCATAGTTTGGCATCCTCATCAACATTGTGGGTCCCTCTATCAGGCTCGCACTCTCCAAAGCCATGCTCATAGCCTAAATGTGACACCGAGGTGCTGTCTACCACGAGACTCACAGCATGGCAACTCCTCATTAGAGGGTCGTGCCCCGTCCATCAGGCCCGCACTTCCAATAACAGAGCTCATAGCCTGGAGGTGGCACCAAGTTGCCATCTACCATATGACTCATAGTTTGACTCATCACTACCTTACAGTCTGGAGATGCCTACGGGGAAACTCCAAGAGTCCCACCATCTGCCCCTTGACTCATAGTGCGATGAACCGAGCCAGGATACATTGGAAACCCTATGGTGGATTGCCTTGCTTATGGCCAAGGGATATTGGTGAGGAATCCCTGAAGTCCCATAGTCAACCATCAGATTCATGGCTCGACAAGCTAAGGACATCCCCTAGAAGCAGTTTAAGCCAGAGAAAAGTGAAATGATAAGCAAAGCGAAGGGAAAATGAAGCACTCCAACTAGAGGAGAAGAAAGAAAACCACCCTTAACAGAACATCCCTCACTTCGAAAAGAGATTACTAGTAGCCCGGGAAGACCGAGCAGAGACTCCCAACAGCCTGGGAAGATCGAGAAGAGACTCCCAGTAGCCCCAAAAGACCGAGCTAAGACCTATAGCAGTCCCGGGAGCTGAGTAGCAGATTTAGGCTTTAAAAAAAGAGAAGAAAAAGAAAAGAAAAGAAAAAGGAAGGACAGAATAGTAATTGTAATAGAAGGGACGTTTTCATTGATTTAAAGTCTCTTACACCCTATGGTATTTCTTGATAGGCCGGGAGAACTCCTGAAGTTCTAAGATACAAGATGGAAGGAAGATGGGCCAAGGCCCCATCTCTGCTTCTGCTCAAGCATGCTGGTACCCTTCCTCAAGAGCCCACCGAACTCTAGAGCCCAAAATTGACTCCACCTCTACCGCTCCATCCTCCTTGGAATTCATCAATCATGTGATTCCAAGGGCGGAAACAGTATCTCCACATCAGGATGGCCCTACTAGCACCACTGCGGCCATGGACCTTTCCATAGTGACCACGACCCGGGCCACCACCTCCTCCCATAAGATCTCCAGTCTCGTGAACCTGGAGGTGGCTTCGGCTGCCCCTCATTTTTGAGGTAGCTTCTTTTCCTATCCTAGTGGTGCAACCAGAAGATCTCCCCCTCTACATTCGAGGGGGAAGTTTTGAGCTCAGTGAATTTCTTCTTCGAACCAGATGCCTTTGCCTTGCCACTGGCTGGTCGCTCCTAGAGAGTTTCCACTTGGCCCACCAAGTCTTGAACCGAAATCTTGAAGTCCACCAAGAGCCCTCCTTCAGTGCAAGTCGAAGGAGAGGGATTGAAGAAGGCAAACATGAAGGCCAACACAGAACTAGAAGGGTGCTAAAGAAGAATAAAGAAGGCTTTGCGAAACCCTAGATCCCTTTGCCCGAAGGCCTTTTAAAGGCCATGCAGCCAATCGAAGGTCACCACGTGTCTGCCCCAGGTGCCTCTCGATGCTTCAGTTCACAAAATAGGTGCCTTGACCCGATCAGGGCATTAATGATCCCTCCATTGGAAAACTAAATGCAGCGCCCCAATAATGTAAAGGTGCGATCCTCGGAGCATTCCCAGTCAAAGCATTGATGGTCTCGAAGGTGCACCCGCCAATGTCAGCGTAGTCATTACTCCCAATGACCAAGCGATGCTTCATTCTTCGGGCTCGGGAGTTGGGGGAATCTGATGTGGCAACATCCACTGACGTGGTGGAGTTTGATGTGGCTGATAGAAAAGTGCCCTAAGAGCCAATCATTATCAATGCCTTTTTGTAAACTTCCAGCTTATATATGACATACTTTGATATTAATAAAGGTATCTGATTCATCATATACTGCTGTGTCATGTTTTTATTGATTATGATGAACCCCATAGAATAGGGAAATGGAATTAGGGTTATGATGGAGTTCATAAAAGTGAGACCTAATTTCCTATAAACCCTAATCTAGAATGTTCCTAGTCATTGGACCATCGATTCGGGGATCGATGAATCTGGTAAGACTAGCTTATACTATGTTGCTCAGTTAATGAGGGTGGTTGGTCTCACAGTCACTTGTGTAGAGATACTAATACAAGGATAAGGGTGCTCATTAGGTTATGAGTATACTGAACTGATCCACACCGGGACTATCTTATAGAAGTCTTACTCCTTGTCAAAAGATAGGTCCCAGAGTAGAAGTTGTGCATGTGATCTTCAGAACTAAGGTCACCATGGTTCCTTGTGCATACTAAGCCATACTTTGGTTCATACTCATTCATGGCATTATGAAATTTACGGGATGTTCTAGGTATGGTGGAAGGTGTATGAAGGATGTGAGTGGACCAACAAGGAATTGATCAATCCTGGTAAGAGGATATGTTATCCCGTGTAATCTCTTCGATGTGTGACTCAAGGAATCTTTGTAAAGCAGGATGAGATTAGAAGTAGCTTCTAATCAGTCATCAGCTGAGTCCTCATGATCGAGCAGAGATCCAATATGATTAAGTGTTAGGGTTTGACATTTATCCATACCCATCATTTAATCGGGATAGTGGGAGATCGAAAGATTGAATTGCACGGTAACTTACTACTAAAGGGTATTTTGGTAATTTCTACCAAATTTCTCATCTTCCGGGTAGGCATGACATGTTGCTAGACATCAATCTTGTCTTGTAGATTTTCATGAACTAATTGGATTGGTTTCATGAGTTAATTCGATGTGTGATTCGAATTGGACAATAAGGTGAGCCGATTTGACCTAATTAGGTCAATCGGGTTCGATCGGATCGAATCGGCTCAAACCTAAACCTACTGCTGGCTAGATGTGGAACCCAATGGGTTATACACAATAGAGAGTTGGCCAAAGAAGTCACTTATGGTTTAATTAGGGTCATGGGATCCTAATTGGTTAGCCAGATTGCATTCTAGCATATGTAGGCTAACCCAATTGGATTGGATCCGGTTGCTTGCTAATTAGGCTAACCTAATTAAGGAAAACATAAATTTGGTTGAGTCCTAAGTGGGGATAGCCAAATCAGAGCTTGATCTAATTTTTTTTTGGTATTTTGGACGTCTTATTAAAGAGTCCATTTGAGTTGGGACTCTAGATGCCAAAATGACACCTTCGTATTCACAAAAGGCCTAGAAGAGTCTATAGTCCTTTGATCTAAAAAATATTTATATGGATGGAAAGAGGACTTAATGCTCTTTCTTTTGACACCCATATTGCATATACTTTGACTAGTCAAAGGTTGCATGGTGTGTGGATAAAGTTGACCACGAGATTCTTGGTGCCTCTTGGCGTGCATGGGAGATGAAGGTGCGCATTGTCCTTCTATAGATGAAACACTGGAATGTTTCATTTCAAGGGGGCACCTTCTCATCTTACCCCATGCCTTTTGGACATGTTTGATCCATCAAGGCCTTTTAAAAGGGCATGAAAAAGGGATGGAAGCAAAAGTGCACATGAAGAGCAAGTCTCTTCATGTGGCGCGCTTCCTGAAGCAGAGTCCTTCTACTTTCAGGACTCTTCGTATTCTTCGGTATTTGGAGATTGAAAAGGTTCTTCTTGGCTTCTGAGGGACCGGTACTTTCCATGTGGCAAGTCACAGATTATCCAGGAAAATGGACGAATGCCAATATGTCTTTTGGTGCATGAGGAGACATATTGGATATGATTTTTCAGTCTTGAAAAATCATATCTGATAACCTATTAGAGGACATATCACATGCCCTTCTTAAAACTATAAATAGGGGTGGTGATATGAGTTTTAGATAATCTTTTACACCATAAAGATATTCTGAGTGTTCTTCCACTTCTCTCTCCCTCCTTCTTACTTTAGGACAAGACTTGTCTTGTTAAGACAAGGTCTTTTCTAATAAGACAAGGCCTAGTTTTAGGACATAAGCTGAAGGGGTCCTAGAGGATGGTTGTCCTAAAACCAAGATTGGTTTAGGACTGTGTCCAAAGATCCCTACAGTAGAACAAGGTGTCCTATAGTGGTCAAAGGTCAAAAGGTTGATATAAGAGTCCTGTTGAAGCAAGCAACCCCGGTAGGGATTCTTCCTTGGTACCATTCTCATGTGGATCACTGTTGGAGGGCTTGCACTTGTGAGCCTTGTGGAAATGATTGGATTTCAGCGACCCAGGTATGTATTCTGACTTCATTTATGTTTCATTGATTAGTACTGTATGAGGCGTTCCTGGGGGAATTAGTGTTTTCTTGCCAATTAGGGTTTCATGCCTAGAATTTCAGTTTTGAAATTCACTTCCGCATGCTGCATGATTCCTGGCACCTTGGAAGAATTTTCATCAATGGTATTAGAGCCACCATTGTGGCATACCGTTATGAACCATTTTTGGAGTTTTATGAAATTCCACTATCGAGCCAACCCGAACCCAATCGAGTCGACCCGGACCTTGTTGAGTCGACCCGACTAAACTCATATGTATGATTTCTAGTTTCTTTATGAAATGACATGATAATATAATTGTATGAAATTTTGCATATTAGGGTAATATGTTTAATTTCAAGTTTTTAAGAAATGCATGATATTATGTCAAGTATGAAATTATGCATGTTGATTGTACCTAGTAACTTTTTTGGATTGGGTTAGTCAGCATGGCCATCCAGTCATAGGAGCCAAGTAGGGTTTAAAGGCCCTCTCCTTCCATTCAATGGGTCTCCTATGGCGTGTAGGGGTGCTGCTGTGGCCATATCCCATGAATAAGTTTGGTGAAAGTTATTTTATCATGTCTTGATTTGCATATTAGAGTAATATGCTAATTGTCATATAATGCTATGCATATTAGGGTAATATGCTTGATGACATGAATTTTAATGCATATGCTAGAGTGATATGCATTGGGTTTATATTTGTTATAAACTTGGATATCATGTTTATGTTTATACTTGCAGTAATAAACACTATTATCATGATAAATTTAGAATGTGTTTTTGAGACCATCAAAGCCCTCCTAAAAATCATATTTAGTCATAGTAAAAAACTTAGTCATGATGCAAAACTGATTAGAGTTTGATCGGCCGATTGGTGTCTAGGCGAGTGGTTCTAGGAAGGTAAAGGGAATGAGGTTTTTAATTGGTTCCGTTGACTGACCTGGCTAATCTAATTGGTGTTTAAGGAAAGCAACGGGGGGACACCCTCACCTCTTCCACTCACCTGGCCAATCTGGTCATATCTAAATCTTAATTTGGTAATGCTAATTGGTTAAGTGTACTATATTTTGCCTTCTTTCATGCTAAACCAAATTTATGTCAAGATTATAGTAGGTTTATTGTGCATACACAAGGCCTACTCTAGGGTTTAATATAAGATTTGTCTTGGTGCACTTAGTACTTTATGGCATGGTTGAAAATGTTACTTTGTTGTGCATACACAAGGGTAACATTATTCAATCATGGCTATATAAAAATGAAGGGTCTGACTAAACTAAGACATTATGGTTTGTTGTGCATACACAAAGCCATAAGTGTCTTAAAGGCAAAGATAATTATTGAGAATTGCATGATGGTGGGGACACCTGAGGCACCAGAATAAGACAAAGGCTTTTTCAACCCTCTGTAAATTGATCAATAATTTATGAGTTCATCTGTAATAAGGGCTTAGCTCATCTGAGTCCATTTTAGTTGTTATTTGAGTATTTTTAGTTGTTATTTCAGTTCTGTACTAATCAGCTCATGTTGAGCTAGTTCAGTCCAATGCTAGTCAGCTCATGTTGAGCTAATTTTGTTTTTTTGAGTCCTGTCTAAGCATACTGAAGACTCAAGACTATATCATACAAGTGAAGATCAAGTCCAACTAGATTGAAGACATGGAAGTATAGCACAAGTCCAACCCAGCTTGAAGATTTGAAGACCCCAGGAGGAAAATTCAGAAAACCCTGATTTCTTGCAGATGCCCTCCAGATGCCCAGATTCCCTTCCAGATGCCAAAGTATATTCATAGATAAGGGCATCCATGATTCCAGAGGTCCATCTGCATCCTAGCCCAAAGAAATCAAGCCCAGGTGCCAAGCCCAAGCCCCTAAGAAGCAAGATACCAGGGAATATTCCTGCTACCTGGCTACCAGGCCACCCCAGCTTCCAGAGGCCCAAACCCATGCACCCGAGCCCCTTTGGGCTGGCCTTTTGCTGCTCCTAGAAGCCCAACACGCCCCCTAGGCATCCTTGGATTCTTGACCAAGTCAAGAAAATTTTTAGGGATTTTTCTACCTAATATTTCCTTATTTTCTAGCTAGGGTTTGAGAGGGAAAAGGATTCTTATGTAAAGACTTATGTACCCTTACTTGGAGCCCAAGGTTAAGGGTCTATTTAAGGGACCCTAGCCTCTTGTATGAGGAGAATTTTGATGAATGAAAACCTTGAGTTCTTCTATTGAGTGGTGTGATACCCTGCTGTGTGCATAAAGGGGTTTGTGAGAGTTCTTCTTCCCGGTGATTGCAATCATCTTCCTGCTGCCAACAAACCCTCCAGATCCCTGGACGCCCACTCCAAAAGAAGCCTTCCCTTGCTATTTTTACTTTGTTTTCTTGTTCCTTTGTGAGCTTTCTAACCCCTGACAGGTCGTTTGCAGGTCTCTGAGTTCCTACGAATCCAACGACTCCAGCCAAGCCTCAATCGGATCATCGAGCAGAAAGCCGGGTATCCGCGGGTCTTTGGCTCGGTTTTCCAGGCCGCATCCGTCGAGAAACGAGAGACCCCTTCGCTGCGATCTTCACAGACATTGTCAGGTACACCCCTCTACCTCCAGTAGTTTTATTGTAGGAGAACTTGCCCTAACCGAGGCTTCTCAGCCCCGGCGGTCCTTCTTTGCTACTTTTCTAGGTCCTAATCTGCATGCTGATCTTCAAAAATTCATACAAAATTTCCTACATATAATTTTGATCTGAAATTTGGGAATTAATCACCTAACTCAACATGTAAAACATACAAAAAAATTGCATGCATATTAGTTCCCCATCATTTGGTATCAGAGCTTAGATTAGGGCTTGTTTTCTACAATTTTTCAGTCCGTATATACTCTGTTATTTTAATTATTTCTCTCTGTTGAAAACTCCACAAATTCTGAAATATATTTTCCTAGATTTATCATAATTCACAGTAATTTTGAAAATTTTTCCAGATTTTTTTATGTCCTGTGAATTTTCTTCAAGCCAAAATAGGGCCTGCAAATTTTTGGCTCTGTTTTTTTTTAGCAAGACAAGTTTGGAAGTTTTAGGGTTTTGTTTAGCATTTTTTGCATATATTTTAATTTTAGTATATTTCCTGAATATTAGGCAATAATTTGTAAGTTTTCTTTAATTTAATAAAATATCAAAAAAAAAAAAATTACATATTCTCCAAAAATACCAAAAAAATATCTAACCCTAATTTGCATCATTTGCCTGCCATCATTGCATAATCTACTTTTAAGGGCACTCTTGCTATATCAGATGGGGGGAGGAGTTGATAACCTCTCCATAGCCCAAAACCACATCCCTTGCATTCGGTCCCAAGCCTTAACCTAAAATTAACTAGACTTAATTTGCCCTAGTGGGCTAGGGACACCGATTGGTCGGGTCCGGGCTAGTGTTAGATCACTGTGTCAAGTTAACCTGTGTGTGCCTTGTGCTCAGTGTCTAGAATGGTGGTTTAGGGATTCAATCCTGAAGGGCTTGTGTGCTGGTCCGCCTACCTGGCCAATCTCTGATTGGTGTCTAGGATTGGCAATCAGGGACCTAACACTCTCCTTACACCTGCCTGGCTAAGTACAGGGTTACTATAGGCTAGTTTGCCACCCTGATTGAGCATCTCGTTTGGACTCTAGGTCTAGTAAGTTATAGTCGGTCTGATCGAGTCTTGCATGAGCACTAGATCAGGAGTTTCATATCACCCACCTCCTTCACAAATGTCTGAACCCATGGAAAATTTACAAGCCCAAATAAAAGCCCTAGCTGATCAAATGGCCCAGATGACTACCCAGATGACCCAGTTAACTCAGTCTCGTATTCAAACCAATGATAGAATTGACCATCTTGCCAATAGGTTTGATCAGTTAAAAGTCAGGGTAGGGACCCCAAGAAAAACCCATGGGTCACAGTCTGAGCCAGATCCTGATTCCCCTCAACCTAGGAGGACCCCAAACCCTGATCTATACCATGAGGTCGAACCTAGGAGAGCCCCTTATCCTGACCCGTACTACAATCCTCAACCTAGGAGGACCCCAAACCCTGATCCATACCTTGAGGCTGAACCTAGGAGAGCCCATCGTCATGACCCAATCCCTAAGGTTAGTCCAAGAAGACTCAATCAGGATTTTATAGACCAGGAAGATAGATCCTATTTACCCTCTCCCTACAAGCCTAGTATACCTACAACCTATAGATCTTATGACTCCAAATCCTATAAACCTAGAACCTATGAATCCATAACCTATGAACCTAGATCCTATGACTCTAGATCCCATGATCATAGATCCTATGCACCCACACCCTATGAGCCTAGTAGACCCAACACCCAATATTCTGACCCATATAGGGAGTCCAACCCTAGGAGGACCCAATATTCTGACCTATATAGGGAGTCCAACCCTAGGAGAACCCAGTATTCTGACCCATATAGGGAGTCCAATCCTAGGAGGACCCAATATCCTGACCCATATAGAGAGCCCAACCTTAGGAGGACCCCATACCTTGATCCATCCTTAGAACCTGATCATAGAGATGACCCAAAATCATATGACCCCAGATCCTATAATCCCATGACCCATAGATCTACACCCTTGTCCTATGAGCCTAGAGAACCCATAACCCCTAAGTATCAGCCTAGTACTAGTCATGCTCCCCCTAGTCAACTTGAACTCCATAGGATTAGTATCCCTAAATATGAACCCAATAGTGAGCCACTACCTCTTATACAACCTGAAACTACTAGGAGTAGTACACATAATCAGAGACCAGAACCTAACTAATTTCCTGCTAGCCGACCTTCTCCAACCATTCCTGAGATTCACAAGGCTTACATTAACGCGGAAGTGTATGAAGCTGATGTGAGCCTAGTGGATGAGTATGAGGGAGAAGAGGAGACACCTTTAGTAGACCTAGAATTAGCTGACCCAGTAGATACCCAGGTAGAAACCAATCCAGAGCTAGTTGACCTTGACCATATCCAACCTAAAGCTATAATGGAAGAACAAATAGAGGAAGAGAACCTAGGTACTGCTACTAGAGCCTTACCTGAGGAAACCATAAAGGAGAGCCAAATTATAGAGTCTAGTCCTAAAATACAAGAACCAGAAGAATTTATTAAGGACCTGATCTCTTTGAATCAGTACCCTCAGGATGAGTCTCCTCCTATAGTTCCCATTAAGGACCTCTTTCCTGAGATTAATAACCCATCCTTCCATTATACAAACCCCGTAGATATATCGCAACCCCATAAAGTTAACCTCATTAGTCTAGGATTAGTCCTTGACATTCCTTCTTTGATTCTACTTTATCCAACTAACCCAGAACCTTTTCCTCCACCCTACCAGAGTAATTCTGAACCCACTTCCTATTTTCTACCCTTTCCTGAGTTTTCTCATGTGTATAGAACTATTAGGTTACATTTTGTTGAGGTTACTAGGTTGCAAGGATCCATAGAGCCCATCCCATTTGCTACCTACTTTTGGCAGACCCTCTGGCACTTATTAGGAGTTACTAGCAAATTTTTTTCTGCATGTCATCCATCAACCACGACTCATGCCCCCATGCCCAAGTGGTAGTTAAGACCTAATAAACCTCTTTAGTCGAGTCTGCTAGGTGTAGGTTTGAGTCCTTTGCATCATCTTGTTAGGAGTCTGCATGTGCCTAGCATGTTCACCACCCGCACTAATGTTAAAACAACTGGCTAATTCCCGGAGATGGATCAAAAAAATTTGATGTAGTGGATTTTATCTTGGTTAGGCTTAGGCCTAAAAGAAGCTTCATGCTCGCAGAGCCGGACCTTTCAAAGTGATAGAGAAGGTTGGATCAAATGCCTAGGTGTTAGACTTGCCTTCGGATTTGGGCATTAGTTCTACCTTCAATATTACAGACCTGGTTGAGTATAGGGAACCGGCAGCGCTACCTAGTGAGGCCTTTGGACCTATTCCTTTTCATTGTGAGTGACCCTAACCTAGAGTGTCCACAAACAAATTTGGCCTGAGAGAGGAGAACAGATCGAGCGTATCCTGGATAATCAAGCCATCACGACCCAGGGCCATGACTATCAACGCTTCCTGGTCCGATGGCAAGGCCGGCCAGAGTCGGACGATTCGTGGATATCTCGAGAGGACTTGCAATGCCTCAACCCAGACTTTCTCGAGAGATATGTGAGCCAGTCTAACCTTCACTCGACAGGGTCGAGTTCCTCCCACCCCGGGAGAATTGGTGGGGACACCTGAGGCACCAGAATAAGACAGAGGCTTTTTCAACCCTCTGTAAATTGATAAATAATTTATGAGTTCATCTGTAATAAGGGCTTAGCTCATCTGACTCCATTTTAGTTGTTATTTTAGTATTTTTAGTTGTTATTTCAGTTCTGTACTAGTCAACTCATGTTGAGCTAGTTCAGTCCAATGCTAGTCAGCTCATGTTGAGCTAATTTTATTTTTTTGAGTCCTGTCCAAGCATACTGAAGACTCAAGACTATATCATACAAGTGTGACCAAGTCCAACTAGATTGAAGACATGGAAGTATAGCACAAGTCCAACCCAGCTTGAAGATTTGAAGACCCCAGGAGGAAAATTCAGAAAATCCTGATTTCTTGCATATGCCCTCCAGATGCCCAGATTCCCTTCCAGATGCCAAAATATATTCATAGATAAGGGCATCCATGATTCCAGAGGTCCATCTGCATCCTAGCCCAAAGAAATCAAGCCCAGGTGCCAAGCCCAAGCCCCTAAGAAGCAAGATACCAGGGAATATTCCTGCTACCTGGCTACCAGGCCACCCCAGCTTCCAGAGGCCCAAACCCATGCACCCGAGCCCCTTTGGGCTGGCCTTTTACTGCTCCTAGAAGCCCAACACGCCCCCCTAGGCATCCTTGGAGTCTTGACCAAGTCAAGAAAATTTTTAGGGATTTTTCTACCTAATATTTCCTTATTTTCTAGCTAGGGTTTGAGAGGGAAAAGGATTCTTATGTAAAGACTTATGTACCCTTACTTGGAGCCCAAGGTTAAGGGTCTATTTAAGGGACCCTAGTCTCTTGTATGAGGAGAATTTTTATGAATGAAAACCTTGAGTTCTTCTATTGAGTGGTGTGATACCCTGCTTGTGCATAAAGGGGTTTGTGAGAGTTCTTCTTCCCGGTGATTGCAATCATCTTCCTGCTACCAAGAAACCCTCCAGATCCCTGGACGCCCACTCCAAAAGAAGCCTTCCCTTGCTATTTTTACTTTGTTTTCTTGTTCCTTTGTGAGCTTTCTAACCCCTGACAGGTCGTTTGCAGGTCCCTGAGTTCCTTCGAATCCAACAACTCTAGCCAAGCCTCAATTGGATCATCGAGCAGAAAGCCAGGTATCCGCAGGTCTTTGGCTCGGTTTTCCAGGCCGCATCCATCGAGGAACGAGAGACCCCTTCACTGCGATCTTCACAGACGTTGTCAGGTACACTCCTCTACCTCCAGTAGTTTTATTGTAGGAGAACTTGTCCTAACCGAGGCTTCTCAGCCCCGGCGGTCCTTCTTTGCTACTTTTCTAGGTCCTAATCTGCATGCTGATCTTCAAAAATTCATACAAAATTTCCTACAAATAATTTTGATCTGAAATTTGGGAATTAATCACCTAACTCAACATGTAAAACATACAAACAGAATTGCATGCATATTAGTTCCCCATCACACGAGTTGCAATTGGAAAGGTTGTCCTACCTTTGAACTCATATGTGTTTGTTGTGCACACACAAAGCACTCGTGAGGAATAAGGATCTTAACCCCAATAAGAAAACCAGGAAGGTTTCTCGCTTACCATAGCTGAGGGTTATGGTATTTAAAGAAAATAGTGGGAGACATAATTAGATATAAAGTCCTTATCTAATTATGAATGTCATAATTGAGTGGCCTGCTAATATTGTTCTTTAATTAAATGTAGGACATTTAAATAATGGCTTCAAACTTATCACTGAGGGGCATCTTGGATGTCAACAAGTTAACCAGTTAAAACTATGTGGACTGGTTGAGGAAGAAGGCTGATGGAGCCTGTTTCCATTGCAACATTTTTGGGTATTAGAAGAAGGATTGCAAGACTTGTCTTGCAAATGTAAAGCTAGATGCAAGTGGTGCATCTAGGGGTTTGTACATGATACAAACCAATTTATCATTGAGTGAATCTATTTCTAATTCATGGGTATCGGATACCGCATGTGGGTCACATATTTGTAAATCTTTACATTACTCCACAGAATTAGAAATTTGAAGAAAGGTGACTTCAAATTATATGGGGCAAGTGGAGAACCCATATATGCTGAAGCTGTGGGCACCTATCTTCTATTTTTACCTTCGAGTAATATCATAAGGTTGGAAGAATGCTATTTTGTGCCAAATATTGTAAAAAACATTATTTCTATATCCTTGTTGTTACAACAATGATATGAAATAAGTGTAAAGAGCAGTGGCTGCTCTATTCTTCATAATAATACAATATTTGGGCATGGTTGCTTTGTGAATGGTCTTCTAACTTTAGTACTCGATGATGAAATACTTCTTGTAGATGACATGAAGAGAAAAAGAGATAATGTCAGTGTCACATATCTCCAGCATTACCAGTTAGGTCATATCAATGAGTCAAGGATAAACAAGTTACTAAAAGAGGATTACTTTGACCCTGATGATTTTCAATCATTAGGAACTTGTGAGTCTTGTCTCAAAGGGAAAATGACTAAGTCTCCATTCATTGGATATGGAGAAAGGACAACTGAATTGTTAGGTCTTGTACATACTGATGTGTGTGGCCTATGTCAACTCAGGCCATAGGAGGATATTTTTAATTCATCACTTTTATTGATGATTTATCAAGGTTCGATTATGTGTATCTTATGAAACACAAGTCCGAAGCCTTTGATAAGTTTAAAGAATATCAGACTATGGTTGAAAGACAAATTAGACTTAGTATTAAAGCTCTTCGATCTGATCGAAGAGGGGAATACTTGTCTAGTGAGTTTTTGAAACATCTTAAGGATAAAGGAATTATTTCTGAATGGACCCCTCCTTATACACCCCAGTTAAATGGAGTGGCAGAAAGGAGAAATCATACCTTGTTGGACATGGTGAGGTCCATGATGAGCTTCACAGATCTTCTTATTTCCTTCTGGGGACATGCCTTGGAGACTGCTGCATATATATTAAACAGGGTTCCATCTAAGTCAGTAAGTAGCACTCCATTTGAGTTATGAAATGGTAAAAAACCAAGCCTTAAGTACTTAAATATTTGGGGTTGCCATGTTTATGTCAAGAATAATTTTGGACATAAGTTAAGTGCTAGGGATGACAAGTGTAAGTTTGTTGATTACCTAAAAGAAGGTAAGGGATACCTCTTTTATGATGCTACTGAGCAAAAGATAATTGTCAGTAGGCATGCTATATTCTAGGAACAAGAGTTTATCCAAGAAGGATGTAGTGATTCTTTACTTGAGTTGTGTGAAGAACAGAACCAACAAACCAATGAGCCTTCAAGTGAAGTTCCTCAACCAGAGGTTCTTGTGGATCAAGAATAGCTACAATACACACCTCCTCTCCGAAGGTCAGAAAGGGTGTGGAGAGTACCTCTCAGATATGGCTTTATCATCGAGGATGACAATGAAGGCAGTATCATACAGGATGATGATCCTGTGACCTATTCGGAAGCTATCAAGAGTAAAGACTGACAAGTGGCTTGGTGCCATGAAATCTGAAATGGACTCCATGTATTCCAATCAGGTTTGAACCTTGGTAGATCCACCAGAAGGAATTAATCCGATAGGATATAAATGGGTCTTCAAGAAGAAGATTGGAGCAGATGGTCAAGTTGAGACCTATAAGGCTAGGCTGGTAGCAAATGGTTTTAAACAAAAATGTGGTGTAGACTATGATAAAACCTTTTCTCTAGTAGCCATGCTCAAGTCCATTTGGATATTGCTTGCCATAGCAGCATACCATGATTATGAGATCTGGCAAATGGATGTAAAGACTGCTTTCCTCAATGGAAACCTTGAGGAAGAAGTCGATATGTCATAGCCAGAGGGGTTTGTTTCAAGTGGGAGACCAAACCAAGTATGCAAGTTAAAGAAGTCCATTTATGGACTTAAGCAAGCATCGAGTAGTTGGAACATCCATTTTGATGAAACAATCAAAGGATTTAGTTTTATCAAAAATGTGGATGAACCATGTGTGTATAAGAAGACAAGTGGGAGTGCCATTGTTTTTTTAATTTTGTATGTAGATGACATACTGGTCATTAGGAATGATATCCCAATGTTGCAGTCGGTTAAAACTTGGCTATCATCAAAGTTTTCCATGAAGGTTTGGGAGAAGCATCCTATATACTAGGTATAAGGATCTATAGAGATAGATCCAAGAGGATGCTGGGCTTTTCCCAATTTAGTTACATTGACTTAGTGTTGAAGAGATTCAACATAGATGAAAGTAAGAAAGGTTACTTGCCAATGAGTCAAGGCATACAACTCTCTAAGAAGATGTCTCCTAAGACATCAGAAGAAAGAGAGAGGTTGGCTATGATTCCTTATGCTTCGGTTGTAGGATAAATTATGTATGTCATTTTATGTACCAGGCCTGATGTTGCTTATGCCTTGGGCATAGTGAGTAGTTTTCAGGTAGATCCAGGAAAGGATCATTGGAAAGCTGTGAAAATATTCTTAAGTACCTGAGAAGGACTAAAAATTTTTTTCTAGTATATAAAAGATCTGAGTTGAAACTAGAAGGCTATACATATTCTAGTTTTCAATCAGATCCAGATGATAGCAAATTCACATCGGGGTTTGTCTTTACCCTAAATGGTAATGCAGTGAGTTGGAATAGTACAAAGCAACCAATAGTAGCTCACTCAATCACTGAGGTAGAGCACATAACTGCTAGTGAAGCTGTAAAGGAAGCTGTCTAGATGAAGAAATTACTCATTAAATTATACATGGTTCATGATGTACAACAGCTAGTGCCATTATACTGTGATAACATTGGGGCTGTTGCACAAGCTAAAAAATCAAGGTCTCATCACAAGTCCAAGCACATTCTAAGACAGTTCCACCTCTTATGAGAGATTATAGGAAGACAAGATCTTGTCGTCGAACGAGTTGACACAAAGAACAATATAGCAGACCCATTCACTAAAGCTTTAGCCAAGCAGCAGTTAGATCATCACTTAGATTGTATGGGCATAAAATACAAGGGTGATTGGCTTTAGTAAAAGTGGAAGTTTGATAGAAAAGTGTTCTAAGAGCCAATCATTATGATGGCCACTTTGTAAACTTCCAGCTCATGTATGACATACTTTCATATTAATAAAGGCATATGATTCATCATATACTGTTGTGTCATGTTTTTATTGATTATGATGAACCCCATAGAGTAGGGTAATAGAATTAGGATTATGATGGAATTCATAATAATAAGACCTAATTTCTTATAAACGCTAAACTAGAATGTTCCTAGTCATTGGACCATCGATTTGGGGATCGATGAATCAGGTAAGACTAGCTTATCCTTTGTATGCTCAGTTGATGAGGGTGGTTGGTCTCACAGCCACTTGTGTAAAGATACTAATATAAGGATAAGGGTGCTCATTAGGTTATGAGTACACTGAACTGATCCGCACCAGGACTATCTTATGGAAGTCATACTCCTTGTCAAAAGATAGGTCCCAGAGTAGAAGTTATGCATGTGATCTTCAAACCTGAGGTCACCATGGTTCCTTGTGCACACTAAGCCATACTTTGATTCATACTCATTCATGGCATTACGAAATGTATGTGGTGTTCTGGGTATGGTGGAAGCTGTACGAAGGATGTGAGCGGACCAACAAGGAATTGATCAATCCTGGTAAGAGGATATGTTATCCCGTGTAATCTATTTGATGAGTGACTCAAGGAATCTTTGCAAAGTGGAATGAGATTAGAAGTGTCTTCTAATCAGTCATCAGCTGAGTCCTCATGATTGAGCTGAGATTCAATATGATTAAGTTTCAGGGTTTGACATTTATCCATACCCATCACTTAATTGGGATAATGGAAGATCAAAAGATTGAATTGCACGATAACTTACTACCAAAGGATATTTTGGTAATTTCTACCAAATTCTTCATCTTCTGGGTAGGCATGACACGTTGCTAGACTTCAATCTTGTCGTGTCGGTTTTCATGAACTAATTGGATTGGTTTCATGAGTCAATTCAATATATGATTCGAATTGGATAATAAGGTGAGCTGATTTGACCTAATTAGGTCAATCGGGTTTGATCGGATTGAATCAGCTCAAACCTAAACCTACTGCTGGTTAGATGTAGAACCCAATGGGTCACACATAATAGAGATTAGCCAAGGAAGTCACTCATGGTTTAATTAGGGTCATGGGATCCTAATTGGTTAGCCAGATTGCATACTAGCATATGTAGGCTAACCCAATTCCTAACCCAATTGGATTGAGTCCGGTTGCTTGGTAATTAAGCTAACCTAATTAAGGAAAACCTAAATTAGGTTGAGTGCTAAGTGGGTATAGCCAAATCAGAGCTTGATCTAATTTTATTTTGGTATTTCGGATGTCTTATTGAAGAGTCCATTTGAGTTGGGACTCTAGATTCCAAAATGACACCTTGGCATTCAAAAAAGGCCTATAAGAGTCTATAGTCCTCTGATCTGAAAAATATTTATATGAGTTGAAAGAGGAATTAATGCTCTTTCTTTTGACATCCATATTGTATATGCTTTGACTAGTCAAAGGTTGCATGGGGTGTGGATAAAGTCGACCACGAGATTCTTGGCACCTCTTAATGTGTGCAGGAGATGAAGGTGTGCATTGTCCTTCTGTAGATGAAACACTAGAGTGTTTAATTTCAAGGGGGTGCCTTCTCATCTTACCCCAAGCCTCTTGGTCATGTTTGACCGGTCATGGCTTTTTGAAAGGGCGTGAAAAAGGGATGGAAGCAAAAGCGTGCATGAAGAGATGCGTCTCATCATGTGGCGCGCCCCATGAAGCAGAGTCCTTCTAGTTTCAGGACTCTTCATATTCTTTAGTGTTTGGAGATTGAAGAGGCACCTCTTGGCTTTCCAGGGACCGGTACTTGCCATGTGGCAAGTCACAAATTGTCCAGGAAAATGGACGGATGCCAATATGTCTTTTGGTGCATGAGGAGACATATTGGATATGATTTTTCAGTCTTGAAAAATCATATCTGATAACCTGTTGGAGGACATATCACACGCCCCTCTTAAAACTATAAATAGGTATGGTGATATGAGTTTCAGATAATCTTTTACACCGTAAAGATATTTTGAGTCTTCTTCCATTTCTCCCTCCCTCCTTCTTACTTTAGGACAAGACTTGTCTTGTTAAGACAAGGTCTTTTCTACTAGGACAAGGCTTAGTTTTAGGTCATAAGCTGAAGTGGTCCAAGAGGAGGGTTGTCCTAAAACCAAGAGTGGTTTAGGACTATGTCCAAAGAGCCCTACAGTAGGACAAGGTGTCCTAAAGTGGTCAAATGTCAAAAGGCTGTCATAAGAGTCCTGTTGAGGCAAGCAACCCCGGTAGGGATTCTTGCTTGGTACCATTCTCATGTGGATCATCGTTGGAGGGCTTGCACTTATGAGCCTCATCGAAAGGATTGGATTTCAGCAATACAGGTATGTATTTTAACTTCATTGATTGGTATTGCATGAGGGGTTCCTGGGAATTAGGATTTTCTTTCCAATTAGGGTTTCATGCTTAGAATTTCAGTTTTGAAATTCACTTCTGCATGTTTCTTGATTCCCGGCACCCTGGGAGAATTCCCATCAGTGGCAACATCCACTTACATGGAGCCTACATAGCCACCAGCCAATGATCGCATGGGTGATGCTTGCCACCTGGATGCGGCCCTCAAGTAGAAGGCCAAGGTGAGCCCCCTACCGAGGTCAACTCCCAATTGGGGTCGAGCTCAAAGAGCAAGCCCTCCACTCGATGCCATCTCCTGATCAAAGCAAAGCTCATAATGTTGGCTCTCTTGGTCTAGGCAGAATTCATAAAGCTGGCCCCCTGTCTGAGGTCAGCTCCCAGTTGGGGTTGAGCTCATAGATGAGCCCTCTATCTGAGATTAGCTCCCGGTTGGGGTCGAGCTCATGCTACCAAAGGATGACCCCCTCACGAGGTCTTTCAAGAATTCCTTCCAATAACGAAGGAGGTAAAGATTAGCAAGAATTCAAACCGCGATCCCTGTACACCTGCGACCTCCAAGAAGTGGTGCACACCATGCCACCAGTCCTAGTTCTGCAACATGCCACCCACATGCTCTAAACAAGGCAAGCCCTATCAGACCCAGGGTCCAACCATATGCCACCACATCCACCACCATACGATCGGGGGATGCTGGCTCGCATGGTGCTAGACCCAGAATCCCACTAGAATAAAAATAGTATCCAAGCCACAGGTCCTGCAATGCCTGGATGGTCCCTCCATAAATGAAAAGATCCTACCATGGCACGAGGCTCAACGACGCAGCGCCTGCCCCTCATAAGAAAAATAGCACCCCCTAGTGAGAGGAGGAGAGGGGGGAGAGGCCGTAAGGCAAGGCAAGGAAGGTAGGAAAGGTAAGAGGTAGACGCTGGAGGAGTAGGGAGAGAGACAAGTGAGCAGGATCCCCGAGAGCTCAACGACCAAGGAGCTAGCCGGAGAACCTCCCCGCTCCCTGCTCTCCATTCCTACCTTCTGTTGTTCAGGCATCATTATCATGTTCTTTAAATTATTTGAATTTCTTATCATGTCACCCCCTGAGGTGAAGGAGTCCCCCAAGCTCTCCATCTCAGAGGTCTTTTCTGTTCCCCTCGATAGTCTCATTGACTTGATCATCAAAATATCCTCACTAGAATCCCCAGCCCGAGTCTTCTCTATTTTGCAGGCTATGTGGGCCGAAGGGCCGATGCCCCCCCGAGGAAGAGGGTGCTCCCAGCAAGAGGAGGCACCCGACGGGGCAGTGACGCGTCGAAGCTGTAGGCCATGACGATCCGAATGGCAACAGTAGGCAATTGAAAGAAACACTCAATATTTTTTTTCATTCATCAAAGTATTGAATACAAAAGTGGGAGGGGGTGGGTATTTATAGATTTACCCAGATCTCTAGACTCCAATACAGATCGTGACTACAAAATTTGAGGGCCAAAAAAATAGAAACTTGAGGGCCAAGAAAACTCTCTTGGGCCAGGGCAGCTTGGCACCATACTGGACTTGGACTGGGCAAAATGAAGGCTTCTTGGGCTGGGAGGGGTGCCAAGGCCTGAATGAGCTGGGAGAGGTGCCAACGCCTGGTAGGAATGAGGACGCCAGGGGCTTGGGCTTGGGCCTTGGGTGTCACTTCCTTGGTGGGCGTAGACTAGGCCCCAATTGGTGGGGACACCTGAGGCACCAGAATAAGACAGAGGCTTTTTCAACCCTCTGTAAATTGATCAATAATTTATTAGTCCATCTGTAATAAGGGCTTAGCTCATCTGAGTCCATTTTAGTTGTTATTTGAGTATTTTTAGTTGTTATTTCAGTTCTGTACTAGTCAGCTCATGTTGAGCTAGTTCAGTCCAATGCTAGTCAGCTCATGTTAAGCTAATTTTATTTTTTTGAGTCCTGTCCAAGCATACTGAAGACTCAAGACTATATCATACAAGTGAAGACCAAGTCCAACTAGATTGAAGACATGGAAGTATAGCACAAGTCCAACCCAGCTTGAAGATTTGAAGACCCCATAGAAAAATCAGAAACCCTGATTCCTTGCAGATGCCCTCCAGATGCCCAGATTTCCTTCCAGATGCCAAAATATATTCATAGACCAAGGAATCCATGATTTTAGAGGTCCATATGCATCCTAGCCCAAAGAAATCAAGCCCAGGCATCAAGCCCAAGCCCCTAAGAAGCAAGATACCAGGGAATATTCCTGCTACCTGGCTACCATGCCACCCCAGCTTCCAGAGGCCCAAACCAATGCACCCGGCCCCTTTGGGCCGGCCCCTTGCTGCTCTTAGAAGCCCAACACACC
Organism: Areca catechu; assembly: GCA_021397845.1. Classification (NCBI taxonomy): domain Eukaryota; kingdom Viridiplantae; phylum Streptophyta; class Magnoliopsida; order Arecales; family Arecaceae; genus Areca; species Areca catechu. Next base: position 139,579,582 of record CM038039.1, on the reverse strand, counting down.
CCCCTAGGTGTCCTTGGAGTGTTGGCCAAGTCAAGAGAAATTTTAGGGATTTTTTCTACCTAATGTTTCCTTATTTTCTAGCTAGGGTTTGAGAGGGAAAAGGATTCTCATGTAAAGACTAATGTGCCCTTACTTGGAGCCCAAGGTTAAGGGTCTATTTAAGGGACCATAGACTCTTGTATGAAGGGAGATATTTTGATGAATGAAAACCTTGAGTTGTTCTATTGAGTTGTATGATACCCTGCTATGTGCATAAAGGGATTTGCGAGAGTTTTTTCTTCCCAGTTCTGCAATCATCTTCCTGCTGCCAACAAGCATCTCAGATCCCTGGACGCCCACTCCAAAAGAAGCCTTCCCTTGCTATTTTTCCTTTGTTTTCTTGTTCCTTTGTGAGTTTTCTAACCCCTGACATGTCATTCACAGGTCCCTAAGTTCCTATGAACCCAACGACTCCAGCCAAGCCTCAATCGGATCACCGAGCAGAAAGCCGAGTATCCGCGGGTCTTTTGCTCGATTTTTCAGGCCACATCCGTCGAGGAATGAGAGACCCTTTTGATGCGATCTTCACAGACATTATCAGGTACACCCCCTCTACCTTCAATAGTTTTATTGTAGGAGAACTTGCCCTAACCGAGGCTTCTCAGCCCCGGCGATCCTTATTTTCTACTTTTCTAGGTCCTAATCTGCATGCTGATCTTCAAAAATTCATACAAAATTCCCTACAAATAATTTTAATCTAAAATTTGGGAATTAATCACCTAACTCAACATGTAAAATATACAAAAAAAAATTGCATGCATATTAGTTCCCCATCAGTTGACCTGAATCCCATAGGATTAGTATCCCTAAATTTGAGCTCGGTGTTAGTCCACTTCCCCTTAGTCAACCCACCCCTACTACCCCAGATCCTAGTCAATTTTTCCATAGCCGACACCCTCCTACCATCCCATTGGTTCACGAGGATAAAATTGAAGTGGAAGTGTATGAAGCTAAGGTGAACTTAGTGGATGAGTATGAGGGAGAAGAGGAGATACATATGGTTGACCCAAAATTAATTGACCCTGACCATACCTAGACTGAAGCCAACCTAGAATTAGTTTACTTTGACCATACCCAGACTGAAGCCAACCTAGAGTTAGTTGACCCTGACCACACCCAGACTGAAGCTGTAGTGGAAGAATAATTAGAGGAAGAGAACCATTATCCTGCTACTATAATTTTACCTGAGAAGATACTAGAAGAGAATCCAATTATAGAGCCCAATCCTAAAATTCATGAATCAGAGAAATTTATTAAGGACCAGATCTCTTTAAATCAGTACCCTCAGGATGAAGTCACTCCTTTGACCCCAATTGAAGACCTATTTCCTGAAATTAATGATTCATTCTTCCATAAGGCAGACCCTATAAATGTACATTAAACCCGTAAGGTCAACCTTATTAGTCTAGGACTAATCCCTAAAACCTCTTCTTATATTCTACTTTATCCAATCAACCTCGAACCCCCTTCTTATTTCCTACCGTACAAGGCTAACCCTCAATCGACTTCTTATTTCCTTCCCTTTCCTAAAGCTTCCAGTATTTCTAGGACCATTAGATTGCATTTTAAAGAGGTTAGCATATTGCATACATTCATTGCGCATGTTAGGTTTGCATCTTACTTCTAGAAAACCCTATGGCATTTAGTAGGAGTCCATGCACATTCTTATCTACATGTCAGCCACCAGACCAAAGGTCATACCCAGTTGTAGTTTTGGTTTCAATCAAGTCTGTAGTCTATAAGGTAGTGGTATGAGTCACTTGCCTGCATGTTGATATGAGTCCTTTGCTTCCATTAGGTGTTAGTCTGCATCATTTGCATTGCATGATTAGAGATCTGCATGAGAAATTAATTATAAGATTAATGTGATTAATGATCTTTTATAAAAACATGGTTAATTCCCGAAAAGAGTCCAAGAGTTCGGTAGAGAAATCTTGTGATGATTAGGCTACATACCCATAGAGCTGGATCCATCAAAGTGATAAAGAATGTTGGACCTAATGCCTAAGTTACCAACCGAATTAGGAATTAAGCTCAACCTTCAATATCTCAAACTTAGTTGAGTATAGGGAGCCAGCAATGATACCCAATGAGCTTATTGAGCCTGACACTTTCTTTGAGAGCGAACCTAACCTTGAGTGTCCACCATCAAATTAGCCTACAAGAGGAAATGATTGAGCAGATCCTGGATGACCAAGCCATAAGTACGCAGATCAAAGGCTACCATGTCACTTGGTTCGTTGGCAAGGTTGACCGAGATCTAAGGTTTTGTAGATCACTCGAGAAGATCTACAATGCCTCAACCTAGACCCATTGGAGCAGAACCAGACCAATTGATCTTTACTTGACAAGGTCGAGTTCCTCCCACCCTGAGAGAATTGATGGGGACATCAGGAGCAAACCAGAATTTCAAGGTTCCAATTTTGTTCTCTAAGTCATGTGTAAGAAAAGTCAATCAAATTTTTTCGAGTGCATTGAGTCGTGTAGATATTGAGTCCTGTAATAAAGTGAGTCAATTGAATTCATCAAGTCCATTGAGTCCTGTTCAGTCAGTTCAGTTGAGCCCATGAGTCCATTTATTTTATTAGGCCTATTTTGAGGCTTGTCGATTAGGACTTTTAAATTCATGTAATTTTCATTCAAGATAAGAACCAAGAGGAGAGTGACCAGGCCCTCCCCAACCAGAATTAGATTACATGCACTTGGGCCCTTTCCTACCGCCAAGTCCACAAGAGAGCACCTTGTCCATGCTTCAAGTGATTGTGCCCCAAGTCCATAAGGTCTCACGAAGATTCATGATGGGGAACTAATATGCATGCAATTTTTTTCTGTATGTCTTACATGTTGAGTTAGGTGATTAATTCCCAAATTTCAGATCAAAATTATTTGTAGAGAATTTTGTATGAATTTTTGAAGATCAGCATGCAGATTAGGACCTAGAAAAGTAGCAAAGAAGGACCGCCGGGGCTGAGAAGCCTTGGTTAGGGCAAGTTCTCCTACAATAAAACTACTGGAGGTAGAGGGGTGTACCTGACAACGTCTGTAAAGATCGCAGCAAAGGGGTCTCTCGTTCCTCGATGGATGCGGCCTGGAAAATCGAGCCAAAGACCCGCGGATACCCGGCTTTCTGCTCGGTGATCTGATTGAGGCTTGGCTGGAGTCGTTGGATTCGTATGAACTCAGGGACCTACAAACGACCTATCAGGGGTTAGAAAACTCACAAAGGAAGAAGAAAGCAAAGGGAAAACAGCAAGGGAAGGCTTCTTTTGGAGTGGGCATCTAGGGATCTGAGATGCTTGTTGGCAGTAGGAAGATGATTGCAGCACTGGGAAGAAAAACTCTCACAAACCCCTTTATGCACACAGCAGGGTATCACACAACTCAATAGAAGAACTCAAGGTTTTCATTCATCAAAAATTCTCCTCATACAAGAGGCTAGGGTCCCTTAAATAGACCCTTAACCTTGGGCTCCAAGTAAGGGTACATAAGTCTTTACATAAGAATACTTTTCCCGCTCAAACCCTAGCTAGAAAATAAGGAAATATTAGGTAGAAAAATCCCTAAAAATTTTCTTGACTTGGTCAAGACTCCAAGGATGCCTAGGGGGGCGTGTTGGGCTTCTAGGAGCAGCAAAAGGCCGGCCCAAAGGGGCTCGGGTGCATGGGTTTGGGCCTCTGGAAGTTGGGGTGGCCTGGTAGCCAGGTAGCAGGAATATTCCCTGGTATCTTGTTTCTTAGGGGCTTAGGCTTGGCACCTGGGCTTGATTTCTTTGGGCTAGGATGCAGATGGACCTCTGGAATCATGGATGCCCTTATCTATGAATATACTTTGGCATCTGGAAGGGAATCTGGGTATCTGGAGGGCATCTACAAGAAATCAGGGTTTTCTGAATTTTCCTCCTGGGGTCTTCAAATCTTCAAGCTGGGTTGGACTTGTGCTATACTTCCATGTCTTCAATCTAGTTGGACTTGGTCTTCACTTGTATGATATAGTCTTGAGTCTTCAGTATGCTTGGACAGGACTCAAAAAATAAAATTAGCTCAACATGAGCTGACTAGCATTGGACTGAACTAGCTCAACATGAGCTGACTAGTACAGAACTGAAATAATAACTAAAAATACTCAAATAACAACTAAAATGGACTCAGATGAGCTAAGCCCTTATTACAGATGGACTCATAAATTATTGATCAATTTACAGAGGGTTGAAAAGCCTCTGTCTTTTTCTAGAGCCTCAGGTGTCCCCACCATCAACTAAGGGGAACCTGACTAGCACTAGGCTGATACCTAGCATTTATGAGTTCCTTAGGCTCATAGGACAAGGGTATGGAGGGTTTGGGTTCACAAGATCGAGGTTCATATGATCTGGGTTCATAGGATCTGGAATCATTGGATCTGGGTGCATAGGAGCTAGGTTCGTAGGATCTGGGTAGGTACTTTTTCCTAAATTTGCTTTTCATTGCTCTCCAGGTAGTTATGGGCATTTCTCTTTTTAGTTTAGACATTCTCTCAAACTTATCCCAGTATATCCTAGCCTGGCGAACTAACTTATATTTAGTAAACTTGAATTGACTTCCTTCAGACATTTGTTCCTTCTCAAAATATCGATTCATATTTCTTTCCCAAATAAGATAATCCTCAAACTCAGGATCACCACCAAATTTAGGTGCTTCTATGTACCTAGTGGCTCTCTCATAAGCATTGGTTCTCATTACACTAAGATCCCATATTGAGTCAAGGTGTGTGGCTTTCTTATGGTTGGGTTCCCAAATTGGGTCATGGTGTGGGGCTCTCCTAGGGTTGGGCCCTAAGAATGGGTCACGGTGTGGGGCATTCTTTGGGTTGGGCTCCAAGAATGGGTCAGGGTGTGGGGCTCTCCTAGGGTTGGGCTCCAAGAATGGGTCAAGGTGTGGGGTTCTCCTAGGGTTGGTCTCCAAGAATGGGTCAGGGTGTTGGGCTCTCCTAGGGTTGAGCTCCAAGAATGGGTCAAGGCGTTATGCTCTCCTAGGGTTGGGCTCCAAGAATGGGTCAGGGTGTTGGGCTCTCCTGAGGTTGGGGGGTGTGGGAAGGGGCGACTCAGGCTTGGGTTTAGTGTTGGACTCTTGGGTTCTTTCTATGTTTCCTAAATGATCTTCTATTTGGGCAAGCCTATGGGTTATTTGGGTATTCGATTGGGTCAGTTGGGCAAGCTAGTCAGTAATGGTCCTAAGTTGGGTAGACTGTTCATTCATGGTCCACAATAATGTCTCAAGAGTGGGTTCCATGGTTGAGCTGGGTTGGGGTTGTGATTGGTGGTACTGGGTTCTTGATCTGGTTGTCATGCAACAAGCACACAAGACTTGGTACGTTCTAGGGTTTGCTAGACCTAAAGCTCAAGTAGAGTGGGTCAACACAACTTACACCCAACTCAACACTTAATTCTTCTAATGTGGTGACATCTGCTAATGTGGAGCATGCAGGCGGCCACGACGACAGGAGACCCGCCACCCAAGTGTGGTGGCCTAGCGAAGACCCGAGGCTGGGCTCATTGGGTGAGCCCCCCATCTAAGGTCAGCCTCCCTGCCAAGATCAAGCTCCCAACCGAGGTCGGGCTCATTAGGTGATCCCCCCATCTGAGGTCAAGCTCCCACTGAGGTCGGGCTCAATGGGCAAACCCCCCATGAAAGTGAAAAATGGGGTTGCGTGTGCCTACACTAAGCATGCAACAGCATAGGAAGCAGGTATTAATTTTAAAACAATTTTAAAATCACAGCATAAAAACCTACTCTACACAGGATCTAACATTTTCAAGATGCATGTACAGGCAAAAGAAGGCATGAATATGTCATGTAATATTTATAAACAAATTGGTAAACTTAGATCTAGGCATGCATGAAAAAAAATAAATACAAATTTTACCTTATTCTTACTTGAAATAAAGTAGGGATAATGCTGGAATAGTTGGAATACCTGGAATATGTTGGGATCCGGTGCAACGCAGTGGAAGGGTAATTTCAAAATATAGAAATTAATATGCACCAAAACCCTAAACTAGGAACTCCTTAATAAGACTAAAATGTATGAAGACTAACATTCTTATACAAATTAGAATTAGAGTACAAACCTGTAACCGCTAATTCCAATTTGATGAAAATTTAATCTTGAAGATAAACGGGCTATTTGAGTTCACCAGGCATCCAGGTGTCCGCCCTCCGATGGTGATCCACACAAAGCAATGACCAAGATCCTAACTCCTTGTTCCAATGGTTCCTTCAATTGAATTCTTCTTCTAGGAATTCAATACTTGGATTATGGCGGGAAATCTTCCACTCAAAAGTGTGTCTTCTTCCTTCTTACCCCTTCTCCACCTTCTACCAAGACTTAGAACCTTTAGGACACCTTTGCCTTAAAAGTAAGACCTTGTCCTAAGAAGATTAATGCTTGTCTTTAATTGGTGGAGAAATTAAGACAAAGATGTCTTAATGTAAGGAAGAAAAGAATTGGATCAGAACTCTTCTTTTCCTTTACCGTCGGAGACTTTATCTCTTAACCTTTTTTAGTAGCAGAGTTTCGACAGAGTTTTACTCTGTAAAAGAAACAATGCAAAAACAAGAAGGGGAGAAAGAGTCTTTAGGAGAGGAAGAAATAAAAAAAAATCACATCACGGAGTTCTGATTCCCACCCCCTTTTTTATAGTTTTCGGAGAGGCGCCCTCACAACTCTCCGATAACAATTTCTCATGCCATTTCCCTTCTTTCCACGCCCCTTTCCCTTCTTCCCACGCTCTTTCCTTTTTCTCACGGCCTTCTGGATTATTTCTCATGGCCTTCCAGATAAATCCTCATGACTTTTCTCAAAAGAAGAAGTCGCGACGATTGGGAGAAAAATGTCGTGAAACTTGAATCTCCGAAGAGATCTGATTTCGCGCTACCGGGAAGAAACTGCCCTTTCTTTCTTTCTTAAAAACCTCTCCACCCATTAGATTATCATCCAAGGGTGGACAAAAGAGGCACTAATACTAAGAAAGAAGGCCGCCCCATCTTAATTCATCGGAGAATTAAGTGGGCGCGCGCCAAGAGTCCATGCGCCCATGGACTCCTCCAAATGGCACGCCAAGAGTCCATAAGCGCATGGACTCTTGGTGTTTTGGCGTGCAAGGGAAAGTGGGCGGGTGGGGAAGTGGCCTAGCTAATAGGTTAGCCAATTGGGTTAGCCATAATCCCTAAATTCTCAATTAAGATCTAATTAGATCCAATTATAACCCAAATCGAGTCAATTCGGAACCCTAATTCGATTACGATTCGAATAGGAGTTAGGATTTGCAACACTTGCTAGAGTGTCTTCACACAAATGACTCTTGATCAATTCTTTTAAGTGTGTGACCCATTGGGTTCCACATCTAGCCGGCAGTGGGTTCGAATACAAGTTGACCTAATTTGATTAGAACTCTTTCTAATCGACTTAGGTCAAATCAGGCTTACCAGATTTTGATCAATTAGGACTCTTCCTAATTCAAATCAACCTACAAGACAAGATTGACGTCTAGCAACGTGTCATGTCTACCCAGAAGATATGGAAATTCTGATGAAATACCAAAATTACCCTTCAGTAAAAAGTTACCGTACAATTAAATCCTTCGATCAGCCTGCACCCAAAATATAATTATGGATATGGATATATGTCAAATCCAATATTATATTTGTTTCTAGATCAATTTTATTTTGATGATTCAATTATCTTGATATTAGAAACCATCTCTAATATCTCTACTTTGATCAAAGATTCCCTGAATCATCATCTGATTGATAACTAGCTAGATGCAATCTTCTCTTACTAAGAGTGATCGATTCCTTGTTGACCTACTCATTACCTTCATATCCAATTCACCATTCCCAGTATCAATCCTGTGCATGACTCAGTGTCATGATTAGGATTGAACCAAAGCATGGGTTAATGTACATAAGGTATTTATGACAGTCTCAGGTCAAAGGATTACTTGTACCACTCCCACTATGAGAACCTTCTATTGACATGTAGCTAAGATTCCATTAGATGTTCTCAAGTTGGATCATATCAGTGAACTCATTCTCTAATGAGCACCCACATCCTAGTATTAGTGTCATACACAAGTGACTGTGAGAGCTGTCACCCTATTCAGTACACATAGGATGTACTAGTCTTACAGAAAAAACCCTGATCCCCTACTCAAGGTTCCTTCGACTAGGAATGTTTTTGATTAAGGTTTTAAGACTTTAGGTCTCACTGGTATGATCTCATCATAACCCTAAAATCATAGCCCTAATCTATGGGGTTCATCATATAATAATAATCACAGCGTATGATGAAAAATAATGCCTTTATTAGAATATTATTAATTACAATGGTTTGGGAGATACAACATAGTTTGGCTTGTAGGGCATATCCCTTTCAATCTCCCACTTGCACTAAAGTCAATCGCCTTTAAATCTTAACCCCATACTCTCGAGGTGGTGATCAAACTCTCGCTGTGGTAGAGCCTTAGTGAACGGGTCTGCTACGTTGTTCTTTGTATCAACTCTATTTATGTAGCATCTTGTCTTTCTACTATTTCTCGTACGAGATGGAAGCGTCTCAGAATGTGCTTGGACTTATGATGAGCTCTTGGTTCCTTATCTTGAGCAACAGCTCCAGTGTTGTCACAGTAAAGTGGCACTGGATTTTCTATCTCAGGAACAACACCCAACTCTGTGATGAACTTCTTCATCTAGACTGCTTCCTTGGCGGTTTCACTGATAGCTATGTATTCTGTCTCTATGGTTGAGTCAGCTACAGTCTGCTTCTTGGTACTCTTCCAACTCACTGCTCCATCATTTAGGGTAAAAACATATCTCGATATGGATTTGCTATCATCAGGGTCTAATTGAAAACTAGAATCAGAATAAGCTTCTAGTTTAAGATCAGAACCACCATAAACCAGAAAAATATCCTTAGTCCTTCTCAGGTACTTAAGAATATTTTTAACTGCTTTCCAATGATCCTCTCCTGTATCAGCCTGAAACCTACTGACAATGCCTAAAGCATATGCCACATCAGGCCTGGTACATAACATGGCATATATTATGGACCCTATTGCTGAAGCATAAGGTATAGAATTCATTCTATTTATTTCTTTAGGTGTCTTAGGAGATATCCTTTTGGAAAGATATATGCCTTGACTCATTGGAAGATAACCTCTTTTACTTCCATCCATGCTGAATCTTTTCAGCACTAAGTCAATGTACCTAGATTGGGATAAACCTAGCATCCTCTTAGACCTATCTCTATAGATCTTGATACCTAGTATATAGGATGCTTCTCCCAAATCTTTCATGGAAAACTAGTTTGATAGCCAAACCTTGACTGATTGTAACATTGGGATATCATTCCTAATGAGGAGTATGTCATCTACATACAGAACCAAGAAGACTATGGCACTCCCACTAGTCTTCTTATAAACACAGGGTTCATCAACATTTTTGATAAAACCAAACCTTTTAATAGTTTCATCAAAACGGATGTTCCAACTCCTTGAAGCTTGCTTTAATCCATAAATGGATTTCTTTAGCTTGCATACTTGATTAGGCTTATTCTTTGAAATAAAACCTTCTGGCTGTGACATGTAGACTTCTTCCTCAAGGAAACCATTGAGGAATGCAATCTTCACATCCATCTTCCAGATCTCATAATCATGGTATGCTGCTATAGTAAGTAAAACCCAAATTGATTTGAGCATGGCAATAGGTGAGAATGTTTCATCATAATTAATTCCCTGTTTTTGTCTAAAACCTTTTGCCACTAATCTAGCTTTATAGGTTTCAACTTGGCCATTAGCCCCAATCTTTTTCTTATAGACCCATTTGCACCCAATAGGATTAACACCCTCTGGTGCATCAACCAAAGTCCATACTTGGTTGACATACATAGAATCTATCTCGGATTCCATTGCTTCTTGCCATCTATTTAAATCAGTACTCAAGATAGCTTCCGTATAGGTCAGAGGTTCATCATTTTGAATGACTTGGGCTTCATTATTTTCAATAATAAACCCATACCTCTCAGGTGCCCGTGACACTCTATCAGACCTACGGGGAGGAGTTTTGTGTTCTGGTTCTGATCTAACTATATGTTCTATTGATTGAGAATTGTCTATCTATGTTTCTTGTACTTCTCCAAGTTCAATAGTTCAACCATTGCCCTTTTTTAAAATAAACTCTTTTTCTAGAAAAGTGGCATGTCTGTTGACAAAAATCTTTTATTCAATTGGATGGTAAAATAGTTATCCTCAACCCTCTATAGGATATCCTACAAATAGACATTTATCCGCTCTAGGTTCCAACTTATGTTCAAAATTTCTTTTAACATAAGCCGGACATCCCCATACCTTAAAATATTTAAGATACGGTTTCTTTCTACTCCAAATTTCATATGGAGTACTAATAACGGATTTAGAAGGTACTTTGTTCAGAATGTAAACAGCAGTTTCTAGGGCATGACCCTAGAAGGAAATAGGTAAATTTGTGAAGCACATCATGGATCATATCATATCTAATAAGGAACGATTCCTCCTTTCTGCTATACCATTTAGCTGTGGTGTATAAGGAGGGGTCCATTCAGAAAGAATTCCATTAACTTTAAGATAGTCTTAAAACTCTGTGGATAAGTATTCTCCTCCTCGATCAGACCGAAGAACTTTAATACTTTTCCCGGTTTGTTTTTCGACCATACTTTGATACTCCTTAAATTTATCAAAGGCTTCAGATTTATATTTCATAAGATACACATATCCGAACCTAGATAAATCATCTGTAAAAGTGATAAAATATGAGTATCCACCTCTGGCCTGAGTTGTCATTGGACCACATACATCAGTATGTATAAGTCCTAATAACTCAGTTGACCTTTCTCCAAGTCCAGTAAATGGAGTCTTGGTCATCTTACTCATGAGACATGATTCGCAAGTTCCTAATGATTCATACTCATAAGGATCAAGAAATTTTTTCTTGTATAACTTGCTTATCCTAGACTCATTAACATGACCAAGTCGATGATGCCAAAGTAAAGTTTCATTAAAGTCCTCTCTTTTTCTTTTATTATTGACATGAAAAACACTATCATTGGAAGAAAGAGTTAAGAGCCCATTACTAAATATGCCAGAACAAATAATTTTATTAGACAACATTATCGAGCAACCAGTGCTCGTTACATCCATTACATATCCTTGTTTTAATAACAAGGGAATAGATACAATGTTCCTAATAATCTTAGGCATATAATAACAATTATGTAACTCCAAGATCTTCCCTAAAGGCAACTTCAGAATATAGGTCCCTACAGCTTCTGCTTGGATGATATCTCCACTAGCACCGTAGAGATTGAAGTCACCTTCCTTCAATACTTTAAGCTTGTGGAGGCCCTGCAAAGATTTGCATATATGGTAACCACAAATGGTATCCAATACCAAAGTATTTGAAACTGAAGAATTTAATGTCAATATAGCATGTATCTCAAACATACCTTTTGGCGCATCTGATGCACCAGGCTTCACAGTTCCAAGGTAAGCCTTGCAATTCTTTTTCCAATGTCCCGCTTTACCGCAAAAGAAACAGGTTGACTGTTTGGAGGCCTTCTTTTCTTTCTTATTCTTATTGATGCGACTCTTAGGGTTTAGCCTCCTATTAAAACCCTTTTTTCCTGATTTCTTCTTATTGGTCTTATTAATAAGAAGAAGTGGAGCCTTTTCTTTCTTTATGTGGCTCTCCGCTATTTTTAACATATTTAAAAGCTCAAGCAAGGAAGTGTTCAGTTTGTTCATGTGATAATTCAAGACAAACTAAGAAAATGACTCCGGGAGTGATCGCAGGATTAAATCCTGATTCAACTCCCCATCCATGATAAAACCTAATTGATCCAATCTGGTGATCAAGTCAATTACCTTCAGAACATGATCCTGAACGGATGTTCCCTCTGTCATCCTAGCACGGAATAACTGCTTAGATATTTCATATATAGCAGTTCTGCTATGTTCTCCATAAAGCTCTTTTAAATTGAGCATTATGGATTGAGTATACATGCTTTCATGCTGTCTCTGTAACTCATTGGTCATAGAGGCTAGTATGATACACTTGACAGTAAGGGAGTCATTCTGCCACATTTTGTATGTGGCCATATCTTCCTCTGTGGCATCATCCCCTAGTGGATTAAGAATAGGGGTATCTAGAATATAAGAAAGTTTTCTGAACTCAGCACAATCTTTAAATTTCACAACCAGTCCACATAGTTCGGACCAGTCAGTTTGTTGGTATCTAAGATTCTTCGTAGTGACAATGAAGATGCCATTTATCTATATTTAACAAAGAACAATACATAAGCAAGCAACCATGAAATGACTTACATAATTAAATTAGGTCTTCAATTTAATTTTATCTCCCACTATGTTATCAAAAATCATAGCCCTCACTATGATAATCGAGAAGAACCCTGATCGATTTTTCTTAGTGAGATTGAGATCCTAATAACTTATAAAAGATCTTGCAGAAAATACAACAAATCTTTTATAAGCTCAAAGGTAGGAAACTCTTCCAATTATATATCATACAATTCTCAAGAAGTAACTTGGCCTCTAGAACATTATTAGTCTTACAGAAAATACAACAAACTATAATGTTTTAGTTAAGTCAAGACCCTTTCATTTATATGCAGTCAATACTCAAATATAATGCCCTTGCAGATAACACAACAAAGCATTATACTGAATATACTGTAAGTATATCTATGCACTAGACTAGTATTATGTCAATCACCATATTAGGTCTTGTAGATAACACAACAAACCTAATGTGGTTCATAACACAATAATGATCCAGCATGAAGGAAGGCCAATATATAGTATTTTTAACACTAAGCATTTTAGTCAAGATTTAAATTTAATCAAATCGGCCAGGCAAGTGGAAGAGATGTGGGAGTCCCCCCGTTGCTTTCCTAGACACCAATAAAAATTGGCCAGGTCAGTCAACAGAACCAATTAAAAACCATAATTCTCTTTACCTTCCCAGAACCACATTTCTAGACACCGAATGATCAATTGTACATCATGACTAGTGATGCTTATTAGTTAAATATACTAGTACTTAATATAATTTTTAAGTGGAGGGATTTATAAATTGCCAGCACATCCTTATAGAATGTATCACAATCAACATATCACTCTTTTAAATAAACAAATATGTGCTAAGTGTGTCATCATACTAGGACAACCATTTACCACATAATGGATCAACCATTATGCCAGGGCAACCTTATTTCAGCATGATGACTTCAAAACAATACATATCTCTATAATAATTAGGGTTTGAGTGAAAGACCCTAACTAGTGGCATACATCAAAGCATATATGCAATCAAAGATATGCTAAGTGTAGTAACATATTAGGATTTAAAAACCCTAAGATGTGACATACAAACTATCATAAATTATAGTCCTAATTAAGGTGGCTCAGAAACCACTGTTGGGATCCGGTGCAACGCAGCGGAAGGGTAATTTCAAAATATAGAAATTAATATGCACCAAAACCCTAAACCAGGAATTCCTTAATAAGACTAAAATGTATGAAGACTAACATTCTTATGTAAATTAGAATTAGAGTACTAACCTGTAACCGCTAATTCCAATTTGATGAAGATTTAATCTTGAAGATGAATGGGCTATTTGAGTTCACCAGGCGTCAAGGTGTCCGCCCTCCGATTGTGATCCACACAAAGCAATGACCAAGATCCTAACTCCTTGTTCCAATGATTCCTTCAATTGAATTCTTCTTCCAAGAATTCAATACTTGGATTATGGCTAGAAATCTTCCACTCAAAGGTGTGTCTTCTTCCTTCTTACCCCTTCTCCACCTTCTACCAAGACATAGAACCTTTAGTACACCTTTGCCTTGAAAGTAAGACCTTGTCCTAAGAAGATTAATGCTTGTCTTTAATTAGTGGAGAAATTAAGACAAAGATATCGTAATGTAAGGAAAAAAAGAATTGGATCAGAACTCTTCTTTTCCTTTACCGTCGGAGACTTTCTCTCTTAACCTTGTTTAGTAGCAGAGTTTCGACAGAGTTTTACTCTGTAAAGGAAATAATGCAAAAACAAGAAGGGGAGAAAGAGTCTTCAGGAGAGGAAGAAAAAAAAAAAATCACATCACGGAGTTCTGATTCCCACCCCCTTATTTATAGTTTTCGGAGAGGCGCCCTCACAACTCTCCAATAACAATTTCTCACGCCATTTCCCTTCTTTCCACACCCCTTTCCCTTCTTCCCACGCTCTTTCCTTTTTCTCACGGACTTCTAGATTATTTCTCATGGCCTTCCAGATCAATCCTCATGACTTTTCTCAAAAGAAGAAGTCCCGACGATTGGGAGAAAAAAGTCGCGAAACTTGAATCTCCGAAGAGATCTGATTTCGCGATCCCGGGAAGAAACTGCGCTTTCTTTCTTTCTTAAAAACCACTCCACCCGTTAGATTATCATCCAAGGGTGGACAAAAGAGGCACTAATACTAAGAAAGAAGGCCGCTCCATCTTAATTCATCGGAGAATTAAGTGGGCGCGCGCCAAGAGTCCATGCGCCCATGGACTCCTCCAAATGGCGTGCCAAGAGTCCATAAGCGCATGGACTCTTGGTGTTTTGGCATGCAAGGGAAAGGGGGTGGGTGGGGAAGTGGCCTAGCTAATAGGTTAGCCAATTGGGTTAGCCATAATCCCTAAATTCTCAATTAAGGTCTAATTAGATCCAATTAGAACCCAAATCGAGTCAATTCAGAACCCTAATTCGATTACGATTCGAATTGGAGTTAGGATTTGCAACACTTGCTAGAGTGTCTTCATGCAAATGACTCTTGATCAATTCTTTTAAGTGTGTGATCCATTGGGTTCCACATCTAGCGGGTAGTGGGTTCGAATACAAGTTGACCTAATTTGATTAGAACTCTTTCTAATCGATTTAGGTCAAATTGGGCTTACCCGATTTTGATCAATTAGTACTCTTCCTAATTCAAATCAACCCACAAGACAAGATTGACGTCTAGCAACGTGTCATGTCTACCCGGAAGATATGGAAATTCTGGTAAAATACCAAAATTACCCTTCAGTAAAAAGTTACCGTACAATTAAATCCTTCGATTAGCCTGCACCCAAAATATAATTATGGATATGGATATATGTCAAATCCAATATTATATTTGTTTTTAGATCAACTTTATATTGATGATTCAATTATCTTGATATTAGAAACCATCTCTAATATCCCTACTTTGATCAAAGATTCCCTGAATCATCATCCGATTGATAACTAGCTAGATGCAATCTCCTCTTACTAAGAGTGATCGATTCCTTGTTGACCTACTCATTACCTTCATATCCAATTCACCATTCCCAGTATCAATCCTTTGCATGACTCAGTGTCATGATTAGGATTGAACCAAAGCATGGGTTCATGTACATAAGGTACTTAGGGCAGTCTCAGGTCAAAGGATTACTTGTACCACTCCCTGGTGCGGGCACCAGACTCAGAAGAAGACTTCAGAGCTCCATTTGGATCTCTGATTGACATTGCCCGAGAAATTAGGGTTTGTAATAAAGGTTGACCTGGTCAACCAGTTTATTTATTTTATTTATTTCTTGAATCACCATTTAAATTTTGTTGAGTCATGTTGACTCAGTGCAAGTCCCAATGTGGTTTCAATTTGGTCCAAAATGGTGCCACATTTCTCTTCCAATCAACTCAAGGTTCAAGCAAGTGGAGGCCACACTCCAAGCCACACGCCCAGCCACACTCCGAGCACACGCCAGAGTCCAGGAGGCGCCATAGAGGCATCCCAGTGTCATGGTCCCCACATCCAAAGAAGAAAAAATCAAATTGGAGGCTAAATTAAAGGAGGCGCCCACACCTGCCTAATTTACCTAAGCAAAGAAGGAAGAAAACTTCTCTTGGAGAAGAAATCAAAGAAGGACATCCAACCTACTCCTAATTGAAGTTCAAATCAAAATCAAAGAGCTTAACTTGGAGTGGAAGAAAAGAAGAAATACCTTAAGAAGAAGAGGACTCCAAATCCAAATCCAACTCCAAAGGAGGTGCCATAAAAGTTCCAAAACAATTCCTTTATGGCCGTCCCAATTTTTTTTGGACTCTTGGTCGGCCAAGGGAGAGGATTTTCTACCTAATCTAGGGGTTGGAAGAGTTTAGTCCCACATGAGAATTTGTACAAGCTAGGAGAAAATTTTAGGTCTATATAATAGACCTCTCTTTGTAACTTTAAAAAATCAATGAAGAAAAATTATTTTTGCTATTCTCTTGTGTTGAGTAACCTAGGTTTCTCTTCTTCCGCACTATTCTAAGTGTTGAGCTCCGTGAGGGGGTAATCCGGGTTCCATTGGAGCCTTGAGGAGGTGAGAGATCTCCATCTTTATCCAAAACCCTAGGTTAGCCACTTGAAATTCCAAAACCCTAGCCACCCTTTCATTATTTTCCATCCACCAAACCCTAGATCCATCCATCTCCCACGGCCTCTCTCTCTCTACAAGTCCAGGCCATCCACCTTCATCCAGATCCAGTCCGGCTACTTCAGATTCAGAGCAAGTTCCAAGGAAAATCACATCAGCCTCCAGGAGAATCCAGTTTTCAGCAATTTCGATCTTCAAGTTCATCAACCTGGTAAATCTTTTCCTTGACTCTCTGATTCCATCAATTGTCTTTCTTCTCTTCCAGATCTTGAGTTCAGGAGAAGCCAACCCGCCAAAGGCCCAGTATTGGAGGATCCATTACGAAGATATCCGACTCCGAGGATCCAACAATCTGCTCGGGAGAGTTCTTCCACCAAAATCTGTGAAGATCATTGTCTGGTTAGATAACCCTTCCCTTCTCTTTATTTCTGTTCTGTTGAAAGCTCGGAGTGAAACCCTAGGTCTGGGAGTTTCTCAACCCCCAGCGATCCGTTGCTTCTGAATTACTCTGATAATTTAGTTTCCTTAAAGTTGTGCTTTCAATTATCATATTAGTATCTTTCAATGTTAGGTTAACTTTTCTTTGATTTGAAGCCAACTTCTACAAACCTATAAAAATCACAAAAAAATTAGTTAATCTTAATTCACTTCCGTTCTGCATCATTTTTGGTATCAGAGCTTCCGTTCTGCATCATTTTTGGTATCAGAGCTTCCGTTCTGCATCATTTTTGGTATCAGAGCTTTCGTTCTACATCATTTTTGGTATCAGAGCTTTCGTTCTACATCATTTTTGGTATCAGAGCCCAGTCTAGGGTTTCTGATTTGCTTGCTTGCTTTGATTGTTCTCTTTTTATTTTGTCTGCTCGAAGTAGACTCCCCAGGACGTCCGGTCCTAGGAACTAAGCGAGGCGCAAGCCTCCTCCTCCCATTCCACGGGGTGTTCCTAGGGCGTGTAGGGGATCCATTGGGTTATAACTTCGTAGCAGGGATTATAAACGGGGAAGACAATCTAGTTGCAGCCCGTAATTACCCTGTTGTCTGAATTATTTCTCCCTGCATAGAACTCTGAATTGCATGATTTTTGCTTCGTTGAAACCAGTATAATTGATCCTATTTTCCATAATTTTTCTGAGATTTATTGGTTTCGGTAAAAATTCTGAGAATTAAAATACAGTAACTCTGTTTTTTATGTTCTGCAATTCAATTCTTTTTGGAGTGATCATCTCATAATTTACTTAAGGGCAATTGAGCATCTAAGATAAGGGGAGGAGTTGATTACCTCTCCTTAGCCCAAAACCACCATCCAATCATTCGAACCTAGACCTAATTTAAAATCAGTTAGACCTAATTTGCCCTAGTAGGCTAGGGACACCAATTGGTCGGGTCTAGGCTAGTGTTGAGTCAGTTTGCCGAGTTATTCTGTGTGTGCTTAGCACTCAGTGTCTAGAATGGTGGTTCAGGGATCCATTCTCGAAGGGCTTGTGTGCTGGTCCGCCTACCTGGCCAATCACTGATTGGTGTCTAGGATTGGCAATCAGGGACCTAACACTCCCCTTACACCTGCCTGGCTGAGTCCTGAGTTACTACAGGCTAGCTTGCCACTCTGATTGGGCATCTAGTTTGGGCTCTAGGTCTAGTTAGCCCGTAGTCGTTTAGTTGAGTCTCATTTTGTGTGTTTGCTTGCATCATGTCTACCCGGAATAGAGTGCCCTACCAACCTGGTCAAACCCAACCTGATTTAGAGGCCATGGTTAGAGCTCTTACTGAGAGCATGAACAAGTTAAGCCAGGATTTGACTACTACTGTTACCCAGTGTAAAGAACAAGTCCATGAGAATTTTACCCAGCTTAGGGATCAAGTCCAAGTCCTTGAGAAACGTAGACATCAAAATTGGATCCCTGACCCAAAATTTAATAGGCCCCAACCTCATCCATACCAGGAACCTAGGAGGACCTTATACCGTGATCCCGAGCATTACCTTAGGAAGCCTAACCATGATATCTATAGTGTGGATCGTGTCTATGAGAGGTCCTTACAATATTCTAGACCAGTCACTCAACAACCCAAGTCTTCTAGATCAAACCGTTTAGAT
The DNA here is from genome assembly GCA_021397845.1 of Areca catechu. NCBI lineage: Eukaryota > Viridiplantae > Streptophyta > Magnoliopsida > Arecales > Arecaceae > Areca > Areca catechu. Next base: position 139,560,971 of record CM038039.1, on the reverse strand, counting down.
CCACACCCATGCCCAAGTAAGGTCTCTACTAGCTTGAAACCCAGTGTGACCCAGGTTCCTATATCTCAAGAATGTTTGTTTTGTGGAGAAAGAGGCCATAAATCTAATCAGTGCCCATGCATAGGACTGGCTTGTGCACAGCTAAGTGGTAAGAATCCTAAGGATGACATTAATGAGGGAGAACCCAAGCCTACCAATGAGGAAGAACGGTTAGGTATGACAAGCCTAGAATCAGTTGACCCGATTACCACTGACCCGAAACCCATTGAAGATGGCATCGAGGAAGTATATGATGCTGGCTTGAGTCTAGTTGATGAATGTGAGGGGGAAGAACTTGAAGAATGTGACATTGATACTATTGGTTCCTTACCTGAGGAGACCTTGGAAAGCAACCAACTGATAAGACCTAGTTCAGAAATTCAAGAGATTTGTGAGAACCGGGTTCCTTTAGTCAAATACCCCCAGGAAGAACTCATATTGTTAGCCCGAGCTATTAGTTCGTACCCTCTAATGACAGTCATTCCCCAAGTACCAATTGAAGATCTTTGCACTGAACTGTTTAAGTTTGCCCACCCTATGGTAGATCCTCTCCTTAGGATGACTGAATCAAGCCTCTTACAATTGGACCTTGTCCCATGCCCAGCCACTAAGGTCTCTCCCGTAATCTCAGTTGAACATCCTTGTCTTGAGCGGATTGGTTCACCCAGTCTTGTAGAAGTCCTCCTTATGGCCCCAGACCCCTTCCTTTGCATGACTGACCTACCCTTCTATAGAGTATACCTTTCGACACCCATAGGTCAAATTTCAAGTCTTGAGGTCATCATCCATAGGCCCTTCCATGAATCATTCTTCAATCCAGTTCCTGAGAAAATGGATCATTATTTTCTTAGAGAACAAACTTTAACTATTGCAATCACATGTCTTAGGCTGCTTCCCGAACCATCTCTTGATCCATTCCTGGGAGTAGCAAACTTTTCCTTTCGAAAGGATGACCAGTTGACACTCATAGATCACCATTCAAACCTTCAGGTCACCACCTTTAGTCAGCAGGTAATTCGTGACTCCACCTCATATTTCCTTCCTTTCTCTAGGACTTCCAGTGCTTCTTACACCATCCAAGTATACTTTGTCGAAGTCTTTAGAGTGAACCACGTGTCGGAACCTATTAGGTTTGCCACCTACTTCTGGAAGACCTTATGGCACCTACTAGGCACCCATGATAAGTTTTCATGCTCTGCATGCCCTCCTCCGACCCAAGGTCAAACCTAGAAAGCCTTAGTTTGTTAGGTTTAGACCTAGGGTTCCTTTGGAATAAAGTTCATTCTTTAGGAATGCGTCGTCAGTCTAGTTTAGTTTTTTGACCCTTTACTAGGCTTTGGCTCAGATTTTGGTTTGATTGAGAGCACCAGGAATTGGGATTTGTATTTTGTCCAGGACTAAATTTGCGTACAATGACTCGGTCAATAGGTCTACGGGTAAGAGTCCATTTGAAATTGTACATGGGTACAAACCTCACACACCTCTTGACCTAGTCCCTTTACCTGTCCACACTCGAGTCTCCGAGTCTGCTGAGAATTTTGCACAGCATGTAAAAGACTTGCATAAAGAAATTCATGCCAAAATAAATTTAAGTAATGAAACTTATAAGAAGTTGGCTGATACTCAAAGGCGAGTCAAATCTTTTGTTAAGGGAGACTATGTGATGATTAGGTTAAGGCCTGAATGGTTTCCTCCTGGAACCGTTAGAAAGTTACATGCTAGGGGAGCTGGACCATTTAGAGTGGTAAAGAGAGTAGGATCCAATGCCTATGTGCTCGAGTTGCCTCCAGAACTAGGCATTAGCTCTACTTTCAACATTACAGACTTAGTAGAGTACAGGGAGCCAGCTGTGATTCCTAGTGAGCCTTTTGAGCCTAACCCAATCATTGAGAGTGATCCCGACCCTGTGTGTCCACCAACAAACTGGCCTGTGAGGAAAGAGCAGATTGAAAAGATCCTGGATGATCAGGTTATCTCTACTCGTAATCGAGGATACCAAAGGTACCTGGTCCGCTGGCAAGGAAGGCCAGATTCTGATGACTCTTGGATCTCCCGAGAAGAATTACAAGAATTGGACCCAGACCTCTTGGAGAGATACCAGAGCCAACTTGAGCCTTACTCGACGGGGTCGAGTTCCTCCCACCCCGGGAGAATTGGTGCGGGCACCAGACTCAGAAGAAGACTTCAGAGCTCCATTTGGATCTCTGATTGACATTGCCCGAGAAATTAGGGTTTGTAATAAAGGTTGACCTGGTCAACCAGTTTATTTATTTTATTTATTTCTTGAATCACCATTTAAATTTTGTTGAGTCATGTTGACTCAGTGCAAGTCCCAATGTGGTTTCAATTTGGTCCAAAATGGTGCCACATTTCTCTTCCAATCAACTCAAGGTTCAAGCAAGTGGAGGCCACACTCCAAGCCACACGCCCAGCCACACTCCGAGCACACGCCAGAGTCCAGGAGGCGCCATAGAGGCATCCCAGTGTCATGGTCCCCACATCCAAAGAAGAAAAAATCAAATTGGAGGCTAAATTAAAGGAGGCGCCCACACCTGCCTAATTTACCTAAGCAAAGAAGGAAGAAAACTTCTCTTGGAGAAGAAATCAAAGAAGGACATCCAACCTACTCCTAATTGAAGTTCAAATCAAAATCAAAGAGCTTAACTTGGAGTGGAAGAAAAGAAGAAATACCTTAAGAAGAAGAGGACTCCAAATCCAAATCCAACTCCAAAGGAGGTGCCATAAAAGTTCCAAAACAATTCCTTTATGGCCGTCCCAATTTTTTTTGGACTCTTGGTCGGCCAAGGGAGAGGATTTTCTACCTAATCTAGGGGTTGGAAGAGTTTAGTCCCACATGAGAATTTGTACAAGCTAGGAGAAAATTTTAGGTCTATATAATAGACCTCTCTTTGTAACTTTAAAAAATCAATGAAGAAAAATTATTTTTGCTATTCTCTTGTGTTGAGTAACCTAGGTTTCTCTTCTTCCGCACTATTCTAAGTGTTGAGCTCCGTGAGGGGGTAATCCGGGTTCCATTGGAGCCTTGAGGAGGTGAGAGATCTCCATCTTTATCCAAAACCCTAGGTTAGCCACTTGAAATTCCAAAACCCTAGCCACCCTTTCATTATTTTCCATCCACCAAACCCTAGATCCATCCATCTCCCACGGCCTCTCTCTCTCTACAAGTCCAGGCCGTCCACCTTCATCCAGATCCAGTCCGGCTACTTCAGATTCAGAGCAAGTTCCAAGGAAAATCACATCAGCCTCCAGGAGAATCCAGTTTTCAGCAATTTCGATCTTCAAGTTCATCAACCTGGTAAATCTTTTCCTTGACTCTCTGATTCCATCAATTGTCTTTCTTCTCTTCCAGATCTTGAGTTCAGGAGAAGCCAACCCGCCAAAGGCCCAGTATTGGAGGATCCATTACGAAGATATCCGACTCCGAGGATCCAACAATCTGCTCGGGAGAGTTCTTCCACCAAAATCTGTGAAGATCATTGTCTGGTTAGATAACCCTTCCCTTCTCTTTATTTCTGTTCTGTTGAAAGCTCGGAGTGAAACCCTAGGTCTGGGAGTTTCTCAACCCCCAGCGATCCGTTGCTTCTGAATTACTCTGATAATTTAGTTTCCTTAAAGTTGTGCTTTCAATTATCATATTAGTATCTTTCAATGTTAGGTTAACTTTTCTTTGATTTGAAGCCAACTTCTACAAACCTATAAAAATCACAAAAAAATTAGTTAATCTTAATTCACTTCCGTTCTGCATCATTTTTGGTATCAGAGCTTCCGTTCTGCATCATTTTTGGTATCAGAGCTTCCGTTCTGCATCATTTTTGGTATCAGAGCTTTCGTTCTACATCATTTTTGGTATCAGAGCTTTCGTTCTACATCACTCCCACTATGAGAACCTTCTACTGACATGTAGCTAAGATTCCATTAGATGTTCTCAAGTTGGATCATATCAGTGAACTCATTCTCTAATGAGCACCCACATCCTAGTATTAGTATCATACACAAGTGACTATGAGAGCAGTCACCCTATTCAGAATACATAGGATGTGCTATTCTTACCGGAAAAACCCTGATCCCCTACTCAAGGTTCCTTCGAGAACTAGGAATGTTTTTTATTAAGGTTTTAAGACTTTAGGTCTCACTGGTATGATCTCATCATAACCCTAAAATCATAGCCCTAATCTATGGGGTTCATTATATAATAATAATCACAGCATATGATGAAAAATAATGCCTTTATTAGAATATTGTCAATTACAATGATTTGGGAGATACAACATAGATTGGCTTGTAGGGCATATCCCTTTCAGAATAATCTTATTCCAGTCTTCTTCTTCCAGCAACTGTTGGAATGTCTTGCCTCTTCTCCAAGTGCAGCAAACTCAAACCAAAAGTGGGAAATTCTTTGGTCTCTTCTGTTTCAACAACGACAAGGGTATTTTTTGATACAGTTTGCTTCAAGGGAGAGCTTTTGGATCGTTCTACCAATGATGTTTGGAGTTTTCTCTTCTTCTCTTCCAAGTGCAGCAAATCCTGCAACCCAAAAATAGAGCATACAAAACCAGTAGTAAGGGAGGTGGATTTGGCTCTCAGATGTTCAAGAGAACACCCTCTAGTGGGGGGACACGCCTGGGCTTCCTCTGATCTGGCTTCTTGCGCGATGCTAGTCACCAGAAGCTTTTGAAATCGTGAGGGGAGGAAGGAAAAAAAATAGAACACTATGTTCTGTAATTAGTTTTCTCCAAAACAGATTTCCTTCCACACGTTGAGCACCAACTAGAACTGGGAATCAAAATAAAATGTTTCACTCCCAATCTCTCAACTTATACCTAGCCCCAAAATCACTGGTTAAAACAATGGTGGATGCTCTCCAAGGAAGAAGACCCATCTGAATTTTTCATCGCCCAGAATTTTATCATCGTGAACAATGAAACCGGTCATTTGAGAGCTTAAAAGACTTGCAGGGAATTTGATAGGCCACACGGTTTTAGAATGAATCCAATTCATTCTCAATGAAGCAATCAAGAGCCATTAAATGGTTGATTAATTCAGCCAAAAATCGAGTGAAATGGAGAGAGGAAAAGACATCTTATTTCCCTATTCACCCAAGCCTTTTATTACCGTGTTGATGGGTTAAAACCGGTTCACAACTGGTTTAAAAAATCCCAAACCAGTTCACTATACAATTGTTCGGTGGACCCAAACAATTCTGATCGACCCAAAACAAGGTCAATCCAATGTGTGCTCAATCAAACCGTTACCAAAATGATTCCTATTCATAAAACGGTAGCTGGATCAGGGAGATATCCTCTATGGCATGTGACCTCATAGGTTCGAACCTAGGCGGTAGCACTGGAACAATTCCAGTACGAGCACAAGATACCATCTAGCAATGGGTCCCGGCATCCGGATAGGTCGAAGATGCGAGAGCAATCAATCGAACCTCTGGCATACGGTTATCGTATAATTCATCCCTTTGACCTCCAATGCTCAGGATGACCTAGGGTTATACTGCCAACCCTAGCTGAGTTAATCCATAACATGTCTCAACCTTGCAAGTCCAGTGACTCCTCACTAGGTCTACCCCGATCGAGGATTTGCTAAACTGAGACACTGCGAGACATTCAATCCAAACTATTTGGATAGGTCAATTTCATCTTGTCCACCACTGCTCTACAAGTAGTTGCATATACCCAGAAACATTCCATCACCAGATTAGAAATCCGGGTAGTCCGGCATCAAAGCATAGGGAGTTGCTTACAAGCTACCATGATGACCTTATGTCGGAGGGACACATATACCCATATCCAATCGTGAGTATCCCTTTGACATAAAGGAGCTACACGGAGTCATGTTCAATAAGATATCATATATCTCACTTGTAGATCACCACACTCCTTTGATCAAGAGGACAACCAAATGATGTGAACCACAACAACCTACACTTGATACATTGCCATCTAGTATAATATATCCTTTGGTCATGAACCTGGTTTAAGGACAACTCGACATATCCTCTCTATATCGAAGTCAATGTAGTCCTAAGAAATTCATCACATGAAAAAGAGTTCATTACAGGGAAAAGTAAGAATGTGATGAGCTGCCAAAGTAATATTTATTAATTCATACAAAGAGCACAATACTCAATTCAACCACCTACAATCTAGGTGATTGGCTTTGGGACACAATTCCCAACAACTCCCACTTATACTAAAGCCAATCAAAATAGTATCTAATACCCATTTCCCTTTTACAAAAGTCGAACTCTTTTATTTCGAGGGCTTTAGTAAAAATGTCGACCAGATTTTCCTTTCCATCGATCTTCATAAGATTGATGTCGCCTCGTTCTACGATCTCTCATACGAGGTGGTAGCACTGTAGAATATGCTTGGTGCGGTGATGAGCTTTCGGCTCCTTAGCTTGAGCAATGGCTCCAGTGCTGTCATAGTACACTGGAACAGGACCATCTAGGGAAGACGCCATCCCTAGCTCTCCAAGGAACTTCCACGACCACACAGCTTCCTTCTCTACATCTGATGCTGCAAGGTACTCTGCCTCACATACCGAGTTTGCAACTGTCACCTGCTTGGAACTTTTCCAGCATATCACTCCTCCATTCAGGATAAATACAAATCCAGACACACTCTTGCTATCATCTCTGTCTGACTGGAAACTGGAGTCAGTATACCCTACAAGTTTCAAGTCAGATTCTCCATAAATCAGCCATTGGTTTTTAGTATTTCTTAAATACTTCAGGATGGACTTAGCCACCTTCCAATGCACCTCACTTGGGTTAGACTGGTATCTGCTCACTACTCCTAGTGAGTATGCCACGTCTGGTCTAGTACATGTCAGAGCATACATGATAGAGCTTACTGCTGAAGCATAAGGTACTCTACTTATGCGCTCTCTTTTCTCAGGAGTTGTTGCACAATCCTTCCTGGAAAGAGTAATTCCAGAACCTATCGAAAGATTGCCTTTCTTGGAATTTTCCATGCTGAACCGTTTCAGCACGGTATTAATATACGTAGACTGGGACAATCCCAAAAGTCTCTTAGATCTATCTTTATAGATCTTCATACCCAGTATAAAAGAAGCTTCATCCAAGTCCTTCATGGAGAACTGAGATGATAACCAGACCTTTATTCCTTGTAATGCTATGACATCATTTTCAATTAAGAGAATGTCATCAATATACAGTACGAGGAATACAATTACAGAACTATTAACCCACTTATAGATGCATGGTTCTTCTCCATTCCTAACGAAGCCATACGATTTGATACACCTATCAAACCGTAAGTTCCAACTTCGAGATGCTTGCTTGAGTCCATAAATGGACCTCTGCAACTTGCATACTTTTGACTCATCTGAGGATATGAAACCTTCAGGCTATATCATATACACCTCCTCTTCCAACTCCCCAATTAGAAAAGCAGTTCGGACATCCATCTGCCAGATCTCATAATCAAAATATGCTACTAAAGCAATTATGATCCAAATGGACTTGAGCATAGCCACAGGAGAGAAATTCTCATCATAATCAATACCATATCACTGACGATACCCCTTGGCAACCAGACGGGCTTTATAGGTCTCTACCTTCCCATCTACACCCCTTTTCCTCTTGAAGATCCACTTGCATCCAATGGGTTTTATCCCTTCAAGCGGATCAACCAACGTCCATACATTGTTGATCTCCATGAACTCCATTTCGGATCACATGGCTGCAAGCCATGCCTCAGAGTCAGATCTCTGAAGTGCATCCATATAGGTGATCAGATCCTCATTGTTCTCGTTGAGCTTAATGGGATCACTGTCCTGGACCAAGAAACCATAGTATCTATCCGGTTGATGCGGTACTCTACCAGATCTCCTAATAATAAGTTCTACGTGTGATCCAATCATAGCCGATTCTATGATAACCTTAGAGTGTGCAGGTTCTTCTATTGGCTAAACATCACCATGTTTAATCTTAGAGGCTACAGTCCCTTCTCCAAGGAATTGTTTTTCTAAAAAAATAGCCCTAAGAGCGATGAACACTTTCTGTTCATCCTCCAAGTAGAACAAATACCCTTTGGTTTCCTTAGGATAACCAATAAACAGGCACCGATCAGACCTAGGACCAAGTTTATCTGAGTCAAATTGCTTTACATAAGCCGGATAACCCCAGACTAGAAGGTGTGAGATTGAGGGTTTACGTCCAGTCCACATCTCATATGGAGTGGAGACAATAGACTTACTCGGAACATTATTTAACAAGTGACAAGCTTGTTGCCCAGGTGGCTTTTCCCAAGAGGGGGGGTGAATTAGGAATTACAAAATTTCTTCAAATATATGCACAAGTAATTCTTTTTAGTGGTTGAGTGTTGTGTTAATCAGAATTAAGTGCGGAAGCTGAAAAGTAAGTAAAGCACAACACAAACAAAACAAGTTTAGAGTGGTTTGGAGCAACCCAGCTCCTACGTCCACTATCCAAGTTCACCACTCGGGATTTCCACTATATCCCCCAAATCGAAATACAGTCGGATTGTTTTTCAGCATCACAATCCTAACCTCTACACTTTGGTTTTTAAACTGGGCTCACCAAAGAAATCCACACTAGGTTTTCACAAGCTCATCTAGAACCTCTATACTTTGGTTTTAAGTAGGCTCGCCAAAGAAACCTATTTGGTTTTTACAACTGGGCTCACCAATAACCCAAGTATTCTGAGAGTAGAATGAAAAGCAACAGAAATGAAAAACTCAGTTGTCTGGTGGTTGCCAATGCAGCTCTAGTGAAGCTCAATTGAATGCTCTTCAATGCACTTCAATGGCTTCCTTGCTTTCCTCAAAAGTTGCTTCAAGCTTCTGATAAGAGTTAGTGAAGGCTTGAAGGCTAACTTCAAAGCTCAAGTGTTCTCTCTTCTTACTTCAATAAATGTTCAATAAATGTTCAACAACTCATTAGCCTTCTTTAAGGATGTTTTCATACCTCATTTATAGAGGCTTCAACTGCCTTCCCTTGATTTTGATCGTTATAGACCATTGAGAAGTGACAGGTTACCATTGGAGCACTTTTGGAATTCAAAATCAGAAGTCTGGAACTAGCCGTTTGAAGAGATCCCAACATTCCAGTCGGCTCAGACATCTTCGAGTCAGCTCGGATCAGGTTCGGGTCGGCTGGGTTGAAAACCAGTTAGCTAGGTTCCACAGTCGAGAAAATAGCTCACTCTGAATGAGTCGGCTAGGCTGAAATCCAGTTGGCTAGGTTCCTTAGTCGAGAAAATAGCTCACTCTAGACGAGTCGGCTAGGCTGAAATCCAGTCGGCTCGGATCCCTGAGGTTCTCAGACTATTATCAACCAAGTTCTGGATGAGTCGGCTGGGACTTGGTGCCAGTCGGCTGGGTCTGCGTGCCAGAGGTTTTCTTTCTTGTGCCAGTGCTAGAGTCGGCTGGTTCTTCCATCCAATCAGCTCGAGATTGGTTCTTCAGCTAGACAAATTTCTTTCTCCAAAACTCACACGCCAAGCTTTGAAGAATTCCTTAGGATCTTCTTACAATACAATCAAGAGAAATTGAAGCTTGAAAACTAGTAGAAGCAACCCTTTATCTTTTATTCAAATAGGAAATTTTTTGTTTGGTTCTTCTTTACAAGATTCTAATTACTTACAACTCAACACAAAGAAATAAAGGTTGTAGGGTTTAAAAAATATGTCAAAGTAGTCGTCCTACAAAAACTTGTTAACCATTTGAAGAGTTGTTAGATAACCAAATATATGCTCTAATGTTTTGTTATCATCAAAATCACTTTAGGATTCAACAATCTCCCCCTTTTTGATGATGGCAAAATACTGGCATTAAAAAATCTATTCTATTCACAAGTATAGATGTATGTCATAGTAAGCATTTACACTTGTTGGACATATCACAATATTAACTGTATTCTCAAATGAGTATCAATGTATGCTATACAGTTATACACAAAGCCAATTCTATAAAATGTAAGTGTCAGAGAATAAGTGCTTATGTGTATTAAGCAACATTAAGTATTGATAGTTAAATGTAATTAGTAGAGAGCAGAATAGTAATCATTGAAGCAAATTAAATATTTATTTCTTCCCCTTTTTATAAAATTTCTAATCAATGTGAAATTTCTCCTCCTTTATCATTTATTTGAACACTTCAGCAAAAAAGATATGCAATATTCATTAAGCTCCCACTGTCTAGTTAACTTTAGCAGTTCTACTCCAATTCTATTAAGTTTCTTCTTTCATGCACTTTATTGTATAATAGTTCTCCCCCTTTTTGTCATCAAATCAAAAAGTTATATAATTAAGCTCAGATTTTAAGTAGATTGAGATTGTATTAAGATATTTTTGAGATAATTTCACTTTCTCAAATTAGAGAGAGAGAATCCTATTTAAAAAAATATTAGAGAGTGTTAACAAGATAAAAGAAATACACACATGCGTGCAAAATGATATTCATTGTATTTCCATTAAAAGATTCAGTACAATGATTATTACACAATCAAAAAGTTTCCAGAAAATACAGAAATTACCAAAGACCTACTCATTATTAGATTCTTCCTTAGGTACATTGGTAGATCTGTTGCCGATCCCGTCGCCGTGCTTGTGACTTCGGAACCGCCAATCCGACTAGACTGTCTCGCTTCTGGGGCCTCCTAGATGGGCCGAACCTGTAAGGCAAGGTCAGAAAACCCTGGTAGGGGATTCCGGCGACGGAGCTCCGACGGTCAAGTTAGTAGACGGCAAGAGGGAACAGATTCTTTGGGATGGGCCCCCGAAGGAGTCCCAGACTCAGAGAACGTGCTAGCAAGAAAGGTGTTAGAGAGACCAGAAACCCGGCTGAGTTCCTTTGCCGAGCTCACGCCGAGCGGCCCCTCTTGGGACCTTGGATCTCGCTCTTGAAGCGGAGTTTTCAGTCTTTGTTTCTTGCTTGCTTCACTTACCTTGTCGTCTATTCTCTCCTTCTTTTTATCTCCTCCCGTTGCCCCCTCGTTTTTCGCTCCTGGGAGGCTCCCTTGTTGCTTTCATCTCCTCCTCTCCGCCCCTTTCTCTTTCCCCTTCTGGTTCAGAGGGTCGGGCGGCTTTCCGACCTCGTTTGCCGAGCCCAGCGGGGAAAGAGTAGGGGAGGGGGGCGCTGGTCAGACCGCCGACCAGACCTCGGGCCGAGCGTGAGCGCTCTCCTTCCCAGGCACCGGCGCTGTCCGTTATTGGGTCCTGTCTTGTCAGGGCCTCGTCTCTCAACTGTGGAACATGTCGGGCCGACGTATGTGGTGTTCCACGTGTCGCCGCCATCCATACAGGGTGCTTTTATCGGGGTGCGGCGTGCACGGCTCGAGGGGCAACCTCGGAGCCCGCGCCTCCATTCTTCGGGACCTTCTCTGTATGAGCTGGCCTACCTCGACCGAGGTGGACCCCTCCTGGGTGGACTCCTGGCGGGCTGCAGGAGGATGCCCGACTTTGGCCGAGGTGGTCCCGTCTCCGGGCACCACCTGGCGAAGGAGCGGAGGGGCCTGGCTCGACCTTGGCCGAGGTGGGACCGTCTTAGGGTGCCACCTAGCGAGGGAGCACGGGAGCCGCCGACCTCGATCGAGTTGGACCCCTCCTGGGTGGACACCTGGCGGGGCGGCAGAAGGATGCCCGGCTTCGACTGAGGTGGTCCCGTCTCCGGGTGACACCTGGCGAAGGAGCGAAGGGGCCCGGCTCGACCTCTGCCGGGATGGGACCGTCTCTGGGTGCCACCTGGCGAGGGAGCGGGGGAGCCGCCGAACTCAGCCGAGGTGAACTCCTCCTGGGTGGACACCTGGCGGGACGGTAGAAGGATGATTGGCTTCGGCCAAGCTCGACCTCGGCCGGGATGGGCTGCATCTGACTCAGCAGAAGAAAAACTCCACGTGGGTCGAATCATGCCCAACGAAATCTGAGGCATGCCACATCATCGCTATGGCCGTAACAGTTGCCCCCCAACCCACCGTTCCGTTGGGGCATCGTGGAACGGGATGTGGGGATTAAATACGGAGATGACATGGGGGGGCGAAGATCTTGCATCATAATTGCCATGATCCTCATCGCCATTTCTCTGTGCGCCCAAAACCCTATAGGAGGCCGCTACGCGTCGCCTATTCACCCGCAATTAATGCGTCGCTTCGAAGCAGAGGCCGTTTCCCTGCTAACGAGGTGTCGGTGTCGGGCGTGCATCCACGCGGCGATCATCCGATGGCCCGGAGCGGAATGATGGGTACGGCTGCTGTCGATTGAGTTTGAAAAGGAGGGGACTTTCCGGAATGAGGCCTTTTCCCTTGCTCCGTCGGTGGTTTGCTACAGGCTATCTCCCTCTGCCCCGTGTTGAACAGTGCATTTCAGTGAGTGCCCCCGCTCTCTTCTTTGCTCTTCTCCTTTTCTCTAGTGTGTTTTCCTCTCACTTTTCTCTGCCATGGCGCGCCGCTGCCATGTTTCTTCTAACCCGGATGAAGCTGGTCCGTCCCGACCGAGGACTCCATCATCTTCCTCCTCGGAGGAGGAAGTGATCCCGGAGGAGACCCGCAGGCGACTTCAGCCTGGGGGTATCACCATAGGCATCCCCAGGGGTGTCAGGTCTCCTCCCGTCGTGTCCGCACTTCCCATTTCTTCTCTTCCTCCTTCGACCCTTCCTTCGGTCGGTCCCACCGGTCATATTTCCACGATGACCGAAGGTGATCTTTCCTTGCTCCGAGAGGTCTATGGCATCCCGGGGTCAATCCGTCTCTCTATTCCGCAGCCCGGGGATCGCGTCACCATGAGTGGCCCCGGCCGCATAGCTTTCTACGAGGACTTCCTTCTCGGGGGTCTTCGGTTCCTTCTGCACCCCTTCTTCCTTTCCTTAGCCATTTCCGTCTAGTCCCGACCCAGTTGGCTCCCAATGCCATCCGGGTCATCTTTTCTTTCATTGTCTTCTGTCACTTTCATGGATTTGTTGCCCGTTTCTCCCTCTTCACGGCTCTGTTTACCCTGAAGCGGTACTCCACAGATGACGGCTGGTGGTACATCTCTCCCCGGCCCAGGTGTCTCCGATTCGACCTCCCTTCTTCCATCAAGGGCTAGAAGAACCGGTTCTTTTTTGCCTCGATCAAGGACGTCGACTGGGCCTGGAGCGAGCCGGATCGGTCCCCGAACCGGAACTCCCAAGTCGAGCTGGAGGACCAAGAAGCCTACTCCCAGCTTTTGAGTGACGTGGTCCCAGCACTCGAGGTTCTGCTCTCGGAGCAGAACTTGTTTGGGGCGGGGATTAGTCCCATCCGCGAGTCGGGTGAGGATCAGCTTTCCTCTTACCTTTCCATTCTTTTTCTTTTAGCCGAGCTGACTGACACATTTTGTGTTGCAGGCATGAAATTTTTGCTGGAGAACCTTCTGGAGGGCACAGCCCAGAGGGACGCCGCCGAGGTGGACGAGCCTGCGGTGAAGAGGGCTCGCACCGAGGTGAGCCAGGAGGTCGTGTCGGCGCACGTGCCTAGTCCGGTAGCGCCGCTCCCCCGCCCAGGCCGCCTCGGGCTCGGGCTACTGATGCTCCAGCCATCTGACCCGGCGGTGCTGCCGACGAGGGAGGTCCACCGGTAGCAGTTCCATCCCGTGCTGGCCCCATCATCACCGCAGAGCCGACGGCGCCGCCCATGACTCTAGCCGTTCTAGCGGTGGCGGTTCCTCCCGGGGGTTGGTCGCCCCTGCGGCCGACCAGACGGCTCCACCTCCGGTGATCACCAACCGGTGCTCTGTGATCCGCGACAAGGGGCTCGCGGAGAAAGTGATGGAGTTCGCCTCCACCTCCCGGGACCGCCGATCTCGAGGCGGCCGGGACTATGCCGACGCTTTGCTCGGGATCGTCCTGCAGCTTTTCACGGTGAGTCCGAACTCAGAGCCCTCTCTTCTTTGCTACCTCGGTTGGCCTTTCTTCTAACCTGTTCTCCTTGCTGTGCAGATTGGGACTGACATGCTCCTGCTGAGGAACTTCCTCGCAGGGTACGCGAAGAAGGATGCCGAGAAGGAAAAGAAGCTCGGCAAGCTGGCGACCGACGTGAAAGACCTTATGGAGAAGGGGATCGAGATGCGAGGGAGCAACCAGGCCCTTCAAGCAGACTTGGCACGCGTCGAGGAGCGCATCAAGGACCTGGAGTCCTCTCTGTCCGAGGAGAGGATCTCCCACCAGCGGCGCGCGGAGGAGGATGCGGCTGAGAGGGCTCGTCTCCAAGCCCATTCTCAATGGCTGGAGCGTCAGCTGGAGGAGGTCCGGCAGGAGGCGAGTGCGGCCAAGGAGCGGAGCGCTTACGTCAACGGGCTCCTGGAGGCTGCAAAGTGGGAGGCGCAGGAAGCCATCCCGAGGTTCCAGGCCTCCGACGAGTATGTCTCGGAGGTCCGGGAGGCTGCTATGGACTCCTTCCTGAAGGGGTTCCAAGTGTGCCGGGAGAAGGTGGGGTCCTTCTACCCCGAGCTCGACCTCAGTGGGGTGCCGCTCAGGGGCAGAAGGTAAGGACCCGCCAGCGGGGCTTCCGGTGCGGTGGGTGACACAGCTGTGGCCCCAGTGGGTGGCACGGCCGCAGCCCCAGAGTGGTCCTCCGAGCCGGCAGCCGTCGACGGCGAGGACAAGGAGCGCGTGACCCAGACTGAGGACCCTGCCGCCGCGTCGAACTAAGCTGTAGATGTACCCCTTTCTTTTCCCTTTTGTTTTTTTTTGGGGACTCCCGGCCTGTCAGGACTCCCTTGTTATAATCCTGGCTTTCGAATCAATGAAGATTTAATTTTGCCAAGTCTCGACCTCGCCTTCCTCTTTCACTTTTTCTCCTTCTTCTTTTTTTTTTTTTTTTTTGGAGGTGTTGGTATGGAGTGCCGAGACAAGGGTGGACCTACTCCGGGCTGAGTCCATGGGTGGACCTGGTCCCATCCAGCATTCAGATCAAAGTTCGGAGCATTCCGGACTGGGTGGTAATAGAGTAGGCCTTGCACGGGCCCTTCTTTGGGCTTGCCTTCGTGATCGCATGGGCGAACTGGGTTCTGCCCCGCCTTTCGGACCGAAGTCCGGGACTTCCGGACTGAACCCCGGGGCCGCAGGCTTTGTTCAAGCCTTGCGTGGCTTGCCGAGCTATTCTC
Source organism: Areca catechu (assembly GCA_021397845.1). Lineage (NCBI taxonomy): Eukaryota > Viridiplantae > Streptophyta > Magnoliopsida > Arecales > Arecaceae > Areca > Areca catechu. Next base: position 139,545,795 of record CM038039.1, on the reverse strand, counting down.
TGTGATCGTGTGGGCGAGCTGGGCTCTGCCCCGCCTTCCAGACCGAAGTCCGGGACTTCCGGACTGAACCCCGGGGCCGCAGGCTTTTTTCAAGCCTTGCACGGCTTACCGAGCTATTCTTCAGGATCGCGTAGGCGAGCTGGGCTCTGCCCCGCCTTCCAGACCGATGTCCGGGACTTCCGGACTGAACCCCGAGGCCGTAGGCTTTGTTCAAGCCTTGCACGGCTTGCCGAGTGGTACGGCCACCATACTCAGAAGAAGACTTCAGAGCTCCATCTGGATCTCTGATTAACCTTGCCCGAAGAATTAGGGTTTTTGGCTTGTAATAAGGGTTGACTTGATCAACTCAATTTTAGCTTGAGTCTATATTACCTGCATTTTTATTTTGTTGAGTCATGTTGACTCAGTAGTGGACTAGGGCTTCAACCTGGGGTGTTACATTTTCTCCCAAGGCCAAGCAAGTGGGCGCCACACTCCCAGCCACACTCCCAGCCATACGCCTGAGTCCAGGGGGCACCACATCTCCATCCAGCAGGCTTTGGTCCCCACACCACAGATAGCAGCTCCCTTCTCTCATGCGCCAATTGAGGAGAAATCCACCAGGGGTCCATAAATCAAGGGGGCGGCCCAAGACATTCCCAAAAGAACCAAACTATGAAAGGGAAGAAATTCTCTTGGAGAGAACTTCAAGGAGGCGCCCATTACCTGCCAAAAATACTCAAAACAAAGTTAGAAAGAGCCATAACTTGGGGAGAAAGAAAAGGAGGTATCCAAAAAGGGTTGAGCCATGGAAGGAAGGAGATTTCTCTTGAAGAGCAAGGTTAGGAGGCGCCCTAGTCATTCCAACTAAAGCCAGATATAAAAGGAAACAAATTTTCTCTTGGAGGGCAAGGTTAAGAGGCACCCAAACACTTCCAGATAAGGCCAAGCATAGAAGGAAAAAAATAATTTTCTTGGAGGTCAAGACAAGGAGGCGCCACCCACTTTCCTTTTTTGATGCCTCAATCATCTTTGGAATTATTTGGCCGGCCATATGAGTAGGGATTGATCCTACAATCCTAATTTGAAGATCCCCTCCTTTAGTCCCACATGGGAAGATGTAAAACCCTACTCTCTTGTAATGTCCTATAAATTAAAACCCCTTTGTAAGTTCTAATGAATCAGATGAATGAAACCAATTTTTTTTGTGAGCAAACTTTGTATTTTCTCTCTTCCGCACTTGCATCCAGGTGTTGAGCTCCGTGAGGGAGTAAATCCGGGTTCCCCAGAAACCTTGAGGAGGTGTGAGATCTCCAAAACCCAAACCTTAGGTTTGCCACTTCTACTCCATAACCCTAGCCGCCCACCATCCACTTCAATCCACCAAACCCTAGCCTATCCCACCTCCCACGGCCTCTCTCTCCAAGTCCAGGCCGACCACCAGCATCTAGCTACAGTCCGGGTACTCCAGATCCAAAGATCTTTCCAGAGGGAGTCGAATCAGCCTTCAAGAGAATCCAGATCTCAGCGACATCAGCCTTCAAGTTCTTCGAACTGGTAAATCCTTCCCTGAGTCTCTGAATCCATCACTTGTTTTTCTTCTTCCCAGATCTTGAGTCCAGGAGAAGCCGACCAAACCACAAGACCAGTATTGGAGGATCCATTGCAAAAATAGCCGAATCCGAGGATCCAACAATCTGCTCGAGAGAGTTCTTCCACCCAAATTCTGTGAGATCACTGTCTGGTTGGTAAACCAACTCTTCTCTTTATTTCTGTCCTGTTGAAAGTTCAGAGCGAAACCCTAGGTCTGGGAGTTTCTCAACCCCCAGCGATCCGTTACTTCTAAACTACTCTGATAACTTAGCTTCTTCTAAATTGTGCTTTCAATCCTTACCTAGTTTCCATCAACTTAGTTTAACTTTACTTTGAGTCGAAGCCAATTTCTGAAATATAAAAAAAAAAAAAAAAAATTAATCTTAATTTTACTTCCGTATATGCTTCTTTGTTCTTTGTTCTACATCACCGAGCTGCTCTCCGTGATCGCGTGGGCGAGCTGGGCTCTACCCCGCCTTCCAGACCGAAGTCCGGGACTTACGGACTGAACCCCAGGGCTGCAGGCTTTGTTCAAGACTCGTGCATCTTGCCGAGCTGTTCTCTATGATAGCGTGGGCGAGCTGGGCTCCGCCCCACCTTCCAGACCGAAGTCTGGGACTTCCGGACTGAACCCCGGGGCCATAGGCTTTGTTCAAGCCTTGCACGGCTTGCCGAGCTGTTCTCAGTGATCGCGTGGGCGAGCTGGGCTTTGCCCCGCCTTCCAGACCGAAGTACGGGACTTTTGGACTGAACCCCAGGGCCACAGGCTTTATTCAAGCCTTGCGCGGCTTGCCGAGCTGTTCTCCGTGATCGCGTGGGTGAGCTGGGCTCTGCCCCGCCTTCCAGACCGAAGTCCGGGACTTCTTGCTTTCTCGGGTCTTCGACCACAGTCGTGTTTGCCGAACTCAAAGTCATGCGCCCGTTTCCCTACGAGGTGAGAAAGAGCATTCGAAGCAAAGAAACTTTATTGCAGGAGTTGGGGGAACCTTACATTATTGATAATACATCCTTAGGTTTGAGGCGTTCCATATCCGAGGGAACCTGGACCCTCCCAATTCCTCCAAGTAGTAGGCCCCGTGTGGGAGGGCCTCCGCTACCCTATATGGGCCTTCCCAGTTCGGGGAGAGCTTCCTGCACTCTCGTGGCTGAGAAGCTTCAGCACGCTGGAGCATCAGATCTCCTGGGCGAAAGGACTTCGGCTGCACCCGGGAGTTGTAATACCTGGCCATTCGCTGCCTGTACGCCGCCATCCGGACTCGAGTCTTGTCCCTCGTCTCTTCAAGAAGGTCTAGGTTGAGCATCATCCTGGCGGGGTTCTCTGTCTTGTCGTATTGTTCCACGCGCAGTGTGGGTAGACTGAGCTCAATCAGGATAACCGCCTCGACTGCGAAGACGAGGTTGAATGGGGTCTCATCGGTCGTCATCCTTGGGGTGGTGTGGTATGCCCAGAGGATGCTGGGGAGCTCCTCCACCTACCAGCCCTTGGCCTGGTCCAGCCTCGTACGGAGGCCCTACAAAATAGTCCTGTTCGTGACCTCAGCTTCTCCATTGGTCTGAGGGTGAGCAACGGAGGTGAAGCAATGGTGGATGCCGAGGTCGCTGCAGAATTCTTCAAACTCCCGGCAGTCGAACTGACGCCCGTTATCAGTGATCACGGTGTGGGGGACGCCGAAACGGTAGATGATCGACTTCCAGAAGAACTTGGCGACATTTGCTTCGGTGATCCGTGCCAAGGGTTCGGCCTCAGTCCACTTCGTAAAGTAGTCGATGGCCACAATCAGGAACTTCCATTGTCTGGACGCCGGGGAAAATGGTCCTAAGAGGTCCATTCCCCATTGGGCAAATGGCCACGAAGCTGAGAGCTGGGAGATTGGGGTGGAGGGCTGCCGTTGCACCATGGCATGCCGCTGGCACCGATCACACCTCTTCACGAAATCGGCGGCGTCATCCTTCATCGTCTCCCAAAAAGATCCTTGATGGAGAGCCTTGTAAGCTAGCATTATGCCCCCCACGTGGTTCCCACAGATGCCCTTATGAATTTCCTGGAGCACGAGTGCGGCCTCCGCGGGTCCCAGGCACTTAAGGAGGGGGTAGGAGTAGGACCTTCAATACAGTTGCCCATCCATCAGGACAAACCGTGCGGCCTTCTTTTTGATAAGGCGGGCCACTGCACGGTCCTCTGGCAGGGTACCGCTGGTTATGTACTCAGCGTACTTGTCCATCCAGCTAGGCTCACGGCTGACCTGATAGACCTCCACTGGGTTCTCGTAGCTTGGGGCCTCGAGGTGCTCCACATGAGCGTGGCCCAGCATCGAGTCCGGCAGGGTCGCCAGCAGGGAAAGAGTGTCCGTACAGGCATTTTCCCAGTGGGGGATGTGAAAGATGTTGAAGCACCGAAACCCGACCGTGCCCACTTTGACAAGCTCCAAATACTTCGCCATTTGAGTGTCGTGCGCGGCGTATTCTCCGGAGACCTGTCCCGCCACTAGCTGGGAGTCAGTGAAGGCTTTGAGGTTAGCCATGCCCAGCTCACGGGAGACCCTCAGCCCGGCGAGGAGCACCTCGTACTCCGCCTGATTGTTGGTTGCGGTGAACTAGAAACGGAGCACGCATTCAGCGATGACCCCACCACTGTTTGCAAGAATGAGTTCGGCTCCGCTCCCGTCGGAGTTCGAGGCTCCATCTACATGAAGGATCCACGCATCTTCCCCGGCCTCCTCGGGGCCCGGCATTAGCTGCTGGTGCGAGGAGTCCTCCTCGGACTCCTTGCCTAGGCCTGCGCACTCGACCAAAAAGTCGGCCAGCACTTGCGCTTTCATGGCCGACCTTGGCCTGTAAGTGATGTCGAACTCTCTGAGCTTGAGCGCCCACTTCGCCAATTGCCCTGATGTGTCGGGTCAGCTGAGCACCGCCTTCAGCGGCTGATCCATCAGGACGGCAATGGGATGCGCTTGGAAATAGGACCTGAGACATTGAGCAGACACTATTAATGCAAAAACGAGCTTTTCGGGCCGAGAATACCTGAGCTCCATATCGCGAAGAAGTTTGCTGGTATAGTACACCGGCCGCTGGACTCCCTGGTCATCGGTCCGAACTAGGACCGAACTGACGGCCTCCGGGGTGACCGCTAGGTAGAGGATGAGCTCGTATCCCTCCTCGAGCCTGGAAAGCAGTGGGGGCGATGCGAGCATCTTCTTCAGCTCTTCAAAGGCCTCCTGGCACTCCTCGGTCCAGGCGAAGTCATTCATCTTCCTCAACACTTTGAAGAAGGGTCGGCAGCGGTCGGCCGACCTGGAGATGAACCGGCTCAGGGCTGCTATACGGCCGGTGAGTTGCTACACTTGCTTCTTCGAGGCGGGCTGCTCCATGTCCAGGATGGCCTGGACCTTCTCCGGGTTGGCTTCAATCCCTCTCTGGGTTACCATGAACCCCATGAACTTCCCGGCGGAGACGCCGAAAGCACACTTTGCCTGGTTCAGCTTCATCTGATGATGTCGGAGGTTGCCGAAAGTCTCTGCCAGGTCAGCCACGTGATCCGAGTGGGGCTTGCTCATCACCAGCATATCATCCACGTACACCTGCATTTTGCGACCGATCTGGTCTTTGAAGACTCTGTTGACCAGATGCTAGTACGTGGCCCCGGCATTCTTGAGGCCAAATGGTATCATCCTATAATAGAAAGTTCCGCGGTCGGTGATGAAGGCAGTGTGCTCTTCGTCCTCCGGGTTCATTCGGATCTGGTTGTAGCCGGAGAAGGCATCCATGAAGGATAGGAGGCGATGCCCCGAGGTGGTGTCGACCAACTGGTCAATCTTTGGAAGAGGGAAGCTGTCCTTCGGGCAAGCTCGGTTGAAGTCAGTGTGGTCTACACAGATCCTCCACTTACCACTACTCTTCCTCACCATGACCACATTCACCAGCCAGCTAGGATACTGGACTTCACGCACAAAGCGGGCGGCGAGGAGTTTCTCCACCTCTTCATTAATGGCCCTCTGCCTCTCCAAAGCGAAGCTCCTCTTCTTCTGGCGGACCGGGCGGCAGCTCGGGTCCACGTTCAGTCTGTGTGTAATGACCTCGGGGGGAATGCCCGGCATGTCGGTTGCTGACCAGGCGAACACGTCCGCGTTCTCACGGAGGAACTCCAGCAGGCGGGTCCGTTCCTCTTTCGGGAGCTGTGCTCCCACTTGCACCATCTTTAGTGTGTCCGAACCGAGGGGATAAGTCAACAGGCGCTCTATGGGTCCTCCCTTGGGTTCCTTTTCCCTCAGGTCGAGGTCATCGACGTCGGGGGCGAGCTCAGCACCCCGGGCGCCCGGGACCGTCTGGAGGCAATGCGGGACCGGCTGGGTCGTCCCCCTCAACACCTCGAGTCCGGAGGCCATGGGGAATTGCACCAACAACTGCTTCGTGGAAATCATGGCATCTAGTTTGTTTAGCCCGGGACACCCGAGGATCGCGTTGTAAGGCGAAGGGAGCTTGACGACGGTAAATGTCATCAAGATGGTCGTCTGCCGAGGTGGGGATCCAGTGGTGACCGGGAGAGTGATCTCCCCTTCGACCCCCACTGAGTCCCCAGTAAAGCCTACCAAGGGGGTGTGCACAGGCCTCAGCTGATCATGGGACAGATTCATTCGAGAGAAAGCATCATAAAAAAGTATGTCAGCCGAGCTCCCACTATCTACCATAATTCGGTGTACAGGATGCTTCGCAATGGTCATCTCGACCACCACGGCATCATTGTTTACATTCTCATTTTCATTCCCCTTCTCGGAAGGGGGTACATTCTCCGAGTTCCCGACCTCCTAGGCTCTCTTTGCCGCCCGCCCGATCCTAAGTGAGATCATGCCCACCGGCTTCTCTGTCGGGCAGTTGTCGATTGCAGGAACCGGGGGTAAGGCCGCGAGCGGCTGTCCCTCCGCTGGGACCTTATTCCTAACGAACTTCCTGAGGTAGCCCCTCTTGATCAGCTTCTCAATTTCCTGCTTCAGGTTGCGACATTCCTCCGTGTCATGGCCGTGCTCGTGGTGGAACTGGCAGTACTTTGACTTATCCCAGGTACCTCTTGGGTTTTGAGGAGGAGGTCGGCGGAGGTAGTTCTCGCCCTCGATTTCCATGATGATCTTTGTTCGGGGAGCAAGGAGGGGGGTGAACCTTCACTCCAGAGTGGCCTCGCCCTTCGACCTCGGATTCGGGCGAGGGTCGGCAGATGTTCCGGGCCTCCAAGCTCCTAGAACATCCCTCGGGGCCGGCTTCTTCAAAGTCTTCCCGTCTAGCTCTCGGCGGGTGCGGTCAGCCTCCTCCGCTCGGATATACTTGTGGGCATGGAGGAGGAGCTCGGAGTACATCCTGGGGGGCTTTTTATCCAGGGAATAGGTCAGACGGGACGTCTTGAACCCGCGCTTCAAGGCCAGCATGGCGACTGGCTCGTCCAGGCTGTAGATTTCCAGGGCTGCGGTCTTGAATCGAGTGATGTAGTCCCGGAGCAGCCCCTGGTCCTGCTGGCGGATAGAGAAGAGGCTGTCCACCTCTCTCGGCACCTTCCGACAAGCATCGAAGTGCGCCATAAACTTTCCCTCCAACTGATGGAAGGAGCAAATAGATCCGGGCTCGAGGCGGGTGAACCAGACTCGAGCAGCCTTCCGGAGGGTAGCAGGGAAGGTGATGCACAAAAGAGCGTCCGTGGCCCCCTGGACCCTCATGAGAGCCTTGTAGCTCTCCAGATGGTCCAGAGGGTCGTTGGTTCCGTCGTAGGGATCCACCTGTGGCATGCAGAACTAGCTCGGAATCGGCTCCGCCTGGATTTCTTCAGAGAATGGGGGACGGGAGTCGTAGCCCACCGGGTCCACCGATGAGTTCTGCAGGTCAGCAAATTGGCGGGCGAACTCCACCAACTTACGCTCATGCTCCTCCAGGCGCCTCTCGGCCTGGCGCCTGATGGCCTCGTCAGTAGAATCTTCCACCGAGGTCACTAGTGAAGGGGGCGCCGATCGGTCTCGGCGCAGGGTCATGCCTTGGCATCGCTTGCTGCGATGCGCAGTCTAGGCTTCATCGGCCGGGGATTAACTCTCGTGATCCACCGAACCGGAGTTGTTTCTTTTCACAGGAGTTTGATGGCTCCCGCGGGGGTTGGAGACTGCCTGCGGTTGGGATGGCCTTCCTTGAATGGAGCGCAGGCTCCCACGCAGCCCCGCGACCCGAGCCGCGGGGGTCCCTGGCTGCGGCTGCGTGGCCAGGGAGCGTTGCTGGTGTTGTAGCTACCGGACCGCCGTGGTCAAGGTCTGCAGCTGTTGGATGAAGGCCGCGAGAGGTCCGTCTGCCGAGGTCGGCTGTGGTGGAAGAGGAGGGGGAGCTGGGAGCTCCCTCTCCAGGCTGTGGGCCCCCTGAGAGGAGGGGACCTCCCTTACATGGCTGGTGGATGCCACGCGTCCACGAGTGACCACCATTGTCTGAGCGCACTTTGCCTGTAGAAAGCTAGCTCTTACTAGGGGTGTTGTCCAGCCCCCCTACCTGGTGCGCCAATCTGTTGCCGATCCCGCCACCGCGCCTGTGACTTCGGAACCACCAATCCGACTAGACCATCTCACTTCTGGGGCCTCCTAGCTGGGCCGAACCTGCAAGGCAAGGTCAAAAAATCTTGGCCGGGGATTCCAGCGAGGGAGCTCCGACGGTCAAGTTAGTAGACGGCGAGAGGGAACAGATTCTCTGGGACGGGCCCCTGAAGGAGTCCCAGACTCAGAGAACGTGCTAGCAAGAAAGGTGTCAGAGAGACCAGAAACCTGGCTAGGTTCCTTTACCGAGCTCACGCCGAGCGGCCTCTCTTGGGACCTTGGATCTCGCTTTTGAAGCGGAGTTTCCAGCCTTTGTTTCTTGCTTGCTTCACTTACCTTGTCGTCTATTCTCTCCTTCCTTTTATCTCCTCCCGTTGCCCCCTCGTTTTCTGCTCTTGAGAGGCTTCCTTTTTGCTTTCATCTCCTCCTCTCCACCCCTTTCTCTTTCCCCTTCTGGTTCAGAGGGCTAGACGGCTTTCCGGCCTCGTTTGCCGAGCCCAGCGGGGAAAGAGTAGCGGAGAGGGGCGCTGGTCAGACCGCCGACCAGACCTCGGGCCGAGCATGAGTGCTCTCCTTCCCAGGCACCGGCACTGTCCGTTATTGGGTCCTGTCTTGTCAGGGCCTCGTCTCTCAACTGCGAAACATGTCGGGCCGACGTAAGTGGTGTTCCGCATGTCACCGCCGTCCATACGGGGTGCTTTTATCGGGGTGTGCTGTGCATGGCTCGAAGGGCAACCTCGGAGCCTGCGCCTCCATTCTTCGGGACCTTCTTTGTACGAGCTGGCCTACCTCGATCGAGGTGGACCCCTCCTGGGTGGACACCTGGCGGGCGGTAGGAGGATGCTCGACTTCGGCCGAGGTGGTCCCGTCTCCGGGCGCCACCTGGCGAAGGAGCGGAGGGGCCCAGCTCGACCTTGGCCGAGATGGGACCGTCTTAGGGTGCCACCTGGCGAGGGAGCAGGGGAGCCGCCGACCTCAATCAAGGTGGACCCCTCCTGGGTGGACACCTGGTGGGGCTGCAGAAGGATGCCCGGCTTCGGTCGAGGTGGTCCCGTCTCCGGGCGCCACCTGGCGAAGGAGCGAAGGGGCCCAACTCGACCTCTGTAAGGATGGGACCGTCTCTGGGTGCCACCTGGCGAGGGAGTGGGGGAGCTGCCGAACTCGGCCTAGGTGAACCCCTCATGGGTGGACACCTGGCGGGACGGCAAAAGGATGAATGGCTTCGGCCGAGCTCGACCTCGGCCGGGATGGGCTGCATCTGACTCAGCCAAAAAAAAACTCCACATGGCTCGAATCATGCTCAACGAAATCTGAGGCATACCATGTCATCGCTACGGCTGTAACAGTAGGCATACTTGCACCATACCAAGAAGCAGGTCTAGGAGGTCTACTGGAAGATGCATGAGGTGGAGGTGCTCTAGGATGGTGAGAAGTGGTAGGACCCCTAGAGGAAATAGGAGAATGATTATATAAAGGTCTAGTCCTAGCAGTGATCTCCAAGGATCTAACAGTGCCACAGATTGAAACCATCTCCATCCATATTGCACCAAGTTGCTATTCCATGTCCTTGAGGCTTGTAGATACCTTGTTCACAGCCTCTTTCATTTCACCAATTTCCTTTTGCATTGTTATAAGTTCAGAAGCTTGGAGATTAGCAAAAGCTTTAGCAGATCCTCTAAGTCTTCCAAGTTCTGATCTGATAATTCCAATGTCTCGTGTGTAGTCATCTGCAATTTATCTTGTTTCTGCAATTATTTCCAAAGTGCATTTGGCTTCATTCAACTCAGTTCTATACTCATTTAATGTTGCATCAACTGAATTCTTTATGCCTTCAGAACTAAAAGATATAATGATGGGACATCAACAAGAAAAAAAATATTTTTTAACTAATTCTTTTGATATTTTTTTCAGCTAAAATAGTGTACTTAGGATTAGTGAGAACCTTGGAATGAAGCCCACCATATCCTTGAAGACATAGACCAATTCATTAGCCGACTCATGAAAGAAGGTCGCCAGTCCCTTGAGTCGACTCAATCCAGATTAAGACCAACATCAAGCATGCCCAAGTCAAAGCCCAAGCAAGTCAAGATACCACCTTTTGAATCCCATGATGCTACCTTTTAGAAGCCCATTTTATTCTTCACATGGAACACATTTGGGAGATATCTGAAACAACACATCAAGCATTTTGAGGGGAAGCATGGGACCACTCCTCACTCACCCGACAACCCCCCAACCAACTTTCCAAGTGAGATGCCACATCACATGACACCTAGGGCTCCACATCAGCAATGTTAAAGCCACTTAGGTGCCACATAGCAAGTTGTTACAACCTCTTACCTAGAAGTTGTTTTTTGTTGCAACTATGTAACCAAAGGAGTTGGATTTAACTAGAAATGGTTAGCTAACCTAACCCCACCTCCCCTCTTCACTTTGGATGACCCCTAAGGCTATAAATAGGTTCCAAGGCTCCCCTTATAAGGCATTCCATGTATGAAACATTTTGAGAATTAATGAAGGTATTTTTCTTGTTAAGTTCTATCTTGAGTTCTTCTTGTATGGAGTGATTTAGTTCTTCTAGTTGGAGTGATTTAGTCCTTTATGTTGGAGTATTTAAATTCATATTTGAGAAGGGAGTGAGAGGTCCTTTGAGTGCTTGAAAGGTGGAGTGCACCTTGCTTGATCCAAGATCCAAGAATCATTCCTTTAAGGCGACGGTTTCTACTTCCTTGTTTACCCTTTCTTCTTCTTCTTGTTTCCATTCCAATTTTGACTTCTCCTTCCATGCCTAATCTCTAATTTGATGCAGGTTTTCTCTGACTTTCCAAGTCCAAGATGAAGAAGGTCTCCAAGCCAAGGATCATGGCCAAGGTGAGTCCTAAAGGTAGGGAGTGCTAGTCTTACTGTTTAGACCTCAATCCTTGAGTGAAGATAGCTCCTTCTTCCACCAAATAATTAGCCATCATTGTTGGTAGGAAAACTCTTCCTAAGCTTCATTAGATCTGATCATTTGAAAGTTAACTTTCCCAAGCAGTGATGGTTTCCTTGTCATGTGATGGGTTTGGTTACTAGGGCGGAAGCATGGATTTTAAAATATTATGAAATCATAACCTAACCCTTAATTCCAAGAACACCTTATTAAGAACATAAATCATAAAAAATATAAATTAGGATTTAAACAACAACCTCGATCGCAAAAATCCAATTCGATGTAGAAACCTTAATCTGGTCTTTTTGATCTGCTCACCAGGCACCCAAGTGTTCGCCCTCCAATGGTGATCCACACAGGGCTTTGATCAAGACAAATGCACCGCTTCAAAATCGGTTCCCTCAATTAGACCTCTAAGGCCTAATTTAATTCAGGCAGAAACACCTCTTATTTGGACTGATATTCCTCCTATCAACCTTTATTTCCTCCTCTTTCTTCCTTATTACAATGCCTGAAAGATCACTCAAATAGGACTCTCCTAACCAAAGTTAAGGGCTCGTCTTAATTTGACTAGAGATCTTTTAGGACAAAGAAAGAGAATGCAGGAAAGAAATGTTTTTCAGAATAAAAACTCCGAACACCATTCCCCGGGCACCCATCTCCTTAAATAGCAATCTGAGGGATGCTTTAAGACATCCCTTCCATGCCATAAGACATGTCCTTTCCAATAGAATGTGTCCCTTACCTAGACAACACTTCTCTTCGATCAAAACTTAAGAGAATTAAAACAGAAGGACTCTTCGGATAAAAAAAAAATTTTACGAAGAGTCGCTTCCTTTTATTTCTGTTGCACGAATATCCTTGGATCATGGCCACCCATCAGCCATCAAATGGCCACCTTTATCCATGCCAAATGCCATATGGCATTAAACACCAAGGGTCGTGAAGGAAGAGTCCACGCCCCTTGTCTTTCTTGCTTTGACAGGTCATAGGAAATGGTGCATGAAAAATATCAAAGACTTATCTGCAAGGGGCGGCAAGGATGATGGTTTATATGGTCCTCTACTGTGTTTCAACAGCAGAAGGACTCTTCTAATATGGCATCTCTTCATAAAATTTTTTAACGTAACTATTACATAGAAATATTTTGACCCAGTCAAACATTTAAGCGCTTAATTTAGGATAGAGTCCAATCTGAATTAAACCAGCCATGTGGCTGATTTAAAAGTCCAATCCCTTGGTTAACGAGCCAAGGGATAGCCCAACACATAAGCCTAAATTTATTTAGCCTTAATTAGACCAAATCAGTCCAAATCGGAACCCGATTCGAACCTAATTCAAATCAAGGTGCAATGGTTTGCAACTTGTGCTAGCATGTTCATCTTGCAAACATAGTTTAATCCAATTAAATCCTTAATCAATTCCCTTTGTGTGTAACCCATTGGGTTCCACATCTAGCCAGCAGTGGGTTGGATGCGATTTGACCTAATTTGATTTCGGCTTTAACCTAGCCGATTTAGGTCAAATTGAGCTAACCCAATTGACAATTAGAATTCTTTCTAATTCTTGATCTAATTAAACTCTTTAATTAAAAAAGAAACCCACAAGGCAAGATTGACGTCTAGCAATGTATCATGCCTGCCCAGAAGGTGTGGAATTTTAGTGAAAATACCAAAAATACCCTTTAGTGAAAGTTACCAGGCAATTCAATCCTTCGATCAGCTTGCACCCTAAATATGACTTTGGATATGGAACCATGTCAAATCCAATATCACATTCAATTCCTTCTCAATCTAATAATGATGATTCAAATGATGAAATATTAGAAACTATTTCTAATATTCATACTTTGATCAAAGTTTCCCTGAATCACCATTTGATCGAAATCAGTTGGATGCGATCTCCTCTTACTAGGGTTGATCAATTCCTTGTTCGACCTACTCACAACCTTCATATACAATTCACCATATCCAGTATCACCCTGTACATGACTCAATGTCATGAATAAATGTGAACCAAAACATGGGTTCATGCATACAAGGCACTATGGTAGTCTCAGGTCAAAGGATTACATGCACTACTCCCTCTATGAAAACCATCTATTGACAAGTATTTAAGACTCCAATAGATGTCTTCAAGTTGGATCAAATTCAGTGAACTCATTCTCTAATGAGCACCGATGTCCTTGTATTAGTGTCCTACAAAAGTAATTGTAAGATCAATTACCCTCATTAATGAGCATACAAAGGATATGCTAGTCTTTCCAAAAATATTGATCCCCTACTCAATGTCCCTTTGACTAGGAATACTTAAGATTAGGATTTTTAGGTTTTAAGTCTTACTGGTATGATCTCATCTTAACCCTTAAAACCATAGCCCTTGTCTATGGGGTGCATCATATCATAAATCTAAGACACAGCGTATGATGAAAAAGATGCCTTTTAATATATATAATTATCAATACAAAAGTTTGGAAGTTTTCAGGATATCCTAATAAAATTACAAGTTTTAATTGGCTTGCAGGGCATAATCCTTTCACCATGATGATCCTAATATCTATTTTGAACTAGATCTACATTTCGGGTATTGTAATTTAGATCAACTAGTCTCCTTATGAAGATTCTTTTCTTGGATTAATTTAGATCATTTATTTGATAATTAATTGTTAAAGTTTGCTTGCTAGTTAGCTTGCTAAAACTCTCCATTTATCATTTTATTTTCATCCCCTATTAATTTTTTGGTATCATAGCTTAAGGTTCTAATAGGTCAAGTATTTGATTGCTGAAATTTCTATTCTAGAATTCATCCAAATATTTCATGAGTTTTAGTAATTTCTTTATATTTCAAAAAAATCCACAAAAATACTTTTCCAGTACCTTACTATGTTATTATTCAAAATTTAAAATTCAAAAAATATTTTCTATTGATTTCTGGATTTAAAAATACAAGTTCTTAGATCATTTCTGAAGTTCTTCCTAAATTCTGTTTCTGCCTTCCATTTCATTTAATTTTCAAAAAAATATAAAAATATTTTTTCTAAATTTTTAATTTTTATATCTGAGATACAGACTTTTTTGTTATTTCCCACCAGATTTTTGAATTTTAGAAGGATCTAGAGTTAGGAATTTGAAATCTGAAGTTAGGTTGTCAATAGTTAGCTAAACTGCTGGAACCTTCTAGCATGTGCTTTCAAACTAACTTCTCAACCAAAATTCTTGTTAATATGAAGTCAAAACATTAAAATCTGAGAATTTTTATCTGAGTGTTAACCAAATCAATTTTATTTTTAAATTTTTGGATTTTTGAAAAGATTAAATTTTGAATTTTTAAAACTAGCAGTTGAAAGTTGTTCCCTGCTGAAATTTTTTTACAACTAGCTTTCAAAACAAATTTATTAACCAAATTCCAGGAATTAAATTTCAAAATTTAGAATCTAGAATCTTTATTAAGGGATCTAAAAATTTAATTTTAATTTTAATTTTTTTTAAATTTTAAAATTTTAATTTCGAATTTTTTTTTAAAAACTAGTTGACTAGAAGTTGTTATGGCTGAAACTATCTTGCAACAACTCTAACTTCTAGAATGAATTTTTAATCCTAATTCGAAATTTAAATTTTAAAATTTGATTTCTAAAATCTAGACTTCAAATTCTAAATTTTTTAATTTAATTTTTAAAATTTTAATTTTTTTTTAAATTCGGGTTTGAATCACATGTTTGTGCTAATACTAGTTATCTGGTTGGTGAATTGTTGTGCATCCATTCCTAAATCTAATTAAGGGCATTCAATCATAACATAAGGAAAGGAGGTCATTACCTTTCTTTGGCTCAAAACAATCACCCACATTTGCATTGACCTAAACCATAATTGAAATTGAGTAGGAACCTAAAGCTAGGGACACCCACAAGTCGGGTTCAAGTACAAGATAAGATAATGTATTATTTGAGTTTGTACTTATTCCTTAAAATTGGTGTCCAAGGCAAGAGGTCAAATAGCAAACGCCTTAAGCGGACTTACGATTTTTAATTAGGACCTCGCAAAAGCGAGGGGAGCCTCCTGCAACCCCACCTTTTACCTGGCCAGTGGACAGGGTAATTACATACTTAAGTAGTACCTAGTTAAGTCTTGTATTTTGAACTTTTAGGTCTAAGAGCCCTAAAAGTTAGGTTTGTACTGCTTGTTTTGAAGCTCCATACCAATAGTCCCACAATCAGTCTATTTTTATCCATGGATCCTAATCTTGAATTCATTTTGAGAACCCTGACAAAAAAGTTTGATACCATAAATGGGCAATTAGGGTAAATGAGAAAGGAATTAGGTCAAGTGAAGGACCATGTTGGGATACTTGAAGAGAACCCAATGACCCCCACCGAACCTGAGTCACTTAGGTCAATTCCTCGAGGTCCAGGAGTCCATCATCATGAATTCACTACTGAATACAATTCAAGACGACTTCACGATGACTTCATAGAAGAAGCCCATAGGATCCATGCTGAGCCTGAATCACCTAGTCCACCTCCCCTTGGTCCAAGAGCCCAATGTCATGATCTCACCCCTGAGTATAACCCTGGATATCCCTACCAAGACTTTGTAGATCGGGAGGAGAGAGTCTTTAGGATCAATAGACCCTATGCACCCATTTTCAATGGAAATTTAGATCCTGAAGTGTATGTCGATTGGGAAGAGAAAATGGCTGAATACTTTGAAATTGATGAAATGTCTGAAGTAACGAAGTGTCAATTTTCCAATTCAAAGTTAGTCCGACATGCTAAAGCATATTGGGGAGAAGTTGAGTAAAAAGGTTATTATAGTGGGGATAAAATAAATACTTGGAGAGAAATGAAGAATAAACTGAGGGAAAAGTACCTAGGTAAATATTATGAGCAAAAACTTTTAGACCAATGGTACAAATTGAGACAAGATGATACACCTGTATTTGATTATATTGCCAAATTCAATAAGTATGAGGGAGATGAAGAAGAGACCAAAATTATAGAAAAATTAGAGGAAAAATTTCCTGAACCTATTGAAAAATTTAATGATAAAATAGAATCAAAGTCTTGTCCAAATGAAGGGCTAGAAAGAGAAAATCCTAAACCCATTGAAAAAATTAAGGAAGAAATTTATGAAGCTGGGTCTAACCTTATGGATGAATATGATCAAGAATAATTATTTGAAGATAAAATAATTTTCCATCCTAAAGAAATCAACAACGGGGATGATCAAAATGAGATCCAAGAACAAAGCCATGAAGAACAATTTGAGGAGATAATAGAGGACCCGGAATTAATCACTATTGAGGATTTACATCTAGAGATTAGTGAAGGATCACCTAATGGGGTATTGACCATCAAAGAAAATCTAGAACCAAGTCCAAAGGATCAACCCCAAGAAATTATGGAACCTGCAAAAGAATTTAACATGAAGATTAGAAGTGAAGAGATGGTAGGAATTGAAAGATGGAAGTGTAAGAGAAGGAATATGGAAATTGAATTCCCTGATAATTGCCCAAAGCCCGGTTCACCCTTCTGGAACATCCCCAATCCTAATCCACCCAGCTGGGACATCCACCATACAATTGATCAAGTCCCAGTAATATTCAACAGTTACTTTTGGAAGACATTATAGCATTTATTGGGCACCAAACTAAGATTCACTGCCACCTACCAAAAGTTGTGTGCCAGAGTTTTCAAAGCCATTTAGGGGAATATTGGAAATTAGGAACTTTTGTTTCCTAGCCTGACAATAAAGTTTAGTTCATAGATAATAAAGTCTATCAGAGCTTGTTTTGTTTCGGTGTCATTTATGTTTTGTCATTTGATGTCATTTGACTTTTCCATGCATAAGTGTCCATGACTGTGAGAGTCATATGCATGCATGATTAGTACGAAAATTTGAGCAATGAAATTAACAAGCATATGATCAACTCACATAAAAGAGCCAAAGAATTTCAGGAAGGAGACTATGTCATGGTAAGGCCAAACCTGAATAATTATAAGCCCGTGGTGTAGGTCATTTTCAAAATAGTAAGGAGAATTTGGACCTAATATGTGCTTGATTGACCATCCAACTTTGGTATTAGTTCTACTTTCAATAATTTAGATCTAGGAGGTTAAAGGAACCAACAATGATACCTAGTGAGCCTTTTGAGCCTGATTCTATCTTTGAGAGTGAGCCACCTATGAGTGTCCACCAGCCAAGTTACCAAAGCAGTAAGAGAGGATTGAGCGAATCTTAGACAATAACACTATCACTATCCGAAACAGGGACTATCAATGCTACTTGGTTCATTGGCAAGGATGCCCTGATTCTGAAGACTCATGGATTACTTAAGAAGACCTACAAAGAATAGACCAAACCTACTAGAGTATTACCAAAGTCAAACTGATTTTTACTCGACGGAGTCGAGCACTTTTCCACCCTTGGAGAATTGATGGGACATCAACAAGAAAAAAAATATTTTTCAACTAATTATTTTGATATTTCTTTTCAGCTAAAATAGTGTACATAGGATTAATGAAAACCTTGGAATGAAGCCCACCAAACCCTTGAAGACAAAGACCAATTCATGAGCCGACTCATGAAAGAAGGCCGCCAGTCCCTTGAGTCGACTCAATCCAGATCAAGACCAACTTCAAGCATGTCCAAGTCAAAGCCCAAACAAGTCAAGATACCACCTTTTGAAGCCCATGATGCTACCTCTTAGAAGCCCATTTTATTCTTCATATGAGACACATTTGAGAGATATGATAAACAACACATCAAGCATTTTGAGGGGAAGCACGGGACCACTCCTCACTCACCCGACAACCCCCCAACCAACTTGCCAAGTGGGGTGCCACATCACATGACACCTAGGACTCCACATCAACACTGTTAAAGCCACCTAGGTGCCACATAGCAAGTTGTTACAACCTTTTACCTAGAAGTTATTTTTTGTTGCAACTATGTAACCAAAGGAGTTGGATTTAACTAGAAATAGTTAGCTAACCTAACCCCACCTCCCCTCCTCACTTTGGATGACCCCTAAGGCTATAAATAGGATCCAAGAATCCCCTTATAAGGCATTCCTTGTATGAAATATTTTGAGAATTAATGAAGGTTTTTTTCTTGTAGAGTTCTATCTTGAGTTCTTCTTGTGTGGAGTGATTTAGTTATTCTAGTTGGAGTGATTTAGTCCTTTAAGTTGGAGTATTTAAATTCATGTTTGAGAAGGGAGTGAGAGGTCCTTTGAGTGCTTGAAAGGTGGAGTGCTCCTTGCTTGATCCAAGATCCAAGCATCATTCCTTGAAGGCACCGGTTTCTACTTCCTTGTTTTCCCTTTCTTCTTCTTCTTGTTTCCATTCCAATTTTGAATTCTCTTTCCATGCCTAATCTCTGATTTGATGCAGGTTTTCTTTGATTTTCCAAGTCCAAGATAAAGGTCTCCAAGCCAAGGATCATGGCCAAGGTGAGTCCTAAAGGTAGGGAGTGCTAGTCTTATGGTTTAGACCTCAATCCATGAGTGAAGAGAGCTCCTTCTTCCACCAAATAATTAGCCATTATTGTTGGTAGGAAAACTCTTCCTAAGCTTCATTAGATCTGATCATTTGAAGATTAACTTGCCCTAGTAGTGATGGTTTCTTTGCCATGAAGATCCTAATCTCTATTTTGAACTAGATCTACATTTCGGGTATTATAATTTAGATCAACTAGTCTCCTTATGAAGATTCTTTTCTTGGATTAATTTAGACCATTTATTTAATAATTAATTACTCAAGTTTGCTTGCTGGTTAGCTTGCTAAAACTCTCCATTTATCATTTTATTTTCATCCTCCATCATATAAGGTCTAGGATAGGTTGAAGTTCCACTTAAGGTGCAGATCTCGAAGTTTTTATTGCTTCAACCTTTCCTTGCAAACTTGTAACATGTTCTTCCAGTTGAGATAGTCTACTATCCACTGACTGTTTCAGATCACCAAAAAGTGAAGTGATAGTCCCTGTCAGTGAATCAGTCAAAGTCTTCAACTGATCTTCAATTTGACTTTGATTGTTTGGAGGATGTGAAGCTATAGGAGTGAAGTCTGGTAGAGGTGTGTCAACTATCATGAACTCAGGTGCAGGCAAATCAAATTCAGGGAAAGGTGCATCAGTCTCTTCAAAAGTGGCAGCAGGTTCAGGAATGGGAGATTCTGACTCAGGTGTAGGTGCAGTAGAGGTTCCAGCTTCAGCAGTAGCAGTACCAGTAGTTTCTTCATTTTCTTCTTCTTCTTCACTACTTGAACTACCAATTACCCTGATATTTGTTCCTTTCTTTCTCCAAACACCATCAACTTGAATGTAACCCATTCTTTCTAGTGACTTAGAGGTGTAGACGTCAGTATGGTGCAGTTCAACTCCATCCTCACCTTCCAAGTTCACTTTTTGAGACTTGAATAGCAGGGTTAATATCATTCCATAGGGTAAACAAGCCTTAGCCTTTCTGATAGTCTCCTTCATTTGCAAATGATAATGTGAGATAAATTCATAGGAGTCTTTTCCATGATATGTTCCATAAGGCACATGTCCTTCTTAGTTACCCAATCAAATCTTCCAGTCCTTTGCACAAATATCCAACTAATGAAATTGTGTAATAGCTTCATTTCAAGTGATAAAGAATTGGCAAAAACAGTTCCAATCCCACTGACATCTTCCTTGTTTAGGATAGTTCTCAAGGTCTTTTCTCTATCCTCAATTACTAGGTACTTCACCCCATCAGTAGGTAAATCCAGTAGACTGTGCATAACTTCTTCATTGATAAACACTCTTCTTCCTTTAATTGTAGATTCTACATGATTTATACCTACTCTCAAATTTTCACAAAATCTCCTAACAAGTGAGGGGTAGGTTCTTTCATTTAGAGAACAAAATTTCTTCCAGCCTTGATCCTCAATCAAATCACCAATCTTCAACCCTATCTCCTTAATAAATTCAAAGTTGATACAACGGCCAGAGGTTATCGGTCTTGTGGACATTGAAGGGATTTGACTTGCAGTAGTTGGAGCGGCCCTTGCAGGTTCTTCCACAAGTTCTTCATGATGAACAATGGCAATCGGCTCTTCTTGTCACCTCTTAGTTCTTCTTTCCCTTTCCACGGATGGAGCAGCCCATAAAGAGTGTTTCCCAGTAGCACGTTTCGGAGCCATTGCTAGGAAAGAGGAAGAGATGAGAGAATGGAGAGCTTAGAAGGGAGAGAGGAGTATTTGGAATAGCATTGAGAGAGGAACAGACGGTTAGAAAGATGAAATGGAGGTTATAAAGCTTGGAAAAGGGTTTACAATCCAAAATAAAAAACTCAAGCATGATAATCCAGTCGACTCGAAAAAGCCCTAGAGAGGCTCGAGCCGGCTAGGCCAGAACTCGCCCAAAACATATAGAGAATCCAGTTGACTCAGTTTGAGAACCAATCGACTCGAACAGGGAAATCAGGTTTTGGAAAATTTAATCACAAACCTGAGAGATCTTTGGAGAAAATTTCTAAGAGAATTTAGGTTCTATGATAGAGAATGAAATCGGGAGGTTCTCTAGATGATGTTTCCTTAAATTTGAAGGAATTAGATTAGAGAATTTAAAAAGGATCACAAAGTCCTAATTCACTTCTAATTAGTTCAAACCTATCTTGATTAAGTGGCTTAGTAAATATATCAACTAATTGATCTTCAGTAGGAACAAAATCAAGCACTATATCACCATTTGAAACATGATCTCTAATAAAATGATGTTTAATTTCAATGTGCTTGGTTCTAGAGTATTGAATTGGATTCTTTGTCAAATTGATAGCACTTGTGTTATCACATGTAATTGGAATTTTAGATTGTGATACACCAAAGTCTTCTAGTTGTTGTTTAATCCATAACACTTGAGCACAACAACTACCAGTAGCCACGAACTCAGCCTCAGCTGTGGACAAGGCTTTGGAGTTTTGCTTCTTACAGTGCCATGAGATTAAATTCAACCCTAGAAATTTGGTGTGGGCACCAGGATCCGACAGAGGCTCCTCAACCCACTATAGATCTTCGATTAGGGTTTCAATTTTTGGGTCTTCTAATAAGGCTTCAAGCCTCAACCTTGTAATTTTCTTTTGCTTTGAATTGAGTCTGTACTTTGACCAATTAGGTCAAATTGTGTTCTGTAATGAGTCCAGTCACAAATCGAATCCAGTCTGAGTCTAATAGAAGTATGGGTCCATTGCAAGAGTTGGTCTTAAAATTTAATCTCCGTGGAGCCAAGTCTGGAAACAATCCAATTCAGCTCAGGGCCCACCTTTTTATCCTATGTGGCACCATGACAACTTGCCATGTGGGCAGCACACTCTTCATCCTTGGACGCCCTAAGAAGAGGAACACATCACTTGGCTCTAGCCCTTTTTCCCTCCCCCTATCTAGCTCCTTTCCAAGCAAGGGTGGTCGGCCAAAATGAAAGTCAATGGGAGTTGAAGTGGGGAATTCAAATCCCTTGCTTCAAGCCCTCCAATCAAGTCTTCTTCCCAAATTGCTTGAACCTCTTTGGAAGGGAGAGACAAGATCCATGGGCACCTCCACCTCACACTCCCCATGTCATGCCTTGTACCAAAGAAAGGATGCCAACCAAGGAAGGAGGAAGAACACATGCCTTGCTCCAAGCCTCTCTTCATGCTTTCTTCCAAAACCAAGAAGCTTCTTTCCAAGTTCAAGGCACCAAGATCACCCCTCCAAGCCATGCATCATGCCACGCCCAATCAAATCAGCTTTTGGTTGGCCAAAGAGAGAAGAAAGTCAAGGGTTTTGGGCGCCCATTCAAGAAAATTTGTATTATTTCATTTGAAATTCAAAAGGGTCCAATGGTGCCTATTTAAAGGACCTAACCCCTCCTTTATAAATTTTAATCTTGATGAATGAATAATTATCTTCTTGAGTCCAATCTCTTGTTAGTTTCCTTCGTTCACTAGGAACGTCGATCTCCAAGAGGGAGCACCTTCACCTTCAGGCATCGAGAGGTGTGAGGCCTCAAACTACCGTCACTTCCGCAACTCCATCATCCGACTCCGAATCCAGCAGAACTCCACCATCACTTCAACAACTCTTCTTTCATTCTTCCACTGTTTTCCTTATAATTGAAACTTATCCTTTTATCTTCTTTGATTGTTCGCAGGTCCTCCAGGTGACACAAGTACGATGATGGTTTCCTTTGCCATCGAGATCTTCGGAAAGCCAGCCGGCGCCTCCGCAGGGTTGATGGCTCGATCATCCAGGCCGCGTCCACTAATGTGAGCGATCTCTGCTTCGAGCGCTTCAGATCTTTGAGGTTTTCCCCCTGACTCCTAATTAGATCTTGATCAGAGAGCTATGTCCTACGGGGTTTCTCAATCCCGGGGTCCTCTCTTTATCATTGTTTAGGGACCATCTACTTGCTTGATAGCTCTTATTATTATAGAACCCTGATCATCTCATACTAATTTTCGGGAATCCAAAAAAACCATAAAAATCTAAAAAATCACAAAACCCTAAAAATCACTTGCATCATCATTTCATCTTCGCATCTAGTTAGTCCCCCATCATTTCTGGTATCAGAGCATGGTTAGGACTTTAGCTCTTCTTAAAGTACTTGGAAAAGGTAATTCACCATGACGTCCAATCTTAGGAGAAAAGTAGGATTTCAAGACCCTCTCCTCCCATTCCACAGGATCTCCTAAGGCGTGTAGGGGTTCCACTATGACAGGCCTTGGAAGAGGAATACAAGAAGGATAGATCTAAAAGAACAAAAATATTTTGCATCTTAGATTTCAGTTTTTAATTTCTGCAGTTTTTCCTTTCCATACATGGTCTGTTTTTTTAGTTTTTACTATTTGTAGGAATCTCCAAAATTTGTGATTTTTATTTTGATAGATCACATATAATTTTAAATATTTTTGGTAATTTTCTCAGATTTTAGTTCTATTTGTAGAATTTCTACTAGTCAAAATATTACCTGAGAGCAAGTTCTGTTCAGAGAATTTCAGCAATTTGCATTTTCTTGTGTTTTCAATTATCATCTAGTTTAATCTTGCATTTAGAGTAATATCATTTCATTCCCATCATCTTAACTCTATTTTCATACATCAAAAATACAAAAATACATAATTTAGTGACATCTCATTAGATCATTTGCTTGCATTCATTTTCATAAATTACTTAAGGGCGGCAATTTGACATAGGGTCAGGATTTCATTACCTGCCCTAGCCCAACAATCACTAACCTGCATATCGAACCCAAGCTCTAACTAAAATCCAATAGACACTTAATTTGCTCTAGAGAGCTTAGGGACACCAATTGGTTGAGTCAAGACTAAGTGTCTATTCTTGGCGTCAGCCTATTTTGTGTGTGCTGTTGCCCTTGGTGTCTAGGCTTGGTGACTCAGGGCTTGTGAGTTTGGTCCGCCTACCTGGCCAATCCCAGATTGGTGTCTAAGGATGGCGTTCAGGGACCTCCACTCCCATACACCTACCTGGCCAAAGATAGAGTTACTACAGACTGGTTTGCCACCCTAACTTAGGCAACTGGTCGAGATTCTAGATCTAGTAGATCTTAGATGTTTGTGTGTTTAACCCATGTCCACTAGATCAGGAGTACCCTATCATCCCCACCATTCCCAATCCGGTGAGCCTATGGAGAATGAGAGAGAAGTTCAACTTAAGGATCTTATGGAGCAATTGACCAGGATGAACAGCAAACTAGATAGGCTTGAAGAGAGAGTTGGAACCTTAGAGAGGAATAGTCCTAGGCCATCTATTGAACCTGAGTCTAGATCACCTTTCCCCCTTGGGATTATCCTCACCATGAACCACCCATTGAGGCTGAACCTAGAAGACTGCCCCGTGTTAACCCAGCCCAAGAGTTTGAACCTAGGAGACCCAATCCCGAGATCATAGACCAAGAAGAAAGGGCCCTTAGGAACATCAAGCTAGAAGCCCCTACCTTTGATGGTAGTCTAGATCCTAAAGTGTACGTAGATTGGGAGGAGGATATGGAGCGGTACTTCGAGTGGTATACCATGACTAAAAGGATGAAGTTTAAGTTTGCCAAGACTAGGTTATTCTGGAATAGTGTTGAGAGGCTGGTAGCACAGAGAGATGAAGAACCTATAGCAACTTGGATAGGTATGAAAGACAAACTTAGGGAGAAATATCGACCACTTTCCTACACCCAGAGTTTATTGGATCAATGGCACAATCTGAGTCAAGGGAACAAGAGTGTAGCTGACTACATCACGATGTTTGATGAGTATGTCATGCAATGTCATGTCAATGAATCTGCTTCTGTGACCCTGTCTAGGTTTAGGGCTGCCCTACACCCAGACATCCAGAGAGAGCTTTATTTTAGAGAGGTCACTTATTTAGAGTATGCTTACCAAGTTGCAAGGAATTGTGAACATTTCCAGAGGGCTCCTACCTATCGTAAACCTGAACCCTTTAGAAACCCTAGTCGACTCCCAGGACCTAACCCAGGGTATAGTCAGGCTTACCTTAGTCATCCCAATCCTTACCGACCAGACCCAAGTAGACCCAACCCTAGTCGACCTAGCCCAAGCCGACCAGATCTGAGCTGACCCCATTTTAGTAGAGAGGAAAAGGGTAAAGCTGTTGGAACCCATAAGAGTCCCACTCCCCAAAACACTTTCTTTAGGTGTCATAAACCTGGACATAGAGCTAGCCAGTGCACCACCACAGCCCTAGTCATAGAAGAGTCAACTGAGAATGAGATAGAACCCATTGTTGATCCTGAGGGAGAAGTCTATGAGCCAGAAGATTAGTTACTGGAAGAATATGAGGGAGAGGAAGAGCAATTTGAATCTGAAGACCTTCTAGGGGTAGTTAGGTGCATCCTTACCCAATACGTAGTACAGGAAGATTGGCATAGGACAAACATCCTATAAACCTTTGTCAAACTTGGGGATAAGGTTTGCAAAATCATAGTTGATAGTGAGAGCTGTGTCAATGCTATCTCATCTAGTACTGTCAAAGCCCTAGGATTGACCTCAGTCCCTCACCCCAACCTGTACAAGGTCTCTTGGATTGATTCAATCTCTATACCCAATAAAATTTTGGTGCCAAGTCTTAATCAAATTGCAGTCTTATGAAGAAAAGATTTGGTGTGATGTCCTTCCCATGGGCATCAGTAGTATTATCCAAGAACGACCGTGGCTTTAGGATCATGATGCTACTCTTTACGGTTGGACCAATAGTTGTACCTTCAATCACCATGGGAAGAAATTTACCATTAACCCAGTTCAGCCTAAGGACCAAGCTAAGAGAGGATCAAGTAGTCTTAAGGAGAAGAAGCCTGGAGTCAACCTAATCAAATCTAAGGAAATAGAGAAAGAGATTGTTGAGGGAGCCCCCGTTTGGATTTTGACCACCAAAGATAGTCATGAACCAACCCAATTAGAGCACCCCCAAGAAGTAGTTAAGGCTCTGGAAGAGTTTAAGGATATCTTCCCTAAAGAATTACCTAATCATCTACCACCTCTTAGTGACATCCAACATGCCATAGATTTGGTCCCAGGACCAACCTTACCCAACCTTCCCAATTACAGAATGAATCCCACTAAACACCAAGAATTGCAAAAACAAGTGGGAGAGTTGCTTAGGAAGGGTTTTCTTAGGGAGAGTTTAAGTCCCTTTGCCATCCCTGCTTTTCTAACCCCTAAGAAAGATGGAACTTGGAGAATGTGTGTAGATAGTAGAGACATAAACAAGATCACAATCAAGTATAGGTTTCCCATCCCCCGTTTAAATGATATGCTTGACATGATGGCTGGAGCTACTATCTTTTCCAAGATAGATCTTAAGAGTGGCTACCACCAAATTAGGATCAGACTCAGGGATGAATGGAAGATGGCTTTTAAAACTAAGGATGGCCTTTTTGAATGGGTAGTGATGCCTTTTGGACTTTCTAATACTCCTAGCACCTTTATGAGGGTCATGAACCAAGTCCTGAAAGAATTTGCTGGAAAATTTTTGGTGGTTTATTTCGATGATATTTTGATTTATAGCAGGATCAAAGAGGACCATCTTAACCATCTTAGGTTAGTCTGCCAGACCCTTAGGAAGAATAGCCTTTATGCCAACCCAAAGAAATGTGAGTTCATGATAACAAGGGTTATCTTCCTAGGTTTTGTAGTCATCCCAGAAAGAGTCTCCACTGATCCCGAGAAAGTCAGAGCCATAGTTGAGTGGCCAGTCCCAACTAGTGTCCATGATGTGTGTAGTTTCCATGGCCTAGCCACTTTTTATAGGAGATTTATTCGGGGATTTAGTTCAATCATAGCACCCATCACTGACTGCATCCAGAAGGAAGGCTTCCAATGGACCAAAGCTGCAAATAAAGCCTTCCAAGAAATCAAAGATAAGATGATATAAGCACCTGTCCTATGATTACCCGATTTTACCAAAGTTTTTGAGGTTGCTTGTGATGCTTCGGGAGTTGGCATTGGAGGAGTACTTAGTCAGGAAAATCACCCCGTGGCCTTCTTTAGCGAGAAACTCAATGAGGCCAAAGTTAAGTACTCGACTTATGATAAAGAGTTCTATGCAATCGTTCAGGCTTTTAGGTATTGGAGGCATTACCTGTTACCCCAAGAATTTGTCTTTTTGTCTGACCATGAAGCCCTTCGGTACCTAAACTCTCAGAAAAGACTACACCCAAGGCACGCTAAGTGGGTAGAATACATCCAGGCCTATACCTTTGTGCTTAAACGTCATGCTGGTACTGAGAATAAAATAGCTGATGACCTTAGCCATCGTGCCCTATTACTAAATACCATTAGGACTGAGGTTATAGGATTTGATCGATTGAAAGAGCAATATGAGACATGTCCTGACTTTGGAGAGATTTCCAATCTATGAAACACCAACCATCTAGTGCCTTTAGTGAGTACACCCTCCAGGATGGTTATATTTTCAAAGCAAATAGGTTATGCATTCCCAAGACCTCTCTTCGAGAATTCTTAGTTTGGGAGACCCAAGAAAGAGGCCTAGCTAGTCACTTTGGTAGGGAAAAGACCATCTTAGCAGTAGAAGACCAGTTCTTTTGGCCTAGCCTAAAGATGGATTTAGCTAACATTGTTTCCCGGTGCCGAACTTGTGCTGTCGGCAAACAACAAAAATAGAATACTGGCCTGTACAACCCTCTGCCTGTGCCTAGTCGCCCTTGGAAAGACCTTAGCATGGACTTTGTAGTAGGATTGCCCAAGACCGCAAGGAAGCACAATTCAGTCTATGGAGTGGTAGATAGGTTATCCAAAATGGCCCATTTTATACCCTGCTCCCAGACCCTAGATGCTTCCAAAGTTGCCAAGCTCTTCTTTGATCATGTGGTTAAGTTACATGGCCTTCCAAAAACCATAGTGTCCGATAGGGATGTCCGATTCACTAGCTACTTCTGGAAAACCCTTTGACACTTACTAGGCTCCAAGCTTAAGTTCTCAACTGCCTACCACCTACAGACCGATGGCCAAACTAAGGTAGTCAACCACAGCCTAGGAAACCTCTTGAGATGTTTGATAGGTGAACATACTGGAAACTGGGATCTTCTTTTACCTCGAGCTGAGTTCGCCTATAACAGTCTGTGAATAGGACCACCGAGAAAAGTCCTTTCTAGATTGTAAGTGGTTACAAGCCTAATCGACCCCTTGATTTGATTCCCCTACCTATCCATGCTCGTGTCTCTGAGTCCGTCGAATCCTTTGCACAGCATATTAGGGACATACATAAGGAAATCAGCAATAAAATTAATCTAAATAATAATGCATATAAAAAAATGGTTGATTCCCGAAAACAAGCCAAAGAGTTTGAAATTAGGGATTCTATAATGATTAGGCTTTAGGCCTGAACAGTTTCCACCAGGAACCGTTAAGAAACTTCATGCTCGTGGAGCTGGCCCCTTTAGAGTGATAAAGAGAGTCGGCCGTAATGCCTATATTCTTGAGCTACCCCCGAATTATGGCATTAGCTCGACTTTCAATATCTCAGACTTAGTTAAGTACAGGGAACCAGCAAACATTACTAGCGAGCCATTTGGGCCTAACCTTTCTTTTGAGAGTGAACCCGAACTTGAGTGTACACCTCCAATTATACCTGAGAGAGGAGAGCGGATCGAGCATGTCCTGGATGACCAAGCTATCACTACTCGGGGCAAAGGTTATCAATGTTTTTTTGTCCGATGGCAAGGCCGACTTGAGTTCGATGACTCGTGGATTACCCGGGAGGAATGCAGTGCCTCGATCCCGACCTTCTAGAGGAGTACCTAAGCCAACTCAACTCTTACTCGACAGGGTCGAGTTCCTCCCACCACGAGAGAACTGGTGTGGGCACCAGGATCTGACAGAGGCTCCTCAACCCTCTGTGGATCTCCAATTAGGGTTTCAATTTTCGGGTCTTGTAATAAGGCTTCAAGCATCAACCTTGTAATTTTCTATTGCTTTGAATTGAGTCTGTACTTTGACCAATTAGGTCAAATTGTATCCTGTACTGAGTCCACTCACAAATCGAGTCCAGTCTAAGTCTATTAGAAGTATGGGTCCATTGCAAGAGTTGGTCTTAAAATTTAGTCTCCTTGGATCCAAGTCTAGAAAGAATCCAAGTCAGCTCAGGGCCCACCTTTCATCCTATGTGGCACCATGACAACTTGCCATGTGGGCAGCACACCCTTCATCCTTGGACGCCCAAAGAGGAGGAACACATCACTTGTCTCTAGCCCTTTTTCCCTCCCCCTATCTAGCTCCTTTCCAAGCAAGGGTGGTCGGCCAAAATGAAATTCAATGGGAGCTGAAGTAGGAAATTCAAATCCCTTGCTTCAAGCACTCCAATCAAGTCTTCTTCCCAAATTGCTTGAACCTCTTTGGAAGGGAGAGACAAGATCCATGGGCCCCTCCACCTCACACTCCCCATGTCATGCCTTGTACCAAAGAAAGGATGCCAACCAAGGAAGGAGGAAGAACACATGCCTTGCTCCAAGCCTCTCTTCATGCTTTCTTCCAAAACCAAGAAGCTTCTTTCCAAGTTCAAGGTGCCAAGATCCCCCCTCCAAGCCATGCATCATGCCACGCCCAATCAAATCATCTTTTGGTCGGCCAAAGAGAGAAGAAAGTCAAGGATTTTGGGTGTCCATTCAAGAAAATTTGTATTCTTTCATTTGAAATTCAAAAGGGTCCTAAGGTGCCTATTTAAAGGACCTAACCCCTACTTTGTAAATTTTAATCTTGATGAATGAAAAATTATCTTCTTGAGTCTAATCTCTTGTTAGTTGCCTTCGATCACTAGGAACATCGATCCCCGAGAGGGAGAACCTTCGTGTTCGGACGTCGAGAGGTGTGAGGCCTCAAACTACTGTCACTTCCGCAACTCCATCATCCGACTCCGAATCTAGCAGAACTCCACCATCACTTCAACAACTCTTCTTTCATTCTTCCACTGTTTTCCTTCTAATTGAAACTTAACCTTTTATCTTCTTTGAATACTTGCAGGTCCTCCAGATGACACAAGTACGGCGATGATTGCCTTTTCCATCGAGATCTTCGGATAGCCAGCCAGCACCTCCGCAGGATTTACGGCTCGATCATCCAGGCTGCATTTGCCAAGGTAAGCAATCTCTGCATCGGGTGCTTTAGATCATTGAGGTTTGCCCCCTGTCTTCTAAGTAGATCTTGATTGAAGAGCTAAGTCCTACGGGGTTTTTCAATCCCGGGGTCCTCTTTTTATCATTGTTTAGGGACCATCTACTTGCTTGATAGCTCTTATTGTTATAAAACCCTGATCATCTCTTACTTATTTTCGGGAATCCAAAGAAACAATAAAAATCTAAAAAATCACAAAACCATAAAAATCACTTGCATCATCATTTCATCTTCGCATCTAGTTAGTCTCCCATCAAAATTGGCATGTACCGCTAGTGCTTTTTCTATCTATTTTACAACCAGCATAGTCAGCATCAGAGAATACAATCAAATTCAGGGTAGAATGTTTAGAATACCAAATTCCTAAATTACTTGTTCCTTTCAAGCATTTAGTTATTCTCTTAATAGCAAGCATATGTGTTTCTTTTGGTGATGACTAAAATCTAGCACATACACATACACTATATAATATGTCAGGTCTACTTGCAGTCAAATACAATAGGGATCCGATCATACCTCTATAAAGCTTTTGGTCAACATTGGATCCATTTTCGTCTTTGTCCAATCTTTAAGTTGGGCTCATGGGTGTGCTCATTGATTTGCTACTCTCCATACCAAACTTTTTGATGATTTCTTTGATGTATTTGGCTTGGTTGATGAAGATGCCTTCCTTTGTTTGTTTTACTTGAAGTCCAAGGAAGTAGTTTAGTTCACCCATTAAGCTCATTTCAAATTCTCCCTACATAAGCTTAGCAAGTTATTTACATAGAGATTCATTAGTTGCACCAAAAATGATATCATCAACATATATTTGTATAACTAAGATGTCATTATTCTTCTTTTTGATAAATAAAGTTTTATCTACATTTTCTCTTGAAAAATCATTTTCAATTAAGAAAGTGCTATATTTATCATACCAAGCTCTAGGTGCTTGTTTCAAACCATACAATGCTTTGTTCAATTTAAATACGTGGTTTGGAAATGTGTGATTTTCAAAACCTGGTGGTTATTCCACAAAAACTTGTTCAGAGATAAAACCATTAAAAAATGCACTTTTTACATCCATTTGAAAATGTTTGAAATTCATGTAGCAAGCAAATGCAAGTAGTAATCTAATGACTTCTAGTCTTGCTACAGGTGCATAAGTTTCATCAAAATCAATACCTTCTTCTTGGTTATATCCCTTAGC
This sequence comes from Areca catechu, assembly GCA_021397845.1. Lineage (NCBI taxonomy): Eukaryota > Viridiplantae > Streptophyta > Magnoliopsida > Arecales > Arecaceae > Areca > Areca catechu. The sequence continues at coordinate 139,514,909 of CM038039.1, read as the reverse complement.
TACTAGTCTAGCTTTGTTTCTTATTATGTTTCCTTGTTCATCTAATTTATTCCTATAGACCCATTTGGTTCCTATTATTGGATGGTCAGTAGGTCTATCTACTAGTGTCCATACCCTATTCCTTTCAAACTGGTTTAATTCATCATGCATTGCCATCATCCAGTTTCGGTCAGTCTCAGCTTCTTCTAGGCTATGGGGTTCTATTTATGATACAAAGGCTAGGTAATCATGTGCATCCTTATGTAAAGACCTAGTCCTAACACCATGTAAAGGATCTCCTATGATTAATTCTTTAGGGTGAGATGTAACATACCTCCAGTCCCTCGGTAGATCAGTGTGATCCTTACTTACCGTTTCTTCTTCATCTTGAGTGTCTTTATCTTGAATGCTCAAGTCCTCCATTCCTTTTTGCAATGTACCTGCATCATTATCTATGTACTCTTCTTGTCTAGAAGGTGTAGGGTTAGTTTCAATAAATACAACATGTATTGACTCTTCAACAGTAAGAGTCCTTTTATTAAAAACCCGATATGCTTTGCTATGTAATGAATAACCTAGAAAAATTGCATCATCAACTTTAGAATCAAATTTTTCTAAATTATCTTTTCCATTGTTATACACAAAGCATTTGCATCCAAACACATGAAAATAACTAATATTGGGTTTTCTATCATTCCAAAGCTCATAGGGGGTTTTCTTTAAAATAGGACGGATCAAAACATGGTTTAAAATATACCATGCAATGTTCACCGCTTCTGCCCAAAAGTACTTTGGAAGATTTCCTTCGCACAACATTGTGTGGCCATTTCTTCCAATGTCCTATTTTTCCTCTCTACAACACCATTTTGTTGAGGTGTTCTAGGAGCGGAGATGTTATGATCAATACAAAATTCAGCACAATAATCTTCAAAAAATTGATTTTCAAATTTAGTTCCATGATCATTTCTAATTGAAATTAAAGATAAGTTCTTTTGATTTGAAACCTTTTTATAAAATTTTTTGAAAACATGAAAGGTTTCATCTTTTGAAGCAATAAATAAAACCTATGTAAATCTTGAAAAATCATCTACTATCACAAGAGCATATTTCATACCTCCTAGGCTTGTGGTCCTAGTAGGTCCAAAAAGGTTCACATTAAGTAGTTCAAGTGGTCTTGTTGTAGAAACTATATTCTTTGCTTTAAAACTCCTCTTAGTTTGTTTACCCATTTGGCATGCATCAAAATCAAGATCAAAATCAACTTTGAACTTAGGCATGCTTCTAACAAGATCTTTAAAAATTAATTTGGCAATAGTATGCATGCTAGCATGACCTAGTCATCTATGCCATAGTAAACATGACTCTTTGGTCTTAGCATTCATTGCAACTAGACTGGGGCTACTTGACATGGCAAGATCATTAAGATCTATCACATAGATATTCCCAAGTCTATGTCCAATGAACTTATTGCTAGAATCTAAAGAGTTAGTTACTATACACATAGAAGATTCAAAGACAACCTTGAAGCCTTTATCATATAATTGACTTATGCTTAAAAGATTATGCTTCAACTTGTCTACTAGCAAGACATTTTCAATAAAAGTGAAGGGAGTTATTTTGATCTTACCAATATCGATTATTCTTCCTTTGCTATTGTCTCCAAAGGTGACCATGCCTCCTTCTTTCATTTCAAGGGTGATAAACTAGTCCTTGTCACCCGTCATATGTCTTAAGAAGCCACTGTCCAAGTACCACCTTTTCTTCAATTTTTGGGCTGCAAGACATTCTTGCAAAATAATAAATGAATTCTTTTAGGTACCCAAGCTACTTTGGGTCCTTGTAGGTCAGCAAAGGTGGTTCCTTTAGGAACCCAGATTTTTCTTACATTCTTTTGGACATTTCTAGAATTATTGCAGTCAAAAGCTTTATATCCTATTCCTTTGCAAACATAGCATACAACTTTAGAGTTTTTGATAAAAACAGAATTAGAAGTTCTAAAAGTTGATGCAATTGATGCAGATTTTGAACCTTTTGAAATATAAGCATTTTTGCTCAAGTTCTTAGGAACATACAACAAAAATTTTGAAGTCGAAACAGTTTTTGGTACAGCCAAAGCTTTTTGTGATAATACATTTTGAACAGGTACTTTAGATTTCACAAAAGTAGTTGCTAAAATTCCATTCATAATAGAAGTTTTAAAACCAATTCCAGCTTTGTTTCCTAAAATTCGTTGTTCTTTTAAAATTAACTCAAGCTTATTTGAAGACAAGGTGAGTTTTTCGGCTAATGGCTTGAGTTTTGTAACCTCCTTTTTCAGTTCAATATTTTCAGTAAATAAATCATTATTTTTCCTTTCACATAAGAGATTTTCATTTTTCAACTTTTCAATTTTTTCAGAAAAGTCATGCAGTTCTTTTTGCAATAAAAGGTTCTTCTATAAAATTTGATTTTTCTGTTTGAGTAAAGAGTCATTCATGTTTTTCAATGATTTTATCTTTACTATAGCTTTCTTAAATTTAGATAATAGATCATAAAATGCAGAATTTAATTCGTCAAATATAAATTCGGTGCAATTGCTAGGGGATGTTACCTCATCTTCGAGACCCATTAAACACAGATTTGCAGCCTTGATGGTCTCTTCTTCTTCAGATGAAGATGATTCTTCACTATTGGACCATGTGGCAACCATGGCTTTCTTCTTCTTTTTCTGTCTGAAGGATTTCTTCAATTAAGGACAGTCTGGATGAATGTGCCCCGGCTTCTTGCATTCATAGCATGTGGGGACTACTTCTTTATCTTTCTCTCTGTAGTTTCTTTTTCTTTTCCGTAATCTTTCCTATAGAATTTCAGGTTGAGTCTTCCTTTCTTTCTTTCCATGAACTTTCTGAATCTCCTCACAACCATTGCGATATCATCATCTTCTAGGTCATCATTGGAGGAGGTGCTTTCTTCTTCAGACTCTTTATCATCACTCTTTGAATTGGCAGTAGCTCTGAAGGCTATAGTTCTCTTTTTCTTCTGTTCATCTTCAGTTCTATGTTGCATAGTCAGCTCGTGGGTGATGAGTGATCCCAGTAGTTCATCCAGTAGTAATGTGTTGAGGTGTTTGGCCTCCTGGATTGCTGTCACTTTGGGATCCCACTTGTCAGGTAAAGATCGGAGTATCTTCTGAACTAGATCAGCATTTGAGTATACCCTGCCCAGACTCTTCAAACCATTAATAATATCTGTAAATCTAGAGAATATGGCAGAAATTATTTCGGAAGGTTCCATTTTAAATATTTCATAGTTGTGAACTAAAAGATTTATCTTTAAGGTTTTCACTTGGGAAGTTCCCTCATGGGTCACTTCGAGTTTGTCCTAGATTTTCTTTGCTGAAGAACAAGTGGAAATTCGGTTGAACTCATTTTCATCCAAAGCACAATATAGTAAGTTCATTGCTTTGGCATTCAATTTCCCCATTTTCATGTCATGATCATCCCAGTCCCCTTCAGGCTTAGGGACGTCCATGCCATCAACTTTGACATGGAAATGTGTGGCCCTTTTAAGATGACCTTCCATAATTGAAAATCAACAGCTTGAATGTAAATTTTCATTCATGCTTTCCAATAAGAGTAATTAGTGCCTGTGAATAGTGGAGGTCTAATTGTTGACTGGCCTTCGGCCAAGGATATACTCATGGGATGAGCCATCAATCTTTACTCGAGTAATCAAAGACACTGCTCTGATACCAGCTATTGCCCAGGTGGCTTTTTCCAAGAGGGGGGGTGAATTGGAAATTACAAAATTTCTTACAAATATGTGTACAAGTAAATCCTTTTAGTGGTTGAGTGTTGTGTTAATCAGAGTTAAGTGCAGAAGCTGAAAAGTAAGTAAAGCACAACATAAACAAAACAAGTTTAGAGTGGTTCGGAGCAACCCAGCTCTTACGTCCACTACCCAAGTTCACCACTCGGGATTTCCATTATATCCCCCAAATCGGAATACAGTCGGATTGTTTTTCAGGCTCACAATCCCAACCTCTACACTTTGGTTTTAAACCGGGCTCACTAAAGAAACCCACACTAGGTTTTCACAGGTTCACCTAGAACCTCTACACTTTGGTTTTAAGTAGGCTCACCAAAGAAACCTATTTGGTTTTTACAACCGGGCTCACCAATAACCCAAGTATTCTGAGAGTAGAATGAAAAGCAATAGAAATGACAAAATCAGTTGTCTGGTGGTTGCCAATGCAGCTCTAGTGAAGCTCAATTGAATGCTCTTCAATGCACTTCAATGGCTTCCTTGCTTTCCTCAAAAGTTGCTTCAAGCTTCTGATAAAAGTTGGTGAAGGCTTGAAGGCTAACTTCAAAGCTCAAGTGCTCTATCTTCTTACTTCAATAAATGTTCAATAAATGTTCAACAACTCATTAGCCTTCTTTAAGGATGTTCTTATACCTCATTTATAGAGGCTTCAACTGCCTTTCCTTGATTTTGAACGTTGTAGACTGTTGGGAAGTGACATGTTACCGTTGGAGCACTTTTGGAATTCAAAATCAGAAGTCTGGAACTAGCCATTGGAAGAGATCCCGACATTCCAATCGGCTTGGACATCTTCGAGTCATCTCGGATTAGGCTCGGGTCGGCTGGGTTGAAAACTAGTCGGCTAGGTTCCACAGTTGAGAAAATAGCTCACTCTGGACGAGTCGGCTAGGCTGAAATCCAGTCGGCTCGGATCCCTGAGGTTCTCAGACTTTTATCAACCAAGTTCTGGACTAGTCAACTGGGACTTGGTGCCAGTCGGCTGGGTCTGCATGTTGGAGATTTTCTTTCTTGTGCAAGTGCCAGAGTCGGCTGGTTCCTCCATCCAATTGGCTCGAAATTGGTTCTTCAGTCAGACCAATTTCTTTCTCCAGAACTCACATGCCAAGCTTTGAAGACTTCCTTAAGATCTTCTTACAACACAATCAAGAGAAATTGAAGCTTGAAAACTAGTAGGAGCAACCCTTTATCTTTGATTCAAATAGGAAATTTTTTGTTGGGTTCTTCTTTACCAGATTCTAATTACTTACAACTCAACACAAAGAAATAAAGGTTATAGGGTTTAAAAATATGTCAAAGTAGTCATCCTACAAAAACTTGTCAACCATTTGAAGAGTTGTTAGATAACCAAATATATGCTCCAATGTTTTGTTATCATCAAAATCACTTTAGGGTTCAACAAAGCTATCTTAAGTGCATATCCCCAAAAGAATAGCGGCAGAGTTGGAAAGCCCATCATGGATCGAACCATGACCAACAGGGTTCGATTCCTCCTTTCGGACACACCATTCAACTGTGGTGTTCCTGGAGGAGTCCACTTAGAGAGAATCCCATTCTCCTCAAGGTATGTCAAAAACTCACCAGATAGGTATTCATCACCTCGATCAGATAGAATGGATTTAATACTTTTTCCAGTTTGTTTCTCTACTTCATTACGATATCGTTTGAACATTTCAAACGACTCAGATTTATGTCTCATCAAAAAGACATAACCAAACCTCGAAAGGTCATCTATAAACATAATGAAATATCTGTATCCACCTCTAGCACTAACTGTCATGGGTCCGCATACATCAGTATGTATGAGACTCAGAAGTTCTGTAGCTCATTCACCTTTTTCAATAAAAGGTGACTTGGTCATTTTACCAAGTAAACAAGATTCACAAGTAGGAAGTGATTCAGAATCACTGACCTTGAGGAGTCCTCCTCGCAACTTGTTTATCCTACTTTGGTTTACATGACCTAGCCAATAGTACCAAAGATACAGATCACTGACATTTTCTAGCCTTGGGCATTTGCTAAATATGTACATTGCACTAACAGGCCGTGACAATACATAAATGCCATTATTTAACTTAGCTTTCATTATCACAGAGTTATTCAAAATAACTTGGCAAATATCTCCTTTTATTGATAGTTCAAAACCACAATTGTCCAAAAGGCCTACAGAGATTATGCACATAATAAAACTAGGACAATAATGACAATCGTCTAACTCGATAATAAAGGACTCAAAGACAAGACTCAGAACTTTGATCGCCAGTACTGGAACATGATTTCCATTCCCGATGCTCAGGAAATGTTTCCCATCCTTGAATCTCTTGCTAACCTGCAGTCCCTGTAACGAATTACAAACATGAATAAGACTACCGGTATCCAATACCTAGTTAGCAGTATCACAAATAGAGAAATTATAACATTTTATCATATAAATACCTTGTCCAACAGTCTGCTGCTTTCCTTTCCTTAGCCTGTTTGGGTCTAAAGATGCTTGGTAAAAAAGACATTTCCTCTTCCAGTGTTCCCGCTTCTTGTAGTAGAAGCACTCTACAGTAGATTGGTCAGCTTTCACTTTCCTAGTCTAACTCGGGCCAGAAGCATTCAGCACCTTTCCCTTCCTTTTATTCTTCCCTTTCTTAAAGGGATGACGACCTCTAGAATGTCCCACTAAATTCACCACTCCCTTGTTCAGTTGGTGGTCTTTCTCAAAAGTCTGCAGTAATCCCTTCAAACCATGGTAATTGATTGTAGGCTTGTTCATTCTGTAATGGTCAAGAAAGTCAAGATAGGAGGAGGGCAGAGAATTCAAAATCGCATCCTTACCGAGCTGCTCGTGTAAGGGACATCCGAGCTTGCCCAACTTTTCAATCAGCTTGATTATGTATAATACATGATCAGTGATAGAACCACCATTCAGCATCTTGGAATTGAAGATGGCACAAGATACTTTGTACCGCTCTACATCGTCTGGCGCGCTGAAAGATTCCTTCAACTTTTGAACGATCTCATCAGGTTGGGCCTCCTTGAACTTGTGACTGAACTCATCGTTCATTGCTGCTAGCATAATGCATCAAACAGTAGTCCGATCAGAAACCCACTTCTGATAAGTGTCCCTGACCGAACTCCGAGCATTCACAGAAGGGATTTCAGGTGCCGGATCCGTTATCACATAAAGGATCTATTCATGCTCCAGGACAATCCTCAACTTTCGATACCAACTATCGAAGTTGTGACCCTTCTACTTTTCATTATCGAGAAGTGATCGGAGCGAAAGATTTGAAGACATCTGAAAGGAAAAATAGGACCATATTAGAGTATGAATTAATCAATTAACCAAAAGACTTGAACTTTCGTCTAAAGGTCTCTCCCACTAATTTTTCAGATTGGGAGCCTCTAAATCCAATCCGTGAAATCACTATTTCATAGTGGGTACTGAAATCCAATAGACCACGTATGAGCCCAACTATGGCCAGCTCACCCATACGCGCCTAAAGGTAGGTTCACCAACCAATTGCTTTCCTAAGCAACTTCCAGTAATTTATTTTGCCTCAAAGAGCACCCCAATCAGCCTAGGGGCCTCCTATTGCGGGTCTCCGGTTAGGTCAAACCATTAACATGATAAATCCAATACTTCCAGCCAATGAATGACCAAGCCTGACTATGGCTGGCTCACCTAATCACCGTTAAGAAGGTTGCACTGAACTATCATCTATGAGAGAGTAATTCTAGTAACCAGATGCACACCCATTCTATGGAACTGCCGATGAACACCAAGTTAAAGGACACATTACTAACTCACTTAATGGGAGGCTAAGACACTATCAACTCTTTAACTTAGTCTTTTTCAGGACCTAATAATTTTAGAGGATTTTAGGTTGTGATAGATGAATAAGAGAAGAACATGGATCATCCTCCCACTGAATGAATCAGTTTTCAGGAGGGTTGAAACAATTCAACAATTGATCCATGGGCACCTACAAATCAGTCAGACTGATCAACCTGGGTGACATGGGTTAACTCGAGTTAATAAGCTTTTCTAATCAATTCTGATTGACACGACTGGCTAGGTAGGTGAGATCATGGGTGAGTATCCGCCATTAACCATCTTTCTTATACACCAACCAAGTTGGCCAGGAAAGAGGTAGCCTCATACAGCCATGATCACAATGCCAAACCTACCTCGACACCAACTGGTTTACCAGACTCGATCAGACTAGCCTAAAGACTCGGGTTTCTACAAAGTCACTAATTAGATCCATTTTAGATGAATGGACTAACTTATCTAACTGTTAGATAGTTCTAAAAGAAGGACCTTAATCAACTTTTGATTAGTCTTCTTATAATCTAGTTTAACTAAACATAGGTCTAACCCAAAATATGGATCCAATTAGAAAGCTAACCCAATTAACCCAATTGGCTTATTTAAATGACATTAGATTTTATAAACCCTGAGATAACTTGTCATTTAATTTAATCATACAATTCATAATTGTTTGAATATAAGCCAATATTTTAATTAAAATAATTTTATTTAAAACATGTAAAACTCCTTTTACATACCAATTCATGCATCATTTCTAGTTTTATTCTTTTATAAATATTACATTACCAAAAAGAAATATATAAGACATGCTAAAAAATGTATCTGAATTAAAACAATTTTAATTCCTTTGATTTCCTTAAAGGATCATTCTGAAAAGGCCAACACAGATGAACCGCATCGTGCCAAAGATACACGGTCATGGTGAAGGTCTCAACTAGGTTCCTAAAAGTACTCCCTAATCATACCCTATGATTAAGAAACATATACATATCTAAAAATTAAACATTTTAATCTACTATACATGCAATCAAGATATGTTACACCTGAACCTTGGCTCTAATACCACTGAAAGCAAAAAACGGGGTTGCGAGTGCCTACACTAAGCATGCAACAACACAGGGAGCAGGTATGAATTTTAAAACAATTTTAAAATCACAGCGGAAAAACCTACTCCGCATAGGATCTAACATTTTCAAGATGCATGTATAGGCAAAAGAAGGCATGAACAGGTCATGTAATATTTATAAACAAATTGGTAAACATAGATCTAGGCATGCATGAAAAAAAATAAATACAAATTTTACCTTATTCCTACATGGAATAAAGTATGGATAATGCTGGAATACCTGGAATACCTGGAATAATCTTATTCCAATATTCTTTTTCCAGCAACCGTTGGAATGTTTTGCCTCTTCTCCAAGTGCAGCAAACTCAAACCAAAAGTGGGAAATTCTTTGGTCTCTTCTGCTGTAACAACGGCAAGGGTATTTCTAGATACATTTTGCTTCAAGGGAGAGCCTTCAGATTGTTCTACCAATGACGTTTGGAGTGTTCTCTTCCTCTCTTCCAAGTGCAGCAAATCCTGCAACCCAAAAATAGAGCATACAAAACCAGCAGCAAGGGAGGTGGATTTGGCTCTCAGGGGTTCAAGAGAACACCCTCTAGAGGGGGGACACACCTGGGCTTCCTCTGATCCGGCTTCTCATGCGATGCTAGTTGCCGGAAGCGCTTGAAATGGTGAGGGGAGGAAGGAAAAAAAATAGAACACTATGTTCTATAATTAGTTTTCTCCAAAATAGATTTCCTTCCACACGTTGAGCACCAACTAGAATAGGGAATCAAAATAAAATGTTTCACTCCCAATCTCTCAACTTATACCTAGCCCCAAAATCACTGGTTAAAACAATGGTGGAAGATCTCCAAGGAAGAAGACCCATTTGAATTTTTCACCGCCCAAAATTTTATCACCGTGAACAATGAAATCGGTCATTTGGGAGCTTAAGAGACTTGCAGGGAATTCGATAGGCCACACGGTTTTAGAATGAATCCAATTCATTCTCAATGAAGCAATCAAGAGCCATTAAACGGTGGATTAATTCAGCCAAAAACTGAGTGAAATAAGGAGAGGAAAAGACATCTTATTTCCCTGTTTGCTTAAGCCTTTTATTACCGTGTTAATGGGTTAAAACCGGTTCACAACTGGTTTAAAAAATTCCAAACTAGTTCACTATACAATTAGATCAAAATCTAATTTATAAAAGTCTTGGTCAAGTCCCGGTCACCCAGGAACAACTCCCGATGTACCCGAGCAATTCTGATTTACCCAAAATCGGGTCAAACCAATATATGCTCAATCAAACCATTACCGAAATGATTCCTAAACATAAAATGGTACCTGGATCATAGAGATATCCTCTATGGTGTGTGACCTCATAGTTTCGAACCTATGTGGTAGCACTAGAACAATTCCAGTACCAACACAAGATACCATCTAGCAATAGGTCCTGGCGTCCGGATAGGTCGAAGATGCGAGAGCAATCAATCGAACCTCTGACATACGGTTACCGTATAATTCATCCCTTTGACCTCCAATGCTCAGGATGACCTAGGGTTAGACTACCAACCCTAGTTGAGTCAATCCACAACATGTCTCAACCTCTCAAGTCCAGTGACTCCTCACTAAGACTACCCTGGCCGAGGATTTGCTAAATTGAGACACTGCGAGACATTCAATCCAAACTATTTGGATAGGTCAATTCCATCTTGGTCCACCACTACTCCACAAATACTTGCTTGTACCCAAAAACCTTCCATCACCAGATTAGAAATACAGATAGTCTGACACCAAAGCACAGGGTGTTGCTTGCAAGCTACAATGATGACCTCAGGTCAGAGGGATACATATATCCATATCCAATCATGAGTATCCCTTTGGTAGAAAGGGGCTACACGGAGTCACATTCAATGAGATATCATATATCCCACTTGCAGATCACATCAGTGTCACCATACTTTTTTGGTCAAGAGGATAACCAAATGATGTGAACCACAACAACCTACACTTGATACATTGCCATCCGTATAATATATCTTTTGGTCGTGAACTTGGTTTAAAGACCACTCGATATATGCTCTCTATATCAAAGTCAATGTAGTCAAAGGACTTCATCACATGAAAAAGAGTTCATTACAGGGAAAAGTAAGAATGTGATGAGCTGCCAAAGTAATATTTATTAACTCATACAAAGAGTACAATACTCAATTCAACCGCCTACAACCTAGGCGATTGGCTTTGAGACACAATTCCCAACAACCAATTTGAGGTCAGCCTCCCTACCAAGATCAAGCTCCTAGCTGAGGTCGGGCTCATTGGACGAGCCCCCCGTCTGATGTCAAGCTCCCAACTGACGCTGGGCTTATTGGGCTAGCCCCCCCGTTTAAGGTCAAGCTCCCAACCGAGAACGGGCTCATCGGGCGAGCCCCCCATCTAAGGTCAGCTACCAGTCGGGGCCCAACTCGTGTCCTAAGGCGGATCCCAGGCATGGAATTCTCGCTAGAAGGCAGATATTCAAATCATGCCACAGCAAAAGCCTGGCTACCTGTAGTCTTCTACAGGCGGTGCCAGCCCTACCAGAGGTACAATACGAGCACCTCCAGGCCCCAGGCCTGGTGGCATGCTGCCACAACCATAGCCGTACCACCAATGGCCACCCACCACCATGGCATGATACTCGGAGCTTCCCCTAGAGAAGAATCTAGCTAAGGCCCCAGGACCTATAATGCCTGGGCGGTCACTCCAGAAATAAAAGCGCCCCTCCTATAAGGAGCAGGGGAGAAGAAAGAACTTGAGGGGGGAAGGTTTTTCTTCCGGACTATCTACCAAAGGAAAAGGAAAAGGAAAACTTCCAGAGCCTCGAGAAGTTCACAGGGGCTCCCTGAGACCCCTTCTTAGAGAGAGCCTTGGTTTCGCCTCTGGAGAGAAGGAGGAAGGTAAGGAAGGTAAGAATGCGGGGGAACGCGAGGGAGTGGTAAGTCCCCGTTCCACGCTCTCGATCCCTACTCTTTCCATTCCCTTTACATTTCTGTCTAGCATGCACCCTCCTGGCAAACGGGTCCCCCAAGCCCTATACCACAGAGGTCCTATCTGTTCCCCTTGATCATCCCACTGACTTGATCATCGGAGTGTCCTCGCCAGAATCGCCAGCCCTGGGTCTCTCCTGTTTTGTAGGAAGGAAGGAAGGGAAGGCGCGCAATGGTGGGGGAGGAGGAATGCCCTGGCATGATCGAGCTACAGGCCACAGCGATCTTGGCGGCAACAGATTGGTGTGCCAGGTAGGGATAAGTTTTCAAGATCTTGGTGACCAACATATTGGCATGCCAGGAAGGGGATGAAGTTTCAAGATTCTGGCGACCAACAGATTGGTGTGCCAGGAAGGGGTAAGTTTTCAAGATCCTGGCGACCAACAAATTGGCACACCAAGAAGGGCTAAGTTTTCAAAATCCTGACGACCAACAGATTGGAACACCAAGTAGGGGTATGTTTTCAAGATCCTGGCGACCAACAGATTGGTGCACCAGGAAGGGGGTGAAGTTTCAAGATCCTGGCAACCAATAGATTGGCATGCCAAGTAGGGATAAGTTTTCAAGATCTTTGTGACCAATAGATTGGCGTGCTAGGAAGGGATAAGTTTTCAAGATCCTAGTGACCAACAGATTAGCACGCTGGTAGGGGATGAAGTTCCAAGATTCTAGCGACCAACAAATTGGCATGCCGGAACAATGGCAACCATCCTCACCCCTGGGGGGGCAGACCAGGGGCACAAGAGGGGAGAACAACCCTGTTTTCCCAAACGATGGTCACCTCCCACAGCACCCTCCGGTTGGAACCAACTCCATCCATCTCTCCTTAAGATGATGGTCAACAAGTTCGACCCATGCCCCCCTGAAGGAGCAACATACCCCCATCCATGCGACTAGAGTCCGATGGGTAATTCTTTTCCCCTATCACCCTCACTATGTGAAAAGCTATGTGACAATTCCACAAGGAAAGCTTCTGTCTCGCCATCGATGGCAAGTATTGCAGTCTAACACCTGCTACTGAGCCCACAATCTAGGGATTCAGTCGAGAAGGCCGAGGGGTCCCACCATCTATCGCCTGATTTTTAATTCAACTCTTGCCATGCTCACAGTACAAAGATGTCCGCAGTGACTCAACGAAGTCCCACCATCTACCGCGAGGTTCATAGTTTGGCAACTGCTATGCTAATAGTCCGAAGATATCTATAGAGACTCCAAAAGGCCCCCACCCTACTGCTTGACTGTCAGTTCAGCTCTTTCCTTGCTCACAGTTTGGAGATGTCTGTAGTGACTCAACGAAGTCCCACCATCTTTCATGAGGCTCATAGCTTGGCATATGCTGTGCTCACAATTTGGAGATGTCTGTGGGGAACCCCGGCGGTTCCGTTGTCCACCACTTGACTCACAGATCAGCATCCACTGCACTAACAGTTCGGAGATGTCCGAAGAGATGCCAGATTCCTCGCCACCCGACTCTTAGCATGGTCAACCAACGAGCCGAGCCCTCTCAATGGGCCCACATCAAAGCTTTGAGCTCAAAGCAGTCCACCACCTTATCAAGGATGTAAGACCCGCTTTGATTATTGAAACTCACTTTTAATGCAACCTTGTCTTCCATCTATGCAGGCACTCGTCCGATCGACCCCAAGCCTGCCGAAGCCTGGCACATTAAGCTTGAAAACTCACAAAGCTCGGCACTCTAAGCCCGGAAACTCCCAAAGCCTGGCACTCTAAGCTCGGAAACTCCCGAAGCCCGGCACTCTATGCCCGGAAACTTATGAAGCTCGGCATGCTAAGCCTAAAAACTCTCGAAGCCCGGCACACTAAGCCTGGATTCTCTCAAAGCCTGGCTCTCTAAGGCCAAAAAGTTATGAAGCCCGGCACTCTAAGCCTGTAAACTCTCGCAGCTCGGCACTCTAAGCTCAAAACACCCGAAGCCCGGCACTCAGGACCAGAAGCTCAGCCAGCCTCTTGTCTCTAGCCACCTTGCTCACAGTCTAGAGATGTCTATCGAGAAACTCCAAAAGTCCCGGCCATCTACCTCCTGACTCATAGCTCGATGCATCAGGCCTCCCAACCTCCTTCTTCAAGCCTGTCGACCCCCTCCATTAGGCCTCTCGATCTCCTTCATTAGGCCTCTCGGCCCCCTCCATCAAGCCTCTTGGCTCTAGCCACCTTGCTCACAGTCCAGAGATGTCTGCCGGAAAACTCTAGAAGTCCAAGCCATCTACTGCTTGACTCACAGCTTGGTGCATCAGGCCTCATGGCCCCCTCCATCAAGCCTCTCAACTTTGGTCGCCTTGCTCAAAGTTTAGAAATATCTACCTAAAAACTCTAGAAGTCCGGACCATCTACGACCTAACACATAGCTTGGTGCATCAGGCCTCTCAGCCACCTCCATCAGTGATGGGTTTCTTAAGGGTCATCAAGCAAGTATGATGCATTGAATTTCAAAAATTTGCACAAAAAAAAACCCGTATTAGCAAGAAATCCTAATCCCAAGATCTCCTCATCATATACAACTAATATAACACTAATATGGTTCATGATAAATACCTGGAATGCTGTTTTCCACCTCTTTCCATAAGGCGCACAAGTGTAAGCCCTCTAACGATGATCCACACAGGAATTGACCCAAGGAAGAATGCCAACTTTAGTTGCTTGCTTGACTAGGACTCCTCTTGATAACCTTCTAGACTTTGACCTTTGTAGGACACCCTACCCTCTTGTAGGGTACTCTGAATGCTTTCTAAAACCACTCATGGATTTGGAATTGCCCTCCTATAGGACACTCTAGGCTTATGTCTTAAATCCTAAGACTTGTCCTAGTAAGAACAACCTTGTCTTAAAGAGACAAGGTTTGTCTTAAGGAGGAGGGAGGGAGGAAGGTACAACACTCAGAATAAAAACTACAGTGGAACTCTTCTGAAACCCATACCACAGCCCCTATTTATAATTTTAAGAGGGGTGTGTGATATGTCCAGCCATCAACTTATCAGATATGATTTTTCAAGACCCAAGAGAAGTTATCTGGCTTGAAAAGTCATATCCAATAAGTTGATTCATGCACCAAGTCACATATTCGCATTGAAAGATTGTGCCCTGAAAGCCAATTGAAATATTATAATTTTGATCCCAAAATCAATGAATTGACATTTTATAAAGGCATTAGTTTCATCATTTGCTGTGTCTTTTTGATTTTATGATGAACCCCATAGATTAGGGCTATGGTTCTGGGGTTATGATGAGATCATACCAGTGAGACCTAAAGCCTTAAAACCCTAATCTAAAATATTCCTGGTCGATGGGACATTGAGTTGGGGATCAATGTTTCCGGCAAGACCAGCACATCCTATATATGTTTTGTAATAAGGGTGACTGATCTCACAGTCACTTGTGTTTGACACTAATACTAGGATGTGAGTGTTCATTAGAGAATGAGTTCACTGAATTGATCCAGATAGAGAATATCTAATGGAACCTTATCTGTTTGTCAATAGATAATTCTCATAGTGGGAGTAGTGCATGTGGTCCTTTGACCTGAGACTACCATAGTACCTTATATATATGAATCCATACTTTGGTTCACAATCAATCATGACACTGAGTCATGCACGAGGTGATACTGGTTATGGTGGATTGTATATGGAGGTTGTGAGTAGGTCAACAAGGAATTGATCAGCCCTAGTAAGAGGGAATAGCATCCAGTAAATTTCAAATGATGGATTCAGAAAACCTTTGATCAAAGTATGAACATTAGAGCTATTTTCTAATGGTTCATTACTGAATCATCATTATAAAGATTGAGCTAGGGATGAATATGAAAATTGGATTTGACAAGTATCCATATTCATAATCATATTCGGGATGCAAGTTGATCAAAGAACTGAATTGCCCGGTAACTCACCACTGAAGGGTATTTTGGTAATTCCACCAAAATTTCACATCTTTCGGGTAGACATGATACGTTGCTAGACGTCAATCTTGTCTTGTAGGTATGTGATTGAGTCATGGTAATTCAAATCAGTCAATTTGAATTAGATTCTAATTGACCGAGTCGAGCTAGTTTGAGTTGACCTAAATCGGCTTAGTTGAGATCTAACCGAATTAAGTCAAATAGCACTCGGACCTAATGCTGGCTAGGTGTGGAACCCAATGGGTCACACACAAAAGAAAATTGATGAAGGATTTAATTTGGAATTAAATCATGTTTGCAGGATAAACACACTAGCATGTGTTGCAGACCAAATTTCTATTCGAATCAGATTCGAATTTGGTTCCGAATTGGGCTTAATTGGGTTCTAATTGAACCAGATTAAGGTCCAATTTATTTTTTAGGACATTGGGCTAACCCATGGCTGAACCCAAGTGAATTTAGTTCACTGAGACCCTCTCTCCAAGCCGCCCCCTCCCTTTTCTCACCCGCGCGCGCCAAGAAAGAGAGTCCACGCGCGTGGACTTCTCTTAAAACGTGTGAGAAAGAAAATGTCAAAGAAAAATCTGAAAAGGGGCAATTCAGATCCTTGTCTGGTGCCCTTGGATCTGGATCTGATGGCCAGAAAAAATTAAGAAAAAGATCCGTCGCTTTTCGGTCGCAAATCCGTCTCCAAAAGTCGCGATTCTTCTTGAAGTTTTTTCGAGAGTCCTCCTCGTCGGAAAAACGAAAATCAAATCGGAGAATCATGATTTTGGTTGAGGGGACACGTGAGGAATGAGGGATCGTGATCCCTGGGGTTTCAGAGGGTTGCGTTGTTTCGAGATGACACCCCTCTGAGATCTATAAATAGGGTTGGGGTTCTCGGGGGTTTTCACGTAACATAATTCAGAGATCCAATTCCTTTTCTTCCTCTCCAGAATACTCCTTCCTCTTGTTCTTGTTGGGTATTGTTTCCCTTACAGAGGTATCCTCTGTCGAAACTCTGACCCTAAACAAGAATAAGAAGAAGGTCTTGAACGGTAAAGGAAAGAAAAGGGAAAGGATCTATTCTTCTTTTCCTTCTTGAATTAAGACTTTGACTGTCTTAATTTTTCTTCCAATTCAATTCAAGAAAAGGGATTCAAGAAAGGGAATTCTTGAAGAAAATTCAAGAAGAGGAAAGAAGGAAGAAAAGAAATTTTCAAGAAAGAAAATTTCAGCCTAAAGGTCCAAGAATTGAATTCTTGAAAAAGAATTCAAGAAGAGGAGCCAAGAACTAGAAATTATTGTCTTCATTATTTTTCTGTGTGGATCACCATTGGAGGGTGAACATTTGGGCACCTGGTGGAGATTCAGAGTTTGGATTTTGCGATACAGGTTAGTATCTTAATTTGAGATTAAATCTTATATAAACATCTTATATGTTTTAATTCTTTTAAGGAGATTTTGGGTTGAAGGTTTGGTGAAGATTTCATAAAGATAAAATTTTTTTGAAATCTATGATTCCGCCTTGCCACCGAACCCTACACGCATCCCTTCTTATTCCCTGATGATTTCTAACTTGCCACATGGCAAGTATCGGTCCCTGGGAAGCCAAGAGGGACCTCTTCAATCTCCAAGCATCGGAGAATTTGAAGAGTCCTTAGAGCAGAAGGACACTTCTTCAAACCGCATGCCAAATGAAGAGATGCGTCTATTCATGCGTGCATTCCCTTTCAAGCCTTTTTCATGCCAATTTAAAAGGTGTTGACCGATCAAAAATAATTCTAAGGGGCATGGGGATATGTGCCAAGAGAGTCCTAGATGAATCAGGCAAAGTGATTCATATGCAAAAGGACTCTTGGTCCTTTTCTGATATGCATTCCTTAGCACGCGAACATATGCACCCAAGGAGTCCATACCAACTTGGACTCTAGTCCAAGTGGCATTCCATGTCCAATTAAATCAAGATAAAACCTGATAAATGTTGTCTTAACCTAGACATAACCCAATTTAAGTCTCTCTTAAATTGGTTAATCAAAATAGCAAGCAACTGGACCCAAATCGACTTGGGTTAGGAATTAGGTTAGCCTACACATACTAATGTACAATCTAGCTAACCAATTAGGATCCCATGACCCTAATTAAATTATGTATAACATCCTTGGTCAACTCCCTAATGTGTGTGACCCTTTGGGTTCCACATCTAGCCAGCAGTATGTTTAGGTTTAGCTGATTCGAACCAATCGAACCTGATTGACCTAATTAAGTCAAATTGAGCTGACCTAAATTGCTAATTCGATCTATCCATCGGATTGACTCATGAAACCAATCCAATTGGTCAATGAATACATACAAGACATGATTGATGTCTAGCAACATGTCATGCCTACCTGAAAGATGAGAAATTTGGTTGAAAGTACCAAAATACCCTTCAGTAGAAAGTTACCATGTAATTTAATATTTTGATTTCCCATTATCCCGATTAAGTGATAGGTATGGATAAATGTCAAACCCTAGCACTTAGTCATTTTGAATCTCTATTCGATAATGAAGACATAGCTGATGATTGATTAGAAACCACTTCTAATCTCATCCTGCTTTGATCAAAGACTCCTTTGAGTCATCAATCGAAGAAAACACTTGGGATAACAATTCCTCTTACAATGAATGATTGATTCCTTGTTGGTCCACTCATATCCTTCATACACCTTCCACCATATCCGAGAATACCCAGTACATGACTTAATATCATGAATGAGTATGAACCAAAATATTACTTAGTGTGTACAAGGAACTATGGTAACCTCAGGTCTAAAGATCACATGCACAACTCCTAATTCGAGATCTATCTTTTGACAAGTAGTAAGACTTCCATAAGATAGTCTCGGTGCGGATCAGTTTAGTGAACTCATACTTTAATAAGCACCCTTATCCTTGTATTAGAGTATCTACATAAGTAGCTGTGAGACCAACCACCCTCTTATCAAAGCATACATAGGATTAGCTAGTCTTTCCGGACTTATCGATCCCTGAACCGATGGTCTATCAACTAGGAACATTTTAGGTTAGGATTTAAAGGAACTTAAGTCTCACTATCATGATATCCATCATAACCCAATTTCCATTTTTCATAACCTATAGGGTTCATCATAATCTTTAAATAAGACACAGCAATATGCCTTTATTAATATATTAAATATCATATAGGAGTTGAATGATTATAAAAATGCCCTTACATAAGATTGGCTTTTAGGGTACTTTCCTTTCAATCTCCCACTTGTACTAAAGCCAATCGCCCTTATACTTTATACCCATACAATCTAAGTGGCGATCAAATTACTGCTGAGGTAATGCTTTAGTGAATGGGACTACTATATTGTTCTTAGTATCAACTCATTCAATAATAACATCTTGTCTTTCTATGATTTCTCGAACGAGGTGAAAATGTCTTAGGATGAGCTTGGACTTATGATGAGACCTTGGTTTCCTTGCTTGTGTAATAGCTCCAGTGTTATCATAGTATAGTAGCACTGGCTATTGTGTTTCAGGAACCACACCCAATTTCATGATGAGTTTCTTCATCCAGATAGTTTCCTTCATGGCTTTACTTGTAGCTATGTATTCTGCCTCAGTGATTGAGTTAGCTACGGTTGGCTTCTTTGTACTCTTCTAACTTACTGCACCACCATATAGGGTGAAGACATACCCAAATACAGATTTGCTATCATCTGGATCCGATTAAAAACTAGAATCTATATATCCTTCTAGTTTCAACTCTGATCCTTCATAAATAAGAAAAATATCTTTAGTCCTTCTAAGATACTTAAGAATATTTTTCACAGCTTTCCAATGATCCTCACCTAAATCTGCCTGGAATCTACTTACTATGCCTAAGGCATAAGCAACATCAAGCATGGTACATAACATAGCGTACATAATTGATCCTATAGCTGAAGCATAAGGAATCATAGCCATTCTTTCTCTTTCTTCTGATGTCTTAGGAGACATTTTCGAAGAGAGATGTATGCCTTGACTTATAGGTAAGTAATCCCTTTTACTTCCATCCATGTTGAATCTCTTCAACACTAAGTCAATGTACCTGGACTGGGATTAACCTAGCATCCTCTTAGATCTATCTCTATAGATCATTATTTTTAGTATATAGGATGCTTCTCCGAAATCTTTCATGGAAAACTTTGATGATAGCCAAGTTCTAATCAATTGTAATATTGGGATATCATTCCCAATGATTAGTATGTCATCAACATACAAAACCAAGGAAACAAGTGCTCTCCCACTTGTCTCTTATACACATATAGTTCATCCACATTTTTGACAAAACCAAATTCCTTGATTATTTCATCAAAGCAGATGTTCCAACTCCTCGATACTTGTTTTAGTCCATAAATTGACTTCTTTTGCTTTCATCCTTGATTTGGTCTCCCACTTGAGACAAATCCCTTTGGCTGTGTCATATAGACTTCTTCCTCAAGATTTCTATTAAGGAAAGCAGTCTTGACATCCATCTGCTAGATTTCATAATCATGGTATGCAGCTATTGTAAACAATATCCGAATGGACTTAAGCATGGATACTAGTGAAAAGGTTTCATCATAGTCAATGCCATGTTTTTATTTATAACCATTTGCTACCAGCCTGGCCTTGTAGGTTTCTACTTGACCATCTTCTACTATCTTTTTCTTGAAGACCCATTTACACCCTATTGAGTTAATTCCTTCAGGTGGATATACCAAGGTCCATACCTGATTGAAATACATGGAGTCCATCTCAAACTTCATGGCATTTAGCCATTTATCGGAGTCTTTTCTCTTGAAAGCTTTCGAATAGGTCACAAGATCATCATCTTGAATGATACTGGCTACATTGTCATCCCCAATAACAAAACCATATCTAAGAGCTGCACCCTGCACCCTCTCTAACCTTCAAAGAGGAGGTGTGTATTGTGGCTGTCCTTGATCTACAAGAACTTCTGATTGAGGAATTTCAATTGAAGACTCATCGGGTTGTTTGTTCTATTCTTCACTTAATTCAAATGTAGAATTACTACTTATTTCTTGGATGAGTTCTTGCTCCAAGAATGTAGCATGTCTACTGACAAAAATCTTTTGTTCAGTAGTATTATAAAAGAGGTATCCAACATCCTCTTTAGGATAACCAACAAACCTATATTTGTCAACCCTAGCACTTAATATGTATCGAAAATTATTCTTGACATAAGCATAGCAACCCCAAATCTTTAAGTACAAAAGATTTGGTCTTTTGCCATTCCATAACTCATATGGAGTGCTAATCACTGACTTAGATGGTACCCTATTCAAAATATAGGCAGCAATCTCCAGGGCATGTCCCCAAAAAGAAATGGGAAGATCTGTGAAGCTCATCATGGACCTCACCATGTCTAACAAAGTGTGATTTCTCCTTTCTGCCATACCATTCAATTAGGATGTATAAGGAGGGGTCCATTCAGAGATTATGCCTTTATCCTTGAGATAGTTTAGAAACTCACCTAACAAGTATTCACCTCCTTGATCAGAATGAAGAGTTTTAATACTATGTCCAGTTTGTTTTTCAACCATGTTTTGATATTCTTTAAACTTATCAAAGGTTTCAGACTTGTGTTTCATTAGATACACATGACCAAACCTACACAAGTCATCAATAAAAGTGATAAAGTAAGAATATCCACCTCTAGCTTGAGTTGTCATAGACACACATCGGTATGCGCAAGACCTAATAATTTAGTTGCCTTGTCCCCATGTCCAGTGAATGGAGACCTGGTCACTTTTCCTTTGAGGCAAGACTCATAAGTTCCTAATGATTGAAAATCATAAGGGTCAAAGTAATTATCTTTTACTAACTTGTTTATTCTTGACTCACTAATATGACCTAACCGGCAATGCCAGAGAAATGTGACATTGACATTATCTCTCTTTCTCTTCTTGTTATCAATAAGTAATGTTTCATCATTGAGTTCTAATGTCAAAAGTTCATTTATAAAATAACCATGTCCAAATATTTTATTGTAATGAAGAATAGAGCAGCCAGTGCTCTTTACATTTATCTCAAAACCTTGTTATAACAACAAAAATCTTGATACAATGTTTCTTACAATATCCGGTACATAGTAGCTTTCTTTTAACTTTAAAATATTACCCGTGGGTAATAATAGAAGATAGGTGCCTACAGCTTTAGCATACATGGCTTCTCCACTAGTGCCATTTAGCTTGAAATCACCTTTCTTCAATTCTCTAATTCTGTGGAGTCCCTATAAAGATTTACAGATATGATATCCACATGCGGTATCCAATACCCATGAATCAGAAATAGAAGCACTCAATGATAAATTAGTTTGTATCATGTACAAACCTTTAGATTATCCACTTGCATCTGGCTTCACATTTGTAGGATATGTCTTGCAATTTTTTTTCCAATGCCCTTACTTGTCGCAGTGGAAACAGGCTCCATCATTAACTGCCTTCTTAACTTCTTCTTATGGATGCTCTATTTAGGGTTGAACTTTCTTTTCAAACCCTTTCTATTTGCATGTTTCTTCTTCTCGTCAATGAGAAAAAGATGAGCCTTATCACCTTTTGAGTGACTCTCTACTGTCTTTAACATATTCAGCAGTTCAGGCAAAGATATGTTCAGTTTCTTCATGGTGATAATTAAGAACAAACTGAGAGTAGGAATCTGGAAGTGACTGCAGGATTAAATCCAGATTGAGTTCACCATCCATTACAAACCCTAATTGACCTAATCGGGTGATTAAGTCAATCATTTTTAATACATGGGTTTGTACAAATGAACCCTCACTCATCTGTGCATGGAACAACTACTTTGATATCTCATATCGAGCAGCCCTACTTTGCTCTCCATATAGCTTTTTTAAGTTAAGCAATATGGATTGAGGTTCCATACCTTCATATTGCTTCTAGAGCTCGTTGCTCATCGAGGCTAACATGATCCACCTGACAGTTGTATTATCATTTTGCCATATTTTGTGTGTGGCAATTTCCTCCTCTGATGCATCTTCTCCAATCGGCTCAGGGTCCGGATAATCCAGAATATAAGAAAGTTTTTCCTGAGTAAGAACTATTCTCAGGTTCCTCACCTAGTCCACATAATTGGAACCGGTTAACTTGTTGGCATCTAAAATGCCCCTGATGCAGAACAGAAGCTCTGATACCAAAAATTGATGCAGAACAAAAAGCTCTGATACCAAAAATGATGCAGAACGGAAGTGGAATGCGGAAGCAAATTAAAATTAATGTATTTTTTTTATTTATTTATTTTCAGAAGTCGGCTTTGACTTAAAGGAAAGATAAACTAATGCTGAAAGAAACTAAGAAATGACAGAAAGCACAATTAAAAGGAGTGGATTATCAGAGTAACTCAGAAGTAGGATCGCTGGGGATTGAGAAACCCCCAGACCTAGGGTTTACTCCTCTTTCAAGAAACAGACGAAGAGAGAAGAGAAGGTTTTATACCTGTCTGTGATATCTCTCGTTGCTTCAATTGAAGGACATTCTCGAACAGATTGTAGGATCCTTGGAGACGAGGTATCTTCGTAATGGATCCTCGGATTGTAGTCCTATGGCAAGGTTGGCCTTCTTCTCGAACTCAGGATCTGGAAGAAGTAGAACAAAAAAAAAAAAAGAACCAGAAACTCAAAGAAAGACACTGACCTGAGGACTTAATGAAGATTGTTGGATGTAGAAGTTCCGGAGATCTTGATACTGATCTGACTCTTCTTTGAACTTGCTCTGTGGTTGAAACAGTTGATCTGAACCTGGATGCTGGTGGCCGGCCTCTATGTGGAAGAGAGGGGCCGTGGGATGTAGATGGAAAATTAGGGTTTGGTGGTGGTGGAGTAGAGATGGGTGGACTAAGCTAGGGTTTTGGGGTTGGAGATCTCACACCTCCTCAAGGTTCCTAGGGAACCCGGATTTACTCCCTCACGGAGCTCAACACTTGAATACAAGTGCGGAAGAGAGAAACACAAAGTTGCTCACAAAGAAATTGATTTTATTCATCTTTTTTGATTTAAACTTACAAGAGGGGTTTAATTTATAAGGCTTTACAAGGGAGTAGGGTTTTACATCTTCCCATGTGGGACTAAAGGAGGGGATCTACAAATCAGGAAAAATCATACACATATGGTCGGCCAAAGTACCAAAAAAATTTGATTTGGGTTATAAAAGGCAGGTAGATGGCGCCTCCTTGTATGGATCTTCAAGAGAATTCTTTTCCTTCCATGGATCAACTCTTTTGGACTCCTCCTTTTCTTCCTCCCTAAGTCAAGGTCCTTCCCATCTTTGTTTTGGATTTTTTTGGCAGGTAGTGGGCGCCTCCTTGAAGTTCTCTCCAAGAAAATTTCTTCCCATCTTTACTTTGGTTCTCTTGGGAAAGTCTTGGCCACCCCCTTGATTTGTGGACTCTTGGTGGATTTCTCCTCATCTGGTGCATGAGAGAAGGAAGCTGCTATCTGTGGAGTGGGGACCAAAGGCTGCTGGATGTAGATATGGCGCCCCCTGGACTCAGGCATATGGCTGGGAGTGTGGCTGGGAGTGTGGTGTCCACTTGCTTGGTCTTGGGAGAAAATGTAACACCCCAGGTTGAAACCCTAGTCCACTACTGAGTCAACATGACTCAACAAAATAAAATGCAGGTAATGTAGACTCAAGTTAAATTGAGTTGATCTAGTCAACTCTTATTACAAACCAAAAACCCTAATTCTTCGGGCAAGGTTAATCAGAGATCCAGATGGAGCTCTGAAGTCTTCTTCTGAGTCTGGTGCCCGCACCATTTCTCCCAGGGTGGGAGGTACTCGACCCTGTCGAGTATGGATCAAGTTGGCTCTGGTATCTCTCCAAAAGGTCTGGTTCCAATTCTTGTAATTCTTCTCGGGAGATCCAAGAGTCATCAGAGTCTGGCCTTCCTTGCCAGCGGACCAGGTATCTTTGGTATCCTCGATTACGAGTAGAGATAACCTGATCATCCAGGATCTTTTCAATCTGCTCTTTCCTCACAAGCCAGTTTGTTGGTGGACACACAGGGTTGGGTTCACTCTCAAGAGCAGGACTAGGCTCAAAAGGCTCACTGGGAATCACAGCTGACTCTCTATACTCTATAGGTCTGTAATGTTGAAAGTGGAGCTAATGCCTAGTTCTGGAGGCAACTCGAGCACATAGGCATTGGATCCTACTCTCTTTACCACTCTAAATGGTCCAGCTCCTCTAGCATGTAACTTTCTAACAGTTCCAGGAGGAAACCATTCAGGCCTTAACCTAATCATTACATAGTCTCCCTCAACAAAAGTTTTGACTCGCCTTTGAGAATCAGCCAACTTCTTATAAGTTTCATAACTTAAAGTTATTTTGGCATGAATTTCTTTATGCAAGTCCTTTACATGCTATGCAAGTGCATCAAGAGACTTGTATGTGTGGGCTAATAGTGAAATCAGATCAAGTGGTGTGTGAGGCTTGTATCCATGAACAATTTCAAAGGGACTCTAGCCTATAGACCTATTGATCGAAACATTGAATGCAATCTCAGCCCTGGACAAAAAACAAATCCCAATTCCTGGTGCTCTCAATCAAACCAAAATCTGAGCCAAAGCCTAGTAAAGGATCAAGAAAACTAAACTAGACTGGCGACGCATTCCTAAAGAATGGACTTTATTACAAAGGAACCCTAGGTCTAAACCTAACAAACTAAGGCTCTCTAGGTTTGACCTTGGGTCGGAGGATGGCATGCAGAGCATGAAAACTTATCATGGGTGCCTAGTAGGTGCCATAAGGTCTTCCAGAAGTAGGTGGCAAACCTAATAGGTTCTGACACGTGGTTCACTCTAAAGACTTCGACAAAGTATACTTAGATGGTGTAAGAAGCATTGGAAGTCCTAGAGAAAGGGAGGAGATATGAGGTGGGGTCTCAAATTACCTGTTGACTAAAGGTGGTGACCTGAAGGTTTGAATGGTGATCTATGAGTGTCAACTGGTCATCCTTACGAAAGTAAAAATTTGCTACTCCCAGGAATGGATCAAGGGATGGTTCGGGAAGTAGCCTAGGACATGTGATTGCAATAATTAAGGTTTGTTATCTAAGCAAATAATGATCCACTTTCTCAAGAACTGGATTAGAGAATGATTCATGGAAGGGCCTATGGATGATGACCTCAAGACTTGAAATTTGACCTATGGGTGTGGAAAGGTATACTCTATAGAAGGGTAGGTCAGTCATGTAAAGGAAGGGGTCTTGGGCTATAAGGAGGACTTCTACAGGACTGGGTGAATCAATCCGCTCAAGAAAAGGATGTCCAACTGAGATTACGGGAGAGACCTTAGTGGTTGGGCATGGGACAAGGTCCAATTGTAAGAGGCTTGATTCAGTCATCCTAAGGAGAGAATCTACCATAGGGTGGGCAAACTTAAACAGTTCAGTGCAAGGATCTTTAATTGGTACTTGGGGAATGACTGTCATTAGAGGGTATGAACTGATAGCTTGGGCTAACACTATGAGTTCTTCCTGGGGGTATTTGACTAAAGAAACCTGGTTCTCACAAATCTCTTGAATTTCTGAACTAGGTCCTACCACTTGGTTGCTCTCCAAGGTCTCCTCAGGTAAGGAACCAATAGTATCGATGTCACATTCTTCAAGTACTTCCCGCTCATATTCATCAACTAGACTCAAGCCAGCATCATATACTTCCTCGTTGCCATCTTTAATGGGTTTCGGGTCAGTGGTAATCGGGTCAACTGATTCTAGGCTTGTCATACCTAACCGTTCTTCCTCATTGGTAGGCTTGGGTTCTCCCTCATTAATGTCATCCTTAGGATTCTTACCACTTAGCTATGCACAAGCCAGTCCTATGCATGGGCACTGACTAGATTTATGGCCTCTTTCTCCACAAAACAAATAGTCTTGAGATATAGGAACCTGGGTCACACTGGGTTTCAAGCTAGTAGAGACCTTACTTGGGCATGGGTGTGGATCTAAATGGTTTGATCTAGAAGACTTGGGTTGTTGAGTGACTGGTCTAGAATATTGTAAGGACCTCTTATAGACACGATCCACACTATAGATATCATGGTTAGGCTTCCTAAGGTTATGCTCGGGATCACGGTATAAGGTCCTCCTAGGTTCCTGGCATGGGTGAGGTTGGGGCCTATTAAATTTTGGATCAGGGGTCCAATTTTGATGTCTACGTTTCTCAAGTACTTGGACTCGATCCCTAAACTGGGAAAAACCCTCATTCATGTCCTGACTCAATTTGGTCATACTTTCGGTAAGATTTCTAACCATGGCCTCTAAATCTGGTTGGGTTTGACTAGGTTGGTAGGGTACTCCATTCCGGGTAGACATGATGATGCAAGCAAGCACACAGAATGTGACTAGACTAAAGCGACTACTGGCTAACTAAACCTAAAGCCCAAACTAGATGCCCAATCAGAGTGGCAAGCTAGCCTGTAGTAACTCAGGACTCAGCCAGGCAGGTGTAAGGGGAGTGTTAGGCCCCTAGATGCCAATCCTAGACACCAATCAGAGATTGGCCAGGTAGGCGGACCAGCACACAAGCCCTTCGGGATAGAATCCCTGAACCACCGTTCTAGACATTGAGTACAAAGCACACACAGAGTAACCAGACAAACTGACTCAACACTAGCCTTGACCAGACTTGTTGATGTCCCTAGCCCACTAGGGCAAATTAGGTCTAATCAAATTTTAGATTAAAGGCTTAGGTTCGAATGAGTGGGTGGTGGTTTTGGGCTAAGGAGAGGTTATCAACTCCTCCCCTTATCTTAGATGCTCAAATGCCCTTAAGATGAATTAAGAGATGAACACTCAAAAATAATTAGATTGCAGAACACAAAAATAGAGTTGCAGTAATTTAATTCTCAGAAATCCCACGGAAACCAATAAATCACAGGAAAATTATGAAAACTAGTTTCAATTATATTGGTTTCAGAAAAACAAAAATCACCGAATTTGGAGTTACTTGCAGTGGGAAATAATTCCTGCAACAGGGCAATTACGGGCTGAAAACAGAGTACTTCCCCGTTTACAATTCCTGCTACGAAGTTGTAACCCAACGGATCCCCTACACGCCCTAGGAACACCCCATGGAATGGGAAGAGGAGGTTTGCACCTCGCTTCGTTCCTAGGACCGGACGTCCTGGGTAGTCTACTTCGAGCAGACAAAGTAAAAACAGAGGGACTCAAATAGGCAATCAAACAGAAACCCTAGACAGGGCTCTGATACCAAGATTGATGCAGAACGAATGCTCTGATACCAAGATTGATGCAGAACGAATGCTCTGATACCAAAAATTATGTAGAACAGAAGCTCTGATACCAAAATTGATGCAGAACAAGAGCTCTGATACCAAAAATGATGCAGAAGAAGCTCTGATACCAAAAATTGATGCAGAACAAAAAGCTCTGATACCAAAAATGATGCAGAACGGAAGTGGAATGCGGAAGCAAATTAAAATTAATGTATTTTTTTTTTATTTATTTATTTTCAGAAGTCGGCTTTGACTTAAAGGAAAGATAAACTAACGCTGAAAGAAACTAAGAAATGACAGAAAGCACAATTAAAAGGAGTGGATTATCAGAGTAACTCAGAAGTAGGATCGCTGGGGATTGAGAAACCCCCAGACCTAGGGTTTACTCCTCTTTCAAGAAACAGACGAAGAGAGAAGAGAAGGTTTTATACCTGACTGTGATATCTCTCGTTGCTTCAATTGAAGGACACTCTCGAACAGATTGTAGGATCCTTGGAGATGAGGAATCTTCGCAATGGATCCTCGGATTGTAGTCCTATGGCAAGGTTGGCCTTCTTCTCGAACTCAGGATCTGGAAGAAGAAGAACAAAAAAAAAAAAAGAACCAGAAACTCAAAGAAAGACACTGACTTGAGGACTTAATGAAGATTGTTGGATGTAGAAGTTCCGGAGATCTTGATACTGATCTGACTCTTCTTTGAACTTGCTCTGTAGTTGAAACAGTTGATCTGAACCTGGATGCTGGTGGCCGGCCTCTATGTGGAAGAGAGGGGCCGTGGGATGTAGATGGAAAATTAGGGTTTGGTGGTGGTGGAGTAGAGATGGGTGGACTAAGCTAGGGTTTTGGGGTTGGAGATCTCACACCTCCTCAAGGTTCCTAGGGAACCCGGATTTTCTCTCTCATGGAGCTCAACACTTGAATACAAGTGCGGAAGAGAGAAACACAAAGTTGCTCACAAAGAAATTGATTTCATTCATCTTTTTTGATTTAAACTTACAAGAGGGGTTTAATTTATAAGGCTTTACAAGGGAGTAGGGTTTTACATCTTCCCATGTGGGACTAAAGGAGGGGATCTACAAATCAGGAAAAATCATACACATATGGTCGGCCAAAGTACCAAAAAAATTTGATTTGGGTTATAAAAGGCAGGTAGATGGCGCCTCCTTGTATGGATCTTCAAGAGAATTTTTTTTCCTTCCATGGATCAACTCTTTTGGACTCCTCCTTTTCTTCCTCCCTAAGTCAAGGTCCTTCCCATCTTTGTTTTGGATTTTTTTGGCAGGTAGTGGGCGCCTCCTTGAAGTTCTCTCCAAGAAAATTTCTTCCCATCTTTACTTTGGTTCTCTTGGGAAAGTCTTGGCCACCCCCTTGATTTGTGGACTCTTGGTGGATTTCTCCTCATCTGGCGCATGAGAGAAGGAAGCTGCTATCTGTGGAGTGGGGACCAAAGGCTGCTGGATGTAGATATGGCGCCCCCTGGACTCAGGCATATGGCTGGGAGTGTGGCTGGGAGTGTGGTGTCCACTTGCTTGGTCTTGGGAGAAAATGTAACACCCCAGGTTGAAACCCTAGTCCACTACTGAGTCAACATGACTCAACAAAATAAAATGCAGGTAATGTAGACTCAAGTTAAATTGAGTTGATCTAGTCAACTCTTATTACAAACCAAAAACCCTAATTCTTCGGGCAAGGTTAATCAGAGATCCAGATGGAGCTCTGAAGTCTTCTTCTGAGTCTGGTGCCCGCACCAGCCCCGTAGTGACAAATTTGAAGCCATTACAAAAAATCCTACATTTAATTAAGAACAATATCAGCAGACCACTCAAGATGGCATTCATAACTAGATAAGGACTTTATATCTAATTATGTCTCCCACTATTTTATTCAAATATCATAACCCTTAATTTATGGTGAGCGAGAAACCTTACTGGTTTCTTTAGTGGGGTTGAGATCCCAATTCCTCATGATTGCCTTGTGTTACACAACAAACACTCATGAGTTCAAAGGTAGGACTTCCTTTCCAATTGCAACCCATGCAATTCTCAACAAATAAACTGCCTCTAAGATGCTTATAGTCTTGTGTTACACAACAAACTATAATGTCTTAGTTTAGTCAGACCTTTCATTTCTATATAGCCAAGACAGAATAATGTTGCCCTTGTATTACACAACAAAGCAACAATTTCCAACCATGCCATAAAGCACTAAGTGCATCAAGACAAATTTTATACCAAACCCTAGAGTAGGCCTTGTGTTACACAACAAACCTACTATAGTTTTGAAATTAATTTGGCTTAGCATGAAGGAAGGCC
The DNA here is from genome assembly GCA_021397845.1 of Areca catechu. Lineage (NCBI taxonomy): Eukaryota > Viridiplantae > Streptophyta > Magnoliopsida > Arecales > Arecaceae > Areca > Areca catechu. The sequence continues at coordinate 139,484,711 of CM038039.1, read as the reverse complement.
AATTATAGTATACTTAATCAATTAGCATTCCCAAGTTAAGGTTTAGATATGACCAAATTGGCTAGGTAAGTGGAAGGGGTGAGGGGGTCCCCCCATTGCTTTCCTTAGACACCAATTGATTTGGCCAAGTCAGATAATGGAACTAATTAAAAAAGTTCATTCCCTTTACCATCCCAGAACCACTTGCCTAGACACCAACTAGCTGATCAAACCCTAATCAGTTTTATATGAGGGCTTTGATAGTCTCATACACATCCTAAATAATCATGTTATTATTATTCATAATAATAAGTATAAACAAAAGCATATCAATCTAGCATATGCAAAAATATAATTATCCATCAAGCATATTTATCTTAATATGCAAATCATAGCATGATTTTACAATTTTTCTATTCACCTCACTTATTCATGGGATATGGCCACAGCGGAACCCCTACACGTCATAGGAGATCCCATTTAATGGAAAGAGAGAGCCTTTAAACCCTATTTAACCCCTATGACCGGACGGCCATAGTGACTAACCCAATCCAAAGTATTTACTTGGATAAGACATGTCATTAAGATGAATTTGATTAGCAATATGCATAATATCATATTGAAACAATAACATGCCCTTTTTATGATAATATATACTATCATACATAGATTAGAATCAGCTCCTAATCCAATGGCAAACATCATACCATGATTATTTTTCATAACCATACAGCATTCCACTAAACCCTAAGTAATGGTATGCATCAAAAACTGTGATCAAACTAGCTATCTAACAAGCATTTGATCATACAAATGACAATTAATTGAATGAATTAAGGGTTGCTCTGATACCACCGATGGGTTTCTTAAGGGTCATCAAGCATATATGATGCATTGAATTTCAAAAATTTGCACAAAGAAAAATCCTTATTGGCTAGAAACCCTAATCCCAAGATCCCCTCATTCATATACAACTAATATAACACTAATATATTTCATGATAAATACCCGGAATGCTGTTTTCCACTTCTTTCCATAAGGCTCACAAATGTAAGCCCTCCAACGGTGATCCACACAGGAATTGACCCAAGGAAGAACTCTTTCTTCAGTTTCTTACTTGACTAGGACTCCTCTTAACAGCCTTCTCGACTTTGACCTTTGTAGGACACCCTACTCTCTTGTAGGGTACTTTGAATGCTTTCCAAAACCACTCTTGGATTTGGGATTGCCCTCCTATAGGAAACTCTAGGCTTATGTCTTAAATCCTAAGACTTGTCCTAGTAAGAACAACCTTGTCTTAAAGAGACAAGGTTTGTCTTGAGGAGGGAGGAAGGTATAACACTCAAAATAAAAACTACGGTGGAACTCTTCTAAAACCCATAACACCGCCCCTATTTATAATGTTAGGAGGGGTGTGTGATATGTCCAACCATCAACTTATTAGATATGATTTTTCAAGACCCAAGAGAAGTTATCTGGCTTGAAAAGTCATATCCAATAAGTTGATTCATGAACCAAGTCACATATTCGCATCCCTTCTTATTCCCGATTTCTGACTTGCCACATGTCAAGTACCAGTCCCTATGAAGCCAAGAGGTGGCTCTTCAATCTCCAAGCATCGAAGAATTTGAAGAGTCCTGATAGTAGAAGGACACTTTTTCAAACAGTGCACCAAATGAAGAGACGTGTCTCTTCATGTGCGCATTCCCTTTCAAACCATTTTCATGCCAATTTAAAAGGTGTTGACCGGTCAAAAATAATCCTAAGGGGCATGGGGATCCATAGAAGGACTCTTGGTCCTTTTCTGCGATCCATTCCTTGGCGCGTGCACATATGCGCCCAAGGAGTCCATGCCAACTTGGACTCTAGTCCAAGTAGCGTTCCATGTACAATTAAATCAGGATAAAACCTGATAAAGGTTGTCTTGACCTAGACATAATCCAATTTAAGTCTCTCTTAAATTGGTTAATCAAAATAGCAAGCAACTGGACCCAAATCGACTTAGGTTAGGAATTAGGTTAGCCTACACATGCTAGTGTGCAATCTAGCTAACCAATTAGGATCCCATGATCCTAATTAAATTATGTACGACTTCCTTCGTCAACTCCCTAACCTGTGTGACCCTTTGGGTTCTCCATTTGCCATAACCTATAAGGTTCATCATAATCTTAAAACAAGACACAGCAATATGATGAAATAATATGCCTTTATTAATATATTAAATATCATACAGGAGTTGGAAGATTACAAAAATGACCTTACATAAGATTGGCTTTTAGGGCACTTTCCTTTCAATCAGGCACCTCGACCTCCTTCATCAGGCCTCTCAGCCTCCTTCATCAAGCCTGTCAACCCCCTCCATCAAGCCTTTTGTCCCCCTCCATCGGGCCTTTCGTCCCCCTCCATTAGGCCTCTCAGCCCCCTCCATCAAAACTCTCAGCTTCGGTCGCCTTACTCATAGTTTAGAGATGTATGCTGGGAAACTCCAGAAGTCACGGCCATCTACCGCCTGGCTCATAACTTAGTGCATCAGGCCTCTCGACCCCCTCCATCAACCCTCTCGACCTCCTTCATTAGCCCCATCGACCTCCTCCATCGGGCCTCTTAGGCCCCTCCATCAAGCCTCTCTGCTTCAGCTACCTTGCTCACAGTTTGGAGATATCTGCCGAGAAACTCCAGAAGTTCCAACCATCTACTGCCTGACACATAGCTTGGAATATCAGGCCTCTCGATGCCCTCCATTAGGCCTCTCAGCCTCCTCCATCAGGACTCTCGACCTCCTTCATCAGGCCTCTCGATCCCCTCCATCAGGCCTCTCGGCCCCCTCCATCAAGCCTCTCATGGTATGGGCACCAGGATTAGATAGAGGCTCCTCAACCCTCTATGGATCTCTGATTAAGGTTTTTAATCTTTTGGATCATGTAATAAGGCTTCAAGCCTGAGTAAATTACTTTTGAGTCATGTAATTAGTATCTAATTGATTTTAATTTTTGGTTTAGTCTTGTAATTTGGTCAATTTGGTCAAGTTAGGGTCAACGGTCCTGTAATTAGATAAGTTGGTCCATAAGCTCAAGTCAATTTGAAGATGGTCTCAAGCTAGTTTGAAGATGAGTCAAGCAACCTCTCCATGCCAAGTTAGGAATGCCAACTCATGAGGAGTACCACATCATCAATGCCACGTGGCATGGGAGGTGCCACATCAGCTCATGGAGTGCCACATCATCAATGCCACATGGCATGGGATGTGCCACTTCATCAAGCACCTTGGGCGGCCAAGTAATGCTAAAATTTCAAATTCAAGTTCCATGGTTGACTCCCATTAATCTCCCCTTGATCCAAGCCAATAAGATCCTTACCCCACTCCACATATCAAGCCATATCACCAAGGATCAAGCCTAGTATTCATGGTTGGTCAAAACTTCATGAAAAGGAGATTCAAATTTCAAAATAAGCGCCCCTTGATTCATGAAGACAACATCTTCTCTTCACTCCCCCAAATCAAGTCATGTAACCCTTATTTCAAATTTGAATTCAAATGTCAAATGAGGACCTAGGTGCTTATAAAAAGGACCCTAACCCTCTTGTAAAACTAGTTTTTGATGAATGAAAATTTTGAGAAGTTTTTACTTCTTTATAGCCCTTGTCTTCTTAGACTAGGAACTCTATGAGAGAGTGCCTTTGTCCTTCGAAACATCGAGGGGTGAGAGGCCCTAAGTTTCCTTCCTCCTTCACAGGCTACCCACCAATCTTCAAGCTTGGATGCCCTTGGAAACTCCACTTGGATGCCTAGCAAGAAGGGCCTCCTCGACCACCATTCTCAACTCTTTTTCATCCCTTCTTACTTGCTTATTCCTTTCTTCTTGATGTTTTCTAACCCTTCCCTTAGGTGCTCGCAGGTCCTCCAGGTGCCATGGACAATGGAGTCGGTCTTCCTCGCCCCCGCGACCATCGAACAGAAAGCCAATGACTCTGCATGGTTAAAGGCTTGATCCTCCAGGCTGCATCTGCGAGAGTGAGTGAACTCGGCATCGGGTGCATCAGAGTCTTCACGATTTGCACCCCTAATCTCCTCAGTAGATATTTATCTAGAGCTAAGTCCTACAGGGTTTCTCAATCCTGGGGTCCTCTTGTTATCTATGTTTAGGGACTATCTTTACTTGCTAGTAAGTTCTTGTCCTTATAGAATCCCTAGTTCCATTCTTAACTTGACTTTGGGAATCAGTACATCTCTTAAAACCTAAAACTCTAAAGAAAAATCATTTGCATATCCATCTCATCATTAGTATAGTCTCACATCATCTCCATCCCATATAAATTCCTGGTATCAGAGCATAGTTAGGACTTAGTTCTCTTTAAGTACTTGGAATGGGTGCTTCACCATGGCCGTCTGGTCATAGAAAAAAGTAGGGCTGCAAGACCCTCACATCCCATTCAAAGGGGATTTTCTATGGCATGTAGGGGTGCCGATGTGATTGACCCTTGAAGGGAAAAATAAGGAGATAGGTTTTAGATCCTAAAGAAAAAAATTTTGCATCATTGATTTCTGCATCTTTAAAAATTTTGCAACTCAGTATATGGCCTGATATTTTAGTTGTTTCTACATGTAGGATTCTCCAAATTTAATGATTTTTGTTTTCCTAATTCCACATAAATAGAAGTATTCTTCAAATTTTTTTCAAATTTTATTCAAGTCTGTAGATTTTCTATACGGCTGATTACCATCTGAGAACAATTATGCTCTGAAATTTTAGCAATTTCATTTCATCATATTTTTATCTCTACATAGGTTAATTTTTGCATTTAGGTTCATATTATTTACTTTTTAGGATCTTATTTCTGCTAACATACATCAAAACACAAAAAAAACTTAGATACCTTTCATTAGGATCATGTGTATGCCATCATTTACATAATTGACTTAAGGGCGTCAATATCACAAGATAAGGGAAAGAGGTCATTACCTTTTCTTGGCCCGAAAATCATCAACTTGCATTTTGAACCTAAGCCTAAATTAAAATCTAGTAGCAACCTAATAGCTTAGGGACATCAACAAGTTGGGTTTAACCATTGTGGGGAAGCTAGTGCATGCAACCCTTCAATTAGTACCGGGAATCTGGTGTCTAAAGTAAGAGGTCTAGTGTCAAACGACCTAAGTGGTGTTGTGGTTCCTTAATTGGATCCTTGCGAAATCAAGGAGTCCCTCCCACACTCCCACCTCTTACCTGGCCAGTGAAAGGGCTAGTTGTTGTGCTGTGTAATCTAAGTTAACCTATTTTGTTTGAACTCATAGGTATAACAAATCGTAGTACCCTCCATTATGTGTTACATGTGCACTAGATTAGCAGTCAATGTGTGTGATTGATTGCATGACCATTAGATTAGGAGCTCAACCTGTAGTCTCGTCCTAACCCAACCTAGTGTGACCATGGAGCCCAACCCTAGAAGAGCCACTAGGTACATTGCGTTGCAAGTGTCTAAATTTGGTAGTGATTCTAAGATTGAGAATTATCTTAATTGGAAAAAAAATATGGACCTATATTTTGAAAGCCATATGAATATCTATTCTGAAAGAGATCATTTCAAGTTTGCTAAAGCTAAGTTAGTTCACCAGGCTAAGGTAGACTGGGACAAGTTTTAGAGAGTACTTAGGCAAGAAGGCCATAAACCCATAACTACCTGGAGCGACATGAAACTTGAACTAAGAATAAAGTACCTAGGTATATTTTATGAGCACAAACTTTTAGACCAATGGTACAAATTGAGACAGGGCAATAAAATTGTGTCTGAGTATATTAAAGAATTTAATGAGTTTATTAGGAGATGTAACACAGTTGAACCTGAGTCTAAAATCATATCTAGATTTAGAGATGGCCTACAAAGGAATATCCAATGGAAACTATTCCAATGGAGGATTTATAACCTGGATGATGCCTATTAACTTGCTATGGAATTCGAGTCAAGTCAAAGGGAACCCATGAACAATCGAGTTGAGCCCAGCAAGATTAGTACCTCTAAGTCCAAACCCAACCTTAACCCGAGTCGACCCAGCCCTAACCTGAGTCGACCCACCCCTGCTATCCTATTTGTTAACCATGGTGACATTAAAGAAGAGGAATATATTGCAGACCTAGAATTGGTTGACCCAGAAGACACCCAGGTAGAAGCTATATTGGAGGGACCCTTAGAAGATTCTGAATCCACTAGTGAGCCTGAAGTAGAAGTATATGAGGCTGACATGAGTTTGTTAGATGAATATGAAGGAGAAGACTTTGAGGAGGACAACTCTAGTACCTTACCTGAGGAAATTCTTGGAGAACATAAGATTATAGGCTTAGTCCTGAAACATCAGAACAACAGGAAATTAGTGAGGACTTGGTTCCTGTAAGTCAATGCCCTTAGGAAGAGCCCACTCCTTTAGCCTCAACCCGAGACCTCATTCAATTCCTTTATAAAGAGTTCATTCCTCTAATCCCAATTGATGACCTTTTTCTGGAACTGACTAAGTCTTCCTTTCTTGAAAAACTTGCACTTGCAATGACCAAATTCTCCATTCTTCAAGTTGGCCTTATGTCACCCATAGATCAATGTTCATACATTAAGGTCTGTCTCTTTATCCCAGAACCAGTCCCTGAGTCTCCTTCCTATTTCCTACCCTTCCCTGAGTCCTATCATGTTTTTAGAGCCATTAGGTTACATTTTGATGAGATTACCAGGTTGCATGAATCCTTAGAGCCCATCCCTTTTGCTAACTACTTCTAGAAGACCCTCTAGCATTTGCTTGAAGTTCATGATAAATTTTCATGTACATACCAAACCAAGGTCAAACCTAAAGAGTCTATAGTGTGCTAGGTTTAGGCCCAAGAGTCCAATAAAAATTCCTCTTAATAAGAATGCATAGTTGAGTCATCATTTTGTTAAATATTAGTATGAGTCTCAGAGTTCGCAAAGTCATTCTCACAGCATGCATAAGAAAATTAGCCAAAAAAATTAATCTAAATAATAATACATACAAGAAATTGGTTAATTACCGAAAGCAAGCCCAAGAATTTGACATAGGGGATTCTCTAATGATTAGGCTTAGGCCTGAATGGTTTCCACCAGGAACCATTAAGAAACTTCATGCTCATAAAGCTAGCCCCTTTAAAGTGATAAGGAGAGTTGGCCCTAATGCCTATGTTCTTGAGCTACCCCCGAATTATGGCATTAGGTCAACTTTCAATATCTCAGACTTAGTCAAGTATAGGGAACCGGCAACCTTACACCGCAAGTCATTTGGGCTTGACCTATCTTTTGAGAGTGAACCCAACCCAGAGTTTCCACCTCCAACTTTACCTGAGAGAGGAGAACGAATCGAGCTTATCCTCGATGATCAAGCTACCACCACCCAAGGCAAAGGATATCGGCATTACTTGGTATGATGGCAAGGCCGACCAGAGTCTGATGATTCATGGATTACCCGAGAGGGCTTGCAGTGCCTCAACCTCGACCTTCTTGTAAAATACCAAAGCCAAATCAACCCTTACTCGATAGGGTCGAGTTTCCTCCCACCCTAGGAGAATTAGTGTGGGCACTAGGATTAGATAGAGGCTCCTTAACCCTTTATGGATCTCTGATTTGGGTTCTTAATCTTTTGGATCATGTAATAAGGCTTCAAGCCTGAGTAATTTACTTTTGAGTCATGTAATTAGTACCTAGTTAATTTCAATTTTGGTTTATTCTGGTAATTTGGCCAATTTGGTCAAGTTAGGGTCAATTGGTCTTGTAGTTTGCCAAGTTGGTCTACAAGCTCAAGTCAATTTGAAGATGAACTCAAGCTAGTTTGAAGATGAGTCAAGCAACCTCTCCATGCTAGGTTAGGAGTGCCACATCATCAGTGCCATGTAGCATGGGAGGCACCATTTCAGCTCATGGAGTACCACATCATCAATGCCACATGGCATGGGAGGTGCCACTTCATCAAGCACCTTAGGCGGCCAACTAAAGCTGAAATTTCAAATTCAAGTTCCATGGTTGACTCCCATTAATCTCACCTTGATCCAAGCCAATAAGATCCTCACCCCACTCCACATATCAAGCCATATCACCAAGGATAAAGCCTAGCATTCATGGTTGGTCAAAGTTTTAAGAAGAGGATATTCAAAATTCAAAATAGGCTCTCCTTGATTCACGAAGAAAACATCCTCTCTTCAGTCCCCCAAATCAAGTCTTGTAACCCCTATTTCAATTTTTAATTCAAATTTCAAATGAGGACTTAGGTTCTTATAAAAAGTACCCTAACCCTCTTGTAAAACTAGTTTTTGAAGAATGAAGATTTTGAGAACTTTCTACTTCATTATAGCCCTTGTCTTCTTAGACTAGGAATTGTGTGAGAGAGTGCCTTTGTCCTTCAGGACATCGAGGGGTGAGAGGCCTTAAGTTTCCTTCCCCCTTCGTAAGCCACCTACCAATCTTCAAGCTTGGACGCCGGTGGAAACTCCACCTGGATGCCTAGCAAGAAGAGCCTCCTCGACCACCATTCTCAACTCTTTCCCATCCCTTCTTACTTGCTTATTCTTTTCTTCTTGATGTTTTCTAACCCTTCCCTTGGGTGCTCACAGGTCCTCCTGGTGCCAAGGATAACAAAGTCGGCCTTTCTTGCTCCCATAACCATCGAACAGAAAGCCAGCGAATCCGTAGGGTTGAAGGCTTGATCCTCCAGGCTGCATCCATGATTATGAGTGTACTTGACATCGGGTGCATCAGAGTCTTCACGGTTTGCACCCCAATTCTCCTAAGTAGGTATTGATCTAAAGTTAAGTCCTACGGGGTTTCTCAATCCCGGGGTCCTCTCGTTATCTTTATTTAGGGACTATCTTTGCTTGTTAGAAAGTTCTTATCCGTATAGAATCCCTAGTTCCATTCTTAACTTGACTTTGGAAATCAGTACATCTCTAAAAACCTAAAACTCAAAAGAAAAATCATTTGCATATCCATCTCATCATTAGTATAGTCCCGCATCATCTTAGTCCCAAATCATCTCGGCTCCAGTCGCCTTGCTCACAGTCCAGAGATGTCGGCCAGGAAACTCTAGAAGTCCCGGCCATCTATTGCCTGACTCACAACTAGGCACATTAGGCCTTTCGACCCCCTCCATCAGGCCTCTCAGCCCCCTCCAATAGGCCTCTCGACCTCCTTCATCAGGCCCCTTGGCCTCCTTCATCAGGCCTCCCAGCCTCCTTCATCTGACCTCTTGACCCCCTCTATCAAGCCTCTCGGCTCTAGCTGCCTTACTCAGTTCAGAGATGTCTGCCAAAAAATACTAGAAGTCCCGACCATCTACCGCTTGACTCATAGCTTGGTGCATCAAGCCTCTTGGCCCCCTCAATCAGGCCTCTCGACCCCCTCCATTAGGCCTCTCAGCCTCCTTCATCAGGCCCCTCGGCCTCCTCCATCAGGCCTCTTGGCCTCCTCCATCAGGCCTCTCGGCCCCCTCTATTAGGCCTCTCGACCCCCTTCATCAAGGCCCATGGCCTCCTTCAGTAGGCCTCTCAGCCCCCTCCATCAAGCCTCTCGGCCTCCTTCATCAGGTCTCTCAACCCCCTCCATCAGGCCTCTCGGTCTCCTTCATTAGGCCTCTCGGCCACCTCCATCAAGACCCTTAACTTCTTCCACAAGCCTCTAGACTCCAGCCACCAGCCTCGATCGCAGTTTGGGGATACGAGCCGAAGGATTCTGATGTCTCGCTCGATGGGTCAAGCCGAGGGACCCCGAAAGCTTCAAAAGCCAAAGGCCTCCACATCGGCCCTAAGGCTCCAGCATCATCCTGCGGAAGCCAAATGTCTGGAATAGACTTAAGATGGCCCTGGAAATATACCTTCCTATTGTAAAGGCTAAAGAAGAGGAATAGAAGATGGAGGTGCATTAGATGATAGAAAAAGATGCCTTCATTAATCAAAAGTCTCTTACATCAAGTGAGATCCCCGACAGGTTGGGGAAATCTCTCAAAAGCTAGATTACAAACAGAAAGGTAAGGAAGCTTGGTTTGCTCCGACCCTGGCCCTAGCCTTAACCTCCATGATTGACGTAGAAGGCATTAGAAGGATAGGCTGAGCACAAAGAACCCTTCTTCAGGTGTCCACCAAATCTCTATAGTCTAGCATCATCTCCACCACCTCTTCCTTGGATTTCACCGATCTCGTGATTCCAAGGGCAGCTGTAGCAGCCCCTCATTATGCCACCTCTGAAGGTTTCAGAGGGGTCATGATCTATCGTGATGTAGGATAGGTGGGGGGGATGATCGTTGGTGAGCATAGAAGTCACCTAGATTAGGGTACCTATTTTTATTTTGATTTTTTTTTGTTTTGTAATGGGGTGGTGAAGGAACAATGGGGATGAAGGGTAGGAAAACTGGACACTCTAGGAATAAGGACTTACAATTATGGAGAGACCTCTCACCTCTAGGGCATCCCACCCATCTCACTACATGTATCCTAGGGCATCCCACCCATCTCATTACATGCGGAGCCTAGGGCATCCCACCCAAGTCGCTACCTTGGGCCATAAAGGAAAATCCCTAAGATCTAGAGGGGGACTCGATGGGAAAGGGGATAACTAGGGCCTAAAACCCCTCGATGCCCGAAGGCGAAGGCAAGATGGGCTTCATGCCCACTCCTAACTGAGGCAGAACCAAGAACACTATTTTTCTTCAAAAATTCATCTTCATTATCTCAATACAAGAGAGGAGTCCTTATATAGGGACCAATTACTTAGGAAGCAAGTAAAGAAAATATGATGCACCACAATCCTTCTTGATTTGCTGAGTGACAACATGGAAGGTTTTATATAATTTTCAAAAAGCTCAAGAAAAATAAAGAAAGAAGAGGGGGACCAAGGGGGGGACCATGTGGGGTGCCAAACACCTACTCTTTTGGGCTTGGGGGGGACCACATCTTTCCTTAGTTGCTTGGCATGAATCAAGGGATTCATGTTTATCCACTTTGACCTTCCTATTTCACTGAAGGCGTATGGAGTTGATGTGCCTGGAGGGTGAAAGGGGTGAGCTGGCATGTGGTGATGCACGGGCCATCTTCATGTGATCCTCCATGTAATCTTAGGTGGCGCAATCCTGGATGTGACTGGGACTCCACTTGGCTGCTGAGGTGGCTGGACTCTCAGGTCCCCATCATTCCCATAGAGTAGGGAGAACTCGACTCTATCAAGTTTGAAGATGACTTGGGTGAAACTGAAAACCATTATTTGAAGTCTATGCAGCGCTTAATAATTTTTTTTTTGACTGTTCCAAGAATCATGCAGTTCTGGAATTGATGTAGCTATGAGATGCACACTACACCAATTTTTATGCTGCTTTGAGATCCATGCACTTTGAGGAGCATGCACTTCACGTTCATGCAAGCATTGGGTTCCTTCCCCATGGACATAAGGAGGCTAAACGATGGCAGACACGGAGGTCATGATGGCCGGCAGAGGTCATGAAAGCCAGTGAAGGTTGTGACAGCCAGTGGAGGTCATGATGGCCAGTGGAGGTCTAGATGGCCGGCGGCAGGCACGGGTGGCTGACGGGAATTAGGGGCAAATGGTGGCATGGGGGAGAGGAGCGCGGCACGGATGGGTAAAGTAACAGGGCGGACGGATGGCGATGCAGCAAGGTGCATGGACGGTGGAGCAGCAGGGTGCATGGATGGTGGAGCAGCATGGGCAGATGGCCATGGGTGGTTCTAGTGGGAGAGGGGAGAAAATGATCACCGGTGGGCTTGGAGAGTATCGATGACCGAAGGGAAGGATGTCCGGTGGGAGCACGATCATCAGATGATGGTAGAAAGGAGGGGCAGCTCGAATGGTAGTGTAGGCACCGGTCTGGGGCTGGAAGATGATCGGTCGAGCGGAGGAGAGAAGGAGGAAGACGGGCGGCTTGGGCAAGAGCAGGATTGCCCAGATCTGGGCGATGTTGGCGGAGCTGAGTTGGTCCTTGGTTGGTGATGGCGTCTGAGGATGGCTCGGCCAGCGATGAACAAAATCTAGAAGATCTACCGGTAAGGCTTCACGAGTGAGATCAGGGATCCGGTGGAGAGGTAGTGGGTGAATGTCATGGCAGCTAGTCGGTGGGATGGGCGGCCAACGGTTATTAGGGAGGAGATGGAACACGGCATCTGGCATCTCGACAGCATGGGATTCCAGCGGGAGATGGGGCATCTAGCGGGGCCGGTGGAGGTGTCGATCGGATCTGGGCAGTCCAGACAGGAGGCTTCATGGTAGGGATGATGGCATGGCCGTGGCTCGATGGTGGTCATCAGCTGATGGCACGGGAGCAAGGAGGATCCGGTGGGAGACGGGGTGTTGCCAAGGCATTGCAGCGATAAGGAGATCCGAAGGGGAGATGAGGGTTCGGATGGATCAAGGTAGGAGATGATGGGAATAAGTTGAGGATAAGTTGAGGATAAGTTGGGGATAAGTAAGAAATAGCAAGAATAACAAGTACAAAAAGGGGCAAAAAAGGAACAATGGGGATGGAGGGTAGGAAAATTTGACACTCTATCACTGGGGACCTACATTTATGGAGAGACCTCTTAGCTCTAGAGCATCTCTGATAGATAAATGTCCTAAGAGCCAATCATTGTTTGGACTTTTTTTGTAAACATCAAACTCATGTATGACATATTTATTTATAATAAAGGCATTTGATTCATCATATACTGCTGTGTCATATTTTTGACTATGATGAACCCCATAGAGTAGGGTAATGGAATTAGGGTTATGATAAAATAACAGTGAGACCTAATTCCTATAAACCCTAATCTAGAATGTTCCTAGTCATTGGACCGTCGATTTGGGGATCGATGAATCTGGTAAGACTAGCTTATCCTATATATGCTCAGTTGATGAGGGTGGTTGGTCTCACAGCCACTTGTGTAGAGACACTAATATAAGGATAAGGGTGCTCATTAGGTTATGAGTACACTGAACTGATCAGCACTGGAATTATCTTATGGAAGTCTTACTCCTTGTCAAAAGATAGGTCCCAGAGTAGAAGTTGTACATGTGATCTTCAGACCTGAGGTCACCATGGTTCCTTATGCACATTAAGCCATACTTTGGTTCATACTCATTCATGGCATTGTGACATGTACGGGGTGTTCTGGGTATGCTGGAAGGTGTACAAAGGATGTGAGTGGACCAACAAGGAATTGATCAATCCTGGTAAGAGGATATGTTATCCCATGTAATCTCTTCGATGAGTGACTCAAGAAATCTTTGCAAAGTGGGATGAGATTAGCAATGGCTTCTAATTAGTGATTAGCTAAGTCCTCATGATCGAGCTGAGATTCGATATGATTAGGTGCTAGGGTTTGACATTTATCCATACCCATCACTTAATCGGGATAATGGGAGATCAAAAGATTGAATTGCATGGTAACTTACTACTGAAGGGTATTTTGGTAATTTCAATCAAATTTCTCATCTTCCAGGTAGGCATGACATGTTACTAGATGTCAATCTTGTCTTGTAGGTTTTCATGAACTAATTGGATTGGTTTCATGAGTCAATTCGATGTGTGCTTCGAATTGGACAATTAGGTGTGCCTATTTGACCTAATTAGGTCGATCGGGTTCGATCGGATCGAATCGGCTCAAACCTAAACCTACTGCTGGCTAGATGTAGAACCCAAAGGGTCACACATAATAGAGAGTAGGCCAAAGAAGTTACTCATGGTCTAATTAGGGTCATGGGATCCTAATTGGTTAGCCAGATTGCATACTAGCATATGTAGGCTAACCCAATTCCTAACCCAATTGGATTGGGTCCGGTTGCTTGCTAATTAGGCTAACCTAAATTAAGCTGAGTTCTAAGTGGGGATAGTCAAATCAGAGCTTGATCTGGTTTTATTTTGGACTTTTGGACGTTTTATTGAAGAATCCATTTGAGTTGGGACTCTAGATGGCAAAATGATACCTTGGCATTCAAAAAGGCCTAGAAGAGTCTATAGTCCTCTGATCTGAAATATTTTTATATGGATGGAAAGAGGATTTAAAGCTCTTTCTTTTGACACCCATATTGCATGTGCTTTGACTAGTTAAAGGTTGCAAGGGGTGTACATAAAGTTGACCACAATATAAAGGGTTTCATGGTGCCTCTTGGCGCGCATGGGAAATGAAGGTGCACACAGAAGGACAAAAGTCCTTCTGCGGATGAAACACTTGAGTGTTTCATTTTAGTGGATGCCTTCTCATCTTATCCCATGCCTCTTGGATATGTTTGACCGGTCAAGGCTTTTTGAAAGGGCGTGAAAAATGGATGGAAGCAAAAGCGCGCATGAAGAGTTGCGTCTCTTCATGTGGCGCGCACCCTGAAGCAAAGTCTTCCTTTCAGGACTCTTCATATTCTCTGGTGTTTGGAGATTGAAGAGGTGCCTCTTGGCTTCCCAGGGATCGGTACTTGCCATGTGGCAAGTCACAGAATGTCTAAGAAAATGGATGGATGCCAATTTATCTTTTGGTGCATGAGGAGACATATTGGATATGATGTTTCAGTCTTGAAAAATCATATCTGATAACCTGTTGGAGGACATATCACACGCCCCTCTTAAAACTATAAATAGGGGTGGTGATATGAGTTTCAGATCTTTTTTTTCTTTTCACCGTAAAAAGATATTCTGAGTGTTCTTCCACTTCTATCTCCCTCCTTCTTACTTTAGGACAAGACTTGTCTTGTTAAGACAAGGTCTTTTCTACTAGGACAAGGCTTAGTTTTATGACATAAGCCTAAGGGGTCCTAGAGGAGGGTTGTCCTAAAACCAAGAGTGGTTTAGGACTGTGTCCAGAAAGCCCTACAGTAGGATAGGGTGTCCTACAGTGGTCAAAGGTCAAAAGGCTGATAAAAGAGTTCTGTTGAAACAAGCAACCCCGGTAGGGATTCTTCCTTGGTACCATTCTCATGTGGATCACCGTTGGAGGGCTTGCACTTGTGAGCCTCATGGAAAGGATTGGATTTTAGCAATCCAGGTTTGTATTCTGACTTCATTTATTTTTCGTTGATTGGTATTGCATATGGGGTTCCTGAGAATTAGTGTTTTCTAGCCACATTAGGGTTTCATGCCTAGAATTTTGTTTTGAAATTCACTTCCACATGCTGCATGATTCCCGCCACCCTGGGAGAATTCCCATCAGTGGTATCAGAGCCCTCCTTGTGGCATACCAATTATGAATCATTTTTGAAGTTCATGATTTCCATATATCGAGTCGACCCGACTAGTGATCGAGCCGACTCGAGCCCTGTCATGTCGACTCTACCAGAATCTTGTGATTAATATGTTAGATTTCTGGTTTTTTCATGAAAAGGCATGTTAATGCATTGATATGAAATTTTGCATATTAGGGTAATATGTTTAATTTTTATTTTTAATGAAATGCATGTTATCATTTCAAGTATAAAATTATGTATGTTGATTGAACCAAGTAACTGCTTTGGATTGGGGTTGCCATGGTCATCCGGTCATAGGAGTAAAGTAGGGTGTAAAAAGCCCACTATGTCAATTCTATGGGTTTCCTATGGCATGTAGGGGTGCAACTTTGTGTTAATTCCCATGAATGAGTGAGGTGAACAGTATTTTACATTAATCATGTCATGTTTTGCATGTTAGGGTAATATGCGTGTTATCATGCTATGCATATTAGGTTAATATGTTTGTTATCATGTAATGCTTTGTATATTAGGGTAATATGCTTGATGACATGAATGTTCTGCATATGTTAGAGTTATATGCAATATGTTCATATTTGTTATAAACATAGTCATCATGTTTAAGTTTATACTTGTAGTTATGAATGTAATTATCATGATAATATTTAGAATGTATTTTTGAGACCATCAAAGCCCTCATAAAAATCATATTTAGTCATAGTAAAAAAACTTAGTCATGATGCAAAATCGATTAGGGTTTGATCAGCCGATTGGTCTCTAGGCAAGTGGTTTTGGGAAGGTAAAGGGAATGAGGTTTTTAATTGGTTCAATTGTCTGACCTGGCTAATTTAATTGGTATCTATGGAAAGCAACGGGGGGGACCCCCTCACCCCTTCCACTTACCTGGCCAATTTGGTCATATCTAAACCTTAACTTGAGAATTCTAATTGATTATGTATACTATAATTTGCCTTCCTTCATGCTAAGCCAAATTAATATCAAAACTATAGTAGGTTTGTTGTGTAACACAAGATCTACTCTAGGGTTTGATATGAAATTTGTATTGGTGCACTTAGTGCTTTATGGCATGGTTGAAATTGTTGCTTTGTTGTGTAACACAAGGGCAATAATTTTTAATTATAGCTATATAAAAATGAAGGGTTTGACTAAACTATGACATTATAGTTTGTTGTGTAACACAAAACTATAAGTGTCTCAGAGGCAAAGATAATTGTTGAGAATTGCACGGGTTGCAATTGGAAAGTAAGTCCTACCTTTGAACTTATTAGTATTTGTTGTGTAACACAAGGCACTAATGAGGAATTAGGATCTCAACCCCACTAAGTAAACCAGAAAGGTTTCTCGCTTACCATAGTTGAGGGTTATGGTATTTGAAGAAAATAGTGGGAGACATAATTAGATAGAAAGTCCTTATCCAGTTATGGGTGTTATCTTGAGTGGTCTGCTAATATTGTTCTTTAATTAAATATAGGACATTTATATTTATGGCTTCAAATTTATCATTGCATGGCATCTTGGAAGCTAATAAGTTAACCGATTCAAACTATGTTGACTGGTTGAAGAAGAAGGCTGATGGAGCTTGTTCCCATTATAGCATGTTTGGGCATTGGAAGAAGGATTGCAAGACTTGTCTTGTAAATGTGAAGCTAGATGCAAGTGGTGCATCTAGGGGTTTGAATATGATATAAACCAATTTATCATTGAGTGAATCTATTTCTAATTCATGGATATTAGATACCGCATGTGAGTCACATATTTGTAAATCTTTACAAGGACTCCACAGAATTAGAAATTTAAAGAAAGGTGACTTCAAATTATATGGGGCAAGTGGAGAACCCATATATGCTGAAGCTATGGGCACCTATCTTCTGTTATTACCTTTGGGTAATATCATAAGGTTGGAAGAATGCTACTATGTGCCAAATATTATAAGAAATATTATTTCTATACCCTTATTGTTACAACAAGGATATGAAATAAGTGTAAAGAGCAGTGGCTGTCTATTCTTCATAATAATACAATATTTGGACATGGTTGCTTTTTGAATGGTCTTCTAATTTTAGTACTCAAATGATGAAATACTTCTTGTAGATAATAAGAAGAGAAAAAAAGATAATATCAATGTCACATATCTCTGGTATTGCCGGTTAGGTCATATCAGTGAGTCAAGGATAAACAAGTTAGTCAAAGAGGATTACTTTGACCCTGATGATTTTCAATCATTAAGAACTTGTGAGTTTTGCCTCAAAGGGAAAATGACCAAGTCTCCATTCACTGGATATGGAGAAAGGGCACCTGAATTGTTTGGTCTTGTACATACTGATATATATGGACCTATGTCAACTCAGGCCAGAGGAGGATATTCTTATTTCATCACTTTTATTGATGATTTATCAAAGTTTGATTATGTGTATCTTATGAAACACAAGTTCGAAGCTTTTGATAAGTTTAAAGAATATCAGAGTATGGTTGAAAGACAAACTAGACTTAGTATTAAAGCTCTTCGGTCTGATCGAGAAGGGAAAAACTTGTCTAGTCAATTTTTGAACCATCTCAAGGACAAAGGCATTATTTTTGAATGGATCCCTCCTTATACATCACAGTAAAATGGAATGACAGAAAGGAGAAATCACACTTTGTTGGACATGGTGAGGTCCATGATGAGCTTCACAGATCTTTCCATTTCCTTCTGGGGACATGCCTTGGAGATTGTTGCATATATATTAAACAGGGTTCCATCTAAGTCAGTAGGTAGCACTCCATTTGAGTTATGGAATGGTAAAAGACCAAGTCTTAAGCACTTAAAGATTTGGGGTTGCCATGCTTATATCAAGAATAACTTTGGACATAAGTTAAGTGCTAGGGTTGACAAGTGTAGGTTTGTTGGTTACCCAAAAGAAGGTAAGGGATACCTCTTTTATAATGCTACTGAGCAAAAGATAATTATCAGTAAGCATGCTGCATTCTTGGAACAAGAGTTAATCCAAGAAGGATGTAATGATTCTTCACTTGAGTTGTGTGAAGAACAGAACCAACAAATCGATGAGCCTTCAAGTAAAGTTCCTCAACCAGAGGTTCTTGTGGATCAAGAACAGCCACAATACACACCTCCTCTTCGAAGGTCAAAGAGGGTGCAAGGAGCACCTCTCAGATATGGCTTTGTCATAGCTGATGACAATGAAGCCAGTATCATACAGGATGATGATCCTGTAACCTATTCAAAAGCTGTCGAGAGTAGGGACTCCGACAAGTGGCTTGGTGCCGTGAAATCTGAAATGGACTTCATGTATTCCAATCAGGTTTGGACCTTGGTAGATCCACCTGAAGGAATTAACCTGATAGGGTGTAATGGGTATTCAAGAAGAAGATTGGAGCAGATGGTCAAGTTGAGACCTATAAGGCTAGGCTGGTAGCAAAAGGTTTTAGACAAAAACATGGTGTAGACTATGATGAAACCTTTTCTCCAGTAGCCATGCTCAAGTCCATTCGGATACTACTTGCCATAACAGCATACCATGATTATGAGATATGGCAAATGGACATAAAGATTGCTTTCCTCGATGAAAACCTTGAGGAAGAAGTCTATATGTCACAGCCAGAGGGGTTTGTCTCAAGTGGGAGACCAAACTAGGTATTCAAGTTAAAGAAGTCCATTTATAGACTTAAGCAAGCATCAAGGAGTTGGAACATCCATTTTGATGAAACAATCAAAGGATTTGGTTTTATCAAAAATGTGGATGAACCATGTATGTATAAGAAGACAAGTGGGAGTGCCATTGTTTTCTTAGTTTTGTATGTGGATGATATACTGATCATTAGGAATGATATCCTAATGTTGCAATTGGTTAAAACTTGGCTATCATCAAAGTTTTCCATGAAGGATTTGGGAGAACTATCCTATATACTGGGTATATGGATCTATAGAGATAGATCCAAAAGGATGCTGGGCTTTTCCCAATCTAGGTACATTGACTTAGTATTGAAGAGATTCAACATGGATGGAAGTAAGAAAGGTTACTTGCCAATGAGTCAAGGCATACAACTCTCTAAGAAGATGTCTCCTAAGACATTAGAAGAAAGAGAGAGGATAGCTATGATTCCTTATGCTTCGGCTGTAGGATCGATTATGTATGTCATGTTATGTACCAGGCCTGATGTTGCTTATGCCTTGGGCATAGTGACCAAGTTTTAGGCAAATCCAAAAGGGGATCATTGGAAAGCTGTGAAAAATATTCTTAAGTATCTGAGAAGGACTAAAGATATTTTTCTAGAATATCTAGGATCTGAGTTGAAATTAGAAGGCTATACAGATTCCAGTTTTTCAATCAGATCCAGATGATAGCAAATCCACATCGAGGTATGTCTTCACCCTGAATGGTGGTGCAGTGAGTTGGAAGAGCACCAAGTAGCCTACTGTTGCTGACTCGGTCACTGAGACAGAGTATGAAGCTGCAAGTGAAGCTATAAAGGAAGCTGTCTGGATGAAGAAATTCATCATGGAATTGGACGTGGTTTCTAATATACAACAGCCAGTGCCATTATACTATGATAACACTGGGGCTGTTGCACAAGCTAAGGAACCAAGGTCTAATCACAAGTCCAAGCACATTCTAAGACAGTTTTACCTCGTTTGAGAGTTTATTGAAAGACATGATGTTACCATTGAACGAGTTAACACAAAGAACAATAAAGCAAACCCATTCACTAAAGCATTAGCCAAGCAACAGTTAGATCGCCACTTGGATTATATGGGCATAAAGTATAAGGGCGATTGGCTTTAGTGCAAGTGGGAGTTTGATAGAAAAATGCCCTAAGAACCAATCATTATTTGGGCCTTCTTTTGTGAACTTCCAACTCATGTATGACATCATTATTAATAATAAAGGCATTTAATTCATCATATACTGCTGTGTCATATTTTTGACTATGATGAACCCCATAGAGTAGGGCAATGGAATTAGGGTTATGATAAAATAACAGTGAGACCTAATTCCTATAAATCCTAATCTAGAATGATCCTAGTCATTGGACCATCGATTCGGGGATCGATAAATTTGGTAAGACTAGCTTATCCTATGTATGCTCAGTTAATGAGGGTGGTTGGTCTCACAGCCACTTGTGTAGAGACACTAATACAAGGATAAGGGTGCTCATTAGGTTATGAGTATACTGAATTGATCCACACCGGGCTATCTTATGGAAGTCTTACTCCTTGTCAAAAGATAGGTCCCAGAGTAGAACTTATGCATGTGATCTTCAGACCTGACTTCACCATGGTTCCTTGTGCACACTAAGCCATACTTTGGTTCATACTCATTCATGGCATTGCGACATGTACGTGGTGTTTTGGGTATGGTGGAAGGTGTACGAAGGATGTGAGTGGACCAACAAGGAATTGATCAATCCTGATAAGAGGATATGTTATCCCATGTAATCTCTTCGATGAGTGACTCAAAGAATCTTTGCAAAGTGGGATAAGATTAGAAGTGGCTTCTAATCAATCATCAGCTGAGTCCTCATGATTGAGCTGAGATTCGACGTGATTAAGTGTTAAGGTTTGACATTTATCCATATCCATCACTTAATCGGGATAATGGGAGATCAAAAGATTGAATTGCATAGTAACTTACTACTAAAGGGTATTTTGATAATTTCGATCAAATTACTCATCTTTTGGGTAGGCATGATACGTTGCTAGATGTCAATCTGGTCTTGTGGGTTTTCATGAACTAATTGGATTGCTTTCATGAGTCAATTCAATGTGTGATTCGAATTGGACAATTAGGTGAGCTGATTTGACCTAATTAGGTCAATCGAGTTTGATCGGATCGAATCGGCTCAAACCTAAACCTACTGCTAGCTAGATATAGAACCCAATGGGTCACACACAATAGAGAGTAGACCAAAAAAGTTACTCATGGTTTAATTATGGTCATGGGATCCTAATTGGTTAGCCAGATTGCATACTAGCATATCTAGGCTAACCCAATTCCTAACCCAATTGGATTTGGTCCGGTTGCTTGCTAATTGGGCTAACCTAATTAAGAAAAACCTAAATTAGGTTGAGTCCTAAGTGGGGATAGCCAAATCAGAGCTTGATCTGATTTTATTTTGGACTTTTGGATGTTTTATTGAAGAGTCCATTTGAGTTGGGACTCTAGATGCCAAAATGACACCTTGGCATTCAAAAGGCCTATAAGAGTCTATAGTCCTTTGATCTAAAATATTTTTTTATGGATGGAAAAAAGATTTAATGCCCTTTCTTTTGACACCCATATTGCATATGCTTTGACTAGTCAAAGGTTGCATAGGGTGTAGATAAAGTTGACCATAACATAAAGGATTTCTTGGCGCCTCTTGAAGCGCGCGGGAAATGAAGGTGCGCATAGAAGGACAAAGCTCCTTCTGTAGATGAAACACTTGAGTGTTTCACTTTAGTGAGCACCTTCTCATCTTATCCGATGCCTCTTGGATATGTTTGAACGGTCAAGGCTTTTTGAAAGGGCATAAAAAATGGATGGAAGCAAAAGCGCGCATGAAGAGACGCGTCTCTTCATATGGCACGCACCCTGAAGCAGAGTCCTTCTGCTTTCAAGACTCTTCATATTCTCCGGTGTTTGGAGATTGAAGAGGCACCTCTTGGGTTCTCAGGGACTGGCAATTGCCATGTGGAAAGTCACAGATTGTCTAAGAAAATGGATGGATGCCAATATGTCTTTTGGTGCATGAGGAGACATATTGGATATTGTTTTTCAGTCTTGAAAAATCATATCTAATAACCTGTTGGAGGACATATCACATGCCCCTCTTAAAACTATAAATAGGGGTGGTGATATGAGTTTCAGATCCTTTTTTTCTTTTCACCATAAAAGGATATTCTGAGTGTTCTTCCACTTCTCTCTCCCTCCTTACTTTAGGACAATACTTGTCTTGTTAAGACAAGGTCTTTTCTACTAGGACAAGGCTTAGTTTTAGGACATAAGCCTAAGGGGTCCTAGAGGTGGGTTGTTTTAAAACCAAGAGTGGTTTAGGGCTGTGTCCAAAAAGCCCAAAAGTAGGATAGGGTGTCCTATAGTGGTTAAAGGTCAAAAGGCTGACAAAAGAGTTCTATTGAAGCAAGCAACCCCGGTAGGGATTCTTCCTTGGTACCATTCTCGTGTGGATCACCGTTGGAGGGCTTGCACTTATGAGCCTCGTGGAAAGGATTGGATTTTGGCAATCCATGTATGTATTCTAACTTCATTTATGTTTCGTTGATTGGTATTGCATAAGGGGTTCCTGGGAATTAGGGTTTTCTAGCCATATTAGGGTTTCATGCTTAGAATTTTATTTTGAAATTCACTTCTACATGCTGCATGATTTCCAGCATCCTAAGAGAATTCCCATCAATCTCACCCATCCCACTACATGTAACCTAGGGCATCCCACCCATCTCATTACATGCGGAGCCTAGAGCGTCCCACCCAAATCGCTACCTGGGGCCGTAAAGGAAAATCCCTAAGACCTAGAGGGGGACTCGATGGAAAAGGGGATAACTAGGGCCTAACACCCCTCGACACCCGAAGGCCAAGGCAAGACGGGCTTCATGCACACTCCTAATGGAGGCAGAACCTAGAACACTTTGTTTCTTCAAAAATTCATCTTCATTATCTCAATACAAGAGAGGGGTCCTTATATAGGGACCAATTACTTAAGAAGTAAGTAAAGAAAATATGATACACCACAATCCTTCTTAATTTGCTAACTGACAACATGAAAGGTTTTATACAATTTCCAAAAAGCTCAAGAAAAATAAGGAAAGAAGAGGGGGACCAAGGGGGGACCATATGGAACACCAAACACCTGCTCTTTTGGGCTTGGGGGGGACCACATCTTTCCTAAGTTGCTTGACATGAATCAAGGGATTCATGTTTATCCACTTCGACCTTCCTTTTTCACTGAAGGCATGTGGAGTTGATGTGCCTAGAGGGTGGAATGGGTGTGCAGCATGTGGTCATGCATGGGCCATCTTCATGTGATCCTCCATGTAATCCTAGGTGGTGCAATCCTAGGTGTGACTGGGACTCCACTTGGCTGCTGAGGTGGCTGGACTCTAGGGTTCCCATCATATTGCACAACGACCACACCCCAGTCACTACCTCCTCGTCGAAGACCTCCGATCTTGAAAATTGAAGGGAGGCATGAGCGGCCTCTTTCTCCCTCTTCTATTCTTCCCCAGCTATGCGACTAGAGGCTTTCCCCCTTGTCCTCCTTGGAGGAAGTTTTCGAGCTTAGCAAATTTCTTCTCCAAGCCGGATGCCATCGCCTTGACGACCGGCATATCCCTCCTGGAGTGTCTTCGCTCGACTCCCTGATTCCTTGGCAGAGAGGCTTAAGTCCACCAAGAACCCTCCCTCAGCATGGCCTGAAGGAGAGGGAGTGAAGGAAAAAAGCATGGGGGAAAAACCTAGCCTATCAAGAGCTCTCAACACCGAGCGGAAAAAGAACCAAAGGGAAAGAAGGAGCGCACTGTAGAATATTATTGGCCAGCGCTCAAGGTCTCCTTAAAAGGGGGAGGAATAGACCCTTTGCAGTAAATGTCACCACCAACCATCGCCTCATCCCGATGCAAGGCACGTGCCCTCTCAGCTCTTTAGCCAACCGGAGACTGCCATGCGGCCCAACCCGATGCCTCAGGTATGTCAAACCTATAGCAATTTCTTCAATCCAAATGGAGCATTCATGATCCTTTATTGGAAAACCGAGTGGAGTGTCACCTCGTTCGCATTAAGGGGATGACTTTTAGGCTGCAGGTGCCTGAGGCATTAATGGCACAGTAGGCACATCCACCCATGTTACCTTTTTCCTTGATTTTGATGATTAACAAAATGTTGAGTACATATTACATACTAATATTTCAATTGTAGTTATGAGTTAGAGGATACAGGTATCTCAAATTCTCAAAATAAAAGTATCATAAAGCTAAGCAATTTTTAAGTATCAAGAAGTCTTCTCAATTAAAAAAGGCCTCAAAGATGATCAATCATGGTTTACAAAAGATGCTTTGAAGTTTCGTTGAAGATCTTTTAGTTTTATGGGAGTTTTGGCATACTTTTTGGCAAACAGACAAACCAAGTGTCGACTCACGAATTGCCAAGTGTCGACACTTTAGAGCTGGCACGCAAAAATTCTTCACTAGCATGCCAAGTGTCGATACCTGAAACTCAAGTGTCGATACCTGAAACTCAAGTTTCGACACCTGAAACTCAAGTGTCGACACCTAGAATTCATGTGTTGACTAAAGGCCTGAGATTTTTGATAATACAGACTTGCCATTTGGAGTGTTTTAGTGTCAAGTGTCAATACCTAAAATGAAGTGTCGACAACTAAAAATTAAGTGTCGATACCTGCAGGACCAAGTATCGACACCTGGGAGCCAAGTGTTGATACCTGAAAGTCAAGTGTCGACTCACGGGTTCTGACAGCTTCAACGGCTCTATTTTCTGAGTTATAGATTTCATCTTTTTAAGCTCCCAACGGCTAGTTTTGATCCTCTAATGGTCTCAAACTATTTATTGATAGCTTTTGAAGTATTTAAGCTTCACCAAACTCATTCATGAAGCATTGAACTCCATTGAACACACAAGATAAATATTCTTTCAAGAACTTCACTTCCAAAAGCCAAAAAGGAAAGATTCCATTCAAAAAGCTTACAAGCCTATCTTCTCAACTTTCCAAAAGTAGCTTTGAAGATATTCCAAAGAGAAGTCAAATCAAGTAATCAACAAGAGCCTCAAAGCTTCCACATTCCACTCTTTGAAGAGAGTTTGATTATGCTTTTATTCTTGTATCTTTAACTTTATACTTTGTTGACTTAGCTTTTAAGAGTTTTTGTAAGTATGTTATTGAGGTTGTTGGTGAGCCAAAGGTACAAAACCAACTAGGATTTTACTTGTGAGCCCGAAGATAAAACAAGTTGTAAGGTTGTTGGTGAGCCTAGGTGACAAAACCAACTTAGGTTTTGACTTATGAGCCTTGGAAAATAAGTCGACTATAATTTTTGAAGAGATTATAGTAAAAATTACTAAGGAAAGCTCGAGGAGTAGACGTAGGTGCTTGGAGTGCACTAAATCACTATAAAACTTGGTGTTTGTGTGTAATTACTCTTTCTATTACTTGCACTTTGTTCTTTGCATTTAATTTACTATTATCCGCTGCATATCTATTAGTGTTAATTCACTTTGCTCACAAACACTTCAAAGACATGTACATAATTGCTTAAATTTTTGAAATACCTAATTCACCCCCCCTCTTGGGCTTCATTTTTGGGCAACAAGTAGTATCAGAGCACCGGTACTCTACTTGAAGGTCCAACGATCTTGAGTAAAAGATCATGGCAGCCCAAATTGGTATGGGTGTTGTAGAAGGTCATGCCTCTAACCATCCACCTTTGTTTAATGGCACCAATTACACTTATTGGAAAACACGCATGCGCATTTACATTCAAGCAATGGACTATAACATTTGGAAGACTATTATTAAAGGCCCTCATCAGCCTACTATCTTGATTAATGGCATTTCCACTCCCAAAATGGAAAATGATTGGGATGAGAATAACATTAAGCAAATAGAGCTTAATGCAAAGGCTATGAATCTATTGTTTTGCGCTTTAGATCCAAGCGAATTCAATAGAATCTTAAACTATCTCTCCATAAAAGAAATATGGGATACACTTGAAGTTACCTACGAGGGTACTCATCAAGTGAAAACTATCAAATTTAACATTTGCATTCATACATATGAGATGTTTAAAACGGAACCTTCTGAATCTATTAATGAAATGTATACCAGGTTCACTAATATTGTGAATGGAATGAGAAGTTTAGGAAAGGTTATTTCTAAGGGTGAACTTGTAAACAAACTTCTCAGATCTCTTCCAGCTTCTTGGAATGATAAAGTCACCGCTATAGAAGAAGCCAAAAATGTAAATACACTTCCTCTGAAGTAACTGTTGGGCTCATTAATGACCTATGAGCTTTCTTTGAAATAAAAAATAGTGGACTATGACAAGGAGAAGAAAGTGATTGCCTTCAAGTCCACCACCAAAGAAGAATCAAGTGAAGATTCTAAAGAGGAAGATAAAGAAGATGAGATGGCTCTCATAGCAAGAAAGTTTAGGAGGTTTATGAGAAAGAAGAAATATAATTTCAAGAAGAAATATCAAAAGGGAGAGCCTAGCAAAGAAAAAGAAAAAGAAAAAGAAAAGAAGCAGCCCACATGCTTTGAATGCAAGGAACCTGGCCACTTCAAGATGGACTGCCCCCTACTCAAGAAAAGTAGAAGAAGATTAAGAAAGAAAGTTATGATGGCAACCTAGGGCGACAGCAAGGATTCAAGCTCTGATGAAAAGTAGCAAGAGATTGTAAATTTCTGCTTGATGGCCAATAATGATGAGGTATTATCTGAAATTGAGAATGAGTTTACTTTTGATGAATTGCATGATGTTTTTGATGAACTTGTAATTGAATTTCAAAAACTTAAACTGAAACACAAAGTACTAAGGAAGCAAAATCTAGATTTAGTTAAAACAAATAAAAAGTTTTTAATTGAAAATGATTGCTTGCTTCAAAATAACAAAAAGTTAAATGATAAAATTATTTTTCTAGAAAAAGAAAAAGAAGATTTGAAAAAGAAAAATCCTTCTGCATCAACTGAAAAACTTACAAAACAAAACAAAGAGATTTTGCAAGAAAACATGAAGTACAAAGATGAACTTGAAAAATTGAAACCATTTATTGAAAATTTTACTTACAGTTCTAAAATACTCAATATGCTTTTAAATAACCAAAGAGCTATTTTTAACAAAGCTGGATTGGATTTCAAAACTCAAAAACAATAAAAGTTTTTCAAGAATTTCTTTGTGCCTGCTTCATCTTCTATTACTTGTTATTCTTGTGGTAATATAGGATATAAATCATATCTTTGCAATAAAAGAAAATTGAGCAAAGTTAGAAAAGTTTGGGTTCCAAAAGGAACCATCACTACTAACCTTAAAGGATCCAAGATGACTTGGGTATCTAAAGTCTCCACCTGATTTGCTATTGTAGGTGTGTCTTGAAACCAACAAAAGAAGATTATGGTACCTAGACAGCGGTTGCTCAAGGTACATGACTGGAGATGTGGAGTAGTTCTCCTCACTTGAATATCAAAATGGAGGAAATGTGACTTTTGATGATAATGGAAAGGATAATATTATTGGATTTGGTAAAGTCCATATCACCCCCTCTACTTATATAGATAATGTTTTATATGTTTATGGTTTAAAGCATAATTTACTTAGCATTAGCCAGTTTTGTGACAAAGATTTTAAAGTTGTTTTCGAATCGTCCATGTGCATTATTTCTAGTCTTGATGACAATGGCATCAAATTTTTTGGTCATAGGCATGGCAATATTTATATGATTGATCTTGATGATCTTCGTGTTCAAAATGGTCAATGCCTAGTGGTAATGGAAGCCAAGATCAATGAAACTAGTTAGCTTTGGCATCGTAGACTAGGACATCCTAGTATGCATTTACTTTCAAAACTCTGCGAAAAGAATTTAATAAAAGACTTGCCAAAACTTAGTTTTGAAAAGGATAAGATTTGTAGTGCTTGCCAACTTGGAAAACAAGCTAAATCATCTTTTAAATCTAAAGGAGTATTCTCTACATCTAGACCCTTAGAATTACTTCATATGGACCTCTTTGGGCCAACTAGAACATCTAGTTTGGGAGGTAAGAAGTATGGTCTAATAATTATAAACGATTTCTCACATTTTACATTGGTCATGTTGTTAGCTCATAAAGATGAAACTTTTTCTACATTCATCAGATTTCATAAAAGAGTTTCAAATGAAAAAGGTATTTTAATTATTTTCTTAAGAAGTGATCATGGTACAGAATTTGAAAATCATGAGTTAAAAATTTTGTAGTGAAAATGACATTCATCATAATTTCTCTGCACCTAGGATACCTCAATAAAATAGGATGGTAGAAAGAAAAAATAGAACTCTTGAAGAAATGGCACGCACCATGCTTTGCGAAAATGATTTACATAGATATTTTTGGGTGGAAGCAATAAATACTGCTTGCTATGTTTTAAATCAAGTTTTAATCCGACCTATTTTAAAGAAATCTCCTAATTAGATTTGGAGAGGTAGAAAACCTTCAATTAAGTATTTTCATGTTTTTGGATTCCGTTGCTTCATTTTAAACAATGGCAAGGATAATCCAAGCAAATTTGATACCAAGTCAGATGGGGGTGTCTTTTTAGGTTACTCTACATTTAGCAAGGTATACAGGATCTTCAACAGAAGGACACTTGTTATTAAAGAATCCATTCATGTTGTGTTTGATGAGACTAATCAAAAATCTTCTAGAAAAGAAGATTTCTTGATGATGATTTAGGTATCCAAAGAAATGAAGAAGTGAACAACAATGAAGAACCCACCAAGGAGCAAGATGACAATCAAAACAATGAAAGAGATCAAGTACAAGGAGGTGAAAACACATCAACACCTAACCCTCTACCTAAAGAATGAAAGTATGCTCATGGACATCCCAAAGAACTTATCATTAATGATCCATCAAAATGTGTAAATACTCGTTCATCTCTTAGAAATGTATGTGATTATTTAACTTTTGTTTCGCAAGTAGAACCTAAATCTATTGAAGAAGCTGAAAATGATTGTAATTGGATTAATGCTATGCAAGATGAACTAAATCAATTTAAAAGAAATAATATTTGGACTTTAGTTGATAGACCTACTTATATTTCAATAATTTGCACAAAATAGGTTTTTAGAAATAAGCTTGATGAAAATGGTATTGTTATAAGAAATAAAGCTAGACTAGTTGCCAAAGGATACAATCAGGAGGACGGGATTGATTTTGATGAAACCTTTACTCCTATTGCTAGACTTGAGGCAATTAGGCTATTATTGGCATTTGCATGTTTTATGGATTTTAAATTATTTTAAATGGATGTCAAAAATGCCTTTTTGAATGGCTTTATCGAAGAAGAAGTTTATGTTTAACAACCCCCCAGTTTTGAAAATCATGAATTTCAAAATCATGTTTTTAAACTTCATAAAGCTTTGTATAATTTAAAAAAAGCTCCAAGAGCTTGGTATGATAGATTGAGTTCTTTCTTTGCTTAAAAATGATTTTACTAGAGATAATGTTGACACTACTTTATTTTTAAAAAAGAATAATGATGATCTCTTAATAGAACAAGTTTATGTAGATGATATCATATTCGGTGCTACTAACGAATTCTTTGTCAAGAGTTTGCAAAGTTAATCAAGGTGAGCTCGAGATGAGTATGATGGAAGAACTTAACTTCTTTCTCGGACTACAGATAAAGCAAACAAAGGAGGGGATCTTCATCAACCAAGCTAAATAGGCAACAAAAATATTAAAGAAGTTTAGGATGGAGAGCACCAAGCCATTAGGTACACCTATGAGCTCCTCTTGTAGACTTGATAAAGATGAATCAGGTAAATCTATTGACCAAAAGCTATATAGAGGCATGATTGGTTTATTGTTATATCTAACTGCTAGTAAGCCAAATATTATGTTCAGTGTTTATATGTGTGCAAGATATCAATCTGCCCCTAAAGAATCTCATCTTTTGGCTGTTAAATGCATACCTAGATATCTGTCTAGCACTATAAATATTGGTCTTTGGTACTCTAAAGATTCATCATTTGAATTGATTGCTTATTATGATGCTGATTTTGCTGGGTGTAAATTTGATAGAAAAAGTTCTAGTGAAACTTGTCAGTTTCTTGAAGTCAATTTGATTTCATGGAGTAGCAAGAAACATAATTTAGTTGTTCTATCTATGACAGAAGCCGAATATATAGCAACTGGAAGCTGTTGTGCTCAAATTCTATGGATCAAACAACAACTCGAAGATTTTGGCATCAAACAAACTAAGACACCCATAAGATGTGACAATACTAGTGCAATCAATTTAACTAAGAATCTTGTGCAACATTCAAGAAGTAAACATATTAAAATAAGGCATCACTTCATAAGAGATCATGTGCAAAACTCTAATGTGATGCTTGAATTTGTTAGTATTGATATTCAATTAGCTGATGTTTTTACTAAACCCTTGAGTGAAGAAAGGTTTTGCATGATTAGAAGAGAGTTAGGTATCATAGACCCCTTTCTATAGAACTCTCTCAAATCTTGTTCATGCCCAATTTCTTATTACTCAAAATCATGTCCTCTAAGTCCTAAACTCTTCACTAAAGTCCCCTTGATTTTTCAAGATTTTATTGGATTTTTTCTTGGAAATCTTGTTCAAGTGTCGACACTCGGGTGAAATTTCTATTTTTTTAGGGCATCAACCCATCCTTTTCTTTTGTTTATTCCCTTTCTCTCCCATGCCCTAGTGGTCCCCAAACACTCCCTTGCCCGTGGAATAGTGATTTTCCACTCATATCCCCACGAAATTATGGTAGTTTCTTCTTCTCTTCTCGATTTGGACTATTCATTCACTTTTCCATCCGTTTTTTCCTTTGATTTGGTATTCCTCATCGTTAATCACTATTTTTGAACCATATTCACCCCCATTTGATTTTCTCTCTTTTTGGATCGATTATCCTTTGATTTTCTTTAGGTTGAATCGGCACATTGCTCTCCTTCCTCCCATTTCTCCTCCATTGCCATTTTTCTTCATCGTTAATCATCATTTTCAATGTTTTTTTAACCGTGTTCATCCCCGTTTGCTATTTTTCCCTCTTTGATTGGTTTTCATTGGTTCTTCCTACATATTCATTCGACACTGTGCTCACCCTCTCCATTTTTCTGCCCTTTTGGCTCTTATTCTTGGCCGAACCTTGTTTTTTCTTTTCTCTTCCCGTCGGTTTCTCTTTGGTTGGACTGTTGTCAGTTCCTTGTTTCATCCTCTTCACTCCTTTCTTTCCCTCTCCTCAGTTGGTTGTCATGGGACCAAGGAAGTAGCTTGCATTTAAAAGGAAACCTAGTCAGGGTTCAGTAGAGAGAAGGACCAAGGCCAGGAATGACTATAGTCAGCAGACTAAGAGAGCAGCACCTCCTTCTTCACCTTCAACTGAGAGAGTATCTAGGAAGGTGATTTCTATCGATCGTCGAGTAGATTTGGACTTCTTTGACCGTCAGGGCTTCGAACTTCGACAGGTTCTCGAGTCAGTCGGGTTGATCTCCTTCTGTACTATGAAGGAGAAGTTCTACCCACACTTGATTCGTGAGTTCTATGGGAGCTTTGACTGCAGTAAAATGTTGTTGAGTGCCACTATCAGAGATATTCGCATTCCAATCTCTGAGGAGGTTCTTAGCCATGTCTAGGAGATTCCCCATCATGGGATCATTGCTTCATGTATAGAGGACCGAGAGGAGGCCTTCAGATGCATTCTAGAGGACGATGACATTCTCGATGTGGCTATAGTCCTCGCGAACCAGCTTTCAGTGGAGATGCACCTCCTGCATCACTTTATTACCCGGATCCTGCTACCAAAGACTAGATGTTTTGACTTCATTACTGAGAGGGAGCTGATGATGATGGTGTGCTTGACATAGAGAACTGCAATTGATCTTCCTACTCTGATGCTAGCATAGATGAGAGATGAAGTGACCCAGTGACGTCACTGCCTACCTTATGGGATGGCACTGACATGTCTGTTTAGGGCTTACAACGTACCTTTGTAGGGGGAGGCCTCCAAAGACATTCTACACATAGATGTGTATGATGAGTGCTCACTTCATCGCATGGGGTACAAGAGATTGGTAGATAGATGGGTGCACCGAGAGTCTGGCCAGCAGCCAGATGAGGAGGATGAGCTTAGAGAGGCAGAGGCAGGGCCATCTGGGCCTTCTGATAGACCTCATTGGCCGGCACCAGCAGCAGTGACTAAGCCGGAGCCTGTCACACATGCACCAGCTATTTCACCTTCTACTGCTCCTCCTACTACTGGTACATCTTTTGAGGAGCTTGTTAGGCAGAAGTTCTCAGAGGTTCAGAGTGAGATTATTGGATTGGCCGTTAGGTCTACCCAGTTGAGGATTAAGGTTGAGACTTTGAGAGCTCACACTGACTCTCAGTTCTCAGGTATTCGAGAGACCGTGGAGGCTGGTTTTACGGAGATCAGAGACCTATTAAGATCACTTTTACCTCTAGCAGCACCTTCAGATCCACCTCCACCAGCAGATGATGATGATGATGACTATCCTGATGAACATGATGACACTCGTGGTGAGAGTTATGGTGGTGACAGATTGACTGATACTGTTGACAGTTCTGGTGGGAGTGATGAAATATTTCATATGATATAAGGCATTTTTTTAATTTGTGAAATATTTCATATCTCAACTCATTTATGGGGAGAGAATTTAACTTCAACACTTAATTTGTATCTCTCCTCTATTAAATTATGTTGTATGAGCTTTAATTTCATGATTATGGGATGCAATATCTAAAAATTGATTTTGAATGCTTATATACTCAAGATTTTGTCATCATCAAAAAGGAGGAGATTGTTGGCTTTGCCCTTGATTTTGATGATTAACAAAATATTGAGTACATATTGTATACTAATGTTTCAATTGTAGTTATGAGTTATAAGATACAAGCACCTCAAATTTTTAAAATAAAAGTATCATGAAGCTGAGCAATTTTCAAGTTTCAAGAAGTCTTCTCAATTGAAAAAGGGCTCAAAGATGATCAATCATGGTTTACAAAAGATGCTTTGAAATTTCGTTGAAGATCTTTTAGTTTTTTGAGAGTGTTAGCCTACTTTTTAGCAAACTGCAGAACTAAGTGTCGACATTTTAGAGCTGGCATGCAAAAATTCTTCACTGGCATGCTAAGTGTCGATACCTGAAACTCAAGTATCGACACCTAGAATTCAAGTATCGACTCAAGGCCTGAGATTTTTGAAAATACAGAACATGCCATTTGGAGTGTGTTGACTCCACTAATTGATTTTGATGATAAGCAAAATAGTTAAGTATAATTTGAGGACAAATGATTTGCTTTAAGTGTGTTTTCAAATGAAAGGATGATCACAAAATTTGAAGAAGCCTAATTATGTTGTAGAAGCATGTTTGAATGGAATGATTGCACAAAACTAGACTTGGACACTCAAAGAGTTGGTTGAATGGATGACCAAGGTAAATGTAGACATGTTCCAGCTCAAGTTCAGCAAATTCTGCATCTTTTTGATGATGTGTCGACTAAAGGTGTCGACACATGACTTGATGTGTCGACACATGAAGATGGTGTGTCGACTCAGACCGGCACGTAGTGAAATTTTAAATGGCATAGATGATGTGTCGACACATGGACCTTATGTGTCGACTCAAAGTGTCAACACATAGATCAACACATCGCCTGAGAATTTTAAGCCATAGAACTTGCAAAAGTTGAAGGAATAGTTGATGTGTCGACACACGGACCTAATGTGTCGACTCTATGTGTCGACTCAGCAAATTTTTCCAGAGAATCTGAATGGAATATTTTGAACTTGTGTCGACTCAAGAAGAACATATGTCGACTTGATTTGTCGACACATGAAGAGGAAATGTCGACACATGGAGTTCTGACAACAGTAACGGCTAGTTTTTTCAAGCGCAGAACTCTTCCAAATGCCCTCCAACGGCTAGTTTTTCAAGTATAACT
The DNA here is from genome assembly GCA_021397845.1 of Areca catechu. NCBI lineage: Eukaryota > Viridiplantae > Streptophyta > Magnoliopsida > Arecales > Arecaceae > Areca > Areca catechu. The sequence goes on along the minus strand of CM038039.1, from coordinate 139,450,849 downwards.
GCTAGATTTCAGTTTTGGAGGCTTGGGAAGGTATATAAAGGCTTCAAATCAAATCAAGATAATAACTATTCATTGTATTAAATATCCTTGAAGAGTTTAAAGAGAAAAGAAGAGAGAAGAGCCTTAACTCCCATTCATTCAAAGCTCACCCACTCTCAAGAAAGAAGGAAGCCTTTCAAGCATTCAAAGCTATCAAGTGTATTAAAGATCATTCATTCTTGGGCATTCAAAAGGCTTCAACAAGAGCAAAGCAACACTACTTCGAGCTACATCGACTTATTTACTTTTTATTGAAAGCTTACATTGGCTCTTTTTTTCCATATCTTTTATCTTGTAAAGGTTATTGGTTAGCCTATTGGAAAACCAAGTGAGGTTGTTAGTAAGCCTTGAAAACCAATTAGGTTGGTGGTTAGCCCGCAAAACCACTAAGGTTCTTGGTTAGCCCGGAAAACCAAGGGAGGTTTTTGGTTAGCCTTGTGAAAACCAATTAGGTTGGTGGTTATCCCGCAAAACCACTAAGGTTCTTGGTTAGCCCATAAAATCAAGTGAGGTTGTGACTTGTTAGCCTTGTAAAAACAAGTCGGGTTTTGATTAGTGAGCCCAGAAAACTAATCGGCTGTAATCTTTGGATTATAGTGAATTCCCAAGGGAATCTTGGGGAGTGGATGTAGGTGCATTGTTGGCACCGAACCACTATAGATTATTATGTTTGTGATTGCTTGTTTCTCCTTCCTTGCTCATTTCCTTATTGCCTATTGCTTTCAATTTCCACTGCACCTTTATATTAGAGCATTACACTTTAATTTCTAGTACCTTGTTGAATTGCAAATCTTGTCTTATAAAGTTTGTTATTTGTTTAATTCATGCCTAGCTTAAATTGTTAGAAACCCAATTCATCCCCCCTATTGGGTTGCTCACTAGGCAACAAGTGGTATCAGAGCTTTGTTCTCAGTATATAGGCATTACCGTCTTAAGTAAAGATCTATGGCAACCCCAATTGGTACTAGTGTAGTTGAGGGACAAGCCTCAAATAGACCTCCATTTTTCAATGGTGCAAATTATACTTATTGGAAAACTAGGATGAGATTTTATATGCATTCTATAGATTACAATTTGTGAAAAGTAGTTGATAAGAATCCTCATGTTCCTTCGGTGGTGGTTAATGGTGTTTCCATCCCAAAACTTGAAGAGGATTGGGATGAAAATGACATTAAACAATCCGAGATCAATGCTAAGGCAATGAATCTCTTGTATTTGTATTAGATCCTAGTGAGTTCAATAGGATATCTACATGCACGTCCGCCAAAGAAATATAGGACACACTTGAGGTTACCCATGAGGGTACCGATCAAGTGAAGAACACCAAGATAAACATATTAGTGTACACATATGAGATGTTCTAGATGGAACCAAATGGATCCATTACTGATATGTATACACATTTTATAAATATTGTAAATGCTATGAGGAGTCTTGGTAAAGTCATATCTAATGCTGATCTTGTGAACAAAATTCTTAGGTCACTACCGATGTCATGGGATCCAAAGGTGACCGCAATTCAAGAGGCAAAAGATGTAGACAAGCTTCCACTTAAGCAGCTAGTAGGATCGCTCATGACCTATGAGCTCAACTGAAAACAGAAATCAATGGACTTGGATAAAAAGAAGAAGGGGATCGCTTTCAAATCAAATGTTCAAGAAGAATCCTCGAATGATGAGTCCGATGATGATGAAGAAGAAGAAGGTGAAGAAGCCCTCCTTGCCCGAAAGTTTAGAAGATTCATGAAGAGGAGGAAATTTCCCTACAAGAAGAAGTTTCAATATAAGGAAAAGGGAAAGGAAAAAGAAAATGATAAAGATAAGGAAAAGGAGAAGGAAGTACCAACATGCTTTGAGTGCAAGAAACCCGGGCACTACAAATTTGATTATCCTCTCCTTAAGAAGTCAACGAAGAAACTAAGGAAGAAAGCAATGATGGCCATGTGGAGTGATAGCAAAGACTCCAGTTCAGAGGAAGAGTAGACTGAAATTTCAAATATCTGCTTAATGGCACATCAGGACAATGAAAAGGTATGTTCCGACTCTGAAGTTGATTTTACTTTTGATGAGCTTGGAAGTGCTTCTGAAGAATTGATGCATGATTATAAGTTAGTATTATTTGAAAATAAGAAATTAAAAAAGCATGCTAATAACTTCTCGTTAGAAAATAATTCTTTACTTAATGATGTTAGTTCTTTAAAAATTAAGCTAGATGTATTGGAAAAGAAGAATAATACTCTAGCTATGGAAAATGAAGTTCTAAAAAGACCTAAATATGATGTTTCTAACAATGATCTTTCAAAGAAAAACAAAGATTTGGAACTTGAAAATGAAAAATACAAAAATGAACTTGAAAAAATCAAACCTTTTATTGATAAATTCACCTTTAGTTCAGAAAAGCTAAATTTACTTTTAAATAATCAAAGAGCAGTTTTCAACAAGGAAGGTTTAGGATATAAACCTCAAAAGCAACAAAAGTATTTCAAAAACTTTTTTGTACCTGCATCATCTAGTATCACTTGTTTTACATGTAAAAAAATAGGTCATAAATCATATCAATGAAATTTTAGAAAAATCATATCTTTTGGTAAAATGTGGGTTCCAAAAGGAACCATTTTGAATGCTAACCTGAAAGGACCCAAGTTGGCTTGAGTACCTAGAAACAAAGCTTGATCTTATTGCAGGTGTGTCACTCAACCAAGGAAAACAAACGAATTTTGTATCTTGATAGTAGTTGCTCAAGGCACATGAATGGAGATGTGAAGCAATTCACCTCTCTTGAAGCTTTGAATGGAGGAAGTGTGACCTTTGGTGATAATGGTAAAGGTAAAATCATTGGAATTGGTAAGGTTCACATAACTCCTTCTAATAGTGTTAGTAATGTACTTCTAGTAGATGGTTTAAAGCATAATCTCTTAAGTATTAGTCAGTTTTGCGATAAAGGTTTTCAAGTAGTTTTCAAATCATCATATTGCATAATTTCTAGTCCAGATTTAAATGGAGTACAATTCATTGGAAAAAGACATGAAAATATCTATCTTGTAGATCTTGATGATCTATGTTTACCAAATGGAGAATGCCTTGTTGCAATGAATTCTACCAAATAAGAGACTAGTTGGTTATAGCATAGAAGGTTAGGGCATGCTAGTATGTACCTTTTTTCAAAACTTTGCAAAAAGAATTTAGTTAGAGATTTACCTGAAATCAGTTTTGAAAAAGATAGAATTTGCCAAGCATGTCAATTTGGAAAACAAGTCAAAACCTCTTTCAAACCAAAAGGATTTGTAACTACTAGTAGACCACTTGAACTACTCCATATGGATCTCTTTGGACCAACTAGAACATCAAGTCTAGGAGGCAAGAGATATAGATTAGTTATTGTGGATAACTTTTCAAGATTTACTTGGGTTTTCTTCTTAGCACAAAAAGATGAATCTTTTTCTGTATTCATAAAGTTTTATAGAAAGGTCTCAAACGAAAAAGGTGTTTCAGTCATTTGTATCCATAGTGATCATGGAACCGAATTTGAAAATAAAGATTTCAAAAACTTTTGTAATGAAAAAGGGATAGAACATAATTTTTCTGCACCTAGGATACCTCAGCAGAATAGGATAGTAGAAAAAAAAATTGCACTTTAGAAGAAATGGCACGCACTATGCTTTATGAAAATGATTTGCCAAGGTATTTTTGGGCTGAAGCTATAAATACAGCTTGTTATGTTTTGAATCGAGTTTTAATACGCCCTATTTTAAAGAAAACTCCATATGAGCTTTGGAACCAAAGAAAACCAACCCTGAAATATTTTTGAGTTTTTGGTTGTAAGTGTTTTATTTTGAACAATGGAAAAGATCATCTAGGGAAGTTCGATGCCTAGTCTGATGAAGGTATCTTCTTAGGATACTCTACATCAAGCAGGGCATACATAGTATTTAACAAACGAACTTTAGTTGTAGAAGAGTATGTACATGTCGTATTTGAAGAATGTTCTAACAAGTCCTCGAGAAAAGAGAATATAATTGAAGAATGTGCAGGTGCTGACAAACTTCAGAAGCTGACATTGGATGATCAGGCTCAACCAAATGAAGAGAATCAGGACAAAGATGAGAAAGAAGATGACACTCCAGTGCATCAGATCTACCTAAGGAGTGGAGGTATGCTCATGGACACCCTAAGGAATTAATCCTAGGTGATTCTTCTAAAGGTATAAGAACTAGAGCTTCTATTAGAAATGAATGTGATTACATAGCTTTTGTATCTCAAATAGAACCTAAATGTTTTAAAGAAGCTGAAAAAGACTCTAATTGGATCAATGCTATACAAGAAGAACTAATACAATTTGATAGAAATAATGTTCGGACTCTTGTAGAAAGACCACCTGATGTTTCTATTATTGGCACTAAACGGGTATTTTGGAATAAATTAGATGAAAATGGTATTGTAATTAGAAATAAAGCTAGGCTATTTGCTAAAGGCTACAATCAGGAGGAAGGGATTGACTTTGATGAAACTTTTGCTCCTGTTGCTAGATTTGAAGCAATTAGACTATTGTTAGCTTTTGCATATTTCATTAACTTCAAATTATTTCAAATGGATGTTAAAAATACTTTTTTAAATGGTTTTATAAATGCAAAAGTTTTTGTTGAACAACCACCCAATTTTGAAAATCATGCACATCCTGATCATGTTTTTAAATTGAACAAAGCACTTTATGGATTAAAGCAAGCACCTAGAGCATGGTATGAAAGGTTAAGCAAATTCCTTATTGAAAATGAATTTTCTAGAAGAAATGTTGATAAAATACTATTTTTGAAAAGGAAAGATACTGATTTATTAGTAGTACAAATATATGTTCATGACATTATTTTCGGTGCTACTAATGAAATTCTTTTTCAAGAGTTTGCTAAGTTAATGCAGGGTGAGTTCAAGATGAGCATGAAGAGAGAACTCAACTTCTTTCTCAGACTCCAGATCAAGCACACTTCAGATAGTATCTTTGTCAACCAAGCTAAGTACACAAGAGAAATTATCAAAAAGTTAGGGATGGAGACTACTAAGCCAATAGGTATGCCTATGAGCCCCTCATGTAAATTAGATAAAGATGAAAATGGTAAATCTGTAGATCAGAAATTATATAGAGGCATGATAGGCTCTTTAATGTATCTTACTGCTAGTAGACCAGATATTATGTTCAGTGTTTGCGTGTGTGCTAGATATCAGTCAGAACCTAAGGAATCATATCTTATGGCTGTTAAGCACATTATTAGATATCTATCTAGTACTATTAGCATTGGTTTGTGGTATGCTAAAAATTCTTCTGCTAAATTAACTGGATATTCTGATGTAGGCTTTGCTGGTTGTAGATTAAATAGAAAGAGTACTAGTGGAACTTGCCAATTTCTTGGGGTTAACTTAATGTCATGGTTTAGCAAGAAACAAACTTCAATTACACTATCCAAAGTTGAGGCTAAGTATATTGCAGCAGGAAGTTGTTGTGCTTAAATATTATGGATTAAGTAACAACTTGAAGACTTTGGAATCAAGTTGAATAGAACTCCTACCAAATATGATAATACAAGTGCTATTTGCTTGACAAAAAATTCTGTTCAACACTCTAGAAGAAAGCACATTGAAATTAGGCATCACTTTATTAGAGATCACGCTGAGAACAATGATATTTTGCTTGAATTTTTATGTATTGAATTTCAATTAGCTGATATTTTAACTAAACCTCTCTTGGAAGATCGATTCTGTATAATTAGAAGAGAGATCGGGATCATCAATCATTTTGATTAAATCTTTTCTCCAAATGCGTCTCGAATTAGATCCATTCAGTCTTACTTTTGATAAATCATAACTAATCATTGATGATTTGACTCCAAATATCTGTTGCTTAAATTGATTTTGATCTTTTTATGAAATTCTAAATTTTTTGATTTTTAAGTCGATGTGTCGACACATCATGTGTCGACTCCTTTATGTGTCGACACATGCATGAGTCGACACATACCCGACGGGAAACTGAGATTTTAAAGGTTTCCGATCCATTTTTCCCCAAAATTCAATTTCCTCTGAGTCGACACTTCAACTCCAGGTATCCATCTTGTTAATCCTCTCATTTCTGTGCTTTTACCCACCATTCTCTCGGATTTGAAGGTTTCGTGTTCATTTTTTATTGGAATCCCTTCTAGGTTTTAGCTCTTAAACCCTAAAAACCCCCTATTTCCTCCAAAAACCTTGCCCAAACCTTGATTGTTGACTATGGGTCCTCGCAAACAAGTTGCTCGCCAACCGTGTCAGTCACAGCATGAAGAAGAGCAGAGAATAAAGGAACGACGTGAGTCTAGGGCTCCAGATCTGCCTGTACGATAGTTGTTTGCACCTTCTAGTCGGATAAGCTCAAAGACAGTGGTTGGAGGACGCCGAGTGGACTTCTCTTTCTTGGACTAGCAGCATTTTCGGATAGGTGAGTGGATCTGACATGCTGGTTTGGCATCTTTCTATTCGCTTAGAGAGAGATATTATCTCGGGCTGATGAGGGAGTTCTACGGATCACTTGCCTGTTGATCAGATGGCTGGATTGCTCAGGTCAGGGGACAGGATATTCCCATTTCAGCTGAGATTCTGAGCAAGGTATGGGATATACCCATGACTGGATTAGTTATGGACAGTCTATTGGACAGGGTTAGTGGGCTCCAGTGCATTTTTGAGTCTGATACCTTACCAGAGGGAGCCACTGTTCCTGCTTCGAGACAGTCAGCGGAGATGAGACTACTACATCATATTATTGCTCGGATTCTTCTACCGAAGACCGGTCGATTTGACTACAATGCCGAGCGAGAGCTGCTTGTGATGGTCTCTCTGATTCAGCGGATGCCGGTTTGTCTTCCTATTTTGATGATCCATCATATTACTGAGGCGGTGTCTAGCCAGCTGCTCTACTTGCTGTATTGCATGGGTTTGACAGTACTATTCAGAGAGTATGGAGTCAGCTTCCAGGATGAGTCCTATCATACCTTGATCCATACCGATGTATATGACATCAGGTCACTACATCATATGGGTTATCATTTAGTTCGAGGCTAGTGGACATGCAGGATATCAGGACAGGCTGAGGATGCAGCTGACATTGATGGGGACATAGCATAGGAGGAGCGGATTCTATCAGGTGAGGCTGGACCAAGCGAGACATAGCCTGAGACGGCAGCACAGCCAGCTTTGTCAGATCCTTCTACATCTGCCCAGCCACAGCCACAGCCAGAGCAGACGGAGACTCCCGGTATTTCAGATACTCTAGAGGATAGAGTCAGATGCATAGAGATTGATGTTTTCATCATGAGACATCATCTAGACGTTCTTATTGTTGAGATGAGAGAGAGCCACAGAGGTCTCGGTGATGGTATTTCGGTTATTCTCTAAGCACTGTTCAGATCTTCTACGAGTGCTCCTACTGCAAACACAGCTCTTGCCACTATTGATGTTCCTGCTCTAGTACCGGCTGATGACATTGGTGATATTGATATTGGTGCTGAGACTACTATTGGAGATGGAGTTGGAGATACTATTGCTGGAGATGTTGATGGAGATGAGGTGACCGACTCCGACCAGTTTGACATTGATGATCTTATGTCAGAGCCAGTTATGGAGGTGATGGATGATGTAGCTATGATACCTGTTGACCCATCCTTCTCACCTGCCCCGATACCTGATCCATCCTCTCCTTCCAGATTGATTGAGCAGACTCCAGTTCCTATTCCTATTCTTATTCTTAGTCCTGTTGTTGACCTACCTGTTACTGATTTACCTTCTTTTGATTCTCCTGACACTCATACACCTATCATTCAGATACCCACACTTGATACATCTATTGTACATACACTGATACCTTCCACAGCTGATACTGTTATCTTGATACGCCTGTATCATTAGCTGTTACACCTACTTTTGATAGTCCTACCCTTCATACTTCATCAGTCACTCAAGAGCTTGGGTTTTACACACCCGGCTTTCAGTATCTTAATTCTGGACCTACTTTTGATCGTACTCCTACCCCAGCTGTTGCTGAGATTATTTGCCCGATCAGTTCAGTTCCTGCGGAGGACGTAGCTTCTACCTCTATTAGTTCAGCCAGAGGTCAGACCTATATTCGTCGCAGAGGACGTGGACGCTGTACCCCTCATCAGCCGACCAGGACCAGACTTCGAGATCTTCGACCTTGTTGGCTGCGAGCTCATTCTTCTTCTGATACTAGACCGATCGAGATTGGTTCATCTTCTGATGACTCGATGGATGAGGATTAGGATATTGATATATTTCTTGATAGTTTTATATTTACAGATAGTTTACTTTCATGTTTACATGTACTTTTATCCTTGTTATGTACTTGTGTACATGATGTACAAATTCGTGACATATATGAAAAACTTTGAGTTTTCACACTTCTATATCTTTGGTAAACATGAATGATGTCTTGAATTGCTTTTATATATTTAGTGACTATGCTTTGTCTTGTTTATTCATTTCATTTATTCCTATCTTTTTAATGATAACAAAAAGGGAGAGTAATTTATGATGTTATTTAAAGTATAAATGTATGTCTACCTCTCCAAATTAAAGGGGGAGTAACTTTTACTTTTTGAAAACTTGAATTAATGAAAGGGGGAGCTTTACCTTTTGTTAAAATAAATATGATTCTCAAAATCCCTCTTTCAATGATTTTGAAATGATTCTTTCAAATTTTGTTATGAATCATTAATTCAGGGGGAGCTTTGTCAATTGCTGAAACTTTCATTGTAAGAGTATCATGATACATGTTCTTATTGCATTTAAATGAATATCAAAGTTCTGGCTAAGTTCTGATACTCTCTATCCTTGAAACAAGCTCAAATTCTATCACCTGTATTTTGAATGTTTATAATTTTAAGTAATGATTGACAATTAATGCTTTCAATATTGTGCAACTTGATCTATTCTCTTAAAGCTTTCTTTTAAAGCAATTTATACTTAAGGGTTTTGTCATCATCAAAACGGAAGAGATTGTTGACTCCACTAATTGATTTTGATGATAAGAAAAACAGTTAAGTATAATTTGAGGACTAATGATTTGCTTTGAGTGTGTTTTCAAATGGAAGGATGCTCACAAAATTTGAAGAAGCCCAATTATGTTGTAGAAGCAAGTTCGAATGGAATGATTGCACAAAACTAGACATGGACACTCAAAGAGTTGGTTGAATGGATGACCAAGGTAAATGAAGACATGTTCTAGCTCAAGTTCAGCAAATTCTGCATCTTTTTGATGATGTGTCAACTAAAGGAGTCGACACATGACTTGATGTGTCGACACATGAAGATGGTGTGTCGACTCAGACCGGCACGCAGCGAAATTTCAAATGGCACAGATGATATGTCGACACATGGACCTTATGTGTCAACTCAAAGTGTCAACACATGGATCAACACATCACCTAAGAATTTCAAACCACAGAACTTGCAGAAGTTGAAGGAACAGTTGATGTGTCGACACACGAACCTAATGTGTCGACTCTATGTGTTGACTCCACTAAGAATGTGTCAACTCAGCTAATTTTTTCAGAGAATCTGAATGGAATATTTTGAACTTGTATCGACTCAAGAAGAACATGTGTCAACTGGATGTGTCGACATATGAAAAGGAAGTGTCGACACATGGAGTTCTGACAACAGTAACGGCTAGTTTTTTCAAGTGCAGAACTCTCCCAAATGCCCTCCAACGGCTAGTTTTTCAAGTATAATGACTACATTTTCATTTTGGAGGCTTGGGAAGGTATATAAATGCTTCAAATCAAATCAAGACAACAACTATTCATTGTATTAAATATCCTTAAAGAGTTTAAAGAGAAAAGAAGAGAGAAGAGCCTTAACTTCTATTCTTTCAAAGCTCAACCACTGTCAAGCAAGAAGGAAGCCTTCCAAGCATTCAAAGCTATCAAGTGCATTAAAGATCATTCATTCTTGGGCATTCAAAAGACTTCAATAAGAGCAAAGCAACACTACTTCGAGCTATATCGACTTATTTGCTTTTTATTAAAAGCTTACATTGGTTCTTTATTTCCCTATCTTTTATCTTGTAAAAATTATTGGTTAGCCTATTGGAAAACCAAGTGAGGTTGTTGGTAAGCCATGAAATTCAATTAGGTTGGTGGTTAGCCCGTAAAACCACTAAGGTTCTTGGTTAGCCCAGAAAACCGAGGGAGGTTTTTGGTTAGCCTTGTGAAAACCAATTAGGTTGGTGGTTAGCCCGCAAAACCACTAAGGTTCTTGGTTAGCCCGTAAAACCAAGTGAGGTTGTGACTTGTGAGCCTTGTAAAAACAAGTCGGGTTTTGATTAGTGAGCACGGAAAACTAATCAGCTATAATCTTTGGATTATAGTGAATTCCCAAGAAGATCTTGGGGAGTAGATGTAGGTGCATTGTTGGCACCGAACCATTATAGATTGTTGTGTTTATGATTGCTTGTTTCTCCTTCCTTACTCATCTCCTTATTGCCTATTACTTTCTATTTCCACTGCACCTTTATATTAGAGCATTACACTTTAAATTCTAGTACCTTGTTGAATTGCAAATCTTGTCTTGTAAAGTTTGTTATTTGTTTAATTCAAGCTTAGCTTAAATTGTTAGAAACCCAATTCACCCCCCTCTTGGGTTGCTCACTGGGCAACAGAGTATTATTGTATCAAGTATCGATACCTAAAATGTAAGTGTCGACACCTAAAAATTAAGTGTGGATACCTACAGGACCAAGTGTCGACACCTGGAAGTCTAGTGTCGACTCACGGGTTCTGGAAGCTTCAACGGCTCTATTTTCTAAGTTGCAGATTTCATCTTTTGAAGCTCCCAACGGCTAGTTTTGATCCTCCAACGGTCTCAAACTATATTTTGAATGTTTTTGAAGTATTTAAGCTTCACCAAACTTATTCATGAAGCATTGAACTTCATTGAATACATAAGATAAATATTCCTTCAAGAATTCACTTTCAAAAGACAAAAAGGAGAGATTCCATTCAAAAAGCTTACAAGCCCATCTTCTCAACATTCCAAAAGTAGCTTTGAAGAGATTCCAAAGAGAAGTCAAATCAAGCAGTCAACAAGAACCTCAAAGCTTCCACATTCTACTCTTTGATGAGAGTTTGATTGTGCTTTTATTCTTGTATCTTTAACTTTATACTTTGTTGACCTAGCTTTCAAGGGGTTTTGAAATAGGTTGTTAAGGTTGTTGGTGAGCAAAAGGTACAAAACCAACTAGGGTTTTACTTATGAGCCTGAAAACAAAATAATAGTAAGATTGTTGGTGAGCCTAGGTGACAAAACAAACTTAGGTTTTGTCTTGTGAGCCTTGGAAAACAAGTTGGCTATAATCTTTGAAGAGATTATAGTGGAAATTTCCAAGAGAAACTTGGGGAGTGGACGTAGGTGCTTGGAGTGCACCGAACCACTATAAAACTTGGTGTTTGTATGTGATTGCTCTTTTTATTACTTGCACTTTGTTCTTTGCATTTAATTTATTGTTATCCACTGCATATCCATTAATGTTAATTCACTTTGCTCATAAACACTTCAAAGAACTACACATAATTGCTTAAATTTTTGAAAGATCCAATTCACCCCCCCTCTTGGGCTCCATTTCTGGGCAACAACCCACATCAGCGGGATCATTGCTCCCTTTGCCCAGAGCACTACCTCATCCTCTAGGCTCGAGAGTGGTGGGTATCTGATGTGGTGACATCTGCTGACATGGAGCACACTGGCGGCCACGACGGCTGGAGATCCACCACCCGGGTGTGGTGGCCTAGCGAAGAGATGAGGCTGGGCTCATTGGGTGAGCCCCCCATCTGAGGTCAGCCTTCCTGCCAAGATCAAGCTTCCAACCAAGGTCGAGCTCATTGGACGAGCCCCCCATCTGAGGTCAGCCTTGGTGCGGGCACCAGACTCAAAAGAAGACTTCAGGGCTCCATCTGGATCTCTGATTGACCTTGCCCGAAGAATTAGGATTTTCTGGTTTTGTAATAAGGGTTGACTTGGTTAATTCAATTTTAGTTGAGTCTGTATTTCCCTGCAATTTAAATTTTGTTGAGTCATGTTGACTCAGTTCAAGTCCTAGTAGTGGTCTAGGTCTTCTCTAGGGTGTCACATTTTCTCCCAAGCCCAAGCAAGTGGGTGCCACACTCCCAGCCACATGCCAAGTCCAGGAGGTGCCACAAATCCATCCCAGTGTCTTGGTCCCCACACCCAAGGGAGCAAGAAATTTTCTTGAAGCCAAAATCAAGGAGGCGCCCCATATGTACCTTAAAATGCCAAGCTAAAGCAGAAAAGAAGCATTTCTTGGGGAGCACTTCAAGGGGGCGCCCAATCCATGCCTAAAAAGCCCAAAGCAAAGCTGGGAAGAGCCATGACTTGAGGAGAAAGAAAAGGAGGTGTCCAAAAGAGTTGAGCCATGGAAGGAAAAAAATATTTTTTGAAGAGCAAAGCTAGGAGGTGCCACCTACTTACCATTTAAAGCTTTCAATCAACATTTATGGAACCTCATGGCTAGCCATAAGGGAAGGAATTGATTCTACAAACCTAATTTGAAGATCCATCCTATTAGTCCCACATGGGAAGATGTAAAACCCTGACCTCTTGTAAAGTCCTATAAAATAAACCTCTCTTGTAAGTTTTGAAGACATCTTATGAATGAATCCAATTTATGTGTGAGCAAACTTTGTGTTTCTCTCTTCCGCACTTGCATCCAGGTGTTGAGCTCCGTGAGGGAGTAAATCCGAGTTCCCCAGGAACCTTGAGGAGGTGTGAGATCTCCAACCCCAAAACCCTAGGTTAGCCACTTCACTTCCCGACCCTAGCCGCCCATCATCCTCTTCTCTCCACCAAACCCTAGCCTACCCCCATCTCTCACGGCCCCTCTCTCCAAGTATTGGCCGACCACTAGCATCCAGGTCCAGTTCGGCTGCTTCGAAGACAGAGCAAATCCCAGAGGAAGCCAAATCAGCATCCAGGAGAATCAGGCTTTCAGCAACATCAAGTTCTTCTATCTGGTAAGTCCTTCCTTGAGTATCTGGTTCCATAAATTATTATTCTTCTTTCCCAGATCTTGAGTTCAGAAGAAGCCAACTCTATCAAAGGACCAGTATTGGAGGATCCATTACGAAGGTATCCGAATCCGGGGATCCAACAATCTGCTGAAGAGAGTCCTTCCATTGAATTCTGTGAAGATCACTGCCTAGTCTGTAACCCTTCTCTTCTCTTTACTTCTGTCCTGTTGAAAGTTCAGAGCAAAACCCTAGGTCTGGGAGTTTCTCAACCCCCAGCGATCCTTTACTTCTGAACTACTCTGATAATCTTGTTCCTTTAAATTGTGCTTTCAATTATTACATAGTTTCTTTCAGTTTAGTTCAACTTTCCTTTGAGTCAAAGCCGGCTTCTAAAAAAAATTAAAAAAAAAAAGAATTAGTCTAATTTTACTTCCACATCGCATCATCTCTTCTTTCATTCTGCATCATTTTTGGTATCAGAGCTTTCGTACTGCATCATTTTTTGTATCAGAGCCCTGTCTAGGGTTTCTGACTTGCTTGCATGTTTTGAGTATCTCTCTTTTTTACTTTGTCTGCTCGAAGTAGACTCCTCAGGACGTCCGGTCCTAGGAATGAAGCAAGGTGCAAGCCTCCTCTTCCCATTCCATGGGGTGTTCCTAGGGCGTGTAGGGGATCCGCTGAGTTACAACTTCGTAGCAGGAATTGTAAATGGGGGAAGCGTTCTGTTTTTAGTCTATAACTATCCTATTGCAGGAATTTTTTCTCATTGCCGGTAACACCAAATTACATGATTTTTATTTTTCTGGAACCAGTATAATTGAAACTATTTTACATAATTTTACTGTAATTTATTGGTTTCTGTGAAATTTCTGAGAGTTAAATTATAGCAATTCTATTATCTGTATTTCTGCAATTCAGTTTTTTTTTTGAGTGATCATCTCCTAATCCATCTTAAGGGCAATTGAGCATCTAAGATAAGGGGAGGAGTTGATAACCTCTCCTTATCCCAAAACCACCTCCCATTCATTCGATCCTAAGCCTAATTTTAAAATTTATTAGACTTAATTTGCCCTAGTGGGCTAGGAACACCAACTGGTCAGGTCCAGCCTAGGGTTTAGTCAGTTTGTCTGGTTACTCTGTGTGTGCTTTGTACTCAGTGTCTAGAACGGTGATTCAGGGACTATGTCCCTAAGGGCTTGTGTGCTGGTCCACCTACCTGGCCAATCACTGATTGGTGTCTAGGATTGGCAATTAGGGACCTAACACTCCCCTTACACCTGCCTGGCTGAGTCCCGAGTTACTACAGGCTAGCTTGCCACTCTGATTGGGCATCTAGTTTGGGCTCTAGGTCTAGTTAGCCCGTAGTCGTTTTAGTCGAGTCTCATTTGGTGTGCTTGCTTGCATCATCATGTCCACCCGGAATGGAGTACCCTACCAACCTGGTCAAACCTAACCTGATTTAGAGGCAATGATTAGAACTCTTACCAAAAGTATGACCAAATTGAGTCAGGATATGACTGATACTGTTGCCCAGTTTAGAGACCGAGCTCAGGTACTTGAGAAGCCTAGGCACCGAAATTGGACCCCTGACTCAGAATTTGGTAGACCCCAACCTCAGCCATACATAGAGCCTAGGAGACCTTTATACAGGGATCCTGAACCTAATCATTGGAGGTTTGATTTAAGAGCCTATGACCATGATCTTGTCCCTAGGTCTAGCCCTAGGAGCCTATACCCATACTTGGTTGACTCAGAGAAGGGACCCATTAGGAACACCGAACCTTATGCACCCACTTTTGATGGAAGACAAGAGACATATATTAAGTGGGAAGAACAAATGGATCGGTATTTTGAGTGCACTAACATATCGGAATTAGGACAAGTTAGGTTGGCCAAAACCAAGTTCAGCAAACATGCTAGGTCGCATTAGTATGCTATTGAGCATGAGTGTTTTCAAAGAAAAGAGGAAATATATACTTGGAGAGATATGAGAAGTAAGTTGAGAGATAGGTACCTAGGTAGATCCTATGAGAAAAGACTTTTAGACCAATGGTACCAATTGCGACAAGGTAATAGGCCTGTGTCTAAATATATCGAGGACTTCCAGTGGTATGACATGAAATGCAATACCATTGAGACCGAAGCTCAGATCACATCGAGGTTTAGGGTTGGGTTACACCCAGACATTTATAGGAAGCTATGCCTTGAAAAGACTAATAAGTTAGACCGAGCCTACCAAGAAGCCCAAGACTATGAGTGGTCTTTAAGATATAACCAATCAAGTACTTTGGACTTAAAGCCAACCTCTACCAACTTGAGTCAAGTTCCGATTGATCTGACATCCGTAGTGAACCTGACTTTTGTTTGTCAATTCCCACTTGTGTCACCTCTTGACCAGAAGGATAACACTAAGAAGGAGTTAGGCATGGCCATCCCAAAATTAGTTGACCCGACCAGAGCCATACTTAAAGAGAAATCAAAGGAGAATAGATTAGAACCTTTCAGTGAGATTGAGGAAGAAATATATGAGCATGACAAAAGTTTGATAGATGAATAAGAAGAAGAAGAATTTGAGGATATCTCTCCCGATAATTCAATTAACCAACTCCTACCTAATGGGGTTATTGAGGGGACCCCTACCACCCAAGGAATTCAGGAGCTAACCCTAAGAGAAGACCCTTTTGAGGAAGTTCAAGAAGAGGAAATTACACCAAATGAAAGTTTAAGTGAGAATACCCCTGAACTCATTGAGGAATCCAAAGAAGACACCCCTGAGTCAAATCTGGTAGAGAAGTGTGAAGAAGGAAGGGGTTCACAAGAATTGCCCATTGAGAAGGTCCAAGAACAAGAAAAGGACAGTAGCTTAGAGGACTTTTTAGATAAACATTCCAAAGACCTTCCTGATAACCTTCCACCTTCTAGGAGCACCCAGCCTATCCTAGAACTTGCACTTGTAGACCCTCCTAGAGCAAATCATGAGGTTTGGATGAGTGCACCTATAGAACAATGTCCTCATTTTAAGGTCATCCTGAATAACCAAAGTTTGTTTCTTGTTTCCGATAAGCCACCTCAAAACTCTGATTCTTATTTCCTACCCTTCCCTGAATCTTCTCATGTTTCTAGAGCTATGGGATAACACTTTACTGAGATCTCTAGGTTGCAAGACTCCTTAGAACCTATTAGGTTTGCCACCTACTTCTGGAAGACCTTATGGCACCTACTAGTAATCCATAATAAGTTTTCATGCTTTGCATGCCCTCCTCCGACCCAAGGTCAAACCTAGAGAGCCTTAGTTTGATTGATTTAGACCTAGGGTGCTTTTGGAATAAAGTCCATTCTTTAGGAATGCGTCGTCAGTCTAGTTTAGTTTTTCTTAACCCTTTACTAGGCTTTGGCTCAGATTTTGGTTTGATTGAGAGCACCAGGAATTGGGATTTGTATTTTGTCTAGGGCTGAAATTGCATTCAATGTTTCGATCAATAGGTCTATAGGCTAGAGTCCCTTTGAAATTGTTCATGGATACAAGCCTCACACACCACTTGATATGATTTCACTATTAGCCCACACACACAAGTCTCTTGATGCACTTGCATAGCATGTAAAGGACTTGCATAAAGAAATTCATGCCAAAATAACTTTAAGTAATGAAACTTATAAGAAGTTGGCTGATTCTCAAAGACGAGTCAAAACTTTTGTTGAGAGAGACTATGTAATGATTAGATTAAGGCCTGAGCGATTTTTTCCTGGAACAGTTAGAAAGTTACATGCAAAAGGAGTTGGACCATTTAGAGTAGTGAAGAGAGTAGGATCCAATGCCTATGTGCTCGAGTTGCCTCCAGAACTTAGGCAATATCTCTACTTTCAACATTACAGACTTAGTAGAGTATAGGGAGCCAGCTGTGATTCCTAGTAAGCCTTTGAAACCTAATCCTGTTATTGAGAGTGATCCCGACCCTGTGTGTCCACCAACAAACTAGCTTGTGAGGAAAGAGCAAATTGAAAAGATCCTGGATGATCAGGTTATCTCTACTCGTAATCGAGGATACCGAAGATACCTGGTTCGCTGGAAAGGAAGGCCAGATTCTGATGACTCTTGGATCGCCCAAGAAGAATTACAAGAATTGGGCCCAGACCTCTTGGAGAGATACCAGAGCCAACCTGATCCATACTCGACAGGGTCGAGTTCCTCCCACCCCGGGAGAATTGGTGCGGGCACCAGACTCAGAAGAAGACTTCAGGGCTCCATCTGGATCTCTGATTGACCTTGCCCGAAGAATTATGGTTTTCTGATTTTGTAATAAGGGTTGACTTGGTCAACTCAATTTTAGTTGAGTCTGTATTTCCCTGAAATTTAAATTTTGTTGAGTCATGTTGACTCAGTTCAAGTCCTAGTAGTGGTCTAGGTCTTCTCCAGGGTGTCACATTTTCTCCCAAGCCCAAGCAAGTGGGCGCCACACTCCCAGCCACACTCTCAGCCACACGCCAAGTCTAGGAGGTGCCACAAAACCATCCTAATGTCTTGGTCCCCACACCCAAGGGAGCAAGAAATTTTTTTGAAGCCAAAATCAAGTAGGCGCCCCATATGTACCTTAAAAGGCCAAGCTAAAAGAGGAAAGAAGCATTTCTTGGGGAGCACTTCAAGGGGGCGCCCAATCCATGCCTAAAAAGCCAAAAGCAAAGTTGGGAAGAGCCATGACTTGGGGAGAAAGAAAAGGAGGTGTCCAAAAGAGTTGAGCCATGGAAGGAAAAAAATATTTCTTGAAGAGCAAAGCTAGGAGGTGCCACCTACTTACCATTTGAAGCTTTCAATCAATATTTATGGAACCTCTTGGCCGGCCATATGGGAAGGAATTGATTCTACAAACCTAATTTGAAGATCCATCCTATTAGTCCCACATGGGAAGATGTAAAACCCTGACCTCTTGTAAAGTCCTATAAAATAAACCCCTCTTGTAAGTTTTGAAGACATCTGATAAATGAATCCAATTTATGTGTGAGCAAACTTTGTGTTTCTCTCTTCCGCACTTGCATCCAGGTGTTGAGCTCAGTGAGGGAGTAAATCCGGGTTCCCCAGGAACCTTGAGGAGGTGTGAGATCTGCAACCCCAAAACCCTAGGTTAGCCACTTCACTTCCAAACCCTAGCCGCCCATCATCCTCTTCTCTCCACCAAACCCTAGCCTACCCCCATCTCTCACGGCCCCTCTCTCCAAGTAGAGGCCGACCACCAGCATCCAGGTCCAGTTTGGCTGCTTCGGAGATAGAGCAAATCCCAGAGGAAGCTAGATCAGCATCTAGGAGAATCAGGCTTTTAGCAACATCAAGTTCTTCTATCTGGTAAATCCTTCCTTGAGTATCTGGTTCCTTAAATTGTTCTTCTTCTTTCCCAGATCTTGAGTTCAGAAGAAGCCAACTCTGTCAAAGGACCAGTATTGGAGGATCCATTATGAAGGTATCCGAATCTGGGGATCCAACAATCTGCTCAAGAGTCCTTCCACTGAATTCTGTGAAGATCACTGCCTGGTCTGTAACCCTTCTCTTCTCTTTACTTCTGTCCTATTGAAAGTTCAGAGCGAAACCCTAGGTCTGGGAGTTTCTCAACCCCCAGCGATCCTTTACTTCTGAACTACTCTGATAATCTAGTTCCTTTAAATTGTGCTTTCAATTATTACATAGTTTCTTTCAATTTAGTTCAACTTTCCTTTGAGTAAAAGCCGGCTTCTAAAAAAAAAAAAAAAAAAAAAAAGAATTAGTCTACTTTTACTTCTGCATCGCATCATCTCTTCTTTCGTTCTGCATCATTTTTGGTATCAGAGCTTTCGTACTGCATCAAGCCTCCCTGCCAAGATCAAGCTCCTAGCCAAGGTTGGGCTCATTGGACGAGCCCCCCATCTAAGGTCAAGCTCCCAGCCAAGGCCAAGCTCATTGGGCGAGCCCCCCCATCTGAGGTCAAGCTTCCAACCGAAGCCACGCTCACGACGTGCACCACTGTCCGAGGTCAGCTCCCGACCAGGGCCATGCTTGTGTCCCAAGGCGAAGTCCCAGGCATGGAATTCCCACCCAAAAGTAGATATTCAAATCAAGCCACAGTAAAAGCCTGGCCACTCGTAACCTTTTACAGGCAGTGCCAGCCGTACCATTAATGACTAGCCACCACCATGGCACGATACCCGGAGCTTTCCTAAGAGAGGAATCCAGCCAAGGCCCTAGGACCTCAACACTTGGGCGGTCCCTCCTGAAATAGAAACACCCCTCCAATAAGGTGCAAGGGAGAAGAAAGAATGCAGGGGGGGAAGGTTTTTCTTCCAGATTTTCTACCAAGGGGAAGGGAGAACTTCTAGAGCCTCGAGAGGTTCATAGGGGCTCCCTGAGACCCCTTCTTGGAGAGAACCTCGGCCCCACCTCTGGAGAGGAGGAAAGTAAGGAAGGTAAGAATGTGGGGGAAGGTGAGGGAGTGGTAAGTCCCCGTTCCCTACTCTAGATCCCTACTCTTTCCATTCCCTTTACATTTCTGTCTAGCATGTACCCCCCCGAGGGACGGGTTGGTGCGGGCACCAGACTCAGAAGAAGACTTCAGAGCTCCATCTGGATCTCTGATTGACCTTGCTCGAAGAATTAGGATTTTCTGATTTTGTAATAAGGGTTGACCTGATCAACTCAATTTTGAGTTTGTAATTTTGTCATTTCAATTTTTGTTGGGTCATGTTGACTTAGTCCAAGTCCAAGGCCCAGGTAGGTGTCATTCCCTTTGCCATAGGGCACCATATTTTCCAGCTACAAGTGGGTGCCATACTCCCTGCCACATCTCCATCCAGTGTACCTTGGTCCCCATGCCTCAAGTAAGCAGGTTCTTTTTTCTTGCACCACTTGGGGGAGAAATCCATCAAGATACCTCAATCCAAGGAGGATCCAACTTCTTTCCAGATAAACCCGAGCCAGGATGGCAAGAATTTTTCTTAAAGAGAGGATCAAGGAGGTGCCCCACAATGTTCCATAAAAATCCAAGTTATAAAAGGGAAGAGAGCATGTCTTGGGGAGAAAATCAAGGAGGCACCCAAAAGTTTCCAAAAGTGCCAAAGCCATGAAAGGAAGAAGCCTAAACTTGTGGAGCAAGACTAGGAGGTGTCCAAAAGAGCCAAACCATGAAGGGAAAATCCTTGATTCATGGAGAGATACTAGGAGACACCCCCATAACCTGCCATTTGGAGCTGATTTTCAAGTTTTCTTGGAGTTTTTGGGCTGCCCACTCATGGAAGGAGTCTTGGGAAGAGAATTTGATGCCTAAAGTGTGGGTTAGTCCTATTAGTCCCACATGGGAAATGTATAAAATTTTATTTCTTTGTTATGTCTATATATTCAACTCTATGTAACTCTTGAATTTAAAATGATGAATGAAATCAATTTCTTTGTGAGCAACTTTGTGTTTCTCTCTTCCGCACTTGTATTCAAGTGTTGAGCTCCATGAGGGAGTAAATCCGAGTTCCCTAGGAACCTTGAGGAGGTGTGAGATCTCCAACCCCAAAACTCTAGCTTAGTCCACCCATCTCTACTCCACCACCACCAAACCCTAATTTTCCATCTACATCCCATGGCCCCTCTCTTCCACATAGAGGTCGGCCACCAGCATCCAGGTTCAGATCAACTATTTCAACTACAGAGCAAGTTCAAAGAAGAGTCAGATCAGTATCAAGATCTCCGGAACTTCTACATCCAACAATCTTCATTAAGTCCTCAGGTCAGTATCTTTCTTTGAGTTTCTGGTTCTTTTTTTCTTTTGTTCTTCTTCTTCCAGATCCTGAGTTCGAGAAGGAGGCCAACCATGCCATAGGACTACAATCCGAGGATCCATTGCGAAGATACCCCGTCTCCAAGGATCCTACAATCTGCTCGAGAGTGTCCTCCAATTGAAGCAACGAAAGATATCACTGCTAGTTAACAAGAACCTTCCCTTCTCACTTTGTCTGTTTCGTTGAAACTCAGAGCAAACCTTAGATCTGGGGGTTTCTCAATCCCCAGCGATCCTACTTTTGAGTTACTCTGATAATCCACTCCTTTTAATTGTGCTCTCTGTCATTTCTTAGTTTCTTTCAACATTAGTTTATCTTTCCTTTGAGTCAAACCCGACTTCTGAAAATATATTAAAAAAAAAATACATTAATTTTAATTTACTTCTGCATCGCATCATCTTTTTTGGTCTGCATCATTTTTGGTATCAGAGCTTTCGTTCTGCATCATTTTTGGTATCAGAGCTTTCGTTCTGCATCATTTTGGTATCAGAGCACAGTCTAGGGTTTCTGTTTTGCTTGCTTGTTTTAAGTCTCTCTCCTTTTACTTTGTCTGCTCGAAGTAGACTCCCCAGGACGTCCGGTCCTAGGAACGAAGCGAGGTGCAAACCTCCTCTTCCCATTCCACAGGGTGTTCCTAGGGCGTGTAGGGGATCCGTTGGGTTACAACTTCGTAGCAGGAATTGTAAACAGGGGAAGCACCCTATTTTCAGTCTGTAACTACCCTGTTGCATGAATTGTTTCTCAGTGCAAGTAACTTTAAATTGTATGATTTTTATTTTGCTGGAACCAGTATAATTGAAGCTATTTTACATAATTTTTCTGTAATTTATTGGTTTCCGTGAAATCTTTGAGAGTTAAATTACTGCAACTCTATTTTTGTGTTCTGCAATGCAATTATTTTGAGTGAACATCTCCTAATTCATCCTAAAGGCATTTGAGCATCTAAGATAAGGGGAGGAGTTGATAACCTCTCCTTAGCCCAAAACCACCACCCACTCATTCGATCCTAAGCCTAATTTTAAAATTTATTAGACTTAATTTGCCCTAGTGGGCTAGGGATATCAACAAGTCGGGTCAAGGCTAGTGTTGAGTCAGTTTGTCTAGTTACTCTATGTGTGCTTTGTACTCAGTGTCTAGAATGGTGGTTCAGGGACTACGTCCCGAAGGGCTTGTGTGCTGGTTCGCCTACTTGGCCAATCACTGATTGGTGTCTAGGATTGGCAATTAGGGACCTAACACTCCCCTTACACCTGCCTGGCTGAGTCCCGAGTTACTACAGGCCAGCTTGCCAGTCTGATTGGGCATCTAGTTTGGGCTCTAGGTCTAGTTAGCCCGTAGTCGATTCAATTGAGTCTCATTTTGTGTGTTTGCTTGTATCATCATGTCTACCCGGAATGGAGTACCCTACCAACCTGGTCAAACCCAACCTGATTTAGAGGCCATGGTTAGAGCTCTTACTGAAAGTATGAACAAATTGAGCCAGGATTTGACTGCTACTATTACCCAGTGTAAAGAACAAGTCCATGAGAATTTTACCCAGCTTAGGGATCAAGTCCAAGTACTTGAGAAACGTAGACATCAAAATTGGATCCCTGATCCAAAATTTAATAGGCCCCAACCTCATCCATGCCAGGAGCCTAGGAGGACCTTATACCATGATCCCGAGCATAACCTTAGGAAGCCTAACCATGATATCTATAATGTGGATCGTGTCTACGAGAGGTCCTTACAATATTCTAGACCAGTCACTCAACAACCCAAGTCTTCTAGATCAAACCATTTAGATCCACACCCATGCCCAAGTAAGGTCTCTACTAGCTTGATAACTAGTGTGACCCAGGTTCCTATATCGCAAGAATGTTGGTTTTGTGGAGAAAGAGGCCATAAATCTAGTCAGTGCCCATGCATAGGACTGGCTTGTGCATAGCTAAGTGGTAAGAATCCTAAGGATGACATTAATGAGGGAGAACCCAAGCCTACCAATGAGGAAGAAAGGTTAGTTATGACAAGCCCAGAATCAGTTGACCCGATTACCACTGACCCGAAACCCATTGAAGATGGCATCGAGGAAGTATATGATGCTGGCTTGAGTCTTGTTGATGAATATGAGGGGGAAGAACTTGAAGAATGTTACATCGATACTATTGGTTCCTTACCTGAGGAGACCTTGGAAAGCAACCAAGTGGTAGGACCTAGTTCAGAAATTCAAGAGATTTGTGAGAACAAGGTTCCTTTAGTCAAATACCCCCAGGAAGAACTCATAGTGTTAGCCCGAGATATCAGTGCATATCCTCTAATGATAGTCATTCCGCAAGTACCAATTGAAGATCTTTGCACTAAACTGTTTAAGTTTGCCCACCCTATGGTAGATCCTCTCCTTAGGATGACTGAATCAAGCCTCTTACAATTGGACCTTGTCCCATGCTCAGCCACTAAGGTCTCTCCCGTAATCTCAGTTGAACATCCTTTTCTTGAGCGGATTGATTCACCCAGTCCTGTAGAAGTCCTCCTTATGGCCCCAGACCCCTTCCTTCGCATGACTGACCTACCCTTCTATAGAGTATACCTTTCCGCACCCATAGGTCAAATTTCAAGTCTTGAGGTCATCATCCATAGGCCCTCCCATGAATCATTCTCTAATCCAGTTCTTGAGAAAGTGGATCATTATTTGCTTAGAGAACAAACCTTAACTATTGCAATCACATGTCCTAGGCTACTTCCTGAACCATCTCTTGATCCATTCCTGGGAGTAGCAAACTTTTCCTTTCGTAAGGATGACCAGTTGACACTCATAGATCACCATTCAAACCTTCAGGTCACCACCTTTAGTCAACAGGTAATTCGAGACTCCACCTCATATCTCCTCCCTTTCTCTAGGACTTCCAATGCTTCTTATACCATCCACGTATACTTTGTCGAAGCCTTTAGAGTGAACCACGTGTCAGAACCTATTAGGTTTGCCACCTACTTCTGGAAGACCTTATGGCACCTACTAGGCATCCATAATAAGTTTTCATGCTCTGCATGCCCTCCTCCGACCCAAGGTCAAACCTAGAGAGCCTTAGTTTGTTAGGTTTAGACCTAGGGTTCCTTTGTAATAAAGTCCATTCTTTAGGAATGTGTCGTCAGTCTAGTTTAGTTTTCTTGACCCTTTACTAGGCTTTGGCTCAGATTTTGGTTTGATTGAGAGCACCAGGAATTGGGATTTGTATTTTGTCCAGGGCTGAAATTACATTCAATGTTTCGATCAATAGGTCTATATGCTAGAGTCCCTTTGAAATTGTTCATGGATACAAGCCTCACACACCACTTGATCTGATTTCACTATTAGCCCACACACACAAGTCTCTTGATGCACTAGCATAGCATGTAAAGGACTTGCATAAAGAAATTCATGCCAAAATAACTTTAAGTAATGAAACTTATAAGAAGTTGGCTGATTCTCAAAGACGAGTCAAAACTTTTGTTGAGAGAGATTATGTAATGATTAGGTTAAGGCCTGAGCGATTTTCTCCTGGAACCATTAGAATGTTACATGCTAGAGGAGCTGGACCATTTAGAGTAGTGAAGAGAGTAGGATCCAATGCCTATGTACTCGAGTTGCCTCCAGAACTAGGCAATAGCTCTACTTTCAACATTACAGACCTAGTAGAGTACAGGGAGCCAGCTGTGATTCCCAGTGAGCCTTCTGAACCTAATCCTGTTATTGAGAGTGATCCCGACCCTGTGTGTCCACCAACAAACTGGCCTGTGAGGAAAGAGCAGATTGAAAAGATCCTGGATGATCAGGTTATCTCTACTCGTAATCGAGGATACCAAAGATACTTGGTCCGTTGGCAAGGAAGGCCAGACTCTGATGACTCTTGGATCTCCCAAGAAGAACTACAAGATTTGGATCCGGACCTCTTGGAGAGATACCAGAGCCAACTTGAGCCTTACTCGACAAGGTCGAGTTCCTCCCACCCCGGGAGAATTGGTGCGGGCACCAGACTCAGAAGATGACTTCAGGGCTCCATCTGGATCTCTGATTGACCTTGCCCGAAGAATTAGGGTTTTCTGGTTTTGTAATAAGGGTTGACCTGATCAACTCAATTTTTAGTCTGTAATTTTGTCATTTCAATTTTTGTTGGGTCATGTTGACTCAGTCCAAGTCCAAGGCCCAGGTAGGTGTCATTCCCTTTGCCATAGGGCACCATATTTTCCAGCTACAAGTGGGTGCCACACTCCCTGCCACATCTCCATCCAGTGTACCTTGGTCCCCATGCCTCAAGTAAGCAGGTTCTTTTTTCTTGCACCACTTGGGGGAGAAATCCATCAAGACACCTCAATCCAAAGAGGAGCCAACTTCTTTCCAGATAAACTCAAGCCAGGATGGCAAGAATTTTTCTTGAAGAGAGAATCAAGGAGGTGCCCCATAATGTTCCATAAAAATCCAAGTTATAAAAAGGGAAGAGAGCATGTCTTGGGGAGAAAATCAAGGAGGCACCCAAAAGTTTCCAAAAGTGCCAAAGCCATGAAAGGAAGAAGCCTAAACTTGTGGAGCAAGACTAGGAGGTGTCCAAAAGAGCCAAACCATGAAGGGAAAATCCTTGATTCATGGAGAGATACTAGGAGACAACCCCATAACCTGCCATTTGGAGCTGATTTTCAAGTTTTCTTGGAGTTTTTGTGCTGCCCACTCATGGAAGGAGTCTTGGGAAGAGAATTTGATGCCTAAAGTGTGGGTTAGTCCTATTAGTCCCACATGGGAAATGTATAAAATTTTATTTCTTTGTTATGTCTATATATTCAACTCTATGTAACTCTTGAATTTAAAATGATGAATGAAATCAATTTCTTTGTGAGCAACTTTATGTTTCTCTCTTCCGCACTTGTATTCAAGTGTTGAGCTCCGTGAGGGAGTAAATCCGGGTTCCCTAGGAACCTTGAGGAGGTGTGAGATCTCCAACCCCAAAACTCTAGCTTAGTCCACCCATCTCTACTCCACCACCACCAAACCCTAATTTTCCATCTACATCCCACGGCCCCTCTCTTCCACATAGAGGCTGGCCACCAGCATCCAGGTTCAGATCAACTATTTCAACTACAGAGCAAGTTCAAAAAAGAGTCAGATCAGTATCAAGATCTCCGGAACTTCTACATCCAACAATCTTCATTAAGTCCTCAGCTCAGTGTCTTTCTTAGAGTTTCTGGTTCTTTTTTTCTTTTGTTCTTCTTCTTCCAGATCCTGAGTTCGAGAAGGAGGCCAACCTTGCCATAGGGCTACAATCCGAGGATCCATTGCGAAGATACCCCATCTCCAAGGATCCTACAATCTGCTCGAGAGTGTCCTCCAATTGAAGCAACGAGAGATATCACTGCTAGTTAACAAGAACCTTCCCTTCTCACTTTATCTGTTTCGTTGAAACTCAGAGCAAACCCTAGATCTGGGGGTTTCTCAATCCCCAGCGATCCTACTTTTGAGTTACTCTGATAATCCACTCCTTTTAATTGTGCTCTCTGTCATTTCTTAGTTTCTTTGAACATTAGTTTATCTTTCCTTTGAGTCAAAGCCGACTTCTGAAAATATATTAAAAAATATATATATATTAATTTTAATTTACTTCCGCATCACATCATCTTTTTTGTTCTGCATCATTTTTGGTATCAGAGCTTTCGTTCTGCATCATTTTTGGTATCAGAGCTTTCGTTCTGCATCATGGGTCCCCCGAGCCCTACATCACGGAGGTCTCTTCTATTCACCTCGATCATCCCATTGACTTGATCATCAGAGTGTCCTCACCAAAATCCACGGCCCCATGTCTCCCCTATTTTGTAGGAAGGAAGAGAGGATGCACGCGACTGGGGAGGAGGAATGCCCCAACGCGACCGAGCTGCAGGCCATGGCAATCTTGGTGGCAACACCTTCTACTGGCCTGGTAAGAGGTGGGGTGGTGGGAGGCTCCCCCTGCTTATCACAGGGTCCTAATTAAAAACCACTAGTCTGCTTAGGGTGTTTGCCTCTAGACCTCTAGCCTTAGACACCAGCTTCCAATAATAAGTGGAGGGTTGAGTGCACTAGTTTTCCTACAAGACTTGAACCCGACCTGTTGGTGTCCCTAAATCAATTAGGTTTCTAATTAATTATAGTTAAGCTTGGGTTTGTATGCAGGTGATTATTTTAGGCCCAGGATAGGTGATAAAATCCTGTCCTGATCTGATAGAGTAGTGCTGCCCTTAGATTAGGTTTTTGCAAGATGACGCACACTCGATGAAACCCTAATGCAGTCTAAAATTCAGAAAAAAAAAAGAAATTTTTTTTTATTTGTTTCATGAGGTGGCAAACTTAATTCTAAGTTGATTAGGTGAACAAATAAAATTGTCTTGGGTTGGGGGTGTTTTGGATGTAAATTAATTTCAGCCTAGGTTAACATGCAGAAATTTCAGCAAGCTATCTTTTTTGTCAGGGTTTTTATATATGCAGATTGTTTTGGTTTTTATAATCTGTAAAATCAGGAAAAAATAGCATTAAATAAGAGGACAAATCAGAGACTAATCAGTGAAAAAATCATACAAAAACAGCAAGGTTATGATGAAAAACTAGACCTATATTTGGACTCCCAATTTAGAATCCAGAAGTGCAGAAATTTCAGCAAATAGTTAGGGTTTTGTATTACAGATTTTTTTTGAATGTTTTTAAATATGAAAAATTCAAAAAAAAATCATAGAAAAATAGAGGGCTAAAAAGAGACTAATTACTATAAAAATAATAGAAAAACAGGAAAAGTTTGATGGGTAATTGGACCTATATTTAGACCACTATAAAAATCAGAGAAAAACAAGAAATGTTTTGAGTTTTTTTGTCAGGGTTTTATTTTAGGTCGATTTTCCTCTATTTTCATATCTGAGAAAATTACTCTAAAATTAAAGAAAAATAGAGGACTAAATAGAGGTTAATTGACATGAAAATCAGGAAAAAATAGTAATGTTTGGATGGGGAATTAGCCCTAGGTTTTGATGCATATGCAGATTTCAGCATGCAGATTTTTTTTCTAACAATGCAAGACATGTCCTAAACTAGCTCTGATACCAAAAATGATGGGGAACAAACTCTAACTAATGATGCATTCAGAGGACGACATGAAAAGGATCATCATAAAGGAAAAAATCAAATTATTATGAACAACGATTTTCAGATTTTTATTTTTTGTTTGATTCCCGAAAGCTAGTCAAGATTAGGTTAGGGTTTCATGCAATAGTTAAAGTCCTACCCACATGCTAGAAACATTCAAAGAAATAAAGAAAAATCAAAATCCTAGGACAAAGAAATCCTATTAGGTACATGTTCAATCTTCAAAACTCAGAGAAAGTGAGATGGGATGACTTAGTTTTACCTAGCAATGATGTTCTTGAAGCCATAGAAGTGATCACTCCGCTCGGATCGGTGCCTGGACGAAGAGGTCGCTTTCCCATGGATCCACCGACTTTTTATCATATTGGTTTAGGGGCAAGCAGGACCTCATCCAAGGCCCGTTTCTCCTGAGGGATCCTACAAATGGTACAAGTTAGGCATGGGGATTATAGGAAAAATAATAAACAGGATGAAAAAAAGAGATCTAGCAGAAAAGTAGGCTACAGGAGGCTGGAGGCCTTGGATGGTACTAAGGGTGTCTGGATCTTGAGTGGGGCAACCTGGGGGTGATAGGAGGATGCCTGAGAGTTTCCTTGGGTGGTGGCCTAGAGGGGAAGAGGTGGGTTGGCATTAGGGTCTGTGGAGGAGTGAAGGGGGCGACTGAGAAGAAGGTTATGGGGTGGCTTGGAAGGCTAAATGAAGATGGCATCCAAGGGATTCTTGAGGGCTGATGGTGGGTGGCCAAGGTAAGTTAGGTGGTGCTCACACCAGGATCAGAAGGAGGCTCAACTTTATCCAAGATTCAATTTGGCTATATGAACCTAACATTTTGTGTTGAGTCAGTTATTATGAGTCTGTTATTTTCACTAAGTCTTGTGTTAGTCATTTATATTTGCATTAAGTCCTGTAGACCTTTTGGGTCAGAAGTTCGTTTGAAGTCTATGTAAGTTTGCGTCAATTATATTAGCCATTTAGTCTAGTTGAGTCAAGCATTCAAGAAGGTCAAGATTGAACCAAGCCTATTTGAGTCAAGCATTCTAGAAGACCAGCATCAAAAGACCCAAATAGTGGATCTTGGAACTTGACCAAAAGAAGGAAGAGGGCTACTTCATTCCAGCAAGGAGCCACCAAGAAAAGAAGGAACCACCAAAAGGGACTTACCTATGGCACCATTTCATCCACCATATAAGAAGGTCCCCACATGCCACATGGAAGATTTAAAATTCAATTGAAGAAGTTAGGAGGTTCCACAACTTCCTCCCCTTTTCATGCATGTAATCTCTCTCTTTTTGAATTTGAAAGGGAGCTTGGGAAGTCTATAAAAAGACTCCTAATCCTCTTGTAATGGATATTGATGAATGAAAGTTTTCTTGAAAAAAGTCTTGCCTTCCTTTGCTTTTTGTATTGCCACTCCGAGAGGGAGAAGGGTGTGAGGCCCATCCAACCAATCTTCCAAGCCTAATCCCCCATCAAATCCTAGGCACTAATGATGCGGGACAGAGATCGGGGATGGATCGTCGGCGAGCATAAAAGTCATCAGGGATTAGGGCTTGCTTGAAAGAAGAAAGAAGAGGGTGAAAGGTTTAGAAAGATAACTGGGGTTCATACAGATTCCCCTAGAAGAACAAGCACATAGCAAAGGGGCTCACATAGATGCCCTAAGGATCACACAGATATCCTGAAAAGAGGGAGAAGGGATCACACAAATACCCTTAGGAACAATAGGGATCATACAGATACCCTTCATACAGAATAACAGGGATCACACAGATATCCTATGACACAGAACCACAGGGATCACATAGATACCCTAGGATCACACAGATCCTTCACACAGACTTAAGAAATTTTGTTCATCCATGGCATTCAAAAATACAAGAGGGGGTGGGGTTTTTATAGATTCACCCCAGGGTACAAGACATGAGGGTGAGGAAACCCTGACTTATGGGTCAAGAAACCCTGGTGGACTTGGTCAATAGTGGGCCTTTGTCTTGGACTAGAGCTCTCTCTTGTGGGCTTGGAGACATGTAAGGGCACAAATGCATGGAATCAAGTTCTAATTGGGGAGGGCCTAGTGAATCTCCGGGTATGCTTACTCTCCTCTTGGATCTTGACATGAATGCAAATTACAGGACTCGATCTAACTCACTTGATTGGACTAAAAATAACTGGACTCGACTAAATAGACTTAACTAGACTCAAAATAAAATATACTAG
Organism: Areca catechu; assembly: GCA_021397845.1. Taxonomy (NCBI): domain Eukaryota; kingdom Viridiplantae; phylum Streptophyta; class Magnoliopsida; order Arecales; family Arecaceae; genus Areca; species Areca catechu. The sequence continues at coordinate 139,420,637 of CM038039.1, read as the reverse complement.
ACTCGGGTCCCCATCAACCAAGATCTTCCTCCAAGTTTCTACCAAGCTTCTTCCAATCAAGCTCCAAGCCACCCTATTTCCCCCATCTCTCCATCTCAGCTCTTAATCCTTCTCATTTTCCTTATTTCTTCAATCTTTAAAGAATTCTGATCTCTTGTGTGCAAGATCCTTGAAGGTGCCAATCCAAGGAAGAGGTTGCTCTTGCCCTAGGAACCATCTACAAAGGATTCTCCAATCAGGGGAAGTGCAAATTTCTTCATCAAGGTGCCAGATCTAGAGTGGAGAACACCAGCTACATCAAAGGAGATCAACTCACTACCAGGTACACACCCCCTTCTCTTGATCTATCTTTATTGAAGGTCTGTAGTCCTAATCTCGAAGTGTTTCTCAATCCTTCTAGATCCTGCTTTCTTTTCTCTTGATATATCTAAACTACTTGCAGGATATTTCTTCTCTTCTTGTAGTCTTTATTAGATATGTTCTTAATCTTTTACGGGAAGAAAATCATATTAAAAATCTGATTTATTGCTTAACTTTAACATCTAGATTGCATGCATCATGGTTTCCCATCATTTTTGGTATTAGAGCATGTTGATTAGGGCTAGTTTTTTATGCTTATTGCTAAAACTTTCTGCAACCCAAAAATCTGCATCAGTCTGAACTTCATCAACACTGAAACCCTATTGGACTTAATAGTTTGAGACTGATCTTATTTTTCTATCAATCATCAATAAGTCTACTATTAGAGCCTAAAATTTCATGTTAAAAACACAAAAAAGTATTTTCCTATAATTTTCTTTTGTTTCTGCTGCACCGTGAAATTTCTGTAGCTAGGTTTTCTTGTTTGCTAGTTCTTCACCTCTCCATCAACACTTATTACATTTTATTTGTGCTAATATACACCAAACCTGCACTTCATTCTTAGATCTGAAAACCTACACTTCAAAAAAAAAAAGAAAAAGAGGAGCATCAATCAACTTGTTAAAGCTTGTGAAACTTGTTTGTGCGTTCATCTTCAATCTATCTAAGGGCCATCACTATCTAATATAAGGTGAGGATTTCATCACCTCTCATTAGCCCACAAACCACCAAGCCCAAATTGCATGAACCCAAGCCTTAATCATAAAAATCAAGTAGACCTAATTTGCTTTGCTCTAGTGAGCTAGGGACACCGACGAGTCTGATTCAATGTATAGTGGGAAAGCTGGTGCAATCAACTCATTGGTTATTTCTTAAAACTGGTGTCTAAGGATAGGGGTTAAAAGGCAAATGCCCTAAGCAGTTCCAGTGGTTTTTAATTAGGACCCAGCAAGAGCTGGGAGAGCCTCCCACAAACCCACCTCTTACCTGGCCAGTGGATTGACTAACTGGTGAATTGACTGTAAAGTTAGCTAACTCATTCTACATTGGATTTCTAGGTCTAGGAGCCCTAGAAAGATTAGGTGTTGATTGAGTCGTGTACTACATGACCAATAGAGCATGGACCCAGTATCACCCAAACCCATCCAGCTCAGCCATGGAGTCCAACTTTGAGTCCACCCTGAAAGCCCTTATTGAGCAAATTGCCCACATGAACACCAACATGAACAAAAGGTTCAACCAGGTTGAAACAAGGGTAGAAGCCCATATGGCCCATGCTAAATTCAAATCCCCTAGGCCCGATCCCTTTAATCCAAGAGCCCATCATCATGATCTCACCCCTGAGTATAGCCCCAGAAGCCCATACCCATACTTGGTTGACTCAGAGGAATGACCCATTAGTATCACCCAACCTTATGCACCCACTTTTGATGGAAGTCTAAATCCTGAGGTGTATATTGATTAGGAGGAGAGCATGGATTACTATTTTGAGTACACTAAGATGTCGGAGTTAGGAAAAGTTAGATTGGACACATGTAGGTTAACCCGACATGCTAAGTGGCAATGGGAAGGTATTGAGGACCAATGTTATTTGAGAGGAGATTAGATAAGTACCTAGAAATTCATGAGAAGTAAGTTGAGAGAAAAGTACCTAGGTCAATTTTATGATCAAAGACTTTTAGGCCAATGGTACAGATTGAGACAAAATAATAAAACTGTGTCTGAGTACATTGACAAATTTAATGAGTTTATCAAGAGATGTAACACAGTTGAGTCTGAGGCTATGATCATATCGAGGTTTCGAGCTGGCCTACATAGGAACATCCAGTGGGAACTGTTTCAATGGCAAATTTAGGACCTAGAGGATGCCTATCACATAGCTAAGGAATTCGAGTCATATCAGAGGGAACTCATGATCAGTCAATCTAAGTCTAACAAGGTTAATCCCCATGAACCTAAGCTCAAACCTAGCCGACTTCCTTTAAACCAGCCAAATCCCATTGTCCCTAGCCAAACCCTAGGACATAGTCAGGTATGTCCGAGCCAACCAAACCCGAGCCAACTCGATCTGAGCCGACCCGAGCCCAATAAACCACTAGTTCCCATGAATGATAGGAGTGATGACCCTGAAGTATAAATTGATAGCACTGATATTCAAGACTTAGGGTATCCCCAAGTTGAGGAGCTAGAGAAGAATAAGAGCAAGTCACTAGAGGTTCAAAGAAGTCCCAACACCATGTGCTTTAGATGCCAAAAACCAAGACACTATGCTAGCCAATATCCAACCAATGCCTTACATATAAGAGAGCTAGAAGAGGACGAGTCTGAACCCATTGCTGAACCTGAAGAAGAGGTGTATGAGTCTGACTCAGGTCTGATCGAGGAGTATAAAGAGGTTGAAATCTTTGAAAATCTAGGAAAAGAAACTCCTGAGCCTATTTAAGAGTCTAAAAAAGATACCTATGACTTGAGCCTAGAGCAAGAAAGTGAACCCACTAAGGACCTAACAGGAAAAGATCCTAAACCCACTAAAGAATTTTGAGAAGAAGTGACTGAGCCAGGATCAAACATAGTTGATGAAAGTGAGGGTTCACCAGAATTGTCCATTGAGGAGGTCCAGGAACCAATCCCTAGGGAACAATCCCAGGAAATAGATATTATTTTAAAAGACTTTCCAAGTAAGCTTCCCAAGGACCTTCCTGATGACCTTTCACCAGTAATGGATTCCCAGCCTACTCTAGAACTAGTGCCTGTAGACCACCCTAGTGCCAAACATGTGGTTAGGACAAACAAGCCATTAATTTCTCTTAAGCATATGAGCATGTTGAATCATGTCTACCCTAAAGACTTCCATGCTGCAATTCATGCTCTATAGTTCTAGAGATGATATTTACTACCCTTAGAAAACTTACTATACCCATACCATAGGACTTTCAAGTTTTATGATTCCAAAAAAAAATTAAGTTTGAAACCTGAAAGGTGGATTGAGTTTTGGGTCTACATCCTTAGCATAATGGATGAAGTAAATATAGATACCGAGGTACTATCTAGTTTCGATCCTAAAAGACCCTTAGGCCTAATCCCACTATTCACACCTGCACAGATCTCTGCATAGCTTGTTAAGGATTTGCATCAAGACATTAATAAGAAACTTAACATAAGCAATGAATCATATAGGAATATGGATAATTTCCGTAAAAGGTTTAAAGAATTTTCTGAGGGAGACTACGTGATCATTAGGCTTAGACCTGAACGGTTCCCACCTGGAACCATGAAGAAATTACATGCTCGTGGTGCTAGTCCATTTAAGATTTTAAAGAAAGTAGGACCTAATGCCTTTGTGCTTGAGTTGCGCCCATAGTTAGGTATTAGTTCCACCTCCAATATTTCAGATCTTGTAGAGTATAGGGAGACAGCAGTGATACCCAGCGAGCCTTTTGAGCCTAATCCCATCCTTGAGAATGAACCCAACCTTATGTGTCCACCAACCAATTTACCTGGAAAGAAAGAACAGATCGAGCGTATCCTAAATGATCAAATCATCACAACCCAGAGTAGAGAAAACCAACTTTACCTGGTTCGATGGCAAGGATGACCAGAATCCAAGAATTCTTGGATCACCTGAGAGGACCTATAGCATATCGATCCAAACCTACTTGAGCACTATCAGAGTCAAAGAAACCCATACTCGACAGGGTTGAGTTCCTCTCACCCTAGGAGAATTGGTGCGGGCACCAGAATCAGGAGGCTCAACTCTATCCAAGATTTAATTTGGCTATCTGAACCTGACATTTTGTATTGAGTCAATTATTATGAGTCTATTATTTTCATTGAGTCTTGTGTTAGTCATTTACATTTGCATTAAGTCTTGTAGACCTTTAGGGTCAGAAGTTTGTTTGAAGTCTATGTAAGTTTGAGTCAAGACTATTAGCCATTTAGTCTAGTTGAGTCAAGCATTCAAGAAGGTCAAGATTGAACCAAGCCTATTTGAGTCAAGCATTCAAGAAGACCAGCATCAAAAGACCAAAAGAGCGGACCTTGGAACTTGACAACAAGAAGGAAAAGAGCTACTTCATTCCAGTAAGGAGCCACCAAGAAAGGAAGGAACCACCAAAAGGGACTTACCTATGGCGCCATTTCATCCTCCACATAAGAAGGTCCCCACATGCCACATGGAAGATTTCAAATTCAAATTGAAGAAGTTAGGAGGCTCCTCTGATAGAAAAGTACCCTAAGAGCCAATCTTTATGAGGGCCTTTATGTAAACTTCCAACTCATGTATAACATATTTTTCATATTAATAAAGGTATTTGATTTATCATATACTGTTGTGTCATGTTTTTGTTGATTATGATGAACCCCATAGAGTAGGGCAATAGAATTAGGGTTTTGATAAAATAACAGTGAGACCTAATTCCTATAAACCCTAATCTAGAATGTTCCTAGTCATTTGACCATCGAATCGGGGATCGATGAATCCGAAAAGACTAGCTTATCCTATGTATGCTCAGTTGATGAGGGTGGTTGATCTCACAACCACTTGTGTAGAGACACTAATACAAGGATAAGGGTGCTCATCAGGATATGAGTACACTGGACTGATCCGCACCAGGACTATCTTATGGAAGTCTTACTACTTGTCAAAAGATAGATCCTAGAGTAGAAGTTATACATGTGATCTTTAGACCTAAGGTCACCATGGTTTTTTGTGCACACTAAGCCATACTTTGGTTCATACTCATTCATGCCATTACGACATGTACGGGGTGTTCTGGGTATGGTGGAAGGTATACGAAGGATGTGAGTGGACCAACAAGGAATCGATCTTTCCTAGTAAGAGAAATTGTTATCCTATACAATCTCTTCGATGAGTGACTCAAGGAGCCTTTGATCAAAGCAGGATGAGATTAGAATTGGTTTCTAATTAGTCATCAGCTGAGTCCTCATGATCGAGATGAGATTCGACATAATTAAGTGTTAGGGTTTGACACATATCCATACCTATCACTTAATCGAGATAATGGGAGATCGAAAGATTGAATTGCATGGTAACTTACTATTGAAGAGTATTTTGATAATTTCTATCAATTTTTTCATCTTCCGGGTAGGCATGATATGTTGCATGAACCAATTGATTTGGTTTCATGAGTCAAATCAATGTGTGATTCGAATTAGATAATTGGGTGAGCCAATTTGACCTAATTAGGTCAATTGGGTTTGATCGGATCGAATCGGCTCAAACCTAAACCTACTGCTAGCTAGATGTGGAACCCAATAGGTCAACATTTTAAGGAGTTGGCCTAGGAACTTAATTTACATTTAATTAGGATCAAGGGATCCTAATTGGTTAGCTAGATTGCACACTAGCATGTGTAGGCTGACCTAATCTCCTGACCCAATTGAATTGGGTCTGAAAAGTTGCTAAATGGACTAACCATTTTATGGGAGACCTAGATTAGGATGAGTCCTAAGTGGGACAAATTTATCAAATTTTATTTGATATTTTTTGGACATTTTATGTACCATATATAAAGAGTCCAAAAGGCATGGGACTCTTGAAGCCTAAGTGACACCTCTGCATTCAAATGGGTGCACAAGGACCAATTGACCTCCTATCTAAAAATAGATTATATGGTTGGAAAGTAGACTTAATTCCCTTTCATATGACACCCATATTGCATATACTTTGATAAGGTCAAAGGTATCATATGGCATGGAGAAGCTGGTGCAAAGTGAAGAGTCACGTCTCTTCACTTTGGCGCTAATTCAAGTAAGCAAAGTCTTTTTGCTCCTTTTGAATCACTGATGCTTCTCATTCATAAGTCATGTCCATTGGCTTTATTTTAACCGGTAATTCCAAGTGGCAAAGGGAGAAGTCAGATAAAAAATTGAAGGGACTTGAATTAGGCGGTTGGCACATAAAGGGACATGGCATTTCAAGATAAGACTCCTTCTTAGCGAAGGGTCTTGTTGGGATACGACAAGTTTACTCTGATTGGTCTATCTATGCTCACTTGCATAAGATTTGAATTTAGTTGATCAATGCTCAATAGGCACAAGTATGATCAGCACCCATGAAGTGTAAAGCCGATCAATGCCGAATAGGCACAAGTATGATCAGCGCCTATGAGGCGTAAATCCGATCAATACCGAATAGGCATAAGTATGATCAGCGCCCATAAGGTATAAAGCCAATCAATGCCCAACAGGTACAAATATGATCAATGCCCAAGAGGCACAAGGCTGATTAATGTCCAAGAGGCATGAGGCCGATCAATGCCCAACAGGCACAAATATGATCAATGCCCAAGAGAACAAGGCCGATCAATGCCCAATAGTTACAAGTCTGATCAATGCCCAAGAGGCACATGACGTAAGGCCGTTGAACACTCAAAAAGTATGAAGCTGATCAATTCTCGACAGGCTCAAAATTGATTGACTTTTAGGAGAGGTAAAATTGATCAATGTTCAAATGATGCAGTCTTTTTGTTGCACGTGCTTTAGTCCCAAATTAACTGCTTAACAGCTGGGCGCCAGCTGTAAGCGGTTAAGTCTATGGCCTATAAATACCACTAAGCATGATGAAGAGGGGATCGCTCTTGCTCTCTTTCTAGTTCCAGTCCTCTCTTCACTTAGCCTTCCTTCAGATTACATATGTTCCAGTTCAGAGGCCATTAACGAGCTTTGAAGCAGCCTCAACACCCAGATCTACCTAGAAGATGGTGGAGAGCAAGATCAAATCAGCTTGATCCACTTCTGTTTTAATTCAATCTTGTTGTAAATTGTCTGGACGCAACAGATTGGCGTGCCAGGTAGGGGAAACTCTTTGTAAAGAGTTTCAAGAATCTAGAAGGAAGCATGGTGAAGACCAGGAAAGGGAATTTACCTACAGGAGATGTTCCCCATCCTTCAAAGGAAAACGATTATGTTCTTGGTGAGAGGGTGGAAGCTCATCCTGTTGGATACATTGATCAAGAAAGGTTGAACACTCTATTCGATAAAGTAAAAGTACTTACTATGGCAATATAGAACCTTCAGGAAACTACTGCAAGGGAATCGTTGTGGCCTGCTGCATCAAGAACTAGCTGGCAACCTTCTCTTCAGGTAAGTAAATATCTCAGTCCCAGAAGACATTCATCTTATCAATGTTCTTCACATCAACCATCCCCTTCAAAGCACCATCATCGATCTCACTATCACACCAAGAAGTAGAATAAAGGGAAACATCCATGATCTCGTTCAGCATCATCTGGAGAATCAACCCCTGATAGTACCCAGGTTCAACATCTTTCAAGAGCCGATGATTTTGATAGAAAGTTCAAAATGCTGGAGTTGCAAATTGCCAAAGTTATTAAGCAGAAGAAAGCAAAGGATGCAACACCAAGCTGCGACATCTTGCCCCCTTTTTCTAAGAAGGTTATGGAAGAGAGAATTCCACATCATTTCAAGGTCCCATAAATCAAGCTGTATGATGGGTCGTTTGATCCCTTGGATCATTTAGGCAGCTTTAAAACTCATATGTTGATCCAAGGAGCATCAGATGCACTCCACTGCCTTGCCTTCCCTGCAACCTTGAAGAAGTCAGTGAGGATGTGGTATTCCAGTCTGCAACCAAACACCATCCATTCATTCAGTCAATTAGAAAAGACTAGATAGCTTATTCCTTCAGGACAAGCAGGAAAATGCCTAGAAATTCTGATAGCTTATTCTTTATTCAGCAGTCGAAAGGGGAGTCTTTGAGAGATTACATCAAGAGGTTTAATTCTGCCACATTTGAGATCCCAGATCTCAATGAATATGTGGCGATGTCTACAATGAAGAAAGGCTTGCGAGCCTCTAGATTCACATTCTCCTTGGATAAAAAGTTTTCGATCAATTATTCAGAGTTATTAGCCCCTGCTCAAAAGTATGCTCAGGCCGAAGAGCAAGCCCTGAGTCAGCGACAAGTAGAGAAAGAATCGAGGTCAAGTAAGAAGAAGAACAAGGAGGATGAGTTATGACCACCTGGAGTCCGATCGATCCAACGGCAAGGTCAAAAGCCTAGGGAATTGATCGGTAGGAACTACGTCAATCGATTTGATGCTTATACCCCTTTAACTCTTCCGAGAGAGAAGATTTTGATGGAAATTGAGAAAGAAATCTTTCTTTAAAGGCCAAGGCCAATGAGAGCCCCGCCAGCTGTACGTAATAAGGCCAAATACTGTTGATATCATCGCGATCATGGGCATACAACAGAAGAATATATTCAATTAAGAGATGAGATTGAAGATCTAATCAAGCGAGGTTATCTGGGTAGATATATTGGAATCAAAACCAAAATCGACCAATTGAGGTGGCGGTGCCAGGGCTTGCAATTCCAAGGATGATCATTGACGGGACGGAGCTCCCAAACCAACAACTGACTGATGGATTGGTTAGAATGATTTGCCATGCCTGTTATGAAGATGATCGAAGTCCCAAAAGGCTTCAAGGAAGTGTTATCTTTTCTGATGATGATTTGCAAGGCGTTCAAACGCCGCATAACGACCTTGTAGTGATTTCTGCGATAATCAAGAATTATGATGTACATAGAGTTTTGGTTGATAATGGAAGTTCCACTGAGGTTTTGCTTTAGATGCATTTGTCAAGATGAATTTGTCGACTGATAAGCTACAAAGAATTCATGTACTGTTAACTGGGTTTGGTGGAAATTCTATGGGAGTAGAGGGAGAAATCACACTCCCCTTGACTCTAGGGACAACACCGAAGCAAAGAACTTTTTCTCTTACTTTTATGATTATTCAGATTCCTTCTGCTTATAATGTTATTTTGGGAAGGCCTGCCCTAAAATAAGTTTCAAGCTATGGTATCAACATATCATTTGTTAATGAAATTCCCAACCCATAACCGGATTGGAAAAATAAGGGAAAACCAACAGATGGCACGTCAATGTTTGACAATCCAGAATTAATAGTCAATCAATAAACCCACCTCCGAACAAATGGATCCACGCGATCCGACCGAGGGACTCAGCATATCAATGGAAAGGACTATTTATATTCCTTTAGCAAAGGATGACCCTACTAAAACTGTCCAAATTGGAAGTTCACTTATCGGAGATCAGAGAAAGAAGCTGATTGATTTTTTGCAAACAAATACTGATATATTTGCATGGAAAGCTACCAATATGTTGGGAATTCCCACTGAAGTAATTATGCATGAGCTCAAAGTGGATCCACTTAGTCGGCTTGTCCGATAAAAAAAGTGAAATTTTGCCCCAAAAGGATAAAAAGTTATCAATGAAGAAGTGACCAAATTACTTGATGCTGGGTTTATCAGGGAGGTTCACTATCCTGACTGGCTTGCCAATGTAGTAATGGTCAAAAAAGCTAATGAAAAATATAGGATATGCATAGATTATACTGATCTTAATAAGGTATGTCTAAAATATAGTTTTCCTTTGCCTAAAATTGATCAACTTGTTGATGCAACGGCTGGGCATAAATTCTTAAGTTTTATGGATACTTATTTTGGATATAATTAGATACAGATGAGCCCAGAAGATGAAAAAAAATATCTTTCATGACAGATCGAGGGATATATTATTACAGGGTGATGTTGTTTGGTCTCAAAAATGCTGGAGCTACTTATCAGAGATTAGTAAACAAAATCTTTGAGGATCAAATCAAAAAGACTATGAAGGTATATGTAGATGATATGATTATTAAGAGTAATCAATCGGATGATCATATTAAAGATTTGCAAATAGCCTTTGATATTTTGCAGCGAAATCAGATGAAGCTAAATCCGACCAAATATATTTTTTGTCTAACTTCTGGGAAATTTTTAGGCTTCATGGTTACAAAGCGAGGGATTGAAGCTAACTCAGAGAAAATCCAAGCCATCTTGGATATGAGGCCTCCATCTAATAAAAAGGAAATTCAATAGTTGACTGGACGAATTGCTTCCTTAAGCCGATTTATTTCTCGTTCAGCCAAGAAATGTTTGCCTTTTTTCAAAGCTTTATGGCAAACCAAGGAGTTTAATTGGTCGAACGATTGTCAGTCAGCATTTGAAGAACTTAAGAAGTATTTGATGAGTCTGATCATATTGTCTAAACCTCAAGAAGGGGAAGATTTGTATCTTTATCTAGCTGCATCAGACAAAGCAATAAGTTCTGTGTTGGTCAGAAAGGACTCTGATGAATTGCATAAGCCCATTTATTACATTAGTAAAGTTCTTCCTGATGTAGAGACAAGGTATCCAAAACATCAGAAGCCTTGCCCCACGGGCCTTCTTGGAAGCGCGCTCGGCTCCCTAGCATATCATCCCTACTAGCTTCTCAGTAGGGCAATTGTTGACTACAGGGATTGGCGGGAGAGCGGCGAGCACCTGAGGTTCGACCGGAGCATTGCCCCCCACGTACCTCCCGAGGTAGCCTCTCCTTATGAGTTCTTCAATTTCCCTCTTGAGGTTGCGGCATTTCTCAGTATCATGGCCATGGTTGCGATGGAAACGACAGTACTTTATCTTGTCATGGCCAGTGGATGGCTTCATCGGAGGTGGGCACTTCAGGTAAGTCTCACCTTTGATCTCTATGAGGATCTTCATCCTCAGGGTGAGGAGGGGAGTGAACCTCTCCTCCAAAATGGGGTCGCTCCTCAGTCTCGACCCCTGGTGGATGTTCGGAGTTGGGGGTCCTGGATTCCGTGTCCTGGGCGCCTCCGTGGAGTCAGCTTCTTCAGCGGCTTCCCATCCAGCTCCCTTCTTGTACGATCCGCCTTCTCGACGTGGATGTACTTTTGGACTCGGAGGAGGAGCTCGAAGTATGTCTAGGGGGGTTTCTTATCAAGTGAGTAGGTTAGGCATAAGGTCCTGAGCCCTTGCTTCAGTGCCAGCATGGTGACTGGCTCATCAACATTGTAAATCTCCAACGTGGCAACCTTGAAATGGGCCACGTTGTCCCGTAGGGGCTTATAGTCCTGCTGCCGGATGGAGAAGAGGCGGTCTGATTCTTGTGGCACCTTTGGATAGGCATCAAAGTGGTCCACAAACTTTCACTCCAGCTGAACGAAAGAGGCGATGCTTTCGGGCTCGAGGCGGGTGAACCAGACTCGAGCCACCTTCCAGAGGGTTGTCGAGAAGGCGATGCAAAAGAGGGTGTCGGTGGCCCCCTAGATCCTCATGAGGGCCTTGTAGCTTTCTAGGTGGTCCAGGGTGTCGGTGGTTCTGTCGTAGGGATCCACCTACAATATAAAAAACTAGATGGGAATCGGTTCCTCTTGGATCTCTCGAGAGAAGGGGGGACGGGAGTCATAGCCCGCGGGCTCATCAGTGGATCCCTGCATATTTGCAAATCAATGGGATAGCTCCACCAGTTTGTGCTCCTACTCCTCTAGGCGCTTCTCAGCTATGCGCCTGATGGCCTCATCAGTTGAACCCTCTACTGAGGCCGAAGGAGACGGAGAAGGTGATGTGGGGTGGTGTCCATGACGGGGGGTCTTGCCATTTTGACCTCGATGGGGTTTGGCCGTTACCCACTCGAGCATCGAGGACCGACTCTCTTGATCGGTAGATTTGGCCCATTGCCTTTTGGCCGGCATCTCGTGGCTCCTCCGATGGTCGGCAGTGGCCCGCTACTGCGAGGGCCCTCCTTGGAAGGAGCGTAGGCTATCGGGGGGCGCTGCGGTATGGGCCGCGAGGGTCCCTAGCTGCTGATGGGTGGACAAGGACCAGTACTGGTGTTGGAGCTGGTGCACTGCCGTAGTGAGAAGCTACACCTGCTAGGCGAGTGCGACCAACTGAGGGCCCGTCAGGGGTGGTTGAGCTGGAGTAGGGAGCTCCCCCTCCGGATTGTGCGAGTGCCCATGAGAAGGGGGATCTCCCGACTGGTGGAGACTTCTCTCACTCGCATCGTCACCATCCTCCTGGTGGTCTTACTTGTAGAGAAACTAGCTTTTGGAACAAAGGACCTATCGTCCCCACTTCTTAGCATGCCAATCTGTTACTGCCAAGATCATCGTGGCCCATAGCTGCTGTCGGCGTCGGATCGCCCTTCATCTCTTCGAGATTGGGATGCTCTTCAGGACCTACAAAATTAAGGTTAGAGACCCGAACCAGGAGTTCTGGCGGGGGCACTCTGATGGCCAAGTCAGTGATGATCCAGGGGAACAGATCCTCCTGGTCGAGCCCCTGAGATGGACTCCATGCTAGGAGTGAATGATGTGTAAGTATGGTGTAAGTGAGCAGGGAAGAGTGATGGCCGAGGTGAATTGGAGCTGGATGGCTATGTCCGGGCGATCCTTCCCGTGGATCTCTAGTAGCCTTAAACTCTTAGTCTCCTTGGTGGTTCTTTTGTATGGCCTCTTCCCTCTTACTTGCTTACTGGCTTGGTTTTGCTTGTGTGTGTTTGAGTATGTTACCTCCCTCATTGGGGGTGTCGATGGCTCTTTTATGCCCAAGTTGTTGCTGAACACCTACATCGAGATCTCCACCATGCTGGCAGGCATGTGCAGCGATGTTCCGTGACGTGGATAGGACATCTTTCCTGGTTCGTGATAAGGGAACTTGCTATGCGCTCTGACATTCCTTTCGGTCTCTCCATTTTGGGAAACTTGGCAGGGCCTCGATCGGGGGGCCACCACCCTCGGGATTCGAATCTCCTGGTTGACTTCCTCTTTCAGGTGGTGCAGGTGGTTAGTAGAGAGCGTGGTGCCTCTGTCAGGGAGCTTCTTCCTCTTCTAGTGTAAGTGGTAGCTACAGACAGTTATTATGGCCTGATGGGTGCTTCTTTGTGATCCTTGGGTGACTCGTTAGTGTCCAGGGAGGGCAGCGTCGCCCCTTCGATCGCCGGTGCCTTTGTTCGAGGTGGAGGTTGAACTGGAGAGGCAGAGCTTGACTCCGATCTAGGGGGCCCGACTTCGAGGGATTCGACCTGGTGGAGGAGGGCAGGGCTCGACTCCGAGGGGCTGACCTCGAAGGGGCTCCACATGGCGGAGGAGGGCTGGGCTCGACTCCAGACCAAGGGGCTCGACTTCGAGGGGGCTCGACCTGATAGAGGAGGGCAGGGCTCGACTCTGGATCAGAGGGCTCGGTCTCAAAGGGGCTCGACCTGGCGGAGGAGGGCTGGGCTCGACTCCGGCCCAAGGGTCTCGGCCTCGGAGGGGCTTGACCTGATGGAGGAGGGCAGGGCTCGACTCCGGATCAGAGGGCTCAGCCTCGGAGTGGATCGACCTGGCTAAGGAGGGCTGGGCTCGACTGTAGCCCAGGGGGCTCAGCCTCGAAAGAGCTCAATCTGGCGGAGGAGGGCAGGATGCGACTCCAACCGAGAGGGCTCAGCCTCGTAGGGGCTCGACCTGGCGGAGGAGGGTAGGGCTCGACTCCAGTCCAGGGGGCTTGGCCTCGGAGGGGCTCAATCTAGCGGAGTAGATCGCTCAGCTCCAGCCAAGGCATCCCGAGCTTGCGGGAGCGGCCTGGCGGAGGATGGAGCTCGACTTCGACAGGTCGGCCCAAAATTCTGAAGGAGCTCGGCTCGGCGAAGGAGTCCAAGGAGGAGTCTCCATCGTGGCAGCCTTTTCTGACATGCCATCTAACAGGGATTACACATCAGCGACCTGCCACATCAGAAGTGTTCAAGACCAAAACCAAGTGAAGACTCCTTTTCCAAGTTTATGGGCCAGCCAATCTATGAAGAAATCATCAACTTTGAAGCCTATTGAAGGACAAAACATTAAAGGACATGTGGAAGGGTTATATGAAGACAAGTGTTGCAAGGAAATGGCACCACATGACATATGGAAGGGTTAGATGAAGACAAGTGTTGCAAGGAGATGGAGCCACATGGGGCTTCTATAATTTCTTTTGTTAAGATTAGTTACTAGGAATTAGTTATTAGAGACTAATCTTGTAATTAGCTACTAACTAAACTTGAATTAGTTGGTCTCTTAATCCCCTTCTTTGCCACCCAAAGTAGCTGCCCTTAGACTATAAATAGGGACCAAGGCCTCCTTTTGTATGATATGAATCTTGAGTTGAATGAAAGCTTGCTAGTTTGTGTTCTCTTCCACCTTGCCAAGTTCATGAGTTCGTCTTGATGTTTGAGTGTTTCTCTTTAAGTTTGAGTTGGAGTGTTGAGTTTGATCTTGAATTTGAGTGAGTGCCCTGAGTTTGAAGGACCATAGTTCCATTTCCAAGCTTTTCTACCTAAGATCCAAGTAGTCCAAGAAGAAGAGGAAGTGTTGCTCAAAAATTCCAGCAACTCTCTTCACTTCTCTTTGTTGATTCCTTCCTTTTCTCTTAATTTCTTTGAATCACGACCTTTCCTTGACTCTTTTGCAGGTTCTTCTTGGTGATTTGATGATGATGATGAAGGCTCCATGCCATGGATCAAAGCTCCAATGATAAATCCAAGAAGGAAGTGTAGATCTTGTCTCTAACCTTCAATTCTTGAGTGGTGAGTGTTTCCCTTCCATTTGAGCTTTGATTTCTCCTTATTATTAGGAATAGACCCTCTTGATCCTTAGATTTCAGGTTCTTAAAGGTAGCTTAGCCTAATTTGATGGTATCTATGCCCTTAGATCTTCTCTTTTATTTTTTTTTGAATGGAAGTTTGCATAAGGGTGTCAGATTTCTGTTCACCTAGTTCCTAGCTTGAAATTCTTCATCCCTTCTACCCATGAATCCGGTCATATTTGGAGCTCTAATGCTGATATGTTGTTGCTAAGTGAGTAGATCATATATCCACACACCCATTTCATCAAATTCATCCACCATCAATTTTTTTGGTATCAGAGCTTTGTTTCTAGGTTAAGCTTTGCAAGCTGCTGCAGTCTTATCTCACCGTCTTTTGAGTTTTTTGTGATTTTTTGTAACTTTTAGAGTGATCAGAAAAAATCTAAAAAAAATACTTTTCCAATACCTTAGTATGTTGGGATTTGAAAAATAAAATTCAAAATAAATATTTTCCTTTTATTTCTAGATTTAAAAATATGAGTTCTTAGGTAATTTCTGAAGTTCTGTCCAGAATTTAGTTTCTGCCTTCAATTTTATTTAATTTTCAAAAAAATACAAAAGTATTTTTTCTAAATTCCAAATTATATATCTGAGATCTAGATTTGAAGTTTTATCATTTCCCACTAGAATTTTGAATTTTAGAGAGGTTTAGAGTTCGAAATTCGAAATTTGAATTCAGGTTGTTAAGAGTTAGATAAACTGTTGGAACCTTCTAGCAACTATTTTCAAACTACCTTCACAACCAAAATTTGAATTAATTTGGGATCACAAATTAAATTCCAAGATTTCAGATCTGAGAGATAACCAAATCAATTTTATTTTTAAATTTTAGATTTTTAAAGTTTTAAATTTTGAATTTTCAAATTCAGGTTAGCTGGAGGTTAGTTGGAAACTGAAAATTACATTTTTACCACTTTGCCTCCAAGGATGAATTTTCTAATCAAATTCTGAAATTAAAAATTTTAAAATTGGTTGCTGGAATCTAGACTTCAAGATTTGAATTACTCAATTTAAATTTTCATTAATTGACATTTCAAAATTAAGTTAAAAATTCATGTATTTATGATTGTGCTCATTGTTTTGCTGAAATTGTTTGCATCCATTTGTTTTAAAATATCCTAAGGGCATTCAATATTATATAAGGGAAGGAGGTCATTACCTTTCCTTAGCCCAAAACAGTCATCCATATTTGCATTAACCTAAACCCTAAGTAAAATCAAGTAGGAACCTAAACTAGGGACACCCACGAGTCAGGTTCAAGTGCAAGGTAGGACAAAGTATTATTTGATCTTGTACTTATTCCTTGAAATTGGTGTCTAAGGCTAGAGGTCAAATGGCAAACGCCTTAAGTTGACTTGCAATTTTAAATTAGGACCTCGTGAAAGCGAGGGGAGCCTCCTGCAATCCCACCTCTTACCTGGCTAGTTTACAAGATAATTACATTTTTAAGTAGTACCTAGTTAAGTCTTGTATTCTTGAACTCTAGGTCTAGGAGCCCTAGAATTAGGTCTAGTTTGCTTGCCCATTGTATTGCTTATCCTTGTACTGTGTCCTATAAGCCCTATACCAAGCCCATCCTCAGTCTGGTTATTATCCATGGATCCCAATCTTGAATTCATCATGAGGACCCTAACTGAAAAATTTGACCATGTAACTGAGCAATTAGGGCAAATTAACAAGGAACTAGGTCAAGTCAAAGAGAGAGTTAGAACCCTTGAAAAGACCTCCACTAAACCCAAGTCATCTAAGACAATCCCAAGAGGACCAAAAGCCCATCATTTTGAGCACACCCCTGAGTACAACCCTAGAAGACTTCACCTTGATTTTATGGAGGAGGCCTAGAGAGCCCACTTCGAGCATGAGTCACTCGGCCTACTCACCAAGCCTATCGATCTGATTTCACCCATGATCACACCCCTAGGCAACCCCACCAGGACTACTTAGACCAAGATGAAAGGGTCATGAGAAGCATTAGACTAGAGGCTCCTATCTTTGATGGAAGCCTGGACCCTAAGATTTACATCGACTAGGAAGGGGAGATGAACCAATACTTATAGTGGTATGAAATGTCCGAGGATAGGAAGTACAAATTTGCCAAGCTTAGATTGGTTCGACAAGCTAGGTTATACTGGGGGAATGTCGAGAGAATAATTAGACAAAGGGGAAACATACCTATAACCACATGGAGAGCAATGAAAGCTAAGATGAGAGAGAAGTACCTCCCTATGTCCTACCATCAGAGATTGTTAGACCAATGGCAAAGATTGTATCAGGGTACTAAGACTATATCGGAGTACATCATCAAGCTCGATGAATTTGCGATGAGGTATAATATTGATGAATCAGAAGCTATGACTTTGTCTAGGTTTAGAGCTGGTCTGAGAGAAGTTTCAAAGGAATTATTTTTAAGAGAGATTATAGACCTAGACCAGGCTTACCAAATAGCCAGGTATTGTGAGAGGTTTCATAGGGGACCAATAACCAGGCGACTCGAACCTACTAAGGTTAGCACCCCTACTCAGAAATCAGGATTCAATCATATGCGACCCAATAGACCCATTCCTAGTACTCCAATAGGTCAAGCAAGTGATAAAGGTAAGGCTCCTCTAATTCAAAGGAATAGTAAACCTAATGTTCAATGCTTTAAATGCAGCAAAAAGGGACACAACTCCAACCAATGCCCTACCCATTCATTACACATAGGGGAGATAGTTGATGAGGAGAATGAACCCATTAAGGAAATTGAAGAAGAAGTGTATGAGGCTGAGTCTAACTTGATCAATAAGTATGTTGAGGAAGAAGAAGAAATTGACTATTAAGAAAATTTGGATGTTGTTAGGATTTTAACCCAAATTAAGGAGGAGGATTGGAGAAGATCAAATATACTTCAAACATTTATCAAAATAGGGGATAAAGTTTATAAAATCATCATAGACAATGGAAGTTATATAAATGCCATATCCACTAAGGCCCTTAAGACCTTAGGTTTGATCCCTGTTTCCTATCCCAATTCGTACAATGTTTCTTAGATGGATGGAACATCCATTCCAATCAAATCCAGATGTCAAGTTCCCATTCAAATTCAATCCTATCAAGAACAAGTCTGGTGTGATATATTGCCCATGGGGGTAAGTAGCATCATTTTGGGTAGACCATGGCTATATGATCATGATGCAACTTTATATGGTCAATTCAATTCTTATGCCTTCACCCATCTTGGAAAAAGGCTTACCATTAACTCGACCCCACCTAAGGACAATATCAAGAAAGGGTTTAGTGAATTGAAAGAAAAGAAGCCAAGTTTGAATTTGATGATGCTAAGGATTTGAAGAAAGAAATTAAAGAATGATCACCCATGTGGGTTTTAACCCTTAGGGAAGTACCTGAACAAGATCCTAAGGAGCCACCTCAGGAAGTCACAAAGGTTTTAGAGGACTTTAAGGACATATTCCTTGAAGACTTACCTGACCACCTTCCTCCACTTAGGGACATTCAACATGCAATCGATTTAGTCCAAGTGCCACTTTATCCAATTGACCTCACTATAAGATGAATCCTACTGAACATACTAGAAAGTGGGACCTATTACCACCACGTATAGAGTTTGCCTATAATAGCTCAGTTAACAGGTCCACTAGAAAAAGTCCTTTTGAGATTCTTCATGGGTATAAATCATGAAAACCAATCGACCTCATTTCATTATCCATGCATGCACGAACATCTGATTTTGCAGAGTCATATGCACAACACATTAAGGATCTACACAAAGAGGTTAGCAAGAAAATCCAAATAAGCAATGAGAGCTATAAGCATATGGCTGATTCTCATAGAAGGGGCAAAGAATTTCAAGTAGGGGACTTTATGATGATCAGGCTAAAACCTGAATAGTTTCCACCGGGAACTATAAAAAAACTCCATGCCCATGGTACTGGTCCTTTCAAAATAATAAAAAGAATAGGACCTAATACTTATGTGCTAGACCTACCTTCTGACTTTGGCACTAGCACTACTTTTAATATCTCAGATCTGGTAGGATACAAGAAGCCCACAATGATTTTCAGTGAGTTCCTAGAACCTAATCCATCCCTTGAGAGTGAACTAACCCCAGAGTGCCCACCAGCCACACTAACAAAGTGGGGAGAAAGAATTGAAAGGGTCATAGACGACAAGATTGTCACTACCCAGAATAATGATTATCAACGATACTTGGTCCATTGGCAAGGCAGACCTGATTCTGAAGATTCATGGATCATTCAAGAAGAACTACAAAGGATCAATCCAGATATACTTGAATACTACAAAAGAAAAAATGATCCATACTCGTCAGTGCCGAGTTCCTTTCACCCGAGGAGAATTAATGAAAATATTGGCAAGAGGAAGAAACAACAAACTAACAATCTATGGTTGTAGTCCAATCTTTTCTTTTTCAGGTTCCCACAAATGTTTCCATAAATGTATGAAGCACCTCTTGAAGTAAAGACTCCAAATTCCATGAAACAAGTTTGAAGTGTTCAAGACCAAACCAAGTGAAGTCTCCTTTTCTAAGCCCATGGGCTAGCCAAGCTATGAAGAAATCATCTGTTGCCCAGGTGGCTATCCAAGAGGGGGGTGATGATGCGGAATGAAAGAGATGATGCGATGCAAAAGTAAATTAAGACTATTTTTTTTTTTTTTTATATATTTTCAGAAGTTAGCTTTGACTCAAATGAAAGTTAAACTAAATTGAAAGAAACTATATAATAATTGAAAGCACAATTCAAAGGAACTAGATTATTAGAGTAGTTCAGAAGTAAAGGATCGCTGGGGGTTGAGAAACTCCCAGACCTAGGGTTTCGCTCTGAACTTTCAACAGGACAAAAATAAAGAGAAGGGAAGGGTTATATACCAGGCAGTGATCTTCACAGAGTTTGGTGGAAGGACTCTCTCGAGCAGATTGTTGGATCCTCAGATTCGGATATCTTTGTAATGGATCCTCCAATACAGGTCCTTTGGCAGAGTTGGCTTCTCCTGAACTCAAGATCTGGGAAAGAAGAAGAACAAGTTAAGGAACCAGATACTCAAAGAAAGGATTTACCAGATAAGAAGAACTTGAAGAATTGATGTTATTGAAATCCTGATTCTCCTGGATGCTGATCTGACTTCCTCTGGTATTTGCTCTGTATTCGAAGTAGCCGATCTGGAACTGGATGCTGGTGGTCGACCTCTATTTGGAAGAGAGGGGCCATGATATGACGAGGTAGATTAGGGTTTGGATGATTGGTGGAATGAAGAAGATGATGGGCGGCTAGGGTTTGGAATTGAAGTGGCTAACCTAAGGTTTTGGTAGGGTTTGGAGATCTCACACCTCCTCAAGGTTCCTGTGGAACCCGGAATCACTCCCTCATAGAGCTCAACACTTGAATACAAGTGCGGAAGAGAGAAACACAAAGTTGCTCACAAAGAAATTGATTTCATTCATCATTGTTTTTAAAACTTACATGAGGGGTCTATTTTATAGACCTTTACAAGAAATTAGGTTTCTACATCTTCCCATATGGGACTAATAGGATGGATCCTCAAATTAGGCGTGTAGAATCAAATCCTCCTCATAATGGCCGGCCAAAAGCTTCCTTAAGTGTTGATTGTTGGCTCCAAATGGCAAGAAGATGGCGCCTCCTAGCCTTGCTCTTCAAGACAAGTATTTTCCTTCCATGCTTGTTTTTATTTGGAAGTATTTGGGTGCCTCCTTGTCTTGCTCCCCAAGTGTTGCTCCTTTCTTTTCATAGCTTGGCTCTTATGGAATTGTTTTGGGCGCCCCATTGGATTGAGGATCCTAGATTGATCTCTCCTTAAATGGTGCATGAAAGAAGGGACCTGCTTTCTTGTGGTGTGGGGACCAAGGCACACTGGGCAAGGGATGTGGCACCTCATGGGCTCTGGCGTGTGGCTGGGAGTGTGGCACCCACTTGCTTGGGCCTTGACTTGGCTGGAAAAATTTGGCACCAACCTGGAGATGACCTAGACCACTACTAAGACTTGGACTGAGTCAACATGACTCAACAAAAATTGAAATGACAAAATTACAGACTCAAAATTGGATTGATCAGGTCAATCCTTATTACAAACCCTAATTTTCTCGGGCAAGGTCAATCAGAGATCCAGATGGAACACTGAAGTATTCTTCTAATTCTGGTGCCCGCTCCAATTCTCTCGGGGTGGGAGGAACTCGACCCTGTCGAGTATGGATCTAATTGGCTCTGGTATCTCTCCAAGAGATCTGGATCCAGCTCTTGTAATTCATCTCGGGAGATCCAAGAGTCATCAGAATCTGGCCTTCCTTGCCAGTGGACCAGGTATCTTTGGTATCCTCGATTACGAGTACAGATAACCTGATCGTCCAGGATCTTTTCAATCTGCTCTTTCCTCACAGGCCAGTTTGTTGTTGGACACACAGGGTTGGGTTCACTCTCAAGAGCAGGATTAGGCTCAAAAGGCTCACTGGGAATCACAGCTGGCTCTCTATACTCTACTAGATCTGTAATGTTGAAAGTGTAGCTAATGCCTAGTTCTGAAGGCAACTCTAGCACATAGGCATTGGACCCTACTCTCTTCACCACTCTTAATGGTCCAGCTCCTCTAGCATGTAACTTTCTAACGGTTCCAGGAGGAAACCGTTCAGGCCTTAACCTAATCATTACATAGTCTCCCTCAACAAAAGTTTTGACTTGCCTTTGAGAAACAGCTAACTTCTTATAAGTTTCATTACTTAAATTTATTTTGGCATGAATTTCTTTATGCAAGTCTTTTTTTATGCTGTGCAAAAACTTCAGCAGACTCGGAGACTCGTGTGAGGACTGATAAAGGAGCTAGGTCAAGAGGTGTGTGAGGTTTGTAACCATGCACAATTTCAAATGGACTCTTACCTATGGACCTATTGACCGAGTCATTGTATGCAAATTCAGCCCTAGGTATGTACAAATCCCAATTCCTAGTGTTTTCACCAACAAGACACCTTAGCAGATTGCCTAAGCTACGGTTCACTACTTCGGTTTGGCCATCAGTTTGGGGATGATAGGCAGTTGAAAACTTAAGTTTTTTCCCTAACTTATGCCAAAGGGTTTTCCAAAAATAGCTGGTGAACCGGACATCCCTATCTGAAACAATTGTCTTAGGTAGGCCATGGAGTCGAACTATCTCATTAAAGAACAGGGTGGCTACCTTAGACGCATCAAAAGTCTGGGAACAAGGCAAGAAATGAGCCATCTTAGAAAATCGATCGACTACGACACAGATAAAGTCATGCCTCCTCTGGGTCTTAGGCAAACCTAACACAAAGTCCATACTCACATCTTGCCAAGGACGATCTGGGATAGGGAGTGGGGTATAAAGGCCGGTGTTCTATTTTTGTTGTTTGGCAACAGCGCAGGTTCGACACCTAGCCACAATGTGTGCTACATCTCTTTTTAAGCTAGGCCAGAAAAAATGGTCTTCAATAGCCAGGGTGGTCTTGTCTTTTCCAAAATGGCCTGCTAGACCTCCAGCACGAATTTCCCAAATCAAAAATTTCCTAAGAGAAGTTCTAGGGATGCAAATCCTATTTTTAAAGAACAGAAAGCCATCTAAAAGGGTATAATCCTTATGATCACTAGATGGTCCTTGAGCTAGTCCTGGTACACAGTCTTAAAATCCGGACATGACTCGTATTCCTCTTTGATCTGCTCAAACCCTACGACTTCAGCCCTAACAGAATTCAATAACAAAGATCGACGACTAAGGGCATCAGCTACCTTATTTTCAGTCCCAACCTTATATTTCAAAAAAAAAGTATAGGACTGGATATACTCTACCCACTTAGCATGCCTAGGGTTAAGCTTCTTCTGGGAATTCTAGAATCTAAGAGCCTCATGATCCGAAAACAGCACAAATTCTTGTGGTAGCAAACAATGTCTCCAGTAACACAAAGCTTGCACTACCGCATAAAATTCTTTATCATAGATAAAATACCTAAGCTTAACATCATTAAGTTTTTCACTAAAGAATGCTACGGGATGATTTTCTTGGCTTAGGACTCCACCTATACCTACTCCTGAAGCATCACAGGCAACCTCAAATACTTTAGAAAAGTCGGGTAACCTCAAAATTGGTGCCTGGGTCATCCTATCCTTAATATATAGGAAGGCTTTATGGGCTGCTTTAGTCCACTGAAATTCTCCCTTCCTAATACAGTCTGTGATAGGAGCAACTACAGTACTAAACCCCTTGATGAATCATCTATAGAAGGTAGCCAAGTTGTGGAAGCTTCTGACTTCATGCACACTGGTCGACTCTGGCCATTCTATTATGGACCTAATCTTATCTGGATCGGCAGCCACGCCGTGAGGGGTTACTACAAAACCAAGGAAGATAACTCTACTGGTCATGAATTCACACTTCTTGAGATTACCGTAGAGACCATCATTCCTCAAAACTTGGCAGACTTGTCTATGGTGGCCTAGGTGGTCTGCAGGGGTCTTACTATAGATCAGGATGTCATCAAAATAGACCACTACAAACTTCCCAATGAAAGCTCTAAGCACCTGGGTCATAATCCTCATGAAAGTACTAGGGGCATTGGACAACCCAAAAGGAATAACAACCCATTCGTAGAGACCATCCTTAGTTTTGAAAGCGGTTTTCCACTCATCCCCTGGTCTAATCCTAACCTGATGATAGCTACCCTTGAGATCAATTTTGGAAAAAATCATTGCACCGGCCATCATATCTAGCATGTCATCTAGTCTAGGGATGGGGAACCTATACTTGATTGTGATTTTGTTGATGGCACGACTATCAACACACATCCTCCACGTGCCATCCTTCTTTGGGATCAGTAGTGCAGGGACTACACAAGGGCTAAGATTCTCTATAATGAACCCCTTCCTCAATAATTCTCTAACCTGCTTTTGCAGTTCCTTATGCTCAGATGGATTCATCCTATAATGGGGCAAGTTGGGTAAAGTAGCTCCTGGGATTAAATCTATGGAATGCTGGATATCCCTAAGAGGTGGAAGGTGGTCTGGCAGATCCTCGGGAAAAACATCCTCAAATTCTTCTAACAAAGGCCTAACTTCCTGAGGAGGCTCTGAGGGTGTAGGAGTCCTAAGTTCCTTAGCAGTCAACATCCAAATGGGTGAACCACTATGAATTTCTTATTCTAGATCCTTAGCACTAATTACGTTCACTCCAGTCTTCATCTCTTTGACCTTATTGGGTCATTTAGCTACTTTGTCCTTTGGAGGGACTGAATGGATTGTGATCTTTTTCCCATTAAAACTAAAGACACAGGTATTGGATTTTCCTAAGAGGGTGGCATCATGATCATATATCCAAGGTCTCCCCAGAATTATACTGCTCACCCTCATGGGCAAGACATCACACCAAATCTTCTCTTGATAGGATTGCATTTGGATTTGAACCTGACATCTAGACTGGATGGGTATAGAGGTAGAGTCTACCCAAGAAACCTTATAGGGGTTGGGGTGGGGGACTGGTGTTAAGCCTAACATTTTGACAGTGCTAGCAGAAATGGCATTCACACAGCTCCCACTATCTATGATGATCTTACATTCCTTATCCCCTAATTTAAGGAAAGTCTGTAGGATGTTAGTCCTACGCCAATCCTCTTGAACTCTACTCTGGGACAGGATGCATCTCACAACCCCTAACTGGTCAGACTCTGTGGGTTACTCCTCTCCTTCATACTCATCAACCAAGTTCATTCCGGCCTCATAAACTTCTTCTTCAAATTCTTCATTGGGCCTGGAATTCTCTTCCTCTCCCTCTTCTATGTAAAGGGATCTACGAGGGCACTGGCTAGAAACATGACCTACCCTATGGCACTTAAAACAGGCTATGGCTGTACACTGGCTGGAGATATGACCGGGTTTCTGGCACTTAAAACAGGTGATACTAAAACTAGGGGTTCTCTGGGTGTCAGGTGCCTTACCTTTGTCCATGGGCCTAGGGGTGGGAATGCCCTGAATAGGTTTGCTAGGGGTAACATGGCTAGGTCCATTTCTTGGGATTGGGGCACTAACCCTAGAAGGTATATGTCCTCTCTAAAAATTCTCAGTGTTTAGTGCAATCTGATAGGCTTGGTCTAGGTTAGTAACCTCTCTCAGAAACAACTCCCTCTTAATGTCTTCTCTAAGTCCATCCCTAAACCTAGACAAAGTGACCTCATGGGCTTCCCTCACATCACATCTCATCAGGTACTCATCAATGGTGGCTATGTAGTCTGAGACAGATCAGTTCCCTTGTTTCAAGGTTTGCCATTGGTCTAACAGATTCTGCTGGTATGAAATGGGTAGGTACTTATCTCTAAGCTTCTCTTTCATACCCTGCCAAGTGGTTATGGGCTCAACATTTCATCTCCTAGTGGTTAGCTCAATGTTCCCCCAGTATAACCTAGCTTGACGCACTAACTTCATCTTGGCAAACTTGAACTTCCTTTCCTCAGACATGGCATACCACTCAAAGTACTGGTACATCTCACCCTCCCAATCAGAATACACCTTAGGGTTTAAGCTACCATCAAAAGTGGGTGCATCTAATTTGATGTTCCGGATGAACCTATCATCTCTATCTTCAGGCTTTGGGTCAGGCCTCCTATGATTAGGTTCAGGATCTCTGTATAAAGGTCTTCTAGGATCCTAGTGTGGTTGAGGTTGAGGCACATTGAAATCTGGGTCAGGAGTCCAATTCTGATGCCTAGGTTCCTCAAGTACTTGGACTCGATCCCTAAGCTGGGTAAGATCCTCATGGACTTGTTCCCTAAACTGGGCAACAGTAGCAGTCATATCCTGACTCAATTTGTTCATACTTTCAGAAAGAGTTCTAACCATGGCCTCTAAATCAGGTTGGATTTGACCAGGCTGGTAGGGTACTCCATTCCGGGTGGACATGATGATGCAAGCAAACACACCAAATGAGACTCGACTGAAACGACTACGGGCTAACTAGACCTAGAGCCCAAACTAGATACCCAATCAGAGTGGCAAGCTAGCCTGTAGTAACTCGAGACTTAGCCAGGCAGGTGTAAGGGGAGTGTTAGGTCCTTAAATGCCAATCCTAGACACCAATCAGTGATTGGCCAGGTAGGCGGACCAGCACACAAGCCCTTCGGGATAGAATCCCTGAACCACCGTTCTAGACACTGAGTACAAAGCACACACAGAGTAACTAGACAAACTGACTCAACACTAGCCTAGACCCGACTTGTTGGTGTCCCTAGCCCACTAGGGCAAATTAGGTCTAATTAATTTTAAGATTAAAGGCTTAGGTTCGAATGCATGAAAGGTGGTTTTGGGCTAAGGAGAGGGTCTCAATTCTCCCCTTATGTTGCAACTTCTGTGCCCTTAAGATAGATTCAATTTATGCACACTCAAAAAAAAAAAAAAAAAATAGCTTATAGAAAATAAAAAAAATAGAACAGCAATAAAATTGATCTCAGAAAATTTATAGAAATTAATAAATCATTAAAGTTATATATAAATTACTTTCAATTATACTGGTTGCAGCAAAATAAGAATTACTTAATTTGGAATTTTCTGTAGAGAGAAACAATTCAAATAACAGGGTAGTTATTGGCAGAAAACAGAACGTGTGTCCCGTTTACAATCCCTGCCTAGAAGTTATAACCCAGCGACACCCCTACACGCCCTAGGAACCCCCATGGAATGGGAGGAGGAGGCTTGCATTTCTCTTGTTCCTAGGACCGGACAGCCAGGGGAGTCTACTCCAGGCAGCAAAAGTAAAAAGGAACGAAATAAATAATTAAACAAGCAAGAATCCTAGATAGGGCTCTGATACCAAAAATTGATGCAGAACGAAAGAGATGATGCGATGCGGAAGTAAATTAATACTAATTTTTTTTTTTTTATTTTCAGAAGTCAGCATTGACTCAGATGAAAGTTAAACTAAATTGAAAGAAACTATATAATAATTGAAAGCATAATTCAAAGGAACTAGATTATCAGAGTAGTTCAGAAGTAAAGGATCGCTGGGGGTTGAGAAACTCCCAGACCAAGGGTTTCGCTCTGAACTTTCAACAGGACAGAAATAAAGAGAAGGGAAGGGTTATATACCAGGCAGTGATCTTCACAGAGTTTGGTGGAAGGACTCTCTCGAGCAGATTGTTGGATCCTCGGATTCGGATATCTTCGCAATGGATCCTCCAATACTGGTCCTTTGGCAGAGTTGGCTTCTCCTGAACTCAGGATCTAGGAAAGAAGAAGAACAAGTTAAGGAACTAAATACTCAAAGAAAGGATTTACCAAATAAGAAGAACTTGAAGAATTGATGTTGCTGAAATCCTGATTCTCCTGGATGCTGATCTGACTTCCTCTGGGATTTGCTCTGTATTCGAAGTAGCCGATCTGGACCTGGATGCTGGTGGTCAGCCTCTACTTAGAAGAGAGGGGTGGTGAGATGACGAGGTAGATTAGGGTTTGGATGATTGGTGGAATGAAGAAGATGATGGGCGGCTAGGGTTTGGAATTGAAGTGGCTAACCTAAGGTTTTGGTAGGGTTTGGAGATCTCACACCTCCTCAAGGTTCCTGTGGAACCCGGAATCACTCCCTCATAGAGCTCAACACTTGAATACAAGTGCGGAAGAGAGAAACACAAAGTTGCTCACAAAGAAATTGATTTCATTCATCATTGTTTTTAAAACTTACATGAGGGGTCTATTTTATAGACCTTTACAAGAAATTAGGTTTCTACATCTTCCCATATGGGACTAATAGGATGGATCCTCAAATTAGGCGTGTAGAATCAAATCCTCCTCATAATGGCCGGCCAAAAGCTTCCTTAAGTGTCGATTGTTGGCTCCAAATGGCAAGAAGATGGCGCCTCCTAGCCTTGCTCTTCAAGACAAGTATTTTCCTTCCATGCTTGTTTTTATTTGGAAGTATTTGGGTGCCTCCTTGTCTTGCTCCCCAAGTGTTGCTCCTTTCTTTTCATAGCTTGGCTCTTATGGAATTGTTTTGGGCGCCCCCTTGGATTGAGGATCCTAGATTGATCTCTCCTTAAGTGGTGCATGAAAGAAGGGACCTGCTTTCTTGTGGTGTGGGGACCAAGGCACACTGGGAAAGGAATGTGGTGCCTCATGGGCTCTGGCATGTGGCTGGGAGTGTGGCGCCCACTTGCTTGGGCCTTGACTTGGCTGGAAAAAATTGGCACCAACCTGGAGAAAACCTAGACCACTACTAGGACTTGGACTGAGTCAACATGACTCAACAAAAATTGAAATGGCAAAATTATAGACTCAAAATTGGATTGATCAGGTCAATCCTTATTACAAACCCTAATTTTCTCGGGCAAGGTCAATCAGAGATCCAGATGGAACCCTGAAGTCTTCTTCTGATTCTGGTACCCGCACCAGGTGAATTGGGAATTTAAAAAATTTAAGCAGATAATGTGCACTTAAAAATCCCTTTTTATGTTTTAGGTGCTATGGCAAAATAATAACTTGCAGAAGCCAAATAAGATCAAAGAAGCACAACACAAATACACAGAAATTTATAGTGATTCATAGTAACCCAGCTCCTACGTCCACTATTCAAGATACCACTTGGAATTTTTACTATATTCATACTCGAATACATTAGGATTGTTTTACAGGCTCACAATCCAAAACCTCTGCATTTTGATTTTACCAGGATTACCAAAGAAATCCAACACCCTTTGGTTTTAAGCAGGATCACCCAAGAAACCCAACTTGATTTTCAAAGGATCACCAAGAACCCAACACTTGGTTTTTATCTAAGGCTCACCAAGAACCTATTTGGTTTTTCAAACGGGCTCACCAATAACCCAACAATTCAAGAATAAATTAAAAATAAATGCAACAATAAATGACAAACTCTAGTTGTCTGATAGTTACCAATGTAGCTTGAGAGAAGACCACTTGAATGTACTTCAATGCTCTTTAATAGCTTCAGTGGCTTCTTTCTAAAGTGCTTCAAGCTTCAGATGATCATTGGTGAAGACTTGACGGTAGACTTGAATGCTCTTAGTGCTCTCTTGCTTGTTAGTAGGTTGGATATTCAATAAAGCATTAAAACTTTGAGGAACTTTCTATATCTCTTTTTTTAAGGAAGTTCAAACCCCTCAAATATATGGTCTTCCATCATTCCAAGACAGTTTGAGATGTTGTAGACTGTATGATGTGACATATGATCGTTGGAGCACCTTTTTGCATTCAAAAAAGAATTTTGGAACTAGCCGTTATGTACCTGAAAATAATATTCGAGTCGGCTCAAATTCTTCGAGTCGGCTCGAATCCTTCGAATCGGCTCGAATCCTTCGAATCGATAGATCGATGCACCATTTCTTCAATAAGGTCGGCTCTCTTTCTCAGGGTGCAAAAACTTCACTCTGGATGAGTCAGTTCTTGATAGCTCAGGTCAGCTCGAACTTCCATCATTGAACACATTGAACTCGAGGTGTTGGATCGCTTCTATATGGATCGACTCTTCTTCTAAGAATCAGAAAACTTTACTCTAGAGAAGTCAGTTCATTATAGATCGGGTCTGCTCACTTTCTCAGATCTTCAAAATTTGTTTTGGTAGAGTCGGCTCAATCTAGTTAGGGTCGACTCGCCTGGCTGTTCTTAGAAATCAATAAAAATGGACTCTAGATGAGTTGGCTCGGTTCTACTTGAGTTGGCTCGGATTGCTGCGTGCTAGAATTCTCAGTGCGTGCCATGAGTAAAGTTGGCTTATCTTCAGACTGGGATGGCTCAAGTGACTTCTTTAGAACTTTTACTAATAGACTTGAGAACACTCTCACCAACACTCTTCGACATTCAATATAAACCAACTCAAAATAAATTTAATGCACAACACTCATAGAAGTAACCCTTTTACATGATTTTTTCTTAACTTTTTCTTTGGTTTCTTCTTTACAAAATATGATTACAACACAACTCAAAACAAGAAGTATAACTATAGGAGTTGAAGTTTGAATAATAAAAACATCCTATAAAAACTTGTAAACCACTTGAAGAGTTGTCAGTAAAATATGTGCATGCTCCAATATTTGGTTATCATCAAAATCACTTATGGGGTCATCAATCTCTCCCTTTTTGATGATGACAAAACACTGGACATGAAAAAGTAAGATAAGACTTTACATTTACAAATTTACTTGTATGATTGTATTTGCAAGAGTGTATAAACAAATAAAAAGAATTGACACATTTTGAACAATACAAATTTAAGATATGCTCAACTATTAATGTCAAACCATGGAAGGAGAATTAGAGCAGTGAGAGATAATCTCCCCCTCAATAAGATACTCCATGTTTTAACAAACATTCCATGCAAGTTTAGAGCCCCAAAGTTTCAAAATCTTTATGTATCAGAGCTTAAAACTTAATGTATCTGAGCTTAAAAGGATCTTTATATATCAACGCATATTATGTTTCATGTATCAAAGCATAAGCAAATAGATTTTATCCTTTTCAAGCTTTATATATCAGAGCAAAAACTAAAAAAGATCTTATCCTTTTCATGCAAGTGCAAGAATATCTTCATAAATTTCTCTCCCTTTTTGGATGAAGTCTTTAAAACTTGTCTTTTGAAATAGATTGAGAAAGATGTTAATATTTGTTTGAGATAATTTCACTTTCTCAAATTTCATTGGATATACTAATTAAAAATTCATTACACTTGCATAAGGACATTGCATAAGCCCAAGAAGAATTCATGACAAAAGAAAACTTCCATTTCATTTAAAGATTTTCAATACAAAGTACAAAATGTAAGAGATAGAGTACATTCAATCACCGTCTAAATCTACTCTAGTGTTGGTTGATTGACCCGGAATTTGAATACCAGGAGGTATAGAGGCTATGGGGTCAGCATCTAATACATCAGATGGTGGAGTAGAAAAAGATCCCTAAGGCCTAAGATGTGGAGCTGGCTGTCTGGGATGAGCAGACTGACTAGCAAAAGATGAGGGTTATGGCCAAGGTCTTGATTGAGGAACACTAAATGCAGCAATGACTCAGCTTGATAATTGATCTAACTTGAATGGAACTGTGTCCACTTCTTCATCCACCTTCTTTAGATCATTATGCAATTGGACCAATTCAGAGGCTTGCTCATTAGCAAATGCATCAGCCGAACCCCTCAAACTTCCAAATTAAGCTCTCAATATCCCAATTCCTCTTGTATAATCCTCTTTGATGTAGAACAAAAGAAGAGATGATGCGATGCGGAAATAAATTAAGATTAATTCTTTTTTTTTTATATATATTTTCAGAAATTGGCTTTGACTCAAAGGAAAGCTAAACTAAATTGAAAGAAACTAGGTAATAATTGAAAGCACAATTTAAAAGAAATTAGGTTATCAGAGTGGTTTAGAAGTAACGGATCGCTGGGGGTTGAGAAACTCCC
Organism: Areca catechu; assembly: GCA_021397845.1. Lineage (NCBI taxonomy): Eukaryota > Viridiplantae > Streptophyta > Magnoliopsida > Arecales > Arecaceae > Areca > Areca catechu. The sequence continues at coordinate 139,389,365 of CM038039.1, read as the reverse complement.
AGACCTAGGGTTTCGCTCTGAACTTTCAACATGATAGAAATAAAGAGAAGAAATGGGTTACCGATCAGACAGTGATCTTCACAGAGTTTGGTGGAAGAACTCTCTCGAGCAGATTATTGGATCCTCGGATTCGGATATCTTCGCAATGGATCCTCCAATACTGGTCCTGTGGCTGTGTCGGCTTCTCCTAAACTCAATGATCTGGGCAAGAAGAAAAACAAGTGATGGAATCAGATACTCAAGGAAGGATTTACCAGATTGAAGAACTTGAAAGCTGATGTTGCTGAAATCTGGATTCTCCTAAAGGCTGATCTGGCTCCCTCTGGAATTTGCTCTGAAGCTGAAGTATCCGGACTGGACCCGGATGCTGGTGATCGGCCTTGACTTGGAGAGAGTGGCCGTGAGATGGGGTAGGATAGGGTTTGGTGGAAAGAAGAGGATGATGGGCGATTAGGGTTTGGAAGTGAATTGGCTAACCTAGGGTTTTGGGGTTGGAGATCTCACACCTCCTCAAGGTTCCTGGGGAACCCGGATTTACTCCCTCACAGAGCTCAACACCTGGATGCAAGTGCGGAAGAGAGAAAACACAGAGTTTGCTCACACATAAATTGGATTCATTCATCAGATAACTTTCAAATTTACAAGAAGGGTTTAATTTATAGGACTTTATAAGAGAGCAGGGTTTTACATCTTCCCATGTGGGACTAATAGGGTGGATCTTCAAATTAGGTTTGTAGGATCAATTCCCACACATATGGCCAGCCAAAAGGTTCCAAAAATGTTGATTGGTGGCTTCAAAAGGAAAGTGGGTGGCGCCTCCTAGTCTTGCTCTTCATGAAAAATATTTTTCCTTCCATGCTCGGTCTTATTTGGAAGTATTTGGGCACCTCCTAACCTTGCTCTTCAAGAGAAATTTCCTTCCTTTCATACCTGGTTTTATTTGGAATTACTTGGGCGCCTCCTAGTCTTCCTCCCCAAGCTTTGCTCCTTTTTTTTCATAGCTTGGCTCTTATGGAAACTCTTTGGCCGCCCCCTTGAATTGTGGATCCCAGATTGTCTTCTCCTTAAGTGGCGCATGAGAGAAGGGACCTGCTATCTTGTGGTGTGGGGACCAGAGCATAGTGGATGGAGATGTGGCACCCCCTAGTCAGGCATATGGCTGGGAGTGTGGCGCCCACTTGCTTGGCCTTGGGAGAAAATGTGACACCCTGGAGAAGTCCTAGACCACTATTGAGTCAACATGACTCAACAAAATTAAATTGCAGGGATATACAGACTCAAGCTAAAATTGAGCTGATCAAGTTAACCCTTATTACAACCCAGAAAACCCAAATTCTTCGGGCAAGGTCAATCAGAGATCCAGATGGAGCCCTGAAGTCTTCTTCAGAGTCTGGTGCCCGAACCAATTCTCCCGGGGTGGGAGGAACTCGACCCTGTCGAGTATGGATCAAGTTGGCTCTAGTATATCTCTAAGAGGTCTGGGTCCAATTCTTGTAATTCTTCTCGGGAGATCCAAGAGTCATCAGAATCTGGCCTTCCTTGCCAGCAGACCAGGTATCTTTGGTATCCTCGATTACGAGTAGAGATAACCTGATCATCCAGGATCTTTTCAATCTGCTCTTTCCTCACAGGCCAGTTTGTTGGTGGACACACAGGGTTGGGTTCACTCTCAAGAGCAGGATTAGGCTCAAAAGGCTCACTGGGAATCACAGCTGGCTCTCTATACTATACTAGGTCTGTAATGTTGAAAGTGGAGCTAATGCCTAGTTCTGATGGCAACTCGAGCACATAGGCATTGGATCCTACTCTCTTCACCACTCTAAACGGACCAGCTCCTCTAGCATGTAACTTTCTAACAGTTCCAGGAGGAAACCGTTCAGGCCTTAACCTAATCATTACATAGTCTCCCTCATCAAAAGTTTTGACTCGCCTTTGAGAATCAGCCAACTTCTTATAAGTTTCATTACTTAAATTTATTTTGGCATGAATTTCTTTATGCAAGTCTTTTATATGCTGTGCAAAAACTTTGGCAGACTCGGAGACTCGTGCATGGACTGGTAAAGGAGCTAGGTCAAGAGGTGTGTGAGGTTTGTAACCATGCACAATTTCAAATGGACTCTTACCTGTAGACCTATTGACCGAGTCATTGTATGCAAATTCAGCTCTAGGTAAGTACAAATCCCAGTTCCTAATGTTTTCACCAACAAGACACCTTAACAGATTGCCTAAACTACGGTCACTACTTCGGTTTGGCCATCAGTCTAGGGATGATAAGCAGTTGAAAACTTAAGTTTTGTCCCTAACTTATGCCAAAGGGTTTTCCAGAAATAGCTGGTGAACCGGACATCCCTATCTGAAATAATGGTCTTAGGTAGGCCATGGAGTCGAACTATCTCATTAAAGAACAGGGTGGCTACCTTAGACGCGTCAAATGTTTGGGAACAAGGCAAGAAATGGGCCATCTTGGAAAATCGGTCGACAACAACACAGATAGAGTCATGCCTCCTCTGGGTCTTAAGCAAACCTAACACAAAGTCCATGCTCACATCTTGCCAAGGACGATTTGGGACAGGGAGTGGGCTATAAAGGCCAGTGTTCTGTTTTCGCTGTTTGGCAACAGCGCAGGTCCGACACCTAGCCACAATGTGTGCTACATCTCTTTTTAAGCTAGGCCAGAAAAAGTGGTCTTCAATAGCTAGGGTGGTCTTGTCTTTTCCGAAATGGCCAGCTAAACCTCCAGCATGAATTTCCCAAATCAAAAATTCCCTAAGAGAAGTTCTAGGGATGCAAAGCCTATTCTTAAAGAACAGAAAGTCATCTAAAAGGGTATAATCCTTATGATCACTAGATGGTCCTTGAGTTAGATTCTGGTACACAGTCTTAAAATCCGGACATGACTCGTATTCCTCTTTGATCTGCTCAAACCCTACGACTTCAGCCCTAACAGAATTCAATAACAAAGATCGACGACTAAGGGCATCAGCTACCTTATTTTCAGTCCCAGCCTTATGTTTCAAAACAAAAGTATAGGACTAGATATACTCTACCCACTTAGCATTCCTAGGGTTAAGCTTCTTCTGGGAATTCAAGAATCTAAGAGCCTCATGATCCGAAAACAGCACAAATTCCTGCGGTAGCAAATAATGTCTCCAATAACGCAAAGCTTTCACTACCGCATAAAACTCTTTATCATAGATAGAATACCTAAGCTTAGCATCATTAAGTTTTTCACTAAAGAATGCTACGGGATGATTCTCTTGGCTTAGGACTCCACCTATACCTACTCCTGAAGCATCACAGGCAACCTCAAATACTTTAGAAAAGTCGGGTAACCTCAAAATGGGTGCCTGAGTCATCCTATCCTTAAGATCTACGAAGGCTTTAGGGGCTGTTTTAGTCCACTGGAATTCTTCCTTCCTAATACAGTCTGTGATAGGAGCAACTATAGTACTAAACCCATTGATGAATCACCTATAGAAGGTAGCCAAGCCGTGGAAACTTCTGACTTCATGCACATTGGTCGGCTCTGGCTATTCTACTATGGACCTAATCTTTTCTGGATCGGTAGCCACACCGTCATGGGTTACTACAAAACCAAGGAAGATAATTCTACTGGTCATGAATTCACACTTTTTGAGATTACCGTGCAGACTATCATTCCTCAAAACTTGGCAGACTTGTCTAAGGTGGCCTAGGTGATCTGCAGGGGTCTTACTATAGATCAAGATGTCATCAAAATAGACCACTACAAACTTCCCTATGAAAGCTCTAAGTATCTGGGTCATAATCCTCATGAAAGTACTAGGGGCATTGGATAACCCAAATGGCATAACAACCCATTCATAAAGACCATCCTTAGTTTTGAAAGCGGTTTTCCACTCATCCCCTGGTCTAATCCTAACCTGATGATAGCCGCTCTTGAGATCAATTTTAGAAAAAACCATTGCACCAGCCATCATATCTAGCATGTCATCTAGTCTAGGGATGGGAAACCTATACTTGATTGTGATTTTGTTGATGGCACGACTATCAACACACATTCTCCACGTGCCATCCTTCTTTGGGGTCAGAAGTGCAGGGACTGCACAAGGGCTAAGACTCTCTCTAATGAACCCCTTCCTCAATAATTCTCCAACCTGCTTTTGCAGTTCCTTATGCTCAGATGGATTCATCCTATAATGGGGCAAGTTGGGTAAAGTAGCGCCTGGGACTAAATCTATGGAATACTGGATATCCCTAAGAGGTGGAAGGTGGTCCGGCAGATCCTCGGGAAAAACGTCCTTAAATTCTTCTAACAAAGGTTTAACTTCCTGAGGAGGCTCTGAGGGTGTAGGAGTCCTAAGTTCCTTAGCAGTCAACATTCAAATAGGTGAACCACTATGAATTTCTTGTTCTAGATCCTTAGCACTAATTACGTTCACTCCAGTCTTCATCTCTTTAACCTTATTGGGTCCCTTAGCTACCTTGTCCTTAGGAGGGACTGAATGGATTGTGATTTTCTTCCCATTAAAACTAAAGACACAGGTGTTGGATTTTCCTAAGAGGGTGGCATCATGATCATATAACCAAGGTCTTCCAAGAATTATACTGCTCACCCCCATGGGCAAGACAACACACCAAATCTTCTCTTGATAGGATTGCATTTGGATTTGGACCTGACATCTAGACTGGATAGGTATAAAGGTAGAGTCTACCCAAGAAACCTTATAGGGGTTGGGGTGGGGACTGGGGTTAAGCCTAACATTTTGACAGTGCTAGCAGAAATGGCATTCACACAGCTCCCACTATCTATGATGACTTTACATACCTTATCCCTGTAGGGTTCGATGGCAAGGCGGAAACACAGATTTCAAAATTTTTATCTTTATGAAATCTTCACCAAACCTTTAACCCAAGATCTCCTTAAAAGAATTAAAACATATAAGATGTACATATAAGATTTAATCTCAAATTAAAATACTAACCTGTATCGCAAAAATCCAAACTCTGAATCTCCACTAGGTGCCCAAATGTTCACCCTCCAATGATGATCCACACAGAAAAAGATGAAGACAACAATTTCTAGTTCTTGGCTCCTCTTCTTAAATTCTTTTTCAAGAATTCAATTCTTGGACTTTTAGGCTGAAATTTTTTTTCTTGAAAATTTCTTTTCTTCCTTCTTTCCTCTTCTTGAATTTTTTTTTTTTTTTTTTCATGAATTCCCTTTCTTGAATTCCTTTTCTTGAATTGAATTGGAAGAAAAATTAAGACAGGCAAAGTCTTAATTCAAGATGGGAAAGAAGAAGAATAGATCCTTTCCTTTTTCTTTCCTTTACCGTTCAAGACCTTCTTCTTATTCTTGTTTAGGGTCAGAGTTTCGATAGAGGATACCTCTGTAAGGGAAATAATACCCAACAAGAACAAAGGGAAGGAGTATTCTGGAGAGGAAGAAAATGAATCGGATCTCTGAATTATGTTACATGAAAACCCCCGAGAACCCAACCCTATTTATAGATCTCTGAGGGGCGTCTTCTCAAAACAACGCAACCCTCTGAAACCCCAAGAATCATGATCCCTCATTCCTCACGCGTCCCCTCAACCAAAAATCATGATTCTCTGATTTAATTTTTGTTTTTCCGACGAGGAGGACTCTCGGAAAAACTTCAGGAAGAATCGCGACTTTTGGAGATGGATTTGTGACCGAAAAGCGATGGATCTTTTCCTTAGTTTTTTCTGGCAATCAGATCCAGATCCAAGGGTGCCAGACAAGGATCTGAATCGCCCCATTTTCAGATTTTCCTCCGATGTTATTTTCTTTCTCACGCGCATGAAGAGGAGTCCATGCGCGTGGACTCTTCTTCTTGGCGCGCGCGGGTGAGAAAGGGAGAGGGCGGCTTGGAGAGAGGGTCTCAGTGAACTTAATTCACTTGGGTTCAGCCATGGGTTAGCCCAATGTCCTAAAAATTAAATTGGACCTTAATCTGGTTCAATTAGAACCCAATTAAGCCCAATTCGGAACCAAATTTGAATCTGATTCGAATAGAAATTTGGTCTGCAACACATGCTAGTGTGTTTATCCTGCAAACATGATTTAATTCTAAATTAAATCCTTCATAAATTTTCTTTTATGTGTGACCCATTGGGTTCCACACCTAGCCAGCAGTAGGTCCTAGTGCTATTTGACTTAATTCGGTTAGATCTCAACTAAGCCGATTTAGTTCAACTCAAACTAGCTCGACTCGGTCAATTAGAATCTAATTCTAATTAACTGATTTGAATTACCATGACTCAATCATATACCTACAAGACAAGATTGACGTCTAGCAACGTATCATGTCTACCCGGAAGATGTGGAATTTTGGTAAAATTACCAAAATACCCTTCAGTGGTGAGTTACCGGGCAATTTAGTCCTTTGATCAACTTGCATCACAAATATGATTATGAATATGGATACTTGTCAAATCCAATTTCATATTTATCCCTAGATCAATCTTTATATTGATGATTCATTAATGAAACATTAGAAAATAACTCTAATGTTCATACTTTGATCAAAGGTTTCCTGAATCCATCATTTGAAATTAGCTGGATGCAATTCCCTCTTACTAGGGCTGATCAATTCCTTGTTGACCTACTCACAACCTCCATATACAATCCACCATAACCAGTATCACCTCGTGCATGACTCAGTGTCATGATTGATTGCGAACCAAAGTATGGATTCATATATATAAGGTACTATGGTAGTCTCAAGTCAAAGGACCACATGCACTACTCCCACTATGAGAATTATCTATTGACAAATAGATAAGGTTCCATTAGATATTCTCAATCTGGATCAATTCAGTGAACTCATTCTCTAATGAACACTCACATCCTAGTATTAGTGTCAAACACAAGTGACTGTGAGATCAGTCACCCTCATCACAAAGCATATATAGGATGTGCTGGTCTTGCCGGAAACAATGATCCCTAACTCAATGTCCCATCGACCAGGAATATTTTAGATTAGGGTTTTAAGGCTTTAGGTCTCACTGGTATGATCTCATCATAACCCTAGAACCATAGCCCTAATCTATGGGATTCATCATAAAATCATAAAGACACAGCGTATGATGAAAATAATGCCTTTATTATAAAATGTCAATTCATTGATTTTGGGATCAAAATACAATATTTTAATAGGCTTTCAGGGCACAATCTTTCAATCTCCCACTTGCACTAAAGCCAATCGCCTTTAAATCTTAACCCCAAACAATCAAGGTGGCGATCAAACTCTCGCTGTGATAGAGCCTTAGTGAACGGGTCTGCTATGTTGTTCTTTGTTTCTACCCTTTTAATGCAGACTTCTTGTCTTTCGACAATCTCTCGAACGAGATGGAAGCATCTCAGAATGTGCTTTGATTTGTGATGAGCTCTTGGTTCCTTTGCTTGAGGAATAGCCCCCGTATTATCACAGTAAAGTGATACTGGACCTTCAATCTCAGGAACTACGCCCAACTCTGATATGAACTTCTTCATCCAGACAGCTTCCTTGGTAGCTTCACTAACAGTAATGTACTCTGTCTCAGTTGTCGAGTCAGCTACAGTTTGTTGTTTAGAACTTTTCCAGCTTACAGCTCCTCCATTAAGGGTAAAAACATACCCAGATATAGATTTGCTGTCATCTGGATCTGATTGAAAACTAGAATCTGAATAAGCTTCTAGTTTAAGATCAGATCCTCCGTATATTAGAAAAATATCCTTAGTTCTTCTTAAGTACTTAAGAATATTTTTCACAGCCTTCCAATGATCCTCTCCTGGATCAGCCTGAAACCTGCTGGTTATACCTAAGGCATATGCCACATCAGGTCTAGTATATAGCATAGCATACATAATAGACCCTACTACCGAAGCATAAGGTATAGAATTCATTCTACTTTTTTCTTCAGGTGTCTTAGGGGACATCTTCTTAGAAAGATGTATGCCATGACCAATAGGTAAGTAACCTCTTTTACTTTCCTCCATGCTAAATCTTTTTAGCACTTGGTCAATGTACCTAGACTGGGATAAACCTAGCATCCTCCTAGATCTATCTCTATAGATCTTGATGCCTAGTATATAAGATACTTCTCCCAAGTCTTTCATGGAAAACTGTTTAGATAACCATACCTTGACCGATTGTAACATTGGGATATCATTCCCAATGAGGAGTATGTCATCTACATACAGAACCAAGAAAACTATGGCACTCCCACTAGTCTTCTTGTACACACAAGGTTCATCCTCATTTTTGATAAAGTCAAATTCTTTGACTGTCTTATCAAATCGGATGTTCCAACACCTAGATGCTTGCTTTAATCCATAAATAAATTTCTTTAGCCTACATACCTGATTAGGTTTAGTCTCCAAGACAAAACCTTCTGGCTGTGACATATAAACCTCTTCCTCAAGGAAACCATTGAGGAATGCAATTTTCACATCCATCTGCCAGATTTCATAATCATGATATGCTGCTATAGCAAGCATGATCCGAATAGATTTGAGCATGGCAACAGGAGAAAATGTTTCATCATAATCTATTCCCTGTTTTTGTCTGAAACCCTTAGCCACTAATCTGGCTTTATAAGTTTCTACTTGGCCATCTGCCCCAATCTTTTTCTTATAGACCCATTTGCATCCAATAGGGTTAACACTCTCTGGTGCATCAACCAAAGTCCAGACTTGGTTGACATACATGGAGTCCATTTCGGATCTCATGGCTTCCAGCCATTTGTCTGAGTCACTACTTATGACAGCATCCGTATATGTTAGAGGCTCATCATTAGCAATGATTCGGGCTTCATTATTTTCAATAATGAACCCATACCTTTCAGGTGCATGTCGCACCCTATCAGACCTACGGATAGGAGTGGTGTGTTCAGGTTCTATACTAACTATGTTATGATTTTGTTGAGATGTATCTACTTATTGAACTTCTTCAAGTTCAATATTTCTCCCACTGCCCTTTTGTAGGATGAACTCTTTCTCCATAAAAATGGCATGCCTACTGACTAAAACCTTCTATTCAGTAGGGTGGTAGAATAGATATCCTATACTATCTTTAGGATATCCAACAAATAGACACTTTTCTGCTCTAACATCAAGCTTATGTCCAAAATTTCTTTTGACATAGGCTGGACATCCCCATATCTTAAGGTGCTTAAGATTGAGTTTCTTTCCCCTCCATAACTCATATGGAATGCTAGATACAGATTTGGATGGTACTCTATTTAAAATATTAGCCGCTGTTTCCAAGGCATATCCCCAGAAAGAAATAGGTAAGTCTGTGAAGCACATCATGGACCGTACCATATCTAATAAAGTACGATTTCTCCTTTCAGCAACACCTTTTAATTGTGGTGTGTAAGGAGGAGTCAATTCAGAGATGATTCCCTTTTGTTTAAGGTGATCAAGAAACTCGGTGGATAAGTATTCACCTCCTCTATCTGATCGAAGGATCTTAATACTTTTCCCCATTTGTTTCTCTACCATACTTTGATACTCTAAAAATTTTTCAAAAGCTTCGGACTTATGTTTCATTAGATACACAAATCCGTACCTTGAAAAATCATCAGTGAATGTGATGAAATATGAGTATCCACCCTTGGCCTGAGTTATCATAGGTCCACATACATCAGTGTGTATGAGTCCTAAAAACTCTGTTGTCCTTTCATTATGTCCACTAAATGGAGTCTTGGTCATTTTACCCATGAGACATGATTCACAAGTTCCTAATGATTCATAGTCATAAGGATTAAGGAATTTTTCCTTGTATAACTTGTTAATCCTCTGCTCACTAATATGTCCAAGAAGACAGTGCCAAAGTAAAGTATTGTTTACTTCATCTCTTTTTCATTTATTACTAACATGTAGTATATTGTCATCAGAAGATAAAGTTAAGAGACCATTGCAAAATATGCCATTAAATATTATTTCATTAGAAAAATTGATTGAGCAGCCACTGCTCATTACATTCATAATATATCCTTGTTTAAGTAACAAGGGTACATATATGATGTTTCTAATGATTCTAGGCATAAAATAACAATTTTTTAACTCTAAAATCTTCCCAGAAGGCAGCTTCAACATATAAGTCCCTACAGCTTCTGCTTGGATGGAATCTCCTCCAGCACCGTAGAGCTCGAAGTCTTCTTCCTTCAAAACTCTAATGTTCTGTAGTCCCTGCAATGATTTGCAGATATGATGACCACAAGCAGTATCCAATACCCAAGAGTTTGAATTAGAAGAGCCTAATGACAAAATTGCATGTATCTCATACATATCTTTTGGTGCATCACTAGCACTAGGCTTCATACTTGCAAGGTAAACCTTGCAGTTTCTTTTCTAGTGACCCGGCTTGCCACAATGAAAGCAGGTCATTTGTCCGGAGGCCTTCTTTCCTTTCTTTTTCTTGATGCCCCCTTTTGGGTTCAACCTCCTCTTGGAACCCTTTTTTCCTATTTTCTTCTTGTTTACACCATCCATAAGAAGAAGTGGAGCCTTATTTTTCTTTAAATGGCTCTCTGCTATTTTTAACATATTCAACAGCTCAGGCAAGGAAGTGTTAAGTTTGTTCATATGATAATTAAGAACAAACTGTGAAAATGACTCTAGGAGTGACTGCAGGATTAAATCCTGATTCAACTTCCCATCCATAAAAAAACCCAATTGACCCAATCGGGTGATTAGGTCAATAACCTTTAATACATGGTCTTGTACGGATGTACCTTCTGTCATCCTTTCACAGAATAACTGCTTAGATATTTCATATCTTGCAGTTCGACTATGTTCTCCATAAAGTTCTTTTAAATTGAGCAATATGGAGTTTGTGTCCATGCTTTCATGTTGCCTCTGTAACTCATTGGTCATAGAGGCAAGCATTATACACTTGACAGTAAGTGAGTCATTTTCCACGTGTTATATATGGTCTTATCCTCTTGCGAGGCATCTTCCCCTAATGGTTCCAAGGTTGGGGTATCAAGAATATAAGAAATTCTTTCTTGGCTGAGTACTATCTTCAGATTTCTCAACCAATCAATATAGTTTGGTCCAGTCAATTTATTTGCATCAAGAATGCTACGGAGTGAGAGTGAAGAGGCCATTTAATCTACATTAACAAATAACATTACATAAGCAAACAATCAATGTTGACAAAACATAATTAAATTAGGACTTTAACTTAATTATGTCTCCCACTATTTTATCAAGCATCATAACCCTCAATGTGATGATCGAGAAAACCCTAATTGGTTCTCTTAGTGGGGTTGAGATCCTAATTCCTTATAAAAGACCTTATGTGTACACAACAAATCTTATATAAGTTCAAAGGTAGGAAAACTCTTTCCAATTGTAATTCATACAATTCTCAACTTATCTTGGCCTCTAAAATATTAATAGCCTTGTGTGTACACAACAAACTATAATATTTTAGTTAAGTTAGACCCTTCATTGCTATATAGTCATGATATTAATTATAATACCCTTGTGTGTACACAACAAAGTATTATATTAAATCATGCCATAAACATCAAATGTACCAAGCCAAAATTATGTTAGTCACCATAAAAAAAGGCCTTGTGTGTACACAACAAACCTAATATGGATCATAACATAATAATGACTTGGCATGAAGGAAGGCCATATGTAGTGAATATTACACTAAGCATATCAATCAATAATTAAGTTAATCATATCGGCCAGGTAAGTGGGAGAGTGGTGGGAGTCCCCCCGTTGCTTTCCTTAGACACCAATAAGAATTGGCCAGGTCAGTCAACGGAACCAATTAAAAACCACGTCCTCTTTACCGATCATGAACCACTTTTCCTAGACACCGAATGATAAACTAATCATATTGATTATTTTTGCTTTTGGTATATGACACTACAACTTAATATGTTTTTAAAGAGGGCTTTATTAAAACAAAGCACATTCTAGCAAATATGTGCCATAGTGTGCCATCATACTAGGACAACCATTTACCACATAATGGATCCACCATTATGCCAGGGCAACCTTATTTCAGTATGATGACTAGAAGGCTAAACATATCTCTATACAAATTAAGATTTAAGTGAAAACCTTAATTAGTGTCATACATCAAACATATATGCATAATTAACACAAATATGTGATTAGTGTGTCATCATACTAGGACAACCATTTACCACATAATGGATCCACCATTATGCCAGGGCAACCTTATTTCAGTATGATGACTAGATCTCTAAACATATCTCTACAACAATTAGGGTTTGAGTGAAAATCCTAATTGGTGACATTACATCAAACATATACTACATCTCATGTTACTTATATAAATATGCATCTAAAAATCAGCATATATATTTTAATCTTAATAAGGAGGCTCTGATACCACTGTAGGATTCGATGGCAAGGCGGAAACACAGATTTCAAAATTTTTATCTTTATAAAATCTTCACCAAACCTTTAACCCAAGATCTCCTTAAAAGAATTAAAACATATAAGATGTATATATAAGATTTAATCTCAAATTAAAATACTAACCTGTATCGCAAAAATCCAAACTCTGAATCTCCACCAGGTGCCCAAATGTTCACCCTCCAATGGTGATCCACACAGAAAAAGATGAAGACAACAATTTCTAGTTCTTGGCTCCTCTTCTTGAATTCTTTTTCAAGAATTCAATTCTTGGACTTTTAGGCTGAAATTTTCTTTCTTCAAAATTTCTTTTCTTCCTTCTTTCCTCTTCTTGAATTTTTTTTTTTTTTTTCAAGAATTCCCTTTCTTGATTTTCTTTTCTTTTCTTGAATTGGAAGAAAAATTAAGACAGGCAAAGTCTTAATTCAAGAAGGAAAAGAAGAAGAACAGATCCTGTCCTTTTTCTATCCTTTACCGTTCAAGACCTTCTTCTTATTCTTGTTTAGGGTCAGAGTTTCGACAGAGGATACCTCTATAAAGGAAACAATACCCAACAAGAACAAAGGGAAGGAGTATTCTGGAGAGGAAGAAAAGGAATCGGATCTCTGAATTATGTTACGTGAAAACCCCCGAGAACCCAACCCTATTTATAGATCTCAGAGGGGCATCTTCTTAAAACAACACAACCCTCTGAAACCCCAGAAATCACGATCCCTCATTCCTCACGCGTCCCCTCAACCAAAAATCATGATTCTTCGATTTAATTTTCGTTTTTTCGACGAGGAGGACTCTCGAAAAAACTTCAGGAAGAATCACGACTTTTGGAGACGGATTTGCGACCGAAAAGCGATGGATCTTTTCCTTAATTTTTTCTGGCCATCAGATCCAGATCCAAGGGTGCCAGACAAGGATCAGAATCTCCCCTTTTTCATATTTTTCTTCGATGTTATTTTCTTTCTCACGTGCATGAAGAGGAGTCCACGCGCGTGGAATCTTCTTCTTGGCACGTGCGGGTGAGAAAGGGAGAGGGCGGCTTGGAGAGAGGGTCTCAGTGAACTTAATTCACTTGGGTTCAGCCATGGGTTAGCCCAATGTCCTAAAAATTAAATTGGACCTTAATCTGGTTCAATTAGAACCCAATTAAGCCCAATTCGGAACCAAATTCGAATCTGATTCGAATAGAAATTTGGTCTGCAACACATGCTAGTGTGTTTATCCTGCAAACATGATTTAATTCCAAATTAAATCCTTCATCAATTTTCTTTTGTGTGTGACCCATTGGGTTCCACACCTAGCCAGCAGTAGGTCCGAGTGCTATTTGACTTAATTCGGTTAGATCTCAACTAAGCCGATTTAGGTCAACTCAAACTAGCTCGACTCGGTCAATTAGAATCTAATTCTAATTAACTGATTTGAATTACCATGACTCAATCATATACCTACAAGACAAGATTGACATCTAGCAACGTATCATGTCTACCCGGAAAATATGAAATTTTGGTAGAATTACCAAAATACCCTTCAGTGGTGAGTTACCGGGCAATTCAGTCCTTTGATCAACTTGCATCCCGAATATGATTATGAATATGGATACTTGTCAAATCCAATTTCATATTCATCCCTAGCTCAATCTTTATAATGATGATTCATTAATGAACCATTAGAAAATAACTCTAATGTTCATACTTTGATCAAAGGTTTCCTGAATCCATCATTTGAAATTAGCTGGATGCAATTCCCTCTTACTAGGGCTGATCAATTCTTTGTTGACCTACTCACAACCTCCATATACAATCCACCATAACCAGTATCACCTCGTGCATGACTCAGTGTCATGATTGATTGCGAACCAAAGTATGGATTCATATATATAAGGTACTATGGTAGTCTCAGGTCAAAGGACCACATGCACAACTCCCACTATGAGAATTATCTATTGACAAATAGATAAGGTTCCATTAGATATTCTCAATCTGGATCAACTCTGTGAACTCATTCTCTAATGAACACTCACATCCTAGTATTAGTGTCAAACACAAGTGACTGTGAGATCAGTCACCCTCATCACAAAGCATATATAGGATGTGCTTGTCTTGCCGGAAACATTGATCCCCAACTCAATGTCCCATCGACCAGGAATATTTTAGGTTAGGGTTTTAAGGCTTTAGGTCTCACTGGTATGATCTCATCATAACCCTAGAACCATAGCCCTAATCTATGGGGTTCATCATAAAATCATAAAGGCACAGCATAAAGTGAAAATAATGCCTTTATTATAAAATGTCAATTCATTGATTTTGGGATCAAAATACAATATTTCAATTGGCTTTCAGGGCACAATGTTTTAATCCCCTAGTTTAAGGAAAGTCTGTAGGATGTTAGTCCTACGCCAATCTTCCTGAACTCTATTCTGGGACAGGATGCATCTCACAACCCCTAATTGGTCAGACTCTGTGGATTTCTCCTCTCCTTCATACTCATCGACCAAATTCATTCTGGCCTCATAAACTTCTTCTTCAAACTCTTCATTGGGCCCAGAATTCTCTTCTTCTCCTTCTTCTATGTAAAGGGATCTACGAGGGCACTGGCTAGAAACATGACCTACCTTATGGTACTTAAAACAAGCTATGGCTGTGCACTGGTTGGAGATATGACCGGGCTTCTGGCACTTAAAACAGATGATACTAGAACTAGGGGTTCACTGGGTGTCAGGTGCCTTACCTTTGTCCATGGGCCTAGGGGTGGGAATACCCTGATTAGGCTTGCTAGGGGTAACTTGGCTAGGTCCATTTCTTGGGATTGGGGCACTAACCCTAGAGGGCATGGGTCCTCTTTGAAACTTCTCAGTGTTCAATGCAATCTGATAGGCTTGGTCTAGGTCAGTAACCTCTCTCAGAAACAACTCCCTCTTAATGTCTTCCCTAAGTCCATCCCTAAACCTAGACAAAGTGACCTCATGGGCTTCACTCACATCACATCTCATCAGGTATTCATCAAAGGTGGTTATGTAGTCTGATACAGATCGGTTCCCTTGTTTCAAAGTCTGCCATTGATCTAACAGATTCTGCTGGTATGAAATGGGTAGGTACTTATCTCTAAGCTTCTCTTTCATACCCTGACAAGTGGTTATGGGCTCAACGTTTCGTCTTCTAGTGGTTAGCTCAATGTTCCCCCAGTATAACCTAGCTTGACATACCAACTTCATCTTGGCAAACTTGAACTTCCTTTCCTCGGACATGGCATATCACTCAAAGTACTGGTCCATCTCACCCTCCCAATCAGAATACACCTTAGGGTTTAAGCTACCATCAAAAGTGGGTGCATCTAATTTGATGTTCCGAATGAACCTATCATCTCTGTCTTCAGGCTCTGGGTCAGGCCTCCTATGATTAGGCTCAAGATCTCTGTATAAAGGTCTTCTAGGCTCCTGGTGTGGGTGAGGTTGAGGCATATTAAAATCTGGGTCTGGAGTCCAATTCTGATGCCTAGGTTCCTCAAGTACTTGGATTCGATCCCTAAGCTGGATAAAATTCTCATTCATATCCTGACTTAGTTTGTTCATACTTTCAGTAAGAGCTCTAACCATGGCCTCTAAATTAGGTTGGGTTTGACCAGGTTGGTAGGGTACTCCATTCCGGGTGGACATGATGATGCAAGCAAACACACAAAATGAGACTCAACTGAAATGACTATGGGCTAACTAGACCTATAGCCCAAACTAGATGCCCAATCAGAGTGGCAAGCTAGCCTGTATTAACTCGGGACTCAGCCAGGCAGGTGTAAGGGGAGTGTTAGGTCCCTAGATGCCAATCCTAGACACCAATCAGTGATTGGCCAGGTAGGCGGACTAGCACACAAGCCCTTTGGGATAGAATCCCTGAACCACCATTCTAGACACTGAGTACAAAGCACACACAGAGTAACTAGACAAACTGACTCAACACTAGCCTTGACCCGACTTGTTGATGTCCCTAGCCCACTAGGGCAAATTAAGTCTAATAAATTTTAAAATTAGGCTTAGGATCGAATGAGTGGGTGGTGATTTTGGGCTAAGGAGAGGTTATTAACTCCTTCCCTTATCTTAGATGCTCAAATGCCCTTAAGATGAATTAGGAGATGATCACTCAAAAAATTGAATTGCAGAAACACAAAAACAGAGTTGCAGTAATTTAACTCTCAAAAATTTCACAGAAATTAATAAATCACAGAAAAATTATGTAAAATAGCTTCAATTATACTTGTTCCAGAAAAATAAAAAGCATGCAATTTAGAGTTACCTACAATGAGAAACAATTCCTGCAACAGGGCAGTTACAGACTGAAAATAGAGTGCTTCCCCCGTTTACAATTCCTGCTACGAAGTTGTAACCCAGCGGATCCCCTACATGCCCTAGGAACACCCCGTGGAATAGGAAGAGGAGGTTTGCACCTCGCTTCATTCCTAGGACCGGACATCCTGGGGAGTCTACTTCGAGCAGATAAAGTAAAAGGGAGAGACACTCAAACAAGCAAACAAGACAGAAACCCTAGACAGGGCTCTGATACCAAAAATGATGCAGAACAAAAGAAGAGATGATGCGATGTGGAAATAAATTAAGATTAATTCTTTTTTTTTATATATATATATTCAGAAATTGGCTTTGACTCAAAGGAAAGCTAAACTAAATTGAAAGAAACTAGGTAATAATTGAAAGCACAATTTAAAAGAAACTAGGTTATCAGAGTGGTTCAGAAGTAACGGATCGCTGGGGGTTGAGAATCTTCCAGACCTAGGGTTTCGCTCTGAACTTTCAACAAGACAGAAATAAAGAGAAGAGATGGGTTACCGACCAGACAGTGATCTTCACAGAGTTTGGTGGAAGAACTCTCTCGAGCAGATTGTTGGATCCTCGGATTCGGATATCTTCGCAATGGATCCTCCAATACTGGTCCTGTGGCTGAGTCAGCTTCTCCTGAACTCAATGATCTGGGCAAGAAGAAAAACAAGTGATGGAATCAGATACTCAAGGAAGGATTTACCAGATTGAAGAACTTGAAAGCTGATGTTGCTGAAATCCGGATTCTCCTAAAGGCTGATCTGGCTCCCTCTGGAATTTGCTCTGAAGCTGAAGTATCCAGACTGGACCCGGATGCTGGTGATCGGCCTTGACTTGGAGAGAGTGGCCATAAGATAGGGTAGGATAGGGTTTGGTGGAAAGAAGAGGATGATGGGTGGCTAGGGTTTGGAAGTGAAGTGGCTAACCTAGGGTTTTGGGGTTGGAGATCTCACACCTCCTCAAGGTTCCTAGGGAACTCGGATTACTCCCTCATGGAGCTCAACACCTGGATGCAAGTGCGAAAGAGAGAAAACACAAAGTTTGCTCACACATAAATTTGATTCATTCATCAGATAACTTTCAAATTTACAAGAAAGGTTTAATTTATAGGACTTTACAAGAGAGCAGGGTTTTACATCTTCCCATGTGGGACTAATAGGGTGGATCTTCAAATTAGGTTTGTAGGATCAATTCCCACACATATGGCCGGCCAAAAGGTTCCAAAAATGTTAATTGGTGGCTTCAAAAGGAAAGTGGGTGGTGCCTCCTAGTCTTGCTCTTCAAGAAAAATATTATTCCTTCCATGCTCGGTCTTATTTGGAAGTATTTGGGTGCCTCCTAACCTTGCTCTTCAAGATAAATTTCCTTCCTTTCATACCTGGTTTTATTTGGAATTACTTGGACGCCTCCTAGTCTTCCTCCCCAAGCTTTGCTCCTTTCTATTCATAGCTTGGGTCTTATGGAAACTCTTTGGCCGCCCCCTTGAATTATGGATCCCAAATTGTCTTCTCCTTAAGTGGTGCATGAGAGAAGGGACCTGCTATCTTGTGGTGTGGGGACTAGAGCATACTGGATGGAGATGTGGCGCCCCCTGGACTCAGGCGTGTGGTTGGGAGTGTGGCTGGGAGTGTGGCGCCCACTTGCTTGGCCTTGGGAGAAAATGTGACACCCTGAAGAAGTCCTAGACCACTACTGAGTCAACATGACTCAACAAAATTAAATTACAGGGATATACAGACTCAAGCTAAAATTGAGCTGATCAAGTCAACCCTTATTATAACCCAGAAAACCCTAATTCTTCGGGCAAGGTCAATCAGACATCCAGATGGAGCCCTGAAGTCTTCTTCTGAGTCTGGTGCCCGCACCACTCTTCCATCCTCTTTCCTTCTTCTACTGAACCCATTCTGATTCTCAAATTGTCCATTTCAATTCTACATGCCTCAAGTGTTTGACTGGTAGAATTTTTAAGAGTTTCAGAGCTGGATGAGATCAATTGATGAATAGGTTGAAGGTTTGGCTTAGTTGCACGGGTTGTATTTTTGGAGGCTTCAATAACATCTACTCTGTTATGCAGATCATCAATCTGTCCTCCAAACTAATTTAGTCTCATATCAACTGACTGTCGAAAGTTGTCAAACAAATTTGTCATAGTAGAAGTGATTGAATCAGTTAAATTACCTATATGTTGTGAAATTGATGAAGAATGAATGCTCTGAAACCAAAAATGATGCAGAACGAATATGTGGAATTCGGAAGAAAATTAAAATTAATATATTTTTTTTATTATTATATATATTTTAAGAAGTCGGCTTTGACTCAAAGGAAAGTTAAACTAAATTGAAAGAAACTATGTAATAATTGAAAGCACAATTTAAAGAAACTAGGTTATCAGAGTAGTTCAAAAGTAAAGGATCGCTGGGGGTTGAGAAACTCCCAGACCTAGGGTTTCGCTCTGAACTTTCAACAAGACAGAAGTAAAGAGAAGAGAAGGGTTACAGACCAGGCAGTGATCTTCACAGAGTTTAGTGGAAGGACTCTCTTGAGCAGATTGTTGGATCCCCGGATTCAGATATCTTCGTAATGGATCCTCCAATACTGGCTCTTTGGCAGAGTTGGCTTCTTCTGAACTCAAGATCTGGGAAAGAAGAAGAACAAGTTATGGAACTAGATACTCAAGGAAGGTTTTACCAGATAGAAGAACTTGAAAGCTGATGTTGCTGAAATCCTGATTCTCCTGGATGCTGATCTGACTTCCTCTGAGATTTGCTCTATCTTCGAAGTAGCTGAACTGGACCTGGATGCTGGTGGTCGGCCCCTACTTGGAGAGAGGGGCTGTGAGAGATGGGGTAGGCTAGGGTTTGGTGGAATGAAGAGGATGATGGGCGGCTAGGGTTTGGAAGTGAAGTGGCTAACCTAGGGTTTTGGGGTTGGAGATCTCACACCTCCTCAAGGTTCCTAAGGAACCCGGATTTACTCCCTCACGGAGCTCAACACCTGAATACAAGTGCGGAAGAGAGAAACACAAAGTTGCTCACACATAAATTGAATTCATTCATCAGTTCTTCTTTAAAACTTACAAGAGGGATTTATTTTATAGGCCTTTACAAGAGGTCAGGGTTTTACATCTTCCCATGTGGAAATAGGATGGATCTTCAAATTAGGCTTGTAGAATCAAATCCTTCTCATATGGCCGGCCAAGAGCTTCCATAAGTGTTGATTGGCGGCTCCAAATGGTCAGTAGGTGGCGCCTCCTAGCCTTGCTCTTCTAAAAAAATATTTTTCCTTCCATGCTTGGTTTTATTTGGAAGTATTTGGGCGCCTCCTAATTTTGGTCCCCAAGTTTTGGCTTCTTCCTTTCATGGCTCAACTCTTTTGGACAACTACTTTTCTTTCTCCCCAAGTCATGGCTCTTCCCAACTTTGCTTTGGTCTTTTTAGGCATGGATTGGGTGCCCCCTTGAGGTGCTCCCCAAGAAATGCCTCTTTCCTCCTTTAGCTTGGCCTTTTAAGGTATATATGGGGCGCCTCCTTGATTTTGGCTTCAAGAAAAATTCTTGCTCCCTTGGGTGTGGGGACCAAGAAACTGGGATGGAGATGTGGAGCCCCCTGGACTCTGGCATGTGGCTAGGAGTGTGGCGGCCACTTACTTGAGCCTGGGAGAAAAATGTGGCACCCTGGACCTTGACTTGAAAAAGGTGGCACCAGCCTGGAGAAGACCTAGGCCACTACTAGGACTTGTACTGAGTCAACATGACTCAACAAAATTTAAATTATAGACTCAAGACTAAAATTGAGTTGACCAAGTCAACCCTTATTACAAAACCAGAAAATCCTATTTCTTCGGGCAAGGTCAATCAGAGATCCAGATGGAGCCCCGAAGTCTTCTTCTGAGTCTGGTGCCCGCACCAATTCTCCCGGGGTGGGAGGAACTCGACCCTGTCGAGTATGGATCAAGCTAGCTTTGGTATCTCTCCAAGAGGTCTGGGTCCAATTCTTGTAATTCTTCTCGGGAGATCCAAGAGTTATCAGAATCTGGCCTTCCTTGCCAGCGGACCAGGTATCTTTGGTATCCTCGATTACGAGTAGAGATAACCTAATCATCCAGGATCTTTTCAGTTTGCTCTTTCCTCACAGGCCAGTTTGTTGGTGGATACACAGGGTTGGGTTCACTCTCAAAAGCAGGATTAGGCTCAAAAAGGCTCACTGGGAATCACAGCTGGCTCTCTATACTCTACTAGGTCTGTAATGTTGAAAGTGGAGCTAATGCCTAGTTCTGAAGGCAACTCGAGCACATAGGCATTGGACCCTACTCTCTTCACCACTCTACATGGTCCAGCTCCTCTAGCATGTAACTTTCTAACGGTTCCAGGAGGAAACCGTTCAGGCCTTAACCTAATCTTTACATAGCCTCCCTCAACAAAAGTTTTGACTCACTTTTGAGAATCAGCCAACTTCTTATAAGTTTCATTACTTAAAGTTATTTTGGCATGAATTTCTTTATGCAAGTCCTTTACATGCTATGCAAGTGCATCAAGAGACTTGTGTGTGTGGGCTAATAGTGAAATCAGATCAAGTGGTGTGTGAGGCTTGTATCCATGAACAATTTCGAAGGGACTCTAGCCTATAGACCTATTGATCGAAACATTGAATACAATTTCAGCCATGGACAAAATACAAATCCCAATTCCTGGTGCTCTCAATCAAACCAAAATCTGAGCCAAAGCCTAGTAAAGGGTCAAGAAAAACTAAACTAGACTGACGACGCATTCCTAAAGAATGGACTTTATTCCAAAGGAACCCTTGGTCTAAACCTAACAAACTAAGGCTCTCTAGGTTTAACCTTGGGTCGAAGGATGGCATGCAGAGCATGAAAACTTATCATGGGTGCCTAGTAGGTGCCATAAGGTCTTCCAGAAGTAGGTGGCAAACCTAATAGGTTCTGACACGTGGTTCACTCTAAAGACTTCGACAAAGTATACTTGGATGGTGTAAGAAGCATTGGAAGTCCTAGAGAAAGGGAGGAAATATGAGGTGGAGTCTCAAATTACCTGTTGACTAAAGATGGTGACCTGAAGGTTTGAATGGTGATCTATGAGTGTCAACTGGTCATCCTTATGAAAGGAAAAGTTTGCTACTCCTAGGAATGGATCAAGAGATGGTTCGGGGAGTGGCCTAGGACATGTGATTACAATAGCTAAGGTTTGTTCTCTAAGCAAACAATGATCCACTTTCTCAAAAAATGGATTAGAGAATGATTCATGGGAGGGTCTATGGATGATGACCTCAAGACTTGAAATTTGACCTATGGGTGAGGAAATGTATACTCTATAGAAGGATAGGTCAGTCATGCGAAGGAAGGGGTATGGGGTCATAAGGAGGACTTCTACAGGACTGGGTAAATCAATCCGCTCAAGACAAGGATGTTCAACTGAGATTACGGGAGAGACCTTAGTGGCTGGGCATGGGACAAGGTCCAATTGTAAGAGGCTTGATTCAGTCATCCTAAGGAGAGGATCTACCATTGGGTGGGCAAACTTAAATAGTTTAGTGCAAAGATCTTCAATTGGTACTTGGGGAATGACTATCATTAGAGGATACGAACTGATAGCTCGGGCTAACACTATGAATTCTTCCTGGGGGTATTTGACTAAAGGAACCTGGTTCTCAAAAATCTCTTGAATTTCTGAACTAGGTCCTACCACTTGGTTGCTTTCCAAGGTCTCCTCAGGTAAGGAACCAATAGTATCGATGTCACATTCTTATATTCATCAACTAGACTCAAGCCAGCATCATATACTTCCTCGATGCCATCTTCAATGGGTTTCGGGTCAGTGGTAATCGGGTCAACTGATTCTAGGCTTGTCATACCTAACCTTTCTTCCTCATTGGTAGGCTTTGGTTCTCCCTCATTTATGTCATCCTTAGGATTCTTACCACTTAGCTGTGCACAAGCCAGTCCTATGCATGGGCACTGACTAGATTTATGGCCTCTTTCTCCACAAAACAAACATTCTTGCGATATAGAAACCTGGGTCACACTAGGTTTCAAGCTAGTAGAGACCTTACTTGGGCATGGGTGTGGATCTAAATGGTTTGATCTAGAAGACTTGGGTTGTTGAGTGACTAGTCTAGAATATTGTAAGGACCTCTCAAAGACACGATCCACACTATAGATATCATTGTTAGGCTTCTTAAGGTTATGCTCGGGATCATGGTATAAGGTCCTCCTAGGCTCCTGGCATGGATGAGGTTGGGGCCTATTAAATTTTGGATCAGGGATCCAATTTTGATGTCTACGTTTCTCAAGTACTTGGACTCGATCCCTAAGCTGGGTAAAATTTTCATGGACTTGTTCTTTACACTGGGTAACAGTAGCAGTCATATCCTGACTCAATTTGTTCATACTTTCAGTAAGAGCTCTAACCATGGCCTCTAAATCAGGTTGGGTTTGACCAGGTTGGTAGGGTACTCCATTCCGGGTATACATGATGATGCAAGCAAACACACAGAATGTGACTAGACTAAAGCGACTACTGGCTCACTAGACCTAGAGTCCAAACTAGATGCCCAATCAGAGTGGCAAGCTAGCCTATAGTAACTTGGGACTCAGCCAGGCAGGTGTAAGGGGAGTGATAGGTCCCTAAATGCCAATCCTAGACACCAATCAGTGATTGGCCAGGTAGGCGGACCAGCACACAAGCCCTTCGGGATAGAATCCCTGAACCACCATTCTAGACACTGAGTACAAAGCACACACAGACTAACTAGACAAACTGACTCAACACTAGCCTTGACCCGACTTGTTGGGGGTCCCTAGCCCATTAGGGCAAATTAAGTCTAATAAATTTTAAAATTAAGCTTAGGATCGAATGAATGGGTGGTGGTTTTGGGCTAAGGAGAGGTTATCAACTCCTCCCCTTATCTTAGATGCTCAATTTCCCTTAATATGAATTAGGAGATGATCACTCAACATAATTGAATTGCAGAAACACAGAAATAGAGCTGCAGTAATTTAACTCTCAGAAATTTCACGGAAACCAATAAATCAAAAGAAAATTATATAAAATAGATTCAATTATATGGTTCTAGCAAAAGAAAAATCATATAATTTGAAGTTACCTGCAATGAAAAAAATTCCTGCAACAGGGCAGTTACAAACTGAAAACAAAGTGCTTCCCCCGTTTACAATTCCTGCTACGAAGTTGTAACCCAGCAGATCCCCTACACGCCCTAGGAACACCCCGTGGAATTGGAAGAGGAGGTTTGCACCTCGCTTTGTTCCTAGGACCGAACGTCCTGGGGAGTCTACTTCGAGCAGACAAAGTAAAAAAGAGAGACACTTAAAACATGCAAGCAAATCAGAAACCCTAGACAGGGCTCTGATACCAAAAATGATGCAGGATGAAAGCTCTTATACCAAAAATGATGCAGAATGAATATGTAGAATGCAGAAGCAAATTAAAATTAATATTTTTTTTATTATTATTATATATATTTTAAGAAGTCGGCTTTGACTCAAAGGAAAGTTAAACTAAATTGAAAGAAAATATGTAATAATTGAAAGCACAATTTAAAGAAACTAGATTATCAGAGTAGTTCAGAAGTAAAGGATCGCTGGGGGTTGAGAAACTTCCAGACCTAGGGTTTCGCTCTGAACTTTCAACAAGATAGAAGTAAAGAGAAGAGAAGGGTTACAGACCAGGCAGTGATCTTCACAGAGTTTAGTGGAAGGACTCTCTTGAGCAGATTATTGGATCCCTGGATTCAGATATCTTCGCAATGGATCCTCCAATACTGGCTCTTTGGCAGAGTTGGCTTCTTCTGAACTCAAGATCTGGGAAAGAAGAAGAACAAGTTATGGAACTAGATACTCAAGGAAGGATTTACCAGATAGAAGAACTTGAAAGCTGATGTTGCTGAAATCCCGATTCTCCTGGATGCTGATCTGACTTCCTCTGAGATTTGCTCTATCTTCGAAGTAGCCGAATTGGACATGGATGCTGGTGGTCGGCCTCTACTTGGAGAGAGGGGCCGTGAGAGATGGGGTAGGCTAGGGTTTGGTGGAATGAAGAGGATGATGGGTGGCTAGGGTTTGGAAGTGAAGTGGCTAACCTAGGGTTTTGGGGTTGGAGATCTCACACCTCCTCAAGGTTCCTAAGGAACCAGGATTTACTCCCTCACGGAGCTCAACACCTGAATACAAGTGCGGAAGAGAGAAACACAAAGTTGCTCACACATAAATTGAATTCATTCATCAGTTCTTCTTTAAAACTTACAAGAGGGATTTATTTTATAGGCCTTTACAAGAGGTCAGGGTTTTACATCTTCCCATGTGGGACTAATAGGATGGATCTTCAAATTAGGCTTGTAGAATCAAATCCTTCTCATATGGCTGGCCAAGAGCTTCCATAAGTGTTGATTGGCGGCTCCAAATGATAAGTAGGTGGTGCCTCCTAGCCTTGCTCTTCAAGAAAAATTTTTTTCCTTCCATGCTTGGTTTTATTTGGAAGTATTTGGGCGCCTCCTAATTTTGCTCCTCAAGTTTTGGCTTCTTCCTTTCATGGCTCAACTCTTTTGGACACCTCCTTTTCTTTCTCCCCAAGTCATGGCTCTTCCCAACTTTGCTTTGGTCTTTTTAGGCATGGATTGGGCGCCCCCTTGAAGTGCTCCCCAAGAAATGCCTCTTTCCTCTTTTAGCTTGGCCTTTTAAGGTATATATGGGGTGCCTCCTTGATTTTGGCTTCAAGAAAAATTCTTGCTCCCTTGGGTGTGGGGACCAAGACACTGGGATGGAGATGTGGCACCCCCTGAACTCTGGCATGTGGCTGGGAGTGTGGCGGCCACTTACTTGAGCCTGGGAGAAAAATGTGGCACCCTGGACCTTGACTTGAAAAAGGTGGCACCAACCTGGAGAAGACCTAGGCCACTACTAGGACTTGTACTGAGTCAACATGACTCAACAAAATTTAAATTATAGACTCAAGACTAAAATTGAGTTGACCAAGTCAACCCTTATTACAAAACCAGAAATTCCTAATTTTTCGGGCAAGGTCAATCAGAGATCCAGATGGAGCCCCGAAGTCTTCTTCTGAGTCTGGTGCCCACACCAGAAATGAAGTCTTGCAATGCTGAAGTATCAACAATAGGTGCAGGAGCAGCAGTATTAGGAGCAGGAACATTAGTATTTGTATGAACATAAACAGGAGTAGAAGGAGTCAAGTCAGGCACCAAAGTATCAGGAAAAGGAACATCAAAACCAGTGAGATCAGGTGAGCCTGGTTGAGGTTGTGACTCAGGAATAGGCATAGAAGTGTCTTCATCAGCTCGTACCTCACCTCCTTCTTCTTCAACTTCTTCAGTTTCAGCAATATTATCAGATTTCTTTTTCTAAATACCATCAGAAAACAAATAACCCATCCTTTGTAATGTTTTTGCAGTGTAAGTATCCGTGTGTTGTAAAGGTCTACTGTCTTCACTACTTAGGTCCACATGTGCTGCTTGGAAAAACAGAGTTAATACCATTCCATAAGGCAAACAGGCTTTCACTTTCCTTATAGCCTCCTTCATCTGTGATAACATTATGGCTGGAAGATTAACTTTATCTCCATGATCACTAATTCCATAAAGCACAGATCTCTTTCATTAACCCAGTCAAAATGACCTATTCTGGGTAGGAAGATTCTACTTATAAAGCTGTGAAGAAGCCTCATTTCTAAGGATAGTGAGCTGGCTTTTAGAATTTCTATTTCATCTACATCTTCTTGTTCCAAGATTGTTTGAAGTGCCCTTGTTCTGTCTTTTAGAACTAAATGTTCTATTCCTTCATATGGCATTTCAAGCATGCTGCACTTTCTGTAGAAATAATGATTCTCTTTCCCTTTACCACAGACTCTATATGTTGTTCTCCAAATCCTAGATTCTCATAAAAGATTTTGACAAGGTTGGGATAATTATTAACATTCAATGAGCACATGAAACCCCAGCCCTGGTTCTTAATTAGGTCACCAACAATTAAACCAATTCCCTTAAGAAACTCGAATAAGATCCGTCTACCTGTAGTGACGGGCCTCATCGCTAGAGAAATTTGGTGACGAGGAGAGGGTTGGCTAGGTGCTTCAACTGATTGAACCGAAACCCTTGAAAAGCCTTCTTCCCAAAATTTTGAACATCTCTCCTATGGAGCTTGTTCAACATCCTGATGAGACCTCTTTCCAGTTGACTTCCTAGGAGCCATTCCCATAGATAGCAGTGTTCCAGGGAGTTTGGAAAGGAAGGATTTTTGGAAACAATGTCTTGAAGGGAAAGAATGAAGAGTCGAGGAAAAGGTTGGAAAGAAATAACCCTACGACTCGACTTAAGAGAGAGTCGGCCCGACATCCGAGTTAGCTCGACAAACAAGTCATCTGCTTGAGTCGGCTCAAACAAAGGGAGCACAAAAGTGAATTAACACCTTTACTCAAAAATTTTCACATAAAATAAATGGAGAGTGGAGGATATCTAGATAATGTTTCCTTAATTTTTGGAGGAATTTAGGTTGAGGTGTCTAAAATGGGTCACACAAACCTAGTTCACATCTAATCATTGCAAATCTATCATGATTTAAAGGTTTAGTAAAAATGTCAGCAAGTTAGTTTTCAGTTGGCACAAATTCAAGTACAATATCATTATTCAATACATGATCTCTTATAAAATGGTGCCTAATTTTAATGTACTTAGTTATTGAATGCTAAACAGGATTCTTAGTCAAATTTATAGTACTTGTGTTATTACATTTGATTAGAATTTTAGATTATGTTATACCAAAATCTTCTAGCTGTTGTTTAATCCAAAGCACTTGAGCACAAAAATTACCAGCAGCAACATATTTTGCCTCAACAGTAGATAATGCTACAGAGTTTTATTTCTTACAGTGCCATGTGATTAAATTCAACCCTAGAAATTGGCATGTACCACTAGTACTCTTTCTATGAATTTTACATCCAGCATAGTCAGCATCCAAAAATCCAATTAAATTTAAAGATGATTCTTTAGAGTACCAAAGATCTAAATTACTTGTATCTTTCAGATATTTGATAATTCTTTTAATAGCAAGTATGTGTCATTCCTTAGGATTTGATTGAAAATGAGCACACACACATACAATATACAAGATATCAGGTCTACTAGCAGTAAGATATAATAGGGATCCGATCATACCTCTATATAGCTTTTGGTCAACATTGGATCCATTTTCATCTTTGTCCAATCTGCAGGTAGGGCTCATGGGTGTGCTAGCTTCTTTGCTTATTTCCATGCCAAACTTTTTGATTATCTCGTCGATGTACTAGGCTTGGTTTATAAAAATCCTTTCCTTGGTTTGTTTTACTTGTAGTTCAAGGAAGTAGTTGAGTTCACCCATAAGACTCATTTCAAATTCGCTTTGCATTAACTCAGCAAATTCTCCACAAAAATTTTCATTAGTTGCACCGAATATGATATCATCGACATAAATTTACACAACTATCATATCATTACCTTTTTTCTTAATGAAAAGAGTTTTGTCAACATTTTCTCTTTTGAAATTATTTTCAAGTAAAAATTTGCTAAGCCTATCATACCAGGCCCTAGGTACTTGTTTCAAACCATATAAGGCTTTATTTAATTTAAACACATGATTTAGAACAGCATGATTTTCAAAACATGGTGGCTATTCTACAAAAACTTGTTCAAAAATAAAACTATTTAAAAAAGTACTTTTTACATCCATTTAAAAATGTTTAAAATTCATGTAGCAAGCAAATACAAGAAGTAATATAATGGCTTCTAGTCTTGCTACAGGTACATATATTTTATCAAAATCAATGCCCTCTTCTTGATTATACCATTTATCTACCAACCTTGATTTATTTTTCATAACCTTACCATTCTCATCTAATTTGTTCCTATAGATCCATTTGGTTCCTATGATGGGATGGTCTAGAGGTTTACTGACTAAAGTCCAAACATTATTCCTTTCAAACTGGTTTAATTGTTCATGCATGGCCATCATCCAATTTGGATTAGTTTTAGCTTCTTCTAAACTATGTGGTTCAATTTGTGAAATAAAGGCTAGGTAGTCATGTGCATCTCTATATACAGAGCTAGTCCTAATACAATGAGAAGGATCACCAATAATTAGATCTTTAGGATATGAAGTTACATACCTCCATTCCTTCGGTAAATCAATATGATCCTTACTTACCACTTCATTTCCCTCTTGTGTTGGCTTGTCTTGTATGCTTAGATCTTCTATTTCCTTTTGTAGTGTACCTGCATCATTATCTATACACTCATCTTTTCTATATGGTGACGGGTTAGCTTCATTAAAAATAATATGAATTGACTCTTCTACAGTAAGAGTCCTCTTATTAAATACTCTATATACATTGTTGTGCAGTGAATAATCAAGGAATATAGATTCTTCAGATTTTGCATCAAATTTTTCTAGGTTATCTTTACCATTATTCAACACAAAGCATTTACACCCAAAAACATGAAAGTAATTAATATTAAGTTTTCTTCTATTCCAAAGCTCATAGGGGGTTTTCTTTGAAATTGGGCATATTAAAACTCGGTTCAATATGTAACAGGTAGTGTTCACTACTTCTATCCAAAAGTACCTTGGAAGATTACCTTCACACAACATGGTTCAGGCCATTTCTTTCAAAGTCCTATTCTTTCTCTCTACAACACCATTTTATTATGATATTCTAGGAGTGGAGAAGTTGTAATCAATGCCGTGCTTAGTGCAATATTCATCAAAAAGTTAATTTTGAAATTCAGTCCTGTGATCACTTCTTATAAAAATAATAGAAAGAATTTTCTCATTTGTAACCTTTTTGTAAAATTTTCGAAATACATCAAAGTTTTAATATTTATGTGCAATAAATAATATCCATGTGAATATAGAAAAGTCATCTACAATCACAAGGCCATATTTCATACCTTCTAGGCTTGTGGTCCTAGTTGGTCCAAATAAGTCCATGTGAAGTAGCTTTAGGGGTCTAGTAGTTGAAATAACATTTTTGATTTAAAACTCTCCCTAGTTTGTTTTCCTAATTGACAAGCATCACATACATAATCAAGATCAACTTTAAAATGTGGCTAACCTCTAACTAGATTCTTTGAAATTAATTTGGCAATTGTATCCATGCTAGCATGACCTAATCGTCTATGCCAAAGTAAACAAGACTCCTTGGTCTTAGCATTCATTGCAACCAGACTGGAACTACTAGTCATGGCTAGATCATTTAGATCTACCACATAGATGTTTCCAAGTCTATGACCAATAAATTTGTTGCTAAAGTCAAGAGAGTTTGTTACTATACACATAGATGATTCAAAGATAACCTTGAAGCCTTTATCACAAAGTTGACTAATACTTAATAAATTATGCTTCAGTTTATCTACTAGCAGCACATCTTCAATAAAAGTACAAGGGGTTATCTTGATCTTACCGATTATGATTATTTTTATCTTGCCATTATCACCGAAAGTAATCGATCCTCCTTTCATTTGTAGGGTGATGAACTGATATTTGTTACCCGTCATATGTCTTGAACAGCCATTGTCAAGATACCATCTTTTCTTCAATTTTTGGGTTGCAAGACAATCCTCATTCTTAAGATCCATTAGACATAAGTTCACAGATTTTATGGTCTCTTCTTCTTCAGTAGATGAGGATGCTTCGCTATCGCTCCACGTCGCTACCATAGCTTTCTTTTTCTTTTTCTTGAAGCTCTTTTTCAATAATGGACAGTCTGGTCGGATATGCCCTGGTTTCTTATATTCATAGCATACAAGCACTTCTTTTTCCTTATCTTTTTTCTTGTCCTTTTCTTTGCTATATTTTTTATTCTTGTGGAATTTTCTAAAGTTTCTTTTTTTCTGTCTTCCCAAGAACCTTTTGAATCTCCTAACAACCATGGCAACATCTTCATCTTCCATGTCACTTTCAGTTAAGGAACATTCATCATCCTTTCTTAAATCCATAGTAGCTTTGAAGGCAATAGATTTCTTTTTCTTTTGATCATCCTCAGTTCTGTGCTACATGGTTAGTTCATGAGTGATGAGAGATCCTAGCAGTTCATCCAGCAGTAAGATATTCAAATCTTTTGCTTCCTGGATGGCGATAACTTTTGGATCCCACTTGTCCGAAAGAGATCTTAAAATCTTCTGCATAAGGTCTGCATTGGAATATACCCTGCCAAGACTTTTTAACCCATTAATAATATCAGTGAAACGTGTAAACATGACAGAGATTATTTCATTAGGTTCCATTTTGAATAATTCATAACTATGCACAAGAAGATTAATTTTTGAGGATTTCACTTGGAAAATTTCTTCATGGGTCACTTCAAGTTTATCCCAAATTTTCTTTGTAGAAGAGCAAATGAAAATTCGATTAAACTCATTACTGTCCAAAGCACAATATAACAAATTCATTGCTTTGGCATTTAACTCACCCATTTTCATGTCATGTTCGTCCCAATCCTCATCAGGTTTTGGAACGTCCACTCCATCAGTTTTAACCATGGAGATATATGGACCCTTCAGAATGACCTTCCACAACTGAAAATCAACTACTTGAATATAAATTTTCATTCTAGTTTTCCATTATGACAAATTTGTACCAATGAAGAGTGGAGGTCTATTGGTTGATTGGCCTTCAACCAAGGACGTACTCATTGAATGAGCCATCATTCTTTACTCTTATATATTTAGAGACACTTCTCTGATACCAGTTGTTGCCCAGGTGGCAACCCAAAAGGGGGGTGAATTAAGAATTTAAAAATTTAAGCAGATAATATGCACTTAAAAATCCCTTTTTGAGTGTTACGTGTTGTGGCAAAATAATAACTTGCAGAAGCCAAATAAGATCAAAGAAGCACAACACAAATACACAGAAATTTATAGTGGTTCGGAGCAACCTAGCTCTAATGTCCACTATCCAAGATACCACTTGGGATTTCCACTATACTCACACCCGAATACAGTAGGATTGTTTTACATGCTCACAATCCAAAACCTCTACACTTTGATTTTACTGGGATCACCAAAGAAATCCAATACCCTTTGATTTTAAGCAAGATCACCAAAGAAACCCAACTTGATTTTCACAGGATCACCAAGAACCCAACACTTGATTTTTATCTAAGGCTTACCAAGAACCTATTTAGTTTTTCAAACGGGCTCACCAATAATCCAACAATTCAAGAATGAATTGAAAATAAATGCAACAATAAATGACAAAATCTAGTTGTTTGATAGTTGCCGATGCAGCTTGAGAGAAGACCATTTGAATGTACTTTAATGCTCTTAATAGCTTCAGTGGATTCTTTCCAAAGTGCTTCAAGTTTCAGATGATCATTGGTAAAGACTTGAAGGCAGACTTGAATGCTCTTAGTACTCTATTACTTGTTGGTAGGTTGGACATTTAATAAAACATTAAAACTTTGAGGAACTTTCTATATCTCTTTTTTTAAGAAAGTTCAAATCCCTCGAATATATAGTCTTCCATTATTCCAACACACTTTGAAACATTATAGATCGTTGGGATATGACATATGACCTTTGGAGCATATTTTTGCATTAAAAAAAGAATTCTGGAACTAGCCGTTATGTACCTGAAAATGATATTCGAGTCAGCTCGGATTCTTCGAGTCAGCTCGGATCCTTCGAGTCGATAGGTCGAGTCACCATTTCTTCAGCAGGGTCGGTTCTCTGTCTTAAGGTGCAAAAATTTCACTCTGGACGAGTCGGCTCTTGATAGCTCGGGTCGGCTCGAACTTCCATCATTGAACACATTGAACTCGAGGACTCTGCTCGCTTTTACTTGGATCGACTCTTCTTCTCATAATCAGAAAACTTTACTCTGGAGGAGTCGGCTTGTTGCAGATCGGGTCGGCTCGCTTTCTCAGATCTTCAAAATTTGTTCTGCCAGAGTCGGTTCAATCTAGTTAGGGTCGACTCGCTTGGCTGTTCTCAGAAATCAATAGAAATGGACTCTGGATGAGTCGACTCGGTTCTACTTGAGTTGGCTCGGATTGCTGTATGCCAGAATCCTTAGTGCATGCCATGAGTCGAGTCGGCTCATCTTCAAACTAGATCGGCTCGAGTGACTTCTTTAGAGTTTTTACTAATAGACTTGAGAACACTCTCACTAACACTCTTCAACATTCAATATAAACCAACTCAAAATAAATTTAATGCACAACACTCATAGAAGTAACCCTTTTATATTATTTTTTCCTAACTTTTTCTTTGGATTCTTCTTTACA
Source organism: Areca catechu (assembly GCA_021397845.1). Lineage (NCBI taxonomy): Eukaryota > Viridiplantae > Streptophyta > Magnoliopsida > Arecales > Arecaceae > Areca > Areca catechu. The sequence continues at coordinate 139,356,353 of CM038039.1, read as the reverse complement.
AAATATGATTACAACACAACTCAAAACAAGTATAACTGTAGGAGTTGAAGTTTGAACAATAAATTCATCCTACAAAAACTTGTAAACCACTTGAAGAGTTGTCAATAAAATATGTGCATGCTCCAATGTTTGGTTATCATCAAAATCACTTATGGTATCAACATCATTCACTTTGAAGCCTATTGAAGGACCAAACATTAAAGGACGTGTGGAAGGGTTAGATGAAGACAAGTGTTGCAAGGAGATGGCGCCGCATGACATGTGGAAGGGGTAGATGAAGACATGTGTTGCAAGGAGATGGCGCCATATGGGGCTTCTAGAATTTCTTTTGTTAGGATTAGTTACTAGGAATTGTTACTATGAACTAATCTTGTAATTAGCTACCAACTAAACTTGAATTAGTTGGTCTCTTAATCCCCTTCTTTGCCATCCAAAGTAGCTGCCCTTGGCCTATAAATAGGGACCAAGGCCTCCTCTTGTATGATATGAATTACTTGAGTTGAATGAAAGCTTGCTAGTTTGTGTTTTCTTCCACCTTGCCAGGTTCATGAGTTCTTCTTGATGTTTGAGTGTTTCTCTTTAAGTTTGAGTTAGAGTGTTGAGTTTAATCTTGAATTTGAGTGAGTGCCTTGAGTTTGAAGGACAATAGTTCCAAGCTCTTCTACCTAAGATCCAAGTAGTCCAAGAAGAAGAGGAAGTGCTGCCTAAAAATTCTAGCAACTCTCTTCACTTCTCTTTGTTGATTCCTTCCTTTTCTCTTAATTTCTTTGAATCACGACCTTACCTTGACTCTTTTGCAGGTTCTTCTTGGTGATTTGATGATGATGATGAAGGCTCCATGCCATGGATCAAAGCTCTAATGATAAATCCAAGAAGGGAGTGTAAATCTTGTCTCTAACCTTCAATTCTTGAGTGGTGAGTGTTTCCTTTCCATTTGAACTTTGATTTCTCCTCATTGTTGGGAATAGACCCTCTTGATCCTTAGATCTGAGGTTTTTAAAGATAGCTTAGCCTAGTTTGAGGGTTTCTATGCCCTTAGATCCACTCTTTTATTTTTTTTGAAAGGAAGCTTGTACACGGATGTTAGATTTCTGCTCACCTAGTTCCTAGCTCGAAATTCTTCATCCCTTCTACCCATGAATCTGGACATATTTGGAGCTCTAATGCTAATATATTGTTGCTAAGTAAGTAGATCATATCTCCACGCACCCATTTCATCAAATTCATCCCCCATCACATGTCCACATAATATTATTAAATCTGCCAATAGCAAATTACAAATTTATACATTATCCCAAATATATTTTCTGTTACATATTTTCAATAATCATTCCCATACATATCCATCAAAAGATTCTCCTTCTTAATATCATTAAACTCTTTCATAACCTATATCATAAACATCTTGCAACAGTCCCCAAATTTATAATCCAAAAATTAGCAAAACTTGCAAGCTATCATGATCTTCATCCATATCAAGTTTAGGATTCCAACATCATTCAATTAATAATTGAATATACATATTCAGTGTAACATAACACACTTCTAGGTCAACACTTCTGAAACTCAATCAAATCCATTTATTAAAGATATATCTTATTTAGCTCTTCAGTATATATACAAAATCATTCGGCCTTTTATACTCATCCAAGATTAATCTTACGATAAAAATCATGTTCTTCTTTTGCACTAATCAAATGCCATATCTTATGTACAGTACCTAGAGATTATAAAACCAAACTTCGAATCCATTCTTACAACTTTTATCATATCCCGATTAATCATAATACTAAGTTCAAATACCTCTTAAGTCATAATCTGTAATAATCACAATCTAAATTTTGATATCATTTAAATCACATCCAAATCACTTATGTCAGTCTCAAGTGATCATAACTTAAACTTCGATATCCTTCCACCATATCTTAATAACCATCATATTAATTTTTAATCACTCGTATCACAATCTGTAATTATATCTGATGTGGCTGGATCGCTGACGTGGGGTGGGTAGATTGATGTGGAGTCCCTATCAGACGCCACACCGTATTTCCAACATGGGCCCCTTTGCCGAGCCGAGCTACCCCAGAACAGTGGGGTCGCCTACTGAAGTTGACCTCCGTCCTCCGCCAGGTCAGTCCCCGCCGGGTCTGGATGCCTAGGCCGGAGCCGAGTGTAAGTCCCCACCCAAGGTGGGCCCCATAGGATCGGGCCCCCTGATCAGGAGTCGAGCCCAAGTCTCCTCCGCCCCATGGAGCCCCTCCGAAATCAAGTCCCCTGGGCTGGGCTGCGCCCCACCCACCTCCGTCAAGTCGAGCTCGCCCAAAGTCGATTTCAGCTGGTCTGGAGTCGAGCTCAGCCCTACTCTGCCTAGCTGAGCCACCTCGAGGTGAAGCCCCTCGAAGTTGGGCCCCATCTCTCCAGCTCAGTCCCCAGCTTGGGTAGAGGCACCAACTGCCAAGGAAGCGACTCCTCCCCTCCAAGGATGATGGCGGGCCTCCCGAGGGTTGTACAGCAGTACCTGCCATGCCGCAATTAATATCCATAGCCGTCACTCATATCATAAGGGAAGGAAACTCACATCAAGGCGCCATGCTCTCCACCAACCTACCGTACCGCCAGGGCAAGGATCCAGCCAGAGGGCGTGAGTCTTGAGGGTGGTGACCCGTCGATCGAGGTCTTGCTAGGCATCCTGGAATGGGAGCAGTCGAGGGAATGTCAGAGCACATCAAAGCTTCCCCAGCCATCTGATAGGAAAGGCATCTCATCCATGGCATGATACTTCATCGTGCACGTCTGACGATGCGAGGAGATCCCAAGGCAAGCTAGAGTAAAAACCCAGCCAGAGTAAGCCAAGAAGTGAGCAAAGTAAAAGAAAAGGAAGAAAAATTCCATTGGGACAGGTGAGAGAAAAAAGGGAAAAGGGCTACACAGGAGGACTCTTCTACCTCGACCATCACCTCTCCCAACCCACTCTCACTTTCATACATACCACATTCACTCCTCCTAGCATGGAGCTCATCTCGAGGGGCTCAACTAGGAGGATCTTTTCTCCTGGATCGTCACTGACTTGACCGTCGAAGTGCTCCTGCCAGAATCCCTGGCCCGGGTCACTGATACTGTTTCTTGCAGGTCTCGAGGCATAGGAGGCATCCCGAAGAGGCAGACAGGCGATCTTCAATACCACCAGCAGGTACGGGCCATGACGATCCAGGAAGTAACAAATTGGCGTGCTAGGAAGGGGCGGCGGGGCCGCGAAGCAGAATAATTTTTGATCCAGTTCAAGCCCCACTCGAATAGCTCATCAGGAGGATGGTGACCACTCGACCGAGGGGCTCCTCCCCTAGCCGTGTGGAAGAATCCCCTTCCCACGGGAACCCACACGGTTTGAGAATGGAACCACCCATTCCGGTTCAGCCACCTCCACTAGAAGTCCAGCTGACCGTGCTCGCCCAGCAGATGCACACTCTCACTGCAGCAGTGCGCCAGCTCCAGCACCAGCATCAGTCCTTGGCTACTCACCAGCAGCCATAGACCCCCGCGGCCCATGCTGCAGCACTCCGCGATAACCTGTGTTCCTTTCATAGAAGGCCTTCATAGCCGCGGGTCGTTAGTGACCCCAACGGTAGTCGTCAAACCCCGGTGAAGAGATGATGGGCCGGGTCCGTCGACAGGGAGAGCTACTCACCACACCTTAACTGGGGGGCATCTAAACCCCGCCAAGGCAGAAAGTGCAAAGCCCCTCGTCACGGGCACTGTGCACCTACGTCACCTTCTCCGCCTCTCTCAGCAGAGGGGTCGACGGATGGAGCCATCAAGCACATGGCGGAGAAGCGCTTGGAGGAGCATGACCACAAGCTGGCGGAGTTATCCCACTGGTTTGCTAACGTGTCTGGCATCGCTAGCGAGCCAGTGGGCTACGACGCCCGTCCTTCATTCTCTCAGGAGATCCAAGCAGAGCCGATTTCCCATCGGTTCCGCATGCCGCAGGTGGATCCTTATGACGGGACCACCAACCCCCTAAACCACCTAAAAAGTTACCTGGCCCTCATGAGGGTCCAGGGGGCCACTGATGCTCTTCTATGTGTTACCTTTCCTGCTACTCTCCGGAAGGTGGCTCAAGTGTGGTTCGCCCACCTTGAACTGAAAAGCATCAGCTCCTTTGCCCAGCTGGGGCAGAGGTTCGTGGCTCACTTCGATGCCTACCACAAGATGCCACGAGAGGCAGATAGCCTCTTCTCCATCAAGCAGCAAGACTGCGAGCCGCTGCGGGACTATGTAGCTCGCTTCAAGGCTACTGCGCTAGAGATCTACAACCTTGAGGAGTCGATCGCAATGCTGGCTCTGAAGCGAGGGCTCAGGACTTCTTGCCTGATCTACTTGCTCGATAAGAAACCCCCGAAGACTTACTCCAAGCTCCTCTCCCGAGCTCAGAAGTACATCCACATCGAGAAGGGGGATCGTAGAGGTGGGAGCTCGACGGGAAGCCACTAAAGAAGCTGACACCTGCCGAGGCACCTAGGACACGAAGGCTGGGACTGCCAGCTTAGAGCTCCTGGCCGGGAACAAAGCCAAGAGGCACCCCCATCTCTGAGGGGAGCTTCACTCCCCTCCTCACCCTGATAACGAAGATCCTCATGGAGATCGAAGGCGAGACCTACCTGAGGTGCCCACCATCATTGAAGCCATCCTCTGGCCGTGATAAGACAAAGTACTGTCGTTTCCATCGCGACCTCGGCCACGACATCAAGGAATGCCGCAATCTCAAGTGGGAGATCGAAGAGCTCATCAAGAGAGGCTACCTCGGAAGATATGTGGAGGGAAAATCCCAAGCAGAATCTCAGGCACTCGTCACCCTCCCACCAGTCTCGACGGTCGATAATCACCCTACTGAAAAATCAGTGGGGATGATATGCTGGAGAGCCGAGCACACGCCCAAGAGGGCTCGGGGGGCGGGGCATCCTGAGGTTGTACTCCCCTTTATGAGGGAAGGGGAGGATGAGGGGAAAAATGTAAATAATGATGCCGTGGTCGTTGAGATGACGATTGCGAAGCATCCTGTAAAATGCATCATGGTAGATAGTGGAAGCTCCATGGATGTGCTTTTCTATGATGCTTTCTCCAGGATGAACCTTTCTTCTGTTTAGCTCAAGCTTGTACACATCCCCCTCGTTGGTTTTACAGGAGACTCTATAAGGGTGGAGGGAGAAATTACTCTCCCAGTCACTGCCGGGACCCCGCCTCGGTAGTGTACCGTCATGATGATGTTCATGATTGTCAGGCTCCCTTCGGTCTACAACACGATTTTGGACTGACCTAGGCTCAACCTCCTCGACACTGTTGTCTCTACCAAGAGATTACTTATGCAATTCCCAACCCCTTATGGTATTGGGGAGATGAGGGGCACACCCCAGCTAGTGCAGCACTGCTTCCAAACTCTCCCTGGAGCCCAGGCACCCAAAGAGGACTCCAAGGCAGACGAGCTCGACCAAAGGATTCAGGAACCCAGAGGAGGCTCAGTCGAGTTCCTATTTCCTTACCAGCTCAGGGCTGACCAGACGAAGACAGTGCAAATCGGAGCCCAGCTGCCTAAGAAGGAGAAGGCTCCACTGTTGGAGTTCCTGTGGGCGAATGCAGACATGTTCGCCTGGACAACGATGGACATACCAGGTATTCCCCTTGAAATCATCACCCATAAGCTTAGCATCGATCCAAAGCACAGGCCGGTTCGGCAGAAGAAGAGAAGCTTTGTCCCAGAAAGGCAGGCAGCCATCAGCAAAGAAGTGGAGAAACTCCTGGCCGCCGGCTTCGTCCGAGAGGTACAATACCCGAGCTGGCTGGCAAACGTGGTGATGGTGAAGAAGAACAATGGCAAGTGGAGGATCTGTGTAGACTACACCGACCTCAACAAGGCATTCCCGAAGGATAGCTTTCCTTTACCAAGGATAGATCAGTTAGTGGATGCCACTTCAAGGCACAGGCTACTCTCCTTCATGGATGCATTCTCCAATTACAATCAAATCTGTATGCACCCGGGGGACGAGGAGCATTTCGCCTTCATCACTGACCGAGGGATATATTGCTATCCGATGATGCCCTTTGGCCTGAGAATGCTGGGGCCATGTACCAGCGTCTGGTCAACAACGTCTTCAGGGACCAGATTGGCCGGAACATGCAAGTGTACATGGATGACATGCTCGTTATGAGCAAGCCGAGCTCGGACCATGTCATCAACCTTGCCGAAGCCTTTCACAATCTCCGGAAGCTCTAAATGAAGCTCAATCTGGCAAAATGCACCTTCAGGGTGGTGGCCAGGAAGTTCCTCAGTTTCATGGTCACCTAGAGAGGCATCGAAGCAAACCCGAAGAAGGTCCAGGTGATCCTTGATATGGAGCCTCCGACATTGAAGAAGCAAGTCCAACGGCTGACTGGACATGTTGCAGCTTTAAGCCGGTTCATCTCAAGGTCAGTCGATCGCTGCCTCCCCTTCTTCAAGGCATTGTGCAAGATGCATGACTTCACCTGGACTGAAGAGTGCAAAACGGCCTTTGAAGAACTGAAGGAGTTCCTGGCCTCTCCACCTCTCCTATCCAGACTGGAAGAAGGGGAAGAGCTCCTACTCTACATGGCGGTCACACCCGGCACTGTCAGCTCGGTTCTCATCTGCACATATCAGGACGGATCCCAAAAGCCAGTGTACTACACCAGCAAAATCCTTTGCGATGCAGAGATCAGGTATACTCGCTCTGAGAAACTCATTTTTGCACTAATCATGTCTACTAAGCACCTCAGGCCCTATTTTCAAGCGCATCCCATCGCGGTTGTGACCAATCAGCCATTGAGGACCATACTAGGCCACCCCAAAACCTTTGAAAGACTGGCTAAATGGTCCCTGATGCTGATCAAGTTCGACATCGCATACCTGCCGAGGTCATCGCAGAAGGTCCAAGTCCTAGCCGACTTCGTAGTCGAATGTACAGGGCCCACCGAGGAGCCAGAACGGACAGCCCCGGAGTGCCAAGCTAAGCCCAGACCACGGGAGGACCCTTGGATCCTCCACGTGGATGGTGCCTCTAATTCTGGCAGAAGCGAAGCATGCCTCATCCTCACCAATTCTGACAGAGTGGTGACGGAATGCGCTCTCCGCTTCATGTTTGCCGCTACGAACAACCAGGCAGAGTATGAAGCGCTCTTCGTAGGCCTAAAGGTATCCCGCGAGCTAGGCATGCAAAGCCTGTAGGTTTTCACCGACTCCCAACTGGTTGCCAGACAAGTTTCCGGAGAGTACGAGGCCCGAGATACCTAGATGGTATGTACCTGGAGAGGGTCTGTTCGAGCACGGCAGGCTTCCATTACTTCTGCATTTTCCACATCCCCCATGGAGAAAATGCTCATGCGGATGCACTATCGAGGCTTGCTACCCTGCCGGACTCGTTGCTGGGGCGCGCCTACATCGAGTATCTTGAGAATCCAAGCTATGAAAGCCTAGAGGAGGTGCAACAAGTAGCCAAGGAGCCGAGCTAGTTGGACAGGTACATCAAGTACATCCATGATGGCCTCCTACCAGAGGACTGCAAAGAAGCCAGCCTCATCAGAAGGAATGCCACCCGTTTTATTCTAATGGACAGCCAGCTCTACCGCCGATCTTACTCCTACCCACTCCTGAAGTGTCTTAGACCCACGGAGGCAGCTTTCATGCTCCGGGAGATACACGAGGGCCTTTGTGGGAACCATGTGGGGGGGAGGACTCTGGCGTACAAGGCTCTTCGCCAGGGATACTTCTGGGAGACAATGAGGGAAGACGCTGTTGACTTCGTCAGGATGTGTGATAAATGCCAACGCCATTCTTACATACAGCACCTGCCGACGGCACCAATCTCCCAACTGTCATCCCCATGGCATTTCATACAATGGGGGATGGACATCCTGGGATCGTTTTCGACCATGCCAGGGCAACGAAAGTTTCTGCTAGTAGCGATTGACTACTTCACCAAGTGGGTCAAAGCGGAGCCACTAGCTTGAATCACAGAAGCCAATGTTCGACAATTCTTCTGGAAGTGTGTCATCTGCTGCTTCGGACTCCCCAATTGCATCATCACCGACAACGGGCGACAGTTTGATAACCAGGAGTTTGAAGGGTTCTGCGTCGAGCATGGCATCCAACACAGGTTCACCTCGGTAGCTCAACCCTAGACAAATAGGGAGCCGAGGTGACTAATCAGACTATCCTTTAAGGACTTCGCACCAGGTTGGACCAAGCCAAGGGCAGATGGGTAGAGGAGCTTCCAAGCATCCTATGGGCATACCACACGATGCCTAGAACGGCAACAGGCGAAACACCCTTCAAACTCATCTTCGACGCTGAAGCAGTAATCCCGATCGAGCTCGGCACGCACATACTGCGGGTCCAGCAGTACGACGAGACACAGAATTCGACACACCTCCTGCTCAATTTAGACCTCCTAGAAGAAACAAGGGACAAAGCCCGACTTCGGATGGTAGCATATCGGCAACGAGTTGCCCGATATTACAACGCACGGGCGAAGCTGAAGACTTTTCGACCAGGCGACCTGGTACTACGCCGGGCTGAAGCGTCTCAACCCTGGGAGTGCGGCAAGCTCTCGCCAAACTGGGAAGGCCCTTACAAAGTGGTCGAGGCCCTCTCACACGGGGCATACTATCTCGAGGACCTGGATGGTGCCAGGTTCCACAGAACATGGAATGCTTGTAATTTGAGAAGATACTATAAATAGTGTAAGTCTTTCCTCGATTAAAAATAAAGACTTTCCTTTGCACAACAGGTTACTTGCCTTGCAGGAATGTCGTGACCCGGAGCCCAGCTCTCCGACCGGCATGTCATCGAGTCCAGCTCCAAGACGACAACTCCTGATCCACTGTTCTCAAGCATTCAAAACCCGGAGCCCAGCTCTCTAGCCAGCATGTCTTCGAGCCCAGCTCCAAGAGACAACTCCTGAGCCTTGTCCTCGGGCGACCAAGACCCGAAGCCCAGCTCTCGGGCCGGCACATCTTCGAGCCCAGCTCTAAGACAACAACTCTTGAGCCACTATTCTCAGGCATTCAAGACCCGGAGCCCAGCTCTCTGGCCAGCACATCTTCGAGCCTAGCTCCAAGGCATACAAGCCCTGAGCCACTATTCTTATGCATTCAAGACCCAGAGCCCAGCTCTCCGGCCAACACGTCTTCAAGCCTAGCTCCAAGATGACAACTCCTGAGCCACTGTTCTCAAGAATTCAAGACTTAGAGCCCAGCTCTCTGGCTAGCACGTCTTCGAGCCCAGCTCGAAGACGACCAGCCCTGAGCCACTGTTCTCAGGCACTCAAGCCCGGATCCTACATCCTTATGGCACCAAAGATAGGACAATGCTCCGGCACCGGTGAGCCTAGCTCCCCGGCATCAAAGCCCGGATAAATATCTTCTGGAACCAGGTCTTATAGCCTAGAGCCAAGACCTCAGCCTCGAGCCTAGCTCCAAGGCATCAAAAATGTCTTCCAGCACCCAGTCCTCGAGCCCAACTCCGAGACAGTGATTCCAGAGCCACTGTTCTCCGGCACCAAAGCCTTGAGCCCAACTCCAAGGCATTCAAGACCCGGAGCCCAGCTCTCCGGCCAGCATGTCTTCGAGCCCAGCTCCAAGACAACAACTCCGAGCTCTCCGGCCAACATGTCCAACTCCAAGACAACAACTCCCGTGCCTTGTTCTCGGGCGACCAAGACCTGGAGTCCAGCTCTCCGACCAACATGTCCTCGAGCCCAGCTCCAAGACTATGAGACTCGAGCTCATACCAGATGGAGCTCTCCACCCTAACCTCCCCATGCCAAAAAAAAAAAAGAAAAAAAAAGAGAGAGAAGAGGAGGAGAGGGGAGAAAGCATTCACTTTACCACAAAGAAGAAGTCATGCTGGCCAAAATATTCTTTATTACTTGAATAAGGGTTACACTACCTCCCGGGCCCTGACATGATGCAGAACGAAAGAGATGATGCGATGCGGAAGTAAATTAAGACTAATTCCTTTTTTTTTATATATATATTGTCGGAAGTCGGCTTTGACTCAAATGAAAGTTAAACTAAATTAAAAGAAACTATATAATAATTGAAAGCACAATTCAAAGGAACTAGATTATCATAGTAGTTCATAAGTAAAGGATCGCTGGGGGTTGAGAAACTCCCAGACCTAGGGTTTCGCTCTGAACTTTTAACAGGACAGAAATAAAGAGAAGGGAAGGGTTATATACCAGGCAGTGATCTTCACAGAGTTTGGTGAAAGGACTCTCTCGAGCAGATTGTTGGATCCTCGGATTCGAATATCTTCGCAATGGATCCTCCAATACTGGTCCTTTGGCAGAGTTGGCTTCTCCTGAACTCAGGATCTGGGAAAGAAGAAGAACAAGTTAAGGAACCAGATACTCAAAGAAAAGATTTACCAGATAAGAAGAACTTGAAGAATTGATGTTGCTGAAATCCTGATTCTCCTGGATGTTGATCTGACTTCCTCTAGGATTTGCTCTGTATTCGAAGTAGCCGATCTGGACCTGGATGCTGGTGGTCGGCCTCTACTTGGAAGAGAGGGGCCGTGAGATGATGAGGTAGATTAGGGTTTGGATGATTGGTGGAATGAAGAAGATGATGGCGGCTAGGGTTTGGAATTGAAGTGGCTAACATATGGTTTTGGTAGGGTTTGGAGATCTCAGACCTCCTCAAGGTTCCTGTGGAACCTGGAATCACTCCCTCACGGAGCTCAACACTTGAATACAAGTGCGGAAGAGAGAAACACAAAGTTGCTCACAAAGAAATTGATTTCATTCATCATTGTTTCTAAAACTTACAAGAGTGGTCTATTTTATAGGCCTTTACAAGAAATCAGGTTTTTACATCTTCCCATGTGGGACTAATAGGATGGATCTTCAAATTAGGCATGTAGAATCAAATCCTCCTCATAATGGCCGGCCAAAAGCTTCCTTAAGTGTTGATTGGTGGCTCCAAATGGAAAGAAGATGGCGCCTCCTAGCTTTGCTCTTCAAGACAAGTATTTTCCTTCCATGCTTGGTTTTATTTGGAAGTATTTGGTCACCTCCTAGTCTTGCTCCCCAAGTGTTGCTCCTTTCTTTTCATAGCTTGGCTCTTATGGAATTGTTTTGGGCGCCCCCTTGGATTGAGGATCCTAGATTGATCTCTCCTTAAGTGGCACATGAAAGAAGCGACCTGCTTTCTTGTGGTGTGGGGACCGAGGCACACTAGGCAAGGGATGTGGCACCTCATGGGCTCTGGCGTGTGGCTGGGAGTGTGGCGCCCACTTTCTTGGGCCTTGACTTGGCTAGAAAAAATTGGCACAAACCTGGAGAAGACCTAGACCACTACTAGGACTTGGACTGAGTCAACATAACTCAACAAAAATTGAAATGACAAAATTATAGACTCAAAATTGGATTGATCAGGTCAATCCTTATTACAAACCCTAATTTTCTCAGGCAAGGTCAATCAGAGATCCAGATGGAACCCTGAAGTCTTCTTCTGATTATGGTGCCCACACAATGACAGGCCAGGCAGCCCTGATGTAAAACGAAGGACACGAAGAAAACCCATTGTTATTTTGAAAAGAGAAAAAAAAAGCACCTAAAGCAAACCAAGGATCATGGAAGGGCTAAGAAGCCTCCCAGGACTAGGATAGAACTACCCCTGAAAATCCTAAAATGACTGGACTCTTTTGGTTTTTAAATTTTCTTGGCGGAGATGGCGAAGGAATGATGGGGATGGGAGGCTGCGACGGGAACTCCTAGACCTTGGGACTCATCCTAACGAAGAGACCGTCCACCTCTAAGGCATTACGCCCTCCTCAATACTTAGAGGCGCTAGGATGGATCTCAAGGTCACGAAGGACGGGGGGGGGGGGGGGGGGGGGGTGGGAGAGAACTCATGGATCTTGGGACTCATCCTAATGAAGAGACCGTCCACCTCTAAGGCATTACGCCCTCCTCAATACTTAGAGGCGCTAGGATGGTTCTCAAGGCCACGAGGGGAAGACACGAAGGTGGGAGGGAGAAAGGAGATACCTGGGGCCTCACACCCCTCGACGTCCCGAAGGATGAAGGAAAAAGGGCCTCAGCCCAGAACCACACATCGGAAAAAACACTCAAAAATTTCATTCAACTATTTTATTACAAGAGGAGTATGGATATTTATAGATGCCCATATCCCTTTTGAAATTCAAAAATAAAATCCCCTGAAATCCTCCCTTGATTTTGAAATCAAATTCAAAATCAAAATCCCAAATTTCCCAAATTACATTCATTAAAAAAAATACCAAATAAATCCCGTTTATTTGAATTTTGAAATCCCCTCCGCTCTAAAACTCGTGCTACTCCAAAAATCGTGCACAACAACTCAAAACAACTCTTCTTCCACTGCTTTGAGAAGCATGCAGAAGCTTCATTTGGCTGCTCTGAAAAATGTGCAGAAGCTCCTTCATGGCTGAGCAACAGGGGGCACCTGGATCTTCGGCACCCGGCCCAGCAGGCGGCGACGGGGCGGCAAGGTGGCGCGCCGATGGGCGGACGGTGGCGGCGGGGCAGCACGATGGCGGCGACGAAATGGCGGTGGCGGTCGTGGGCGACCGTTGGTCTTCCCACGGGTGTGAGGCCCCAGGGATGCCGGCGGGGTGGCAGGGCGGCGGATCAGCGGAGCGCCGGTGGGCGGGCGGCAGCGGCGGGGTGGCACGGCTGCCAAGCGGTGAAACGACGGCGGTGGCTGTGGGCAACCGTTGGTCTTCCACGGACCGCTGGTCTTCCCACAGGCATGAGGCCCAGGGATGCCGGCGGGGCGGCAGGGCGACGGATCGGTGGAGTGCCGGCAGGTGGACGGCGGCGGCGGGGTGGCACGACAGCGATGGCGAAACGGCGGCGGTGGCCATGGGCGACCGTTGGTCTTCCACGGACCGTTGGTCTTCCCACGGGCGTGAGGCCCAGGGATGCCAGCGGGGCGGCAGGGCGGCAGATCGGCGGAGCACCGGCGGGCGGGCGGCAGTGGCGGGGGTCGGGCACGGTAGATCGCGGACCGGTGGGGCAAAAATCGGAAAAAAATTAGGCCTCTGCGATTTTTCCTGGAGGTTGAAGGAGATAGGAATAGCCTGGAATAAATTTGAAATAACATCAGGATAACATGGGAATAAAGGGAATAGGTGGAATAGCAGGAATAACTAAAAATAAAAAAAATTCTAAAATTTCTAAAAAATAAAAGGTGAAACCCGGATAGGTTTCGGGTCCCCCATCATTCTCCTACAGCACGAAGAACTCGACTCCGTCGAGTTCGAGGACTAAGCAAATCCTAGCCTGCTGTTGGCTCTGATACCAAATTGATGTAAAACGAAGGACACGAAGAAAACCCATTGTTATTTTGAAAAGAGAAAAAAAAAAAACCTAAAGCAAACCAAGGATCATGGGAGGGCTAAGAAGCCTCCCGGGACTAGGATAGAACGACCCCTGAAAATCCTAAAACGATTGGACTCTTTTGGTTTTTAAATTTTCTTGGCGGAGATGGCGAAGGAATGATGGGGATGGGAGGCTGGGACGGGAACTCCTAGACCTTGGGACTCATCCTAACGAAGAGACCGTCCACCTCTAAGGCATTACGCCCTCCTCAATACTTAGAGGTGCTAGGATGGATCTCAAGGTCACGAAGGACGGGGGGGGGGGGTGGGAGAGAACTCATGGATCTTGGGACTCACCCTAACGAAGAGACCGTCCACCTCTAAGACATTATGCCCTCCTTAACACTTAGAGGCGCTATGATGGTTCTCAAGGCCACGAGGGGAAGACACGAAGATGGGAGGGAGAAAGGAGATACCTGGGGCCTCACACCCCTCGACGTCACGAAGGATGAAGGAAAAAGGGCCTCAGCCCAAAACCACACACCGGAAAAAACACTCAAAAAATTCATTCAACTATTTTATTACAAGAGGAGTATGGGTATTTATAGATGCCCATATCCCTTTTGAAATTCAAAAATAAAATCCCTTGAAATCCTTCCTTGATTTTGAAATCAAATTCAAAATCAAAATCCCAAATTTCCCAAATTACATTCATTAAAAAAAATACCAAATAAATCATGTTTATTTGAATTTTGAAATCCCCTCCGCTCTGAAACTCGTGCTACTCCAAAAATCATGCAAAACAACTCTTCATCCACTGCTTTGAGAAGCGTGCAGAAGCTTCATTTGGCTGCTCTGAAAAATATGTGGAAGCTCCTTCACGGCCGAGCAAAAGGGGGCACCTGGATCTTCGGCACCCGGCCCAGCAGGCGGCGGCGGGGCGGCATGATGGTGCACCGGCGGGCGGACGACGGCGGCGGGGCAGCACGACGGCGGCGGCGAAACGGCGGCGGCGGCCATGGGCGACCGTTGGTCTTCCACGGACCGTTGGTCTTCCCACGGGCGTGAGGCCGCAGGGATGCCGGCGGGGTGGCAAGGCGGCGGATCGGCGGAGCGCCGGCAGGCGGGCGGCAGCAGTGGGGTGGCACGGCGGCCAGGCGGCGAAACGGCGACGGCGGTCGTGGGCGACCGTTGGTCTTCCACGGACCGCTGGTCTTCCCACGTGCGTGAGGCCCAGGGATGCCGGCGGGGTGGCAGGGCGGCGGATCGATGGAGCGCCGGCGGGCGGACGGCGGCGGCGGGGCGGCACGACGATGGCAGCGGCGGCCGTGGGCGACCATTGGTCTTCCACGGACTGTTAGTCTTCCCACGGGCATGAGGCCCAGGGATGCCGGCGGGGCGGCAGGGCGGTGGATCGGCGGAGCTCCGGCGGGCGGGCGGCAGTGGCGGGGGTTGGGCACGGCAGATCGCGGACCGGTGGGTCAAAAATCGGAAAAAAATTAGGCCTCTGCGATTTTTCCTGGAGGTTGAAGGAGATAGTAATAGCCTGGAATAAATTTGGAATAACATCGGTATTACACGGGAATAAAGGGAATAGGTGGAATAGCAGGAATAACTAAAAATACAAAAAATTTTAAAATTTCTAAAAAAAAAAAAAAGGTGAAACCCGGATAGGTTTTGGGTCC
Source organism: Areca catechu (assembly GCA_021397845.1). NCBI lineage: Eukaryota > Viridiplantae > Streptophyta > Magnoliopsida > Arecales > Arecaceae > Areca > Areca catechu. Next base: position 139,341,287 of record CM038039.1, on the reverse strand, counting down.
CCCATCAAGCCCGGTCCAACAAAAAGAAAGACAAAAATTTACAGGAGGTCCTACTCTACTGGGCCGGCTCCTTCCCTGGACGGCGCCCGACCAGGACTTCCCCCTCTTCCACCTTCACTGTGGGGACACCCTCCTGGGCGGCCGTCGTCGGGGGTACTTGATCAGCTACTGACACTGCTGGGGCCAACTCAGGTGCCTCTGCCCGTGGCCTTGATTCAACCATCGTCGCCGCCGAGGTCGACTAGACATGGCCCGATGCTGCTGAGGCCACCTCTGGGAGAGGCCCGACTGCAGCAGCTCCCTGCCCCACCGCAGCCGATGCTGGAGAAGGAGCTTTCTTGCCAGGGGCTCGGAGCGCGGCCAACCACCCCTCGGAAAGGATCCCTCATAGCTGGGAGCGGCAGTAGGCGAACCCCTTGGCGAAGGAGTCCGTCGTTGCCTCCTTGAAGTCATTTATATACTTGGGGGAGGCCTTGAGATTCACCACCGCATCGGCGACCACTTTCCTTGCAGCCTCTACCCAGTGCATTGCCTTGGCCAACTTCTCTCCGGCATGCTCGGCCTGGTGGATTGCCACCGCCATCCCCTTCTCAGCTATCTCAGCAGAACGGGTGCCGGCGATAGCCTTCTCCTCTACCTCTGTGGCCCTCTTCTCAGCGGTCACTGCCTTCTTCTCGACGGAGATGGCCTTTTCCCATGCCGCCTTTGACTCGGCCCGGAGCTCCTTCAACCGGGTCCTCTTCACCTTGAGCTCTCCCTTGAGCTCCTTCCTGATCCTCGTGGCATCGACGACCTCACCCGTGAGGCTCTTAACCTTCGGGTTAGCCTCCCGGGTCTCCTCATCCTTTCGATTTGCCTCGGTCCTTAGGGACTCGAGTTCCACCTGCCGCTCCTTGTCCCTCTTGGCCCAATTACGGCAGAAGTCCTGGATGAGGATTAGTTTCCTGCCTTGCTGCATCAAAGAAAGCACGTTAGCTACGATGCCAAAGAGGGTTAGGTGGAATAGAGAGGGGCGAGGAGAAACTTATGGCATAGAGGTTGGCAAAGGATGAGCTGACGACATCACCAAGGAGTCTCCCACTCCCTTCCCGCCAGTCGCAGGACTGGACTGAGAAGTCCTTCATCCGCTCGGTGAGGCTTGGGTCCTTTATGAGGGAGACGTTGGGCCCCAACCTGAAAGGGACCCGACGATAGTCCCTATCCCTCTTCTCCACCGACTCGGACCCCTCAGTGGTGGAAGATGCCTTCAACACCGGTTGCAAGCTCGGCATCACTTCAGACCGCACCGCGGGCGCCGGCTTTGCATCCCTCGGCTCCCCGCCCACCTCGACCTCGATGATCTCTGGAGGGGGGGCTGCCACCCTTGCAGCAACAGCAGTAGCCAACCTGGCCCGGACAACCACCTCAAGCTTAGGCATTTGGGCCGGGTCACGCTGCTCTGGAGGCTCTGGGACGGGCTTAGCTTTCCTCTTCCACCTCCGTTCAGGAATCGGCGCTCTAGCCCAGCCTGCACCGGCCTTGCACCGTCATCAGCACGAGCCCTGTTCGAAGCTGGCTTGCCGGCCTCAGCTGCCTGATCTCGTTTCTCGGATAATGAGAGCATCTCATCCATAGAGAACTTCATGCCTGAACCAAGGGAGACGCAGTCAACCCTAGATTCAAAAAAAAAAAAGAGAAAGAAAAGAAGAAGAGAAGAAAAAAGAAAAAAAGAAAGAGAAAGGGAAGGGGTGGCCAAGCCGAACTCACCCGACTCCCACGTCGAGCCGACCCCGGCCTCGTGGAGATTCTGCTCTGACAGCAGGACCTTGAGCGAAGGGATCTTGGCCGATCTGAGCAGATCGTACAGTTCGAGGTCAGCTACTTCAACGGAGGAGTTCCGGTTAGGAGACCAGTATGAGTCGCTCCAAACCCAGTCAATCCCTTCAACCAAGGCAAAGAAATACCTACTCTTCCATCCCTTGATGGAAGAGGGGAGCTCAAACCTAATGCCCTGAGGGCAAGAAGAAAGAGACCATCGACCCTCCTCGGTAGGGTGGCATTTTAGGATGAAGAAGGCCCTGAACAGAGAAAAACGGGCGATAATCCTGTGGAAGTGACAAAGAATGATGAAACAGAAGATCGTTCTGATGGCATTTGGGACCAACTGGGTGGGAACAAGGCGATAGTTGGTCAGAAAGGAGTGGAAAAAATGATGGACAGGAAATCAGAGGCCCCTGGCGAAGATCTCCTCATAGAAGGCGATCCGACAAGGGCCACTAGAAGTGACCCGCTCTCTAGGACGAGGAACAGAAAGATCAATGGACTTGGGGATGTCGTAATCACCCCGGATGGTCACAAGCTCCTCGACGGTGATCACCGAAGCAATCCCCCCGGGACCTGTTGACCTAGGAGGTTCGGGGGCAGGAGCAGGAAGATGAGACAAGCGAGGTGGGGGAGCGGACCCGGGTTCCCTAATGGCTACAGGACCATAGGAAGGCCTCCTTCTGAACTCATAGCACGCCGCCTCCCTTTCCTCATCAGAGGAAGGAGTTTTCGGCCGGGAAGACCCAGCCTCAGCTTGGAAAGAGGAGCGAAAGTTTGGGCCGAAGTGGTCCATGGAAGAAGAAGAAGAGGACGAAGGGAGACCTAAGATGACCCCTAGTCGACAAGGCGGGAGAAGAAGAAGGAACTGACCTGCTAAGAGTCCATGAAGACAAAAATAGCTAGAGAAGGAGGAGAGAACCTCTGTACAACGTCGAGCATGAAAGATTTGAAAAAATGTAAGTCCTGGATAATTTGTCTTCCTTTTCAAAGCAACTTATGCCCGACCGTACCGTTATGGCTCTCCCATCGAGAGATCCTCGCCATGTGTTGCCGATCGATGGAGCCAGTGCCTCAACCCGACTGTGGCCATCCTGAATTCCATGCCTGCAGTAACTACTCCTCAGACGTGGCCGCATGGTACCCTCGCACTGGCTCGAAGGACCGCCGCGCGAAGTGCCGCCGATATCGGTCATTATTGCACTAGATCTTCTGCCTTTCCACGTCATCACCATAATTACTCCCTTCACCCCAAGCACCGTGCGCTGACAAACCTCGAGAGTGGGGGGGCAAATGATGTGGCTGGATCACTGACATGGGGTGGGCAGATTGGTGTGGAGTCCCTATCAGATGCCACGCCGTATTTCCAACATGGGCCCCTTCGCCGGGCTGAGCTCCCCTAGAATAGCAGGGTCGCCTACCAAAGTCGACATCCATCCTCTACCAGGTCGGTCCCCATCGGGTTGGGATGCCTAGACCGGAGCCGAGCGTAAGTCCCCACCCAAGGCGGGTCCCTTGGGATCGGGACCCAAGGTCAGGAGTTGAGCCCAAGTCTCCTCCGCCCTATGGAGCCCTTCCGAGGTCAAGTCCCCTAGGATGGGCTGCGCCCCACCCACCTCCGTCAAGTCGAGCTCGCCCAAAGCCGAGTTCAGCTGGTCCGGAGTCGAGCTCAGCCCTCCTTCGCCCAGCTGAGCCACCTCGAGGTGAAGACCCTCGGAGTTGGGCCCCATCCCTCCAGCTCGGTCCCTAACTCGAGCAGAGGCACCAACCGCCAAGGAAGCGGCTCCTACCCTCCAAGGACGATGGTGGGCCTCTCGAGGGTCGTACAACAGTACCTGTCATGCCATAATTAATATCCACAGTCATCACTTACACCAGAAGGGAAGGAAACTCACATCAAGGTGCCATGCTCTCCACCAACCTGCCGTACCGCCAGGGCATGGACCCAGCCAGAGGGTGCGAGTCTCGAGGATGGCGACCCGTCGATCGAGGTCCTGCTAGGCTTCCCGGAATGGGGCTAGCCGAGGGAATGTCAGAGCGCATGGAAGCTTCTCCAGCCATCTGATAGGAGAGGCATCCCGTCCACGGCATGATACCTCGTCACGCATGTCTGACGACATGAGGAGATCCCATTGCAAGCCAGAGTAAAAACCTAGCCAGAGTAAGCCAAGAAGTAAGTGAGCAAAGTAAAAGAAAAAGAATAAAAAATCCACTGGGATGGGCAAGAGAAAAAAGGGAAAAGGGCGACACAGGAGGACTCTTCCACCTCGGCCATCACCTCTCCCAGCCCGCTCTCAATTTCATACACACCACATTCACTCCTAGCATGGAGCTCATCCCGAGGGGCTCGACCAGGAGGATATGTTCCCCTGGATCATCACTGACTTGACCATCGGAGTGCCCCCACCGGAATCCCCGATCTGGGTCACTAACACTATTTCTTGCAGGTCCCGAGGCATAGGAGGCATCCCAAAGAGGCGGACGGGCGATCTTCGACGCCACCAGCAACTACGGGCCACGACGATCCAGGCAGCAACAATATCAAAATTAGATTTCCCTAATAAACAAATCCATGATATAACTCATATTATACATCCATATATCCATTGTCTAGTCTCGATGATATTCTTACAAAAATTAAGCTAGGAGAATTTAATCATTTTATTTGTGCGAGCCTTCTATACTTAGCAAAACCCTTGAAATTATAACATACACCTATAAAAGAAAATTAAATAAATTTCTAGTATCGATAATTATTCTAAAATATTCAATCAAAATCCTAATTCTACCCCTCACTAACTAGGTCATCTTGATCTTAAACCTTTACTCTGATACCAATAAATCTGTCACGCCCCAACCCTAAACCCGAGCCGGATGCACAACAGACAACCATGTGCCCTAGGATTTATTTCTCCTTCAGACACACAAGGCCTGCATCAAAACATAATTTCAGCAATAATTATCCAGCAAGATATATTTGTAACATCTAAATCCTAGCTCCATACTGACTGGTCCTAAAGCCCGATTAATCTTCTAGATCTGTAACAAAAACATAGGAAAACAGGGAAGGTGAGCTATACAGGCTCAGTAAGTTATCATCACCTATAATATACATACACAAATATGCCATTAACAAATAATAAGCATAAACACATCATACAACAAGATGTCCAGCATCAAAATAATATAACCAGAATACTTTGTAAATGTATACACTTAAATGCAACCGACACAACTATGGATTGCCAATCATTTACTTTACCCTCCTAGTCCCTCTGACTATGGCCACGATCGACCCGTGGCTAGCTCCGAAAGAGACTAGATCTTGTGTACACTTACCGCTCATCGGTCATGCACCAGTGATAGCCCCACTAAAGGCCCAAAAGGAAAACTAGTTCTGAAATCACACGAGAAAATATGCATCCTAGCATGTTCTAGCAACTGCCATGCATGTCTAAAAATAAGCCAACTAGCTTCTGTGTACACATAGCACTCAATGGTCATGGGCCAGTGATAGCCCCACTAGAGGCCCAAAAGGAGACTAAATCCTCATATGATCATAATCGGAGTAAAGAGCATCCACACCAATATAATGTATGCAACCCAATATAATTCAATGCGGATTAAAATATATTACACACATTTAATATTTTATAAATACATAATATATTTGGCTTATAATATCAGAGATTAAGATAACTTAACTGAAACTGATTCTATCATAAACATGCGACTCAACTCTAGATCCTCGATACTTCCATACTGATGATAGCTCTTTTCAATCTACCCCCTTCCATTTCTTAGAAGCACTTCCTTGGCTTCCACTTGATTTTTCCTGGGTGTTATCTAAAAGAGCATTAAGTTTTGTATTTTTAGCCATCTTAGCTTCTAGAGCCAGCAAATTGTTGTAGTATGCCTCCACCCTGCAAGCTTCAACACCCACAAAAGCTTGCCATAGCTCAAAATCCTTTTCAAGAAGTCTCTCTAGGAAAGGAGCATTTCTTGCACTTGTCAAGCTGTCTGCTGCAATACAGTAGATATCCTTATGTTCCGATTTCATATTCTCAACATATTCATCTAAGCTAATTAACTCTTCCTCACTTTGAGAATAGAAGAATCGAAGAAGTGGAGCAATGCATTTGTGATCCTAAACCCTAAAACCCTAAATCCTAGGATAAAAGAGCGATTTTCCACACAGCCCAGTTTGAGAAATTTGCCAAAGTTGTCCCAAAACTTCTCAGCTTTCGAATCTTCCTCCCCAGCCTTATTAGCTTCAGCAGGATTCTCATCAACTTCAATCTTTTAAAATAGTCATAAATTTGCCAAAAGAATGAGATCTTGCATCGGTGATGACACCAACCCCATCTTGTTTGCTGGACTTCTATTAAAAGAGTCTTCCAGCACCTCCACCTCTCAATTTGTTGCAAGGATTGGTGCGGGCACCAGACTCAGAAGAAGACTTCAGAGCTCCATCTGGATCTCTGATTAACCTTGCCCGAAGAATTAGGGTTTTTGGTTTGTAATAAGAGTTGACTAGATCAACTTAATTTAGCTTGAGTCTACATTACCTGCATTTTATTTTGTTGAGTCATGTTGACTCAGTAGTGGACTAGGGCTTCAACCTGGGGTGTTACATTTTCTCCCAAGGCCTAGCAAGTGGGCGCCACACTCCCAGCCACACTCCCAGCCATACGCTTGAGTCCAGGGGGTTCCATATCTACATCCAGCAGCCTTTGGTCCCCACACCACAGATAGCAGCTTCCTTCTCTCATGCACCAGTTGAGGAGAAATCCACCAGGAGTCCACAAATCAAGGGGGCAGCCCAAGTCTTTCCCAAAAGAACCAAACTATGAAAGGGAAGAAATTCTCTTGGAGAGAACTTCAAGGAGGCGCCCACTACCTGCCAAAAATATCCAAAACAAAGATGGGAAGAGCCTTGACTTAGGGAGGAAGAAAAGGAGGAGTCCAAAAGAGTTGATCCATGGAAGGAAAGAAATCCTCTCTTGAAGACCAAAGCAAGGAGGCGCCATCTACCTGCCTTTTATAACCCAAATCAAATTTTTTTGGTACCTTGGCCGACCATATGTGTATGGATTATCCTGATTTGTAGATCCCCTCCTTTAGTCCCACATGGGAAGATGTAAAACCCTACTCCCTTGTAAAGCCCTATAAATTAAACCCCTCTTGTAAGTTTAAAGGGATCAGATGAATGAAACCAAATTTTTTTTGTGAGAAAACTTTGTGTTTTCTCTCTTCTGCACTTGCATCCAGGTGTTGAGCTCCATGAGGGAGTAAATCCGGGTTCCCCAGGAACCTTGAGGAGGTGTGAGATCTCCAAAACCCAAACCCTAGGTTAGCCACTCCACTCCCAAACCCTAGCCGCCATCACCCTTCTCTTTCCACCAAACCCTAGCATATTCCACCTCCCACGGCCCCTCTCTCCAAGTCCAGGCTGATCACCAGCATCCAGCTACAGTCCGGATACTTCAGATCCAAAGTTCTTTCCAGAGGGAGTCGAATCAGCCTTCAAGAGAATCCGGATCTAAGCGACATCAGCCTTCAAGTTCTTCGAACTGGTAAATCCTTCCCTGAGTCTCTGAATCCCTCACTTATTTTTCTTCTTCCCAGATCTTGAGTCCAGGAGGAGCCGACCAAACCACAGACCAGTATTGGATGATCCATTGTGAAGATAGCCGAATCCGAGGATCCAACAATCTGCTCGAGAGAGTTCTTCCACCAAAATTCTGAGAAGATCACTGTCTGGTTAGTAAACCATCTCTCCTCTCTATTTCTGTCTTGTTAAAAGTTCAGAGCGAAACCCTAGGTCTGGGAGTTTCTAAACCCCCAGCGATCCGTTACTTCTAAACTACTCTGATAATTTAGTTTCTTCTAAATTGTGCTTTCAATCCTTACCTAGTTTCCTTCAACTTAGTTTAGCTTTACTTTGAGTCAAAGCCAATTTCTGAAATATAAAAAAAAAAAAAAGAGAAATTAATCCTAAATTTACTTCCGCATACACTTCTTTGTTCTTTGTTCTACATCAAGGATGATGACAATACAGCAATACAAGCACACAGAAACCCCTTGGCATTAACTTTCACATCCATCACCGTGCAGACACCAACACCAATAACAACTACCAGCACAGCCATCTTCACTTCCTTAGTGTTTACTATGAAGGATCCACTCCATCACACAGATGACTGGAATCATACTCAACTTCCAGATTATATAAAAGCCAATAGAATTGAGCATAAGACTTAAGTTCATCCCAGTGATGGATGTGTTGGCAATAATAGAAAACTACAGAAACTCCCACAGAGGAACATGCTCGGATCATCATCATCCCCACGGTCACCATCTCCCGACGGTCTCCACTGCCATCGATGTCAGAGACCTAAACATTCCCGAATCCCGACCGATACTGGCTGTTGGAAACATAAACAAAATTTATTGTTCCTAGAAGACTCTGTTTTGACCAACTCTTGGGATATGGAAAACACTTTAGAAATATATTAGAGAAATCCTACTTGCTGGTCAAAGAAATCTTTTATGTTTCCAAGAGATCTTATTTCAAGGAATGGTATTTATTATCTTGTTATTAGCAATGTCTTTTAATATTTTCTATAAAATGCACTTTGAATTCCTCTCCATGTATGAAACCAAAGTGTCATTCATAATTATGGCTCTTGGTATTTTGTGTAAAGGGTAATTGAAGGGTTGTAAAAAATTCTCTATATAAAGAGATATATATGAGCTATTGTGTATTAAGAGAGTTGTAGAAATCTCAATAAAATACAAAGTTTTCTTTCACTATTAGTCCAACTCTTTTTCTATATTTGTAGAGAAATACTTCTCTCCTCCTCCTCTATTCTATCAAATTGGTATCAAAGCCAAAGTAATGTCCACCAATAGTCTCCTACAACCGTCTTTTCCTCATCTTACCAAAATAAATTATGAAAATTGGTGCTTGCAAATGAAGGCTCTACTTGGATCCCAAGATCTTTGGGATCTAGTAGAAGAAGGCTATCAAGAGCCAAGAGAAGGAGAGGCTCTTACTAATCAACATAGGGAGTCTCGGAAGAAGGATAAGAAAGCCTTATATTTCATCTATCAATCTATAGATCAATCAGCTTTTGAGAAGATCGTGGTGGCAACCACCTCAAAGAAAGCATGGGAGATTCTCCAAAATTCACATAAAGGAGTCGAGAAGGTGAAGAAAGTCTGTCTCCAAACTCTTCGAGGCGAATTTGAAGTCCTACAAATGAAGGAATCCGAATGTGTTTCGGACTATTTCATAAGAGTTTTAGCCATTGTCAATCAATTGAGGAGGAATGGTGAAATTATGGATGATACCAGAGTAGTAGAGAAAATTCTACGCTCATTGGATATCAAATTTGATCATATCATGGTTGCCATCGAGGAGTCAAAGATTCTGGAAGAAATGACTATAGACGAGCTTATGGGTTCCCTACAAGCTCATGAAGAAAGATTCAACAAGAGAAGACAAGAGCCTTTAGAGCAAGTTCTTCAATCTATGTTTTCTTTGAAGGAGAACAAAGAAGACTCAAGGAACGAGTCAGGACAAAGCCAACAACGACGAGGCTATGGCTCTTGGAGAGGCCGTGTGATGTGGAACAAGGGGGTTAGGGCTAGGGATGCTAGATGCTAGTAAGGATACTTACGATGCAAAGGAGTTCTTTCTTTGGGTTGATGAGTTTTTTTTTTTTTTTTTATGTTCTTGTCGTTTTTCTTTGTTGTTTTAGGATTTTGATTCCCGATCACAAGCAAAGGCAAGAAATACGAAAGAAGAGTAATGTAAGCTTACGCTAGCAGTTCAAAGCCCTAAAAGTGAAAACAAGAACAGGACCCCGGGATTAAGAAACCCCGGTAGGACTAGCTTGACATACAATACCTACTTAGGAGATAAAGAGAAAGCAAACCTCACACTTCTGAAGTGCCCGGTGCAGAGATCGCTCAACTCGGTAGATGCGGCCTGGATGCCCGAGCAGTCGAACCCGTGGAAGCACTGGCTTTGGTCGGGAGGACGCGATGGCAAAGCTGACTATCTCCGATGCCCAAGATGCCAGGGAGGACCTATAGGCAAACAGAAGAAGGATCAGCGAGATGTGGAGATGCACGGAAAGGAACTGAGAGGGAGTTGAGAAGGGGCTTGGAGCCTGGTGTCTGGCTGGATTCCGAAGTCGAAGTTGGGGATAACTTGGGGCCTCGCACCCCGTGACGTCCCAGAGGATGAAGGAATGTGGCCTCACACCACGCGACGTCCTGGAGGATGAAGGATTCGCGATGCCCTGGGGCGACGGACAGGTGGCCTCACACCACTCGACATCCCTGGGGACGAAGGCAACTTCACTCAAACCTAGCCTAAGAGGCAATGGTTGGAGGATGGAAAACTCAAACTTTTTTCATTAATCATTCAATCATTCAATTTTTTTTACAATGGAGGGGGTTGGGTCCTTTAAATAGGCACCCAAGGCCCATTTTGAAATTTAAATGCAAGAATACAAAATTTCTTCTTCTTTTTCTTGAATGGGCATGGCATGAAGCAAGGCTCGGAGGAGGGATCATGGCGCCTTGAAGTTGGAAAGAATCTTCATTATTTTGGAAAAAGACATGAAGAGGGGCTTGTAGCATGGCTTATGTTCTTCTTCCTTCCTTTGTTGCACACCCTTTCTTTGTTAAAAGGCTTGACATAGGGAGTGTTAGGTGGAGGTGCCCAAGGATCTTGTCTCTCCCATCCAAAGAGGTTGAAGCAATTTGGGAAGAAGACTTGATTGGAGGGCTTGAAGCAAGGGATTTGAATTCCCCACTTCAACTCCCATTGACTTCCACCTTGGCCGACCACCCTTGCATGGCAATGAGCTTGATAGTGGGAGGGAAAAAAGGCTAGAGCCAAGTGAAGTGGTCCTCCCAATTGGGTATCCTTGCATGCCAAGTGTGCTGCCCACATGGCAAGATGTCATGGCGCCATGTAGGATGCACAAGTGGGCCCTGAGCTGACTTGGCTTCTTTCCTTACTTGCTTCCAAGGAGACTAAATTTTAAGACCCACTCTTGCAATTGACCCATACTTCTAAGAGACTCAGACTGGACTCGATTTATGACTCGACTTAGTACAGGACTCAATTTGACCTAATTGGTCAAGGTACAGACTCAATTCAAAGCAAAAGACAATTACAAATTTGAGGCTTGAAGCCTTATTACAAGACACAAAGAAGTGGAACCCTAATCTGAGATCCATGGAGGGTTGAGGAGCCTCTGTCAGATCCTGGTGCCCACACCACCGTGGTTCTTGGAGAGGTCGTGGTTCTTCGAGAGGCCACAGTCGTGGACGAGGATGACTAAATATTGATGAAAAGAGAAATCAAAGTCCAAAAAGAGGAGGACAAGGAGACTCATCAAGAAGCCAAAGGTATGACAAATCAAAATCATATTGTCATATTTGTAAAAGAAGTGGCCACTATACATCAAATTGTTGGTATAACAATCAAGTAGAAGAAAAAGCTCATTTTGTGAATGAAAATGAGCAAATATTGTTGCTAGCGAGTAAGGAAGATGAAAGTGGAAAGCAAGATTTGTGGTACATGGATACCGATGCTTCTAACCATATGTGTGGAAGAAAAGAAATATTCACAGAGCTTGATGAATCCATCTCCAGCCAAGTTTCTTTTGGAGACAACTCAAAAGTCCCTGTGAAAGGCAAAGGGAAGATTCTAATCCGCTTGAAGAATGGTGATCATCAATTTATCTCCGATGTCTATTATGTGCCCAACATGAAGAACAACATCTTGAGCATTGGACAACTACTTGAGAAAGGCTACACTTTCTTTATGAAGGACCGCAACCTCATGATGAGAGATCATAGCAACAAGTTGATCACAAAAGTGGAGATGTCAAAGAATTGGATGTTTATGCTAAACATCCAAAATGAAGAAGTGAAATGTCTAAGTGCATGTATGAAGGACCCTCAGTAGCTATGGCATATGCGCTTTGGGCATGTCAATTTTGGAAGTCTACATTTTTTGTCTTCAAAAGGAATGGTGAATGGCTTGCCTCACATTGACCATCCAAATGAACTCTGTGAAGGATGTGCTCTTGGCAAACATTCAAGGAGTAGCTTTTCCAATAAAGCTTCATATTGAGCACAAAGACCGCTTGAGCTTATTCACACTGATGTGTGTGGACCAATCAAGCCTATGTCCATTGGTAAGCGTCATTATTTTGTTACTTTTATTGATGATTATACTCGAAAAACTTGGGTATATTTGTTGAAGGAAAAATTAGAAGTATTTGGCACTTTCAAAATGTTCAAGTCTTATATTGAGAAGCAAAGCGGCTACTGCATCAAATCTGTGAGATCGGACCATGGAGGAGAATACAAATCAAAGCCATTCAAAGATTTTTGTGAAGAACATGGCATACGAAGATCATATACAACACCATACACTCCACAACAAAATGATGTCGCCGAACGGAAAAATCAGACTATTCTTGATATGGTTTGTAGCATGTTAAAAACCAAGAAGATGCCGAAGGAATTTTGGGCTGAAGCAGTAGATTGTGCTGTCTACTTGCTAAATAGATGCCTAATAAAAGGCTTGGCGGATATGACTCCACAAGAAGCGTGGACCGGATGGAAGTCAAATATTTCTCATTTAAAGGTGTTCGGAAGTATTGCTTACGAACATGTGCCCGATCAAAGAAGAAGCAAACTTGATGACAAAAGTACCAAACTTATATTCATCGGTTATCATTCGCAATCCAAAGATTACTAGCCTTATGATCCAGTAGAGAAAAAGCTCTATATTAGTAGAGATGTGCAATTTGATGAAGGAAGTACTTGGGAATGGCAAGTAAATGATAATACATCAGAAGGAAGCACTTATATTGAAATTGAAAAAATACAAGCACATGAGGAACCATTGCTATCACCTCCCACATCACCGGCATCATCTTCTTTATTAGCATCATCCTCTTCAGAAGAAAGGCCAGGAAAGGTACGGAATTTGCAAGAGATTTAAGAAGCTACTAATGAGTTGCATCTTGTATGTTTACTAGCTGATTGTGAAGAAATTACTTTTGAGGAGGCTATGCATGACAAGAAGTGGAAGAAAGCAATGGATGAATAAATCAAATCCATAAAGAAGAATGAAACTTGGGAGTTAGCCACACTTCCAAACAATCATAATGCAATTGACGTCAAATGGGTGTACAAAATCAAGAAGAATGTAAGCGGCAAAGTTGAGAAGTACAAAGCTCGCTTGGTAGCTAAAGGCTACAAGCAAAAAGCTGGCATTGACTATGATGAATTATTTGGGCCTGTTATTCTAATGGAAACCATTCGAATGCTTATTTCTATTGCCGCACAAAATTCTTGGAACATTTTTTAAATGGACGTCAAATCGGCATTCTTAAATGGCTATATTGAAGAAGAAGTGTATATCAAACAACCTATGGGATATGTTCAAAAAGGACAAGAAGGAAAAGTTCTTCGACTAAAGAAAGCTCTTTATGGCTTGAAACAAGCGCCAAGGGCCTGGAATTCTAGAATTGACACTTACTTTAAAGTGAATGGCTACACACAATATCCTTATGAACCGGCGTTATACATGAAGAAGAAAGATGGTGATATTTTTCTTGTTTGCTTGTATGTTGATGACTTGATATTTACCGGAAGCAATCCCTCCATGTTTGATGAGTTCAAACAAACTATGATTCAAGAATTTGAAATGATCGACATTGGACTTATGTCCTATTTTCTTGGCATTGAAGTAAAGCAAAGCAAAGAAGGTATTTTTATCTCACAAGAAGCATATGCAAAGAACATTTTCAAGAAGTTCAAGATGGAAGATTGCAAGCCAGTCAACACTCCTATGGAGTGTGCAATTAATTTCTCAAAGAAAGATGAAGGAGATTTGGTTGATGCAACAATTTATAGAAGCCTCATTGGAAGCCTTCGCTACTTGACAAGCACTCGGCCAGATATTCTATAGTGTTGGTCTAGTAAGCCGATACATGGAGGAGCCAAAGTCCACTCATTTAAAAGTCGAAAAAAGGATAATCCACTACATCAAAGGTACTATTTTCCATGGTTTGCATTATGTATCCTCAAATATTTTTCATCTTGTTGGATATTCAGATAGTGACTGGGGCAGAGATCTTGATGATCGAAAGAGTACCATCGATTTTGTATTTTATTTGGGAGAAACAGCTTTTACTTGGATGTCAAAGAAACAACCAATTATGACACTTTCTACTTGTGAAGCCAAATATGTGGTAGCATCGGCTTGTGTATCACATGCTATTTGGTTAAGGAGGTTATTAAAAGAAATCTATCTTGAGCAAGTGGAAGCTACAATAATTAGAGTTGATAACAAATCTGCAATAGCATTGGCCAAGAATCCTGTATTTCATGAAAGGAGCAAGCATATTGATGTTCGTTTCCATTCTATTCGTGAATATGTCAAAGAGAAGGAGATTGAGCTAGTACATATGAAGACTAGAGATCAGGTAGCAGATATTTTCACCAAACCACTAAAGACAGGTATTTTTCTCAAGTTCAAAATACTACTCGGAATGAAGGATGCAATAAATTTGGTTTAAGAGAGGATGTTGGAAACATAAACAAAATTTATTGTTCCTAGAAGACTCTATTTAGACCAACTCTTGGGATATGGAAAATACTTTGGAAATATATTAAACAAATGCTACTTGCTGGTCAAAGAAATCTTTTATGTTTCCAAGAGATCTTATTTCAAGGAATGGTATTTATTATCTTGTTATTAGCAATGTCTTTTAATATTTTCTATAAAATATACTTTGAATTCCTCTCCATGTATGAAACCAAAGAGTCATTCATAATTATGGCTCTTGGTATTTTGTGTAAAGGATAATTGAAGGGTTGTAAAAAAATCTCTATATAAAGAGATATATATGAGCTATTGTGTGTTAAGAGAGTTGTAGAAATCTCAATGAAATACAAAGTTTTCTTTCACTATTAGTCCAACTCTTTTCCTACATTTGTAGTGAAATACTTCTCTCCTCCTCCTCTATTCTATCACTGGACGGGCTCTCCCGACGAGAGGCGGCTTGCTGGAGACCAGAAAATGGGTCGACCGCTGATGGTAGCGCACCTGTGGCTGCTGTAACTGCTGCTGATTATATAGAGGACCAGGATCCACGGAGCCGTCCGATCTAGATCACGCGATGGCAGGGCCGTCAGCAATGGCAATGGCGGAGGAGGAAGAGCAGGGTGATGGCAGAGGCCGTAACATGGATCTCCCAATCTCACCTTCCCGAATCCCCACCTAACCGGTGGGACCGTCGGCAATGCCAACCGGGGATTTGCGGCGGGCGAAGACGGGATCACCGGCGAGGCCCGGTGGCCATCGACGGATGCCGGCTTTGGAGATCCAAATGTCAAGGGACACAGTGGATGTGGCGGAAAGCGCAAGAGGCAGTGGAGGCCGGGAGGAGGATTTGAAAAACCCAGACCGACGGATCCCCTAGTCATTTAGGAAACAAACTCAATCTGATTGGAGTTTTCAATCCCTTTCAAACAGGTTGCCAACTACATTCCTCCCCTCCACGACTCTTTTCTTAAGCATTCTGACGAAAACCCTGACGACTGGATAAGAAGAAATCGAAATTCCCTTTTTTTTTTTTTTTTTTCGAACTGAAGTCAACAAGAACCGTGGATTTCAGTCCAAGATGGTCCAGTGAAGCTAGGCCTCACAGAAAGCATTTCTCTACTGTGATTTTTTCAAAAAAAAAAATTCTCAAAAATTTTTTTAAAAATTTTGCAATTGAGAGGTATTTACCTCTAAAACCATTTCCTCTCATTTTCTATACCCTTAACCACACTGCCACATGCTTATATTGGTTTCCACTTGATAAATCTCAGTTAGCTATGTGTCATTCCTGTGTAGAATTAACAAGCAGGGCTACAAATGGGCCGGCCCCAATTTTATTGGACCAGCTCAAAAATTATATTTAAAATTTTTTTTGACTGAATCCGGACATCCTTTGGCTCAAAAATCAAATGGATTTATTTTACAGCCCGTAGACTAGTCCGATATGTTTAAGATTTTGTCCGAAGTCTAAACCAATTTCAGACTAGCCCGAAGTTTATTAAACTAGCCCAGTCCAGTTCCAGACAATGGGCTTTTGGGCCGGCCCATTTCCAGCCCTATTAACAAGGCATCAAAAATTCTTGAACGGAGTCCTGTGAACTAACAAGCCTTTGGGTTATGATACGTGCACAGCATGCATGAGACCACGTCGTTCTAGAGAGAATGTGTTTCATAATGGGATCACGTAATTAACTGCTGATGAAGTGCCATGATAGATGATATGTAAAGGGAGTTGCAATATGATATAACTTTAGAAAGTTTAGACTACACTCTTGACTTCCAAAAAGTCAGTAGGAATTCAAAATGAGCACGCCTCATCACTGAAATAATGTCGTGCCAAATTAATAAAAGAACAAAGTACATTAAGGACCAACCAGGCTATGAAAGTGCGATCCTTACGTACCTCATTCTCGATCAATATCCATGATTTTAGTGACTTAGTCCATCCATTCTTTTATTTACCATTATTAGCTATTGCATTTGTCCTTTGATCTCTATCAACAAGAGAACAAAGAACATCAAGAGAGAAAGGGAGACGGAAGCAATTGATACTCGGCAATGGAAACTCTTCGAGAATAATGCTGATTCCTTTTATTTTTCTCTATCCCTTTCCTTCTCTCTTCAAGGATTGATAGAGTTAGAGACCATCGCAAAGGAAGAGTTGAGATGATCGCTCCTTTGGTATCGCTCATGATGTGGGAAAAAATGGACTAGATGATTGGGTATAGTCGGCTTCATCTAGATCATGGCTGACATGGAAACCCCTTCACACAATTGGGCCAAGTCTACTCCAACCGATCTAAGAGCTAGGGCAAGCAAACCAAAAGTGACCAATCTCTAAGGTCAGACACTATCCGACATGTCGGATAAAGTCTTGCAGCATAGCTAGATAGCTATCAATGTCAATGCTCTATTCGGAAACAATCTCCTTTCATCACATTAAGAATTAAAAATTGTTAGGATATAAGGGATAGACCCATTTACAATGGATTAGGGGAATCATCTGTGATTCAGTAAATGATAAATTGGTCTCTCAAAATTGGATAGACAAGTGATCAAGGCCGGTATATGCCCCAATCCGATCAAGGCGCAAGCCCGGTCAGGGTGCAAGGCAGATCAAGGTGCAAGCCCGATCAAGGTATAAGGCCGATTAGGGTGCAAGGCCGATCTATGTTTGAGGCTGATTGATGCCCAAAGTTGACATGTAACCAAGGCTGATTCAAGATATAAGATTGACATGTGCACAAAACCGATTCGGGTGTAAAGCCAATCAACCACTATGGCTGACCTGAGCATCCAGTCAATCATGATAAAAATCCGATTGGTTTATTAAGCTAATCGAGAATGAAAATAATAGAGAGTAAGGAAGTCACTCTACCAAAATAACTGATTATAATTATTATATGCACGTGGTAGTTTCTAACGGAACTAATCGCTTCCGGCTCTTCTAACTGAATTCAATAAAGGCCCAAGCCTATAAATACCGGTAAATAGGGGCCTCAGGGAGGTAAATGAGTTTGACTAGCAAGAACACTCTCTCATTTCTCTAACCATTTTTTTCTCAAATCATTTATCTATTTCACCCGAATCCTTTTGCTGACTTAAGCATCGGAGTGTCCCCCACCAGAATCCCTCTAGTGAGTGGACTTGTTTTGCAGGATCAGAAGGAGCCCAATCGATCAAATTCATCAGTGCTTTGGAGTCACATCGGTTTGGTAACAAAAGATTGGCGTGCCGGGTAGGGGAGGAGATAAATTTTTAGAAATCTTGAGAGAAAAAATGGTGACAAGAAAGGTACAAAATCTTTCTGCTAGAAGAAATCACCCATCGTCTAAGAAAAATGATCCACTCCCAGATAATGAGAATGCAATTCTTGCTGTTAGTTTAGGCCAGCAACAATTGGGAGTTCTCCTGAACAAGATGGAAGTCCTTACTGTCGCTGTACAAAACCTTCAAGAAATGGCGATCAGTGGATAGCAACGACCTATTGCTTCCAAATACAGCCAACATTTACCTCTGCATGAGATTCGACACCTGTTGCTGTGCCTTCTCCTGGACCGGGCCCGATCAACTATGCTGGAGAGCTCCTCTACCGGTCGACTTGCAACAAAGTACCCTAAGAACCGGTGGTGTTCCAGTGGGGGACACACCGATGCTTAAGTTAGCAGGAGTATGGGAGCAACAGAACGGAAAAATCAAAGAGAATCGAGTGCGTGGAGAGGAAGAGTGTACTTAGACCCAAGCGGAAGTCCCCCGGTCACTGTAAGTAGGCATGGAATGTTGCGAAATTCTATTAGGGGATAGGCCAAGAAGTCCCGATTTGCTCTTAGAAGAATCAGAGTGATGGCCAGGTGGCACGAAAACGTGGCCACACAGTGGAGTCCGTTGCAACAGAATTCCAGTGTCAGCTGGAAAAGGGCTTCTAGAGCCTTCGAGCGGTTCCCAGAAGGGGAACGAGTCGGTCAGACTTAACAAAAGTGTATAGTCAGCCGACAAGGAGTGTCTGACAAGAGCTTTGAGGAAGTCGACTGGTACATGTGGAAAGAGGCTTTTGGAGTCTCCGTGATATCCTTAGAGAGGGTCAGCCATACCTCAGCGGGAGTGGGACGGCCTCAGGTTGGTCGGCCTTTTGGGTGGTTGGCCTTGTGGTGAGGAAATCTATTGGGATCTTCGAGGGAGCCAACCGGTCGATCCTCGAAGGAAGCGGGTCGTTCGGACCTCTCCTTCCATGGGTCAGCCGGTCGAATTACCTCACCGGTCCAATCTGGAAAAAGTTGAAGGAGTACAACAGTTGCCCCCCTACTCCTAGACTTAGAGGGGGTACGTGGCTTCAAAGTATAGGAGCACCGCCCTTGCACAGGTTGCGTCCATCCAAGTTCGATCCAGAATCATCATACCAGATCGCTTCGAATCTCCCACGATCGGCATCATGGACAAATATTGGCCCCGCATTGGGAGGTAGGAGTCATAGTTATTGCGGAGAGGGCACCATGATGAGCGGCCAGGCTGGCTCGCATGATGATCTGAGTGGAGGGACGTGCTGCATCATGTGGTTGCATCCGAACGGTCGATGTCATTTCCCAGGCAATGTTTGCACCGTTGATCCGGCCTTCAAGTGGATCGCTGCCTGCCGGTTCTGATCGACCCGTCACTTTAATTTCTGAGGTGTGGAAGGTCGCGTCCGTCGATGGGACAGTCAGAACCCCCAAGATGCGAAGGCCAGCACTCCCTTGGAGACCTATAAAAGGAGGGGCGAGGCACTCAGGAAGGATTTTTTCACTGTGACTGTGCTCCGCGAGAGAAAGAGAGCCTCTTCCTCTTCTTCCATAAGACCAGTCTTCTAGGAGTCCGGCCTCAGGTCAGTCCCTCAACCCTTCTTTTCCTTTAGTTCTAATGGCATCCAGTAGGCAAGGTCCGACCCACAAGCATGGGGAACCAGGGCCGATTGAGATTCAATCGGTGATGACCCGGGAACGGTTCGAGAACCTTAGGGCCGTGTACAACATTCCGTTGACCTTGCATTTGTCCATTTCGAGCCGAGAGGGTAGAGCCAACAACCCACTAGGACCGGAGAACCTCCCAATGTATGAGGCCCACCTTAAGGCCGGCCTCAGGTTTTCCCTACACCCTTTTTTTGTAGAGGTCTTCAACTACTATACAGTCTCTCCGGCGTAGCTGATCCCGAATATCATTCGGGCGATCTGTTGTTTCATAGTACTCTATCACAAGGTCGAGACTGAACCTAGGTTGTCCCTCTTTGGCAACTTCTTTCTTCTAAAGAAGGACTTCAGGAGCCGAGAGTAGTGGATGTTAAGTCCCCGCCCTAACCGAAAGATCTTGAAGTGCCTTCCTTCGGCCATCCATAGGTAGAAGGCCAGATTCTTTTTTGTGGATAGTCTTCACCCTTGGGATTTTGAAACCATATGGAGAGAGCCACGGCCGAGGCTTCGCGAGGGGAGGGCGACCCTGATGGCCGACCAGGCCAAGTTTAATGAGATTGACGGAGCCGGATTGACCATGGCATTTGAACTGCTCGGGGAGTGTGCCCTTCACCAGGCAGGGATCAACCAAAAGAGACACCTAGGTAGGAACAAGGGAGCCATCGGGGTTAGCCGACCTCTTGTGCATTCACCTCATTTATCCCATTGTGTTTCCTTCCTTTTGTTCACCCTGATCTCTTTATTCGAAGCAGGAAAGGCAATGAAGATTGACAAAGCTAGAGTTATCTAGCAGGAAGTGAGGAAGAGGGCCACCCCAGAGCCGACCGTGGAGCCGACCATGGAGAGACAGAACAAGAGGCAGGAGGAGGAACGGCCTATGCCTGTAGTAGACGTAGACTCCGATGAAGACGGCGCCCCTCTCACAGAGGTATTGGCGAAGAGGACACCAGGGTCTTCAGCTCCTACCGGGGGGTCGGCCCCATCACTCACCGACCAGGAAGAGGCGGTTCCCCTCACATACAAGGGAAAGGGGATGGCCGAAGGAGGGGTGGCCGAAGGCGAGGCGGTCGAAGTAGAGGCGGCCGAGGGAGAGATGGCCGGAGAAGAGTCTAGGGAAGAGGTCTGTCAGGAGGCATTCCCCTGAACAATTTGAGAAGAGCGCAGAGTTTGCTTAGGGGGACCATGACAGACGCTGACTAGGAGCTGTCCATTCAGAGGAATCTGAGTGATGTGGCCAAGGAGTCCTACCACGACCTTATGAGGGTAAAATGCCCATCTTGCACTCTTGTACTTTTTTTTTTCTCCGAATTATTTTGCATAGTGCTAATTTGACCTTCTGTTTACAGCTTCTTCATGGCATCTCCTTGATGGATGATGGCATCGATCGGATACTGCATTAGGCCAAGACCTCTGCCAAGAGAGTGCAGGAGCTGGAGACGACTCAAGCGGCCACGGAGGCATCTTTGAGGTCCGCTGAGGAGAGGCTGTTAGCCATCCAGGCAGAGGCCGAGTTATCGAAAGAGGCATCGAAGGTGATGCAAGACCAGCTAGCTGATCAGGAAGCTAGGCTGAAAAGGAGGAAGGTGAAGGTGGACTCCCTTACTCGCTGACTGAAAGAGGAGGAGGATCGATTTGCTGAGCCGACGGGAGGGCCCAGGCCGAGCGGGCGGTTGCAGTGAAGTTGGTGGTTCAGCTTGAGGAAGCCAAGGAGCTGGCAGTGGCGCAAGTCCAAGACACCGTAGCGAAATACAAGGCTTCCACCGATTTCAATTAAGAGGTTGAAGAGGCGACGTCGGTTTTCTACAGAGAAGGCTATGACGACTGCTTGAAGAAGGTGGCCGGACTTTTTTCGAAGCTCGACTTGTCCAGTGCTGAGTTAGGGGAACGAGAGGAGGAAGAAGAGCACCTGGCCGATAGCAGGGTCAAGCCCTAGGCTGAAGGCGGAGCAGAACAGCTTAGGGTTGAAGTCCTAGCTCAGGCTGATGTAGGGACGACGGATGTCCTGGTTGAAGCTCCAATTGTAATAGGAGGGGCCGAAGTTGAGGCCCTTGCCACACCTTCGGCTGGTCAAACCTAAGGCATTTGTAAAGGTCTGACCTACCTTTGTAAATAGTTTCCTCGGACTTAATAGAAGAATCCTTTTATCACTTGTGTGTATTGACGTATACAAAATGGAACATTTTTCTTTCTAAAATTCTTCCAAGTATTTTTGGTCGGCTCTTTAAGATCGTAGATTTTTCGAAGTAGCTGCCAGGCACTAGCTCAATCCGAAGTTGAACATTTAGGAAAATTCTCAAGTGTTAGTTCGTCGGCTCGTCTAAGCTCGAAACCTGTGGAGTGGCTGAGGGGCGGTAGCTCAGTCCAAACCTAGGTACTTAGAAATTTCTCCAAGCACCAGTCTGTCGGCTCATCCAAATTTGAGGCCTATAAGATGGTTGATGGATAGTAACTCAGTCCGAACCTAGGTACTTAGAAAATTCTCCATATGGCTTGTTTTTAAGTAGTTGCTGACCAGGGTCAGACTTTCAGAAGTGGGCTGTCTTAGAGCCATTGCCGATCGAGGTCGAACTTTCGGAAGTGGGCTGCGTGAGAGCCTTTGTCAACCAGGGTCGGACTTTCATAAGTGGACTGCCATAGAGCCTTTGCCGACCGTGGTCAGACTTTCGAAAGTGGGCTGCCTTAGACCCTTTATCGATCAGGATCGGTCTTTCGGAAGTTGGATGCCTTAGAGCCTTTGCTGACCGGGGTCGAACGTTCGGAAGTGGGCTGCCTTAGAGCCTTTGCCGACCGGGGTCGGACTTTCAGAAGTGGGCTGCCTTAGAGCCTTTGCTGACCGGGGTCGGACTTTCAGAAGTGGGCTGCCGTACAGCCTTTACGGACCGAGGTAAGACTTTCGGAAGTGGGCTACCTTAGAGCCTTTGCCGAGCAGGGTCGGACTTTTGAAAGTGGGCTGCCTTAAAGCCTTTGCCGATCGTGGTCGATCTTTCGGAAGTGGGCTGCCTTAGAGCCTTTGCGAACCGGGGTCGGACTTTCGAAAGTTGGTTGCCTTAGAGCCTTTGCCGACCGGGGTCAAACTTTTGGAAGTGGGCTGCCTTAGAGCCTTTACCGACCGGGGTCAGACTTTCGGAAGTGGGCTACCTTAAAGCCTTTGCCAATAGGGGTCGGACTAGGGGTCGGACTTTCGAAAGTACTTCATAAAAGAGGTTATAGACTTTATTGATAATACTTGCGAAGGTTATCTACATTCCATGGGTGTGCTATCTGTCGTCCGTCTAAATTCTTGAGTTGGTAGGTTCCGGCTCGAATGACCTCAATGACTCGATAGGTCCCTCCTAATTAGGGGAGAGTTTCCCTTGCTCAGTTGGTCTTGAAACCTCAGTCCTTCACAAAACCCGAGCTCCAACCTGGAAGGTTCGTTCTTTGACCCGCGAATTGTAATATTTAGCCATCTTCTGATGGTAAGTTGCCATCTTCAAACTGGTATGAAGCCTGGTTTCTTCAAGTAAATCTAAGTCAGCCCTCTGTTGCTCTGAGTTGGTCGGCTCAGCGAAGTGATCAATCCGCAGGGATTGCGAAGAGACTTCCACGGGGATGACTGCTTTGCTTCCATAGGTCTGTTGAATGGAGTCTTCCCGGTCACCATTCGGGCGGTCGTTCGATATGCCTAGAGCACCGAGTGAAGCTCTTCTATCCAAAGCCCTTTGGCTTCATTCAGCCAGGTCTTCAATCCATGTAGGATCGTCCGATTGGTAACCTCGGCTTCTCTGTTGGATTGAGGGTGGCCAATCGATGTAAGTCAATGGGAGATGTGATATTGTTGGTAGAAATCCCGGAACTTAGAGTTGTCGAACTGTCTTCCATTATCAGTAATGATTGTCTGTAAAATGCCAAACCAAAAGATAATGCAGTTTTGAACGAAGTTCTTCATCTTGGCCTCCGTTATTTATGCCAGTGGTTCAGCCTCACCCCACTTGGTGAAATAGTCAATGGCCACAAGAAGGAATTTCCGTTGGCCGGACGCTGAGGGAATGGGTCCCAGAATGTCCATGCCCCATTGGGCAAATGGCCAAGGCACCATAAGCAGGGTCAGCTAGCTGGCGGGCCTCCTTTGGATATTAGAGTACCTTTGACACGTGTTGTACCTTCGGACGAAGTCTGATGTGTCCTTTTGAATTGTAGTCCAATAATATCCCTGCCGGACGACTTTATAAGCCAGGGATCTCCCTCCGAGATGGTCACCGCAAATGCCTTCATGCACCTCTCTAAGCATATAGTCCGCATCGATCGGCCCCAAACACTTCAGCAGTGGCTGTGTGAATGACCGCTTGTAAAGAATGCTGTCAAGGATGATGTTCTTAAAAGCCATCCAGTGCACACACTTAGCTTCGATCGGATCGTCCGGAAGAGTCCCTTTGACCAGGAACGTGAGGATTGGGTCCATCCATAAGACTTCCTGCTCGACTTGGTGAACCTTGGTCGGCTCTTCAGCAATACTTGGATGCTATAGATGCTCCACAAAGGTTCAGTCGGAGGTGCCGATGGTAGCAGTGGACAATAGTAATAGACCATCCACCCGGGAGTTCTGCAGTCGAGGTATGTGGAGAATTTCGAAGAATTTAAGACAAGATACGAGATCCCGTACCTCATCCAAGTACTTGACCAAGGTTGGGTCCTTTGCTTTGAATTCACCTTTCACTTAATTGACCACCAACTGAGAGTCGGAAAAGGCCCGAATTCTACCAATGCCTAACTCATTAGCTATCCTTAGCCCTGCAAACAAGGCTTCATACTTCGCCTAGTTGTTTGATACTTGAAATGCAAAGTATAGGGTATACTCCAGGGACTACCTATCGGGGTTAGCTAAGATCAGGCCTGCCCCGCACCTTACGAGATTGGATGCTCCATCCACATGAAGGGTCCAAATAGGTTCGGTCTCTTCCACGGGATCGGCTTCAGGCGCTTCAGCTACTGATGAGGTAGCTTCCGGCCTCCAGGTGCACTCTGTAATAAAATCAATGATTACCTGAGCTTTCAAAGTTGATCGGGATTGGAAAGAGATGTCAAACTCGCCCAGCCTGACGGCCCACTTGGTGAGCCGATCGGAGGTATTGGGGCTTCGATGGATCACCTTGAGGGGCTGGTCGGTCAACATGACAATCGGATGTGGCTGGAAGTAGGGTCGGAGGCATTTTGACACCATAACTAAGGAGTAGACCAGTTTCTGTACTTTAGGGTACCTTGTCTCGGCATCATGGAGGACCTTACTGATATAGTAGATAGGTTTCTACTAGCCATCTTCTCCCACCTACACGAGGATGGAACTGACCGCCTCGTCAGACACCGACAGGTATAGGTACAACACTTCCCCCTCCGTGGGCTTGGCCAACAGCTGGGGGCTCTTTAGGTAATCTTTCAAGGCTTCAAAGGCCGATCGACACTCGTCGGTCCAATGGAAGTGCTCCAATCGGGTCAAGGTCTTGAAGAATGGTAGAGACCTCTCAGCCGACCAAGAGATAAAATGGTGGAGAGAAGCTATGCGACCTGTGAGCTCTTGTACTTGCTTTTTACTGGTTGGATGTGCCATGTCAATGATAGCTTTAATTTTGTTGGGGTTGACTTCAATCCTTCTTGAAGTGACCAAGAAACCCAGGAACTTCTTGGAGGTCACCCCAAATATGCACTTGGCAGGGTTCAGCTTCATCCGATGGCGTCTCAGCATGTCAAAGGATTCCTGCAAGTCCTTGATGTGGTCGGTCCTATGGAGGCTCTTGACAATCATATCATCGACGTACACCTCCATATTCCTTCCTAGTTTCCCTTCAAAGATTTGGTTGATCAGCCTTTAAAAAGTGGCACCCGCATTCTTGAGGCCGAAGGGCATCACCTTGTAACAATACAGCCCTTTGTCCGTGACAAAGGCCATCTTCTCCTCGTCTTTTGAGTGCATCCTAATCTGGTTGTACCCGAAGAAGGCATCCATGAAACACAAGAGCTGATGGCCTGCCGTGGCATCCAACAGCTGATCGATCTTTGGGAGGGAGAAGCTATCCTTCGGTCAAGCTTTGTTGAGGTTAGTGTAGTCCACACAGATCCTCCACTTTCCACTAGCCTTTTTCACCATAACAATAGGGCCAGCCACTCAGGGTAATGGGCCTCCCTGATGAAGCCAGCATCAGAGAGCTTCTTCACTTCTTCATCAATGGCCCTTTGTCTTTCAATGGTGAAGCTCCTCTTTTTCTGTCGGACAGGTCTATAGGTCGGATCCACCTTAAGCTGGTGAGTAATGAAGTCCGACAAAATGCCTGGCATGTCAGATGCCGACCAAGCAAAAATATCAGCATTGCTCCTCAAAAAGCCAATCAGCTCATGTCTAGCCTCCTCACCGAGTATGCTCCCAATTTGGAGAACCTTAGTGGGGTCATCCTCTCTAAGGGGGACAAACACGATCTTCTCGATAGGCTGACCACGGTTGGCGACTTCATCCCGGGGGTCAAGTTGTTTCAAGAGTGGGGCATCCTTCCAATTGTTTGTCATGAATAGCCAGGCATTATCTAGCCATCTTGCGGTCTCCCCTTATTTCTCCGACCCCATTACGAGTCAAAAATTTTGCCAGCAAATGGTAAGTGGATACGATGGCCCGTAACCTGTTAAGGGTTGGTCGGCCTAAAATGGCGTTGTATGTCGAGGTCGTACGGACGACCACAAAGTTAATGGGAAAAGTCCTTTGGAAAGGCTCTGTCCCAATGGTCATGGGAAGAGTTATTTCTCCCTTAACTCTGATAGAGTTTCCCCCAAAGCCAGTCAGTGGCGTTAGGGATTCTCGCAGCCTTGATTTGGACAAGTTCATTTGGATAAAAGCATTATACAGTAAAACTTCTGCACAGCTTCCATTATCAATGAGGATGCGCTTTACATCATACTTGGCAATGACTACCGACACAACTACAGGATCATCTCCGAGAAGATAAGGCTCCAAGAGGTCTTCGTCCGAAAAACTAATTATATTAGAACCTTTGGGCCTCTTTATAATATCTTGATTCCCTTCGTGCCCCCAGTCGGACTGCCGATGCAGCATACCAACGCCCCCATCGGTCAGGCACTGGTTGGGAAGCTCCGCATCCTCTGAAGGGTCTCTGGCGATCGAGGTCTTGGACCAATTCTGGTGGGGTTAGACATACTTGTTCAGGTGCCCCCTCCTGATGAGGTCTTCAGTGGCATCCTTCAGCTGGAGGCACTCTTCGATGTTATGCATGTGGTCCCTGTGGAACCGGCAATACTTGTTTTAAAAAAATGGAGGCGGGGGGCTTCTCATCGGTCGAGGCCTTTGTAGGAAGGCCTCGTTCTTGATCTCCATGAGGATCATCTCCCTCGGAAGGGAGAGGGGTGTGTAGGTCTCGAGCCTCCGGTTGAAGTCCTTCAGCTTCGAACTTCGGTGCTGGGTGGTCGGCCGTCATCGCCGGGAGGTCGGACTGCGAGGGCCTTATCGCTCCGCTTCTTGGGGGCTGACCTCCCCTTAGCCTGGCGTCGACTCATCGATTGCTCCTCTGCTAGGGCATGCTTTTGTGCCCTGGCCAACAGCTCGGTGTAGCTTGTCGGAAACTTCTTGTCTAGGAAGAATGTGAGCCTGGACGAGCGGAGCCTTTTCTTGAAGGCCGATATAGCTACCGCCTCATTCAAATCTGGGACCTCCATGGCTGCTGAGTTGAAATGGGCCATGTAGTCCTGGAGGGTCTCTCCCTCTTTTTGAAGCACGAGGAAGAGGCAGTCGGTGTTCCTTGGGATCCGACTACATGTCCTGAAATGGAAAAAAAAAAGATTCTCGAGTTGAGAAAAGGAGTGGATTGTACCTGGTCGGATGGCGTTGAACCACATCCGAGCGGCCTTTGATGGGGGATGAAAGCTCTGATACCAAGATTGATGTGAAACTAGGCTCTGATAAAAATTACCCTAAAAAAATCCGTACGAATACCGTTGCTTATAATAAACGCAAATTCAATTAGGGCAAGTTTTAGATCATGCATTCCCTCATGCTAGGCTCAATAAAATGAGAAAGAACCAGGACTCAGAGATTGAGAAATCCTTGATCAAGGACATGCAATGCATGCATTTCAAAGTTTCAGATCTAAAGCAAGGAAGGAAAAATAAATCCTCTGACAGTAATAACTATTCCAGCATGATGAGTTCACTTATCCTCAAAAAATGTGGCCTGGATGATCAATGATCAGCCTTCCAATGCAGGGTATCAGGGGACTTGGTTGATGGTCGGGCTTCCTTCAAAGGCTCGGTACCGGAAGAGGGACCCTACAAAGTTGAATCATGGATTAGAATTAGCCAAGACCCATAGCACAATACGTTAGATCAGCCCAAACCAAGATAAAAGGGAATTAGGTTGGTCCAAACTAGATTCAACGGTTCAGGTTAGCCCAAACCAAACACATATGGCCCAAAACAAACATTGCCCAAATAAAAATATAAGGAACCAGAGCTTTGTGGAACAGGGGAGGTAATCCAAAAATTATGATGATCCAGTGAAGAAGGCGTCGGGTGCTCTCAGAGGGATGCAGAGGCCCCGTTCTCGATGGGGACTCGGCCTCGGGGAAGAATAGCAACAGAGATAACATCCGAAACTAGGTCGAGAGCTCTGGAGCTGGGAGGAGACGATCCCGATCCGAGCAAAAACTCTGTTGGGGGGTGGTCCAGAGAAGAAACTAGCATCAGGGATGTTTGGAGAGGCTGCTCTGAGCCCGAGGAGCAGGGAAGTGAGCCGGGTCTGGGTTTGAACTCCGAGGAGTAGTGATCTGAAATGGAAGTTGGCATTGCAGCAGATCGGAGGAGGAAAGCTTGGCGATGGAGAATTGGAGGAATTTCACAGATGTTAGGAGACCGAAGGAGGCTTTTGGACGATGGGAGGCCGGTGGAGGGAGGTCGGGTGGAAGGAGGAAGGGTCAGGCATTGGAGGCCGGAGGGGGAGTCCGGGCGATGGTGAACCGGGGAAGGGAGGTTTGGGCGATGGGCTTGGATCTGAGCTCCTAGGAAGATAGTGAGGAGGGGAGATCTGGCATTGAGAGATGAAGGCGGGAGGTCTGGTTTGAGACAGAGGCGTGGGTGATCTGGAGATGGAAGATGGGGGAGGGAAGTCTTGGTGGCTCGGGGTCGTCTAGGAGAACATCGAGAGGGACGGGAGCTTCTTTGTTATTGACTGGACCGAGGGGTTGAACGATGTTACGGGGAAGACGGAGCTGGCACGAAATGGAAAAAACCAGTGGGATGGATGGGATACCTGGGCCTCGCACCCCACGACGTCGCCAGCAGTGACAAGGCAGTGGTGGAGCCTCATGCTCCTCGATGTTACAATAGTAACAAAGGCAGTCGAAACAAATTCATCGAAGAAGAACTCTTTTTGTATTATATTCTTTTTTTTTCCTTACAAAGCATAGCTTTACTTATAGGATCGGCTAGGCGGTTCCAGAACGTAGCTAATCTAATGATTAGTTACACACCCAACTAACCACTAACTAATTCAAGAATTAGTTGCTAATCCTAAATAGTGGGGGGAAGTTTGTTACACAGGATTCTTTGAGATTTTTTTTTGCCAAAAAAAATGAAATAAAAAAAAAAATTCAAAAAGCTCTTGGAAATCTTCGGAACCTGGGGTTCGGGTCTTCTGTGGTTTGAATTGGCTCGGCGGTCTCGGGTCGGCTCGCCGGTGCAGGTCCTATTCCCCTTGTTTTGTGATCCAGATAGGTTCTTGAAGCTTGGTCTTGGTCTTGGTGTCCTCACCATTTCTCCTGGGATAGGAGGAACTCAACCCCATTGAGTAAGGGTTTGTTTGGCTTTGATATTCTTTCAAGAGATCTGGATTAATGCGTTGCAGGTCCTCTCTAGTAATCCATGAGTCCTTTGATTTTGGATGACCTTGCCATTTTACCAAGTAGCATTGATAACCATTTCATCGAGTACTAATAGCTTGATCATCCAGGATTCGCTCAATCTTCTCTCTTCGCTCAGGCCAATTTTGTGGACACTCCAGGGTAGGTTCTCTCTCAAGTAAATGATCAAGCTCGAATGCCTCACTAGGAATTACTGTCGGTTCCCTGTACTTGGTTAGATCAGAAACATTGAAAGTGGAGCTAATGCCTAAATCAGGGGATAACTCGAGCACATAGGCATTGGGTCCAATTTTTCTTAATAATTTTATAGGGTCCAGCACTTCAGGAATGCGATTTCTTGATGGTTCTAGGAGAAAACTATTCAGGTCTGAGTCTTATCATGAAAAATTCCCTACAGAAAATTCTTTGAAACGATTTCTAAAATCAGCTTGTCTTTTATAAGCATCGTTACTTATTTGATCTCATAGGGTAATTTCCTTATGCAAATTTCTAACATGCTGTGCAAAAGAGTCGACTGATTCGGATACTCTAGCATGCAATGGCAGGGGAATCAGATCAAGTGGTTTATTGGGTTGGTACCCATGGACAATCTCGAAAAGGGCTCTCTTTTAGGAATCAGCCAAATTATTTTAAAATTTGTAGTTAATGCAAATTTTAATATGATGCAAAATGCAGACTTATCAATGCAGTCCTACTGAGGGAAAAATTTTATTAGACTCTCTAGGGCCTAAACCTAATAGACTATAAACCCTCTAGGTTTGATCATGGTCCAGTGTGCACTAGAAAATTTACAATGGATACCTAACAAATGCCATAAGGGCTTCCAAAGGTAAGTCGCAAACCTAACATACTCAAAGAATTGGTGCAACAGAAAAATCTCAACATAGTGTAGTTTGCAAGTTTGGGAAGCATTGGAAGCCTTAGGGTGTGACAGGAAATCAAAATTCTACGACAATTTATTGGGCTTAGGGAACAGATCTTGGTGACTTTTGGAGACCTTAAGATTAGAATATTGAGCTATGGGTGTCATAAGGTCAAATTGATGAATGGAGAATTTGGTCAAGGTAAGTGTAGATTTTTCATGCAAGGAAGGCTTAGTTGGTTCCAGAAAAAGGTCATCAGCAGGAATGAGCTCTTTATAAGGGGACTGATTTTGGTCTTGGATTGAGGCTAAAAGAGTGGGTTCTTCCTGAGGGCATTGATTTATGGGAACCGGTCCTTACTAATTTCTTATTGCTCTGGTGTTTCCGGACTAGGTTCAACAATCTTATCTTCTACATGTACTTCCTCAGGTAAGGTACTAGAGTTGAAATCTTCTCCTTCATACTCATCTAATAAACTCATGTCAGCCTCATACATTTTCTCAATGGGCTCAGACTTGTCCTCTTCCTTCCCTAGCTCTTCAATCTGGGGATACCCTAAGTCTTGAATATTAATGTACTCAATTTGTACTTCAGGGTTCTTATTCCTATCATTCATATGAATTAATGGGACAATAGAAGTTGCTTGGTCTAAGGAAAGTTGACTAGGGTTGGGTTTGGGTTCAAAGGTACTAACCCTGCTGGGCTTAACTTGGTAGTTCATGAATTTTCTTTAATATGACTCAAATTTCCTAGTAGTGTGATAGGCTTCTTCCAGGCTATAAATCTTCCAATGGAGAAGTTCCCACTGGATATCCCTACGTCGACCATCTTGAAACCTAGCTATAGTCTTAGACTTAGATTCAGTGGTGTTACATCTCCTGACAAACTTCTAGAATTCCTTGATATACTCAAACACTGGCCTATCTTCCTGTCTCAATCGGTACCATCGATCTAAAAGTCTTTGTTCATAGAATCTACCTAGGTACTTATCTCTCAACTTACTTCTCATGTCTCTCCATGTACTTTTTTCTTCTCCTTTGTGATAACATTCACGCTCAATAACATACCAATGAGACCTAGCATGTTGGGTGAACTTGGTTTTGGCCAACCTAACATGTCCTAATTTCGATATGTTAGTGTGCTCAAAATACTGATCCATTTGTTCTTCCCAATCGATATACACCTCAAGATCTAGGCTTCCATTAAAAGTGGGGGCATAAGGTTCGGTGCGCCAAATGGGTCTTTCCTCTGGTTTGGTCATTGAGAAAAATGGAGTCTCAGGTTTATGCTCAAATGGTGGCCTAGGGGTTCTCTCTATGGAATCAAGTCATGCCTCACATTGGTTTAACTTGGTCAATTGGGTAAACAATTGAGCAGACATTTGGGCAAAGTGTTCTGACATGGTTTTTAATAGGGCTTCTTGCATGTTATCCATGGATGACTCGGGCTGATATGCGACTCCTACTCTAGTGGACATGATTCAAGCAGGCAAAATCATCTACGATTTACTAGACCTAGAATCTTAACCAATTGCCTAAGTCAAGGTAGCAAACCAGTCTGTAGTAACTTTGTTCTTGGCCATGTAGGTGTAGGGGAGTGTAGGTCCCTGAACGCCAATCGTAGACACCAATCTGGGATTGGCCAGGTAGGCAGACCAACTCACTAGCCCTAAATCACCAATCCTAGACACCAAGAGCAGTAGCACACACAGAATGGGCTAATGCCATGAATAGACACTTAGTCTTGACTCGACCAGTTGGTGTCCCTAAGCTCTCTAGAGAAAAAGTACATTTTTACTGGATTTTTATTAAAAGCTTGGGTTCGAAATGCAAGGTGGTTGTTTTGGGCTAAGGAAAGGTAATGAAGTCCTTTCCTTATATTATGATATTGCCGCCCTTATGTAGCTTAATGCAAAATATGAAATGCACACTCCATGATCTTAATGCAAACTAAGAAAACAGAAACACAGATATTTTTTTCTTTTTTTTTTGTATGCTTGTGATAAAACAACTGAAATAAAGAAATGCGGTAGAACTAAACTATGCAAAGAACTAATATGAACAGAATTTCTAACAAAATGCTATAGAAAAATAGTAAGTGAGCTAAACAAAATGCATATCCTAACTGTGCTCTAATACCAGAAATGATGGGAGATGAAAGATCTGATACCAAGATTGATGTGAAACTAGGCTCAGATAAAAACTATCCTAAAAAAATCCGTACGAATACCGATGCTTATAATAAACACAGATTCAAATAGGGTAGGTTTTAGATCATGCATTCCCTCATGCTAGGCTCAATAAAATGAGAAAGAACCAGGACTCAGAGATTGAGAAATCCTTGATCAAGGACATGCACGCATTTCAAAGTTTCAAATCTAAAGCAAAGAAGAAAAAATAAATCCTACGACAGTAATAACTATTCTAGCATGATGAGTTCACTTATCCTCAGAAGATGTGGCCTGGATGATCAACGATCAGCCTTCCAACGTAGGGTATCAAGGGACTTGGTTGATGGTTGGGCTTCCTTCAAAGGCTCGGTACTAGAAGAGGGACCCTACAAAGTTGAATCACGGATTAGAATTAGCCAAGACCAAGAGCACAACAGGTTAGATCAGCCCAAACCAAGATAAAAGAGAATTAGGTTGGCCCAAACCAGATTCAACGATTTAGGTTAGCCCAAACCAAACACATATGGCCCAAAACAAACACGGCCCAAATATAAATATAAGGAACCAGAGCTTTGTGGAACAAGGGAGGTAATCCAAAAATTTTGATGATTCGGTGAAGAAGGTGTCGGGTGCTCTCAAGGGACACAGAGGCCCCGTTCTTGACGGGGAGTCGGCCTTGGGGAAAAATAGCAACAGAGCTAATGTCCAGAACTAGGTCGAGAGCTTGGGAGCCGAGAGGAGACAATCCTGATCCGAGCGAAAACTGCATTGGGGGGTGGTCCATAGAAGAAACTGGCGTCGGGGACGTCCGGAGAGGCTACTCTGAGCGCGAGGAGCAGGGAAGTGAGCCGGGTCTGGCTCGAAACTCCGAGAAGCAGTGATCTGAAACGGAAGTTGGCGTTGCCATGGATCGGAGGAGGAAAGCTTGGCGATGGAGAACCGGAGGAGGCTCACGGACATTAGGAGACCAGAGGAGGCTTCTAGATGATAGGAGGCTGGTGGAGGGAGGTCGGGCGGAGGAGCGGAAGGAGGGAGGGTCAGGCGTTGGAGGCTGGAGGGGGAGTCTGGGCGATGGTGAACTGGGGAAGGGAGGTTTGGGCGATGGTGAACTGGGGAAGGGAGGTTTGGGCGATGGGCTTGGATCTGAGCTCCTGGGAAGATAGTGAGGAGCGGAGATATGGCGTTGGGAGATGGAGGAGGGAGGTCTGGTTTGAGACAAAGGGGGGGTGATCTAGCAATGGGAGATGGGGGAGGGAAGTCTTGGTGGCTCGGGGTCGTCTGGGAGAACACCGAGAGGGATGGGAGCTTCTTTGTTGTGGACTGGACCGAGGGGTTGAACGGTGCTTCGAGGAAGATGGAGCCGGCATGAAACGGAAAAAACCAGTAGGATGGCTGGGATACCTGGGGCCTTGCACCCCTCGACGTCACCGGTGATGATGAAGGCAGTGGCGGAGCCTCGCTCTCCTCGATGTTACAATAGTAACGAAGGCAGTCGAAACAAATCCATCGAAGAAGAAATCTTTTTGTATTATATTCTCTGTTGTTTTTTTTTTCCTTACAAAGCATAGCTTTACTTATAGGATCGGCCAGAGGGTTCCAGAACGTAGCTAATCTAATGATTAGTTACAAACCCAACTAACCACTAACTAATCCAAGGATTAGTTGCTAATCCTAAATAGTGGGGGGGAAGTTTGTTACACGAGATTCTTTGGGATTTTTTTTTGCCAAAAATTGAAATAAAAAAAAGGAAAATTCTGGAAGCTCCTGGAAATCTTCAGAACCTATGGTTCGGGTCTTCCATGGTTTGAGTCGGCTCGGCAGTCTCAGGTCGGCTCGCTGGTGCAGGTCCTATTCTCCTTGTTCTATGATCTAGATAGGTTATTGAAGCTTGGTCTTAGTCTTGGTGTCCTCACCAGCCTTCTTCAGGGTTGCTGGGAAGGCAATGCAGTGAAGGGCATCGGAGGCATCCTATACCATCATGTGGGCCTTGTAGGTGCCCAGATGGTCTAGTGGGTCGGTGGTACTGTCTTTGGGGTCCACCTGAGGAATTTTAAAGTGATGGGGGATCAGCTCCCCCAAGATTTTAGCAAAAAAAGGTGGGCGGGTGTCGTAGGCCTGCCCCCCCGGCCTTCTACCATTCAACAATTTTGGTAATGCGCTCTTCCATGCGCATGATTTTGCTACCATAGTCCCTCGGATCTTTAGCAGGGTGCCGACCGTTATGGGGGACGGAGTCAACAAAAGAGGGATTAGCCGACCTCGCCCTCTTCCTGTTAGTGCGAGGCCCCAGCGACCATCGGGGCTCTAGAATGGCATGGGATGGAGGCGGAGGAACCTCTGGCTGTTGACTTGCCCCGGCGATCGGCTGATGGTTGATGCAAGACACCACAGGCGGCTGCTGCCAGTTGTCAGCCACCTCGTGGAAATGCTGGACCACCATAGCGAGTGTTTCAATGCGGTTCACCAACTTCTAGAACTGCTGCATTCCCAGAGTGATGGTGGGCTCAGAGGCAACAGTGGCGTTGTCTTCCCTGGGAGGTGCTTCAGACCTATGCTAGGAATGACCTCTTCTGGCAGAGGTATTTTGAGTTCTTCCTCTCGCCATTATAAGATTTTCTTAATCGATTTCTCCTTTTAGAGTCAAGAGCATAATGAAGGTTCAGGCCCCTTCCTCTAGCACCAATCTATTACTACACCTTCTCCTAGATCGGGCTCGATCGACTATGCTGGAGAGCTCCTCTACCGGTCGACCTGCAACAAATTCCCCTAAGCACTAGTGGTGTTCCAACGGGGGACACTCTGATGCTTAAGTTAGCAAGAGTATGGGAGCGACAGAATGGAGAAATCAAAGAGAATCTAGTGCGTGGAGAGGAAGAGTGTACTTAGCACCAAACGGAGGTCCCCCGGTCACCTTAAGTAGGCGTGGAATGCTACCAAATTCTGTTAGGGGATAGGCCGAGAAGTCCCGATTTGTCCCTAGGAGAATCAGAGTGATGGCCAGGTGGCGCGGAGACGTGGCCATGTAGTGGAGTCCGCTGCAACAAAATTCTGGTGTCAGTTGGAAAAGGGCTTCTAGAGCCTTTGAGTGGTTCCCAGAAGGGGAATGTGTCGGTCGGACTTAACAGGAGTGTATCATCCGGCCGACAAGGAGCGTCTGACAAGAGCTTTTAGGAAGCCTACCAATACATGTGGAAAGAGGCTTCTGGAGTCTCCGAGATATCCTTAGAGAGGGTCAGCCATACCTCAGTAGGAGTGGGTCAGCCTTCAGGTTGGTCGGCCTTTTGGGTGGTCGGCCTTTTAGGGGGTCAGCCTTATGGTGAAGAAATCGGTTGGGATCTCTAAGGGAGCCGACCGATTGATGCTCGAAAGAAGCGGGTCATTCGGACCTCTCCTTCCATGGGTCAGCCGATCGGATTACCTCGCCAGTCCAATCTGGAAAAAGCCGGAGGAGTACAACAACACCTAAGTCCTAGCCATCGTTCTCGTCATCAGCAATCATCAAGCCGACACTCCCCCACACGATGGAGTTCCCGACCCCATGATCATAAACAAGGTTGGAATAAAGGGAAACACCCTAGATCCTACTCAGTTTCTTCCAATGAATCGACCCCTAGAAGCACCCAGTGGAGCCCAGATAATTGGAAGAAGGATCATTTTGAAAGAAAATTTTGCATATTAGAAAAGTAGCCAAGCTTGATGACCAGAGGAGGACTGAAGACAGAATGATTACCTGTGATATACAACCACCTTTCTCTAAGAAAATCATAGAAGAAAAAGTTCCACCTCATTTCAAGATTTTCTAGTTGAAGCCTTATGATGGAACAACTGATCCCCTTAATCACTTGGATAGCTTTAAAGCTCATATGGTGATCCAGGGAGTGATGGATGCCCTTCACTATCTTGCATTTTTTTGCCACCCTTAAAAAAGCTGCTAGGATGTGGTACT
The DNA here is from genome assembly GCA_021397845.1 of Areca catechu. Classification (NCBI taxonomy): domain Eukaryota; kingdom Viridiplantae; phylum Streptophyta; class Magnoliopsida; order Arecales; family Arecaceae; genus Areca; species Areca catechu. The sequence goes on along the minus strand of CM038039.1, from coordinate 139,305,026 downwards.
TGAGTCTTTGACCAGGTACCATCCACTCCTTCGAACAATTAATAAGATTATTTGTATCTCATTTCAGGACTAGCCGGAAAATGCCAAGGAATTTGGACAACCTCTTCTTCATTCAACAGCGGGAAGGTGAGACATTGAGAGACTATGTGGCCCGATTTAACTCTACCATATTAGAGATCCCTGACCTCAATGAACATGTTGCCATATCTACGATGAAGAAAGGGCTTCAGGCATCTCGATTCACTTTTTTCTTAGACAAAAGGTTTCCTGTTAACTATTCCGACTTGTTGGCACATGCCTAGAAATATGCCCAAGCTAAAGAATAGGCTACTAGCCGATGCCAAGTGTAAGGAAAGTCAGCATCAAAAAGAAAAAACTTAAAGGCAACAAACTTTGGTCTCCTAACGACATGACAAACTAGAGGCAAAATACAAAGCCGAAGAATCCGATCGGTAAAAGTTATGTCGGCAAATATGATGCTTATACTCCTCTGTCTCTCCCCAAGGAGAATATCGATTAAAATCGAAAAGAAAGCTTCTTGTTGACTCCTGTATTGATTTTGATGATTAACAAAATACTTAAGTATATTTGAGTACTAACTATTTGTTAAAGTATGTTTTATCAAAAAAAGGTACTCATCGAGTTAGTTGATTGATTGCTTATCAAAATAGTTGAAGAAGTCTTCTTAGAGGTGAAATTGTAAAGTTAAATAGACTTAAGTACATAAGAATGACTTGGAAGGACTTAAGTTTGAAGGTTGAAGAAGATTCAGCAGAGTTTCAATTGAATTTCAAAACATTTCAGCCAAGTATTAACTCATGGAAGTGAAGTGTCAACTCAGAAGCTTGAGCTGAATGCAGAAAATGTTTCGGATGGCATGCTTAAAGTGTCGACTCATGGAGCTCAAATGTCAAGTCATGTGTCAACTCAAGGATTGATTCAAGGCCTGAGACAAAAATTATACAGAACATGCTGAATTTCAAGACTTCCCTCAAGTGTTGACTCATAAAGGCCAAGTGTCGACTTGGGTGTCGACTCACTAGAAGAAGTGTCGACTCACTTGAGATTTCCAGAGAGCTTCAAGAAATATTTTTTGAACTAAGTGTCAACTCATGGAATCTAAGTGTCGACCCAAGTGTCGACTCATGACTTGAAGTGTCGACACTTGAAGTCTGATGAATAGTAATGGTTAGTTTTTTAAAACGCAGAACTTGTCCTTTTCGCCCTCAATGACTAGTTTCACCTCTCCAATGATCATAAACTATCATTTGAAGCTTGGAAAAGTATTTAAAGTGGATTAAACTCAAAAGGGAATAAGAGGATAAGAAGTTAAGTGTATTCACTCCAATATTCATTAAGAGAAACTACTTTCAAGTGAAGTGAACCCTTCAAGCATTCAAAGCACTTGTTGCCCAGTAAGCAACCCAAGAGAGAGGGATGAATTTGGTTTCAAGAAGAAAATAATAGCAAATGAATTCCAATTCAAAAACAATTAAAGTCCTTGTGAATTGCTAGTGTTTGTGAGTACTCAAGAGTGTGCAGTGGATTTAAAAACCAAATGCAAGGTAATTAAAGACAAGTAAGAATGAGTAAGCAACACAAACATATAAAAATTTTTATAGTGGTTCGATGCACACCAAAGCACCTACATCCACTTCCCAAGGTCTACTTAGAATTTTCACTATAATCTATCTTGATTATAGCCGATTAGTTTTTCGGGCTTACTAATCAGAACCCAACTTGTTTTCACCAAGAACACAAGTCAACACCCTTTTGGTTTTGCGGGATAACCGAAAACCTAGTTTGTTTTGTAACTTAGGCTCACCAACAACCTCCTTGGTTTTGAGACTTAGGCTAATCAAAGACCTTTGTTGGTTTTAACACAAAGGCTCACCAACAAACCTCCACTTATCCCTTTGAAACTAGAAACAAAAGAAAGGATTCAATAATATTATTAAGAATACAAAAAGTTTTCAATAAAAGCAAGTACTCTTTGAAGCTCTTGTCGAGTTGATGTAGATGCTTGTCTTCAAGTTGTTGAAGCCTTAAATATAGATGAATGGTTGAACTTGAATACTCTTGAATGCTTTGAAAGCTTGAAGCCTTAACTTGACTTGAAAGTGGATGAACTCTTGATGAATATTTAATATAGACTTATTTCTTTTTTTTCGATTAAGATCACCTTAAATACTTTTTCAAACTCCAAATGGCAGTTTATGACTGCTGGAGGGGTGAACTATGTTGTGACACACTGGATGAGATCAATCCCCCCTGGATCATGTACAATGCCTCAAACACAAAGCACCGTGAAGAGACTATAGCGAAAGTGACAAACCTGACGTGAACCCTATACCACCGATCTTATGAGATTGGGGCAATGAAGATCCAAACAAGAAGTAAATCAAGATTAAGAAGTTTTCAGGAGAAAACAAGTGTTTAATATATTGTCGCATATCAGAATAAATTATAGGACCTCTTGGAAGACTCAAGAGTTATCTCTCACCCAAGACCGTATAATATATATATATCCCTAGGTTAAACCAAACCAAGCCCCCTTTCAACAAACTCCCAACTGGCACAGCATCAAAATAGTGAACTCGTCATCCGAGTCAACTCGCAGGGTTCGAGTTAGCTTGTTTAGAACACTTATTCTTCTGTTCTAAAAATTTGAGCCGACTCCAGCAGATCGAGCTGACTCGTCCAGAGTGCCTACGTACCTGCTCTGAGAACTCGAGTCGACTCCAAGCAACTGAGCCAACCCAGCACTGGCACATCACCCAGATCCCCCCATGCTGTGCCACTAGCTGAATCGACTTGAAGGACCATCGAGCTGACTCAAATAGATGGACTGAACAAACCAAGGGAAAAAACTCAGCCTATCATTTAGGACTCTTACCAGACTCACTCCTAGCCCTAGTTACATCATGACCACCATGACCAAGATCCAAAACTTGACTCCAAATGCCTTGGATACACCACACAAGACTCAACAATCTCCACCTTGGTATTTCAAGGCTTCAGTCAAGTCCATCTTATCCATCAACTACAACAATCCCATACACTTGTAAAACATGTCCCTTGGAAGAACCTTCATCAGTGCATCAGTTGGATTCTCCTTAGTATAAACCTTCTCCAGCTCCACCTCACCTTCCTCCACCAGCTCTCTAATCCGATGGTATATGATATCGATGTGCTTTGTCCTGGCATGATATATTGAATTTTATGCAAGTAACAATGCACTCTGGCTATCATAATACACCTTGACAGCCTCCTATTTGTAGCCCATCTCCATAGCCAATCCCTTCAGCCATAGAGCCTCCTTTGCTGCCTCTGTGATTCCAATATACTCTGCTTCAGTTGTGGATAATGCTGTCATAGGCTACAAACAAGACCTCCAAGACACAGGTCCTCCATTCATGCTGAATATGAAACCTGTTGTGGAATGACGGGTATCCACATCTCCACCAAAGTTTGCATCCACAAAGCCTTCCAACTGCCCCTGAGCAACCTTGGCTATGTTAGAGTATTCCATAGCACCTCCTTGCTGTCCATAGCAGATGCCCACTCCAATTGATCCCACCAAGTATCCGAAGATCCCCTTCAGTGCTTGCCAGTGTTCCTTGCCAGGTTATGCCATAAATCTGCTCACCTGACTCACTACATGGGCTAGATCTGACCTACAACACACCATAGCATACATTAAGCTTCCCATGCCAGATGCATTAGGCACCCTCTCCATATCCTGATCCTCCACCTCAATCTGTGGTGACATACTCTTCGAAAGTCTAAAATATCATGCAAGTGGCAGCACTGCTAGTCTGGCCTCCTTCGTTCCAAACCTCTCCAGTACCTTTCGAATGTATCCTTCTTGAGAAAGATGCAGCAACTTCTTAGCTCGATCTCTAAAAATCTCCATGCCTAAAATCTTTCGTGCAACCCCCAAGTCCTTCATCTCAAACTCCCGAGATAGGCTTTGATGCAGCAAGCATATGATTAATGTTTAGATTATGATTTGTAGAGCAATGAAACCTAATTACACTAGCATTGTACTCATCATAATAAGACTTAAGGATTACAAGAAATGGAACTTTCACTTGATTAGACACAATCCTAAACTAAGAAGGAAGAAGATCTAGATAATAGGGGCTAATGATTATGGACTTACCTTGATGAGCTTTCCAAACTTCTTTTGATTCATACCTTGAAACTACCAATGCTCTAGACTGGAGGACTTGGATAACAAAGATCAGAACTCTGGACTTGGACTTCAGTCTGTCGGTTCATTGTCAAGGGGGAACCCGATTCTCAACTCAAAGACTTCGAAGGACCCTGCAATTGAAGATCAAAGGTTAAGGAAGAAAGAGACAAATGTAAAGAAAGGTTGGGAGGATTTGTGAACAAAGAAGAAATTGCAGAAGATTTGGCCGACTCCAATGCCTTCGTCTTGTACTGGAATGGTGAGTTGCTTGGAGAAAAAAAAAAAAATTGGCTTTGGCGTGGAGGAAGAAACTTTCACACAAGAACACAAGACAATTTGCTTCAAAACTTCACTTGCATTTCATTCATCTTCAATCCTTTTTTATAATAGGCGTCCAAGGCTTTTAATAGCCTCACAAAGCTAGCTTTTGAAATTTAAAAACTCCCCAAATTGAGGAGGATTACAAGGGGGGTTGGAGGATTTGATAGAGGGTTTGGAGGGATGTGGGGGAAGTTGGAGGATTTGGTGGAGGGCTTGGAGGGATGTAGCCGACCTCCTTGAATTTGAATCTCCCTTGTTGGTGCCCAAAGGGTGATGAAGTGGCTGGTGAGGTGGCACCTCTGGCTGATGACGTGGCATGGTGAGGTGGTCTTCTAATTTCAAGATGACATGTGGCACCATGTGGTCCTAATTGATGGTCATTTTCTCTTGCTTGGTGGTGTGTCTTCTCTTCTTCATGGGGTCAAATTCTGGGGTCCAGAATTTAAGTCTTGTTGCTGGCTTTCATGGCTTTAAGACTTGAATAGATTTAACTCAACTGAATTAGACTTAACTCAACTGAATTAAACTCAACTGACCTAGACTTTAAAACTTGAAATGGACTTACAAGAAATGAAATTTTAAAAGTAATTACAGGACTCAATAAACACTCTTGATTTGAAACTCAAAATTAATTACAGGACTCTTAAAATGGAAATGACTCTTGAAAAGAAAATAAAACATTTTTGATCTAAAGGATACAAGGTAACCTAATTATCTTCGATCCAAATTGGGATAAGGCTAACCTTGTTGGAGTGAAGTTTCTTTCGGTTTCTGGTGTCCACACCAGGCTTGCCTTCAAATCTTGCACTGTCCTCTTACTCTTGCATGCTATCAGCATGTCATCTACATACAAGAGTAGATATACCTTGGATCCATCCTCCATAGATTTTATATACACACATGGATCAAAATTGCACCTGGAAAGTCCAATGCTCCTAACAAAGGTATCAAACCGCTTGTACCATTACCTCGGTGACTGCTTCAGCCCATACAATGATTTCTTTAACAAGCATACCTTCTCCTTTGATCTAGGCTCCCTGAACCCCTGTGGCTGCTCCATGTAGATGCTCTCCTCAAGATGTCCATGGAGAAATGTTGTCTTCATGTCTATCTGCTGATGCGGGACTAATATGCATGTGATTATTTTTTTGTGTTTTAGGGGTTGGATGAGGTGGTTAAATCTCGAATATCAGATCAAAATATGATGTAGATAATTTTATATGAATTTTTAAAGCTATGCATGTAGATTAGGACCTAGAAAAGAAGTAAAGAGGGATTGCCGAGGCTGAGAAGCCTCGATTAGGGCTAGTTCTTCCATAATAAAATTACTGGTGGTAAAGGGGGTGTACTGGCAATGTCTGATGCACCCGATGAAGATCACAGTGAAGAGATCTCTCATCCTCAACAGATGTAGCCTGGAAAACCAAGTCAGAGACCCGTGGATACCCGGCTTTCTGCTCGGTGGTCCAATTGCGACCCAGTTGGAGTCGTTGGATTCGTAGGAACTCGGGGACCTGCAAACAACCATCAAGGGTGAGAAAGCAAGGCTGGAAACACAAGAAAAATTCAGAAACAAGGCAGAAAGGACATGGAAAGAGGAAGCTTGGATGAAGGCTGGAGGCAGTTGCAACACCGGGAAGAAGACACCAAAAATCCTTAAGCACAACGCAGGGTAGCACAACGCAATTATAAAAAACTCAAGTATATTTCATATCAATAATCAATCTCTCATACAAGAGACTAGGGTCATTTAAATAGACCCTTAGTCTTGGGCCCCAAGTAAATACATAGGACTCTTATTCCCACTCAAACCCTAGCTAGAAAATAAGGAAAAAATATGTAGAAAAAATCTCTAAAATTTCTCTCCCTCCTCTTTCCTTGGTTGGCCAAGGGAGGTGACCCTAGTAGATGACCAAGGGAGGTAAGAATAAGGTCTTGGCACCACTTATCCCTCTTCTTGGGCCTGGATTGGCCCAGTTTGCTTCAGGCTACGTTTCAAGGCTTCAGGACTACATTTCAAGGCTTCAGGGTTTCTGATTTTTCCTCTTGGGGTCTTGGGATACTCTTTCATGTCTTCAAACTAATTGAACTTGGTCTTTACTTGTATGATGTGGTCTTGAGTCTTCAGTGTGCTTGGACAGGACTCAAAAAAATAAAATTAGCTCGACAGAAACTGACTAACACTGGACTGGACTATCTCAACATAAGCTGACTAATACAGGACTCAAATAAAGATAACTTAGCTGAACTAAGCTTTATTACAATGGACTCGAATATCATTAAGTGATCCACAGAGGGTTGAAAAGCCTCTGCCTTATTATGGTGCCTCTGGTGGTGTCCCCACCATCTGCTCTAGCTCCAAATCCTGAGCTGCTACAATGCTTAAGAGCACCATAATAGACGTATGGCTAACAACGGGAGAGAAGACCTCAAAATAGTCAATGCCTTCTTTCTGTGAGAACCCCTTGGCTACCAGCCTTGCCTTGTACCTCACTCCACCTTGTTCTAAATTTCCCTCCTTCCTTGTAAAGACCCATTTGGAGCCAATGGGTCAACTCTCTCTTGGTAGATCCACCAGCTACCATGTCTTGTTCTTCCGAAGAGAGTCCATCTCCTCCATCATAGCTTGCATCCATGACCTCGCATCTGAACTATCCATGGCCTCCTCAAATATCTCTGGATCTCCACTAGTAGAGATGAGAGCATATGAGTTGGTCTCATCTATGCCGTACCGCACCTATTTTAAATGTTCCTCTTGGGCTTGTGCAATGCTGCACCTCTTGGGTTGTCTTGCAAATCTGCAGTTTCTGGCTCCTCCTACACATCCTCCTAGTCAGAAGTCTCCCCTCATAGATCCTCCACATGTGTGGGAATATGACTGCGACTCTCCACCTCAAAGTGAACCTATTTCAAGGATGAAACTAATGGCTCATCTCTTGACTGCAAAAAGCATGATTTGCTATCCTCCACAGACCAGTCAACCCCATTTTCAACACCAGGCTTCTATAGAAGGCTCCTCTCATCGAAGATAACATTCCTACTAATTGTGGACCACTGAGAGTAAGGATCCACCAATAGGTAACCTTTCACGCCCCTTGGGTATCCAATGAATACCAGTTTGCATGACTTTGGGTCCAATTTATTCCTTTCGGCTCCTTCCACCAGTGCATATGCTGGACTGCCAAAAACTTTTAGGTGACCAAGCTCCACTTTCTTCCCACTCCAGACCTCCTCTGGAATGCCTCCATTGATCCTTCTATTCGGGGACCTGTTTACAAGAAAATAAGAAAAGGTTATAGCATCACCCTAAAAAACCATGGGTAGTGATGGTTGCAGCCTCAAGCTCCTGGCCTTCTCTATCAAAGTCCAGTTCATCCTTTCAACAACACCATTTTGTTGGGGAGTCATCTTCACTGTGAATTGGCATTTGATACCATTTTTCTCATAGTAGATTCTAAATTCAAAGCTTGTATACTCTCCTCCATTGTTAGACTGTAGGCACTTGACCGATTTTCCTATTTCCTTTTCCACTTCAGCTCTCCAGGCCTTGAACCGAGCATATACCTCTGATTTTTCCCAGATCAGATATACCCACACCTTCTTGGAGAAGTCATCGATGAAGGTAACAAAGTATTTTTCTCCACCCCTCACTAATACGGGTGCTGGCCCCCATACATCTGAGTGAACTAACTCCAAAACACCTTCACTCCACTTGGTACTCTTGGCAAACATTACTCTGTGTTGTTTGCCATAAATGCAAGGCTCACATAGATCATCTCCCTCTTTATTAAGTGCTGGAATTAGACCCTTCTTGGAGAGTTCCATGAGTCCTCGGTCACTCATGTGACCCATCCGATAGTGCTATAGCTGGTAGGTAAGTTGCTCCTCCTATGCTGCAGCTAGGATCTCTACATTATCTGTAACCACTAAGCCTTCCATCCTATAAAGGTTGTTGCTCAGTCTTCTCCCTCTCATCACCACCAAGGTGCCCTTGGTTATTTTCAAGCATCCACTATCCGGTAAATAGCTAAAGCAATACCCCTGCTTCTCTAAATAACCTAGGGAAATCAGGTTCTTTTTCAGCTCCGGCACATGCTTGACATTGATAAGCATCGTATGACTCTATCATACATTCTTATCCTGATTGTACCAACACCAGCATCCTTACATAGGTGATCATCTTCGAAGTCACACTTCTACCATTTGCTTTGGCATAAAAATCAAACCAATTCCTGTGTGAAGTGTAATGAAAAGAACAGGCTAAATCCAATATCCATTCACTATCATACTCCATGGCTCCATCTGATACAACCAGTAAATCACCTTCACTATCATTAGATGAATGTGCACCACTCCCACTAGTCGAATCTCCATTGGAAAAGCCCTTCCCCTTCTCATTTCTTTAGAAGTGGACAGTTCCTCTTTAGATGACCAGGCTGATGACATTTAAAACACTTCTAGCCCTGCTGACTACCTTAAGACTTGGACCAACCTTTTGATTTTCCTCGAGTCCTTTCCCTTGGCCTTCCTTGCCTCTCATTCATAGAAAGAACCACTAAACTTGAACTTCCTTTGGATAGATTTTTTCGCTGCTCATTAGACTTGAGAACTCCAACCACTTCTTTGAAGTTTAAGGTCTCCAGTTTAAGGTCTCCTTTCCATACACCAGAGTTGTAATGAGACCATCATATGATACTGGAAGTGAACACAGCAACAGGAAAGCTCTATCCTCCTCATCTATCTTCACATCAAGGCTTATAACATCCGAGCATACTTGATTGAATTTTGGATATGAGCAATCAAATCTCCTCCCTCAGGCATACGCAAGCTGTACAACAGTTTCCTTAACCATAACTTGTTCGTCATATTCTTGCCCAAGTATGTGTTCTCCAGTTTCTTCCAAAGATCCTTCACCGTGGTTTCTCCACTGATCGCAGGTAAAACCTGATCAGCCAAGCACATCCTAATTATGCTGAAAGCTATCTCCTCCAGTTCCTTCCATTCTTCCAGACTAACCTTCTCTGGCTTCTCCCATACTAACACCTTATAGATCTGGTTCTGTACGAGTAAATCCTTCATCCTTTTCTACCAAAGGGTGAAGTTTTCCTTGCCATCAAATTTTCCAAAGTTTGCCTTAATACTGCTAGATGCCATATCAATAGATCTGATCAAAAATGACAACACCAACCACTCACCTTGATGTCTTGATCAAAAAACTATTCCGCACCTGATCCCAGCAGCGATCTTCTTTCCTTCATGCAACCTAGGCTCTGATACCAAATATTGTGACACACTAGATGAGCCCTACTGGATCATGTACAACGCCTCAAACATGAAGCACCATGAAGAGACTATAGCGGAAGCAACAAGCTTGACGTGAATCCTATACCACCGATCTTAGGAGATAGGGGCAATGAAGATCCAAACAAGAAGTAAATCAAGATTAAGAAGAAGTTTTCGGGAGAAAACAAGGGTTTAATATATTATCACCTATCATAATAAGTTACAGGACCTCTTGGAAGACTCGAGAGTTATCTCTCACCCAAGACCATACAATATATATATCCTTAGGTTAAACCAAACCTAGCCCCCTTTCAACAAACTCCCAACTAGCACAGCGTCAAAACAATGAACCCACATCCGAGTCGACTCACAGGGTTCGAGTCGGCTCGTCTAGACCGCTCCTTCTATTCTAAGAATTTGAGCCGACTCGTCCAAAATGCCTATGTACCTGCTTTGATAACTTGAGTCGACACTAGGCAATCAAGCCGACCCAACACTGGTACATCACCCAGACCCACCCGTGCTGTGCCACAAACTGAATCAACTCGAAGGACCATCTAGCTAACTCAAATAGACGGACTGAACAAACCAAGGGAAAAAACTCAGCCTATCATCTAGGACTCTTACCAGACTCACTCCTAGCCCTAGTTACATCATGACCACCAAGACCAAGACCCAAACTTGACTTTAGATACCTTGGATACACCACATGAGACTCAACAAACTAGCCATTGAAGGATGAAAAGGACAAGTTCTATGTTTGAAAAAACTAGCCATTACTGTTCATCAGAACTTCAAGTGTCGACACTTCATGTCATGAGTTGACACTTGAGTTGATAATAGGCTTCCATGAGTCGACACTTAGTTCAAAAGATGTTCTTTAATGCTCTTTGAAAATCTCAGGTGAGTCTGTTGTCTTTGGCTCCTTGATTTTGATAAATAATAAAATGTTGAGCATATATTTTGGATAATGTTTTAATTGAAGTATGAATTTCAGGCCTTAAAGGAGTATCAAGTCTACAAATTTAAAAGCAAGAGGTTTCTCATGTTTAATTGATCTTCCAATCTTGGAATATCGTCAAAACAACCATTTGGCTTCTATGAAGAAGTATCTAAAGGTTTAATGGACAAATCTTTGGGAAATTCAGAGTTTGGCATGCTTTTTTGGATGACACGGATCAAGTGTTGACTCAAGAGATCGACTCACAGGCTAAGTATTGACTCACAAGGTCAAATCATGAAAAAAATTTAGAAGTTTCAGAAGGCCGGCATGCAAATTTTTAAGTGGCATGCCTAAGTGTCGACTCAAGATGTCGACTCACACTTCAAATGTTGACTCAAGAGATCGACTCATCGCCTGAAACAAGTTTTGGGGCAAAACATCAAGTTTTCTGGATTCAGCCAGAAGTGTCAATTCAAGAGATCGACTCACGCTCTCAGTGTCGACTCAAGAGATCGACTCATGCTATAATGGCTAGTTTTTCAAAATTTCAGAATTATCTCCAAATGGCTCCAAATGGCTATTTTTTCAATTCTAATGGTCTTCAATGGTCTTTTCAGTAGTTTTGAGATATTTAACACTCACCAAACCTCTTTAAGTTAACAAGAAAGTGAGGATTCATATGAGACAAACTCCAATCATTTGAAAAGATAAAAAGATAGCTTTTAAGAGATTTCTTTGATAAAAAGCCTTCCATTTTTGAGTTGTTGAGCATTTAAGTGTTTGGTCAAACGTGTGCATTCAAAGATTCTAAGAAGAAGACAACTCAAGCATTCAAGAAGAGCTACATCGACTTTAATTTTTGCTCATTTTAGGAGCTATTTCTTGTGCTCATTTATTGTATACTTGATTTCTTTTACTGTTGCTTGTTTCAAAGATTTTGAAACTAGTGTTAAAGGTTTTAGTGAGCCTTGGAAAATCAAAGAGGTTTGTTGATGAGCCTAAGAGATAAAATCAACTTGGATTTGACTTGTGAGCCTGGATAAAACAAGTTGTAAAGATTGTTGGTGAGCCTAGGTAATAAAATCAACATAAGTTTTGACTTGTGAGACTTAGAAAATAAGTCAACTGTAATCTTGGATAGATTATAGTAGAAATTCTCAAGCAAAAGCTTGGAGAGTGGATGTAGGTGCTAGGGTGCACCGAACCACTATACATCTTATTGTTTGTGGCTGCTTGCTTCCTTCTCTATTTGCTCTTTATTACCTGGCATTATAGTTATTGCTTCTGCTGCATAATTCATTAAGGACTATCACTTAGTTACACAACCTCACTAAGAAGTGCACATAATTGCTTAATTTTTTTTGATACCCAATTCATCCCTCCTCTTGGGCTCCATCTTCGAGCAACAAGTGGTTTCAAAGCCTGGTACTCTACTTGTAGGTCCAACGATATTGAGTTAAAGATCATGGCAGCCTAAATAGGTATTGGTATTGTAGAAGGACAAGCCTCTAACTGTCCACCTTTATTTAAAGGCACAAACTACATATATTGGAAGACACGCATGCGTATTTACATTCAAGCTATTGATTATAATATTTGGAGAACTATAGTTAAAGACCCTCATCAGCCCACTCTTTTGGTTAATGGCATTCTCACTCCCAAATTAGAAGAAGATTGGGATGAAAATGATATTAAGCAAGTTGAGCTTAATACTAAGGCCATGAATTTATTATTCTATGCACTTGACCCAAGTAAATTCAACAGAATATCAAATTGTGTTTCAACCAAAGAGATTTGGGATACACTTGAGGTTACCCATTAGGGTACACATCAAGTAAAGACCATCAAAGTAAACATCCTCATTCACACTTATGAGATGTTTAGGATGGAACTAACTGAAACTATTAGTGAAATGTATACTAGATTAACTAATATTATAAATGGCATGAGGAGCTTGGGTAAAGTGATTTCTAATGCTGAACTTGTTGATAAAATTTTTCAAGTCTCTTCTGGGTTCTTGGGATCCAAAGGTCACAGCCATTGAAGAAACCAAAGTGTCAATACTCTTCCACTTGAGCAGCTTCTAGGTTCATTGATGACTTATGAGCTCTCACTGAAGCAAAAAGTAAGGGACAACAACAAGAAAAAAAAAGCCATTGCATTCAAGTCCACTACTAAAGAAGAATCAAGTAATGAATCCGATGAAGAAGATGAAACAGCCCTCTTTACAAGGAAGTTCAAAAGATTTATGAGGAGAAAGAAAAATTTCTACAAGAAAAAGCCATAAAAGGGAGATCATAGTAAGGAAAAAGAAAAAGAGAAGGAAAGGGAGCAACCGATATGCTTCGAATGTAAGAAGCCAGGTTACTACAAGTTGGATTGCCCCATTTTCAAGAAAAGTAAGAAGAAATTTAGGAAAAAGGCTATGATGGCAACGTGGAGTGAAAGTGAAGATTCAAGCTCTGACGAAGAACAACAAGAAGAGGCCAACTTTTGCTTTATGGCCAATGAAGAAGAGGTAAGACTTGAATCTGAAAATAATTTTATATTTGATGAATTATGCGATGTTTTGATGAACTAGTTATTGAATATCAAAAGCTTAATTTCAAAAACGAAGAATTGAGAAAACAAAACCTAGAGCTTTCAAAAACATCTAATGAGTTTTTAATAGAAAATGAAAGCTTGATTCAAGAAAACAAGAACCTTAGTGAACAAATAAATATCTTGAAAAATGAAAAAGAAGATCTTTTGAAAGAAAAATACTCTTTGAAAAAGGACAAAATTTTTGATACAAATGAAAAATTTGTAAAACAAAACAAGGAGTTCTTACTAGAAAACAAAAAATATAAAGAAGAGTTAGAAAAAGTATAGCCATTTATTGAAAAGTTTACCTACAGTTCTGAAAAATTAAATATGCTTTTAAATAATCAAAGAGCCATTTTTAACAAAACAGTCTTAGGATTTAAACCACAAAAATAGCAAAAATTTTTCAAAAACTTCTTTGTACCTGCTCCTTCTAGTATTACTTGTTATACATGTGGTATAGTAGGAGATAAATCTTATATGTGTAACAAATAAAAAATTGAATGCTATTAGAAAGGTTTGGGTTCTAAAAGGAACCCTTTTAACTAACCCTAAAGGACCCAAGATGGCTTGTGTACCTAAAGTTTCCACTTGATTTATTTTGTAGTATGTCTTGCAACCAAGGATAAAAGAAGAATGTGGTATCTTGATAGCGGTTGCTCAAGATACATGACTGGGGATGTGAGATAATCTCATCTCTAGAAGCTTTAAATGGTGGAAACATGATTTTTTGTGATAATGCAAAGGACAAAATTATTGATATTGGTAAAATCCATATCAACCCTACTACTTTTGTTGATAATTTTTGTTAGTAGATAGTTTAAAGCATAATTTATTTAGTATAAGTCAATATTATGATAGAGGATTTAAAGTAGTTTTCAAATCTTCTATGTGTATTGTATATAGTCTAGATGAAAATGGCATCAGGTTTGTTGGTCATAGGCATGGAAACATTTACATGGTTGATCTTGATGATCTATCCATTGAAAATGGTCAATGTCTAGTGGCTATGGAAGCCAAGATCAATGAAACTAGTTGGCTTTGGCATCGTAGACTTGGATATGCAAGCATACATTTGATTTCAAAATTAAACAAAAAGAACCTTGTAAAAGATTTGTCAAAACTCATCTTTGAAATAGAAGAACTCTTCTAGTTGAAGAATCTATCCATAAAGTTTTTGATGAATCTAATGATAAATCTTCTAGAAAAGAAGATACTATTGATAATGAGATAGGTATTCAGAAGCTGGGAAGGATGACAATCAATAAACAAACTTCCAAAAATTAAGGAGGTGATCAAAATAATGAAGAAGAACAACTACAAAAAGTAGGAGCCTCAACTACACCCAATCCACTACCTAAAGAATGGAGGTATGCCCATGGATACCCTAAAGAGCTTATAATTGGTGATCCATCAAAAAGGGTAAGTATCCATTCCTCTTTAAGAAATGATTGTGATTATTTAGCATTTGTATCTCAAGTAGAACCTAAATCAATTAAAGAAGTAGAAAAAGATTCAAATTGGTTAAATGCTATGCAAGATAAATTAAATCAATTTAAAAGGAATAATGTTTGAACTTTGGTTGAAAGACCTTCAAATGCTTCAATAATAGGAACAAAATAGGTTTTCAGAAATAAACTTGATGAACATAGTTTAGTAATAAGAAATAAAGCTAGATTAGTTGCAAAAGGTTATAATCAAGAAGAAGGCATTGATCTTAATGAAACATTTATATCTTTTGCTAAATTAGAAGCAATTAGATTACTACTTGCTTTTGCTTATTTTATAGATTTTAAGTTATTTCAAATGAATATCAAAAGTACTTTTTTGAATGGCTTTATTGAAGAAGAAGTTTATGTTTAACATCCTCCTCGTTTTGAAAATCCTGAATGCCTGATCATGTTTTTTTGGTTGCAGGTTTGTCTTGCAACCAAAGAAAAGAATAGATTATGATATTTCGACAGTGGTTGCTCAAGACACATGATAGGAGATGTGAAGTAATTCACCTCTCTTGAGGCACTGAATGGAGGGAGTGTAGCTTTTAAAGATAATAGTAAATGAAAAATCATTGATATCGGTAAAGTTTACATCTCTCCTTCTACATTTATAGATAATATTTTATTAGTTGAAGGATTGAAACATAATCTTCTTAGTATTAGTCATTTTTGTAACAAAGGTTTTAAAGTTATTTTTAAATCATCTATTTGCATGATAGCTATTCCTGATAGTAATTGAGTGAAATTTATTGGAAATAAGCATGGTAACATCTATGTTATTGATCTTGACAATTTACTTTTACATAATGGTGAATGCCTAGTTGCTATGAATTCCACTATTAATGAGACTAGTTAGTTTTGGCATCGTAGATTAGGTCATACAAGCAAACATCTTCTTTCAAAATTATGCAAAAAGGATTTAGTAAGAGATTTACCAAAATTTAGTTTTAAAAAAGATAAAATATGTGAAGCATGTCAATTTGAAAAACAAGCAAAAATATTTTTTAAATCAAAAGGTTTTGTTTCAACTTCTAGGCTATTAGAGCTACTCCATATGGATCTCTTTGGACCAACTAGGATAACAGGCCTAGAAGGCAAGAGATATGGATTAGTTATAGTGGATGATTTCTCCCGATTTACATGGATTTTATTTTTAGCTAATAAAAATGAATCATTTTCAGCTTTCTTGAAGTTTTATCGAAAAGTTTCAAATAAAAAATGTGCTTCAGTTATTTGTGTTCATAGTGACCATGGTACTGAATTTGAAAATCAAGATTTTAAAAATTTTTGTAATGAAAAAGAATTGAGCACAATTTTTCTGCACCTAGGACACATCAACAAAATGGAATGGTAGAAAGATTGAATAGGACTTTAGAAGAAATGGCATGCACAATGCTTTCTGAAAATGATCTTCCGAGATATTTTTGGGTCAAAGCTATTAATACTACTTGTTATATTTTAAATCATATTTTAATTTGACCTATTTTAAAGAAAACACCGTATGAGCTTTGGAAAGAAAGAAAACATATCTTGAAAAATTTTTGAGTTTTGGTTGCCGATGCTTTATTTTAAATAATGGAAAAGATAATTTAGGCAAGTTTGATGCCAA
This sequence comes from Areca catechu, assembly GCA_021397845.1. Lineage (NCBI taxonomy): Eukaryota > Viridiplantae > Streptophyta > Magnoliopsida > Arecales > Arecaceae > Areca > Areca catechu. The sequence goes on along the minus strand of CM038039.1, from coordinate 139,288,593 downwards.
GTATGATAAAGGTAACTTCTTAGGATACTCTACATCAAGCAAGGCATACATAATTTTTAATAAAAGAACATTGCTTGTAAAAGAATCAGTGCATGTAGTATTTGAGGAGTCTACTAACAAATCCTCTAGAAAAAAGGATACTTCGGAAGGACTAAAGAAGCTGACTTTGGATAATCTCCCTTTCAAAGAAGATGAAGAAGATCAAAACAAGAAAGATGGAGAGGAAGCTACAAGATCTTCACCGAAGCACAAATATTTATCGAAAGAGTGGAGGTATGCTCATGGACATCCTAAGGATTTGATCTTAGGTGACCCATTGAGAGGGGTAAGAACTAGATCATCTGTTAGAAATTAATATGATTACATTGCTTTTATTTCTTAAATTGAATCTAAATGTATTGAAGAAGTTGAAAAAGATCCTAATTGGATAATTGCTATGTAAGAAGAATTAAATCAATTTGAAAGAAACAAAGTTTGTACTCTAATAGAAAGACCATCTAATTTTCAATTATTGGTACAAAATGGGTGTATAGGAATAAACTAGATGAAAATGGTGTAGTAACTAGAAAAAAGACTAGACTGGTAGCTAAGGATTATAATCAAGAAGAAAGAATTGATTTTAATGAAATCTTTGCTCCAGTAGCTAGACTTGAAGCTATTAGGTTACTTTTAGTATTTGCATATTTTATAAATTTCAAACCTTTTCAAATGGATGCTAAAAGTGCATTTTTAAATGATTATATTGCTGAAAATGTTTTAGTTGAACAACCACATGGATTCGAAAATCATGCACATCCTGATTATATTTTTAAACTGCATAAAGTACTTTATAGTTTAAAACAAGCACCTTGAGCATGGTATGAAAGACTTAGCAAATTTTTGATTGAAAATGATTTCTCTATAGGCTATGTTGATACTACTTTATTTTTAAAAAAGAAGAATGATAATTTGTTAGTAGTACAAATTTATATTGATGATATCATTTTCGATGCTACTAATGAAACACTTTGTCAAGAGTTTGCCAAGCTTATATAGGAAGAATTCGAGATGAGCATGATGGAAGAGCTAAATTTTTTTCTCGAACTCTAGATTAAGCAAAATAAAGAAGGGATCTTCATCAACCAAGCTAAGTATACAAGAGAAATTTTAAAAAATTGGGATGGAGACAATCAAGCAAATAGGTACACCTATGAGCATTTCTTGTAAACTTGATAAAGATGAATGTGGTAAAAATATTGATCAAAAATTATATAGGGGTATCATTGGTTCTTTACTATACTTGACTACTAGTAGATCAGATATTTGTTTAGTATCTGCATGTGTGCTAGATATCAGTCTGCTCCTAAAGAATCTCATTTAATGGCTGTTAAGTGCATTCTTAGATACTTATCTGGTACTATTGATATTGGTCTGTGATATTCTAGAGATTCTTCAATTGATTTAATTGGCTATTCTGATGCTGACTTTACTGGATATAAATTAGATAGAAAAAGTACAAGTGGAACTTGCCAATTTTTGGAGTTAACTTAATCTCATTATTTAGCAAGAAACAAACTTTGGTTGTACTATCTACAGCTAAGGCTAAATATATTGTAGCTGGAAGTTGTTGTGCTCAAATCTTATCGATTAAGCAATAACTTGAAGATTTTGGAATCAAATTAATTAAGACATCCATAAGATGTGATAATACAAGTGCTATAAATTTAACTAAAAATCCTATTCAGCACTCTAGAAGTAAACACATTAAAATTAGACATCATTTTATAAGAGATCATGTTGAAAATAATGATGTTATACTTGAATTTGTGTGCACTGAAATGCAACTAACTGATATATTGACCAAACATCTTCAAGAAGATATGTTCTGTATAATTAGAAGGAAATTAGGGGTCATTAATCCTTTTGATTGAATTTTTGATCTCCTTATGATCTTCCAAGTTACCCTTGAAATTATCTAATTAAATATTCTTCAAAATCATGATTAATCATTCATAATCCCTTGAAATCAATTTCTCTATTTTTTAATTTTTTTTTTTATTTTTTTTGGATTTTTGCAGAAGTGTTGACACTTCGAAGTATCGACACCTCTAAGTGTCGACGCTTAACCTAGTGCCGTGAGTCGACACTTGAATGATAGGATTTTGAGAATAAAGAGAGAAATTCAAGCATTTTCTTCCCAATTTCTTTCAAAACCCTGAGCCGACTCACCCTAAAATAGTATCCTAATACTTTATTTCACTCAAATCCATGTTTTAACTGTCGAATTCCTTATTTGGAGTAGTTTCTTCCTGTTTTTTCACTGTTCCTCATTATTTTTTCTCGATTTCACCATGAAATCCAATTTTTTTTATCCTAGACCATTTATATTCTTTCTTTCTGTAAATGGGTCCCTGAAAGCAAGTTATGAGGAGAGCTTGTCCATCAGTTCAGGAGGCCAAGCAATGAACGAAGGCTAGGCATGAGGATCCAACGGCAGTAGAGCCTGAGGTCCAGCCAGACATTCCAGTTAGACCACTAGTCCCAACAGCTGATATGATGGCCTCTAAGGCCATAGTCGGAGGATGGCGAGTCAACTTTGACTTCCTAGACTAGCAGCATTTGTAAATTGGACAGTGGTTGAGGGATGCTGAGTTGTCACAGTTTTGCACCTTGTTCGAGAGTTTTTCCCTAGCTTGATCAAGGAGTTTTATGGTACATTAGCCAGAGGTGCTGATGGATGGATTGCAGTAGTACGAGGTACTAAGGTTTCGCTTACTACCGAGATACTGAGTAGGGTATGGTAGATACCTATGAGAGAATCAGTAGCAGACTCACTAGTTGATAACATGAGTGGACTCCGGTGTATCTTCGAGTCAGATGATCTTCTAAAGGGAGCCACTGTAGTTGCATCCAGACTCTCGCCCGAGATGAGGCTACTACATCACATCGTCGCCAGGATTCTCCTGCTGAAGACCGGACGATTTGATTTTATCACTGAGCGAGAGCTACTTATTATGGTCTCATTGATTTAGCACACTCCAGTCTGCCTTCCTGTGTTATGGTTCATCAGATGATAGAGGCAGTGACTAGTAGAAAGCTTTGCTTGCCCTATGGTATGGGTTTGACGATCTTATTTAGGGCATATGGAGTCATTGTAGACAAAGAGCCACATAGACAGCTCCTGCGTACAGACATCTACGATGAGAGATCCCTCCAGAGGATGGGATATCATCTATTCAGGGATCAGTGAAGATAATGAGTATCAGGTCAGACCACTGATGTAGATGAGGAGGTAGCAGAGGAGGAGCAGATTTTCACTGGTGAGGCTGGGCCATCTGAGACACAAGAGACATCCCAAAGACACAACCCGAGCCTGCAGCTCAGCCTGAGCCAAACGCTCCAGCACTGACAAAATTACCATGTACTGGAGATAGCATGGATGAGAGGGTCACCTGCAAAGAGACAGAGATTTGATTATTCAATAATGAGTTGACCAAATTCATGTGGAGATGAGAGAGAGACACAAAGGATTAAGTGATGGCATCACTACTATATTGGCTGCATTGGATAGGCTATCTTCGAGCAGAGTACCATCCTTTTCACATTCAGACTCTCCTCCAGCACCACCTATTCCACTAGCATCTTTAGCCCTACCAGCATATGCCGGAGATGGTCAGGGTGACTCTTTCGCCGAGTTTGACATTGGAGACTTTATGGCAGAGCCCGACTTAGAGGTTGCAGCAGAGGATGTTTTGAGGACACCTATTCCAAATCCTTCCAGTCCATCATTCCAGACCCTAGTCCTATCCAGTTAATCCATCATTCCTGACCCACCTGGCACTCTTGCTCTACACCTGTACTTCATTCAAACCCTCTTGATACAGACTTTCCCACACCTATTCTTAGTTTTTCCAGTAGGACTCCATATGTTTCTTCCACATCTACCTTGATCTAGGTGTTAGGTCTTTATATACCTGGTTTCCATGCTCTTAGTTCAGGTCCTATTTATGATGACTCACCCTCAATCACTATCACTGCTATTTTTCCATCACAGTTGATGCTCCTATTCTGATATTGCTTCCTCCTCTTCAGCACCAGCTAGAGGAAGAACATATACTAGACGTAGAGGCAAAGCGCAAGGAGTTTCTCCCAAACTGACTTAGACAATACTTTCTGATCTTCGACCGATGTGGCCATAGCCCAGACCTTCTAAGGTTATAGGTCCCATCATTCTTGACATTGGATCTTCCTCTGATGAGGAGAGTACCCTGTAGGGTTAGTTTGTCTATTAGTCATTCTATATCTCAGTGCTTATTATGTTTTATGTATGTGTATACATTAAATTCTATTTTATGTATCAAATTTTGTCAAATGTATCAAATGTTTGAATCTAATGGATCAAATTTTATATTTGACTTCTTGATATCTATGAATGCACTCTCACTAAAATGTAATGGCTCTTACTTTTTCATTTACTAAAATGTGTCTTTTTTTCTTATCTTTTCAATGTTGACACAAAGGGAGAGAATAATTGAAAGATTTAATGGAAAAGTGCAAAATTAATAAAATTGGGGAGAATCAATGAGAATTAATGAAAATTAATGAAACTTTTGTCAATTTGATGGAAGCAATGAGAGGGGAGCTAGAAAGAAATTTACTAAAGCTGTAACTTTTTATAAATATTCTCAAAAAAAAAAATTTTGAAAATCAATTTTTCAGATCATATATTGAGGGGGAGTTTTTTAGTTTTTGTTTTATTATCCTTGATCTATACTTCCATTTCTTTGCTCTGATACTTCTATTTCTATGCTCTGATACTTTTTGATTTCATACCTTGATACTCTTTATAATCTATTAGTTTTAGTCTGATACTATCTACTCTTGTAGCACATGTTTAATGCCTTGATACTCTTAAAGCATTTCCTTGCTATTCTTCTCTTCATGCTGAAATGCCTATCTTTGGAGATATTTTTATACACTTTTTGAGCATTATATATATACATATTAGCTCATATTCCTTTTTAATCATGACTCTAATATTTTATAATCTAACACTCTAATGCATTATAATCATTGCTCTGATTCTAACAATATATAAATTTAACTTTCTTCATATATATACGTGTTGCCCAATAAGCAACCCAAGAGGGGAGGTGAATTGGGCTTCTAAAATTTAATTGCAAGTGTGTGAACCAATTCAATAAACAATCTAAGTACAAATAAATGCAAGTGTAATGTGCTCTTAAAGAGTATGAAGCAAAAATTTAAAAGCAATAAAAATAAGAGCAAGAGAGAGAGACAAGCAATCACAAACACAATCCAAGTATAGTGGTTCGGTGCTTTCCAGTGCACCTACATGCACTCCCCAAGGATCACTTAGGAATTTACTATAATCTCTACCGATTACAATCGATTAGTTTTCTTGGCTCACTAATCAAAATCCAACTTATTTTCGCAAGGCTCATAAGTCAAAACCTCCCTTAGTTTTGCGGGCTAACCAAGAATCTAATTTATTTTAAGGCTGACCAACAACCTCCCTTGGTTTTATGGGCTAACCAAGAACCTAATTGATTTTAAGGCTCACCAACAACCTCCTTGGTTTTCAAGGCTAACCAATAACCTTTACAACAAGAATAATGTTTGAAGTAAAGCAACAATAAAACCTTTCTAAATAAAAACATGTTGGCTCCACCTAGTGATTTTGATGAATAACAAAACATTGAGTGCATATTGTAAACTAATGAGGATTTCAAGTTGTAAGTTTTCAGGAAGAAAGCATCTCAAAATCTCAAAAACTTATGGTTTATGGCACGTAATGGCATGGAGCATTTCTCACGAATCCGGACATCCTCTTCATTGAAAAAGACATCTAAATGTTTAAATATTATGTATAATGTTTACAAGAATTATATTTATGTTTTCGAGGCATTTACACTTGAATCTGAGATTTTTCAGTCTCAAGTGTCGACACCTAGACAGTCAAGTGTCGACACTTTTGCATTTGGCACAGACAAAAATCCTTGGCACGCCAAGTGTCGACACCTACAACCAAGTGTCGACACCAAGTGTCGACACTTAGGTTTCCAAGTGTCGACTCAAGGCCTGAGAATTTTGAAAATACAGAACTTTGTAATTTGAGGATTTTTGTGTCAAGTGTCGACACCTGTGCATCAAGTGTCGACACTTGAAAGTTCAAGTGTCAACACCTAGAGATCAAGTGTCGACACTTGACAGCCAAGTGTCGACACCTGACAGCCAAGTGTCGACACTTGCAGCCTGATAGCTCTAACGGATCTATTTTTCTGGCTTGCAGAACTTGCTTTTCAAGCTCTAAATAGCTATTTCCGAGGTTCCAACAGTCACAAACCATTTTTTGGAAGGTTCTTGGTGTATTTAACCTCCACCAACCTCATTTTAAAGAAAAGAAAGTATATTGAAGTGCATTCAAGTCTACTCAAAAGCCAAAAAGCTAATATTCTCTCAAATACTTACATTAAAAGCTCTTATAGTTTGATTCCTTGAAAAGCTACAAGCTCATCCTTACTTCATTCCAAAAGAGGCACTTTGAAGGAGATTCCAAGGAAGAGTGAAGACAAAGCATCTACTTGAGCTTCAAAAATTCCAATCTACTCTTCAAGAGAGTTTGTTTTAGTTTTAAATTGTATATCTATTTTTACATTGTGATTTGACCTTCTTTCAAGGGTGTCTTGAAAGAAGGTTATTGTGGTTTGTTGATGAGCCAAAGGGATAAGACCAACTAGGGTTAACTTGTGAGCCCGAAGACAAAACAAGTGTTAAGGTTTGTTGGTAAGCCTAAGTGATAAAACCAACTTAGGTTTTGACTTGTGAGCCTTGTGAAAAACAAGTCAACTGTAATCTAGTTTGGATTATAGTGTAATTCCCAAGGGTTGCTTGGGAAGTGGATGTAGGTGCTAGGTTTGCACCGAACCACTATAAATCTTGTGTTTGTGTGTGATTGCTCTCTTCCTCTCTTGCTCTTTAATTATTGCTACTGCTTTAAATATTTTACATTGAATTCATCATTGTTCACAAGCACCACTAGTCCCTCATATTATTGTTTTAAATTTTTTAAAAGACCTAATTCACCCCCCCTCTTGGGCTCCATTTCTGGGCAACAAGTGGTATCAGAGCGCCGGTACTCTCTTGTAGGTCCAAGGATCTTGAGTAAAAGATCATGGCATCCCAATAGGAATGGGTATTGTTGAAGGTCAAGCTTCTAATCGGCCCCCACTTTTTAATGGCACAAATTACACATACTGGAATATACGCATGCGCATATTTATTCAAGCTCTTGACTATAATTTATGGAGGACAATTGTAAAAGGTCCTCATCAGCCTACAATGTTGATTAATGGCATTCTCACTCCAAAGATGAAAGATGATTGGGATGAGAATGACATTAAGCAAATCGAGCTTAATGCTAAGGCTATGAACCTTTTATTTTGTTCTCTTGATCCATGTGAATTTAATAGAATATCTAATTGTCTCTCCGCCAAGGAGATTTGGGATACACTTGAGGTTACCCATGAGGGTACACACCAAGTGAAAACCATCAAGGTCAACATGCTTATTCACATATATGAAATGTTTAAAATGGAACCTACTGAGTCTATTAGTGAGATGTACACTAGGTTCACAAATATTGTGAATGGCATGAGAAGCCTAGGAAAAATTATTTCTAATGGTAAACTTATGAATAAACTTCTCAGGTCTTTACCAGCTTCGTGGGATGCAAAAGTCACAGCTATTGAAGAAGCTAAGGATGTCAACACTCTCCCGCTGGAACAACTGTTAGGTTCTTTAATGACCTATGAGCTCTCCCTCAAACAAAAGAATGGAGAGGTCGACAAAAAGAAGAAGGCAATCGCGTTCAAATCTACTGCTAGAGAGGACTCAAGCGAAGACTCCAAAGAAGATGATGAAGAAGATGAGACGGCTCTGTTAGCAAGAAAATTCAGAAGGTTCATAAGGAAGAAAAAGTTTAACTACAAAAAGAAACCTCTGAAAAGTGAGACGAGTAAAGAGAAGGACAAAGAAAAGGAGGAGCAGCCTACGTGTTTTGAGTGCAAAAAACCCGGGCATTTCAAGGTAGACTGCCCCTTGTCAAAGAAAAGCAGAAGAAAGTTGAGAAAGAAAGCCAAGATGGAAACCTGGAGTGAAAGTGAAGACTCCAGTTCTGAGGAAGAACAGCAGGAGGTAGCAAACTTCTGTTTGATGGCCGATCATGATGAGGTATGTTCTAAAACCGAAAATGAATTTACTTTTGATGAGCTTCATGAAGTTTTTGACGAATTAGTCATAGAATTTCAAAAGTTAAGATCAAAACATAAAGATTTAAAGAAGCAAAATTGGATCTAGCCAAAATAAATAACAAGCTTTCAAATGAAAATGATTGCCTTCTTATTCAAAATAAAAAATTAAATGATAAGATTATGGCACTTGAAAAGAAAAGGATGTCTTTAAAAAGAAAAGTGACTTACTTTCAAATGAAAATTTGTCAAAACAAAGCAAAGAAATTTTAAATGAAAACAAAAGATAAAGAAGAAATTGAAAAATTAAAGCCTTTTGTAGAAAAATTTACTTACAGTTCTGAAAAATTGAATTTACTCTTAAATAATCAAAGAGCAGTATTTGACAAAGCAGGTTTAGGATTCAGAACTCATAAGAAACAAAAACTCTTTAAAATTTCTTTGTGCCTGCATCTTCATCCATTACTTGCTATACTTGTGGTATAAAAGGATACAAATCTTATATGTGCAACAAAAGAAAGTTAAATAACACTAAGAAAGTTTGGGTTCCAAAAGGAACCAATGCCACTAACCAAAAAGGACCCAAGATGGCTTGGATACCTAAAGTCTCCACTTGATCTTTATTGTAGGTATGCCTTGCAACCAATAAGAAAAGGATGTGGTACCTTGTTAGCGGTTGCTTAAAGCATATGACAGGAGATGTGGAGCAGTTCTCATCACTCATATATCAAAATTGAAAGATTGTGCCCTGAAAGCCAATTGAAGTATTGTATTTCGATCCCAAAATCAATGAATTGATATTATTATAATAAAGGCATTATTTTCATCATACGCTGTGTCTTTATGATTATATGATGAACCCCATAGATTAGGGCTATGGTTCTAGGGTTATGATTAAATCATACCAGTGAGACCTAAAGCCTTAAAACCCTAATCTAAAATATTCCTGGTCGATGGGACATTGAGTTGGGAATCAATGTTTCCGGCAAGACCAGCACATCCTATATATGCTTTGTGATGAGGGTGACTGATCTCACAGTCACTTGTGTTTGACACTAATACTAGGATGTGAGTGTTCATTAGAGAATGAGTTCACTGAATTGATTCAGATTGAGAATATCTAATGGAACCTTATCTGTTTGTCAATAGATAATTCTCATAGTGGGAGTAGTGCATGTGGTCTTTTGACCTGAGACTACCATGGTACCTTATATATATGAATCCAAACTTTGGTTCGTAATCAATCATGACACTGAGTCATGCACGAGGTGATACTGGGTATGGTGGATTGTAAATGGAGGTTGTGAGTAGGTCAACAAGGAATTGATCAGCCCTAGTAAGAGGGAATTGCATCCAGCTAATTTCGATCATATGATGGATTCAGGAAATCTTTGATCAAAATATGAACATTAGAGTTAATTTCTAATGGTTCATTAATGAATCATCTTTATAAAGATTGAGCTAGGGATGAATATGAAATTGGATTTGACAAGTATCCATATTCATAATCATATTCAGGATGCAAGTTGATCAAAGGACTGAATTGCCCGGTAACTCACCACTGAAGGGTATTTGGTAATTCCATCAAAATTCCACATCTTTCGGGTAGACATGATACGTTGCTATACGTCAATCTTGTCTTGTAGGTATATGATTGAATTATGGTAATTCAAATCAGTTAATTAGAATTAGATTCTAATTGACCGAGTCGAGCTAGTTTGAGTTGACCTAAATCGGCTTAGTTGAGATCTAACCGAATTAAGTCAAATAGCACTCGGACCTACTGCTGGCTAGGTGTGGAACCAAATGGGTCACACACAAAAAAAAATTGATGAAGGATTTAATTTGGAATTAAATCATGTTTGCAGGATAAACACACTAGCATGTGTTGCAGACCAAATTTCTATTCGAATCAGATTCGAATTTGGTTCCGAATTGGGCTTAATTGGGTTCTAATTGAACCATATTAAAATCTAATTTAAATTTTAGGACATTGGGCTAACCCATGGCTGAACCCAAGTGAATCAAGTGCACTGAGACCCTCTCTCCAAGCTGCCCACTCCTTTCCTCACCCGCGCGCGCCAAGAAGAAGAGTCCACGCGCATGTGGACTCCTTTTCACGCGCGTGGGAAGGAAATTCCATCGGAGAAAAATCAAGACAGGGGGGGGGGGGGGGCGATTTGGATGTTTTTCTAACATCCTTGGATCTGGATCTGATGGCCAGAAAAATTAAGGAAAAAGATCCTTCATTTTTCGGTCGCAAATCCGTCTTCAAAAGTCGCAATTCTTCCTAAAGTTTTTTCGAGAGTCCTCCTCATCGAAAAATAAAAATTAAATTAGAGAATCATGATTTTCGGTTGAGGGGATGCGTGAGGAATGAGAGATCATGATTCCTGGGGTTTCAGAGGGTTGTGATGTTTTGAGAAGACGCCCCTCTGAAATTTATAAAAGGGTTTGGGTTCTTGGGGGTTTTTCTGATAATAAAAATTCAGAGATCATATTCCTCTCCTCCTCTTCGGAATACTCCTTCCCTTTATGCTTGTTGGGTATTGTTTCCCTTACAGAGATAATCTCTGTCGAAACTCTGACCCTAAACAAGAATAAGAGGAATGTCTTGAACGGTAAAGGAAAGGAAAAGGAAGGGTATGTTCTTCTTCTTTTCTTTCTTGAATTAAGACTTTACTTGTCTTAATTTCTTCTTCCAATTCAATTCAAGAAAAAGAATTCAAGAAAAGAATTCAAGAAGAGGAAAGAAGGAAGAAAAGAAATTTTCAAGAAAGAAAATTTCAGCCTAAAAGTCCAAGAATTGAATTATTGAAAAAGAATTCAAGAAGAGGAGCCAAGAACAAGAAGTTGTAGTCTTCATCTTTTTCTGTGTGGATCACCATTAGAGGGTGAACATTTGGGCACCTGGTGGAGATTTAAAGTTTGGATTTTAGCGATACAGGTTAGTACTTTAATATGACTTTAAATCTTATATATACATGTTATATGTTTTAATTCTTTTAAGGAGATCTTGGGTTAAGGGTTTGGTGAAGATTTCATAAAGATAAAAATTTTGAAATCTATGTTTTCGCCTTGCCACCGAACCCTACAAAAATGGTGGTAATGTAACTTTTGGTGATATTGGAAAGGACAAAATTATCAGTATTGGTAAAGTCCATATCACCCCTACCTCTTATATTGATAATGTATTATATGTTGATGGTTTAAAACATAACTTGCTTAGCATTAGTCAGTTTTGTGACAAAAATTTTAAAGTTGTTTTTGAATCTTCTTTGTGCATTATTTCTAGTCTAGATGACAATGGCATTAAGTTCATTGGTCATAGGCATGGCAATATTTATATGGTTGATCTTGATGATCTCCCTATTCAAAAAGGTCAATGCCTAGTGGCAATGGAAGCCAAGATCGATGAAACTAGCTGGCTTTGGCATCGTAGACTAGGACATGCAAGCATGCATTTAATTTCAAAACTTAGCAAAAAGAACTTGGTAAAGGATTTTCCTAAACTCAATTTTGAAAAAGATAAGATTTGCAGTGCATGTCAACTTGGAAAACAAACAAAATCCTCTTTCAAACCAAAAGGAGTAATCTCTACATCTAGACCTTTGGAATTGCTTCACATGGACCTCTTTGGGCCAACTATAACATCTAGTTTGGGAGGTAAGAAGTATGGTCTAGTCATTGTAGATGATTTCTCATGATTTACATGGGTCATGTTTTTAGCACATAAAGATGAATTTTTTTCTGAATTCATTAGATTTCATAAAAGAGTTTTGAATGAAAAAGGTGTTTCAGTAGTATCTTTGAGAAGTGATCATGGAACCGAATTTTAAAATACTGATTTTGATAAATTTTGTATTGAAATAAAATTCATCACAATTTTCTGCACCTAGGACACCTCAACAAAATGGGATAGTAGAAAGAAAAAATAGATCTCTTGAAGAAATGGCATGCACCATGCTTTGTGAAAATGATTTACCTAGATATTTTTGGGCGTAAGCCATAAATACTGCATGCTATATTTCAAATCGAGTTTTAATTCGACCAATTTTAAAGAAAACACCTTATGAGCTTGGGAAGGGTAGAAAACCCTCAATTCATTATTTTCATATTTTTGGATGCCATTGTTTCATCTTAAACAATAGTAAAGATAATTTAAGTAAATTTGATGCCAAATCAGATGAGGGAGTCTTTCTAGGCTACTCCACATCTAGTAAGGCATACAGGGTCTTCAATAGAAGAACACTTGTTGTTGAAGAATCCATATATGTGGTATTTGATGAAACTAACCAAAAATCTTCAAGAAAAGAAGATGTACTTTCTGATGAAACAGGTAGCAAGAAAACTGAAGAAATAAACAACAATAAAGGGCTTACCAAGGAACAAAACGATAATCAAAACACTGAAAGAGATCAAGCACAAGGTGATGAAAATACATCAACTGTTGATCCATTACCAAAAGAATGGAGGTATTCTCATGGACACCCAAAAGAACTAATTATCGATGATCCATCTAAAGGTGTAAGTACTCGATCATTCTTTAGAAATATCTGTGATTACTTAGCTTTTGTGTCTCAAATTGAACCAAAACTATTGAGGAAGCTGAATGTGATAGTAATTGGATAAATGCTATGCAAGATGAACTTAATCAATTTAAAAGGAACAATGTTTGGACTTTAGTAGATAGGCCTTCAAACACTTCAATTATTGGTACAAAATGGGTTTTTCGAAATAAACTTGATGAAAATGGAGTAGTTACTAGAAATAAGGCTAGACTAGTTGCCAAAGGATACAATCAGGAGGAAGGAATAGATTTTGATGAAACATTTGCTCCTGTGGCTAGACTTGCGGCAATTAGGCTATTGTTGGCTTTTGCTTGCTTCTTGAATTTTAAACTATATCAAATGGATGTTAAAAGTGCCTTTTAAATGGTTTAGTTGAAGAAGAAGTTTATGTTGAGCAACCCCCTGGTTTTGAAAATTCTGAATTTTCAAATCATGTTTATAAACTTCATAAAGCTTTATATGGATTGAAACAAGCTCCAAGATCTTGGTATGATCGTTTAAGCTCTTTTTTTATCAAAAATGATTTTACTAGAGGTAATTTAGATAAAACTTTATTTTTAAAGAAAAAGAATGATGATCTTTTAGTAGTACAAATCTATGTAGATGATATAATATTTGGTGCTACAAATGAATCTCTTTGTCAAGATTTTACAAAGTTAATGCAGGGTGATTTCGACATGAGCATGATGGGAGAACTGAATTTTTTCCTCAGACTCCAAATAAAGCAAACCAAAGAGGAGATCTTCATCAACCAAATGAAATATACAAAAAAAATACTCAAGAAGTTTGGGATGGAGAACACTAAGCCTTTAGGTACTCCTATGAGCTATACTTGTAGACTTGACAAGGATGAATCAGGTAAGTCTATAGACCAAAAATTATATCATGGGATGATCGGTTCATCATTATATCTTACTGCCAGTAGGCCAGATATCATGTTTAGCGTTTGTATGTGTGCTAGATATCAGTCTAATCCTAAAGAGTCTCATCTTTTGGCTGTTAAACGCATACATAGATATCTATCTGGTTTAATTGAAATTGGTTTATGGTACTCTAGAGATTCTTCATTTGAATTTATTGCTTATTCTGATGCTGACTTTGCTGGGTGTAAACTTGATCGTAAAAGTACTAGTGGAACCTGTCAGTTTCTTGGAGTAAATTTGATCTCTTGGAGTAAAAAGAAATAGAACCCAGTTGCTTTATCTACGAAGAAAGCCGAATATATAGCAGCTGGAAGCTGTTGTGCTCAAATCCTTTGGATCAAACAACAACTCGAAGATTTTGGCATTAAACTAACTAAGACACCCATAAGATGTGACAATACTAGTGTAATCAATCTATTTAAAAATCCTGTGCAACATTCAAGAAGTAAACACATTGAAATAAGATATCATTTCATAAGAGATCATGTACAAAACTCTAATGTTATTCTTGATTTTGTATGTACTGATGATCAGTTAGCAGATGTGTTTACCAAGCCTTTGAGTGAGGATAGGTTCTATCTGATTAGAAGAGAGTTAGGTGTCATTGATCCATTCTCCTAGAACTCTCTTAATTTTAATTATACAAAAATACTAGAGCTCAAAACCACTTCCTAAAAGTCCCAAAAATTTGATTGAATTATTTCCTATTTTTCAAAAATTTTTGGATTTTCTCGGATTTTTTTGGCCAAGTGTCGACACTTGACACATTCTAAGTGTCGACACTTGCGAAACAGAAATAGTTTTTAAAAAGGCCGACTGAGGGTTTTTGTAATTTTATTCCCCCATTGATTTCTTGCAACAGTGGTCCCCTCTGTCCAAATCCATCCTTTTACCCTTTAATCCATCACAAATCAGGTATTTCCCCCTTCTATTTTTATTTTATTTTTCCTCTTTTGGTTTTTATTTTTGACATTTTCGAACCGTGCAACAGTGAATAGGGTTTTTCCAGATATTTTTCAAGATTCTAACCAGATTTTTACGTGTTTTAGTGGATTTCTAAAACTCCATTTGAGGCAATAGTGATTTAAACATATTTTTCTCGGATTTTCCTCGTCTTTTGGTCGTTTTCACGCTTATTTCACCCACTTTTCACAAAAAACACTGTTTTATTGATTTTGGCTGAAATAATTTGGATTTTCATCTAAAATTAAACATACTAAATCCATTTATTATTGATTTAGAAAGGTTTTTCATGATATATTTGCGATATTTTCACCTATTTGCTAAAACCCTAAGTGTTTAGACCCAAATTCCAAAGGTTTTGATTTTTAGACCTTACAAAAATTATTTTTCAAAGATTCAAATGTGTTTTAACGAACAAAAATATTTTCTATAACTAAATGTTCGGAATAAGTTGTAAAAATCTCACCTTAAATTGATTGACAGTTTTTCAAACGTTGTTTGAGGTATTTTACAACCCAAAATTGGTTTAATATTGGTTTTCAAAACCAATCTAAGAAATGAAACTCTCCATATCTCAGCCTGTAGCCAGTCCCTTAGTTCTAAACCTATCTTCCTTCTTCCCTAATCAGCTTGCTGTAATGGGTTCCAGGAAGAGACTAGCAATTAGGGAGAGGCCCAGTCATGGTGTTGAGAGGAGGTCGAAGGCCAGATTTGATACAGCACAGCCTAGCAGTTCAGCCACACTGAGTTCCCCCTGCAAAGAGGATGGCAAGGAAGTTAGTAGCCTCAGGGAGGAGAGTCGACTTATAGTGTTCCGATAGGCACCACTTCGATATTCGACAGGTACTCACTGATGCAGGATTAGTACCATTCTGCACTATGCAGGAGAGGTACTATCCTCACCTAGTGAGAGAGTTTTATGGTGCATTAGATTGTCGATGACTTCTGTGGACTACTTCAGTCAGAGGTATTCAGATTTCATTGACATATGAGCTTTTGGGAAGAGTATGGGAGATCCCTCGTAGAGGAGTCTGTGTCTTTTTGGTAGATGACAGAGAGGCAGCATTTAGGTGCATTCTTGAGAGAGAGGATGTTCGCGGTATATGCGTAGTTACCGCGAACCAGTTGTCATTAGAGATGCGCCTATTGCACCACATCACAGTACGCATACTTCTACCGAAGACTGGGAGATTTGACTTCATCACTGAGAGGGAGTTGATGTTGATGACGAGCCTGATTGAGAGGAGATAGATTGATCTTCCATCCCTGATGCTTACTCAGATGCATGATGCTGTGACACAGCACCGTCACTGTTTACCGTACGGCATGGCACTGACCAGACTATTCAAAGCGTGTGGAGTATCACTGGAGGGGGAGATCCCCAAGAAGATACTACACACAGATGTGTACGATGAGAGGTCTTTGCACCGCATGGGATACAGATTAGTTGGAGGTCGATGGGTTCATAGAGAGTTTGGCCAGGAGCCAGATGAGGAGGATGAGATTCGAGAGGCAGAGGCTGGACCATCTGAGAAAATAGTTTTTCCTCCAGTTGATATCCCATCGACACAGGCAGAGCATTTGTCTCCTGACACTTCAGCTCTTCCGCCACCTTCTACTGGACTGTCTTTTGAGGAGCATGCCAGAGAGCAGTTCAAAGAGATCAGGGGTAAGATGACTCAGCTACGTAGCGAAGTTGAGCTTCTTCGAGCACATACTACCTCGGAGTATGCTGAGATTCGTAGATCTATGGAGGAGGGATTCTCTCATATTGAGGATCTATTGAGACCCCTTTTACCTCCTGCAACCCCTGTAGTTGTACCATCAGATGATGATGATGATGATGATGATGATGATCATGGCGGCGATCACCAGAGCGACCATGCTGATTCTGTTGAGGGTGGTGATCGGGATGACGACAAAGCTACAGAGGTTATGGGCCGTGACAGTGACAGTGATGACAGTGCTGATGATTATGAGGTGGTCAGTCGCGATCCTCCCACTACACCAGCTCCTCCTACTACCTTGGCTGATTCCACACCGGACCTTGTTATACCAGCTGATCTTCTTTCGCCCCTTTCCACTAGATCATCTAGGGTTGTACCCACCTTTGGTCCTTCAGGCCGCACTAGGAGTCGTCGAGTTTTAGCACCTCCTAGGGCATTAGCCACTAGATCTAGGATCTGTGCTCCATTCAGTCTTGAGGTTCCATCTGATGAGGATTAGCTTCACAGTTGTCTGTTATAGCTCATATGTTGTATGTCTGATATTTATATGACTATGATGATATCTGTATGTTTCAGCTCTTGCTGATGACTCAGCAAATTTTGTACTGAATACTTATCTATTATATATATTTCAGTTCAGTGCTCATTATGTGTGTTTGAATGGTTCAATTTAATACTTTTTGGCTCTGATACTCTTTTATCTTGGTATATCTTTAGCTCTGATACTCTTTTAAATTGGTATAATTTTGGCTCTGATATCTATCTTATTTGATTCTCCTTTTGTCTCCATGCTCATTGTGAGGGGGAGGTTATTCCCCTTTCTAATGATTGACAAAAAGGGGGAGAAAAAGTGTTAATTCATAAATTTGGGGAGAAATTGTATTGATTTTCTTGATTATATAGATGCATAAATTTGTTGAGAAAAAGTATTGATTGTGGTTTCACCTTGTAAGAATCTTTGAAGTTTACCTTAATAAGAAGTATCTAATTAAGGGGGAGATTGATTCTTCCTAACTATGAAGTTTTTGCCTCTCTTATGGACTTAAATTCATATTCATAAATTATAATAGTTAAAGTCTGAAATGTATTGCCATTTTACTCAAGGTTTTGTCGTCATCAAAAAGGGAGAGATTGTTGGCTCCACCCAGTGATTTTGATGAATAACAAAACATTGAGTGCATATTGTATACTAGTGAGGATTTCAAGTTGTGAGTTTTCAAGAAGAAAGCACCTCAAAATCTCAAAAACTTATGGTTTATGGCATGTAATGGCACGGAGCATTTCTCACGAATCTGGACATCCTCTTCATTGAAAAAGGACATCTAAATATTTAAATATTATGTATTTATGTTTTCGAGGCATTTACACTTGAATCTGAGATTTTTCATTCTCAAGTGTTGACACCTTGACAGTCAAGTGTCGACACTTCAGCATTTGGCACAGACAAAAATTCTTGGCACGCCAAGTGTCGACACCTACAACCAAGTGTCGACACTTAGGTTTCCAAGTGTCGACTCAAGGCTTGAGAATTTTGAAAATACAGAACTTTGTAATTTGAGAATTTTTGTATCAAGTATCGACACCTGTGCATCAAGTGTCGACACTTGAAAGTTCAAGTGTCGATACCTAGAGATCAAGTGTCGACACTTGATAGCCAAGTGTCGACACCTGATAGCCAAGTGTCGACACTTGTAGCCTGATAGCTCTAACGGATCTATTTTTCTGGCTTGCAAAACTTGATTTTCAAGCTCTAAACGGCTATTTCCGAGGTTCCAATGGTCACAAACCATTTTTTGGAAGGTTCTTGGTGTATTTAACCTTCACCAACCTCATTTTAAAGAAAAAGAAGTGTATTGAAGTGCATTCAAGTCTACTCAAAAGCCAAAAAGCCAATATTCTCTCAAATACTTCACATCAAAAGCCTCTTATAGTTTGATTCCTTGAAAAGCCTACAAGCTCATCCTTACTTCATTCCAAAAAAGGCATTTTGAAGGAGATTCCAAGGAAGAGTGAAGACAAAGCATCTACTTGAGCTTCAAAGATTCCAATCTACTCTTGAAGAGAGTTTATTTTAGTTTTAAATTGTATATATGTTTTTACATTGTGATTTGACCTTGCTTTCAAGGGTGTCTTGAAAGAAGGTTATTTTGGTTTGTTGGTGAGCCAAAGGGATAAAACCAACTAGGGTTAACTTGTGAGCCCGAAGACAAAACAAGTGTTAAGGTTTGTTAGTAAGCCTAAGTGATAAAACCAACTTAGGTTTTGACTTGTGAGCTTTGTGAAAAACAAGTAAACTGTAATCTAGTTTGGATTATAGTGTAATTCCCAAGGGTGGCTTGGGGAGTGGATGTAGGTGCTAGGTTTGCACCGAACCACTATAAACCTTGTGTTTGTGTGTGATTGCTCTCTTCCTCTCTTGCTCTTTAATTATTGCTACCGCTTTAAATATCTTGCATTGAATTCATCATTGTTCACAAGCACCACTAGTCCCTCACATTATTGTTTTAAATTTTTTAAAAGACCCAATTCACCCCCCTCTTGGGCTCCATTTCTAGGCAACAAAATAGATATCTCGTTGAAGCTTTAAGGAATGGCTTGTCTTCAACTTGATGAAGCCTCAATTAATACTCAAGAATGTAAGTCTTGAATGCTCTTGAAGGCTTTGAATGCTTTGAGACTTTTTTTTGCCTGAAGGTAGTTATTCTCAATGAATGGGAGTGAATGCTCTTGCTTTTTCTTTTCTATTGTTGATCCTCTCTTATTTAGATTTGATTTCAATCACTTAAATACCTTTTCAAGGTCTCAAAATTAGTTTATGACCGTTAGACATGAAAAACTAGCCATTGGGAGCCAAGAGGGTTGAGTTCTATGTTTGAAAAACTAGCCATTACTATTTCCAGAACTCCAAGTGTTGACACTTCAAGCTGTGAGTTGATACTTAGGGTCGACACTTGCATTCCTTTAGTCGACACCTAGTTCAAATTTCTTCATTGAAGCTTTCTGGAATTCTCAGGTGGGTCGATACTTCTTCTGGTGAGTTGATACTTGAGTCAACACTTGACATCTATGAGTCGACACTTCAGGCAAGTCTTCAATTCCAGCAAGTTCTGTATCAAAATTTTCTCAAGCAATGAGCCGATCCTTTAGTTGACACCTTGAGTCGACACTTGACTGACGTGAGTCGACACTTCAGCTATGCCATCTAAAATTTTTTCTGCGTGATGACTTGAATTGACACTTCTACTATCATGAGTCGATACTTGAGTTGTGAGTCGACACTTTGAGTCGATACTTGCTGAGTTTTCTTTAAAAACCATTGAATCTCTACTGAAAACAAATTATGTCGAACTCTTTATGTTATTTCAAGCAATCTCCAAGTGCTCAAGTCCATTTAAAAACTAATATTTCATTCATGGAGAGGACTTCTTGGTGCGGGCACCAGACTCAGAAAAAGACTTCAGGGTTCCATCTGGATCTCTGATTGACCTTACCCGAGAAAATTAGGGTTTGTAATAGGGATTGACCTGATCAACCCAATTTTGAGTCTGTAATTTTGTCATTTCAATTTTTGTTGAGTCATGTTGACTCAGTCCATGTCCAGGTCCAGGTTGGCACCATTCCCTTTGCCATAGAGTGCCACATTTTTTCTTCCATGGTCCAGCTACAAGTGGGTGCCACACTCCCTACCACATCTCCATCCAGTGTCTTTGGTCCACACACCAAAAGAAGTAAGTTCCCCTTTTTCTTGCACCACTTGGGGGAGAAATCCATCAAGATACCTCAATCCAAGGAGGAGCCAACTTCTTTCCAGATAAACCCAAGCCAGGATGGCAAGAATTTTTCTTGAAGAGAGGATCAAGGAGGTGCCCCACAATGTTCCATAAAAATCCAAGTTATAAAAGGGAAGAGAGCATGTCTTGGGGAGAAAATCAAGGAGGCACCCAAAAGTTTCCTAAAGTGCCAAAGCCATGAAAAGAAGAAGCCTAAACTTGTGGAGCAAGACTAGGAGGTGTCCAAAAGAGCCAAACCATGAAGGAAAAATCCTTGATTCATGGAGAGATACTAGGAGACACCCCCATAACCTGCCATTTGGAGCTGATTTTCAAGTTTTCTTGGAGTTTTTGGGCAGCTCACTCATGGAAGGAGTCTTGGTTGGCCAAGGGAAGAGAATTTGATGCCTAAAGTAGTGATTAGTCCTATTAGTCCCACATGGGAACTTGTATGATTTTGATTTTTCTTATAGGTCTATATATTAGACCCCTTTTGTAACTTGAACTTATCTTATGAAATCTTATGAATGAAATCCCTTATTTTTTAGCAAAGTCTTGTTCTTTCGCACTTATTCTGAGTGTTGAGCTCCGTGAGGGAGTAAATCCGGGTTCCCTAGGAACCTTGAGGAGGTGTGAGATCTCCAACCCCAAAACCCTAGCTTAGTCAACCCATCTCTACTCCACCACCACCAAACCCTAGCCTTTACACCATATCCAAGGTTCTTCTTCCAAAGGGTGGCCGACCACCAGGGCCCCAGTCCAGCCATCTTCAAGTCAGCTACCACTGCTTCAGAGTCCATCCAGCAGATCCAGGAGAAGAAGTCCCAAATCTGCAGCCTAGGTGTTCAAGATCAGCTGAAGACCTTCAGATCCCATCCTTTCTTCTACTCTGGTAACTCTCTTCCCTGAGTCTCTTGTTCCTAACCTTGTTCTTCTTCTCTCCAGGATCCAGGGTTCAAGAAGAGGCCAACTTTGCCAAGGACCATTATCAGAGGATCCATTGCAAAGATACCTTGACTCCCGGGATCCAATAATCTGCTCGAGAGAGTCTTTTTCTACCAAATGGAGAGATATCATTGCTAGGTAACAAGAACCTTCCCTTCTCACTTTGTCTGTTTCGTTGAAACTCAGAGCAAACCCTAGATCTGGGGGTTTCTCAATCCCCAGTGATCCTACTTCTGAGTTACTCTGATAATCCACTCCTTTTAATTATGCTTTCTGTCATTTCTTAGTTTCTTTCAACATTAGTTTATCTTTCCTTTGAGTCAAAGCCAACTTCTGAAAATATATAAAAAAAAAAATACATTAATTTTAATTTGCTTCCGCATTCCACATTTTCATTCTGCATCATTTTTGGTATCAGAGTTTTCGTTCTGCATCATTTTGGTATTAGAGCTTTCGTTCTGCATCACTTCTTCATTTCTTTGACAAGCAATCAAAATTGTTGGATTGATAAGTACATTTTTCTATAAAAACACACTCTAAAGAAATAGTTAGTACTCAACTTATACTTAAGTATTTTGCTTATCATCAAAATCGATAATGGAGTTAACAATCTCTCCCTTTTTGATGATGACAAAACCTTTAAGTATAAATTACATAATAAGTTATTTAAAAAAAAATTAAATTATGCATAAGGCTTATTGGAGAATATATTTAAATAGAGAAAGAGAGTTTAAAGACTTAATTGAATCAAATTTTAACTAAGAGTATTAGAGCTAAAAAAAAGGAATTCATGTATCATGATACTCTAAAGAAAACATGCTCAATAATATTAAATTCAAAAATGAAATAAGGTGAGTATAAATACTCCCCCTCAAGAGGTGATTTGAAAAATTTATTTTCAAAGAACTTTCAAGAACAAAAAGATAAAATTAAATATCTAAAATTAAGAATTGGATATGAAATTTTAGCAAAACAAATTTTGTAATCCAAAGGAGGGATTACTCCCCCTCACTCAATGCCAAAAACAATTTTCTCAAATACAAGAGATTTTTCATTACAACTTCACATCAAAACTTATATTTATTGCACAAGAAACATAAATGATATTTCAATTTTATCTTTTATACTTACCTACCTTTCATCTTATCTCTCCCTTTTTATCTTTATACTTACCTCTCTCCTTTTTTGTCAATCATTAAAAAGGAAAAGAGAAATAAAAGCACTGAAATTAAGTAATGCAACTCATTCATTCAAAGGAGATATTCATTTATCCAAAGACATAGGTATGAACTAGAGCATTTCAATCATTCATAATGTTTCATAGATTAATGCAAATTTGATACATAAAAGAGAGCAAACATAAAAGCATAGAGGTAGCACAAAAATATAAACTAGTTAAACATTAAACTATCCTAAGCACTATCCTCATCATCTGAGGATCCAATCTCGATCGGTCATGTATCAGTAAAAGCATGAGATCGAGGCCACATGGATCGAAGATCATGAAGATGGGTCCTGGTCGGTCTCGATGGAACATGACGGCCTCGTCCTCTGTGTCTAACATAAGTCATGCCTCTAGCTAGTGTAGAAGCTATGTTAGTACTAGGAGAAGAATGGATCGGACTTGCAGTATCAACAATTGTATGAAAATGTGTATGATCGAATATAGGACCTGAATCAAGACGATGGAAACTAGGGGTATAAACTCTTAGTTCCCGGATAAGGGAAGATGTTTGCAATGGGGGAGAATCAATGATAGGTGTATCAATAACTGTAGGTATCACAGGTGTAGGTATAGGAATGGAAGTGTGATCAGATGG
This sequence comes from Areca catechu, assembly GCA_021397845.1. Lineage (NCBI taxonomy): Eukaryota > Viridiplantae > Streptophyta > Magnoliopsida > Arecales > Arecaceae > Areca > Areca catechu. The sequence continues at coordinate 139,265,625 of CM038039.1, read as the reverse complement.
TTTGGAAAGAGAAGTGGGTAGAATAGGAGTCTAGAAGGATGAACTCGATGGATCATGAATGGGACTCCTAGAAGGGTCAGCTGTTGTCTCTGGCACTAGCTCTATCATCAAATCTATGATGTCAATGTTATCAGAGTCAGTCTTATTTAGATCTAGTCCCGGTGCAGGTGGTGCTGGAATAGAATCAGCTGGAGTAGAAGTATCAGGAGCACTCCTCGAAAAGGTTCTACTCAAAGCGGATAGAATGGCAGAGATCCCATCTCTCTATCCTCGATGGCTCTCTCTCATCTCCATATGAAATGAGTCGACTCACTAACAAATGATAATCAACTCAGTCTCTATAAGAGCGATCCTGTCCTCTAGACTCTTAGAAACTCCAAGGATATCATACCATGCTGGCTCAAGCTGAGGAGCTGGCTCTGGCTGCATTGAAGACTCAGTCTGTATCTCAGGCATATCAGTAGGTGGCACTGAGGGCCTTGCTTTATCTAAAAGGATGCGCTCCTCCTCCACTATATCCTCACCTCTATCAGTGACCTGACTAGATATGTACTATCTCCACTGGCCTCTGATAAGCCGGTACCCCATCTAGTGAAGAGATCTGATGTCATAAACATCAGTGTGTAGTAGCTGCCGGTAGCGCTCATCATCCATCACTACACCATATGCTATGAAAAGTAAGGTCAAGTCCATCCCGTAAGGCAGACACAATCTCTGGCTGATAGATGCCTCCATTAACTGATGTACCATAAGTATCGATAGGCATTTAGGAGTGTGCTGTACCAGAGAAACCATCACCAATAGCTCCCACTTAGTGATGAAGTTGAAATGGCTAGCCTTCGGTAGAAGAATCCGGGCTACAATGTGATGTAGCAACCTCATCTCAGCTGATAGTCTCGAATCAACTGTTGGGAATTGCATCACCAATAGCTCCCACTTAGTGATGAAGTTGAAATGGCTAGCCTTCGGTAGAAGAATCCGGGCTACAATGTGATGTAGCAACCTCATCTCAGCTGATAGGCTCGAAGCAACTGTTGGGAATTGTGTCCCAAAGCCAATCGCCTGGGTTGTAGGCGGTTGTGCTGAGTATTATATTCATTTTGTGAATTAATAAAATATATTTTTGGCAGCTCATCACATATTGAATTTTCCTAAAAATGAACTCTTTCCCAGTGATGAAGTCCTTAGGGCTACACTGACTTCAATACAGAGAGGATGTATCGACTGGTCCTTAAACCCTGTTCACAACCAAAGGATATATTGTACTGGACGGCAATATATCAAGTATAGGTTGTTGCAGTTCACATCGTTTGGTTGTCCTCTTGACCAAATGAGTGTGGTGACACTGATGTGATCTGCAAGTCAGATATATGATATCTCATTGAACGTGACTTCGTGAAATCCCTTTCTGCCAAAGGGATACTCACGATTGGATATGGGTATATGTGTCCCTATGACCTGAGGTCATCACGGTTGCTTGCAAGCAACTCCCTGTGTTTTGGTACAGGACTATCTGGACTTTTAATCCGGTGATGGAAGGTTTCTAGGTACAGGCAAGTACTTATGGAGCAGTGATGGACCAAGATGGAATTGACCTGTCCGAACAATTTGGATTGAATGTCTCACTATATCTCAATTTAGTAAATCCTCGGCCGGGGTAGCCCTAGTGAAGAGTCACTGGGCTTGCAAGATTGAGACATGTTGTCGATTGACTCAGTCTGGGTTGGCAGCCCAATATCAGTCGTCCTGAGCATTAGAGGTCAAAGGGATGAATTATACAGTAACCATATGCCAGAGGTTCGATAGTATGCTCCCGCATCTTCGACCTATCCGGACGCCGGGACCCATTGCTAGATAGTATCTTGTGCTGGTACTGGAATAGTTCCAGTGCTACCGCCTAGGTTTGAACCCATGAGGTCACACGCCATAGAGGATTTTTCCCTGATCCAGGTACCAGTATTTGATTAGGAATCTTATTGGTGACGGTTTGATTGAGCACATTGGAAATCCTGGGTTTGGGTCTATCAGATTTTGTTCTGATTTATTAGGATTTTTTTCTGGTTAACCAGGACTAGACCAAGCCTTCTAATAATTAGATTTTGATCTAATTATATGGATGAACCTATTTTGAACCACTGGTTTTTTATTTAAACCGTTTTCATTGGTTTTTGACCCTTTGAACCGGTTTACACAGTGATATGCTGTTTTGGGCGAACAAAGCTTTTGAGCATCCTTTCTTCTCCCCTTTGATTTCGTTTTGGCTGAATTTTAAACTCCTTTGATTACCTCATTGAAACGAATTGAATTCATTTTTAATCGCTGCTGCTGTTTGATATTCTTGCAAGACCTCTCACCTCCCAAAATCACCGGTTAGATGGGTTCATCGCTCCATATATTCATTTCTGCTGGGCGCTGTTCTTGGAAGAGAGCTGAAAATCATGAGGCTTGAGTTTTCTCTCTAGTTTCCTTTTTTTTGAGAGATCTAATCATCCTTTCACCACAGATTTATGGGAAGGGTTTAGGAAATTGATTGGAAGGAAAAATCAATTCCATTTGTCCATGTTTCTTGTGCTCATTGGAAGAAGAAGTTCATGCTATGTTTGGAGAAACTTTGCATCAAATCAACAAAGCTTCTTCCCACCATTTGAAGGTGTTTTCCGGTGACTAGCATCGCCTGAGAACAAGATCTGTGGAGTCCCTCGCGTGTTCCCCCTCTGGAGAGTGCTCATTTGAGCATTTTAGAGCCGGATCAATGCCCCTTTTGCTGTTTTTCTTATGTCCTGTTTTTGAATTGCAGGCTTTAACTTCTATGGTTTTTGGAGAAGATCAAGCGTGTTTCAATGTTGAGATTCCACCCCTATCCCTTCTCCATTTGAAGCAAGAGAAGTCCTTGCTGTTGGTGATAGAGAGGAGACCCAACATTGGTCATTTGGATTGGCCATCATTGTTGTTGAAGCAAAGGATAACAGGGCATTCCAACGTTTGAAGAGGAAGACAACAGGAATAAAATTATTCCTGTTATCCCACTTATTCCAGTACTATACCAGATTTATTCCATACAAGAATAAGGTATGGGTTTTGATTTTAAAATTAATGCATGCGTAGATCTAAGCTTTTAAAATATTTTATAAACATTACATGCCCATATTATTACATGTTTTAGTCTGCACATGCTTCCGGATCATGTTAGATCCTGCGCGGAGCAAGTTTTTCAGCTGTACATTTTAAAATTGTTTTTAAAATACTTACCTGCTCCCTGCTGTTGCAAGCTTAGAGTAGGAACCTGCAAGAGCCCTTTTTAACTATCAGCAACCATAGTGGCTCTCTCAGGTAAGTCATCTTTCTCGAAGATACAACGGAGACCACTAAATATGTCCACTAGGCTGTCTACAACAAAACCTCTCATGGGTATGTTCCATACCCTGCTTAGAATCTCTGCTATCTTCGGGACATCTCAGCCTTGCACCTGAGCTACCCATCCATCCTACCTCGGGCTAGTGAACCATAGAATTCTCAAATCAATCCAAGGTAAAATCTCTCTATTAAAGAACAAAATGGCACCAAACCTACATCTTTGAGCCACTGACCTATCCTAAACTGCTTTTGATCAATGAACTCGAAGTCCAAGCGACGTCCTCCGATGATGGTCTTCAATCCCATCCGACTAGCCATAGAAAAGAAAGGTCCAGCAGTGACATCGGGTGCATCTGCTGCTCTAGCTTCATGCCTAGCCTTCGTTCTTCTTTTTTTTCTTGATTGGATGGTCTTAGATGCCAGACAACTTACTTCCTGGGCCCAATTCCAAAGATACAAGATTGGATTGAAAGGTGGGAAGAAACCTAGGGTTTATATGATTTAAAATCAAAAGGAAGGAAGAAGAATGGTAGAACCCAAAGCTAAAACCATCCAAAATAAAATTTGAGAAGGTTGGAGGTCTGGTTTGGAGGGAAGAAGTGGGAGGAACAGTATAGGAGATGAGTCGGCTCTATTTGGAAGGAAAATGGAAAGAAATCACTTCATTTTCCTATTTTTATTTTGGTCTATCACCGTTCAAGTGTCGACTCACGACACTGAGTCAAGTGTCGACACATCGACTTAAAATAAAAAAAAAAGATGGAAATGAAGCCTTGATCAAAAAGAAATAGATTTTCAATGGAATTCAAGGAAATTAAATAAAATTAATAGAGATTGGATTAATCAAATGTTAAAAGATATGAAGAGAGGATTTTCATTCAAAAGGGTTGATGATCCCAAGTTCTTTTCTAATCATACTAAACCGATCTTCTTGGAGAGGCTTAGTCAATATATCAACTAATTGCATTTCAGTACAAACAAATTCAAGCATAATATCATTATTTTCTACATGATTTCTAATGAAATAATGTCTAATTTCAATATGTTTACATCTAGAATGCTGAACAGGATTTTTAATTAAGCAGATAGCACTTGTATTATTATATTTTATGGATGTCTTAGTTAGTTTTATTTCAAAATCTTCAAGTTATTGCTTAATCCACAAGATTTGAGCACAACAACTTCCCACTGCAATATACTCAGCCTTGGCTGTGGATAGTGCAATCGAAGTTTGTTTCTTGCTAAACCAAGAGATTAAGTTAACTCCAAGAAATTGGCAAGTTCCACTCATACCATTTCTATCAAGTTTACATCAGCAAAATCAACATCAGAAAATCCAATTAAGTCAATAGAAGAATCTCTAAAATACCATAACCAATATCAATTATACCAGATAAGTATCTAAATATGTGCTTAACAGCCAACAGATGAGACTCTTTAGGATTAGACTGATATCTAGCACACATACATATACTAAACATTATGTCCGGTCTACTAGTAATCAAATATAATAGAGAGCCAATCATTCCTTTATATAATTTTTGATCAATGGATTTATCATGTTCATCTTTATCAAGTTTACAAGAGGGGCTCATAGGGATACCTATTGACTTAGTAGACTCCATCCAAAACTTTTTTAAGATTTCTCTTGTATACTTAGCTTGGTTGATGAAGATTCCATCCTTGGTTTGCTTGATTTGGAGTCCGAGAAAAAAATTGAGTTCTCCCATCATGCTCATTTCGAACTCTCCCTACATAAGCTTGGCAAACTCTTAATAAAGAATCTCATTGGTAGCACCGATATTATATCATCAACATAAATTTGTACTACTAATAAGTCATAATTTTTCTTCTTTAGAAATAAGGTTGTGTCAACATGGCCTCTAGAGAAATTATTTTCATTCAAAAACTTGCTAAGTCTTTCACACCATACTCGTGGTGCTTGCTTTAAATAATAAAGTGCTTTGTGTAGTTTAAAAACATGATCAGGATGTGCATGATTTTCAAAACTAGGTGGTTGTTCAACAAATACTTCTACTGCTATACAACTATTCAAAGAAGCACTTTTAACATCCAATTGAAAAAGTTTGAAGTTCATAAAACAAGCAAATGCTAATAGTAGTCTAATTGCCTCAAGTCTAGCAATATGAGCAAAAGTTTCATCAAAATCAATTCCTTCCTCCTGATTATAGCTTTTGGCAACTAGCCTAGCTTTATTTCTAGTTACAATTTCATTTGCATCCAATTTATTCCTAAATACCCATTTCTGCCAATAATAGAAATGTTAGATGGGTTTTCTGAATTTTCCTCCTGGGGTCTTCAAATCTTCAAGCTGGGTTGGACTTGGGCTATACTTCCATGTCTTCAATCTAGTTGGACTTGGACTTCACTTGTATGATATGGTCTTGAGTCTTCAATATGATTGAATAGGACTCAAAAAATAAAATTAGCTCGACATGAGCTGACTAACACTGGACTGAACTAGCTCAACATGAGCTGACTAGTATAGAACTGAAACTCAAAATACTCAAATAACAACTAAAATGGATTCAGATAGGCTAAGCCCTTATTACAGATGGACTCATAAATTATTGATCAATTCATAGAGGGTTGAAAAGCCTCTATCTTATTATGGTGCCTTTGGTGTCCCCACCATGCATGGGCTTGGGCCTCCTGGAAGCTGGGGTGGCCTGGTAAGAATATTCCATGAAATCAAAGTGGAATCTTGCTTATTTATGGACCTGAGCTTGGTGCTTGGACTTGATCTCTTTGGGCAGGGCATAGATGGATCTCTAGAATCATGGATGCCCTAATTTAGGAATATGCTCTTGCATCTGGACTGGAATCTGGGCATCTGGAGGGTATATGGAAGGAATTAAGATTTCTGAAAGCATCTTGGATCCTAGGTTGTCACACAAAATTCAATAGGCTAATATAATGGCCTCTGACTCTTGGATATGGCCTGATAGAACTCTAAAATAGGGTAACCTTCTCTTTTGTACAAAAATTGGGCTCATACCGGACTCATAACTGATGTACAGGACTCAATATACTGACTAGGTTGAGGGTTGAGATAAATCAACTATCCTCAACTTATTACAGGACTTAATCTTAATTGATTACAAGATTTTCAAAACTTTGTGTTGCCCAGGTGGCTTAGTCCCAAGAGGGGGGTGAAATGGGAATTACAAAATTTTTGCAAGAATATGCACAAGTAATTCCAATTAGTGGTTAGGTGCTGTGTTGATCAGAGAAAGAATGCAAAAGCTAAAAGATAAAACAAACACAACACAAACAAAGTAGATTTATAGTGGTTCGAAGCAACCCAACTCCTACGTCCACTACCCAAGTTCACCACTTAGGATTTTCACTATATCCCCCAAACCGGAATACAGTCGGATTGTTTTACAGGCTCACAATCCCAACCTCTATACTTTGGTTTTTGAAACCGGGCTCACCAAAGAAACCCAAGCTAGGTTTTTACAGGCTCACCTAAAACCTCTACACTTTGGCTTTTAGATAGACTCACCAAAGAAACCTCTACACTCTGGTTTTAAAGGCTCACCAAAGAAACCTATTTGGTTTTTACAACAGGGCTCACCAATAACCCAGATATTCTAAATGATAGAATAAAAAGCAACAATAAAGACAAACTCTATTGTCTGGGTGGTTGCCAATGCAGCTCGAGTGAAGATCCACTGAATGCTCTTTAATGCACTTCAATGGCTTCCTTGCTTTCCTCAAAAGGTGCTTCAAGCTTCTGGTAAGAGTGGTTGTAGGCTTGAAGGCAAACTTTAAAGTTCTAGTGCTCTCTTCTTCACTTCAATAAGTGTTCAATAAATGCTCATTAAATCATTATTCGCTCATTAGTCTCTCCAAAGATGTTCTCATACCTTATTTATAGAGACTTCAACTTCCTTCCCTTGATTTTGAACGTTGTAGACCGTTGGGAGGTGACAGGTTACCGTTGGAGCACTTTTAGTATTCAAAAACTGAGAACTGGAACTAGCCATTGGAGGTGACCTCGTCATTCCAGTCAGCTCGGACAAACTTCGAGTCAGCTCGGATGAAGTTCGGGTCGACTGGGCTGAGTGCCAGTCGGCTAGCTTCCACAGTTGAGAAAATACCTCACTCTGGACGAGTCGGCTGGGCTGAATTCCAGTCGGCTGGAGTCTTAGAGGCTTCTCAGACCATTTTCAATTGAGTTCTGAATGAGTCGGCTAGATCTGATTCCAGTCGGCTCAGATTCTTGAGAATCTCAGAACATTCTCAACCTTGTTCTGGATGAGTCGGCTGGACCTTGGTGCCAGTCGGCTAGATCTGTGTGCCAGAGAACTTCTCTTCAGTGCTAGTGCCAAAGTCGACTGGGTTGTTCTTCCAGTCAGCTCGAAGGTGGTTCTTCAGCCAGATCAACTTCAAATTTCCAGAACACTTGTCCCATGCTTTAAAGTCTTCTTCAAGGACTTTTTACAATAAATTCAAGAAAACTTGAAGCAAGAAAGACTACTAAAAGTAACCCTTGAACTGATTTTAATAGGAATCTTTTTGTAGGGTTCTTCTTTACAAGATTCTAAATATATTACAACTCAACGCAAAACATTAAAGATTATAGGAATTAAAAATGTGTCAATGTAGCTGTCCTACAAAAACTTGTCAATCATTTGAAGAGTTGTTAGATAACTAAACGTATGCTCCAATGTTTTGTTATCATCAAAATCACTTTAGGGGTCAACAATCTCTTCCTTTTTGATGATGACAAAACACTGGGCATGAAAAGAATCTAATCTATTCACAAATATGTAAGCATTTATATTTAAAAATCAACTGTAATCTCAAATGTATATCAGTATGTGCTATACAGTTATGCACAAAATCAAGTTCATAAACTATAAATATCATACATTGATTGCTTGTATGTATCAAGCAGCATTAAGTATCGGCTGATAGATATAATAAATTGAGAGCATCATAGTAATCATTGAAGCATGTAAATTAAACATGTATATCTCCCCCTGTTTATAATATTTCTAGACAATATGAATTTTTTAAGTTTCTCCCCCTTTGACATTCATTCAAACATTTTATCAGAATAATATGCAAGAGATCATTCAAAAATGCCTTAAAAACTCCCCTTGTCTACTTTATTTTAGTATTACTATTGCAATTCATTAAGCTTTTTCTTTCATGTATTCTTTCATGCACTCTATGATTCTCCCCCTTTTTGTCAACAATTCAAAAAGGTTAAACAGGTAAGCTCAGAATTTTAAATAGATTAAGAAAATTTCAAGATTTGTTTGAGATAATTTCACTTTCTCAACTTAGAGAGAGAATTCTATTTAAATAAATAGAGGTGTAAACAATACAAATGCACACATTACACAATAATCAAATCGATGTTCATTTCATTTCTATCAAAAGGAGTTCAGTACATCAACTATTACAAAAGTTTCAAAAAACATCCAAAAAGGTACTGAAACTACAAAGTGTCTAATTAGAATCATCTCTAGGAACATTGACACCTTGCCAAGAAGTGGGTCTAGGTGCTTGACTAGACGAAGCATGTGGAGGAGGAGCCCTAGGATGAACAGAGGTACTAGGTGCCCTAGTGGAAATGGGTGGCAGATCATACAATGGTCTTGTCCTAGCTGTGACTTCCAATGAACTGACAGTGCTATTGAGAGACACCATTTCCATCCAAATTGCTCCAATCTACTGATCCAAGTCCTTGAGGCTAACTGGCACTTTATTTACTTCCTCTTTCATTTCACCTATTTCTTTCTGCATAGATACAAGCTCAGCTACTTAGACATTGGCGAAGGCTTCGGCTGATCCTCGAAGTCTGCCAAGCTCCGATCTTATGATCCCAATGCCTCTAGTATAATCCTCTGCCATACCTCTTGTATCTATAATAGTTCCCACTTTGCCTCTAAGCTCTTTCAATTCAGTATGATATTCATTCAAAGTGGCATCCACAAACTTCAAATTTATTTCAGAACTTGAAGAGATACAATTTAGAATAGGCTGAAGGTCTATCTGAGGTGCTGACCTTGAAGCTTCTATAGCTTCAACCTTTTCTTGTAGACTTGATACATGCTCTTCTAATTTGTCCAATCTGCTATCCACTGACTATTTCAAATCAGTAAATAATGAAGTTATTGTACCTGTCAGTGATTCTATCAAGTTTTTCAATTGTTCTTCAATCTGAACTTGGATAATTGGAGGCTGTGTAGCTGCAGTAGGGTAGTCATGTAAAGGAACATCAGTTGAAGGTAGGTCAAACTCCGGTGCGGTGCTGGCAAATCAAACTCTGCTGCAAGCAAGTCAAACATAGGTGAAGGTGCTCTAGTCTCCTTAGTAACAGCAGCAGGCTAAGGTACAAATGACTCAGGCTCCGGTATAGGTGTAGAAGAAGTTCCAGCTACTTCTACATTTTCTTCCTCTTCCTCTTCTTCATTACTACTAGAGCTGCCAATGGCCCTTACATTTGTGCCTTTCTTTCTCCACACTCCTACTTGGAAATATCCCATTCTCTCAATAGTTTTAGATGTGTAGATATCAGTGTGATGCAATTCTAATCCGTCTTCACCATCTAAATTGACTCTATGGGATTTAAACAACAATGTAAGCATCATTCCATATGGCAGACAGGCTTTAGCTTTTCTTACTGTTTCTTTCATCTGCATGATTATAATGTATGACTAATTGACAGGAGTTCTTTCTAGAATGTGCTCCATGAGACATAGATCATTTTCGCTCACCCAATCGAACCTACCAGTTCATTGTAAGAAAATTCTATAAATGAAGTTGTGAAGTAGTCTCATTTCCAGTGATAGGGTGTTAGCAAAAACAGTGCCAATTCCTCCCACATCCTCTTTGTTCAAAATCATTTTTAGAGTCTTCTCTCTATTGTCAATTACTAAAAACTTCAGTCCCTCAGAAGGTATATCCAATAATTCAAGTAAGGACTCCTCATTGATAATAACCCTCTTCCCTTTGACAGTGGATTCTACATGGTTAGTTCCCAACCTTAAGTTCTCATAAAAACTTCTAACCAAAGAGGGATAGGTCTTCTCATTCAATGAACAAAATTTTCTCCACCCTTGGTCTTCGATTAAATCTCCTATCTTTAATCCAATGCCCTTAATAAACTTAAAATTAATTCGGCGACCGGAGGTTACCGGACACGTAGACATTGAGGGCACTTGGCTAGGAGCGATTGGAGCTTCTTTTGTGGCTTCCTCTGCAATTTCTTCACTGCTTGGCTCTTCTTGCCTTCTCTTGGACCTTCTTTCTTTTTCAACCGAAGGAGCAACCCTAACGGACCGTTTCCCTGTTGCACGTTTGGGTGCCATAGCTAGGAAAGATGGAAGAACAAGAAAATGGAGTCCTTGGAAGGGAGAAGGAAGACTTTGGAGAAGGTCTTGGAGAGGTGCGAACTATTGAAGAAAACAAAATAGGGTTTAAACAGGTCGAAAAAAGGTTTATAGCCCAGGGCAAAACACATCAGTGTGAAGTTCCAGTCAACTCGAGATTGCTCGAGCCAGCTTGGCCAGAGCTCTCCTAAAACCATCAGAAAATCTAGTCGACTTGAAATTGTTCGAGTCAGCTAGGCCAGAACAGGTTCAAAACTCTCAGAAAAATCCAGTCGACTCAGATTAGGATCCAATCGACTCGAACAGAAGGTGTAGAGTTTTGAAAAGTTTGAACAAAATTCAGAAGGATTTTGAATAGAATTTCGAAGGAAATTAAAGCTTAATAAAATAGAATAAATTGAGGAGGTTTTCTAGATAAAATTTCCTTAGAATTGAAGGAATTAGGTTAAAGAATCTAGAAGGGATCACAAAGTCCTAATTCACTTCTAATTAGCTCAAATCTATCTTGATTGAGTGGCTTGGTAAATATGTCAGCTAATTGATCTTCAATAAGCACAAAGTCCAAGCATAATATTACCATTTGATACATGATCTCTAATAAAATGATGTCTAATTTCAATGTTCTTGGTTCTAGAGTGTTGAATTGGATTCTTTGTCAAATTGATAGCACTTGTGTTATCACATTTAATTGGAATTTTAGATTATGATACACCGAAATCTTCTAGTTGTTGTTTAGTCCATCACACTTGAGCACAACAACTACCAGCAGCCACGTACTCAGCCTCAGTTGTGGACAAGGCTACAGAGTTTTGCTTCTTATAGTGCCATGAAATTAAATTCAACCCTAGAAATTGACTTGTACCACTAGTGCTTTTTCTATCTATTTTATAACCAGCATAATCAGCATCAGAGAATCCAATCAAATTCAAGGTAGAATGTTTAGAATACCAAATTCCTAAATTACTTGTTCCTTTCAAATATTTTATTATTCTTTTTACAGCAAGCATATATATCTTTTTCGGTGATGTCTGAAATCTAGCACATACACATACACTGTATAATATGTCAGGTCTACTTGCAGTCAAATATAATAAGGATCCGATCATACCTCTATATAGGTTTTGGTCAACATTGGATCCATTCTCATCTTTGTCCAGTCTACAAGCCGGGCTCAAGGGTGTGCTCATTGTTTTGCTACTCTCCATACCAAACTTTTTGATGTTTTCCTTGATGTATTTGGCTTGGTTGATGAAGATGCCTTCCTTTGTTTGTTTTACTTGAAGTCCAAGGAAGTAGTTCAGCTCGCCCATTAAGCTCATTTCAAATTCTCCGTGTATAAGCATAGCAAATTCTTTACATAGAGATTCGTTAGTTGCACCAAAAATGATGTCATCTACATATATTTGTACAACTAAGATATCATTATTTTTCTTTTTGATTAACAAATTTTATCTACATTTTTTCTTGAAAAATTATTTTTAATTAAGAAAGTGCTAAGTCTATCATACCAGGCTCTAGGTGCTTATTTCAAACCATACAATGCTTTGTTTAATTTGAATACATGGTTTGGAAAACTGTGATTTTCAAAACCTGGTGGTTGTTCCACAAAAACTTGTTCAGAAATAAAACTATTAAGAAATGCACTTTTTACATCCATTTGAAAGAGTTTAAATTTCATGTAGCAAGCAAATACAAGTAATAATCTAAAAGCTTCTAGTCTTGCTACAGGTGCATAAGTTTCATCAAAATCAATACCTTCTTCTTGGTTATATCCCTTAGACACTAATCTAGCTTTGTTCCTTATAATATTCCCTTGTTCATCTAATTTATTCCTATAGACTCATTTAGTTCCTATAATTGGATGGTCTGTAGGTCATCTATAATTGTCCATACCTTATTTCTTTCAAACTGGTTTAATTCTTCATGCATTGCCATCATCCAGTTTGGGTCAGTCTCAGCCTCTTCTAAGCTATGGGGTTCTATTTGTGATACAAAGGCTAGGTAATCATGTGCATCCTTATGTGCAGCCCTAGTCCTAACACCATGTGAAGGATATCCTATTATTAATTCTTTAGGGTGAGATGTAACATACCTCCAGTCCCTTGATAGATCAGTGTGATCTTTACTTACCATTTCTTCTCCACCTTGAGTGTCTTTGTCTTGAATACTCAAGTCATCCATTCCTTTTTGCAATGTACCTGCATCATTATCTATGCACCTTCTTGTCTAGAAGGTATAGGGTTAGTTTCAATAAATACAACATGAATTGACTCTTCAACAGTAAGAGTCCTTTTATTAAAAACCCTATATGCTTTGCTATGTAATGAATAACCTAGGAAAATTGCATCATTAGCTTTAGAATCAAACTTTCCTAAATTATCTTTTCCATTGTTATGCACAAAGCATTTACAACCAAATACATGAAAATAACTAATATTGGGTTTTTTGTCATTCCAAATCTCATTGGGGGTTTTCTTTAAGATAGGATGGATCAAAGCACGGTTCAAAATATAACATGCAGTGTTCATCGCTTCTGCCCAAAAGTACTTTGGAAGATTGCCTTCACACAACATTGTGCGAGCCATTTCTTCCAATGTCCTGTTTTTCCTCTCTACAGCACCATTTTGTTAAAGTGTTCTAGGAGCAGAGAAGTTGTGATCAATGTCAAATTCAGTACAATAATCTTCAAAAAATTGATTTTCAAACTCAGTTCCATGATCACTTCTAATTGAAATCAAAGATAAGTTCTTTTTGTTTGAAATCTTTTTATGAAATTTTCTAAAATCATGAAAAGTTCCATCTTTCTATGCAATAAACAAAACCCATGTAAATCTCAAAAAATCATCAACTATCACAAGAGCATATTTCATCCCTCCTAGGCTTATGGTCCTAGTAGGTCCGAAAAGATCCATGTGAAGTAGTTCAAGAGGTCTTGTTGTAGAAACTATATTCTTTGATTTTAAACTCTCCCTAGTTTGTTTACCCATTTGGCATGCATCACAAACATGATTTTAATCAGCTTTAAACTTAGGCATGCCTCTAATAAGATCTTTTGAAATTAATTTGGAAAATTGTATGCATGCTAACATGACCTAATCGTCTATGCCATAGTAAGCCTAACTCTTTGGTCTTAACATTCATTGCAACCAGACTAGGGCTACTAGACATGGCAAGATCATTAAGATCCACCACATAGATATTTCCGAGTCTATGTCCAATAAATTTATTGCTAGACTCTAAAGAGTTAGTTACTATGCACATAGAAGACTCAAAGACAACCTTGAAGCCTTTTTCACACAATTGACTTATACTTAAAAGATTATGCTTCAATTTGTCTACTAGCAAAACATTTTCAATAAAAGTAAAGGGAGTTATTTTGAACTTACCAATACCGATTATTCTCCCTTTGCCATTGTCTCCAAAGGTGACCATACCTCCTTCTTTCATTTCAAGGGTGATGAATTGGTCCTTGTCACCCGTCATATATCTTGAGCAGCTGCTATCCAAGTACCATCTTTTCTTCAATTTTTGGGCTGCAAGACATTCCTGCAAAATAATCAATGAATTCTTTTAGGTACCCAAGCTACCTTGAATCCTTGCAGGTCACTAGAGGTGGTTCCTTTGGGAATCCAAATCTTTTTTACCTTTTTATGGACATTTCTAAAATTATTGCATTCAAAAGCTTTATGTCCTATTCTTTTACAATCATAGCAAACAACTTTAGAATTTTTGTTGGAAACAGAATTTGAAGTTCTAAAAGTTGATGCACTTAATGCAGATTTTGAACCTTTTGAAATTTATGTATTTTTGCTCAAATTCTTAGGAACATATGATAAAGACTTTGAAGTAGAAATAGTTTTTGGTGTGGCTGAAACATTTTGAGATAAAATATTTTAAACTGGTGTTTTGGATTTCATAAAAGTTGTTGCTGAAATTCCATTTATAAAAGAAGTGTTGAAACCAATTCCAGCTTTATTTCTAGAAATTCGTTGTTCTTTTAAAATTAGCTCAAGCTTATTTGAAGATAAAGTGAGTTTTTCAACCAAAGGCTTAAGTTTTGTAACCTCCTTTTTTAATTCATTGCTTTCAGCAAGTAAATCATTATTTTTCTTTTCATATGAAAGATTTTTATTTTTCAGTTTTCCAAATTTTTCAGTAAAGTCATGCAATTCCTTTTGTAATAAAGTATTCTTTTCTGAAATTTCATCCTTTTGTTTGAGTAAAGAATCATTCATATTTTTCAATGATTTTATCTTTACTCCAACTTTCTTAAATTCAGAAAGTAAATCATGAAAAGCAGAATTTAATTCTTCGAAAGTAAATTCAGTGCAATTGTTAGGGGATGTTACCTTATCTTCGAGACCCATTAAGCAAAGATTAGCAGTCTTGGTGGTCTCTTCTTTTTCAGATGATGTTGAGTCTTCATTGTCGGACCATGTTGCAACCATGGCTTTCTTTTTCTTCTTTTGTCTGAAGGATTTCTTCAACATTGGACAGTCCGGACGTATGTGCCCCGGCTTCTTGCATTCGTAGCACGTGGGGACTACCTCCTTATCTTTCTCTCTATCCTTTTCCTTTTCTTTTCCATAATCCTTCCTATGAAACTTCTGGTTGTACCTTCCTTTCTTTCTTCCCATAAATTTTCTAAATCTCCTCACAACCATAGCGATGTCGTCGTCTTCTAGGTCGTCATTGGAGGAGGTACTTTCATCTTTAGATTATTCATCATCCCTCTTTGAATCGGAAGCAGCTTTGAAGGCTATTGTCTTATTTTTCTTCTACTCATCTTCCGTTCTGTGTTTCATTGTTAGCTCGTGGGTGATGAGTGATCCCAGCAGTTCATCTAGCATCAAAGTGTTGAGATCTTTGGCTTCCTGGATCGCAGTTACCTTGGGATCCCATTTGTCGGGCAAAGAGCGAAGGATTTTTTGAACCAGATCTGCATTAGAGTATACCCTGCCAAGACTCTTTAAACCATTAATAATATCTGTAAATCTAGAGAACATGGCAGATATTGATTCTGAAGGTTCCATTTTGAATAATTCATAATTATGAACTAAAAAATTTATCCTGGAGGTTTTCACTTAGGAAGTTCCCTGATGGGTCACTTCGAGTTTATCCCAAATTTCCTTTGCTGATGAGCAAGTAGAAATTCGGTTGAACTCGTTAGCATCCAAAGCACAACATAGTAGATTCATTGCTTTGGAGTTCAATTCCCCCATCTTCATGTCATGATCATCCCAGTCCTCTTCAGGCATAGGGATGTCCATGCCATCAACTTTAATTATGGGAATGTGTGGCCCTTTCAAGATGACCTTCCGCAATTGAAAATCTATAGCTTGTATGTAAATTTTCATTCGTGCTTTCCAGTATAAATAATTAGTGCCTGTGAATAGAGGAGGTCTATTTGTAGATTGGCCCTCGGCTAAGGCTGTACTCATGGGATGAGCCATCGATCTTAACTCAAGTAATCAGAGACACTGCTCTGATACCAGCTGTTGACTAGGTGGCTTAGTCCCAAGAGGGGGGTGAATTAGGAATTACAAAATTTTTGCAAGTATGTGCACAAGTAATTCCAATTAGTGGTTAGGTGCTGTGTTGATCAGAGAAAGAATGCAGAAGCTAAAAGATAAAACAAACACAACACAAAAAAAGCAGATTTATAGTGGTTCGGAGCAACCCAACTCCTACGTCCACTACCCAAGTTCACCACTCGAGATTTTCACTATATCCTCCAAACCGGAAAACAGTTGGATTGTTTTACAGGCTCACAATCCCAACCTCTACACTTTGGTTTTTGAAGTCTTCTTCAAGGACTTTTTACAATAAATTCAAGAAAACTTAAAGCAAGAAAGACTACTAGAAGTAACCCTTGAACTGATTTTAATAGGAAGCTTTTTGTAGGGTTCTTCTTTACAAGATTCTAAATACATTACAACTCAACGCAAAACATTAAAGATTGTAGGAATTAAAAAATATGTCAATATAGCTGTCCTACAAAAACTTGTCAATCATTTGAAGAGTTGTTAGATAACTAAATATATGCTCCAATGTTTTGTTATCATCAAAATCACTTTAGGGGTCAACATTATTGCTTTAAATTTTTAAAAGACCCTAATGTTTTGTTGGGTGGGCCAGCTCACACCCTCTTAGTTCGTCCGGATGGGGGGTCTGGGCCCACGGGTATGTGGGTGCCACTGGTAAGGTGAGGCTGGTACCATGTCAACGTCCCTTGGATGGTGCTATGGTGCTCATCCCCAGGCGAGAGCCGGCTCGGTGATAGTAAGCTGGATTGGTGCTGCGATGCTCGGAGGGGTGGTCGACTCGTGTGCCCGGGGTTACTGCACTGCCTACTTAACCACTTCTAAACAGGGAGCTTCCTTTTTGATAGTTGGTTGGGGCGTCAATCCTACAGTTGGTATCAGAGCTGTGGTCACAGGTTCGAGTCCCCACATAAGCAGAATTCTCGAGGGGTTTTTTGCTGGGAGGGATTGTTGGGTAGGCCAGCTCACACCCTCTTGGTTTGTCCAGATGGGGGGTCTGGGCCCACGGGTATTTGGGTGCCACTGGTAAGATGAGGCTGGTGCCATGTCAACGTCCCTTGGATGGTGCTGTAGTGCTTGTCCCCAAGCGAGAGCCGGCTCGGTGATAGTACGCTGGGTTGGTGCTGCGATGCTCATTGGGGGGGTCGACTCGTACGCCCGGGTTACTGCACTGCCTACTTAAGAAAGATAAACCGCCATTTCTAAATAGGGAGCTTCCTTTTGGATAGTTGGTTGGGGCGTTGATCCTACACTTTGAAACATGACTAAGTAAATCAAATAGGGCCCAGTAATCTGTGTCTGATTCTGGTGCCCCCACCATCCTGTATAGCATTTATCTAGTTAGGATCCTTTTCAGCATCTTCAAAACATTTTGGCTCTATTTGAGAAACAAAAGCAATATAATCACATTCATTTCTAATTAAAGATTGATTTCTTACCCCTTTAGATGGATCACCTAGGATTAACTCCTTAGGATGTCCATGAGCATACCTCCACTCCTTAGGTAGATCTTGATGCTTTGGTGTGGATTGTATGACTTCTTCTCTTTCATATTTGTCTTGATCTTCTTCACTTTGTTGAGAGGGTTGATCATCCAATGTTAGCTTCTCTAGCTTTTCAGCACCTGTATATGCATCAGATGTATCCTCTTTTCTAGAGAATTTATTAGCAGACTCTTCAAAAACTACATATACAGACTCCTCTATGACTAGAATTCTTTTGTTAAAAATTCTGTATGCCCTGCTTGATATGGAATATCCTAGAAAGATACCTTCATCAGACTTGGCATCAAATTTTTCAAACTTGTCTTTACTATTATTCAAAATGAAACATTGACAACCAAAAACTCAAAATATTTTAAGGTTGGTTTTCTTTGTTTCCAAAGTTCATAAAGTGTTTTCTTTAAAATAGTATGAATTAAAACATGATTCAAGTATAACAAGCAGTATTAATTGCTTCAGCCCAAAAATATGTTGGCAAATCATTTTCACAAAGCATAGTGCATGCCATTTCTTCCAAAGTATGATTTTTTCTTTCTACCATCCCATTATACTGAGGTGTCCTAGGTACAGAAAAATTGTATTCAATACCTTTTTCATTGCAAAAATTTTTGAAATCTTGATTTTCAATTTCAGAACCATGATCACTATGTATGTAAATAACTGAAGTACCTTTTTCATTAGAAACCTTTCGATAAAACTTTATAAATAATGAAAATGATTCATCTTTATGAGCAAGAAAGAAAATCCAAGTAAACCTTGAAAAGTCATCCACTATAACTAATCCATATCTCTTGCCTCCTAGGCTAGATGTCCTAGTTGGTCCAAAAAAATCCATATGGAGTAGTTCTAGTGGCCTACTAGTTGAAACAGAATCTTAGATTTAAAAGATGTTTTTACTTGTTTTCCAAATTGACAAGCTTGACAAATTTTATCTTTTTCAAAACTAAGTTTTGGAAAATCTCTTATTAAATCTTTTTTAAAGAGTTTAAAGAGTAAATACATGCTAGCATGTCCTAGTCTATGATGCCAAAACCAACTAGTCTCATTTATAGTAGAATTCATTGCAACTAGGCATTCTCCATTAGGCAAAGATAGATTGTTCAAATCTACTAGATAAACATTACCATGCCTTTTTTTATTGAATTTTACAACAATTTTATCAGGACTAGCAATCATGCAATAGGATGATTTGAAAACAATTTGAAAACCTTTGTCACAAAATTCGCTAATACTTAAAAGATTATGCTTTAAACCTTCAACTAAAAGTACATTATTAATGCAAGTGAAGGGAAGATGTGAACCTTACCAATACCAATGATTTTTCTTTTACCATTATCATCGAAGGTCATAATTCCTCCATTTATTATATCAAGAGAGGTGAATTGCTTCACATCTCCTGTCATGTGTCTTGAACAACCGCTATCAAGATACCATAGCCTTTTGTTTTCCTTGGTTGCAAGACACACCTATAAAATAAATCAAGTTTTGTTTTTAGGTATCCAAGTCAACTTGGGTCCTTCAGGGTTAGTGTCTAAGTTGGTTCCTTTTGGAACCCAAATCTTTTCAAATTATAGATTTTTCTTAAATTGCATTGAAAAGCTTTATGACCTAGTTTTTTGCATGAAAAATATGTAATGCTTGATTATTGCCAAAAAATGGAGCCTAAGAGGGGGGGTGAATTGGGTTTTTTAAAATTTAAAGCAATAATGTATAGGCCTTGTGGTGTTTGTGAACAATGTGATTGATGCACTGGATTATATGCAGCGGAAAGCAATATTTAGAGTTCAAGTAATAGAGTACAAGAAATAAAAGAGACAATCACACACAAACACAAGATTTATAGTGGTTCAGTGCAAACCTAGAACCTACATCCACTTCCTAAGCCATCCTTGGAAATTTCAATATAATCTCTCCAAGATTACAGCCAACTTGTTTTTCTAAAGGCTCACAAGTCAAAATCTATGTTAGTTTTATCATCTAGGCTCACCAACAAACCTTTACACTTGTTTTGGCTTCGGGCTCACAAGGCAACCCTAGTTGGTTTTATCCCTTTAGCTCACCAATAACCACAACAACCTACTTCCAAGAAACCCTTGAAAGCTAGGTCAAAACATAAGAGAGTTTCAGATATACAATTTAAATAAATAAAATAAACTCTCTTCAAGAGTAGAATGGAAGCTTTGAGGCTCTAATTGATGCTTGTCTTATCTTCTCCTTGGAATATTCTTCAAGCTCTCTTTTTGGAATGATGAAAGGATAGGCTTGTAAGCTTTTTCAGGGAATCTCTTTTTTAATGGCTTTTGAAGTGAAGTTCTTGAGGGAATATTATCTTTTGAGCTTTCAATAGACTTCAATGCTTCAAGAATGAGTTTGGTGAAATTTAAATACTTCAAAAACTTTCAAAAATAATTTGAGACCATTGGAGCTTCAAAACTAGTTGTTGGAAGCTTGAAAAGATGTTTCTGCAACTTAGAAAAATAGATC
The DNA here is from genome assembly GCA_021397845.1 of Areca catechu. Classification (NCBI taxonomy): domain Eukaryota; kingdom Viridiplantae; phylum Streptophyta; class Magnoliopsida; order Arecales; family Arecaceae; genus Areca; species Areca catechu. The sequence goes on along the minus strand of CM038039.1, from coordinate 139,245,369 downwards.
CGTTAGGGCTGTCAGAACCAGAGTGTCGATAATTGGCTATCAGGTGTCGACACTTGACTTCCAAGTGTTGACACTTGAACTTTCAAGTGTCAACACTTGATTCACAGGTGTCAATACTTGACACAAAAACTCTCCTTGGTCAAGTTCTGGATTTTCAAAAAGTCTCAGGCCTTGAGTCAACACTTGGGAACTTAAGTATCGACACTTGAGTTTCAGGTATCGACACTTAAATTCTAGGTGTCGATACTTGGCATGCTAAGAAGATTTTCTGCGTGCCAAATGCTGAAGTGTCGATACTTAGCCTTCCAGGTGTCGACACTTGGTTCTGCAAAATTCAGAATTAAGTGCCAATCAAGCCAAAAACATAAGTATTGTTTATGAAACTTAAATGCAATATAAATAAGCAATAATTGAACTTGTTTAAGCCCTTTTTTCATGAAAAAGACTCCTCAAATCATGAAAGATACTTCATGCCAAAGCGTGCCACGAAACTTTAATTTTGAGAATTTGAGGTGCTTGTTTCCTGAAAACTCATAGCTATAAATAAACATTATTACAAAATATGTATTCAACATTTTGTTATTCATCAAAATCACAAAGTAGAGCCAATAATCTCCCACTTTTTGATAATGACAAAACCTTGAGTATATAAACATTTAAATTCAAATTTTATGATTTGATACTTCACAAATATGATCTCAAGCTCATACAATAACAACTTACATAGTTAAGAGGGATGAATCTCCCCCTTAGAGAAACAATTCATATCAGAACAAGTTGAAGAGCAAGTTGAAGTATAAAATATCAAATTTAAAATTTAAATTAACCAAATAATATCCTATATCTTACTCCCCCTTTTTGTTAATCATTAAATAGAAAAGGGAGTAAGCTCCCCATCAAAAAGTGCAAATAGACAAAAGGTATTAGAGTTGATACAAGATTATCAATTATCAAGAGTAAATAAGTATTAAAGCCAAAAAGTAGATTATCAATTTCAAGATTAAACATAGTGAATTCAAAAGTGTAATCATCAAAGTGAAATTCATATATATATATATATATCAAGTAAAGTTTTCAGTACAAAATTTGCTGACTTAATCAGCAACACTGAAACAGTCAAGATACAACATGAAGCATAAATATAAATAACATACAACATCTGTGAGGCTAGTCCTCATCAAATGGAAGCTAAAGAGTAATCGGGGCACTAATCCTAGTTCTAGGAACTAAGGCTTTAGGAGGTCCCTGGGCTAAGGCCCTACGACTCCTAGTATGGCCAGAAGGTCCTAGTAAGGGTACAACCCTGGAAGATCTAGTGGATGGAGGTGAAAGCATCTCAGATGGAGTAATGAAATATGGAATGAAATCAACTACATCAGCTATAGGAGGAACCACAGGAGTAGTTGGAGGATCGTCTCTGCTGAGCATCTGATATCGACCAGCACAATCAACACTACCATTCGAACTACCATCACTGGAATCATCAGTAACAAAATCAGTATCATCACCAGCATCAGCATCATCACCACCACCAATATCATCATCAGGTCTATCTGGGTGGTCATCATCATCTCCATCAGTAGGTGGGGCAGCAGGAGCTACAAGAGGAAGAAAGGATCTGATCAAGTCCTCAATACGTGCAAATCCTGCCTCCATAGTATGATGTCACTCAGCGTGCTCTGAAGTTGTGTGGGCTCTAAGGCCCTCTATCTCAATCCTCAGCTGAGTCGTCCGCACTCCAAGTCCGACTATCTTGCTCCGCACCTCAGCAAACTGCTGCCTGGAGTGCTCCTCAAAAGATGTCTCTATAGTCAACGGAGGAGGAGCCAAAGGTGCAGTGGTAGGAGTCACAGGCTCGCCCTCTAATGCTGGAGCAACATGAGGAGGTGTACTGACTGGCCCTGATGGCCCGGTCTCTACCTCTCTGATCTCATCCTCCTCGTCTAGCTCATGACCAGACTCTCTCCTAACCCAACACCGTGCAACCAAATGATATCCCATCCAGTGTAGCGACCGCTCGTCATATACATCAGTGTGTAGAATCTCCTTGGGGATCTCCCCCTCCAAAGGAACTCTACAGGCTCGAAACAGACGGGTCAGTGCCATCCCGTATGGTAGACAATGTCTCCTCTGGGTCACCGCATCGTGCATCTGAATCAGCATAAGTGAGGGTAGATCAATCAGTGTCTTCTGGGTCTGACTCATCATCAACATCAACTCCTGCTATGTGATGAAATCAAATCGGCCTGTCTTCGAATGCAAGATCTGTGCAGTGATGTGATGTAGTAGGCGCATCTCTATGGATAGCTGGTTTGCAGTGACCACTGTCACTCCACGAACGTCCTCCCTCTCAAGTATGCACCTAAAAGCTGCCTCCCTGTCCTCTACTGAGAAAGTACTGATACCTCAGTGAGGAATCTCTCAAACTCTACTCAACAGCTCCGCAGACAATGGAATCTGCACTCCCCTGATGGTGGTGCTCCATAAAAATCATCGACAGTCTAGTGCACCATAGAACTCTCTCACCAGATGAGGATAGTATCTCTACTTCATAGTACAGAAAGGTACTAATTCAGCATCTGAGAGTGTATGACATATCTGGAAGTGCAACCGGTCAAAGAACTCCAAATCAATCCATCTGCCCGCTACCATGGCCTTCCCTGCCATCCTCTCTACAGGGGGGAACCTGGAGCTGCAGAACTGCTAGTCTGTCCAACATCGTGCCGGGTCTTCGTCCTCCTTTCAAAACTCTGTCCAGACCTCCTCCTAACTGGTAATCTCTTCCGCGGACCCATTACTAAGCTGAGCAAGAAAGGGGAAGGAAGAGGATAAACATATTGAAGGGGGGACATGTTTTAAGCAAGTTGAGAACTAAAGATTGGCCAAGGGTTAGACTAAAATAGACTAAACAAGCCTAGGTTTTTCGTTAAGAAGGTTACAAGTTTAAGAAAAAGCTAGGTTTTGTTTTGAAAACTGGGATAAAAATCAAATTGATTTACTTCAAAACATGAACTTAAGGGATAAAAAACAATGCCAAGTGAAATAAGTATTTTAATAGTTCAAAAGGAGGGAAAAATCTCAAATGAGTGGTTTTTCAAAATTTTATCCCATCACTAAAACTTTAGTAAACTAAGGCAAAGTGAAGTACCTAAAACAAAATTAAACATATAAAATGTTTAGACAATAAATCCATGAAATTAGGACTAAAAACAAAGGCTATTAGGGTTTTAGGTTAAAAGCATGTAATCTAATAGTAAAACAGTGGAAAGAGGAGTAAAAACGGAATGTGGAACATGAAATCAAGGCTTACACTCCTTCCAAATGAATGAAATCCGAAAAAACTTAACATATAGCCAATAAATTTGAAATTAATTTGAAAACCTTGGGATTTTCAGCCAAATAAAGCAATGTAATAGTAAAAAGATGAAAATCGGATGGTTTAAGTGGGGAGTCGTTCAAAATCTAGGAGGAAATCCAAAAGAAAATCATATAAACAGATTTCCCATAAAATGGAAACCTAGAAACATTCCTAAATGTCGAAAAAACTGATTTAAATGCATTAAAATGGACAAAAAATGGAAGAACTAGGGTTCACGGTTTGAAAAATGAGTGAGAGGGAAGAAGATTACCTTGATTTGGCAGGGCAAAGAGGGAAAACATGGATTTTGGAGGGTTGAGGACACTTGGGGACCATAACGGCTTCAGAGAAAGTGGGGGGAAATGAAATACAAATGCTCGAATTTGCCCTAAAAAGATCTGAGATTTTTGCGAGTGTCGACACTTGGAGTTTCTCAAGTGTCGACACTTGGTCAGGTGTTGACACTTTGCAAAATCCAAGTGTCGACACTTGGCCAAGAAATTCCAAAAAAATCTGAAAGATTTTTAAAAAAATCAAGGTTTAAAGAGCTTTTGGGACTTAATAAAAGTGATTTTTGAGTAAAAATAACTTGGGTAAGATGGAATTTGAGAGAATTTTAAGAGAATGGGTCAATAACACCAAACTCTCTTCTAATTATATAGAATCTCTCTTCACTCAAGGGTTTGGTAAATACATCAGCTAATTGATCATCTGTACACAAATTCAAGTATCACATTAGAGTTTTGTACATGATCTCGTATGAAATGATGTTTTATTTCAATGTGTTTACTTCTTGAATGTTGCACAGGATTCTTAGTTAGATTGATTGCACTAGTATTGTCACATCTTATGGGTGTCTTAATTAGTTTAATGCCAAAATCTTTGAGTTATTGTTTGATCCATAGGATTTGAGAACAACAGCTTCCAGCTGCTATATATTCGGCTTCCATCGTAGATAGAGCAACCGAATTTTGTTTTTTGCTACTCCATGAGATCAAATTTACTCCAAGAAATTGACAAGTTCTACTAGTACTTTTATGATCAAGTTTACACCGAGCAAAGTCAGGATCAGAATAAGCAATCAATTCAAAAGAAGAATCTCTAGAGTACTAAAGACCAATCTCAATTGAGCCAGATAGATATCTAAGTATGCGTTTAACAGTCAAAAGATGAAACTCTTTAGGATTAGACTGATATCTAGCACATATACAAACATTAAACATGATATCTGGCCTATTGGCAATTAGATATAACAATGAACCAATTATGCCACGATATAGTTTTTAGTCAACAGATTTACCTGATTCATCTTTGTCAAGTCTATAAGAGGAGCTCATAGGCGCACCTAATGGCTTGGTGTTCTCCATCCCAAACTTTTTTAGTATTTCTTTTATGTACTTAGCTTGGTTGATGAAGATCCCCTCTTTGGTCTGCTTTATCTGGAGTCCGAGGAAGAAATTAAGTTCTCCCATCATGCTTATCTCGAACTCACCATGCATTAACTTTGCAAACTCTTGACAAAGAGATTCGTTAGTAGCCCCGAATATGATGTCATCTACATATATTTGTGCTACTAAGAGATCATCATTCTTTTTCTTCAAAAATAAAGTTTTGTCAACATTATCTCTAGTAAAATCATTTTTAATCAAGAAAGAACTTAAATGATCATACCAAGCTCTAGGAGCTTGTTTCAAACTATACAAAGTTTTATGAAGTTTGAAAACATGGTTTGGAAATTCATGGTTTTCAAAACCATGAGGTTGTTCAACATAAACTTTTTCTTCGATAAAACCGTTCAAAAAGGCACTTTAACATCCATTTGAAATAATTTAAAATCTATAAAACAAGCAAAATCCAACAATAGCCTAATTGCCTCAAGTCAAGCCACAGGAGCAAAGGTTTCATCAAAATCAATCCCTTCCTCCTGATTGTATCCTTTGACAACTAGTCTAGCTTTATTTCTTGTAATAATTCTATTTTCATCAAGTTTGTTTCTAAAAACCCATTTTGTGCCAATAATTGAAATATTTGAAGGCCTATCTACTAAAGTCTAAACATTGTTTCTTTTAAATTGGTTAAGTTCGTCTTGCATAGCATTAATCCAATTACAATCATTTTAAGCTTTTTCAATAGTTTTACATTTAATCTGAGATACAAATGCTAAGTAATCACAAACATTCCTAAGAGATGATCAAGTACTTACACCTTTAGATGGATCATCAATGATAAGTTCTTTGGGGTGTCCATGAGCATATCTCCATTCTTTGGGTAGAGGATCAACTGTAGATGCGTTTTCATCACCTTGTGCTTGATCTCCTTCATTGTTTTGATCATTTTTTGTTTCTTTGTAGGCTCTTCATTGTTGTTCACTTCTTCAGTTCTTTTGGTACCTATTTCATCACAAAGCATATCTTCTTTTCTAGAAGATTTCTGGTCAGATTCATCAAACACAAGATGTATAGATTCTTCAACAATAAGTGTTCTTCTATTGAAGACCCTGTATGCCTTGCTAGATGTAGAGTAGCCTAAAAGGATAACCTCATCTAACTTGGCATCAAATTTACTTAAATTATCTTTACCATTGTTTAAGATGAAACAACGACATCCAAAAACTCGAAAATATCAAATTGAAGGTTTTCTACCCTTTCAAAGCTCATATGGTGTTTTCTTTAAAATCGGTCGGATTAAAACACAGTTCAAAACATAACAAGCAGTATTTATAGCTTCTGCCTAAAAATATCTAGGTAGGTCATTTTCACAAAGCATGGTGCATGCCATTTCTTTAAGAGTTCTATTTTTTCTTTCTACCATTCCATTTTGTTGAGGTATCCTAGGTGCTGAAAAATTATGATGAATGTCATTTTCAATACAAATTTTGTCAAAATCAGAATTTTCAAATTAGGTTCCATGGTCACTTCTCAAAGATACAATTAAAACACCTTTTTAATTTGAAACTCTTTTATAAAATCTAATGAATTTAGAAAGCGTTTCATCTTTGTGTGCTAAAAACATGACCTATGTAAAACATGAAAAATCATCTACAATAATTAGACCGTACTTCTTACCTCCCAAACTAGATATTCTAGTTTGCCCAAAGAGGTCCATATGAAGCAACTCTAAGGGTCTAGATGTAGAGATTACTCCTTTTTGTTTAAAAGATGATTTGGTTTGTTTTCCAAGCTGGCAAGCACTACAAATCTTATCTTTTTCAAAACTAAGTATTGGTAAATCTTTTATCAAACTCTTTTTGCTAAGTTTTGAAATCAAATACATACTAACATGTCCTAGTCTACGATGCCAAAGCCAACTAGTTTCATTGATCTTAGCTTCCATTGCCACTAGGCATTGACCATTTTGAACAGGAAGATCATTAAGATAAACCATATAAATATTGCCATGCCAATGACCAATGAACTTGATGCCATTGTCATCTAAGCTAGAAAAAATGCACAAAGAAGATTCGAAAACAACTTTGAAATCCTTGTCATAGAATTGATTAATGCTAAGTAAATTATGTTTCAAACCATCAACATACAATACATTATCAATGTAAGTAGAAGGGATGACATAGACTTTACCAATTTCGATAATTTTGCCATTTCCATTATCACCAAATGTCACATTACCACCATTTTGATATTCGAGTGATGAGAACTGCTCCACTTCTCCAGTCATGTGCCTCGAGCAACCGCTGTCGAGGTACCACATTCTTTTCTTATTGGTTGTAAGGCACACCTACAATAAAAATTAGGTAGAGATTTTAGGTACCCAAGTCATCTTGGGTCCTTTTAGGTTAGTGGTAATGGTTCCTTTTGGAACCCAAATTTTTTTAACACTACTCAATTTTCTCTTATTGCACAAGTAAGATTTATGCCCTATAATACCACAAGCATAACAAGTAATGGATGATGATGCAGGCACAAAGAAATTCTTGAAAAATTTTTGTTTCTTTTGAGTTCTAAAATCTAAACTGGCTTTATCAAAAACAGATCTTTGATTATTTAAAAGCATATTTAATATTTCAGAACTATATGTAAATTTATCAACAAAAGGTTTTAACTTTTCAATTTCTTCTTTATATTTCTTGTTTTCATCCAAGATTTCTTTGTTCTATTTTGAAAGGTTTTCATTTGATATAGAAAAGTTTTTCTTTTTCAAAACTTCTTTTTCTTTTTTAAGAACAACAATCTTATCATTTAACCTTTTATTTTGAAGAAGTAGGCAATTATTTTCAGTTGAAAACTTGTCACTAGCTTTGACTAAATCCAAATTTTGCCTTTTTAGTTATTTATGTTTTGATTTTAGTATTTGAAATTCTATAACTAACTCATCAAAAACAACATGCAACTCATCAAATGTAAACTCCTTTTCAGTTTCGGATAATACCTCATCATTGTCAGCCATTAAACAGAAATTTGCTACTTCTTGTTGTTCTTCCTCAGAGCTGGAGTCTTCGCTGTCACTCCAGGTTGCTATCATGGCCTTCTTTCTTAGTCTTCTTCTGCTCTTCTTAAGTAAGGGGCAGTCCATCTTGAAGTGGCCCAGTTTCTTGCATTCAAAAAATGTGGGCTGCTCCTTGTCTTTCTCCTTTTCCTTTTCTTTGCTAGGCTCTCCTTTTAGGGGTTTCTTCTTGAAGTTGTACTTCTTCTTTCTCATGAACCTCCTAAACTTTCTTGCCATGAGAGTCGTCTCATCTTCTTCATCTTCTTCTTCGGACTCATCGCTTGACTCTTCTCTTGCGGTGGATTTGAAAGCGATCACTTTCTTCTTCTTGTCAACATCTACATTCTTTTATCTTAAAAAAAGCTCATAAGTCATCAATGAGCCTAATAGTTGCTCGAGGGATAGAGTGTTGATATCCTTGGCTTCCTCTATGGTCGTCAGCTTGGCATCCCATGAAGCCGGAAGAGACCTGAGAAGTTTATTTACATGTTCACCGTTAGATATAATCTTTCCTAAGCTTCTCATGCCATTCATAATATTTATGAACCTAGTATACATCTCACTAATAGATTCAGTAGGTTCCATCTTGAACATTTCATATGTGTGAATGAGCATGTTAACCTTAGTAGTTTTCACTTGGTGTGTACTCTCATGGATAACCTCAAGTGTGTCCCATATTTCCTTGGTGGAGAGACAGTTAGATATTCTATTGAATTCACTCGGATCAAGGGAGCAAAATAATAGATTCATAGCCTTCGTATTAAGCTCTATTTGCTTAATGTCATTCTCATCCCAATCATCTTCCATTTTTGGAGTGAGAATGCCATTAACCAACATAGTAGGCTGATGAGGACCTTTGATGATTGTCCTTCAAAGATTATAATCAATGGCCTGAATGAATATGCGCATACGAGTTTTCCAATATGTGTAATTCGTACCATTGAACAGTAGGGGATGGTTTGAAGCTTGACCTTCAACAATACCCATTCCTATTAGGGCTGCCATGATCTTTTACTCAAGATCCTTGGACCTACAAGAGAGTATCGGTGCTCTGATACCACTTGTTGCCAAGAAATGGAGCCCAAGAGGGGGGGTGAATTGGGTTTTTAAAAATTTAAAGCAATAATGTGCAGGCTTTGTGGTGTTTGTGAACAATGTGATTGATGCACTGGATTATATGCAGCGGAAAGCAATAATTAGAGTTCAAGTAATAGAGTGCAAGAAATAAAAGAGACAATTACACACAAACACAAGGTTTATAGTAGTTCGGAGCAAACCTAGCACCTACATCCACTCCCCAAGCCATCCTTGAGAAGTCCACTATAATCTCTCCAAGATTACAGCCGACCTGTTTTTCCAAAGGCTTACAAGTCAAAACCTATGTTGGTTTTATCACCTAGGCTCACCAACAAACTTTTACACTTTTTTTGGCTTCGAGCTCACAAGTCAACCCTAGTTGGTTTTGTTCCTTTGGCTCACCAACAACCACAACAACCTACTTTCAAGAAACTCTTGAAAGCTAGGTCAAAACATAAGAGAATTCAGATGTACAATTTAAGTAAACAAAACAAACTCTCTTCAAGAGTAGAATGGAAGCTTTGAGGCTCTAATTAATGCTTGTCTTGTCTTCTCCTTGGAATATTCTTCAAGCTCTCTTTTTCAAATAATGAAAGGATAGGCTTGTAAGCTTTTTCAGGAAATCTCTCTTTTAATGGCTTTTGAAGTGAAGTTTTTGAGAGAATATTGGCTTTTGAGCTTTCAATGGATTTCAATGCTTCAAGAATGAGTTTGGTGAAGCTTAAATACTTGAGAAATTTTCAAAAAATGATTTGAGATCGTTGGAGCTTCAAAACTAGCCGTTGGGAGCTTGAAAAGATGTTTCTGCAATTCAAAAAATAGATCCGTTAGGGCTGTCAGAACTCGAGTGTCGATACTTGGTTGTCAGGTGTCGACACTTGACTTCCAGGTGTCGACACTTGACTTCCAGGTGTCGACACTTGAACTTTCAAGTATCGACACTTGAACTTTCAAGTATCGACACTTGAACTTTCAAGTGTCGACACTTGATTCACAAGTGTCAACACTTGACATAAAAACTCTCCATGGCCAAGTTCTAGATTTTCAAAAAGTTTCAGGCCTTGAGTCGACACTTGAGAACTTAAGTGTTGACACTTGAGTTTTAGGTATCGACACTTGAGTTCTGGGTGTCAACACTTGGCATGCCAAGGAGATTTTCTGCATGCCAAATGCTGAAGTGTCGACACTTAGCCTTCCAGGTGTCGACACTTGGTTCTGCAAAATTCAGAATTAAGTGCCAATCAAGCCAAAATATAAGTATTGTTTATGAAACTTAAATACAATATAAATAAGCAATAATTGAACTTGTTTAAGCCCTTTTTGTATAGAAAAGACTCCTCAAATCATGAAAGATACTTCGTGCCAAAGCGTGCTACGAAACTTTAATTTTGAGAATTTGAGGTGCTTGATTCCTAAAAACTTACAACTAGGAATAACATTAGTATAAAATATGTACTCAACATTTTGTTATTTATCAAAATCACAAGATAGAGCCAACAATCTTTCCCTTTTTGCTGATGACAAAATCTTGAGTATATAAATATTTAAATTCAAATTTTATGATTTGATACCTCATAAATAAGATCTCAAGCTCATACAATTATAACTTACATAGTTAAGAGAGATGAATCTCCCCCTTAGAGAAACAATTCATGTCAGAACAAGTTGAAGAGCAAGTTGAAGTATGAAATATCAAATTTGAAATTTAAATTAACCAAATAATATCCTATATCCTACTCCCCCTTTTTATCAATCATTAAATAGAAAAGAGAGTAAGCTCCCCCTCAAAAAGTACATATAGATAAAAGGTATTAGAGCTGATACAAGATTATTAATTATCAAGAGTAAATAGGTATCAGAGCCAAAAAGTAAAGTATCAATTTCAAGATTAAACATAGTGAATTCAAAAGTGTAATCATCAAAGTGAAATCAATATATATATATATATATATCAAGTAAAGTTTTCACTAACTTCAATTGAAAGAGAATTGTTTTCATGTGAAAAACTATTTGCATGATTTTTTAATTTTCTATTTTCAGATAAAATCAATTTATAATCATGCATCAATTCATCAAATGCATTTTTCAATTCATCAAATGTAAAATCTGTTTCAAAGTCAGAAATTACCTCTTCTTATTATTCCCGTTGTGCCATGAGACATAGATTGGTAACTTCAGTTTGTTCTTCATCTGAGCTGGAGTCCTCGCTGTTACTCTAGATTGCCATTATAGCTTTCTTCCTAAGCTTCTTTCTTGATTTTTTTAGGAGAGGACAGTCAAACTTGTAGTGTCCGGGCTTCTTGCATTTGAAGCATGTTGGTATTTCCTTCTCCTTTTCTTTTTCTTTCTCCTTTTCCTTTTTGTTGTCTTTACTTGTTTGAAACCTTTTCTTGTAAGGGGACTTTCTCCTTTTCATAAATTTTCTGAACTTCCTTGCCAAAAGAGCTTCCTCACTCTCATCCACTTCTTCTTCTTCTGATTCTTCATTTGAAGATTCTTCTTGAATTGCAGATTTGAATGCTATCCCCGTTTTCTTTTTGTCCAAGTCCATAGATTTTTGCTTCAATTTTAGCTCATAAGTCATGAGCGATCCCATTAGTTGCTCCAAGGATAGTTTGTTAACATCTTTAGCTTCTTGTATGGTGGTCACCTTTGGATTCCATGAAGTTGGAAGTGACTTGAGAATTTTGTTGACAAGATCAGCATTAGACATGATTTTTCCTAAACTTCTCATGCCATTGACAATGTTTGTGAATCTAGTATACATGTCAGTGATAGATTCATTTGGTTCCATTCGGAACATCTCATAAGTATGCACTAATATGTTTACTTTAGTATTCTTCACTTGATCAATACCCTCATGGATAACTTCAAGAGTGTCCCATATTTTCTTAGCAGATGTGCATGTAGAAATCCTATTAAACTCACTAGGATCTAATGCACAATAAAGGAGATCATTGCTTTCGCATTAATCTTGGATTGTTTAATATCATTTTCATCCCAATCCTCTTCGAGCTTTGGGATGGAAACACCATTAACAAAAATCGAAGGAATATGTGGTGGACCTTTATCAACGACTTTTCATAAATTATAATCTATTGAATGCATATAAATTCTCATTCTAGTTTTTCAATAAGTATAATTTGTTCCATTAAAATATGGAGCTCTATTCGAGGCTTGTCCCTTAACTACACTAGTACCAAGGGGGTTGCCATAGATCTTTACTCAAGGTAGTTAGACCTATAAACTGAGAACGTGGCTCTGATACCACTTGTTGCCCAATAAGAAACCTAAGAGGGGGGGTGAATTGGATTTCTAAAAATTAATTACAAGTGTGTGAACCAATTCAATAAATAATCTAAGTACAAATAAATGTAAGTGTATTGTGCTCTTAAAGAGTATACAGCAAAAATTTAAAAGCAATAAAAGTAAGAGCAAGAGAGAGAGACAAACAATCACAAACACAATCAAGTATAGTGGTTTGGTGCTTTCCAATGCACCTACATCCACTCTCCAAGGATCACTTGAAAATTTACTATAATCTCCACCAATTATAGCCGATTAGTTTTCTGGGCTCACTAATCAAAACCCGACTTGTTTTCACAAGGCTCACAAGTCAAAATCTCCCTTGGTTTTGCAGGCTGACCAAGATCCTAATGATTCTAAGGCTCACCAACAACCTCCCTTGGTTTTACGAGCTAACCAAGAATCTAATTGATTTTAAGGCTCATCAACAACCTCCTTGGTTTTCAAGGCTAACCAATAACCTTTACAACAAGAATAATGTTTGAAGTAAAGCAATAATAAAAGCTTTCTAAATAAAAGTAGATATTTCGTTGAAGCTTTGAGGAATGGCTTGTCTTCAACTTGATGAAGCCTTAATTAATGCTCAGGAATGTTGATCTTGAATGCTCTTGAAGACTTTGAATGCTTGGAGACTTCTTTTTGCATGAAGGTTATTGCTCTTAATGAATGAGAGTGAATGCTCTTGCTTTTTCTTTTCTATTATTGATCCTCTCTTGTTTAGATTTGATTTCAATCACTTAAATACCTTTCTAAGGCCTCAAAGTTGGTTTATGACCATTAGACATGAAAAACTAACCATTAAGAGCCAAGAGGGTCGAGTTTTGTGTTTGAAAAACTAGCCATTACGATTTTCAGAACTCTAAGTGTCGACACTTCAAGCTGAGTTGACACTTAAGGTCGACACTTACATTCTATGAGTCGACACCTAGTTCAAATTTCTTCATTGAAGCTTTCTGTGATTCTCAGGTGAGTTGACACTTCTTCTGGTAAGTTGACGCTTGAGTCGACACTCGACATCCATGAGTCGACACTTCAGGTAAGTCTTCAATTTCAGCAAATTTTGTATCAAAATTTTCTTAGACGATGAGCCGATCCTTGAGTCAACACCTTGAGTCGACACTTAACAGGCATGAGTCTACACTTTAGCCATGCCATCTGAAATTCTTTCTGCATGCCAACTTGAGTCGATACTTCCACTGTCATGAGTCGATACTTGAGTTGTGAGTCGACACTTGCTAAGATTTCTTCAAAAACCATTGAACCTTTGCTGAAACCAAATTGTGCTGAACTCTTTGGATTATTTCAAGAAATCTCCAAGTGCTCAAGTCCATTTAAAAACTAATCTTTCATTCATGGAGAGGGCTTCTTCATTTCTTTGACAAGCAATCAAAATGATTGGATTGATAAGTATATTTTTCTATAAAAATATACTTGAAAAAAATAGTTAGTACTTAACTTATACTTAAGTATTTTGCTTATCATTAAAATCAATAACGGAGTTAAAAACATGCAGCTCTGATACATTATCAGTAAGTCTCAGTTCTTGATAATCAATACATTTTCAGACTCTGATACTTACATGCTTAGCTCTGATACTTATTGCCAAAAGCTCTATTCTTATTAAAAGTCTTTTTAGCTTTTCCTTTGTTTATACTTAAAGATTTTATCATCATCAAAAAGGAAAAGATTATTGACTCCTGTATTGATTTTAATGATTAACAAAATACTTAAGTATATTTGAATACTAACTATTTGTCAAAGTGTGTTTTATTAAAAAAAGGTACTCATCAAGTTTGTTGATTAATTACTCATCAAAATTGTAGAAGAAGTCTTCTTAGATATGAAATTGTAAAGTTAAATGGACTTAAGTACATAAGAATGACTTGGAAAGACTCAAGTTTGAAGGTTGAAGAAGATTCAGCAGAGTTTCAATTGAATTTCAGAAAGTTTCATCCAAGTATCGACTCATGGAAGTGAAGTGTCGACTCACAGAAGTTTGAGCTATTACATAGAAGATGTTTCAGATGGCATGCTTGAAGTATTGACTCATGGAGCTCAAGTGTCAACTCATGTGTAGACTCAAGGATTGACTCAAGGTCTAAGACAAAAATTATACAAAACATGATAAATTTTAAGACTTCCCTCAAGTGTCGACTCATGGAGGTCAAGTGTTGACTCAAGTGTCGACTCACTAGAAGAAGTATCGACTCACCTGATATTTTCAGAGAGCTACAAAAAAAAAATTTTAACTAAGTATTGACTCATGGAATCCAAGTGTCGATCCAAGTGTTGACTCATGACTTGAAGTGTCGACACTTGAAGTTATGATGAACAGTAATGACTAGTTTTTTAAAATACAAAACTTATCCTTTTCATCCCCAACGACTAGTTTCACCTCTCCAATGGTCATAAACTGCCATGTGAAGCTTGGAAAGGTATTTAAAGTGGATTAAACTTAAGAGGGAACATGAGGATGAGAAGTTAAGTGCATTCACTCCAATATTCATTAAGAGCAACTACTTTCAAGTGAAGTGAAGCCTTCAAGCATTCAAAATACTCAAGAGCATTCAAGTCCAACCTTTCAAGCATTGATTAAGGCTTCAACAACTTGAAGACAAGCATCTTTAAAGGGCTTCAAAGAGATTTTTGCTTTTTATTTGAAAGCTTACTTGTATTTCATACATTCTACTTAAATTTTTTGTTGAGGTTTGTTGGTGAGCCTGTGTGTTAAAACCAACAAAGGTTTTTGGTTAGCCTTGTGAAAACCAAAGAGATTTTTGGTTAGCCTTGTAAAAACCAAGGAGGTTGTTGGTGAGCCTAAGTTATAAAACCAACTGGATTTTTGGTTAGCCCGTAAAACCAAAGGGATTTTGACTTATGTTCCCGGTAAAAACAAGTTGGGTTTTAATTAGTGAGCCCAAAAAACTAATCTGCTGTAATCAAGAGTGATTATAGTGAATTTCCAGGTAGACCTTGGGGAGTGGATGTAGGTGCTTTGGTATGCACCGAACCACTATATATCCTTGTGTTTGTGTTAGTTGCTCTCTCTTTATTTACTCTTGTTTACTTTGCATTTGCTTATCTATTTTTGCTGCATACTCTGGAATAACACACGAGCACTTGCAATTCACTAGGACCTTAATTGTTTTTAATTGGCATATACTTGCAAAAAATTTTAAAATCCAATTCACCCCCCCTCTTGGGTTGATTACTGGGCAACACTTCCTCCAAAGGCCATGGCCAATGCGAGTGCCAGCAACCTCGCGTAACAAATCTAAGTATTGGCATTTTCATAGAGATCATAGACATACCATCGAGGAATGTATCAAGTTGAAGGATGAAATTGATGACTTGATTAAGCATGGATATCTAGGAAAGTATGTTCATAGCCAAGATTGCCCAACAGAGACAGCAGCCACAAGGCAAATCATAGATGGTACGGAACTCCCTAACCAGCGACCTACTGATGGCATGGTCGGCATGTTGCACCATCAGCCACATCATGAAGATGGCAGTTTTCTAAAGAGACCTCGAAGAAATGATGCCATCTGCTTCTTTGATGATGACTTGCAGGGAATCCAAGTACCCAATGATGATCCTATTGTAATCTCTACTATAATAGCAAACTATGATATACGAAGGATTTTGATAGACAATGGAAGCTCAACTGAAGTTTTACTCTACGATGCCTTTCTCAAAATAAATTTGTCTAAAGATAAATTATGGAGAACATCGGCACCCCTGACCAGATTCGGCAGAAATCCTATAGGGGTGGAAGGAGAAGTAACTCTTCCAGTAAGACTCAGGACTGAACCAAAGCAAAAAATGCTTCCGATCATTTTTATGGTTATCCAAACTCCTTTAGCAATGCCATTTTAGGATGACCCATCCTAAATAAATTTCAAGCTATCGTCTCCACTTATCATCTGTTGGTCCAATTCCCTACTCAAAATGGAATCGGTGAAGTAAAGGGAGATCAATAGATGGCATGCTAGTGCCTGATGATTCAAGATCGACCACCAGTCAGCAGAATGACTCCAAAATAGATAGACCCCCGAGATCAGATTGAAGAAGCTGGAGAACCGGTGGAAAGAACCATTCCCATACCTCTCATAGCAGATGTCCGACTAAGGTGGTTTGGATCGGAAGTCTACTTGATGAAGATCAGAAGACAAGACTGACCAACTTTCTGCAAGAAAATGCCAATATCTTCGCATGGTCAGCTACCGATATGTTAGGAGTTTTTCTTGATATAATTACTCATGAACTCAAGGTAGATCCCCAGAGCCAACCAATCTATCAGAAGAAAAGAAACTTTACCTTGGAGAGACAAAAAGTCATTAATGAAGAAGTGCCTAAACTTTTTGATGCTAGGTTTGTCAGGGAGGTTCATTATCCTGATTGGTTAGCTAATGTGGTAATGGTGAAGAAAGCCAATGACAAATGGAGAATTTTCATTAACTACACTAACCTTAATAAAGCCTGCCCCAAGAATAGTTTTCCTTTATCCAAGATTGATCAGCTTGTTGATGCCACTGCAGGGCACAAGCTTTTAAGCTTTATGGATGCCTTCTCCGGGTACAATCAGATATGCATGAATCCTGAAGATAAAGAGAAGACATCCTTTATTATGGACAGAGAACTATATTGTTACAAGGTGATGTCCTTCGGTCTTTTAAGAATGCTGGAGCAACATATCAAAGGTAAGTCAACAAAATCTTTGAAGACCAGATCGGCAAACCTATGGAAGCTTATGTTGATGACATGATCGTAAAAAGCATTCAAGCGGACGATCACATCGAAGATCTCCAAAAAGCCTTTGACATACTTAGAAGATACCAGATGAAGCTTAAGCCCACTAAACGTATTTTTGGGATGACTTCGGAAAAATTCTTAGACTTTATGGTCACTAATCGAGGAATCGAAGTTAATTCAGAGAAAATTCAAGCTATACTTGATAAGAGACATCCTATCAATAAAAAAGAAGTTTAGCAGCTAACTGGATGGATTGCATCACTAAGCTTATTCATATCTTGGTTGGTTGAAAGATGCCTTCCCTTCTTTAAAGCTTTGTATCAATCCAGAGATTTTGAATGGTCTGATAATTACCGACAAGCTTTTGAAGAACTCAAAAGGTACTTGGTTAATCCGACCTTATTATCCAAACCTAAAGAACGAGAAAATTTATATCTATACTTCATGGCATCTGATGAAGCTGTCAACTCAGTGCTAGTCAGGAAAGGATTAGATGGAAGTCATAAACCTATTTATTATACCAGTAAGGTACTCCATGATGCTGAAGTAAGGTACCCGAAGCTTCAAAAACTTGTCTATACTTTGGTGATATCGGCAAAGCATCTTAGACCCTATTTTCAATCTCATCCGATCATTGTGTTGACTGACCAACCCTTGAGGACCATTTTGCAATGCCCTGACACTTCCAATAAAATAGCCAAATGGGTGGTAAAGCTGGGGGAATTTGATATTTTTTATTACCCTCGATCAGCGATGAAAGCTTGGTATTAGCCGATTTTATAGTTGAATGCACCTGGGGTAATAATGAAGAAGAAACACAAATATCTGTTGAAAATACAGAAGATGATTCCACTTGGATTCTTCATGAGGATGGTGCTTCTAATTCCTCTGGTTATGGAGCGGGTCTAATTTTGGCCAGTCCCAACCGAGATATTGTGGAATATGCCCTTCATTTTTCCTTCACAACTTCTAACAATCAAGCAAAATATACAGCTCTTTTAGCAAGACTCAAGATCGCTAAGGAGTTGAATGTTCGAAAGTTAAAGGTGCTATCCGACTCACAATTGGCGGTGAATCGAGTCAAACAAGACTTCGAAGCTTGAGACATGACCCTGGCCAAATACTTGGAGAAAGTTCGAGAGTTAAATGCTCAGTTCGATTCTTTGGACATCAGCCATGTCCCTCGAGCAAAAAATTATGGGATTGATTTGTTATCTCGTCTAGCCACCTTGATGCCCAACTCTATGGGTCAAACTTTTGTCGAATATTTGGAGAACCCTAGTATTTCTGATGGAGAAAGAGAAGAGATACATCAAATCGAACATAGGATGAGTTGGATGGATCCGATAATCAAATACTTGATCGACGAAACTTTACCTGAAAATACTACTGAATCCAAACGACTCCATTGGATGGCTTCCCAAATGTCATATTGGAGGGATCCTTATACAAGAAATCATTCACTCAACCATTGCTAAAATGCTTAGCTCCATCGGACATTGAATACACCCTTAGAGAAGTTCATGAGGGTATATATTGTGATCATTTGGGGGACAGATCTCTTGCTTATAAGAATATACGCCAAGGATACTACTAGCCAACTATTCAGAAGGATGTGATAGATTTTATATGAATGTGTGACCAATGCCAGAGGAATGCTAACATTCAAAGACATCCGTCTAGTCAGTTAACTCAGTTGATTGCTCTTTGGCTGTTCGCTCAATGGAGAATGGATATTCTTGGTCCTTTTCCTCCTACCACAGGATAACAAAAGTTTATTATTATAGCAATCAATTATTTCACTAAATGGGTTGAAGACGAACCTTTAGATCAGATCACTGAAGGCAAAGTTAAAGCTTTCATCAAGAATTCTATAATCTTTTGGTTTGGAATTCCCTATGCCATCATCACCGACAATAGGAGATATTTTGACAATCAAAAGTTTAATGACCTTTATGCTCAATTCCATATCCTTCATAATCTAACTTTTGTCGGACATCCTCAGGCCAACGGTGAAGCTGAAGTAACTAATCGGACTATCCTTCATAGCCTAAAGACCTAACTAAATGAAACTAAAGGACTCTGGGAAGTGAACTTAATTCAGTTCTTTGGGCCTATCGTACAACATCCCAATCTACAATGGGAGAGTCACCGTTCAGCCAACCTATAGGAGCGAGGCTATGCTACCTGTGGAAATAGTTCTTCGATCTCAAAGAACTGACCACTTTGAGGAACCTAGTAACTCAAATCAAAGAAGGATAGATTTAGATCTACTTGAAGGTGCAAGACTCCAAGCATAGCTGAGAATGGCAATCTGCTGACAGAAAGTTGCCCGATATTATAACTCATGAGTCAAAGCTAGAGTTTTCTAACATGGCGATCTTATTTTATGAAAGACAGAAATTTCCCGACCTACAGATCAAGACAAGTTTGCCTCCAATTGGGAGAGTCCTTATCGCATCATTGAAGTAGTACGACCAGGAACGTATCGGATTGAAAGCCTAGATGGCTATCGAATAGCTCGACCTTAGAATGAACAAAATCTTCGAAAGTATTATCAATAAAATGATCTATTCATCCTTCTCACTTTGCTCTTTTGACATTTTGAGGGTTAGCCTAATCTGCTAATCTAGATCCGATAGATAGAGTTGGTCTGATCCACCATCTCATCGATATTTATGAATTGGTATTTTCAATAATCTAAGGGTTTACCTAATCCGCTGATCTAAATTCAACAATTAGAGTTGGTCTGACCACCATCTCATCGGTATTCATGAATCAAAGCTTTTGACAGTCTAAGGCTTTTCCTAATCCGCTAACCTAAATCCAATAATTAGAGCTGGTCTGACCCACCATCTCATCAATATTTATGAATCAGTACATTTGACATTTTGAGGGTTGGCCTGACCCGCTAACCTATATCCAACAAGTAGAGTGGGTCTAACCCACCTTCTCATCGATATACATGTGGAAAGCTAGTTTGGCTGGCTAAATTTTAACGATCTTTGAAAAACACATCTCCTGGGACACAGAATTATCCCGATAAGCATGTACCTAGAAATTTTTGAAGCAATTATACCCAAACATAGTTTTAAAAGAAAAAAAAGATACATCAGGATTGTTTCTTATCATCTAGCCTAGAAATCAGAGTAGAAGTAGAAGCCTCCTTTGTGACTTCTTCGTCAATCAAGGGAGCTGGCATTTCTTCAGCTGGATCTTCCACTCCTTTCTTATTGGCTTCATCATTAAATATGATAATGGCAGAGACATTCAAGTATGAATGGGTCTTCTTGATTTTCTTTGAGCAATCCCGAAAACCAAGGTTATAACCCTCCACCCATGCCTCGTACCTTTCATGGTCGAATGCTTCGACGGTGCTTAAGGCATTCCTATCAGCCAACTCTACTTTTTGTTCGGCTAATTCTACTTTCTCCTCGAGAGAACGAATTCTTTCCTCCAAGTCAGCCTTCTGAGCCACGGCCTCTTAAAGGGTTCGAGGGTTGGCAACGATGGTCTGAATCAAATTTTGTTCTATGATCTCCTGGTGCTCCTTGGCCATTTTCCTTTCAGCCTTAGCCGATTCTAATTGGCTATGAAGATCTTTATTAATCTTTGTAAGTCCACAAACTATCTCTTCCATTAAAAAGGTATCATGGATGAACTATCCAAAAAGATAAGAATGAGATCGGCCTTGACAATACAAGCTGATAAAAAGAAACTCCAAAAACAATTCCTACTCATACATGCAGTATCTTGGAGTAAATGGAGGAAAAAATGTCCTCCAGCCTATGACTTCTGGTAGCCTCATAGTCCTTCTAGAGGATGGTGATTTTCAGCAAAGTTTTAGCCGGTCTTGGATTATCAAGACCAGTATCAGTAGCAAATGTGCTACAACCTTCGAAGCCCTTCTCTTCAATAACTCGAGGTTTTGATTTGGCTTTCGGCTCAAGTAATACTTCAAAAGTTAGAGCATTGCCCTTGTCTATCTGGCTTGGCTCCTTCGATGGTTTTGTGATAGATGGTTCCAATGGGTGTCCGATGATATGCTCCACCAAATAAACATTTGATGGGGACATCAGGATCAACCCTAGTTCACTATGGGTCACTGAATTTTAAGTCCCTTAGTTGTTTTCAAATTTTGTCTTTAAGTCCAATAATCAAGTCCTGTTAGCCCTTTGCAACTTGTAAGTAGGGCTTAAGTCAGTTAAGTCATTTGAATTCTTGTAATTAGAGTTTTGAGTCAAGCTTGGGATTATGTTTAGCTCATTCAAGCTTAGTGGATCAAGTTAGCTCATTGTGAGCCTTTTGTTAATTTTGAGTCCTATAATAGAATTTAATAAAGTTAGACCGACAATTGAGTCCTATAATAAGTTTAGTCAAGAAGTCCATTAAGTCTAGTGAATCCCTTGTCTCAACCTCAAAAGTCCAATTGAGTCCCATAAGTTTGAGTTAGCCCAGTTTCTATAAGAAAAGGATCACCAACCAAGGCTTTCACCAGCCCTCCCAGATCAGAGTAGAGTCCAAGCCCATGGAGCCTCCATACTTGAAGATACCAGACACTCAGGAAATATTCTTCCTTCCAAGTGCCCAAGCCTAGAAGCCCATCAGAAGATGGCGCCCTAAGCCTCCACCATTCAAGTCCACAAACTGGCACCCCTCCCAAGCCCTCTTCATAACTTGGCACCCCAACCCAAGCTCCTTCAAGACATGGCACCCCAGCCCAAGCCCATTCAAGAGTAATGCCCCAGCTAGCCCAAGCTCAGTCCAACAATGTGGCACCCAAGGTCCAAGCCCAAGAAAAGCCTTTTGACCAAGTCCAAGGAGCCCTTTAACCAAGTCCAAGAAGGAGAGAGAAGTCCACATCTAACTGGAAATCAAGTTTTAATTCTATTCAAATTATGTACTCCTAGTCCTAAGTAGCTTTGTAATCCCATCCTAACAAGGAGAGGACCTAGGTGAGCTTATAAATACCTTACCCCTCCACCCTCTTGTTACAATTTTGAATGAATGATTAATTGAATGAATGAATGTATTTTGAGAGGAAATTTAAGTGTTCTTTCTTCTATTTTGCCTTTATTTTTCTGAACTTTGAGCTCCGTGAGGGAGTGTTGCCTTTGCTCTTTGATCATCGAGGGGTGTGAGACCCTGTTTATCAAAACCCTAGCCTTCTTCCACCTTGGACGCCCATAATCAAGCCTCATCTTGGCCACCCCTGCTACCCTCTCTCTTCCTTTCTTCTTCAGAGATTCACCCTTTTTCTTATTGTTTTTCTAACCCTTTTTTGGTGTTTTACAGGTCCCTTGAATTTCATAACATTAGGGTTCCGTTTGCCTAGCTAGCGGATTCGTAGGTATTCAGCTTGACTTTCCAGGCTGCATCCGGGAGCGACGAGTGATCTCTTCATGAAAGTAGTAGCAGTCATTACCAGGTACACACACCATAGCCCTCTAGATCAGATTTTTGCAGAATAGCTAGTCCTACCGGGGTTTCTTAGCCCTAGCAGTCCTGTTTTTATCTCTTTTGAGGGTCTTTTTGCATGCTTGTGGTCTAGAATCTTTATAGGATTATCCTTTCATCTATTTGACCTAAACTTTGGGAATTAAAATCTTAACTTAATGCTAAATACACAAAAATTCCCTTGCATGCTAATTAGTTCCCCATCATTTGGTATCAGAGCTCTTTAGGGCTAATGTTCTACATCCCATAATTCCTGCATATAATCTGTTATTTTAATTGTTTCTACATATAAATAAATTATAAAATTCTGATTCTAATTTTTGTGGATTCCACATAATTGAAAATATTTACCAGAATCTTCCATGATTTATTTCTTCTTGTATAATTTTTGCACACCTATTTTCTGCCCTAGAAAATTTCTGTATCCTGTCATCTACATTAGGGGTCTGAGTTTCAGTCCATTTCATCATCTTAGGTATTTTGTTTTTCAATGAAATTTGCACAGCATACTCTCTGTTCATTCTTGATAATTTTTATAATTTTAATTATTTTTACACAAACAAAAAATTATAAAAAATTCTGCATCCTATAAACCCAAATAGAAATCCTGAGTTTTCTGCACATAGTCTGAAACCCTAGGTGTTGCATCATCATACAAATTTTGTTCTGCATTAAATTTGGTAGGAATCATCTTCATTGATAATTCTCTATCTTGAGATTTTTTAGAATTTTTTTTTGCATAGAAAACTATACCAAATTCTATATCAAAACAAATCCTAATTTCTGATTCTGTGATTTCTGCATACCTAACTGAACCAAACCTAACTCACTTCCAAACCCCACTTCACCCAAGCCAAATTTTGTTTGCTAATTTAACCAACTAAAATTTAATTTTCCACCTCATAAAAAAGTCAAAAAATATTTTTTGTTTTCTGTTGTGTTCTAGATTGCATCAGGTTTATTGTGTGTTCATCATTTGCGTTAAACTCATCTTAAGGGCACTCTCAATATCTCAGATCAAGGCAGGATTTCATCACCTATCCTAGGCCTAAAACAACCACCTTGCATACGTATCCAAACCCTAATTAAAATTAATTAGCAACCTAATTTTCTCTAGTGAGCTTAGGGATACCAACAGGTCGGGTCTAAGTTGTATGGGTAAACTAGTGCATTCAATTCTCCAACTATTACTGAAAACTGGTGTCTTAGACTAGAGGTCTAGAGGCAAACGTCGTAAGTGGACTGGTGGTTTTTAATTAGGACCCTATCATAGGTAGGGGGAGCCTCCCACCACCCCATCTCTTACCTAGCCAGTGGAAGGATTAGTTGTTGAGTTGAGTGTAAGTTGAGTCGACCCATTCCACTTTGGCTCTAGGTCTAGCAAACTGTAGTCAGTGTTAACCTTATGTGCTTGACTGCATCATAACACCTTGACTGATTTAGTGCATGACCACTAGATTAGGAACCCAATATGAACGATCTAAATCCCAACCTAGTTCAACCATGGAATCCAATCTTGAAACCCTCATTAAAGCCTGAATGAATGGCTTGACCAGATGAACCACAAGTTTGACCACTCCACCACCCAATCCCAAAATCAGTTTGCCTAATTGACCACCCAGGTGACCCAAATGAATCATAGATTTGACCAATTAACCCAATCGAATAACCAAGCAACCAATAGGCATGACCCCTTAATCAATAGTTTTGACCAGGTAGGGAACCAATTAAGAGATTTAGAGAAAACCCCTAAAACCCATCCTAGACCTAAACCGGAGTCCAACCCTAGGAAAGCCCAATACCCTGACCCATACTCAGAGCCTAACCCTAGGAGAGCCCCATACCCTGAACCCAAGAGATCCACAACCTATAGATTTGAGCCCAAATTCTATGACACTAGATCCTATGACTCTAGAACCTATGCACCCATATTCTATGAGCCCAATAAACCACAGACCTATAGAGCTGAGCCCTTGTCCTATGAGCCCCAGGAACTCATAATCCCTAGGTATCAACCTAGTACGCTCGGTTTCCCCTAGTCAACCTGAAACCTATAGGATTAGTACCCCTAGAGTTGATCCATGTATTAATCAGGTACCCCTTAGTCGACCTGAGCCCATTAGGACTAGTGCCCCTAACCCAAGATCAGGTCCTAGCCAAGCCGACCCAACCCGAGCCAACCCAGGCCCAGTAACCCACTAATTCCCATAAATGATAGGAGTGAGGATCCTGAAGTTCAAATTAATTGCACTGATATTCAAGATTTAGGGTATCACTAGGTTGAGGAGCTAGAAAAGAATAAGACCAAGTCACCAGAGGTTCAGAGAAGACCCAACATCACGTGCTTTAGATGCTACAAATCGGGATACTATTCTAGCCAATGTCCAACAAAAGCCTAACATATAGGAGAGCTAGAAGATAACGAGTCTGAACCCATTGATGAACATGAAGAAGAGGTGTATGAAGCTGATCCAAGTCTGATCGAGGAATATGAAGAAGATGAATCCATTGAAAAATTAGAGAAAGAAACTCCAGAGTCCACTAAAGAATCTAAAGAAGACACCTATGAATTAAGTCTTGTAGAGGAATGTGAAGAAGAGGAACAAGAGACTGAACCCATTAAGAAATCAAAAGAAAAAGATCCTGAACCCACTAAAGAATTTAGAGAAGAAGTGACAGAGCCAGGATCAAACATAGTTGATAAGAGTGAGGGTTCACCAGAATTGTCCACTGAGGAGGTCCAGGAACCAATCTCTAAGGAACAATCCAAGGAAGTTGATATTATTCTAGAGGACTTTCTTAGAAAGCTTTCCGAAGACTTTCCTGATGACCTTCTACCAGTAATGGATTCCCAGCCCACTCTAGAACTAGTGCCTGTAAACCACTCTAGTGCCAAACATGTGGTTAGGACAAGCACCCAGTTAATTTCTCTTAAGCATAGGAGCCTGTTGAACCATGTCTACCTTAAGGACTTCCATGCTACAATCAATGTCCTACAGTTCTGGAGAGAATACTTACTGCCCTTAGAAAAATTACAGTACCCATACCATAAGACTTTTAGGTTTTATGATTCCCAGAAAATTTTAAGTTTGAAACTTGAAAGATAGATTGAGTTTTGGGTCTACATCTTTAACATAGGAAATGAAGTAAGAATAAAGGATGGGTGCTACATGGTTTTAATTCTGAAAGATCCCTAGGCCTAATCTCACTGTGCACACATGCACAGATCTCTGCACAGCATCTGCATCAAAACATTATCATTCACTTGAACATTGATAATAACATGGCTAATTCTCAAATTTGAGTCAAAGAGTATGCTGAGGGAGATCATGTAGAGATTAGGTCAGACCTGAGTGGTTTCATCTGAGAGCCATTAAGAAGCCACATGCTTGTGAAGCTGGACCCTTACAAGTCATAGTTGACCCTGCTGCCTATGTGTTTATGTTACCACCAGATTTTGGTATTAGCTCGACCTCCAATATCTTGAGCCTAGTTGTGTCTAGGGCACCAGCAATGACACCTAGTGAGATTTTTGGACCTTACCCTATTCTTGAGAGAAAAACCTTACCTGAGTGTCCACTAAATTGCCCTGGAAGAGGAATACAGATTAAGCATGACCTAGATGGCCAAGCTGTTATGACCCAGGATCAAAGATATCCATATCATTTGGTTCGATGGCAAGGCCGACCAGACTCTGAATGTTCATGGATCTCTCAAGAGGACCCACAGCACCATGATCTAACCCTTTTACCTGCACCAGATTGACCCTTACTCGACAGGGTCAAGTTTCTCCCACCCTGGAAGAATTGATGGGGACATCAGGATCAACCCTAGTTCACTATGGGTCCCTGAATTTTTAGTCCCTTAGTCATTTTCAAATTTTGTCTTTGAGTCCAATAATCAAGTCCTGTCAGCCCTATGCATCTTGTAAGTAGGGCTTAAGTTAGTTAAGTCATTTGAAGTCCTGTAATTAGGGTTTTGAGTCAAGCTTTGGATTATGTTTAGCTCATTCGAGCTTAGTGGATCAAGTCAGCTCATTATGAGCCTTTTATCAATTTTGAGTCCTATAATAGAATTTAATAAAGTTAGTTTGATAATTGAGTCCTGTAATAAGTTAAGGTAAGAAATCCATTAAGTCTAGTGAATCCCTTATCTCAACCTCCTAAGTCCAATTGAGTCCTATAAGTTTGAGTTAGCCCAGTTTGTACAAGAGAAGGATCACCAGCTAAGGCATTCAGTAGGCCCTCCCAGATCAGAGTAGAGTCTAAGCCCATGGAGCCTCCACACTTGAAGATACTAGGCACTCAAAAAATATTCTTCCTTCCAGGTGCCCAAGCCAAGAAGCCCATCAGAAGATGGCACCCCAGGCCTCCACCATTCAAGTCCACAAGCTGGCACCCCTCCCACGCCCTCTTCATAACATGGCACCCCAGCCCAAGCTCCTTTAAGACATGGCACCCCAGTCCAAGCCCATTCAAG
Source organism: Areca catechu (assembly GCA_021397845.1). Lineage (NCBI taxonomy): Eukaryota > Viridiplantae > Streptophyta > Magnoliopsida > Arecales > Arecaceae > Areca > Areca catechu. The sequence goes on along the minus strand of CM038039.1, from coordinate 139,218,494 downwards.
AGTAATGCCCCAGCTAGCCCAAGCCCAGTCCAACAATGTGGCGCCCAAGGTCCAAGCCCAAGAAAAGCCTTTTGACCAAGTCCAAGGAGCCCTTTGACCAAGTCCAAGAAGGAGAGAGAAGTCCACATCCAGCTAGGAATCAAGTTTTAATTCTATTCAAATTATGTACTCCTAGTCCTAAGTAGCTTTGTAATCCAATCCTAACAAGGAGAGGACCTAGGTGAGCCTATAAATACCCCACCCCTCCACCCTCTTGTAACAATTTTGAATGAATGATTGATTGAATGAATGATTGATTGAATGAATGAATATATTTTAAGAGAAAATTTGAGTGTTCTTTCTTCTATTTTGCCTTTGCTCTTGTGAACATTGAGCTCCATGAGGGAGTGTTGCCTTTGCTCTTTGTGCATTGAGGGGTGTGAGACCCTGTTTATCAAAACCCTCGCCTTCTTCCACCTTGGATGCCCATAATCAAGCCTCATCTTGGCTACCCTTGCTACCCTATCTCTTCCTTTCTTCTTCAGCGATTCATCCCTTTTTTTATTTTTTTTCTAACCCTCCTTTGGTGTCAAATTTCATGAAGTTAGGGTTTTGTTTGCCTAGCTGTCGGATCAGCGGATGAAAAGTCGGCGGATCCATAGGTATTCAGCTTGACTTTCCAGGTCGCATCCGGGAGCGACGAGTGATCTCTTCATGGAAGCAGCAACAATCATTGTCAAGTACACATACCCTAGCCCTCTAGATCAGGTTATTGCAGAAGAGCTACTCCTATTGAGGTTTCTTAGCCCTGGCGGTCCTATTTTTATCTCTTTTGAGAGTCTTTTTGCATGCTTGTGGTCTAAAATTTTTATAGGATTACCTTTCATCTATTTGACCTAAAATTTAGGAATTAAAATTCTAACTTAACGATGAATCCACAAAAATTTCCTATCATGCTAATTAGTTCTACATCAATATTCCCTTCTTCTGAGGATGATTCTACAATAATGGGGGTATTCTCCCTAACCAAGTTTCCTGAGAAAATCCACAAATGGGTTCGCTTGATACTCCTTCGATCTGATCTCCTTAATGGACTTGCTATTGCCTTCTTCTTGATGGTCATTTGAAGCTTTCCAGCATTCGGTTTCATCTTAACACCAATAAAGGAAAATGATGATCATAGTTCGTTAATGAGTAGAGGAAAAAAACTACAGTAAAGCTCTGCTTGACCAGTGAAGATCTCCAAAAATAAAAAAGGTTCAACCTTAAATGGCAAGACCCTCTTATATAAGGGACACCGACAGTCCTGATTTCTTGCTCAATTTTCAAATGCCCCTATACTCATGTCAAGTGCATTACAACTGATAGAAATTGAAGCAACAACCTTGGCTTGTGAGTGGGTAGTTAGGAGAAATCAAAGGACCACGACCCTTCCAATTCTGGAGGCATGCCACTTTGGTGACTCTGATCGGAACATGATCTTGATTATTCCTTCTCTACTAATGAGAATGTGACATCTGGTAAAGGAAGTACGTCCTAATAATGGCATATCAAAACTGATCAACAAAAATCTAGAGAATATTTTCTTCTCTTTCTTCTTAAAAAAAATGAGAGAAGGGAAAAAGAAAGAAATTGTAAAAGAAAAGAGAAACTAGAAAGAAAAAGATAATCTTGTGAATCTAATCTATCAGATCAATTTATTACATGCCAAAATAGCCTCAAAGGCTAGAGAAGCATGATGTGGCAACATCCGTTGACATGGAGCCTACATAGTTGCCAACCGATAGCCATATGGATGGGGACTACCACCTACACGTGGCCCCCAGGTGGAAGACCGAGGCAAGCCCTCCTGTCGAGGTAGCAACCAACGGGGTCATGCTCATGAGGCGAGCCCTCTATCCTTGTCAACACCCGGTCGGGGTCATGCTCTTGAGGCGAGCCCTCCGTCTGAGGTTGACACCCGGCCAGGGTCGTGCTCATAAGGCGAGCCCTCCTACCAAGGTCAACTCCCAGCTGAGATCGTGCTCATGAGGTGAGCCCTCTGTCTGAGGTCAACACCTGGCTAGGGTCGTGCTCATGCTATCAAGGCAAGTTCTAGGGTGGAGTTCTTCCAAGGACGGACTCACCCCCGCATCAAAAAGGCCAACAAAAATTCAAACCATGGTGGGACGAACCCTGACCAAACCTAGCCATGAATTCAAACTCTATGATGCACCACCTGCAAACTCTGCATGGACTGTGCTCTATCAAGCTTTGAGCCCCGTGATTAGCTGCCACCCTAACAATCATGCAACCAGGGGCGGCAACCTTCGCAACACGAATCTCCCCTAAAAGGAGTATTCTGTCAAGGTCCCAGGGCCATGCATGCTTAGATGGTCCCTCCAGTAATGAAAACATCCTACCATGTCACGAGGCTCAAGGGCACAGTGATTGCCCCTCTTAAGAAAAATGACACCCCCAATGAAAGGATCTCCTCCAAAGGACCAGTCTGAGAGGGAGCGAAGAAGAAGAATTCACGAGCAGCGGCAAGCCCCTCCAAAGAAGACACTACGAGAGGGCACACTAAGAAGGACATCAGGATGAAGCCCCAGATCAAGTCTGGGCCATCACACAAGGCATAAGGTCAGAAAAGAGGAAGGCAAGAGGTAGGCAAGCAAGTAAGGGAGAAAGGGGGATGAGGGAGCTGCTGGGCATGGAGCTAGCCAGAAGATCCTCATAGGCTCACCTATCCCATCTCTATCTTGCTCTCACAATCTCAATCCTACATTTTCTCACCCTCTACATGGAGAGTCCTCCAAAACTCTCCACCATAGAGGTTCTATTCTCCTTGGTCATCCCATTGACTTGATCATTGGAGTATCCCCACCAGAATCCCAGGCCCAGATCTCCTCTTTTTTGCAGGCTGATTGGACCAAAGTGCCAACCCCTGAAGAGGAGGAAGCGCACTTAGTGGGAGGAGGCACCCAATGCAGTGGCGACGTGCTAGAGCTACAGGCCATGACGATCCAAGCAATAATAAATTGGTGCACCAGGTAGGAAGGCAAGAGATGATTTAGGAGCTAAGAGGATCATGGCCAAGGCGAAAGATCTAGGCTCTCCAAATGATGGAACAACAGTAGCCACCTCCCTGGGGGGCAGGCGGGGGACACGAGAGCTCCCCATTGGGGGCCCGACCAAAGAACGAGAAGAGAGGGGTCAAATGATAGCAGAGAGAGGGGCTTATGTTCATGGTCTTTTCAAACACCTGCCACCTTTCACGGCACTATCCAGCTAGACCCAGACGCTAGGCATTTGATGCAGAACAAATAAAGGGATGCGATGCGGAAGTAAATTAAGATTAACTAATTTTTTTGTGGTTTTTATAGGTTTGTAGAAGTTGGCTTCAAATCAAAGAAAAGTTAACCTAACATTGAAAGATACTAATGTGATAATTGAAAGCACAACTTTAAGGAAACTAAATTATCAGAGTAATTCAGAAGCAACGGATCGCTGGGGGTTGAGAAACTCCCAGACCTAGGGTTTCACTCCGAGCTTTCAACAGAACAGAAATAAAGAGAAGGGAAGGGTTATCTAACCAGACAATGATCTTCACAGATTTTGGTGGAAGAACTCTCCCGAGCAGATTGTTGGATCCTCGGAGTCGGATATCTTCGTAATGGATCCTCCAATACTGGGCCTTTGGCGGGTTGGCTTCTCCTGAACTCAAGATCTGGAAGAGAAGAAAGACAATTGATGGAATCAGAGAGTCAAGGAAAAGATTTACCAGGTTGATGAACTTGAAGATCGAAATTGCTGAAAACTGGATTCTCCTGGATGCTGATGTGATTTTCCTTGGAACTTGCTCTGGATCTGAAGTAGCCGGACTGGATCTGGATGAAGGTGGATGGCCTGGACTTGTAGAGAGAGAGAGGTCGTGGGAGATGGATGGATCTAGGGTTTGGTGGATGGAAAATAATGAAAGGTGGCTAGGGTTTTGGAATTTCAAGTGGCTAACCTAGGGTTTTGGATAAAGATGGAGATCTCTCACCTCCTCAAGGCTCCAATGGAACCTGGATTATCCCCTCACGGAGCTCAACACTTAGAATAGTGCGGAAGAAGAGAAACCTAGGTCACTCAACACAAGAGAATAGCAAAAATAATTTTTCTTCATTGATTTTCTAAAGTTACAAAGAGAGGTCTATTATATAGACCTAAAATTTTCTCCTAGCTTGTACAAATTTCCATGTGGGACTAAACTCTTCCAACCCCTAGATTAGGTAGAAAATCCTCTCCCTTGGCCGACCAAGAGTCCAAAAAAAATTGGGACGGCCATAAAGGAATTGTTTTGGAACTTTTATGGCACCTCCTTTGGAGTTGGATTTGGATTTGGAGTCCTCTTCTTCTTAAGGTATTTCTTCTTTTCTTCCACTCCAAGTTAAGCTCTTTGATTTTGATTTGAACTTCAATTAGGAGTAGGTTGGATGTCCTTCTTTGATTTCTTCTCCAAGAGAAGTTTTCTTCCTTCTTTGCTTAGGTAAATTAGGCAGGTGTGGGCGCCTCCTTTAATTTAGCCTCCAATTTGATTTTTTCTTCTTTGGATGTGGGGACCATGACACTGGGATGCCTCTATGGCGCCTCCTGGACTCTGGCGTGTGCTCGGAGTGTGGCTGGGTGTGTGGCTTGGAGTGTGGCCTCCACTTGCTTGAACCTTGAGTTGATTGGAAGAGAAATGTGGCACCATTTTGGACCAAATTGAAACCACATTGGGACTTGCAACGAGTCAACATGACTCAACAAAATTTAAATGGTGATTCAAGAAATAAATAAAATAAATAAACTGGTTGACCAGGTCAACCTTTATTACAAACCCTAATTTCTCGGGCAATGTCAATCAGAGATCCAAATGGAGCTCTGAAGTCTTCTTCTGAGTCTGGTGCCCGCACCAATTCTCCCAGGGTGGGAGGAACTCGACCCTGTCGAGTAAGGCTCAAGTTGGCTCTGGTATCTCTCCAAGAGGTCTGGGTCCAATTCTTGTAATTCTTCTCGGGAGATCCAAGAGTCATCAGAATCTGGCCTTCCTTGCCAGCGGACCAGGTACCTTTGGTATCCTCGATTACGAGTAGAGATAACCTGATCATCCAGGATCTTTTCAATCTGCTCTTTCCTCACAGGCCAGTTTGTTGGTGGACACACAGGGTCGGGATCACTCTCAATGATAGGGTTAGGCTCAAAAGGCTCACTAGGAATCACAGCTGGCTCCCTGTACTCTACTAAGTCTGTAATGTTGAAAGTAGAGCTAATGCCTAGTTCTGGAGGCAACTCGAGCATATAGGCATTGGATCCTACTCTCTTTACCACTCTAAATGGTCCAGCTCCCCTAGCATGTAACTTTCTAACGGTTCCAGGAGGAAACCGTTCAGGCCTTAACCTAATCATCACATAGTCTCCCTCAACAAAAGATTTGACTCGCCTTTGAGTATCAGCCAACTTCTTATAAGTTTCATTACTTAAATTTATTTTGGCATGAATTTCTTTATGCAAGTCTTTTACATGCTGTGCAAAATTCTCAGCAGACTCGAAGACTCGAGTGTGGACAGGTAAAGGGACTAGGTCAAGAGGTGTGTGAGGTTTGTACCCATGTACAATTTCAAATGGACTCTTACCCGTGACCTATTGACCGAGTCATTGTACGCAAATTCTGCCCTTGGTAGGTATAAATCCCAATTTCTGGTGTTTTCACCAACAAGACATCTCAGCAGATTTCCTAGGCTACGGTTCACTACTTCAGTTTGGCCATCAGTTTGGGGATGATAGGCAGTTGAAAACTTAAGTTTTGTCCCTAACTTATGCCAAAGGGTCTTCCAAAAGTAACTGGTGAACCGGACATCCCTATCTGAAACGATTGTCTTAGGTAGGCCATGGAGTCTAACTATCTCATTGAAGAAAAGTGTGGCTACCTTAGACGCATCAAAAGTTTGGGAACAAGGCAAGAAGTGGGCCATTTTAGAGAATCGGTCGACTACGACACAGATAGAATCATGCCTTCTCTGGGTCTTAGGTAAACCTAACACAAAATCCGTACTCACATCTTGCCAAGGACGATCTGGGACAGGGAGTGGGGTATAAAGGCCAGTGTTTTGTTTTCGCTGTTTGGCAACAGCACAGGTTCGACATCTAGCTACAATATTAGCTACATCCCTTTTTAAGCTAGGCCAGAAAAAGTGGTCTTCAATAGCTAGAATGGTCTTGTCTTTTCCAAAATGGCCAGCTAAACCTCCAGCATGGATTTCCCAAATCAAAAATTTCCTAAGAGAAGTTCTAGGGATGCAAAGCCTATTTTTGAAGAACAAAAAACCATCTACAAGGGTATAATCCTGGTGATTACTAGACGGTCCTTGAACTAGATCCTGATACACAGTTGTGAAATCCGGACAAGACTCATATTCCTCTTTGATTTGCTCAAACCCTATGACCTCAGTTCTAACAGAAGTTAATAACAGAGATCGGCGACTAAGGGCATCAGCTACCTTATTCTCAACTCCAGCCTTATGTTTCAGGACAAAAGTATAGGACTGGATATATTCTACCCACTTAGCATGCCTAGGGTTAAGCTTCTTTTGGGAGTTCAGAAATCTAAGAGCCTCATGGTCCGAAAATAGTACAAATTCCTGCGGTAGCAAATAATGTCTCCAGTAACGCAAAGCTTGCACCACCGCATAAAATTTCTTATCATAGGTAGAATACCTAAGCTTAGCATCATTAAGTTTTTCACTAAAGAATGCTATGGGATGATTCTCTTGGCTTAGGACTCCACCTATTCCTACACCTGAAGCATCACAGGCAACCTCAAATACTTTAGAAAAATCGGGTAATCTCAGAATGGGTGCCTGGGTCATTTTATCCTTAAGATCTAGGAAGGCTTTATGGGCTGACTTAGTCCAATGAAATTCTCCCTTCCTAATACAATCAGTGATAGAAGCAGCTAAAGTACTAAACCCCTTGATGAATCGCCTATAGAAGGTAGCCAAGCCATGGAAACTTCTAACTTCATGCACATTGGTTGGCTCTGGCCAGTCTACTATGGACTTAATCTTCTCAGGATCGGCCGCCACGCCGTCAGGGGTTACTACAAAACCAAGAAAGATAACTCTAATAGTCATGAATTCACACTTCTTAAGATTGCCGTAGAGTCTCTCATTCCTCAAAACTTGGCAGACTGCTCTAAGGTGGTCTAGGTGATCTGTTGGGGTCTTACTATAGATCAGGATGTCATCAAAATAGACCACCACAAATTTTCCTATGAAAGCTCTAAGTACCTGGGTCATAATTCTCATGAAAGTACTAGGGGCATTGGACAACCCAAAAGGCATAACAACCCATTCATAAAGACCATCCTTAGTTTTGAAAGCAGTTTTCCATTCATCCCCGGGTCTAATCCTAACCTGATGATAGCCGCTTTTGAGATCAATCTTAGAAAAAACCATTGCACCAGCCATCATATCAAGCATGTCATCTAGTCTAGGGATGGGAAACCTATACTTGATTGTAATTTTATTGATGGCACGACTGTCAACACACATCCTCCTCGTACCATCTTTCTTTGGGGTCAGTAAGGCTGGGACTGCACAAGGGCTAAGACTTTCTCTAATAAACCCCTTCCTCAATAATTCTCCAACCTGCTTTTGCAGTTCTTCATGCTCAGATGGATTCATCCTGTAATGGGGCAAGTTGGGCAAAGTTGCTCCTGGGATTAGATCTATGGCATGCTGGATATCCCTAAGAGGTGGAAGGTGGTCTGGCAAATCCTCGGGAAAGACATCCTCAAATTCTTTTAACACAGGTTTAACTTCTTGAGGAGGCTCTGAGGGTTCCGAAGTTCTAAGCTCCTTAGCAGTCAACATCCAGATGGGTGAACCACTATGAATTTCTTGTTCTAGATCCTTAGCACTGATTAGGTTCACTCCAGTTTTCATCTCCTTAACCTTACCAGCTCCTTTAGTTACCTTGTCCTTAGGGGGAACGGAATGGATCATAATCTTCTTCCCATTGAAACTAAAGACACAGGTATTGGATTTTCCTAAGAGGGTGGCATCATGATCATACAACCAAGGTCTTCCGAGAATTATACTGCTCACCCCCATGGGTAAGACATCGCACCAAATCTTTTTGTGATAAGATTGCATTTGGATTTGGACTTGACATCTAGACTGGATGGGTATGGAGGTAGAATCTACCCAAGAAACCTTATAGGGGTTGGGATGGGGAACTGGGATTAAGCCTAACATCTTGACAGTGCTAGTAGAGATGGCATTTACACAGCTCCCGCTATCTATGATGATCTTACATACCTTATCCCCTAATTTAAGAAAAGTCTGTAGGATGTTAGTCCTACGCCAATCCTCTTGAACTAGATTCTGGGATAGGATGCATCTTACAACTCCTAATTGGTCAGATTCATTGGGTTCCTCCTCTCCTTCATACTCCTCAACCAAATTCATTCCGGCCTCATAAACTTCTTCTTCAAATTCCTCACTGGGCTCGGAATTATCATTCTCTCCCTCTTCTATGTAAAGGGATCTTCGTGGGCACTGGCTAGCAACATGACCTACCTTATGACACTTGAAACAGGCTATGGCAGTACACTGACTAGAAATGTGACCTGGTTTCTGACACTTAAAACAGGTGATATTTGAACTAGGGGTTCTCTGGGTGTCAGGTGCCTTACCTTTGTCCATGGGCCTAGGGGTAGAAGTACCCTGAAAAGGTTTACTAGGGATAACTTGGCTAGGTCCATTCCTTGGGATTGGGGCACTAACCCTCGAAGGTATAGGTCCTCTCTGAAATTTCTCAGTGTTCAGTGCAATCTGGTAGGCTTGGTCTAGATCAGTAACCTCTCTCAGAAATAGTTCTCTCTTGATATCTTCCCTCAGTCCAGCCCTAAATCTAGACAAAGTGACTTCGTGGGCTTCACTCACATCACATCTCATTAGGTATTCATCAAAAGTAGTTATGTAGTCTGAGACAGATCGGTTTCCTTGTTTCAGGTTTTGCCATTGGTCTAACAGGTTTTGCTGGTATGAAATGGGTAGGTATTTATCTCTCAGTTTTTCTTTCATACCCTGCCAAGTGGTTATGGGCTCAACATTCCGTCTCCTAGTGGTTAGCTCAATGTTCCCCCAGTATAACCTAGCTTGACGCACTAATTTCATCTTGGCAAACTTGTATTTCCTCTCCTCAGACATAGCATACCACTCAAAGTATTGATCCATCTCACCCTCCCAATCAGAATACACCTTAGGGTTCAGACTACCATCAAAAGTGGGTGCATCTAATTTGATGTTCCTGATGAACCTATCATCTCTATCTTCAGGCTCTGGGTCAGGCCTTCTATGATTAGGTTCAGGATCTCTATATAAAGGCCTTCTAGGCTCCAGATGTGGGTGAGGCTGAGGCACATTAAAATCGGGGTCAGGAGTCCAATTCCGATGTCTAGGTTCTTCAAGTACTTGGACTCGGTCCCTAAGTTGGTAAGATCCTCATGAATTTGTGCGCTAAACTGGGCCACAGTGTTTGTCATATCCTGATTCATTTTAGCCATACTTTCAGTAAGAGTTCTGATCATGGCCTCTAAATCAGGTTGGGTTTGACCAGGTTGATATGGCACTCCGTTTCTGGTAGACATGATGCAAGCAAACACACAAAATGAGACTAGACTAAATCGACTACTGGATCACTAGACCTAGAGTCCAAACTAGATGCCCAATCAGAGTGGCAAGCTAGCCTGTAGTAACTCAGGACTCAGCCAGGCAGGTGTAAGGGGAGTGTTAGGTCCTTGATTGCCAATCCTAGACACCAATCAGTGATTGGCCAGGTAGGCGGACCAGCACACAAGCCCTTCGAGAATGGATCCTTGAACCACCGTTCTAGACACTGAGTGCTAAGCACACACAGAATAACTCAGCAAACTGACTCAACACTAGCCTAGACCCGACCAATTGGTGTCCCTAGCCCACTAGGGCAAATTAGGTCTAACTGATTTTAAATTAGGTCTAGGTTCGAATGATTGGGTGGTGGTTTTGGGCTAAGGAGAGGTAATCAACTCCTCCCCTTATCTTAGATGCTCAATTGCCCTTAAGTAAATTATGAGATGATCACTCCAAAAAGAATTGAATTGCAGAACACAAAAAATAGAGTTGCTGTATTTTAATGCTCAGAATTTTTACCGAAACCAATAAATCACAGAAAGATTATGGAAAATAGGTTCAATTATACTGGTTTCAACGAAGCAAAAATCATATAATTCGGAGTTTTATGAAGGGAGAAATAATTCAGACAACAGGGTAATTACGGGCTGCAACTAGATTGTCTTCCCCGTTTATAATCCCTGCTACGAAGTTATAACCCAATGGATCCCCTACACGCCCTAGGAACACCCCGTGGAATGGGAGGAGGAGGCTTGTGCCTCGCTTAGTTCCTAGGACCGGACGTCCTGGGGAGTCTACTTCGAGCAGACAAAATAAAAAGAGAACAATCAAAACAAGCAAGCAAGCAAATCAGAAACCCTAGACTGGGCTCTGATACCAAAAATGATGCAGAACAAATAAAGGGATGCGATGCGGAAGTAAATTAAGATTAACTAATTTTTTTGTGGTTTTTATAGGTTTGTAGAAGTTGGCTTCAAATCAAAGAAAAGTTAACCTAACATTGAAAGATACTAATGTGATAATTGAAAGCACAACTTTAAGGAAACTAAATTATCAGAGTAATTCAGAAGCAACGGATCGCTGGGGGTTGAGAAACTCCCAGACCTAGGGTTTCACTCCGAGCTTTCAACAGAACAGAAATAAAGAGAAGGGAAGGGTTATCTAACCAGATAATGATCTTCACAGATTTTGGTGGAAGAACTCTCCCGAGCAGATTGTTGGATCCTCGGAGTCAGATATCTTCGTAATGGATCCTCCAATACTGGGCCTTTGGCGGGTTGGCTTCTCCTGAACTCAAGATCTGGAAGAGAAGAAAGACAATTGATGGAATCAGAGAGTCAAGGAAAAGATTTACCAGGTTGATGAACTTGAAGATCGAAATTGCTGAAAACTGGATTCTCCTGGATGCTGATGTGATTTTCCTTGGAACTTGCTCTGGATCTGAAGTAGCCGGACTGGATCTGGATGAAGGTGGACGGCCTGGACTTGTAGAGAGAGAGAGGCCGTGGGAGATGGATGGATCTAGGGTTTGGTGGATGGAAAATAATGAAAGGTGGCTAGGGTTTTGGAATTTCAAGTGGCTAACCTAGGGTTTTGGATAAAGATGGAGATCTCTCACCTCCTCAAGGCTCCAATGGAACCCGGATTACCCCCTCACGGAGCTCAACACTTAGAATAGTGCGGAAGATGAGAAACCTAGGTCACTCAACACAAGAGAATAGCAAAAATAATTTTTCTTCATTGATTTTCTAAAGTTACAAAGAGAGGTCTATTATATAGACCTAAAATTTTCTCCTAGCTTGTACAAATTCCCATGTGGGACTAAACTCTTCCAACCCCTAGATTAGGTAGAAAATCCTCTCCCTTGGCCGACCAAGAGTCCAAAAAAAAATTGGGACGGCCATAAAGGAATTGTTTTGGAACTTTTATGGCACCTCCTTTGGAGTTGGATTTGGATTTGGAGTCCTCTTCTTCTTAAGGTATTTCTTCTTTTCTTCCACTCCAAGTTAAGCTCTTTGATTTTGATTTGAACTTCAATTAGGAGTAGGTTGGATGTCCTTCTTTGATTTCTTCTCCAAGAGAAGTTTTCTTCCTTCTTTGCTTAGGTAAATTAGGCAGGTGTGGGCGCCTCCTTTAATTTAGCCTCCAATTTGATTTTTTCTTCTTTGGATGTGGGGACCATGACACTGGGATGCCTCTATGGCGCCTCCTGGACTCTGGCGTGTGCTCGGAGTGTGGCTGGGCGTGTGGCTTGGAGTGTGGCCTCCACTTGCTTGAACCTTGAGTTGATTGGAAGAGAAATGTGGCACCATTTTGGACCAAATTGAAACCACATTGGGACTTGCACCGAGTCAACATGACTCAACAAAATTTAAATGGTGATTCAAGAAATAAATAAAATAAATAAATTGGTTGACCAGATCAACCTTTATTACAAACCCTAATTTCTCGGGCAATGTCAATCAGAGATCCAAATGGAGCTCTGAAGTCTTCTTCTGAGTCTGGTGCCCGCACCAGCATTCCCCTACGTGTGGGGCTTCCATCATCTCATGCAAGCCTAATAGGTAACTCCCTTCCCCACTATCTTTGTAATATGAAAACTGTGTTACAGTTCTAAAGGAGAAACCCCTGTATCACCATCAATGACAAGCATCACAACCTCGCTCATAGCCTAAAGATGGTAGCGGGATGCCATCCACCAAGTGACTCACAGCGGGGCATACCAACAAGGCAGGCCCCTCCAGTGGGCCCGTACTCTTCACCGTGCTCATGGCCTAGAGATGTCAATGGGATGCCATCTATCGCGAGACTCACAGCATGGCAAACTGGAAAGCTTGGCTCTCTATGGCCTAGCTCAGCTCCACAGCCTCGCTCACAGCCCAGAGATGGCAGCAGGATGCCATCTACCATGTGACTCATAGTAGGGCAAACTAACAAAGAGGGCCCCTCTAGTAAGCCCACACTCTTTGCCATGCTCACAGCCCGGAGATGGCAGCGGGATGCCATCTACCACGAGACTCAAAGCATGGCAAGCTCATCAGGTGGGCCCCTCCATCAGGCCTGCCCTCATCATCCGTGCTCATAGCCCGGAGGTGGCAGCGAGATGCCATCTATCATGAGACTCACAAAATGGAAAACTCATTAGGTGGGCCCCTCCATCTGGCCCGCCCTCCTCAACCGTGCTCACAGCTCGAAGATGGCAATGGGATGCCATCTACCGTGAAACTCATAGCATGGCAAACTCATCAAGTGGGCCCCTCCATCAGGCCAGCCCTCCTCAGTCATGCTCACAACTCGGAGATGGCAGCGGGATGCCATCTACCACGTGACTCACAACGTGGCAAACTCATCAGGTGGGCCCCTCCATCATGCCCACCCTCCTACTCACAGCCCGGAGATGGCAACGGGATGCCATCTACCACGTGACTCAGCATGGCAAACTCATCAAGCGGGCCCCTCCATCAGGCCCACTCTCCTCAACCGTGCTCATAGCCCGGAGATGGTAGCGGGATGCCATCTACTGTAAGACTCATAACATGGCAAACTCATTAGGCGGGCCCCTCCATCAGTCCCGCCCTCCTTAGCCATGCTCATAGCTCAGAGATGGCAGCGGGATGCCATCCACCATGAGACACAACATGGCAAACTCATCAGGTGGGCCCCTCCATCAGGCCCACCCTCTTTAACCATGCTCATAGCCCGGAGATGGCAGCGGGATGCCATCTATCATGAGATTCATAGTGTGGCAAACTCATCAGGCGAGCCCCTCTATCAGGCCAGCCCTCCTCAACTGTGCTCATAACCCGGAGATGGCAGTGGGATGCCATCTACTGCGAGACTCATAGCATGGCAAACTCATCAAGCGAGCCCCTCCATCGAGCTCACCCTCAGCCATGCTTACAACCCGGAGATGGTAGCAGAATGCCATTTATCATGTGACTCAAAACATGGCAAACTCATCAGGCGGACCCCTCCATCAGGCTCGCCCTCCTCTTAGACCAGAGATGGTAGTGTGATGCCATCTATCGCAAGACTCACAGTGTGGCAAACTCATCAGGTGGGCCACTCCAGCAAGCCCGCCCTCCTCAACCATGCTCATAGCCCAGAGATGGCAACGAGATGCCATCTACCGTGAGACTCACAATATGGCAACTCACTGAGTAGGACCCTCCATCAGGCCCGCCCTACTTAGCCATGCTCACAACCCGGAGATGGCAGCAGGATTTCATCTACCGTGATACTCATAGTGTGGCAAACTTATCAGGCGGGCCCCTTCATCAGGCCTGCCCTCCTTAGCCATGCTCATAGCCTAGAGATGATGGCAGGATGCCATCGACCGTGAGACTCACAGCATTGCAAACTTATCAGCCGGGCCCCTCTATCAGGCTCGTCCTCCTCAGCCATACCCACAGCCCAGAGATGGCAGTGGGATGCCATCTATCACGAGACTCACAGCATGGCAAACTCATCAGGCAGGCCCCTCCATCAAGCTTGCCCTTCTTAACCATGCTCACAGCTCGGATGTGGCAGTGGGATGCTATCTACTGTAAGACTCACAGCATGGTAAACTCATCAGGCGGGCCCCTCCATCAAGCCCGCCCTTCTCAGCCATTCTCACAGCCCGGAGGTGGCAGCGAGATGCCATCTACCGCATGACTCACAGCATTTCAAACTCATAGGTGGGCCCCTCCATCAATCCCGCCCTCCTTAGCCATGCTCATAGCCTAGAGGTGGCAATGGGATGCCATCTACCATGTGACTAACAACACAGCAAAGCCAAGGCGAGCCCTCCTACCGAGGTCAGCTCCCAGGCAGGGTCATTCTCATTAGGCAAGCCATCTGTCTGAGGCAAGCTCCCAATTAGGGTCGTGCTTATGCATCCAAGGCAAGCCCTCCTACCGAGGTCGACTCCCAAGCGAGGTCGTGCTCATTTGGCGAGCCCTCCATCTAAGGCAAGCTCCCAGCCGGGGTCGTGCTCATGCGACCAAGATGAGCCCTCTTACCGAGGATAGCTCCCAAGCAAGATCATGCTCATTGGGCGAGCCCTCCATCTTAGGCAAGCTACCAGTCAGGGTCGTGCTCATGCGGACAAGGTGAACCCTCCTACCGAGGTCAACTCCCAAGTGGGGTCATGCTCATTAGGTGAGCCCTCCATCTAAGGCAAGCTTTCGGTCGAGGTCATGCTCATGCGGTCAAAGTGAGCCATCCTACCGAGGTCAGCTCCTAGGCAGGGTCATGCTCATTGGGTGAGCCCTCCGTCTGAGGAAAGCTCCCAGTCAGGGTCATGCTCATGCGGCCAAGGCGAGCCCTCCTATCAAGGTCAGCTCTTAGGCTAGGTCATGCTCATTGGGCAAGCCCTTCGTCTGAGGCAAGCTTTCAGTCAGGGTCATGCTCATGCTACCAAGGTGAGCCCTTCGCCCGAGGTGGGCTCCTGGTCAGGGTCGCACTTAGACCACCAATGCAAGATTCCCTCTACCCCATGAAGGCCAAGGTTCCAGCCGACGACAAGAGAAGGGATGCCATCTACCACGAGACTCACTATTCGACATTCCAAGCTAGGAAATTCTAGAATCCCTGTGCACTACCCACCGAACTCCCAGTCCAACAGAGGCAAGTCAGGACATTCTAGAGGTCTTGCGACTAGCCAACCGAACTCCCAGCCTAGTGGCGGCAAGCCAGGACATCCCAGGAGTTCCACTTCCTGCTGCTTGAGCTCCAGATTGGCAAACCGGGAAGCAAAAACAAGGTCCATCGACTTAAGAATGGAAGCGGACCCTTCAAAGTCCTCCATGAGCTTCCTTCGAAGTGGTTCGAGAAGCCTAAAAAAAGAAGAAAAAGAAAGAAAGAGAGAAGAAAAAAAGAGGAAGAAAGAATAGCAGCTGTAAAGGAAAGCTTTCATTGCTAAGTCTTCTGTTACATCTTTTGGAGACCCCCGACAGGTCGGGAAGCCTCCTGAAATCCTAAATTACAAAATAAGAAGAAACAAGTCAGGCTTCCCTTGTCGTCCCTCACCCAACCAACGGGCTAGTACTTTGGCTCTAGACTTCACCCTCGAGACTGGGCAGAGAATTCCTGTGAGGCCTAGTTCGTATTGGGCTGGGTGTGCGCTGAAGTCGGCGGCCCCTGCCGACTTCAGTTCAAATTCTATGTAGTTTGGAAGTTTGGATTTTTCGGTGATATTTTCGGATGCCGTCGACGCCGCCGGAGGTGGGGGAGGGGATAAGAGGCTTCCACGATATATTTAGAGACCTCGGGTGTCTTCGTTGATCCCGAATACCTATCCTATCGGTGGACGCCGATGACTCCTCCGCGTGTCTCCGTCTTCGCCGGAGTGCTTCCTCCACCGGTGGTCACTGCGATCGGAGGTCATCTCGTCAGTAAGTTTTCTTCCTCGTCTTTCTTTTCTCTAGAAGGGTATGTTGGGTGGGAGTGTTTCGCCGGGGAGAAGGGGGAATCCAGCCGATTCCTTCTTCTCCGTAGTATTTGTGGAGGTTTTGGCCGGCTACTGTTGGACGCCGCCAGTCTCTTCTCCTCCTTCCGGCGATCCTGTCCGGACGGTCGACCACTGGGATCGCCTCCATTCCATCGTTTGTTTCGGGGGGGGAAGAGGTCAACCGACCTGTTAACAGAGAAAGAGGTCTCTGTTAACAGGGGAGGGGATTTATCCCCTGAGCTTCCCGGCGGACGATCGGACGGCCACTGTCGGACCACCGATCTCCTTCCTTCCCTCCGACGACGATTCCAGTCGGTCGGTCGGGAGAGACGCCATTGTTTCTCATCGGATCTCCTCGTGAACCAGGTCCAGGCATTGTGGCCGGACGTGCAACTGGGATTGGTTGAGCCGGGTTTTGCTGGGCCGGGTCCATTTCTTGGTTGGGCCGGTCCAGTTTAAAATATATATATATATAATAATAATAATAATAAAATAATAATAATAATAATAATAATAACATTATTATTAAAAGAAAGAAAATGAAGGTGGAGGAGGAAAGGAACAGGCTGGGGGTGTTCCACAGAATTTAATTTAATTTAATTTAATTTTATTTTATTTTTAAAATTCTTTTATATATATATTATATATATAGAAATTAATTATGTACTGATTTATGATTCAGGATCATCATTGACTTTGGAAGACCCGGATTAGTGTTGGACTGTTCTAGTGGGTGGATACTCCTCAGTAAGTTATCTTGACCTCTGATATGTATGCCAATATATATATATTTATAACTTAGTAGATATATGTGATATATCTGCATTTGATTATGTTGGATTGCGTGCATCATGCTGGTGTGGGTGCTGTGTTGGCGTGAGTACATTGTGTTGGTGTGGGTACATTATGGGATTGCATAGGATTGCATGCATCATGCTCTGTGTTGGCGTGAGTACATTATGTTGGCGCGGGTATATTATGGGATTGCTTTGGATTGCGTGCATCGTGTTGATGTGGATGCATTGTAATGGTGTTGAGTGGTGCAGTTGGTTGTGAGTGCTCTCTAGTCTGACTATGATCATACGAGAACCTAGTCTCCTTTTGGGCCTCCAGCAGGGCTATTGCTGGCACATGACCGTTGAGCGGTATGTGACATAGGAGCTAGATGTCTTATTTTAGCCATGCGTGGCGGGCACATGCAGAGGATGCATGTTTCTCGTATGATACTCAGAGCTAGTTTTCCTTTTGGGCCTCCAGCAGGGCTATTGCTGGCACATGACTGTTGAGCGGTATGTGACATAGGATCTAGTCTCTTTCGGGGCGAGCCATGGGCCGATCGTGGCTATAGTCTGAGGGACTAGGAGAGTTAAGTAAATGGTTGGCCATCCATAGTCGTGTCTGTGTTGGTTGCATTTGAGTGTTAATACTTGCATCATGTTGTTGGTTATTATTATTATATTGCTGGACATCTTGTTGCATGATGTATTATGCTTGTTGTTATTAGATGCATATTGGTGTATGTATATTGGAGATGTTGATAACTTACTGAGCCTGTGTAGCTCACCCTTATTTTCCTATTTTTTTGTTTCAGATATCGAAGATCATTTGGGCTTTGGGACTGGTCAGTGAGGAGCTAGGTTTTAGGTGTTAATCCCTGAGTTTATATTTTATCTGTATTTTATTTTCTGTTAATCTTTATGGAAAGTTGTTCCTTTCTATTGTTTGGTTGTAGATTTGAAAGTTAGGCCTGGCATGATCTCTAGAAGATATCTAGGATTGTGCGGCCGGTCACGTAGCCAATCCTTGATCTGGATTCGGGGCGTGACAGAGTGGTATCAGAGCCAGGTTTAAAATTTAGATGTCATAGTTAGTGAGAGGGGTAGAATTAGGGTATTGAAAAATATTTGATGATTTGAAAATTTATATCAGAGTGCACGGCGAAAGTGTGGTAGACTAAAGATATTAGATTTAATTTAAGGTGTGTATGATGAAAGAAGAGATGCTCTTATTGGAATTATTGAATTTGGATAGAATGGTACTTGTGAGTATTGAATCATATAAGTTTTGGATTGTGCATCTTTGGGTTTAGAAGACATAAATTTCGAGGGCGAAATTTTTTTTTAGGTGGGGAGAATGTGAGGCCTAGTTCGTATTGGGCTGGGTGTGGGCTGAAGTCGGCGGCCCCTGCCGACTTCAGTTCAAATTCTATGTAGCTTGGAAGTTTGGATTTTCCGGCGATATTTTCGGATGCCGTCGATGCCGCCGGAGGTGGGGGAGGGGATAAGAGGCTTCCACGATATATTTAGAGACCTCGGGTGTCTTCGTTGATCCCGAATACCTATCCTATCGGTGGACGTCGATGACTCCTCCGCGTGTCTCCGTCTTCGCCGGAGTGCTTCCTCCACCGGTGGTCGCTGCGATCGGAGGTCATCTCGTCGGTAAGTTTTCTTCCTCGTCTTTCTTTTCTCTAGAAGGGTATGTTGGGTGGGAGTGTTTCGCCGGGGAGAAGGGGGAATCCAGCCGATTCCTTCTTCTCCGTAGTATTTGTGGAGGTTTTGGCCAGCTACTGTTGGACGCCGCCAGTCTCTTCTCCTCCTTCCGGCGATCCTGTCCGGACGGTCGACCACTGGGATCGCCTCCGTTCCATCGTTCGTTTGGGGGGGGGAAGAGGTCGACCGACCTGTTAACAGAGAAAGAGGTCTCTGTTAACAGGGGAGGGGATTTATCCCCTGAGCTTCCCGGCGGATGATCGGACGGCCACTATCGGACCGCCGATCTCCTTCCTTCCCTCCGGCGACGATTCCGGTCGGTCGGTCGGGAGAGATGCCGTTGTTTCTCATCGAATCTCCTCGTGAACCAGGTCCAGGCACTGTGGCCGGACGTGCAACTGGGATTGGTTGAGCCGAGTTTTGCTGGGCCGGGTCCATTTCTTGGTTGGGCCGGTCCAGTTTAAAATATATATATATATAATAATAATAATAATAATAAAATAATAATAATAATAATAATGTTATTATTATTATTACTATTATTATTATTAAAAGAAAGAAAATGAAGGCGGAGGAGGAAAGGAACAGGCTGGGGGTGTTCCACAGAATTTAATTTAATTTTATTTTATTTTATTTTTAAAATTCTTTTTTATATATTATATATATAGGAATTAATTATGTACTGATTTATGATTCAGGATCATCGTTGACTTTGGAAGACCCGGATTAGTGTTGGACTGTTCTAGTGGGTGGATACTCCTCAGTAAGTTATCTTGACCTCTGATATGTATGCCAATATATATATATTTATAACTTAGTAGATATATGTGATATATATGCATTTGATTGTGTTGGATTGCGTGCATCATGCTGGTGTGGGTGCTGTGTTGGCGTGAGTACATTGTGTTGGTGTGGGTACATTGTGGGATTGCATTTGATTGCGTGCATCATGCTCTGTGTTGGCATGAGTACATTGTGTTGGTGCGTGTATATTATGGGATTGCTTTGGATTGCGTGCATCGTGTTGATGTGGATGCATTGTACTGGTGTTGAGTGGTGCAGTTGGTTGTGAGTGCTCTCTAGTCTGACTATGATCATACGAGAACCTAGTCTCCTTTTGGGCCTCCAGCAGGGCTATTGCTGGCACATGACCGTTGAGCGGTATGTGACATAGGTGCTAGATGTCTTATTTTAGCCATGCATGGCGGGCACATGCAGAGGATGCATGTTTCTCGTATGATACTTAGAGCTAGTTTTTCTTTTGGGCCTCCAGCAGGGCTATTGCTGGCACATGACTGTTGAGCGGTATGTGACACAGGATCTAGTCTCTTTCGGGGCGAGTCATGGGCCGATCGTGGCCATAGTCTGAGGGACTAGGAGAGTTAAGTAAATGGTTGGCCATCCATAGTCGTGTCTGTGTTGGTTGCATTTGAGTGTTAATACTTGCATCATGTTGTTGGTTATTATTATTATATTGCTGGACATCTTGTTGCATGATGTATTATGCTTGTTGTTATTAGATGCATATTGGTGTATGTATATTGGAGATGTTGATAACTTACTGAGCCTGTGTAGCTCACCCTTATTTTCCTATTTTTTTGTTTCAGATATCGAAGATCATTTGGGCTTTGGGACCGGTCAGTGAGGAGCTAGGTTTTAGGTGTTAATCCTTGAGTTTATATTTTATCTGTATTTTATTTTCTGTTAATCTTTATGGAAAGTTGTTCCTTTCTATTGTTTGGTTGTAGATTTGAAAGTTAGGCCTGGCATGATCTCTAGAAGATATCTAGGATTGTGCGGCTGGTCACGTAGCCGATCCTTGATCTGGATTCGGGGCGTGACAGAGTGGTATCAGAGCCAGGTTTAAAATTTAGATGTCATAGTTAGTGAGAGGGGTAGAATTAGGGTATTGAAAAATATTTGATGATTTGAAAATTTATATCAGAGTACGCGGCGGAAGTGTGGTAGACTAAAGATATTAGATTTAATTTAAGGTGTGTATGATGAAAGAAGAGATGCTCTTATTGGAATTATTGAATTTGGATAGAATGGTACTTGTGAGTATTGAATCATATAAGTTTTGGATTGTGCATCTTTGGGTTTAGAAGACTTAAATTTTGAGGGCGAAATTTTTTTTTAGGTGGGGAGAATGTGAGGCCTAGTTCGTATTGGGCTGGGTGTGGGCTGAAGTCGGCGGCCCCTGCCGACTTCAGTTCAAATTCTATGTAGTTTGGAAGTTTGGATTTTCCAGTGATATTTTCGGATGCCGTCGACGCCGCCGGAGGTGGGGGAGGGGATAAGAGGCTTCCACGATATATTTAGAGACCTCGGGTGTCTTCATTGATCCCGAATACCTATCCTTTCGGTGGACGCCGATGACTCCTCCGCGTGTCTCCGTCTTCGCCGGAGTGCTTCCTCCACCGGTGGTCGCTGCGATCGGAGGTCATCTCGTCGGTAAGTTTTCTTCCTCGTCTTTCTTTTCTCTAGAAAGGTATGTTGGGTGGGAGTGTTTCACCGGGGAGAAGGGGGAATCCAGCCGATTCCTTCTTCTCCGTAGTATTTGTGGAGGTTTTGGTCGGCTATTGTTGGACGCTGCCAGTCTCTTCTCCTCCTTCCTGCGATCCTGTCCGGACGGTCGACCACTGGGATCGCCTCCGTTCCATCGTTCGTTTGGGGGGCGGAAGAGGTCGACCGACCTGTTAACAGAGAAAGAGGTCTCTGTTAACAGGGGAGGAGATTTATCCCCTGAGCTTCCCGGCGGATGATCGGACGGCCACTGTCGGACCGCCGATCTCCTTCCTTCCCTCCGGCGACGATTCCGGTCGGTCGGTCGGGAGAGACGCCGTTGTTTCTCATCGGATCTCCTCGTGAACCAGGTCCAGGCACTGTGGCCGGACGTGCAACTGGGATTGGTTGAGTCGGGTTTTGCTGGGCCGGGTCCATTTCTTGGTTGGGCCGGTCCAGTTTAAAATATATATATATATATAATAATAATAATAATAATAAAATAATAATAATAATAATGTTATTATTATTATTACTATTATTATTATTAAAAGAAAGAAAATGAAGGCGGAGGAGGAAAGGAACAGGCTGGGGGTTTTCCACAGAATTTAATTTAATTTAATTTAATTTAATTTTATTTTTAAAATTCTTTTATATATATATTATATATATAGGAATTAATTATGTACTGATTTATGATTCAGGATCATCGTTGACTTTGGAAGACCCGGATTAGTGTTGGACTGTTCTAGTGGGTGGATACTCCTCAGTAAGTTATCTTGACCTCTGATATGTATGCCAATATATATATATTTATAACTTAGTAGATATATGTGATATATCTGCATTTGATTGTGTTGGATTGCGTGCATCATGCTGGTGTGGGTGCTGTGTTGGCGTGAGTACATTGTGTTGGTGTGGGTACATTGTGGGATTGCATTTGATTGCGTGCATCATGCTCTGTGTTGGCATGAGTACATTGTGTTGGTGCGGGTATATTGTGGGATTGCTTTGGATTGCATGCGTCGTGTTGATGTGGATGCATTGTACTGGTGTTGCGTGGTGCAGTTGGTTGTGAGTGCTCTCTAGTCTGACTATGATCATACGAGAACCTAGTCTCCTTTTGGGCCTCCAGCAGGGCTTTTGCTGGCACATGACCGTTGAGCGGTATGTGACACAGGAGCTAGATGTCTTATTTTAGCCATGCGTGGCGGGCACATGCAGAGGATGCATGTTTCTCGTATGATACTCAGAGCTAGTTTTCCTTTTGGGCCTCCAGCAGGGCTATTGCTGGCACATGACTGTTGAGCGGTATGTGACACAGGATCTAGTCTCTTTCGGGGCGAGCCATGGGCCAATCATGGCCATAGTATGAGGGACTAGGAGAGTTAAGTAAATGGTTGGCCATCCATAGTCGTGTCTGTGTTGGTTGCATTTGAGTGTTAATACTTGCATCATGTTATTGGTTATTATTATTATATTGCTGGACATCTTGTTGCATGATGTATTATGCTTGTTGTTATTAGATGCATATTGGTGTATGTATATTAGAGATGTTGATAACTTACTGAGCATGTGTAGCTCACCCTTATTTTCCTATTTTTTTGTTTCAGATATCGAAGATCATTTGGGCTTTGGGACCGGTCCGTGAGGAGCTAGGTTTGAGGTGTTAATCCCTGAGTTTATATTTTATCTGTATTTTGTTTTCTGTTAATCTTTATGGAAAGTTGTTCCTTTCTATTGTTTGGTTGTAGATTTGAAAGTTAGGCCTGGCATGATCTCTAGAAGATATCTAGGATTGTGCGGCCGGTCACGTAGCCGATCCTTGATCTGGATTCGGGGTGTGACAATTCCAATCCCTTCTATCCTAGGAGGCGGGTGCCCTTCCTCAAGCGAACCTACTAGGAAGGAGAACAACAATTTATCCACCTCTACCGCACCATCCTCCATGGAGTTCACTGACCTTGTGATTCCAAGGGTAGCTATAGCAGCTTGGTGGGGACACCTGAGGCACCAGAATAAGACAGAGGCTTTTTCAACCCTCTGTAAATTGATCAATAATTTATGAGTCCATCTGTAATAAGGGCTTAGCTCATCTGAGTCCATTTTAGTTGTTATTTGAGTATTTTTAGTTGTTATTTCAGTTCTGTACTAGTCAGCTCATGTTGTGCTAGTTCAGTCCAATGCTAGTCAGCTCATGTTGAGCTAATTTTATTTTTTTGAGTCATGTCCAAGCATACTGAAGACTCAAGACTATATCATACAAGTGAAGACCAAGTCCAACTAGATTGAAGACATAGAAGTATAGCACAAGTCCAACCCAGCTTGAAGATTTGAAGACCCCAGGAGGAAAATTCAGAAAACCCTGATTTCTTGCAGATGCCCTCCAGATGCCCAGATTCCCTTCCAGATGCCAAAGTATATTCATAGATAAGGGCATCCATGATTCCAGAGGTCCATCTGCATCCTAGCCCAAAGAAATCAAGCCCAGGTGCCAAGCCCAAGACCCTAAGAAGCAAGATACCAGGGAATATTCCTGCTACCTGGCTACCAGGCCACCCCAACTTCCAGAGGCCCAAACCCATGCACCCGAGCCCCTTTGGGCCGGCCTTTTGCTGCTCCTAGAAGCCCAACACGCCCCTCTAGGCGTCCTTGGAGTCTTGACCAAGTCAAGAAATTTTTTAGGGATTTTTCTACCTAATATTTCCTTATTTTCTAGCTAGGGTTTGAGAGGGAAAAGGATTCTTATATAAAGACTTATGTACCCTTACTTGGAGCCCAAGGTTAAGGGTCTATTTAAGGGACCCTAGCCTCTTGTATGAGGAGAATTTTTTATGAATGAAAACCTTGAGTTCTTCTATTGAGTGGTGTGATACCCTGCTATGTGCATAAAGGGGTTTGTGAGACTTCTTCTTCCTGGTGTTTGCAATCATCTTCCTGCTGCCAACAAACCCTCCAGATCCCTGGATGCCCACTCCAAAAGAAACCTTCCCTTGCTGTTTTTAATTTATTTTCTTGTTCCTTTGTGAGCTTTCTAACCCCTGACAGGTCGTTTGCAGGTCCCTGAGTTCCTACGAATCCAACGACTCCAGCCAAGCCTCAATCGGATCACCGAGCAGAAAGCCGGGTATCCGCGGGACTTTGGCTCGGTTTTCCAGGCCGCATCCATCGAGGAACGAGAGACCCCTTCATTGCGATCTTCACAGACATTGTCAGGTACACCCCTCTACCTCCAGTAGTTTTATTATAGGAGAACTTGCCCTAACCGAGGCTTCTCAGCCCCGGCGGTCCTTCTTTGCTACTTTTCTAGGTCCTAATCTGCATGCTGATCTTCAAAAATTCATACAAAATTACCTACAAATAATTTTGATCTGAAATTTGGGAATTAATAACCTAACTAAACATGTAAAACATACAAAAACAATTGCATGCATATTAGTCCCCCATCATTTGGTATCAGAGCTTAGATTAGGGCTTGTTTTCTGCAATTTTTTAGTCCGTATATACTTTGTTTATTAAATTATTTCTCCCTGTTAAAGACTCCAAAAATTCTTAAATTTATTTTTGTGGATTCATAATAATTCAAAGTAATTTTCTTAATTTTTTCATATTTTATTATGGCCTTTGAATTTTTTTCAAGCCGAAATACAGCCTGCAAAGTTTCGGCTCTATTTTTTTTCAGCAAGACAAGTTTGGAAGTTTTAGGGTTTTATTTAGAACTTTTTAATATCTTTTTATTTTAGTATATTTCCTGCATATTAGGCCATAATTTGCAAGTTTTTTTCTATTTAAGAAAATACCAAAAAATAATAATAATAAAATTACATATTCTCCAAAAAAATACCAAAAACATCTAACCCTAATTTGCATCATTTGCCTGCCATCATTGCATAATCTACTTTTAAGGGCACTCTTGCTATGTCAGATGGGGGGAGGATTTGATCACCTCTCCTTAGCCCAAAACCACATCTCTTGCATTCGGTCCCAAGCCTTAACCTAAAATTAACTAGACTTAATTTGCCCTAGTGGGCTAGGGACACCAACTGGTCGGGTCCGGGCTAGTGTTAGATCACTGTGTCAAGTTAACCTGTGTGTGCCTTGTGCTCAGTGTCTAGAACGGTGGTTTAGGGATTCAATCCCGATGGGCTTGTGTGCTGGTCCGCCTACCTGGCCAATCTCTGATTGGTGTCTAGGATTGGCAATCAGGGACCTAACACTCCCCTTACACCTGCCTGGCTAAGTACAGGGTTACTATAGGCTAGTTTGCCACCCTGATTGAGCATCTAGTTTGGACTTTAGGTCTAGTCAGCTATGGTCGGTCTGATCGAGTCTTGCATGAGCACTAGATCAGGAGTTTCATATCACCCACCGCCTTCATAAATGTCTGAATCCATGGAAAATTTACAAGCCCAAATAAAAGCCCTAGCTGATCAAATGGCCCAGATAACTACCCAGATGACCCAGTTAACTCAGTCTCGTATTCAAACCAATGATAGAATTGACCATCTTGCCAATAGGTTTGATCAGTTAAAAGTCCGGGTAGGGACCCCAAGAAAAACCCATGGGTCACAGTCTGAGCCAGATCCTGATTCCCCTCAACCTAGGAGGACCCCAAACCCTGATCTATACCATGAGGTCGAACCTAGGAGAGCCCCTTATCCTGACCCGTACTACAATCCTCAACCTAGGAGGACCCCAAACCCTGATCCATACCTTGAGGCTAAACCTAGGAGAGCCCATCGTCATGACCCAATCCCTAGAGTTAGTCCTAGAAGACCCAATCAGGATTTTATAGACCATGAAGATAGATCCTATTTACCCTCTCCCTATAAGCCTAGTATACCTACAACCTATAGATCTTATGACTCCAAATCCTATGAACCTAGAACCTATGAATCCATAACCTATGAACCTAGATCCTATGACTCTAGATCCCATGATCATAGATCCTATGCACCAACACCCTATAAGCCTAGTAGGCCCAACACCCAATATTCTGACCCATATAGGGAGTCCAACCCTAGGAGAACCCAATATTCTGACCCATATAGGGAGTCCAACCCTAGGAGAACCTAGTATTCTGACCCATATAGGGAGTCCAACCCTATGAGGACCCAATATCTTGACCCATATAGAGAGCCCAACCTTAGAAGGACCCCATACCATGATCCATCCTTAGAACCTGACCATAAGGCTAACCCAAAATCCTATGACCCGAGATCCTATAATCCCATGACCCATAGATCTGCACCCTTGTCCTATGAGCCCAGAGAACCCATAACCCCTAAGTATCAGCCTAGTCATGCTTCCCCTAGTCAACTTGAACCCCATAGGATTAGTATCCCTAAATATGAACCCATAAGTGAGCCACTACCCCTTATACAACCTGAACCTACAAGGAGTAGTACCCATAATCAGAGACCAGAACCTAACCAACTTCCTGCTAGCCGACCTTCTCCAACCATTCCTGAGATTCACAAGGCTTACATTAACGCGGAAGTGTATGAAGCTGATGTGAGCCTAGTGGATGAGTATAAAGGAGAAGAGGAGACACCTTTAGATGACCTAGAATTAGCTGACCCAATAGATACCCAGGTAAAAGCCAACCTAGAGGTAGTTGACCTTGACCACATCCAACCTAAAGCTATAGTGGAAGAACAAATAGATGAAGAGAACCTGGGTACTGCTACTAGAGCCTTACCTGAGGAAACCCTAGAGGAGAGCCAAATTATAGAGTCTTGTCCTAAAATACAAGAACCTGAAGATTTTATTAAGGACCTGATCTCTTTGAATCTATACCTTCAAGATGAGCCTCCTCCTATAGTTCCCATTAAGGACCTCTTCCTTGAGATAAATAACCCATCCTTCCATTATACAAACCCCATAGATATACCGCAACCCCGTAAGGTTAACCTCATTAGTATAGGATTAGTTCCTGACACCCCGTCTTTTATCCTACTTTATTCAACTAACCATAAACCTTTTTCTCTACCTTACCAAACTAATTCTGAACCCACTTCCTATTTTCTGCCCTTTCCTGACACCTCCAGCATTTATAGGATTATTAGATTGCATTTAATTGAGATTAGCATACTGCATGCATTCATCACGCATGTTAGGTTTGCATCTTACTTCTGGCACACTCTTTGGAATTTGCTAGGAGTTCACTGTAAATTTTCATGTGCATGTCAAGCTAGGATCAAACCTAGGGAACCTATAATCTCTTAGGTTTAGATCCAAAGAGTTCAATAAGATTTCCTTCTATAAGAATGCATAGTCAAGTCTGTTAGGTGTAGGTTTGAGTCCTTTGCATCATCTTGTTAGGAGTCTGCATGTGCCTAGCATGTTCACCACTCACACTAATGTTAAAACAACTGGCTAATTCCCGAAGATGGATCAAGAAAATTTGATGTAGTGGATTTTATCTTGGTTAGGCTTAGGCCTAAAAGAAGCTTCATGCTCACAGAACCGGACCTTTTAAAGTGATAGAGAAGGTTGGATCAAATGCCTAGGTGTTAGACTTGCCTTCGGATTTGGGCATTAGTTCTACCTTCAATATTACAGACCTGGTTGAGTATAGGAAACCGGCAGCGCTACCTAATGAGGCCTTTGGACCTATTCCTTTTCATTGTGAGTGACCCTAACCTAGAGTGTCCACAAACAAATTTAGCCTGAGAGAGGAGAACGGATCGAGCGTATCCTGGACAATCAAGCCATCACAACCCAGGGCCATGACTATCAACGCTTCCTGGTCCGATGGCAAGGCCAGCCAGAGTCGGACGATTCGTGGATTTCTCGAGAGGACTTTCAACGCCTCAATCCAGACCTTCTCGAGAGATATGTGAGCCAGTCTAACCTTCACTCGATAGGGTCGAGTTCCTCCCACCCCGGGAGAATTGGTGGGGACACCTGATGCACCAGAATAAGACAGAGGCTTTTTCAACCCTCTGTAAATTGATCAATAATTTATGAGTCCATCTGTAATAAGGTCTTAGCTCATCTGAGTCCATTTTAGTTGTTATTTGAGTATTTTTAGTTGTTATTTCAGTTCTGTACTAGTCAGCTCATGTTGAGCTAATTCAGTCCAATGCTAGTCAGCTCATGTAGAGCTAATTTTATTTTTTTGAGTCCTGTCCAAGCATACTGAAGACTCAAGACTATATCATACAAGTGAAGACCAAGTCCAACTAGATTGAAGACATGGAAGTATAGCACAAGTCCAACCCAGCTTGAAGATTTGAAGACCCCAGGAGGAAAATTTAGAAAACCCTGATTTCTTGCAGATGCCCTCCAGATGCCCAGATTCCCTTCCAGATGCCAAAGTATATTCATAAATAAGGGCATCCATGATTCCAGAGGTCCATCTGCATCCTAGCCCAAAGAAATCAAGCCCAGGTGCCAAGCCTAAGACCCTAAGAAGCAAGATACCAGGGAATATTCCTGCTACCGGCTACCAGGCCATCCCAGCTTCCAGAGGCCCAAACCCATGCACCCAAGCCCCTTTGGGACGGCCTTTTGCTGCTCCTAGAAGCCCAACACGCCCTCCTAGGCATCCTTGGAGTCTTGACCAAGTCAAGAAAATTTTTAGGGATTTTTCTACCTAATATTTTCTTATTTTCTAGCTAGGGTTTGAGAGGAAAAAGGATTCTTATGTAAAGACTTATGTACCCTTACTTGGAGCCCAAGGTTAAGGGTCTATTTAAGGGACCCTAGCCTCTTGTATGAGGAGAATTTTTGATGAATGAAAACCTTGAGTTCTTTTATTGAGTGGTGTGATACCTTGCTGTGTGCATAAAGAGGTTTGTGAAACTTCTTCTTCCTGGTGTTTGCAATCATCTTCCTGCTGCTAACAAACCCTCCAGATCCCTGGATGCCCACTCCAAAAGAAGCCTTCCCTTGCTGTTATTACTTTGTTTTCTTGTTCCTTTGTGAGCTTTCTAACCCCTGACAGGTCGTTTGCAGGTCCCTGAGTTCCTACGAATCCAACGACTCCAGCCAAGCCTCAATCGGATCACCGAGCAGAAAGCCGGGTATCCGCGGGTCTTTGGCTCGGTTTTCCAGGCCGCATCCATCGAGGAACGAGAGACCCCTTCGCTGCGATCTTCATAGACGTTGTCAGGTACACCCCTCTACCTCCAGTAGTTTTATTGTAGGAGAACTTGCCCTAACCGAGGCTTCTCAGTCCCGGCGGTCCTTCTTTGCTACTTTTCTAGGTCCTAATCTGCATGCTGATCTTCAAAAATTCATACAAAATTCCCTACAAATAATTTTGATCTGAAATTTGAGAATTAATCACCTAACTCAACATGTAAAACATACAAAAAAAATGGCATGCATATTAGTCCCCCTTCATAGCTCCATGTTAGGATACATCTGTCAGCACCACAACAGCCGCAGCCTTTTCCACAGCGACGACGATCATGACCACCACCTCCTCCTGTAAGATATCCGGCCTTGTGAACCAGGAGGTGGCTCCAAATGCCCCCCTTTCCTTTGTCTTTTGGGGGCACGCCCCCTTCTCTTTCTTCTGGGGTGGCTTTGAGCTTGATGGATTTCTTCTCTAGGCCGAATACCTTTGCTTTTGCACCGACCACTTGCTCTCGAAGGGCCACTACATGGCCCCCTAGTCTTCAGGTTAAAGACTTAAAGTCTATCAGGATCCCTCCCTCAGTACAGCCTGAGGGAGTGGGGTTGAAGGAAAGGAACATGAGAGGAGGGATTCAAGGCCTCAGAGATAAGATGAGGATCAAGGAAGGAAGGAAGGGCTTTATAGATCGAATGCAATTGGAGACCCTTTAAAAGAAGCAAAGAAGGGAAGGGCAAGCCCTCAGCAATAAAGCCTGTCGTCCATTGCCACCTCGTGCCCATGAAAGGCATGCACATTTTTGACTCCCAGACCAATCAAGAGCCACCACATACCAACATCTCTTGATGCCTTGGGTCAAGGGAGTCGCTTTGGCTCTAAGGAAGAATTAATAGCCCCTTCATCACAAAATTGAGCATGGCATGACTGTCGGAGTGGTGGTGCATAAAATATTAATGGTGCAGGGGGCATGCCTCTCCATGTCATCATGGTCATTACTCTCCTCACCCTGAGCCCCGCATCGTTCTATAGGCTCGAGAGTAGGGGGCATCTAATGTGGCAACATCCGCTGACATGGCACAGCCACCAACTAGCAACCGCATGGGTGGAGACTACCACCTGGATATGGCCATCACATGGACGACCAAGGCGAGCCCTCCTATCGAGGTGGCTTCCAACCAGGGTTGTGCTCATGAGGTGAGTCCTCCATCTGAGGTTGGCACCAGGCCAGGGTCGTGCTTACAAGGCGAGCCCTCCTCTCGAGGTCAGCTCCTAGCCAGGGTCATGCTCATGGGGTGAGCCCTCCATCTGAGGTTAGCACCCAATCGGGTCGTGCTCATGATGTCAAGGCAATTTCTGGGATGAAGTTCTCCCAAGGTGGGACTCACCCCCACATCAGAAAAGCTAATAAAAATTCAAACCATGGTAGGACGAAGTCTGACCACACCTAGCCATGAATTCAAACTCTGCGATGTGCCACCTGCAAACTCTTCATGGAGTGTGCTCTGCCAGGCTTTGAGCCCCGTGATGAGCTACCACCCTGACAATCGTGCAATCAAGGGCGGTAACCCTCGCAACATGAATCTCCCCTAAAAGGAGTATTCTGTCAAGGCCGCAGGGTATTGCAATGCTCAAACAGTCCCTCCAGCAATGAAAACATCCCACCATGGCACGGGGCTCAGGGGCATAGTGCCTGCACCTCTTAAGTAAAATGACACCCCGAACAAAAGGATCTCCTTGAAGGACCGGTCCGAGATGGTGCGGGCACCAGACTCAGAAGAAGACTTCAGGGCTCCATCTGGATCTCTGATTGACCTTGCCCGAAGAATTAGGATTTTCTGGTTTTGTAATAAGGGTTGACTTGGCCAACTCAATTTTAGTCTTGAGTCTGTATTTCCCTGCAATTTAAATTTTGTTGAGTCATGTTGACTCAGTACAAGTCCTAGTAGTGGTCTAGGTCTTCTCCAGGTTGGTGCCACTTTTTTTTCAGTCAAGTCAAGGTCCAGGGTGCCATATTTTTTTCTCCGAGGCCCAAGCAAGTGGGCGCCACACTCCCAGCCACACGCCAGAGTCCAGGAGGTGCCACATCTCCATCCAGTGTCTTTGGTCCCTACACCACAAGAAGTAAGTTCCTTTTTTTTCTTGCACCACTTGGGAGAGAAATCCATCAAGATACCTCAATCCAAGGAGGAGCCAATTTCTTTCTAGATAAACCCAAGCCAGGATGGCAAGAATTTTTCTTGAAGAGAGGATCAAGGAGGTGCCCCACAATGTTCCATAAAAATCCAAGTTATAAAAGGGAAGAGAGCATGTCTTGGGGAGGAATTCAAGGAGGTTCCCAAAAGTTTCCAAAAGTGCCAAAGCCATGAAAGGAAGAAGCCTAAACTTCTGGAGCAAGACAAGGAGGTGTCCAAATGAGCCAAACCGTGAAGGAAAAATCCTTGATTCATGGAGAGATACTAGGTGACACCCCCATAACCTGCCATTTGGAGCTGATTTTCAAGTTTTCTTGGAGTTTTTGGGCTGCCCACTCATGGAAGGAGTCTTGGGAAGAGAATTTGATGCCTAAAGTGTGGGTTAGTCCTATTAGTCCCACATGGGAAATGTATAAAATTTTATTTCTTTGTTATGTCTATATATTCAACTCTATGTAACTCTTGAATTTAATGATGAATGAAATCAATTTCTTTGTGAGCAACTTTGTGTTTCTCTCTTTCGCACTTGTGTTCAGGTGTTGAGCTCCGTGAGGGAGTAAATCCGGGTTCCCTAAGAACCTTGAGGAGGTGTGAGATCTCCAACCCCAAAACCCTACCAAAACCCTAGGTTAGCCACTTCAATTCCAAACCCTAGCCGCCCATCATCTTCTTCATTCCACCAATCATCCAAACCCTAATCTACCTCATCATCTCACGGCCCCTCTCTTCCAAGTAGAGGCCGACCACTAACATCCAGGTCCAGATCGGCTACTTCGAATATAGAGCAAATCCCAAAGGAAGTCAGATCAGCATCCAGGAGAATCAGGATTTCAGCAACATCAATTTTTTTCAAGTTCTTCTTATCTGGTAAATCCTTTCTTTGAGTATCTGGTTCCTTAACTTGTTCTTCTTCTTTCCCAGATCCTGAGTTCAGGAGAAGCCAACTATGCCAAAGGGCCAGTATTGGAGGATCCATTGCGAAGATATCCGAATCCGAGGATCCAACAATCTGCTCGAGAGAGTCCTTCCACCAAACTCTGTGAAGATCACTGCCTGGTACATAACCCTTCCATTCTCTTTTTTTCTATCCTGTTGAAAGTTCAGAGCGAAACCCATAGATCTGGGAGTTTCTCAACCCCCAGCGATCCTTTACTTCTGAACTACTCTGATAATCTAGTTTCTTTGAATTGTGCTTTCAATTATTATATAGTTTCTTTCAATTTAGTTTAACTTTCCTTCGAGTCAAAGCCGACTTCTGAAAATATATATATATAAATAAATAAATAAATAAATACATTAATTTTAATTTACTTCCACATCGCATCATCCTTTTTGTTCTGCATCACGAGAGGAGGGGAAGATGGAGAAGCCATGAGCAGCGACAAGCCCCTCTCGAGAAGACACCGTGAGAGGGCACACTGAGAAGGACACTGAGACAAAGCCCTAGATCCGGTCTGGGCAATAATACAAGGCATAAGGTCAGAAATGAGGAAGGCAAGAGGTAGGAAAGAAAGTAAGGGAGAAAGGGGGACGAGAGAGCTGTCAGGCAGGGAGCTAGCTAGAAGATCCTCCCAGGCTCACATATCCCATCTCTGTCTTGTTCTCACAATCTCAATCCTACATTTTCTCACCCTCTACGTGGAGAGTCTCTTGAAACTCTCTGCCATAGAGGTTCTATTTTTCTTGGTCATCCCACTGACTTGATCGTCAAAGTGTTCCTGCCGGAATTGCTGGCCCAAGTCTCCTCTTTTTTGTAGGCCGATCGGACCGAAGAGCTGACCCCCGAAGAGGAGAAAGTGCACCTAATGGGAGGAGACACCCGATGCAACGGTGATGCACCAGAGCTATAGGCCATGATGATCCAAGTGGCAACAAAATGGTATATGGTTGTACTATTCTCAAAGGTCGATAAACTCTGAAAAGCTAATTATCTTTTGCATGCTTGCAGAAGCACTAGCTGATCACTTATCTTCACTAAGAAGAGTCCGATGACTTTACACTTATGAGAATTTTTTCTCACTTAAGGCCTCTGTTATATCCAATAACTCTATACTTAGAGAAAATTTTCTTGAAAAGAGGTCTATTTCATTTGATAGCTGGTGGAGGCACCAGGATCAGACAGATTACTGGGCCCTATTTGGTTTACCTAGACATGTGTCAAATTTTGTAATCAACTAAAATTGTGTCCTGTAATAAGTTGAGGTTAGTTGATTTGTCTCAACCTTCAACCTAGTCCAGTACATTGAGTCTTGTATACCAGTATGAGTCTAGTATGAGTTCACTTCTTGTACAAGAGAGGAGGCTACGCTATTTTGGAGTTCCACCATACCTCATTTTGAAATCAAAAGCAGTTACACCAGCTTAGGAAAGCTCAATCGACACCCAGGTGCCCTGATTGTGCCCTGATTTTCCCCGAATGCCATTTCAGATACCAAATTCTTTCCAGATGCTTTTGGGATATTTCATATGTCAGGAGCCCATGTTTTCCAGGTTATTCCAGCACTCCAGGGCTTAAAATCAAGCCCAGGGGCCAAGCCCAAGCCCTTAAGAAGCAAGATTCCAGGGAATATTCTTGCTACCAGGCTACCAGGCCACCCCAACATCCAGAGGCCGAAACCCATGCACCCAAGCCCCTTTGGGCCGGCCCCTTGCTGCTCCTAGAGGCCCAACACTTCCCCTAGGCATCCTTGAAGTGTTGACCATGTCCAAAGAGGTTTGACCAAGTCCAAGTTGAAGAGAAGAAGGAGAAGACCAAGTTTATTCCTAACCTAATTGGGATTTCTAATCCTTTTAAACTTTGTAATTCTAACCTAGCTAGGAAAGGACTTGTATTCCAATTGGGAAGAGGACTTGTAAACCAAGTGTAACCATGGTTAGTGAGGGCATGGGAACTCTATAAATACCCCTCCCCCTCTTGTAAGCATCTCTTTCTTATGAATACAACTTGCTGAAATTTTGGGTTATTGCCTTGTGTTGTTGTTTTGGTTTTGGTTCTTCACTTTGAGTGCTCTCCTTGTGAGCCCTAGCCAAATCCCTACTACCCTAGCATCTTTTTGCATCCCTGGAGATCAGCCATGCCCAGAGAAAGATGCCCTAGCTGCTGCCCCAATCAAGCAACTGCTTCTTCCCTGAGACATCCACAACTAAACCTAGTTCTTTCAATTCTAAACCCTAGCTTCTTATTTCTTTGTTTAATTGCTGTTTTGATTGACCCTGATGCTTGCAAGATCCTCGAGATATTTCACATTCTCAGAGGATGCATTTCTTGCCTTCAGACCGGGTCTAGACCAGCCATCTGATTCAAGGAACTGAAGCTTCTTCTTCTAGGCTCTGATTAGAGTTGTGAGTGATCCTTGCTGTTAATGAATCTTCAAATCTCTGACTGGTATGAAACCTTCCCTTCTCTTATTATCTAATTTGCTTGAAGTTAACTATCCTAAGCCAAAAATTTCTTAATTTTCGGGTCCTGTCTTTTATTTATCTTGCATGATTCAGCTTGCGATATGATAATTTCTTAGAATTGCTGAATACCTGCTAGTTCTTTACTTTGCTTTGAGAAATTAGCCATCAAACCTAAATCTAAAAGTCACAAAAAAATTATTTTGCTATTTTTACTGCATATTTATCATTCTTAGAGTCATCCTGCATCAGTTTGGTATCAGAGCGGGTTTAGGATAGTTTTTTATTTGCTTCGCATTCATAAACCCTAATTCTGCATTCTGTCCACTGCATTAGGTGTCTAGTTTCCATCTTATTTTGGTATCATAAACATTTTATTTTTCTATGAAACTTGCACTGCATCTCAACTGTTCTATGCTAGTAATTATCAAAATTTTTAATTAATTTTATTGAACCTCTAAATCTCTTAAATTTGGCATAATAGAAACCCTAACAAAATCCTAATAATTTCTATAGCAGTCCAGAAAACTCTAGGTTTGCATCATCATATGATTTTTTTTATGCATGAAATTTGGTAACTTTTATCATCACCGTCCATCCTTTATTCTAGAGTTTTTTTGATTTTTTTATGCATCAGGATCTGTGTCAAACTCTGCAATAACTGAAACCCTAATTCACTGATTTCTGATACATTCTGCATCATGACTCGACCTAAACCTAATTAACTTCCAAACCCCCAATCCCAAGCAAGACTTTGTTTGATAACCCCAATTAACTTAAACCTAACTTGACACTTTATAAATCATTAAAAAAATATATTTTACTATTTTTCATACATGTTTAGCAGTCTTAGAGTTGTTCCGCATCAATAGCTTTACATTCAGACATTTTTTTCTTAAAAGGATATCTATTCTATTTATGATCTGATGGTTTCATACTTAGAAAATTTTGCTTGAGATTGGAGGTATTAAATAAGATGATTCATTTATACATAGAAATATCCTGTGCAAAGTCATACGACTTGAAAGAGAAAAGTTTTTTCATTCATTTTAAGGAAGGAGTACATTTACATCTTTCAAAAACATGAAAAAAGAAGCAAATACATTAATTTTTATTAACTAGTCCAAAGAAGGATCTATGGTTTCCAGATTTTCAGTTTGGTCCAAGATCGGAGTTGGAGCCATTACACCTTCAACAGATGCATCATCAGCTTGTTCTTCGCCAAGCTCTTTTTCATCGATTTCATCAAAGGTTATTCCTGAGGTGTTCTAAGTCTGGATAAATTTTTTCATCTTTTTAAGACAATCCTCAAAACCGATGTCATAACTCTCTACTCCAACTTCATGCATCTTATCTTTGAAAGCTATCAATTTTTTGTAATCATTAGCAGCCTGGAGAGCAGCTAATTCTACTTTCTTTCCAGTCACATCGGCTCTTTTCTCTACATTTTCTGCCTTGGCCATTGTTTCCTTAATTAACAACTCAATCGATCGGAGTTTCTTTTTCTTCTTCTTAAATTTTCCCTCCGAATTGGCCAACTTGGATTGTATTGATTTCAATTCCTTTTTCGAGGATATAACCTGGGCTGTGCTCAGTTCTATCTTCTTTTCAACAGCCTGTCTTAATTCTTCGACTACATCCCTCTCTGCCTTGGTAGCATCTAATTCATTGCATTATTCTTGGTGGAGTCGATTGAAGCTAGCCATACTTTCTTCAATTAAGAAGACCAAAATAGATGGATGGGAGGACTTTGTCTATCCAACATGATTTTGTCATCTCCCAGTCTTTTGGGAGAACAATAGCTCTCAGCAAGCGATGTGCCAACTTTGGATTATCTGAGGCCACTTCATCAGAAAACACGTTGAAGTCAATAATTTCATCTTCAACAAGATTTCTCCCTTCTTCTGCTTCTACTTGGGGTGGGCTTCCCTTATCGGATCGGCAAGGCTGTGATGACGATGGACCAGTTGGAGAAGTCATAGCTAGATGCCTTTCCTGTACTGTGGGATGGAGATCGGGATGAGGAATGTCATCATCATCTGATGTACTTCTTATCATTATAGGCGACATTATGCCTGTGGGAGCTTTCGATGGTGGAATGGTCGGCTTCGGCTTCTTTGACTTTTTTGGTTCTTCTCTTCTTGAATCAGTCATAGTTGCCGTTGCCTTCCTCTTTTTTGATATTTGCCAAAGTATCTTCACGTCCATCTTCATCATGGTATCTACAAAACACAGAAGGTTAGACATCATAATCGGTTATTGCTCTATAAGAAGAAATAGCTAATTTAATAATGAGGTACCTAAGGAAGGGAAGGAGCTAATTTTAGCTAAATACAATCCCTCTTCCTTAAGAAGCTCTCTTATTGGAGGGACTTCTACTCCTTGAAGCTTTTCAAAGTCCTCTTTATCAGCTATCAGGACTCTTTTTCTAGCATTTGGAGTAAGACGGGGCTCTCTCCATTCTATATTGAAATCCCAAGGGTTCAAAGAGACCAGATAGAAGAAATACGGCTTCCAACCATGAATGGCCGAGGGCAAACCTATGATGAATTTCCAACTAGGGCGTGGGCCAATGACCCACCACCCATGGCCATGGAAGTCCTTCAAGATAAGTCTTTGGTATTATTTCAAGGTCATGACATAGGACTAGAAAATAACAAATAACTCTAATGTTGTTGGGAGTTATATGAGCAAGGATTATGTGGTACAAACTAAATAACCGGAGGAAAAATGGATGAAGGGGGAAAGGAAGCCCCACCTTCAAATGCTCTTCATATATTGTAATGCTTCATGGAGGTGGCCGGTCTATTCTTTTGTAAGATTGAGGGACGACTGCTATGAACTCCTACAGGATATTGTAATATCTCTATAGGGCTTGAACCCTAGAGTCATTAAGGAAACTCCTAACAGATTCTAATCTAATCAACTCTGCTTGACGGCCTTGTCTCCTACGGGGGTCAGGATTTTCGGGTTCAGCAGCAATGGAAGTTTCTAAGATCCTAGCCATCGAATGATGAATAGAGGGAAGATGACCTGAGAAAAAAACTTGGGAAGAAGAAAGTCGACTCGAAGGAGATCCCTTTAAAAGCTAGAACCAAGGTGGGAGAAAGATTTGCTCATTAGGGCTAAGAGTTATTTATATAGTGAATTCCGATGGCCCATATCTCTTTCTTGAACTCTGAGCCTAGTTTCAGATCATGCCACCTATCTTTAACTTTCGATGAAGAGATGCGACTCATCAAAAAAGGATCCTGGCAACCGATGAGATGGGAGAAAAACCAAGGTGACGATCCGCGGTGCATCGATGAATAGTTAATAATAACGGCCTTGATTGAAAGTTTGTGCTTCTCCAATGGCCTTAATTTTTTCATGTTTTTAAATTTCAGAACTGATAATGATGACAACAGATAATGGTACAGTGGTGAGATTTATATCATAACTACTTCCCCAATAGGAGATTGACACGTCGCCAGGACATTACAATCGAGAACGGATGTCTTAATTTTGACATCTGACATCATAAAAAAAAAAAAGAAAAAAAAAAGAAAAGAAAATAGAGAAAGGAATACCTTTTGATAGTCTCTCCCTGATTCTTATCAGCTCCTAATGTTGATAATATTTAAAAAGATTTATTTGAACTCAGGAGCTGAGAGGGCAAATGTTAGGATATAAGGGATAGACCCATTTACAATGGATCAGGAAAATCATCTGCGATTCATTAAATGATAAATTGGTCTCTCAAAATTGGAGGAGAGATAAGTGATCAAGGTCGGTATACGCCCCAATTCGATCAAGGCGCAAAGCCAATCAAGGTGCAAGGCTGATCAAGGTGCAAGGCCGATCAAGGTGTAAGGCCGATCAAAGTGCAAGGTCGATCTATGTTTGAGGTCGATCGACGTCCAGGGTTGACATGTAACCGGGCTAATTCAAGATATAAGATTAACCTGTGCACAAAGCCAATTCGGGCATAAAGCTGATCAACCACTATGGCTGACCTGAGAATCCAGTCAGTCATGATATAAATCCTGTTGGCATAGAATCCCTTTTCAACCGGGCGAAGCTACTGCATCGTAGGTCCGCTCCCTGGTTTACCTGTAAAACAAATCCCTGGCTGGATTTGCTCTGGCGGGGGACACTCCGATGCCTAAGTCAGAGGCGGGCTCCAACCACATAATGGAGAAGATTTTGAAAAGGATAAATGGAGAGGAAAGGACTCTGAGATTCTCAAGGCTATGTTGTGCCTTACTTGGAGCATCCCCTCTTATCAATATTTATATTGATTCATCTGGCCTGTGGTTCCATTCTCTTTCCTGTGGTTATGATGGGGGGAGTTAATTCCTTTCCCTCCATTTGCAATCATGGGTGGTTATTAAATGGTTCTGGCCAGGCCGGAGATGTTGCTGCCGGAGTTAATGGTCACATGGTCATTTTGACATGGTTGTGCTTTGGAAATAGTTGGACAGTCGATGATAACCGTTATCCACCACGTTCATGGGGATTTGAGATAGAGCAGATATCTATCTTCAGGCTTCTTCTTTGGGAGTATTCGTAGCTGAATCAGAGGAGCACTTTCGTCTTTAGATACCTTTGAGATAGTACCTGTGGCTAATATTGAAGATCATGCTTTTGGCATAGGTCGAAGACTATGTCTTCAGCCTAGGCCGAAGACTATGCCTTCGGTCGGTCATGAAGATCATGCCTTCAGCTAAGGCTGAGAGCCCTGTCTTTAGAAGGGGGGCCGAAGGCTGACTCTTTGATTGAGGTTGAGAGCTATGGTTTTGGCTTGTCCATCAACCGTTCGGCTTCTTCTAGGTGCTTTGGTTCTAAGTGCATGGTTCGGGAGAGACATCTTCGATCATTCGAACTGGTGACTGATCTGTGCTTGAACTGACATATCCTAACAATTGCCCTCCACTCTCAGTTTTCGAAGCGATGATCTGCCTCGAAGAGTGAGAGTGTCACTGGGTTGTCAATTTCCCCTGGAGAGTGGTGCGGCAGATGATTGCAAAATCTTTGATTGGACCATTTGCCATAACTACTGGTTGATTCGAGGATCAGGTGGTGGACAACTGTCACCCCCTGATTGGGGTGTGGAGAAAAGGAGCGGGCGAACCAGGGATTGTCCCTCCTTTTTCTATTGTGCGACGGTTCAGCCGATCTTTCCATTGGGATTTGGGTGGAGGTCATGGCCTCTTCCTGTCCCTTGAAAAAGTAGCGTGCTCCATCTTAGCCATTGATTGGTGTTGCATAGATTATGACCTTCGGTCCATTCTGCGTCAAATCAGTTGAGGGCTGTCTGGGATTGTGCACCCATCTCAAGCATCCATGGTGGATTTGGGAAGATGGTTCCCCTTATCGAGATGTCACCCTGGAGTCTCCTTATCCCTTTATGAGAAGGAGAAAAGGTCTGGCTGAGGAAGCTTCTTCATCCTTGCATACCTTCAGCTTTGGCCCAGCTTTCCTTGTTCTTGGCTATCAGTCCCTTCCGCAGGTAGAACCTTTCTTTTAGTTCTTTATTCCTTTTTCCTATCATGGCTGAGACCATAGAGAGTAAAGGGGAAAAGGCTGGGCCCTCTGGGACTGATGATGTGGTGAGTCCGGAGTTAGTTTCTAGCTCCGTCTCACCGGGAAAGATTGCCCACCTTCGGGAGCGTTATCATGTTCCCGAAGGGTTTCCTCTTGTACTTTCCATATCTGAAAAGTGGGTGCATAAACCTCTAGTCAGGTGCCTTGCCATATAGGAAGATCATTTGAAGGCTGGTCTTTGATTTTCCCTGCATCCCTTCTTCATCAAAGTCTTTTGCATGTACCAAATAGTGCCCGCATAGTTGAATCCGAACAGTATTCGGAATATCTACGGGTTCTTGGTCTGGTGCCATATAGCCAATGTGAACCCCGGGACCAATCTGTTCACCGCTCTTTTTGTTCTCAAGAGGGACTTCCATGGTCGTGGATGGTGGGTGATCAGTCCTCAGCCTGGTCGCAAGATCATAAAGGATATGCCCAATGCCATCCATGGGTGGAAGTCCAATTTTTTTTTATTTCATCTACCTAACCAAGGGATTTCAATAGTGAGTGGAGGGAGCCATGCTTGGTTGCCAATAATGGAAAAAAGGTTTTGACAGCTGATCAGTCCGATTACGCCTTACTGACTGGTTTGGAGGCCATTCCTATCCACGAACTATTGGAGGAGAGGAATTTCCATGTCGCAGGGATCAGTGAGTTTCCTGTATTAAGTATAGTGGTAGAAGTTTTCAGCACTCCTGTTTTAACTCCTTTGTGGTCCCGCTGATTCAAAGAGGTATTTTTATTTGCAAGTGGTGGAATGAGGCCTGATTTGGGCTAGCTTCATCAGTCTTCCAAAAGGAAGGTGGCTCAGGCTTCCCCTTCAGGATCAGAGATCTAGAAGAAGACTCGGGGGATGATCCTGAGAGAAGTAGAAGCACTTCGTTCTCCAGAGGAACATCTGGGAAAAATGGGGTATCGATGATGGAGGCTCCAGGAGGGCCTTTGCTAGTTGAGTCTCTACGATGGTCAGCTCTCTGATTCAGATATGGGAGAGTTCATCTCCGATGGTCGATGCACCACCACCTTGCCCCCCTGCGATGGATAGGATAAGGCACTACAACTCGAAGAGGAGTCCGTCCGAGAGGTTCCTCTAAGTGGGAGTCATCCCGTGGACTCTTCGGTGCTTTCCCTCATGGGGGGTCTTTTGGTCCTAGCCATTGCTAGGCGAGCACTGAAGGATACTTTGCTGCCTCATAATTTGGCAGTCATCCGAGGTAGGAGCCTCGCTAGGGTGTCCACTTCTGCTTATTCCTCCCTACAACAGGTGAGATTTTCATCGTCCCTCCTTTACCCGATGCATCATTCAGCTTGTGACTGGTCTTATCCTTGTTTTGCTGGTGTAGCTGGTCTACGACATTAATTTCTTGGAAGAGGGCCTGGGGAGCGTAGATAACCTCATTCATAGCTTGAAGGAGGAGCTCCACATGGCTAGGGCCGAAAGGGAGGTGGCCGAGGAACTGAAGCAGTCCATGGAGAATCAGCTCACTCACGTGGACGCTGAAGTTTGGGGCCTGAAGGGCAAATTGAAGAATGCCCACTTGACGATCTCAAGGCAGAAGGCATAGTTGAGAAGGAATAAGAAGCAAATCGACTCCTTGGGACATTCTGCTAAAAAGAACCAAGAGAGGGCTGAAGACCTGGCTAGGATGGCTGAGGAGGCGACCAAGAGGGCTGAAGAAGCATCTTCGAGAGCCTAAGAGACGGCCCTAGAGGCCGAAGTAGCCAGAAGGGAGTCCGAAGCCATGAGAGAGCAAGCGGCTAATGCTGTTATGGATTTCAGAAAATCTTCATAGTTCCAAATGGAAATGAATGAAGCTAGTTTATATAGCTATCAACATGGCTTTAATGATGGACTCGCTAAGGTCAGCGTCGTCTTCCCCGATCTTGATCTTTCCAGCATCCCTACGTTTGACATCGAGGAGGAAGAAGAAGAAGAAGTCGGGATCCCAGATGAGATTAAGGAGATTCCTAGTCAAAGCGAAGGAGTCCCGGTCATAGCTGGTGAGTTGGCCATGGCCAATACTGCAGTTATGACCCAGGCTGAAGAGGTAATCCAGACCGAAAGTTCTTTTGCTCTGGACCAGGTAGAGGAGATCATCTCCATTCAGATTGAGGAGATACTCCATTCTGCCAATGCTAGGTCTTCCTCAACTGATCCATAGGGGTCTATCAGGCTTCGAGCCTTGCATTTGTGTTTCCTCTTTTCTTTCTTTTGGAATGTAATTAATGAATCTTCCTGGTTTAATGAATATTTCACTTTTTGTGAATTCTAGATACTATGGGGCTTCCCAAATGTAGCTTTCCAAGTGTAGAATCTTCGAACTGGGTTTTAGTAGGGTCATCAATTTTGGCGATGGACTGAATCATGCAACCCTTTGTCGAGTCGATTTTTCTGGACATAGGCTCCTCTTTTTGAACAACAAGACATGTAGGGAAGTTTCTACGTGAGGGGAACCTCTGGCTTACCAGCTTACTGGGGGTGTGGTGACTGTCAAGCTATTGCCCAGAGAGGTGGTGGTGATCAGGGCCATAATGACTATGTTTGGGAACAGGGATCATCGTGGCTATAGCCTTTTGGTGGTTCCTCCCAACACATCAGTTGGGGCCCTTGATTTACTAGGGTGTACGCACGTGGCATGCCTGGGAAATCGCTGCAAATGAGGTCATTTGACCTAGGCCTCGCCCATCTCGATATAAGGAAGAGGATTTCCTTGGATTGACTACCATTCACTCTTGGCAATGCCATTCCCAACACCGTTCCCACCTCCCTATCCTCATGCTGTTCTGAGGGTTTGCCACAGCATGAAGCTGAACCTAGCACAGCTCAGGCGGGCAACCAAGGGGAAGCCAATGAGAGGCTTCCAGGTGAGAAGATCAGATCGGAGGTGAAGGTGTGTATTGGCATTGCCGTGCGCCCATGCTGGGAGTAGTGTTCCAATCGAGATAGTTTCTTCCTCGAGGGAGGAATTGGTTTCTCCCGGGAGGGTCATGCCAGCTGGGCTATCTAAGAAGTCGAACCCACAAGATGTTGGTGGGGTTTCCTCGTATGTCGACGATGCCAAGCCTGCAGCTCTGATCATGGGAGAGAGAGATCCGGTGGGGTGCGACACCCTTGCCACTGGAGCCAGGCGGCAGGAATCTGGGAATCCTTTTCCTGCTATCCTCCTTGGGATACAACAGGTAGCCTCCGGAGTGCGTGTTACCAGTCCGCATTCGTTGAATGAATTGACCTTGTATGTACTTCCTATTCTGCAGATTTCTTGCAACCTTTGTTTGTTGGAGAAAGGTGCCCATGAATCTATCTCTATAGCGAAGACCTCCGAAGCTGAGTGGCCTCAGCTGTAGCTGAGATAGATGTCACCAAAAAGCTTTGGGCTGCTGCAGAAGAAGATATGGGCAAGGTAGTTGCCTCAAATGACATCTTGAGAAGATAGCTGGGCACTCTTCAAGTGCAAGCAGCCGAAATGGCAACCATTACACAGGAGAGGAGGAAGGTGGTTTCTCTTGAGTGGATGCTGAAGGAGACCCTACGGGATGCTGAAGCGCTGAAGTCTCATCAGGTCGAATTGAAGAGAAGGATCGATGAGCTGGAGACAAGCCTTTTGGTGGCCAACCAAAGGGCTATGCAGGCCGAAGAGAGGTCTTCTGGGGCCGTTGAGGCTTACAAAAATTCTCATGCCTTCAAAGATGAGGTAAGCAAAGCCGCGTCAAAAGGATACTCTTCGGGTTACACTGATTGCCTAGGTAAAATTAAGAAACTTTACCCTGTCGTGGACTTGTCTTTGGTTGCAGTCCCAAAGGATGAAGCTGAGGACACCAAGGTTTAGCCTGATGCAGCGTCGACCCTTACTCCTATTTCAGCTGCTGAAGAGGTT
This sequence comes from Areca catechu, assembly GCA_021397845.1. NCBI lineage: Eukaryota > Viridiplantae > Streptophyta > Magnoliopsida > Arecales > Arecaceae > Areca > Areca catechu. The sequence continues at coordinate 139,174,285 of CM038039.1, read as the reverse complement.
GGCGGGGAATAAAGCTGTTGATTCCTTCTGGATGAGGGTTTTTCATCCTTGAAATAAATGACTAGTTTTTTTCAAACTAGTCTCTTCTGAGTTGATTCTTTTTGGTGTGGTTCCTCTCTAGTGGATAAGCCAAAGACTATTCGATTCGAGGTCGATATTCTCGGTATGACTGAAGACGAACTCCAAAATAGGATTGGAAGGCCACTGCCATTTTTCGGTCCTTTGGGCCGAGATTAACCTCGAATAGGCTAATGTCAGTTACCCATCGTAATTGTCCCTTCTATCTTGGAAGGGATGTGGCAAACAGGTGTTATTTCCCCATTGGTCATTGATTGAGGAACATTAAATATATTTTTTCGTTTCCCATGTCGAGTGCATGGATATCCGAACGGTCTCATCCCCGCCCGTCCTGGGTGCTGCCATGTTTTTCCTTTTTGAGAAAAGGTCATTAATGCTGTAACCATCCAAGGGAGATCATTCTGGGTTCAAAGCGCTGATGGTCTCCATCCCCGAGAGCAGTTATTGGTGATCATACCATTCCCAGGTGGCCATTTGGGCTCCGAGGCATCATTTTAACATGTGGCACCATTTGGCGCATCTGGGGAAAGGTGTGGAGCACGTTTCTCTATGGCCGTCCGTGGATGCAGGATCCTTTTTAAATAGGACCCTGCTCTTCCCTTTCATAGGCTATCGAGATTTTAAACTCCCATTTTGAAAGTTGCCCTCCTTCCCTTAGCACATCACCGAGATGAAGTTTAACATTTCCAATCTTCGAAAGGCGGCTAAGAAGAGGGCCTCCAACACTTGGGCAGAGGGCGAGCCTAGTTCGAAGGCTCCTCGAGGAAGTGACAATGATGACCCATAGAGGGTCATTGCTTGCTTGGAGAAGAAGGTCCGGTTCTTGGAGGCCCATCTAGAGGAGGCCAGGCCTCTAGTCGTGGTAGTCACTATAGAGGCAGAGGAAGCCGGGAAGAAGGTGGCAGAGATCGTCTCAAATTTCAGGCATCCTCTACCTATAAGGATAAGGTCGTCGAGGCGGTTCTGGACTCTTACCACCAGGGATTTTGGGAGTACCGAGACAAGGCTTTCAGGTTCTATCATTTGAAGGGCCTGGAAAATATTAGGCCTTCTATCCCCTTTCCCGGTCATGAACTTGACTCTGACTTCAAAGAGGAGTCAGGGTCTGAATTAGAAGGGAACTTCGAAGCCTCCCTGTCCTCCTTCTAGAACTTCGACACCCCCTACCAGCATGGGAAAGGGCCAGCAGGTGGTTCTTAAATCTGCAATGTTCTCTTTTTCTCCTCTCTCTCTCTTTTTTTTTTTTTTTGTAAGATTTCCAAGAATGAAATGAAGAAATTGACTTTCTTCTCACTTCTTTCTTTCTCTGTGAATGGTGTATCTTAAAGTACTACGAAGTGTATACCTTGCAATATGATGAAAGTGAAAACTTTGCAGAGCCATTAGGGATCTACAGATGGGATGGGATCGATTGAGCCATCTCATTGAATGTTTGTAGTTGACAGGGTGAGTGATGTAGATTCACTTCAGCACATTTTAGGATTTACCATAGGGTAAGGCATTTAAGCCTGTCCTATGCATCCCTGTTGTGGCTAAGGTAGGCTGTTCAAGCCCACCTTGGTACATCTTCGGATTTACCGTAGGGTAGGTTATATGAACTATCCCTGCACCTTCTTTAGTATAAGGTAGGCTGGTTAGGCCTGCCCCGGCATGTCTTCAGATTCATTGTAGGGTAGGTTTTATTAACCATCCCTATGCCTTTGATCATTTGGCAGCCTGATTGGGCTGTCCGTCACACTCGTCGGGCATACCGATAAGGTGAGTGGATCAGACTTGCCTTTGTGCTATTAGTCAATTCTTTTGATCGGGCCATTGAAATCATTATCATTCTGCTGGTGCAACAGGCTGTTTAGAGTTGAACAGATTTTCATAACAGATATTGGGATCTATTTATTAATAGTACTTGCAAAGGTTTTGTACATTCCAGGACTGGGATAGGACTTTGGCATCCAGGGTCTTGAGTTGATACATTCCTGGACGTATGACTTCTTCGACCTGGTATAGTCCTTCCCAATTGGGAGAGAGTTTGCCCTGCTCTGTCAGTCTGGATACTTCAGTTCTTCGCAGCACCATGTCCCTAGTGTGGAAAATCTGCTCTTTTACTCTGGAGTTATAATATTTGGTGACTTTTTATTGATATGTCGCCATTTTTATTTGGGCTTGGAGACTGGTGCTCGGCAATATATCCAAATCAACTCTTTGGCAATCGAAGTTCTTAGGCTCTTCATACTGGTCGATTCTTAAAGATTGGAGGGAGACTTCGATAGGGAGTACTGCTTCGGTACCATATGCTAAGTTGAATGGAGACTCGCCGGTGGCCATTCTCGGGATCATCCTATACACCCAAAGAATGGAGGTGAGCTTTTCTGCCCAAAGTCCTTTGGCAGTGTTCAACCTTATCTTCAGACCATGGAGAATGGTCTGATTCATCACTTCGACCTCTCCATTAGATTATGGATGGGTGACAGAGGTCAGCATATGTTGCACATGGTATCGAGCACAGAAGTCTTTATATTTGGGATCATCAAACTGCCTCCCGTTGTCGGTAATAATTGTATATGGAATTTTGAACCGAAATATGATGGAATTTCTAACAAAATTCTCGACTTTGCCTTTCATGATGTGAGCTAGTGGTTCGGCCTCGACCCACTTAGTAAAGTAGTCGATTATCATAATGAGAAACTTTCTTGCCCAGACGCCGGTGGAAATGGGCCAAGGATATCCATGCCCTATTGGGCGAAGGGCCAGGGTGCCGTCAGCTGGGTCAAATGACTCGCTGGCTATCTTTGTATATTGGCAGACCTTTGGCATTGATCACATCTCCGTACAAAGTCGATTGAATCTTTTTGAATGGAGAGCCAATAGTATCCCTAGCATATTATTTTAAAAGCCAATGACCTGTCCCCCAGGTGATCACCACATATTCCTTCATGGACTTCCCTCAAAGCATAGTCTGTGTCTGATGGTCCCAAACATTTCAGTAGAGGCTGAGAGAATGATCTTTTGTAGAGGGTCCCATCTAAGATGATATATTGGGATGCCATCCAATGGATCTTTTTGGCCTCTGCTTTGTCTTCCGGCGGTGTGCCCTCATTTAAAAACTTAAGGATGGGATCCATCCAGCTGGGTTCAGTCTCGATTTGGTGAACCTCAAAAGTTTCTTCAACTATGCTTGGAGTTTTGAAGTGTTCAATGAAGGTGCGACCAAGGGACTCTGGAGTGGTGGTGGCAAGTCTAGACAATGCATCCGCCTGAGAGTTCTCTGATCGAGAAATATGAATGATTTCGAAGAACTCCAATTAAGAAGATAGGGCTTGTACCTTCTTCAAGTACTGTACCATGGTGGGATCTCTAGCTTCAAATTCTCCTTTGACCTGGTTTACCACCAACTAGGAGTCTGAAAAGGCCTGGAGTCTCTGAACCCCTAAGCTCTTGACGATTCGATGTCCTGCAAGTAGGGCTTCGTATTCGGCCTGGTTGTTCGAAGCATGGAAGGAAAATCTGAGGGCGTACTCCACTGTGTGCCCATCTGGTTCAGCCAATATGAGGCCTACTCCACATCCAGCAGAGTTTGAGGCTCTGTCTACATGGAGTACCCAAATGAGCTCCGCATCCTTCGAAGTGTCTCTTTCTTCTTCGGGCAGACACACTTCATCTTCGGACTTCCATGTGCACTCTGCCAATAAGTCGGATAGCACCTGAGCTTTCATAGCCGATCGGGCTGGAAACTAATGTCAAATTTACTTAACTTCACAGTCCATTTGGTAATTCTACCTGAAGTATCGGGGCACTGGAGAACGGCCTTAAGAGGCTGATCAGTCAGCACCACAATGGTGTGGGCATGGAAGTAAGGCCGTAGTCGCTTTACCGCAATTATTAAAGAGTAAATCACCTTCTGCATTTTTGAATATCTTGTTTCAGCATCGTACAGGACTTTGTTGATAAAGTAGATCAGCTTGTGGGAGCCATATTTTTCTCTTCAGATGAGGACCGAACTAACTACTTCATCCGAAGCGGAAAGGTATAGGTAAAGTACTTCCCCGTCTTGAGGCTTTTAGAGAGCAAGGGGGGAGTTTCCAAGTACTTCTTCAGTTCTTCAAAGGCAGTGTGGCAGTCTTCAATCCAGTCGAAGCCTCGGGACTGTCGTAATACATTGAAGAAAGGAAGGCATTTTTCGACTAATCGAGAAATGAATCTGCTCAAAGAGGCGATTCTCCCTGTCAACTGTTGCACTTCCTTTTTACAGGAAGGATGCCCCATGTCTCTAACGGCCTGGATTTTCACGGGGTTTGCCTCGATTCCTCGCTTAGTAATAAGGAACCCCAAGAATTTGCCTAAAGTTACTCCGAAGGCACACTTTGTGATGCAAAAAAAAAAGGATGAGGATGATGATGATAGCATGGATGATGCAAAGGTGGTTATATCTTATTTTCTTTTTAGGGTTTTATCTTTGGTTCCCGATTGCAAGCAAAGAGAACCTAGGAAAACTGAAAGAAAAGAGATCTATGCTAGCAGATCAATCCCTAAGAAATGATAGACCAAGACCCCGAGATTAAGGAACCCCGGGATTAGGACTAGCTCGATACACCCAATACCTACCTAGGAGATGGGGATGCAAACCTTTCAAATTCTGAAGCGCCTGGTGCAGAGATCGCTCCACTCGATGGATGCGGCCTGGATGTCCGAGCAATCATGCCCGTGGATGCGTCGGTTCCCGATCATGTGGCCATGATGGCAAGATGACCCATCTCCGATGTCCGTAGCATCGAGGAAGACCTGTAGGCAGCAAGAGAAAGAACGGTTAGCGAAGAGATGAGAAGTGTTGAAGTTGAAATAGGGTTAGGGTAGAGAAACAGGGCTTCGAGCCCAGTATCTGACTGGAGTCCGAAATCGAAGTTGATAACTTGGGGCCTCGCACCCCGCGATGTCCCGGAGGACGAACGAATTATGGCCTCCCACCACTCAACGCTCTCAGGCAAAGGAACGTGGCCTCACACCACTCGACGCCCTCAGGCGAAGGAATGTGGCCTCACACCACTCGACATCCCTGGGGATGAAGGAAGAGTTTCACTCACTCACAACCTAGTCTAGGGAGACAGAGGATTAGAGAAGAAAACACTCAAAAATTTTTTTTGTATTCATTCACTAACCGTTACAAAGAGGGGTTTGGGTCCTTTAAATAGGTACCCAAAGATACATTCAAAATTCAAAAGAAAACCCATTCAAAATTTGAACCAAAAATACAACTCAATTTGAAAGTGGCGCCCAAGCTTTGGAGAGCTTTCTTCTTGGCCGACCAGCTTGGTATGGCATGATGCTTGGCTTGGAGTGGAGGAGTTGCTCGTTGGACTTCCTTCTTTGCTTGCTTTGTTTTGGTAGAAAACATGAAGTGAGGCTAGCTTGGAGGGATTTGTCCCACTTTGACTTTTCTTGGCTTGATTCAAGGCCGACCAAATGGTAATAATCCTAGGCGTGGCATGATTGGAGGCTTGGAGAGGGGGATTGGTCTTTGACCTTCCTTCCTTGCATGGCTTATTTTGGTAGAAGGCTTGGATTGAGGCTTGATGTCTTCACCATGCCTTTCTTGCTTAACTTCATCAAGGGATCATGCCTTTCTTGCCTAACATCTTTATGGAAGAAGGCTTGAGTGGAGGCAGGCATCAGATATTTGAAACTTCTTTCCACTTGGAGAATGGAGGATGCTTTTCTTGCTTGACTTCTTTATGGAAGGAGTCTTGAGTGGAGGCATGCATCAAGGGATTTGAAACTTCTTTCCATGACCGCCCATCCTAGATTGGAAGAGAGCTTGAAGAGGTGAGGGGAAGGGGGCATGGATCATTTGAGTGGTGTTGGGAATCCGGTGCACCGCAGCGGAAGTGTAATTTCAAAATGATGAAATTTGCACCATAATCCCTTAGCCAAGATCTCCTTATTCAGGATTAAAACATATAAACTTACAATGTTAGAATTAGGGTACTAACCTATAATCGCTAATTCCAACAAAGTTTGATGTTGAAGGGGCTGATTGAATTTACCAGGCGTCCAAATGTCCACCCTCCAATGGTGATCCACAAGATGATTGATCAAGATGCAAGCTTCCTTCACTTGAATTCTTATCCTAGAACTCAAGAGGACTATGGCTTTAAAACTTCAGGGTAGGGGCTCCTTACTTCCTTTCTTTCTTCTTCCTCTCCCTTTCTTAAGACCTTGTCCTAAGAATAAAACTCTTGTCTTGAAGGAGGAGAAGGATTTAAGACACTAATGTCTTAAAGTAAATGAAATAGAAACAGAGTACGAGTTCTTTTCTTTTACCGATCAAGAGATTCTTCCTATCTCTTGTTTTGGACTTGAGTTTCAACAGAGAAGAGAACTCTGTAAGAGGGAAACTCTCTGTGTCCTAAACAAGCTAAGGAGGAATCAGTTTCCTGGAAAGAAAAGAAAATAAAAATAAACTCTGTCGTTCATTAGTCAAACACCCGAGACCTCTGTTGTTTAAATAGATTACAGAGAGATGTCTTCTCAAAAGAACATAACTCTCCGTAAACACCACTCCACTTTGTCTCATGCCCCTTCCCTATTTCTCACGCCCCATCTTCCCATCTCACGGCCTTCCAGATTAAATCCCACGGCTTTTCTTAAAGGAAAAACCGTGGTGTTTTAAAAAGGAAAGGGGTCGCGACTTTTCATCTCCGAAGAGATGTTATTTCGCGCGCCCGGGAAGAGTTAGCGCATTCCTTCTTTCTTAAAATCCCATCAGCCGTTGGATTCCCATCCAAGGGGGGACAGATGGTGCGCTAATCATTAAGAAAAGAGGTCACCCCATCTTAATTCATCAGAGAATTAAGCGGGATGCGCCAAGAGTCCATGCGCCATGGACTTTTCCAAATGGCGCGCCAAGAGTCCATAAGCGCATGGACTCTTGGCATTTGGCATGGAAAAGCAAGGGGGTTGGATGGGGAGGCTAGCCTAGTTACATGGCTAGCCAATAGGGTTAGCCATAATCCTATTTTCATAATTAGGGTCTAATTAGGTCCAATTAGAACCCAATTTGAACCAATCCGTAACCCTAATTCGAATCCGATTCGAATAGAAGCTAGGATTTGCAACACCTGCTAGAGTGTTATCCTGCAAAGATGATTTAATTCCAAATTAAACTCTTGATCAATCCTCTTAAGTGTGTGACCCATTGGGTTCCACATCTAGCCAGCAGTGGGTTCGAATACAAGTTGACCTAATTTGATTAGAACTCTTTCTAATCGATTTAGGTCAAACCGGACTTACCCGACTCGATCATTTAGGACTCTTCCTAAGAAATGATCCTTGAATTTGATCAACCCACAAGACAAGATTGACGTCTAGCAACGTGTCATGTCTACCCGGAAGATATGGAAATTCTGGTGAAATACCAAAATTACCCTTCAGTAGAGAGTTACTGTACAATTAAATCTTTCGATCAGCCTGCACCCAAAATATAACTATGCATATGGATATATATCAAATCCTATATTATATTTATTTCTAGCTCAATCTTATATCGATGATTCAATTATCTTGATATTAGAAACCATCTCTAATATCTTTATTTTGATCAAAGATTCCCTGAATCATCATCCGATTGTTAACTAGCTGGATGCAATCTCCTCTTACTAAGAGTGATCGATTCCTTGTTGACCTACTCATTACCTTCATATCCAATTCACCATTCCCAGTATCAATCCTGTGCATGACTCAGTGTCATGATTAGGATTGAACCAAAGAATGGGTTCATGTACATAAGGTACTTATGGCAGTCTCAGGTCAAAAGATTACTTGTACCATTCCCACTATGAGAACCTTCTATTGACATGTAGCTAAGACTCCATTAGATGTTCTCAAGTTGGATCATATCAGTAAACTCATTCTCCAATGAGCACCCACATCCCAGTATTAGTGTCATACACAAGTGACTGTGAGAGCAGTCACCCTTTCCAGTATACAAGGGATGTGCTAGTCTTACCGGAAAACCCTGATCCCCTACTCAGGGTTCCTTTGACTAGGAATACTTTAGATTAAGGTTTAAAGATTTTAGGTCTCACTGGTATGATCTCATCATAACCCTAAAATCATAGCCCTAATCTATGAGGTTCATCATATAATATAAACACAGCGTATGATGAAAAATAATGCCTTTATTTAGAAAATTGTCAATTACAATGATTTGGGAGATATAACATAGATTGGCTTGTAGGGCATATCCCTTTCAATCTCCCACTTGCACTAAAGCCAATCACCTTTAAATCTTAATCCCATACACTCGAGGTGGTGATCAAAATCTCGCTGTGGTAGAGCCTTAGTGAACGGGTCTGCTACATTGTTCTTTGTATCAACTCTATTTATGTAGACATCTTGTCTCTCTACTATTTCTCGGATGAGATGGAAGCGTCTCAGAATGTGCTTGGACTTATGATGAGCTCTTGATTCCTTAGCTTGAGCAACAGCCCCAGTGTTGTCACAGTAAAGTGGCACTAGGTTTTCAATTTCAGGAACAACACCCAACTCTGTGATGAACTTCTTCATCCAGACTGCTTCCTTGGCGACTTCACTAACAGCTATGTATTCTGCCTCTGTGGTTAAGTCAGCTACAGTCTGCTGCTGGTACTCTTCCAACTCACTGCTCCACCATTTAGGGTAAAAACATATCCTGAAATGGATTTGCTATCATCAAGGTCTGATTAAAAACTAGAATCAGAATAAGCTTCTAGTTTAAGATCAGAACCACCATAAACCAGAAAAATATCCTTAGTCCTTCTTAGGTACTTAAGAAAATTTTTAACTGCTTTCCAATGATCCTCTCCTGGATCAGCCTGAAACCTACTGACAATGCCTAAAGCATATGCCACATCAGGCCTAGTACATAACATGGCATACATTATGGACCCTATTGTCGAAGCATAGGGTATAGAATTCATTCTATTTCTTTCTTCAGGTGTCTTAGGAGACATCCTTTTAGAAAGATGTATGCCTTGAATCATAGGAAGATAACCTCTTTTACTTCCATCCATGCTGAATCTTTTCAGCACTAAGTCAATGTACCTAGATTGGGATAAACCTAGCATCCTCTTAGATCTATCTCTATAGATCTTCATACCTAGTATATAGGATGCTTCTCCCAAATCTTTCATGGAAAACTGGTTTGATAGCCAAACCTTGACTGATTGCAACATTGGGATATCATTCCCAACGAGGAGTATGTCATCTACATACAGAACCAAGAAGACTATGGCACTCCCACTAGTCTTCTTATAAACACAGGGTTCATCCACATTTTTGATAAAACCAAACCTTTTAATAGTTTCATCAAAGCGGATGTTCCAACTCCTTGAAGCTTGCTTTAATCCATAAATGGATTTCTTTAGCTTGCATACTTGATTAGGTTTATTTTTTGAAATAAAACCTTCTGGCTGTGACTTGTAGACTTCTTCCTCAAGGAAACCATTGAGGAATGCAGTCTTCACATCCATCTGCCAGATCTCATAATCATGATATGCTACTATAGCAAGTAAAATCTATATTGATTTGAGCATGGCAACAGGTGAGAATGTTTCATCATAGTCAATTCCCTGTTTTTGTCTAAAACCTTTAGCCACTAATCTGGCTTTATAGGTTTCAACTTGGCCATCAGCCCCAATCTTTTTCTTATAGACCCATTTGCACCCAATAGGATTAATACCCTCTGGTGCATCAACCAAAGACCATACTTGGTTTACATACATAGAGTCTATTTCGGATTCCATGGCTTCTTGCCATCTATCTGAATCAGTACTCAAGATAGCTTCCGTATAGGTCAGAGGTTCATCATTTTGAATGACTTGGGCTTCATTATTTTCAATAATAAATCCATACCTCTCAGGTGCCCGTGGCACTCTATCAGACCTACGGGGAGGAGTTTTGTGTTCTGGTTCTGTCCTAACTATATATTCTAATGGTTGAGAATTGTCTATCTGTGTTTCTTGTACTTCTCCAAGTTCAATAGTTCTACCATTGCCCTTTTCTAAAATGAACTCCTTTTCTAGAAAAGTGGCATGCCTGCTGACAAAAATCTTTTGTTCAGTAGGATGGTAGAACAGATATCCTCTACCTTCTCTAGGATATCCTACAAATAGACATTTATCCGCTCTAGATTCCAACTTATGTCCAAAATTTCTTTTAACATAAGCTGGACATCCCCATACCTTAAAATATTTAAGATATGGTTTATTTCCACTCCAAATTTAATATGGAGTACTAACAACGGATTTAGAAGGTACCTTGTTCAGAATGTAAACAGCAGTTTCTAGGGCATGACCCCAGAAGGAAATGGGTAAATTTATGAAGCACATCATGGATCGTACCATATCTAATAAGGTACGATTCCTCCTTTCAGCTATACCATTTAGCTGTGGTGTATAAGGAGGGGTCCATTCAGAAAGAATTCCATTAAGTTTAAGATAGTCTAAAAACTCCGTGGATAAGTATTCTCCTCCTCGATCAGAACGAAGAACTTTAATACTTTTCCCGGTTTATTTTTCGACCATACTTTGATCCTCCTTAAATTTATCAAAGGCTTCATATTTATGTTTCATAAGATACACATATCCGAACCTAGATAAATCATCTGTAAAAGTGATAAAATATGAGTATCCTCCTCTGGCCTGAGTTGTCATTGGACCACATACATCAGTATGTATAAGTCCTAATAACTCAGTTGACCTTTCTCCATGTCCAGTGAATGGAGTCTTGGTCATCTTACCCATGAGACATGATTCGCAAGTTCCTAATGATTCATACTCATAAGGATCAAAAAAATTTTCCTTGTATAACTTGCTTATCCTAGACTCATTAATATGACTAAGTCAATGATGCCAAAGTAAAGTATCATTAAAGTCTTTTCTTTTCCTTTTATTATTGACATGAAAAACACTATCATTGGAAGAAAGAGTTAAGAGCCCATTGCTAAATATGCCAGAACAAATAATTTTATTAGATAACATTATCGAGCAACCAGTGCTCGTTACATCCATTACATATCATTGTTTTAATAACAAAGGAATAGATATAATATTCTTAATAATCTTTAGCATATAGTAACAATTTTCTAACTCCAAGATCTTCCCTGAAGGCAACTTCAGAATATAGGTCCCTACAGCTTCTGCTTGGATGATATCACCACTAGCACCGTAGAGATTGAAGTCGCCTTCCTTCAATACTTTAAGCTTGTGGAGGTCTTGCAAAGATTTGCATATATGGTAACCACAAGCAGTATCCAATACCCAAGTATTTGATATAGACGAATTTAATATCAATATAGTATGTATCTCATACATACCTTTTGGTGCATCTGACGCACCAGGCTTCACAGTTGCAAGGTAAGCCTTGTAATTCCTTTTCCAATGTCCCACTTTGCCGCAAAAGAAACAGGTTGACTGTTTTGAGGCCTTCTTTCCTTTCTTGTTCTTATTGATGCCACCCTTAGGGTTTAGCCTCCTATTAAAACCCTTTTTGCCTGATTTCTTCTTATTGGTCTGGTGGGGACACCGGAGGCACCAGAATAAGACAGAGGCTTTTTCAACCCTCTGTAAATTGATCAATAATTTATGAGTCCATCTGTAATAAGGGCTTAGCTCATCTGAGTCCATTTTAGTTGTTATTTGAGTATTTTTAGTGATTATTTCAGTCCTGTACTAGTCAGCTCATGTTGAGCTAGTTCAGTCCAATGCTAGTCAGCTCATGTTGAGCTAATTTTATTTTTTTGAGTCCTGTCCAAGCATACTGAAGACTCAAGACTATATCATACAAGTGAAGACCAAGTCCAACTAGATTGAAGACATGGAAGTATAGCACAAGTCCAACCCAGCTTGAAGATTTGAAGACCCCAGGAGGAAAATTCAGAAAACCCTGATTTCTTGCAGATACCCTCCAGATGCCCAGATTCCCTTCCAGATGCCAAAGTATATTCATAGATAATGGCATCCATGATTCCAGAGGTCCATCTGCATCCTATCCCAAAGAAATCAAGCCCAGGTGCCAAGCCCAAGCCCCTAAGAAGCAAGATACCAGGGAATATTCCTGCTACCTGGCTACCAGGCCACCCCAGCTTCCAGAGGCCCAAACCCATACACCCGAGCCCCTTTGGGCCGGCCTTTTGCTGCTCCTAGAAGCCCAACACGCCCCCCTAGGCATCCTTGGAGTCTTGACCAAGTCAAACAAATTTTTAGGGATTTTTCTACCTAATATTTCTTTATTTTCTAGCTAGGGTTTGAGAGGGAAAAGGATTCTTATGTAAAGACTTATGTACCCTTACTTGGAGCCCAAGGTTAAGGGTCTATTTAAGGGACCCTAGCCTCTTGTATGAGGAGAAGTTTTTGATGAATGAAAACCTTGAGTTCTTCTATTGAGTGGTGTGATACCCTGCTGTGTGCATAAAGGGGTTTGTGAGAGTTCTTCTTCCCGGTGTTTGCAATCATCTTCCTGCTGCCAACAAACCCTCCAGATCCCTGGACGCCCACTCCAAAAGAAGCCTTCCCTTGCTGTTTTTACTTTGTTTTCTTGTTCCTTTATGAGCTTTCTAACCCCTGACAGGTCATTTGCAGGTCCCTGAGTTCCTACGAATCCAACGACTCCAGCCAAGTCTCAATCTGATCACCAAGCAGAAAGTCGGGTATCCGCGGGTCTTTGGCTCGATTTTCCAGGCCGCATCCGTCGAGGAACGAGAGACCCCTTTGCTGCAATCTTCACAGACGTTGTTAGGTATACCCCTCTACCTCCAGTAGTTTTATTGTAGGAGAACTTGCCCTAACCGAGGCTTCTTAGCCCCGGCGGTCCTTCTTTGCTACTTTTCTAGGTCCTAATCTACATGCTGATCTTCAAAAATTCATACAAAATTCTCTACAAATAATTTTGATCTAAAATTTGGGAATTAATCACCTAACTCAACATGTAAAACATACAAAAAAAATTGCATGCATATTAGTTCCCCATCATGGTCTTATCAACAAGAAGAAGTGGAGCCTTTTCTTTCTTAACGTGGCTCTCTGCTGTTTTTAACATATTTAACAGCTCAGGCAAGGAAGTGTTCAGTTTGTTCATGTGATAATTCAAGACAAACTGAGAAAATGACTCCGGGAGTGATTGCAGGATTAAATCCTGATTCAGCTCCCCATCCATAATAAAACCTAATTGACCCAATCAGGTGATTAAGTCAATTACCTTCAGAATATGATCCTGAACGGATATACCCTCTGTCATCCTAGCACAGAATAACTGCTTAGATATTTCGTATCTAGTAGTTCTGCTTTGTTCTCCATAAAACTCTTTTAAATTGAGCATTATGGATTGAGTATCCATGCTTTCATGCTGCCTCTGTAACTCATTGGTCATAGAGGCCAGTATGATACACTTGACAGTAAGGGAGTCATTCTGCCACATTTTGTATGTGGCCATATCTTCCTGTATGGCATCATCCCCTAATGGATTAAGACTAGGGGTATCAAGAATATAAGAAAGTTTTTCTGAACTCAGTATAATCTTTAAGTTTCTCAACCAGTCCACATAGTTTGGACCAGTCAGTTTGTTGGTATCTAAGATGCTTCGCAGTGATAATGAAGATGCCATTTATCTATATTTAATAAAGAACAATACATAAGCAAACAACCATGAAATGACTTACATAATTAAATTAGGTCTTCAATTTAATTATGTCTCCCACTATTTTATCAAAAATCATAGCCCTCACTATGATAATCGAGAAAAAACCCTGATCGATTTTTCTTAGTGAGATTGAGATCCTAATAACTTATAAAAGATATTGAAGATAACACAACAAATCTTTTATAAGCTTAAAGGTAGGAAACTCTTCCAATTATATCTCATATAATTCTCTAAAATAACTTGGCCTCTAGAATATCATAAGTCTTGCAGAAAATACAACAAACCATAATGTTCTAGTTAAGTCAAGACCCTTTCATTTAGATACAGTCAGTACTCAAATATAATGCCCTTGCAGATAGCACAACAAGGCATTATACTGAATATACTGTAAGCATATCTATGCACTAGACTAGTATTATGTTAATCACCATATTAGGTCTTGCAGATAACACAACAAACCTAATGTGGTTCATAACACAATAATGATCCAGCATGAAGGAAGGCCAATATATAGTATTTTTAACACTAAGCATTTTAGTCAAGATTTAAATATAATCAAATCAGCCAGGCAAGTGGAAGAGATGTGGGAGTCCCCCCGTTGCTTTCCTAGACACCAATAAAAATTGGCCAGGTCAGTCAACGGAACCAATTAAAAACCACGATTCTCTTTACCTTCCCAGAACCACCTTTCTAGACACCGAATGATTAATTGTTCATCATGACTAGTGATGCTTATTAGTTAAACATATTATGACTTAATATAATTTTAAGAAGAGGGCTTTATAAAATTGCCAGCACATTCTTATAGAACATATCACAATCATATCACTATGATAAACATATATGTGCTAAGTGTGTCATCATACTAGGATAACCATTTACCACATAATGGATCCACCATTATGCCAGGGCAACCTTATTTCAGTATGATGACTTCAAAACTAATCATATCTCTATAATAATTAGGGTTTGAGTGAAAAACCCTAACTAGTGGCATACATCAAAACATTAATTATCATATATGCATCCCATAAATTATGCTAAGTGTATCAGCATTCAAGGGTTTAAAACCCTAACATGCGATACTACAATCAAAACCACATATGAATAATTTTCGTATGTATTAACTATAATAAGGATGGCTCTGATACCACTGTTGGGAATCCGGTGCACCGCAGCGGAAGTGTAATTTCAAAATGATGAAATTTGCACCATAATCCCTTAGCCAAGATCTCCTTATTCAGGATTAAAACATATAAACTTACAATGTTAGAATTAGGGTACCAACCTGTAATCGCTAATTCCAACAAAGTTTGATGTTGAAGGGGCTAATTGAATTCACCAGGCATCCAAATGTCTACCCTCCAATGGTGATCCACAAGATGATTGATCAAGATGCAAGCTTCCTTCACTTGAATTCTTATCCTAGAACTCAAGAGGACTATGGCTTTAAAACTTCAGGGTTGGGGCTCCTTACTTTCTTTATTTCTTCTTCCTCTCCCTTTCTTAAGACCTTGTCCTAAGAATAAAATTCTTGTCTTGAAGGAGGAGAAGGATTTAAGACACTAATATCTTAAAGTAAAGGAAATAGAAACAGAGTAGGAGTTCTTTTCTTTTACCGATCAAGAGATTCTTCCTATCTCTTGTTTTGGACTTGAGTTTCAACAGAGAAGAGAACTCTGTAAGAGGGAAACTCTCTATGTCCTAAACAAGCTAAGGAGGAATCAGTTTCCTGGAAAGAAAATAAAATAAAAATAAACTCTGCCGTTCATTAGTCAAACACCTGAGACCTCTGTTGTTTAAATAGATTACAAAGAGATGTCTTCTCAAAAGAACACAACTCTCCGTAAACACCACTCCACTTTGTCTCACGCCCCTTCCATATTTCTCATGCCCCATCCTCCCATCTCACAGCCTTCCAGATTAAATCCCACGACTTTTCTTAAAGGAAAAATCGTGGTGTTTTAAAAAGGAAAGGGGTCGCGACTTTTCATCTCCGAAGAGATGTTATTTCGCGCGCCCAGGGAGAGTTAGCGCATTCCTTCTTTCTTAAAATCCCATCAACCATTGGATTCCCATCCAAGGGGGGACAGATGGTGCGCTAATCATTAAGAAAGGAGGCCACCCCATCTTAATTCATCGGAGAATTAAGCGGGGCACGCCAAGAGTCCATGCGCCATGGACTCTTCCAAATGGCGCGCCAAGAGTCCATAAGTGCATGGACTCTTGGCATTTGGCATGGAAAAGCAAGGGGGGCGGATGGGGAGGCTAGCCATGTAACGGTTAGCCATAATCCTATTTTCATAATTAGGGTCTAATTAGGTCCAATTAGAACCCAATTTGAACCAATCCGGAACCCTAATTCGAATCCGATTCGAGTAGAGCTAGGGTTTGCAACACCTACTAGATTGTTATCCTGCAAAGATGATTTAATTCCAAATTAAACTCTTGATCAATCCTCTTAAGTGTGTGACCCATTGGGTTCCACATCTAGCCAGCTGTGGGTTCGAATACAAGTTGACCTAATTTGATTAGAACTCTTTCTAATCGATTTAGGTCAAACCGGACTTACCCGACTCGATCATTTAGGACTCTTCCTAATAAATGATCCTTGAATTTGATCAACCCACAAGACAAGATTGACGTCTAGCAACGTGTCATGTCTACCCGGAAGATATGAAAATTCTGGTGAAATACCAAAATTACCCTTCAGTAGAGAGTTACCGTACAATTAAATCTTTCGATCAGCCTGCATCCAAAATATAACTATGGATATGGATATATGTCAAATCCAATATTATATTTATTTCTAGCTCAATCTTATATCGATGATTCAATTATCTTGATATTAGAAACCATCTCTAATATCTTTACTTTGATCAAAGATTTCCTGAATCATCATCCGATTGTTAACCAGCTGGATGCAATCTCCTCTTACTAAGAGTGATCGATTCCTTGTTGACCTACCCATTACCTTCATATCCAATTCACCATTCCCAGTATCAATCCTGTGCATGACTCAGTGTCATGATTAGGATTGAACCAAAGAATGGGTTCATGTACATAAGGTACTTATGGCAGTCTCAGGTCAAAAGATTACTTGTACCACTCCCACATGAGAACCTTCTATTGACATGTAGCTAAGACTCCATTAGATGTTCTCAAGTTGGATCATATCAGTGAACTCATTCTCCAATGAGCACCCACATCCTAGTATTATTGTCATACACAAGTGACTGTGAGAGCAGTCACCCTTTCCAGTATACATGGGATGTGCTAGTCTTACTGAAAAACCCTGATCCCCTACTCAGGGTTCCTTTGACTAGGAATACTTTAGATTAAGGTTTTAAGATTTTAGGTCTCACTGGTATGATCTCATCATAACCCTAAAATCATAGCCCTAATCTATGGGGTTCATCATATAATATAAACACAGCGTATGATGAAAAATAATGCCTTTATTTAGAAAATTATCAATTACAATGGTTTGGGAGATATAACATAGATTGGCTTGTAGGGCATATCCCTTTCAAGTTGTCCCCTTTCTTGGGTGCCCAAAACAAACCACATGTCATCACCTCAGTGCGCCACATAAACAGATAAGGTGGGCCCTGAGATGACATGTCTCCTTGCCTTTGTTAGGCTTAAAAGAGACTTAACTTTTGAACCACTAAAGACTTCAAGGGCTTAGACTCGGCCCGACTTATTACAAGACTCAGCTCGACCCGACGGGTCGAGATACAGACTCCATTTAAGCAAATAAACTAGAGGCTGATAGCCTTATTACAGGACTCGATAAACACAGAACCCTAATCAGAGATCCCCCGAAGTTTGAAGGGCTCAAGTCAAACCCTGATGCCCACATCAATTCTCCCGGGGTGGGAGAAACTCGACCCTGTCGAGTGGAGGTTGATTTGGCTTTGGTACTTCTCCAGCAGTCGGTGAATGGCAGGTCCTCCTGGGTGATCCACGAGTCATCAGATTTGGGGTCGGCCTTGCCAACGGACCAAGTAACCTGAAAGCCTTTGCCCTGGGCTGCGGTAGCTCGACCATCCAAGATACGCTCGATCCGCACTCCTTACTCAGGTCAATTTGGAAGTGGACACTCTGGACAGGTTTACTCTCCAAAAAGGATTAGGCTCAAATCACTCGCTAGGTGGTTTGCTGGTTCCCTATACTCAACTAAGTGCAAGATATTGAGAGTCGAGCTAATGTCCCAAATCAGGGTATTAGGGTCACTCTCCTATCACTCTAAGGGACCAATTCAGCGAGCATAAAAACTTCTTTATTATTTCAGAATCCCCAATTCTCTACTTAGCTTGCTTTCAGGAACAACCAAATTTTAATTATTAATTTTTGTGTCCCTAGTATGCAATGCAAGAGATCATGCAGATTTTGAGACTCAAGTAACACTTAACAAAAGCAAACTAAACTAGGTATTCCTAGTAAGAGGAATTTATTGGGGTCATAGGGCCTAAACCTACTAGACCATTGGTTCTCTAGGCTTGACCCTAGCCTGGTATGCACAAGAAAAATTTGTTAGGATCCCTAACAGATGCCATAAAGTATACCAGAAGTAGAGGGCGAATGGGATGGGCTCTAAGGAGTCACACATTCTGGTAGTCTCAATAAAAAGTAACCTCCTGGCTCTAGGGATATGAGATGGCTTAAGAAAAGGCAGGGAATAAAAAGGAGACTCAGGGACTGGTTCGAAGTTTAGGCAGCTGACCTTAATGTATGAATGAAGGTCTAAAGGTGTGCTCATCTTAACCTCATGGTCAGTACTAGGAGGATCGATAGGTGCAAGCCCTCGGGTAGGCGGGATGCTCCTAGATAGTGGAGGGCTTTCGGGAAGGTCTTTGGAACATTCATCTTGAGAATCTATACCTTCATCTATTTCGTTTGATCCTGGCTTGATCAGTTCTACTACAAGGTCTATAGTGGACTCAGGATCATTATCATTTGGGTCCTTGCTAAGTTCTGGGGTATCCTTAATGATTCCATCAGGTGGGAGCTGATCAATTAAATTATCAGGCGATACCTCCTCACATTCTTCTTCGTCTTCTTCATATTCATTAATCAAGCTTATGTCAAGCTCATATATGACCTCTTCAAACTCACTGAAGGGTTCTAATCCTTTCTCCTTTGGTTCCTCTATAGGCACGACTATGGTTGGGTCAACTACTTTTGGGATGGCCATACCTAACTCCTTCTCAGTGTTTTCTTTCTGGTCAAGAGGTGACACGGGTGGGGATTGATAAACAAAAGTCTGGTTCACTACAGATGTCGGATCAATCGGGATTTGATTCAAGTTGGTAGAGGTCAGCTTTAAGTCCAAAGTATTAGATCGGGTATATCTTAAAGACCACTCACAATCTTGGGCTTCTTGGTAGGCTTGCTCTAACTTATTGGTCTTTTCAAAGCCAAATTTTCTATAGATGTCTGGGTGTAGCCAAGCCCTAAATCTCAATGTGATCTGAACCTCGGTCTCAATGGTATTACATTTCATGACATACCACTGGAAGTCCTCGATATACTCAGACACTGGCCTATTACCTTGTCTCAATTGGTACCACCGGCCTAGAAGTCTTTGCTCATAGGATTCACCTGCTCTCAACTTACTTCTCATGTCTTTCCAAGTTACCTTAGACTCTTGTCTCTCATACTTCATTCTTCCTCTAACATCAAACCAATAACGTTCAGCTGAACCCCGAAGATGCATTTGGGCAAACCAGACCTTACTATCCTCACACAGATCGCTCCACTTAAAATATTCATCCATATCGTCCTCCCAATCAATATAAACCTGACGATCATGACTTCCTTGAAAAGGATGAAACTGAGGATAGACTCTAGGGTTAGATGCCATGAAAATACTGACTAGCTAAAGGGCAGTTAGGCTAAAGGACTCCTAATTCTAGACTAGTCATGCAACACACAACGAACGTCTAAGATCTAATAGACCTAGAATCTAAACCAGTTGCCTAGGTCAGAGTGGCAAACCAGTCTGTAGTAGCCTTGTCCTTGGCCAGGTAGGTGGAGGGGAGTGGAGGTTTCTCTCTGCTTGCCTTAGACACCAATTTTGCAATTGGCCAGGTAAGCGAACCAACCCACAAGCCCTGATTCACCAAGCCTAGACACCAAGAACTCAGTACAAACAGATTGGGCTGTCACCAAGATTAGACACTTGGTCTCGACTCGACCAAATGGGTGTCCCTAAGCTCTCTAGAGCAATTAGGTGTCTAACTGATTTTAGTTAGGGTTAGGGTTCGAGATGCAAGTTAGTGGTTTGTGGGCTAGGGACAGGTGATGAACTCCTGACCCTATGTCAAATTGCCACCCTTAAGTGTTTTATGAACAATGTAGGTACAAAAATGTCTAAGAAAAAGATATATATATATATATATATATATATATATATATATATATATATATATATTCGGATATATGGATGATAAGCAAAGTGCAAAAGAAGTCTAAATATGAACTAATTGCATGAACTAACTAAATGAGACAAGAAAGAGATGCTTGCTGAAACTGCAGGCCTAAGATTTTCTCAGATGGGATTTCGGCTTGTAGAATTTCTACAGGCTGAAATAAAATCTGAGAAAAGAGCAGAAGAATCCTCTAAATTCAATAGATCCAAAAAAAGAAAATCAAACAAAACAGAGATTCCTACAAAGAGAAAAAATTAAAATAGCAGACTATATATGGGCTGGACAGAATGCAGAGACCTAAATGCAAGAGCACTAGTCCTAGCCTAGGCTCTGATACCAAGAATGATGCGGAAAAAAAAAGGATGAGGATGATGCTAACACGAATGATGCAAAGGTGGTTATATCTTGTTTTCTTTTTAGGGTTTTATCTTTGGTTCCCGATTGCAAGCAAAGAGAACCTAGGAAAACTGAAAGAAAAGAGGTCTATGCTAGCAGATCAATCCCTAAGAAATGATAGACCAGGACCCCGAGATTAAGGAACCCCGGGATTAGGACTAGCTCGATACACCCAATACCTACCTAGGAGATGGGGATGCAAACCTTTCAAATTCTGAAGCGCCTGGTGCAGAGATCGCTCCACTAGACGGATGCGGCCTGGATGTCCGAGCAATCATGCCCGTGGATGCGTCGATTCCCGATCATGTGGCCATGATGGCAAGATGACCCATCTCCGATGTCCGTAGCATCGAGGAAGACCTGTAGGCAGCAAGAGAAAGAACGGTTAGCGAAGAGATGAGAAGTGTTGAAGTTGAAATAGGGTTAGGGTAGAGAAACAGGGCCTCGAGCCCGGTATCGGACTGGAGTCCGAAATCGAAGTTGATAACTTGGGGCCTCGCACCCCGTGATGTCCCGGAGGATGAACAAATTATGGCCTCCCACCACTCGACGCTCTAAGGCGAAGGAACGTGGCCTCACACCACTCGACGCCCTCAGGCGAAGGAACGTGGCCTCACACCACTCGACATCCCTGGGGATGAAGGAAGAGTTTCACTCACTCACAACCTAGTCTAGGGAGACAGAGGATTGGAGAAGAAAACACTCAAAATTTTTTTTTGTATTCATTCACTAACTGTTACAAAGAGGGGTTTGGGTCCTTTAAATAGGTACCCAAAGATACATTCAAAATTCAAAAGAAAACCCATTCAAAATTTGAACCAAAAATACAACTCAATTTGAAAGTGGCACCCAAGCTTTGGAGAGCTTTCTTCGTGGCCGACCAGCTTGGTATGGCATGATGCTTGGCTTGGAGTGGAGGAGTTGCTCGTTGGACTTCCTTCTTTGCTTGCTTTGTTTTGGTAGAAAACATGAAGTGAGGCTAGCTTGGAGGGATTTGTCCCACTTTGACTTTTCTTGGCTTGATTCAAGGCCGACCAAATGGTAATAATCCTAGGCGTGGCATGATTGGAGGCTTGGAGAGGGGGATTGGTCTTTGACCTTCCTTCCTTGCATGGCTTATTTTGGTAGAAGGCTTGGATTGAGGCTTGATGTCTTCACCATGCCTTTCTTGCTTAACTTCATCAAGGGATCATGCCTTTCTTGCTTAACTTCTTTATGGAAGATGGCTTGAGTGGAGGCATGCATCAAGGGATTTAAAACTTCTTTCCACTTGGAGAATGGAGGATGCCTTTCTTGCTTGACTTCTTTATGGAAGGAGTCTTGAGTGGATGCATGCATCAAGGGATTTGAAACTTCTATCCATGACCGCCCATCCTAGATTGGAAGAGAGCTTGAAGAGGGGAGGGGAAGGGGGCATGGATCATGTGAGTGGTCCCCTTTCTTGGGTGCCCAAAACAAACCACATGTCATCATCTCAGTGCGCCACATAAACAGATAAGGTGGGCCCTGAGCTGACATGTCTCCTTGTCTTTGTTAGGCTTAAAAGAGACTTAACTTTTGAACCACTATAGACTTCAAGGGCTTAGACTCGGCCCGACTTATTACAAGACTCAGCTCGACCCGATGGGTCGAGGTACAGACTCCATTTAAGCAAATAAACTAGAGGCTGACAGCCTTATTACAGGACTCGATAAACACAGAACCCTAATCAGAGATCCCCCGAAGTTTGAAGGGCTCAAGTCAAACCCTGATGCCCACATCACTTTGTTGGGTTCAACTTCATATGGTGGCATCGCAGGGCACCAAACGATTCTTTCATGTCCTTGATGTGATCTTTTCTAAGGAGGCTTTTGATGATCACGTCATCAACATAGGCCTCCATGTTTCTTCCCAACTGCTCCTTGAACACCTTATTGATCAATCTTTGGAATGTTGTCCTGGCATTTTTTAGCCCAAACGGCATCATTTTGTAGCAATAAAGACCTTTATCTGTGATAAAGGCCATCTTCTCCTCATCCTAGGGATTCATTCGGATCTGATTATATCCAGAGAAAGCATTCATGAAGCTTAACAGTTGATGACCAGCTATGGCGTCAACCAGTTGGTCGATCTTTGGGAGGGGAAAGCTATCTTTTGGGCAGGCCTGTTGAGGTCTATGTAGTCAATGCAGATCCTCCACTTGCTGTTAGCTTTCTTCACCATTACCACATTAGCCAACCATTCAGGATAATGAGCTTCTCGAATGAATCCTGTCTTGAGGAGTTTGCTCACTTCTCTTCATCTATTTCCTTCTGTCTTTCAGGAGTGAAACTCATTTTCTTCTACTGGATCGGCTTATATTCAGGAGCGACTTCCAGCCGATGAGTAATTACTTTGGTTGGAATCCCTAGCATGTCCAAAGCCGACCAGGCGAAGACATCAGCATTGTTCCTGAGAAAACAAATCAGCTCCGCTTTGGTTTCCACGTCAAGCATGCTTCCGATCTACACGACCCTGGTGGGGTCCTCTTCAGTCAATGGCATTGAGATGGTTCTCTCCATGGGTTCACCAGAGTTTGCAGTCGGGTCCCTTGGATCTAACTGATCCCAAGTTGTAGGATCATTGAAGTGCTTGTCTTGAATCATCAAGCACTGTCGTGCCATTCTCTGATCTCCCTTGGCTTCTCCGACACCACTCTTAGCAGGAAAACATACCAGAAGGTAGTAAGTTGATACTATGGCCCGAAATTTGTTCAGGGCGGGCCATCCCAGAATCATGTTGTAGGCTAAAGAGATTCAGACCACCGTGAAGTTGATTGGTAGTGTCTTCTATCGGGGTTCGGTGCCGAGGGTTACAGGTAGTATTATTTCTTCCTCAACATCGACCTAGTTGCCTCCGAATCTAGTAGGTGGTATAGGAGATCTTTGTAATTTATTTTTAGGCAGGCATATCCGAGAGAACGCACCGTAGAGCAAGACATCGACTGAGCTTCCATTATCAACCAAGATTCGTTTTACTTCATAGTTGGCCATAACGGTCGAAATTATAACAGGATCATCGTGTTGGAGTTGAACCCCTGCAAGGTCATCATCAGAGAAGTGTATAGCATTGTTGTCTTTGAGCCGCTTTGGGACATCATCTTTGGCTCTTCTCCAGCATGTCGGCCGATGCAGCATTCCGACGTTCCCGTTGGTGGGCCTCTGGTTTGGTAGTCCAGCCTCTTCAGGGGCCCTCTAGGGAACCGTAGCTTCCGACCGAGGTCCTTGGCGACCTACGTACCACCCCAGATAACCTCTCTTGATTAGATCCTCTATGGCATCTCTCAGCTGAATGCATTCTTCAGTGTCATGGCCGTGGTCCCGGTGAAATCGATAGTATTTGTTTCTTTTCCTTGCAGAAGAGGATGCCTTCATAGGATGTGGCCGTGGAGATAGTTTTCTTTTTCTATCTCCAGCAGGATCTTTTCTCGAGGAAGGTTGAGGGGGGTATAAGAGTCAAATCTCCCACCCGATGCTCTAGGCTTGGGACTCCATCGTCAATCAGTATATTTGTTGTTGTTGTTGTTGGGAACGGGGGCCTTGTCCCCTGTTGTTCTTCTTCTTTGAACGGGGCTTCCCTTCAGCTAACCACCAGTTTACTGCTTGCTCTTCAGTGTCGACATACTTCTAAGCTCTCGACAAGAGCTCAGCATAGCTTTTAGGGAACTTCTTGTCCAAGGAAAAGGTGAGCTTGGACTTACGAAGCCCCTTTTTTAATGCAGACATGGCCACGTGCTCGTTGAGGTCAGGGATCTCGCGCGTGGCTGAATTAAATCTAGAGATATAATCTCGTAGACTTTCTCCTTCATTCTGGTGAAGGAGGAACAACGTATCCGTATTGCGGGGAGTCTTGCGGCAAGTCCTGAAATGCAAGACAAACAATTTTTCTAGATGAAAAAAAGAATCGATGGTACTTGGACGAATGCTCAAGTGCTACATCCGAGTGGCTTTCTTCAGCATGATCGGGAATGCGAGGTATTACAGCGCATCTGAAGCTCCTTAGATCATCATGTGGGCTTTGAAACTGCCCAGGTGATCAAGAGGATCGGAGGTGCCATCGTAGGGCTCCATTTGGGGGATCCTAAAGTGCCGGGGAACAACTTCGGCCATGATACGATCGGTGTAAGGAGGGCGCAGCTCACACGCCACTAGATCACTATGGTCCCTTAGCTCCCGAAGCTTCGCAACCTCCAATTCGAGGGCTTTAAGTTTTGCATTGTAATTGGGGAGAACTTGCTTCGGTGGATTCTCCATGGGAGTGGAGTCTTCAAAGAAAGAAGAGGGAGTTTGCTTAGGCCTCTTTCCCTTCCGCAGCGAATCAATAGGCCCAGGCATTCTTGAGCTTCGACCCTCAGGAGAGGGTCGAAGAAGGAGAGAAAGATGAGTGGACTCTCCTCGAGGAGCTTTTTTCTCCAAGATCGAAAGCTATGTCTAGATGTAGATGGCGGATGCTCCACATGGAAAGCTTTATCTTGGAAGTCCTGAACCATGGCCATGAGGTTATTGACCTGGTTCAGGAGAGTTTCAAACTACTGCTGTCCCACGATGAGTGTGGGAGGTGGAATATCATTTTACATCGGAGGTTCACCCCCCTGAGAAGGAATGCAACTTCGACTTGCCGAGGTGATCTGAGTCTTTCCTTTCGCCATCGAGAACTTCTTACACTTCCCCATTTTCAAGGAGGGGAGCATAACAATGGATGCTTAGACTAGGTACCCCTACCTGGCACTCCAATCAATTGGCGTAGAATCCCTTTTCCGACCAGGCGAAGCTACTGGATCGCAGGTCCACTTTTTGGTTTACCTGCAAAAAAAAATTCCTGGCTGGATTTGCTCTGGCGAGGGACACTCCGATGCCTAAGTCAGAGGCAAGCTCCAGCCATAGAATGGAAAAGATTCTAAGGAGGATGAATGGAGAGGAAAGGACTCTGAGATTCTCAGGGCTATGTTGTGCCTTACCTGGAGCATCTCCTCTTACCAGTATTTATATTGATTCGTTCGACCTGTGGTTCCATTCTCTTTCCTGCGGTATGATGGGGGGAGTTAATTTCTTTCCCTCCATTCCCCCGTTGCTTTCCTTAGACACCAAAAAGAATTGGCCAGGTCAGTCAACGGAACCAATTAAAAACCATGTCCTCTTTACCGATCATGAACCACTTTTCCTAGACACCGAATGATAAACTAATCATATTGATTATTTTTGCTTTTGGTATATGACACTACAACTTAATATGTTTTTAAAGAGGGCTTTATTAAAACAAAGCACATTCTAGCAAATATGTGCCACAGTGTGCCATCATACTAGGACAACCATTTACCACATAATGGATCCACCATTATGCCAGGGCAACCTTATTTCAGTATGATGACTAGAAGGCTAAACATATCTCTATGCAAATTAAGGTTTAAGTGAAAACCTTAATTAGTGGCATACATCAAACATATATGCAAAATTAACATAAATATGTGATTAGTGTGTCATCATACTAGGACAACCATTTACCACATAATGGATCCACCATTATGCCAGGGCAACCTTATTTCAGTATGATGACTAGATGTCTAAACGTATCTCTACAACAATTAGGGTTTGAGTGAAAACCCTAATTGGTGACATTACATCAAACATATACAATATCATATGTTAATTATATACATATGCATCTAAAAATCAGCATATATATTTTAATCTTAATAAGGAGGCTCTGATACCAGTATAGGGTTCGATGGCAAGGTGGAAACACAGATTTCAAATTTTTTATGAAATCTTCACCAAACCCTTAACCCAAGATCTCCTTAAAAGAATTAAAACATATAACATGTATATATAAGATTTAAAGTCATATTAAAATACTAACCTGTATCGCTAAAATCCAAACTTTAAATCTCCACCAGGTGCCCAAATGTTCACCCTCCAATGGTGACCCACACAGAAAATGATGAAGACAACAATTTCTTGTTCTTGGCTCCTCTTCTTGAATTCTTTTTCAAGAATTCAATTCTTGGGCTTTTGGGCTGAAATTTTCCTTCTTGAAAATTTCTTTTCTTCCTTCTTTCCTCTTCTTGAATTCTTTTCTTGAATTCACTTTCTTGAATTGAATTGGAAGAAAAATTAAGACAGGCAAAGTCTTAATTCAAGAAGGAAAAGAAGAAGAACAGATCCTTCCTTTTCCTTTCCTTTACCGTTCAAGAGCTTCCTCTTATTCTTGTTTAGGGTCAGAGTTTCGACAGAGATTATCTCTGTAAGGGAAACAATACCCAACAAGCATAAAGGGAAGGAGTATTCCGGAGAGGAGGAGAAGGATCTGATTTCTGAATTTAATTATCTGATGAAACCCCCATGAACCCAAAGCCTTTTATAGATCTCAGAGGGGCGTTTACTCAAAACATCGCAACCCTCTGAAACCCCAAGAATCACGATCCCTCGTTCCTCATGCATCCCCTCAACCAAAAATCATGATTCTCTGATTTAGTTTTCATTTTTTCGACGAGGAGAACTCTCGGAAAAACTTCAGGAAGAATCATGACTTTTGGAGATGGATTTGCGACCGAAAAGCGACGGATAATTTCCTTAATTTTTCTGGCCATCAGATCCACATCCAAGGGTGTCAGATAAGGATCCGAATCACCCCTCTTTCAGATTTTTCTCCGATGCTTTTTCTTTCTCACGCGCGTGAAGAGGAGTCCACACGCGCGTGGACTCTTCTTCTTGGCATGCGCGGGTGAGGAAGGGAGTGGGCGGCTTGGAGAGAGGGCCTCAGTGAAATTGATTCCCTTAGGTTCAGCCATAGGTTAGCCAAATGTCCAAAAAATTAAATTAGACCTTAATCTGGTTCAATTAGAACCCAATTAAGCAGAATTCGGAACCAAATTCGAATCTGATTCGAATAGAAATTTGGTCTGCAACACATGCTAGTGTGTTTATCCTGCAAACATGATTTAATTCCAAATTAAATCCTTCATCAATTTTTTTTGTGTGTGACCCATTGGGTTCCACACCTAGCCAGCAGTAGGTCCGAGTGCTATTTGACTTAATTCGGTTAGATCTCATCTAAGCCGATTTAGGTCAACTCAAACTAGCTCGACTCGGTCAATTAGAATATAATTCTAATTAACTGATTTGAATTACCATAATTCAATCATATACCTACAAGACAAGATTGACGTCTAGCAACGTATCATGTCTACCCGGAAGATATGGAATTTTGGTGGAATTACCAAAATACCCTTCAGTGGTGAGTTACCGGGCAATTTAGTCATTTAATCAATTTGCATCCCGAATATGATTATGAATATGGATACTTGTCAAATCCAATTTCATAGTCATCCCTAGCTCAATCTATATAATGATGATTCATTAATGAACCATTAGAAATTAACTCTAATGTTCATACTTTGCTCAAAGATTTCCTGAATCCATCATTTGATTGAAATTAGCTGGATGCAATTCCCTCTTACTAGGGCTGATCAATTCCTTGTTGACCTACTCACAACCTCCATATACAATCCACCATACCCAGTATCACCTCGTGCATGACTCAGTGTCATGATTGATTGCGAACCAAAGTATGGATTCATATATATAAGGTACCATGGTAGTCTCAGGTCAAAGGACCATATACACTACTCCCACTATGAGAATTATCTATTGACAAACAGATAAGGTTCTATTAGATATTCTCAATCTGGATTAATTTAGTGAACTCATTCTCTAATGAACACTCACATCCTAGTATTAGTGTCAAACACAAGTGACTGTGAGATCAGTCACCCTCATCACAAAGCATATATAGGATGTGCTGGTCTTGCCACAAACATTGATCCCCAACTCAATGTCCCATCGACCAGGAATATTTTAGATTAGGGTTTTAAGGCTTTAGGTCTCACTGGTATGATCTCATCATAACCCTAGAACCATAGCCCTAATATATGGGGTTCATCATATAATCATAAAGACACATGTATGATGAAAATAATGCCTTTATTATAATAATGTCAATTCATTGATTTTGGGATCGAAATACTATATTTCAATTGGCTTTCAGGGCACAATCTTTCAATCTCCCACTTGCACTAAAGCCAATCGCCTTTAAATCTTAACCCCATACAATCAAGATGGCGATCAAACTCTCACTGTGATAGAGCCTTAGTGAATGGGTCTGCTATGTTTTTCTTCATTTCTATCCTTTTAATGCAGACTTCTTGCCTTTCGACAATCTCTCGAATGAGATGGAAGCGTCTCAGAATGTGCTTTGATTTGTGATGAGCTCTTGGTTCCTTTTCTTGAGCAACAGCCCCCGTATTATCACAGTAAAGTGATACTGGACCTTCAATCTCAGGAACTACGCCCAACTCTGATATGAACTTCTTCATCCAGACAGCTTCCTTGGCAGCTTCACTAACGGTAATGTACTCTACCTCAGTTGTTGAGTCAGCTACAGTTTACTATTTAGAACTCTTCTAGCTTACAGCTCCTCCATTTAGGGTAAAAACATACCCAGATATAGATTTGCTGTCATCTGGATCTGATTGAAAACTATAATCTGAATAAGCTTCTAGTTTAAGATCAGATCCTCCGTATATTAGAAAAATATTCTTAGTTCTTCTCAAGTACTTAAGAATATTTTTCATAGCCTTCCAATGATCCTCTCCTGGATCAGCCTGAAACCTGCTAGCTATACCTAAGGCATATGCCACATCAGGCCTAGTACATAACATAGCATACATAATAGACCCTACTGCCGAAGCATAAGGTATAGAATTCATTTTATTTCTTTCTTCAGGTATCTTAGGAGACATCTTTTTAGAAAGATGTATGCCATGACCAATAGGTAAGTAACCTCTTTTACTTTCCTCCATGCTAAATCTTTTTAGCACTTGGTCAATGTACCTAGATTGGGATAAACCTAGCATCCTCCTAGATCTATCTCTATAGATCCTGATGCCTAGTATATAAGATGATTCTCCCAAGTCTTTCATGGAAAACTATTTAGATAACCATACCTTGACTGATTGTAACATTGGGATATCATTCCCAATGAGGAGTATGTCATCTACATACAGAACCAAGAAAACTATGGCACTCCCACTAGTCTTCTTGTACACACAAAGTTCATCCTCATTTTTGATAAAGTCAAATTCTTTGACTAAAATATCAAATCGGATGTTCCAACTCCTAGATGCTTGCTTTAATCCATAAATAGATTTCTTCAGCCTACATACCTGATTAGGTTTAGTCTTCAAGACAAAACCTTTTGGCTATGACATATAAACCTCTTCCTCAAAGAAACCATCAAGGAATGCGATTTTCACATCCATATGCAAGATTTCATAATCATGATATGCTGCTATAGCAAGCATGATCCGAATAGATTTGAGAATGGCAATAGGAGAAAATGTTTCATCATAATCTATTCCCTGTTTTTGTCTGAAACCCTTAGCCACTAATCTGGCTTTATAAGTTTCAACTTGGCCATCTGTCCCAATCTTTTTCTTATAAACCCATTTGCATCCAATAGTGTTAATGCCCTCTGGTGCATCAACCAAAGTCCAGACTTGGTTGACATATATGGAGTCCATTTCAGATCTCATGGCTTCCAGCCATCTGTCTGAGTCACTACTCATGACAGTAGCATCCATATATGTTAGAGGCTCATCATTATCAATGATTCGGGCTTCATTATTTTCAATAATGAACCCATACCTCTCAGGTGCATGTCGCACCCTATCAGACCTACGGATAGGAGTGGTGTGTTTAGGTTCTATACTAACTGTGTTATGATTTGGTTAAGATGTATCTACTTGTTGAACTTCTTCAAGTTCAATATTTCTCCCACTGCCCTTTTGTAGGATGAACTCTTTCTCCATAAAAATGGCATGCCTACTGACTAAAAACTTTTGTTCAGTAGGGTGGTAGAACAGATATCATATACTATCTTTAGGATATCTAACAAATAGACACTTTTCTGCTCTAACATCAAGCTTATGTCCAAAATTTCTTTTGATATAGGCTGGACATCCCTATATCTTAAGATACTTAAGATTGGGTTTCTTACCCCTCCATAACTCATATGGAGTGCTAGATACAGATTTGGATGGTACTCTATTTAAAATATTAGCCACTGTTTCCAAGGCATATCCCCAGAAAAAAATAGGTAAGTCTGTGAAACACATCATGGACCGTACCATATCTAATAAAGTATGATTTCTCCTTTCAGCAACACCATTTAATTGTGGTGTGTAAGGAGGAGTCCATTCGGAGATGATTCCCTTTTCTTTAAGGTGATCAAGAAACTCGGTGGATAAGTATTCACCTCCTCTATCTGATCGAAGGATCTTAATACTTTTCCCTGTTTATATCTTTACCATAATTTGATACTCTAAAAATTTTTCAAAAGCTTCGGACTTATGTTTCATTAGATACACAAATCTGTACCTTGAAAAATCATCAGTGAATGTGATGAAATATGAGTATCCACCCTTGGCCTAAGTTGTCATAGGTCCACATACATCAGTGTGTATGAGTCCTAATAACTCAGTTGTCCTTTCATTATGTCCACTAAATGGAGTCTTGGTCATTTTACCCATGAGACATGATTCACAAGTTCCTAATGATTCATAGTCATAAGGATTAAGGAGTTTTTCCTTATATAACTTGTTAATCCTTTGCTCACTAATATGTCCAAGACGACAGTGCCAAAGTAAAATATTGTTTACTTCATCTCTTTTTCGTTTATTACTAATATGTAGTATATTGTCATCAGAAGATAGAGTTAAGAGACCATTGCAAAATATGCCATTAAATATTATTTCATTAGAAAAATTGATTGAGCAGTCACTGCTCATTACATTCATAGTATATCCTTGTTTAAGTAACAAGGGTACAGATATGATGTTTCTAATGATTCTAGGCATAAAATAATAATTTTTTAACTCTAAAATCTTCCCAGAAGGCAGCTTCAATATATAAGTCCCTACAGCTTCTGCTTGGATGGAATCTCCTCCAGCACCGTAGAGCTCGAAGTCGCCTTCCTTCAAAATTCTAATGTTCTGTAGTCCCTGCAATGATTTGCAGATATGATGACCACAAGCAGTATCCAATACCCAAGAGTTTGAATTAGAAGAGTCTAATGACAAAATTGCATGTATCTCATACATACCTTTTGGTGCATCACTAGCACCCGGCTTCACACTTGCAAGGTAAACCTTGCAGTTTCTTTTCCAGTGACCGGGCTTGCCACAATAAAAGCAGGTCATTTGTCCGGAGGCCTTCTTTCCTTTCTTTTTCTTGATGCCCCCTTTTGGGTTCAACCTCCTCTTGGAACCCTTTTTGCCTATTTTCTTCTTGTTTACACCATCCACAAGAAGAAGTAGAGCCTTATTTTTCTTTAAATGGCTCTCTGTTGTTCTTAACATATTCAACAACTAAGGCAAGGAAGTGTTAAGTTTGTTCATATGATAATTAAGAACAAACTGTGAAAATGACTCTGGGAGTGACTGCAGGATTAAATCCTGATTCAACTCCCCATCCATAACAAAACCCAATTGACCCAATCGGGTGATTAGGTCAATAACCTTTAATACATGGTCTTGTATGGATGTACCTTCTGTCATCCTTGCATGGAATAACTGCTTAGATATTTCATATCTTGTAGTTCGACTATGTTGTCCATAAAGTTCTTTTAGATTAAGCAATATGGAGTTTGTGTCCATGCTTTCATGTTGCCTCTGTAACTCATTGGTCATAGAGGCAAGCATTATACACTTGACAGTAAGTGAGTCATTTTGCCACAAGTTATATGTGGTCTTATCCTCTTGCGAGGCATCTTCCCCTAATGGTTCCAAGGTTGGGGTATCAAGAATATAAGAAATTCTTTCTTGGCTGAGTACTATCTTCAGGTTTCTCAACCAATCAACATAGTTTGGTCCAGTCAATTTATTTGCATCAAGAATGCTACGGAGTGAGAGTAAAGAGGCCATTTAATCTACATTAACAATTAACATTACATAAGCAAACAACCAATGTTGACAAAACATAATTAAATTAGGACTTTAACTTAATTATGTCTCCCACTATTTTATCAAGTATCATAACCCTCCATGTGATGATTAAGAAAACCCTAATTGGTTCTTTTCGTGGGGTTGAGATCCTAATTCCTTACAAAAGATCTTGTGTGTACACAACAAATCTTATATAAGTTCAAAGGTAGGAAAACTCTTTCCAATTGTAACTCATACAATTCTCAACTTATCTTGGCCTCTAAAATATTAATAGCCTTGTGTGTACACAACAAACTATAATATTTTAGTTAAGTTAGACCCTTCATTGCTACATAGTCATGATATTAATTATAATACCCTTGTATGTACACAACAAAGTATTATATTAAATCATGCCATAAACATCAAATGTACCAAGCCAAAATTATGTTAGTCACCATAAAAGGCCTTGTGTGTACACAACAAACCTAATATGGATCATAACATAATAATGACTTGGCATGAAGGAAGGCCACATGCAGTGAATATTACACTAAGCATTTCAATCAATAATTAAGTTAATCTTATCGGCCAGGTAATGGGAGAATGATGGAAGTCCCCCCGTTGCTTTCCTTAGACACCAATAAGAATTGGCCAGGTCAGTCAATAGAACCAATTAAAAACCACGTCCTCTTTACCGATCATGAACCACTTTTCCTAGACACCAAATGATAAACTAATCATATTGATTATTTTGCTTTTGGTATATGACACTACAACTTAATATGTTTTTAAAGAGGGCTTTATTAAAACAAAGCACATTCTTTATATAACCTAGCAAATATGTGCCATAGTGTGCCATCATACTAGGATAACCATTTACCACATAATGGATCCACCATTATGCCAGGGCAACCTTATTTCAGTATGATGACTAGAAGCCTAAACATATCTCTATACAAATTAAGGTTTAAGTGAAAACCTTAATTAGTGGCATACATCAAACATATATGCAAAATTAACATAAATATGTGATTAGTGTGTCATCGTACTAGGACAACCATTTACCACATAATGGATCCACCATTATGCCAGGGCAACCTTATTTCAGTATGATGACTAGATGTCTAAACATATCTCTTCAACAATTAGGGTTTGAGTGAAAACCCTAATTGGAGACATTACATCAAACATATACAATATCATATGTTAATTATATACGTATGCATCTAAAAATCAGCATATATATTTTAATCTTAATAAGGAGGCTCTGATACCACTGTAGGGTTCGATGGCAAGGCGGAAACATAGATTTCAAATTTTTTATGAAATCTTCATCAAACCCTTAACCCAAGATCTCCTTAAAAGAATTAAAACATATAACATGTATATATAAGATTTAAAGTCATATTAAAATACTAACCTGTATCGCTAAAATCCAAACTTTAAATCTCCACCAGGTGCCCAAATGTTCACCCTCCAATGGTGATCCACACAGAAAATGATGAAGACAACAATTTCTTGATCTTGGCTCCTCTTCTTGAATTCTTTTTCAAGAATTCAATTCTTGGGCTTTTTGGCTGAAATTTTTCTTCTTGAAAATTTCTTTTCTTCCTTCTTTCCTCTTCTTGAATTCTTTTCTTGAATTCCCTTTCTTGAATTGAATTGGAAGAAAAATTAAGCAGGCAAAGTCTTAATTCAAGAAGGAAAAGAAGAAGAACAGATCCTTCCTTTTCCTTTCCTTTACCGTTCAAGACCTTCCTCTTATTCTTGTTTAGGGTCAGAGTTTCGACAGAGATTATCTCTGTAAGGGAAACAATACCCAACAAGCATAAAGGAAAGGAGTATTCCGGAGAAGAGGAGAAGGATCTGATTTCTGAATTTAATTGTCTGATGAAACCCCCGTGAACCCAAAGCCTTTTATAGATTTTAGAGGGGCGTTTACTCAAAACATCGCAACACTCTGAAACCCCAAGAATCACGATACCTCATTCCTCATGCATCCCCTCAACCAAAAATCATGATTCTCCGATTTAATTTTCGTTTTTCCGACGAGGAGAACTCTCCAAAAAACTTTAGGAAGAATCGTGACTTTTGGAGACGGATTTGCGACCGAAAAGTGACGGATCTTTTCCTTAATTTTTTTTGGCCATCAGATCCATATCCAAGGGCGTCAGACAAGGATCCGAATCGCCCCCTCTTTCAGATTTTTCTTCGATGCTTTTTCTTTCTCACACGCGTGAAGAGGAGTCCACACACGCGTGGACTCTTCTTCTTGGCGCGCGCGGGTGAGGAAGGGAGTGGGCGGCTTGGAGAGAGGGCCTCAGTGAAATTGATTCCCTTGGGTTCAACCATAGGTTAGCCCAATGTCCAAAAAATTAAATTAGACCTTAATCTGGTTCAATTAGAACCCAATTAAGCCTAATTCGGAACCAAATTCGAATCTGATTCGAATAGAAATTTGGTCTGCAACACATGCTAGTGTGTTTATCCTGCAAATATGATTTAATTCCAAATTAAATCCTTCATCAATTTTCTTTTGTGTGTGACCTATTGGGTTCCACACCTAGCCAGCAGTAGGTCTGAGTGTTATTTGACTTAATTCGGTTAGATCTCAACTAAGCCGGTTTAGGTCAACTCAAACTAGCTCGACTCGGTCAATTAGAATATAATTCTAATTAACTGATTTGAATTACCATAATTCAATCATATACCTACAAGACAAGATTGACGTCTAGCAACGTATCATGTCTACCCGGAAGATAAGGAATTTTGGTGGAATTATCAAAATATCCTTCAGTGGTGAGTTAGCGGGCAATTTAGTCCTTTGATCAACTTGCATCCCGAATATAATTATGAATATGGATACTTGTCAAATCCAATTTCATATTCATCCCTAGCTCAATCTTTATAATGATGATTCATTAATGAACCATTAGAAATTAACTCTAATGTTCATACTTTGATCAAAGATTTCCTGAATCTATTATTTGATCGAAATTAGCTGGATGCAATTCCCTCTTACTAGGGCTGATCAATTCCTTGTTGACCTACTCACGACCTCCATATACAATCCACCATACCCTGTATCACCTCGTGCATGACTCAGTGTCATGATTGATTGCGAACCAAAGTATGGATTCATATATATAAGGTACCATGGTAGTCTCAGGTCAAATGACCATATGCACTACTCCCACTATGAGAATTATCTATTGACAAACAGATAAGGTTCCATTAGATATTCTCAATCTGGATCAATTCAGTGAACTCATTCTCTAATGAACACTCACATCCTAGTATTAGTGTCAAACATAAGTGACTGTGAGATCAGTCACCCTCATCACAAAGCATATATAGGATGTGCTGGTCTTGCCGGAAACATTGATCCCCAACTCAATGTCCCATCGACCAGGAATATTTTAGATTAGGATTTTAAGGCTTTAAGTCTCACTGGTATGATCTCATCATAACCCTAGTACCATAGCCCTAATTTATTGGGTTCATCATATAATCATAAAGACACAGCGTATGATGAAAATAATACCTTTATTATAATAATGTCAATTCATTGATTTTGGGATCGAAATATAATATTTCAATTGGCTTTCAGGGCACAATCTTTCAAGTTATTATATGCACGTGATAGTTTCTAACGGAACTAACCACTTCAGGCTCTTCTAACTGAATTCAGTTAAGGCCCAAGCCTATAAATACCGGTAAATGGGAGCCTCCGGGAGGTAAGTGAGTTTGACTGGCAAGAATACTCTATTATTTTTCTAGCTATTTTTCTCTCAAATCCTTTATCTGTTTTACCCGAACCCTTTTTCTGACTTAAGAATCGGAGTATCCCCCACCGGAATCCGTTCGTCGAGTGAACTTGTTTTGCAGGATCAGAATGAGCCCAATCGAGCAAATTCATTAGTGCTTTGGAATCACATTAGTTCAGTAACAGCAAAAATCATAATTATCAGCTTGAACAGTTATAAGAAGTGCCAGGCAACTACACCACAGTCCTAAATAGTTATAATGTTTCTTAAGGGGTTATGACACACTCCTGAACCATTACTGTATGTCTCTCAATAGTTGCCATATGATCCGAATCCATTAATCCAAACTCATGGCTATTTATCTATCACAAAACCTTCACATTGAGGGTAAGACAACCACAAGTCTGATTCCCAAATTATAGTTATGTTTCTTCTTTTTCTGGCACAAAACATTCCCTCTCCGACTTAAAACATTGGAAGGCCCGGATGGAGTTAGCTCTGGTGAGTTCTTTAATCTTTACCATCTTGCAGATCGATGGAGGTGATCATCATCAATGGTCCAAAGATCTACAGTAATAGCTTGAGAGAAGGGTGGCCAATGCCTCGTCCTAGGAAGGACATAGTGATTCAATTGACTAAATGTAGGTTTAACGTACAATCTATTGCTACAAGTTTCACCCCACCACCACCCTGCACCTATTGGACCCGTAGGTTAAATTGCTCAACATTGATAACTCCTAGAGCCAATTGACAAGGCCAAGTCATGTAAAGATCATGTCGGGCACCATTAGATTCAAGCTGGATGGATACTTGGTTGTTATTTCTCTTGAGCATCATAATTTCTTTTGCCTTGTTTTCTATAGATGGTGCCAATTTATTGCTGTTGATCACCGGAGCCACTGATATGGATTGCCTTCATCGATCGCAAGACCACAATATATCAAAAAACTTGCTGAAGTTGGTTCCAATTGGGCCCTTTAATATTTAAGTCAAAGATAGGGTTTCTGGATAGTGATGGAGATCAATGAAGGTTATGTAGTAGTATTATTAGCATCGTACCTTTCATATTGGAGGAATTTCAAAACTATGCATATAGCTACAAAATCCAGAATCTCACAAAGAATATGATGTGCTGTAAACAATTCAGGATAGTATCGTAACCATCTTGAGATACACAACCAACTAGGATCATAATATAATTGCTTGGCAAGTGCTATAACTATCCAAATTTATTATTCCGATCTTGAACTCTCGATGTAATAGGAGCACCAAAGTCATTGTCCGAGATAAATGCATATTGGTCGGCTTGGAATAGTTGCCAAGGCTAGTGGCTCTCTACATATATGAGCAGGGAGATTTTATTCATTACATCGGGTGATATTTGACCTCAAAGGTTGATCGCTTCTAGTTTGCTCATCCCTGCTCTCAAATCGGTTAGGGTAGGCCTGGTTTGGCTATGTAGTCTTCCACATCAACTTTGAATTAAACAAATCCAACCATGCTATATCATCGAGCTCATTTTCCGCCACATCAATATGGATTAAATAGTGGGAGATGGATGGACAGTTATAGATGATTGAGCCCAAAATTAATGGCATATGTTATAGATCAGAGATTTGTGCAATGACTTTTCTTGTAACCAAAAACCTTTCATGTTAGCTGGCCAAAGTTCAATTACATTTTTTTCTGCCATAATTTCTTTTGGATTCGGGAATTATAGTGATGATCTTGATAATACGGATCAAGATGTCATCTCAAATTATTTCTTTCATGAACTTCTCTATTGTCATGGAAAATTATCCAAAAATTCTAAAAAGTGATAGACGTTATAAGTATTGTCACGACTTGACTGCTTTCCCAATATGAATTCATGTTGTCACAAATAACTTGTCATGAAAAAGCAATTATCGGCATCCATCAAATGCTTGTCCTTGAATATATTGCATGCATCAAATATGTTGAGATCAAGCTACTATGACAACATTTCTTAGAGTAAATCAATGATACATTAAAACATTTGTTGTGGTCTTAATCAAGCACGGGAATTTATTTGTTGTCTTGATGAGTAGTTGGATGCTTAATCACTTGATAGATGTTTTCTTCTAAAACTTTTTCTATTAAGCAGAGATTATCTTCACTTCCTTCTCTCTATGATAATATTTGCCAATTATACAAATTTAAAAGATTTAATAAAATTTCTGGGCTGAAAGGATTTCCTTATTTGGAAGGTGTATGTGTTATTAACTAAACCATAAATTCATATTTATTTGGATGAAGTATGGTAATTGAGGTAAGCACTTGATGAATAAAATCCATACAAACGAATGCTTATGATTGGCATGGTGCACTATAAGATGCATGTGGTATAGGATATAATTTCTCTACCAATTAATTTTTCATCAGTCATATTGAAAGCACAGATTTCTTTTCCTCTTTATGTAGCAGTAGCAAATCATGGGTCCAGCCCATGCCTAAGTGCACTCGCGTCAAGCATTCAAGCTAGGTCAATCTTGGAGGCCCAACGTCTCGTAGGGTTCGGACGAGCATGTAGGCTTTTGATTCTAGGTTTAGTCTTGGCCCAAATCTTTCTTGGCTTCAATATTATGTACAAATATGTGTCTTTAGCATACAAAGAAATGAGAGGTTTTACATTATTCTTACATCTATCGGCACATAGGATGCTATGATTTAAGTTCTTAAAAGTCTCATGTAAATCCTAGCCAGGTTATGTAATATCATTGCATTGTTCCCCTAAAGGAAAAATCACTATTTTCTTCTCCTTGGGTGGAAACATTAGAATTGTACTTCCCATGCTCCATTTAGATAAGGGTGTCTTGTTAGAAAGTTTCAAGGTACTGATCTCACTTGTTGGAAGATCCGGACCAGCACCTATATACAGCGAATGCAACAGAAGTAATGTGAAAGGATACAGTCTAACAACCTGTTCTTGAATTCAATATCATGTAATGAAGATATAAATATAGGAGAAAAAAAAAAATTACTTTATTTTTTTGGAGAAGAATCTTGTTACAACAAACAAGACAACACTCGACAGCACTTTTGAAAATCCAGAAGTTTCTCGCCATCCCGCACATCGTCTCTCTTGCAGGCCTCACATCCCAAGAACCCACGTATACTACGCACAGACAATACTTCAACGTGCGTCCCTTCTCCAAAGCTCCATGAAACACCATCACGGCACAAGCCCTCCACGTGATATCTTCCTTGCATGCACCTCTCTACAGCCTAACACCATGGCCTCCTTGAAACCCAGGAGGCTCTCTACGGTCCACGCCCCAAGGGGCGTCTTCAAGCCCTCAGGATTTAAGACCAAGACCGTGAGAAATCCTTACGGACTCCACACCAAACTGGACCGCAAAGGGTCGGCCTCTCTTGGACTCTCCAAACTGCACGCCCCATCTCTCTTATTTATAGCACATGGGCCGGTAAATTTCTTGTCTCCTTGGACATCTTGGACTCCTTGATCTTGTTGGACTACAATCACATGGGCTATTAGGACTTGGATTCTTGGGCAAATAACAAACTGGTTAGAACTTTCTAAGTAGTTCGCCTTTCAATTGGTTACAACTAACCAATTCGGTTATGATCTTGCATGGTTGGGCTAACCAACCAATCAACCGTCTAACCAACTAAGCTAACCTCCTAACTAATTTAACAAACATTGATCCAACCCCATAACCCAATTGGGTTATGTTATAATCTCTCAAAAAAACTCTTCCCTAAGTCACATGAGAAAATACTCAAAGTTAGAGCAACCCTGGAACACCTCTAGGAATCTGCTTGGAACACGCCCCTAAGATCCAGAGATTGCCTCCAGCATCCTTGCCATGGCCTCCCAAGTCTCTCCAAGGCTTGGGAGCACCATGCTAAACCCTATAATCTCTACCTTAGTGCTCTAAGTCTTAGCAAACCTGGCAATGTCCTCTTGCACAACCCCACTATAATTGCGTGTCCTGATAGCCTCTTATACGGACCTCCTTGCCTCTACCAACACCCTTTAGCTGCTGCGCATCCTTAGAGGCCTTTGAGATGACCGCCTCCATAGCTGAAGATCCTTGCTTATATTCTTGCACCATGATTGTAGCCTTCCTTCTACCTAGCAGCTGCATCAGACTTTTTCTTGGACTTCCTTGGAGAGAACACAGCGAACCTGAACCAGCACTCGCTATAACTGGAGCACTACCAGACACCATCTCCATAGAGCCATGCCAATCTCTGCAAACTCTGCTTCACCTGGCTAAGTGCACTCGTGGCACTTGTGCTAGGACCTGGCCAGTATCCTTGCACCTCCCGCTCTAAACTCGTGTTGAATTCTGCTCCACCCGTGAAGCCACCTATCACCGGTGCTCTACCTGAGACTGAAGTTCCACTAATGCTACAGAAAGAAACCCCGAGGCTAGCCACTCAACACTGCCCTATTGAACCTACTGCTGCACCTCGAATACCGTCACTGCCTCCTCAGAGCCTTCGCATCATGCGGACCCCTTCGAGATCGTTTTGGATACATTGCATCCCGCAGGCTCCTTCGAAACCAAGAGCTCATCCCAACTCTTCTACTAACCCAGTGACTAAATCCAGCAACCATCTCTACCTAGCTGCTCCATCATGTCCCAGCCTGTCTTCCAGCTATATGATGTCCCTAGCTATTGACTCTGGTCTTGATTTTGATAATTGACAAAATATTTAAGTATATATGAGTACTAATTATATTTTAAGTGTGTTTTTCAGATATTAGTACTCAACCATGTTGAATGAAGAATTGCTTGAATTTCAATTGAAAAAGTCTTTAAATTAATGAAAAATTAAGTATATAGACTTTGGAATTAATATGGAAGAACTTGAAGAGGTTAAAATTTCAATTTGAAGAAGTATCAGCAAAGTTTCAGTATGGCATAGGCAAGTGTCGACACTTGGAAATGAAGTGTCGACACCTGAGAATCAAGTGTCGATACTTGAAAAGTGAAGTATCGACTCAAGGCCTGAGACAAACAGAAAACTTTTGAAAGCACTTTCAGTCAAGTGTCGACACCTGGAACTGAAGTGTCGATACTTGGAAGTGAAGTGTCGACACCTGAAGAATGAAGTGTCGACACCTGGACAATAAAGTGTCGACACTTGAAAATGAAGTGTCGACACCTGGAGGTGAAGTGTCGATACTTGAGCAGGAACGGCTAGTTTTCTGGGCTGCAGAACTTCTTCAACTTGGCTCCAACGGTCATATTTTTCTCCTTAATGGCTATAAACGGTCATTTAAGTGTTGGGAGGCTATATAAACATCAAGAATCAAATGGAAAAGTAATCCTTTGGTGAGTTTCTTGAATATTCTTAAAGGATTCAATAGTTGAGTGATTAAAAGACTTCAAGCTTCCAAGTTTCAAAGAGAGCATTCAAAGTCTACATCTATAAGCATCAATCAAAGGCTTTATCAACTTGAAGACAAGATCTTCATCAATAATCAAGGACTTCAAAGAGATATTTGCTTTATTTTTGAAAGCTTTTATTATATTCATTTATACTTGCTCTTACATTATTTTATTTAAGATTTTTGGTGAGCCTTGGAAAACCAAAGAGATTTTTGGTAAGCCTTTGAAAATCAAAGTGGTTGTTGGTGAGCCTTGAAACCAACTAGAGTTTTACTTGTGAGCCCGAAGCCAAAATAAGTTGTTTAGGTTCTTGGTTATCCCGTAAAACCAAGGGTAGTTGTTGGTGAGCCTTGAAACCAACTAGGATTTGACTTGTGAGCCTGAAGACAAAACAAGTTATAAAGGTTGTTGGTGAGCCTAAGTTATAAAACCAAACTTAGTGGAATTCCCAAGGGATTCTTGGGGAGTGGATGTAGGTGCTTGGTTGGCACCGAACCACTATAAATCTTTGTATTTGTGTGATTGTTCTCCTTGTACTTTTATTTCTTTAATTTTGTTGCATTTATTTGAAATACACAAGTACTTGAATTGCATTAGCACATACTTGCTTTAGTTCATAGATATTTTAAATAGTACAAAAGTTTTATAAAATCTAATTCACCTCCCCTCTTGGGTTGCCTACCTGAGCCTATAATTGGTATCAGAGTAGGTGCTCTGTTTGAAAATCTAACATTTTGAGCTAGAGTTCATGGCAACCCTAATAGGTATTAGTGTTAGACCACCATTTTTTAATGGCATAAATTATACATTTTGAAAAACTCGCATACGTATCCATATTCAATATATTAGTTATCATCTTTGGAAAATCATTGTTAGTGGTCCTCATATTCCTTCCATTTTGGTTAATAGCATTTCCATTCCAAAGCTCGAAGAGGATTGGAATGAATATGACATTAAACAAACTGAAATCAATGCTAAAGCAATGAACTTGCTTTATTGTGCATTGGACTTAAATGAATTTAATAGAATTTTTACATGCACATCGGCGAAGGAAATATGGGATACACTTGAAGTTGCTCATGAGGGTACTCTTCAAGTGAAGAATACTAAAATTAATTCGCTTGTACATT
The DNA here is from genome assembly GCA_021397845.1 of Areca catechu. Taxonomy (NCBI): domain Eukaryota; kingdom Viridiplantae; phylum Streptophyta; class Magnoliopsida; order Arecales; family Arecaceae; genus Areca; species Areca catechu. Next base: position 139,131,430 of record CM038039.1, on the reverse strand, counting down.
CTTTTGAGATTTTTGAAATGATGCATTATAAACCTATTTCTGATATGTATACTAGATTTATTACTATTATTAATGAATTGAAAAGTCTTGGCAAAATTTATACTAATGCTAATTTGGTGAACAAAATTCTTAGATCCTTGCCAAAATCATGGGATCCAAAGGTGACGGTGATCCAAGAAGCTAAAGATATAGAAACCTCATCTTTGGAGGAGCTTATCGGTTCACTCATGATCTATGAGTTGAACTTATGGCAAAGGATAGTAGAAGCTGATGTAAATAAGAAGATAATAGCCCTCAAGGCCAAAAAAAATTCAAGGCAATGATGGCAACTTGGAGCGATAGCGAAGATTCAATTACGGATGATAAAGTTGTCCATCTTTGCTTCATAGCAAATGAGAAAAAGGTATGTGCTGAAAATGATTATAATTTTATCTTTGATGAATTACATGATGCATCTAATAATCTTGTGCATGAATATAAATTGCTAAAAATTGAGCACAAGAAATTAAAAGGCATGTAAATTCCTTTTTCTTGAGAACACCAATCCTCCCAATAAAAATGATGATTTAATTACCAAGATTGATATTTTAAAAAATGAAAAGAATATTTTTTCTAAAGAAAAAAAAATTTTAGAAAAAAAAAATGATGTTTTGAAAGATTTATGTGATAAACTTTTTAAAGAGAAAAATATTTTGATTAAAGAAAAGAAGCAATATCTTTTGAAGAATTTCTCTATTCCTGCTTCTTTCAATTTATCTTATAAATATGGTTTTAATGCTTATCCTTCTAGATTAAGAAAAGTTTGGATTCCAAAAAGAACCATAATTACTAATTATAAAGGATCCAAGAAAGTTTGGGTACCAAAAATATCCACTTAGTTTGTTTTTGCAGAAATGTCTTGTAGCCCAACATGAAGAAAGGAAGTTCTTGAAAGGTGGCTGTACAAGATAATTTAAAGAAGTGGACAAGCTACATTTTGGACTAAATGGTAAAAGGAAGGACTATGTATATTGGTAAATTTTAAACATCTCCTTCCATAATTAAAAATATAGTTAAATTTGTATTGCATCAATTACTTTGAAAATTATTTTAAATAGTTATTAAGAATCAAGTTTGGACTTATCATCATTGGCTATGATCATGAACTTTTTGGTGTTGATGAATTTCATGCTATCATGATTAAACTTATGATTGTAAGACATTCACTTGATTTTGATTAATGTATCTTAAATTATTTCATGAAAAATACTTTTAAAGATGCATATTGATTTGAAAAATGTTTTAATTGATTAATTAGAATCAAGCTTATACTAATAATCATTCATTATGATCATGACCATTTTGATGTTGATGGATTTCAAGCTCTCATGGTCAAACTTGTGATTATTAGATCTTCACTTGATTTTGATTAATATAGTTTCTAAATTATTTCAAGTGAAATGCTATGATTTATATGTTTTTATTTTTGGCATCTATGCATAATCTAGAAATGATTTGGATCAAGTATAGAACTAGTAGTTAATGATTACTTTTAAGAAGAAGGTATGCATATTGATAAACCCTTGCTCTAGTAGCTAGACTTGATATCATATTGCTTCTAGCATTTATATGGATATCAAATCATTTTAAATGAATTTGAAATTATACTGAAAGTTTTTAAGTAATATAAATGCTTTGTATTTTAAAAAACATGAATATCTTGAAAATTTCAAATCCTTGATTTCAGACTTAGAATTTATGTTTATATCTTAAAATTGTTTGAAATTATATTGCATGTGCTTTCATGTTCTTATTCCTCAAATGAATACATATTTTTAAGGGGGAATAACATTCAGGGGGAGCATCCAAAAATTTGTTATCATATTTGATGCTTTGAATATCTTGCTTGATATCATGCTGTACTTATATTGCTCTTATACTCCTTGTTTTCAAATCTAATTTTTTGAGGGGAGTTACATTCAAATTATATCATGTTCAATTTGTATCATTATTATTTGAATTCATGCATTGATTTTGATGACCTACTTGCTATTCTTTCCGACTTTATTTCCACTTTGTATTGCCTTTCACCCTTTTTCATGATGTCAAAAAGGGGAAGAAAAATGTTAAGTATGAAAAGAGAAAGATAGGATAAACATGAAAAATCATATGATAAATGAAAGAAAGTACAAAAGGGGGAGAAGAATGCAAAATATTTTTATCTAAAGGGAAGAATTAGTAAGAAGAAGAAATTTTGAAAATTTAAAATTTTGCATATTTTGAAAAATATTTTTTAAAAATTTTGTGGATCATATATTGAGGGGGAGCTTGGTGCTTATTGATTTTGAGCTTTCATGTTTATACTATTGTTAATCTTTTTAAGCTTACCCTATTCTTATAGTTAAAGGTTTTGTTATCATCAAAAATGGGGAGATTGTTGACTTTGGTCTTGATTTTGATGATTGATAAAATGTTTAAGTATATATGAGTACTAATTATATTTTAAGTATGTTTTTCAGATCTTAGTACTCAACCATGTTGAATGAAGAATTGCTTGAATTTCAATTGAAAAAGTCTTTAAATTAATGAAAAATTAAGTATATGGATTTTGGAATTAATATGGAAGAACTTGAAGAGGTTAAAGTTTCAATTTGAAGAAGTATCAGCAAAGTTTCAGTATGGCACAGGCAAGTGTCGACACCTGAAAATGAAGTGTCGACACCTGAGGATCAAGTATCGACACTTGAAAAGTGAAGTATCGATTCAAGACCTGAGACAAACAGAAAACTTCAGAAAGTACTTTCAGTCAAGTGTCGACACCTGGAGCTGAAGTGTCGACACTTGGAGGTGAAGTGTCGACACCTGGAGAATGAAGTGTCGATACTTGAAACTGAAGTGTCGACACCTGGAGGTGAAGTGTCGATACTTGAACAGTAATGGCTAGTTTTCTGGGCTGCAGAACTTCTTCAACTTGGCTCCAACGGCCATATTTTCCTCCCTAACGGCTATAAACGATCATTTAAGTATTGGGAGGCTATATAAACATCAAGAATCAAATGGGGAAGTAATCCTTTGGTGAGTTTGTTGAATATTCTTAAAGGATTCAATAGTTGAGTGATTAAAAGCCTTCAAGCTTCCAAGTTTCAAAGAGAGCATTCAAAGTCTACATCTACAAGCATCAATCAAAGGCTTCATCAACTTGAAGACAAGATCTTCATTAACAATCAAGGGCTTCAATGAGATATTTGTCTTATTTTAGAAAGCTTTTATTGTATTCATTTATACTTGCTCTTACATTGTTTTACTTAAGATTTTTGGTGAGCCTTGGAAAACCAAAGAAGTTTTTGGTAAGCCTTTGAAAACCAAAGTGGTTGTTGGTGAGCCTTGAAACCAACTAGGATTTTACTTGTGATCCCGAAGCCAAAACAAGTTGTTTAGGTTCTTGGTTATCCCATAAAACCAAGGGTGGTTGTTGGTGAGCCTTGAAACCAACTATGATTTGACTTGTGAGCCCAAAGATAAAACAAGTTGTAAAGGTTGTTGGTGAGCCTAAGTTATAAAACCAAACTTAGTGAAATTTCCAAGGGATTCTTGGAGAGTGGATGTAGGTGCTTGGTTGGCACCGAACCACTATAAATCTTTGTGTTTGTGTGATTGTTTTTCTTGTACTTTTATTTCTTTAATTTCGCTGCATTTATTTGAAATACACAAGCACTTAAATTGCATTAGCACATACTTGCTTTTGTTCATAGATATTTTAAATAGTACAAAAGTTTTATAAAACCCAATTCACCCCCCTTCTTGGGTTACCTACCTGAGCCTACACTAGCGCTCCCTGAGACCTGTCACTGGTCTCCTTGAGCTGCCATCTCCATCAGCTCCAGTCTCCATCCCTAGGCTAATGCTGCTATACCGAGATACTCCAAACTGTCGATACCCCCGGCGCTCCCTAAGACTGTCTCCTGTCATTTTGAGCTTCCCCTGGCATTGTCTCTGCTGATGTACTTCAGTGAACTTAAAAAATCCGGACTTTTCCTTTCTCCATCCATGCGAGATACCATACCCACGTACAACTCCACCTGCCTCGATGCATTCCTTGAATCCTCCTCTTCTACCTTCAAACTAGCGGCTCTGAAATCGCTCCGCTTCCGCTTGAACAATGGCTCAAACCAAGCTCTAATACCAGTTGTTGGGGAATTCCTAGGCATTGATCCCACTTGTTGGGAGATCTAGACCATCACCTATATGCAGCGGATGTAGCGAAAGCAATGTGGAAGGATACAGTCCAACAACCTGTTCTTGAATTCAATATCATGCAACAATGGAGATATAAATGTAGGAGAAAAAGAGATATTACTTTATTCCTTTGGAGAAAAACCTTATTATAACAAACAAGACAACACTCGACAGCACTTCTGAAAACCCAGAAGCTTCTCGCCGTCCCGCGCGTCTTCTCTCTTACAGGCCTCATGCCCCAAGAATCCACATAAGCCATGCACGAACAATACCTCAATGTGTATCCCTTATCCAAAGCCCCGTGAAATACCATCATGGCACAAGCCCTTCACGTGATATCTCTCTCACGTGCACCTCTCTACAGCCCAACACCATGGTCTCCTTGAAATCCAGGAGGCTCTCCACGGTCCATGCCCTAAGGGGCATCCTCAAGCCTTTACGGTCCAAGACTAGGACCGTGAGAAGTCCTCACGAATTCCACACCGGACCGGATCCCAAAGGGTCGGCCTCTCTTGGACACTCCAAACTGCATGCCCTATCCCTCTTATTTATAGCACATGGGACGATAAGCTTCTTGTCTTCCTAGGCATCTTGGACTCCTTGATCTTGTTGGACTATAATCACATGAGCTATTAGGACTTGGATTCTTGAACCAATAACAAACTGGTTAGAACTCCTTAGGTAGTTAGGCTTCCAATTGGTTACATTCAACCAATTCGGTTAGGATTCTGGGTGGTTAGGCTAACCAACCAACCAACTAACCGTCTAACCAACTAAGCTAACCTCCTAACCAATTTAACAAATATGGATCCAACCCCATAACCCAATTGGGTTATGTTACAATCTCTAAAAAAACTTTTTCCTAAGTCACATGAGAAAATACTCAAACTTAGAGCACCCTAGAACACCTCCAGGAATCTGCTTGAGACATGCCCCAAGCTCCAGGAATTGCCTCCAGCATCCCTGCCATGGCCTCCTAAGTCTCTCCAAGATTTGGAAGTATCATACAAAATCCTATATGTCATACTGTTATTATCATGCCTCGCCTTTCTTTCTTTGCCTCATAAAATCATCGGATCCATCTTTTTTTAAAAAATGATTTTTTTTTTCTTTTCCAAATTATTTTTCTTTTAGCTAAATCTTCAAGTTGATGTACTTGCTTGTACACGTTTGGTTTTAGAGTACTTGTGATTATATCTTGCCCATGGGAGATTAAGTAACCACAAACAGCTACATGGTACACAAATCCTTAGCATTTAGCATTTTTAAATCTTAAAAAAACATTGGCAACACAGTTTTGGGCAAGAGTGTCGAAGGCTAATCGAAGTAATTCAACTTCAATTGTCGAGATTCAAAACTTACCTCTATTTTTCTTGATGTCATAGTAACCAAATAGAGATTAGTTGTTTGAAAAAAGCGAAGAAATAACAAAAGGTAGGTTATTATCATAGATGCCGAAGGCAAATGCTCAGTCCATATATACTTCATAAGAATATCACTTGAGTTGGCTAGTCTGGTTCCAAAACTATCAACAGTCCTGTTGGTTATTATTGAAACCTAATTATATATATATATATATATATATATATATATATATATATATATATATAACATTCTTTAAAAAGTGTAGTCGGAGAATTTCACGAGAGAGTCCCTAATCTTTTTTTTATTCCAAGCTTGGATGGCTCGTTATCGTTAAGCTTGGTCTCCAACCGTGCCTTACCTAATCACCATTGAGCATTACCATGGGTTCCTCATTATTACAGATGTGTGTGGTCATGGACTGCTAATTAAAGGAAGCTAGTGCTTTTCTTACCAAAAAAAAAAAAAAAAAAATATTATTTTTTTAGAAGGAAGCTAATTGGCTTAGCAAGTCAGTCAAATATAAGAATGCCCCTGGAAAGAGAGGGCGGGGGTTCATGGATCATGCGGAGAGAAGATGATTAATTTATGCTGCTGCCGCTGCCCGGCCACGATCTTGCACTGTGCAAAACCCTGATATCCCACCTACACAGCTTGCATCCCTTTTGACCCACCTTTATTTTATTAAAAAAAAATTATTAGAAACTATGCACGATCCTGTCATGTTTGCTTTCTCTTTTGTTTGTAATAAAATTGAGAGAGATAATTAGGAGAATTAGAGCGGAAGATTCGATGGCTTCGGGAATAAATGCTCTCGACCAACAACTGCACCTGAAGACAAAAGAAGCGGAGCAAAATCACGCATGGCTTGGAATGGAATCATAAATAATTTAAAACGTGATATTGGCTGAAGAAAGAACGCACGAAGCCACCGACACCGACAAGCCCCTCTTGATTCCACCGTAGAGAAAGAGAGAGAGAGAAACGGAACAAAAATATCCTCCCGACAAAATACCAACCCCCGAGCTTGAAGCCTTCCCTGCTTCCCAGCAGGCGCGACGTCGCCCTCCCCGTTCTTTAATCATCATTGCTAATCCCTTTTCCTAACGTTTTTAATAAATTAACAAAATAAATAATTTTAATTAATTAATAAAATAAATGAACGAAAAATAAGAAGTTAAAAATAGAGAACTCGTGAAATAAAAAAAATGGATCAAAGGAAACAAAGACAGCTCATCGCATCATCATTTTATTATTATTATTATTATTATTAAAATTAATGCACCGATTCTTTCTTTCGCGATTGACGTACCGACTGCCGAAGTGCACCGCAAGGTACGTTTCAAATGTCCGATATAACCTTACAGAAGCCACCCCCCCCCCCCCCCCCCCCCCCCCCCCCCCCCCCCCACCCGCACCTCTTCCAAAGTACTAGCCATGGGTCCAGCAACGGTGCCAGAAATTAAATAAAAACTAAACAAAAAAACTACACGGGGTGATGCCAACTGAGTGGTTTTCATACCGTCAACGAAAAATACTGAAATTTGCTGGCACCTCACCAAAATTAAAATTTATACCTGCCAAAAAAAAACGTAGAATCGAAATCAAAGCCGAGAAAATAAAAACAGTTTAATTACTAATTTAGCTCATGATATTTTGATATAAAATTAATCAAGTCTCTAACCAACGATTTCATTTTACCAAGTCTCCAACCAAGGATTTCATTTTATCCGTTACAATCACCGTTTCATTGATAATTAAACAGTAACCATACAAGCGACTTTTTTTCCTTGTAACATGGCAATTGGATGCCACTTATAGATAGGGATGCAAATGAATCGAATCGAACCGGATCATAAGTGATCCCGATCTGATCCGATTTTTTGATCAGATTCTAATATTAAACCCAGACTCAACCCATTATAAAATTGGATCGGATCGGATGAGGTCCACCATCAGAATTTTCAATCTAATAGATCATTTAGGTTACATCGGATCCATAAATAACCCGATTCTAATCTACAAAATTTGGATCTAAATATGATCTGAATAAAATATAAATAACTATATTTTAATTATTACATAGCTAATTATTATTAATCATAAAATAGATAACAAACAATATTATTTTCAAAATAAATTAAGATATAAAAGTAATTATAACTCTATCTCTATATTAAAAATAAGTTGCATACACGTTTTAAATTATAATTTAAAAGTCCAAATAGATATAATTCTAATAGTATTAGTATGTTCGAATCGGATCGGGTCGGTTGGGTCCAAATTCAGTAAACCCAAACCAGACCTGGAAAATAGAATGGGTTTAATTTTAGAACCCAACCTGGATCCATGGATTCATAAAAATAGGATGGATCGGGTCTAAATGGGTCGAGTCCAGTCACAGATCAACCCGATCCATTTGCAGCCTTACTTATAGGTCCAAGATGTGATAGGGAATGCGCTATATGATTTGGAAGAAGCCTAAACAATTTGGGGATTTTAGAATTTATGGGTTAAAAGAGGTAGAAAAATGAAAAGAATAGCAAAAGTCTCTGTTCTCCTTTTGATTCCTCCATTCAAATATTTCTCGAATCCTAAATTAGAGGAACTCTACATGTTAGTAATAGTCTTTGATATGTCTAGATTTGATTGATCTAGTATAACACCGAAGCTCTAATCCATGCCGGACACATATCAACTAGCCCGGATGATCGAGCCATCTCTCAATACATCATTACCTAGACATCGAGCCATGCACTCTCCTACCCATTGCTGGAACATCGATCATTGCCGAGTTTGCACCCCATCCATCTTGACTGTGCATGTCAAGGAGTGGTGACCATTAATGCACGCTACCTAAGGGATGCCCTATTGCAAGGATGTGCCAGGGTCCATTTCATGTTCCACCAACCACAATATGGTTCCCTGCTATGGGTGTGCCTGCCATGGCTGAGGTGCCAGTGCCACTCCTCTGTAATGCACACCATACCGCTTCTAAGCTTAAGTTACATGCATATAAACTTTTCCCCAGGACCCTCTAATGTAGCACCATCGCTGACATGGAACCCGTGTCTGTCCCAGTTGGCAGCCATGTTGGCAGAAGATACCACCTGGATGTGGCAACCAGATGAAGTTCCAAGGTTGAGCCCTTGGCCGAGGTCAGCTCCAATCCGAGGTCGAGCTCCCGACCCAGGTTGCGCTTCCACCTTCCGAGGTCGAGCCCTCGGTCGAGGTCGCGCTCTCGCCTTCCAATGTCGAGCCCTCGACCGAGGTCATCTTCTATCTGAGGTCGAGCTCCCGGTCGAGGTCGTGCTCTCACTTTATGAGGTCGAGCTCTCGGTCAAGGTTTGCTCCCTTCCGAGATCGATCTCCCGGTTGAGGTCATCCTCCCGCCTTTCGGGGTTGAGCCCCCGATCGAGATCAGCTCCCATCCGAGATCGAGCTCCCGGTCAAGGTCTTGCTCTTACCTTCCGAGGTCGAGCTCTCGGTCTACCTCAGCTCCCTTCCGAGGTCGAGCTCCCGGCTGAGGTTATGCTCCCACCTTCCAGGGTCGAGCCCCCGATCGAGGTCAGCTCCCATTCGAGGTCAAGCTTCCGGTCGAAGTCGTGCTCCCGCCTTTCGAGGTCGAGCTCCCGGTTGAGGTTAGCGCTCCCACCTTCCAAGGTCGAGCCCCTGGTCGGGGTCGTACTCACGCCTTTTGAGGTCGAGCTTCCAAGATAGAGCTCTCACTTTTCGAGATAAAATTATTACCCAGGACCAAGAGGTGTCATCAACCACCAGAGGATCGACCAATAGCAAGAGAAAGAAGACCGGAAGGAATTCAAACTATGGTGTAGAAGCTCCAAGCTACCTACAGTCCCTGATGGGTGGCGTGTGTTCCACCGGAGGGTCCAGTCTTTGCAACGTGCCACCTGCACCCTCTACATGGTGCATGCTCCACCAAGTTCCAAGCCCTGTAACATGCTACCTATGCCCCCCACCGTACAATTGAGGGCTCCAGTCTCGTTACACACCACCTATATCTTCTCCAAGAAGAGTATCCTATTAAAACACCAGACCCTGCTACACACCAATAATCCCTCCTGGAATAAAAACACTCCACTATGGCTCGGGGCTCAGTAGCACAATGCCCGTGCCTCTTATGGGAACCGCTCCACCAGAGGGACAAAACCTGTAGCACACCGACGGACATCCCTGATAGAAACATCTCCTTTTGAGAACTTGTCCAACGAGAGCGAGGTCACTAATAAAGAAAAACCCCACCAAAAGAGGGTACCGGGAAAGCAACATCCCGATAAAGCCCCAGACCTAGTCTGGGTCCTTTCTCTTATATAAAAACTGAAGAAGGGACCTCCGGTGAAGGGGGGAGGCAACTGGTAAGACAAAGAGAGCAAACGTGTGAGGAACCAAGAAAAAGAGAACCTCCTTGCTCTCTAACTTTCACTCCTACTCACTATCTCATTTTGACTCCTCTCTGCGGAGAAGCTCTCGGGCTGTCCGTCATAGAGGCTCTGTTCTCCTTGATAGTCTCAACTAACTTGATTGTCAGAGTATCTCCATCAAAATTTCTGGCCCGGGTCTCCTCTTTTTTATAGGATAATCCAATCAAGGAGCTGACCAGAAAGGAGGACCAAGCATCCAGAGGAGCCCGATGCATCCATGACATGTTAGAGCTATAGGCCACAATATCTAAGCGGTAATAGATTAGCATACCAGGAAGAGGGGGCAAGCGCCATTGACTGTGGAAAGTCCAACAGCAAGTCCCCCACAACTAAAAGAGTGTTTATGAACAACCACGACCCCATGGTGATGATATGCATACGGGAAGCTTTCGTTAGCCATGCAGGGGACCCTCCTCATCGCGACGACTAGCAGAACCTAGAGGGGGAGCTCCCCGCTCCACCACTGCCACCTTCGATGGAACCCCACATCGTTCCACTCACCTAGCAGGTCCAGGCCTTGGCTATGGAGGCGCATCAACTTCATTAGTGACACCAATCCCTAGCAACATAGCAGCAGTTAGGGACACCAGTTGCCCATGCTGTCGATCCCTGTACTAGCCTAAGATCCTTCCAGGAGGGACCATCATATGTGGCCTCTCACCTACGGCGAGACCATCAGGCGGTCGGGAAGGAACAACAGGATGGCCCGACCGACCAGGAAAGCCATTCCCCGGCCTAGGACCGTGGCACACTCTCGTGTCAACGGCACCGGTGTGGCTGGGAACTAGACGAGAGTTCCTTCACTCCGTGCCCCCATCACCCTTGACGGCCTCCATCGAGGGTCCACAAACAAGGCCATCCACCATCAAGTAGAAAGGCACCTCGAAAAGCAAGAGCGCAAGCTGGCTGAACTGTCCCATCGATTTGCAGACATTCAAGGCTCCCCTAGTGAGCTCGCGGGTTACGACACTCGTCCCCCCTTCTCTTACAGAATCCATGAGGAACCAATTCCTAATCGATTCTGCATGCCTTAAGTTGATCCCTATGATGGGACAACCGATCCCTTGGACCATCTTGAAAGCTACAAGGCCCTCATGAGGGTCTAGAAGGCTACTGATGCTCTTCTCTGTCACCTTCCCCACTACACTCCAACACTCCATAAGGCTGCTCAAACCTGGTTCTCCCGACTCGTGCTTGGGAGCATTGATGGTGTGGGCACTAGAATCAGGAAGAGACTCCAACCAATTCAAGTCAAATCCGAGTCCTTATGGTTGGATGAGTAAAAGAAAGTCCTGTAATTTTTTTTTTCTTTAATTTTGAGTCCAAATAATTATGTAATTCGAGCCCATTTCAATTTTATGCTGGGACTAGTCCAGCCTGATTAATCTTGTATTTGAGAGTTGGGTCCAAATGAGTCAAGTCCAATCCATGAAGAATCAAACCAAACCTCCATGAAGAATCAAACCAAACCACATTTGAAGACTAAAAAAGACTCAAGACTTATACTCCAAAGAAAGACCAAAGCCACCTCAAGTGGGGACCACATGCCACATGACACATGCCACCTCATCATCCAAGGTTGCTGCCACATCACACATACCACCTCACCATCCAAGGTTGCTGCCACATCACACATGCCACCTCACCATCCAAGGTTGCCGCTCAAGAGAAGAAAAGGGGAATTTGAATTTGAATTGGCTACAACCTCCTCCACAACTTCCTCCACTACTCATGGGATGCCCCATATTTTTCTCCACAAATTTCTCTCCATGATATTTGGTGTAGTTTGAATTCAAAATGGCTTAATAGTCTATAAAAGACTCTTAGTCTTCTTGTAAAGAAAGAATGGAAAAGAAAAAATAAAAATTTTCTTCTATGTGAGTTCTATGTGCTTAAGTGGTAGTTCTAAATTCCTCTCCCTATCCCACGCCAACCCTACTTTCTCCTCCTCCATCTCCAATGCCTAAGACACTCTCCTTCTTCTCCAATCTCAAGCTAGCTCTTCAATATTCAAGGTTGATCAAGAAGACCATCACAAGGAGGCCGGCCTAATCCATTTCAAGTGATCTACCATGGCGCCAAGATTATTCTTCAACAATGCTTCCTCGACTCTTCTTTAGTTTCTCCATTTCATGACTAACGTATTTTACCAAGTTCCTAATCTCGAGGTTTCTTTGTTGTAGGGTTCTCCGGGATTCCGAACTCAAGAGGAAGGAATTACTTGCCATAATCCAGAAAACAAGAAGGGCCCTCAATTTGTAGTATGGTCTTGTCATTTGGGAGGTCTCTTCATGAGTGAACTTGATCTACTTGAAAGATTAATGCTAGGTATGTTCTAGTATCGATTAGGTCTGAAATATTAAATTTGCCTAGCTTAACTTGTGTGGTTCGAATCTTATTCCTATTTCTTTGTTATTTTGATAGTCTTATTAATTAAGTTTATGTTTGATCGTTCGAGTTCTCTTCATTAAACCTCCTTTGATACTATATGCTGAACTAATCATATGCAAATAAGAAATTGCTAAGTTGATCTTTGCTAATCTCCTTTAGGGTTGCATAGTTGCATCCTCATCTTTCATGTCCCCACCATTCTTGGTATCAGAGCATGGTAGAATAAGTTCCTGATTGCATAGCATTAAGTCCTTGAAGTACTTGGATCGGGGACGTTACCAGGCCGTCCGGTCTTAGGAGAAAGTAGGGTTTAAACACCCTCTCTTCCCATTCCACGGGGATCTCCTAAGGCGTGTCGGGGTGCCATTGTGATTGACCCGTGAAAAAGAAAGCCAAAGGACTTCTTAGATTTCATTTGTGAATTTTGCATTGGGCACATTCTGTTTTTCTGCTTGCTGTATTTTCTGTAGGCTGACTGTAATCCGCCTGCAACTCCAAAGGCAAGTATCACATTCCTCATTGGAATATTTTTTTTCCTGTTCCATTTTAAGTTGCTTATCACCGTTTAAAATCTCAATCTGAGAAAAAATTTACAAAAAAAATGAAAATTCCCGCAGTTCATCAGTGTTATTAGGGTTTCTGTTCTTTTGTTCCTTTACATTATCTTCATTTCAGAATCTGTCTAGAGTAGTACAGATTTTATTTTGAATTTTTGTTTCATCTGGTATGTCATCTAAAAGTTAGGAGTTTTCTATGATTTTTTTAGATTTTTCTGACATTTTTTTCTGCACTTATCAACACCACTTTTAAACTGCAACACACTACTTCTGCACCTGAAATTTGAAATTTGCATGCATCTCATGACAAATCAAATTAAGGGCATGAAATTGACATAGGGTCAGGATTTCATCACCTGTCCCTAGCCCAAAAATCACCAAATTGCATATCGATCCAATCCCTAACTAAAATTGATTAGACATTAATTGCCCTAGTGGGTTAGGGACATCAATTTGGTCGAGCCCGGGTTATTGTCAACTCATTGTGTCAACTAGTCTTGTGTGTGCCATATTACTTGGTGTCTAGAATTGGGACTAAGGGCTTGGGTGCTGATCCGTCTATCGGGCCAATTCCACCGGGCCTAGGTAGGCCAGAGACAGGATCTCATACTCCCCTTGTTCTAAAACCTGGCCAAGTATAGAGTTACTACAATCTAGCTTGCCACCTTGATTAGGCAACTAGCTTGGAACTCTAGGTCCAATTCAATTCAATTGAAAAAGCTTGTGCAACCCATTTCTTCATCTATTATTGAAAGCTGGTGTCAAGGATAGAGGTTAAGTGGCTCAAGCCTAAGCGGTTCTTGTGGTTTTTAATTAGGACCCAGTGAAAGCTGGGGGAACCTCCCACAAACCCACCTCCTGACTGGCCAGTGGAAGAGAGTAGCTGTTGATTTGATTGTATCTAGTCAACTCAGTTTATTTGGACTAACCGGTTTAGAAAACTCGTAGTTCGGGTCTGAGTCTAATTGTTTGCATGACAACTAGGTCAGGCACACCTTACCACCCTTCACAAGCCCAACCTAGTTCATCCATGGATACTAGTATGGAAAGCCTTATGAGATCTATGATCGAGAAGATGGACCGTTTGGATGCTAGGTTTGACTAGTTCGAGGAAAGGATAGGAACCCTAGAGGAATCTAGGTTTACCCCAACTGAACCACCTTCACCCAGATTACATTCAGTTCGCCCTAGAGCCCAACGACAGGAACATACACCTGATCCAATTCATATAAGGCCACATCAGGATTATACTGATCACACTCCTGAGCCAAATCCTAGAGCCCAACGACAGGAACATACACCTGATCCAATTCATATAAGGCCCTAGAGCCCAACGACAGGAACATACACCTGATCCAATTCATATAAGGCCACATCAGGATTATACTGATCACACTCCGGAGCCAAATCCTAGAAGACCTCGCCATGATACTTTTGATCAGGATGATCGGGCCTTAAGGAATATACGTCTAGATGCACCAACCTTTGAGGGAAGCCTAGATTCTAAGGTGTACATAGACTGGGAGGCTGACATGGACCAATATTTTGACTGGTATGATATGTCTAAAGAGAGAAGATTCAAGTTTGCCAAAATCAGACTAGTCCGTCAGGCTAGGTTGTATTGGGGAAATGTCGAACGCATAGCTAGGCAGAGGGGAGACTTACCTATAGTGACCTGGAGAGACATGAAGAGAAAGCTTAGAGAGAAATATTTGCCTATGTCTTATCAGCAAAGGTTGTTAGATCAGTGGCAACGATTGACACAAGGAAATAAGATCGTTTCTGAGTACGTTGCTAAATTTGATGAGTTTGTAATACGATGCAACGTAGTCGAGTCTGAGGCAGCCACATTGTCGAGGTTTAGATCAGGATTGAATGAAGATATAAAAGGGAAATTATTTTGAGAGAAGTCCATGATTTAGATCAGGCATACCAAGTTGCCATGGACTATGAGAGGTTTCAAAGGAGAGCTACATTTAGGCGACCTGAGCCCATTAGGTTTAATCCTCCTGTTAGTCGACCTAGTTCAGTCCCTGGTACAACCAATAGACCAAGATCTAGCTCGAATCCAACCCCTAGGACCAACCCTGCCATTCCCCCAATTCCTAGAGAAGACAAAGGAAAGAGCCCTGAAGTTCGAGGTGAGAGGGAGCGAGTTTGCTATAAGTATCGTAAACCAGGTCATTTCATGAGCCAATGTCCCTCTAGAGCTTTACATATAGGGGAGGCAGAAGAAGGTGAATCAGAACCCCTGGAGAATGATGAAGAGGAGGTTTATGAAGCAGGGGATTGCTTGGCTGATGAGTATGAAGGAGATGAAGAAAATGTAGACTCATCAGATGTGTTAGGAGTTGTGAGATGTATCATGACACAGACCAAGGAGCAGGAAGACTGGCGTAGGACTAGCATCCTACACACATTTGTCAAAATAGGAGAAAAGGTCTGTAAGATCGTGATCGATAGTGGAAGCTGTGTCAATGCCATTTCCAATAGTGCAGCCAAGAGTCTAGGATTACCCACTGAACCACATCCCAATCCATATAAGGTATCCTGGATCGATTCCACTTCTATCCCAATCAAGCAAAGATGTCAGGTCCGAATCCAACTTCAGTCCTATCAGGAACGAATCTGGTGTGATGTACTCCCTATGGGAGTAAGTAGCATCATCCTAGGTAGGCCATGGCTGTTTGACCATGATGTGACAATTTTTGGTCGATCAAATTCCTGTGCTTTCAATTTCAATGGCAAGAAAATTGTCATTCATTCAACCCAGCCTAAGGACAACACCAAAAGAGGAGTTAGCAGCCTGAAAGAAAAAAGGACTGGATTAAATTTGATAGGTGCAAGAGAATTAGAAAAAGACATTAATGAGGGAGCACCTATTTGGATGGTAGCTGCTAAGGAAACTATGGACCACACCCCTGTAGAACACCCTCAAGAGGTGGTCCAAATATTGAAAGACTTTGAAGACGTGTTTCCCGAGGATCTTCCCGACAATCTTCCATCTTTAAGGGACATACAGCATGCCATAGATTTAGTTCCTGGCGCGACTTTACCTAATTTGCCTCATTATAGGATGAATCCAACTGAACATCAAGAGTTACAAAGGCAAGTTAGTGAACTTCTTAGAAAGGGGTTTGTTAGAGAAAGTTTAAGCCCTTGTGCAGTCCCTGCCTTGTTAACCCCTAAAAAAGATGGTACCTGGAGGATGTGTGTAGACTGCCGTGCCATCAACAAGATTACTGTCAAATATAGGTTTCCAATCCCAAGACTGGACGATATGTTAGATATGATAGCCGGATCAACAATTTTCTCCAAGATAGACTTAAAGAGTGGCTATCACCAGGTTAGGGTTAGGCCTGGAGATGAATGGAAGACCGCTTTTAAGACTAAAGATGGATTATATGAGTGGTTAGTCATGCCGTTCGGTCTGTCCAATGCACCCAGCACCTTTATGAGAATTATGAATCAGGTGTTGAAAACTTTCATCGGGAAATTTGTGGTGGTCTACTTTGATGACATTCTTATCTATAGCAAGACTAAGGCAGACCATTTAACCCACCTAAGACAAGTTTGCCAAGTCCTTAAAAAGGATAGCCTCTATGCCAATATCAAGAAGTGTGATTTCTTAACACATAGAGTTATCTTTCTAGGATTCGTAGTAACATCTGAAGGAGTGTCCGCTGACCCTACAAAAATTAAGTCAATAGTAGAGTGGCCTGTACCCAAGAGTATCCATGATGTCCGTAGTTTTCACTGTTTAGCCACCTTCTATAGGAGATTCATTAGAGGGTTCAGTACGATAGTGGCTCCAATCACTGATTGTATTAGGAAGGGAACTTTTGAATGGACTAAAGCAGCAGACAAAGCCTTCCTAACAATTAAGGAAAAAATGACACACGCACCCGTCTTGAGGTTACCCGATTTTACCAAAGTGTTCGAGGTTGCTTGTGATGCTTCTGGGGTAGGAATTGGAGGTGTCTTGAGTCAAGAGAATCACCCAGTAGCATATTTCAGTGAGAAGTTAAATGAAGCGAGACTAAGGTATTCCACCTATGATAGGGAGCTGTATGCGGTAGTTCAGGCATTACGTTATTGGAGGCATTATCTTCTACCACAAGAGTTTGTCCTATTTTCTGACCATGAAGCTCTTAGGTTCCTTAGTTCTCAGAAGAAATTGAACCCTAGGCACGGGAAATGGGTAGAGTTCATACAAGCTTATACGTTCGTACTGAAACATCATGCCGGAACTGAAAATAGGGTTGCTGATGCATTGAGTCGTCGTTCAATATTGTTGAATTCTGTGAGCACTGAGGTAGTAGGGTTTGAAAGATTAAAAGAGGAATATCTTACATGCCCTGATTTTGGTGACATCTATCGATCCCTTCAACAAGGACCATCTAGTGAGCATAGTGATTATACCATTTTAGATGGATACCTTTTCAGAGGAAATCAGTTGTGTATTCCTAAGACCTCTGTTAGGGAATTTCTGATCTGGGAAGTTCATGCTGGGGGCTTAGCAGGACATTTTGGTAGGAATAAGACCATCTTAGCAATACAAGACCAATTCTTTTGGCCTGGTCTCAAAAGAAATGTGGCCCAGATTGTAGCTCAGTGCCGTATCTGTGCTGTTGCAAAACAGCAAAGACAGAACACCGGTCTGTACACACCCTTACCTGTCCCTGATTGTCCATGGCAGGATATCAGCATGGATTTTGTAGTAGGCCTCCCTAAGATGTCTAGGAAGTATGATTCTGTCTGTGTGGTTGTCGATCATTTCTCCAAGATGGCTCACTTCATTCCTTGTTCTCAAACTTTAGATGCTTCGAAGGTGGCCAAGCTTTTTCTCGATCAGGTCGTTAGGCTTCATGGTTTACCTAAAACCATTGTGTTCGATAGAGATGTCAAATTTACTAGCTATTTCTGGAAAACCCTCTGGCACATGCTCGGTACCAAGCTGAAATTCTCTACTGCCTATCATCCTCAAACCAATGGCCAGACTGAGGTAGTAAACCGAAGCTTAGGAAATCTGTTGAGATGCTTAGTTGGTGACAACCTAGGATACTGGGACCTATTACTTCCTCGTGCTGAATTTGCCTATAACAGCTCAGTTAATAGGTCTATTGGGAAAAGTCCATTCGAAGTGGTCCATGGATACAGACCTAGGAAGCCTTTAGACCTAGCTCCTTTACCCACACATGCACGGGTGTCCGAGTCTGCCGAGTCATATGCACAGCATATTAGGGAATTGAATAAGGAGATTAGCCAAAAGATTCAAACGAGCAATGAACTCTATCAGCATATGACTAATTCACATAAACGATTAAAAGAATTTAATGAAGGGGACTCCATCATGTTCAAACTTAAACCTGAAAGGTTTCCGCCGGGAACTATGAAGAAACTCCATGCCCGGGGAGCCGGACCTTTCAAAATAATAAAGAAAATTGGACCAAATGCTTATGTATTAAAATTACCACCAAGTTATGGCATTAGTTCAACATTTAACATTTCAGACTTAAAAGAATACAAAGAACCTGCATTGATACCTAGTGAGCTTTTTGGTCCTAATGTTTCTTTTGAGAGTGAAACACCAAATGAGTGTCCACCACCAAGTGTTCCTGAGAGAAAGGAGAGAATTGAAAGGATCTTGGATGACCAGATCATTACTACTAGAAATAAAGGCTACCAACGTTATCTGGTTAGATGGCAAGGATGTCCTGAATCTGAAGACTCCTGGATTTCCCGAGAGGACCTACAACAAATCGACCCGGATGCATTAGAAACTTATCAAGCCAACCCTCACTCGATAGGGTCGAGTTCCTCCCACCCCGGGAGAATTGGTGTGGGCACCAGAATCAGGAAGAGACTCCAACCAATTCAAGTCAAATCCGAGTCCTTATGGTTGGATGAATAAAAGAAAGTCCTGTAATTTTTTATTTCTTTAATTTTGAGTCCAAATAATTATGTAATTCGAGTCCATTTCAATTTTATGTTGGGACTAGTCCAGCCTGATTAATCTTGTATTTGAGAGTTGGGTCCAAATGAGTCAAGTCCAATCCATGAAGAATCAAACCAAACCTCCATGAAGAATCAAACCAAACCACATTTGAAGACTAAAGAAGATTCAAGACTTATACTCCAAAGAAAGACCAAAGCCACCTCAAGTGGGGACCACATGCCACATGACACATGCCACCTCATCATCCAAGGTTGCTGCCACATCACACATACCACCTCACCATCCAAGGTTGCTGCCACATCACACATGCCACCTCACCATCCAAGGTTGCCGCCCAAGAGAAGAAAAGGGGAATTTGAATTTGAATTGGCTACAACCTCCTCCACAACTTCCTCCACTACTCATGGGATGCCCCATATTTTTCTCCACAAATTTCTCTCCATGATATTTGGTGTAGTTTGAATTCAAAATAGCTTAATAGTCTATAAAAGACTCTTAGTCTTCTTGTAAAGAAAGAATGGAAAAGAAAAAATAAAAATTTTCTTCTATGTGAGTTCTATGTGCCTAAGTGGTAGTTCTAAATTCCTCTCCCTATCCCACGCCAACCCTACTTTCTCCTCCTCCATCTCCAACGCCTAAGACACTCTCCTTCTTCTCCAATCTCAAGCTAGCTCTTCAATATTCAAGGTTGATCAAGAAGACCATCACAAGGGCCGGCCTAATCCATTTCAAGTGATCTACCATGCACCAAGATTATTCTTCAACAATGCTTCCTCGACTCTTCTTTAGTTTCTCCATTTCATGAATAACGTATTTTACCAAGTTCCTAATCTCGAGGTTTCTTTGTTGTAGGGTTCTCCGGGATTCCGAACTCAAGAGAAAGGAATTACTTGCCATAATCCAGAAAACAAGAAGGGCCCTCAATTTGTAGTATGGTCTTGTCATTTGGGAGGTCTCTTCATGAGTGAACTTGATCTACTTGAAAGATTAATGCTAGGTATGTTCTAGTATCGATTAGGTCTGAAATATTAAATTTGCCTAGCTTAACTTGTGTGGTTCGAATCATATTCCTATTTCTTTGTTATTTTGATAGTCTTATTAATTAGGTTTACGTTTGATCGTTCGAGTTCTCTTCATTAGACCTCCTTTGATACTATATGCTGAACTAATCATATGCAAATAAGAAATTGCTAAGTTAATCTTTGCTAATCTCCTTTAGGGTTGCATAGTTGCATCCTCATCTTGCATGTCCCCACCATTCTTGGTATCAGAGCATGGTAGAATAAGTTCCTGATTGCATAGCGTTAAGTCCTTGAAGTACTTGGATCGGGGGCGTTACCAGGCCGTCCTGTCTTAGGAGAAAGTAGGGTTTAAACACCCTCTCTTCCCATTCTACGGGGATCTCCTAAGGCGTGTCGGGGTGCCATTGTGATTGACCCGTGAAAAAGAAAGCCAAGGACTTCTTAGATTTCATTTGTGAATTTTGCATTGGGCACATTCTGTTTTTCTGCTTGCTGTATTTTCTGTAGGCTGACTATAATCCGCCTGCAACTCCAAAGGCAAGCATCACATTCCTCATTGGAATATTTTTTTTCCTGTTCCATTTTAAGTTGCTTATCACCGTTTAAAATTTCGACCAGAGAAAAAATTTACAAAAAAATGAAAATTCCTGCAGTCCATCAGTGTTATTAGGGTTTCTGTTCTGTTCTGTTCCTTTTCATTATCTTAATTTCAGACCCTGCCTAGAATAGTACAGATTTTATTTTGAATTTTTGTTTCATCTGGTATGTCATCTAAAGTTAGGAGTTTTCTGTGATTTTTTTAGATTTTTCTGACATTTTTTTCTGCACTTATCAACACCACTTTTAAACTGCAACACACTACTTCTGCACCTGAAATTTGAAATTTGCATGCATCTCATGACAAATCAAATTAAGGGCATGAAATTGACATAGGGTCAGGATTTCATCACCTGTCCCTAGCCCAAAAATCACCAAATTGCATATCGATCCAATCCCTAACTAAAATTGATTAGACATTAATTGCCCTAGTGGGTTAGGGACATCAATTTGGTCGAGCCCGGGTTATTGTCAACTCATTGTGTCAACTAGTCTTGTGTGTGCCATATTACTTGGTGTCTAGAATTGGGACTAAGGGCTTGGGTGCTGATCCGTCTATCGGGCCAATTCCACCGGGCCTAGGTAGGCCAGAGACAGGATCTCACACTCCCCTTGTTCTAAAACCTGGCCAAGTATAGAGTTACTACAATCTAGCTTGCCACCTTGATTAGGCAACTAGCTTGGAACTCTAGGTCCAGTTCAATTCAATTGAAAAAGCTTGTGCAACCCATTTCTTCATCTATTATTGAAAGCTGGTGTCAAGGATAGAGGTTAAGTGGCTCAAGCCTAAGCGGTTCTTGTGGTTTTTAATTAGGACCCAGTGAAAGCTGGGGGAACCTCCCACAGACCCACCTCCTGACTGGCCAGTGGAAGAGAGTAGCTGTTGATTTGATTGTATCTAGTCAACACAGTTTATTTGGACTAACCGGTTTAGAAAACTCGTAGTTCGGGTCTGAGTCTAATTGTTTGCATGACAACTAGGTCAGGCACACCTTACCACCCTTCACAAGCCCAACCTAGTTCATCCATGGATACTAGTATGGAAAGCCTTATGAGATCTATGATCGAGAAGATGGACCGTTTGGATGCTAGGTTTGACCAGTTCGAGGAAAGGATAGGAACCCTAGAGGAATCTAGGTTGACCCCAACTGAACCACCTTCACCCAGATTACCTTCAGTTCGCCCTAGAGCCCAACGACAGGAACATACACCTGATCCAATTCATATAAGGCCACATCAGGATTATACTGATCACACTCCGGAGCCAAATCCTAGAAGACCTCGCCATGATACTTTTGATCAGGATGATCGGGCCTTAAGGAATATACGTCTAGATGCACCAACCTTTGAGGGAAGCCTAGATTCTAAGGTGTACATAGACTGGGAGGCTGACATGGACCAATATTTTGACTGGTATGATATGTCTAAAGAGAGAAGATTCAAGTTTGCCAAAATCAGACTAGTCCGTCAGGCTAGGTTGTATTGGGGAAATGTCGAACGCATAGCTAGGCAGAGGGGAGACTTACCTATAGTGACCTGGAGAGACATGAAGAGAAAGCTTAGAGAGAAATATTTGCCTATGTCTTATCAGCAAAGGTTGTTAGATCAGTGGCAACGATTGACACAAGGAAATAAGACCGTTTCTGAGTACGTTGCTAAATTTGATGAGTTTGTAATGCGATGCAACGTAGTCGAGTCTAAGGCAGCCACATTGTCGAGGTTTAGATCAGGATTGAATGAAGATATAAAAGGGAAATTGTTTTTGAGAGAAGTCCATGATTTAGATCAGGCATACCAAGTTGCCATGGACTATGAGAGGTTTCAAAGAGAGCTACATTTAGGCGACCTGAGCCCATTAGGTTTAATCCTCCTGTTAGTCGACCTAGTTCAGTCCCTGGTACAACCAATAGACCAAGATCCAGCTCGAATCCAACCCCTAGGACCAACCCTGCCATTCCCCCAATTCCTAGAGAAGACAAAGGAAAGAGCCCTGAAGTTCGAGGTGAGAGGGAGCGAGTTTGCTATAAGTGTCGTAAACCAGGTCATTTCATGAGCCAATGTCCCTCTAGAGCTTTACATATAGGGGAGGCAGAAGAAGGTGAATCAAAACCCTGGAGAATGATGAAGAGGAGGTTTATGAAGCAGGGGATTGCTTGGCTGATGAGTATGAAGGAGATGAAGAAAATGTAGACTCATCAGATGTGTTAGGAGTTGTGAGATGTATCATGACATAGACCAAGGAGCAGGAAGACTGGCGTAGGACTAGCATCCTACACACATTTGTCAAAATAGGAGAAAAGTTCTGTAAGATGTGATCGATAGTGGAAGCTGTGTCAATGCCATTTCCACTAGTGCAGCCAAGAGTCTAGGATTACCCACTGAACCACATCCCAATCCATATAAGGTATCCTGGATCGATTCCACTTCTATCCCAATCAAGCAAAGATGTCAGGTCCGAATCCAACTTCAGTCCTATCGGAACGAATCTGGTGTGATGTACTCCCTATGGGAGTAAGTAGCATCATCCTAGGTAGGCCATGGCTGTTTGACCATGATGTGACAATTTTTGTCGATCAAATTCCTGTGCTTTCAATTTCAATGGCAAGAAAATTGTCATTCATTCAACCCAGCCTAAGGACAACACCAAAAGAGGAGTTAGCAGCCTGAAAGAAAAAAGGACTGGATTAAATTTGATAGGTGCAAGAGAATTAGAAAAAGACATTAATGAGGGAGCACCTATTTGGATGGTAGCTGCTAAGGAAACTATGGACCACACCCTGTAGAACACCCTCAAGAGGTGGTCCAATTATTGAAAGACTTTGAAGACGTGTTTCCCGAGGATCTTCCCGACAATCTTCCACCTTTAAGGGACATACAGCATGCCATAGATTTAGTTCCTGGCGCGACTTTACCTAATTTGCCTCATTATAGGATGAATCCAACTGAACATCAAGAGTTACAAAGGCAAGTTAGTGAACTTCTTAGAAAGGGGTTTGTTAGAGAAAGTTTAAGCCCTTGTGCAGTCCCTGCCTTGTTAACCCCTAAAAAAGATGGTACCTGGAGGATGTGTGTAGACAGCCGTGCCATCAAATAGATTACTGTCAAATATAGGTTTCCAATCCCAAGACTGGACGATATGTTAGATATGATAGCCGGATCAACAATTTTCTCCAAGATAGACTTAAAGAGTGGCTATCACCAGGTTAGGGTTAGGCCTGGAGATGAATGGAAGACCGCTTTTAAGACTAAAGATGGATTATATGAGTGGTTAGTCATGCCGTTCGGTCTGTCCAATGCACCCAGCACCTTTATGAGAATTATGAATCAGGTGTTGAAAACTTTCATCGGGAAATTTGTGGTGGTCTACTTTGATGACATTCTTATCTATAGCAAGACTAAGGCAGACCATTTAACCAACCTAAGACAAGTTTGCCAAGTCCTTAGAAAGGATAGCCTCTATGCCAATATCAAGAAGTGTGATTTCTTAACACATAGAGTTATCTTTCTAGGATTCGTAGTAACATCTGAAGGAGTGTCCGCTGACCCTACGAAAATTAGTCAATAGTAGAGTGGCCTGTACCCAAGAGTATCCATGATGTTCGTAGTTTTCACTGTTTAGCCACCTTCTATAGGAGATTCATTAGAGGGTTCAGTACGATAGTGGCTCCAATCACTGATTGTATTAGGAAGGGAACTTTTGAATGGACTAAAGCAGCAGACAAAGCCTTCCTAACAATTAAGGAAAAAATGACACACGCACCCGTCTTGAGGTTACCCGATTTTACCAAAGTGTTCGAGGTTGCTTGTGATGCTTCTGGGGTAGGAATTGGAGGTGTCTTGAGTCAAGAGAATCACCCAGTAGCATATTTCAGTGAGAAGTTAAATGAAGCGAGACTAAGGTATTCCACCTATGATAGGGAGCTGTATGCGGTAGTTCAGGCATTACGTTATTGGAGGCATTATCTTCTACCACAAGAGTTTGTCCTATTTTCTGACCATGAAGCTCTTAGGTTCCTTAGTTCTCAGAAGAAATTGAACCCTAGGCACGGGAAATGGGTAGAGTTCATACAAGCTTATACGTTCGTACTGAAACATCGTGCCGGAACTGAAAATAGGGTTGCTGATGCATTGAGTCGTCGTTCAATATTGTTGAATTCTGTGAGCACTGAGGTAGTAGGGTTTGAAAGATTAAAAGAGGAATATCCTACATGCCCTGATTTTGGTGACATCTATCGATCCCTTCAACAAGGACCATCTAGTGAGCATAGTGATTATACCATTTTAGATGGATACCTTTTCAGAGGAAATCAGTTGTGTATTCCTAAGACCTCTGTTAGGGAATTTCTGATCTGGGAAGTTCATGCTGGGGGCTTAGCAGGACATTTTGGTAGGAATAAGACCATCTTAGCAATACAAGACCAATTCTTTTGGCCTGGTCTCAAAAGAAATGTGGCCCAGATTGTAGCTCAGTGCCGTATCTGTGCTGTTGCAAAACAGCAAAGACAGAACACCGGTCTGTACACACCCTTACCTGTCCCTGATTGTCCATGGCAGGATATCAGCATGGATTTTGTAGTAGGCCTCCCTAAGATGTCTAGGAAGTATGATTCTGTCTATGTGGTTGTCGATCGTTTCTCCAAGATGGCTCACTTCATTCCTTGTTCTCAAACTTTAGATGCTTCGAAGGTGGCCAAGCTTTTTCTCGATCAGGTCGTTAGGCTTCATGGTTTACCTAAAACCATTGTGTCCGATAGAGATGTCAAATTTACTAGCTATTTCTGGAAAACCCTCTGGCACATGCTCGGTACCAAGCTGAAATTCTCTACTGCCTATCATCCTCAAACCAATGGCCAGACTGAGGTAGTAAACCGAAGCTTAGGAAATCTGTTGAGATGCTTAGTTGGTGACAACCTAGGAAACTGGGACCTATTACTTCCTCGTGCTGAATTTGCCTATAACAGCTCAGTTAATAGGTCTATTGGGAAAAGTCCATTCGAAGTGGTCCATGGATACAGACCTAGGAAGCCTTTAGACCTAGCTCTTTTACCCACACATGCACGGGTGTCCGAGTCTGCCGAGTCATATGCACAGCATATTAGGGAATTGCATAAGGAGATTAGCCAAAAGATTCAAACGAGCAATGAACTCTATCAGCATATGACTAATTCACATAAACGATTAAAAGAATTTAATGAAGGGGACTCCGTCATGATCAAACTTAAACCTGAAAGGTTTCCGCCGGGAACTATGAAGAAACTCCATGCCCGGGGAGCCGGACCTTTCAAAATAATAAAGAAAATTGGACCAAATGCTTATGTATTAAAATTACCACCAAGTTATGGCATTAGTTCAACATTTAATGTTTCAGACTTAAAAGAATACAAAGAACCTGCATTGATACCTAGTGAGCTTTTTGGTCCTAATGTTTCTTTTGAGAGTGAAACACCAAATGAGTGTCCACCACCAAGTGTTCCTGAGAGAAAGGAGAGAATTGAAAGGATCTTGGATGACCAGATCATTACTACTAGAAATAAAGGCTACCAACGTTATCTGGTTAGATGGCAAGGATGTCCTGAATCTGAAGACTCCTGGATTTCCCGAGAGGACCTACAACAAATCGACCCGGATGCATTAGAAACTTATCAAGCCAACCCTCACTCGATAGGGTCGAGTTCCTCCCACCCCGGGAGAATTGGTGTGGGCACCAGAATCAGGAAGAGACTCCAACCAATTCAAGTCAAATCCGAGTCCTTATGGTTGGATGAGTAAAAGAAAGTCCTGTAATTTTTTTCTTTCTTTAATTTTGAGTCCAAATAATTATGTAATTCGAGTCCATTTCAATTTTATGTTGGGACTAGTCCAGCCTGATTAATCTTGTATTTGAGAGTTGGGTCCAAATGATCAAGTCCAATCCATGAAGAATCAAACCAAACCTCCATGAAGAATCAAACCAAACCACATTTGAAGACTAAAGAAGACTCAAGACTTATACTCCAAAGAAAGACCAAAGCCACCTCAAGTGGGGACCACATGCCACATGACACATGCCACCTCATCATCCAAGGTTGCTGCCACATCACACATACCACCTCACCATCCAAGGTTGCTGCCACATCACACATGCCACCTCACCATCCAAGGTTGCCGCCCAAGAAAGAAAAGGGGAATTTGAATTTGAATTGGCTACAACCTCCTCCACAACTTCCTCCACTACTCATGGGATGCCCCATATTTTTCTCCACAAATTTTTCTCCATGATATTTGGTGTAGTTTGAATTCAAAATGGCTTAATAGTCTATAAAAGACTCTTAGTCTTCTTGTAAAGAAAGAATGGAAAAGAAAAAATAAAATTTTCTTCTATGTGAGTTCTATGTGCCTAAGTGGTAGTTCTAAATTCCTCTCCCTATCCCACGCCAACCCTACTTTCTCCTCCTCCATCTCCAACGCCTAAGACACTCTCCTTCTTCTCCAATCTCAAGCTAGCTCTTCAATATTCAAGGTTGATCAAGAAGACCATCACAAGGAGGCCGGCCTAATCCATTTCAAGTGATCTACCATGGCGCCAAGATTATTCTTCAACAATGCTTCCTCGACTCTTCTTTAGTTTCTCCATTTCATGACTAACGTATTTTACCAAGTTCCTAATCTGAGGTTTCTTTGTTGTAGGGTTCTCCGGGATTCCGAACTCAAGAGGAAGGAATTACTTGCCATAATCCAGAACAAGAAGGGCCCTCAATTTGTAGTATGGTCTTGTCATTTGGGAGGTCTCTTCATGAGTGAACTTGATCTACTTGAAAGATTAATGCTAGGTATGTTCTAGTATCGATTAGGTCTGAAATATTAAATTTGCCTAGCTTAACTTGTGTGGTTCGAATCTTATTCCTATTTCTTTGTTATTTTGATAGTCTTATTAATTAGGTTTACGTTTGACGTTCGAGTTCTCTTCATTAGACTCCTTTGATACTATATGCTGAACTAATCATATGCAAATAAAAATTGCTAAGTTAATCTTTGCTAATCTCCTTTAGGGTTGCATAGTTGCATCCTCATCTTGCATGTCCCCACCATTCTTGGTATCAGAGCATGGTAGAATAAGTTCCTGATTGCATAGCATTAAGTCCTTGAAGTACTTGGATCGGGGGCGTTACCAGGCCGTCCGGTCTTAGGAGAAAGTAGGGTTTAAACACCCTCTCTTCCCATTCCACGGGGATCTCCTAAGGCATGTGTCGGGGTGCCATTGTGATTGACCCGTGAAAAAAAAGCCAAAGGACTTCTTAGATTTCATTTTGAATTTTGCGTTGGGCACATTCTGTTTTTTTGCTTGCTGTATTTTCTGTAGGCTGACTGTAATCCGCTGCAACTCCAAAGGCAAGTATCAATTCCTCATTGGAATATTTTTTTTCCTGTTCCATTTTAAGTTGCTTATCACCGTTTAAAATCTCAATCTGAGAAAAAATTACAAAAAAAATGAAAATTCCTGCAGTCCATCAGTGTTATTAGGGTTTCTGTTCTGTTCTGTTCCTTTTCATTATCTTCATTTCAGAATCTGCCTAGAATAGTACAGATTTTATTTTGAATTCTTGTTTCATCTGGTATGTCATCTAGAAGTTAGGAGTTTTCTGTGATTTTTTTAGATTTTTCTGACATTTTTTTCTGCACTTATCAACACCACTTTTAAACTGCAACACACTACTTCTGCACCTGAAATTTGAAATTTGCATGCATCTCATGACAAATCAAATTAAGGGCATGAAATTGACATAGGGTCAGGATTTCATCACCTGTCCCTAGCCCAAAAATCACCAAATTGCATATCGATCCAATCCCTAACTAAAATTGATTAGACATTAATTGCCCTAGTGGGTTAGGGACATCAATTTGGTCGAGCCCGGGTTATTGTCAACTCATTGTGTCAACTAGTCTTGTGTGTGCCATATTACTTGGTGTCTAGAATTGGGACTAAGGGCTTGGGTGCTGATCCGTCTATCGGGCCAATTCCACCGGGCCTAGGTAGGCCAGAGACAGGATCTCACACTCCCCTTGTTCTAAAACCTGGCCAAGTATAGAGTTACTACAATCTAGCTTGCCACCTTGATTAGGCAACTAGCTTGGAACTC
Organism: Areca catechu; assembly: GCA_021397845.1. Classification (NCBI taxonomy): domain Eukaryota; kingdom Viridiplantae; phylum Streptophyta; class Magnoliopsida; order Arecales; family Arecaceae; genus Areca; species Areca catechu. The sequence goes on along the minus strand of CM038039.1, from coordinate 139,102,768 downwards.
TAGGTCCAGTTCAATTCAATTGGGAAAGCTTGTGCAACCCATTTCTTCATCTATTATTGAAAGCTGGTGTCAAGGATAGAGGTTAAGTGGCTCAAGCCTAAGCGGTTCTTGTGGTTTTTAATTAGGACCCAGTGAAAGCTGGGGGAACCTCCCACAGACCCACCTCTGACTGGCCAGTGGAAGAGAGTAGCTGTTGATTTGATTGTATCTAGTCAACTCAGTTTATTTGGACTAACCGGTTTAGAAAACTCGTAGTTCGGGTCTGAGTCTAATTGTTTGCATGACAACTAGGTCAGGCACACCTTACCACCCTTCAAAGCCCAACCTAGTTCATCCATGGATACTAGTATGGAAAGCCTTATGAGATCTATGATCGAGAAGATGGACCGTTTGGATGCTAGGTTTGACCAGTTCGAGGAAAGGATAGGAACCCTAGAGGAATCTAGGTTGACCCCAACTGAACCACCTTCACCCAGATTACCTTCAGTTCGCCCTAGAGCCCAACGACAGGAACACACCTGATCCAATTCATATAAGGCCACATCAGGATTATACTGATCACACTCCGGAGCCAAATCCTAGAAGACCTCGCCATGATACTTTTGATCAGGATGATCGGGCCTTAAGGAATATACGTCTAGATGCACCAACCTTTGAGGGAAGCCTAGATTCTAAGGTGTACATAGACTGGGAGGCTGACATGGACCAATATTTTGACTGGTATGATATGTCTAAAGAGAGAAGATTCAAGTTTGCCAAAATCAGACTAGTCCGTCAGGCTAGGTTGTATTGGGGAAATGTCGAACGCATAGCTAGGCAGAGGGGAGACTTACCTATAGTGACCTGGAGAGACATGAAGAGAAAGCTTAGAGAGAAATATTTGCCTATGTCTTATCAGCAAAGGTTGTTAGATCAGTGGCAACGATTGACACAAGGAAATAAGACCGTTTCTGAGTACGTTGCTAAATTTGATGAGTTTGTAATGCGATGCAACGTAGTCGAGTCTGAGGCAGCCACATTGTCGAGGTTTAGATCAGGATTGAATGAAGATATAAAAGGGAATTGTTTTTGAGAGAAGTCCATGATTTAGATCAGGCATACCAAGTTGCCATGGACTATGAGAGGTTTCAAAGGAGAGCTACATTTAGGCGACCTGAGCCCATTAGGTTTAATCCTCCTGTTAGTCGACCTAGTTCAGTCCCTGGTACAACCAATAGACCAAGATCCAGCTCGAATCCAACCCCTAGGACCAACCCTGCCATTCCCCCAATTCCTAGAGAAGACAAAGGAAAGAGCCCTGAAGTTCGAGGTGAGAGGGAGCGAGTTTGCTATAAGTGTCGTAAACCAGGTCATTTCATGAGCCAATGTCCCTCTAGAGCTTTACATATAGGGGAGGCAGAAGAAGGTGAATCAGAACCCCTGGAGAATGATGAAGAGGAGGTTTATGAAGCAGGGGATTGCTTGGCTGATGAGTATGAAGGAGATGAAGAAAATGTAGACTCATCAGATGTGTTAGGAGTTGTGAGATGTATCATGACACAGACCAAGGAGCAGGAAGACTGGCGTAGGACTAGCATCCTACACACATTTGTCAAAATAGGAGAAAAGGTCTGTAAGATCGTGATCGATAGTGGAAGCTGTGTCAATGCCATTTCCACTAGTGCAGCCAAGAGTCTAGGATTACCCACTGAACCACATCCCAATCCATATAAGGTATCCTGGATCGATTCCACTTCTATCCCAATCAAGCAAAGATGTCAGGTCCGAATCCAACTTCAGTCCTATCAGGAACGAATCTGGTGTGATGTACTCCCTATGGGAGTAAGTAGCATCATCCTAGGTAGGCCATGGCTGTTTGACCATGATGTGACAATTTTTGGTCGATCAAATTCCTGTGCTTTCAATTTCAATGGCAAGAAAATTGTCATTCATTCAACCCAGCCTAAGGACAACACCAAAAGAGGAGTTAGCAGCCTGAAAGAAAAAAGGACTGGATTAAATTTGATAGGTGCAAGAGAATTAGAAAAAGACATTAATGAGGGAGCACCTATTTGGATGGTAGCTGCTAAGGAAACTATGGACCACACCCCTGTAGAACACCCTCAAGAGGTGGTCCAATTATTGAAAGACTTTGAAGACGTGTTTCCCGAGGATCTTCCCGACAATCTTCCACCTTTAAGGGACATACAGCATGCCATAGATTTAGTTCCTGGCGCGACTTTACCTAATTTGCCTCATTATAGGATGAATCCAACTGAACATCAAGAGTTACAAAGGCAAGTTAGTGAACTTCTTAGAAAGGGGTTTGTTAGAGAAAGTTTAAGCCCTTGTGCAGTCCCTGCCTTGTTAACCCCTAAAAAAGATGGTACCTGGAGGATGTGTGTAGACAGCCGTGCCATCAACAAGATTACTGTCAAATATAGGTTTCCAATCCCAAGACTGGACGATATGTTAGATATGATAGCCGGATCAACAATTTTCTCCAAGATAGACTTAAAGAGTGGCTATCACCAGGTTAGGGTTAGGCCTGGAGATGAATGGAAGACCGCTTTTAAGACTAAAGATGGATTATATGAGTGGTTAGTCATGCCGTTCGGTCTGTCCAATGCACCCAGCACCTTTATGAGAATTATGAATCAGGTGTTGAAAACTTTCATCGGGAAATTTGTGGTGGTCTACTTTGATGACATTCTTATCTATAGCAAGACTAAGGCAGACCATTTAACCCACCTAAGACAAGTTTGCCAAGTCCTTAGAAAGGATAGCCTCTATGCCAATATCAAGAAGTGTGATTTCTTAACACATAGAGTTATCTTTCTAGGATTCGTAGTAACATCTGAAGGAGTGTCCGCTGACCCTGCGAAAATTAAGTCAATAGTAGAGTGGCCTGTACCCAAGAGTATCCATGATGTCCGTAGTTTTCACTGTTTAGCCACCTTCTATAGGAGATTCATTAGAGGGTTCAGTACGATAGTGGCTCCAATCACTGATTGTATTAGGAAGGAAACTTTTGAATGGACTAAAGCAGCAGACAAAGCCTTCCTAACAATTAAGGAAAAAATGACACACGCACCCGTCTTGAGGTTACCCGATTTTACCAAAGTGTTCGAGGTTGCTTGTGATGCTTCTGGGGTAGGAATTGGAGGTGTCTTGAGTCAAGAGAATCACCCAGTAGCATATTTAGTGAGAAGTTAAATGAAGCGAGACTAAGGTATTCCACCTATGATAGGGAGCTGTATGCGGTAGTTCAGGCATTACGTTATTGGAGGCATTATCTTCTACCACAAGAGTTTGTCCTATTTTCTGACCATGAAGCTCTTAGGTTCCTTAGTTCTCAGAAGAAATTGAACCCTAGGCACGGGAAATGGGTAGAGTTCATACAAGCTTATACGTTCGTACTGAAACATCGTGCCGGAACTGAAAATAGGGTTGCTGATGCATTGAGTCGTCGTTCAATGTTGTTGAATTCTGTGAGCACTGAGGTAGTAGGGTTTGAAAGATTAAAAGAGGAATATCCTACATGCCCTGATTTTGGTGACATCTATCGATCCCTTCAACAAGGACCATCTAGTGAGCATAGTGATTATACCATTTTAGATGGATACCTTTTCAGAGGAAATCAGTTGTGTATTCCTAAGACCTCTGTTAGGGAATTTCTGATCTGGGAAGTTCATGCTGGGGGCTTAGCAGGACATTTTGGTAGGAATAAGACCATCTTAGCAATACAAGACCAATTCTTTTGGCCTGGTCTCAAAAGAAATGTGGCCCAGATTGTAGCTCAGTGCCGTATCTGTGCTGTTGCAAAACAGCAAAGACAGAACACCGGTCTGTACACACCCTTACCTGTCCCTGATTGTCCATGGCAGGATATCAGCATGGATTTTGTAGTAGGCCTCCCTAAGACGTCTAGGAAGTATGATTCTGTCTGTGTGGTTGTCGATCGTTTCTCCAAGATGGCTCACTTCATTCCTTGTTCTCAAACTTTAGATGCTTCGAAGGTGGCCAAGCTTTTTCTCGATCAGGTCGTTAGGCTTCATGGTTTACCTAAAACCATTGTGTCCGATAGAGATGTCAAATTTACTAGCTATTTCTGGAAAACCCTCTGGCACATGCTCGGTACCAAGCTGAAATTCTCTACTGCCTATCATCCTCAAACCAATGGCCAGACTGAGGTAGTAAACCGAAGCTTAGGAAATCTGTTGAGATGCTTAGTTGGTGACAACCTAGGAAACTGGGACCTATTACTTCCTCGTGCTGAATTTGCCTATAACAGCTCAGTTAATAGGTCTATTGGGAAAAGTCCATTCGAAGTGGTCCATGGATACAGACCTAGGAAGCCTTTAGACCTAGCTCCTTTACCCACACATGCACGGGTGTCCGAGTCTGCCGAGTCATATGCACAGCATATTAGGGAATTGCATAAGGAGATTAGCCAAAAGATTCAAACGAGCAATGAACTCTATCAGCATATGACTAATTCACATAAACGATTAAAAGAATTTAATGAAGGGGACTCCGTCATGATCAAACTTAAACCTGAAAGGTTTCCGCCGGGAACTATGAAGAAACTCCATGCCCGGGGAGCCGGACCTTTCAAAATAATAAAGAAAATTGGACCAAATGCTTATGTATTAAATTACCACCAAGTTATGGCATTAGTTCAACATTTAACGTTTCAGACTTAAAAGAATACAAAGAACCTGCATTGATACCTAGTGAGCTTTTTGGTCCTAATGTTTCTTTTGAGAGTGAAACACCAAATGAGTGTCCACCACCAAGTGTTCCTGAGAGAAAGGAGAGAATTGAAAGGATCTTGGATGACCAGATCATTACTACTAGAAATAAAGGCTACCAACGTTATCTGGTTAGATGGCAAGGATGTCCTGAATCTGAAGACTCCTGGATTTCCCGAGAGGACCTACAACAAATCGACCCGGATGCATTAGAAACTTATCAAGCCAACCCTCACTCGATAGGGTCGAGTTCCTCCCACCCCGGGAGAATTGGTGTGGGCACCAGAATCAGGAAGAGACTCCAACCAATTCAAGTCAAATCCGAGTCCTTATGGTTGGATGAGTAAAAGAAAGTCCTGTAATTTTTTTCTTTCTTTAATTTTGAGTCCAAATAATTATGTAATTCGAGTCCATTTCAATTTTATGTTGGGACTAGTCCAGCCTGATTAATCTTGTATTTGAGAGTTGGGTCCAAATGAGTCAAGTCCAATCCATGAAGAATCAAACCAAACCTCCATGAAGAATCAAACCAAACCACATTTGAAGACTAAAGAAGACTCAAGACTTATACTCCAAAGAAAGACCAAAGCCACCTCAAGTGGGGACCACATGCCACATGACACATGCCACCTCATCATCCAAGGTTGCTGCCACATCACACATACCACCTCACCATCCAAGGTTGCTGCCACATCACACATGCCACCTCACCATCCAAGGTTGCCGCCCAAGAGAAGAAAAGGGGAATTTGAATTTGAATTGGCTACAACCTCCTCCACAACTTCCTCCACTACTCATGGGATGCCCCATATTTTTCTCCACAAATTTTCTCCATGATATTTGGTGTAGTTTGAATTCAAAATGGCTTAATAGTCTATAAAAGACTCTTAGTCTTCTTGTAAAGAAAGAATGGAAAAGAAAAAATAAAAATTTTCTTCTATGTGAGTTCTATGTGCCTAAGTGGTAGTTCTAAATTCCTCTCCCTATCCCACGCCAACCCTACTTTCTCCTCCTCCATCTCCAACGCCTAAGACACTCTCCTTCTTCTCCAATCTCAAGCTAGCTCTTCAATATTCAAGGTTGATCAAGAAGACCATCACAAGGAGGCCGGCCTAATCCATTTCAAGTGATCTACCATGGCGCCAAGATTATTCTTCAACAATGCTTCCTCGACTCTTCTTTAGTTTCTCCATTTCATGACTAACGTATTTTACCAAGTTCCTAATCTCGAAGTTTCTTTGTTGTAGGGTTCTCCGGGATTCCGAACTCAAGAGGAAGGAATTACTTGCCATAATCCAGAAAACAAGAAGGGCCCTCAATTTGTAGTATGGTCTTGTCATTTGGGAGGTCTCTTCATGAGTGAACTTGATCTACTTGAAAGATTAATGCTAGGTATGTTCTAGTATCGATTAGGTCTGAAATATTAAATTTGCCTAGCTTAACTTGTGTGGTTCGAATCTTATTCCTATTTCTTTGTTATTTTGATAGTCTTATTAATTAGGTTTACATTTGATCGTTCGAGTTCTCTTCATTAGACCTCCTTTGATACTATATGCTGAACTAATCATATGCAAATAAGAAATTGCTAAGTTAATCTTTGCTAATCTCCTTTAGGGTTGCATAGTTGCATCCTCATCTTGCATGTCCCCACCATTCTTGGTATCAGAGCATGGTAGAATAAGTTCCTGATTGCATAGCATTAAGTCCTTGAAGTACTTGGATCGGGGGCGTTACCAGGCCGTCCGGTCTTAGGAGAAAGTAGGGTTTAAACACCCTCTCTTTCCATTCCACGGGGATCTCCTAAGGCGTGTCGGGGTGCCATTGTGATTGACCCATGAAAAAGAAAGCCAAAGGACTTCTTAGATTTCATTTGTGAATTTTGCATTAGGCACATTCTGTTTTTCTGCTTGCTGTATTTCTGTAGGCTGACTGTAATCCGCCTGCAACTCCAAAGGCAAGTATCACATTCCTCATTGGAATATTTTTTTTCCTGTTCCATTTTAAGTTGCTTATCACCGTTTAAAATCTCAATCTGAGAAAAATTTACAAAAAAAATGAAAATTCCTGCAGTCCATCAGTGTTATTAGGGTTTCTGTTCTGTTCTGTTCCTTTTCATATCTTCATTTCAGAATCTGCCTAGAATAGTACAGATTTTATTTTGAATTTTGTTTCATCTGGTATGTCATCTAGAAGTTAGGAGTTTTCTGTGATTTTTTTAGATTTTTCTGACATTTTTTTCTGCACTTATCAACACCACTTTTAAACTGCAACACACTACTTCTGCACCTGAAATTTGAAATTTGCATGCATCTCATGACAAATCAAATTAAGGGCATGAAATTGACATAGGGTCAGGATTTCATCACCTGTCCCTAGCCCAAAAATCACCAAATTGCATATCGATCCAATCCCTAACTAAAATTGATTAGACATTAATTGCCCTAGTGGGTTAGGGACATCAATTTGGTCGAGCCCGGGTTATTGTCAACTCATTGTGTCAACTAGTCTTGTGTGTGCCATATTACTTGGTGTCTAGAATTGGGACTAAGGGCTTGGGTGCTGATCCGTCTATCGGGCCAATTCCACCAGGCCTAGGTAGGCCAGAGACAGGATCTCACACTCCCCTTGTTCTAAAACCTGGCCAAGTATAGAGTTACTACAATCTAGCTTGCCACCTTGATTAGGCAACTAGCTTGGAACTCTAGGTCCAGTTCAATTCAATTGGAAAGCTTGTGCAACCCATTTCTTCATCTATTATTGAAAGCTGGTGTCAAGGATAGAGGTTAAGTGGCTCAAGCCTAAGCGGTTCTTGTGGTTTTTAATTAGGACCCAGTGAAAGCTGGGGGAACCTCCCACAGACCCACCTCCTGACTGGCCAGTGGAAGAGAGTAGCTGTTGATTTGATTGTATCTAGTCAACTCAGTTTATTTGGACTAACCGGTTTAGAAAACTCGTAGTTCGGGTCTGAGTCTAATTGTTTGCATGACAACTAGGTCAGGCACACCTTACCACCCTTCACAAGCCCAACCTAGTTCATCCATGGATACTAGTATGGAATGCCTTATGAGATCTATGATCGAGAAGATGGACCGTTTGGATGCTAGGTTTGACCAGTTCGAGGAAAGGATAGGAACCCTAGAGGAATCTAGGTTGACCCCAACTGAACCACCTTCACCCAGATTACCTTCAGTTCGCCCTAGAGCCCAACGACAGGAACATACACCTGATCCAATTCATATAAGGCCACATCAGGATTATACTGATCACACTCCGGAGCCAAATCCTAGAAGACCTCGCCATGATACTTTTGATCAGGATGATCGGGCCTTAAGAAATATACATCTAGATGCACCAACCTTTGAGGGAAGCCTAGATTCTAAGGTGTACATAGACTGGGAGGCTGACATGGACCAATATTTTGACTGGTATGATATGTCTAAAGAGAGAAGATTCAAGTTTGCCAAAATCATACTAGTCCGTCAGGCTAGGTTGTATTGGGGAAATGTCGAACGCATAGCTAGGCAGAGGGGAGACTTACCTATAGTGACCTGGAGAGACATGAAGAGAAAGCTTAGAGAGAAATATTTGCCTATGTCTTATCAGCAAAGGTTGTTAGATCAGTGGCAACGATTGACACAAGGAAATAAGACCGTTTCTGAGTACGTTGCTAAATTTGATGAGTTTGTAATGCGATGCAACGTAGTCGAGTCTGAGGCAGCCACATTGTCGAGGTTTAGATCAGGATTGAATGAAGATATAAAAGGGAAATTGTTTTTGAGAGAAGTCCATGATTTAGATCAGGCATACCAAGTTGCCATGGACTATGAGAGGTTTCAAAGGAGAGCTACATTTAGGCGACCTGAGCCCATTAGGTTTAATCCTCCTGTTAGTCGACCTAGTTCAGTCCCTGGTACAACCAATAGACCAAGATCTAGCTCGAATCCAACCCCTAGGACCAACCCTGCCATTCCCCAATTCCTAGAGAAGACAAAGGAAAGAGCCCTGAAGTTCGAGGTGAGAGGGAGCGAGTTTGCTATAAGTGTCGTAAACCAGGTCATTTCATGAGCCAATGTCCCTCTAGAGCTTTACATATACGGGAGGCAGAAGAAGGTGAATCAGAACCCCTGGAGAATGATGAAGAGGAGGTTTATGAAGCAGGGGATTGCTTGGCTGATGAGTATGAAGGAGATGAAGAAAATGTAGACTCATCAGATGTGTTAGGAGTTGTGAGATGTATCATGACATAGACCAAGGAGCAGGAAGACTGGCGTAGGACTAGCATCCTACACACATTTGTCAAAATAGGAGAAAAGGTCTGTAAGATCGTGATCGATAGTGGAAGTTGTGTCAATGCCATTTCCACTAGTAGCCAAGAGTCTATGATTACCCACTGAACCACATCCCAATCCATATAAGGTATCCTGGATCGATTCCACTTCTATCCCAATCAAGCAAGATGTCAGGTCCGAATCCAACTTCAGTCCTATCAGGAACGAATCTGGTGTGATGTACTCCCTATGGGAGTAAGTAGCATCATCCTAGGTAGGCCATGGCTGTTTGACCATGATGTGACAATTTTTGGTCGATCAAATTCCTGTGCTTTCAATTTCAATGGCAAGAAAATTGTCATTCATTCAACCCAGCCTAAGGACAACACCAAAAGAGGAGTTAGCAGCCTGAAAGAAAAAAGGACTGGATTAAATTTGATAGGTGCAAGAGAATTAGAAAAAGACATTAATGAGGGAGCACCTATTTGGATGGTAGCTGCTAAGGAAACTATGGACCACACCCCTGTAGAACACCCTCAAGAGGTGGTCCAATTATTGAAAGACTTTGAAGACGTGTTTCCCGAGGATCTTCCCAACAATCTTCCACCTTTAAGGGACATATAGCATGCCATAGATTTAGTTCCTGGCGCGACTTTACCTAATTTGCCTCATTATAGGATGAATCCAACTGAACATCAAGAGTTACAAAGGCAAGTTAGTGAACTTCTTAGAAAGGTGTTTGTTAGAGAAAGTTTAAGCCCTTGTGCAGTCCCTGCCTTGTTAACCCCTAAAAAAGATGGTACCTGGAGGATGTGTGTAGACAGCCGTGCCATCAACAAGATTACTGTCAAATATAGGTTTCCAATCCCAAGACTGGACGATATGTTAGATATGATAGCCGGATCAACAATTTTCTCCAAGATAGACTTAAAGAGTGGCTATCACCAGGTTAGGGTTAGGCCTGGAGATGAATGGAAGACCGCTTTTAAGACTAAAGATGGATTATATGAGTGGTTAGTCATGCCGTTCGGTCTGTCCAATGCACCCAGCACCTTTATGGGAATTATGAATCAGGTGTTGAAAACTTTCATCGGGAAATTTGTGGTGGTCTACTTTGATGACATTCTTATCTATAGCAAGACTAAGGCAGACCATTTAACCCACCTAAGACAAGTTTGCCAAGTCCTTAGAAAGGATAGCCTCTATGTCAATATCAAGAAGTGTGATTTCTTAACACATAGAGTTATCTTTCTAGGATTCGTAGTAACATCTGAAGGAGTGTCCGCTGACCCTGCGAAAATTAAGTCAATAGTAGAGTGGCCTGTACCCAAGAGTATCCATGATGTTCGTAGTTTTCACTGTTTAGCCACCTTCTATAGGAGATTCATTAGAGGGTTCAGTACGATAGTGGCTCCAATCACTGATTGTATTAGGAAGGGAACTTTTGAATGGACTAAAGCAGCAGACAAAGCCTTCCTAACAATTAAGGAAAAAATGACACATGCACCCGTCTTGAGGTTACCCGATTTTACCAAAGTGTTCGAGGTTGCTTGTGATGCTTCTAGGGTAGGAATTGGAGGTGTCTTGAGTCAAGAGAATCACCCAGTAGCATATTTCAGTGAGAAGTTAAATGAAGCGAGACTAAGGTATTCCACCTATGATAGGGAGCTGTATGCGGTAGTTCAGGCATTACGTTATTGGAGGCATTATCTTCTACCACAAGAGTTTGTCCTATTTTCTGACCATGAAGCTCTTAGGTTCCTTAGTTCTCAGAAGAAATTGAACCCTAGGCACGGGAAATGGGTAGAGTTCATACAAGCTTATACGTTCGTACTGAAACATCGTGCCGGAACTGAAAATAGGGTTGCTGATGCATTGAGTCGTCGTTCAATATTGTTGAATTCTGTGAGCACTGAGGTAGTAGGGTTTGAAAGATTAAAAGAGGAATATCCTACATGCCCTGATTTTGGTGACATCTATCGATCCCTTCAACAAGGACCATCTAGTGAGCATAGTGATTATACCATTTTAGATGGATACCTTTTCAGAGGAAATCAGTTGTGTATTCCTAAGACCTCTGTTAGGGAATTTCTGATCTGGGAAGTTCATGCTGGGGGCTTAGCAGGACATTTTGGTAGGAATAAGACCATCTTTGCAATACAAGACCAATTCTTTTGGCCTGGTCTCAAAAGAAATGTGGCCCAGATTGTAGCTCAGTGCCGTATCTTGCTGTTGCAAAACAGCAAAGACAGAACACCGGTCTGTACACACCCTTACCTGTCCCTGATTGTCCATGGCAGGATATCAGCATGGATTTTGTAGTAGGCCTCCCTAAGATGTCTAGGAAGTATGATTCTGTCTGTGTGGTTGTCGATCGTTTCTCCAAGATGGCTCACTTCATTCCTTGTTCTCAAACTTTAGATGCTTCGAAGGTGGCCAAGCTTTTTATCGATCAGGTCGTTAGGCTTCATGGTTTACCTAAAACCATTATGTCCGATAGAGATGTCAAATTTACTAGCTATTTCTGGAAAACCCTCTGGCACATGCTCGGTACCAAGCTGAAATTCTCTACTGCCTATCATCCTCAAACCAATGGCCAGACTGAGGTAGTAAACCGAAGCTTAGGAAATCTGTTGAGATGCTTAGTTGGTGACAACCTAGGAAACTGGGACCTATTACTTCCTCATGCTGAATTTGCCTATAACAGCTCAGTTAATAGGTCTATTGGGAAAAGTCCATTCGAAGTGGTCCATGGATACAGACCTAGGAAGCCTTTAGACCTAGCTCCTTTACCCACACATGCACGGGTGTCCGAGTCTGCCGAGTCATATGCACAGCATATTAGGGAATTGCATAAGGAGATTAGCCAAAAGATTCAAACGAGCAATGAACTCTATCAGCATATGACTAGTTCACATAAACGATTAAAAGAATTTAATGAAGGGGACTCCATCATGATCAAACTTAAACCTGAAAGGTTTCCGCCGGAACTATGAAGAAACTCCATGCCCGGGGAGCCGGACCTTTCAAAATAATAAAGAAAATAGGACCAAATGCTTATGTATTAAAATTACCACCAAGTTATGGCGTTAGTTCAACATTTAACGTTTCAGACTTAAAAGAATACAAAGAACCTGCATTGATACCTAGTGAGCTTTTTGGTCCTAATGTTTCTTTTGAGAGTGAAACACCAAATGAGTGTCCACCACCAAGTGTTCCTGAGAGAAAGGAGAGAATTGAAAGGATCTTGGATGACCAGATCATTACTACTAGAAATAAAGGCTACCAACGTTATCTGGTTAGATGGCAAGGATGTCCTGAATCTGAAGACTCCTGGATTTCCCGAGAGGATCTACAACAAATCGACCCGGATGCATTAGAAACTTATCAAGCCAACCCTCACTCGATAGGGTCGAGTTCCTCCCACCCCGGGAGAATTGGTGTGGGCACCAGAATCAGGAAGAGACTCCAACCAATTCAAGTCAAATCCGAGTCCTTATGGTTGGATGAGTAAAAGAAAGTCCTGTAACTTTTTTATTTCTTTAATTTTGAGTCCAAATAATTATGTAATTCGAGTCCATTTCAATTTTATGTTGGGACTAGTCCAGCCTGATTAATCTTGTATTTGAGAGTTGGGTCCAAATGAGTCAAGTCCAATCCATGAAGAATCAAACCAAACCTCCATGAAGAATCAAACCAAACCACATTTGAAGACTAAAGAAGACTCAAGACTTATACTCCAAAGAAAGACCAAAGCCACCTCAAGTGGGGACCACATGCCACATGACACATGCCACCTCATCATCCAAGGTTGCTGCCACATCACACATACCACCTCACCATCCAAGGTTGCTGCCACATCACACATGCCACCTCACCATCCAAGGTTGCCGCCCAAGAGAAGAAAAGGCGAATTTGAATTGGCTACAACCTCCTCCACAACTTCCTCTACTACTCATGGGATGCCCCATATTTTTCTCCACAAATTTCTCTCCATGATATTTGGTGTAGTTTGAATTCAAAATGGCTTAATAGTCTATAAAAGACTCTTAGTCTTCTTGTAAAGAAAGAATGGAAAAGAAAAAATAAAAATTTTCTTCTATATGAGTTCTATGTGCCTAAGTGGTAGTTCTAAATTCCTCTCCCTATCCCACGCCAACCCTACTTTCTCCTCCTCCATCTCCAACGCCTAAGACACTCTCCTTCTTCTCCAATCTCAAGCTAGCTCTTCAATATTCAAGGTTGATCAAGAAGACCATCACAAGGAGGCCGGCCTAATCCATTTCAAGTGATCTACCATGGCGCCAAGATTATTCTTCAACAATGCTTCCTCGACTCTTCTTTAGTTTCTCCATTTCATGACTAACGTATTTTACCAAGTTCCTAATCTCGAGATTTCTTTGTTGTAGGGTTCTCCGGGATTCTGAACTCAAGAGGAAGGAATTACTTGCCATAATCCAGAAAACACGAAGGGCCTTCAATTTGTAGTATGGTCTTGTCATTTGGGAGGTCTCTTCATGAGTGAACTTGATCTACTTGAAAGATTAATGCTAGGTATGTTCTAGTATCGATTAGGTCTGAAATATTAAATTTGCCTAGCTTAACTTGTGTGGTTCGAATCTTATTCCTATTTCTTTGTTATTTTGATAGTCTTATTAATTAGGTTTACGTTTGATCGTTCGAGTTCTCTTCATTAGACCTCCTTTGATACTATATGCTGAACTAATCATATGCAAATAAGAAATTGCTAAGTTAATCTTTGCTAATCTCCTTTAGGGTTGCATAGTTGCATCCTCATCTTGCATGTCCCCACCATTCTTGGTATCAGAGCATGGTAGAATAAGTTCCTGATTGCATAGCATTAAGTCCTTGAAGTACTTGGATCGGGGGCGTTACCAGGCCGTCCGGTCTTAGGAGAAAGTAGGGTTTAAACACCCTCTCTTCCCATTCCACGGGGATCTCCTAAGGCATGTCGGGGTGCCATTGTGATTGACCCGTGAAAAAAAAAGCCAAAGGACTTCTTAGATTTCATTTGTGAATTTTGCATTGGGCACATTCTGTTTTTCTGCTTGCTGTATTTTCTGTAGGCTTACTGTAATCAGCCTGCAACTCCAAAGGCAAGTATCACATTCCTCATTGGAATATTTTTTTTCCTGTTCCATTTTAAGTTGCTTATCACCGTTTAAAATCTCAATCAGAGAAAAAATTTACAAAAAAAATGAAAATTTTTGCAGTCCATCAGTGTTATTAGGGTTTCTGTTCTGTTCTGTTCCTTTTCATTATCTTCATTTCAGAATCTGCCTAGAATAGTACAGATTTTATTTTGAATTTTTGTTTCATCTGGTATGTCATCTAGAAGTTAGGAGTTTTTGTAATTTTTTTAGATTTTTTTGATATTTTTTTCTGCACTTATCAACACCACTTTTAAACTGCAACACACTACTTCTGCACCTGAAATTTGAAATTTGCATGCATCTTATGACAAATCAAATTAAGGGCATGAAATTGACATAGGGTCAGGATTTCATCACCTGTCCCTAGCCCAAAAATCACCAAATTGCATATCGATCCAATCCCTAACTAAAATTGATTAGACATTAATTGCCCTAGTGGGTTAGGGACATCAATTTGGTCGAGCCCGGGTTATTGTCAACTCATTGTGTCAACTAGTCTTGTGTGTGCCATATTACTTGGTGTCTAGAATTGGGACTAAGGGCTTGGGTGCTGATCCGTCTATCGGGCCAATTCCACCGGGCCTAGGTAGGCCAGAGACAGGATCTCACACTCCCCTTGTTCTAAAACCTGGCCAAGTATAGAGTTACTACAATCTAGCTTGCCACCTTGATTAGGCAACTAGCTTGGAACTCTAGGTCCAGTTCAATTCAATTGGGAAAGCTTGTGCAACCCATTTCTTCATCTATTATTGAAAGCTGGTGTCAAGGATAGAGGTTAAGTGGCTCAAGCCTAAGCGGTTCTTGTGGTTTTTAATTAGGACCCAGTGAAAGCTGGGGGAACCTCCCACAGACCCACCTCCTGACTGGCCAGTGGAAGAGAGTAGCTGTTGATTTGATTGTATCTAGTCAACTCAGTTTATTTGGACTAACCGGTTTAGAAAACTCGTAGTTCGGGTCTGAGTCTAATTGTTTGCATGACAACTAGGTCAGGCACACCTTACCACCCTTCACAAGCCCAACCTAGTTCATCCATGGATACTAGTATGGAATGCCTTATGAGATCTATGATCGAGAAGATGGACCGTTTGGATGCTAGGTTTGACCAGTTCGAGGAAAGGATAGGAACCCTAGAGGAATCTAGGTTGACCCCAACTGAACCACCTTCACCCAGATTACCTTCAGTTCGCCCTAGAGCCCAACGACAGGAACATACACCTGATCCAATTCATATAAGGCCACATCAGGATTATACTGATCACACTCCGGAGCCAAATCCTAGAAACCTCGCCATGATACTTTTGATCAGGATGATCGGGCCTTAAGGAATATACATCTAGATGCACCAACCTTTGAGGGAAGCCTAGATTCTAAGGTGTACATAGACTGGGAGGCTGACATGGACCAATATTTTGACTGGTATGATATGTCTAAAGAGAGAAGATTCAAGTTTGCCAAAATCAGACTAGTCCGTCAGGCTAGGTTGTATTGGGGAAATGTCGAACGCATAGCTAGGCAGAGGGGAGACTTACCTATAGTGACCTGGAGAGACATGAAGAGAAAGCTTAGAGAGAAATATTTGCCTATGTCTTATCAGCAAAGGTTGTTAGATCAGTGGCAACGATTGACACAAGGAAATAAGACCGTTTCTGAGTACGTTGCTAAATTTGATGAGTTTGTAATGCGATGCAACGTAGTCGAGTCTGAGGCAGCCACATTGTCGAGGTTTAGATCAGGATTGAATGAAGATATAAAAGGGAAATTGTTTTTGAGAGAAGTCCATGATTTAGATCAGGCATACCAAGTTGCCATGGACTATGAGAGGTTTCAAAGGAGAGCTACATTTAGGCGACCTGAGCCCATTAAGTTTAATCCTCCTATTAGTCGACCTAGTTCAGTCCCTGGTACAACCAATAGACCAAGATCTAGATCGAATCCAACCCCTAGGACCAACCCTGCCATTCCCCCAATTCCTAGAGAAGACAAAGGAAAGAGCCCTGAAGTTCGTGGTGAGAGGGAGCGAGTTTGCTATAAGTGCCGTAAACCAGGTCATTTCATGAGCCAATGTCCCTCTAGAGCTTTACATATAGGGGAGGCAGAAGAAGGTGAATCAGAACCCCTGGAGAATGATGAAGAGGAGGTTTATGAAGCAGGGGATTGCTTGGCTGATGAGTATGAAGGAGATGAAGAAAATGTAGACTCATCAGATGTGTTAGGAGTTGTGAGATGTATCATGACACAGACCAAGGAGCAGGAAGACTGGCGTAGGACTAGCATCCTACACACATTTGTCAAAATAGGAGAAAAGGTCTGTAAGATCATGATCGATAGTGGAAGCTGTGTCAATGCCATTTCCACTAGTGCAGCCAAGAGTCTAGGATTACCCACTGAACCACTTCCCAATCCATATAAGGTATCCTGGATTGATTCCACTTCTATCCCAATCAAGCAAAGATGTCAGGTCCGAATCCAACTTCAGTCTTATCAGGAACGAATCTGGTGTGATGTACTCCCTATGGGAGTAAGTAGCATCATCCTAGGTAGGCCATGGCTGTTTGACCATGATGTGACAATTTTTGGTCGATCAAATTCCTGTGCTTTCAATTTCAATGGCAAGAAAATTGTCATTCATTCAACCCAGCCTAAGGACAACACCAAAAGAGGAGTTAGCAGCCTGAAAGAAAAAAGGACTGGATTAAATTTGATAGGTGCAAGAGAATTAGAAAAAGACATTAATGAGGGAGCACCTATTTGGATGGTAGCTGCTAAAGAAACTATGGACCACACCCCTGTAGAACACCCTCAAGAGGTGGTCCAATTATTGAAAGACTTTGAAGACGTGTTTCCCGAGGATCTTCCCAACAATCTTCCACCTTTAAGGGACATACAGCATGCCATAGATTTAGTTCCTGGTGCGACTTTACCTAATTTGCCTCATTATAGGATGAATCCAACTGAACATCAAGAGTTACAAAGGCAAGTTAGTGAACATCTTAGAAAGGGGTTTGTTAGAGAAAGTTTAAGCCCTTGTGCAGTCCCTGCCTTGTTAACCCCTAAAAAAGATGGTACCTGGAGGATGTGTGTAGACAGCCATGCCATCAACAAGATTACTGTCAAATATAGGTTTCCAATCCCAAGACTGGACGATATGTTAGATATGATAGCCAGATCAACAATTTTCTCCAAGATAGACTTAAAGAGTGGCTATCACCAGGTTAGGGTTAGGCCTGGAGATGAATGGAAGACCGCTTTTAAGACTAAAGATGGATTATATGAGTGGTTAGTCATGCCGTTCGGTCTGTCCAATGCACCCAGCACCTTTATGAGAATTATGAATCAGGTGTTGAAAACTTTCATCGGGAAATTTGTGGTGGTTTACTTTGATGACATTCTTATCTATAGCAAGACTAAGGCAGACCATTTAACCCACCTAAGACAAGTTTGCCAAGTCCTTAGAAAGGATAGCCTCTATGCCAATATCAAGAAGTGTGATTTCTTAACACATAGAGTTATCTTTCTAGGATTCGTAGTAACATCTGAAGGAGTGTCCGCTGACCCTGTGAAAATTAAGTCAATAGTAGAGTGGCCTGTACCCAAGAGTATCCATGATGTTCGTAGTTTTCACTGTTTTGCCACCTTCTATAGGAGATTCATTAGAGGGTTCAGTACGATAGTGGCTCCAATCACTGATTGTATTAGGAAGGGAACTTTTGAATGGACTAAAGCAGCAGACAAAGCCTTCCTAACAATTAAGGAAAAAATGACACACGCACCCGTCTTGAGGTTACCCGATTTTACCAAAGTGTTCGAGGTTGCTTGTGATGCTTCTGGGGTAGGAATTGGAGGTGTCTTGAGTCAAGAGAATCACCCAGTAGCATATTTCAGTGAGAAGTTAAATGAAGCGAGACTAAGGTATTCCACCTATGATAGGGAGCTGTATGCGGTAGTTCAGGCATTACGTTATTGGAGGCATTATCTTCTACCACAAGAGTTTGTCCTATTTTCTGACCATGAAGCTCTTAGGTTCCTTAGTTCTCAGAAGAAATTGAACCCTAGGCACGGGAAATGGGTAGAGTTCATACAAGCTTATACGTTCATACTGAAACATCGTGTCGGAACTGAAAATAGGGTTGCTGATGCATTGAGTCGTCGTTCAATATTGTTGAATTCTGTGAGCACTGAGGTAGTAGGGTTTGAAAGATTAAAAGAGGAATATCCTACATGCCCTGATTTTGGTGACATCTATCGATCCCTTCAACAAGGACCATCTAGTGAGCATAGTGATTATACCATTTTAGATGGATACCTTTTCAGAGGAAATCAGTTGTGTATTCCTAAGACCTCTGTTAGGGAATTTTTGATCTGGGAAGTTCATGCTGGGGGCTTAGCAGGATATTTTGGTAGGAATAAGACCATCTTAGCAATACAAGACCAATTCTTTTGGCCTGGTCTCAAAAGAAATGTGGCCCAGATTGTAGCTCAATGCCGTATCTGTGCTGTTGCAACACAGCAAAGACAGAACACCGGTCTGTACACACCCTTACCTATCCCTGATTGTCCATGGCAGGATATCAGCATGGATTTTGTAGTAGGCCTCCCTAAGATGTCTAGGAAGTATGATTTTGTTTGTGTGGTTGTCGATCGTTTCTCCAAGATGGCTCACTTCATTCCTTGTTCTCAAACTTTAGATGCTTCGAAGGTGGCCAAGCTTTTTCTCGATCAGGTCGTTAGGCTTCATGGTTTACCTAAAACCATTGTGTCCGATAGAGATGTCAAATTTACTAGCTATTTCTGGAAAACCCTCTGGCACATGCTCGGTACCAAGCTGAAATTCTCTACTGCCTATCATCCTCAAACCAATGGCCAGACTGAGGTAGTAAACCGAAGCTTAGGAAATCTGTTGAGATGCTTAGTTGGTGACAACCTAGGAAACTGGGACCTATTACTTCCTCGTGCTGAATTTGCCTATAACAGCTCAGTTAATAGGTCTATTGGGAAAAGTCCATTCGAAGTGGTCCATGGATACAGACCTAGGAAGCCTTTAGACCTAGCTCTTTTACCCACACATGCACGGGTGTCCGAGTCTGCCGAGTCATATGCATAGCATATTAGGGAATTGCATAAGGAGATTAGCCAAAAGATTCAAACGAGCAATGAACTCTATCAGCATATGACTAGTTCACATAAACGATTAAAAGAATTTAATGAAGGGGACTCCGTCATGATCAAACTTAAACCTGAAAGGTTTCCGCCGGGAACTATGAAGAAACTCCATGCCCGGGGAGCCGGACCTTTCAAAATAATAAAGAAAATTGGACCAAATGCTTATGTATTAAAATTACCACCAAGTTATGGCATTAGTTCAACATTTAACGTTTCAGACTTAAAAGAATACAAAGAACCTGCATTGATACCTAGTGAGCTTTTTGGTCCTAATGTTTCTTTTGAGAGTGAAACACCAAATGAGTGTCCACCACCAAGTGTTCCTGAGAGAAAAAAGAGAATTGAAAGGATCTTGGATGACCAGATCATTACTACTAGAAATAAAGGCTACCAACGTTATCTGGTTAGATGGCAAGGATGTCCTGAATCTGAAGACTCCTGGATTTCCCGAGAGGACCTACAACAAATCGACCCGGATGCATTAGAAACTTATCAAGCCAACCCTCACTCGATAGGGTCGTGTTCCTCCCACCCCGGGAGAATTGGTGTGGGCACCAGAATCAGGAAGAGACTCCAACCAATTCAAGTCAAATCCAAGTCCTTATGGTTGGTTGAGTAAAAGAAAGTCCTGTAATTTTTTTCTTTCTTTAATTTTGAGTCCAAATAATTATGTAATTCGAGTCCATTTCAATTTTATGTTAGGACTAGTCCAGCCTGATTAATCTTGTATTTGAGAGTTGGGTCCAAATGAGTCAAGTCCAATCCATGAAGAATCAAACCAAGCCTCCATGAAGAATCAAACCAAGCCACATTTGAAGACTAAAGAAGACTCAAGACTTATACTCCAAAGAAAGACCAAAGCCACCTCAAGTGGGGACCACATGCCATATGACACATGCCACCTCATCATCCAAGGTTGCTGCCACATCACACATACCACCTCACCATCCAAGGTTACTGCCACATCACACATGCCACCTCACCATCCAAGGTTGCCGCCCAAGAGAAGAAAAGGGGAATTTGAATTTGAATTGGCTACAACCTCCTCCACAACTTCCTCTACTACTCATGGGATGCCCCATATTTTTCTCCACAAATTTCTCTCCATGATATTTGGTGTAGTTTGAATTCAAAATGGCTTAATAGTCTATAAAAGACTCTTAGTCTTCTTGTAAAGAAAGAATGGAAAATAAAAAATAAAAATTTTCTTCTATGTGAGTTCTATGTGCCTAAGTGGTAGTTCTAAATTCCTCTCCCTATCCCACGCCAACCCTACTTTCTCCTCCTCCATCTCCAACGCCTAAGACACTCTCCTTCTTCTCCAATCTCAAGCTAGCTCTTCAATATTCAAGGTTGATCAAGAAGACCATCACAAGGAGGCCGGTCTAATCCATTTCAAGTGATCTACCATGGCGCCAAGATTATTCTTCAACAATGCTTCCTCGACTCTTCTTTAGTTTCTCCATTTCATGACTAACGTATTTTACCAAGTTCCTAATCTCGAGGTTTCTTTGTTGTAGGGTTCTCCGGGATTCCGAACTCAAGAGGAAGGAATTACTTGCCATAATCCAGAAAACAAGAAGGGCCCTCAATTTGTAGTATGGTCTTGTCATTTGGGAGGTCTCTTCATGAGTGAACTTGATCTACTTGAAAGATTAATGCTAGGTATGTTCTAGTATCGATTAGGTCTGAAATATTAAATTTGCCTAGCTTAACTTGTGTGGTTCGAATCTTCTTCCTATTTCTTTGTTATTTTGATAGTCTTATTAATTAGGTTTACGTTTGATCGTTCGAGTTCTCTTCATTAGACCTCCTTTGATACTATATACTAAACTAATCATATGCAAATAAGAAATTG
This sequence comes from Areca catechu, assembly GCA_021397845.1. Taxonomy (NCBI): domain Eukaryota; kingdom Viridiplantae; phylum Streptophyta; class Magnoliopsida; order Arecales; family Arecaceae; genus Areca; species Areca catechu. The sequence continues at coordinate 139,081,575 of CM038039.1, read as the reverse complement.
CTAAGTTAATCTTTGCTAATCTCCTTTAGGGTTGCATAGTTGCATCCTCTTCTTGCATGTCCCCACCAATTGACTCCTTTGAATAGTTGGAAAGAAAGTTCATGGCATACTTCGATGCATGCAAGAAGGTGCAATGTGAGGCTGACAACCTCTTTTCTATCCACCAGTAGGATTGAAAGCCCCTCCGAGATAACGTATCTTGGTTCAAAGCCGTCACCTTGGAGATCTACCACCTCGACAAGCTAGTCACCATGCTGGTGTTGAAGGGAGGACTCAGGATCTCTCGCTTCACCTACTCCCTTGATAATAAGCCTTTGAAGACTTACTCAAAGCTCCTCCTCCGGGCCTACAAGTATATCTGTGCGGAGGAGGCCGACCATTCCAGAAAGGAGTTGGACGGGAGGATACTGAAAAGGTAGGCTATGGGGAAAGCATTTGGCCCCATGACCTCGAAGAATGCATCGAACCAGTGATCGGGACCAAGGCCCAAGGTCGACCCTGTCAAGGAAGAGAAGTTCACTCCTCTCCTCATCCTAAGAGCAAAGATTCTCATAAAGATCGAGGGCAAGCATTTCCTATGTCGACCTCCCCCACCGAGGTCGTTTGTTGGATGCAACAAGTCTTTCTATTGTCGCTTTCATCGGGACCACGGCCATAATACTGAGAAATGACGTGGTGCGGACACCAGGATCAGAAAATATCGACAGGTCGAACCCACATCCCTGTGGATCACCTACGAATAAAGCCTTGAATCCAAACCCTTTTACCTATAAATATTTTATTTTAAATTATGTTATTTAGGGCTAGTTGGGTTTAGCCCTTTTTACCAACTGTAGTTAGGATTTTTATTTTTAGCCTTTTGAGCCAAACCCCTTTTACCAAGTTGAATCACTTGTTTACATGTCTTATCTTTTGATCAAATTGGGTTCCAATTGATCAAGAGGGCTTTAGTTATTTGGTTGGTTTAATTAGTTTTGAGTCTTGTAATTATTAGTTGAGTCCTGTAATACAAGGGGGACCCAAGTCCAGACCCATGTGACTCCATGTGCTAGCTCAAGACAAGCCATGTGACTCCATGAGCTAGCCCAAGTCATTTGTCATATGCAACCACTTCTTGGCACCACCTTTTTTCAAGAATTTGAATAACATCATATGTGCCGTGGTAGGATCCCTGATGTGAAGTCCGTGTTAGGTCTAGCCGGATGCCACATTGGTAGAAGTTTCTATATTAGACCCTCTCTTCGAGCTCCTTCACCAGGCGGCTCCCTCGAGGTTGAGCCCGTCTCGGCCGAAGTCGAGCTCCCGCTCTCTTCAAGCTCCTTCACTAGGTGGCTCCCTCGAGGTTGAGCCTACCTCGACTAAAGTCGAACTCCTTCTCTCTTCAAGCTCCTATGTCGGGTGCCTCCCTCGAGGTCGAGCCCACCTCGACCGAAGTCGAGCTCCTGCTCTCTTCAAGCTCCTTTGCCGGGCAGCTCCCTCGAGGTTGAGCCCACCTCGGTCGAAGTCGAGCTCCTTCACATGGCGGCTTCCTCGAGGTCGAGCCCACCTTAGCCAAAGTCGAGCTCCTGCTCTCTTCAAGCTCCTGCTCTCTTCGAGCTCCTTTACCGGGCAGCTCCCTCGAGGTTAAGCCCACCTCGATCGAAGTCAAGCTCCTGCTCTTTAGACCAAGCTCTCTTCAGACGGAAGGTCCAGCAGCTAGAAGCCATCCTCGTGGCCAAAGCTCGCAGCACTTCGAAGGGTTCAGAAGCAGGAGGAAGGGACGGCGCCACCTCCCTTAGGCGACGGAGCACTGCCCAAGGACCATGGAGGGGCACCCCCTAGGATGCCATGATTACTCCCGCCATTACTTACACCAGATAGGAAAGGGTACCCCGACCAAGGCACTGTACCTCCCAACCAACCGTTTGCACCACCTGAAAAAGAAAATCATTCCAGAAGATTCGAATCAGGGGGGCAGCTGCTCCCCGATCGAGGCCCTACCAATGACTAAAGGAAGGTCAAAGCAGCGACATAACTTTTATCATGGATGGGGAAAGCATCAGGGCGCATGGCATGGAGCACTACTGGATGTTGACCATCCGGTGCCTACAGAGGGGGAGGAACCCGAGGTAGGTCACTGGAAGGGTCCATGGCCTAAAAAAAGGTTCAGAAGGTCTTCGAAGAAAGTAAGCAAGTAAAGGCAAGCAATTAGGAGAGCAAGCAAAGAGCAGAGCATTGTGAGGATACCAAAGCACCCGTCGAAAGGGTCTCAACGGACATAGCCATCACCACACGAGCTCTCCTCCACCGCTGCCACCTTACTTTACTCTTTCTTTCTAAAGCAAAATCTCCTCCAAGCATGGAGTCCGAACAAAGGGGCCCATAGGGAGGATTTGTTCTCCTAGATTGCCACTGATTGATCGTTAGAGTGCCCCCACCAGGATCCCCGGCCCGGGTCTCCTCTTTTTTGCAGATCCGGGGGTGTGAGTTGGTTCCTGAGCGATGAGGTCGACATCCGAGGTCATCCCAAAGCTACAGGCCATGGCAGTGTAGGTGGCAACAGATTGGTGCACCAAGTAGGGGAGGCAAGATAGTCTGATCCAGGCCAATCCCCACACATGCAACTCCACCCAAAACATGGTGATGACACATGCTCGAGAGGTCTCCACCAGCTATGTGTGAGACCCCCTTCCTACGGGGGCCCACATAGTCTAGAGAGGGAGCCCCCCACTCCATTGCAACCACCTCTGGTGGATGTCTAGTTAGCCGCGCTCGCCTAATAGTTATAGGTTCTAACTACGGTGGTGTGGTAGTTGCAGCATCAACACCGATCCCTGGCCACCAACCAGTAGCCAGGGACCCCTGTGTCCCAAGCCACCGTACCCCGTGATAGCCTTGTTCCTTCTAAAGAAGGCCATCACTACCACGGGCCACGACAGACCCCCGGGGAAGCCACCAGACCCCGGCGAAGAGATAGTGGACCGAGTCAGTCGACCGGGAGAGTTGGTCTTCAATCCTCGAGCAGGCTATTGCTGAGCACTGTTGAGGCCATCGAGGCAAGGCCCCTCATTGCAACCCCCCTCTGCTATCATCCTCACCTCCTCCATCGGCCTCAGCGAAAGTCTCCACCGACGAGGCCATCAGGTGCATGGCTGAAAGGCACCTGGAGGAACAGGAGTGCAAGCTGGCGGAGCTATCCCGCCATTTTGCAAACTTGTAGGACTCCTCTCGTGAGCCTACGGGCCATGACACCCGTCCCCCTTTCTCTCAAAAAATCTAGGAGGAGTCGATCTTGAGTCGGTTCTGTATGCTACAGGTGGATCCCTACAACGGAACTGCCGACCCTTTGGACTATCTTGAGAGCTACAAAGCTCTCATGAGGATCCAAGGGGCGACCGATACCCTCTTCTGCATCACCTTTTCAGCCACTCTTCGAAAGGCAACTCGAGTCTGGTTTACTCATCTCGAGCCTAAAAGCATCAACTCCTTTGCACAGCTGGAAAGGAAGTTTGTGGTTCACTTTGATACCTATTGGAAGGTGCCACGAGAGGTAGATGCCTCTTCTCCATCAAGCAATAGGACCACGAACCCTTGCGGGACTATGTGACCCGCTTCAAAGTTGCTGCACTGGAGATCTTTAACTTGGATGAACCAATCACCATGCTGGCATTGAATAGAGGACTCAGGACCTCCCATCTTACCTACTCCCTGTACAAAAAGCCATCAAAGACATACTCTGACCTCCTCCTCCGTGTTCACAAGTACATCAATGCTGAGAAGGCAGACCATATGAGAAGGGAGCTAGACGGGAAGCCACTAAAGAAGCAACCTCCAGGAGAGAAATCCGAGATGCGAAAGCCCGGACCGACCACCTCGAACTTCCATCCAGGGTCAAAGCCGAAGAGCAGCCAAATTCTAGAAGAAAGATACACACCTCTCCTCGCCTCGAGGTCGAAGATCCTCATGAAAATTAAGGGCGAGCGTTACATGCACTACCCTCCCCCGTTGAGGCTATCCAACCATCATGACATGACAAAGTATTGCCAGTTCCACCGTGACCATGGCCACGACACCGAGGAGTGCCTTCACCTTAAGAGAGAAATTAAAGACCTGATAAGGAGGGGCTACCTCAGAAAATTCATGGGGGACAAGGCCCCATCGGAACCTCAGGTGCTTGCTGCTCTTCCCCCTGTCCCTGCAGTCGACAACCAACCCACCGAGAAGCCTATGGGTATGATATGTTAAGGAATAGAATGTGCCGCCAAGAGGGTCCGGGAGGGGAAGAGGTCAAAAAATGTACTCCTCTTTATGAGGGAGGAGGGATCTAAAAATCAAAATATAAATAACGATGCCGTGGTTGTCGAGATGATGATTGCCAAGCATCCTGTAAAGCGGATTATGGTCGATAGTGGATGTTCGACTGATATCTTTTTTACGATGCTTTCTCTAGGATGAACCTATCCCCTACTCAATTGAAGCTTGTGCATACTCTCCTTGTCGGTTTTACCAGGGACTCCATGGAAGTTGAAGGAGAGATCACTCTCCCCATTACTACTGGATCACCACCTCAGCAGAGCACTGTCATGATAACCTTCATAATTGTTAGGATCTCTTTAGCCTACAACATGATTCTTGGCCACCTCAAGCTCAATATGCTCGATGCGGTCATCTCCACCAGGCAGCTATTGGTATAGTTTTCCACTCCTTATGGCATAGGGGAAATGAGGGGGGCACCTCAGCCGATTCAACACTATCTTCAAGCTATCCCAGGAGACAGAGGTTTCGAGGAGGACCCCAGTGTCGACGACCTTGACCAAAGGGCGCAGGATCCCAGAGGTGGCTCGGTTGAGCACATGTTGACATATCCGCTCGGAGCAAACCCAATGAAGATAGTATAGATTGGGGTCCAGCTGCAAGAAGAGGAATGGATTCACTTACTAGTTTTCCTTCGTGTGAATGCGGACGTGTTTGCTTGGACAGTGGCAGACATGCCTGGGATTCCCCTCGACATCATCACCTACAAGTTGAGCATCGACCCAAAGTACTGCCCTATCTGGCAAAAGAAGAGATGCTTCACCCTGGAGAGGCAATGGGCGATCAACGAAAAGGTGGAGAAGCTCCTCGTAGCTGACTTTGTTCGTAAAGTGTAATATCCTAGCTAGCTGGCAAACGTGGTCATGGTCAAGAAGAACAATGGAAAGTGGAGGACTTGCATGGACTACACTAACCTCAACCGAGCCTACCCGAAGGATAGCTTCCCATTACCGAAGATTGACCAACTGGTAGATGCCACCTCGAGGCACCACTTACTCTTTTTTATGGATGCATTCTCTGGGTACAATCATATCAGATGCATCCAGAGGATGAGGAGCACACTACCTTCATCATAGATCAAGGGATGTACTGCTACTGGATGATGCCTTTCGGCTTGAAGAATGCTGGCACCACATACAATGGCTGGTCAATCGAGTCTTCAAGGATTAGATCCGCCGAAACATGCAAGTCTATGTGGATGACATGCTCGTCATGAGTAAGTCAAGGTCATACCACATCACCAACTTGGTAGAGGCCTTCCAGAACCTTCGCCTGTACCAGATGAAGCTGTATCCGGCAAAGCATGCTTTCGGCATGGTGGTAGGGAAGTTCCTGGGCTTCATGGTCACCTAGAGGGGAATAGAAGCCAACCCTAAGAAGGTTCAAACAAATGTCGACATGAAGCACCCAACCTCGAAGAAGTAGGTCCAGTGCCTCACGGGCCGAGTCACTGCCATGAGCTGGTTCATCTTGCAATCTGCTGACCACTGCTTGCCTTTCTTCAAGGAGCTATGCAAAGTACATGACTTCACCTGGACAAAAGAGTGCAGGGAAGCTTTGAGAAGCTGAAGAAGTTTTTGGCATCACCACCGCTGCTCTCCAAGCTAGAAGATGGAGAGGAACTCTTGTTGTACCTGGCGATCACCCTAGGGGCCATCAGTTCATTCCTTGTCCGTACAAACAAGGACAGAGCTCAGAAACTGGTGTATTATGCCAGCAAACTCCTCCGAGATGTGGAGATCAGGTACACCTGCTTCGAGAAGTTAATTTTTTCCCTTATAATGTTTACTCAGCAACTCAGGCCATACTTCCAAGCTCATTCAATTGTGGTCCTAATGGACCAACCATTGCGGGCCATACTCAGCCGTCTTGATACTTCTGGATGTTTGGCCAAGTGGGCTCTGACACTTAGCCATAGTCCCAGTCGAACATGGTGTGCCCATGATACGGGTGGAGCAATATGATGAAGCCGAAAACCCGACCCACCTTCTACTCAACTTAGACCTCCTTGAGGAAATGAGAGATAAGGCTCGACTCCAAATGGTAACTTACCGACAGCGGGTAGCCTAGTACTACAACATGCGGGTAAGGCCAAAGATCTTTCACCCAAGCAATTTGGTGCTGCAACAGGCTGAAGCCTCTCGACCTTGGGAGTGTGGCAAACTCTTCTCGAACTAGGAAGGCCCCTGTAAGGTGGTTGAGACTCTCCTCCATGGAGCTTACTACCTTGCCGAGCTTGATGGTGCCCGGTTCCCACGAGCTTGGATGCCAACAATTTGAGGATGTACTACCAATGATGTAAGGCTTTCTCCCATCAATAAGAGAATTCCTTTTGGTATAAACTGTCATTGCCTTGCATGAATATTGCTACGACCCCATGTCTGGGAGATCAAGCCAGGAAACTCCAAAAGCCCTATATCTCAAAGCTGGAAAACTCTAGAAGCCCCGCACCTCAAAGTCGGGAAACTCCTGAAGCCCCGCACCTCAAGCCAGGAAATTTCTGAAGCCTTGTACCTAGAAGATGGGAAACTATAGAAGCCCCGCATCTCGAAGCCGGGAAACTCCCGAAGCCCGGCACCTTAAACCGAGAAACTCCTGAAGCCCCGCATCTCAAGCCGAGGAACTCCAAAAGCCCTGCACGTCGAAGCTGGGAGACTCCTGAAGCCCTGCACTTTGCCTATCCAAGTCCCAGCCTAGTGGGGGCACCTTACGGACTCCCCAAGTTTAGCCTCCCAACTTGGTTGTATTCCAGGTACTTGGAGATAGTTTCACCTGAGGTCACTCAGGCCTCCTTCAAAGAGATGCATGAAGTCCTGCTACCTCATATTCGACATGGTAGGGACAACTCAACAACTCAAGATCTTTCTTCCTAACCGCCCTCCATGCCCGGAGCTTTGCTAGAAAGAGCCAAAGGACTCAATACCTTAAGGCAAGGCACCGCAACATGAACCTGTACATGGGCGGTCAAAAAAACAAACAAACAAACAAAGAACAAAGAAGGAAGAGAGGTTCTTGGTGCAGTTGAAAATATGAAGGAAAGCAGAGAGGGATTCTATGAGCTCAATTAATGGAAAGAATACTTCATTCAAAGTTAAGAAAATTTACACTATCCCAAGACCCCTGACAAGCTGGGCAGTCTAGAAAGAAGGCCAAATACAAGAAGCAAAAAGAAAAAGTCCATATTCTACCGGCTTCTCGAGATGGCGCTGAGGTAGGACAACATCTTCTTGGACCTCCGCTGATGGAGCTACTTCGACGATGGCTGTAGGCTCCTACTCTGCTTCGGCCATGGCCCCAACCGAGTCCCCACACGGAATGGCTGGAAAGGCGAGTGCCCCCAGGTTCAACTCTGGAAAGAGCTGTGCCATGTTGGACTGGTAGAACTCATAGCCTTTGAAAAACGAATCCGTGGCTGCCTCCTTGATGCAGAACAAATTAAGGGATGCGATGCGGAAGTAAATTAAGATTAATTAAATTTTTTTGTGGTTTTTATATGTTTGTAGAAGTTGGCTTCAAATCAAAGAAAAGTTAACCTAACATTGAAAGATACTAATATGATAATTGAAAGCACAACTTTAAGGAAACTAAATTATCAGAGTAATTCAGAAGCAACGGATCGCTGGGGGTTGAGAAACTCCCAGACCTAGGGTTTCACTCCGAGCTTTCAACAGAACAGAAATAAAGAGAAGGGAAGGGTTATCTAACCAGACAATGATCTTCACAGATTTTGGTGGAAGAACTCTCCCGAGCAGATTGTTGGATCCTCGGAGTCGGATATCTTCGTAATGGATCCTCCAATACTGGGCCTTTGGCGGGTTGGCTTCTCCTGAACTCAAGATCTGGAAGAGAAGAAAGACAATTGATGGAATCAGAGAGTCAAGGAAAAGATTTACCAGGTTGATGAACTTGAAGATCGAAATTGCTGAAAACTGGATTCTCCTGGATGCTGATGTGATTTTCCTTGGAACTTGCTCTGGATCTGAAGTAGCCGGACTGGATCTGGATGAAGGTGGACGGCCTGGACTTGTAGAGAGAGAGAGGCCGTGGGAGATGGATGGATCTAGGGTTTGGTGGATGGAAAATAATGAAAGGTGGCTAGGGTTTTGGAATTTCAAGTGGCTAACCTAGGGTTTTGGATAAAGATGGAGATCTCTCACCTCCTCAAGGCTCCAATGGAACCCGGATTACCCCCTCACGGAGCTCAACACTTAGAATAGTGCGGAAGAAGAGAAACCTAGGTCACTCAACACAAGAGAATAGCAAAAATAATTTTTCTTCATTGATTTTCTAAAGTTACAAAGAGAGGTCTATTATATAGACCTAAAATTTTCTCCTAGCTTGTACAAATTCCCATGTGGGACTAAACTCTTCCAACCCCTAGATTAGGTAGAAAATCCTCTCCCTTGGCCGACCAAGAGTCCAAAAAAAAATTGGGACGGCCATAAAGGAATTGTTTTGGAACTTTTATGGCACCTCCTTTGGAGTTGGATTTGGATTTGGAGTCCTCTTCTTCTTAAGGTATTTCTTCTTTTCTTCCACTCCAAGTTAAGCTCTTTGATTTTGATTTGAACTTCAATTAGGAGTAGGTTGGATGTCCTTCTTTGATTTCTTCTCCAAGAGAAGTTTTCTTCCTTCTTTGCTTAGGTAAATTAGGCAGGTGTGGGCGCCTCCTTTAATTTAGCCTCCAATTTGATTTTTTCTTCTTTGGATGTGGGGACCATGACACTGGGATGCCTCTATGGCGCCTCCTGGACTCTGGCGTGTGCTCGGAGTGTGGCTGGGCGTGTGGCTTGGAGTGTGGCCTCCACTTGCTTGAACCTTGAGTTGATTGGAAGAGAAATGTGGCACCATTTTGGACCAAATTGAAACCACATTGGGACTTGCACCGAGTCAACATGACTCAACAAAATTTAAATGGTGATTCAAGAAATAAATAAAATAAATAAACTGGTTGACCAGGTCAACCTTTATTACAAACCATAATTTCTCGGGCAATGTCAATCAGAGATCCAAATGGAGCTCTGAAGTCTTCTTCTGAGTCTGGTGCCCGCACCAATTCTCCCAGGGTGGGAGGAACTCGACCCTGTCGAGTAAGGCTCAAGTTGGCTCTGGTATCTCTCCAAGAGGTCTGGGTCCAATTCTTGTAATTCTTCTCGGGAGATCCAAGAGTCATCAGAATCTGGCCTTCCTTGCCAGCGGACCAGGTACCTTTGGTATCCTCGATTACGAGTAGAGATAACCTGATCATCCAGGATCTTTTCAATCTGCTCTTTCCTCACAGGCCAGTTTGTTGGTGGACACACAGGGTCGGGATCACTCTCAATGATAGGGTTAGGCTCAAAAGGCTCACTAGGAATCACAGCTGGCTCCCTGTACTCTACTAAGTCTGTAATGTTGAAAGTAGAGCTAATGCCTAGTTCTGGAGGCAACTCGAGCACATAGGCATTGGATCCTACTCTCTTTACCACTCTAAATGGTCCAGCTCCCCTAGCATGTAACTTTCTAACGGTTCCAGGAGGAAACCGTTCAGGCCTTAACCTAATCATCACATAGTCTCCCTCAACAAAAGATTTGACTCGTCTTTGAGTATCAGCCAACTTCTTATAAGTTTCATTACTTAAATTTATTTTGGCATGAATTTCTTTATGCAAGTCTTTTATATGCTGTGCAAAATTCTCAGCAGATTCGGAGACTCGAGTGTGGACAGGTAAAGGGACTAGGTCAAGAGGTGTGTGAGGTTTGTACCCATGTACAATTTCAAATGGACTTTTACCCGTAGACCTATTGACCAAGTCATTGTACGCAAATTCTGCCCTTGGTAGGTATAAATCCCAATTTCTGGTGTTTTCACCAACAAGACATCTCAACAGATTTCCTAGGCTACGGTTCACTACTTCAGTTTGGCCATCAGTTTGGGGATGATAGGCAGTTGAAAACTTAAGTTTTGTCCCTAACTTATGCCAAAGGGTCTTCCAAAAGTAACTGGTGAACCGGACATCCCTATCTGAAACGATTGTCTTAGGTAGGCCATGGAGTCTAACTATCTCATTGAAGAAAAGTGTGGCTACCTTAGACGCATCAAAAGTTTGGGAACAAGGCAAGAAGTGGGCCATTTTAGAGAATCGGTCGACTACGACACAGATAGAATCATGCCTTCTCTGGGTCTTAGGTAAACCTAACACAAAATCCATACTCACATCTTGCCAAGGACGATCTGGGACAGGGAGTGGGGTATAAAGGCCAGTGTTTTGTTTTCGCTGTTTGGCAACAGCGCAGGTTCGACATCTAGCTACAATATTAGCTACATCCCTTTTTAAGCTAGGCCAGAAAAAGTGGTCTTCAATAGCTAGAATGGTCTTGTCTTTTCCAAAATGGCCAGCTAAACCTCCAGCATGGATTTCCCAAATCAAAAATTCTCTAAGAGAAGTTCTAGGGATGCAAAGCCTATTTTTGAAGAACAAAAAACCATCTACAAGGGTATAATCCTGGTGATTACTAGACGGTCCTTGAACTAGATCCTGATACACAGTTGTGAAATCCGGACAAGACTCATATTCCTCTTTGATTTGCTCAAACCCTATGACCTCAGTTCTAACAGAAGTTAATAACAGAGATCGGCGACTAAGGGCATCAGCTACCTTATTCTCAACTCCAGCCTTATGTTTCAGGACAAAAGTATAGGACTGGATATATTCTACCCACTTAGCATGCCTAGGGTTAAGCTTCTTTTGGGAGTTCAGAAATCTAAGAGCCTCATGGTCCGAGAATAGTACAAATTCCTGCGGTAGCAAATAATGTCTCCAGTAACGCAAAGCTTGCACCACCGCATAAAATTCCTTATCATAGGTAGAATACCTAAGCTTAGCATCATTAAGTTTTTCACTGAAGAATGCTATGGGATGATTCTCTTGGCTTAGGACTCCACCTATTCCTACACCTGAAGCATCACAGGCAACCTCAAATACTTTAGAAAAATCGGGTAATCTCAGAATGGGTGCCTGGGTCATTTTCTCCTTAAGATCTAGGAAGGCTTTATGGGCTGACTTAGTCCAATGAAATTCTCCCTTCCTAATACAATCAGTGATAGGAGCAGCTAAAGTACTAAACCCCTTGATGAATCGCCTATAGAAGGTAGCCAAGCCATGGAAACTTCTAACTTCATGCACATTGGTTGGCTCTGGCCAGTCTACTATGGACTTAATCTTCTCAGGATCGGCCGCCACGCCGTCAGGGGTTACTACAAAACCAAGAAAGATAACTCTACTAGTCATGAATTCACACTTCTTAAGATTGCCGTAGAGTCTCTCATTCCTCAAAACTTGGCAGACTGCTCTAAGGTGGCCTAGGTGATCTGCTGGGGTCTTACTATAGATCAGGATGTCATCAAAATAGACCACCACAAATTTTCCTATGAAAGCTCTAAGTACCTGGGTCATAATTCTCATGAAGGTACTAGGGGCATTGGACAACCCAAAAGGCATAACAACCCATTCATAAAGACCATCCTTAGTTTTGAAAGCAGTTTTCCATTCATCCCCGGGTCTAATCCTAACCTGATGATAGCCGCTTTTGAGATCAATCTTAGAAAAAACCATTGCACCAGCCATCATATCAAGCATGTCATCTAGTCTAGGGATGGGAAACCTATACTTGATTGTAATTTTATTGATGGCACGACTGTCAACACACATCCTCCACGTGCCATCTTTCTTTGGGGTCAATAAGGCTGGGACTGCACAAGGGCTAAGACTTTCTCTAATAAACCCCTTCCTCAATAATTCTCCAACCTGCTTTTGCAGTTCTTCATGCTCAGATGGATTCATCCTGTAATGGGGCAAGTTGGGCAAAGTTGCTCCTGGGATTAGATCTATGGCATGCTGGATATCCCTAAGAGGTGGAAGGTGGTCTGGCAAATCCTCGGGAAAGACATCCTCAAATTCTTTTAACACAGGTTTAACTTCTTGAGGAGGCTCTGAGGGTTCCGAAGTTCTAAGCTCCTTAGCAGTCAACATCCAGATGGGTGAACCACTATGAATTTCTTGTTCTAGATCCTTAGCACTGATTAGGTTCACTCCAGTTTTCATCTCCTTAACCTTACCAGCTCCTTTAGTTACCTTGTCCTTAGGGGGAACGGAATGGATCGTAATCTTCTTCCCATTGAAACTAAAGACACAGGTATTGGATTTTCCTAAGAGGGTGGCATCATGATCATACAACCAAGGTCTTCCAAGAATTATACTGCTCACCCCCATGGGTAAGACATCGCACCAAATCTTATCGTGATAAGATTGCATTTGGATTTGGACTTGACATCTAGACTGGATGGGTATGGAGGTAGAATCTACCCAAGAAACCTTATAGGGGTTGGGATGGGGAACTGGGATTAAGCCTAACATCTTGACAGTGTTAGTAGAGATGGCATTTACACAGCTCCCGCTATCTATGATGATCTTACATACCTTATCCCCTAATTTAAGAAAAGTCTGTAGGATGTTAGTCCTACGCCAATCCTCTTGAACTAGATTCTGGGATAGGATGCATCTTACAACTCCTAATTGGTCAGATTCATTGGGTTCCTCCTCTCCTTCATACTCCTCAACCAAATTCATTCCGGCCTCATAAATTTCTTCTTCAAATTCCTTACTGGGCTCGGAATTATCATTCTCTCCCTCTTCTATGTAAAGGGATCTTCGTGGGCACTGGCTAGCAACATGACCTACCTTATGACACTTGAAACAGGCTATGGCAGTACACTGACTAGAAATGTGACCTGGTTTCTGACACTTAAAACAGGTGATATTTGAACTAGGGGTTCTCTGGGTGTCAGGTGCCTTACCTTTGTCCATGGGCCTAGGGGTAGAAGTACCCTGAAAAGGTTTACTAGGAATAACTTGGCTAGGTCCATTCCTTGGGATTGGGGCACTAACCCTAGAAGGTATAGGTCCTCTCTGAAATTTCTCAGTGTTCAGTGCAATCTGGTAGGCTTGGTCTAGATCAGTAACCTCTCTCAGAAATAGTTCTCTCTTGATATCTTCCCTCAGTCCAGCCCTAAATCTAGACAAAGTGACTTCGTGGGCTTCACTCACATCACATCTCATTAGGTATTCATCAAAAGTAGTTATGTAGTCTGAGACAGATCGGTTTCCTTGTTTCAGGTTTTGCCATTGGTCTAACAGGTTTTGCTGGTATGAAATGGGTAGGTATTTATCTCTCAGTTTTTCTTTCATACCCTGCCAAGTGGTTATGGGCTCAACATTCCGTCTCCTAGTGGTTAGCTCAATGTTCCCCCAGTATAACCTAGCTTGACGCACTAATTTCATCTTGGCAAACTTGTATTTTCTCTCCTCAGACATAGCATACCACTCAAAGTATTGATCCATCTCACCCTCCCAATCAGAATACACCTTAGGGTTCAGACTACCATCAAAAGTGGGTGCATCTAATTTGATATTCCTGATGAAACTATCATCTCTATCTTCAGGCTCTGGGTCAGGCCTCCTATGATTAGGTTCAGGATCTCTATATAAAGGCCTTCTAGGCTCCAGATGTGGGTGAGGCTGAGGCACATTAAAATCGGGGTCAGGAGTCCAATTCCGATGTCTAGGTTCTTCAAGTACTTGGACTCGGTCCCTAAGTTGGGTAAGATCCTCATGAATTTGTGCGCTAAACTGGGCCACAGTGTTTGTCATATCCTGATTCATTTTAGCCATACTTTCAGTAAGAGTTCTGATCATGGCCTCTAAATCGGGTTGGGTTTGACCAGGTTGATATGGCACTCCGTTTCTGGTAGACATGATGATTCAAGCAAGCACACAAAATGAGACTAGACTAAATCGACTACTGGATCACTAGACCTAGAGTCCAAACTAGATGCCCAATCAGAGTGGCAAGCTAGCCTGTAGTAACTCAGGACTCAGCCAGGCAGGTGTAAGGGGAGTGTTAGGTCCCTGATTGCCAATCCTAGACACCAATCAGTGATTGGCCAGGTAGGTGGACCAGCACACAAGCCCTTCGGGACGTAGTCCCTGAACCACCGTTCTAGACACTGAGTGCTAAGCACACACAGAATAACTCAGCAAACTGACTCAACACTAGCCTAGACCCGACCAATTGGTGTCCCTAGCCCACTAGGGCAAATTAGGTCTAACTGATTTTAAATTAGGTCTAGGTTCGAATGATTGGATGGTGGTTTTGGGCTAAGGAGAGGTAATCAACTCCTCCCCTTATCTTAGATGCTCAATTGCCCTTAAGTAAATTATGAGATGATCACTCCAAAAAGAATTGAATTGCAGAACAAAAAACAGAGTTGCTGTATTTTAATTCTCAGAATTTCTACCAAAACCAATAAATCACAGAAAAATTATGGAAAATAGGATCAATTATACTGGTTTCAACGAAGCAAAAATCATGCAATTCGGAGTTTAATGCAGGGAGAAATAATTCAGACAACAGGGCAATTACGGGCTGCAACTAGATTGTCTTCCCCGTTTATAATCCCTGCTACGAAGTTATAACCCAATGGATCCCCTACACGCCCTAGGAACACCCCATGGAATGGGAGGAGGAGGCTTGCGCCTCACTTAGTTCCTAGGACCGGACGTCCTGGGGAGTCTACTTCGAGCAGACAAAATAAAAAGAGAACAATCAAAGCAAGCAAGCAAATCAGAAACCCTAGACTGGGCTCTGATACCAAAAATGATGCAGAACAAATAAAGGGATGCGATGCGGAAGTAAATTAAGATTAACTAATTTTTTTGTGGTTTTTATAGGTTTGTAGAAGTTGGCTTCAAATCAAAGAAAAGTTAACCTAACATTGAAAGATACTAATGTGATAATTGAAAGCACAACTTTAAGGAAACTAAATTATCAGAGTAATTCAGAAGCAACGGATCGCTGGGGTTGAGAAACTCCCAGACCTAGGGTTTCACTCCGAGCTTTCAACAGAACAGAAATAAAGAGAAGGGAAGGGTTATCTAACCAGACAATGATCTTCACAGATTTTGGTGGAAGAACTCTCCCGAGCAGATTGTTGGATCCTCGGAGTCGGATATCTTCGTAATGGATCCTCCAATACTGGGCCTTTGGCGGGTTGGCTTCTCCTGAACTCAAGATCTGGAAGAGAAGAAAGACAATTGATGGAATCAGAGAGTCAAGGAAAAGATTTACCAGGTTGATGAACTTGAAGATCGAAATTGCTGAAAACTGGATTCTCCTGGATGCTGATGTGATTTTCCTTGGAACTTGCTCTGGATCTGAAGTAGCCGGACTGGATCTGGATGAAGGTGGACGGCCTGGACTTGTAGAGAGAGAGAGGCCGTGGGAGATGGATGGATCTAGGGTTTGGTGGATGGAAAATAATGAAAGGTGGCTAGGGTTTTGGAATTTCAAGTGGCTAACCTAGGGTTTTGGATAAAGATGGAGATCTCTCACCTCCTCAAGGCTCCAATGGAACCCGGATTACCCCCTCACGGAGCTCAACACTGAGAATAGTGCGGAAGAAGAGAAACCTAGGTCACTCAACACAAGAGAATAGCAAAAAATAATTTTCTTCATTGATTTTCAAAGTTACAAAGAGAGGTCTATTATATAGACCTAAAATTTTCTCCTAGCTTGTACAAATTCCCATGTGGGACTAAACTCTTCCAACCCCTAGATTAGGTAGAAAATCCTCTCCCTTGGCCGACCAAGAGTCCAAAAAAAATTGGGACGGCCATAAAGGAATTGTTTTGGAACTTTTATGGCACCTCCTTTGGAGTTGGATTTGGATTTGGAGTCCTCTTCTTCTTAAGGTATTTCTTCTTTTCTTCCACTCCAAGTTAAGCTCTTTGATTTTGATTTGAACTTCAATTAGGAGTAGGTTGGATGTCCTTCTTTGATTTCTTCTCCAAGAGAAGTTTTCTTCCTTCTTTGCTTAGGTAAATTAGGCAGGTGTGGGCGCCTCCTTTAATTTAGCCTCCAATTTGATTTTTTTCTTCTTTGGATGTGGGGACCATGACACTGGGATGCCTCTATGGCGCCTCCTGGACTCTGGCGTGTGCTCGGAGTGTGGCTGGGTGTGTGGCTTGGAGTGTGGCCTCCACTTGCTTGAACCTTGAGTTGATTGGAAGAGAAATGTGGCACCATTTTGGACCAAATTGAAACCACATTGGGACTTGCACCGAGTCAACATGACTCAACAAAATTTAAATGGTGATTCAAGAAATAAATAAAATAAATAAACTGGTTGACCAGGTCAACCTTTATTACAAACCATAATTTCTCGGGCAATGTCAATCAGAGATCCAAATGGAGCTCTGAAGTCTTCTTCTGAGTCTGGTGCCCGCACCAATTCTCCCAGGGTGGGAGGAACTCGACCCTGTCGAGTAAGGCTCAAGTTGGCTCTGGTATCTCTCCAAGAGGTCTGGGTCCAATTCTTGTAATTCTTCTCGGGAGATCCAAGAGTCATCAGAATCTGGCCTTCCTTGCCAGCGGACCAGGTACCTTTGGTATCCTCGATTACGAGTAGAGATAACCTGATCATCCAGGATCTTTTCAATCTGCTCTTTCCTCACAGGCCAGTTTGTTGGTGGACACACAGGGTCGGGATCACTCTCAATGATAGGGTTAGGCTCAAAAGGCTCACTAGGAATCACAGCTGGCTCCCTGTACTCTACTAAGTCTGTAATGTTGAAAGTAGAGCTAATGCCTAGTTCTGGAGGCAACTCGAGCACATAGGCATTGGATCCTACTCTCTTTACCACTCTAAATGGTCCAGCTCCCCTAGCATGTAACTTTCTAACGGTTCCAGGAGGAAACCGTTCAGGCCTTAACCTAATCATCACATAGTCTCCCTCAACAAAAGATTTGACTCGTCTTTGAGTATCAGCCAACTTCTTATAAGTTTCATTACTTAAATTTATTTTGGCATGAATTTCTTTATGCAAGTCTTTTATATGCTGTGCAAAATTCTCAGCAGATTCGGAGACTCGAGTGTGGACAGGTAAAGGGACTAGGTCAAGAGGTGTGTGAGGTTTGTACCCATGTACAATTTCAAATGGACTTTTACCCGTAGACCTATTGACCGAGTCATTGTACGCAAATTCTGCCCTTGGTAGGTATAAATCCCAATTTCTGGTGTTTTCACCAACAAGACATCTCAGCAGATTTCCTAGGCTACGGTTCACTACTTCAGTTTGGCCATCAGTTTGGGGATGATAGGCAGTTGAAAACTTAAGTTTTGTCCCTAACTTATGCCAAAGGGTCTTCCAAAAGTAACTGGTGAACCGGACATCCCTATCTGAAACGATTGTCTTAGGTAGGCCATGGAGTCTAACTATCTCATTGAAGAAAAGTGTGGCTACCTTAGACGCATCAAAAGTTTGGGAACAAGGCAAGAAGTGGGCCATTTTAGAGAATCGGTCGACTACGACACAGATAGAATCATGCCTTCTCTGGGTCTTAGGTAAACCTAACACAAAATCCATACTCACATCTTGCCAAGGACGATCTGGGACAGGGAGTGGGGTATAAAGGCCAGTGTTTTGTTTTCGCTGTTTGGCAACAGCGCAGGTTCGACATCTAGCTACAATATTAGCTACATCCCTTTTTAAGCTAGGCCAGAAAAAGTGGTCTTCAATAGCTAGAATGGTCTTGTCTTTTCCAAAATGGCCAGCTAAACCTCCAGCATGGATTTCCCAAATCAAAAATTCTCTAAGAGAAGTTCTAGGGATGCAAAGCCTATTTTTGAAGAACAAAAAACCATCTACAAGGGTATAATCCTGGTGATTACTAGACGGTCCTTGAACTAGATCCTGATACACAGTTGTGAAATCCGGACAAGACTCATATTCCTCTTTGATTTGCTCAAACCCTATGACCTCAGTTCTAACAGAAGTTAATAACAGAGATCGGCGACTAAGGGCATCAGCTACCTTATTCTCAACTCCAGCCTTATGTTTCAGGACAAAAGTATAGGACTGGATATATTCTACCCACTTAGCATGCCTAGGGTTAAGCTTCTTTTGGGAGTTCAGAAATCTAAGAGCCTCATGGTCCGAGAATAGTACAAATTCCTGCGGTAGCAAATAATGTCTCCAGTAACGCAAAGCTTGCACCACCGCATAAAATTCCTTATCATAGGTAGAATACCTAAGCTTAGCATCATTAAGTTTTTCACTGAAGAATGCTATGGGATGATTCTCTTGGCTTAGGACTCCACCTATTCCTACACCTGAAGCATCACAGGCAACCTCAAATACTTTAGAAAAATCGGGTAATCTCAGAATGGGTGCCTGGGTCATTTTCTCCTTAAGATCTAGGAAGGCTTTATGGGCTGACTTAGTCCAATGAAATTCTCCCTTCCTAATACAATCAGTGATAGGAGCAGCTAAAGTACTAAACCCCTTGATGAATCGCCTATAGAAGGTAGCCAAGCCATGGAAACTTCTAACTTCATGCACATTGGTTGGCTCTGGCCAGTCTACTATGGACTTAATCTTCTCAGGATCGGCCGCCACGCCGTCAGGGGTTACTACAAAACCAAGAAAGATAACTCTACTAGTCATGAATTCACACTTCTTAAGATTGCCGTAGAGTCTCTCATTCCTCAAAACTTGGCAGACTGCTCTAAGGTGGCCTAGGTGATCTGCTGGGGTCTTACTATAGATCAGGATGTCATCAAAATAGACCACCACAAATTTTCCTATGAAAGCTCTAAGTACCTGGGTCATAATTCTCATGAAGGTACTAGGGGCATTGGACAACCCAAAAGGCATAACAACCCATTCATAAAGACCATCCTTAGTTTTGAAAGCAGTTTTCCATTCATCCCCGGGTCTAATCCTAACCTGATGATAGCCGCTTTTGAGATCAATCTTAGAAAAAACCATTGCACCAGCCATCATATCAAGCATGTCATCTAGTCTAGGGATGGGAAACCTATACTTGATTGTAATTTTATTGATGGCACGACTGTCAACACACATCCTCCACGTGCCATCTTTCTTTGGGGTCAATAAGGCTGGGACTGCACAAGGGCTAAGACTTTCTCTAATAAACCCCTTCCTCAATAATTCTCCAACCTGCTTTTGCAGTTCTTCATGCTCAGATGGATTCATCCTGTAATGGGGCAAGTTGGGCAAAGTTGCTCCTGGGATTAGATCTATGGCATGCTGGATATCCCTAAGAGGTGGAAGGTGGTCTGGCAAATCCTCGGGAAAGACATCCTCAAATTCTTTTAACACAGGTTTAACTTCTTGAGGAGGCTCTGAGGGTTCCGAAGTTCTAAGCTCCTTAGCAGTCAACATCCAGATGGGTGAACCACTATGAATTTCTTGTTCTAGATCCTTAGCACTGATTAGGTTCACTCCAGTTTTCATCTCCTTAACCTTACCAGCTCCTTTAGTTACCTTGTCCTTAGGGGGAACGGAATGGATCGTAATCTTCTTCCCATTGAAACTAAAGACACAGGTATTGGATTTTCCTAAGAGGGTGGCATCATGATCATACAACCAAGGTCTTCCAAGAATTATACTGCTCACCCCCATGGGTAAGACATCGCACCAAATCTTATCGTGATAAGATTGCATTTGGATTTGGACTTGACATCTAGACTGGATGGGTATGGAGGTAGAATCTACCCAAGAAACCTTATAGGGGTTGGGATGGGGAACTGGGATTAAGCCTAACATCTTGACAGTGTTAGTAGAGATGGCATTTACACAGCTCCCGCTATCTATGATGATCTTACATACCTTATCCCCTAATTTAAGAAAAGTCTGTAGGATGTTAGTCCTACGCCAATCCTCTTGAACTAGATTCTGGGATAGGATGCATCTTACAACTCCTAATTGGTCAGATTCATTGGGTTCCTCCTCTCCTTCATACTCCTCAACCAAATTCATTCCGGCCTCATAAATTTCTTCTTCAAATTCCTTACTGGGCTCGGAATTATCATTCTCTCCCTCTTCTATGTAAAGGGATCTTCGTGGGCACTGGCTAGCAACATGACCTACCTTATGACACTTGAAACAGGCTATGGCAGTACACTGACTAGAAATGTGACCTGGTTTCTGACACTTAAAACAGGTGATATTTGAACTAGGGGTTCTCTGGGTGTCAGGTGCCTTACCTTTGTCCATGGGCCTAGGGGTAGAAGTACCCTGAAAAGGTTTACTAGGGATAACTTGGCTAGGTCCATTCCTTGGGATTGGGGCACTAACCCTAGAAGGTATAGGTCCTCTCTGAAATTTCTCAGTGTTCAGTGCAATCTGGTAGGCTTGGTCTAGATCAGTAACCTCTCTCAGAAATAGTTCTCTCTTGATATCTTCCCTCAGTCCAGCCCTAAATCTAGACAAAGTGACTTCGTGGGCTTCACTCACATCACATCTCATTAGGTATTCATCAAAAGTAGTTATGTAGTCTGAGACAGATCGGTTTCCTTGTTTCAGGTTTTGCCATTGGTCTAACAGGTTTTGCTGGTATGAAATGGGTAGGTATTTATCTCTCAGTTTTTCTTTCATACCCTGCCAAGTGGTTATGGGCTCAACATTCCGTCTCCTAGTGGTTAGCTCAATGTTCCCCCAGTATAACCTAGCTTGACGCACTAATTTCATCTTGGCAAACTTGTATTTTCTCTCCTCAGACATAGCATACCACTCAAAGTATTGATCCATCTCACCCTCCCAATCAGAATACACCTTAGGGTTCAGACTACCATCAAAAGTGGGTGCATCTAATTTGATATTCCTGATGAAACTATCATCTCTATCTTCAGGCTCTGGGTCAGGCCTCCTATGATTAGGTTCAGGATCTCTATATAAAGGCCTTCTAGGCTCCAGATGTGGGTGAGGCTGAGGCACATTAAAATCGGGGTCAGGAGTCCAATTCCGATGTCTAGGTTCTTCAAGTACTTGGACTCGGTCCCTAAGTTGGGTAAGATCCTCATGAATTTGTGCGCTAAACTGGGCCACAGTGTTTGTCATATCCTGATTCATTTTAGCCATACTTTCAGTAAGAGTTCTGATCATGGCCTCTAAATCGGGTTGGGTTTGACCAGGTTGATATGGCACTCCGTTTCTGGTAGACATGATGATTCAAGCAAGCACACAAAATGAGACTAGACTAAATCGACTACTGGATCACTAGACCTAGAGTCCAAACTAGATGCCCAATCAGAGTGGCAAGCTAGCCTGTAGTAACTCAGGACTCAGCCAGGCAGGTGTAAGGGGAGTGTTAGGTCCCTGATTGCCAATCCTAGACACCAATCAGTGATTGGCCAGGTAGGTGGACCAGCACACAAGCCCTTCGGGACGTAGTCCCTGAACCACCGTTCTAGACACTGAGTGCTAAGCACACACAGAATAACTCAGCAAACTGACTCAACACTAGCCTAGACCCGACCAATTGGTGTCCCTAGCCCACTAGGGCAAATTAGGTCTAACTGATTTTAAATTAGGTCTAGGTTCGAATGATTGGATGGTGGTTTTGGGCTAAGGAGAGGTAATCAACTCCTCCCCTTATCTTAGATGCTCAATTGCCCTTAAGTAAATTATGAGATGATCACTCCAAAAAGAATTGAATTGCAGAACACAAAAAACAGAGTTGCTGTATTTTAATTCTCAGAATTTTTACCGAAACCAATAAATCAAAGAAAAATTATGGAAAATAGGTTCAACTATACTGGTTTCAACGAAGCAAAAATCATGCAATTCGGGTTTTATGCAGGGAGAAATAATTCAGACAACAGGGCAATTACGGGCTGCAACTAGATTGTCTTCCCCGTTTATAATCCCTGCTACGAAGTTATAACCCAATGGATCCCCTACACGCCCTAGGAACACCCCATGGAATGGGAGGAGGAGGCTTGCACCTCACTTAGTTCCTAGGACCGGACGTCCTGGGGAGTCTACTTCGAGCAGACAAAATAAAAAGAGAACAATCAAAGCAAGCAAGCAAATCAGAAACCCTAGACTGGGCTCTGATACCAAAAATGATGCAGAACAAATTAAGGGATGCGATGCGGAAGTAAATTAAGATTAATTAAATTTTTTTGTGGTTTTTATATGTTTGTAGAAGTTGGCTTCAAATCAAAGAAAAGTTAACCTAACATTGAAAGATACTAATATGATAATTGAAAGCACAACTTTAAGGAAACTAAATTATCAGAGTAATTCAGAAGCAACGGATCGCTGGGGGTTGAGAAACTCCCAGACCTAGGGTTTCACTCCGAGCTTTCAACAGAACAGAAATAAAGAGAAGGGAAGGGTTATCTAACCAGACAATGATCTTCACAGATTTTGGTGGAAGAACTCTCCCGAGCAGATTGTTGGATCCTCGGAGTCGGATATCTTCGTAATGGATCCTCCAATACTGGGCCTTTGGCGGGTTGGCTTCTCCTGAACTCAAGATCTGGAAGAGAAGAAAGATAATTGATGGAATCAGAGAGTCAAGGAAAAGATTTACCAGGTTGATGAACTTGAAGATCGAAATTGCTGAAAACTGGATTCTCCTGGATGCTGATGTGATTTTCCTTGGAACTTGCTCTGGATCTGAAGTAGCCGGACTGGATCTGGATGAAGGTGGACGGCCTGGACTTGTAGAGAGAGAGAGGCCGTGGGAGATGGATGGATCTAGGGTTTGGTGGATGGAAAATAATGAAAGGTGGCTAGGGTTTTGGAATTTCAAGTGGCTAACCTAGGGTTTTGGATAAAGATGGAGATCTCTCACCTCCTCAAGGCTCCAATGGAACCCGGATTACCCCCTCACGGAGCTCAACACTGAGAATAGTGCGGAAGAAGAGAAACCTAGGTCACTCAACACAAGAGAATAGCAAAAAATAATTTTCTTCATTGATTTTCAAAGTTACAAAGAGAGGTCTATTATATAGACCTAAAATTTTCTCCTAGCTTGTACAAATTCCCATGTGGGACTAAACTCTTCCAACCCCTAGATTAGGTAGAAAATCCTCTCCCTTGGCCGACCAAGAGTCCAAAAAAAATTGGGACGGCCATAAAGGAATTGTTTTGGAACTTTTATGGCACCTCCTTTGGAGTTGGATTTGGATTTGGAGTCCTCTTCTTCTTAAGGTATTTCTTCTTTTCTTCCACTCCAAGTTAAGCTCTTTGATTTTGATTTGAACTTCAATTAGGAGTAGGTTGGATGTCCTTCTTTGATTTCTTCTCCAAGAGAAGTTTTCTTCCTTCTTTGCTTAGGTAAATTAGGCAGGTGTGGGCGCCTCCTTTAATTTAGCCTCCAATTTGATTTTTTTCTTCTTTGGATGTGGGGACCATGACACTGGGATGCCTCTATGGCGCCTCCTGGACTCTGGCGTGTGCTCGGAGTGTGGCTGGGCGTGTGGCTTGGAGTGTGGCCTCCACTTGCTTGAACCTTGAGTTGATTGGAAGAGAAATGTGGCACCATTTTGGACCAAATTGAAACCACATTGGGACTTGCACCGAGTCAACATGACTCAACAAAATTTAAATGGTGATTCAAGAAATAAATAAAATAAATAAACTGGTTGACCAGGTCAACCTTTATTACAAACCCTAATTTCTCGGGCAATGTCAATCAGAGATCCAAATGGAGCTCTGAAGTCTTCTTCTGAGTCTGGTGCCCGCACCACTCCTGAACCTCATCAATGTATTCCGGCAAGGCCTTGAAGTTTGGTACTGTCTCGATAGTCTCCTTCTTCGTGGTCTCCATTAAGGCCACCACCCCCGAGGCCTTCTCTTCAACGGTGGCAGCACATGCCTGCATTGCCTCCAGCTGAGCTAGGAGAGCTCAAGCCAATTCGGCCTCTTGGGCCACTTTGACCTTTAGCTCTTCTATCCGAGCAACCTTGGCCTTGAGCTCCTCGGCCCGACGCTCGACCCGATCCTTCTCCTGAGCCAAGGATGCCTCGAGATCTTTGGTGTGCCTTTCAGCGCTCGCCGCCTCGACCTTCAATTCTCTATTTTTCTCCTCTACATCCTAGGCCCTATTGGTCTACTCCCTGGCCTCGGCCATCAGAGATGCCATCTCCTGCTTCTTCAACTTCTCCCTTTTGGCCCAGTAGGAGCAATAATCATGGATGAAGAGGTCCATTCCGAGTTGTACCAAAGAAGACGTTAGCCATGCAAAAAAAAATGAATGAATGATAATGAATGAAAAATGAAAAGAAAAAAGGCAAGGGACCCTACTGTGAAGAGATGGGGGAAGGTGCCGAGGATGGCATCCAGCAAAGGCCTTCATCCCCTTTCCCGTCGGTCGCATGATTGGACAGCAAAGTCCATCATATGCTTGGCCAGGGGCCGATCTTGGATCACCGACGAGTTTGGCGCCACCTTGATGGGCACCCTTCGGGAGCTATTCTTCTTGCTTGCTGGGGTCATTGCCGTACCCTCAGGGGTGGCTGAAGATGTCTCCGATCCCCTGTTGGAGCTCGTCACCACACCGGACAGTGCCGTCGATGGCGACTCCCTCCCCTCCTCTCCTCTTGCTTCCACCTCAATGACTTTAGGAGGTGGGGGTGCGGCAACGATAGTAACGACGGGCCGAGCTGGCACGATCATGCTGGACTCCCAGACCGGAGATGGAATTTGTCACCTTGGCAATTCGGGGGTTGGTTCGGCCGTTCTTCTGCCTGGGCTGGAAGCTACAACAGGCCCGGGCCTCGGGCGAGGCTCATTCTGGGTCCTCTTTGATGGGGACACCCTAGGTCCTGCTAGTGCACCCCTCTTTTGGGAAGACTAGACAAGTTACTCCATCGAAAACTTCATGCCCGCAAGAAAGAAAGGAACAAGATCAGCCTCGAGCTCAAACAGACCCACAGAAGAAGAAGAATGGAAAGTTTGCACCGAACTCACCCTACTCTCGGATTGGGCTAGCCTTGGCTTTGAACAGGTTCTACTCTGATAGCAGAACCTCGAGGGAAGGGACTTGGTCAGCGATGACCTAGTCATAAATCTCTCGATTAGCCACTTCGACCTTTGAGTTTCGATTCAGAGTCCGGTCTGGATCACTCCAGACCCAGTCAACCCCTTCAATAGAGGCAAAGAAATACTTGCTCTTCCATCCTTTGATGAAAGAGGGGAGTTTAAATTTAATGCCCTTCTGGCGAGGAGAGATAAACCACCACCCATCCTCGGTCGGATGGAGTTTCAGGGTGAAGAAGGCCCTGAATAGAGAAAAATGGGCTACAATCCCATGAAAGTGGCAGAAGACAATAAAACAGAAGATGGTCCTAACCGTATTTGGAACCAGTTAAGCCGAGATGAGATGATAGTTACTAAGCATAGAGAGGAAGAAAGGGTGAAAAGGAAAGCGAAGACCCCCTGCGAGGGATTCCTCGTAGAGGGCATTCCGGCCCGGGCCACTGAAGGTAACCCGTTCCCCCGGTCTTGAGACTGAGAACCGGATGGAGTTCGGGATGCCGAAGGTTTCTTGGATTATCGAGAGGTCCTCCTCGATCATCATTGAAGCGATGTCGCCGGGACCAGTCGAACGAGAAGGCTCGGAGGGAACATCAGGGACAGGAGGAGGAGGAAGACGAACCCTAGGCTCCCCAATTACAATCCCGGTGGGGTGAAGGCTTCTGCGAACCTGAAGAGGGATTCCCTCCTCCTCATCGAAGGATGGAGTCCTCAATCGAGAAGGCCCTGCCTCATTGGGATTGCTCGAAGGATGGTGGCTATGACCTGAAGCGGCCATCCTAAGGAAGAACAAGGAAATGAAGAAGGACTGAAGAAGATGAAATTGGTGGCCTTGAAGAGAAAGGACAGGCAGTGTACGAGAGAAGAAGGAAGGCTCTGGTCCATCGGTGGGCATGAAGAATTCGAAAGAAAAAATATTTTAAGGAAACTTCCCTTCTTTTCGAAATAGCCAGACAACAACCGTACCCCCAAGAATCGCCACCATCGAATTTGCGCCACATGCCGAGATTAGCGAGGAGCGATGCTTCAGTTCACCCAAAGCCATTTCAAGTTCTGCATTAGCCATTATGCTTCCTCGAATAAGCTGATGTGTCATCCCCATATTGGTCTCAAGGCCCGTTCAGCGAGGCGCCATCAATCGTGGTTTAAAGGTGCCCGATTTCTCCCTTTCCATGCCAGCTCTGCATTTACTCCCTTTGCCTCGAGTGCCACGTGCCAATGAGACTTAGGAGTGAAGGGCAAATGATATGGTAGGATCACTGACATGGAGTCCTTGTCAGGTCCAACCGGATGCCACACTAGTAGAAGTTGCCATGTCAGACCCTCTCTTTGAGCTCCTTCGCCTAGCGGCTCCCTCAAGGTCGAGCCCGCCTCGACCGAAGTCGAGCTCCCACTCTCTTTAAGCTCCTTCACCGGGTGGCTCCCTCAAGGTCGAGCCCACCATAGTCGATGTTGAGCTTTTGCCCAATTCGATCTCCTTTGCCGGGTGGCTCCCTCGAGGTCGAGCCCACCTTGATTAAAGTCAAGCTTCTGCTCTCTTCGAGCTTCTTCGTCGGGCAACTCTCTCGAGGTCGAGCACATCTTGGCTGAAGTCAAGCTCCTGCTCTCTTCGAGCTCCTTCATCAGGTGGCTCCCTCGAGGTCAAGCCCACCTCGGCCGAAATCAAGCTTCTGCTCTCTTTGAGCTCCTTCATCGGAGGGCTCCCTCGAGGTCGAGCCCACCTCGATCGAAGTCAAGCTCCCACTCTTTTCGAGCTCCTTCATCGAGCGACTCCCTCGAGGTCGAGACCACCTTGGTCGAAGTCAAGCTCCTGCTCTTCAGACCAAGCTCTCTTCAGATGGAAGGTCTAGCAGTTGGAAGCCATCCCTGTGGCCAAAGCCCGTGGCACTTAGAAGGTTCAGAAGTAGAAGGAAGGGGATGGTGCCACCTCCCTTAGGTGACGGATCATCGTCCAAGGACCATGGAAGGGCACCCCCCAGGATGCCATGATTACTCCTGCCACTACTTACACCAGATAGGAAAGGGTGCCCCGGCCAAGGCACTGCACCTCCCAACTAACCATTTGCACCACCTGAAAGAGAAAATCATCCCAGAAGATTTGAATCAAGGGGATGGCTACTCCTGATCGAGGCCTTATCAAATTTTCCAAAGTGGAGCGACCAGAGGGAAGGTCAGAGCCAGCAACATAACTCCTTATCACGGATGAGGAAGTCACCTGGGCACACGGTGGGGAGGAACCCAAGGTAGGTCGCTGGAAGGGTCCATGGCTTAAAAAAAGGTTCAGAAGGTCTTCGAAGAAGGTAAGCCAGCAAAGACAAGCAATCAGGAGAGCAAGCAAAGAGCAGAACATTATGAGGCTACCGGAGCACCCGTCGGAAGAGTCTCAATGGACAGCCATCATCGCTCGAGCTCTCCTCCACCGCTGCCACCCTCATCTACTCTTTCTTTCTAAAGTAAAATCTCCTCCTCCAAGCATGGAGTCTAACCAAAGGGGCCCATAGGGAAGGATCTATTCTTCTAGATAGCACTGACTTGATCATCGGAATGCCCCCGCTAGGATCCCCGGCCTGGGTCTCCTCTTTTTTGCAGGTCCGGACATGTGAGCTGGTTCCCGAGTGACGAGGTCAGCATCCGAGGTCATCCTAAAGCTACAGGCCATGACGATGTAGGTGACAACAATATGATTTTTGGACATCACTTGACACTTCATCGGGACAATACCACTTGACCCTTCATTGGGATAACACCACACATGCCATGTCACTTATGTTTGTTCATCCCATATGCTGTCTTTGGTCGGCCACATGCATTCAAGAATTAAATGGTGCCACTTATTTTTTTTTTAAGAGGAGTAAAGCAGAAGGAAGCCTACCAAGTTGGCACCTACTCTTGTCAAGTTGTCGCCAATTCCAAGAGGGAGGACACCACTTAATTCTCATCACCCATTTTAATGTACTTCTATCTCAAGGGGACACCAATCAAAGAGAGAATTAAGGGAACTTCCTACTAGAGAGTTTAACTTAGTCAAGTTCCAAACTCAGGAATCCAGAAAAAATTCTTGAGTTTTCTTCTATCCAGACTGAAGTGTCCACTATCCTGCAGGAGCCCACTTTATCCAGACTCCAGAGTCCAGCAATCAAGGCAACCCATGAAGAAATCTTGGCCTTTCATCATGACACTTCACCAATCCTCAACCTTGGCGCCCACTTGGATGGAGAATTCCATGATGTCACCCACCTTGGAGAGAGTCCCAGATTAGCCAAAGAGCAGGAGTCCAAGATACCTAGAGCAAGGTCTCCAAGAGTTATTGCCTAAGGAAAACAAACACTAGTCTTTCCAGGAGTTATTGCCTAAGGGAAACAAACACTAGTCTTTGTAACCCTTACATCTCTGGTTGTTGGTCTATAAATACTCCATCAACCCCCTTGTAAAAAAATGATTATTAATGAAATACAATGACATTCAGTCAAAATTTTCCTTTGCTATGTGCATTGTGGGGTGTGAGGCCCTTTCCTTTGTTCTTCGGAACATCGCAAGGTATGAGGCCCTAGTTATCCTACTTATCCAAACATTAGAAAACCCTAGCCAACTTCTTCTTTCCATCTTCTCTTTCACTTTTCCATCCTTTTCTTTCTTTGTTTCTTTCTGACTGATTGATCTTCCTTTGTTGAGTGATTGAAGGTGATTCGGAACTAAAGTCGAGGTGTTCTTGTCTTGAAACTGAAATCACAGAAGATCAGAGCCCGAAGATCGAAATCTTGAAGCCCTACCGCGAAATCATGAGAGTTCCAATAGATCTACTTAAGAGGGAAAAGTTCGACGTTGATAAAATTCAAAATCCTTTCCCTACTCCTTAGTTTCTGATCTTTGAAAGTAGACCCTAGTTTAAGGTGATTTCTTAATCACTAAATCCTGATTATTTTAGTTACTTTATTTGATCTACACGTGCGGGCATAACTTGTTGACTAGTTATCTTAATTACATACTTTGAGTCTCTAAAAATTAAAAATTATAAATAAAATTTAATCTATGTTTTTCTCTATTAATTAGGCTAATAATCAATAGATAGGTTTTTATATTTGTCCCGCATCATTTTTGGTATCAGAACGAGGTTAAACTAAGGTTTAACTGCTAGTTCTGAAATTTCTACATACCTAGAACTAGGCTGAAATTAAAATTGCATAAAACATATCTAAAAAATTACAAAAAAATTAGAAATAAATTTTTTATTAATCCTCTATTGATCCTTTGTTAATCTTAGAAAAAAGTAGATAAAAAAATTTTATTTACTATTTTTTGGTTGAAGGAAATCACACCTCCTGAGCGGGTATACGCAAGTATACTGTCACACCCATGGGAGTAAGACATGATATCCCGAGATCGAATCAGATCTGAAATTTAATTAAATAATAATAATAATAATAATAATAATAATTTATTTTCTACTATTTTTAATTATTTTAGCTTCATTGCATATTAGGGTTTCATATCATGTGATTGCATCATCCAGTAACCTAATCTTAAGGGCACTTGACCATCTCATATCAGGGCAGGATTTCATCACTTGTCCAGGGCCCACAACAACCTTCTTTTGCATCCGAGCCCACCTTAATTAAAATTAATTAGAAACCTAAATCAATTTAGGGATACCAACAGGTCAGGTTCCAAGTATTGATTGAAAGCTAGTGCACCCAATCCTTTGATTATCACTTGAATCTGGTGTCTAAGGCTAGAGGTCCAGAGGCAAATGCTCTAAGTAGTCTCGTGGTTTTTAATTAGGACCTTGCAAGAGCAGGAGGAGCCTCCCACGACCCCACCTCTTACCTGGCTAGTGGATAGGGTAATTGCAGAATTGGTTGTAATTTGAGCTGACCCATTTTACTTGAGCCCTAGGTCTAGGAAACCCTAGCTCGAGTTCTGTGTGATTGCATTGCATGACCCCTAAATTAGAAGACCAATGCCTGTAGCCTCAAACCCAACCCAGTCTGGTTTGACCTTGGAGTCCACTATGGAGACCTTCTGGTGGGGATACAAGAGGCACCAGATAAGACAGAGGCTTCTTAACCCTCTATGGATTTCCTAGTAGTGTTAGTCTATTTAAGTCAAGTTTATATTAAAGGCTTAGCCTATTTGAGTCCCCACTTTGGCCCCTGAGTCATGTTTTTGGTCTTTTGCACAATTGAGTCCTGTATGTAGTATTTGATCCATACCATTAGGGTATTGGATCAGTCGTGCTAATCATATTTTGAGTCTTGTAATCATATCCAGTTGTATTGAGTCAAGCCCAATCAAAGAAGACTTAAGCATGTGAAGGACACCACCCAGTGTACCACCTCAGTAACCGCATGGAGTTCTAGTCACACCCTGGATTTTGTCACCTAGGGTTACTTGGAGGATCATGAAGTCAGCCCATGCATGAGGAGTTGATGAACACATGCCAGCACACCCCTTCCACACCCCAAGCACACCAACCCCACACGCTAGCATGACAAGAAGGAAAGTCAAAATGGATAAACATAAATCCCATGACTCATGCCAGCTTGCTGAGAAAGAAGTGGTCCACCCCAAGCCAAGAGAAGTAAGAAGTTGGCACCCCTTGGTCCCCCCCTTTGGTTGCCCACTACCTACCTTGTTTGGAGGGATTTTGTATGGTATGAGAGTATTTTCTTCCATGTATTCAGCCCCACACTTTAGGAAGAAAGTGGGCACCCCTTATTTTCTTTGTTTTCTTTTGCTTGGGCCCTATGTCTCATGACTCTATATAAAGGACCCCTTATATAAAAATTTTAAAACTTTTTTATAAATATTATTGAGTTTACAAAATACTATTGTGTGCTTTGCTGTGTGCTAAGGGGATTCTATGTGAGCCCCTTCTTCTTTCCTGTTCCTTATGCCCAGTTTCCAGCCATCAACAAACCCTAGAAGCTTTCTCCAACCTTGGTCGCCAACCTCAAAACTCCTTCGTCCCTTGCTGTTCTTCTATTTATTTCTCCATCCCTTTATCAATCTCTAACCCTTAAAAGGCTGTTTGCAGGTCCCTTAACTTCTACGAATCCAACAATTATAGCCGGGCTGCAATCGGATCACCAGGTAAAAAGTCAAGAATCCATGGGTCTCCGGCTTGATCATCCAGGCTGCATCCGGGAGCGAGAAAGATCCCTTCATCTATGGTCTTCATCAGGCTCTTCCATCATTGTCAAGTACACCCCCTCTGCCTACCAGTAGGCTTATTGGAGGTGAACTAGCCCAACCGAGACTTCTCAGTGTCGGCGATCCTTTTTTTTTATTGCTTTTAGGTCTATTTTGCATGCTTTTGATTCTTGTTTTGCATAGACTTCCCTACTTAGGCTCTTGGTCTATTCTTCGGGATTTATATTCATAACTTAACCTTCAAAAACATAAAAAATAATCATGCATGCATTTTAGTTCCGCATCATTTGGTATTAGAGCCTGTTTGGGCTCAATTCTCTTTGCATATTTGGATCGGGTGCTTCACCATGGCCGTCTGGTCATAGGAGACACATAGGGTTGCAAGACCCTCTCTTCCTAATCTATAGGATCTCCTATGGCATGTTGGGGTGCCGCTATGAATTGACCCCTAAAGAAGAACATAAAGAGCTCATTAGGGTTTTTTTGCATTTCGGCCTTCTTAGTACATCACCTGCTATTTCAATTGTTTCTGCTTGCATAGAACTTAGAAAAATATAAAGTTTATTTTTCTAGATTTTTTATAATTGAAGTTAATTTTCAAGATTTTCTTAGGAATTATCTCGATCTATTGGTTTTCTCCCAGTCGAAACACTGACTCAGAACAGTTCTACCCTGTTTTTGGTAGCAAAACCAATTTTGGCAAGTTTAGGGTTGTTTTAGTATAATTTTTGCATATCTTATAATTTTGGCATATTTCCTGCATATTAGGTCTTAATCTATAAATTATCTTTCTATTTAAGAAAATACCAAAACAAAAAAAAAATACATATATTCATAAAACACCAAAAACACTTAAACCCTAATTTGTATTTTCATCTGCCTGCCATCATTGCATAAAATACTTTAAGGAAACTTTCTATATGTCAGATAAGGGGAGGAGTTGTAACCTCTCCTTAGCCCAAAACCATATCCCTTGCATTCGGCCCTAAGCCTAATTTAAAATTAACTAGACTTAATTTGCCCTAGTGGGCTAGGGACACTAATCGGTCGGGTTCAACCATTATGGGATGACTAGTGCATCCAATTCATTTTCTATTATTAGATTCTGGTATCTAGGCTAGAGGTACAGTATCAAATGACCTAAGTGGATCGGTGGTTCCTTAATTGGGTCCCTACGAGAGCAGGGGGGCCTCCCACCATCCCACCTCTTACCTGGCCAGTTGAATGACTAGGAGTTGAGTTGTGTGTAAATTGAGTCAACCCATTATGTTTGGGCTCTAGGTCTAGGCAACTGTAGTTGAGTTAGTGTTGAGTCTTACATATGCACTAAATCAGGAGTCCCATTTCATCCACCATCTCCACCTTTGGCTGAACCCATGGATAAGCTGAAAGCCCAAATTCAAGCCCTTATAGACCAAATGGCGCAGATGAACCATAGGTTTGAACAAATAGACAACCGACTTGGAACCCTAGAGAAAACCCATAGGACCCAGACTAGATCCAAACCTGAGCCACCTTTATCCACACTACCCAAATTATATGAACCTAGAACCTATGTACCCAAAACCTATGAACATAAATCCTATGCACCCACTACCTATATGCCTAGTAGACCCATGACTTATAGATCCAAACCCATAGGCCATCAATCGGAACCCCATAAGGCTAGTATCCCTAGATATGAGCCTAATAGTAATCCACTACCCCTTAGTCAATCTGAACCCACTAAGAGTAGTGCTCATAATCAAAAACTAGGACCTAGCTAATCTTTCCTTAGTCTACTCTTACCTACCATCCCATAGGTTCACAAGAATGATAGTAAAGTAGAAGTGTATGTAGCTGATGTGAGCTTAGTGGATGAGTATGAGGGAGAAGAGGAGACACCTTTAGAAGACCTAGAATTAGTTGACCCCGTAGGTACCCAGGTAGAAGCCAATCTAGAGTTAGTTGACCCTGACTATACCCAGCCTAAAGTTGTAATGGAAGAACAATTAGAGGAAGAGACCTCGATACTGCTACTAGAACCTTACCTGAGGAAACCATAGAGGAGAGCTAGATTATAGAGTCTAGTACTAAAATACAAGAACTAGAAGAATTTATTAAGGACATGATCTCTTTGAATCAGTACTCTCAGGATGAGCCCCCTCCTATAGTTCCCATTAAGGACCTCTTTCCTGAGCTCAATAACCCATCCTTCCATTATGCAAATCCTGTAGATATATCTCAACCTCATAAGGTTAGCCTCATTATTCTAGGATTAGTCCCTGACACGCCTTCTTATATCCTACTTTATCCAACTAACCCTAAACCTTTTTCCCTACCCTACGAGACTAATCCTGAACCCACCACTTATTTTCTGCCCTTTCCAGAAACCTTTAGCATTTCTAGGATTATTAGATTGCATTTAGTTAAGATTAGCATACTGTATACATTCATTATGCATGTTAGGTTTGCATCTTACTTTTGGCATACTCTATGGAATTTGCTAGGAGTCCACTATAAATTTTCGTGTGCATGTCAAACTAGGATCAAACCTAGAGAACCTATAATATGTTAGGTTTAGGTCCAAAGAGTTCAATAAAATTTCCTTCAATAGGAATGCATAGTCGAGTCTGTTAGATGTTAGTTTGAGTCATTTACGTCACCTGTTAGGAGTCTGCATGTGTTCAGCATGTCCACACCTGCACTGAACACCGCACAGTATATGCATCAGGATATTAGCCATAAGAATAATTTAAGTAATGAAACATCTAACAAACTGGCTAATTCCCGAATAAGGGCCAATGGATTCAATGTAGGAAATTCTATCATGATTAGGCTTAGGCCTGAGCGGTTCCCACCCGAAACCGTTAAGAAGCTTCATGCTCGTGGAGCCGGACCTTTTAAAGTGATAGAGAAGGTTGGACCAAATG
This sequence comes from Areca catechu, assembly GCA_021397845.1. Taxonomy (NCBI): domain Eukaryota; kingdom Viridiplantae; phylum Streptophyta; class Magnoliopsida; order Arecales; family Arecaceae; genus Areca; species Areca catechu. Next base: position 139,047,329 of record CM038039.1, on the reverse strand, counting down.
TCTATGTGTTAGATTTGTCTCTGGATTTGGGCATAGTTCTACCTTCAATATCGCAGACCTGGTTGAGTATAGAGAACCGGCAGCAATACCTAGTGAAGTCTTTGGATCTACTCCTTCCATTGTGAGTGATCCTAGCCCAGAGTGTCCACCAATTAATTGGTCTGAGAGAGGAGAACGGATCGAGCGTATCCTGGATGATCAAGCCATCATGACTTGGGGCCGCAGCTATCATTGCTACCTAGTCCGATGGCAAGGCCGGCCAGAATTGGATGATTCATGGATTTCTCAAGAGGACTTGTAACGCCTCGACCTAGACATTTTTAAGAGATATGTGAGCCAGTGTGATCCTTACTCAACAGGGTCGAGTTCCTCCCATCCCGAGAAAATTGTTGGGGACACCAGAGGTACCAGAATAAGACAGAGGCTTCTCAACACTCTATGGATTTTCTAGTAGTGTTAGTCTATTTAAGTCTAGTTTATATTAAGGGCTTAGCCAATTTGAGTCCCAACATTGGCCCCTGAGACATGTTTTTGGCCTTTTCATAATTGAGTCATGTATGTAGCATTTGATCCATACCATTAGGATTTTGGATCAATCGATCAAGTTAGCTCATGTTGAGCTAATCATATTCTGAGTCCTGTAATTATGTATAGTTGTATTGAGTCTATATTAAGTCAAGCCCAGTCAAAGAAGACTCAAGCATGTGAAGGACACCACCCAATATGCCACCTCAGCAGCCGCATGGAGTTCCAGTCACACCCTGGATTTTGCCATCTAGGTTACTTGGAGGATCATGAAGTCGACCCATGCATGAGGAGTTGATGACCACACGCCAGCACACCCCTTCCACACCCCAAGCACACCAACTCCACATACTAGCATGACAAGAAGGAAAGTCAAAATGGATAAACATGAATCCCATGATTCATGCCTGCTTGCTTAGGAAAGAAGTGGTCCACCCCAAGCCAAGAGAAGTAAGAAGTTGGCACCCCTTGGTCCCCCCCTTTGGGTGCCCACTACCTACCTAGTTTAAAGGAATTTTGTATGGCATGAGAGTGTTTTCTTCCATGTATTCAGCTCCACACTTTAGGAAGAAAGTGGGTACCCCTTATTTTTCTTGTTTTCTTTTTCTTGGGCCCTATGTCTCATGACTCTATATAATGGACCCCTTGTATGAAAATTTAATAACTTTTTCATGAATATTATTGAGTTTACAAAATACTACCATGTGCTATGGAGATTCTGTATGAGCCCCTTCTTCTTCCTTGTTCCTTGTGCCCAGTCTCCAGCCATCAACTAACCCTAGAAGCTTTCTCCAACCTTGGCCGCCAACCTCAAAACTCCTTTCCTTGCTATTCTTCCATTTATTCCTTCATCCCTTCATCAATCTCTAACCCTTGAAAGGTTGTTTGCAGGTCCCTCAACCTCTACGAATCCAACGACTCTAGCCGGGCAGCGATCGGATCACTAGGTAGAAAGTCAAGAATCCGCGAGTTTATGGCTTGATCATCTAGGCCGCATCCGGGAGCAAGAGCAACCCCTTCATCTACGGTCTTCATCGGGCGCTTCAACCGTTGTCAGGTACATCCCCTCTACCTGCCGTAGGCTTATTGGAGGTGAACTAGCCCAACTGAGACTTCTCAGCCTTGATGATCCTCTTTTTCTATTACTTTTAGGTCCTATTTTGCATGCTTTAGCTTCTTGTTTTGCATAGACTTCCCTACTTAGGTTCTTGGTCTGTTCTTCGGGATTTAGATTCATAACTTAACCTTCAAAAATATAAAAAATAATCATGCATGCATTTTAGTTTCGCATCACCTTCCTTAGGACCATGACTGAACAATTTTCCTTGATGAATAATAAGTTTGATCGAATAGATGATCGATTAGGTAACCTAGAGAAAACCTGTTAGACCTATCCTGAACCTAAACTTAAGACGCCCTTACCCACACCTCCCAATCCTGAGAGACCCCCACACCATGACCCAACCTGGGAATCTAACCATAGGTGACGCAATTATGATTTCATAGACTAGGATGAGAGAACCATTATGAATTTTAGGGTTGAAGTACTTAAATTTGGTGGTGATCTTGAGTTTGAAAATTATCTTGATTGGGAAAAAATATGGATCTATATTTTGAGATGGATCAAATGATTGAGGAAGGAAAGTTTAAGATTGCTAAGCTTAAGTTAGTATGCCAGGCTAGAATTTACCGAGATGATGTTGAAAGAGTGATCAAACAAAGAAGAGACATACCCATAACTACTTGGAGTGATATGAAATTTAAACTTAGGGAAAAGTACCTATCCAGATCATATGAACCTAGTTTCTATGCACCCAGATCCTTTGAACTCAGCTCCTACGAATCCAGATCCATAACCTATAGATATGAGTCCGTATCCTATGAACCTAAGGAACCCATAACCCCTAGGTATCAATATAGTGATATGAAATTTATTTCTTCATCCCTTCATCAATCTCTAACCCTTGAAAGGTTGTTTGCAGGTCCCTCGACTTCTATGAATCCAACGACTCTAGTTGGGCAGCGATCGGATCACTAGGTAGAAAGTCAAGAATCCGCGAGTCTCCGGCTTGATCATCTAGGCCGCATCCGGGAGCAAGAGCGACCCCTTCATCTACGGTCTTCATCGGGCACTTCCATCATTGTTAGGTACACCCCCTCTACCTGCCGTAGGCTTATTGGAGGTGAACTAGCCCAACCGAGACTTCTCAGCCTTGATGATCCTCTTTTTCTATTATTTTTAGGTCCTATTTTGCATGCTTTAGCTTCTTGTTTTGCATAGACTTCCCTACTTAGGTTCTTGGTCTGTTCTTTGGGATTTAGATTCATAACTTAACCTTCAAAAACATAAAAAATAATCATGCATGCATTTTAGTTTAGCATCACCTTCCTTAGGACCATGACTGAACAATTTTCCTTGATGAATAATAAGTTTGATCGAATAGATAATCGATTAGGTAACCTAGAGAAAACCTGTAAGACCTATCCTAAACCTAAACTTAAGACACCCTTACCCACACCTCCCAATCCTGAGAGACCCCCACACCATGACCCAACCCGGGAATCTAACCATAGGAGACCCAATTATGATTTCATAGACCAGGATGAGAGAACCATTATGAATTTTAGGGTTGAAGCACTTAAATTTGGTGGTGATCTTGAGTTTGAAAATTATCTTGATTGGGAAAGAAATATGGATCTATATTTTGAGATGGATCAAATGATTGAGGAAGGAAAGTTTAAGATTGCTAAGCTTAAGTTAGTATGCCAGGCTAGAATTTACCGAGATGATGTTGAAAGAATGATCAAACAAAGAAGAGACATACCTATAACTACTTTGAGTGATATGAAATTTAAACTTAGGGAAAAGTACCTATCCATATCATATGAACCTAGTTTCTATGTACCCAGATCCTTTGAACTCAGCTCCTATGAATCCATATCCATAACCTATAGATATGAGTCTGTATCCTATGAAACTAAGGAACCCATAACCCCTAGGTATCAATATAGTGCTAGTCAGGTTTCGCTTAGTTGGCTAGAACCCATTAGGATTAGTGCCCCTTATCAAAAATCAGGATCTAGTCAAATCCACCTGAGTCGACCCATTCCTCAGCAGAGTCGATCCAATTCTCACCCGAGCTGACTCAACCCTAATCCGAGCCGACCCACCCCTACTAGTCCAGATCCTAGCCAATTTTCTCTCAACCGACCTACTCCTACTACCCCATTGATTTATAAAGATGACATTAAAGAGGAAATACCTAAGACAGACTCAAAATTAGTTTACCCTGACCATACCTAGACCGAAGCCATATTGGAAGTACAAGTGGAAAAAGAGATCCATGAGGAATTTAACCCTATTGTTAGGATCTTACCTTGGAAACATTAGAAGAGACTCAAGTCATAGAGCCTAGTCCTGAAATCCAAGAACAAGAGGAAATTGGCGAGGACTTGGCTTATTTAGTTTAGTACCCTTAGGAAGACTTCATCCTCGTGGTCCCAATTGAAGATCTCTTCCATGAATTACTGACCCATTTTCTATCAAGTGGACCTTTTAGTACTTGTAGATGTAAATCAGTGTCTAAACTTTAAGGTCAATCCCATTATTATTGGACAAATCTCCTTCCCCATCGAGTCCCCTCTATGGTCTTAGAGATTTTTCTTCACGACCCCAGGTAGCGATTTGGGTGGGATGCCCTAGGCTCCACATGTAGTAAGATGGGTGGGATGCCCTAGGCTACATGTAGTGGGGTGGGTGAGATGCCCTAGAGGTGAGAGGTCTCTATGTGAATGTAAGCCCCAAGTCCGTAGAGTGTCCAATTTTTTTACCCTCCATCTCCATTATTCCTTCGCCATCCCCTAGAAAAATAAAATAAAAAAAATAGTAGTACCTTAATCATCGGTGACTTCTCAGCTCACTGACGATCCTCCCCCAATCTCGTCCCCCATCATGCCACCACCTGAAGAGGGAGATAGAAGACTGTTGGTGCGAGCACGACCTCGCTCCACCTACGGAATGCCCGGGATCAACTTGATGCAGCCATGACCATAAAAGGAACCATCACCAGCGAAGGATTGGGCACACCATCCGCTCTTATCATGGAGGTGTGCCCCCATGGGGCTACAAACGATAAAGAGAACCAGAGAGAGAAAGAGAGAGGAGAAATTAAGACTGGGGAGAAAGAGCACTTGTATTCCACTCTTGTCAAACAACTACACATACAATGTATATATAGACCCCTGAGTCAATCTGCCTCAGCCCAAAAACTCCCTCCCCCAGGTCAACACGTGAATGTTGGGTTCGATGGCAAGGCGGAAACATAGATTTCAAAATTTTTATGAAATCTTCACCAAACCCTCAACCCAAGATCTCCTTAAAAAAAATTAAAACATATAACATGCACATATAAGATTTAAAGTCATATTAAAGTACTAACCTGTATCGCTAAAATCCAAACTTTAAATCTCCACCAGGTGCCCAAATGTTCACCCTCCAATGGTGATCCACACATAAAATGATGAAGACAACAATTTCTTGTTCTTGGCTCCTCTTCTTGAATTCTTTTTCAAGAATTCAATTCTTGGACTTTTAGGCTGAAATTTTCTTTCTTGAAAATTTATTTTCTTCCTTCTTTTCTCTTCTTGAATTCTTTTCTTGAATTCCCTTTCTTGAATTCCTTTTCTTGAATTGAATTGGAAGAAAAATTAAGACAGGCAATGTCTTAATTCAAGAAGGAAAATAAGAAGAACAGATCCTTCCTTTTCCTTTCCTTTACCGTTCAAGACCTTCCTCTTATTCTTGTTTAGGGTCAGAGTTTCGACAGAGATTATCTCTATAAGGGAAACAATACCCAACAAGCATAAAGGGAAGGAGTATTCCGGAGAGGAGGAGAAGGATCTGATTTCTGAATTTAATTGTTTGATAAAACCCCCATGAACCCAAAGCCTTTTATAGATCTTAGAGGGACGTTTACTCAAAACATCGCAACCCTCTGAAAACCCTAAGAATCACGATCCCTCATTCCTCACGCGTCCCCTCAACCAAAAATCATGATTTTTTGATTTAATTTTCATTTTTCCGACGAGGAGAACTCTCGAAAAAACTTCAGGAAGAATTGCGACTTTTGGAGATGGATTTGCAACTGAAAAGTGATGGATCTTTTCCTTATTTTCTTCGAGCCATCAGATCTAGATCCAAGGGCATCAGACAAGGATCTGAATCGCCCCCTCTTTCAGATTTTTCTCCGATGCTTTTTCTTTCTCACGCGCATGAAGAGGAGTCCACACGTGCGTGGACTCTTCTTCTTGGCGCGCGTGGGTGAGGAAGGGAGTGGGCGGCTTGGAGAGAGGGCCTCAATGAAATTGATTCCCTTGGGTTCAGCCATAGGTTAGCCCAATGTCCAAAAAATTAAATTAGACCTTAATCTGGTTCAGTTAGAACCGAATTAAGCCTAATTCGGAACCAAATTCGAATATGATTCGAATAGAAATTTGGTCTGCAACACATGCTAGTGTGTTTATCCTGCAAACATGATTTAATTCCAAATTAAATCCTTCATCAATTTTCTTTTGTGTGTGACCCATTGGGTTCCACACCTAGCCAGCAGTAGGTCCGAGTGCTATTTGACTTAATTCGGTTAGATCTCAACTAAGTCGATTTAGGTCAACTCAAACTAGATCGACTCGGTCAATTAGAATCTAATTCTAATTAACTGATTTGAATTACCATAATTCAATCATATACCTACAAGACAAGATTGACGTCTAGCAACGTATCATGTCTACCCGGAAGATGTGGAATTTTGGTGAAATTACCAAAATACCCTTTAGTGGTGAGTTATCGGGCAATTCAGTCCTTTGATCAACTTGCATCCCGAATATGATTATGAATATGGATACTTGTCAAATCCAATTTTATATTCATCCCTAGCTCAATCTTTATAATGATGATTCATTAATGAACCATTAGAAATTAACTCTAATGTTCATACTTTGACCAAAGATTTCCTGAATCCATCATTTGATCGAAATTAGCTGGATGCAATTCTCTCTTACTAGGGCTGATCAATTCCTTGTTGACCTACTCACAACCTCCATATACAATCCACCATACCCAGTATCACCTCGTGCATGACTCAGTGTCATGATTAATCGATTCATATATATAAGGTACCATGGTAGTCTCAGGTCAAATGACCATATGCACTACTCCCACTATGAGAATTATCTATTGACAAACAGATAAGGTTCCATTAGATATTCTCAATCTGTATTAATTTAGTGAACTCATTCTCTAATGAACAATCACATCCTAGTATTAGTGTCAAACACAAGTGACTGTGAGATTAGTCACCCTCATCACAAAGTATATATAGGATGTGCTGGTCTTGCCAGAAACATTGATCCCCAACTCAATGTCCCATCGACCAGGAATATTTTAGATTAGGGTTTTAAGGCTTTAGGTCTCACTGGTATGATCTCATCATAACTCTATAACCATAGTCCTAATCTATTGGGTTCATCATATAATCATAAAGACAGCGTATGATGAAAATAATGCCTTTATTATAATAATGTCAATTCATTGATTTTGGGATCGAAATAAAATATTTCAATTTGCTTTCAGGGCACAATCTTTCAATCTCCTACTTGCACTAAAGCTAATCGCCTTTAAATCTTAACCCCATACAATCAAGGTGGCGATCAAACTCTTGCTGTGATAGAGCCTTAGTGAACGGGTCTGCTATGTTGTTCTTCGTTTCTACCCTTTTAATGCAGACTTCTTGTCTTTCGATAATTTTTTGAACAAGAGGAAAACGTCTCAGAATGTGCTTTGATTTGTGATGAGCTCTTGGTTCCTTTGCTTGAGCAACAGCCCCAGTATTATCACAGTAAAGTGATACTGGACCTTCAATCTCAGGAACTTTGCCCAACTCTGATATGATATTCTTCATCCAGACAGCTTCCTTGGCAGCTTCACTAACAGCAATATACTCTGCCTCAGTTGTTGAGTCAGCTACAATTTGCTGTTTTGAACTCTTCCAGCTTACAGCTCCTCCATTTAGGGTAAAAACATACCCAAATATAGATTTGCTGTTATCTGGATCTGATTGAAAACTAGAATCTGAATAAGCTTCTAGTTTAAGATCAGATCCTCCGTATATTAGAAAAATATCCTTAGTTCTTCTCAAGTACGTAAGAATATTTTTCACAGCCTTCCAATGATCCTCTCCTGGATCAGCCTGAAATCTACTGGCTATACCTAAGGCATATGCCACATCAGGCCTAGTACATAACATAGCATACATAATAGACCCTACTGCCAAAGCATAAGGTATAGAATTCATTCTATTTCTTTCTTCAGGTGTCTTAGGAGACATCTTTTTAGAAAGATGTATGCCATGACCAATAGGTAAGTAACCTCTTTTACTTTCCTCCATGCTAAATCTTTTTAGCACTTGGTCAATGTACCTAGACTGGGATAAACCTAGCATCCCCCTAGATCTATCTGTATAGATCCTGATGCCTAGTATATAAGATGCTTCTCCCAAGTCTTTCATGGAAAACTATTTAGATAACCATACCTTGACTGATTGTAACATTGGGATATCATTTCCAATGAAGAGTATGTCATCTACATACAGAACCAATAAAACTATAGCACTCCCACTAGTCTTCTTGTACACACAAGGTTCATCCTCATTTTGATAAAGTCAAATTCTTTGACTGTCTTATCAAATCGGATGTTCCAACTCCTAGATGCATGCTTTAATCCATAAATAGATTTCTTCAGCCTATATACCTGATTAGGTTTAGTCTCCAAGATAAAACCTTCTGGCTGTGACATATAAACCTCTTCCTCAAGGAAACCATTGAGGAATGCGGTTTTCACATCCATCTGCCAGATTTCAAAATCATGATATGCTGCTATAGCAAGCATGATCCGAATAGATTTGAGCATGGCAACAGGAGAAAATGTTTCATCATAATCTATTCCCCATTTTTGTCTGAAACCCTTAGCCACTAATCTGGCTTTTGTTGGGAGTTGTGTCCCAAAGCCAATCGCCTGGGTTGTAGGCGGCTGTGCTGAGTTTTGTATTCATTTTATGAATTAATAAAATATTATATTTCCCTAAAAAAAGAACTCTTTCCATGTGATGAAGTCCTTAGGACTACACTGACGTCGATACAGAGAGGATGTATCGACTGGTCCTTAAACTCTATTCATAACCAAAGGATATATTATACTGGACAACAATATATCAAGTATAGGTTGTTGCAGTTCACATTGTTTGGTTGTCCTCTTGACCAAATGAGTGTGGTGACACTGATGTGATCTGCAAGTGGGATACATGATATCTCATTGAACGTGACTCCGTGAAGCCCCTTTATGCCAAAGGGATACTCACGATAGGATATGGGTATATGTGTCCCTATGACCTGAGGTTATCACGGTAGCTTGCAAGCAACTACCTGTGCTTTGGTGCCGGACTACTCGGATTTTTAATCCGGTGATGGAAGGTTTCTGGGTACAGGCAAGTACTTGTGGAGCAGTGATGGACCAAGATGGAATTGATCTGTCCGAACAGCTTGGATCGATGTCTCGCAGTATCTCAATTTAGCAAATCCTCGGCCGGGGTAGCCCTAGTGAAGAGTCACTGGGCCTGTGAGGTTGAGACACGTAGTCGACTGACTCAGTCTGGGTTGGCAGCCCAATATCAGTCGTCCTGAGCATTAGAGGTCAAAGGGATGAATTATACGGTAACCATATGTCAGACGTTTGATAGTTTGCTCCTGCATCTTCGACCTATCCGGACGCCGGGACCCATTGCAAGATGGTTTCCTGTGTTGGTACTGAAATTGTTCTAGTGCTACCATTTAGGTTCGAACCTATGAGGTCACACGCCACAGAGGATTACTCTCTGATCCGGATACCGATTACGATTGGAAATCATCTCGGTTTTATGGTCACGGTATTTTTTGAGCACTCTTTTTCCCGTCTTGCCCTTGTCTGCGTCAACCAGAAATTGTTCCGGGCTGACCAAGGCTGCGCCAGGATTTTTCTGAATCAGTTTTGAACTGATTCGGAGCTAGTTTCGGCCTCCAATTGGTTGTGAACCAATTGAACCCAATTTAATTGGGCTTGGACCGATCAATTAGATTGAACCGAAAGTTTTTTTTTTTTTATGGGATTGAACCAAATTTATTTTGGACCGGTTTTCTTTTGAGCCAAAATTTTCTCTCTCCCTTGTGACCGTTTACACGGTGTTTACGCTGGATATTTTTGTAGCGTCCGGTTGAAGGCCAATCGACCGTGCACTTTGCTGCGTCTCTTCACCTCCCTCCCTCTTGTTTTAATTGCTGGTTTAATCACCTCTTTGTGGCTTGGTTAATGGATTTAACCACAGCCTCTTTGATTCCCAGCGTCATTCCTCCTCCCTGCGGCTTTTAAACCCTTCCAGCGCTCCATTTTTCAGAAGTGCAACTTCACCGTGTGAGAGGCTAAAAACCATGAGAGGTCTTCTTCCTTGGAGATATTCCATTACCTTTCCACTGGTGTTTTAGACGTCAGGTTTTTGGTGTGTGATTGGGAGAGAAAATAGTTTTTAATCCCTGTATTCTGGTGCTCAATTGCTGGAAGAAGGAAGCTCTGTTTTGGTGAAAACAATTTCAGATTTTAGAGTTCTGTTTTCTTCCTTCTTCCCTCCCATCGTTCCAAGTCTTCCGGCGACTAGCATCGACCGAGAGACGGATCAGAGTAAGCCCCTGGCGTGCCCCCTCTCTAGAGAGTGTTCGATTGAGCACTTGGGAGCCGGATCAGCCTCCTTGCTGCTATCATTTTCTGCTCTGTTTTTGAGTTGCAGGTTTTTAGGTTGCAGAAATTCAGGTTGCAGCTTTTGGATCATTGGAAGAGCTCCAAATGTTGAATGATTATCTCCCCTTTGAAGGAAGACCTACCAACTAGTTCCCTTGCTTTTGGTGCTGGAAGTGAGATCGAATAGTTGGCCAATTTCATTTTGTTTTGCAGCAGATTTTGGTGAAAAGGAGAGACCTTTTCAATGTGCTGGAAGTAGAAGACAACAGGAATAAAGTTATTCCTGTTATCCCAGCAATTCCAGCTTTATACCAAGGTTATTCCAGGCAGGAATAAGGTATAGTTTCTAGTTTTATTTTTCATGCATGCCTAGATCTAGGTTTATATAATTGTTTATAAATATTACATGCCCTTGTACATTCCTAGTATTGCCTATACATGCATCTGGAATTTGTTAGATCCTGTGCGGAGCAGGTAGTTTCCGCTGTGAATTTAAAATTTTTAAAAATTCATACCTGCTCCCTGCTTTGCATGCTTAGCGTAGGCACCTGCAACCGCGTTCATTATCTTTCAGTGGTATCAGAGCAAGGTTTCGTTGTAGCATTTCTTGAATGCATGAATAGTTGATTGAAATGTTTAATCTTTGGTATTGTAAATCATAAAGTATGATTTGAGAGTACTTTTAGGAACCTAGTTGAGACCTTCACCATGACCGTGTATCTTTGACATGATGCGGTTCGTCTGTGTTGGCCTCTTCAGAAGGATCCTTTAAGGAAATCTTGGAATTAAAATTATTTTAATTCAAATACATGTTTGGCATGTCTGTTATTTTCTTTTGGGCAATGTAATGTTTATAAAAGAAAAATCTAGATATGATGCATGATTTTTGGTTATGTAAAAATGTTTTACATTGTGACTTAATTAAAAATTATTTTAATTAAATATTTGGCTTATTAAAATCTTTTAGGTTTATGAAATCTAAAACACTCGCATAAGCCATTTTGGGTTAATTGGGTTAGTTATCTAATTGGGTCCTTAACTGGGTTAGACCTAGGTTTAGTTGAACCGGATAAAAGAAGATTAATCAAAAGTTGATTAAGGTCCTTCTTTAGAACTATCTAATAGTTAGAATAGTTGATCCGTTCATCTAAAATGGATCCAATTAGTGGCTCAGTGGATGCCCGAGTCTTTAGGTTAATCTGATTGAGTCTGGTAAACTGACTGGTGTCGAGGTAGGTTTGGCATTGTGATCATGTTTGTATGAGGCTACCTCTTTCCTGGCCAACTTGGTTGGTGTCTAGGAAAGATGGTTAATGATGGATACTCACCCATGATCTCACCTACCTGGCTAGTCGAGTCGACCAGAACTGATTGGAAAAGCTCAATGACTTGAGTTAACCCATGTCACCCAGGTTGATCGGTCTGACTGATCTTTAGGTTCCAATGGATCGTTTGTTGATTTATTTCAACCGTCCTGGAATCTAAATGATTCAGTGGGAGGTTGATCCATGTCCTTGTCTTTTCTTCTGTCACAACCAAAATTCCTTTAAAATTATTAGGTCCTTAAAAAGACCAAGAGTTGACAGTGTCTTAGCCTCCCATTAAGTTGGATAGAAATGTGTCCACTAGCTTGGTGTGCATCGGGAGTTCCATAGAACGGGTGTACATCCGGCGACTGGAATTTCCATCTGATCGATGATGATTCAGTGCAACCTCCTTAATGGGACCAGGTGGGCCGGCCATAGTCGGGCTTGGTCTTTAGTTAACTGGAAGCATTGGATTTGTCATTTTAATGGTTGGACCTAACCAGAGACCCGCAATAGGAGGCCCCTAGGCCGATTGGGGTATTCTTTGGGGCAAAATAAAATACTAAAAATTGTTTAGGGAAACAATTGGTTTACGAACCTACCATTATGCTTGTATGGGTGAGCTGGCCATAGTCGAGCTCATGCGAGGCCTATTGGATTTCAGTACCCACTTGAAAAGGTGTTTTCACGGATTGGAGTTAGAGGATACCAATCTGAAAAATTAGTGGGAGAAACCTTTAGACTAAAGTCCAAGTCTTTTGGTTAAATTATTAATTCAATACACTAATTTGGTCTTGTTTTCTTTTCAGATATTTTCAAATTTATCGCTCCGGTCACTTCTGGATAATGAGAAGTTAAATGGTCACAACTTCGATAGTTGGTATCGAAGATTAAGAATTGTTCTGGAGCATGAACGGATCCTATATGTGATAACGGATCCGACACCTGAAATCCCTCCCGCTAATGCACGGAGTGCGGTCAGAGACGCTTATCAAAAGTGGGTCTCTGATCGGATTACTATTTGGTGCATTATGTTAGCAGCGATGAACGACGAGTTCAGTCACAAACTCGAGGAGGCCCAACCTAATGAAATCCTTTAAAAGTTGAAGGAATCCTTCGGCACCCCGGATGATGTAGAACGGTACAAAGTGTCTTATGCCATCTACAACTCCAAGATGCCGAATGGCGGTTCAGTCACTGATCATGTATTGTACATGATCGATTTGATTGAAAAATTGGGCAAACTCGGATGTCCCTTGCACGAGCAGCTCGGCAAGGATGCGATTCTGAATTCTCTTCCCTCCTCCTATCTTGATTTACCCAATCATTACAGAATGAACAAGCCTGCAGTAAACTACCATGGTCTTTTGGGGTTGCTGCAGACTTTCGAGAAAGACCACCAACTGAATAAGGGGGTGGTGAATTTAGTGGGAGGAAGTAGAGGTCGTCATCCCTTTAAGAAAGGAAAGAAGAAAATGAATAAAAAGGGAAAGAAGGTGCAGAATGCTCCTGGCCCAAGTCAGACCAGGAAGTATAAGGCTAATCAGTCTTCTGCAAAGTGCTTCTACTACAAGAAGAAGGGACACTGGAAGAGGAACTGTCCTCTTTATATTGCGTCCCTTGAACTGAACAGGTCGAGGAAGCAAAAGTCTGCTGAACAAGGTATTTATATGATAAAATCTTGTAATTACTCAATTGTTTATACTGCTAACTGGGTATTGGATACTGGTAGTCCAATTCATATTTGTAATTCGTTACAGGAACTTCAAGTTAGCAGAAGATTTGAAGATGGAGAACAATTTCTGAGCGTCGGGAATGGAAATCGTGTTCCAATACTGGCGGTCGGAGTCCTGCGTCTTGTCTTTGAGTCTTGTACTGTCGAACTAGTCGACTGTCACTATTGTCCTAGTTTCATTATGTGCATAATCTCTGTAGGCCTTTTGGCCAATTGTGGTTTTGAACTATCAATAAAAGGAGATCTTTGCAATGTTATTTTGAATAACTCTATGATAATGAAAGCTAGATTAAATAATGGCATATATGTACTATCAAGGCCTGTTAATGTAATGTACACTTCTAGCAAACGCCCAAGATTAGATAATGTCAACAATTTGTATCTTTGGCACTGTAGGCTAGGTCATATTAACCAAAATAGAATAAATAAGATGCAAGGAGATGGACTTCTCGAGGTCAGTGATTCTGAATCACTGCCCATATGTGAATCCTGTTTACTTAGTAAAATGACCAAATCACCTTTTACTGGAAAAGGTGAACGAGCTACAGAACTTCTAAGTCTAATATATACTGATGTATGAGGACCGATGACAGTTAGTGCCAAAGGAGGATACAAATATTTCATTACTTTTACAGACGACTTTTCGAGGTTCGGTTATGTCTTTCTAATGAGACATAAGTCTGAGTCGTTTGAAATGTTCAAACGATACCGTAATGAAGTAAAAAAGCAAACTGGAAAAAGTATTAAAATTCTTCGATCTGATTGAGGTGGTGAATACTTATCTGGTGAATTTTTGACATATCTTGAGGAGAATGGAATTCTCTCTCAGTGGACTCCTCCAGGAACACCGCAGTTGAATGGTGTGTCTGAAAGAAGGAATCGAACCTTGTTGGACATGGTTCGATCTATGATAGGCTTTGCAACTCTGCCGCTATCCTTTGGGGATATGTGTTTCAGACAGCCTGTTACTTGTTAAATAATGTTCCAAGTAAGTATGTTGTCTCCACTCCGTATGAGATGTGGAATGGGCGTAAACCCTCAATCTCACACCTTCGGGTCTGGGGTTGTCCGGCTTACGTAAAACGTTTAGACTCAGACAAACTTGGTCCTAAGTCTGACAAGTGTTTATTCATTGGTTATCCTAAGGAAACCAAAGGGTATTTCTTCTACTTGGAGAATGAACAAAAGGTGTTCATTTCTCTTAGAGCTATCTTTTTGGAAAAGGAGTTCCTTGGAGAAGGAACTATAGCCTCTAAAATTGAACTTGATGAAGTTCAGCCAATAGAAGAACCTGCACATTCTAAGGACATCGTGGAACCAGCTGTGATTGACTCACACCCTGAACCCATTAAGAGATCTGGTAGAATACCGCATCAGCCGGACAGATACTACGGTTTCTTGGTCCGGGACGGCGATCCCATTGAGCTCGATGAGAACAATGAAGATCCGATCACCTATATGGATGCACTTCAGAGATCTGACTCTGAGGCATGGCTTGAAGCCATGCGATTCGAAATGGAGTCCATGGAAATCAACAATGTTTGGACATTGGTTGATCTGCCTGAAGGAATAAAACCCATCGGGTGTAAATGGATCTTCAAGAGGAAAAGGGGCATAGATGGGAAGGTAGAGACCTATAAAGCCCGTCTGGTTGTCAAGGGGTATCGTCAGTGATATGGTATCGATTATGATGAAACTTTCTTCCCTGTGGCAATGCTCAAGTCCATTCGAATCATGCTTGCTTTGACAACATATTTTGATTACGAGATCTGGCAGATGGATGTTCGAACCGCTTTCCTAAATGGGGAGCTGGAAGAGGAGGTGTATATGATACAGCCTGAAGGGTTCACATCCACAGATGAATCAAAAGTATGCAGATTGGAGAGGTCCATCTATGGACTCAAGCAAGCGTCTCGAAGTTGGAACTTATGGTTTGATAGGTGTATCAAATCGTACGGCTTCGTTAGGAACAAAGAAGAATCGTGCATCTATAAATGGATTAATGGTTCTGTGATTGTATTCCTAGTACTGTATGTTGACGACATTCTCTTAATCGGGAATGATGTCGCAGCATTATAAGGAATAAAGGTCTGGTTATCATCTCAGTTCTCCATGAAGGACTTGGGTGAAGCTTCTTACATACTAGGTATGAAGATATATAGAGATAGATCTAAGAAGCTTTTGGGACAGTCCCAGTCTACGTACATTGACACCGTGCTGAAACGGTTCAGCATGAAAAATTCCAAGAAAGGCTATCTTCCGATAGGTTCTAGAATTACTCTTTCCAAGAAGGATTGTGCGACAACTCCTGAGAAAAGAGAGCGCATGAGTATAGTACCTTATGCTTCTGTAAAAGGCTCTATCATGTATGCTATGACATGTACTAGACCAGACGTGGCATACTCACTAGGAGTAGTGAGCGGATACCAGTCTGACCCAGGTGAGGCACATTGGAAGGTGGTTAAGTCCATCCTTAAGTATTTAAGAAATACTAAAGATCAATGGTTGATTTATGGAGAACCTGACTTGAAACTTGTGGGGTACTCTGACTCCAGTTTCTACTCAGATAGAGATGATAGCAAGAGTGTGTCAGGGTTTGTATTTACCCTCAACGGAGGAGCGATCTGCTGGAAAAGTTCCAGGCATGCAACTGTTGCAGACTCGGTATGCGAAGCAGAATATATTGCAGCATCAGATGCAGCAAAGGAAGCTGTGTGGTTGTGGAAGTTCCTTGGAAAGCTAGGGGTGGCACCTTCCCTAGATGGTCCTGTTCCGGTGTACTGTGACAGCACTGGAGCCATTGCTTAAGCTAAGGAGCCTAAAACTCATCACCGCACCAAGCACATATTGCGGCGCTACCACCTCGTACGAGAAATCGTGGAACGAGGCGACATCAATCTTCTGAAGATCGATGGAAAAGAAAATCTGGCCGACCCCAACACTAAAGCCCTCGGAATAAAAGAGTTCGACTATTGTAAATGGGAAATGGGTATAAGATACTCTTCTGATTGGCTTTAGTACAAGTAGGAGTTGTTGGGAATTGTGTCCCAAAGCCAATCGCCTGGGTTGTAGGCGGTTGTGCTGAGTTTTATATTCATTTTATGAATTAATAAAATATTATTTTTGGCAGCTCATCACATATTGTATTTCCCTAAAAAAGAACTCTTTCCATGTGATGAAATCATTAGGACTACACTGACATCGATACAGAGAGGATGCATCGACTGGTCCTTAAACCCTGTTCACAACCAAAGGATATATTGTACTGGACGGCAATATATCAAGTATAGGTTGTTGCAGTTCACATCGTTTGGTTGTCCTCTTGACCAAATGAGTGTGGTGACACTGATGTGATCTGCAAGTGGGATATGTGATATCTCATTGAACGTGACTCCGTGAAACCCCTTTATGCCAAAGGGATACTCACGATATGATATGGGTATATGTGTCTCTCTGACCTGAGGTCATCACGGTAGCTTGTAAGCAACTCCCTGTGCTTTGGTGCCGAACTACCCGGATTTTTAATCCGGTGATGGAAGGTTTCTAGGTACAGGCAAGTACTTGTGGAGCAGTGATGGACCAAGATGGAATTGACCTGTCCGAACAGTTTGGATTGAATGTCTTGCAGTATCTCAATTTAGCAAATCCTCGGCCGGGGTAGCCCTAGTGAAGAGTCACTGGGCCTGCGAGGTTGAGACACGTAGTCGACTGACTCAATCTGGGTTGGCAGCCCAATATCAATCGTCCTGAGCATTAGAGGTCAAAGGGATGAATTATATACGGTAACCATATGCCAGAGGTTTGATAGTTTGCTCCTGCATCTTTGACCTATCCGGACGCCGGGACCCATTGCTAGATGGTTTCCTGTGCTGGTACTGGAATTGTTCCAGTGCTACCGTTTAGATTCGAACCTATGAGGTCACATGCCATAGAGGATAACTCTCTGATCCGGATACCGATTACGATTGGGAATCATCTCGGTTTTATGGTCACGGTATTTTTTGAGCACTCTTTTCCCCGTCTTGCCCTTGTCTGCGTCAACCAGAAATTATTCCAGGCTGACCAGGGCTGCGCCAGGATTTTTCTGAATCAGTTTAGAACTGATTCGGAGCTAGTTTAGGCCTCCAATTGGTTGTGAACCAATTGAGCCCAATTTAATTGGGCTTGGACTGGTTCAATTAGATTGAACCGAAAGTTTTTTTTTTTTTTTTTGGGATTGAACCAAATTTATTTTGGACCGGTTTTCTTTTGAGCCGAATTTTTCTCTCTCCCTTGTGACCGTTTACACGGTGTTTACGCTGGATTTTTTTGTAGCATCCGATTGAAGGCCAATCGACCGTGCGCTTTGCGGCGTCTCTTCACCTCCCTCCCTCTTGTTTTAATTACTGGTTTAATCACCTCTTTGTGGCTTGGTTAATGGATTTAACCACAGCCTCTTTGATTCCCAGCGTCATTCCTCCTCCCTGCGGCTTTTAAACCCTTCCAGCACTCCATTTTTTAGAAGTGCAACATCACCGTGTGAGAGGCTAAAAACCGTGAGAGGTCTTCTTCCTTGAAGATATTCCATTACCTTTCCACTGGTCTTTTAGACGCCAGGTTTTTGGTGTGTGATTGGGAGAGAAAACAGCTTTTAATCCCTGATATTCTGGCGCTCAATTGCTGGAAGAAGGAAGCTCTGTTTTGGTGAAAACAATTTCAGATTTTAGAGTTCTGTTTTCTTCCTTCTTCCCTCCCACCATTCCAAGTCTTCCGGCGACTAGCATCGACCGAGCGACGGATCAGAGCAAGCCCCAGGCGTGCCCCCCCACTAGAGAGTGTTCGATTGAGCACTTGGGAGCCGGATCAACCTCCTTGCTGCCGTCATTTTCTGCTTTGTTTTTGAGTTGCAGGTTTTTAGGTTGCAGAAATTCAGGTTGCAGCTTTTGGATCATTGGAAGAGCTCCAAACGTTGAATGATTATCTCCCCTTTGAAGGAAGACCTACCAACTAGTTCCCTTGCTTTTGGTGCTGGAAGTGAGATCGAATAGTTGGCCAATTTCATTTTGTTTTGCAGCAGATTTTGGTGAAAAGGAGAGACCTTTTCAACGTGCTGGAAGTAGAAGACAACAAGAATAAAGTTATTCCTGTTATCCCATCAATTCTAGCTTTATACCAAGGTTATTACAGGCAGGAATAAGGTATAGTTTCTAGTTTTATTTTTCATGCATGCCTAGATCTAGGTTTATATAATTGTTTATAAATATTACATGTCCTTGTACATGCCTAGTATTGCATATACATGCATCCAGAATTTGTTAGATCCTGTGCGGAGCAGGTAGTTTCCGCTGTGAATTTAAAATTTTTAAAAATCCATACCTGCTCCCTGCTTTGCATGCTTAGCATAGGCACCTGCAACCGCGTTCATTATCTTTCAGCTTTATAAGTTTCAACTTGGCCATCTGCCCCAATCTTTTTCTTATAGACCCATTTGCATCCAATAGGGTTAACGCCCTCTGGTGCATCAACCAAAGTCCAGACTTGGTTGACATACATGGAGTCCATTTCGGATCTCATGGCTTCCAGCCATCTGTCTGAGTCACAACTCATGACAGCATCCATATATGTTAGAGGCTCATCATTATCAATGATTCGGGCTTCATTATTTTCAATAATGAACCCATACCTCTCAGGTGCATGTCGCACCCTATCAGACCTACGGATAGGAGTGGTGTGTTCAGGTTCTATACTAATTGTGTAATGATTTGGTTGAGATGTATCTACTTGTTGAACTTCTTCAAGTTCAATATTTCTCCCACTGCCCTTTTGTAGGATGAACTCTTTCTCCATAAAAATGGCATGCCTACTGACTAAAACCTTTTGTTCAGTAGGGTGGAAGAACAGATATCCTATACTATCTTTAGGATATCCAACAAATAGACACTTTTCTGCTCTAACATCAAGCTTATGTCCAAAATTTCTTTTGACATAGGCTGGACATCCCCATATCTTAAGATACTTAAGATTGGGTTTCTTACCCCTCCATAACTCATATGGAGTGCTAGATACAAATTTGGATGGTACTCTATTTAAAATATTAGCTGCTGTTTCCAAGGCATATCCCTAGAAAGAAATAGGTAAGTCTGTGAAGCATATCATAGACCGTACCATATCTAATAAAGTACGATTTCTCCTTTCAGCAACACCATTTAATTGTGGTGTGTAAGGAGGAGTCCATTCAGAGATGATTCCCTTTTGTTTAAGGTGATCAAGAAACTCGGTGGATAAGTATTCACCTCCTCTATCTGATCGAAGGATCTTAATACTTTCCCCGTTTGTTTCTCTACCATACTTTGATACTCTAAAAATTTTTCAAAAGCTTCGGACTTATGTTTCATTAGAAACACAAATCCGTACCTTGAAAAATCATTAGTGAATGTGATGAAATATGAGTATCCACCCTTGGCCTGAGTTGTCATAGGTCCACATACATCAGTGTGTATGAGTCCTAATAACTCAGTTGTCCTTTCATTATGTCCACTAAATGGAGTCTTGGTCATTTTATCCATGAGACATGATTCACAAGTTCCTAATGATTCATAGTCATAAGGATTAAAGAATTTTTCCTTGTATAACTTGTTAATCCTTTGCTCACTAATATGTCCAAGACGACAGTGCCAAAGTAAAGCATTGTTTACTTCATCTCCTTTTCGTTTATTACTAACATGTAGTATATTGTCATCAGAAGATAAAGTTATGAGACCATTGCAAAATATGCCATTAAATATTATTTCATTAGAAAAATTGATTGAGCAGCCACTGCTCATTACATTCATAATATATCCTTGTTTAAGTAACAAGGGTACAGATATGATGTTTCTAATGATTCTAGGCATAAAATAATAATTTTTTAACTCTAAAGTCTTCCTAGAAGGCAGCTTCAATATATAAGTCCCTACAGCTTCTGCTTGGATGGAATCTCCTCCAGCACCATAGAGCTCGAAGTCGCCTTCCTTCAAAACTCTAATGTTCTGTAGTCCCTGCAATGATTTGTAGATATGATGACCACAAGCAGTATCCAATACCCAAGAGTTTGAATTAGAAGAGTCTAATGATAAAATTGCATGTATCTCATACATACCTTTTGGTGCATCACTAGCACCCAGCTTCACACTTGCAAGTTAAACCTTGTAGTTTCTTTTCTAGTGACCCGGCTTGCCATAATGAAAGCAGGTCATTTGTCCGGAGGCCTTCTTTCCTTTCTTTTTCTTGATGCCCCCATTTGGGTTCAACCTTCTCTTGGAACCCTTTTTGCCTATTTTCTTCTTGTTTACACCATCCACAAGAAGAAGTAGAGCCTTATTTTTCTTTAAATGGCTCTCTGTTGTTTTTAACATATTCAACAGCTCAGGCAAGGAAGTGTTAAGTTTGTTCATATGATAATTAAGAACAAACTGTGAAAATGACTCTGGGAGTGACTGCAGGATTAAATCCTGATTCAACTCCCCATCTATAACAAATTCCAATTGACCCAATCGGGTGATTAGGTCAATAACCTTTAATACATGGTCTTGTACGGATGTACCTTCTGTCATCCTTGCATGGAATAACTGCTTAGATATTTCATATCTTGCAATTCGACTATGTTCTCCATAAAGTTCTTTTAGATTGAGCAATATGGAGTTTGTGTCCATGCTTTCATGTTGCCTCTGTAACTCATTGGTCATAGAGGCAAGCATTATACACTTGACAGTAAGTGAGTCATTTTGCCACAAGTTATATGTTGTCTTATCCTCTTGCGAGGCATCTTCCCCTAATGGTTCCAAGGTTGGGGTATCAAGAATATAAGAAATTCTTTCTTGGCTGAGTACTGTCTTCAGGTTTCTCAACCAATCAACATAGTTTGGTCCAGTCAATTTATTTGCATCAAGAAAGCTACGGAGTGAGAGTGAAGAGGCCATTTAATCTATATTAACAAAGAACATTACATAAGCAAACAACCAATGTTGACAAAACATAATTAAATTAGGACTTTAACTTAATTATGTCTCCCACTATTTTATCAAGCATCATAACCCTCCATATGATGATCGAGAAAACCCTAATTGGTTCTCTTAGTGGGGTTGAGATCCTAATTCCTTACAAAAGACCTTGTGTGTACACAACAAATCTTATATAAGCTCAAGGGTAGGAAAACTCTTTCCAATTGTAACTCATACAATTCTCAACTTATCTTGGCCTCTAAAATATTAATAGCCTTGTGTGTACACAACAAACTATAATATTTTAGTTAAGTTAGACCCTTCATTGCTATATAGTCATGATATTAATTATAATACCCTTGTGTGTACACAACAAAGTATTATATTAAATCATGCCATAAACATCAAATGTACCAAGCCAAAATTATGTTAGTCACTATAAAAAGGCCTTGTGTGTACACAACAAACCTAATATGGATCATAACATAATAATGACTTGGCATGAAGGAAGGCCACATGTAGTGAATATTACACTAAGCATATCAATCAATAATTAAGTTAATCTTATCGGCCAGGTAAGTGGGAGAGTGGTGGGAGTCCCCCCGTTGCTTTCCTTAGACACAAAAAAGAATTTTCCAGGTCAGTCAACGGAACCAATTAAAAACCACGTCCTCTTTACCGATCATGAACCACTTTTCCTAGACACCGAATAATAAACTAATCATATTGATTATTTTTTCTTTTGGTATATGACACTACAACTTAATATGTTTTTAAAGAGGGCTTTATTAAAACAAAGCACATTCTAGCAAATATGTGCCATAGTGTGCCATCATACTAGGACAACCATTTACCACATAATGGATCCACCATTATGCCAGGGCAACCTTATTACAGTATGATGACTAGAAGGCTAAACATATCTCTATACAAATTAAGGCTTAAGTGAAAACCTTAATTAGTGGCATACATCAAACATATATGCATTATTAACGCAAATATGTGGTTAGTGTGTCATCATACTAGGACAACCATTTACCACATAATGGATCCACCATTATGCCAGGGCAACCTTATTTCAGTATGATGACTAGATCTCTAAACATATCTCTACAACAATTAGGGTTTGAGTGAAAACCCTAATTGGTGATATTACATCAAACATATATTATATCATGTTACTTATATACATATGCATCTAAAAATCAGCATATATATTTAATCTTAATAAGGAGGCTCTGATACCACTGTTGGGTTCGGTGGCAAGGCGGAAATATAGATTTCAAATTTTTTATGAAATCTTCACCAAACCCTCAACCCAAGATCTCCTTAAAAAAATTAAAACATATAACATGCATATATAAGATTTAAAGTCATATTAAAGTACTAACCTGTATCGCTAAAATCCAAACTTTAAATCTCCACCCGGTGCCCAAATGTTCACCCTCCAATGGTGATCCACACAGAAAATGATGAAGATAACAATTTCTTGTTCTTGGCTCCTCTTCTTGAATTCTTTTTCAAGAATTCAATTCTTGGACTTTTAGGCTGAAATTTTCTTTCTTGAAAATTTCTTTTCTTCCTTCTTTTCTCTTCTTGAATTCTTTTCTTGAATTCCTTTTCTTGAATTGAATTGGAAGAAAAATTAAGACAGGCAAAGTCTTAATTCAAGAAGGAAATGAAGAAGAACAGATCCTTCCTTTTCCTTTCCTTTACCGTTCAAGACCTTCCTCTTATTCTTGTTTAGGGTCAGAGTTTCGACAGAGATTATCTCTGTAAGGGAAACAATACCCAACAAGCAAAAGGGAAGGAGTATTCCGGAGAGGAGGAGAAGGATCTGAATTCTGAATTTAATTGTCTGATAAAACCCCCGTGAACCCAAAGCCTTTTATAGATCTCAGAGGGGCGTTTACTCAAAACATTGCAACCCTCTGAAATCCCAAGAATCATGAGCCCTCATTCCTCACACGTCCCCTTAACCAAAAATCATAATTTTTTGATTTAATTTTCATTTTTCCGACGAGGAGAACTCTCGGAAAAACTTCAGGAAGAATCGTGACTTTTGGAGACGGATTTGCGACCGAAAAGCGACGGATCTTTTCCTTAATTTTTTCTGGCCATCAGATCCAGATCCAAGGGCATCAGACAAGGATCCAAATTGCCCCCTCTTTCAGATTTTTCTCCGATGCTTTTTCTTTCTCACGCGCGTGAAGAGGAGTCCACACGCGCGTGGACTCTTCTTCTTGGTGCGCACGGGTGAGGAAGGGAGAGGGCAGCTTGGAGAGAGGGCCTCAGTGAAATTGATTCCCTTGGGTTCAGCCATAGGTTAGCCCAATGTCCAAAAAATTAAATTAGACCTTAATCTGGTTCAATTAGAACCCAATTAAGCCTAATTCGGAACCAAATTCGAATCTAATTCGAATAGAAATTTGGTCTGCAACACAAGCTAGTGTGTTTATCCTGCAAACATGATTTAATTCCAAATTAAATCCTTCATCAATTTTCTTTTGTGTGTGACCCATTGGGTTCCATACCTAGCCAGCAGTAGGTCCGAGTGCTATTTGACTTAATTTGGTAAGATCTCAACTAAGCTGATTTAGGTCAACTCAAACTAGCTCGACTCGGTCAATTAGAATCTAATTCTAATTAACTGATTTGAATTACCATAATTCAATCATATACCTACAAGACAAGATTGACGTCTAGCAACGTATCATGTCTACCCGGAAAATGTAAAATTTTGGTGGAATTACCAAAATACCCTTCAGTGGTGAGTTACCGGGCAATTCAGTCCTTTGATCAACTTGCATCCCGAATATAATTATGAATATGGATATTTGTCAAATCCAATTCATATTCATCCCTAGCTCAATCTTTATAATGATGATTCATTAATGAACCATTAGAAATTAACTCTAATGTTCATACTTTGATCAAAGATTTCCCGAATCCATCATTTGATCAAAATTAGCTGGATGCAATTCCCTCTTACTAGGGCTGATCAATTCCTTGTTGTCCTACTCACAACCTCCATATACAATCCACCATACCCAGTATCATCTCGTGCATGACTCAGTGTCATGATTGATTGCGAACCAAAGTATGGATTCATATATATAAGGTACCATGGTAGTCTCAGGTCAAAGGACCACATGCACTGCTCCCACTATGAGAATTATCTATTGACAAACAGATAAGGTTCCATTAGATATTCTCAATCTGGATCAATTCAGTGAACTCATTCTCTAATGAACACTCACATCCTAGTATTTGTATCAAACACAAGTGACTGTGAGATCAGTCACCCTCATCACAAAGCATATATAGGATGTGCTGGTCTTGCCGGAAACATTGATCCCCAACTCAATGTCCCATCGACTAGGAATATTTTAGATTAGGGTTTTAAGGCTTTAGGTCTCACTAGTATGATCTCATCATAACCCTAGAACCATAGCCCTAATCTATGAGGTTCATCATATAATCATAAAGACACAGCGTATGATGAAAATAATGCCTTTATTATAATAATGTCAATTCATTGATTTTGGGATCGAAATACAATATTTCAATTTGCTTTCAGGGCATAATCTTTCAGTGAAGTCTGTAACCCATCAGATGAGTTGACTCGACCAGACCACGAGCCAACTCGATCAAAACTCCATCCTGCTATTGACCTGCAGGAGTCAGCTCCTGCAGTGGCCGAGCTGACTCGATCCCTCTGAGTTGACTCCTGCATATCCCAAACCGACTCCAATCTCAAGACCCCCAAACTCGGATCTCGAGTCCGTGGAGTGCCAAACTCCATCCTATGACCAAACCCGTCCTAGACACCCATGAACATATCACGAGCCTCCTGGAACACCTCCAGGAACTACTTGGCACACCTCCAAGCATTTAGGGATCACCTCCAGCATCCCTGCCATGATCTTCCAAGTCTCTCCAAAGTTTAGGAGTACCACGCAAATCCCAACAATCTCCACCTTGGTGCCCCCAAGCTTTGGCAAACCTGACAATGTCCTTAACGCACACCTTGCTATAACTACGTGTCCTGACATCACTGTACAGATATCCACGCCTTTGTTAATATCCTCCAGCTGCTGATATCACCTGGAGACCTCTAGGATGACATCCTCCACAACTGAAGACCCTAGCTCGTATCCTGGCACCATAGATTATTGCTTTCCTTCTGTATGGCAGCTACATCAATATGTTCTTGAACTTCCTTAGAGAGAACCCAGTGGACCTGACCCGGCACTCGCTGTAACTGAAGTTCTACCTGACATAATCTTCATGGAGCCATGCCATACTCTGCACTCTTCGCTTCACCTGGCTAAGTGCACCCCTAGTGTTTGTGTAAGGATATGGTCCTACATGCACCTCCTGCTCTGAACATGTGTCAAAACCTGCTCCACCAATGATGCCACCTATCACCGGTGCTCCACCTGAGACTGAAGTCACCCTGATGCCACAGAATGAAACCCCGAGGCCAGCCTTTCAACGCTGCCCTGCTGAGCATTACCTAAACCTCGTACCCAATCACTGTCTTCTCGGACCCTCCACATCACAGCGGACCTCTCCAAGACTGTTTCCGATACTTTGCAACCCGCAAGAACCTCTGAAACCTAGGAGCTCATCCCCAACTCCTCAGATCTAGCAACTGAACCCAGCAACCATCTCCACCTGGCTGCTGCATCATATCCCAGCCTGTCTCCCGGCTACATGATAACCCTGGCGCTCCCTAAGACCTATCCCCAGTCTCCATGAGTAGCCAGCCCCATCAGCTCCAATCTCTGTCCCTAGGCTAATGCTGCCATACCAGGACACTCCAGATTGCCCGATACCTTGATGCTCCCGAGACTGTCTCCTATCTCCCTGAGCTATCCCTGGCACTGCTTCTGCTGATGTACTCGGGTCTCTTGAGACCTCCCTGGTGCTCCTTGAGACCTGTCCCTAGTCATCCTGAGTTGCCAGCCTCCATCAACCTCTGTTGATGTACCTCCCTGGTGCTCCCTAAGACCTATCCCCGATCTTCCTGAGCTGCCAGTCTCCACCAACCTCTACTGATGTACTCGGTCTTCCTGAGCTAATCAACTCCCAAGACCCATCTCCAACCACGTGGGATACCACACCCATGTACACCTCCATCACGATCAAGGGAGCTAGAGTACTACCGATCGCTCTCCTCCACAGTGACCAAGAGCTTGGTCCACTACCGATGGAGCTAGCACTCATGCTCTGAAAGATCACCGGTATGTATCGCTCCACCTGTGCTAAACCACAGATCACCCGACCTGCCAATGCTTCATAGCACAGGACCCACAACTCTGCACCACCGTCACGAGCACCGTACCATCGAATCCACCATCCTTGATGAGATCCACTCCACCAGTAGACCTCCACACTCTCCTAAAACCATGAACCTCTGTCTGTCAGGGAGAGCCAAAGATGGAACCATTCTACACATGCTGCCCTCACACATGGCCGCTACACCACAATCTCCTCATACCCTGTGACCTGACTCTATCATTGGATGCAACCTAGCTTTACACGAAGAGCTTGAAACATGGAATCCAACAGCACATACGAGACTCAAATCGGAGTTTGATTGAGCCTAGAATCATCGGAAAACCTGTCAACACATATTTCAGAGCAAAGTTAATTTGAATGTACTGGTTCAGCACGAACCAAGCCGCAGGTCCATGCATGGTCTCCCCGGTCTACCACTGCCATTACTGCTAATCCATAGCAGAAATCAAGACCACAGACTTTCTTGGCCACCGCCGTCGCCTCCGGCCACTGGCCCTTTCCTCCGGCGACTATCCTGCACCTCTAACAACCACCCGTGCAGTCGTGCTGCACTCTATCAGCCCAGATCAGATCCATTGAGCCTTGATGCACCCAGCACCATGCCCACGATCGGTGGATCTGCACTGCACCATGCCCTTGATCGGCGAGCCTACTGCACCGCCCCGCGCCGCCTTGCACCGTGCCCGTGCCAAACATCACCGTCTCCTCGCTGCAACCAATGCTTGTTTCTCCTCGCTCGAGCTGACTCCATGACGGTGGAGCTGGCTCTGCGATGCCCGAGCCGACTCAGTGATACCTGAGTTGACTCCATCATCTTGCACCACTTCCTGCATTCTCTGCTCGAGCTGACTTTGTGATGCCCTGGGACTAGTGTACGCATCTTCTTCCTGGCAGCCACACCACATATCATGCCCTCATGGACGGCCACTCTCTCTACCACCACGACCATCATGTACCGGCACAAAGGAGGACTGCCGCTCCCTCCGATCCATGCCAACGCAATCTAGGTTTTTATCCATCGCTATCAAGCCATCCAGATCTACTGAAATCATCTCCATCTCCATCGAAGATCCACAGATCAAGACTCCATGACCCCCCAGGCCAACGATCCTCCATAGCTTTT
Source organism: Areca catechu (assembly GCA_021397845.1). NCBI lineage: Eukaryota > Viridiplantae > Streptophyta > Magnoliopsida > Arecales > Arecaceae > Areca > Areca catechu. The sequence goes on along the minus strand of CM038039.1, from coordinate 139,019,557 downwards.
AGATCCATCAATCTAAACTCTAGCATGCCATCATGATTTGGATCACGTCCATCGCCATGGGGCCATTTGTCAGATCTCCATCTCTGGCACGATCCAGAATTCTCTCCCGGTGAGGGCAGTAGGCTGTCACCTCCAATCGAGGGAGATCTCCAGCAAATCCACCATGCTTCCGATCTGCTCACCTCTACGAGATCTCCGGTAGATCCATGCTTCCAATTTGCACCACTGCAGCCTCCTCTAGATCTCACTACCAGAGATCTGCTTCTTCTTCATTTCTTCCTTCATGCCACCACATCAAGGAGCTCTGATACCAAATTATTGGCATGAGCATGACCTCGCTCTGCCTGCGGAATGCCCGGGATCAACTTGATGCCTCCATGACCATGAAAGGAACCATCACCAGGGAAGGATTGGGGCATACCATCTGCTCCCATCGTGGAGGTGTGTCCCCATGGTGTTGCAAACGATAGAGAGAACCAGAGAGAGGGAGAGAGGAGAAATCAAGACTGGAGAGAAGAGCACTTGTATTCCACTCTTGTCAAACAACTACACATACAATATATATATAGACCCCTAAGTCAATCAGACTCAGCCCAAAAACTCCCTCCCCTAGGCCAACACATGAAGTCTGTAACCTGTCAGATGAGTCGACTCGACCAGACCACGAGTCAACTCAACCAGAACTCCATCCTGCTGTCGACCTGTAGGAGTCGGCTCCTGTAGTGATCGAGCCAACTCGATCCCTTCGAGTCGACTCCTGCAGATCCCAAATCAACTCCAACCTCAAGACCCCCAAACCCGGATCTCTAGTCCATGGAGTGCTGAACTCCATCCTAGGACCAAACCCATCCTAGACACTCATGAACACATCACGAAATTCCTGGAACACCTCCAAGCATCCAGGGATCACCTCCAGCATCCCTGCCATGGTCTTCCAAGTCTCTCTAAAGCTTGAGAGCACCATGCAAATCCCAACAAAGACATGATTAGCCATGGCTATCTTGGGAAGTATGTGGAGGGAGGAGCTCTCCTAATAGCCTAGAGTGAAGAGCCCAGGCCACTTGCCATCGATAATCGGCCCACTAAGAAGCTAGTGGAGATGATCTCCTGTAGGGGAGGGAGAAGTTTGAAGAGGGCTACGGGGAGAAGAGAGTAATGATGTACCTCTCTATGAAGGAGAAGGGTCGGCTAGGGTAGATAACCTAAATAATGATATTGTCATTGTAGAAATGATGATAGCTAAACAACCTGTAAAGCGAATTATGGTTGGTAGTTGAAGCTCTATAGACATCCTTTTTTATGATGCTTTTGCAAGGATAAACTTATCCATTGACCAAATAAAGCTGGTATTCATGCCTTTGGTAGGCTTCATCGGGGATTTGGTCGAGGTTGAAGGAAAAATTACCCTCCCAATCATCGCTGGAATGCCACCTTAGCTGAGTACCATGTTGACAACATTGACCATTATAAGGCTCCCGTCACCTTACAACATGATCCTAGGGTGCCCTAGACTCAATCAGCTCGATGCCACCATTTCCACCAGATACCTCTCATCCAGTTCCCAACTCCTTGGAGGATCGGGGAGATGAGGGGGTCCTAGCAACCAGTCCAGCACTGCCTGTAGATAGTCCCCAGAGTGCGAGAGGCTAGGTAGAACCCAATAATTGACCAACCTAACCTAATAGAGCTAGAGCTGAAGGGCAGACCGATTGAGTCCCTGTTATCTTTTTCTCTAAGAGAGGATCCCCTGAAGACGGTGCAAGTGGGAGCCCTGTTGCCCAAGGAGGAGAGATCCTGTCTGCTTAGCTTCCTGCAGGCCAATGCGGATGTCTTCACCTAGACCACAGTAGATATGCCTGTGATCTCTCCAGAAGTCATCACTCATAAGCTGAATGTTGACCCTAATAGCCATCTAGTCCAGTAGAAGAAGAGGAACTTTGCACTGAAGAGATAGAAGGCAATCGACGAGGAAGTCAAAAAGCTCATCGCTGTGGGCTTCATCCATGTGGTATGCTACCATGACTGGCTAGCTAATATAGTGATGGTTAGGAAAGCCTCTAGAAAGTGGAGGATCTATGTGGACTACACCGACCTCAATCGGGCATGCCCAAAGGATAGCTTTCTGCTTTCCAAGATTGACCAGCTGGTGGATGCAACCTCAAACCACAAACTCCTTAGCTTCATGGATACCTTCTTTAGGTACAACCAAATCTGCATGCACCCGGAGAATAAGGAGCACACGGTATTTATGATCAACAAAGGTATGTACTGATATAGGATGATGTCATTTGGCCTCAAGAATATGGGGGCCATGTACCAATGTCTAGCCAGTAAGGTCTTCAAAGATCAGATAGGCCGCAACATATAGGTCTATATAGATGACATACTCATCATGAGCAGCAAGGAGTCGAACCATATCACTGACCTAGAGAAGGCCTTTGACAACCTTCATCTTTACCAGATGAAGCTGAACCTTGCCAAATATGCATTTGGCATCATGGCAAAAAAATTTCTGAGGTTTAGGGTCATCTAGTGAGGATAGAGGCCAACCCCAAGAAGATTCTGGTGATCATCGATATGAGACACCCTATCTCTAAGAAGGAGATTCAGTGCTTGACTTGATACATTGTTGTATTAAGTCATTTAATCTCATGCTTTGCTAAGTACTGCCAGCCATTCTTCAAGGTGCTGTACAAGATGCACAACTTCACATGGACAGAGGAGTGTCAGGAGGCCTTTGAGGGGGTGAAGAAGCTCCTCGCTCCCCACCATTACTGTTTAGGTCGAAGCTTGGAGAGGAGTTCCTCCTGTAATTGGCAGTCTTATCAGAGATGGTCAGCTCATTGCTGGTTTGCACCGATAAAGATGGCTCCCAGCGGCTAGTCTACTACACCAGCAAGCTGCTCCATGATGCAGAAACTAGGTACACTTAATCCAAAAAGATTATCTTTGCACTCATTGTATCTGCACAGCATCTCAAGCCCTACTTCTAAGCATATCCAATTATGGTCCTCACCGACCAGCCTTTGACAGCCATTCTGAGCCGCCCCGATACATCGAGGCACCTGGCCAAGTGGGCAGTGAAGCTCAACAAATTCAACATTACCTACCATCCAAGACCAGTGCAAAAGGCCCAAGTCCTTGCTGATTTCTTGGTAGAGTGCACCTGTAGTTGAGGATATGGAGGAGACGGACAAGCGAGCCAAGCCCGAGCAAGACTCAGCCCTGAAAGTGATGACATGGATGAAAGGAAACTAAGCAGGTGGTCTGACAAGATCCTACACTAGGCATGCAAACATCTACGAGAGCAGAATGGATTTTAAAATTCGTGCAGCGGAAATCTACTCCGCCAGGAACTAATCTAAATCTAGTTGCATTTAGGCATGTATGATCATATAAAATATTTGCATAATATTAAACAATTAAGTCTATCCATGCATGATTAAAAAATAATTTTCCATACCTTTATTCCACCTGGAATAACTATGGAATAAACCTGGAACAGGCTGGAATAACTGGAATAAAGTTATTCCAGTCGTCTTCCTCCTTGGGCTGTTTGAAAACTCTATTTTTGGCTTTCAAAACAGTGTCGGAACACTACCTTCCGGACCTCCGTTTGCTCCCAAATTCGACAGCAGCAACTTGGACAAGTGCTCTTCAATCTCCAATTGAAATCTGCAAGAAATTGTTAGCCAAATAATTATAAAAAATCACCAAAATCTACTGCCAGATTTCTGTAGTAGAACTGAGCAGCAGACTTTGGTCTTCATTTTGGAGCAGTTGGGGCGATCTCGGTCCGCGTAGCTTGCTCTTAGGAGTAGAAGGATACTCCCTCTAGAGGGAAGACATGCCGGGGTCTCTCGGATCCTTCTCCACGCGCGGTGCTAGCCGCTGGAAGAGAGATTCACGGTCACAGGAATTTCTGCAGTGCAGAACTTTGAGCATAACTAAAACAATGGATTAAGGCCTTGTTTCTCTTCCTCACAAACTCCTAAGCCCAGCCCCAAAGCAGTCCACTTGAGCCTCTCAAAGAAGAAGAACACCCAGAATTTTTGTTGTTTTCTCTTGGTTCCCACACGGTGGATTAACTAATCTCTCGTTGAAACAGGGCTACTGTTGGTGTTTAAATAGGACAGCAGGGAGAGGGAAATGGAGAGGCAGGGAAGGCCAAGAGGTAGCTGCCATTAACCCAATTAACCAGCAATTAACAGGGATCAAAGCCAGCAGAGGAGGGAGAAGAAGCGACGCCATCGTTTTGGACGAGGGAGAGGAGTTTCGGTCGTTTGGGCTTCCACGGATGTTTGGCCTTCTTAACGCTTGGAATTTCTTTCCAGCAAAACCACCATGTAAATGGTTAAGGAAAGGAACACCGGTTCAATTAACCGGTCCAAGCAAAATATGGTTCAAACCCATTTATACCTATTAGTCCAACCCAATTTAACTTGGTTCAATTAGTTAACAACCAATTGGAGGCCGAAACGAACTCCGAATCAATTCAAAACTGATTCAGAAAAATCCTGGCGCAGTGCTGGTCAGCCTGGAACAATTTTCGGTTGACACGGACAAGGGCAAGATGGGGAAAAGAGTGCTAAAAAAAAAACTATGACCATAAAATCGAGATGATTCCCAATCGTAATCGGTATCCGTATCAGAGAGTTATCCTCTATGGAGTGTGACCTCATAGTTTCGAACCTAAACGGTAGCACTAGAACAATTTTAGTACCAGCACAGGAAACCATCTAGCAAAGGGTCCCGGCGTCCGGATAGGTCGAAGATGCGGGAGCAAACTATCGAACCTCTGGCATATGGTTATCGTATAATTCATCCCTTTGACCTCTAATGCTCAGGATGACTGAGATTGGGCTGCCAACCCAGACTGAGTCAGTCGACTACGTGTCTCAACCTCGCAAACCTAGTGACTCTTCACTAGGACTACCCAGGCCGAGGATTTGCTAAATTGAGATACTGCGAGACATTCAATCCAAACTATTTGGACAGGTCAATTCCATCTTGGTCCATCACTGCTCCACAAGTACTTGCCTGTACCCTAGAAACCTTCCATCACCGGATTAAAAATCCGGGTAGTCCGGCACCAAAGCACAGGGAGTTGCTTGCAAGTTACCGTGATGACCTCAGGTCAGAGGGACACATATACTCATATCCAATCGTGAGTATCCCTTTGGTAGAAAGGGGCTGCACGGAGTCACGTTCAATAAGATATCACATATCCCACTTGCAGATCACATCAGTGTCACCACACTCATTTGATCAAGAGGACAACCAAACGATGTGAACTACAACAATCTATACTTGATATATTGCCGTCCAGTACAATATATCCTTTGGTTGTGAACAGGGTTTAAGGACCACTCGATACATCCTCTCTGTATCGAAGTCAGTGTAGTCCTAAGGACTTCATCACATGGAAAGAGTTCATTTCAGGAAAATTTAATATGTGATGAGCTGCCAAAAAAAATAATATTTTATTAATTCATAAAATGTGTACAATACTAAGCACAACCGCCTACAACCCAGTCGATTGGCTTTGGGACATAATTCCCAACAACTCCCACTTGTACTAAAGCCAATCAGAAGAGTATCTAATACCCATTTCCCATTTACAATAGTCGAACTCTTTTTTCTGAAGGCTTTAGTGAAGGGGTCGACCAGATTTTCTTTTCCATCGATCTTCAGAAGATTGATGTCGCCTCGTTCTATGATCTCTCGTACGAGGTGGTAGCGCCACAGAATGTGTTTGGTGCGGTGATGAGCTTTAGGCTTTTTAGCTTGAGCAATGGCTCCAGTGCTATCACAGTACACCAGAACAGGACCATATAGGGAAGGTGCCACCCCTAGCTCTCCAAGGAACTTTCGCAACCACACAGCTTCCTTTGCCGCATCTGATGCTGCAATGTATTCTGCTTCGCATACCGAGTCTGCAACAGTTGCCTGCTTAGAACTTTTCCAGCAGATCGCTCCACCATTCAAGGTAAATACAAACCCTGACACACTCTTGCTATCATCTCTATCCGACTGGAAACTGGAGTCAGAGTACCCCACAAGTTTCAAGTCAGGTTCTCCATAAATCAGCCATTGATCTTTAGTATTTCTTGAATACTTAAGGATGGACTTAACCACCTTCCAATGCGCTTCACCTGGGTTAGACTGGTATTCGCTCACTACTCCTAGTGAGTATGCCACGTCTGGCTAGTACAAGTCATAGCATACATGATAGAGCCTACTGCAGAAGCATAAGGTACTCTACTCATGCGCTCTCTTTCCTCAGGAGTTGTCGCACAATCCTTCTTGGAAAGAGTAATTCCAAAACCTATTGGGAGATAGCCTTTCTTGGAATTTTCCATGCTGAACCGTTTCAACACAGTGTCAATGTACGTAGACTGGGACAGTCCTAAAAGCTTCTTAGATCTATCTCTATAGATTTTCATACCTGGTATGTAAGAAGCTTCACCCAAGTCCTTCATGGAGAACTGAGATGATAACTAGACCTTTATTCCTTGTAATGCTGCGACATCATTCTCGATTAAGAGAATGTCATCAACATACAGTACTAGGAATACAATCACAGAACCATTAACCCATTTATAGATGCATGGTTCTTCTCCGTTCCTAACGAAGCCATACGATTTGATACACCTATCAAACCGTAAGTTCCAACTTCGAGACGCTTGCTTGAGTCCATAAATGGACCTCTGCAACTTGCATACTTTTGATTCATCTGTGGATGTGAACCCTTCAGGCTGTATCATATACACCTCCTCTTCCAGCTCCCTATTTAGGAAAGCAGTTCGGACATCCATCTGCCAGATCTCGTAATCAAAATATGCTGCCAAAGCAAGCATGATCCAAATGGACTTGAGCATTGCCATAGGGAAGAAAGTCTCGTCATAATCGATACCATATCGCTGACGATATCCCTTGGCAACCAGAAGGGCTTTATAGGTCTCTACCTTCCCATCTGCACCCCTTTTCCTCTAGAAGATCCATTTACACCCAATGGGTTTTATTCCTTCAGGCGGATCAACCAATGTCCAAACATTGTTGATTTCCATGGACTCCATTTCGGATCGCATGGCTCCAAGCCATGCCTCAGAGTCAGATCTCTTAAGTGCATCCATATAGGTGATCGGATCCTCATTATTCTCATCGAGCTCAATGGGATCGCCATCCCGGACCAAGAAACCGTAGTATCTGTTCGGCTGACGTGGTATTCTACCGGATCTCCTAATGGGTTCTGGGTGTGATTCAATCACAGCCGGTTCTACGATGTCCTTAGAGTGTGTAGGTTCTTCTATTGGCTGAACTTCATCAAGTTCAATCTTAGAAGCTATAGTTCCTTCTCCAAGGAACTCCTTTTCCAAAAAGATAGCTCTAAGAGCAACGAACACCTTTTGTTCATTCTCCAAGTAGAAGAAATACCCTTTGGTTTCCTTAGGATAACCAATGAATAAACACCGGTCAGACCTAGGACCAAGTTTGTCTGAGTCTAAACGCTTTACGTAAGCCGGACAACCCCAGACCCGAAGGTGTGAGATTGAGGGTTTACATCCATTCCACATCTCATACGGAGTGGAGACAACAGACTTACTTGGAACATTATTTAATAAGTAACAGGTTTTCTGAAGCGCATATCCTCAAAAGGATAGCGGCAAAGTTGCAAAGCCCATCATGGATCGAACCATGTCCAACAAGGTTCGATTCCTCCTTTCGGACACACCATTTAACTATGGTGTTCCTGGAGGAGTCCATTGAGAGAGAATTCCATTCTCCTCAAGATATGTCAAAAAAGCACCAGATAAGTATTCACCACCTCGATCAGATCGAAGGATTTTAATACTTTTTCCAGTTTGCTTTTCTACTTCATTATAGTATCGTTTGAACATTTCAAATGATTCAGACTTATGTCTCATTAAAAAGACATAACCGAACCTTGAAAAGTCGTCTGTAAAAGTAATGAAATATTTGTATCCTCCTCTGGCACTAACTGACATCGGTCCACACACATCAGTATGTATTAGACTTAGAAGTTCTGTAGCTCGTTCACCCTTTCCAGTAAAAGGTGAATTGGTCATTTTACCTAGTAAACAGGATTCACAAGTGGGCAGTGATTCAGAATCACTGACCTCGAGAAGTCCATCTCCTCGCATCTTGTTTATCCTGTTTTGGTTAATATGACCTAGCCTACAGTGCCAAAGATACAAATCATTGACATTATCTAACCTTGGACATTTGCTAGAAGTGTACATTACACTAACAGGCCTTGATAGTACGTATATGCCATTATTTAATCTAGCTTTCATTATAACAGAGTTATTTAAAATAACATTGCAAAAATCTCCTTTTATAGATAGTTCAAAACCACAATTGGCCAAAAGGCCTATAGAGATTATGCTCATAATGAAACTAGGATAATAGTGATAGTCGACTACTTCGACAGTACAAGACTCAAAGACAAGATGCAGGACTCCGATCGCCAGTACTGGAACACGATTTTCATTCCCGACGCTCAGAAACTGTTCTCCATCTTCAAATCTTCTGCTAACTTGAAGTCCCTGTAATGAATTACAAACATGAATTGGACTACCAATATCCAATACCCAGTTAGCAGTATCAACAATTGAGTAATTACAAGGTTTTATCATATAAATATCTTGTTCAGCAGACTTCTACTTCCTCGGTCTGTTCGAATCAAGGGATGCAAAATAAAGAGGACAGTTCCTCTTCCAGTGTCCCTTCTTCTTGCAGTAGAAGCACTCTGCAGAAGACTGATCAACCTTATACTTCCTGGTCTGACTAGGACCAGGAGCATTCAGTACCTTCTTTCCCTTCTTATTCATTTTCTTCTTCCCTTTCTTAAAGGGACGACGACCTCTACTTCATCCCACTAAATTCACCACCCCCTTATTCAGTTGGTGGTCTTTCTCGAAAGTCTGCAGTAACCCCAAAAGACCATGGTAGTTAACTGCAGGCTTGTTCATTCTATAATGATCGAGAAAATCAAGATAGGAGGGAAGAGAATTCAGGATCGCATCCTTGCCGAGCTGCTCGTGCAAGGGGCATCCGAGTTTGCCCAACTTTTCAATCAACTCGATCATGTACAATACATGATTAGTGACTGAACCACCATTCGGCATTTTGGAATTGTAGATGGCACAAGACACTTTGTACCGCATCCGGGGTGCCGAAGGATTCCTTCAACTTTTGAAGGATTTCATCAGGTTGGGCCTCCTCGAATTTTTGACTGAACTCGTCGTTCATTGCCGCTAACATAATGCATCGGACAGTAGTTCGATCAGAGACCCACTTCAGATAAGCGTCTCTGACCGCACTCTGTGCATTAGCGGGAGGGATTTCAGATGTCGGATCCGCTATTACATAGAGGATCCATTCATGCTCTAGGACGATTCTCAATCTTCGATACCAACTATCGAAGTTGTGACCCTTTAACTTCTCGTTATCGAGAAGTGACCGGAGTGATAAATTTGAAGACATCTGAAAAGATAATTAGACCAAATTAGTTTATGAATTAATAACTTAACCAAAAGACTTGGACTTTAGTCTAAAGATTTCTCCCACTAATTTTTTAGATTGGTAGCCTCTTAACTCCAATCCGTGAAAACACTTTTTCAAGTGGGTACTGAAATCCAATAGGCCTCGCATGAGCCCGACTATGGCTAGCTCACCCATACGAGCCTAAAGATAGGTTCGTAAACCAATTGTTTCCCTAAATAATTTTCAGTATTTTATTTTATCCCAGAGAGCACCCCAATCGGCCTAGGGGCCTCCTATTGCGGGTCTCTAGTTAGGTCCAACCATTAAAATGACAAATCCAATGCTTCCAGCTAACTAAAGACCAAGCCCGACTATGGCCGGCCCACCTGGTCCCGTTAAGGAGGTTGCACTGAACCATCATCGATCAGATAGAAATTCCAGTCGCCGAATGTACACCCGTTCTATGGAACTACCGATGCACACCAAGCTAGTGGATACATTTCTATCCAACTTAATGGGAGGCTAAGACACTATCAACTCCTTGACTTAGTCTTTTTAAGGACCTAATAATTTTAGAGGATTTTTTATAGTTGTGACAGAAGAAAAAGATAAGGACATGGATCATCCTCCCACTGAATCAATCAGATTCTAGGAGGGTTGAAACAAATCAACAAATGATCCATGGGCACCTATAGATCAGTCAGACCGATCAACTTGGGTGACATGGGTTAACTCGAGTCATTGAGCTTTTCCAATCAGTTCTGGTCGACTCGACTAGCCAGGTAGGTGAGATCATGGGTGAGTAACCGTCATTAACCATCTTTCCTAGATACCAACCAAGTTGGCCAGGAAAGAGGTAGCCTCGTACAGCCATGATCACAATGCCAAACCTACCTCGACACCAGTCGGTTTACCAGACTCGATCAGACTAGCCTAAAGACTCGGGCATCCACTGAGCCACTAATTGGATCCATTTTAGATGAACGGATCAACTAATCTAACTATTAGATAGTTCTAAAGAAGGGCCTTAAACAACTTTTGTTTAATCTTCTTGTTATCTGGTTCAACTAAACTTAGGTCTAACCCAGTTATGGACCCAACTTGTCAGCTAACCCAATTTAACCCAAAATGGCTTATGCAAATTTGATTAGATTTCATAAACCTAAAATTTTTTTAATAAGCCAAACACTTAATTAAAACAATTTTTAATTAAGTCTTTATGTAAAACATTTTTTTACATAACAAATCATGCATCAAAATATTTTACAAATATTTTATAAAACATGCCTAAAACATGTATCTCCAAATTAAAATAATTTTTAATTTTTAATATTCTTTAAGGATCCTTCTGAAGAGGCCAACACAGATGATCCGCATCTTGTCAAAGATACACGGTCATGGTGAAGGTCTCAACTAGGTTCCAAAAAGAAATCTAGATACATATTAAGATTAAACAATTTTTAATCTATAAACATGCATACTATATTAGATTACAATTGTAACCTGGCTCTGATACCACTGAAAGGAAACTAAGCAGGTGGTTTGACAAGATCCTACACTAGGCATGCAAACATCTGCGGGAGCAGAATATATTTTAAAATATTTTTTAAAATTCGTGTAGCGGAAATCTGCTCCGCTAGGAACTAATCCAAATCTAGTTGCATTTAGGCATGTATGATCATATAAAATATTTGCATAATATTAAACAATTAAGTCTATCCATGCATGATTAAAAAAATAATTTTCCATACCTTTATTCCATCTGGAATAACTCTGGAATAAACCTGGAATAGGCTAGAATAACTGGAATAAAGTTATTCCAGTCATCTTCCTCCTTGGACTGTTTGAAAACTCTATTTTTAGCTTTCAAAATGGCGTCGAAACACTGCCTTTGGGACCTCCGTTTTCTCCCAAATTCGAGCAGCAGCAACTTGGACAAGTACTCTTCAATCTCCAATTAAAATCTGCAAGAAATTGTTAGCCAAATAATTATAAAAAATCATCAAAATCTGCTGCCAGATTTCTGCAGCAGAACTGAGCAGCAGACTTTGGCCTTCGTTTTGGAGCAGTTGGGGCTATCCTGGTCCGCGTAGCTTGCTCCTAGGAGTAGAAGGATACTCCCTCTAGAGGGGAGACACGCCGAGGGCTCTCGGATCCTTCTCCACGCGTGGTGCTATCCGCTGGAAGAGAGATTCATGGTCACAGGAATTTCTGCAGTGCAGAACTTTGAGCACAACTAAAACAAGGGATTAAGGCCTTGTTTCTCTCCCTCACAAACTCCTAAGCCCAGCCCCAAAGCAGTCCACTTGAGCCTCTCAAAGAAGAAGAACACCTAGAATTTTTGTTGCTTTCTCTTGGTTCCCACACGGTGGATTAACTAATCTCTCGTTGAAACAGGGCTACTGTTGGTGTTTAAATAGGACAGCAGGGAGAGGGAAATGGAGAGGCAGGGAAGGCCGAGAGGCAGCTGCCATTAACCCAATTAATCAGCAATTAACAGGGATTAAAGCCAGCGGAGGAGGGAGAAGAAGCGACGCCAGCATTTTGGACGAGGGAGAGGAGTTTCGGTCGTTTGGGCTTCCACGAACGTTTGGCCTTCTTGACGCTTGGAATTTCTTTCCAGCAAAATCACAGTGTAAATGGTCAAGGAAAGGAACACCGGTTCAATTAACCGGTCCAAGCAAAATTTGGTTCAAACCCATTTAAACCTATTAGTCCAACCCAATTTAACTTGGTTCAATTGGTTCACAACCAATTGGAGGCCGAAACAAACTCCGAATCAGTTCAAAACTGATTCAGAAAAATCCTGGCGCAGTGCTGGTCAGCCCGGAACAATTTCCGGTTGACACAGACAAGGGCAAGATGGGGAAAAGAGTGCTAAAAAATTCTGTGACCATAAAACCAAGACGATTCCCAATCATAATCAGTATCCAGATCAGAGAGTTATCCTCTGAGGCGTGTGACCTCATAGGTTCGAACCTAAATGGTAGCACTAGAACAATTTTAGTACTAGCATAGGAAACCATCTAGCAATGGGTCCCGGCATCCGGATAGGTCGAAGATGCGGGAGCAAACTATCGAACCTCTGGCATATGGTTATCGTATAATTCATCCCTTTGACCTCTAATGCTCAGGATGACTGAGATTGGGCTGCCAACCCAGACTGAGTCAGTCGACTACGTGTCTCAACCTCGCAAACCTAGTGACTCTTCACTAGGACTACCCAGGCCGAGGATTTGCTAAATTGAGATACTGCGAGATATTCAATCCAAACTATTTGGACAGGTCAATTCCATCTTGGTTCATCACTGCTCCACAAGTACTTGCCTGTACCCAGAAACCTTCCATCACCGGATTAAAAATCCATGTAGTCCAGCACCAAAGCACAGGGAGTTGCTTGCAAGCTACCGTGATGACCTCAGGTCAGAGGGACACATATACCCATATCCAATCGTGAGTATCCCTTTGGCAGAAAGGGGCTGCACGGAGTCACGTTCAATAAGATATCACATATCCTACTTGCAGATCACATCAGTGTCACCACACTCATTTGGTCAAGAGGACAACCAAACGATGTGAACTACAACAACCTATACTTGATATATTACCGTCCAGTACAATATATCCTTTGGTTGTGAACAAGATTTAAGGACCACTCGATACATCCTCTCTGTATCGAAGTCAGTGTAGTCCTAAGGACTTCATCACATGGACAGAGTTCATTTCAGGAAAATTTAATATATGATGAGCTGCCAAAAAAATAATATTTTATTAATTCATAAAATGAGTACAATACTAAGCACAACCGCATACAACCCAGGCGATTGGCTTTGGGACACAATTCCCAACAATGGATTCTCCACATTGATGGCATGTCCAATGCCAGAGGGAGTGGAGCCAGGCTCATCCTCGCCAACTCTGATGAAGTCATCACTGAATATGCATTGCACTTCCTCTTCAAGGCAACCAACAATCAGGCTGAGTATGGCACTCCTCACGGGATTGCAGGTGTCCCATGAGTTGGGCATAAATACCTGAAGGTCTTCATGGATTTGCAGCTCATGGTGGGCTAAGTCTCTAGTGAGTGCAAGGCTCGGAATCCTATGATGGTGAAGTATCTGAATAAGGTATGCTCATACATAGCAAACCTCCAGCACTTCAGCAATTTCCATATCCCTTATATGGAGAATGCTCAGGCCGACATCCTCTCTCAGGTGGCCACCTTGCTAGATTCATTATTGGGGCATACCTTCATTGAATATCTAGAGGCCCCCAGCTATAAGTCTGCGGCAGAGGTCGAGTAAGTCACCTTCGAGGCAAGCTGGATGGACCCCTACATCAAGTACATCACCACAGGTGCCCTGCCTAAGGATCGCAAGAAAGTTAGCCTCCTTAAGAAGAAGGCCATGTTCTTCATGCTGATGGATGGACAGCTCTTTTGGAGTGGGCGTCCAGGGATCTGAGATGCTTGTTGGCAGCAGGAAGATGATTGCAGCACTGGGAAGAAAAACTCTAGCAAACCCCTTTATGCACACAGCAGGGTATCACACAACTCAATAGAAGAACTCAAGGTTTTCATTCATCAAAAACTCTCTCTTCATACAAGAGGCTAGGGTCCCTTAAATAGACCCTTAACCTTGGGCTCCAAGTAAGGGCACATTAGTCTTTACATGAGAATCTTTTTCCCTCTCAAACCCTAGCTAGAAAATAAAGAAATATTAGGTAAAAAAATCCCTAAAAATTTTCTTGACTTGGTCAACACTCCAAGGATGCCTAGGGGGGCGTGTTGGGCTTCTAGGAGCAGCAAGGGGCCGGCCCAAAGGGGCCCAGGTGCATGGGTTTGGGCCTCTGGAAGCTGGGGTGGCCTGGTAGCCAGGTAGCAGGAATATTCCCTGGTATCTTGCTTCTTAGGGGCTTGGGCTTGGCGTCTGGGCTTGATTTCTTTGGGCTAGAATGCAGATGGACCTCTAAAATCATGGATGCCTTGGTATATGAATATATTTTGGCATCTGGAAGGGAATCTGGGCATCTACAAGAAATCAGGGTTTTCTGAATTTTCCTGGGGTCTTCAAATCTTCAAGCTGGGTTGGACTTGGGCTATACTTCCATGTTTTCAATCTAGTTGGACTTGGTCTTCACTTGTATGATATAGTCTTGAGTCTTCAGTATGCTTGGACAGGACTCAAAAAATAAAATTAGCTCAACATGAGTTGACTAGCATTGGACTGAACTAGCTCAACATGAGCTGACTAGTACAGAACTGAAATAACAACTAAAAATACTCAAATAACAACTGAAATGGACTCAGATGAGCTAAGCCCTTATTACAGATGGACTCATAAATTATTGATCAATTTACAGAGGGTTGAAAAAGTCTATGTCTTATTCTGGTGCCTCAAGTGTCCCCACCAAGTACTTAGTCATTTCAAATCTCAATTTGATAATGAAGACTCAATTGATGACTGATTAGAAACCACTTCTAATCTCATCCTGCTTTGATCAAAGACTCTTTGAGTCATCAATCGAGGAGATCACTTTTGATAACAATTCCTCTTACTAGGAATGATCGATTCCTTGTTGGTCCACCATATCCTTCATACACCTTCCATCATATCCGAGAACACCACATACATGACTTAATGTCACGAATGAGTATGAACCAAAACATGGCTTAGTGTGCACAAGGAACCATGGTGACCTCAGGTCTAAAGATCACATTCACAACTCCTACTTTGAGATATATCTTTTGACAAGTAGTAAGACTTCCATAAAATAGTCCCGATGCGGATCAGTTCAATGAACTCATATCCTAATGAGCACCCTTATCCTTGTATTAGTGTCTCTACGTAAGTGGCTATGAGACTAACCACCTCTTAACAGAGCATTCATAGGATAAGCTAGTCTTTCCAGACTTATCGATCCCCGAACCGATGGTCTATCGACTAGGAACATTTTAGGTTAGGGTTTATAAGAACTTAGATCTCACTGTCATGATTTCCATCATAACCCTAATTCCATTTGCCATAACCTATGGAGTTCATCATAATCTTTAAGTAAGATTCAACAATATGATGAAACAATATGCCTTTATTAATATATTAAATATCATACAGGAGTTGAAAGATTACAAAAATGTCCATACAAAGATTGGCTTTTAGGGCACTTTCCTTTCAATCTCTCACTTGCACTAAAGCTAATCACCCTTATACTTTATGCCCATATAATCTAAGTGGTGATCAAATTGATGCTGAGGTGGATAATAACATCTTGTCTTTCTATGATTTCCCGAACAAGGTGGAAATGTCTTAGGATGCGCTTGGACTTATGACGAGACCTTAGTTCTTTTGCTTGTGCAACAGCTCCAGTGTTATTACAGTATAATGGTACTGGTTGTTGTATTTCAGGAACCACGTCCAATTTCATGATGAATTTCTTCATCCAGACAACTTCCTTCGTGGCTTCACTTGTAGCTATGTTTCTACCTCAACGACTGAGCCAGCTATGGTTGGCTGCTTTGTACTCTTCCAACTTACTGCACCACCATATAGGGTGAAGACATATCCTGATATGGATTTGCTATCATCTAGATATGATTGAAAACTAGAATCTGTGTATCCTTCTAGTTTCAACTCTGATCCTCCATAAATAAGAAAAATATCTTTAGTCATTCTAAAGTACTTAAGAATATTTTTCACAGCTTTCCAATGATCCTCACCTGGATCTGCTTGGAACCTACTTACTATGCCTAAGGTATAAGCAATATCAGGCCTGATACATAACATAGCATACATTATTGATCCTATAGCTAAAGCATAAGGAATCATAGCCATTCTTTCTCTTTCTTCTGATGTCTTAGGAGTCATTTTCTTAGAGAGATATATGCCTTGACCATAGATAAGTAACCCCATTTACTTCCATCCATGTTGAATCTCTTCAACACTAAGTCAATGTACCTGGACTAGGATAAGCCTAACATCTTCTTAGATCTATCTCTATAGATCCTTATACCTAGTATATAGGATGCTTCTCCCAAATCCTTCATGAAAAACTTTGATGATAGCCAAGTTTTAAATGATTATAATATTGGGATATCATTCCCAATGATTAGTATGTCATCAACATACAAAACCAAGAAAACAAGTGCACTCCCATTTTTCTTATACATATATGGTTCATCCACATTCTTGATAAAATGAAATCCCTTGATTGTTTCATCAAAGCAGATGTTCCAACTCCTCGATGTTTGTTTTAATCCATAAATGGACTTCTTTAGCTTGCATACTTAGTTTGGTCTCCCACTTGAGACAAAACCCTCTGGCTGTGCCATATAGACTTCTTCCTGAAGATTTCCATTGAGGAAAGCAGTCTTGACATCCATCTGCCAGATTTCATAATCATGATATGCTGCTATAGCAAGCAATATCTGAATGGACTTGAGCATTGCTACTGGTGAAAAGGTTTCATCATAGTCAATGCGATGTTTTTGTCTAAAATCTTTTGCTACTAGCCTGGCCTTGTATATTTCTACTTGACCATCTACTCCTATCTTCTTCTTGAAGATCCATTTACACTCTATTAGGTTAATTCCTTCAGGTGGATCTACCAAGGTCTAAACCTGATTAGAATACATGGAGTCCATTTCAGACTTCATGGCACTTAGCCATTTGTCGGAGTCTTTTCTCTTGACAGCTTTCGAGTAGGTCACAGGATCATCATCCTGAATGATACTGGCTTCATTATCATCCCCGATGATAAACCCATATCTAAGAGGTGCTCCCTGCACCATCTCTGACCTTCGAAGAGGAGGTGTGCATTATGGTTGTTCTTGACCTACAAGAACTTCTAGTTGAGGAGTTTTATTTGAAGACTTATCAGCTTTTTGGTTCTGTTCTTCACTTAATTCAAGTGTAGATTCACTACTTCTTTCTTGGATGAATTATTGCTCCAAGAATGTAGCATGTCTACTGACAAATACCTTTTGTTCAGTAGTATTATAAAAGAGGTATCCAACACCTTATTTAGAATAACCAATGAACCTACATTTGTCAGCCCTAGCATTTAACTTATGTCCAAAATTATTCTTGACATAAGCATAGCAACCTCAAATCTTTAAGTACTTAAGATTTGGTCTTTTGCCATTCCATAACTCATACAAAGTGCTAATCATTGACTTAGATGGTACCCTATTTAAAATATAGGCAGCAGTATCCAGGACATTTCCCTAGAAAGAAATAGGAAGATCTGTGAAGCTCATCATGGACCTCACCATGTCTAACAAGGTGTGATTTCTCCTTTCTACCACACCATTTAATTGGAATGTATAAGGAGGGGACCATTCAAAGATTATGCCTTTATCCTTGAGATAGTTTAGAAACTCACCAGACAAGTATTCACCTTCTCGATCAGAATGATGAGTTTTAATACTATGTCTAGTTTATTTTTCAACCATACTTTGATATTCTTTAAACTTATCAAAGGCTTCATACTTGTGTTTCATTAGATACACATGACCAAACCTAGATAAGTCATCAATAAAAGTGATGAAGTAAGAATATCCACCTCTGGCTTGAGTTATCATAGGTCCACACACTTCAGTATGCACAAAACCTAATAACTCAGTTGCCCTGTCCCCATGTCCAGTGAATGGAGACTTGGTCATTTTTCCTTTGAGACAAGACTCACAAGTTTCTAATGATTGAAAATCATAAGGGTCAAAGTAATTATCTTTGACTAACTTGTTTATTCTTCACTCACTAATATGACCTAACCAGCAATGCCAGAGAAATATGACATTGACATTATCTCTCTTTCTCTTCTTATCATCAACAAGTATTACTTCATCATTGAGTTCTAAAGTCAGAAGACCATTTATAAAATAACCATGTCCGAATATTTTATTGCAATAAAGAATAGAGCAGCCACTGCTATTTACATTTATCTCAAAACCTTGTTGTAACAACAAGGGTATCGATATAATGTTTCTTACAATATCCGGTACATAGTAACATTCTTCCAACTTTAAAATATTATCTGAAGGTAATAACAGAAGATAGGTGCCCATAGCTTTAACATACATGGCTTCTCCACTAGCACCATATAGTTTGAAGTCACATTTCTTCAATTCTCTAATTCTGTGGAGTCCTTATAAAGATTTACAAATATGAGATCCACATGCGGTATCCAATACCCATGAATTAGAAATGGAAGTACTCAATGATAAATTAATTTTTATCATGTATAAATCTTTAGATGCTCCACTTGCATCCGGCTTCACACTAGCAAGATATGTCTTGCAATTCTTCTTCCAATGCCCTTGTTTGCCGTAGTGAAAACAGGCTCCATCATTGATAGCCTTCTTGGCTTTCTTCTTCTTCTGGATGCTCCTTTTAGGGTTGAACTTTCTTTTCAAACCCTTTTTACTTGCCAAGTGATCTTAAGTTTTAATTTTTAGAGACCAAATTCATCCCCCCTCTTGGGTTGCTTATTGGGCAACACGGTTCCACCATGACCATGGCCACGACACCGAGGAATGCTGCCACCTCAAAAGAGAAATTGAAGATCTGATAAGCAAGGGCTACCTTGGAAAGTTCATGGAGGGCAAGGCCTCGGCAGAGCCTCAGGTGCTTGTGGCCTTTCCTCATGTCCGTGCAGTTGATAATCGATCCATTGAGAAGCCCGTGGGTATGATATGTTGGGGGACAAACTCTTCCCAGACTAGGAAGGTCCCTACGGAGTAGTCGAGACCCTTCCCCCTGGAGCCTATTACCTCGCCAAACTTGACGGCGCCCAGTTCGCACAGGCTCGAAATGACAAAAGTCTAAGGACGTACCACCAATAATGTAAGGCTCCCTCCTTTCAATAAAAGATTCCTTTTAGTATAATGTTCTCTTTGCCTTGCAAGAAAACCATCACCCGACCCCAGGCCTGGCAATCCAAGCTGGGAAACTCTCGAAGCCCCACACCTGCTGCTAAGCCAACAGTCTAGGGATGTCGACCGAGAAGCCCTAAGGGCCCCGCTATCTATCATTTGACTCTCGGTTCAGCTCTTGCCATGCTCACAGTTTGGAGATGTCCACGGTGACTCAATGAAGTCTCGCCATCTACCGTGAGGCTCACGTTTGGCAACTACTATGCTAATAGTCTAAAGATATCCACAGAGACTCCAAAAGGCCCCCACCATCTACTGCCAAACTCTCAGTTCAGCTCTTGCCATGCTTACAGTCTAGAGATATCCGTGGTGACTCAATGAAGTCCCACCTATTGAGTCTCAGGTGATACATCCAAGATTCTAAGGGGATGGGCCAAGGTTCAGGTTGGTCCGATTTATCATGGTCATACATGATATATCTAGGACTAGGAGTGGGTCCGGGATGAGTCCCATATATTAGACTGAGTTTTGGTCAGCCTGGATATTAGAGTCGGCTTGATTATGGTCAGAGTCGACTCTAATGGTTGGCACGGCATGAATGTAGGGAGGAGTTTTACTGAGAGTCGGCTCAGATCACTGGGAATTGGCTTGGTTCTGTAAAATAGGTAAACTGTGGTTTGGACGAGTTGGCTCTAGGTCTGAGAGTTGACTTGTCTAGAGTTCTTCCTGCAGCATGGAATCGACTCAAAGGGTTCGAGCCGACTCGGATGACAGGATCTTTTAAATCATGTGTTGCCACGCCGAGAAGTTTTAGGGTCTAGGTCCTTTGCGATCTAGGTATATATATATAAGTTGGGATGATTATGAGTGAGGAGAGAGAAAAGATCTTTTTGTAACAGTCCAAGAAATCAACTAGAACCAAGAACTCCCTATGTTCTTCCACATCTCATTTTTTTCTTCTTTCCTAATCCTTCACTTTTTGATCAATCCAAGGGACCGATTGATCTTTGTTCGACTTGTATCCTACCGAGATCATCTTTGGATCACTGGCAGAGGGTCATTCATGCACCTAAATTGCTTCTACTGGGCGTGGATTCACCGGATTGTTCATCATCAACTATTTGTCAGACGAGTTTCACCAACAATTGGTATCAGAGTTGATCTTGATGCGCTGGCATGAAGGAAGAAATGAAGAGGTCATCGTGATGATATGGCATGCAGATCTCTGGTGATGAGATCTGGAGGAGGTTGATGATCGCATGGTGCAGATCTCTGATGTCGAGATCTGGAGGTGAGGGCCTGCTACCCTCCCTGGAAATAGAGAGATGTGACCGTCGGTGGCACTGGTCTAGGTGGAGTACTAGTAGAGAGGACTTGAGGGTGTCACCCTCGTTGGATCCGACGACACCGTGACGAGGATCCGGTCCTCATTGTGGAGATGGAGAAGGTCCGGTGAAAGAGGAGGCCACCATGGGCGCTATATGTCGAGCGCTAGGAGATCGTTGCACGACTTCATCGGTTGCAGGGCTCGGTGAAAGGGCTCGGTGAAAGGGCTCGGTGGATGGGCTCGATGGATGGCGTGGGCTCCATGGATGGGCTCAGGTTCGGGCTCATCAGTCACAAGGCAGTGTAGGGGTTCAAACTCGATGATGGAAATGATGGTAGTGTAGGCTCGTCGATGCCTGGTGTAGCAGAAGCGTGGTGATCTTGTTGGTCCCGATTGGAGGAGATCGGGCCAGGCATGGCGACACGCAATTCACCGGAGACGAGGCTCGGTAGTAGGAAGTCGCCGGAGGAGATGCATGGTCCTGATCGAAGCAGATCAAGCATGGCATGGTAGTGGGAAGCCACCGGTGGTGTGGCACAGAGTGCGGGCAGCCATCAAAGATGCGACACGGTGGCGCGCAGTCACCGGAGGCACGGTGCAGTGGCTGGTGGTGATGGCAATGGTCGAGAGAGGCTATGGTCTATGGTTCTCTGCCATGGATTGACAGCAATGGCAGCCATGGACTGCAAATGCGAGCATGAACCGTTAGATCGGTTCATGGTGGACCTGCATCTCAAGTGACTATGCTCTGAAGTGTGTGCTAACTGGATTTTCGGTAATTCCAAGCTCACTTGAACTATGATTTGAGCCCCATCTGCACCATTAGATTCTATTTTTCGAGCTCTTCATGTTGAGCTGGGATGGATATGGTGATGGAGTCAAATTATAGGTGATATGTATGTGGAGATCATGGTGCAGCGGCCATGCATACGGGCAGCATGAGTAGGATTGTTCCATTTTCGGCCTCCCAGGTGGACAGAGGTTCATGGTATCGAGCAGTCGGGAGTGTCATGGTATGGTGGTATTGGCCTAGGGACAGAGATTGGAGCTAATAGAGATGGTAGCTCAGGTAGACCGGGGACAAGTCTCAGGGAGCTCTAGGGACATCATGCAGTTGGGAGACAAGCTGGAACATGACGGAGCAGCCAGGTAGAGATGGTCGCTAGGTTCAATCACTAGAATAGAGGAGTTGGGATGAGCTCATGGGTTTCAAAGGTTCCTGTGGGGTTGCAGAGTATCCGAAATGATCTCGAAGGGATCCGCGATGATGTGGAGGGTTCGAGGAGGTAGTGACTGGGTATGAGGTTCAGGTGCAGGCTCAGCAGGGCGGCGTTGAGTTGCTAGCCTCGAGATTTCTTTCTGTGGCATCAAGGGGACTTTAGTTTTAGGTGGAGCACCAGTGAGAGGTGGCTTCATGGGGTGGAGCAAGATTCGATATGAGTTCAGAGCGGGAGGTGCAGGGAGGACCATATCCTAGTATGAGAGCTAGGGGTGCACTTAGCCAGGTGGAGCAGAGTGTGCGGAGTTTGGCATGGCTCTGAGGAGATTATATCAGGTAAAGCTCTAGTTACAGCAAGTGTCAGTTCAGGTTCGCTGGGTTCTTTCTAGGGAAGTCCAAGGAACAGACTGATGCAACTACCAGGCAGAAAGAAAGCTATAATCATGGTGCCAGGATACAAACAAGGAACTTTAGCTATGGAGGCGATCATCCCAAAGGCCTCCAAGGGCATGCAGCAGCTGAAGGGTATTGGTAGAGGCAAGTAAATCCGTACAAGAGGCTGTCAGGATATGTAGTTATAGCAGGGTTGTGTAGGAGGTTATTGCCAGGTTTGCCAAGGCTTAGGGGCACCAAGGTAGAGATTGTAGGGTTTTGTGTGGTGCTCCCAAGCCTTGGAAAGACATGGGAGGCCATGACAGGGATGCTGGAGGCAATCCCTTGATGCTTGGAGGCATGCCAAGCAATTCCTGGAGGTGCTCCAAGGGGCTCATGATGTATTCATGGGTGTCTAGGATAGGTATGGATCCTAGGTCTAGGACGAGTTTGGTCCTAGGATGGAGTTTGGCACTCCATGAGCTTGAGATCTGGGTTTGGGGATCTTTAGGATTGGAATCGGTTCGGGTTCTGCAGGAGTCGACTCTGATGGATCAAGTCGACTCGGTCACTGCAGGAATCAACTCCTGCAAGTCAACAGCAAGGAGGATGTTCTAGACGAGTCGACTCGCCTAACGTGATTCAGACTTCTGTGAGTTGGCCTAGGGGGGAGTTTTCTGAGCAGGGTTTTGACCTATTCTTGTATGGGTATATATACATGTATTAGGGATTATTTGAATGAAAAAAAAATATAGCGCTCTTTCTCCCTAGCCGTTTTTCCTCCTCTCCCACTCCTTGGTTCTCTCTCATGTTTTCAGCCCCATAGGGGTGCACCTCCGCCATGGGAGTGGATGGCGTGCCCCATCTCTTCCCTGATCGTGAGTTCCCTTTTCACCATGATGGCATCAAGGAGGATATTAGGGTTTCTGCGGAGCGGTTCTTGCTCCAACACCACCATCTACCGCGAGGCTAACAGCTTGGCATCTGCTGTGCTAACAGTCTAGAGATGTTCGCGGGGAATCTCGGCGGTCCCGTTGTCCACCGCTTGACTCATAGTTCGGTGCCTTAAGCCCGAAAACTTACGAAGCTTGGAACCTTAAGCTCGAAAACTTATGAAGCCCGACATCTCAAGCCTGGAAACTTACGAAGCCCGACACTCTAAACCCAAAAACTCCTGAAGCCCGGTACTCTAAGCCTAGAAACTTATGAAGCCCAGCACCTCAAGCCCGGAAACTTACGTAGCCTGGCACTCTAAGCCCGAAAACTCCTGAAGCCTGGTACTCTAAGCTCGGAAACTTATGAAGCCTGGCACTCTAAGCCCGAAAACTCCTGAAGCTTGGTACTCTAAGCCCGGAAACTTACAAAGCCCGGCACTCTAAGCCCGGAAACTCCTGAAGCTCGGCACTCTAATCCTGCAAGCTTACGAAGCCCGGCACTCAGCCTGGAAACCTACGAAGCCCGGCTCTTCAAGCCGAAAAAATCCTGAAGCCCCATACTTGTTACTGTGCTCGCAGTACGGAGATGTCAGCGGGACACTCCAAGAGTTTCACCATCTACCGCCAGACTCTTAGCTAGGCACCTCAAGCCAAGAAACTCCTGAAGCCCTGCACCTGCTACCGTCCTCACAGTCTAGAGATGTAGCAAGACACCCCAGAAGTTTTGCCATCTACCGCCTAACTAACTGCTCGGCACCTCAAGCCAGGAAACTCCTGAAGCCCCGCACCTACTGCCATCCTCACAATTGAGATGTCAGCAAGACACCCAAGAACTTTCGACATCTACCACTTGGCTCACAGCTCGACACCTCGAGCTAGGAAACTCCTGAAGCCTTGCACTTTCTACCATCCTCACAGTCCGGAGATGTCAGTGGGACACCCTAGAAGTTTCGCCATCTGCTACCTAACTCATAGCTCAGCATCTCAAGCCAAGAAAATCCTGAAGCCCTGCACCTGCAACCATCCTCATAGTCCAGAGATGTCAGCAGGACACCCTAGAAGTTCTGCCATCTGTCGCCTGACTCATAGCTTGGCACCTCAAGCCGAGAAACTCCTGAAGCCCCACACTTGCTGCCATCCTCATAGTCCGAAGATGTCAGCGAGACACCCCAAAAGTTCTGCCATATATCACCTGACTCACAGCTCGGCACCTCAAGCCAAAAAACTCCTGAAGCCCTGCACCTGCTACCGTCCTCACAGTCTGGAGATGTTAGTGGAACATCCTAGAGGTTCTGTTGCCCAGGTGGCTTTCCCAAGAGGAGGGTGAATTGGGAATTAAAAAATTTAAGCAATAATGTGCTCTATCAAATCCCTTTTAAGGTGTTAAGTGTTGTGATAAAATATTTAATTGCAGAAGCAAAATCAGATCAGAAAAGCACAACACAAACACATAACAAATATAGTGGTTCAGAGCAACCCAGCTCCTACATCCACTATCAAAGATTACCACTTGGGATTTCCACTATATCCTCCACCGGAATACAGTCGGATTGTTTTCACAGGCTCACAATCCAAACCTCTACACTTCAATTTTTCTGGGATCACCAAAGAAACCCAACTTGATTTTACCAGGATCACCAAGTACCCAACTTGGTTTTAACATAGGATCACCAAGAACCCAACTTGGTTTTAACACAGGATCACCAAGAACCCAACACTTGGTTTTAACAAAAGCTAACTAAAAACCGGGCTTACCAATAACCCAACAATTCAAATTGAATTGAAAAGAAAAGCAACAAAATGACAAACAAATTTTTGTCGAATGGTTACCGATGCAACTCGAGAGAAGTCCACTTGAATGCACTTCAATGCACTTTAATGGCTTCTATAGCTTCTTTACTAAGTGCTTCAAGCTTCATATAAGAGTTGGTGAAGGCTTGAAGGCTATCTTGAACGCTCTCAGTGTTCTCTTGCTTGTTAACTTGGTTGGATATTCAATAATGCATTAACTCTCTCAAAAGCATTGTTCAAATAGTTCAAATCCCTCAAATATATAATCTTGTACCTTTCTCAGGCAGTTTTAGTTGTTGTAGACCATTGGGATGTGATATTTGACCATTGGAGTACTTTTTGGATTCAAAATCCAAGTTATGGAACTAGTCGTTATATGCCTGTAACTACCATTCTAGTCGACTCGGATTACTCGAGTCGGCTCGGATCCTTATAGTAGTTCTAGTTGAGTCGACTCTCTTCAATCTAGTCGGCTCGCTTGTACAGTGTTCTGATTCCTCACTTTGTAAGAGTCAACTCGCCTTGATTCTAGTCGACTCGGAACCTCAGGCCTTCAAAATGCAGTATGGACGAGTCAGCTAACTTCCATTCTAGTCGACTCGATTGGCTGTGGTTCTTGGAACATATTTTCTAGACTTTGGAGGAGTCGGCTCGATCTTTTGAAGAGTCAACTCAGATATCTGACTATATGATAGAGTCGGCTCGGACTCTCTTTAGGTCAGCTCGCCTATCTGATTCAGGAAGTATTACTCTAGACGAGTCGGCTTGGGTCCTTTAGAGTCGGCTCAAATATCTATATGCCAGAATCCTTATGCATGCCATGTGCCAGAGTCAGCTCTCTTCTCTTCGAGTTGGCTCGGATGAATGTTTCAATGATTTTTTCAGTCTATCTCCAGAATTCATCCAGCATGTCTTCAAGCTTCAAGATGTCTTCAAATTCAACATATTTCTAAGAAATTAAAGGCTTGAAACACATCTAGAAGTAACCCATTTAATTAGTTTTTTACTTTTCTTTTTCTTTGGGTACTTCTTTCCAATATTCAATAACAATACAACTCAAAACAAGAAATGAAAAGTAGGAGTTGAAATTAAGTAATGAATTCATCCTACAAAAACTTGTAAAACACTTGAAGAGTTGTTAGAGAAACAAATGCATGCACTAATGTTTGGTTGTCATCAAAATCACTTATGGGATCAACAATCTCCTCCTTTTAGATGATGACAAAATACTGGGCTTGAAAAATTCTTTACAATAACATGTATAATAGTATTTGAGAGTAAGTATGAAAATATATCAGAGCTAATTATATTTGCAAGTAAGTATCAGAGCTCTTGTGAAGAATTTGTACAGTATCAATGTTAGTGCTCTTGTGTGTATCAGAGTATTAAAATTTGTATGCTTTAAAGTATTAGGACTAGCACCAACATGAAGTATCAGAGCTCAAAGTTGAAATAATTAGAGCTAATTCTGGAGCTAAAATTTAGAGCAATCAGAGCAAAATCTAGGTTTTGAGCAAAAGTCATTTATTTTCAATAAATTTCTCCCCCTTTTTATAGGTTCTTAAATTGTGAAACATTTAAGCTCATTTAAACACAATCATTTATACGCTCCTCCTTTTTCATTCTTTTTATGCATTTATGAAGATTCTCCAATGCTTGATATCAGTTGTAGATATTTTTCAAGTAAGCTCAAAGTTCTCCTGTCAGCTCAAATTTTCCATGTCAGCTCTCAAATTTTTCATGTCAACTCAAAGTTCTCCCCCTTTTTGTCAAAAAATCAAAAAGGTGTTCAATTAAAGCTCAATTTTTGAAATAGAATGAAAAAGTTATTAAAATTTATTTGGGATAATTTCACTTTCTCAATTTCATTTTGATATTCTAATTAAAATTCATTGCACAATTGAAGATATGAATGCAATACTTTGCACAATTCAAGATAAACACAGAAAACATTATACAATTCAATTCAATAAAATTGCTTTCATTTCATTCAGTATTTTCAATACAAGGTACAAAACATTAAAGGTAATACAGTTAATCACTATCTAAGTCTAATATAGTGCTAGTAAATGAGCCAGGTATCTTAATGCCAGGAGGCATAGATGCTATAGGATCTGGATCTAGTACATCAGAAGGTATAGGAGCAGGATGAGATCCCTGAGGCCTAAGGTGTGGAGCTGGCTGTCCGGGGTGTGTAGACTAGCCAGCAAAGGGAGTGGACTGAGGCCTAGGTGTAGACTATGGAGCAGGTCCAGGTACAGATATGGGAGCAGGTCTATGCTGTGGAGCTGCAAATGCTGCAATGACCCCGTTTGATAACTGGTCTAGCTTGAATTGCACAGTATCAACTTCTTCATCCAATTTCTTTATGTCCTTATGCAATTGAACTAGTTCAGAAGCTTGTGCATTGGCAAATAACTTTGTAGATCCCCTTAATCTACCAAACTCTGCTCTCAAGATTTCAATAACCTTAATGTAGTCCTCCATTTTCTTCCCTTCTTCAAATGAACCCATTTTAAATCTAACATCGTTCAATTCAGTTCTGAATTCTTCTAGAGTATGATTGACAGAGTTCTTAATTGATTCAAAACCAGATGATACCATATCAAGGATGGGTTGAAGAGCAAGCTGTGATACACCTCTAAAGGTCTCAAGAATGTCTACTCTGCAGTGCAAATCTCTTATTTCCCCTCCAAACTGGTCTAGCCTTGTCTCCATTGACTGGTGAAGCTCGCCAAACATATTAGATAGAGTGCAAGTTAGTGTGTCAGTCAGAGTGCTCAACTGCTAAGTGATAAAATCCTGGATCACTAAAATGTGCAGGAGGAACAAAAGTGGAATCTGGCAAGTGTGGAGAAGTTGGTAGATCAATGTGCTCAGTCTCCATAGCAGTAAATTCAGGTGCAGTTGGCTTAGAAATAAGCTCAGTAGAGGTGCCAAACTCACCAATAAGAATATCAAATATCTGCTTTGAGCTGGGAACAGTCTCCTCAGGTGCTGATGGACCTGCAGTGGAGATCTCTATAGGTAGATCTTCACTCTCGTCTTCAAAACTACTGCTACTGCTGGAGGAGGCTACAATTGCCCTTTCATCAGTCCCCTTTTTCTTCCACAGTCCTTCAGTACAATTATAACCATTCTTAGCAGTAACTTAGAGGTGTATGTATCTGTATGGTGAAGGGGCTTATCAACTTCCCCTTCAAGGCTTATTCTTGAGGCTTGAAATAGCAAAGTTAAGACCATTCCATAAGGAAGACAAGCCTTTAATTCTCCTACCGCTAGTAACAGGTCGATTTGTCATAGAAACTACCTGTCTTGGAGATGGAGCAGTAGCCATTGGTTCTCTTTCTTCCTCTTGTTCTTCCACTATTCGAGTCGGCTCTTCCTGTCGACATTTTGTTCTTCTTTCAGTCTCTATAGAGGGTGCCGTCCATTTTGATCTCTTTTCCACAGCTATCTTAGAAGCCATTGCAACAATTTTGCCAGGAATGAACAAATTGAAGCCTTGGGAATAGGATTTAGGAGGATTGGAGATTATTTTGAGAAGAGTGTTAGGGTTTGGAGAGAAAATGATAAGCATAAAAAGTTAGAAAAAGTTACTCGGCTCTATTGAAAAATAGTAAATCCGACATCCGAGTCAGCTCGGTTAGCCCTAAAATCATCCGAGTCGGCTCGTCTAGAGCAAACTCAGAAGAAACAGGAATTCGAGTCAGCTAGGCAAACCCTAAATTGACCTAGTTGGCTCGTCTAGAGCAAGATCTGAAAAATCAGAGATTCAAGCCAGCTCGACCAGAGCAAAATTGCCCGAGCCAACTCGAACAAAAACTTTCCACAAAAGTTAAAATGATTCAAAAATTGAAATTAATTTAATAAAATCTTAAGAAAAGTTATTCAAAGATCTTAAATTGATGTAGAAGGTTTTCTAGATAATTTTTTCTTAATTTTTGAAGGAATTATGTTAGAAAAATCTAGAAGGGATCATAAAGACCTAATTCACCTTTAAGCATTTCAAATCTATCATGATTGAGTGGCTTAGTGAAAATGTCAGCTAGTTGTTTCTCAGTTGGGATAAATTCTAGTTTGATGTCACTATTCAAAACATGATCTCTAATAAAATGGTGTCTAATCTCTATATGTTTAGTTCTGCAATGCTGAATTGGATTTTTTATCAAATTTATAGCACTTGTGTTATCATATTTGATTAGAAGTTTAGATTGTGTAACATCAAAGTTTTCTAGTTGTTGTTTAAACCAAAATACTTGTGCACAACAACTCTCTACAGCAACATAATTCGCCTCAGCAGTAGACAGTGCTAACGATTTTTGTTTCTTATAGTGCCATGAAATTAAATTCAATCCTAGAAATTGGCATGTACTGCTAGTGCTTTTTCTATCAATTCTATAACTAGCATAATCAGCATCCGAAAATCCAATTAAATTTAATGAAGAATGTTTTAAAAACCATAGACCTAAATTACTTGTACCTTTCAAGTATCTGGTAATTCTTTTAATAGCAAGCATATGTGATTCTTTAGGATTAGATTGGAATCTAGCACATACATATATGCTATACAAGATATCAGGTCTACTTGTAGTTAAGTATAATAAGGATCCGATCATACCTTTATAGAGCTTTTGGTCAATATTGGATCCATTTTCATCTTTGTCCAATCTGCAAGATGGGCTCATGGATGTGTTCATTTGTTTGCTTGACTCTATACCAAACTTTTTGATTATTTCCTTGGTATACTTGACTTGGTTGTTGAAGATTCTTTTCTTTGTTTATTTTACTTGAAGTCCAAGGAAGTAGTTAAGTTCACCTATTAGGATCATTTCAAATTCTTCGTGCATTAACTTAGCAAATTCTTCATAGAGAGCTTCATTAGTTGTACCAAATATAATATTATCAATATAAATCTACACAACTAATATATCATTATTTTTTTTCTTAATGAAAAGCGTTTTATCAATATTTCTTCTTGTAAAATTATTTTTAATTAAGAAATTGCTAAGTCTATCATACCAGGCTCTAAGTGCTTATTTTAAACCATATAATGCTTTATTTAATTTAAACACATGGTTTGGAAAAACATGATCTTCAAAATCTGGTGGTTATTCTACGAAAATTTGTTCAGAAATGAAACCATTTAAAAATATACTTTTCACATCCATTTGAAAAAGTCTAAAATTCATGTAGCAAGCAAATGCAAGAAGTAATCTAATGGCTTCTAATCTTGCTACAGGTGCATATGTTTCATCAAAATCAATACCCTCTTCTTGGTTATATCTCTTAGCCACTAATCTAGCTTTGTTTGTTACAATATTTTCTTGTTCATCTAACTTGTTTCTATAGACCCATTTAGTTCCTATGATTGGATGATCTGAAGGTCTATCAACTAATGTCCATACCTTATTTATTTCAAACTAGTTTAATTCTTCATGCATGGCCATCATCTAGTTTGAGTTATTTTCAGCTTCATCTAAGGTATGTGGTTCTATTTATGATACAAAGGCTAGGTAATCATGTGTATCTCTATGTGATGACCTAGTCCTAATATCTTGTGAAGGATCACCAATGATTAATTTTCTTGGATGAAAAATTACGTACCTCCATTCTCTTGGTAGATCTGCATGATCCTTACTTATCGTTTTTTCTCCTTGTTCGATTGGTCTTTCTTGTATTCTCATATCTTCCATTTCTTTTTGAACTGTACCAGCATCATTGTCTATGCACTCTTCTTTCTTAGAAGGTGAGGGGTTAGTTTTATCAAAAATAACATGCATGGATTCTTCTACATTAAGAGTTCTTTTATTAAATATTCTATATGCTTTGCTATGTAATGAATAACCAAGAAAAATTGCTTTATCAGATTTAGTATCAAGTTTTTCTAGATTATCTTTATCATTGTTAAGCACAAAGTATTTACAAC
Source organism: Areca catechu (assembly GCA_021397845.1). Lineage (NCBI taxonomy): Eukaryota > Viridiplantae > Streptophyta > Magnoliopsida > Arecales > Arecaceae > Areca > Areca catechu. The sequence goes on along the minus strand of CM038039.1, from coordinate 138,988,606 downwards.
CAAAAATATGAAAATAATTAATATTGGGTTTCTTTTCATTCCAAAGATCATAGGGGATTTTCTTCAAAATAGGACGAATCAGAATGTGGTTTAAAATGTAACAAGCAGTGTTCACCACTACTGCCCAAAAATATCTTGGAAGATTGCCTTCACATAACATTATTCGGGCCATCTCTTCCAAAATCCTATTTTTCCTCTCTACAACACCATTTTGTTGTGGTGTTCTAGGAGCGAAGAAGTTATGATCAATGCCATTTTCTATGCAATAATTATCAAAAACTATTTTTCAAATTTGGTGCCATGATCACTTCTAATAGAAATTATTGAAAGAATTTTCTGATTTGAAATCTTTTTGTAAAATTTTTGAAATACTTTAAAGGTTTCATCTTTGTGAGCGATAAAAAAACCCAAGTAAATCTAGAGAAATCATCTACAATCACAAGGGCGTATTTCATACCTCCTAGGCTTGCGGTCCTAGTTGGTCCAAATAAGTCCATGTGAATTAGCTCAAGAGGTCTAGTAGTTGAAATCATATTTTTGGATTTAAAACTCTTCCTAGTTTGTTTACCTATTTGGCATGCATCACAAACATGATCAAAGTCTATTTTAAACTTAGGCATGCCTCTAACTAGGTTTTTGGAAATTAACTTGGCAATTGTATGCATGCTAGCATGATCTAATCATCTATGCAAAAGTAAACAAGACTCCTTGGTCTTAGCATTCATTGCAACTAGATTGGAACTACTTGTCATGGTAAGATCATTAAGGTCTACCACATAAATGTTTTCAAGTCTATGTCTAATGAACTTACTACTTGAATCAAGAGAGTTTGTTACAATACACATAGATGATTCAAAGATAACCTTGAAGCCTTCATCATATAATTGACTAATGCTTAACAAATTATGCTTCAATTTATCTAGTTGCAAAACATTTTCAATAAAAGTATAGGGGGTTATCTTGATCTTACCAATTTCGATTATTTTCTCCTTGCCATTGTCTCCAAAAGTAATCATATCTCCATGTTTCATCTCTAGGGTGATAAATTGATCCTTGTCACCCGTCATATGCCTTGAGCAGCCACTGTCGAGATACCATCTTTTTTTAATTTTTGGGCTGCAAGACATTCCTACAAGACAATCAAGAAGTTCTTTTAGGTACCCAAGCTAACTTGGGTCCTTGCAGGTTAGCAGAGGTGGTTCCTTTGCGAACCCAAATCTTTCTTATTTTACTTTTGACATTTCTAAATATATTGCATTCAAAAGCTTTATATCCTAACCCTTTGCATGCAAAACATTCAACTCTAGAATTCTGAAAAAATACAGATTTTGAAGTTCTAGATGTTAATGCATGAGATGCAGATATAAATGGTTTTCTATTTGAGCTCTAAGTAACATACATTGTAGCTTTAGAAGTAGAAGCAGAAGTAGAAGCATTCGGTGCAAAACCTTTTGGTATCACAAAAGTAGTAGCTGAAATTTCATTTGAATTTGAAGAATTAAAACCGATTCCAGCTTTGTTTCTAGAAACTCTTTGATATTTTAAAATCAACTCAAGCTTGTTAGAAGATAATGTTAGTTTTTCAATAAGTGGCTTGAGTTTTTCAACCTCCTTTTTCAAGTCAACATTTTCATTAGTCAAAGCTTTGTTTTTGTCTTGACATGCATTATTCTCAATTTTCAAAGCTTTGTACTTTTCAGAAAAGACATGTAAATTTTTTTTCAATAAATTATTCTTTTCTAAAATCTCTTCTTTTTCTCTTAGTAAAGAATCATTGATATTCTTTAAACTTTTAATCTTTATTCCAGCCTTTTTGAATTCACATAATAAGTTATGAAAAGCATAATTCAATTCATCAAATGTAAATTAAGTTTGAGTATTGGGGGATGTTACCTCGTCTTTGAGATCCATTAGACATAAGTTCGCTGTTTTCGTGGTCTCTTCCTTTTCAGATGAAGTCGACTCCTCGCTATCACTCCATGTAGCAACCATTGCCTTCTTTTTCTTTTTCTTGAAAAATTTCTTTAATAATGGACAATCTGAATGAATGTGCCAAGGTTTCTTACATTCATAGCATGTGGGCACTTGATCTTTATCTTTTTCTTTATCCTTGTCCTTGTCCTTGTCCTTGGAGTGCTCTTCTCGTTTATGAAATTTTTTGAAATATCTTCCTTTCTTCTTTCCTATAAACCTTCTAAATCTTCTCATGACCATTGCGATATCTTCATCTTCTAGGTCATCTTCAGATAAGGTGCAGTCATCTTCCGATTCCTCATCTTTCTTTGAGTCCAATGCAGCTTTGAAGGCAATTATCTTCTTCTTCTTTTGATCATCATCAGTTCTATGCTGCATAGCCAATTCATGTATGATGAGTAAACCCATTAATTCATCTAGAGATAAGGTGTTTAAATCTTTCGCTTCCTGGATGGCAATCACTTTGGGGTCCAATTTATTTAAAAGTGATTTTAGAATCTTCTGTACTAAGTCAACATTTAAGCAAACCCTGCCAAGACTTTTCAAACCATTAATAATATCTGTAAATCAAGTAAACATGGTAGATATGGTTTCAGTAGATTCTATTTTAAATAATTTGTAACTATGTACAAGAAGATTTATTTTCAAAGTCTTCACTTGGAAAGTTCCTTCGTGGGTCACTTCAAGTTTGTTCCAAATTTTCTTTGCTGAAGAGCAAGTGGAAATTCGATTAAACTTATTGACATCCAAAGCACAGTATAATAGATTCATTGCTTTGGCATTTAATTTTTCCAACTTCATGTCGTGTTTATCCCAGTCCTCTTTAGGCTTTGGGGCATCCACGCCATTAATTTTAATCATGGGAATATGTGGCCCTTTTAGAATGACCTTCCATAATTGAAAATCGGTAGCTTGTATATAGATTTTCATTCTAACTTTCCAGTAAAAATAATTAGTGCCAGTGAAAAGTGGAGGTATATTATTAGATTGGCCTTCAGCTAAGGATGTACTCATGGGATGAGCCATCAATCTTTACTCTAAATATATTTAGAGACACTACTCTGATACCAGTTATTGCCCAGGTGGCTTTCCCAAGAGGGACTGAATTAGGAATTAAACAATTTAAGCAATAATGTGCTCTTTGAAATCCTTTTTAAAATGTTAAGTGCTGTGATAAAATATTTAAATGCAGAAACAAAATTAGATCAAAAAAGCACAACACAAATACACAACAATTATAGTGGTTCAGAGCTACCCAGCTCCTACGTCCATTATCCAAGATTATCACTTGGAATTTCCACTATATCCCCCACCGGAATATAGTCGGATTGTTTTCACAGGCTCACAATCCAAACCTCTACACTTTGGTTTTTCCAAGATCACCAAAAAAACCTAACTTGGTTTTACCAGGATTACCAAGAACCCAACTTGGTTTTAACACAGGATCACCAAGAACCCAACTTGATTTTAACACAGGATCACCAAGAACCCAACACTTGGTTTTAACAAAGGCTAACCAAGAACCTATTTGGTTTTTCAACCGAGCTCACCAATAACCCAACAATGCAAAATGAATTGAAAAGAAAAGCAACAGAATGACAAATAAGTTTTTGTAGAATAGATGCCAATGCAGCTCGAGAGAAGCTCACTTAAATGCACTTCAATGCACTTTAATGGCTTTTATAGCTTCTTTACTAAGTGCTTCAAACTTCAGATGAGAGTTAGTGAATGCTTGAAGGCTATCCTGAATGCTCTCAGTGCTCTCTTGCTTGTTGACTTGGTTGGATATTCAGTAATGCATTAACTTTCTCAAAAGCATTGTTCAAATAATTCAAATTCCTCAAATATATAATCTTGTACCTTTTTCAAGCAATTTTAATCATTGTAGACCATTGGGATGTGACATTTGACTGTTGGAGCACCTTTTAGATTCAAAATCTAAGTTCTGGAACTAGCAGTTATATGCTTATAACTGCCATTCAAGTCAGCTCGGATTATTTAAGTCGGCTCGGATCCTCAAAGTAGTTCTGGTTGAGTCGATTTTATTCAATCTAGTCAGCTCACTTGCACAGTGTTCTGATTCCTCACTCTGTAAGAGTCAGCTCGCCTTGATTCTAGTCGACTCGGATCCTCAGGCCTTCAAAATACAGTCTGGACAAGTCGGCTAACTTCCATTCTAATCGACTCGATTGGCTGTGGTTCTCAGAACATATTTTTTGGACTCTGGAGGAGTCGGCTCGATCTTCTAAAGAATCAGCTTGGATGTCTGACTATATGATAGAGTCGGCTCGGACTCCCTTTGGGTTGGCTTGCCTGTTTGATTTTGGAAGTAGTACTCTGGACGAGTTGGCTCGGGTCTCTTAGAGTCAGATCGGATATCTGCATGCCAAAATTCTCATACGTGCCATGTGCCAGAGTTGGCTCTCTTCTCTTTGAGTTGGCTCGAATGAATGTTTCAATGATTTTTTCAGTATATCTCCAGAATTCATCCAGCATGTCTTCAAGCTTCAAGATGTCTAAGAAATTAAAGGCTTGAAACACATCTATAAGTAACCCATTTAATTGGCTTTTTACTTTTCTTTTTCTTTGGGTACTTCCTTACAATATTCAATTATAACACAACTCAAAACAAAAAATGAAAATGTAGGAGTTGAAATTGAGCAATGAATTCATCATACAAAAACTTGTAAAATACTTGAAGAGTTGTTAGAGAAACAAATGCATGCACCAATATTTGGTTATCATCAAAATCACTTATGGGGTCAACAGGTTCCACCATTTGCCACCAGACTCACAGCTCAGCACCTTAAATCAGAAAACTCCTGAAGCCCCGCATTCAACCCACTAAACCCCCAGTTCAGTGACGGCAAAGCAGGGCACTCCTGAAGGCCTACACTCCGCCGACCGGACTCAAAACCAGTGAGGACAATTTCGAGACTCCTCAAGTCAAGTGCCCTAACTTGATAGTCTCCTAGGGCCACTCAGGCCCCCCTCAAGCCATCCACTAGCTCTCGGCTTAATTGGAGACTTTCCAAGACAAGCAGCTTCTAAAGAGGTTTGAGGTAACCATAAAAATGAGAACTCAGTGAAGTAAAAAGAACTTAATTGATATTGGATGAAAAAGATACATCATCAAAGGACCCTCGACAGGTCGAGAGGTCCCAGATAGTGATGGAGGACAGAGATGGGTAGGATCGTTGGTGAGCCTTGAAGTCACCTAAATTAGGGTACTATTTTTTTTTGTATTTTTTTTCTCTAGGAGTGGCGAAGGAATAGTGGGGACGGAGGATAGGGATCTGGATCTCATGGACTTTGGGACTCACCCTAACGAAGAGACCTCTCACCTCTAGGGCATTACACCATCCTCTATACTTGGAGGCGCTAGGATGGATCTCAAAGGCCACGAGGGGATAGAGAAGATGGAATGGGAAGGGGGATGATTGGGCATGACCTCACATCATGTCTTGGGGTTGGACCTCACACCCCCTCCTCACGGAATGAAATAAAAAAATACTCTTTACTAAAACTCATTTTCATTCCCAAAATTTGACTAAACTTTTTTTTTTACAAAGGACTGAGGGTGGTATTTATAGACCTGTCCAACCCTCATTTGAATTTGAATACAAGATAAAAAGATAAGAATGACTCAAATTCAAATACAAGATAGGATAAGATAAGCCTATCCATATCTAAATCCAAATCCTAATTCAAATTTCAAATAAAAGATAAATCCTAAATAAATATTCTTCAAATTTATTTGTTGCTCTGAGATCCATGCTGCTCCGGGATTTATGCAGATCGATGTCCCCATCATTTAGATTTTGGAAGGAAATCGAAGCCATCCTTCTGCAGGCTCCTTCCTAGGATGATGGGTAGGCACGTCGGCACCCCCTTGGGCCTCTATAACTCCCGTCGACGGGACTTCCTCAGCGGTAGGAGCAGGCTCCACCTTAGCCATGATAGTAAGAGTCATAGTAGGCCCCACTGTTGACTCCATTATTAATTTTGATGATAAACAAAATACTTAAGTATAAGTTGAGCACTAACTATTTCTTTGAAGTGTGTTTTTATAGAAAAAGGTTCTCATCAACTTAATAAAAAATTGATTGATTGAAAAGTCCCAAACATGGATGAAAGATCTACTTAAAGAAAACTTTGGTAGTTGAAGAATGCTTGAAAGGATACATGAGTTCAACACAAATTGGTTTCAGCAGAAGTTTAGCTATTTTTGTAAAAATCTCAATGAAGTGTCGACTCAAAATATCGACACATAACTCAAGTATCGATACATGATTGAGAAAGTGTCGACTCAAGCCGGTATGCGAATAGAATTTCAGATGGCACGGCTGAAGTGTCAACACATGGATGTCAGGTGTCGACTTATAATGTCGATACATGGATCTGCTCATCACATGAGATTTTTGTCTTACAGAACTTGCTGAAGTTGAAGACTTGCCTGAAGTATCGATACATGGATGCTAAGTGTCGACTCAAAGTGTCGACTCATCTGAGAAAGTGTCGACTCACCTGAGAAAGTGTCGATACATCTGAGAATTCCAGAAAACTTCATTGAAGATATTTAAACTAGGTGTCGATTGATGGAGTGCAAGTGTCGACCCTAAGTATCGACTTACAGCTTGAAGTGTCAACACTTGAAGTTCTGTGAACAGTAACGGCTAGTTTTTCAAATACAGAATCCGCTTCTCTTGGCTCCCAATGGCTAGTTTTTCGTGTCTAACGGCCATAAACCGAGTTTGAGGTCTTGAAAAGGTATTTAAGTATTTCAAATCAAATCAAAACATAAGAGAATAAGAAAAGGAAAAACAAGAGAGAAGAAAAGAAGTGCATTCACTCCTATTCATTGAGTTCAACCACCTTCAAGCAAAAAGAAGTCTCCAAGCATTCAAGAGCCTTCAAGAGTGTTCAAGTTCAACCTTCTTAAGCATTAAAAAGAAGCTTTATCAAGTTAAAGGCAGCACTACAACAAAGCTTCAAAGAGATATCCACTTTTATTAGAAAGCTTTCATTATTTCTTTACTTCAAACTTATCTTTGTTGTAAAGATTTTTGGTTAGCCTATTGGAAAACAAAGGAGGTTATTGGTGAGCCTTGAAAACCAATTAGGATCTTGGTTAGCCCGCAAAACCAAGGGAGATTGTTGGTGAGCCTTGAAAACCAATTAGGATCTTGGTTAGCCCGCAAAACCAAGGGAGGTTTTGACTTGTAAGCCTTATGAAAACAAGTTGGATTTTGATTAATGAGCCTGAAAAACTAATCAACTATAATCGGTTGAGATTATAGTGAATTTTCAAGTGAACCTTGGGGAGTGGATGTAGGTGCATTGGATAGCATCGAACCACTATATTGATTTGTATTTGTGATTGCTTGTCTCTTTCATTTGCTCCTCTTTTATTGCTTTTATATTTCTGCTGCATACTTATTAAAAGCAATTTGTATTTGCATTTATAGTACTTAGTTGGATTATTATATTGGTTATTATACTTACACTTAAATTTTTAGAGACCCAATTCATCTCCCATCTTGGATTGCTTACTAAGCAACAAGTGGTATCAGAGCCCTGTTTTTAGTTTATAGGTCTAACCGCCTTGAGTAAAGATCTATGGCAGCCCCCCTTGGTACTAGGGTAGTTAAGGGACAAGCCTCAAATAGACCTCCATATTTCAATAAAACAAATTATACTTATTAAAAAACTAGAATGAGAATATATATGCACTCAATTGATTATAATTTATGGAAGGTTATTGATAAGGGTCCTTATGTTCCTTCGATTGTTGTGAATGGTGTTTCCATCCCAAAGATAGAAAAGGATTGGGATGAAAATGACATTAAACAATCCGAGATCAATGCAAAAGCAATGAATCTCCTCTATTATGCATTTGATCCTAGTGAGTTTAATAGGATTTCTACATGCACATCAGCCAAGAAAATATGGGACACACTTGAAGTTATCCATGAGAGTACCGATCAAGTGAAAAATATAAAAGTGAACATGTTAGTGCACACTTATGAAATGTTCCGAATGGAACCAAATGAGTCTATCACTGACATGCACACTAGATTCACAAATATTGTAAATTGAATAAGAAGTTTAGGAAAAATAATGTCTAATGCTGATCTTGTCAACAAAATTCTCAGGTCATTTCCAATTTCATGGGATCCGAAGGTGACTGCCATCTAAGAAGTTGAAGATATTGACAAACTACCATTGGAGCAATTGGTGGGATCGTTCATGACTTATGAGCTGAACTTAATGCAAAAGTCTATGGATATAGACAAGAAGAAAAATGGGATAGCCTTCAAGTCTACTGTCTAAGAAGAATCCTCAAATGATGAATCTAAAGAAGAAGAAGGAGAAGAGAGTGAAGAAGCACTCCTAGTAAGAAAATTCAAAAGGTTCATGAAAAGAATGAAATTTCCTTATAAGAAAAAGTTCCAATCAACTAAAGAGAAGGGAAAAGAAAACGAGAAAGAAAAGGAAAAGGAGAAGGAGATACCTACATGCTTCGAGTACAAGAAGCCTGGACATTATAAATTTGACTGCCCTCTCCTAAAGAAGTCAAGGAAGAAGCTTAGAAAGAAAGCTATGATGGCAACCTGGAGTGATAGTGAAGACTCCAGCTCAGAAGAAGAATAAGCTCAAATTACAAATCTATGTCTCATGGCATAACAAGAACAGGAAAAGATAATTTCTGATACTAAAGTAGATTTTACCTTTGATGAATTAAAAAATGCTTTTGATAAGTTAATGAATGATTACAAACTGATTTTATCTGAAAACAGAAAATTGAAAAAGCATGCAAATAGTTTTTCTCATGAAAATAATTCTTTTTTAAACGAAGTTAGTGAATTAAAAACTAAACTTGATGTTTTAGAAAAGAAAAATAAGGGTTTAACTATGAAAAATGATGTTTTGAAAAGATCTAAAACTATCATTTCAAATGGTGATCTTTTGAAGAAAAACAAGGATTTAGAATTAGAAAACAAAAATTACAAAAATAAGCTTGATAAAATAAAACCTTTTGTTGAAAAGTTCATCTATAGCTCAGAAAAACTAAATCTTTTTTTAAACAACCAAAAAGCCATTTTTAACAAAGCAAGATTATGTTATAGACCCCAAAGACAAGAAAAGTATTTGAAAAACTTTTTTGTACCTGCATCTTCAAGTATAATATACTTTTCATGCAAAAAACAAGAACATAGCTTTTCAATGTAATATAAGAAAGATCAATGACTCTAGAAAAGTTTGGGTTCCAAAAGGAACCAATTTAAGTACTAACCCTAAAAGACCCAAGTTGGCTTGGGTACCTAAAAATAAAACTTTATTTGTTTTACAGGTGTGTCTTGCAGCCAAGGAAAGCAAAAGGCTATGGTATCTCGATAGTGGTTGCTCAAGGCATATGACAAGAGATATGAAGTAATTCATCTCTTTTGAGGCAATGAATGGAGGGAGTGTGACCTTTGGTGATAATGGCAAAGGTAAAATCATTGGTATAGGTAAGGTTCACATCACCCCTTCTACATGTATTAATAATATAATTTTGGTTGAAGTTTTAAAGCATAATCTTTTAAGTATTAGTCAATTTTGCGATAAAGATTTTCAAGTTATTTTTAAATCATCCTATTGCATGATTGCTAGTCCTGATAAAAATGGAGTACAATTCATTGAAAAAAGATATGGTAATATTTATTTGGTAGATTTAGGTGATCTATCATTGCCTAATGGAGAATGCCTAGTTGCAATGAGTTTTACTAAAGATGAGACTAGTTGGCTTTGGCATAGAAGACTAGGACATGCTAGTATGTATTTGCTCTCAAAATTTTGCAAAAAGGGTTTAGTAAGAGATTTATCGAAACTTGTTTTTGAAAAAGATAGAGTTTGCCAAGCTTACCAATTTGAAAAACAAGTTAAAACATGGTGTGGGCACCAGACCTCTGATTAGGGTTTCAATTTTTAGGTCCTGTAATAAGCCTTCAAGTCTAAGCATTGTAATTTTTAGACATAAATTTAGTCTCAATTATTTTTGTTTAGTCTTGTACATTGACCAATTTGGTCATGTTGTGTCATGTATTGAGTATAGTCCTGTAATGGTTCCAGTCCGAGTCTGTTTGAAGATTGGGTCCAAGCCAGAGTGGCCTTCGAATCTACTCCAATTTGTAATGGATCAAGCCATCTCCCAAGCTATGAAATATGCCACTTGGCACCACCTTATCCATCCCATGTGGTGCCACATCACCTTGACATCCGGGCGGCCAAGGCAAGAAGGGAATGCTGGAACTTTTGGGCACCATTCCTTGATTCTTTCCTCCCTTCCCTCCCCCTATCAAGCCTCTTTCCAAAGGAGCTATGGGCAGCCAAGGAAGGTCAATGGGCAATGAAGGCATGATCCTTGTTTCAAGCCCCATATCAAGACTTCTTCCCAAAGTGCTTGGTCAGCTATGGAAGAAAAGCATTGACCCTCAAATCAATGAGATAACTCCCTTGTTTGAAGCCCCATATCAAGCCATCTTCCCAAAGTGCTTGGTCGGCTATGGAAGAAAAGCATTGACCCTTAAATCAAGAAGACAACTACCTTGTTTCAAGCCCCATATCAAGCCATCTTCCCAAAGTGCTTGGTCGGCTATGGAAGAAAAGCATTGACCCTCAAATCAAGAAGACAACTCCCTTCTTTCAAGCCCCAAATCAAGCCACCAGACCTTGGTCGGCCAAAGGAAGAAGAAATTTGAATTTGGGCACCCAAATTTCAAAAAAAAATACAAAGCTTCAAGAAGAGGGCGCCCAAATTCAAATTTCTTCTTTCTTTGGCCGACCAAGGTCTTGTGGCTTGATTTGGGGCTTGAAAGAAGGGAGTTATCTTCTTGATTTGAGGGTCAATGCTTTTCTTCCATAGCTGACCAAGCACTTTGGGAAGATGGCTTGATATGGGGCTTGAAACAAGGGAGTTGTCTTCTTGATTTGAGGGTTAATGCATTTCTTCCATAACCGACTGAGCACTTTAGGAAGATGACTTGATATGGGGCTTCAAACAAGGGAGTTGTCTCCTTGATTTGAGGGTCAATGCTTTTCTTCCATAGCCGACCAAGCACTTTGGGAAGAAGTCTTAATATGGGGCTTGAGACAAGGATCATGTCTTCATTGCCCATTGACCTTCCTTGGCTACCCATAGCTCCTTTGGAAAGAGGCTTGATAGGGGGAGGAAAGGGAGGAAAGAATCAAGGAATGGTGCCCAAAAATTCCAGCATTCCCTTCTTGCCTTGGCCGCCCGCATGTCAAGGTGATGTGACTCCACATGGGATGGATAAGGTGGTGCCAAATGGCATCTTTCATGGCTTGGGAGATGGCTTGACCCATTACAAATTGGAGTAGACTCGAAGGCCACTCTGGCTTGGGCCCAATCTTCAAACAGACTCGAACTGGAACCATTATAGGACTGGACTCAATACAGGACACAACATGACCAAATTGGTCAATGTACAAGACAAAACAAAAATAATTGAGACTAAATTCATGACTAAAAATTAAAATGCTTAGACTTGAAGCCTTATTATAGGATCCAAAAATTGAAACCCTAATCAGAGGTCTGGTGCCCACACCAATTCTCCCGGGGTGGGAGGAACTAGACCCTATCGATTAAGGGTTGATTTGGCTTTGATACTACTCTAGAAGGTCGGGGTTGAGGCGCTGCAAGTCCTCTCGAGTATCCTACGAATCATTAATGATGGGAACATCTAAACCCATCCGGATTTTTCTTTTATTTTTTTAGATTTTTTTATTTTAGTTTAAAAATATTTATCCCAATTATTCCACCTATTCCCATTATTCCAGCTTTATTCTAGATTTATCCCCATTTTATCCATATGCTATTCTAATCATCTTCTTCCTCCAGAAAACTCCCAGAACCTTTTTTTTTCTCATTTTTTTCTTCTCGTTCTCCTGAATCTGCCACACCCGACCACCGGCGACCCCCCTGACAGCCCTCCATCTCCCCCGCGCCACCACGCCCGACGGTTGGATGGACCCCGTCGGTCGTCCATCTCCCCCTGCTACCCCATGCCCGTGACGCCTCCCCGTGCCGCGCCCTCTCTCCGCGACCACCACCGTGCCACCGCTCGTCCTCTGCTGTCGACTCCAGCACCGCCGCTCCGCCCGTAGCGCCCTCCTCCAACGGGCACAGCCTTGAAGCCATCGTCCATCACCCTTGTTCCACGATAAGAGGGAGGGAGGAGTTTTTTCTACACAGTTCTCATAGCAGATAATTTTACACGAATCCCAAAGTACATGCTTTTCAAAGCAAGAATTTTCTGCACAATCATCAAGCTTGCATAGATTTCAGAACAACTCAACACAGATCTTGATGAATTTGGATTTTATTTTATTTATTTTAAATCTAGATATATGAACCAGTTGGGAAGTTTTTTTTAAATTAGTTTTAGATTATGATTAGTTTTATTTTCCACCATATGAGGAGGATTGTGTTTGATTTTCTACCATGTTTTCAAGTTACAAACAAAGCAGGTTTGGGATGTCATTTTTTTTGGGCTGCATGCCTTGTATTCTTTTCTTGGGTCCCAAGTTTTGTAAGCCTATATAAAGACACCCCCTCTCTTAAATAAAATGATGATGATTATGAATTTTTGAAAAAAGGTGTTCTTGGTTCTGCCTCCGGGCATGAGGCCCGTCTTTCCTTCATCTACGGGTGTCGAGGGGTGTGAAACCACACTTCCTTCACTTTCGAGCATCGAGGGGCATGAGGCCCTAGTTATCTTCTCCCTAGCTGAGTCCCCTCTATGATCTTGGAGCTTCTCCTTCACAGCCCCAAGTAGCGATTTGGGTGGGACGCCCTAGGCTCTGCATGTAGTGAGATGGGTGGGATGCCCTAGACTATATGTAGTGGGGTGGGTGGGATGCCCTAGAGATGCGACGTCTCTCCGTGAAGGTAAGTCCCAAGTCCATAGAGTATCCATCTTTCTTGCCCCCACATATTTTTTCCGCCTTCTTGACCCTAATCACAGGAAACTTCTCAGCTCTCCAACAATCCTCCTAGCCCCCCTTTTTGTCCCGTGTCAATTTTGGTATCAGAGCTTCATTCCCCATCAATTTTGGTATCAGAGCAGGAGAGATTAGGGTTGGACAAAAAAGTTGAAAAAAAAGAAGAGAGAGAAAAATAAGAGAAAAAAAAATTGTAGTGAGCCTGACTCGATGGAGTCGAGTTTTTCCCACCCCAGGAGAATGATGGGAACATCAAAACACATCTGTGTTTTCCTTTTATTTTTTTAGATTTTTTTATTTTAGTTTAAAAATATTTATCCCAACTATTCCACCTATTCCCATTGTTCTAGCTTTATTCCAGATTTATCCCCATTTTATCCCTCTGCTATTCCAATCATCTTCTTCCTCCAGAAAACTCACAGAACCTTTTTTGTTCTCATTTTTTCCTTCCCGTACTCCTGAATCTGCCATGCTCGACCACCGGCGACCCCCCCGACAGCCCTCCATCTCCCCCGCGCCACCATGCTCGACGATTGGATGTACCGCGTCGACCGTCCATCTCCCCCTGCTGCCCCATGCCCATGATGCCTCCCTGTGTCGCGCCCTCTCTCTGCGACCACCACCCAGCCACCGCCGTGCTGCCGCCCATCCTCCGCCGTCGACTCCGGCACCATAGCTTTGCCCGCAACACCCTCCTCCAACGGGCACAACCTTGAAGCCATCGTCCACCGCCCATGTTCCACGGTCACAGGGAAGGAGTTTTTTTTCTGCACAGTTCTCAGAGCAAAACAATTTTGCACGGATCCGAAAATGCATGCTTTTCAGAGCAAGAATTTTTTGCACATTCATCAAGCTTGCACGGATTTCAGAACAACTCAGCATGGATCTTGATGAATTTGGATTTTATTTTATTTATTTTAAATCAAGATGTATGAACCAGTTGGAAAGTTTTTTAAACTAGTTTTGGATTAGGATTAGTTTTATTTTCCACTATATGAGGATGATTATATTTGATTTTCTACCATATTCTTAGGCTACAAACAAAGCAGGTTTGGGATGTCACTTTTTTTGGGCTGCATGCCTTGTATTCTTTTCTTGGGTCATAAGTTTTGTAAGCCTATATAAAGGCACCCCCTCTCTTAAATAAAATGATGATGATTATGAATTTTTAAAAAAAGGTGCTATTGGTTCTACCTCCAGGCATGAGGCACGTCTTTCCTTCACCTGCAGGTGTCGAGGGGTGTGAGACCACACTTCCTTCGCTTTCGAGCATCGAGGGGCGTTAGGCACTAGTTATCTTCTCCCTAGCTGAGTTCCCTCTATGATCTTGGAGCTTATCCTTCACGGTCCCAGGTAGCGATTTGGGTAGGATGCCCTAGGCTCCGCATGTAGTGAGATGGGTGGGATGCCCTAGACTACATGTAGTGGGGTGGGTGGGATGCCCTAGAGGTGCGACGTCTCTCCGTGAAGATAAGTCCCAATTCCATAGAGTATCCATCTTGCTTGCCCCCACATATTTTTTACGCCTTCTTGACCCTAATCACAAGAGACTTCTCAGCTCTCCAACGATCCTCCTAGCCCCCCCTTTTGTCCCACATCAATTTTAGTATCAGAGCTTCATCCCCCATCAATCGGACTGCGGTCGGCCTTGCCATCGGACCAAGAAATGTTGATAACCTTTGCCCCGGGTGGTGATAGCTTGGTCATCCAAGACATGCTCGATCCGCTCTCCTCTCTCAGGTAGAATTGGAGGTGGACACTTTGGGTCGGGCTCACTCTCAAATGAAAGGTTAGGCCCAAATGGCTCACTGGATATGTTTGCTGGTTCCCTATACTCGACTAAGTCCAGGATATTGAAAATCGAGCTAATGCCATAATTCAGGGTAGTTTAAGTACATAGGCATTAGGGCCAACTCTCTTTATCACTCTAAAGGGGCTAGCTCCACGAGCATGAAGTTTCTTAACGATTCCCGGTGGAAATCGTTTATCCCTAAGCCTAATCATTACAAAATCCCTTTGATCAATCTCTTTGTTCTCTTTTAAGAATCAGCCAAATTATTTTAAAAATTATACTTAATGCAGAATTCTAACATGATGCAAAATGTAGACTTAACTAAGCATTCCTATAAAACAAAATTTTATTGGACTCTCTAGGACCTAAACCTAACAAATTATTAACTCTCTAGGTTTGACCCTGGTCTAGTATGCACAAGAAAAATTACCATGGATCCCTAGCAAATGCCATAAGGTATACCGAAATTAGATGGTAAAAGGGATGGGCTTTAAGGAGTCCTGCATTCTGGTAATCTCAACAAAAAATAAATCCATGGCTCTAGAAATATGAGAAGGCTCAAGAAAGGGTAGGAAATAGGAAGGAGACTCAAGGACAGGTTCAAAGTTAAAAAGACTGACCTTAATGTGTGAATGTTGGTCTATGGGTGTGCTTGTCCTAACCTTATGATTAGTACTAGGAGGATCTATAGGTGCAAGTTCTAGGGTAGGCTGGATTCTACTAGAAGGTGGAAGGTCATCAGGAAGGTCTTTGGAAAGTTTATCTTGAATGTCCTCTAAACTAATGTCTACTTCTTGTTCTTGGACCTTCTCTATGGGCAATACTTGAGAACCTTCACTATCATTGACTTTATTGGATCCTGACTTGGTCATTTCTTTTTCAAATTTTGTGGTGGGTTCAAAATCATTATCCTTTGATTCCTTGATGATTTCAACCTTGGGTTCATCTACATCACACTTCTCCACTATGCTTGATTCAGAGATGTCTTCTTTGGATTCCTCACTAGGCTCAGGGGTTTCTTCACTTAAATT
This sequence comes from Areca catechu, assembly GCA_021397845.1. Lineage (NCBI taxonomy): Eukaryota > Viridiplantae > Streptophyta > Magnoliopsida > Arecales > Arecaceae > Areca > Areca catechu. The sequence goes on along the minus strand of CM038039.1, from coordinate 138,972,802 downwards.
CTCAGTGGGCTCAATCTTTTCTCCCTGAAGTTCTTCAGAAGGTTCTTCTCTCTGGGTCGAATTATGAATTTCTCTAGTGGTAGGGGTTCCCTTAGTATTCTCCTTCTCTAACTCCTTGTCACTAATCAAGTTGACTACAGGTTTCTTTTCCTTAAGGCTACTTGATTCTTTTTTAACCTGGTCCATGAATTCCTGATTGGGTCTCCTAGGGTGGACCTCTCGGGCTGGGTTAGGGTGTGGGACTCTTCCAGACTCAACCTTTAAGGAGGGATCATGTTGAGGGAATCTCCCAGGATGGGCAGGTGATTTAAACTCTGGTTTAGTGTGGAGCTTTCGAGTCCTCTCTTGATCAAGCTTATCTAACTTATTGTTCACCCTAACTAACTGTTCAATGAGGACCTTCAATTGCTCTTCTCGATCGTTCTCCATGGATTCACTTGATTGGGAATGATGGGGATGACAGGGGACTCCTGATCTAGTCGACATGCAACACACAATGCAAGATGTTATGGGTTTGCTAGAACTAAGAGATCCAACCAAATGCTACGTCAAGATGACAAGCTTGGTGGTAGTAACTTGGCACCTGGCAAGGTAAGTGTAAGGTTGGTGGAGGTTCCTCTTTGCTTGCCTTAGACACCAATTTGAAATTGGCCAGGTAAGCGAACCAACCCACCTTCCTTCGGGCTCTTGTCCCTGAACCACTTGCCTAGACACCAGATACTCAAGCACACACAAACAAGTTGTCTAAATTGGCTTGACACTTGGTTTGACCTGACTTCGTGGGTGTCCCTAGCTGTTGCCCAGGTGGCTACCCAAGAGGGGGGTGAATTGGGAATTTAAAAAACTTAAAGTAAGAAATGTGCGATTCAAAATCCTTTGCAAGTGGTAGGTGCTATGATAGAGTTATAAAATGCAGATGTTAAACAGAGTAGAGAAAGCACAACACAAACACACCAAATTTATAGTGGTTCGGAGCAACTTAGCTCCGACGTCCACTACCCAAGATACCACTTGGGATTTCAACTATATTCACACCCGAATATAGTATGATTGTTTTACAGGATCACAATCCAAAACCTCTACACTTTGGTTTTACGGGATCACCAAAAAAAAATCCAACACCCTTTGGTTTTAACAGGCTCACTAAAGAAACCCAACTTAATTTTTAAAGGATCACCGAGAACCTAGCCCTTGGTTGTAACAAGGCTCACCAAAAATCTAATTGGTTTTTCAACCGAGCTCACCAATAACCCAACAATTCAAAGATTGAATTGAAAATAAATGCAACAATAAATGACAAACTCAAGTTGTCAGATAGTTGTTGGTGCAGCTCGTTGGAAGTCCACTTGAATGCACTTGAATAAGCTTTAATTACTTTATTGGCTTCTTCCAAAGATGATTCAAGCTTCATATCAGAGTTGTTAAAGGCTTGAATGCAGACTTGAATGCTCTTGTGCTATTTCTCTTATGATTAGTTGGATATTCAATGAAGCTCTCTCTTCTTTTAAGAACTCTCTTCTTAATTGCTTTAAGGTAGTTCAAATCCTTCAAATTTAAAGTCTTCCATCATCCCAAGGTAGTTCTAGCCGTTGTAGACCGTTGGGAAATGATTTGTGACCGTTAGAGCACTTTTTGGCATTCAAAAATAAATTCTAGAACTAGCCGTTAGATACCTGAAAGCGACTTCGAGTCGGCTCGGATTTCTTCGAGTTGGCTCGGATCCTTCGAGTCGATAGGTCGAGTCACCATTTCTTCAATGCAGTCGGCTCTTTGTCTCAGGGTGCAGAATGTCACTCTGGATGAGTCGGCTCTTTGCAGCTCGGGTCAGCTTGAACTTGAATCTTTAAAATCTTGAACTCGAGGAGTCAGCTCTTTTCAGCTTGGATCGGCTCTTCTTCTCAGGTTCGGAAAACCTTACTCTGGAAGAGTCAGCTCGATGTAGTTCGGGTCAGCTCGCTTTCTCAGGATTTCGAAATTAGGTCTGGCAGAGTCGGCTCTTTCTAGGTCGGGTTGGCTTGCCGGCTGTTTTCAGAAAACTTTAGGAAATGAACTCTGAAGGAGTCGGCTCAGACTGATTCCAGTCGACTCGGATTCACTAGAGTCAGCTCGCTTTCCATCGAGTTGGCTCGGATTACTGCGCTCCAGAATTCTTGATACGTGCCAGTAAGCAGAGTCGGCTCTTCTTCACTTGGGTCGGCTCAAGTGTCTTCTTCAGGACTTTTACAATTGAACTAAAAGAAAACTCTCACCAACTCTTTTACAATTTTACAAAACCAACTCAAACTAAAATTTATGGCATACACATACTCACAGAAGTAACCCTTTTTACTTGATTTTTCTTAGCATTTTCATTGGGTTCTTCTTTACAAAAACATTTACAACACAACTCAAATAAGAAAGTAGAAATATAGGAGTTGAAGTTTGAACATGTTATATATCCTACTAAAACTTGTCAAACACTTAAAGAGTTGTCAATAATAAATGTATATGCTCCAATGTTTGGTTATCATCAAAATCATTTATGGGGTCAACAATCTCCCCCTTTTTGATGATGACAAAACACTGGGCATGAAAAATTGATAAAAAAACTTTACAATTACTTGTCTAATAGTATTCACGAGAGTATATGAACAAGTACAGCAAATTGACTTCAATTCGTGCCAAACAATAAGAGGAGAATTAGGGCTTAGCAAGATAATCTCCCCCTCAATAAAATACTCCATGTTTTGGCAAACTTTTCACCAAATTTTACATTTCAAAGCTAAAAAAAACTTTGAACAATAGAGCTAACAAATGTTGAAGTGTAAAACATTTTGTATCAGAGTCACTATGAATCAAAACTTAAAAAAAACTGTAATTCAAAGCTTTAAGCATTGGAACTTAAAGCATCAGAGCTTGAGATATCAATATATGTTCTTTTTCAAGCATTAGAGCAACATGTAGCACATATGTATTGAAGTTGTTATCTTTTTCATGCAGTACTTTCTTCATGCAATAAATTATACCATTCTTCCCCTTTTTGTCAATCAATCAAAAAGGTAGAGTAAGAAATAGATTGAGAAAGTGTTTAAAATTGTTTGAGATAATTTCACTTTCTTAAATTTTTCTTGAAATTCTAATTAAAATATTAATCATTGTAAGAGCAATCAAACATTCAATTCATAGAGAAATTGAAGAATTTGTGAGGCAAAAGATGTACTTCATTCCATTTTAAAAGTGCAGTACAAAGTATAAAAAGATAATACATTTAGTCACTGTCTACATCTACGCTAGGTTTTGAAGAAGTTTGGCCAGGAATCTGAATTCCAGGAGGTAGAAAAGCAATAGGATCAATGAATTGTGGAATATCATGAGATCCAGGTATCCTAATGTGTTGAGCAGGTTGTCTTGGATGGCCTGAGTGACTAGGAAAGGATTTAGAGGGAGTTTTGAGAGTAGCTAGGATGTCTTCAATTTTGCCCATCATCTTCCACAGAAAACTACTCATTGAGTTTAGAAGAGGTTTATGGAAGTTTAGAGAAGTTTGGAAAGTTTCTTGGAGGGAATGAAATAGGGTTTAGGAGTAAGGAAGGTAAACACAAAACCCTATGGCTCGAACTAAAAGAGACGGCTCGAATTAAAAGAGACGGCTCGACATCCTAGCCAACTCGACCAACAGTTCATCTGCTTGAGTCGGCTCGAGCAGAGGGAGCACAAAAATATATTTTTGTTTTAATCAAATCCCCAAAAAGTTTGGGATTTGAATCAGAAGGTTATCTAGATACATTGTCCTTAGGATTTTGGGAATGTTTCTAGATACACATAATCCTAGTTTATTTCTAATCATTGCAAACCTATCTAAATTCAATGGTTTGGTAAAGATATCAGCAAGTTGGTTTTCAGTTGGCACATTCAAGGATGATTCTTTAGAATAACAAAGACCTAAGTTACTTGTACCTCTCAAGCATTTAAAAAAAAATTTAATTAGCAAGCATATGTGTTTCTCTAAGATTACCTTGAAATCTAGCATAGACACATACACTGTACAAGATATCAGGCCTACTGGCTGTCAAATATAAAAGGGATCCGAACATACCTTTATATAGCTTTTGGTCAACGTTGGATCCACTTTCATCTTTGTCTAGCCTGCAGGTAGGACTCATGGGTGTGCTAGCCTCTTTGCTTGTTTCCTTGCCAAATTTCTTGATTAATTCATGATGTACTTGGCTTGGCGTATAAAGATTCCTTCCTTTAATTGTTCGACTTGTAAACTCAGGAAGTGGTTGAATTCACCCATAAAGTTCATTTCAAACTCAACCTGCATTAGCTCAGTAAATTCTTCACGAAAACTTTTATTAGTTGTATCAAAGATAATATCATCAAGATATATTTGTACAACTAATAGATCATTTTCTTTGTTTTTAATAAAAAGAGTTTTGTCAATATTTTCTCTTTTGAAATCATTTTCAAGTAAAAACATGCTCAATTTATCATGCCAGGTGCTAGATGCTTGTTTCAAACCATATAAAGCTCTGTTCAACTTAAATACATGATTTGGAAAAGCAGAATTTTTAAAACCTGGTGGATGTTTTACAAAAACTTGTTTAAAAATAAATTCATTTGGAGAAGTACTTTTGATATTCATTTGAAAGAGTTTAAAGTTCATGTAGCAAGTAAATGCAGGAAGTAATCTAATAGTCTCAGGTCTTGCTACCAGAGCATAAGTTTCATCAAAATCGATATTCTCTTCTTGATTGAATTCATTTATTACCAACCTTGCTTTATTACTTATTACCTTACCATTTTCATCTAGTGTGTTCCTATAGACCCATTTGGTTTCTACTATTGGATGGTCTGTAGGTTTACTAACTAGTGTCCAAACATTATCCCTTTCAAACTGGTTTAATTCATCATGCATGGCCAACATCCAGTTATAATCATTTTCAGCTTCTTCTAAACTTTGTGGTTCCATTTGAGATAGAAGGCTAGGTAATCATGTGCAGTCCTATGTGCTGACCTAGTCCTAATACCATGAGAGGGATCACCATTGATTAAATCTCTAGGATGTGAAGTTACATACCTCCATTCTCTTGGTAGATTAGTATGATCCTTACTTACCATTTCATTTCCATCTTGCATTGGTTTGTCTGGATGTTTAGATCTTCCATTTTCTTTTGTAGAGTACCTACATCATTGTCTATGTACTCATGTTTTCTAGATGGTGAAAGGTTAGCTTCATCAAAAATAACATGAATTGACTCTTCTACTGTAAGAGTCCTCTTGTTAAACACTCTATATGCTTTGCTATGTAATGAATAACCAAGAAATATAGATTCATCAGATTTTGCATCAAACTTGATTCGGGATAGAGCGGGGGAGGATCGCTGGCGAGCATAGAAGTCATCAAGGGATTAGGGCTTGCACTCAAGAACTCAAGAACAGGGAACCCAGGCCTCACACCCACTCCAATCCGGAGAAAAATACTCAGATAAAATAACTTTCAACTTTAGTTTATATTCATGAGAAAAATATGTTTAATACAAGAGGGGAGGGGCGGTATTTATAGATTCATCCCAGGGTACATGACTTAAGGGCTAAGAAACCCTGACTTGTGGGCCAAGAAACCCTGGTGGACCGGTCAATAGTGGGCCTGTCTTGGACTGGAGCTCTCTCTTGCGGGCTTGGCGACATGAAGGGTCCAAGTGCATGAAGGCCATCTCTAGTTGGGGGGCCTGATGAATCTCCTAACTGCAAACTCTCCTCTTGTACATGACCTGAATGGACTCGAACAGACTCACTTGATTGGACTGACTAGACTGAAAATAACTGGACTTGATAAGTGGACTCAACTGGACTCAGTTGTCTCACTTTATTACTGGACTAATGCACTCAAATAAAATAAAACAAAATAAATTTTTGGTCCCCATCTTTCCCTATGGTGGAGAGAACTCGACTTCGTCGAGTCAAGCTCGGCGAGGTTTGACAAAACCGAAACTAGCCAAATCAAAACAAAAAGGCTAGTTTCAATTTCTTTTTTTCCACCTTTCTTTCTTTTCTTTTTTTTTTCCTTTGAGTTTTTTATCTTTTTTTTAACTGATTTTTTTTTTTTTTTTTATTAGCTGCTTTGAGATCTGTGCAGCCTCAAAAATCCATGTTGCTTTAAAATCCATGCAGCCATGAAGTCTGCACGGATCTAAAGTCGGTAACAAGGTTGGGAGCTGTATTCATATTCGTGCTGTGGTTATTCTCCTTCTCCATGGTCCAAAACCAGAACAAGGACGGCGGCAAGAATGGAAGAGAGCCCGCCGAAGATGATGGAGATGCTGGACGACGGCACGGCTGGTTCGGCGAAGCGCTCTCCGGTGAGGTTCTCCGATCGGAAGGGACGAGATGCCGTGGCAGGTGGCACGGATGGATCCAAGGCTGGGTCGGTTCCATTCGGCTGCTAGTGGGATAGGGTTCCGGTAGTGGTGGAGAGTTAAGATGGTGGTCGAAGATTTGGGACGGTAGCCAGCGGTTGGTGCTGGGCGGAGATGACAAAATGGACGGGAGGAGATTCGGTGGAGCGAAGAGCTGGGGCACGGGGGGGCGGATAGGATGCCGCGGCTAGCTGCATGGTGTGGGGATCAGCTACGCCAGAGGGTGCGTTGATCACTGTCGGAGGCTTTGGTGGAGGTGGTCGTGGGAGTCACGACCATAGGGGATCCGATAGGAGGTGCCGATCGGGTGATGGGATAGATCCGGTGGGAGGGCGGATGAGATGTCATGGATGGCCGCGTGACCGAGGCTGGGGTCGGCAAGGGCAGCGGCGATGGCCTGGGCCTTGGCACGAGACTTGTCGGGGAAGGGGAGGGTCACGGGATGAAGGTGAAAGAAGGATTCGGGCATGAACTTCTGGATCGGAGGGAGGGGGTTGGGGCGTCGGCTGCAGACGGTGAGCAGGAATAGGTGATGTGGGCACTAGAATCAGGAAAAGACTCCAACCAATTCAGGTCAAGTCCGAGTCCTTGTGGTTGGTGTAGCAAAAGAGAAGTCCTGTAATTTTCTTTTTTTTGAGTTTAAATAATCTTGTAGTTAATTTCGAGTCCATGTTGGGTATGGTTTAATATCTTAGTTAACCCTGCAATTGAGAGTTGGGTCTAATTAAATCAAGCCCAATCCATGAGTCCATGAAGCATCAAGACAAGAAGAAGCCACCTCATCAAGTGACCCTCACCTTGTGCCACATGTCAAAAGCTCCAATGGATGTCGCCACCTCAACAAGTGGTCCCCACTTTATGCCACATGTCAAGAGCTCCAAAGGACACCGCCACCTCATCAAGTAGTCCCCACCTTGCACCACATGTCAAGCTTTGAAGGAGTTTCAAGCAACAAATGCCACCATATCCTCCAACTCCCCACATTTCAAGCAACAAATGCCACCATATCCTCCAACTCCCCACATTTTAAGCAACAAATGCCACCATATCCTCCAAACCCCCTTGTAATCCTCCTAATCCTATGGGTTTTCAAATTTTAAAAATGTTGTAAGGCTTCTATTTAAGCTATGGGATGCCCCATTGTGAAAAGGATGGTTAATGAATGAAGTTGGTATTTTTTTCTTCTATGTATTTTTTTTTTCTATGTGTCTATGTGGTAGCTTAGCCTTTCTCTTCCTCCACGCCAACCCTAATCTTTCCTTCTTCCATTCCCAATGCCAAAGACTTCCTCTTCTTTCATAACTTCAAACTAGCTCCAGCATTCAAGGGTGAATCAAGAAGATCATCACAAGGTGACCAACCTACTCCACTTCAAGCATTCCACCATGATGCCAAGATGGATCTCCTTCAATGCCTCTTCCACCCTTCTTTCTTTTCTCTAGTTGATTGCTTGTTAAGTCACTCATCTTAGGGTTTCTTTGTTGCAGGGTTCTCCAGGATTCCGGCTTCAAGAGGAAGGTTTACTTGCCATAGATCCAGAAAACAAGAGGAGCCTTCAGTGGTATTATGTTCATGTCATCCGGGAGACCTCTTCAAGAGTGAATCTATTCTAATTGAAGGGCCAATGTTAGGTATGTCTAGTGTTGATTAAGTCTGCAATGTTAAATTAGACCTAGCTTAGCTTGCGTGGTTCTCTTCTGGTCCTATCCCTTTCTTATTCTGAGAGTCTCGATCACTAGGTTTATGTTAGATCTTTCGAGCTTCTTCATTAGATCTCTTTGATAGTTTATGTTGAGTTATTTATATGCAAATAGGGAATTGCTTGGTTAATCATTTGCTAATCTCCGTTAGGGTTGCATAGTTTCATCTGTGTGAGCCCCTTTGCTATGAGCTTGTTTTTCTTGGGGAATCTATGTGAACCTCAGTATTTTTTCTTAACTCTACACCCTCTTCTTTCCTCCTTCGTTGCAAATCCTAATCTCTGGTGACTTTCATGCTCGCCAGCGATCTAGTCCAATCATTGTCCCGCATCAACAGGGGCTGTGGGAGGCTTCACGCGACGGAGGTGGAGGGGGAGACTTGATTGGAGGCGGTGCTGGAGATGAGCTTCACGGGCGGTAGAGAGGAGATCTGGTGCTCGAGTGCAGGTCGTCGATGGACCTCGATGGCTGATCGAGGTTTGAGAAGCCATACGGAGATCTGGATAGGAGGAACGATGGGAAGCCAGGGAGGAAGAAAAACCCTAATCTGCTATGCTCTAATACCAAGTTGATGCGGGACAGAGCGGGGGAGGATCGTTGGCGAGCATAGAAGTCACCAGGGGATTAAGGCTTGCACTCAAGAACTCAAGAATAGGGAACCCGGGCCTCACACCCACTCCAATCCGGAGAAAAATACTCAGATAAAATAACTTTCAACTTTAGTTTGTATTCATGAGAAAAAGATGTTTAATACAAGAGGGGAGGGGCGGTATTTATAGATTCATCCCAGGGTACATAACTTGAAGGCTAAGAAATCCTGACTTGTGGGCCAAGAAACCTTGGTGGACCGGTCAACAGTGGTCCTGTCTTGGACTGGAGCTCTCTCTTGCGGGCTTGGCGACATGAAGAGTCCAAGTGCATGAAGGCCAGCTTTGGTTGGGGAGGCTGGTGAATCTCCTAGTTGCGAACTCTCTTCCTGTACATGACCTGAATGGACTCGAACGGACTCACTTGATTGGACTGACTAGACTGAAAATAACTGGACCTGACTAAGTGGACTCAACTGGACTCACTTGTCTCACTTTATTACAGGACTAATGGACTCAAATAAAATAAAATAAAATAGATTTTTGGTTCCCATCAAAACTTTCCTATGTTATCTTTGCCGTTATTTAACACAAAGCATTTATACCCAAAAATATAAAAATAATTAATATTTGGTTTCTTCCTTTCCAAAGCTCATAGGGGGTTTTCTTTGAAATTGGTCGTATCAAAACTCGGTTTAGTATATAAGAGGCAGTGTTCAACGCTTCTGTCCAAAAGTACCTTGGAAGATTACTTTCAAATAACATTATTCTAGCCATTTCTTCCAAAGTCCTATTCTTCCTCTCTACAACATCATTTTGTTGTGGTGTTCTAGGAGCGAAGAAGTTGTGATCAATTCTATGCTCAGTGCAATATTCATCAAATAATTGATTTTGAAATTCAATTCCATAATCACTTCTTATAGAAATAACTAAAAGATTTTTCTCATTTGAAACTTTCTCATGAAATTTTCGAAATACATCAAAAGTTTCATCTTTATGTACAATAAATAATATCCATGTGAATCTAGAAAAGTCATCTACAATCACAAGTCCATATTTCATACCTCCTAGGCTTGTAGTCCTAGTTGGTCCAAATAAGTCCATGTGAAGTAGCTCAAGGGGTCTGGTTGTTGTAATAATATTTTTTGATTTAAAACTCCTCCTAGTTTGTTTAACTAATTGACAAGCATCACATACATAATCAAGATCTACTTTAAAATGTGGCAAACCTCTAACTAGATTCTTTGAGATTAGTTTGGCAATAGTATGCATGCTAGCATTACCCAATCTTCTATGCCATAATAAATATGACTCTTTGGTCTTAGCATTCATGGCTACTAGGCTGGAACTACTTGTCATGGTTAGATCATTTAGATCTACTACATAGATATTTCCAAGTCTATGATCAATGAATTTGTTGCTAGAGTCAAGGGAGTTGGTTACTATACACATAGATGATTCGAAGATAACTTTGAAACCTTTATTACATAATTGACTAATACTCAATAGATTATGCTTCAACTTATCTACTAGCAATACATCTTTAATAAAAGTACAGGAGGTTATTTTAATCTTATCGATTTCGATTATTCTTTCCTTGACATTATCTCCAAAAGTAATTAATCCTCCTTTCATTTGTAGGGTGATAGACTGATCCTTGTCACCCATCATATGCCTTAAACAGCCGCTATCAAGATACCATCTTTTCTTTAATATTTGGGCTGCAAGACAATCCTGCAAAACAATCAAGGAGTGATCTTAGATACCCAAGCTAACTTGGATCCTTTCGGGTTAGCAATATTGGTTCCCTTTGGAACCCAAATGGTTCTATATTTTAATGCATTAATCATGGGATTTTTCAAGAAATTGCATTGATAAGATTTATGTCCAAATTTATGACATGCGTAGCAAATAACTTTATCCTTTTTAATGATGCATGTTTTGAAGCTATAAAAGATGCAGAAATAGAAAGATTTGGTTTGAAAGATTTTTGCATGGAATTCTTAGGAATATATTTCAAGCCATTTGAAATTAATTTTGATGGAAAACCTTTTTCAAATTTAGCATTTATAGCTGAAGGTTTTGAAGATATAAATTTTGTTGCTGAAATTCTTTTAGCATTTATTGCATTGAATCCAATTCCGGCCTTACCTTTAGAATCCTTTTGTTCTTTCAAAATTAGCTCAAGCTTATTTGAACTCAAGATCAATTTTTCTACTAAAGGCTTAAGATTTTCAACCTTCTTTTTCAAATCAGTATTTCGGCAACTAAAATATTGTTTGTCTTGTTCAAAATAGTTTTTTCATTGTTCAAGACAATAACATTTTCAGAAAGGCTAGTCAATTTTCTTTGCAAAATGTTATTCTTTTCAAAAATTTCATCATTATCTTTCAATAAAACATCGTTTTGTTTCTTTAAGGACTTAATTTTAACCCCAGCTTTCTTGAATTCGATAAGTAAATCATGAAATGCAGAATTCAGTTCATCATATATAAATTTAGTTTGTAGCTCAAGGGATGATACCTCATTTTCAAGACCCATTAAATAAAGATTCGCTGATTTTGTGGTCTCTTCTTCTTCGTTTGATGAGGATGCTTCGCTATCACTCCACGTCGCTACCATAGCTTTCTTTTTCTTCTTCTTGAATCCCTTTTTCAATAAAGGACAATCTGGTCGGATGTGCCCTGGCTTTTTACATTCATAACAGGTGGGGCACTTCTTTTTCCTTCTCCTTTTCCTTATCTTTCTCCTTACTGAACTCTTTGTTCTTGTGAAATTTTCTAAAATATCTTCCTTTCCTTCTTCCCAAGAACTTTCTAAATTTTTTGATGACCATAGCAACATCTTCGTCTTCCATGTCACTTTCAGTAGAGGAGCTTTCTTCTTCTAATTCTTCATCTTTTCTAGAATCCATAGCAGCTTTGAAGGCAATTGACTTTTTCTTCTTTTGATCGTCTTCAGTTCGGTGCTGCATGGTCAGTTCATGTGTGATGAGAGATCCTAGTAGTTCATCCAGTAATAAGGTATTCAAATCTTTTACTTCCTGGATGGCAGTCACTTTCGGATCCCATTTGTCCGGAAGAGATCTTAGAATCTTCTGTACTAGATCTGCATTAATATATATCCTGCCAAGACTTTTTAAGCCATTAATAATGTCAGTGAAACATGAAAACATGGTAGAGATTATTTCATTTGGTTCCATCTTAAATAATTTATAACTATGTACAAGAAGATTAATTTTAGAAGACTTCACTTGTAAAGTTCCTTCATGGGACACTTCGAGTTTATCCCAAATTTCTTTTACCGAAGAGCAAATTGAAATTCGATTAAACTCATTACTATCCAAAGCATAATATAACAAGTTCATGACTTTGGCATTTAGCTCTCCCATCTTCATGTCGTGTTCGTCCCAATCCTCTTCAGGTTTAGGAACATCCACTCCATCAATTTTAACCATGGAAATATAAGGACCCTTTAGAATGACCTTCCACAACTGAAAATCAACTGCCTGAATATAGATCTTCATTCTAGCTTTTCAGTATGCATAATTTGTGCCAGTGAATAGTGAAGGTCCATTAGTTGATTGGCCTTTCGCTAAGGACGTACTCATTGGATGAGCCATCAATCTTTACTCTAATATATTCAAAGATACTGCTCTGATACCAGTTGTGGCCCTGGTGGCTATCCAAGAGGGGGGTGAATTGAAAATTTAAAAATTTAAAGCAAGAAATGTGCAATTCAAAATCCTTTGCAAGTGGTAGGTACTGTAATAGAGTTATAAAATGCAGAAGTTAAATAGAGTAGAGAAAGCACAATACAAACATACCAAATTTATAGTAGTTCGGAGCAACTCAGCTCCTAAGTCCGCTATCCAAGATACCATTTGGAATTTTCACTATATTCACACCCGAATACAAGAGGATTGTTTTACAGGATCACAATCCAAAACCTCTATACTTTGATTTTACGGGATCACCAAAGAAAACCCAACACCCGAATACACGTTGTAGACTGTTAGGAAATGATTTGTGACCGTTGGCGCACTTTTTGGCATTCAAAAATAAATTCTGGAACTAGCTATTAGATACCTGAAAGCGATATTCGAGTCGGCTCAAATTCCTTCGAGTCGGCTCGAATCCTTCGAGTCGATAGGTCGAGTCGCCATTTCTTCAATATAGTTGGCTCTTTGTCTTAGGGCACAGAATGTCACTCTGGACGAGTCGGCTCTTTGCAGCTCGGGTCAACTCGAACTTGAATCTTAAAAATCTTGTACTCGAGGAGTCGGCTCTTTTCAGCTTGGGTTGGCTCTTTTTCTCAGGTTCGGAAAACCTTACTCTGGAAGAGTCGGCTCGATGCAGTTCGGGTCGGCTCGCTTTCTCAAGCTTTCGAAATTAGGTCTGGCAGAGTCGGCTCTTTCTAGGTCGGGTCAGCTCGCTTGGTTGTTCTCAGAAAACTTCAGGAAATGGACTCTGGAGGAGTCGGCTCAAACTGATTCCAGTCGACTCGGATTCACTAAAGTCGGCTCACTTTCCATCGAGTCAGCTCGGATTGCTACGCTCCAGAATCCTTGCTGCGTGCCAGTAAGCAGAGTCGGCTCTTCTTCACTTGGGTCGGCTCGAGTGTCTTCTTCAGGACTTTTACAATTGAACTAAAAGAAAACTCTCACCAACTCTTTACAATTTTACATAAACAAACTCAAACTAAAATTCATGGCACACACATACTCAGAGAAGTAACCCTTTTTACTTGATTTTTCTTAGCATTTTCATTGGGTTCTTCTTTACAAAAACATTTACAATACAACTCAAACAAGAAAGTAGAAATGCAGGAGTTAAAGTTTGAACATGTTATACATCCTACAAAAACTTGTCAAACACTTGAAGAGTTGTCAGTAATAAATGTACATGTTCCAATGTTTGGTTATCATCAAAATCACTTATGGGGTCAACACTTGCTTACTAGAGCAAGTTAAGTGTCTACTCTGTTTTACTTAGGGGTTGAGTTCGTTATGCAAGTTGATGATTTTTAGACTTGGGACAGGTAATGAAATCCTGACCCTATGTCAAATTGATGCCCTTAAGATGATTTATGAAAATGATGGCATACAAATTATCTAATGAGATGGATCTAATTTATTTTTGATAGATGAAAGCAGAAATAAAATGATGGAAATGATAAGAGATGACACTAAATGCAAAATTAAACTATTTGAAAAATGAAAATATGAAAAAATGCACTTGCTGAAAAATCACATAACAGATTTTGCTCTCAGGTAGTATTCTGGCTTGTAAAAATTCTACAAGCTGCAATAAAATCTGAGAAAATTAACAAAATTACTTTAAATTATGTGTGATCTAACAAAACAAAAATCAGAGAGTTTGGAGTTTCCAATAAATAACAACACCTAAAACAACAGACCATGTATGGAAAGGAGAAAAATGCATAAATTAAAAGAAGATGAGATCTAATGATGCAAAAATTTTCTTTTAGTTTTTTAAAACTTTTCTTCTTGTGTTCCCCTTCGAAGGTCAATCATAGTAGTACCCTAAATGCCTTAGGAGATCCCCGTGGAATGAGAGGAGAGGGTCTTGAAACATTACTTTTCTCCTAAGACTGGATGGCCTAGTGAAGCACCTAATCCAAGTATTTAAGAAGTGCTAAGTCCTAACCATGCTCTGATACCAAACATGATGCGGGACCGACTAGATGCTAGGAGATGCAGGTGATTTTTCTCTTTGTGATGTTTTTGATTTTCTAAATGAGGTTAAGGATTCCCGAAGACAAGCAAGAGTAGATCTAGGGTTCTATAAAAATAAGAACTTCAAACTAGCAAGTAAGCCCCTAAATAGGATAAAAAGAGGACCCCGGGATTAAGAAACCCTGTAAGACTTAGCTTTCGAATCAATACAAACTTAGGAGTTAGGGTGGCAAACCTTAAAAGTTCCGAAGCACCCGATTCCGAGTTCACTCGCTCTCGCGGATGCGGCCTGGATGATCGAGCCTTCAACCTCGCGGATGCACCAACTTTCCGTTCGAAGGTCTCGAAGGCAAGGGAGACCGACTTCGTATTCGTGGCACCTGGAGGACCTGCGAGCAATCAAGAGAAATGTTGGGAGTTAGCAAGAGAAAAGAAACAATAAGAGAAGAAAAGTTGAAGATGGTGGTGAATGGGGGATCTTCTTGCTAGGTGCTAAGATGGATCATCTCGATGGACTCCGAACTCGAAGATGGAGGATGGCTTGCACGGAAGAGAAGATAACTTGAGGCCTCACACCTCTCGACGCCCGAAGGCGAAGGTGCTCCCTCACGGAGATCGATGTTCTTAAGGAATGAATGCAACTAAGTCGTAGAGTAGCACTTGAATCTTTTTCTTTTCATTCATCAACATTTAAACTTTACAAGGGAGGTGTAAGGCCCTTTATATTGGCACCTTAAAACCCATTCAAATTTCAAAAAAAAATACAAAGCTTCAAGAAGAGAGCATCCAAATTCAAATTTCTTCTTCCTTTGGTCGACCAAGATCTTGTGGCTTGATTTGGGGCTTGAAAGAAGGGAGTTGTCTTCTTGATTTGAGGGTCAATGCTTTTCTTCCATAGCCGACCAAGCACTTTAGAAAGATGGCTTGATATGGGGCTTGAAACAATGGAGTTGTCTTCTTGATTTGAGGTTCAATGCTTTTCTTCCATAGCCGACCAAGCACTTTGGGAAGATGGCTTGATATGGGGCTTCAAACAAGGGAGTTGTCTCATTGATTTGAGGGTCAATGCTTTTCTTCCATAGCTAACCAAGCACTTTGGGAAGAAGTCTTGATATGGGGCTTGAAACAAGGATCATGCCTTCATTGCCCATTGACCTTCCTTGGTTGCCCATAGCTCCTTTGGAAAGAGGCTTGATAGGGGGAGGGAAGGGAGGAAAGAATCAAGGAATGGTGCCCAAAAGTTCCAGCATTCCCTTCTTGCCTTGGCCGCCCGGATGTCAAGGTGATGTGGCACCACATGGGATGGATAAGGTGGTGCCAAGTGGCATATTTCATGGCTTGGGAGATGGCTTGACCCATTACAAATTGGAGTAGACTCGAAGGCCACTCTGGCTTGGACCCAATCTTCAAACAGACTCGGACTGGAACCATTACAGGACTAGACTCAATACATGACACAACATGACCAAATTGGTCAATGTACAAGACTAAACAAAAATAATTGAGACTAAATTCATGACTAAAAATTACAATGCTTAGACTTGAAGTCTTATTACAGGATCCAAAAATTGAAACCCTAATCAGAGGTCTGGTGCCCACACCAAAACATCTTTCAAACCTAAAGATTTTGTTACCATTAGTAGGCCATTAGAACTACTTCATATGGATCTCTTTGAACCAACTAATACATATAGTCTAGGAGGTAAGAGATATGGATTAGTTATAGTATATAATTTTTCAAGATTTACCTAGATTTTTGTTGCCCATAAATGGAGCCCAAGAGGGGGGTGAATAGGGTCTTTTAAAAATTAAGACAATTATGTGCTTGGTCAAGAAGTGTTTATGAGCAATGTGATTAAGCACTCAAAGATATGCAGTGAAAAATTAAATGCAATTAATAAAGTGCAAATAATATAAAGAGCAATCACATACAAACATAATATTTTATAGTGGTTCGGTGCACTCCAAGCACCTACATCCACTCCCCAAGCTTTCATTGAAAATTTTCACTATAATCTCTTCAAAGATTACAGCCGACTTATTTTCTAAGACTCACAAGTCAAAACCTATGTTGATTTTATCACCTAGGCTCACCAACAACCTTATAACTTGTTTTGTCTTCGGGCTTACAAGTAAAACCAGAGATGGTTTTGTACCTTTGGCTCACCAACAACCTCAACAACCTACTTTCAAATTTTCTTGAAAGCTAGGTCAACAAATCATAAAGTTAAAGATACAATAATGAAAGCACAATCAAACTCTCTTCAAAGAGTGGAATGTGGAAGCTTTGAGGCTCTTGCTGACACTTGTCTTGTCTTCTCTTTGGAATCTTCTTCAAGCTCACTTTTGGAAGGATGAAATGATAGGCTTGTAAGCTTTTTCAGAGAATATCTCCTTTTATGACTTTTAGAAGTGAAGTTATTGAGGGAATATTGACTTTTAAGTGTTCAAAGGAGTTCAATGGTGTTCAATGCTTCAAGAACGAGTTTGATGAAGCTTAAATACTTTAAAATCTTCCAAAAAATGGTTTGAGACTATTGGAGGATCAAAACTAGCCATTGGGAGCTTGAAAATATGAAATCTATAACTCAAAAAATAGAGCCATTAGAGCTGTTAGAACCCAAGAGTCGATACTTGACTTTCAGGTGTCGACACTTGGCTCCCAGGTGTCGACACTTAGTTTTCAAGTATCAACACTTGATTTTTCAAGTCTCGATACTTAAATTATAGGTGTCGACATTTGATACAAAAACACTTCAAATGGCAAGTTCTGTAATTTTAAAAAATCTCAGGCCTTGACTCGATACTTGAAAACTTAGGTATCGACACTTGAGTTTCAGGTGTCGACACTTGGCATGCCAGTGAAGAGTTTTGCATGCTAGTTTCTGAAGTGTCGACACTTGGTTCTGCATGTGCCAAAAACAAGTACCAAACTTTCCAAAATCACAAGGATATTCAAAGAAACTTAAATATAACTTTTGTAAACTATAATTGAACAATTTTGTGGCCTTTTTTAGTTGAGAAGTCTTCTCAAAATAAGAAAATCGCTCGACTTTCAAAGCATGCCATAATACTTTATTTTTGAGAATTTGAGGTGCCTTCATCCTGAAACTTATAACTACAATTGAAACATTAGTACAAAATATGTACTCAATATTTTGTTAGTCATCAAAATCAAGGGCTAGAGCCAACAATCTTTTTCTTTTTGATGATGCCAAAACCTTGAGTATATAAGCATTCAAAATCAATTTTGGATAATGTAGCCCAAGAATATGATCTTAAAACTCATGCAACATAATTTAAATAAAGGGGTATGCCAAACAAGGATTGAAATCTATTCTCTCCCCCTATATAAGTTAAGATATGAAACATTTCAAAAAATTTAAGAGAATGCTTATAATGTATCTACTCCCCCTTTTTGTCAACATTAAACAATAAAGGGAGTAAACTCCTCCTGAATTGATGCATTATGGCAAGGAATTTGATCAGAGACCATGATACACGATTAGATTACTATGTATCAGAGCCAATGAACAAAGTAGGGAGTAATTATAAGATAAAACTGAACTTTTGCATAAGTTATTAGAGTTTCAGTACAATACATAAATTGATACATGCAAGTTTAATGATACCACATAAACTATAAAGCAAGTCTGCATATATATATATATATAATCAAGTTTTCAGTTACAAAACTCCTGTTGGTGATACAGCAAATACTGAAACATGGTACAAGACAAGTACACTGATACAAGCTAACAAGCTAATATAACAAGATATCATAAAAACTAATACAAAAACATCATGCATCAAGATAAACATCTGTGAGGCTACTCTTCATCAGATGGAAGCTCAAAGTAGATAGGGGCACTAATACTGGACCTGGGTACTAGGGCTTTAGGTGGCTTAAGTATGCTATGACTCCTAATCCTAGTGGATGGTCAGTGTCTGGGTACAACCCTAGAGGATCTAGTCGATGGTGGGTGAAGAATCTCTACAGGTGTCACAAAGGAAGGTGTAGAAGCAAGCTAATCATCTGAGGGATGAACAGTGGGAGCAGCTGGAGTCTCTCTGCTGATAATCTCATAATCACCAGCTCAATCATCATCACTATCAAAATTGTTATCAATAACATCTATGCCTTTGTCACCATCACCATCATGTGTACAAGGTGGTGATCATCATCATCATCATCATCATCTATAGGAGGTGGATCTATAGGAGCTGCTGGAGGTAGGAGTGATCTCAGTAAGTCATCAATGCGAGCAAATCCTGCCTCCATAGTCCGTCTCATCTCAATATGCTGCTCAGCTATATGGGCTCTAAGACCCTCAATCTCTATATGAAGCTAAGTCATCTGGACTCCCAATCCAATCATCTCACTCCATATATCTACAAACTCCTGCCTAACTAGCTCCTCAAAAGATGTACCAACTATAGCAGAAGGAGCAATAGAAGGTGAAGCTACGGGTGCTGGTGCTGGAGTGATAGGCTCTGGCTCAGTCTCAGCTATTGGTGCTACTATGGAAGGTATATCTGATGGCCCTAATGGTCGTACCTCAGCCTCATGTAGCTCATCCTCCTCATCTGGCTCCTGGCCAGACTCTCGACGCACCCAACGACCTAAAACCATCCTGTATCCCATGCGGTGAAGAGAGCGCTCATCATACACGTCTGTGTGAATGATGTCTTTGGAGGTCTCCTCCTCCAAAGGAACACTGTAAGCTCTAAACGGTCATGTAAGCGCCATCCCATAAGGTAGACAATGTCAGCGTTGAGTCAAGGCATCTCTCATCTATACGAGCATCAGAGCTGGATGGTCCATAGGAGTCTACTGTGTCAGGCATACTATCATCATCAACTCTCGCTCAGTAATGAAATCAAATCACCCAGTCTTCAGTAGTAGAATCTGAGCAATGATGTGGTGCAGGAGGTGCATCTCCACAGAAAGCTGGTTCGTGATAACTGTAGCTACACCACGAACGTCCTCATGCTCAAGAATGCACCTGAAGGCCTCCTCACGATCCTCTATATAAGGAATAACGATCCCACGATGTGGGATCTCCCATACGCGGCTAAGGACCTCCTCAGAAACTGGAATGTGGACACCTCTGACAGTGGCACACCATAGCATCCTGTTGCAATCCAGGTTCCCGTAGAACTCTCGAATCAAGTGAGGGTAAAACTTCTCCTTCATAGTGCAGAAGGAGGTCAACCCTGCTAACTCGAGGACCTGTCCAAGTCGAAAACCCTGTCAATTAAAGAAGCCCAGATCCACTCGTCGACCGGCAGTGATCACCTTCCTTAACACTCTCTCAATAGAAGGTGAAGGAGCTGTACTCTCAGTCTGCTGGCCCCCATCATTCCTGGCTTTAGTTCTCCTCTCTGCTAATGCTTGACCTGGTTTTCTCTTAAATGTTAGCTACTTCTAGGATCCATGACAACCACTGAAGGAGG
Source organism: Areca catechu (assembly GCA_021397845.1). Lineage (NCBI taxonomy): Eukaryota > Viridiplantae > Streptophyta > Magnoliopsida > Arecales > Arecaceae > Areca > Areca catechu. The sequence goes on along the minus strand of CM038039.1, from coordinate 138,952,962 downwards.
GAATGGAAATAGTAAAGATGATGGAACAACAAACGGTCAAAAAGGGAAAAGAGAGCCAAAAATGCAAGGGGTCAGCCAAGAAAATGAGCCAAAAGAAAGAAAACAGAGGAAGGAGAAGCACGATGCCGATTCAATCCAAGAAAATCAAACAAGGGTCAGTCCAAAGAGGAAAGAAATCAAACGGGGCCGGTTATGGTTCAAAATCAACAGTAAAACAGTGAAACGGAGAAGGAACATACTAAATTAAGGTAAGAACCGAATCCTCTCGGTGAAAGATTGGTCCAAAAAGAGGGAAAAGCAAAAGAGCTCGAGCACGACCCAAGAGTAACAGTCAATATAGTGATTCATGGTGGGAAAAAGGGACAAATAAAAGAAAAATCGGTGAAGAACGGTGAAAAACCGTGAATCAAACGAAGAAAAAATGAGGGAAAGAGATGGGATTTACCAAAGATTGGAGGGCACGAAGGATAAAGCACTATTCCGCGAGCTAAGGACGCCGAGGGGACCATTAGGGCACGGGTGGAAAGAAGAATAAACAAAATAAAAGGTTCGGATGATGTCCCATAAAACAGGAATTTTTGCCCGAGTGTCGACACTTGGAATTTGTCAAGTATCGACACTTGGTCAGGTGTCGACACTTCGCCAAAGGTCAAGTGTCGATACTTGGCCAAGAAAATTCCAAGAAAAATCAGTAAAATTTTCAAAAAACAAGGGGACTCTAGTGAAGAGTTTAGGACTTAAAGAATATGAATTTGAGCACTAAAATTTGAATATGAAAAGGATTTGAAGGAGTTCTAAGAGAATGGGTCTATGATACCTAACTCTCTTCTAATCATGCAAAACCTTTTTTCACTCAAGGGTTTGGTAAAAACATTAGCTAATTGAACATCAATACCAAAAATTCAAGCATCACATTAGAGTTTTGCATATGATCTCTTATGAAGTGATGTCGTATTTCAATGTATTTACTTCTTGAATATTGCACAGGACTCTTAGTTAAATTGATTGCACTACTATTGTCACATCTTATAGGTGTCTTAGTTAGTTTGATGCCAAAATCTTCGAGTTGTTTGATCCATAGAATTTGAGTACAACAACTTCCAGTTGCTATATATTCGGCTTCTGCCGTAGATAGAGGAACTGAATTCTATTTCTTGCTACTCCATGAAATCAAATTAACTCCAAGAAACTGACAAGTTCCACTAGTACTTTTTCTGTCAAGTTTATACCCAGCAAAATCAGCATCAGAATAAGCAATCAATGATGAATCTCTAGAGTACCAAAGATCAATATCTATAGTGCCAGATAGATATCTATGTATGCGTTTAACAGCCAAAAGATGAGACTCTTTAGGGAGAGACTGATATCTTGCACACATACAAATACTAAACATAATATCTGGCCTATTAGCAGTTAGATATAGCAATGAACTAATCATTCCTCTATAAAGCTTTTGATCTATAGATTTACCTGATTTATCTTTGTCAAGCTTATAAGAGGAGCTCATTGGCATACATAATGGCTTAGTGTTCTCCATCCCAAATTTCTTTAGTATTTCTTTTGTGTACTTAGCTTGGTTGATGAAGATCCCCTCTTTTATTTGCTTTATTTGGAATCCGAGGAAGAAGTTAAGTTCTCCCATCATACTCATCTCGAACTCATCCTGTATTAATTTTGAAAACTCTTGACAAATACATTCGTTAATAGCACCAAATATGATATCATCCACATAAATTTGTATTACTAAGAGATCATCATTTTTCTTTTTCAAAAACAAGGTAGTATCTACATTATCTCTAGTAAAATCATTTTTAAGTAAGAAATAACTCAATCTATCATACCAAGCTCTTGGAGCTTGTTTCAAACTATATAAAGCTTTATTAAGTTTAAAGACATGATTTAAAAATTCATGATTTTTAAAACCAGGGAGTTGTTTAACAGAAACTTTATCTTCAATAAAACCATTCAAAAATGCACTTTTGATATCTATTGAAATAATTTAAAATTCATAAAATATGCAAATGCCAACAATAGCCTAATTGCCTCGAGTCTAGCAATAGGAGCAAAAATTTCATCAAAATCAATCCCTTCCTCTTGATTGTATCATTTGGTAACTAGCCAGCTTTATCTCTTGTAACTATTCCATTTTCATCAAGTTTATTTCTAAAAATCCATTTTGTGCCAATTATTGAAACATTAGTGGGTCTATCAACCAAAGTCCAAATATTATTTCTTTTAAACTGATTTAGTTCATCTTACATGTCATTAATCCAATTGTAATCATTTTCAATTTTTTCAATAGATTTAGGTTCTACTTGAGAAACAAAAGCTAAATAATTACATATATTTTTAAAAGATGAACGGGTACTTATCCCTTTAGATAGATCATCAATTATAAGTTCTTTGGGATGTCCATGAGCATACATTCATTCTTTAGGTAGAGGATCAGGCATTGATGTGTTTTCAACTTCTTGATCTTGTTCTCTTTCATTGTTTTGATCATCTCTTGCTCTTGGTAGGTTCTTCATTGTTGCTCACTTCTTTAGTTCTTTTGGTACCTGTATCATTATCAATAATATCTTCTTTTCTAGAAGATTTTTGGTTAGCTTCATCAAACACAACATGGATGGATTCTTCAATAAGTGTCCTTCTATTGAAGATCCTATATGCCTTGCTAGATATAGAATAGCCTAAAAAGGCATCCTCATCTGACTTGGCATCAAATTTACTTAGATTGTCCTTGCCATTATTTATAATGAAACAACGGCATCCAAAAATATGAAAATATTTAATTGAGGGTTTACTACCTTTCCAAAGTTCATATGGTGTTTTCTTTAAAATAGGTCGGATTAAAACACGATTTAAAATATAGCAAGCAGTGTTTATGGCTTCCGCCCAAAAATATCTAGGTAAATCATTTTTGCAAAGCATGGTTCATGCCATTTCTTCAAGAGTTCTATTTTTTATTTCAACCACCCTATTTTGTTGAGATGTCCTAGGACAGAAAAGTTGTGATGAATGCCATTTTCACTACAAAATTTTTCAAAATCAGAATTTTCAAATCTGTACCATGATCACTTCTTAAAGAGACGATTGAAATACCTTTTTCATTTGAAACTCTTTTATGAAATATGATAAATACAGAAAAAGTTTCATCTTTGTGTGCTAAAAACATCACCCATGTAAAACATAAGAAATCGTCTACAATAACTAGACCATACTTCTTACCTCCCAAACTAGATGTTCTAGTTTGCCCAAAGAGGTCCATATGAAGTAATTCTAAGGGTCTAGATGTAGAGACTACTCTTTTAGGTTTAAAAGATGATTTGGTTTGTTTTCCAAGTTGGCAAGTACTACAAATCTTATCATTTTCAAAACTAAGTTTTGGCAAATCTTTTATTAAATCTTTTTGCAAAGTTTTGAAAGCAAATGTATACTAGCATGTCCTAGTCTATGATATTAAAGCCAACTAGTTTCATTGATCTTGGCTTCCATTGCTACTAGGCATTGACCATTTTAAATAGGAAGATCATCGAGATCAACCATATAAATATTGTCATGCCTATGACCAATAAACTTGATGCCATTATCATCTAGACTAGAAACAATGTACATAAAAGATTCGAAAATAACTTTAAAATTTTTATCACATAATTAGCTAATGCTAAGTAAATTATGCTTTAAACTATTAACATATAAAACATTATCTATATAAGTAGAGGGGATGATATGGACTTTACCAATTCCAACAATCTTGCCTTTTCCATTATCATCGAATGTTACATTACCACCGTTTTGATATTCAAGTGATGATAAATGCTTCACATCTCCGGTCATGTGCCTTGAGCAACCGCTATTGAGGTACTACATACTTCTTTTGTTGGTTGCAAGGCATACCTACAACATAAATCAGGTGGAGACTTTAGGTACCCAAGTCATCTTGGGTCCTTTAAGGTTAGTGGTAATGGTTCTTTTTGGAATCTAAACTTTTCTAACTTTGCTTAATTTTTTTTTATTACATGAATAAGATTTATGTCCTATAATGCCACAAGTATAGCAAGTAATAGAAGATGATGTAGGTACAAAGAAATTCTTGAAAAACTTTTGTTGTTTTTGAGTTTTAAAACATAATCCAGCTTTATTAAAAATAGCTCTTTGATTATTCAGAAGCATATTAAGTTTTTTTGAACTATAAGTGAATTTTTCAACAAAAGGTTTCAATTTTTCAAGTTCATCTTTGTACTTCTTATTTTCTTGCAAAATCTCTTTGTTTTATTTAATGAAATCTTCAGTTGATGCAGCAGTATTTTTCTTTTTTAAAACTTCCTTTTCTTTTTCCAAAAGAATAATTTTATCATTTAACTTTTTGTTCTCTTGGAACAAGCAATCATTTTCAAATAAGCACTTATTATTTGTTTTGACCAAATCCAGATTTTGCTTCTTTAATTCTTTGTGCTTCAATTTAAGTTTTTGAAATTTGATAACTAATTCATTAAAGACTTCATGCAATTCATCAAAAATAAATTCATTTTCAATTTTAGACAATACCTCATCATTATTAGCCATTAAGCAGAAATTTGCAATCTCTTACTACTCTTCTTCGAAACTTGAATCCTCCCTATCACTAGAGGTTGCCATCATAGCTTTCTTTCTCAATCTTCTTCTACTTTTCTTAAGTAAAGGGCAGTCCATCTTGAAGTGGCCAAGTTTCTTGTATTCAAAACATGTGGGCTGCACATTTTCTTTCTCTTTGTCCTTTTCTTTGCTAGGCTCTCACTTTTATGATTTCTTCTTGAAGTTATATTTCTTCTTTCTCATAAACCTCCTAAACTTTTTAGCTATGAGAGCCATCTCATCTTCTTCATCCTCTTCTTCGGACTTATCACTTGACTATTCTTTTGTGGTGGACTTGAAGGCTATCACTTTCTTTTTCTTATCAATGTTCACATTCTTTTATTTCAAGGAGAGCTCATAGGTCATTAATGAGCCCAAAAGTTATTCTAGAGGAAGAGTATTGACGTCTTTGGCTTCTTCTATAGCAATAACCTTAGCATCCCAAGGAGCCGGAAGAGATCTAAGGAGTTTATTGACAAATTCACCATTAGAGATAATCTTTTCTAAGCTTCTCATGCCATTCACAATATTAGTGAACCTAGTATACATTTCACTAATAAATTCAGTAGGTTCCATTTTAAACATTTCATATGTATGAATGAGCATGTTAACTTTAATAGTTTTCACTTGATGTATACCCTCATGGATAACTTCAAGTGTGTCCCATATTTTCTTTGCGGAGAGATGATTTAAGATTCTATTGAATTCGCTTGGATCTAAAGTACAAAATAATAGATTCATAGCATTTGTATTAAGCTCTATTTGCTTAATATCATTCTCATCCCAATCATCTTCCATTTTGGGAGTGGAAATACCTTTAATCAAGATAGTAGGCTGATGAGGACCTTAACAATAGTCCTCCAAAGATTATAATCAAGAGCTTTAATGAAAATAACGCATGCATGTTTTCCAATACATGTAGTTGGTGCCAATAAACAGTGGAGGATGGTTAAAGGCTTGACCTTCTAGAACACCCAGACCAATTGAGGCTACCATGATCTTTCACTCAAAATCGTTGGACCTACAAGTAGAGTACTAGCACTCTGATGCCACTTGTTGCTTAGAAATAGAGCCCAAGAAGAGGGGTGAATTGGATCTTTCAAAAATTAAGATAATTATGTTCTTGGTCAAGAAGGGTTTGTGAGTAATGTGATTAAGCACTCAAAGATATGCAACGAAAAATTAAATGCAAGTAACAAAGTACAAGTAATGGAAAGAGCAATCACACACAAATACAATATTTTATAGTGGTTCGGTGCACTCCAAGAACCTATGTCCACTCTCCAAGCTTCTCTTGAAAATTTTCACTATAATCTCTACAAATATTATAGCCGACTTGTTTTCCAAGGCTCACAAGTCAAAACCTAAGTTGATTTTATCACCTAGGCTCACCAACAACCTTACAACTTGTTTTGTCTTCGGGCTCACAAGTAAAATCCTAGTTAATTTTGTACCTTTGGCTCATCAACAACCTCAACAACCTACTTTCAAATTCCCTTGAAAGCTAGGTCATCAAATCAGAAAGTTAAAGATACAATAATGAAAGCACAATCAAACTCTCTTCAAAGAGTGGAATGTGGAAGCTTTGATGCTCTTGTTGATGCTTGTCTTGTCTTCTCTTTGGAATCTTCTTCAAGCTCACTTTTGGAAGGATGAAATGATAGGCTTGTAAATTTTTTCAGAGAATCTCTCTTTTTATGACTTTTGGAAGTAAAATTCTTGAGGGAATATTGACTTTTAAGTGTTCAATGGAGTTTAATGATGTTCAATGCTTCATGAATGAGTTTGGTGAAGCTTAAATATTTTAAAAACTTCAAAAAAATGGTTTAAGACTATTGGAGGATCAAAACTAGCCGTTGGGAGCTTGATAAGGTGAAATCTATAATTCAGAAAATAAAACCGTTAGAGCTGTCAAAACCCGTGAGTCGATACTTGACTTCCAAGTATCGACACTTGGCTCCCAAGTATCGATACTTGATTTTTCATATGTCAACACTTGAATCATAGGTGTCGACACTTGATACAAAAATACTCCAAATGGTAAGTTCTGTATTTTCAAAAAATCTCAGGCTTTGAGTCGATACTTGAAAACTTAGATTTCGATACTTGAATTTCAGGTGTCGACACTTGGCATGCTAGTGAAGAATTTTGCATGCCAGTTTCTGAAGTGTCGATACTTGGACTATCAGGTATCGACACTTGGTTCTGCATTTGCCAAAAATAAGTGCCAAACTTTCCAAATTCACAAGGATATTCAAAAAAACTTAAATACAACTTTTGTAAACCATAATTGAACAATTTTATGACCTTTTTTTAGTTGAGAAGTCTTCTCAAAACAAGAAAATCGCTCGACTTTTAAAGCATGCCATGATACTTTACTTTTAAGAATTTGAAATGCCTTCATCCTAAAACTTATAACTATAATTGAAATATTAATACAAAATATGTACTCAACATTTTGTTAGTCATCAAAATCAAGGGCTAGAGCTAATAATTTTCTTTTTTGCTCATAAAGATGAACCATTTTCAGTATTTATAAAGTTTTACTGAAAAGTTTCAAATAAAAAAGATACTTCAGTTATTTGCATACGTAGTAATCATGATTCTGTATTTGAAAATCAAGATTTTGAAAATTTTTGTAACGAGAAAGATAATGAATACAACTTTTCTGTACCTAGGACACCTCAACAAAATATGGTGGTAGAAAGAAAAATCGTACTTTAGAAGAAATGACACGTACTATATTTTATGAAAATGATTTGCCAAGATATTTTTAGGCTGTAGCTATTAATACTACTTATTATATCCTAAATCACGTTTTAATCCAGCCTATTTTAAAGAAAACTCATGAACTTTAGAATCAAAGAAAACCAACTTTAAAGTACTTTTAAGTTTTTGGTTGTCAATATTTTATTTTAAATAATGGTAAAGATAATCTTGAAAAATTTGATGCCAAGTCTAATGAAGGTATCTTTCTAGAATACTCTACATGAAGCAGGGCATACAAAATTTTTAACAAAAGAACCCTAGTTGTAGAAGAGTCTATACATGTAGTTTTTGAAGAGTCTACTAACAAATCCTCCAGAAAAGATGATACTTCTGATACATGTGCAGGTGCTGATAAGTTACAAAAGCTGACATTGGATGATCAACCCTCTCAACAAAGTAAAGAAAATCAAGATAAAAATGAAAAAAAAGAAGCCATATAATCTATACCAAAGCATCAAGATCTACCTAAGGAGTGGAGATATGCTCATGGACATCCTAGGAAATTAATCCTAAGTGATCCATCAAAAGGGATAAGAACTCAATTTTCAATTAGAAATGAATGTGACTATATTGCTTTGTTTCTCAAGTAGAGCCTAAATATTTTGAAGATGCTGAAAAAGACCCTAACTAGATAAATGCTATGCAAGATGAACTAATTCAGTTTGATAAAAATAATGTTTGAATATTAATAGAAAGACCATCTAATGTTTCTGTTATTGGCACTAAATGGGTGTTTAGAAATAAATTAGATAAAAATGAAATTATAACTAGAAATAAAGCTAGGCTAGTTACCAAAGACTACAACCAGGAGGAAGGAATTGATTTTGATGAAATCTTTGCTCCTGTTATTAAACTTGAAGCAATTAGATTACTATTAGTATTTGCTTATTTTATAAATTTCAAATTATTTCAAATGGATGTTAAAAGTGCTTTTCTAAATGGTTATATAGTAGAAGAAGTTTTTGTTGAACAACCACCTAATTTTAAAAATCATATACATCCTGATTATATTTTTAAATTATACAAAGTACTTTATAGTTTAAAGCAAGCATCCTGAGCATGGTATGAAAGACTCGGCAAGTTTCTGATTGAAAATGAGTTTTCTAGAGATCATGTTGATACAACTTTATTTATAAAGAAGAAAAATGATGATTTATTAATAGTGCAAGTCTATGTGATGATATTATTTTCGATGCTAATAATTAAATCCTTTGTCAAGAGTTTGCTAAGCTTATGCAGGGTGAGTTCGTAATGAACATGATGAGAGAACTCAATTTCTTTCTCGGACTCCAAATCAAGCAAACCAAAGATGAAATCTTCATCAACTAAGCTAAGTATACAAGAGAAATCATAAAGAAGTTTGGGATGGAGACTACTAAATCAATATGTACACCTATGAGCCCCTCTTGTAAACTTGATAAAGATGAGCATGGTAAATCTATAGATCAAAAATTATATAGAGGTATGATTGGCTCTTTATTATATTTGACTATTAGTAGACCAGATATAATGTTCAGTGTATGCGTATGTGATAGATATCAGTCTGATCCTAAGGAATCTCATATGTTGGCTGTTAAGCGCATTATTAAATACTTATATGATACAATTGATATTGGCTTATAGTATTCTAGAAACTCATATGCTAATTTAATTAGATTTTCTTATGCTGATTTTGCTGGGTTTAAACTTGACAGAAAAAGTACTAATAGAACTTGCCAATTTCTTGGAATTAACTTAATCTCCTGGTTTAGCAAGAAACAAACTTCAGTTGCACTATCCATAGCTAAAGCTGAGTATATTGCAGCAAGAAGTTGTTGTGCTCAAATCTTGTGGATTAAGCAATAACTTGAAGATTTTGGAATCAAATTAACTGAGACATCCATAAAATGTGATAACACTAATGCAATATGCTTAATTAAAAATCTTATTCAGCATTCTAGAAGCAAACATATTGAAATTAGGCATCATTTTATTAGAGATCATGTTGAAAATAATGATGTTATGCTTGAATTTATTTGTACTGAAATATAATTAGCTGATATTTTGACTAAGCTTCTCCAAGAAGATCGGTTCAGTATGATTAGAAGAGAACTTGGGGTCATCAATCCTTTTGATCGAGAATTTCTACTCTTTGACCCATGAAAGATCAAATTTTGATATCAATTACTTTCAATTATCTTACATTTCTCTGTATTTCTAGTGATTTTGATCAATACTTCATTTTCTTTTTTTTTCGGTTTTAAGTCGAAGTGTCGACACCTGTAAGTGTCGACACTTGGCCTTGTGTCGTGAGTCGACCCTTGAATAGCGACAAACCGAGAATAAAAATGAAAATGAAGTGTTTTCTTGACATTTTCTCTCCCAATTTGAGCCGACACCTGCCCTAACACTATTCTACTTGTTGTTTCCCTCCAAATTTCATCTCAAACCCTCTCAAATTCTTAATTTGGATGGTTTTTTATTCGGTTTTTGCCACATTCCCTCTCCCATTTTGATTTTGGACCATTAAAAACCCTAGTTCCCTCTCCTCTTTTGTTCAAATCTTGAATCTGTTGAATAGGACCTAGAAAGCAAGTTGTTCGTCGTCCTCCGCCATCCAACCAAGAAGATGAAAGAAGGACAAAAGCCAGACATGAAGCCGATGCACCTGATCCCCCAGTTTGGCCACTTTTTTCTGCATCCAATCGCATAGGTTCGAAGACCATTATCGAAGGACGTCGTGTGGACTTCAGATTCATTGACCAGCAGCACTTTCGGATAGGCTAGTGGCTTAAGGATGCTGGTTTGGTTCCTTTCTATTCATTGACTGAGAGATTCTACTCGGGCTTGATACGAGAGTTCTACGGATCCTTAGCCCATGGCAGTGATGGATGGATTGCATAGGTCCGTGGCAGAGATATTCCAGTGACTGTAGAGGTTCTGAGCAGAGTATGGGATATACCCATGACATGATCTGTGGTTGATAGCTTAGTGGATAGATTTAGTGAACTCCAGTGCATTTTTGCGTCAGATGATCTACCTGAGGGAGCCACTGTTGTTGCATCCAGGCTCTCTGCTGAGATGAGGTTACTACATTATATTGTAGCCCGGATCCTTCTACCGAAGATCGACCGTTTTGACTTCATCACAAAGAGAGAGCTGCTAGTGATGGTTTCTTTAGTTTAGCATGCACCTATTTGCATTCGAGTACTTATGGTACATCAAATGATGGAGGCATCTATTAGTCAGAGATTATGTTTGTCCTATGGGATAGGCTTGACCCTACTTTTCAGAGCATATGGAGTGGTATTAATTGATGAGCCCTGCCGGATGTTATTGCACACTGATGTCTACAACATCAGATCACTTCATCGGATGGGATATCAGTTGGTCAAAGGCTAGTGGAGACGACGAGTATCAGGTCAGGCCGCTAACAGAGATGAGAATGTTGTGGAATAGGAGCGCATATTTTCGGATGAGGCAGGACCTTCAGAGACACATTTGCCTGAGATTCAGCCCGAGCCTACAACACGGCCAGAGTTTGCTCCTCAGCCTGAGCCAGCACGATCAGATGTTCCAAGAGCTTCTGAGAGTCTTATGGACAGAGTCGCTCATATTGAGATGGAGATTATGATTATTCGCCAGTGACTTGACAGTTTTATCGTAGAGACCAGAGAGAGCCATCGAGGATTAAGGGATGGTATCTCTGCTATATTGTCCGCATTGAGTAGACCCTCTTCTGGGAGTGTTCCTAATACTTCAGCTCCAGCTGATTCTGCCTTAGTTCCACCTGCTCCGGGACCAGATAGAGATGATGATGATGATACTGATTCTGATGGTTTTGACTTTCCAAATTTGATGACAGAGCCAGTGTCGGAGACAATAGCTGACTTACTTAGGAGTCCCATTCATGATCCTTCGAGTTCATCCTTTCAGACTCCTATCCTATCCACACCTCCTTCTACACCGATCGATTATTCTATCATTCCTATACTTTCATCTATCATTGATACACCTATTATGTCTTCACTTGATACACCTATTATTGATACACCTACTTTTGATACACCTGTTGTCAGTACTCCATCTTTGCATACATCTTCTCTTATTCGAGAGCTAGGATTCTACACTCTTGATTTCCATCATCTTGATTCCGGCCCTTTATTTGATCATAACCACATCTGGCAGTTGTTGAGACGTCACTCCGATCAGTTTTGCTCCTGCTACTGACATAGCTTCAATCACTTTTGCTCTAGCTAGAGGGAGAACTTATATTAGACGCAGAGGACATGGTCATCATACTCCATGACCGACCAGGATCCATCTTCGTGATCTTCGATCGATGTGGCATCAATCTCGTGCTTCTACTGATACCATACCGATCGAGATTGGATCCTTAGAGGATGAGGATGATTCTTAGGATAGTTTTTACATTTAGATAGTTTACATTTCTGTACTCTTTGTATATTTTGATGTTCACTTTTGTAACAATCTTGTAACAAATGAATGCAATCTTGTTATGTTATGACTTTAAATGAATGAAATGCATTACTTATTTTTAGCAATTTAATGTTTTCTTTCATGAATGACTGAATCTCTTACATTCATGTTCTTATTTATTATCATCTTCCTTCCTTTTTAATGATAACAAAAAGGGGGAGAAATAATAATAAGTATAAATATGAATGAGCAAAAAATCTTATTAAGTGAGGGAGTAATATCTCCTTTAATTTGAAAATCTATTTTGAATTAATACCACCTTTAATTTGAAAATCTGTTTTGAATTGAATTTCATGCTCAATTCTTATATTTAGATATTTAAATTTCAGTCTTTATGATATTAAAAGATGTTCAGAAATCATTTTTATTGGTCATCACTTCAGGGATAGTATTTACACTCTTCATAGTGTTTATTGCTAAATTTGTTACATACTTTTTTTAAGAGTATCACGATACATGATTTTATCTCTTATATATTTTAAGCTCTGATACTCTTAGCTATTGCAATACTCTCGCTCTGATACATCTCTTTTAGTATTTCAATACCTATTGCAATAAGCTCTATGCACTTTGAAAAGTTCCTTTGAAAGCTTATTATGCAATTTATACTTAACGATTATGTCATCATTAAAAAGAGAGATATTGTTGACTCCGTTATTGATTTTGATGATAAGCAAAATGCTTAAGTATAAGTTAAGTACTAACTATTTCTTTGAACTATGTTTTTATAGAAAAGGTGCTCATCAACTTAACAAAAAATTAATTGATTGAAAAGTCCCAAACATGGATGAAAAATCTGCTTAAAGATGACTTTGGTAGTTGAAGAATGCTTAAAAGGATACATGAGTTCAACATAAATTGGTTTCAGCAGAAGTTCAGCTATTTTTGTGAAAATCTCGGTAAAGTATCGATTCAAAATATCGACACATAACTCAAGTATCAACACATAACTAAGAAAGTGTCAACTCAAGCGGTATGCGAATAGAATTTTAGATGGCACGGCTGAAGTGTCAATACATGGATGTCAGGTATCGACTCAAAGTGTCGACACATAGATCAGCTCATCACCTGAGATTTTTGTATTACATAACTTGCTGAAGTTGAAAACTTGCCTGAAGTGTCGACACATGGATGTTAAGTATTGACTTAAAGTGTCGACTCACCTGAGAAAGTGTCGACACATCTGAGAATTTCAGAAAGCTTCATTGAAGATATTTGAACTAGGTGTCGACTCATGGAGTGTAAGTGTCGACCCTAAGTATTGACTCACAGCTTGATGTATCGACACTTAGAGTTCTGGAAACAGTAATGGCTAGTTTTTCAAATGCAGAACTTGCTTCTCTTGGCTCCCAACGGCTAGTTTTTTGTGTCTAACGGCCATAAACCGAGTTTGAAACCTTGGGAAGGTATTTAAGTGTTTCAAATCAAATCAAAACATAAGAGAATGAAAAGAGGAAAAACAAGAGAAGAAAAGAAGTGCATTCACTCCTATTCATTGAGTTCAACCACCTTCAAGCAAAAAGAAGTCTCCAAGCATTCAAGAGCCTTCAAGAGCATTCAAGTTCAACCTTCTTGAGCATTAAAAAGATGCTTCATCAAGTTGAAGGCAGCACTACGACAAAGCTTCAAAGAGATATCCGCTTTTATTAAAAAGCTTTCTTTGTTTCTTTACTTTAAACTTATCTTTGTTATAAAGGCTTTTGGTTAGCCTATTGGAAAATCAAGAAGATTATTGGTGAGCCTTAAAAACCAATTAGGTTCTTGGCTAGCCCGCAAAACCAAGGGAGGTTGTTGGTGAGCCTTAAAATCAATTAGGTTCTTGGTTAGCTCAGAAAACCAAGTGAGGTTTTGACTTGTAAGCCTTGTGAAAACAAGTCAAATTTTGATTAGTGAGTCTGGAAAACTAATCGGCTGTAATCGGTTGAGATTATAGTGAATTCCTAAATGAGCCTTGGGGAGTGGATGTAGGTGCATTGGATAGCACCGAACCACTATATTTGGTTTGTGTTTGTGATTGATTGTCTCTTTCATTTGCTCCTCTTTTATTGCTTTTATATTTCCGCTGCATACTTATTAAAAGCAATTTGCACTTGCATTTATAGTACTTAGTTGGATTATTATATTGGTTATTATACTTGTACTTAAATTTTTAGAGATCCAATTTACCTCCCCTTTTAGGTTGCTTATAAGGCAACACTCACCTTCTACTGGGTTGGCTCCCCCCAGGTCGAGACTCCAGCAGAAGCCAAATTTCTCTTCGAGTCCTTCTACTAGGTTGGCTCCCCCTAGGTCGAGACTCCAATCGAAGTCGGACTCCACCTTCTGCTGGGTTGGCTCCCCCGAGGTCGAGACTCCAGCAGAAGCCAAATTCCTCTCCGACTCCTTCCGCTGGGTTGGCTCCCCCCAAGTTAAGACTTCAACCAAATTCGGACTCCACCTTCTGCTAGGTTGGCTCCCCCCAGGTAGAGACTCCAATAGAAGCCAAATTCCTCTTCGAGTCCTTCCACTGGGTTGGCTCCCCCCAGGTCGAGACTCCAGCCGAAGCCGGACTCTAGCTTCTGCTGGGTGGCTCCCCCCAGATCGAGACTCCAATAGAAGCCAAATTCCTCTTTGAGTCCTTTCGCTAGTTGGCTCCCCCAAGGTCGAGACTCCAATCGAAGCCGGACTCCACCTTCTACTGGGTTGGCTCCTCCTAGGTCGAGACTCCAGCAGAAGCTGAATTCTTCTTTGAGTCCTTCCACTGGGTTGGCTCCTCCCAGGCCGAGACTCCAGCCGAATCCGAACTCCACCTTTTATTGGGTTGGCTCCCCCGAGGTTGAGACTCCAATAGAAGCCAAATTCCTCTCCGAGTCCTTTCACTGGGTTGGCTCTCCCCAGGTCGAGACTCCAGTCGAAGCCGGACTCCACCTTCTGCTGGGTTGGCTCCCTCCAGGTCGAGACTCCAGCAAAAGCCAAATTCCTCTCCGAGTCTTTTCGCTGGGTTGGCTCCCCCCAGGTCGAGACTCCAGCCGAAGCCGGACTTCACCTTCTGCTGGGTTGGCTTCCCCAAGGTCGAGACTCCAGTAGAATCCAAATTCCTCTCTGAGTCCTTCCATTGGGATGGCTCCCCCTAGGTTGAGACTCCAGTAAAAACCAAATTTCTCTTCGAGTCTTCCTACTGGGCTAGCTCCCCCAAAGTAAATATCCACGGAGGGCACAATGGTGGCCTAGTACTCGGTTTCAAACCCGGAAACCCCCTCAACTGAATTATGGAAGTAAGCCGTTCATGGCCCTGGCAGGCCTCCTCCGGAGTAGCTCAAGTGGAGAAAAGAAGGAAATGAGACAAGAAGGAGAAGGCACAATGGTCAAAATAAAAGCCTTCATTGATCAAAAGTCTCTTGCATCCTACAAAGGTTCCCAACAATTTAGAAAGCCTCCCAGAGATCTAAATTACAGATAAGAAGGGATCTTCCCTAGTTATGGGTCCTACTTCTAGAAGTAGCAGGGGGTATGCCAGTCCCTCCGTCAATTGAGCTTCCTGGGATGGAGGATGATGATGCATCCACCTCTACCGCACCGTCCTCCCTAGGAGTTCACCGAGTCTCCAGAGCCCGGCATCAGCTCCTTCACCCCGAGGATGCAAGTGCCCTTCCTCAAGTGAACACCTGAGGAGGGAGTACAGCAACGCATCCTCCTTGACCGCATTGTCCTCCTTGGATCTCACCGATCTGGTGATTCCAAGAGCAGCTGCGACCGCCTCTCGTTAGGCCACTCTCAGTAGCGCTGCGGCAACCACGGCCTTCTCCACGGCGACTGCGATTATGGCCATCCCCCCATTCAATTGCATGACCAGGCACACCCAGGAGGTTCGCAGGTAGGCTACTCTCATCACACGGGCAACCACCTTCTTTGTCCCCAGGGCCTTTCCACTTTCTCCTCCTTTAGGGGAATCCTGAGCTCAGCGGACTTCTTCTCCAACCGGACGCCCCCGCTAGGATGTTTGCTGGACGTTCCTAGAGAAACATCATGTGACCTCTCGACCCTTCGTTCAAGGACCTGAAGCTTACAAGAAGACCTCCCTCGATACAAGCCAGGAGGGAAGAGTTAAAGAGAAAAAGCATTGGCAAAAGGAGGAGGCTTTGTGAAGGCCTGTCCACCTGTGCTTAAAAAGGCAAGGGATGGCTTCTCTGGAACAAATCTTGTCGCTTCCTCATACCAATTGAAGGTACGCACCTCATTAATTACCGGACCAGCCAGAGGATGCCACGTACTAGCACCAGACGACCTGAATGCTTCATTCCTAGAGGATTCACGTCGACCCAGGAAAAGCATTTATGGCCACCATCGAAAAGGCGAGTGTTACGAAACCCCATCAATGCGAAGGCGTGGTCTACGAAGCACAAGCGCACAGAGACATCGGTAATGTAAGAGACGTCCCGATCCATATCAGCATGATCATTACTTTCCACGCCCCGAGCACCGTACCATCTTCCGGGCTCGAGAGTGGAGGGCAACTGATACGGCTGTATCCACTAACATGGAGCACATCTAGATGCCGGCTATCAGCTGGCAGCTGAAGGTGCCACTTGAGTATGGCGCCTAAGCGAGGAACCGAGATGAGCCCCCTGCCGAGATCAACTCCCGACCGGGGTCGAGCTCATACTTATCACCAACTGAAGAAAGGAGGATGACGGAGATTCAAATCCTGATGGGAAAGGAGGTTGTCTTCATCAAGACCCCGTTGCAGGGATGGTACAATTGATAGGCGGTGGCCCACCGCCTAAGGCCTACTGAGGGAGGTGCCTCGTCGGAGCACTAGGATCCCCTCAGGCCTCGGTTTACACCGATCGGGAAGGAACGCCCCATTCGAGGCGCAGCTCCTCTCAACCTACCGACTGCATCACCCACAAGAAGAAGATCATGCTAGAGGATTCAAACCCTGGGGTGGCCACTCGCATGCCAATAGTTTATCAAGCTTTTCAAAACATGACGACTAATCAGAATGTCAGAACCAGCGACATAACTCCTTGCCATGAAGAGAGAAATAATGCACAGTCCCTGAATGCTGTCAGGTGTCAATCCTTGGGACTCCCCCCAAAAAGGGAACATTTGGAAAGCAAGCTAAAAGGGCAACACTACATCTCCATCACAAACTAAAAGGGACCTCCAACAAGAGGAAAAAGAAGATAAGCAAGCAAGGGACAAGCGAGGTAATCGTCGATAGAAGGGAAGAGCAAACCAGACGAAATGCTCTGAGGCTACCGAAAAATTCATCGAAAGAATCTCACGGATACAACCAACCCTGCTCAGGCTTTCCTTCTTTGTCGACGATCCTTTCTCACTTTCTTTTTTCTAAAAGACAACATCCAAACATGAAGACCTCATTGAGATCCACCAAGAAAGATTTGTTCTTCTAGATCGCCAACTGACTTGATCATCAGAATGTTCTCGTTGGAATCCCCAGCTCGGATCTCATTTCTTTTGCAAGACCGGATACGTATGCAGGATTCCAGACGAGAAAGGCAACGTTCGATGTCATAGTGGAGCAACATACCACGACGGTTCAGACGGTAATATATATAAACATGCTTACTTTAAATTAATAAATATAATATAAAATATCTATTTTTGAATAACAAATAAGTGCAACATGTACTATACTATTTGTTATATTTTTATGATTCAATTTTTGTAATGGGCGGGTTAAATTTGTACCCAATTTCGGACCAGCCGCGCGTAAACTTCACGTCAGCATCACGGAAGGGCATGACTGTCAAAAGGAATCCGTTCCAACTGCTTTTGGAAAGAGTTACTTCCACGCCCAGCAAGTGAGAGAGAGGGTACAAAAGTCATTCTGCCTTCATGACACCTCTCCCGACCACCTTCTCCATCACATCAGAGGAAAAAAATGGAAATGACGAGGCTAAAAGAGTCATTTTACACGTCCCATAGATTTATGGGAGTTAAAACACAAGCCTCTTACCCGTCATCAGGCCATGGATCGCGAGGCAATCGGTGGTCCCCACACCAGCCTGTACCGAGCCATCGGCAGATCGCCACATGTATTATTTCGCCCTCCGCGTACCCGACGGTCCATTTGCTTATAAACAAAGACTCAGAAAGAATCAAAGTCCTGTTAAGCCCCGGTTCCCAAAGTCCTGACCCCCTACCGAATAATAAAAGCCAAGGAAAGGAAAAAAAAAAGGAAAGCAGGGTAATTATACCGCACTGGAGAGAGGGAGAGAGGGTAGAAGGCTTTTGGGTTTCTTCCTCCGGCGCCATGGATTTCCAGATCTATGGCGGTGCTCCGAGGATCCTCTTTCTTCTTCTGCTGATCTCCGCCACCAGCTTCCCCTCTGCATTGCCGGAGAACCCGGTCTCCCGGTCCACATTGCCCTCCGCCTCCTCCAGCTCCGTCTCCGGTCAGATAAACTCCAACTCTGTCCTTGTCGCCCTCCTCGACTCCCACTACACCGAGCTCGCCGAGCTCGTCGAGAAGGCGCTCCTCCTCCAGACACTCGAGGACGCCGTCGGTCGGCACAACGTCACCATCTTCGCCCCCCGTAACGAAGCCTTGGAGCGCGATCTCGACCCTGAGTTCAAGCGATTTCTGTTGGAACCCAGAAATCTAAAATCCCTCCAGACTTTGATCTTATTCCATGTTATTCCTACCCGAATCGGCTCCGATTCGTGGCCGACATCGGAACACGCCCGCCATCGCACCCTCGCCACCGACCATCTCCACCTTTCCGGCTCCGGCCCTGGAAAGACGGTGGACATCGCCGCCGTGGTCCACCCGGACGCGGTGGTCCGCCCGGACGGTGTGATTCACGGCATCGAGCGCCTCCTCGTCCCCCGATCCGTCCAGGAGGACTTCAACCGCCGGCGCAGCCTGGCCTCGATCTCCGCCGTCCTCCCCACTGGCGCCCCCGAGGTGGATCCCCGCACCCACCGCCTCAAGAAGCCCGCCCCTCCTGCCCCCGCCGGCTCCCCTCCGGCCCTCCCTATCTACGACGCCATGGCCCCTGGTCCGTCCCTGGCCCCTGCCCCTGCTCCGGGCCCCGGCTCCGGCAAGCACTGGTTCGACGGCGAGAGCCAGGTCAAGGACTTCATCCAGACCCTCCTTCTCTACGGCGGCTACAACGAACTCGCCGACATTCTTGTAAACCTCACATCTTTAGCCACCGAGATGGGCCGCCTGGTCTCCGAGGGCTACGTCCTCACCGTCCTCGCCCCCAACGACGAGGCCATGGCGAAGCTGACCGCGGATCAGCTGAGCGAGCCCGGTGCACCGGAGCAGATCGTGTACTACCACCTGATCCCGGAGTATCAGACGGAGGAGAGCATGTACAACGCGGTGCGGCGTTTCGGGAAGGTGCGTTACGACACGCTACGGCTGCCGCACAAGGTGGTCGCGCGGGAGGCTGATGGCTCCGTCAAGTTCGGCCAAGGTGAGGGCTCCGCTTATCTCTTCGACCCCGATATCTACACCGACGGAAGAATCTCCGTCCAGGGGATCGACGCCGTTCTTTTTCCGCCGGAGGAGGAGACCCCCGCCGCCGTCGCGCCTACGGCCCTCAGGAAGACCGTCAAGGCCACCAAGCCAAGGAGAGGTCAGTAATTACCTTTCTTATATATTACTTTTGATGAATTTATTTACAATTATTTTATGCTTTCCGTGCAATGCTGTTGGGGGTGGATTTAAGAATATTCCGGCGAACTTTTTAAATATTTTTTAATTACATATCGTCTCGAAGAAATCTGCTTTAGGGGAAGTGTTGTTTCTTGATAATATTGATTTTAACCGGGAAAAGTATGGACAAGATTTATTCTCATTGGATGGATGGTGAGATTTGATGATAGTCTCACCGGGTGGTGACTGGAGTTTAAAATAGTGCGTGTGCTTTTGTCGGTGGGTGTACGTGGTGGTGAGTCTCCATCGTTTACTTTTTTTTTTTTTTTTGCCCTTTTCTCATGAGTCATGATATTTTACCTCTCCTCTTTTGTTTCCATTTTCTATTTTATTATCATAATTCTTAGTATTTCTTGTTCGGGATTATTAGCTGTCAGATGCGAAAGGTTGCGGTGTTGTTGTCTGTGAACTGTCTCACACTTTCCCAAATGAGAAAATATATTTTAAAAAAAACTCTCTTTTGTCATCTTCGGTTTGGTGTCCTCGAATTGCAACTAACAACGAGAGGATTCTCGTGAGTTTTCGATGCCGCTGGCTGTCCACTGTATTATTGCTTTAAAGTGCGCGCTCTTTTAGGATGAACCATTTGGCTGGCAGGACTAGACTTGTAGATGATGGTGTTTGGATATTCAAAATTTATTTTTGAAATATAAATATTAATTTATAAAAAATAATTATTTATTTTTATTATTTTAATTTTTTGTTTGATTAGAAATTTAGAATAATAATTTTATTTTAGTGTAATTAAAATGCAGTATGGCTAACGAGATCAGAAATAAAGGGTTATGGAATAAGTTATTTCATGATTCAGCATGAAATATGAATTCTAGAATAAGCACCGTTGAGGGGAATAGCTAAATCAGGATGGCTCATCGGTGATTTGTCTTTATTCCATTCAGAATAAGTAAAACTAAACACCACCTGTAGGGAAGGGGGATTTTTTTTCTTTTTTTGGGGGTATTGTATGTCGCTTAGATTATTTGGTATTAAAAAGTTGGACTTCCGTAGTTGGTGCGGGGAAGTGGTTGTTGTTGTTATTGTGCATGCCTCTACTTTAGGTGGAGGGATAACTGTGTTTAATTGTTTGAAATGCAGGGAAGTTGCTAGAACTTGGGTGCCAGATGCTGGGGGCTTTTGGTCAGCGGGCTCGTTTTACCACTTGCCAATAGATAAGCTGGTGTCTCAAACTGAAGGTAATTCAAAGGGAAAAGAAATGGGATGTACCCTCTCCTAAATTCTTTTAAATAACACGAGGGAGGGTTAAAAAAAAGAGTGTTGTATGTTAAATACGTGAGAGCAGAGATGTCCACGTGTGTATAGAAATGTTTTTGTTGGTTGTCAATTTCCAATAATCAAACTGTTCATTGATAATTCTTTTTTATACGGTATGATGTGAACTTACCTATGCTCGGTTAAATTTTGCTGTTGTGGAAAGGGGAGCGGTGTGGAAGCTTATGAAGTTGGTGGGGAGTTGGATTGTGTATTAATAAAGGTGAAAACGTTACCGTTTGGAAATTGGAAGGCCCATTTGGTGGTAGCAATTGCATATTAATTTTTTCTACTTGTTTTATGTAAACTGTGGTTATTGCTGTGAATTATATTTTCTTCAGAATGGTCCGGTTTTTAGATTTGCGAGTTTTGTGAGATAGAGGGTCGAAGAACAAAAAATAAATGGTAATAGTTGTCCATATTTGGGTACGCTCAAAATACGCACAGCACTGATCATATAAAAAAGAAAAAAATAAAGTTCTTTACCCAAAAAAAAAAAGAATAAAAGAGTTCACCCAAAAAAAAACAATGTGGACGGAAATAATGACCAGCAAAATAAAGTAGAATGAGCAAAATTCTGTTTTTTTTAAAAAAGAATGAGCCTGGTAGGAAATGAAACAAAAGGTAGTTAAACTAATAAACTATAAAAACGAAATAGAATATACTAAATTAAGACAATACATACAAAATGATAGAAATCTAGAAATATTTAAATAAATAAAAATAAAAATTAGAAACATATGTACTATCGAAACAGAGCAAGTAAAATACTAATAGAAACTAGATGGAGATTAAATCTATAAATTTGAAAACTAACCACAAAATGTTAAAAGAAAATGTAAAGGATAAAGATAAAGATGCTTATCTCGTTGGGCGCCTGCAAGTCCATGGAAAATCCGTCGAGGAATTGTTTTGAATAAAATATTTATAAAGGCCATTGAAATTAAAGGCAAGAAATGGCCATCAATCTATCAATTTAAAGGCTAGAAATAGCTAAAGCTCAAATATGCATTTTTATTATTATTACATAAATAATTAAAAATAAAGTTTTAGGAAAAGCAAATCTGATGGAGGGAAGAACCGAGAAAAAGACTTGAAAAAAAGAAAGAGAACTGGTTTTGCCGAGAAAGGAATAAGAAATCAAAGCATATATATTAAATATATATAGCATTGCATCACACTTTATTTTAACATAGATAGCTCCATATATTATGAATTAATCATAACTAAAAAGTTCATTTTTATACTTATAGAACAAGACTTTCTTTACTTATTTTTTTAAAAAAATCCATAGTACCTTTTCATTGCTCATTCTTTGGAACTTGTAGCTAGTGAAATAAACTACATGGCAGCATCATTGTCTCTCAATTTTTATCGGAATTATAATTCTAACCATAATGATGGTTTATCATATATAATTATAATTATAGAATCTTGTGAAGTTCATTGCTAAACTTCTGAATGACAGGAGAATGAGAAACTAGCATTGCTACGGAGAGTTTGTTTGCACCCTAAAAGCGACATGGCACAAAGAGGCAAGTGGGCTTATACCACACAGAGGGAAGGTGGTTGTTATGTTGCCAGCCCACCTAATAATTATTAGGGATCCTGTAATTACTAGGGGGACAGTCCACCTAATGTCCCCCCAATAATTCTGAAGTTGCAGGTTCTTAGGTTCTTTCCTTTGTTGCAACCAGGCAGCGAGTTCTTTTGTAGATCTTCTCGGTGCTACCATTTCCCTTGACCCTCCGTCTATGCTTACCCTTACGCTACCACCCTCTTATAATCTTATCCAAGACTGAGAAGAGAAGCGATGAAGAAAACTTGCACATCCATTAAAGAAGAAATGGATCTAAGATTTGGAAGGAAACAAAGGATCTGCGAATTCTACAAAAAATATAAAATTTTTGGACATTGATTTACCCAAGATCGATTAATTAGCTACTGGAATCTTTAAGGCCTTCTAAACATAGCGACGATGGCTACAACATAGAAAGAGATGACTATATCATACTAAGTGATTGGTGACTCTAATATTATATTAAAATATTTATAAAAAGAGAGAAAATAAAAAAGAAAGAAAGAAAAGACTCCACATTTTTGCTCATTCATATTTAGTATATGGTAGAGGTTATATATTAGTATACATACTTCATAAAGAGAGAATAATATAAGCTGGATCATGCTGATAAAAGAAAATGTTGTGATATGACAAAGTTGATCTGTTTATGCTGACCCGTTGAAAGCCTGAAATTGAAATTGATCAATGCCCGAAAGGCACGACTATGATCAATACCTCTTCCGAAAGGTATAAAATCGATCAATGCTTGAAAGGCATAAATATGATCGATATTTAACTGATCAACATCTAAAGGATGTAAAGTCGATCAATGACCGACGAACACAAGATTGACTCACTTCTAGGTAATTGACGGATTTATTTGAGAATAAAATTTATTAATAATCGTGTAGTGCAAGAGATGATCGATTATGGTGGAGACGATCAACTATGGTGGAGACGATCAACTCTGGTGGAAACGATCAACTGTAGTGGAGCCGATCAACTACGAAGAAGTCGATCAATTAGAGGAGAGGATTGATTGACTATGACCAACTTTGGTTGCATGTGTTCACACCCTGGATTAATCGTTTTACAGACGGATGCCAGCTGTAAGCGGTTAATTCCCTAGCCTATAAATATCCACGGCTGCGATGATGAAGGGACTTCTATGATTCATAATTTTCGAACCACCTTCCGCTTAGCCTTCCTTTAAAATTTATCTGTTCTTGTCCAGACGCCATTAACGAGCTTGGAAGCTATTTCAAATTTCAAATCCTCTAAGAAGATGGCGAGAAGCTAGATCAGATCCATCTTATCTGATTCTTTGTTTTTTCAAGCTTGTTGTAATTTTGTTTGGACACAACAAATTGGCGCACCAGGTAAGGGTTTCTCTATAAAAGTGTTCCGAAAAATCTGGAAGGAAGCATGGTGAAAGGCAGGAAGAAGAATCTGCCAGCAGAAGCTGTTCCTGGTTCTTCAAAAGAAACCGTTCTTGCTCTTGGCAACCAAGGAAAAAATCTTGTTCTTGATGGCAAAGGAAACGATCCTGTTTCTGATGAAAGAAGAAATGATCTTGCTCCAGAGGAAAGGATGAAAGTTTTTCCCATAGGGCACTTTGATCAAGAAAAGTTGAACGCTCTATTTGACAAGGTAGAAGTGCTCACCATGGTGATGCAGAACCTTCAAGAAATTGTAATGAAGGAGTCAATGCGGACAGCTGTATCAAGAACCAGCCGGCAACCTTCACTCCAAGTAAGTAAACATCTCAGTCCTAGAAGATATTCTTCTTATCAATACTCTTCAGGTCAACAATCTCCTGTAAGACATCATCACCAATCTCATCATCACTCCAAGAAGCAAAATAAAGAGAAATGACCACGATCTCGGTCAACTTCGTCTGGAGAATCGATCCTAGACAGTATCCAAGTTCAACACTCCACCAGAGAGAATAATTTTGATAAAAATTTTAAGAAGTTGGAATCACAGGTTGCTAAAGTTCTGGAACAGAGAAGAACAGATGACGCTACACCAAGATATTGTATCTTGCCTCCATTTTTCAAGAAGGTTATGGATGAGAGGATAACGCATCATTTCAAAGTACCACCGATCGAGTTGTATGATGGGTCGTCTGATCCTTTAGATCATTTGGATAGCTTTAAAGCTCATATACTGATCCAAGGGGCGTCGGATGCATTGCATTGTCTTACCTTTCCTGCTACTTTGAAGAAATCAGCAAGAATATGGTACTCAAGTTTACAGCCGGATACCATCCATTCATTTGGTCAACTAGAAAAGTTGTTCGTCTCTCACTTCAGGACAAGCAAAAAAATGCCTAGAAATTCTGATAGCTTATTCTTTATCCAACAGTCAGAAGGGAAATCTTTAAGAGATTATATCAAAAGATTTAACTCCGCCACGTTGGAGATACCAGATCTCAATGAATATGTGGCGATGTCTGCTATGAAAAAAGGCTTACGAGCTTCCAGATTTACATTTTCCTTGGATAAGAAATTCCCGACCAATTATTCTGAATTACCGGCCCGTGCTCAAAAGTATGCTCAGGCAGAAGAACAGGCTTTGAGCCAGCAACAGGTGGAGAAAAAATTAGTGCCAGGTATGAAGAGAACCAAGGAAGATGAATCCCAATTCACTAGAGTCCGATCTATTCAACGGCAAGGTCAAAAGCCAAGGGAATTGATCGGTAGAAATTATGTCAATCGATTTGATACTTATACTCCATTGACTCATCCAAAAGAACAAATTCTAATGGAGATTGAGAAAGAAAACTTTTTACAAAGGCCAAGACCAATGAGAGCTCCACCAGCTGTGCGAAATAAAACCAAATACTGTCGTTATCATCATGTTCATGGCCATACAACAAAAGAATGCATTCAACTGTGAGATGAAATTAAGGCTCTGATTAAACAAGGTTATTTGGTCAGATATATTCAGAATCAAAATCATAACCAAACAGTTGAAGCAGCAATACCAAGGCCAGTTGTTCCAAGGATGATCACTGATAGGACAGAGCTCCCGAACCAACAACTGACTGATGCGTCAGTTGGAATGATTTGCCATGCATGTCTCGAAGATGATCGGAGTCCTAAGAGGCTTCGAGGAAGTGTCGTCTTTTTTGATAAAGATTTATAAGGTGCTTAGATGCCTCATAACGACCCTGTTGTAATTTCTACTGTCATTGCAAACTATGATGTACATCAGATTCTAATTGATAATGGAAGTTTCACAGAGGTCTTGCTTTATGATGCATTTGACAAAATGAACTTACCAATTAATAAGTTACGGAGAATTCGTATACCGCTTACTGGATTTGGTGGAAATTTCGTAGGAGTAGAGGGAGAGATCACCCTTCCCGTAACTCTTGGAACGATGCCGAAACAAAGAACTTGCCTCCTTTCCTTTATGGTTGTTTGAATCCCCTCTGCTTATAATGCTATTTTGGGAAGACCTGCTCTAAATAAATTCCAAGCCGTTGTATCAACATATCACTTTCTAATGAAATTTCCAACTCCAAATGGAATCGGAGTAGTAAGGAAAAACCAGCAGATGGCTCGGCAATGCTTGACAATCCAGAATCAACAATCAGTTATCAAACCAACCTCTGAACAACTGGATCCGCATGATCCGATTGATGAAGTTAGCGTATCAATAAAAAAAACCATTCATATTCCTTTGACAAAAGATGATCCTACCAAAACAGTTCAAATTGAAAGTTTACTTGTTGAAGATCAAAGGAGGAAGCTGATTGAGTTCTTACAAACAAATGCTGATATATTTGCATGGAAAGCTACTGACATGTTGGGGATTCCTACTGAAGTAATCGAGCATGAACTTAAGGTCGATCCGTTCGTTCGGCCAGTTCGACAAAAGAAACGAAACTTTGCCCCAGAAAGACAAGGTGTTATTAATGAAGAAGTCACCAAATTGCTCGATGCTGGATTCATCAGGGAGGTTCAATATCCTGATTGGATTGCTAATATAGTGATGGTCAGGAAAGCAAATGGAAAATGGAGGATATGCATAGATTACACTGATCTTAACAAGGCATGTCCAAAAGATAGTTTGCCTTTGCCAAAGATTGATCAGTTAGTTAACGCAATGGCCGGACATAAATTTTTAAGTTTCATGGATGCTTTCTCTGGATAAATCAGATATGAATGAATCCAGAAGATGAAGAAAAAACATCTTTTGTGATGGATAGGGGAATATATTGTTATAAAGTGATGACGTTTGGTCTCAAAAATGTTGGAGCCACCTACCAGAGGTTAGTAAACAAAATCTTCAAAGACCAAATTGGGGAGACTATGGAGGTATATGTGGATGATATGATTGTTAAGAGCAATCAGTCTGATGACCATATCAAAGATTTACATATAGCCTTTGATATTTTGTGGCAGAATCACATGAAATTAAATCCGACCAAATGTATCTTTGGTGTGACTTCCGGGAAATTTTTGGGCTTCATGGTCACACAACGGGAAATTGAAGCCAACCCAGAAAAAATCCGAGCCATCTTGAATATTAGAGAGCCAGCTAATAAGAAGGAGATTCAACAGTTGACTGGACGAATCATCTCATTAAGTCGATTTATTTCTCATTCAGCTGAGAGATGTTTGCCTTTCTTCAAGGCTTTACGACAAACCAAAGAGTTTAATTGGTCGAATAATTGTCGGTCAGCATTTGAAGAACTGAAGAAGTACTTGGTGAACCCAATCATATTGTCTAAACCTCAAGAAGGCGAAGATTTGTATCTTTATCTGGCCGCGTCAGACGAAGAAATTAGTTCTGTATTGGTTAGAAAGGATTCTGACGGATCGTATAAGATCATTTATTATATCAGCAAAGTTCTTCATGATACAGAAATAAGGTACCCAAAACTTCAAAAGATTATCTATACTTTTGACGATATCGGCCAAGCGACTTAGACCATATTTCCAGTCTCATCGTATTATTGTATTGACTGATCAGCCTTTGAGGACTGTCTTACAATGCCCCGATACTTTTGGTCGAATGGTGAAATGGATAATCAAACTGAGTGAATATGACATTACTTATCAGCCTAGATCTGCAATGAAAGCCCAAGTATTAGCTGACTTTATAGCTGAATATACCTGGAATGGCAGTGAACCATCTGTTGAAATGGAAGTAACTGATGCACCTTGGGTATTACATGTAGATGGGGCGTCAAACTCTTCTAGTTGTGGAGTAGGGTTGATCTTATCTAGCCCCTATGGAGATGTCATAGAGTATGCACTCCGATTTTCTTTCAAGGCCTCTAATAATTAAGTCGAATATGAAGCTCTTTTAGTAGGTTTGAAGATTACGAAGGAGGTAAATGACAGAAGGTTGAAGGTATTATCTGATTCACAGCTGGTTGTCAATCAGGTAAAAGGAGATTTTGAGGTTCATGATGCTACTTTAAGTTTATATCTGAAGAGGGTTAAAGAATTGGGGGCTTTATTTGATTCATGGGATATCAGTCATATCCCTAGAATCGAAAATTCTCGGGCCGATGCATTGTCCAGGTTAGCTACTTCTGCACCTGAACAAATGGATCGAATCTTTGTGGAACATTTAGAGATTTCGAGTATCTCGGCAACTGAAAATGAAAAAGTTGTTCAAATAAAATCGAAAATGAACGAATGAATCCGATAGTCAAATATCTGACTGAAGGGATACAACCTGAAAATAATACAGAAGCTAAGCAGATTCGAAAATTTGCTGCTCAATATGTCATCTTGGATGGGTTATTATACAAAAAATCATTTTCTCAGCCATTATTGAAGTGTTTGTCTCCTTTGGATGCTGATTATTCCCTTAAGGAGGTCTATGAGGGGATATGTGGTGATCATTTGGGAGAAAAATCTTTAGCTTATAAAATTATAAGGCAGGGGTATTACTGGCCAACCATGCAAAAGGATGCTGCAGATTTTGTAAGAAAATATGATTCTTGTCAAAGATATGTAAATATCCAAAGGCGTCCAGTTAGTCAGTTGACATAATTAATAGCTCCTTGGCCATTTGCATAATGGGGAATATGTATACTTGGTCCATTTCCTCCAGCTTCTAGGCAGCAAAAATTTTTGATCGTAGCCATTGATTATTTTACTAAATGGGTAGAAGCTGAACGTCTTGCTTTAATCACTGAAGCAAAAGTTAAAATATTTATCAAAAATTCTATTATATATAGATTTGGAATCCTTCATGCGATCATTACAGATAATGGAAGGCAGTTTGATAACCAGAAGTTCAAGAATTTCTGTGCTCAATATGAAATTCTTCACAAATTGACATCTATCGGACATCCTCAAGCTAATGGGGAAGCTGAGGTAACCAATCGGACGATCCTTCATGGATTGAAAACCCGATTAAATGAAACCAAAGGATCTTGGACTGATGAACTCAATTCTGTTCTATGGGCTTATCGAACAACTCCTCGATCTATAATAGGCGAATCTCCATTTAATCTGGCTTATGGGAGTGAAGCCATGTCACCTATAGAAATTGTCCTTCATTCCAGAAGAACTTATGGTTTTGCAGAATCTGATAATGATAACCGGAGGAGATTGGATCTTGATCTAGTTGAAAATTCTAGGTTACAAGCACAATTGAAAATGGCAGCTTACCGACAAAGGGTAGCGCAGTATTATAATTCAAGAGTAAAAGCTCGAATCTTTCGAACTGGAGACCTTGTTCTACGCCGAATCACTATATCCCGATCAACTAAACAGGGCAAACTTGTCCCAAATTGGGAAGGCCCTTATCGTATCACTGAAGTTGTACGATCGGGGACCTATCGTCTTGAAAGTCTAGATGGTTATCCATTGGCAAGGCCATGGAATGTGAAAAATTTATGCAAATACCATCAATAAAGATATTTTCTTTTTCTTTCTTCTGTTATATGAAGGAAATATTTTATTTTTTGATATTCTCTAAAAGATAGAGAAAATAAAGATTGGCTTGCTAAGCTGATCATAATTCGATAAATCGAGTTAGTTTAATCTACTGACTCAATCGGTGTTTAATGATCAGAACAACTGATCGAAAGATTGGCCTGATAAGCTGATCATAATCTGACAAATCGAGCTAGTTTAATCTACTGACTCAATCAGTGTTTAATGATTAGAATAACTGATCCAAAGATTGGCCTGATAAGCTGATCATAATCCGACAAATCGAGTTAGTTTAATAACTCAATCGATGATTAATAATCAGAACAAAGAAGACTACATTCTGACGATTCAGACTGATCTAATATATTAACTTATTGATGCTCAATGATTTGCTGATCAATTAAAAGGAAATAGAAGATTTCATTAACATTATGTTACAAAAAGGAAAAAGAAGGAAACAAGCAAACAGTAAAATTATCGCCAATTCTCTATTACATATATTATTCTGCTTCTTTCTGAACGATCTGATCAACTGAAGTGTTCTCTTATTCAGATGTTTTTTGAACAGGTAACTTTGTTAGATCGTTACTTGGTTGTCCTTTTTCTTTCTCTACGAAAAAGTCTAGGGAGATAGTAGAAAAATCAAGGCCAGGATATAATTTTTTGACCTTATCAAGGAAATCTTTAAAACCAAGGTCGTAGCCTTTGGCTCCCACTTTTTCTATTCCTTTGGAGAAACCATCAGATTTCATAAATTCTTCAATTACGAGAGACTTCTGTTGGGTCAGCGAGATGTTTTCTTATTTGGTTTTCTTCAAATTTTCTTCAAGAAGTGATATTCTCTCATTTATCAGCAAATTTTGACTCAGTACCTCTTCGTATGCTTAAGCTTTTTCTTCTATGGCTTCATCGGCCTGCTGAAGTTTCTTTCTTCTTTTGGCCCCGTCTTCCACAAGCTGTTGAACATATATTTCGTTTTGTTTTAATTACTTCTGCAAAGACATAATCTTCGCCGTCAGAAAGAGAACTTCTGTTCTAAAGACCTTTCGATCGGCAATGGCCTTATCTTTCTCTTCCTTGGCTATTTCTAGTTGCCTCTGAAGATCTTCTTGAATGTTATGTGCCTGATCCCAACCTTTTTCAATCATGGAGATATCGCTGACAAACTATATAAAAGGTTTTTGTTAGAATACAAGTAGTTTGTCATAAAGAAAAGAAAAGAATATCGCGTACCTTCGAGATTTTTGGGTAGATAGAAGATAAAGTTTCCTTCACCCTCTGTTTAATCGTCATCTCCCAATCTTTCCGAAGAATAGTAGATTGTAATATGGTTTTTGCCAAGTTCGGATTATTGATGCTTGTATCGGCAACTAATACTCGAACGGCTTTATCATCAATTGGGTTGGCTGATTCTCACATGGGAGCTTTTCCTTTCTCTGGCAGAGTATGCTTCATAAGTGAATCTTGGTCAGTTTCCTCCAAAACAAGGATGGAGGGATTCTGTTCCTTTTCTTCAAACGAAGATGAGATATAATCAGGAACTGTTGATTTGTTGGAAGTACTTTTTGATAAACGGCTTCTTCTCACACATGCCCTTTCTTCTCTGAATCGTACTGGTCCTACTTTTCTTTTTGACATCTGATGCGATTTCTTATCACCTGGCCTCATCTTTTGAACATGATGAAGATGAAGATTTTTTCAAGACTATGCCTTAGAACAAAGAATTTCAAAAGAAAAACACTTAAGACAAAGTTGTTTCAAAGCCTTAGGCTTAAGACCCCTTTATATAGAGGGTGCCAGTGGTCATGATTCGTGGCTCAAATTCCGAGATATCGAAAGATTTTGACACATTTCAGATTTGATTTGGTGGGAATCCATGCTTCGTTTTTGATCCTCAGAAAACCAGTTATAAGGTATGTATATAAAAGCATATGATTTGAATTTCAAATTTTATGCGCCCTTTTAGGTTCTGACAAATACGGTTATACGGCTCTCAACTGTACTTCTGACAAAAATATTATGTCTGGCAAAGTAGGTATGATCACCTACCTTGTTTGGAAAAGATTTTTTTTATGAAAGTTGAAAGTCTGACAATTTAGAAATTATTTTTGTACTAGTTATTTTCCTAAGAAAAGTTAAGGACCAGGTCGTTTGATCGAATTATTCCGTTAGAAACTATTGTTTGATAAGCTTATTTGAAATTGGTTCTTTTGAATTTTTTTTGAAATATTAATTAACGCATATGATTCAGTTGGTGGATTTCATGATTAGGTTAGGTTTCCTTAAAAGGTTTGCTCATTTGATCCGATTGCTTTATACTTTTTCATGATCCGACAAACCTTGAGAAGAAAGACTTTTTCATTAAAAAAGCAAGGTAAGTTTTTACATCGTCAATCTGTTACATTGACTCCAACGGAACTTTCCTCTATTTCATCTTGATTCATAAAAGGAACTGGTAAAATTTCTTTCGAGACTTGAGGAGCTAATACCAGTCCTTCAATCTGATCCCCAACCAGTTGTTCAGTTTGGCTTTCGGTTGGTCTTTTTGCTTGACCAATAATTGGTTCTTCAGTTCGATTTTCCTCATCTGAACTCTCTTCATCAGAATCTTCTTCATCGGAATCTTCTTCTATTCTTGAAGTGTCAAGATCTGGGTAAAATTTCTTTACTTTCTTTAGACAATCGGTGAGTCCGTGGTTGTAACTTTCAACTCCTGCCTCATAGAGTTTGTCATCAAAGGCTTTTGATTGGACGTATTTCTTGACTGCCCCAGTCACGGCTTCTTCAACAGCTTGCTCAATTCTTTTAGTTGCTATTAAAACCCTTTCTTCGGCCGCTAAAACCTTTTTCTCAGCCGTTACGATCTTTTCTTCAGCTCCCTCCAGTTTAAGGGATATTGATCAAATCTTTTTATTTTTCTTCTTTAGCTTAGACTCCATGTCATTCATTTTTGATCTCGCTTCTTTTAACTTTGCATCTAATGCCGAAGTTTTAATCGTCGCTTCTTCCAATTTTTTCTTCATGGAATTTTTTAGTTCTT
The DNA here is from genome assembly GCA_021397845.1 of Areca catechu. NCBI lineage: Eukaryota > Viridiplantae > Streptophyta > Magnoliopsida > Arecales > Arecaceae > Areca > Areca catechu. Next base: position 138,920,647 of record CM038039.1, on the reverse strand, counting down.
TGGCAACTTCTTTCTCCGCCTTTGCCACGTTTACTTCATTGCTCATGGCTTTACGGAATTGATCAAAGTTTTTTAAACTTTCATCCATGATGTTGATTCCATGGATGAGCTGTTATTCCATATTTTGTGTTAGTCAGATTTGACTAAAATGAAAAAGACGATCAAATATCTACTTAAACTATAAGTATAACTCATACCTTTAATAATGTTGGGTGAAGTTGCAAAATTGTGTCATCGATTTACTGGGACTTAGTTATTTCCTAGTCTCTTGGAATTATTATGGATTTCAGAAGCTGACGGGCCAACATTGGATCATTCAGACCCGAATCATCAGCATATATGGGGAAATCATCCAAAATATTTGCGGCTGGGATTCTTTCTTTTTCTTTCCTCATCGGAGCTTTGCCCTTATCCAGTTGTTCAGTAGGGTGAGATAGTGGGTCATCTCCTGGAATATTTGTCATTTGTCTTTGCATTGGAGGTTGAAGAGATGTTGATAGAGGGACTTCATCGTCCTCCGACACACTGGCTATCAAGATCGGAGAATCAAGTCCTACTGCTATTGATGAAGTTGTTGAATTGATCAGAGTCTTCTTCTTCAATTTTTTGATGTTCCTCTCTTCTTGAATAGAGGAAGTGGCTTCCGCCTTTCTTTTCTTCGAGAGTTTCTGAAGCTTCCGGACGTCTACCATGACTGATGTGTTTACAATAAGTAAGAAGTCAGAAATTAAGACAGATTGATTAGAAATATTGATGAAATAATATTAGTAATGAAAATACCCAAGGAGGGTTTAGGGCTGATTTCTGCTGAAAAGAGCCCTCTTTCATCAAGGAGTTCTTTAATCGAAAAAACTTCCATCCCGGTAAGCTTCTCGTAATCTTCTTGATCAGAAGCCAGAACTTTTTTGCCATCATTAGGAGTTAGTCGGGGTTCTCTATGGCTATTAGTAAAGTTCCAAGGGATTTTAGAAATAATATAAAAGAAACTTGGTTTCCAGCCGTGGATGGCTGAAGGAAGTCCCGAGATAAATTTCTGACCATGTCATGGATTGATTACCCATCATCCATGACCATGAAAATCTCATTTTAATACGAATAAATAAGTAAAAAGTGAGGATTTTGGAGTTATGTCCGCGTCCTTACAAAGGATCAAGAACGCACAAATAATTTAAATGCTGTTAGGGGTTAGTTGAGATGGTAATACCCGATATAGTTTGAAGAACGTAAGAAAGAAAGGATGGATCGGAAATCTAAGACCAGCCCTTAGATGTTCTTCATATATGGTTATACTACTAGGAGAAGGCCAATCTATTTGATTTTTAGAAAGAGAGAGGATTATAGTATACTCGTCAAAGATGTTATAATACTTTTTTAATGCTAAAATTCTATGTTCGGACAGAGAAGACCTAATATCTCCTATTTTGATTTGTTCGGCTTGTTTTCTTTGTTGTTGAGAATTGGGTTCTTCAGGATTTCCAAGATTTTCTATATGACTGGTTTCTAAGATCCTAACCATGATGAAGAAAGAAAGTAAAGGAAGATTAACTTGGAAGAGAGGAAAAAAATAAGAAGCCGACCTGTGGAGTTTTTCTTTCACTCTTAAAGCAAAAAGGCAGAAATAGCAGAAAACCTATTTTTATGAGAAGGACGATGTTTATATAATACCCTCCAACGGACCGAGATCTTTTTGCAAAAAACAAGAATGAACCAGATTTAGCCATCTGTCCATAAATATTTAATGAAAATTGGCTTTCTCAAAAGGTCGAAACATCTTTTTATGGTACGGTGGCTGCGATCTGTTGATAAGATAGATTTCTTTGTTCTTTTTCAAAAATATTTTGATTTTCTCGGATTTTGAAAAATTATAATGATGGGAAGAAGATACGGCTGTTCGTTCTTATAACCGTCTCCCCAATTAGAGTTCGACACGTTATCCGGGCGTGTTGCCCCAGAGCAGAAATTTCTGACAGTTTCTGATTTCCAATTAATTAACTCAGAAACTAGGGGGACTAGTATTGGGATATGACAAAGTTGATCTGTTTATGCTGACCCGTTGAAAGCCTGAAATTGAAATTGATCAATGACCGAAAGGCACGACTATGATCAATACCTCTTCCGAAAGGTATAAAATCGATTATTGCTTGAAAGGCACAAATATGATCGATATTTAATTGATCAACATCTAAAGGGTGTAAAGTCGATCAATGACCGACGAACACAAGATTGACTCACTTCTAGGCAATTGACGGATTTATTTGAGAATAAAATTTATTAATAATCATGTAGTGCAGGAGACGATCGACTATGATGGAGACGATCAACTATGGTGGAGACGATCAACAATGGTGAAGACGATCAACTCTGGTGGAAACGATCAACTGTGGTGGAGCCGATCAACTACGAAGAAGTCGATCAATTAGAGGAGATGATTGATTGACTATGACCAACTTTGATTGCACGTGCTCACACCCTGGATTAATCATTTTACAGACGGATGCCAGCTGTAAGCTGTTAATTTCCTAGCCTATAAATACCATGGCTGCGATGATGAAGGGGCTTCTATGATTCATATTTTTCGAATCACTTTCTGCTTAGCATTCCTTCAGAATTTATCTGTTCTTGTTCAGACACCATTATCGAGCTTGGAAGCTATTTCAAATCTCAAATCCTCCAAGAAGATGGCGAGAAGCTAGATCAGATCCATCTTATCTGATTCTTTGTTCTTTCAAGCTCGTTATATTTTTGTTTGGACACAACAGAAAATATTATAAATTAATATAAGTTGTTATGTGTTTCCTAAAAATACTTTAACAAGATTATGTTAATAAAAGTAAATAACATAGGTAGATATAGAAAAAATACTATGATTTGATACAAATTGTTATATGATTATTAAAATTATGCTAACACGAACAACAAATTTATCAGCAAACCAATAAACAGCAGAGAGGATGAGGGCTTTGGCAAACATACCTGCTTGCCAATCCAATGAAAGAACCAATGTCAAAATATTAGCTATGCTAGGCAATTGGGACACGTGTAAAAGTACGAGTGGGTGGCTCCTTTGATGTTTAAAAATTTAAGGATAAAAGAAAAATGAGACACAGCATGTATGATAAATTTTTTTTTTTTTTTAAAATTATTTGTAAAATTTTAGATTTTTTATACCAAATGTTATGGTATCAAAAAAAAAAAAAAGTGAAAATGGAAATAAAAAATGTCTAAAATTTTACACAAGTGCTATCTTCAACATAAATATCTATATAGTATTTCACTTTGATTTGCAGAAAAATAAAATAAAATATATAAAAATGACAAAAATATTGAACGTGCTCTAATAACTCGACTCGACGAAATACTCTCTTTTGGTAAATGAATTTCTTTTTCTTTTTTTTAAAAGAGACCATACTAATTAACAATGAGAATATTGATTCACGTAGTGGAGAAAAGGTAGAAGCGTATGCTGCTCAGCTTCCACCACCAACGTTAAATATTTTTGCTTTTGTAATCAAAAGTTCTTGCAAAAGAAAGAAATGGGGTCATCATCTTGTTAGGTTGTACATCACATGCCTACATCGCGGCCAGCAGCAAACAAAATTTTTTAATGATGACTTGATTTTGGAGAATTAATTGGCGTAGGCTCTGAGCTGATGTTAGTTGAGATCGATGGTTCCTGGCTTCACGTCTGGTAGAGGCAGCTACGCTTTGGCTGGAGGTCAAGAAAGGCGACAGCAGCCAATGTGATGCCATCCGGGGAAAAGGCCAGCTGAGCTTGTAGTATAGCTGTTCAAATCTCCTGCCCTTCTGTGCCAAGCTGTGAAGCAGTGTGGAATCCTTATATATGGTCAGAGTGGTTAAAGTTTTTTTTTTTTTTTCCTTTTTCTTTGAAGCCAGAAGATCTAGGATTACAACTTAGCAGTTAACGTATCTCAAATTCCCTTGGTACATAAGTTACAAGTCAATACATTACCAACAGATTCCTAGGCTTGGAGTGGTTTAGTTTAGCATGGTTTAGGTTCTGGGTAACCAGATGAAGCAAGGACCTAATCCTAACCTGTTTTGTTGGAGTCCAAACACTAAACCTTCTAGCTCCATCGGCTGTATAAGTAGGAAAAAAGTTTATTTGCTGTGAACCTAACTCTGCATAAAGGCATGTACTTTTAATAAGTGGTATATGGTCTCACATTATAAACAAACGGTCTAAATAGTGGCATACATACAACAACATTAATAAAGCGCCCCCCCCCCCCCCCCCCCCCCCCGCGTGCGCGCAAAGAGATCATCCATTACAAGCAACTTACTACTATCATATTTGTATAGACGATCGAGTGGTAAGTAGAGAACACATAGTCATGAGGTGGGCACTTTCTTGACTCAAAAATCCATAATCCAGGCAGTGCCCCAACAGATCACACATCAAGACTATCCATTCTAACTTTTTCTGTAAGATATATATATAAACAAGCAGCAATCTAATCACATAACCAAGCATGTATCTTAATTTTCCTATTTAGCAACTTTGCTAAACTGAACATACGTGATACTCCCGAGTATCTACAAGCAACTCGATCCTTCAAATCAACCACAATGCTCATGTGCATCTTGATGCCATAACATAAACTCTTCTCAAGAGTGCTTGTAACTTGGCACCTATCTGCCAACGGTATTGCTTTGCCCTCAAGCTAACCATTCTTCATCCAAGAGTACTTCTGTGCCATGGTGTAATCTTTATTATTCAGAATAAACAAACCTAATATCCATGATATGCATGCCATGAAATGTCACTGTTATCGTTGTTTTGCTCCCAAACGCCCGCAGCCCATGACACGCGCGCGAACGCGCGTGGGCTCGGCCCAGCGCGTTGCAGCAGTTGCGCGGAGCATTTCCATGCGCGTTTCGCGCGGCACACAATTTCTTTCCTTCGGTCCATAGCATGGCGAGTTCTTGGCCGTCCGATCGCACGATCGGACGGCCACAGTTTGATCTGGCATTGAGGCAGTGTTTTGCATGGATTGTGGCTTGATTTGAGCCGTTAATTTTTGATATGATGGCCTGGGATATTTTTAGAAGGCATTGGACATGTTTTAGGTCTCTTTTGATGCAGTTTCCGATGATTTTAAAACCATAGTGACGCCGAAAGATTTTTCTGAGATGCAACAGAGAGCTACAGAAGGTCTAGAAGAATATTGAAGACGATCCAGAGAGCAAATAAAATAACAGAGAATCCACGACAGGATTTGGTGAGGCTAGAGGTCTTGTATTCTGTGATCTCTCATGTTTTCTTCTTCCCTTTCGATTTATTTGCCTCTTTGTAATTAATCTGCAATTATTATTGGGATATTTGTATTTCTTTTGGGCCCGATTTTGGGGGCAGATTATAGTGGATTGCTCCTTCCTCTGTATGGATGTAGGCAAATTTGTCGAACCATGTTAAATCTCGTCTTTCCTTCTGATTTGATTTCTGCCTGTGTGATTGGTAAATTGCTAAAGTGAGTAAACAGGAATTGATTAGAAGCCTAAACCGGTTCAATCCGCTGCCCGCATCCCAATAATTGTTATCAAAGTAATGGGATGGCATCTGACGGGCAACCAAGTTCTTCTACGGCTCCTGAGGCAATTATTTTTTATTCTACTACCTCTAGGCATGAGGTGACGATATTTGATAGCACAGGTGATTTTGCACTATGGAAGGTAAGAATGAAATATCTGCTGGTCAAGGAGGGTGTGTCAATAGCCCTCAAAGATATGAATGCAATTCCAGGTGATACAAAGGCTGCAAAATAGGAGATGGATGATAGAGCACTTGGGACTTTGTTTTTTGGGACTGAGTGATAAAGTTCTTCGTAATGTGGTGGATCTTGTTACAGCTAAAAGTGTATGGAAAAAATTAGATACTTTGTATATGCCAAAATCTCTTACAAATAAGCGATATTTGAGGGGCAAGCTACACACATTCCGTATGATGGAAGGGACCTTACTCAAGGATCACTTGGATGATTATAATAAGCTCCTACTCGATTTGGCGAATATTGGTGTTAATGTTGATGAGAAAGACAAGGCTTTGATCCTGATTTATTCTTTGCCTAAGTCCTATGAAAATATTACTACTACCATGCTTTATGGAAGAGAGACTATAAGTCTCGATAAGGTTGAAGCTACTTTGTTATCTAATGAGTTCAGGTTGAAAGTACAGTTAGAGCATCAGGCTCCAAATCCAGCACAAGGACTTACTGTCAGAGATAGAGATGAGCAAAGAACAGGTGGACAAGGTAGAAACAAGTCCAAGACAAGATCAAAGTCTAGATCTAAAAGACCCAGAATTTGCCTTTACTACAAGAAGCCAGGCCACTAGAAAAATGAGTGTAGATTCCTACAGTCCAAGAAAGAGAAGGAACAGAAAGAAAAATAAACAATCTCAGATTCGGCATTAGTTGCAGTAACTTCAGCATATCATAGCAGTGTTGCAGATGATGCAGTATTTATAGCTGCATGCAGTGTCAGTCAGGCTGATATCTAGATCGTGGACTCTGGAGCATCTTTCCACATGACATCCCATAAAGAATGGTTCATTTCTTTTAGATCATGTGATGGAGGTTATGTTCTTCTTGGGGATGATGCCATCTGTAAAGTGGAAGAAATTGGTACAGTTCAGATTAAATCTCATGCAAATAATGTGGTGACTTTGGATGATATCAGATATGTTCTCCAATTGAAAAAAAATCTTCTCTCAATAAATGCTCTTGATATTGCAGGTTTTGAGGGCAGATGGGGTAGAGGATCTATTATAATTAGTAAAGGTGCATTGACTTTGTTAAGAGGTAAATTGAGTGGCACACTTTATTATTTGGATGGCACTACAGTGGTTGGTGATGCTTCTTTAGCACATTCCTCTATTATTCAATTGACATAGTTATGGCATTAAAGATTGAGCCACATATCAGATAAATGTTTACAGGAGCTAAGCAGACGTGGTCTGCTGGAAGTCAAAAAGTTGGTACACTTGGATTCTGTGAGCATTGCATATTTGAAAAATAACACAGAGTCAGCTTTACTTCAAGCGTGCACAGGACAACAGGTATATTGGATTACATTCATTCTGACCTATGAGGACCTGTCCCAGTTACATCCAAGGGTGAATCTAGATATTTGCTCACTTTGATTGATGACTACTCCCGCAAAGTCTGGATTTATACTATCAAAACTAAAAGTGATGTGTTTCACACTTTTAAAGGGTGGAAGGCTATGGTTGAGAGGTAAACTTAGAGAAAGGTAAAAACCTTTCGGACTGACAATGGATTGAAATTTTGTTCTACAGAGTTTAATGACTTTTGCAAGTCAGAGGGCATTGTTAGGCATAGGACCAATGTATATACTCCTCAGCAAAATGGTGTGGCGGAACGCATGAATCGCATATTATTGGAAAGAGTTAGATCTATGCTATCAAGTTCTGGATTGAATAGATATTTGTGGATAGAGGCTAAATATACAACCTGCTTTATTATAAATCGATCTCCAGCATCTGCATTGAATATGAAGACTCCGGAAGAGATGTGGACAGGTAGACCTGCAGACTATTCATTTCTTAGAGTATTTGGATGTTCAGCATATGCACATGTCAAAAATAGAAAGCTGAATCCTAGGGCTAAGAAATGCATATTTCTTGGATATGCATATGGGGTGAAGGGCTACAGATTATGGTGCACAGAGCTCGGATCCCAGGGTTTTCTAGTTAGCAGGGATGTGACTTTTGATCAGTCAACCACTCCTTCACGGTAGCTACAGCCAAGTTCTTCACCTGGAGATCAGGTTCAGGATTAGTAGGATAGGACTGTTGTTGATATAATCATACTGTTAGATCACAGCAGTTGCAGCCTACAGGTGATATTCAGAATGAATAGCATCAGCAAACAGATCCAGAGTTACAAACTCAAGAGGAGGTTATTGTACGTGGTCAAGTTCAAGATAATAGTATTGCCACTCGAAGAACCAGGCGATATATTAGAGCACCTCAAAGGTATAGTTTTGAGGAATCTGCTTGTGCTGAGTTAGTATATTATGCTCTGAATATTGCAGACACTATAGGTGATGAGCCGACCACATTTCAAGAAGAAATTGGTAGTTCACAGGCTGAGTAATGGACCATGGCTATGGTAGAAGAGCTTCAGTCTTTGAAAAAAATCAAACTTGGGAATTAGTTAAATTACCTAAGGGCAAGAAGAAAATTGGCTGCAAATGGATCTTCAAGAAGAAGGAAGGAGCTACTCCTCAGGATTTGAAATATAAGGCAAGGTTGGTGGCTAAGGGTTATAGTCAAAGAGAGGGTATTGATTTTAAGGAGGTATTTTCTCCTGTGGTTAAACACTCTTTTATTCATGTGTTCCTTGCTTTAGTTGCTTCTCAGAATTTGGAGTTAGAATAGCTAGATGTCAAGATAGCTTTTCTACATGGTGATTTGGAGGAGCAGATTTATATACAACAGCCATTTGGTTTTGAGGCTCTAGATAAAGAAGATCATGTATGCTTGCTCAAAAGGTCTTTGTATGGTTTGAAGCAGTCTCCAAGATAATGGTACTGTAAATTTGATAGGTTTATGGTCGACCATGACTTTAAAAGATCTCCATATGATAGTTGCGTGTATCATCAGTAGTTTTCAAATGGGTCCTTTTGTTACTTATTATTATATGTGGATGACATGATGATTGTAGCCAGGGATATATCAGTCATTCAAAAGCTGAAAGCTGAGCTTAGTACTGCATTTGAGATGAAGGACCTTGGACCGGCAAAGAAGATACTTGGGATGGAGATCATTCATGATAGGAAATTATATAGACTATTTGTTACTCAACATGATTATATTGAGAAAGTCTTGGACAGATATGGTATGTCTACAACTAAACCAGTCACTACTCCTTTTGCCAGTCATTTTCGGTTATCTGCCAGGGATTCTCCTCAGACTGAGGATGAGAAGAAGTATATGTCTAAAGTGCCTTATGTGAGTACAGTTGGCAGTATCATATATGCAATGGTCTGTACTCATCCTGATATTTCATAAGCAGTTAGTGTAGTGAGCAGATATATGGACAAGCCTGGAAAAGCTCACTGGTCAGTTGTGAAATGGATTCTTAGATACTTGAAAGGCACTTCTGATTTGGGATTGGTATTCTTTGGACAGAGTGGTTGCACTGTTACAGGATTTTGTGATTCAGATTATGCTTGTGACTTGGATAGGAGGAGGTCATTGACTAGATATGTATTTACTCTCTCTAGTTGTGCAATTAGTTGGAAGGCTACGTTGTAATCTACAGTTGCTTTGTCTACTACAGAGGCATTATATATGGCATTGACAAAGGCAGCAAAGGAAGCTATCTGGCTAAGAGGGTTAGTACAAGATTTGGGTTTCAAGCAGAATTGTTTGGTTATTCACTGTGACAGTCAGAGTGCTTTACATCTTGCCAGAGATCAGATGTATCATGAATGTACTAAGCATGTGGATGTCAGGTATCACTTTATTAGAGATTTGGTAGAGGATGGTGATATTCAACTTCAAAAAATTAGTACTGTTATTAATCTGGCTGATATGCTCACTAAACCAATTCCAGTGGTCAAGTTCAGGACATTTCTAAACTTGATTGGTTTGAGCACTTGATGATGCCCCTTTGGGGCTTGTGATGAGGAGGAGGCTTTACAATCCATATTTGATAGAGGCATTTTTTTTATTGCAAGGAGGATGATTGTTACTGTTGTTTTGCTCCCAGATGCCCACAGCCCATGACGCATGCACGCGAACGTGCATGGGCTCGGCCCAGCGTGTTGTGGCAGTTGCGCGGAGCGTTTCCGCGTGTGTTTCTCACGGCACACAGTTTCTTCCCTTCGGTCCACAGCATGGCGAGTTCTCGACCGTCCGATCACGTGATCGGATGGCCACGGTTTGATCTGGCATTGAGGCAGTGTTTTGCACAGATTATGGCTCGATTTGAGCCATTGATTTTTTATCTGATGGCTTGGGATATTTTTGGAAGGCATTGGACTTGTTTTAGGTCTCTTTTGACACAGTTTTTGATGGTTTTTAAAACCATAGTGACATTGACAGATTTTTCTGAGATGCAATAGAGAGCTGTAGAAGGTCCAGAAAAATATTGAAGATGATCCAGAGAGCAAATAAAATAACAGAGAATCCACGATAAGATTTGGCGAGGCTAGAGGTCTGGTATTCTGTGATCTCTCCTGTTTTCTTCTTTCCTTTCGATTTATTTGCCTCTTTGTGATTAATCTGTAATTGTGGGATCTTTGTATTTCTTTTGTGCCCAATTTTGGGGGTAGATTATAGTGGATTGCTCCTTCCTCTGTGTGGATGTAGGCAAATTTGCCGAATCATGTTAAATCTCGTATTTCCTTCTGATTTGATATCTACCTATGTGATTGGTAAATTGCTAAAGTGAGTAAACATGAATTAATTGGAAGCCTAAACAGGTTCAATCCGCTGCGCGCATCCCAACAGTCACTACTATGCATGAGACTCTATGCAAATTATCTCTTGTGCCTGGTCAAACTGCTAAGCCAACATGCGCTTTAGGTCCTTGAAGCTATAATTGATCATGCATATTGATGTGCATCACAACGCACCGATTTAGTACCTTAATTCCACTATTTTTACGAAGCATAGTAGGAGTAAGGGTCGAATCTACAGGGATCTTTGAGTTATTTCAAAAGTAAAATGCACAACGGAAATTGAACTAGAAAGGGAATTAACAGGAAATCAGTAGTGAAAGTAATCTAGAGATGATCTATCTTAGCAAGAGTTTGGCCCGTACCCATAGATCATGGTCCATCTCTTTTGAGAATAGATTAGTCAAAATGATAGTGAAAATAATCTAGATATGATCTTCCTTAGTGAGAGCACAGCTTGTACCCGTAGATCATGGCCCATCCCTTTTGGAAAATAGATTAATCAGAATTATATATTCACGTAGAGAAAGATCGTTTGAAGATAATTAAGATATGACCTATCTTAACAAGAGCACGACCCGTACCCATAGATCACGACCTGTCCCTTTTAGGTATAGATCAGTTAAAATTATATTCACGTAGAGTGACTTACCTCTAAAGCTTTGCACTGCTCATAAACCTGTTTCAGACAAGATAAAGAAAAGAAGAGAACATGAATTAATTGGAAGCTCTTTTCATTTGATAAAATGAGGAGTATATCAAATGAACATTAAAGTATAAACCCCCTTTTCCCAAACAATCTTCCAAAGTGTGCTATAGTGTATCCGAAGATGGAGCAGTCCGATGATGCGATGGAGAGTAGAGAGTGGGAACCAGTGCCAATGCAGTAGAAGTGGGAATCAAGCCAGTGTAGTGGAAGTGGAAACCATTAAGGGGTAAGAAAGATGATAGAGCAGAGAAGGGAGAGAAGTGGAGTAGAATGGAATAAAAGAGGGATAAGAGGAGGAATAGGAGGAATAGAGGAGGACTAGAGTGGGAATAGAGGAGGAATAGAGAGGACTAGGATGAATAAGAGGGGAATAGAAAAGGAATAGAAGTGAGAGAAGAGCAGAAGTGGGGAGAAGAGGTTCTGGACTGATCTCTCCTCCCCGGACTTGATGGATCCCTCCTCCGCTCCTCTAGACTCCCTTTTATAGGCCTTAACCAACCAATTTCAGTTCCTCCATCCCAACAACCAAACTGAATTCAATTCCTGATCAGCTTGTTCCAATGATCTTCAACTGAACTCCTCATTTGGTTTCTAACAATCCAGTGGCTTCCAGCTCCCAACTACACTGAACTTCGTTGAGCTCCTACGACCTCCAGCTACTTCCAACTGATTCAATTACTTCCAGCTCCTAGCATCTAATGGTCTCCAGTTGCATCCAATTGAATAGCTCGGCTCCACAGCAGGCGATGGCATCTTGGTGGCACGAATCTATCGACGATGTGGATCTCAGGAAGGAAGAAGATGGTCAATGATCGGGAGGTCGAACAAGGAACAAAGGGACATGGGCGCTGAGGATGGTACTCTGACCGATGCTTGGATTTGAGAAGGCTCGGATGGCAACCAGAAATTGGTGGAAGATGGCTTGGACGGTGGCTGAAAATCGATGGAAGATGGATTCTAGCCTCCTCGACGGTGAGGGGGAGAGCATTGACAACTTTTACGACCGATGGTGGGAGTCTCAGGAGATCTGGCAGCATGGGATGGTGATATTTGGCTAGGAAGAAGAAGGGGCAATAGCAACAGCCTTTTCGGCCACTTTTCCGGCCATGGGGAGCTTCTCCAACCGATGGTGAGGTGGGCAGGAGGTCTGACGGTGAAGGGAGGAGCATCGACACTTTTCTGGCCTTGGAAATCGAGAGAATGGTAGTGACAAAGAAGAGGAGACCGCTGGCTTTTCCGGCCAAGGGGGCATTTTTGGCCGATGGTGATGGCATCGGGGGCTTGGGCGGCGATGAGGAAGGAGCTCTGCAAGTTTTGGCATGATCAGAGCTTCGTGGTCCATGGTTCTGCTTCGTGGACCATTGGCCCTAGCAGCCCGTGGACCACAAGCCAATCCATAGACTGAGCGGCCGATCATGGTGGACCGGCTGCTCTAAATTTCATGTAATTTTAGTTATTTTTTTAAAAAATTAATTCTAAGCCTGTTTTAAGTTCGATTTGAGTGTTGTTTATGCCATTGGACTTCTAAAATTGAGCTCTTCACATTGATGGTGTTCTTTCCTACAAATAATATATAAAAATATCAATTTTAAAGGAATAAAAATAATTTAATTATTAAATTAATACTTTTATATATGTATATAATGTAGTTATCACACCCCCCCAAATTGAACTTTACTCATCCTCAAGTAAAGTAAATAGATCAGCCATGTGTATCAACCTGATGTGGCAACATCTGCTAATGTGGGGTCTGACGTGGCAACATCCACTCATATGGAGCCTGCACAGCCACCAGCCGACGAAGTGAGCCCCTTGCCGAGGTTAACTCCTAGGCAGGGTCGAGCTCAGGAAGCGAGCCCCGTGCCGAGGTCAGCTCCATGCCGGGGTCGAGCTCAGGAAGTGAGCTGATGGGAACATCAATAATAAGAATATACTTTGATTAACTAACTTTGTTTTTGCAGCTATAGTTAATAAAATCTTGAGCCATGAAACAAGTCCCAAATTTTCTTGAAGCATACTCATGAGTCAACACATGGAAGAAGATAATTTTTTATGAGTCAACTCAAGCTCAAAGCATGATGGAAAGCCATCTCTTCAAAACCCAATTCAATCCATTCAAGCCCAATTCAAGCCAAGACTTGAACCCAAAATTTTCACATGGGGGGACACCTCATCAAGAAACCGCGGGGGAGAAGAAATTACACTACATCAAGACTTTTATGGAAAACATAAAGATACCTTCCAACAAGTGACATGTGAGGCGCCATCTCTAATGACACCTAGGCCTCCACATCAGCATTTGACAACCACATGAATACCTTCTAGAATGCCACATGTCAAGTGGTTGTAACATTCTACCAATAATTTGTTTTTAGTTAAAACCACTTACCTAAAAATTGCTGGAGCCAACTAAGCCATCCTTATCGCCTCCTCTCCTCCCTTGGACAAAATTTCTAGCATTGGAGCCTATAAATAAGGCCCCTAGGCTCTCATTGTGTTCATTCTATGCTATGATTTGAATTAATGAAAGGATTGTTTCCTTGTGTTCTAGTTTTCTTGAGTTTCTGTTTGGAGTGAAAGTTTTCTAGCTAGTTTGAGTGTGTAAATCCTTATCCAAGGAGAGAATGAGAGTTTTCTAAGTTCGAGTTTGAGAGTAAAGAGTGCTTTTGCAAGGAGTAAAGGATGGGACACCCATTGATGGATCTATGATCAAGCTCCAAGTCCCAAGCCGCCGGCCTTTTTTTTCTTCTTCCTTTTTTCTTTCTTTCCATTCCAACTCCAATTCTTCTTCCATGTCTAATCCCAAATTTCTTTGTAGGTTCTCTCAGGTTCCTAGGTCAAGGATGAAGTCTCCAAGCCATGGATCAAGGCCAAGGTGAATCTCAAAGTAGAGAGTGCCAATCTTGACTTCTAGACCTCAATCCTTGAGTGATGAGAGCTCCTTCTTCCACCAAATAATTTGCCATCATTATTGGTAGGAAAACTTTTCCTAAGTTTCATTATATCTGACATTTGAAGGTTAACTTATCCTAGTAGTGATGGTTTCCATGCCATGAAGATCCTAATCCTTATTTTGAACTAGATCTACATTGCAGGACTTAAAAATTAGATCAACTAGTCTCCTTATGAAAATTCATTTTATGGATTAATTTAGCCCATTTATTTGATAATTAATTTCTCAAGTTTTCTTACTGGTTAGCTTGCTAAAAGTCTCCATTCATCATTTTATTTTCGTCCCTCATCAATTTTTTGGTATCAGAGCTTATGGTTTACTAGGTCAAGTGTTTGATTACTGAACTTTCTGTTCTAGTATTCACCCAAATATTTTATGAATTTTAGTAATTTTCTTACATTGGGAAAAACCCAAAAAACATTTTTCCAGTACCTTAGTATGTTATGATTCAAAATAAAAAACTCAAAAAAAATATTTTGCTTTTATTTCTGGATTTAAAAATATAAGTTTATAGATCATTTCTGAAGTTATGTCCAGAATTCTGTTTCTGCCTTCCATTTCATTTAATTTTCAAAAAAATACAAAAATTTTTTCTAAATTTTTAATTTTTATATCTGAGATCCAAACTTTGAGTTTTATTATTTTCTACTAGAATTTTAAATTTTAGAAGGATTTAGAATTTAGAATTCAAAATTTGAATTCAGGTTGTTAAAAGTTAGCTAAACAGATGGAACCTTCTAGCAACTGTTTTCAAATTACCCTCTAAACCAAAATTCGAGTTAATCTAAAGTAAAAACTTTAAAATCTGAGAATTTTGATATGAGAGCTAATCAAACTGGTTTTATTTTGAATTTTTGGATTTTTAAAAAAATTAAATTTTAAACTTTTAAAACTAGCTAGTTGAAAGTTGTTCCTTGCTGAAATTTTCTTTTACAACAAGCTTTCAAAACGAATTTCTTAACCACATTTTAGGAATTAAATTTAAAAATTTGGAATCTGAAATCTTCACTGAGAGATTTAAAAATTTAAATTTAAATTTAAATTTTTTTAGAATCTTAAAATTTTAATTTTGAATTTTTAAAACTAGTTGACTAGAAGTTGTTAGGGCTGAAACTATCTTGCAACAACTCAAACTTCTAGAATGAATTTTTAATCCTAATTTGAGATTTAAATTTTAAAATTTGATTTCTGAAATCTTGACTTCAAAATCTATTTTTTTTTAATTTATTTTTTTTTTGAATTTTAATTTTTTTTAAATTTGGGTTTGAATCACATGTTTGTACTAATATTAGTTGTTGTGTTATCTAGTTAGTGAATTATTTGTGCATCCATTCCTAAATCTAATTAAGGGCATTCAATCGTAATATAACGAAAGGAGGTCATTACCTTTTCTTGGTCTAAAACAATCACCCACATTTGCATTGACCTAAATCATAATTGAAATCGAGTAGGAACCTAAAACTAGGGACACCCACAAGTCGGGTTCAAGTGCAAGATGAGACCAAATATTAGTTGAGTTTGTACTTCTTGAAATTGGTGTCTAAGGCTAGAGATCCAATGGCAAACTGTTGCCCAGGTAGCTACCTAAGATTGGGGGTGAATTGGGAATTTAAAAATGTAAAGCAGATAATGTGCAATTAAAAATCCCTTATAAGTGGTAGATACTGTGATAGAGTATTAAATTACAAAAGCTAAATAGTGTCAAGTAAGCACAACACAAACACACGAAATTTATAGTGGCTCGGAGCAACCCAGCTCCTACATCCACTATCCAAGATACCACTTGGGATTTTCACTATATTCACACCCGAATACAGTCAGATTGTTTTGTAGGATCATAATCCAAAATCTCTATACTTTAGTTTTAACGGGATCACTAAAGAAAACCCAACACCCTTTGATTTTGAACAGGCTCACCAAAGAAACCTCACTTGGTTTTCACAGGATCACCAAGAACCTAACTTGGTTTTACTAGGATCACCAAGAACCTAACTTGGTTTTACCATGATCACCAAGAACCCAATACTTGATTTTTATCAAGGCTCACCAAGAACCTATTTAGTTTTTCAAATAGGCTCACCAATAACCCAACAACAATTTAGAAAAATAATTGAAGTAAATGCAATAATAAATGATAAACTCAAATTGTTGGATAGTTGCCGGTGCAGCTTGATAGAAGTCCACTTGAATGAGCTTTAATTGCTTCAGTGGCTTCTTCCAAAATTGCTTCAAGCTTTAGATCAGAGTTGGTGAAGACTTGAAGGCTTGCTTGAATACTCTTGTGCTCTTTTTTTTTTGGTAGGTAGGATATTCAATATAGCTCTCAAAACTTTAAAGAACTTTCTAATCCATTGCTTCAAGGAAGTTCAAATCCTTCAAATATAAGGTCTTCTATCACTTCAAGGCAATTCTAGCTGTTGTAGACCATTGAGAAGTGGTTTGTAACCGTTGGAGCACTTTTCGGCATTCAAGAACAAATTCTGGAACTAGCCATTGGATACTAGAAAGCGATGTTCGAGTTAGCTCAGATTCCTTCGAGTCAGCTCGGATCCTTCAAGTCGATAGATAGTCACCAAATCTTCAATGCAGTCGGCTCTTTGTCTCAGGATGCAAAACTTCACTCTGGACGAGTCGGCTCTTGATAGCTCGGGTCAGGTCGAACTTATATCTTTGAAAATCTTGAACTCAAGGAGTTGGCTTTTTTGATTATTGGTCGGCTCTTCTTCTCAAGTTTTGAAATCATCACTCTGGAAGAGTCGGCTCGATGCAGTTCGAGTCGGCTCGCTTTCTCAGGTCTTCAAAATTAGGTCTGGCAGAGTCGACTCTTTCTGGTTCGGGTCGGCTCACCTGGCTATTTTCATAAATCTTCAAAAACTAGACTCTGGAGGAGTCGGCTCGAACATATTCTAGTCGACTTGAATTCACTAGAGTCGGCTCGGTTACCTTCGAGTCGGGTCGGATTGCTGCGTACCAGAATCCTTGCTGCGTGCCATAAAGTAGAGTCGGCTTTTCAACATGCTGGGTCGGCTCGAGTATCTTCTTCAGGATTTTTATAATTGAACTCAAAGAAAAACTCTTACCAACACTCTTACAACTTTTCAATCATACAAACTCAAATTAATTTTTAAGGTGCACACACACAGAAGTAACCCTTTTTACATGATTTTTTCTTAGCCTTTTTTTTTTATTGGGTTCTTCTTTACAGAAATACATTACAACATAACTCAAACAAGAAACAAAGGTGTAGGAGTTGAAGTTTGAACAATTAACTCGTCCTACAAAAACATCTAAAACACTTGAAGAGTTGTTAGAAATAAATATACATGCTCCAATATTTGGTTATCATCAAAATCACTTATGGGGTCAACAATCACACCCTTTTTGATGATGACAAAATACTGGGCATGAAAAAGCAAGATAAAACTTTACAATTACTTGTATAACTGTATTTACAAGAATATATGAACAAGTAAAAACTTACTTCAATTAGTGCCAAACTATGGAAGGAGAATTAGGGCAATGAGAGGTAATCTCCCCCTTAATAAGATACTCCATGTTTTGACACACTTTCTATGCAATTTCATACTTCAAAGCTCAAAAGTTTATAACAGAAGTTTAAATATTCATAGCTTATTAAGTATCAGAGGTTAAAGCATTTAAAACATTATCAGAGCTTTCATATTCATTATGTACCAGAGCTTATCAGAGCTTTCATATGCATTATGTACCAGAGCTTTCAATCTTTATGAATCAGAGCAAATATATTCAATTCAATCTTTATGTATCAGAGCAAATATACAAACATGAACATATTTTATCCTTTTCATGCAATAACTATTCGATCTTTATGTATCAGAGCAAATATACAAACATGAACATATTTTATCCTTTTCATGCAATTACTTCACAACTTTCTCCCCCTTTTTGTCAATCAATCAAAAAGGTAGAGTAAGAGTTAAGCTCAAATTTTAAAATAGAATGATAAAGTATTTAAAATTTGTTTGAGATAATTTCACTTTCTCATATTTAACTTGAAATTCTAATTAAAAAATTAGTCATTGGATCAGTCATTGTATGAAAAATTGAACATAAACATTCATTTGCATAAAGAAATAGAATAATTTAAGAGACAAAAGGTGTATTTTCATTTCACTTCAAAGATGTTCAATACAAAGTACAAAGTGAAAAG
This sequence comes from Areca catechu, assembly GCA_021397845.1. Lineage (NCBI taxonomy): Eukaryota > Viridiplantae > Streptophyta > Magnoliopsida > Arecales > Arecaceae > Areca > Areca catechu. The sequence goes on along the minus strand of CM038039.1, from coordinate 138,902,350 downwards.
TAATACATTTAGTCACTGTCTAAGTTTACTTTTGGGGGTTGACCCAGAATTTGGATGCCCGGAGGTAGAGATGCAATTGGGTCAACAAATTATGAAATATTATGGGATCCTTATGGCCTAAAGTGTGGAGCAGGTTGTCTGGGATGAACAGACTGACCAACAAAAGAGGATGATTGAGGCCTAGGTCTAGTGGGATCTATTGGTGTTGGAGGAGGTACACTTTGAGCAGATTGAAGATCTTCAATTTTAGTCATCATTTTTCATAAAAAAATGGTGATAGATTTCAATTCGGCTTCTATTTTCTTTGTACTTTTGGAAGCAACCAAATCTTCTATTGATTCTTTTATTTCTGCAACTTTCTTTTGCAATGAGAGAATTTTCGAAGCTTGTACATTTGCAAAGGCTTTAGCTGAACCACTAAGTCTCTCGAACTCAGCTCTTATAATTCCAATACCTTTAGTGTAGTCCTCTTCCATTTTCTTGCCTGCTTCTACTGAGCCCATTCTTATTCTTAAATTATCCATCTCAACTCTATAAGCTTCAAGTACTTGAGTAACAGATTTCTCAATCTTTTCATAACTTGAAGTGATTAAATGAAGAATAGGTTGCAAATCTATCTCAGTTGCATGTGCTGTAGTCTTGGAGGTTTCAAGTTTGTTAATTCTGCTTTTTAGATTATCTATCTGTCCTCCAAACTGATTGAGCCTCTCATCAACAGATTGGGAAGTTCTCCAAACATAGTAGACATTGAGGAATTAATAGTTTCAGTCAAGTTTCCTAATTGTTGTGCATTGAAATTTTGTAACATTGAGGTATCCACAACAGGAGTAGTAGTAGCATGACCATGAACAGGAATATCAGTGGCCGCCTAAGTGTAGATAGGTGTGCTAGGGGGCATATCAGGCATATCAGGTACTGAAACATCTGGAAATGAAGCATCAAAGTCTTTCTGGACTGGAGACCCTAGCTGTGGCTGTGACTCTGGAATTTGCATTGAAGTGCCTTCACCAATCTCCATTTCAGCTTGCTCTTGAATTTCCTCTGTTTCTTCAACTATTGGAGCATCATACTTCTTTCTCCATGTTCCTTCAGATAATAAATAACCCATCCTTTGAAAAGTTTTGGCTATATAAGTATCGGTATGAAGGAGGGTCTTGCTATCCTCTCATGATAAGTGAATGTTAGCACCTTGGAAGAAAAGTATGAGGACCATACCATAAGGCAGACATGCCTTAACTTTTCTCACTACCTCTTTTATCTGACTTAACATGATAGCAGGCAGGTTAATCTTATCACCATTAATTAGAAACTCCATGAAGCAGAGATCCCGCTCACTTACCCAATCAAAGTGGCCAGTTCTGGGTAAAAATATCCTACTGATAAAATTGTGAAGAATTCTCATTTCAATTGACAATGTGCTGGCCTTGAGAATTCCAATTTCATCTACTTCAGTCCTTTCTAGTACTGTTTGGAAAGCTTTAGTTCTGTCTTTTAGGACCAAGTACTCAGTGCCCTCAAATGGCATTTCTAAAACATTACCAAGGATTTCTTCAGATATAATAATTCTTTTTTCCTTAACAGATGATTCAATAAAGTTCTCTCCAAACCTCAAATTTTCATAAAAAGTTCTGACTAGGTTTGGGTAAATTTTAACATCCAAGGAACACATGTTTCTCCACCCTTGATTCTCAATGAAATCTCCAATGACAAAACCTATTTCCTTTAAGTATTTGAACAAAATCCTTCTTCCAGTAGTAATAGGTCTCATACCTAAGGAAATCTGGTGGCTTGGAGAAACTGGGCTTGGCTCTTCCTCAGACTATGGTAGAATTCAGGAAGCACTGTCTTCTCAAAACTTTGTTCTCCTTTCTTGTGGAGCAGCTTCTATATCCCATCTTGATTTCTTCCCAACTACCCTCTTTGGTGCCATTACAAAAGTACACTTGAGTTCCGAAGAGATTTTTGGAAGTTGAAAGTATTTGGAAAGTTTCTTGGAGGGAAGGAGAGTAGGGTTTAGGAATATAAATGGGAAAGAAAAACCTTACGACTCGAACTAAAAAGAGATGGCTCAACATCCAAGCCGGCTCAACATCCGAGCCGGCTCGACATCCGAGCCGGCTCGACCAATAGGTCATCTACTCGAGTCGGCTCGAGCACAAAAAGTGATTTTTGGATTTCAATCAAAGCTCTTTTAATCATAATATTTGGGATTAGGAGGTTATCTAGATAATTTGTCCTTCAGATTATGGGAGTGTTTCTAGAGTAGGTCACATAATCCTAGTTCACTTCTAATCATTTCAAATCTATCAAAACTCAAAGGTTTAGTAAAAATATCAGCAAGTTGGTTTTCAGTTGGCACGAATTCAAGTATAATATCATCATTTAATACATGATCTCTTATAAAATGGTGCCTAATTTCAATGTGTTTAGTTCTTGAATGCTGAACATGATTTTTAGTCAAATTAATAGTACTTGTGTTATCACATTTGATTAGAATTTTAGATTGTATAACACCAAAGTCTTCTAGTTGTTGTTTAATCCACAACACTTGAGCATAACAACTATCAGCAGCAACGTACTCTGCCTCAGCAGTGGACAATGCTACGAAGTTTTGCTTCTTACAGTGCCATGAAATTAAATTCAATCCTAGAAATTGGTATGTACCACTAGTGCTCTTTCTATCAATTTTGCAACCAGCATAATCAGCATCAGAAAAATCAATTAAATTCAAAGATGATTCTTTAGAATACCAAAGACCAAAATTACTTGTACCTTTCAAATATTTGAAATTCTTTTAATAGCAAGTATATGTATTTCTTTAGGATTACATTGAAATCTAGCACATACACATACACTGTACAAGATATTAGGTCTACTAACTATAAGATATAGTAGGGATCCAATCATACCTCTATATAGCTTTTGATCAACATTGGATCCATTTTCATCTTTGTCTAGCCTGCAGGTAGTGCTCATGGGTGTGCTAGCCTCTTTGCTTGTTTTCATGCCAAACTTTTTGATTATCTCCTTGATATATTTGGCTTGGCTTATAAAGATTCCTTCCTTCATTTGTTTGTCTTGTAGCCCAAGGAAGTAGTTGAGTTCACCTATAAGGCTCATTTCAAACTCACCTTGCATCAACTCAGCAAATTCTCCATAAAGGTTTTCATTAGTTGCACCAAATATAATGTTATCAACGTAAATTTGTACAACTAGTATATCATTCTCTTTGTTTTTAATAAAAAGAGTTTTGTCAACATTTTCTCTTCTGAAATCATTTTCAAGTAAAAATTTGCTTAGTCTATCATACCAAGCCCTAGGTGCTTATTTCAAACCATATAAAGCTTTGTTCAATTTAAACACATGGTTTGGAAAAGCATGATTTTCAAAACCTGGTGGCTACTCTACAAAAACTTGTTCAGAAATAAATCCATTTAGAAAAGTACTTTTGACATCCATTTGAAAGAGTTTAAAGTTCATGTAGCAAGCAAATGCAAGAAGTAGTCTAATGGCTTCTAGTCTTGCTACGGGAGCATATGTTTCATCAAAATCAATGCCCTTCTCTTGATTGTACCCTTTTGCTACCAACCTTGCCTTATTTCTTATAATCTTAACATTCTCATCAAGTTTGTTCCTATAGACCCATTTGGTTCCTATGATTGGGTGGTCTATAGGTCTACTAACTAGTGTCCAAATATTATTCCTTTCAAACTTATTTAATTCATCATGCATGGCCATCATCCAGTTATGATCAGTTTCAGCCTCTTCTAAACTATGTGGTTCAATTTGTAAGATAAAGGCTAGGTAGTCATGTGCATCTCTATGTACTGACCTAGTCCTAACACCATGAGAAGGATCACCAATAATTAAATTTTTGAGATGTAAAGTTACTTACCTCCATTCTTTTGGTAAATCAGTATGATCCTTGCTTACCATTTCATTTTCATTTTGTGTTGGCTTGTCTTTAATGCTTAGATCTTCTATTTTCTTTTATAGTGTTCCTGCATTATTTTCTATGCACTCATCTTTTCTAGATGGTGAGGGGTTAGCTTCATCAAAAACAACATGAATTGACTCTTCTACAGTAAGAGTCCTCTTATTAAACACTCTATATGCTTTTCTATGTAGTGAATAACCAAAGAATATAGATTCATCAGATTTTGCATCAAACTTTCCTAGGTTATCTTTACCATTGTTCAACACAAAGCATTTACATCCAAAAATATGAAAGTAGTTAATATTCGGTTTTCTTCCATTCCAAAGCTCATAGGGGGTTTTCTTTAAAATTGGTCGAATCAAAACTCGGTTTATTATGTAACAGGCAGTGTTCATCGCTTCTGTCCAAAAATACCTTGGAAGATTACCTTCATACAACATGGTTCGGGCCATTCTTCCAAAGTTCTATTCTTTCTCTCTACAATACTATTTTGTTATGGTATTTGGAGAAGCTGTGATCAATGCTGTGCTCAGTGTAATATTCATCAAAAAATTAATTTTAAAATTTAGTTCCATGATCACTTCTTATAGAGATAATAGAAAGATTTTTCGTATTTGGAACTTTCTTATGAAATTTTTGAATTACATCAAAAGTTTCATCCTTATGTGCAACAAATAATACCCATGTGAATCTAGAAAAATCATCTACAATCACAAGACCATATTTCATACCTCCTAGGCATGTGGTCCTAGTTGATCCAAATAAGTTCATGTGAAGTAGCTCAAGGGGTCTAGTTGTTGAAATAATATTTTTTGATTTAAAAACTCCTCCTAGTTTGTTTGCCTAATTGACAAGCATCACATACATAATCAAGATCAACTTTAAATGTAGCAAACCTCTAACTAGATTCTTTGAGATTAATTTGGCAATTGTATGCATGCTAGCATGACCTAATCGTCTATGCCATAATAAACATGACTCCTTGGTCTTAGCATTCATTGCTACTAGACTGGAACTACTTGTTATGGCTAGATCATTTAGATCTACCACAAAGATGTTTCCAAGCCTATGACCAATGAATTTATTGCTAGAATCAAGAGAGTTAGTTATTGTACACATATATGATTCAAAGATAACCTTGAAGCCTTTATCACAAAGTTGACTAATACTTAATAAATTATGCTTCAATTTATCTACTAGCAACACATCTTCAATAAAAGTACAGGAAGTTATTTTAATCTTACCAATTCCGATTATTCTCCCCTTGCCATTATCTTCAAAAGTAACTAATCCTCCTTCTTTCATTTGTAGGGTGATGAACTGATCTTTGTCATCCGTCATATGCCTTGAATAGCCGCTGTCAAGATACCATCTTTTCTTTAATTTGTGGGCTGCAAGACAGTCCTGCAAAATAGTCAAGGAGTAATTTTAGGTACCCAAGCTAACTTGGGTCCTTTTGGGTTAGCAAAATTGGTTCCCTTTGGAACCCAAACAGTTTTATATTTCAATGCACTAATCATGAAATTTTTCAAGGAATTGCATTGATAAGATTTATGTCCAAATCTATGACATGCATAACAAATAATTTTGTCATTTTTGAATGATGCATGCTTCAAAGCTTTAAAATATGTAGAAACAGAAACATTTGGTTTGAAAGATTTTTGAATAGAATCTTTTGGAATATACTTCAAGCCATTTAAAATGGACATCGATGGAAAAGATTTTCGAAATTTTGCATTTGAAGTTGAAGCTTTTGAAGATACAAATTTTGTTGCTGAAACTTTTTTATAATTCAAGCATTAAATCCAATTATAGCTTTATTTTTTGAATCTTTTTGTTCTTTTAAAATTAGCTCAAGCTTGTTAGAACTCAAAGTATGTTTTTCTACTAAAGGCTTAAGCTTTTCAACCTCCTTTTTCAAATCAACATTTTTGGCAACTAAAACTTTGTTTGTCTCATTCAAAGTATTTTTTTCATTATTCAAAACAATAACATTTTTAGAAAAGATATTCAGTTCTTTTTGCAAAATGTTATTATTTTCAGAAATCTCATCCTTGTCTTTTAATAAAACATCATTTTGTTTCTTCAAGGATTTAATTTTAACCTCAGCTTTGTTGAATTCAATAAGTAAATCATGAAATGCAGAATTCAATTCATCATATGTAAATTCAGTTTGAAGCTCAGGAGATGATACCTCATTTTCAAGACCCGTCAGACCTAAGTTTGCAGATTTTGTGGTCTCTTCTTCTTTAGTAGATGAGGACGCTTTGCTGTCGCTCCACGTTGCTACCATAGCTTTCTTTTTCTTTTTCTTAAGACCCTTCTTCAATAAAGGATAATCTGGTCGAATGTGCCATGGTTTTTTGCATTCATAGCAGGTGGGCACTTCTTTCTCTTTTTCCTTTTCCTTGTCATTCTCCTTACTGAATTATTTGTTCTTGTGGAATTTTCTAAAATGTTTTCCTTTTCTTCTTCCGAAGAACCTTCTGAATTTTCTAATGACCATGGCAACATCTTCGTCTTCCATGTCGCTTTCAGTAGAGGAGCATTCTTCTTTTGATTTTTCATCCTTTCTAGAATCCATAGCAACTTTGAAGGCAATAGATTTCTTTTTCTTTTGATCATCTTCAGTTCGATGCTGCATGGTCAGTTCATGTGTGATGAGAGATACTAGTAGTTCATCCAGTAGTAAGGTGTTCAAATCTTTTGCTTCTTGGATGGTTGTCACTTTCGGATCCCACTTATCCGGAAGAGATTTTAGAATTTTTTGTATAAGATCTGCATTAGAATATACCCTGCCAAGACTTTTTAAGCCATTAATAAAATCAGTGAAATGTGAAAACATGACAGAGATTGTTTCATTAGGTTCCATTTTGAATAATTCGTAACTATGCACAAGAAGATTAATTTTAGAAGACTTCACTTGAGAAGTTCCTTCATGGGTCACTTCAAGTTTATCCCAAATTTACTTTGTAGAGGAGCATATAGAAATTCGATTAAACTCATTACTTTCCAAAGCATAGTATAAAAGATTCATTGCTTTGGCATTTAACTCACCCATTTTCATCTTATGTTCGTCCCAATCCTCTTCAGGTTTTGGAACGTCCACTCCATCAATTTTAACCATGGGGATGTAAGGATCCTTTAGAATGACCTTTCACAACTGAAAATCAACTGCTTGAACAAAAATTTTCATTCTAGCTTTCCAGTATGCATAATTTGTGCCAGTGAAGAGTGGAGGTCTATTGGTTGATTGGCCTTCCGCCAAAGATGTACTCATTGGAAGAGCCATCAATCTTTACTCTTATGTATTCAAAGACACTGCTCTGATACTTGTTGTTGCCCAGGTGGCTACCCTAGAGGGGATGAATTGGGAATTTAAAAATTTAAAGCAAATAATGTGCAATTAAAAATCCCTTATAAGTGGTAGGTGCTGTGACAGAGTATTAAATTGTAGAAGCTAAATAGAGTCAAGTAAGCACAACACAAACACATGAAACTTATAGTAGTTCGGAGCAACCCAGCTCCTACATCCACAATCCAAGATACCACTTAGGATTTCTGCTATATTCACGTCCCAATATAGTTGGATTGTTTTGCAGGATTACAATCCAAAACCTCTACACTTTGGTTTTAACGGGATCACCAAAGAAAACCCAACACCCTTTGGTTTTGAACAGGCTCACCAAAGAAACCTAACTTGGTTTTCACAGGATCACCAAGAACCGAACTTGGTTTTACCAGGATCACCAAGAACCCAACTTGGTTTTACTAGGATCACCAAGAACCCAATTGATGGGAACCCGAAGTCTATTATAGTTTTGTCGAGTCCTATAGTCCATTAGTCCTGAGTTACTTGAGTCCTGTACTAAAGTAAGTCAGTTAAGTCTTTTTAGTCCTATGAGTCATTTTAGTTTAGTCAGGTCTGATCGAGTCATTCAGGTAATATATAATAGAAGACTTCGCAGCCAGGAGATTCATCAGGCCCTCCCAACTAGAGCTGGCCTTCATGCACCTGGGCCCTTTCATGCCACCAAGCCCGCAAGAGAGAGTTCCAGTCCAAGACAAAGGCCTACTGTTGACCAGGTCCACCAGGGTTTCTTGGTCCACAAGTTAGGGTTTCTTAGCCCTCAAGTTATATACCCTAGGGTGAATTTATAAATACCACCCCTCCCCTTTTGTATGAATTATCTTTTTTCTTATGAATATAAACAAAAAATTATTTTGATTTGAGTTTTGAGTTTTCTCCAAATTGGAGTGGGTGTGACGCCCTGGTTCCTTGTTCTTGAGTGCAATCCCTAATCCCCTGGTGACTTCTACGCTCGCCAGTGATCCTCCCCCACTCTGGATTGGGTCAATTGGTTTATCTGGGTATTGGTTTGGTTAAGTTTATGGTTCAATTGTTCATTCATGATTCTTATGAGTGCTTCAAGACTGGACTCCATGGTTGAACTAGGTTGGGGTTTAGACTTCTGGTATTGGGTTCTTAATCTAGTGGTCATGCAACAAATCAATAATCAAAATGAAATGATGCAACCAAGCATGCAAAAGAGAGAGAGAAAAAGTTAGTATAATCTAGGGTTTCCTAGACCCAGAGCCAGAAACTGGGTGGGTCAGCTCAACTTACACTTAACTCAATAGCTAATCCTTCCACTAGCCAGGTAGGGGGTGGGAGTGTGGGAGGCCCCCTGCTTTCACAGGGATCCAATGCCTATGTGCTTGAGTTACCACCTGACTTAGGCATTAGTTCCACCTTCAACATCTCAGATCTTGTAGAGTATAGGGACCCAGCAGAGATACCCAGCGAGCCCTTTGAGCCACTCCCTTTCTTTGTGAGTGAACCCATCCTAGAGTGTGCACATACAATTTGGCCTTTTAGTAAGGAAAAGATTGAGAGAATCCTGGACAATCAAGCTATTGGTACCCAAGATAAAGGCTATCAGAGGTACTTGGTCTGGTGGCAAGGTTGGCTAGAATCTGAGGACTCTAGATCACCCATGAGGATCTGCAGCGTCTCAACCCAGACCTACTCGAGCACTATGAGAGCCAAGTTATCCCACACTCGACGGGGTTGAGTTCCTCCCATCCCTGGAGAATTGGTGGGGGCATCAGGATTAGACACTGATTACTGGGCCCTATTTGGTTTACCTAGCCATGTGTTAAATTTTGTAATCAATTAAGATTGAGTCTTGTAATAAGTTGAGGTTAGTTGATTTGTCTCAACCCTCAACCTAGTCATTATTTTGAGTCTTGTACATCAGTTATGAGTCCAGTATGTGCTCAATTTTTGTACAAGAGAGGAGGTTATCCTATTTTGGAGTTTCATCAGGCCACATCCAGGAGTCAGAGGCCACTACATCAGCCTAGTGGATTTTGTGTAACAACCTAGGATCCAAGATGCTTCCAGAAATCCTGATTCCTTCCAGATGCCCTCCAGATGCCCAGATTCTAGTCTAGATGCCAGAGAATATTCCCAAACTAGGAAATCTATGATTCCAGAGGTTCCTCTACATCCTAGCCCAAAGAAAGCAAGCCCAAGTGCCAAGCCCAAGCCCTAAAGAAGCAAGATTCCATGGAATATTCCTGCTACCAGGCTACCAGGCCACCCTAGCTTCCAGAGGCCCAAACCCATGCACCCAAGCCCCTTTGGGCCAGCTCCTTGCTGCCCCTAGAAGCCCAACACACCCTCCTAGGCATCCTTGAAGTGTTGACCAAGTTCAAGAGGTGTCTTTAAGTGGAATAGTCAAAGCATGAAGGAAAAAGGAGAAGACTAGGTCAATTCCTAACCTAATAGGGATTTGTTTTTCTAACCTAGCTAGGAAAGGACTTGTATGCCAATTTGAAAGAGGACTTGTAACCCAAGTGTAACCATGGTTAGTGAGGGCATGGGAACTCTATAAATACCCCACCCCTCCCCCTCTTGTAATCATCTTTTTCTCATAAATAAACCTTTGCTGAAATTTTGCTGAATTGTCATGTGTTTGAGTTTGGTTATCTCTTTGAGTGCTCTCCTTGTGTTCCTGGATTGAAACCCTACTGCCCTAGCACCCTCCTACATCCCTGGAGATCAGCCATTCCCAAGGAACTGAAGCCCTTGCTACCGTCCAAGCCTAGGAGCTTCTTCTTCCCCGGCTTCCATCTTCTAACCCTATTCCCGATTCCTTTCAAGCCTTAGTTCCTTTTCTTAATTTTTAATTACTGTTTTGATTAACCCTGATTCTTGCAGAATCCCCAAGGTACTTCACCTCCCATAAAGAGGCCTTCTTTGCTTCCAAGACAGCCCATATCAGCCATCAAATTCAAGGAAAGCAAGGCTTCTTCTTCCAGGCTCCGATCACAGTTGTGAGTGATCCCTACTGCTTCTGAATTTCAATTTCTGACTGGTATGAAACCTTTCCTTCTCTTATTATCTAATTTGCTTGAAGTTAACTATCCTAAGTTAGAAATTCCTCAGTTTTTGGGTCCTGTCTTTTATTTATCTTGCTTGATTCAGCCTGCGATATGATGATTTCTTAGAATTGCTGAATACCTGCTAGTTCTTTACTTTGCTTTGAGACATTAGCCATCAAACCTAAATCTAGAAATCCCAAAAAAATTAGTTTATTGCTTTTACTGCATATTTAGCATTCTTAGAGTCATACCGCATTAGTTCGAGTCCCCATCAGGGGTGAATTTATAAATACCACCCCTCCCCTCTTGTATGAATTATCTTTTTTCTTATGAATACAAACAAAAAATTATTTTGATCTGAGTTTTGAGTTTTCTCTGAATTGGAGTGGTTATGATGCCTTGGTTGCTTGTTCTTGAGTGCAAGCCCTAATCTCTTGGTGACTTCTATTCTCGCCAGCGATCCTCCCCTACTCTGTCCCGCATCAACTTGGTATCAGAGCCCAGTGGATTAGGGTTTTTTTCTTTCTCCCCGGCTTCCCATCGTTCCTCGTATTTAGATTTTCCTGTACAAGCCTTCTTAAACCTCGGTCAGTCGCTGAGGTTCGTCAATGCCCTGCACCCGAGCCCCTCTCCTCTCTACCGCCTGTGAAGACCGTCTCCACCACCTGTAGCCGATCCAGAAGTTCACGCCCGAACCCCTCCTAAGCCTCCATCGCGTGAAGCCTCCCATCCCTTGCTAGTCGATGCTCTGTTCCTGCTCACCGCCAGTAGCCGATGCCCGAACCGCCACCCACCGAACCGGAGCCCCACACACCCCCTCCTGCGATGCATGCGGCTCGTCGCCCCACCCTCCCCCAACCCTCGACGAGTCCCGCACCAAGGCCCAGGCGGTCGCCGCCGCCCTCGTCGACCTCGACCTCGATCGCGCGACCGGCTGCCTTGTCCCGTCCACCCCCCTCGTTCAGGCCTAGCCTGGCCTCGCTGGTCCAATCCGCGGCATTGGAGGCCCCGCCCCTGGCATGATGTAGTCTCAGCCCTCCCGCACCCTTCCTCCACACCGCCACCCCCTCAGATCATGCACGGCCCGCCACCACCGCCGAGGCTTGGGATGCCCCCCCACCGTCGCCCATGCCCCCACCACCGTTGCCTTCATAGCCGTCTTCACCATCCGACACATGCCCAAGCCGAGCCTCTTCACCCCGCTGCCATCGCTGACCGCTGCCAACTCCACTGCCACCCTACCGGACCATCCTCCGCCCAGCCTCATTGCCGGCGAACACCCACCGGACTGCTCTCCGAAACCTCCCCTGTTCCAGCTTTAGTCCGTGGAGAGGAAGTCTGTCCACAGCATGATCATGAAGGCAATTGCCTTCATTATTGCCGACTTTAGATCCGCACGAACTTCAGGGCTACACGAATTTTAGAGTGACAAATTTTTGAGGTTGCACAGATCTCAGAGCAGCCAATAAGGGAAAAAAATCAATGAAAAAAATCAAAAAACAAGAAAAAAAAGAAAGAAAGGTGAGAAAAAAGAACCTAGCCTACTTTGATTTGATTAGTTTTGGTTCCATCATTCCCCTGCAGTGGGCAGAACTCGGTTCTGTCAAACCCCCGTTGAGCCTGACTTGACGGAGTCAAGTTCTCCCCATCCCAAGGGAATGATGGGGACTCGAAGTCTATTACAGTTTTGTCGAGTCCTGTAGTCCATTAGTCTTGAGTTACTTGAGTCCTGTACTGAAGTAAGTTAGTTAAGTCCCTTTAGTCCTGTGAGTCATTTTAGTTCTGTCAGGTTCGATCGAGTCATTCAGGTCATATACAAGAGGAGAGTTCGTAGCCAGGAGATTCACCAGGCCCCCTCAACTAGAGCTGGCCTTCTTGCACCTGGGCCCTTTCATGCCGCTAAGCCCGCAAGAGAAACCTCCAGTCCAAGACAAAGGCCTACTGTTGACTAGGTCCACCAGGATTTCTTGGCCCACAAGTCAGGATTTCTTGGCCCTCAAGTTATGTACCCTGGGGTGAATTTATAAATACCACCCCTCCCCTCTTGTATGAATTATCTTTTTTCTTATAAATACAAACAAAAAATTATTTTGATCTGAGTTTTGAGTTTTCTCCGGATTGGAGTGGGTGTGACACCTTGGTTCCTTGTTCTTGAGTGCAAGCCCTAATCCCCTAGTGACTTCTACTTTCGCCAGCGATCCTCCCCCGCTCTGTCCCGCATCACCAATACTTGGTTTTTATCAAGGCTCACGAAGAAGCTATTTGGTTTTTCAACTGAGCTCACCAATAACCCAACAACAATTCATAAAAAGAATTGAAGTAAATGCAACAATAAATGACAAACTCAATTTATCAGATAGTTACCAGTGCAGCTTGATAGAAGTCTACTTGAATGAGCTTGAATGAGCTTTAATTGCTTTAGTGGCTTCTTCCAAAATTGCTTCAAACTTTAAATCAGAGTTGGTGAAGACTTGAAGGCTTGCTTGAATGCTCTTGTGCTCTCTTTCTTTTTGGTAGGTAAGATATTCAATATAGCTCTCAAAACTTTGAAGAACTTTCTAATCCATTACTTCAAGGAAGTTCAAATCCTTCAAATATAAGGTCTTCTATCACTTCATAGAAATTCTAGCCATTGTAGACCGTTGGGAAGTAGTTTGTGACTGTTGGAGTACTTTTTGGCATTCAAAATATATTCTAGAACTAGCCGTTGGATACGTGAAAGCGATGTTTGAGTAGGCTCGGATTCCTTCGAGTCGGCTCGGATCCTTCGAGTCGATAGGTTGAGTCACCAAATCTTCAGTGAAGTTGGCTCTTTATCTTAGGGCACAAAACTTCACTCTATACGAGTCAGCTCTTGATAGCTCGGGTCGGCTCAAACTTATATCTTTGAAAATCTTGAACTCGAGGAGTCAGCTCTTTTGATCATTGGTCAGCTCTTCTTCTCAGGTTCTGAAATCATCACTCTAGAAGAGTCGGCTTGATGCAGTTTGGGTTGGCTCACTTTCTTAGGTCTTCAAAATTAGATTTGGCAGAGTCGGCTCTTTCTAGTTCAGGTCGGCTCGCCTGGCTGTTCTCAGAAATCTTTAAAAACTGGACTCTGGAGGAGTCAGCTCGGACATATTCCAATCGACTCGAATTCACTGGAGTCAGCTCGGTTACCTTGAGTCAGCTCATATTGCTGCGTACTAGAATCCTTGCTACGTGCCATGAAGTAGAGTCGGCTCTTCAACATGCTGGGTCGGCTCGAGTATCTTCTTCAAAATTTCTATAATTGCACTTAAAGTAAAACTCTTACCAACACTCTTACAACTTTTCAATCATACCAACTCAAATTAATTTTTAAGGCACACACACACAGAAGTAACCCTTTTTACATGATTTTTTCTTAGCCTTTTTTTTTTTATTGGGTTCTTCTTTACAAAAACACATTACAACACAACTCAAACAAGAAACAAAGGTGTAGGAGTTGAAGTTTGAACAATTAACTCATCCTACAAAAACTTGTAAAATACTTGAAGAGTTGTTAGAAATAAATGTACATGCTCCAATGTTTGGTTATCATCAAAATCACTTATGGGGTCAACACAAACGCCTTAAGTGGACTTGTGGTTTTTAATTAGGACCTCATGAAAGCAAGGGGAGCCTCCCACAACCCCACCTCTTACCTAGCTAGTGGAAAAGATAATTACAACTTTAACTAGTACTTAGTCAATTCCTGTATTTTGAACTTTTAGGTTTAGGAGCCCTAGAAGTTAAATTTGTACTGCTTGCCCATTTGATCTGAAGCCTTATACCAACAGTCCTACATGTATCTATGGATCCTAATCTTGAATTCTTTATGAGGACCTTGACTAAAAAACTTGATACCCTAACTAAATAATTAGGACAAGTGAACAAAGAGTTAGGGCAAGTAAATAATCAAATCGGGAACCTCGAAAAAGATCGCTTGACCTGTACTAATCCTAAATTACTTTCCATTGATCCAAGAGTCCATTGTCATGATCTCACCCCTGAGTATAAACTTAAATACCCCTGTCAAGGCTTTATAGATCATTAGGAAAGAGTCTTTAGGAGCAATTGACCTTATGCACCCACTTTTGATGGAAACCCTGAGGTGTATGTCGATTGGGAGAAGAAAATGGATCAGTACTTTGAGTTTGATGAAATGTCGGAAGAAAAGAAGTGTCAATTTGCCAAATTAAAGCTAGTCCGACATGCTAAGTCATATTGGGAACATGTTGAGCATAAAAGTTATTATAGTGGGGATAAAATAATTACTTGGAGAGATATGAAGAGTAAGTTGAAGGAAAAGTACCTAGACAAATCTTATAAGCAAAATCTTCCAACCCAATGGTATAAATCGAGACAGTATGATGAAACTACGTTTAAATATATTGCTGAATTCGATAAGTATGAAGGAGATCAAGAAGAGACTAAACCCATGAAAGAATTAGAGGAAAAATATCCTAAACTTATTGAAAAATTTAAAGATAAAATAGAATCAAAATCTTGTCCAAATGAAGGGCTAGAAAAAGAAGATCCTAAACCCGTTGAAGAACTTAAGGAAGAAGTTTATGAAGCTAGGCCTAACCTTATGGACGAATATGATCAAGAACAATTACTTGAGGATAAAATAATTTCCCAGCCTAAAGAAATCAATAATGGGGATGATCAAAATGAAATCCAAGGACAAAGCCATGAAGAATAATTCGAGGAGATAATTGAGGATCCAGAATTAATCAATGTTGAGGATTTAAATCTAGAGATTAATGAAGGATCACCTAATCGGGTATTGACCATCAGAGAAAATCTAGAACCAATTCCAAAGGAACATCCCTAAGAAATTATAGAACCTACAAAAGAATTTAACATGAGGATTGGAAGTGAAGAGATGGTAGGAATTGAAAGATGGAAATGGAAGAGATAGAAAATAGAAATTGTAATCCCTGATAATTGCCCTGAGCCTGATTCACCACTACGTTACATGCACTCTCCTATTTTACCAAGTTGGGACATCCACCATACCATTGATCTGGTCCCAGTAATATTCAATAGTTACTTTTTTAAGACTTTATGACATATGTTAGGAACTAAATTAAGATTCACTACCACTTACCTGAAGTTGTGTGCCAGAGTTTTCAAAGTCATTTAGGAGAATATTGGAAATTAGGAACCTTGTTTCCTAGCCCAACAATAAAGTTTAGTCCATAGAAAATAAAGTCCATTTGAGCTTGTTTTGTTTTTGTTTGTCTTTTACCATTTGCATTTGTCTCTTGTCATTTGGTGTCCCATGCATAAGTATCCATAATTACGACAGTCATATGCATAACGTGATTAGTAAATCAAATTTTGAGTAATGAAATTAACAAGCATATGGATAAATTTTATAAAAAAGCCAAAGAATTTCAGGAAGGAGACTGTGTCTTGATTTGGCTCAAAATGATTATATGCCCATGGTGTAGATCATTTTCAAAATAGTAAGGAAAACTGGATCTAATATGTTCTAGATATACCATCTGACTTTGGTATCAGTTCCACTTTCAACATTTTAGATCTAGTAAAGTATAAGGAACCAACAATGATACCTAGTGAGCTATTCAAGCCTGCTTCCACCTTTGAGAGAGAACCAACTCTTGAGTGTCCACCAGCCATATTACCAAAGCGGCAAGATAGAAATGAGCGATCATAGATGACAAGATTGTCACTACTCAAAATAAAGACTATCAACGCTACTTGGTTCACTAGCAAGGATGACCTGATTCCAAAGATTCATGGATCATTCAAGAGGACTTACAAATAATCGTCCCTGACTTCTTAGAGTATCACCAAAGCTAGATGAATTCCTACTCAATGGAGTCTAGCCATTTTTCCACCCTAGGAGAATTGATGGGGACATCAATAATAAGAATTTATACTTTGATTAACTAACTTTGTTTTCACAACTATAGTTAATAAAATCTTGAGCCATGAAACAAGTCCCAAATTTTCTTGAAGCATACTCATGAGTCAACACATGGAAGAAAATTTTTCATGAGTCGACTCAAGCTCAAAGCATGATGGAAAGCCACCTTTTCAAAGCCCAATTCAAACTATTCAAACCAAGACTTGAAGCCAAAATTTTCATATGGGGGGACACCTCATCAAAAACCTTGGGGGAGAAGAAATTACACTACATCAAGACTATTATGGGGAACATAAAGATACCTTCCAACAAGTGACATGTGGGGCACCACCTCTAATGACACCTAAGCCTCCACATCAGAATTTGACAACCACATCAAGACCTTCTAGAATGCCACATATCAAGTGGTTGTAATATTCTACCAATAGTTTGTTTTTAGTTAAAACCACTTACCTAAAAATTGTTGGAGCCAACTAAGCCATCCTTATCCCCTCCTCTCCACCCTTGGATGAAATTCCTAGCATTGGAGCCTATAAATAGGGCCCCTAGGCTCTCATTGTGTTCATTCTATGCTATGATTTGAATTAATAAAAGGATTGTTTCCTTGTGTTCTAGTTTTCTTGAGTTCTTGTTTGGAGTGAGAGTTTTCTAGCTAGTTTGAGTGTATAAATCCTTATCCAAGGAGAGAATGAGAGTTTTCTATGTTTGAGTTTGAGAGTGAAGTGTACTTTTGCAAGGAGTAAAGGATGGGATGCCCATTGATGGATCTATGATCAAGCTCCAAGTCCCAAGCCGCCAGCCACTTTCTTCTTCTTCCTTTTTTCTTTGTTTCCATCCCAACTCCAATTCTTCTTCCATGTCTAATCCCAAATTTCTTTGCAGATTCTCTCAGGTTCCTAGGTCAAGGATGAAGTCTCCAAGCCATGGATCAAGGCCAAGGTGAGTCTCAAAGTAAAGAGTGCCAATCTTGACTTCTAGACCTCAATCCTTGAGTGATGAGAGCTCCTTCCACCAAATAATTAGCCATCATTGTTGGTAGGAAAACTTTTCCTAAGCTTCATTAGATTTGATCATTTGAAGGTTAACTTGTCCTAGTAGTGATGGTTTCTTTGCCATGAATATCCTAATCCTTATTTGAATTAGATCGACATTGCGGGTCTTAAAAATTAGATCAACTAGTCTCCTTATGAAAATTCTTTTCTTGGATTAATTTAGCCCATTTATTTGATAATTAATTGCCCAAGTTTGCTTATTGGTTAGCTTGCTAAAACTCTCCATTCATCATTTTATTTTTGTCCCCCATCACGAGCCTCCTGTCCAAGGTTAGCTCTTGGCCAGGGTCGAGCTTAAGAAGCAAGCCCTCCACCCGATGCCAGCTCCCGGCTGAAGCAGAGCTCATGAAGTCAACTCTCCTGGTCGAGGCAGAATTCATAAAGTAGGCCTCCCGTCCGAGGCCAGCTCCCAACTATGGTTGAGCTCAAGGATGAGCCCTCTGTCTGAGGTCAGATTTTGACTGGGGTCAAGCTCATGCTGCTAAAGAAGGAACCCCTCTCGAGGTCTCTCTAGAATTCCCGCCAGTAGCGAAGGAGGGAAAGATCAGCGAGAACTCGAATCGTGGTCCCTGTCCACCTGCGATCTTCGAGAAGTTGTGCACGCCCTGCCACCAGTCCCAGTTTTGCAACACACTGCCCGCATGCTCTGAACAAGGCAAGCCCTGTCAAATCCGGGGTCCAACTATGGCCGCCACGTCCACCACCGTATGGTCGGTGGATGCTGGCTCGTGCGGTTCTAGACCTAGAAGTCCCTAGAAGGAGAACTAGTCCAAGCCATAGGCCCTGTAATGCCTGGACGGTCCCTCCAAAAACAAAAAGATCTCGCCATGGCATGGGGCTCAATGACCCAGCACCATCCCCTCATAAGAAAAATAGCACCCCCAGAGAGAAAAAAGAGGGGAATAGGAGAAAGAAGAAGGAGAGGGGGGGCCGGAAGGCAAGGCAAGCAAGGTAAAAAAGGTTAGAGGCAGACGTAGGAAGAGCAAGGAGAGAGGCAAGAGAACGGGCTCCCCGAGAGCTCAGTGGCCAAGGAGCTGGCCGGAGGACATCCCCACTCCCCGCTCTCCATTCCTCCCCTCTGCCATTTAGGCATTGTTATCTTGTTTCTTTATATTATTTGAATATCTTTATCATGTCATCCCCTGAGGCGAGGGAGTCCCCCAAGCTCTTCATCTCAGAGGTTTTTTATTTTTCTCGATCATTCCACTCACTTGATCATCGGAGTGTTCTCGCCGGAATCCCCAGCTTGGGTCTCCTCAATTTTATAGGCCAAACAGTCTGAAGAGCCAACACCCCCTAGAGGGGGAGAGTGCTCTCGACAGGAGGAGGAGGCACCCGACATGGTGGCGATGCATTGGAGCTGCAGGCTGCGACGATCCGAATGGCAACACAACCCATCCTTGAATTGGATGTTAACCTAAGCAGCCCTAAAGGCAAATGATACATGGTCAGACCACTACTGAGTTACTTCATCAGATTATTAATTCAACTCATTTAGTGGTCGAGTAGAGTCCATAAAGATTTTTAGAGTTCTTCTTTTGCTAACTATCCACCTCACTCTTAAAATCCTCTAACTTTCTATGGTTTAGTTCAGTACTTTTCTGCTAGCTAGTTTTTTCATTTTTTTTAATTATAGTGTTATGTCCAAGCCTCTTAAGTGTTAGTATTCTTCCTTTTTGATGCAAACCATAACACTTACTTAGGTGAAGGGATTCGGTTACTCAGAGAGGTACCATTGCTTAACAGATTTCTTGACCTTCTCACCTTTTGATACGAACCATAATGCTTACCTAGGCGACAGGGCCCGGTTATTTAGTAAGAGTTCAAACAAAGCTGTGAGACGGGACTAACTTTTTTTTCAAGGGAAAGAAATTTAGCATTCTTGACCTTTTGATTTATATCCCCATAAAGTAGATCTTTATTGAGATTAATAGTAAGAAGGTTCTGGAATTACTTCATGAAATTATTTATGATCTAAACCCTGCCATTTATTTAGTTTCTTTAATAATTTATTTCTCAGCATCTTTAGTATTATCTAGACCATTAATCACTCATTGATTAAGGTGCCTATGTAACTCCAATTTGAGACAATAATTAGGTACACATAACGTTATTTCTATCCATACTCAAAGATCTAAGCAAGTCAAGTTTTTCTCTCTCCCCCCAACTTAATCAACATTGTCTTCAATGGAGTAGGAAAAAAATAAGAGATATAATAGGAAAGAATACACCTGGGGTAAGTGTGCTTTGGGAGCTAAAGAGGACTTCATGAAGTAGCAGGTTCCTTTGTTGCTGTATTCCCCTCACTTTATTGTTCTTCTAAAAGAAAAGAAAGTAACTAGTTAAAAATAAAAGTATAAACTTGGTTGCCCCCCAAGAATGCTAAGTTTAAAGTCATCAGCCAGACTTAGTGGATCTTCTAGATTATATTGATTGATACGTCCACTAAATTATTAGATATACTTAGCCATGGCATATGGTTGGATGAAGTCCAGTCAGTAGTGTCCCACACGATATCTTTGTGATGCATATCTATAAGATGTATCTCCTGATAGTAGATACTTGGAGATGGCTTGGTAAGCAAAGTAGATATTGGTTCTAATGCAGGGGCTAAGTAAAAAGTAGAGGGTATAATAAATTGCTCAAATTTTGGTATCCAGGATGGATCTAATAAATCACTCAGGTTCTCCATGCTATCTATTCCAATGCAGTTAAGATGTTTGCGAGATGGGTCTCCAGTAAAATTATCAAGGCTATCATACTCAAAGACTGCATTACTTGGTTTTGGAAGTAATAATTTGGTTGGGCAGTCTACTGATAAATCAGAGTTAGCTTTTCAATAGCTTCTTTGGAGTCATTTGGCAAGTCTACAAATTGGGTTTCCTAGTCAGGGGTTACATCATATTCGAAGAATGGATCATTTGTCTTGACCAGGAGTGGCTCTTGTTCCAGTGTAGATGAGATTTCCAATGAGGAAGCTATTGGTGTATTAAGGAGATGGGTCATCTGCTCATATTTTGTGGTCCATGGAGGAGTGGAACTAGATAGTTCAATAGTGCATTCACTTTGTCCATGTACCCATCTTTGTCAAAACTATCCATATCAAAATGGGCTAGAGAGGCTTGTAGAAGGTCTTGCGTGGGCATGTTAGGGGTGGTTTCTTCTACAAATTTCTCCAGCATGTATACCTCATCAAATCCAACACCTTGTGGTCCATCAATTACACTAAATATGTTCAACCTCAACTTTTTTATTTCCAAATGACACAACCATGGCTCCTATCCTATAATTGATGCAAGCATTTGCTATAGCTAGGAAGGGTCGGCCTAAGATAATGGTGATGTGTCTCAGGTTGCTACTTGATTCCTTGTCGAGGACTAAGAAATCAACTGGAAAATAAAACTCATCTACCTTGACTAGGACATCCTCAAGCATCCCACGTGGTACCTTAACTGATCTGTCAGCTAATTGCAGAGTGATCGAAGTAGGTTTTAATTCTCCTAGTCCAAAGAGTTCATACACCGAGCTGGTAGAAGGTTTACACTGGCCCCTAAGTCCAGGAGAGCTTTTTCAACATGAAAGTTCCCTATGACACAAGAAATAATGGGAGCTCCTAGATCCTTAAGTTTCAGATGGGTGGTGTGCTAGAAGATAGAACTAGCATGTTTCGTAAGGCATACTTTCCTTGAAATTTATGATCTAGATTTACGTTTCTGGGTACACAAATCTTTCAAAATTTTAGCATATGCAGGAACCTGTTTAATTGCATCTTGGAGGGGAAGGTTAATTCGAAATTGCTTAAATAATTCAAGTGTCTCCTCAAGTCCTCCTTTCTTCTTCTCAATAGGAATAGGGGCTTTTAGGGCATCAAGGTATGATACCTTGGGCAAGTAGGGTAGTTCTAGTACAATTAGTTCATCTTCTTTTCTCAGCTCCTCCTTATCCTTAGATGGTTTTGATTTTGGTTGGGTTGGAGGTGTGGGGCAGGTCTCATTGGTTTTGCTAGGTTGCTCGATGACCTTTTCATTCCTAAGAGTCATTACTGATTTGGCATGTTCAGAAAATATTTCTGGGATTCTAGAGCCTTCAGCCTTGAATTGTCCTTTCAGGTTACTAATGGGCTGGCTAGGTAACTTACCTTCCTCCCTTCTATTGATGGTTGTAGTTAGTTGATCCATTTGGGCTTCCAGCTTGACAATAGACTGAGTGTGGGAGTGAAGGGTTGGTTACTCATTTCTAGCCCTTTCAGTACTTGGTGCAGCCTCTCGTCAAAGGTAAGATCATGATTATTCGATGGAGGTTGTGGGGCACTCGAGTGTTGTGAATATGGCATGCTTCCAAAGTTGGTCTCCTAATAATTGGGCCTAACTGATGTTGGATTAATAGTAGGTTGGGGTTTCTAAGAAAATTTGGATGATTTTGCCATCCAGGATTGTAGCTGTTTGAAAATGGATCATTTCCTGGTTTAGGAGCCATTCGGGTTTGTGCTTGATGAGCTTGCTCCTAAACGAGCTCAGGGAATTGATGAGCTACTGGTTAATCACCTATCAGATGGATAGGACTTGAACAGATAATGCAAACATCATGGTTTTGACGAGGTGAGGAGGATATATGTCCGCTTTGTAAGATTTGGTCAAACTTTTGGAACAGTTCATCTATCTTTCTGTAGACATCTATAGAATGACCTACTTCATATATTCCACCTCTCTTAGATCCTATGGGAGGATCTCTATAGGTAACAGACATGTGATGCAAGGAATTTTCACTCAAGGTTTCAAAAAGCTGCCAAGCCTTATGTTCATTTTTAAGTATAAATGTCCCTCCACATGAGGCATCCATCATTTGCTAGTGCCTTTCTGACAAATCATCATAAACACACTAGACTAACTATCATTTAGGTATGGCATGGTGTGGACATTTTCTAATCAATTCTTTCAACCTCCTCCATGTCTCATGAAACATTTCTCCGTCTAATTGGAAAAAACTGGTTATGGCTTTCCTAATTTGATTCGTTTTTCCTGTTGGAAAGTATTTCTTAAAAAACTCCCTCTGAAGTTGATCCTAAGTCGAAATGGTCACAGTGTCTAGAGAATTCAACCAGTACTTGGCTCTATCTTTTAAGGAAAAAGGGAATGCTTAAGCCTAAGGGCATCATCGGAGAAATTTTGAATCTTGACAGTTGAACATATTTCCAAGAATTCATCTAAATATTTGTAGGGATCTTCATTTACAAGTCCATAGAAAGATGACAACATCTGAATTGTGCTGGACTTAATTTCATACTGGATAGCCTTTATTGGAGGTATTTGGATATATGGTGAATAAGTATACCTTGAAGAGGTGAAGTACTCCTTCAATTGTCATGGAGGATCAATTCCTTGATTGGGGTCCATGGTATGTGATCTGTTTGCTTTACAGGTTCTATCTATTTTGGGATCTAGGGGTATGATTTCAGGTTCTAAAGATCGACGACCTAGCATACAACCTACAGTAATACTCTAAAGCAAATAATAGTTTAGTGATTTTTTTTAATAAGAAATTGGAAGAATGAGAGAAAGAGGATCTAAAGGAAAGACTCCTAAGAGAATCCTAGGCTAGAGAGAAAAGAGAGCTATGTTAATTTTTTTTTTTTTCAATCAAGTAACACAAACAAAATCAAGTCTATCCTAGGGTTAACCTGGAACTAGACAGCTCCTAACTATTCCAAGGTTACCTTCAAGCACTCCAAGCCCAAGATCAATCAATTAACTTGGCCAGGTAAGTGTAAGGTTGGTGGGGGTCCCCCTGTTGCTTGCCTTAGACACCAATAAAAATTGGCCAGGTAAGTGAATGGAACCAATTAAAGAACCACCTTCCTTTAGGCTCTTGTCCCTGAACCACTTGCCTTAGACACCAAGCAACTAAATGATCTGAACCCGATATAACTCTAGGGTTCCCTTGTCTTATTGAGCTCGAATTTTCTAGGGCTGGCATCTAGTTAATTTTAAAGTTAGGGTCTGGGTCAATGCACATGCAGGGGAATGATTTATGGGCCAAAGAAGGGTAATGATGTCCCTACCTTATCTGGTTAAAGAGGTTAAGTGCCCTTAAGTCAGTTATGGAAAGATGAATGCAGCAAGCAAGCAAGGTGTCCAAATCTTGAAATTATCAACAAACAAAATTACACTAATTACTTTTTTTTTTTAACTTGATGGTTAAGTTTCTACTCTCCTACCAAGTTATAAGGTTGTCAAGAAAATATTTTTAAGTCTTCAAAAAAAAATAGTAACAAACAATTTTTTTTTAAATTTTGATTATGATTTTTTTCTTTTTGTTTCTTTAAAAATAATGCCAAAAAGTCCCCAGCAATGGCATCAAAAATCTTATGCGCATTACAACACACCGATTTATTATCTTAATTCTACTATTCTTATGAAGCATAGTGGGATTAAGGATCGAATCCACAGGGACCTTTGAGTTATTTCAAAAGTAAAATGCGCAATAGAAATTGAACTAGAAAAGGAATTAATAGAAAATTATAAAGTAATCTAGAGACTATCTATCTTGGCAAGAGCACGGCCCATACCCGTAGATCGCGTCCCATCCCTTTTGGGAATAGATTAGTCAAAATGATAGTGAAAATAATCCATATATGATCTTCCTTAGTAAGAGGATGGCCCATACCAGTAGATTATAGCCCGTCCCTTTTGGGAAACAAATTAATCAAAATTATATATTCACGTAGAGAAAGATCATAGTGAAGATGATCAAGATATGACCTATTTTAATGAGAGCACGGTCCGTACCCATAGATCACGGCCCATCCCTTTTAGGTATAGATCAGTCAAAATTATATTCACGTAGAGTGACTTACCTTTAAAGCTTTGCACTACTCATAAACCTGTTTCAGACAAGATAAAAAAAAGAAGAGAACATGAATTTATTGGAAGCTCTTTTCATTTGATAAAATGAGGAGTACATAAAATGAACATTAAAGTATAAACCCCCTTTTCCCAAATAGGCTTCCAGAGTGTGCTGTAGCATATCCGAAGATGGAGTAGTCCGGTGATGCGATGGAGAGTGGAGAGTGGGAACCAGTGCTAGTGCAATGAAAGTGGGGATCAAGCTAAGCAGTGGAAGTGGAAACCAGTCAGGGGTCAAAAAGATGATAGAGCAGAGAAGGGAGAGAAGTGGAATAGAAATGGAATAAAAGAGGGATAAGAGGAGGAATAGAGGAGGACTAGAGTGGGAACAAATGAGGAATAAAGAGGAATAGGATGAATAAGAGGGGAATAGAAGAGGAATAGGAGTGAGAGAAGAGAAGAAATGGGGAGAAGAGGCTCTGGACTGATCTCTCCTCCCCGTACTCGATGGGTCCCTCCTCCGCTCCTTTGGACTTCCTTTTATAGGCCTCAACCAACCAATTTCAGTTCCTCCATCCCAACAACAAACTGAATTCAGTTCCCGATCAGCTTGTTCCAACGATCTTCAACTGAACTCCTCATTCGATTTCTAACAATCCAGCGGCTTCTAGCTCCCAGCTACACCAAACTCCATTGAGCTCCAATGACCTCCACCTGCTTCCAACTGATTCAATTGCTTCCAGCTCCCAGCATCTAACGGTCTCTAGCTGCATCCAATCAGATGGCTCGGCTCCACAGCAGGCAATGGCATCTTAGTGGCTCAAATCTATCGATAATGTGGATCTCAGGAAAAAGGAAAATGGTCAATGATCGAGAGGCCGAACATGGAACAGAGGGGGATGGGTGCTGAGGATGGTACTATGATCGATGCTTGGATTTGAGAAGGCTCAGATGGCAATCAAAAATTGGTGGAAGATGGCTTGGACGGTCGCCGAAAACTAGTGGAAGATGGATTTTGGCTTCCTCGGCGATGAGGGGGAGATCATCGATAACCTTTTCGATCAGTGATGGGAGTCTCAGGAGATTCGATAGCATGGGATGGTGATATTCGGCTAGGAAGAAGAAGGGGCAACAACAGCAGCCTTTCTAGTCGCTTTTCTGGCCATAGGGAGCTCTTTAGCTGGCAGTGAGGTGGGCAGGAGGTCCAGCGATGAAGGGAGGAGCACCGGCACTTTTCCAGCCCTGGAAATCAAGAGAATAGTAGTGACGAAGAAGAAGAGACTGCCAACATTTTCGGTCAATTTTTTGACCAAGGGGGGCATTTTCGGTCGATGGTGACGGCATTGGGGGCTTAGGCGGTGACGGGGAAGGAGCTCCGCAAGTTTTGGCACAATCAAAGCTTCATGGCCCACGGTTCTGCTTCATGGACCACTGGCCATGGCAACCCATGGACCACAAGCCAATCCATAGACCGAGCAGCCGGTCCATGGTGGACCAGCTACTCTAAATTTCATGCAATTTCAGCTAATTTTTTCAAAAATTAATTCTGAGCCCGTTTTAAGTCCGATTTGAGTGTTGTTTACGTTGTTAGACTTCTAAAATTAAGCTCTTCACATTGACGGTATTCTTTCCTACAAATACTATATAAAAATATTAATTTTAAAAGAATAAAAATAATTTAATTATTAAATTAATATTTTTATATATGTGTATAATGTAGTCATCACATATCCGAGCTTTCCCTGGTTGTACCATCCATGCTTTCTCACAAGCCCTTGTGGCCAAACTACTCGATATTGTTCACATTGTTATTCATTGCCATGGTTCTGCTGGTCCAAGGCCATACCGCCCATTATACTAGTCCACGGTCTACTTGCACATCACATCACATGATAATTTTTCACTTGCTTGCCCTAGGATACCTATTTCTCTTTGGGAGCAGAGGAGTCTTCAACAATATTCTTAGGTTGCACCATGATAAACAAGTTGATTCTGAGCTAGTTTGACTCTCAGGGTCCCTTGTCCTAGTGAGCTCGAAAATCCTTAGGGGGCAACATCTAATTGATTTTAATTTTAAGGCTTAGGTCAATGCAATATGCAGGGTGATGGTTTATGGGCCAAGGAAGGGTAATGACATCCCCACCTTATGTTGTTTAAGGGTTTAGTGCCCTTAAGATATTTTATGAATTATGCAATGCAAAGAAAATAGGTATCCAATACAAGTGGTTAGGAGATCAGTAAAAAAAAAGTAATTAGCTAATTTTTTTGTACTTCTTTTTATTTTTTTATATATTTGTTAATTTGATGGTTAAGTTTCTAATCTCTTAGCAAGTTACGAGGATGCCAAGATTTTTTTTTAAAAAATGTCAAGATTTTAAATTTTTTATTTTAGATTTTCATTTTTTTTAAGTTTTAAGTTTTTTTTGAAAATAATTCCAAAAGGTCCCCGACAACGGTGCCAAAGATCTGATGCACATCTCAATGCACCGATTTAATACCTTTATTCCACTATTCTTATGTAGCGTAGTGAGAGTAAGGGTCGAATCTACAGGGACCTTTGAGTTATTTCAAAAGTAAAATGCATAATAGAAAAGGGAATTAACAGGAAATTAACAGTTACAATAATCCATATATGATCTATCCTAACGAGAGTATGGCCCATACTCGTAGATCATGGCCCGTCCCTTTATGAATAGATCAATTAAAATAATAGTAAAAATAATCTAGATATGATCTATCTTAATGAGAGCACAGTCGTACCCATAGATCATGGCCCATCCCTTTTGGGAATAGATCAGTCAAAATTATATTCACATAGAGAAAGTTAGCAGTGAAAATAATCAAGATATGACTTATCTTAATGAGAGCACAGGCCGTACCCATAAATCATGGCCCATCCCTTTTGAGAATAGATTAGTCAAAATTATATTCACATAGAGAAACTTACCTCAAAAGCTTATCATTGCTCATGAATCTACTTCAAACAAGATAGAGAAAAATATGAATTAATTGGAAGCTCTTTTCATTTTATAAAATGAGGAGTACATCAAATGAACAAATCTAAAATATAAATCCCTTTTTCCAAATAGGCTTCTAGAGTGAAGCTACAGCATATCCGAAGCTACTAGAAGATAGAGCAGTCCGATGACGTGGTGGAGAGCGGAGTGTGGGGAACCAGGGCCAATGCAGTGGAAGTAGGAACCAGTCAGGATGGAGAGGTGGAAGGGAGTTAGAAGAATGGAAGAGAGGTGGAAGCTAGTGGAAAGGAAAAATGGAGAAGATAGAGAGAATGGAGTGGAGCGGAGGAAGGAAGTGAGTGCTTTGGAGAGGAAATGGGCTTCTTCCACTCATTTTTTTAACTCCTCCCTCTCATGATCGAGAGGCCATGAATTTTAAGGCAGTGAGCTCCAACCGCATACAGTTTCTCCAACTGAAATTTGTTGATCTCCAACTATATCCCAATAGAGTTCCAATGCTCCCAACTATTCCAACGATCTCCAACAAACTCAACTTCACTCTAACAATCTTTGTGGTTGTTTCAACGACCCAACAGCTCAACTTCCAGTTACTTCCCATCGTTCCAATAGACCAGCAGCTCAAACAAATTCAGGTAGCTTAGACAGCAAAGGCATGGTCAGTGATGGACAGTGTGGCATGGCTGGCGATGGGCAGCGAGGAGAGAGCTGTTGCAGGTGATCGATGGCTTGAGAACCATGGAATAGCAGCAAAGAAATCAAAGAAGAGCAGTAGCTTCCCGGCCATTTTTTTAGCCTTGGGAGGCTTCTCCGATCGACAAGGGAGGTGCCAGAAGCTTGGGCAGTGGTGGGGCAACAATTCTGGCATGTTTCAGCTCCAATCGAGCTTCGCGGTCGACAGCTCTGTTTCATGGACCGCAGCCATGGCATCCTGTGGACTACAAGCCGAATCGTAGACCATGCAGCCAGTCCATGGTGGATCGACTATGCCAAAATTCATGCATTCCTTGTTTAATTTTTTGAAATTCATTTCTGAGCTCGTTTCAAGTCTGATTTGAGTACCGTTTGCGCTATTGGACTCCTAAAATCAAGCTTTTCATGTTGTTGGGATTCTTTCCTGCAAAATAATGCATTAAAGTATCAATTTTAATTAATTTATCGAGATAAATTTTAATAACTATCAGTATGTGAGCTTTTCTGCTTACACTCCCCCACTATTAGTACCAATACTGATTTGAGCATTAGAGTGTCATCACCAAGGGCACCCCCAGTAGGGCTTTTTTGTAGGAACCATCTTCCCAATTTGGCTTGCATCGATAATTCCAGCACCAACTCTAGCTCTCCCTTCGGCAACTGATAAATTTTATTACCAATAAATTCTATGGCCCATTACTCCTTAGAGATTTTTTCTTTGAGCTTAATCATCCTTCCACTACTATATTTAGATTAAACTATTTAACCATGAATATAGGCATTGGGTCACAATAACTTATGATATACTAGAAAGTAGTATCCTGATAACTCTTTGAGATACAAGCCATCAATGACCTAATTTATAAATTGTCCACCCAATGTTGTTTGACATAGGTTGATTCACCTTCTTACTATACTATATCTCATATAAGAGTGATAAGAATGGATTTAGAGTGAACCCAATTTAATAGATAACCTAAGTTATGTAACCATGTCTTTAAAGATAAATAAGTGATTCTCATAATAAATTGAATCATATCCAATAGGGTTTGATTTCTCTACTGAATACCTCATTGAGCTTAAGATGTAGGAGGAGTCCATTATGAGATTATACCGAACAACTTGAAATTATTCTAGTAACCTTCCTGATCTGTACATCGAATGTGCTAACTCATAAATATGTATCCAAGCAAGTATATTAGTGGTTCTCACCCAGAATTTTTGTCTCATAAGAGATAGCTTAGTTAACATTCTTCAAGATAGGATTCATAAATTGGAAATAACTTAATGCCAATTAGCCCAAAGACCCATGGTTGTCCATGGTTCTCAAATTGCTTTTCTTTACTTTTCGACTTGACTAAACCTTAAGTACCACCCATATACTTCAGGTTAACACATCTCACAGGATCTCTCAAATCCCATGGTACTCACTAACTACTTAATAGATGCATCCATATGCATATATAGACTAACATTTAAAAATCACTTTCATGCAATTTATTTCTAAAATAAATAGATTAGTGATAGAAATTAAATTTTTATTCTAGCGGATAATAGTCTCTCCAATCAAACTTTAACCAAATAGTATTTGTAGAGGTCATGTATCAATAGCAACAACTATTGCCTTATTACCCACCTATAAGGTACCTTAGCCCTCTACTTTTCTATAGACTCTAATAGCGTCTAAACTCAAAGGAAGTAGAAGAAACCATTAGGAAATTTTGGTTTTAAGTAATTGACATACCTTCTAAAGGTATGTCCAATTTGTCCTTTAAGGATTCCAAGTATAAGGGATGAATTGGTCCCTTTAATAGTCACCAATGAGTTGACCTAATTATCTCAATCATATTCAAATGATAGTTTATAATAAAATATCCATATGAATTAGCTCAAGATAGCAAGATCAAATCCATATGCAATCCCTTATACATCAACATGCCTAAGCTTTTCAAGCTCCTAATTCTTAATCATTATCAAATAATGATCATGGATCGATTATACTTAGATCAGCCATCAGATGGCTTGGTAATATAGAATAATCCTGGTCTATTATAGTACTTAGCCTTATCTAATCAATCTTCAAGTTGAGCTAGTTTTATACTAGATTATGGCTAATCGATTAGTCTAAAAATTAAAAGGATTGAAGCTGACTTTTAATCACAAAGAGTAAAGATTCTAATTAGATGTTTGTATTTAACCTTAAATTTATTCTAGGAACTTCAAGAAATAAATTGACTCTCACTATTTTCTCAAATCTCACACACTCTTTTATGGAGATATAAGAACCCCTACGTGACTAGGACTCCTAGTGGGTACTACAGTCCCACTAATATACTGGTACCTCATTATGTCTAGTTATTGGTAACATACTATACTGATGAGTGGATAACTCTTGTCTAATACTTCTCAAGCATTTTGTAGTGACTCGATCTCTAAATTATATGGGCTCACCTAATAGTTATTGTCTACACTTCCTGGTTAAGTCAGAACCACCATTCAATACAAAATGAAGCCATCATTGGGTCTCTCCTCGTGCCCAGTTATTGGGCCTAGCCCCATCTTCATCCTATAACATCTCATGTTAATAGAGTGGTTACACCCTCCTGATGCAACTAAATCATTATATCTAGTCAAGAACAATCAACACCCAAGAGATGCCTATATCTCTATAACAATGGAAAATCTATGACTTAATATTTATGAAGAGATTTTGGTTTAGGTCTCTTGTTAATCAGTCACCACATCTCATATCTAACATGATTTAAGTCAGCATAATTTATGTCCAACCAACCGGCACATCTCATGTCTAATTAATCCAATTTATGTTAGCACATCTCATGTCTGACTAACCTGATTTGGATCAGTACATCTCATATCTAACTACCTGGTTCGGATCAGTATATCTCATGTCTGACTCACTAGTTTAGGTCGGCATAATTGGTGCTAATATATTTTTTTGTTCTTTTCTTTTCTT
This sequence comes from Areca catechu, assembly GCA_021397845.1. Taxonomy (NCBI): domain Eukaryota; kingdom Viridiplantae; phylum Streptophyta; class Magnoliopsida; order Arecales; family Arecaceae; genus Areca; species Areca catechu. The sequence goes on along the minus strand of CM038039.1, from coordinate 138,871,585 downwards.
GTACAAAAGGAAAAAGCCAAACCCAAATAACCACATCACAAGCTGATAAGGCCTTATCCTAAATCAAATAGGAGTTTAGGTAAAGTTAGGCTTTATCTAGATAAGGTGAGAGAATCCCTAGAAAGAAGGAGAGGTGCTTATCATCTTTTCTCATGCATAAACATTAGAGGGGCACTAAAATCAGCACCCCTTCTCATTAATCATGCCAAAAATTAAGGAGATTAACCTAATCCTATTAGGCTAAGGCATCTCAATCAATTGGGTTCAATTTTGGTTTCATTTCGAATCCAATTCGAGCATGATTTGAATTGAATTCGAAAAGACTATCAATCCTATTCAAAATAGGATTGTAATCCAAGTCCAACTTGGATGATTAAATCTAATTAAATTAAGTTATATTGCAACTTTTTAATTAAGTCCCCAGTACTAAAATTAGCAAGCACCAAAATTAGTAGGTACCAAATTTGTAACCTTTATAAATTTAGAGTTTCTAAATATGATCCAAGCACTTAATCAAGTCAAGCCCTTATTGTGTGTGATCACTTAGATTCCATTCTATTTGGCAGTGAGATATACCATGATCTCTGTCATAGCATCATTGAAACTCTTTCGATGGACCGAAATAATTCTAGCTCAACCCTAATAAGGATCGTTGATCAAGTTTCTCTATCAAAAGTCTCGACATGATGCAGGTCATGGAATCTTATCAAATCCTAAGCATCTATCATATGCTTGATTTAATTAGCCTAAGTCCTTTGTAAAACTCATGAAAACTCTTTTCTATCCATCACCTACTATAGCAATGGATTTTTGAACTTAACTTCTTAAATCGCATAGGACCATGCCTCTTCTACTGTGGTTGATAGATGTCCAATCGGTACACTCCCAACTCCTACAGTGAACTTTCTACAACCAATATACACCAAAAGGCCTCAAATGGCGAAAAACCATATTTATGTACTTTTAAACTATAGCAATCCCATTGTGAGTGACCGAGGCACCACAGGTGAAGCAACTACTTACATGATTATAGCATTAAGAAGTCACTAATAAGTGAGTAGACATCCATATGACTTCCCATACTTGGTCACATTCAATATTTTTTCTCTCTAACAACTACTTGCACTCTCAATCCAGTGTCCTTATACTGTAGATTTGAGACTCATCTACTTGAAAGGAAAGTGGTCTGTGCACCAATCTTGATGGATCAATCACCATCCTCCTGATGATTCAATGATTGGGAGCATTTAGGAGTTAACCAATAATAAATATATCTCAAATTTTTAACCCTTGAGAATGTGTTATTGTCCAATAACTCATTGGACGATACATAGATAGAACATGTATGGATAAAAAACCCAATTTGAAATATTAAATAGAAAAACATATCCTAGAAAGAAAATATATGTTGGCCAAATTACCTTCTAGAGCACATATCTAATAGAATGGTTTCAAAATGAAGCTTTAGCTGAGGTTCAATTCGTTCAGCAGGAGCTTGAAGAAGAAAGGAAGAGAATCACTCTTGAAAGGTTTTGGACTCAGAATCATCATGCTACAAAGATACTCAAGGCCCTGGTCTTGAAGAGCCAATTGAGGGTCACAGAAATGACCATCAAAAGGTTGAAAGATGATATCGATGCCAACAACCTAGAAGTTATGATGCTACAAAGTAAGCTATCTCTATATTTGGGGGTCACCGATGCTTGGCTTTGTCATGCCAAGAGAAAAGGTATATGAGACCAGATTCGAGTGCAAGACCTTAGCAGTCTAGATTCTTCCAACAATCGAGTCTCATTTGCTTCAAATTCCCATCTCGGCGACTAAAAATGCTACAGCAATTCTTCAAACTGGCCAAGGTCAAGGATGAGGGCAGTAGGGGTATTCATGTATTTGTTGGACAATTCCAACTTCTTTATGTACTTTCCCATGAAATCAATAAAATTGATGTTTCTCTTTTAAGTGCATGCCTCGAAATTGTCTTTTTGCTTTTAAAGATCAGATACTACAACTAGGTTGGTATGCTGTTGTGCTCCAAAGTTTCCTACTTTGACTCATAGAAGTCCCTCAATTTTTCATTAGATTGATTGAAGATTATCTCAGCTAAGGCTTCATGGGGTGAAGGTGGTATAATAAATATAGTTTGGAACCCGAAAAGGCACCCCATCAAGGTCTTTAGGAAAATCGAAGACAACCTTAAATGCCTTATGCTACTCTAAGAGGGCACGATGCTCAAGGTTATACCAGCTATCCCTTCATGGAAAACAAAGCACCAAAATGATTGCATTTGGACTTCAGCCAGCCCGATCTGCGAGACTTTGGCCTCACCCACTCTCGGTCCACCATGTGTCAAACATCCAATAGACATGTGCTAGGAATTGTGTCCTAATACCAATCATCTAACTTATAGATGATTAATTTGTATATGAATTATTATCAATAAAAGTAATTTTGGTAGTTTATCACATTGCATCTTCCTGTAATGAACTCTTTTGTAATAGAGTCCTTAGAACTACATTATTATGTGATAAAGATGATTTATCATGTGGTTGTTTAAACTATTCATGACCAAATGATATATTGTTATAGGATAACAATGTATTAAGTGTAGGTCATTGTAACTATATGAGTTGGTTGTCCTCTTAACCAAGCAGTGCGAAGATACAAGTATGGTATGCAGGTGGATATAGGACATTTCACTGAACATGACTCATCTGTGGTGCACTCTTCTATCATGTATTGCTCATGAATGGATATTGATATAAGTATCCTTCAGACCTGAGATCACCATAATGGCTTACAAGAAACTCATTATACTTTAGTGCTGGACTACCTAGATTTCTTATCTAGTGATAGAAGATTTCTGGGGGTAGTCAAGTACTTGTGAAGTTAGTGTGTAGTCAAGATGGGATAACCCCTCCAAATATTGGAGTGAATATCTCATTATATTTTATTGAACCCTAGAATGATTTTGATGATAACAAAATATTAGAGCATGTATTTAAAACTAACTCTTTTCAAATATTTAAGAAGTTTTTGTAAGATGATTCAAATGCATAATCATTCTCCCTACAATTCTAAAATCATCGTAGTGTATCAAGTTTCTCATAGAAAAAGTTCCATGTATTGAAGAGCCCAAAGAAAATTTGTGTATGTACTCATGAAAAAGGGCCAATTCCATGTAATTTTTAAGTTTAAATAACTTAAATTAGGTTTAGAAGAAGTTTGAAGTTGTTCGGAAGATGTTGGAAGAAGTTGGAAGAAGTTTGAAGAAGTTTGAAAGCTTTTGGACAAAGATCACTCGAGCCGACTCGAGGAATAGAGCTGATACATTATTTTGGCACGGCACAAGGGTTTCTGATACACAGTCAACCGAGCCGACTCAATGATGTGAGCATAAGTCATCCCGATCAATGCTCCAGCAAAAACAATTCAGCAATCCAGAGCATGAATGAACATCTGCCAGCTATCCAAAGATGATCATGGTAGGATACAGGTCAAACAAAGATCAAACAATCCCTTGGAACGATCGAGAAGTAAAGGAGAAGGAGAAGAGAGAAATGAAATCTGGAAGAAAAAATGAGAGTTCTCTTTCTTGATTGGTTTTCTTGGACTGTTATAGAATAACCTCTCATCAACTAATCATCCCATATACATATATATACACACCATAATCAAGAAGAACCAAAAAACCTTCCAAAACTTTCCAGCATGACAACACATGATTCAAAGAATCCCATCATCCGAGCCGGCTTGAGCTGCTCTAGTCGACTCCTTGCTGCAGAGAGTACTCTGGAAGAGTTGGCTTGAACCCCTCGAGTCGGCTCTTCCAGATTGCAGACTATGCATTATGTGTATAAGAGTTGACTCCCAAACATCCGAGCCGGCTCCCAGCAGAACCAAGCCGACTCCTCTTAGAATCTATCCAACTCGCATGATCCCGAGCTGACTCTTCTCCTTGCAATCATAACATGCCAACCATTAGAGTTGACTCGAACTAGAACCGAGCCGACTCCAATGCCCAGACTGACCAAAACTCAGTCTAACATCTAGGACCTTTCCTGAACACAATCCTAGCCCTAGATAAATCATGAGAGACCATGATAACTGGACCAACTTTAACCTTGGCCCAACCCCTTGGAATCTTGGATACACCACCTGAGACTCAACAATCTCCACCTTGGTGATCCAAGATTAGAGATTTATGACACCAGACTCCTTAGACCCATCAACCACATACATGACTGAAAGCTTTCTCCCGATAGAGCCTTTGTAAGTGCATTCGCCTGGTTCTCCTTGGTATGGACCTTCACCAATGACACTTCTCCTTCCCCCACCAGCTCTCGAATCTTGTGGTAGCTCACATCTATATGCTTTGTACATGCATGATAGACTGGGTTCTGAGTCAAATGTATGGCACTCTAACTATCACTATGCAGGACCACCATACATTGTTCCACCCCCATCTCAACCACTAGACTCTTTAGCCATAGTGCTTCTTTTGCAGCCCCGCAATACCTATATACTCAGCCTCTATTGTAAATAGAGTAGTGATAGGCTGAAGGATAGATCTCCAAGAAACTGGTCCAGCATATAAGTAGAAGATATAACCAGTAGTAGACCTTCTTGTATCAAGATCACCTGCATAACTAGCATCAACATTCCCTTCCAAAGGACCCAAACCTCCATATGACTCCCTGGAGTTCCTTTCTTGTCCTTCTGGCTGCCCACCAAATATCAGTCCATGCTTTTGAGTCCCTCATAGATACCTCAGAATCCACTTCAATGCTTTCCAGTGTTCCTTTCCGAGATTTGCCATATAATTGCTCACCTGGCTTACAGCATATGCTATGTCTGGCCTACAACACACCATAGCATACATAACACTGCCTACAGCATTTGCATATGGAACTCTCTCCATATACTTTCTCTCTTCATCTGTCTGGGGGCTTTGCATCTTTGAGAGAGATATGTGCCTTGGTAATGGTGTCTTCACTAGTTTGGCATTCTCCATCCCAAACCTATCAAGAATCTTCTTGATGTAACATCCTTGTGACAAATGGAGAATCCCCTTGCATCTATCCCTGCAAATCTCCATTCCAAGGATTTTCTGAGCTGAACCTAAATCCTTCATCTCAAACTCAACAGATAATGCTTTTTCAGCTCATTCACATCATTCATACTTCTGCTGGCTATCAACATATCATCCATATACAGAAGTAGATACAAAGCATTATCAGTATCCACAACTCTGACTACACACAGCAGTCATGTTCACATCTGAGAAACCCAAGGCTTAAGATGAATTAATCAAATCTCTTATACCACTAGCGAGGTGATTGTTTCAAACCATACAATGACTTCTGGAGTAAACACACCTTATTTTCCTGTCTAATCTCTATGAAGCCATCAGGTTGCTTCATATAGATCTTCTCATCCAGACTTCCATGTAGAAGGGTATCTTTACATCCATTTGCTCCAATTATATATCATGTTTTGCCACCAATGACAGCAACACCCAGATTGAAGTATGGCATACCATAGGAGAAAATACCTTGGTGTAATCAACTCCTTCCCTTTGTGAGTATCCCTTTGCAACCAGCCTTGCTTTGAATCTACCCCACCTTGCTATGAAGGTACTGATTTCTTTGTGAACACCCATTTGGAGCCAATTGCATGAGCATCTTCCGGTAGATCCACCAACTGCCCTGTCTTGTTCTTCCTGAGAGATTCCATCCTTCCATCATGCCTTGCTTCCATGATTCTTTATCAGAACTCTCCATGGCCTCCTTGTATGTTTTTGGATCTCCATTCACAGATATAAGAGCATAAGATATGCTTTCATCCATACCATATCTCATCAGTTTTTGGATTGTATGCTGGGGTTTATGCAAAGCCACTCCCCTTGCATTGGCCTGCAAGTCTTTTATGTGTGGTTGTTCCAGCACTTGTTCCTGCACTTCACTTTGAACAACTGATTTTTTTTGTCTGATCCTTCAACACAAGAGGACTTTTCCCGTCTAACTCCACCTCAACTGAAGCACCCTTGTTAGATGACGTAGACATCCTATCCTCCGCCTATGAAGGACAATAACTACTATTCACCTTTGAAGTTGCAGTTCTATCTGTACTTCCCGAAATCTTTAAGATGCTCTTCTCATGAAAAATGACATCCCTACTGATCACTACCTTTTGAGACTGTGGATCCCACAGTAGGTAATCCTTGACTCCTTGTGGATACCCAATGAAGATCATCTTCTTTGACTTGGGTCCAACTTACTCCATTCAGTTGCCTCCATATGTGCATAGACTTGGCAACCAAACACTTTCAAGTAGCCAAGCTCTACCTTCTTTCCACTCCAAGCTTCCTCTGGAAGTCCTCCATCCAGCTTGAAATGAGGGGACCTATTCACAAGAAAACATGACAGAATAATAGCATCACCCCAAAAGGCCTTGAGCAGTGATGATTGCAGCCTCATACTCCTTGCCTTCTCCAATATTGTTCGGTTCATCCTTTCCGTAACACCATTCCGCTGCGGAGTCATCCTTACTATGAAATGGCGTTTGATCCCATTCTCCTCAAAATAATTTTTGAACTCTATGCTAGAGTATTCTCCTCCATTATTAGACCGAAGGTACTTTACATGTTTCCCTGTCTCCTTCTCTACTTCAGCCCTCCAGGCTTTGAACCGGGTGAACACCTCTGATTTTTCTCTCATCAGATACACCCATAATTTTCTAGAGAAGTCATCAATGAAGGTAACAAAATACCTTGCTCCATCCCTGGATAAAACAGGTGCTAGTCCTCGTACATCTGAGTGAACCAGTTCTAAGACTTCTTCACTCTGTTTGGTACCACTGGCAAACTTCACCCTATGCTGTTTACCAAAAATGCAGGGCTCACACAGGTCATTTCCTTCCTTCCTCAGTACTGGAAGATTTTCTCTTCTGCTTAATTCTGTAAGCCCTCTGTCACTTAAGTGACCCATTCGATAGTGCCATAACTGGTAGGAAAGCTTCTCCTCCTGTGCTGCTGCAAGCACCTCCGCACTATCAATCACCACTGAGCGTTCCATCTTATACAAATTATTGCTCAGTCTTCTCCCTCTCATCACTACCAAAGCTCCCTTGGTAATCCTCAAACATCCAGTACTGGCCAGACAACTAAAGGCAAAACCCTGTCCTTCCAAGTAGCCCAAAGAAATTAGATTCTTCTTCAATTCTGGTACATATTTGACATTAGACAGAGTCCTTATCACTCCATATACATCCTTACCCTAATGGTGCCAACTCCAGCCACTGAACAAGGGTGATCATCACCAAGGCTTACGCTACCTCCATCAGCCTTTTCATAGGTATCAAACCAGTCCCGATGTGAGGTATAATGATAAGAGCACACTGAATCCAATATCCAAGCATTATCCCAATTAACTAATCCATCTGAAGCTATCAGTACATCTTCTTTACTGCCTTTAGATACACCAGCACCACTAGTGTTGGCCTTTCCTTTCTCGGTCTTCAAAAGAGGATAATTTCTTTTGAATTGACCTAGCTGATGACACTTGAAGCACTTCAAACCCCTCTTACTGCCTTGAGACTGTGATCTATCCTTTGATTTTATCCTAACTCTTTCCTTTGGTTTTCCTTGCCTCTCATTCACAGTAAGAAACTTCGAGTTAGGACTTCCTTTGCAGATCATCAGATCTTCTCCCTTTGCTCATTTGACCTGAGCACTCCAACAACCTCTTCATAGATCAAGGTTTCTTTCCCATACACCAAGGTTGTTATTAAACCATCATATGATCCCGGGAGCGAACACAACAGCAACAATGCCCGATACTCCTCGTCAATTTTCATATCTAGACTCATAACCTCTACACAAACCTGGTTGAACCTCTGAATGTGAGCCACGAGGTCGCCTCCTTCAGGCATTCTCGGATTGTACAGCTACTTCTTCAACCATAGCTTGTTAGTCATGTTCTTGCCCATGTATGTGTTCTCCAATCTCAGCCAAAGACCCCTTACCGTAGTCTCGGTATACACCTCCGGTAAAACCTGATCCGCCAAACACATTTTGATGGTGCTGAATACAATCTCTTCCAACTCTTTCCAATCCTTAACACTAATCTTTTTCGGTCTCTCTTTAACCAAGACCTTATAGATGCTCAGTTGAACCAGCAAGTCTTTTACCCTTTGTTGCCATAGGATAAAATTTTCCTTGCCATCATACTTCTCAAAATCTACCTTGAAAGTACTTGACACCTTTACCATAATCAAGAAGAATCAAGAATGTACTAGACTTACCTTCTAGCACTCCTTGGATATAGAGATCTTCCTTCCTTCAGGCAACCAAAGCTCTGATACCAAATTATGAGCAAAAATCATCCCGATCAATGCTTTAGTGGAAATAATTTAGCAATCTAGATACATGAATGACCATCTACCAGTGATCCAAAGATGATCATGATAGCATACATGTCAAACAAAGATCAAACAATCCCTTGGAATGATCAAGAAGTAAAGGAGAAGGAGAAGAGAGAAAATGAAATCTGGAAGAAAAAATGAGAGTTCTCTTTCTTGATTGGTTTTCTTCGACTATTACAGAATGACCTCTCATCAACTAACCATCCCATATACATATATATACACACCACAATCAAGAAGAACCAAAAAACCCTCCAAAACATCCCAGCATGGCAACACGTGATTCAAAGAATCCCATCATCCGAGCCGGCTCGAACTGCTCGAGTCGATTCCTTGCTACACAGAGTACTCTAGAAGAGTCAGCATGAACCCCTTGAGTCAGCTCTCTAGACTATAGATTATCCATTCCGTGTATGAGAGTTGACTCCCAGACATCCGAGCCGGCTCCTAGTAGAACCGAGCTGACTCGTTTGGATCCGAGCTGACACCTCTTAGAATCTAGCCGACTCGCATGAACCCGAGCCAACTCTTCTCCCTGCAATCATGCCGTGCCAACCATTAGAGTCGACATGAACCAGAACTGAGCTGACTCCAATGCCTAGACTGATCAAAACTCAGTCTAACATCTAGGACTTTTTTCAGACACAATCCTAACCCTAGATACATCATGAGAGACCATGATAATTGGACCAACTTTAACCTTGGCCCAACCCCCTGGAATCTTGGATACACCACCTGAGACTCAATAAATGAAACTAGAGCCAACTCGTCTAGAGTAGCTAAAATGCAGTTTTAAGAAACCAATCAATCGAGCTGACTCAATAACAATCCGAGCCAACTCCTCTAAAGTGAGTAAAATTCAATTCTGAGAAACCAGTCATCCGAGCCGACTCGATTGAAGAGAGTTGACTTAACTAGAGTTTAGTTTTTACTTGTCTGAGCATCCGAGCTGACTTGACCTATCTGAGCTGACTTGAATCCCAGTTTTTGAAGTATAATGGCTAGTTCTAGAATGAAGTTTTTGAATACAAAAAATCTTCTAACGGCTAGATCTCGACTCCCAAGGCATTCCAATGGTCATATTTACCTAGAATCATTTTAAAAGACTATAAATGATGGATTTGAACAAGTTTTTAAGAGACTTTAATGAGGATATTGAATATTCCAAAGAGCATTCAAGCAAGAACTCAAGCCTTTACCAACTTCCATATAATTTCTTGAGTCAATCATTGGAGAAGTTTAAAAGCCTTAAAGATCATTAAAGAAGCAATTATGAAGGTTTCACAAAGAGCTTCAACTGCAACCATCCAACAAAGTTTGGTTTGTCTTTAGTGTTGCTTCCTTTGTAACTCTATTTTGAGTTGTTCCAAGTACATTAGGGGCTGTAACTTGTAAAATATTTTTAGATTTTTGGTGAGACGTGAAAATCAAGTTTGGATTGTTAGTGTGCCTAGGAAAACTAACATTATATTGGGTTTTGATTTGTGAGCCCAGTGTAAAATAACTAGCTATATTCCATTATGAATATAGTGGAAATTCCAAGTGGTACCTTGGTTAGTGGACGTAGGAGCTAGATTTCTCTGAACCACTATAAATTCATGGTGTTTGTGATTGCTTTATTTGTATTTATTTATTTGCTTTTGTACTTAACATTTGATACACTTCACTCACCATACAAAGGTTTCAAAAAGGCACATATTGGTTAAAAAGTTTTCAAACCTAATTCTCCCCCCTCTTGGGTTGGCCATCTAGGATAACATGTTTTAATTTAGTTAAACCTTAGCTAGAGTAGTTCTTATAAGGAGTCACAAGACTTGTAAGATCGAGACACTATATGGACAAACTATTTAAGGATTGCCAGTTAAAACCTAAAGTCATCATGAGCATTGAGGGTCAAAGGAATGAATTATATGGTAACCATATATCAAAGATTCTTAATTGTTGCTTTACAACTATTTAACCTATCCAGATGTCAGGTGTCATTGCTAGATGGCAACTTTGATTGGTACAGGAATTGTTTTTATGCTACTGACTTAGTATTTTAACCTATGGTGGCACACACAATAAGAGTTTCTTCCTGATCTGATGGCTGATCAATGATTGTGAACTATTTTAGAGTTTAATTATCAATATAATTGATAATAGACTTTGAGTCGACACTTCCATGTATTGATACTTGGGTGAACCAACATTGATTTTTTTTTCTAGTATCAACTCATTAGTGATGCGAAAGTTATGACATGTTTTTTCACTAATGGTTAGTGAATTATGGAAGGATTATTTGCATTTGAATTACTGATTAGCTTAATTTGATTGAGTACTATTTTTTTGGGTCAATCCAAATATGATTTGGTTTGAACTAGGGTTAAGTTTAATTGGGTTGAACTTGATCAATGCACCTTAGCCTCATTTGAATTTGAATTATAAATTTAAATTTAAATTGGTTTCAAAATCTAAAATTTAATTTTGAATTTGAATTTAAACTTGAATTTTGAATTCAAGTTGGTTGAAACCACTTTTTCCTTATCTCTCTCTAATCCACTTTAATTCCCTAACCTCCTTTGGCTACTATTTTATATGGGGTTGTGTGGGCATGGGTGAGGCTAATCCTAGCTGCAAAAGAGTGTCTTTTATCTAAGAAAAAAGTGTGGAAAAGAAAAGAAAGGGATTTGGGTATGTGTTCCCTAGTACTTTGATTAGGGTTCGAAAAGAGAGAAAAAGAAAAACATGGATTTTTCACTACATTTTCTCCACCAAATCTATCCTCCCAGGTTCTTCTTTTTCTCTTGAGTGTCCAAGAGGTTTGAAGGAGAGGAAAGAAGATCAGCCATCAAGGTCTCAAGGAAGAGCTAGTACTCCTAAGAGATTGGTTAGGAGAGAGCTCTTTTGTGGATCACTTGTAAAGGCCAGACAAACTATGTGACTTGCAGAGTCTTCTTTCACATTCCAGCAACAGTGATTTTCATCCACTTGCAAAAGGTATAGAGTTTTTAAACTCTTGTACATTGTAGTTGTGACTTATGGTGTAGTACAATGTATAGATATGATCATCAAATGTGATCTATGCATTCTTCTTTTATAATTTAGCTCTAGTTTTTATGCTTCATGTTCATGCCATGATCCTGCTATAGGTAGTTTATAGATTAGATCTTATGCATAACTAGATTAATTTGATTAACCATGTAGCTTTCGTTGTTCAAATTTTTGAAAAGTAAAAGATTTTGAAATTATATGCATGAAACTGCATATGTTTTCCAATAGTGGTATTAGAGTCATAGGTTTATTTAATATATTTATTTATGCATATAAACTGAAATGTAATTTAGTTTTTCCTATTTGCTTAGTACTTGAATTGGATGGATTCACCATGATCGTCTGGTCATAAGTGAAAAGTAGGGTTTAAAGACCCTCTCTTCCTATTTGATGGGGTCTCTTATGGTGTGTAGGGGTATCGCTTGTATCATGACTTATAGAAAGGAATGCAAAAAGAATTAGATTAAAAATATTTTAATCTTAATATTTTAGATCTGATATTATTAATTGGTTTAGAAATATTCTAAGTTAGATTTATTCATTATAATGTTAAAAAGTTTGACATGAAGATTAGATATGTAAATGGACTGCTTTCTATCAGCCTACAGGTGTCGACACATGGACCTAGTGAGTTAACACTTGTTCCTGTAGGTGTCGACTTAAGTGTGTAAACTAAAAGAATGAATCATTGTTTGCTCTTTCTAAGTTGAAGTTATAGGGTCAAATATCGACTCAAGGTGAATTGACTCATGGGTGAGTCGATACTTGACCCAGAAGTGTTGACTCACAACAGAGAATAGAATATTCAAAAATTGAATTTGTTATAAAAATATTTTACAATTAAAATTAAAAATGTTTCAATTTGATAAGTTGATAAACTTAATTAAGAATTAAGTGTTATGACTAAAAAATCTAAATTTGAGAATGAAAGAACTTAAGTCATTTTTAATAAACCTTTCGATCATGGGTTAGCTTGAGTCAGGTTCTTTAATTGGGTTAGACTTAAGAATAGAAGAATATGAACTTAAGAAGAAAAAATTAAAATCTAATCAAGTGTTGAGTTAGATCTCCTTCTCTTTTAGATCATTCACAATAGTTGTAGTTTGATCAAGTCCATGCTTTTAATTGGACCTGATAGTGGCTTAGTGATTGGACCTGAGTCTTTAGGCTAGTCTAATCGAATTTGATCAACCAATTGGTATTTAAGGTAAGTTTGGCAATTTGGTTGTGGTTCTTGGGGCTACCTCTTACCTGACCAACTTGTTGGTATCTAAAAAAGGAGATTAATGGCACAACCCTCCCATTGATCTCACTTACCTAGCTAATATGGTCAATCAAAATTTGATCAAATAGCTTATTGATTTAAGTAAACCGATGCCATTAAGGTGGATCAGTTTGACTGATTAAGGTATCCTAGGTGGTTTATCTTGAACCATCTTATATGACTTGATAAAATTAGTGGGAGGATCTTGATTAACTGGTTCATATCTTCTTTTTTCTTCAACAACATGTCTAAATCCTCTAAATTATTAGATCTTTAAAATGATAAAGTTATAGGATAACTAAGTCATAGCCTCCTATTAAGTGGATGGTAATGAGTCCAATAATTGGGTGATCACTGGAAGGCCAATAGGCCTAGTGTTTATTAGGCTATTGGAACTGCCATTCCTGATATGATGGCTTAGTATGACTCTCTTAATAGTGGTCAAGTGGGCTAGCCATAGTCGGGCTTAACTATTTGTTAGTTAGAAGCATTAGTCTTGTCATGTTAATGGTTGGACCAACCAGCACTTTCAGTGGAAGGCCGATAAGCCTACTAAAGAGATGCCTGGGACAAAAATATTTACTAGAAGTTGTTCGGAAAAATAATTGATTAAGAACCTACCTTTAGATGCACATGGGTGGCCATAGTTGGGCTCATGTGTAATCTATAGGATTTTAGTACCTCTAAGAAATTAATGTAATTCCTCAGATTGGAGGTAGAGGCTACCAATCTGTATAAAATAGTAGATGGACCTTTAGACTAAAGTCCAAGTTTTTAGGATTGATAATTTATATGCTAATTGGTCCTATTTTCTCTTTTCAGATAATGGCTACTAATTTATCACTTCAATCATTGTTGGACAATGACAAGCTCATAGATTCCAACTTCGATAGCTTGTATCGAAAGATCAGGATAGTTCTAGAGCACAAATAAATCCTTTATGTGATAACAGATCCTATACCTAAGCAATATGCTCCCAAAGCTCATAGTGTGGTCAGGGACACTTACCAAAAGTGGCTCTCTAATCGAACTACTATATGATGCATCATATGAGTTCAATTACAAGTTTGAGGAAACCCACACAGAGAAATCCTTCAAAAGTTGAAAGAATCCTTTGGCACACTTGACAATATTGAACAAAATAGGACTTCTTATGCTATTTTTAACACTTGGATGCATGAAGGGGCATCAGTCACTGATCATGTATTATACATGATCGAGCATATCGAGCACTTGGGCAAACTCAAATATCCCTTGCATGAGCAACTAGGAAAAGATGTGATCTTAAATTCCTTGCCCCCTTCATACCTTGACTTTCTCGATCATTATAGAATGATGAGGCCTATAGTACACTATCATGGGTCACTAGGATAATACAGATCTATGAGAAGGATCACCAGCTCCATAAATAGTCGATAGGGCATTGTCCCTTTAAGAAAGGGAAGAAAATAATAAAAATAAAAAGTTACAACATGCTAAGATGTCTTAGTCTGATCAAACCAAGGAGAATAAGGCTGATAAGAGTTAGGCATAATGCTTCTACTGCAAGAAGCAAGGTCATTGGAAGAGAAACTATCCTCTTTACATTGCATCACTTGACCCGATAGGCCAAATAAGAGAAAACAGCAAAAAGTTCTAGTCAAGGTAATTATATGATAATGCCTTATAATTTCTCTATCTATGAAACTACTACCTGAGTATTGGATACTGAAAGTCTGATTCACATTTGCACTTTATTGCAGGGACTTCAGGTTAGTAGAAGATTTGAGGATGGTAGGAGATTCCTGTATATAGAAGATGGAAGCTAAGTTCTAGTCCTAGCTTCGAGAGTCATCAAACTAGTTTTTAGTTCTTATATTATCATTTGAGTGATTATCAATTTTGTCTATCATCCATGTTAAATGTCATCTTTGTAGGCCTTTTAGCCATGTATGGTTATGAACTATCAATAAAGAATGATATTTTTGAAATCATTATGAATGGTCTTACTCTAATGAATAGATAATTAAAAAATGGCATATATATATACTATCCAACTTATTGGTGTAATGTTTACCTCGAACAAATGCCCTAGATTAGAGAATGTCAATGATGCCTATCTATAGCACTGTAGGCTATGTTATATTAATAACAACATGATAAACATGTTGATTAAAGAGGATATCCTTGATATTAGTGATATGAATCACTATCAACTTATGAGTCTTGTCTTCTTGGAAAAATGACCAAGTCATCTTTTACTAAAAAGGTGAAAGTGCTAATAAAGTTTTAAGTCTGGTACATACTGATGTATGCAGACCTATGAACACTAGTGCTAAGGGTGGGTATTACTATTTTATAATCTTTATTGATGACTTATCCAAGTTTGGTTATGTCTATCTCATGAGATAAAAATCTAAGTAATTCAAAATGTTCAAAAGATATCATAATGTAGTAGAAAAATAAATTGAAAAACATACTAAAACTCTTTGATCAGATCGATGAGGAGAATACTTTTCTAGTGAGTTTCTAACATATCTAGGAAAGAATGGGATTCTCTCTCAATGGATACCTTCAAGGATATCCTAACTTAATAGTGTCTATAAGGAGGAATCATACTCTGTTAGATATGGTTCGATCCATGATGGGCTTTGCTAGTCTATTGATCTTCTTTTGGGGATATGCTCTTGAGTCAGCTTGTTACCTTCTTAATAATATGCCCAGCAATTCTATTGATAAAATGACATATGAGATATGGATAGGGTGTAAGCCGATACCTCACACCTTCAAGTCTAGGGCTGCCCAGATTATGTTAAATATTTGAAAATGGATAAGCTTAGACCTAGGTCTGACAAATGCCTTTTATTGAGTATCCCAAAGAAACCAAAGGGTATTACTTCTACCATCGTGAAAAAAAGAAAGTTGTTCGTCAGTTTTAGGTCTACATTTTTTGAAAAGGAGTTCCTTAGTGGAGGAACTAAAGCCGCTAAGGTTGAACTTATTAAAGTTTAATAGGTAAAGAAACCGACATATTTAAGAGACATCATCAAAACAACTTTAATTAGATCAAACACAGAGCCCATAATAGAGGAACCATTAAGGAGATTCCGTAGAGTACCATATCAGCTAAATAGATACTACGGTCTAGGATGGTGATTCTATTGAACTTGATGAGAACAATAAGGATCCGATCACCTATATGATGCCATATAGAGGTTTGACTTTGATAAGTTGCTTAGAGCCATGAAATCTGAAAGGAAGTCCACGAAGATCAATAGTATATGGACACTTATTGATCCACCTGAAGGGATAAAATCTATTGGGCACAAGTGGATTTTCAAAGTCCATTTGGTTGCCAAAAGGTATCATTAATGTTATGGTATTGACTACGACAAGACATTTTTTTCTATAGCAATGCTCAAATCCATTTAAATTATGCTTGCTTTAGCATCATACTTTGACTATAAAATTTGGCAAATGGATGCCCAAACAACCTTCCTAAATGGAGAGTTGGATGAGAAGGTGTATATGATACAACCTGAAGGGTTCACATCTATAGATGGTTAAAAGTATCCGAGCTTCAGAGGTCTATTGATAGACTAAAGTAGGCATCTTGAAGTTGGAATATGTGTTTTGATAAGACAATCAGAATGCATGGCTTCGTTAAGAATGGAGAGGAACTCTATATTTTATAAGTGACCTAATGATTTTAGGGTTGTATTTCTTGTGCTGTATATGGATGACATTCTCTTAATCGAGAATCACATCCTTACACTACAGAGAATAAAGGTCTGGTTGTTATCTAAGTTCTTTATGAAGGATTTGGAAGAAGCCTCTTATATTCTTAAGATGAAGATCTATAGAGATAGATCTAAAAAATTATTAGGACTATCCTAGTCCATGTACATTGATACTGTGGAAAGCGGTTTAGCAAGAGAAATCCAAGAAAGGCTAACTTTTGATAGGCCATAAAATTTCTCTCTCTAAGAAGGATTGTGTGACAACTCCTGAAGAGAGAGTGCATGAGTAGGATCCCATATGCTTTGGCAGTGAGATCTATCATGTATGCCAAGACATGTATGAGACCAGACATGGCATATACATTAGGGGTAGTGAGCAAATACCAGTCTAATCTGGATGAAGCCCATTGGAAGGGTATGAAGACAATTCTTAAGTATTTGAGAAATATTAAAGATCAATGGCTCATTTATGGAGAACTTGATTTAAAACTTGTGAGATATATTGACTACAGTTTTTAGTTAGATGGGGGTGACAATAAAAAGTGTATTGAGTTTTGTTTTTATCCTAAATAGTGGAGCGATCTGCTAAAAAATTTTCAAGCAGCACACCATGATAGATAGTTTGCAAGGCGAAAAATGTTATGGCATTCGATGTTGTAAAGGGAGCTATGTGGCAGCAGAGTTCATCAACGAGCTAGGAGTGGCACTCTCCCTTGATGGTCCAATTTTCATGTATTATGATAACATTGGAGTCATAGCTCAAGTGAAGTAACTAAAGTTCCATCAGTGCACTTAGCATTTTCTGTATCACTATCACTTTGTACGAGAGATCGTGAAACAGATGATGTTGACCTTTATTAGATCGATAAAAAGGAGAACAGGATTGACCCATCTATTAAAGCTTTCAGAATCAAAGAGTTCGATGATCACAAATGAAAGATGGATATTAGATATTATTCTAATTGGCTTTAGTTTAAGTGGGAGTTATTGAAAATTTTATCTTAATGCCAATTATCTAACTTGTAGATGGTTGATTTTGTATATGAATTATTATCAATAAAAATTATTTTGGCAGTTCATCACATTGCATCTTTTTGTAATGAACTCTTTTGTGATGGAGTCGTTAGAACTACATTATAATAAAATAAAGAGAGGATTTATCCTATGGT
Organism: Areca catechu; assembly: GCA_021397845.1. NCBI lineage: Eukaryota > Viridiplantae > Streptophyta > Magnoliopsida > Arecales > Arecaceae > Areca > Areca catechu. The sequence goes on along the minus strand of CM038039.1, from coordinate 138,853,979 downwards.
TCGTAAAACTATTCACAACCAAATGATATATTATTATAGGATGACAATGTATTGAGTATAGATCATTATAAGCATATGGGTTAGTTATTCTCTTAACCAAGGAATATGAAGACACTGGTATGGTATATAGGTGGAGTGTAGGATATTTTACTAAATATGACCCACCTATGGAATACTCTTTTACCAAGTATTGCTCACAAAGGAATATGGATATAAGTATCCCTTAGACCTGAGATTGAAAGTTTAAAAGGCTTAGCAGGCAGACGGACTATATTTAAAACTATTTTAAAGTACAGTACAATGGAAGACTTTGTAGGTCGATCAAGTCGATCTACCAATTTGCCTGCAACAGGATCCAACATAATAAAAGTGCATGTAGAGATATCAAGAGCAAAGAAAAGGAAAGGGCATGTTACCTCTGACCTTTGGATGCAGGTGATGAAGAGCTGCTGAGCCACACAAATGTCTGGCCTCTATGGGTAGTTCACACCAGGGCTCGATCCCAATCAACTCCCTTAGAGTGCTAGCTCCTTAAGATCCTTGAGGCCGAACTTTTCCTTCCTTGGACTTGCAAGACTTTCTTGAAGCCGTCGGGAAAATCTAGTTGGAGGACATTGGGGGGAACTAGAAGTGGAACCCTTCCCAACTAACTCTTTCTTCCCAAACCCTAGCTTGATAGCTAGGTAGGCTCACACCCAAAACCCTAATCCCATCAAACCCCACTCTTAGGAACCTTCCCTTCCTCTCTATGAAAAGCCTAGCAAAAGTCAACCTCAACTCTCTTCACTGCCCCTACAAAGATACCTATTTATAGTAGCATCAAAGAGGGAGAGAGATATGGAAGGAGGAGTGATTGGGGGAGAGGGTTAAGGGTTGAACCAAATTATCTCTAGGTTTATATAGGAGAAAAACCGCATTCTAAATAATGCATTCCATACAAATCTTGGAGCCAATTTTAGCCAAGATTTGAAATTTGAATTAAAAATTCAAATTTGAGACTTTTAAAAGAAAGTGATCATGACAAATCAAATCTAATTTGATCTTAAGCCAAATCACATTTGACTTCACCCATTAGGTTGCAATCATATTGCAAATAAGTCCTCCAAAAACTCACTAATCGAATTAGTTTAAAATTTGCATCATAGCCAAGTGTCGACTTTTGGAAGTGTCGACATTTGGGTCATGGTAAATCATATTGATCCCTTAGTGATGCCAAACAATTCTCAATCATCGATCGACCTTTAGATCAGGTAGAAATCCCTATGGTATGTGATCCCATAGGTTCGAACACTAAGCCAGTAGCACTAGAACGTTTTCAGTACTAGTTAAAGTCATCATCTAGCAATGATACCCGATGTTCAGATAGGTCGAAGATGTAGAGCAACTCTTTAGAACCTCTGGCATATGGTTCCGCATAATTCATCCCTTTGATCTCATAATGCTCAGGATGACCTAGGTTTGACTGCCAACCCTAATTTAGTACATCCAAATCGTGTCTCAACCTTACAAGTCTGTGACTCCTCATAAGAACTACCCTGGCCAAGGTTTTGCTAAATTGAGATGTAGTGAGTCATTCACTCCAAATCATTTGGAGGGGTCAATCCCATCTTGATCCACCTCTACTTCACAAGTACTTGACTGTACCCAGAAACCTTCCATCACTAGATTAGAAATCCAAGTAGTCTGGTACCAAGTACTATGAGTTGCTTGTAAGCTACCATAGTGACCTCAGGTCTGAGGGACACATATACCTATATCCCTTCGTGAGCAACCCTTTGGCAGAAGGGAGCTCCATAGATGGTCACATTCAGTGAGACGTCATAAATTTCACCTATATGTCATATCAGTATTTTTGCACTCCTTGGTTAAGAGGATAACCAACCGATTTGATATACAATAACCTATGCTTGATACATCATCGTCCTATAATAATGTATCATTTGGTTATGAACCAGTGTAAGAACTACTCGATACATCCTCTCTGTATCAAATATAATGTAGTTCTAAGGACTCCATCACACAAGAGTTCTTTTTAGAAAAATGTACATATGATGAGTAGCCAAAGGAAAAACTTTTATTTATTTAAAAAAATTATATATAATTATAAAATAGCATAACCATCTATACCCTAGATAATTGGCTTTGAGACACTATTCCCAATAACTCCCACTTGTACTAAATCCAATCAGTATAGAATCTTATTCCCATTTTCCATTTATAATTGTTGAACTCTTGAACTTCGATGGCTTTAGTATAGGGGTCGGCCAGGTTCTCTTTTCCATCGATCATCTAAAGGTCGATGTCACCTCATTTCACAATTTCTTGTACAAGGTGATAGCACCACAAAATATATTTGGTGTGGTGATGGGACTTCGGCTCTTTGGCTTGAGCAAGGACTCCAGTGCTATCATAATACACCAGAATAGGACTATACATGGAAGGTGCCACTCCATGCTTGCCTGGAAACTTTCGCAACCATACAGCTTCTTTTGCTGCATCCGATGCTGCGATGTATTCTACTTTGCATATTAAGTCTGCAACAGTAGGCTGCTTGGAACTTTTTCAGAAGATCGCTCTCCCATTTAGGTAAAGATAAACCCTGACATACTTTTACTGTCATCCTTATCTGACTGAAAGCTAGAGTCGGTGTACCCTACAAGTTTCAAGTTAAGTTCTCCATATATCAGTCATTGGTCCTTAGTATTTCGCAAATACTTAAGGATGGTATTTATCACTTTTCAATAAGCTTCACCTGGGTCAGACTGGTATCTGCTTACTATGCCTAGTGAGTATGCCACATCTAGTTTAGTACATGTCATGGCATACATGATAGAACCCACCACCGAAGCATATGGGATTCTACTCATATGCTCTCTCTCCTCAGGAGTTATCTCATAAGCCTTTTTGGAGAGTGTAATTCCAGGGCCTATGGAGAGATACCCTTTCTTGGAATTCTTTATGCTGAACTGCTTCAGCGTAGTATCAATGTAAGTAGACTGGGACAGTCCTAGAAGCCTCTTAGATCTATCTCTATAGATCTTCATACCTAGTATGTAAGAGGCTTCACCCAAGACTTTCATAAAAAACTGGGATGATAACTAGACCTTTATTCCTTGTAGTGCTAGGATGTCATTTCCACTTAAGAGAATGTCATCCACATACAATACAAGGAATACAATCACAGAACCATTAGTCCATTTATAAATACAAGGTTTCTCTCTATTCTTAACGAAGCCATACGACTTGATATACTTATCAAATCACATGTTCCAACTTTGAGATGCTTGCTTCAGTCCATAGATGGACCTTTGAAGTTTGCACACCTTTGACTCGTCTATGGATTGAACCCTTCAGGTTGTACCATGTACACCTCCTCTTTTAGCTCACCATTCAGGAAAGCTATTCGGATATCCATTTACCAGATTTCATAGTCAAAGTGTACTGCTAAAGCAAGTATGATCCGAATGGATTTGAGCATTGCCACAAGAGAGAACATCTCATTATAGTCAATACCATACATTAATGATACCCCTTGGCAACCAGACGGGCTTTATAGGTCTCTATCTGCCCGTCTATGCTACTTTTCCTTTTGAAAATCTATTTGCGTCCAATGGGTTTTATCCCCTCATGTGGATCAACCAATGTCCATACATTGTTGATTTCCATGGACTCCATTTTGGATCTCATGGCTCCTAGTCATGTTCAGAGTCGGACCTTTGCATTGCATCTACATAGGTGATTGGGTCCTCATTGTACTCATCGAGTTCAATGGGATCACCATCCAGGACCAAGAAACTATAGTATCTATCCGGTCAATGCGGTATCCTACCAAATCTCCTTAATGATTCTTGCATGGACTCTGGATATGATCTACTCACAATCGGTTCTATGTTGTCCCTTAAGTGTGACGATTCTTCTACTTGTTGAACTTCACTAAGTTCAATCATAGTGGTTACAGTTCCTTCATCAAGAAACTTATTTTTCAAAAAGATAGCCCTAAGATTGACAAACAACTTTTGTTCCTCAGCCAAGTAGAAGTAGTACCCCTTAGACTCTTTTGGATATCCAATAAATAGGCACCCGTCAGACCTAGGTCCAAGCTTATCCATTTCCAAATATTTGACATAAGCCGGGCAACCCCAGACCCGAAGGTGTGCAAGTGTTGGCTTACGTCCAGTCCATATCTCGTATGGGGTTTTGCTAACGGACTTACTCGGAACCCTATTTAAAAGGTAGCAGGCTGACTCTAGAGCATATCCCCAAAAGGATAGCGATAGAGAAGCAAAGCCTATCATGGACCGAACCATATCTAACAGGGTTTGATTCCTCCTTTCAGACACTCCATTTAACTAAGGTATCCCTGGAGGTGTCCATTAAGAGAGAATCTCATTCTCCTCAAGATATGTCAAAAAATCATCGAAAAGATATTCACCACCTTGATTTGATCGAAGGGTTTTGATATACTTTCCTGTTTGTTTTTATACTTCATTACGATATTGTTTGAACATTTCAAATGATTTAGATTTATGTCTCTTCAAGAAGACACAACCATACCTCAAAAGGTCATCTGTAAACATAATCAAATAATTGTACCCACCTCTGGCACTAATATTTATAGGTCCGCATATATTAATATGTACCAAACTTAGAATTTCTTTGGCTCGTTCACCTTTTCCAGTAAAAGGTGATTTTGTCATATTTTGAAGAAGACAGGACTCATAGGTTGGTAGCGAATCACATTCACTGATCCCGAGAAGACCATCACTTTTCAACCTATTTATCCTGTTCTTGTTAATATGACCTAGCCTACAATGCCATAGATACACTTCACTAACATTATCTATACTAAGGCATTTGCTAGATGTGTACACTACACTAACAGGTCACGATAGTACATAAATGCCATTATTCATGTATCCATTCATCACAACAGAACCATTCCAAATGATTTTGCAAATATCATTCTTTATTGATAGTTCATAACCATACATGGCTAATTGGCCTAGAAAAATGATATTCAAAATAAAAGATGGACAATAATGACACTCATTCAAAATGATTGTACAAGACATGAAAACCAATTTGAGGATTTCCAACACCAGGACTGGAACTTGGCTTCCATTTCCCATGTTCAAGGACCTCTCGTAGTTATCGAATCTCCTACTAACTTGAAGTCCCTGTAAAGAATTACAAATATGAATTGGACTTCCAGTATCTAATACCCAGTTAGTAGTTATGTAGATAGAGAAATTACAAGGTGTTATCATATAAATACCTTGTCTAGCACTGCCCTGCTACTTCCTTTTCTTGGACCTATTCAGGTCAAGAGATGCAATATAAAGAGGACAGTTCCTTTTCCAATGACCCTACTTCTTATAGAAGAAACACTCCACATGGCTCTTATCAACCTTCACCATCTTGACCAGACTGGGCCTAGAAGCATTTTGCACCTTCTTCCCTTTATTTCTCTTTTTTCCTTTTTTTCTTTCTTAAAGGAACGACACCTTGTAGAGGATCCTCCCACTAGATTTACCACCCCTTTATTGAGTTGGTGGTCTTTCTCATAAGTCTGCAATAACCCCAACAAACCATGGTAGTTAATTGCAGGCTTATTCATTCTAAAATGATTAAGAGAGTCTAGATAAGAAGAGGGCAGGGAATTCAGTATCCATCTTTTCAAGCTATTTTGTAAGGGACATCCAAGCTTGCCCAGGCGCTCAATCATCTCGATCATGCACAGTACATGATCAATGACTGAGGCCCCATCAAGCATCCATGCTTTTAGATAGCACAGGAGACCCTATACCTCTCAACATCATCTGGTATACCGAAGGACTCCTTTAACTTTTGAAGGATTTCCTCTGGTTGGGCTTCATCGAATTTGCAACTGAACTCGTTGTTCATCGTTGCCAACATGATGCATCAAATAGTGATCCTATCAAAGAGCCACTTCTGATAAGTGTCTCTAACAGAACCTCGAGCATTGGGAGCAGGGATTTCAGGCACCAAATTCAATATCACATATAAGATTTGTTCATGCTCCAAGACAATCTTGAGCCTTTGATACCAGCTATCGAAGTTGGGACCCTTGAGCTTCTCACTATCGAGAAGAGATCGGAGTGACAAGTTGATAGACATCTGAAAGGAAAACCAAAACTTATTAGTGTATATGAATTATTAACCTAAAGACATGGACTTTAGTCTAAAGGCCCTCCCACTATTTTGTTCAGACTGGTAGCCTCTACCTCCAATCCAATGAATTACTTTAATTTCTTAGTGGGTACTAGAACCCAATAGACAACACATGAGCCCGACTTTAACCGACCCATCCGTGCGCTTCTAAAGGTAGATTCTTTAACCAATTACTTCTCCAAGTAAATTCTAGTATTTTGATTTTACCCCAAGGTGCACTTCAATCAGCCTTTGGGCCTTTTATTGAAGGTCCTGGTTAGGTCCAACCATTACCATGAAAAAACTCAATACTTCCAACCAACGAATAGTCAATCCCGACTTTGGCCAGCCCACCTAACCATCATTAAGAGAGTCTCACTGAGCCATCATATTAGGAATGGCAATTCCAATAGCCTGATGAACACCCAATCTTTGGATCTACCGATGAACATCCAACTATTGGATCCATTATCATTCCACTTAATGGGAGGTTAGGACTTAGTTATCCCCATAACTTCATCCTTTTATGGACCTAATAATTTAGAGGGTTTAACTTTAATATGATAGATGAAATAGATAAGAAGACATGGATCAACCTCCCACTAACTACATTAGTCATAAAAGAGGGTTTCGGAAACTAATGATCCATGGGCACCTAAAATCAGTCAAGACTGATTAACCTTAGGTGACATGGGTTAACACGAGTTAGTAAGCTACCTAATCAATTTTGATTGACCACATTAGCCAGGTATGTGAGATCATGGGATGGGTTTCGCCATTAACCATCTTGCCTTAGACACCAACCAGGTTGGCCAGGTAAGAGATAGACCCATAGAACCATGATCAAATGCCATACTTATCTTAGACACCAATTGGTTCATCAAACTTGATTAGACTAGCTTAAAGACTTGGGCTGACCACTGAGCCACAAATCAGGTCCATTTAGATTTATAGACTAATCAATCTAATTATTAAAGAGATCAATGAAGAAGAAATCCTAACTTAACATTTGATTAGATTAGTTCTCTATTTAATCTATTCATCTAAACTTAGGTTTAACCCAATTGAGGACCTAATTGAAGCTAACCCATAACCCTTAAAGGTTATGAAATGACTTAGAGTCTTTGAATCATATTCCAAGATCACTTTGTCATTCAAGGTAACTTAATTCTTAATTAAGTTCAATAATCTTCATAAATCAAAAAAATTCCAATTTACATTGTAAAATAATTTTACAAGCATATAGAATTTGAATTTATAGTTTCAGGATTTTCTGGTCGAGTTGACTCATGTAGAATGTGAGTCGGCTCATCCAGAACTAAAAATTGACAGATTGTTCTATCTGCAGAAACGAGTCAACTCGAGCAGGGGTCGAGTCGGCTCATCTAGAATACAGAACAGACAGACTGTTCTGTATGCAAAAAATAGTGACTTCAAATTCACGCATTTTACTTGAACTATTCAAAGTTTTTAGATCAAACATCCATAGATTAAAACTATGTTAACCTATCAAATCCATTACTTTCTTCTTCATAAGGTCATGACGTAGTGGCACCCCTACACACCATAGGAGAACCCCATTGAATGAGAAGTGATGGCCTTCAAACCATACATCTCTCCTATGACCGGACGGCCATGGTGAATCCACCTTAATCAAAGTACTTTGTGAGGAAAGCTAATGATATCTTAACATGCTACTTTTATTATGTTACAGCAACCTGGCTCTGATACCAATGAAAGTTTAAAAGGCATAACAGGCAGATGAACTATATTTTAAAACTATTTTAAAGTACAACATAGTGAAAGACTGATAGATCGATCAAGTCAATCTACCAATCTACCTGCAATAGGATCCGACATAATAAAAGTGCATGTAGAGATATTAAGAGCAAAGAAAAGGAAAGGGTATGTTACCTTTGACCTTTGGATGCAGGTGATGAAGAGCTACTAAGCCACATAAATGTCTGGTCTCAATGGGTAGTTCACACTAGAGCTCGATCCCAATCAACTCCCTTGGAGTGCTAGCTCCTCAGGATCCTTGAAGCCGAACTTTTCCTTCCTTGGACCTGCAAGACTTTCTTGAAGCCACCGAGAAAATCTGGTTGGAGGACAATGGGGTGAAGTAGAAGTGGAACCCTTCCCAACTAACTCTTTCTTCCCAAATTTTAGCTTGATAGCTAGGTAGGCTCACACCCAAAACCCTAATCCTCTCAAACCCTACTCTTAGGATACCTTCCCTTCCTCTCTATGAAAAGCCCAGCAAAATTCAACCTTAACTCTCTTCGTTGTCCCTACAAAGACACCTATTTATAGTAATAGCAAAGAGGGAGAGACATATGGAAGGAGTGATTCGGGAAGAGGGTTAAGGGTTGAACCAAATTAACTCTAGGTTTATATGGGAGAAAAATTGCATTCCAAATGATGCATTCCATAAAAATCTTGGAGCCAATTTCAGCCAAGATTTGAAATTTGAATTCAAAATTCAAATTTGAATCTTTTAAAGGAAAGTGAGCATGACAAATAAAATCTAATTTGATCCTAAGCCAAATTATATTTGGCTTGACCCATTAGGTTGCAATCATATTGCAAATAAGTCCTCCAAAAATTTACTAATCAAATTAGTAAAAAATTCTTGTCATAGCCAAGTGTCGACTCATGAAAGTGTCGACATTTGGGTCATGGTCTATCATATTGACCCCATAGTGATGCCAAACGATTCTTAATCATCGATCGACCTTTACATCAGGTAGAAATTCCTATGGTGTGTGACTCCATAGGTTCGAACACTAAGCTGGTAGCACTGGAACATATCCAGTACCTGTCAAATTCATCATCTAGCAATAATACCCGACGTCCGAATAGGTCAAAGATGCAGAGCAACTCTCTAGAACTTCTGACATACGGTTACCGTATAATTCATCCCTTTGACCTCATAATGCTCAGGATGATCTAGGGTTTAACTGCCAATCCAAATTTAGTACATCCAGATTGTGTCTCAACCTTACATGTTCTGTGACTCCTCACAAGAACTACCCTAGCTAAGATTTTACTAAATTGAGATATAATGAGTCATTCGCTCCAAATCATTTGGAGGGGTCAATCCTATCTTGTTCCACCACTGCTCCACAAGTACTTGACTGTACCCAGAAACCTTCCGTCACTGGATTAGAAATCCAGGTAGTCCAGTATCAAAGTATAGTGAGTTGCTTGCAAGCTACCATGGTTACCTCAGGTCTGAGGGACACATATACCCATATCCCTTCGTGAGCAACCCTTTGGTAGAAGGGAGCTCCATAGATAGTCATGTTCAGTGAGATATCATAAATCTTACCTGTATGTCATATCAATGTTTCTATACTCCTTGGTTAAGAGGATAACCAACCAATGTGACATACAATAACCTATGCTTGATACATCGTCGTCCTATAACAATGTATCATTTGGTTGTGAACTAGTTTAAGAACTACTCGATATATCCTCTTTGTATCAAATATAATGTAGTTCTAAGGACTTCATCATATAAGAGTTCTTTTCAAAAAATAACACATGTGATGAGCAGCCAAAGGAATAACTTTTATTCATTTAAAGAATTCATATACAATTACAAAATAGCACAGTCATCTACACCCTAAATGATTGGCTTTGGAACACTATTCATAATAGAGATTATCATAATGGCTTGCAAACAACTCACTATACTTTGGTATCGGACTAGAATTTTTAATCTAGTGATGGAAGGTTTCTAGGTGTAGTCAAGTACTTATGAAATCAGTGTGTAAGTTAAAGTGGGATTGATCCCTCCAAATATTAGAGTGAATATCTCATTATATTTTAATTTAGTAAAACCTTGGCTAAGGTAGTTCATGTGAGGAGTCACAAGATTTATAAAGTTGAGATACTATGTGGATGAACTATGTAAGGATTGGTGGTTAAACCTTGAAGTCATCATGTATATTTAGGGTTAAAGGATTGAATTATATGGTAACTATATACCAGAGATTTCTAATTGTTGCTTTACAACTATTCTACCTATCCAGATGTTGGGTGTCATTGCTAGATGGTGACTTTGATTGGTACAAGAATTATTCTTGTGCTACTGGCTTAGTGTTTGAACCTATAAGGTCACACACAATAGGAGTTTCTTCCTGATTTGATGGCTGATCAATGATTTTGAATTATTTTAGGATTAATTATCGATATGATTGATAATAGACCTTAAGTCGATACTTCCAAGAGTTGATAGTTTGGTGAGCTGATACTTAGGGTTTTTTTAACTATCGACTCATCAGTGTTGCAAAAATTATGACATGTTTTCTCACTAATGATTAGTAAATTATGGAAGGATTTATTGACAAATAGATTGCTAATTAGCTCAATTTGATTGAACAATAAATTTTTGGGTCAACCCAAATATGATTGGTTTAAACTTGGGTTAAGTTCAATTAGATGAACCTAACCCATGCACCCTTGCCTCATTTGAATTTGAATTATGAATTCAAATTTAAATTGACTTTAAAATTTAAATTCAATTTTGAGTTTTAAATTCAATTTTAAATTTGAATTTAAACTTGAATTTTAAATTCAAGTTGTTTGAAACCACTCTTCCCTTCTCTCTCCCTAATCCACTCTGACTCCCAAACTCCTTAACCTCCTTTGGCTACCATTTTATATGGGGCTAAGTGTGGGTGTGGGTGAGGCTAATCCTAGCTTTAGAAGAATATCTTCTATTTAAGGGAAAAGTGTGGAAAAGGAAAGAAAGGGATTCGGTGTGTGTTCCCTAGTACTTTGACTAGGATTTAGGAAGAGAGAAAAAGAAAAAAGGGATTTTCCATTACATCTTCTCCACCAAATCTATCCTCCTAGGTTCTTCTTTTTCTCTAGAGTGTCCAAGAGATTTGAAGGAGAGAAGGAAGATCAGCCATCGAGGTCTTAGACAAGAGCTAGCACTCCAAAGAGACTAATCAGGATAGAGTTCATGTGTGGATCACTTGTAGAGGCCAGACATACTATGTAGCTCACAGAGTCTTCTTCCACATTCCAACAATGGTGATTGTTATCAACTTGCAAAAGGTATAGAGTTTCTAAACTCTTGTACATTGTAGTTATGACCAATGATATAGTATCAATGCATAGATAAAATCATCAAATTTGATCTATGCATTCTTCTTTTACATTTCAATTATAGTTTATATGCATCATATTTATGCCATGATTCTGCCATAGGTAGTTTATAGATTAGATCTTATGCATGACTTGATTGATTTGATTAATCTTGTAGCTTCCACTATTTGAATTTTCAAAAAGCAAAAGGTTTTGAAATTACATGCATGAAACTACCTATGTTTTCCAACAACATGATCTTACCACTCACGAATCTGGTCGGTCCTACAGTTTTATAAATAGCAAGTTTCTTTGTCCCACCAGGAATTTGCTTCCTAGCCTTCTTCTTCCTTCTTCTCTCTTATTCTTCTTTCTTTTCTCTCATTAGAACTCATCTCTCTATCGATAGTCTCCTCCGGCAGTCATCTCCACTTCCAATCAGGTGTTTCATAATTCTCCCTTCTTCCTTCCCTTTCCTTTTTACTAGCTAGCTTTCCCTTCTTTTTTTCTTTTTCATGCTCAACCTGCATTCAAACTTGAAAGAGTTCCTTTGCAAAAGGCCATCTTTTTTATGCTAGTTTTCACCATTTTTTTCTATTTTTTACTCGATCTTTGGAATTAAAGAATCTCTTGACTCTACTAGTTCTTGGCCTTCGGATGAAGGTCCAATTGAAGCTTCTGCTTTGGTCAAGGCACCGAATCTACTCGAGGCTTCGGTTTTGATCAAGACTTTGGTTGCTTCTCCAACTTTTGAGGACTTAGACTTAAAGGAGTTTCCTCTAAGTGATATCTAATTCAAACTCATGAAGTGAATCTGCTTAAGCTTCGATGTGAGTTCTAGAATTTGCCCGAGTATGGGTTTGAGGACCCATTACCTATTGACCGAGTCAATAATTCCCCCTTAGTTGAATTGCTCTTTACAAAGAGTGTCTTTAGGCTAGAATTAGTTTTCTCTTTTTTACTATTTTATTGAGCTCCTTCAATTTTTCCAAATCTTCCCTTGTATAATAGTACCTAATTCCTAGCAGTTCATTTGTGGGTTTATGACAAAGTATCTCTTAGAAGGCATTGAGCCAACCCTTAATCTTTTTCAATCTTTTTTTACCTTTGGGAAGCACCCTCGGTCTCATAGGTGGTGGTATATTGACCCCTGGAAGAGACTAGGGGCCAATCCCCTCCTCCAAGGTGTTCCTTCCTCTATTCACATTGGAAGGAGTGCTTTTGTTTGTCAAGTAGCCTTCAAGAGATTGGGGACTGGAGTCATGGGGCGCTCCTCGATACCCGGCAACCTGGGCCCCTGCTTGGAGTGAAGAGGAGGAGCACCATGAGGCTTTTCTCCATTTTGAGGTTTACACCTTGAAGGCTTTATTATCCGACAAGACCTCTTTGAAGTGGGCTTGTGCCGGGCATGACCAAGAGGTGTGGGAAGAGCTTTGCTACTTCACCTTTTTCCTCTTTGTTCCATTTCTTGCTTCCACATTTTTAGCATCTTTCTCTTGTGTAGATATGGATTCAACTGAATTAAGGAAGATGAAGTAGGTGGCGAGGGCTTGACCCCCTCCAGTGCCAAAGCCAAAGAGAGTTTGCTTCTTTTCTCACCAGGGCTCGACTTCTAAGGTTACCCCTGAAGCTACTACCTCCCAGGCCGAGGGTGTTGTCATCACCATGCCTCGGTACTCTTGCTATTGCCACTACTAGAAAGTAGTCACCTACTGCCCTAAATAATAGGGCATCATCCTTGGCAGCAAAGGCTTCCTCGTCTTCCCTCCATCTTGAGGCTCAGATCATAAGTTCCAAGGAGTGAGGCCCCATACCATCCTGCATGAATGTGCTAGTTTCCATGTTGGCTTACTATGCGGGAGTTATTCAAAAGCATTCTCCTCCCCAACGATGCTCAAAAATTCATTAGGACACAAGCAGTTCATCATTGAAGAGAGGTGATTCAAACTTTCCTGTGGGTAATTGTTCACTTGCCCCGGGTCATCATTTAGTTTCTTTAGATCATTTTACTAACATCTCCCCTTGTAGATGGCCCACTACATAAATGACTAATTCAAATTATGGAGCCATGCCAAAGAGTTAGAGAAGGATGTAATAACGCTTTAGGCCAAGGTTAGCACCACCAAGTTGGCCAAGTCTTCTACTGAAGCTGAGGTTGCTTGCCTAAATGAGGCAGTCTCTAAAGACAAGAAAAACCAGATGCTAGTGAAGGATGATGAGGAGTTGAGCGATGCACTTGTAGATGCTCACCGCAAGCTATTAGAGGTCGAGGGATTGGTGGCAATCATGGCTCAAGAGAGTGTGGTGGCCTACAAGGCCTCCAAGGAATGTAATGATGACCGAAGAAGACATGGCACATTGACTTACCATGTTTCTAAGCAAGAGTTTTGGTCCATAGTGGCAATCAAGTTTCTGAGCCTTGACTTGGATTTTCTTGATATACTGTTAGAGTTAGAGGATGAAGCTATTGATGAGCCAAAGTATATCATAGGTTCCCTGGAAGATCAAGATCCATCACTAACTGCTTAGTCTTGTTTGTTTTTTTTTTGTTTATTGTAAGTAGCTTCGATCTACTTTTAAGCCTCGATCTACTTTTAAGCGGACCAATTTTGTAATGGCCCTTTGGCCTTTTAAGAAATATCAAAGAAGCTCTCCTTTTTTTTCATAATTGAATTTCTATCATTTTAATTTTCACTATTTGTGTTATCTCCCATGGTTTAGGATTTGTTGTCATATGGTCATTAGTGAGGTTATGTAGGGCACCAATCCCGAAGGCAAATGCCATAACAAATCTTGTGTTTTGTCCTCCAATAGATTTTACAAAAACCATGGGATTGCTAATAGTAGGCAACTCCAGGGCCTTTAATGATAATCATTCAATCCTCGGTTCTTAGGTAGGAATGAGGGATATTCTTACTAGCCCTCAACACCATAGTGGGCGAGGGTCATAGCAGTTAACCCTCATCATTGAGCTGGGTCCTGGTAGTTAGGCCAATGTGCTAATGGGCGAGGGTCCTTTTTGGTTACCCCTTATTATTGAGCTGGGCCTTGGTGGTTACCCAAGATGCTATTAAATGAGGGTCCTTTTGGTTACCCTTGTCATCGAGCTGGGTCCTGATGGTTAGAGCGATGTGCTAATGGATGAGTGTCTTTTTGGTTACCCATCATCATTGAGCAGGGTCCTTATGGTTTGCCTAATGTGCTGATGGGTGAGAGTCCTTTCGATTACCCTTCATCATCGAGCCAAGTCCTGGTTGTTAGACTAACCTACTAATGGATGAGGGTCCTTTTGGTTACCCCTCATCATTAAGTTGGGTCCTAGTGGTTAGCTTGATGTGTTGACAGATAAGGGTCTTTTTGGTTACACCTTATCAATAAGTCAGGACCTGGTGGTTTGCCCGATGTGCTGATGGATGAGGGTCCTTTTGGTTAATTCTTGTCATTAAGCCGGGTCTTGGTGGTTTGCCCGATGTGCTGATGGATAAGGGTCCTTTTGGTTACCCCTCATCATTAAGCCGGGTCTTGGTGGTTAGCCCGACGTGTTGATGGATGAGGATCCTTTTAGTTACCCCTCGCCATCGAGGGGGATCCTAGTGGTTAGCCTGACATGTCGATGAATAAGGGTCCTTTTGATTACCCGTCATCATTGAATTGGGTCTTGGTGGTTAGCCCGATGTGCTGATAGAAAAGGGTCCTTTTGTTACCCCTCCTTATTAAGCCGTGTCCTGGTAGTTGCCCGATAAGTTGGTGGATGAGGGTCCTTTTGGTTACCCCTCGTTATTGAGCCAGGTCTTGGTGGTTAGCCCGACATATTGGTAGACAAGGATCCTTTTGGTTACTCCTCATCATTTAGCCGGGTCTTGGTGGTTAGCCGGGTCTTGGTGGTTAGCCTGGTCCTAGTGGTTAGCTTGACATGCAAATGAATAAGGGCCCTTTTGGTTTCCTCTCATCATTGAGCCGGGTCCAAGTGGTTAGCATGACACATTAGTAGATGATGGTCCTTTTGGTTACCCCTCATCATTTAGCTGGGTCTTGGTGGTTAGCCTGACATGTTGACAAATTGAACCAACCAAAGGCTTTTTGATCCGCATTGGATTGAACCAAGCCTTAAGCTTTTCGATCCACATTGGATTGAACCAGACCTAAGGCTTTCCAGTCTAATTTTTCTTCCATGGGCATTGAATATGTTGTCAAGTGATGGGAGCCTCAGTACTATCCCCTCAAGCCCTACGATGCCATGTGCTGAAGGGTGCCACTTGTCAAGAACTCAATCCCAAGGAAATTTTAACTTATCTTCTTGGATTATAGATACTTTTGTGGCATGACCCAAGTGAAAATGTTGGAGATCATCACATTATTTCCAAGGGGATAAGAACTTGACCTTGGGGCTTGCCACCTCAGCCTCCCTTCTTGAAGGCACTTAATTGCCAAGAGGGAGACACATGTCCAACGGTGGTTGGGCATAGGTTAGCCAACTACTGGTTGGCTCTCCTATAAATATGGGGCTAAGGATGTGCATCTTTACTGAATTCTCTTTCACCACCAGGTTTTCTAGGGAAATACCACCATTGGCTTCTAGTGTAGGTGCCAGGAATATGGGGTTCCCTTTTCTGATGGAGGGGTTCTCCCTAGGGAGAATGCCTGAGTCAAATCAAGAGCACGATGATGGATGCTTACCTTAGAAAAAGAGGTATTAGAAAATGTTAGCATTCTAGCTGCATTGCTGCCACACCATCGCGGGTTAGAAGATGGAGCTAGAGGGGAGATTAGATTATATGCCCTGTCATCCAGTTCCTTTTTCAAAAGGAATTGGGCTTGGGAGAGAGGCAACAAATGCATCACTGAGCCTTTGCCATAAACGGCATCTAGTTGAGGACTTCCAAGATATTCCTCTCCATCTTGCAGCAAGGGGAACCATCGGATCATGCCTACTTTCTCCCTTGTTTGCTTATGGGTCAGGGGGTGCCTTTCGTTGCATTAACTCTATGTAGTGGGGGTTTGTGCCTAACATCGATAGACCTTGCCTGCACGATGCACCTCTCTCCCTCTATAGCGAGATCTCCATGTGCAGCAAGGGGTCCTGGTTGCTTTTAGGGCATGGGGGAGAGTTTTGGCTCCTTGGAATGGTACTTCATCATCTCGGGGAGGTTGAATTTGGCCCATATCCTCCTCTTGCCGGTGCAAAACTTGGAAGTCTCAAGCCAACCTTTCAAAGTTTGTCCACACTATAGCTATATTTCATAGAGCATCTTCAGAATAAATGTAATTTAGCTAAGGCCAAAAACATGAGTTATCCAAAAATTTATTGATAAAATGATCTTTCTTTTATGCTTATTGTTTATGTTTGCCTATTTTTTGTCAAATTTCAAACTACATGGCTATGTTTAGCTCTTAGTTCTCTTTGCATCTCGACCAATGGTTTTAGCCTCAGCCACCCAAAGGCTTTGACTCGGTTTGAAGGTTTTGGCTTGGTAGTCTCCACCATCGGGACTTTTTTAGTTTCCTACTGATTAGAATATATATAATTTAAAAAGACTTTTATTTAACAAGTAGGGAAGGACTACATTATTGGTAGTACATTCATAGATTTTCAAAACTCTATGGATGAGGAAAAGGTGTTCCATCCAGTTGCATCAGGCGATAGGTCCCAAGTTGGATGACTTCACTTAATACAATCCCTCCTAGCTTAGGCAGAGCTTCCCTTGTTAGTTGGTTGGGATACTTCGACCCACCATAGTACAATATCTCTGACCTAGAAGAACTTAACTCGAACTCTCACATTATGGTATCAGGTGACCCTTTATTGGTAGGTTGCCATTCTTATAGTAGCTCACTCTTAGACTTCTTCTAACAGATCTGGGTTCACCCTTAGACAGTCCAAGTTTCTATCTTCATTAAAGTTTTTGACTTGGGGGAAAGGGAGGCCTAGTTCCAATGGGATCACTGCCTTAGTCTTGAAGGTGAGATTAATGAGGGTTTTGCCTATTGAAACTTTTTGCATGGTCCGGTAGGCCCAAAGAAAAAGGTGTAACTCATCAAATCATGCCTCCTTTGCTCAATCGAATCAAGGTCCCTGCAAAAGAGTTTTATTAGTAATCTCGGCCTCCCCATTAGCTTAGGGATAATTGACAAAAGTAAAGAAATGCATAATTCTGAATCCTTGCAAAATTCAGCCAATTTAAAACTACTGAAATACCAATCATTATCGATGATAATGACCCTCGAAAGATCAAAGCACTAAATAATGGACTTCCATTTAAAGTCTTTCACTCATGCTTTTGTGATTTTGGCCAGAGGTTTGGGTTTCACCTACTTCATAAAGTAGTCAATGGCCATGAGTAGTAACTTTAGCTACCCAAAAACTTGAGGAAAATGACCAAGGATGTCTATTCCTCACTGAGCAAATGGCTAGGATACACTAATTAGAGCCAGTGGGGTAGCCGGTTGTCATTGCATGTTGGAATACCATTGACACCAATCAAATTTTCTGACAAAATCTATAATATCTTGATACATGGTGGGCCAGTAATACCCTTGCCATAGGATTTTGAAGGATAGGGCCTTGCCTTCCAAGTGGCTTCCATACAGCCCTTCATGGAATTCTTGTAAGGCATAATATGCCTTTTGAGGGATGTAGGCACCTTAATAGTGGCAAGGAGAATGACCTCTTGTATAACTTGTCTTCATAAAGGATATACCATGAAGTTCTGTGCCACAACTGGTGTGGACATCAGGACCAGAAAATATCGATAGGTTGAACCCACATCCCTGTGGATCACCTGTGAATAAAGCCCTGAACCCAACCCTTTTACCAACTATAAATATTTTATTTTAAATTCTGTTATATAGGCATAATTGGGTTTAGCCCTTTTACCAACTGTAATTAGGGTTTTTATTTTTTAGCCTTTTGGGCCAAACCCCTTTTACCAAGTTGAACCACTTGTTTACATGTCTTGCCTATTGATCAAATTGGGTTCCAATTGATCGAGTGGGGCTTTAGTTATTTGGTTTTAAGTCTTGTAATTATTAGTTAATTTAGTTATTGAGTCCTATAATACAAGGGGGACCCAATTGAAAATCCATGTGATTTCATATGCACTCAAGTCAAGACACATGTGATTCCATTGACAACCCAACATCCCATGTGCTAGTTCAAGGCAAGTCAAATATTGGCACCACATGCCATTTACTCCTTGATGCCACCTCATCACATGCCACCTCATCAAGTGAAGGATGCCCAAGCCACCTCAACTACCCACATGTCATGCCATTTCATTTTGGGACAACACACTCCATGCCACACTCCCTTGGTCGGTCTCTTTTCATGAATAATTGGTGCCCCCCCTTTTTTTTAAGATAAGTAAATAAGGAGGAGTCTTCATCTTTGGCACCATTCACTTCAAGTAATTCATACCAAATCTAAGGAGTTGGCCCACTCTTCCTATCCTCTTTCCAATGCCAAATTCCAAGGAATTTAATTTTAACTTGTCACCCAAAGTGGAGAAGGTTGGAAGGATTTCTTGCTTTAAGTGTTTTGATTAATCAGGTTCTGAGTTGCTCAAGGAATTTAATTTTAACTTGTCACCCAAAGTGGAGAAGGTTGGAAGGATTTCTTGCTTTAAGTGTTTTGATTAATCAGGTTCTGAGTTGCTTAAGTTTCCAGAACTCAAGAGTCTTACCAAAACTCTTGAGTCTTCTTCTATCCAAACTTGAGAGTCCACTTGCCTGCAAGAGCCCACATCATCCAGACTCCAAAGTCCAGCAATCAAGGTCAAGTGATGGAGCCATCTTAACCCTACATCATGACAACTCCCTTATCCTCATCCTGGCGCCCAATGAGATGAGAGCCCCATGTTATCGCCCACCTTGGAGAGAGGTCTAGATTAGCACAGAGACAAGAGTCCAAGATGTCCAGAGCAAGGATTCCAGGAGTTGTAGTCCAAGGAAAAATAAGTCTAGTCTTTGTATCCCTTATACCACTGGTTGAGGATCTATAAATACCCCATCAACCCCCCCTGTATTATTATTATTCATTCATCAATAAAGATGTTACTCTATCCAATTCCTTTGCTGTGTGCATCGTAGGGTGTGAGGCCCTACCTATCCAGCAATCAATAAAACCTAGCCGATTTCTTCCTTTCCTTTTCCTTTTTACTTTTCCATCTTTTCTTTTCCTTGCTTCTATCTAACTGAAAACATCCTTTGTTGAGTGTTTGCAAGTGATCTGAAATCAAAGTAAGGTGTTCTTGCCTCGGAACCAGCATCACGGGAGATCGGAGCCCGAGGATCTAGATCTTGAAGCCCTGTCATAGAATCTTTAATGTCCAATTAGATCTGCATCAGAGAGACGGTTTGATGCAGGACTAACTAGATGCAAGATGAGAGGAATGATGCAAGTGATTTTGTTCTTTGTGACTTTTAGTTTTTTTGGATTTAGGATTCCCGAAGATAGACCAAAAAGTAGATCTGGGGTTCTACAATAATAAAAAATTCAAGCAAGCAAGTAATTCCCTAAACAGGATAGGAAAAGGATCCCAGGATTGAGAAATCCCGTAGGACTTAGATCTTGAATCAATATCAACTTAAGAGTTTTAGGGTTGCAAACCTTAAAAGCTCTGAAGCACCTGATGTCGAGTTCACTCACTCTCATGGATGCAGCCTAGATGATCGAGCTTTCAACCCCCGTGGATGCATCGGCTTTCTATCCGAGGGTCTCGAAGGCAAGGGAAATCGACTCCGTAATCATGGTACCTGGAGGACCTATGAGCAATCAAGTGAAGAGTTAGGACTCTACAAGAAGAAAACAAGAAATGAAGGAATGAGAGTTGAGTTGGGTGGTGGATGGAGTTCTTCTTGCTAGGCGCCAAGGTGGAACAACCCCGATGGACTCCAAACTTGAAGATGGAGGATGGCTTGCATGGAAGAGAAGGCAACTTGAGGCCTCATACCTCTCGACGCCCGAAGGCGAAGGCGCTCCCTCGCGGAGATCGACGTTCTTAAGGAATGAAGGCAACTAACAAGAAGAGTGGCTCTCAAATCTTTTCTTTTCATTCATCATCATTTACATTACAAGGGAGGGGGTAAGGTCCTTTTTATAGGCACCTTAAGACCCTTTCAAAATTTGTTGACCCCTGGAATGATTTTGATGATCACAAAATATTGGAGCATATATATATTACTAATTCTTTCAATTACTTGAGAAGTTTTTGCAGGAAATTGGTTACTTTTAGTTTAAATTAGTTTTCAAATTGATTGAGAGGTAATTCAATTATGTATAGACTCTTTGAACTTTAACTTGTAAAAGCCCTAATTTTTTTTTCAGCTATGTAATCTTGCCAATGGACTGTAAAATTATAAAATTGAGTGTATGCAAATTAGCCCTTATTTGATTCAAGTGTTAAAGAGTTTTGTAGAAGTTTGAAGCATTAATTAAAGTTTTGGCAAGAGCTGACTCATAAATCAAGGGCCGACTCCTTGTGGCATGACACGAAGAAATTTCAGAGTTTCAGTATCTCAAGTCGACTCGTGTCCCAAGAGCTGACTCGTGGAAGAATACATATTTCTGAAGTTTATGATCTCAAGCCGACTCGTCTAGAGTTATGATTTTTGGTGAATTGAGACTTCGAGCCGACTCTGCCCTGAAGAGTCGACTTGAGTAATTTGCTGATTTGAATTGATTGAAGACACGAGCCGACTCCAGCTTGAAGAGCCGACTCGCACAAAAATTTATTTTGGGCTGTCTGAGACGTCGAGCTGACTCGTGGACCTCGAGCCGACTCAAGTAGTCATTTTCTTCACTCTAACGGCTAGTTGCTGAAAATGATTTTTGAATTCTAATTCATCTCCAACAGCTCTTTCTTGAATCTCTGGGCCTTACAATGCCAATATCTCATGGAAAACTATAAAAGGGATTACTTTTGATGGATTAAACAATTTTTGGATGAATATTATTGATTTATCTTGGGAATTTGAAAAGCTTTCAAGACTTTCACCAACCTACTTCAATCGCTTTCAAGTTAGGATTCAAAGCTTTACCAACTTCTCTTCATCATTGAATCCACTTATTGAAGAAGCAAAGAAGCAGCTTGAAGAGCATTAAGGAGCATTCAAAGCTAGACTTCATCTTGATCTACATTGGCAACATTTTAACAAACTTGATTTGTTGTGTAGTTGCTTTTTATTTCTCTCTATCTTTGTTTTCTCTTTAAGAACAGCAAGGGGCTGTGTCTTAAGAGAGGGTTAAAGGTTTTTAGGTGAGCCTTGTGAAAATCTAAGTTGGGTTCTTGGTAATCCCGGTATAAAACCAAGTGTTAGGGTTTCTTTGGTGATCCCATTCAAAATCAAATGGAGTTTGGGTTTCTTTGGTGATCCCCGGTAAAATCAAAGTGTATAGGTTTGGATTGTGAGGCTAGTAAAATAATTCGACTGTATTCTAGTTGGGGGATATAGTGAAAATCCCAAGTGGTCCTTGGGTAGTGGACGTAGGAGCCGGTTGCTCCGAACCACTCTAAATTTCCTTATGTTTGTGTTTGTGCTTACTTTAGAGTATTACATTTACTTAATTACTTCCGCATTGCATATTGCACCACAACACAAAAAGAATTTCAAAGTGCATATAATTGTGAAAAATTTTTATAATCCCAATTCACCCCCCTCTTGGGAAGCCACCTGGAAAACAAAATTTGAATGAAAATTACATTTTCTTCTCTTGATAAGGCACCAAAAAATATTCTAAAATCCCAAAAATTTTGAAATATCTTCTCCTTGGCCGACCAAGGCTTCTTGTGATTTGGGCGTGGCATGATATTGGGCTTGGAGGAAAGATTTTGGCTCCCTTGGACTTGGAAAGTTGATCTTCATTTTGGGAAGAAGGCATGATGCAAGGCTTGTGTCTTCCCTCTTTCCTTGGTCACCCACCCAACTTTAGAAAGAAACTTGATATGGGGCTTGGAGCAAGGCTTGTGTCTTTCTTCTTTCCTTGGTTATCCACCCAACTTTGGAGAGAAACAAGATATGGGGCTTGGGGCAAGGCCTTTGTCTTCAACCTTTCCTTGGTCGCCCAAGACTCCTTTAGTAAGTGGTTTGATGGGGGGAGGGAAGGAAGGAAAAGATCAAGTGATGTGTCTCCCTTTGGCACCCAAAAATTCTTGACTTGTGCCGCCCAATTGGAAAGATGAGGTGGCACCACATGGGATGGTGAAGTGGCACCCCAGGGCTGAAATGTTGACCTTCAAGGCTTGGCCCAATAGTAGTTGAGCTGGACTCAAAGACCACTCCGGCTTGGACCCAGACTCAGACTGGAATCAATGCAGGACACAACTTGACCAAATTAGTCAATGTACAGGACTAAACAAAAATAATTGAGACTAAATTCATGACTAAAAAAATTACAATGCTTAGGTTTGAAGCCTTATTACAAGACTCGAAAAGTTGAAACCCTAATCAGAGGTCTGGTGCCCACACCACGGTTTTTTGTTGGTAACACTTAAAACCTCTTCCCTTCTCTTTGATCTCTAAATAGTTGAAAGTAGACCCTAGTTTATGGTGGTTTCTTAGCCACCAAATCCTGATTTTCTTGCTTACTTGTTAGGTTTACTTGCTGGTAGTTAATTAGAACTAGTTTACTTTATTGTTACCTTTGAATCTTCTTTAAAATATGAAAAAAATATTAAAAAATTAATCTATGTTTTTCTCTGATAATTAGGACTTATGGTGGGGACACCAGGATCAACACAGATCATTGGATCCCATATGGTTTACTGATTAGGGTTTAGAACCTTAGTCATGTGTCATAATTTTGTAAGCAAGTAAGATTGAGTCCTGTAATAAGTTGAGACTAGTTGATTGTGTCTCAACCCCAGTCCAGTATCGAGTCCTGTATTTCAATATAAGTCTAGTGTGAGTCCAATTTTTGTACAAAAGAGGAGGTTACCCTATTTTGGAGTTCCACCAGACCTCATCCAGGAGTCAGAGGCCACTACATCAGCTTATTGGATTTGGTGTGACACCCTAGATCCAAGATGCCTTTCCAGATACCTTGATTCCTTCTAGATGCTCTCTAGATGTCCAGATTCTCTCCAGATGCCAGAGTATATTGCCAGACCAGGGTATATCATGAGTCCAAAGGTCCATCTGCACCCAGCCCAGGAGAAATCAAGCTTAAGTGCCAGGCCCCATCCTTTAAGAACCAAGATTCTAATCTGATGCCAGGAATATACTAGCCCAGGCACCCTAGCTTTTAGGAGGCCCAAAGCCCATGCACCCCAAGCCCTTGGCTAGCCCTTGCTACCCCCCATGAAGCCCAACATGCTAAGAGGGGTATCCTTAATGGTTGACTAAGTCCAAACATGGTGGAAGAGTTCAAATGAAAGAAGGAGTTTGAGTTTTTATTTCATTCAACTTGTATACTCCTAGTTCTAGGTTTATTTTGTAATCTTTCTCCCACTTAAATTGTGTAAACCTATTCTAACTAGGAGAAGACTTGTAATCCCTTTAGGAGAGGGGATGGGAGCCCTAAAAATATCCCACCCCTCTTCCTCTTGTAATAACTTTTCTCATATGAATTAAACTTTGCGGAAATTTTGAGTTAATTGCCTTGTGTTTTGTTCTTGTGTTAGTTTATTGGTTTTGTTTGAGTGCTCTCCTTGTACCCTAGATGAACCCCTACTGCCCTAGCATCCTTCTGCACCCCAGAAGATCAGCCATGCCCAATAGAAGAGTGCCATTGCTATTGTCCAAGTGAAGGAACCCCTTCTTCTCTAGGCTGCTAGCTTCTAACCCTAATCCTGCTTTAACCCAAACTCTAGTTTCTTTCCCTTTTACTATTTGCTATTTTGATTGACCTCTAATGCTTATAGGATCCCCGAGATGTTTTACCTCCCCAGAGGAGGCCTTCTTTGCCTCCGGGACCACCCAAATCAGCCATCTAATCCAAGGGAACGAAAGCTTCATCATTCTAGCTCCAATCAGAGTGTGAGTGATCTCTTCAATTACAGATTCTTTAATCTCTAACTGGTAACATCCTTCCCAACTCTTGATTTTTGTTTTGTTGAAGATTAGCTATCCTAAGACAGGAATTTCTCAATTCTCGAGTCCTAGTTCTTATTATTTTGCATGAGTATGCCTATGATATGATTATTCTTTGCATTGCTGAATATCCTGCTAGTTCTTACTTAATTTTAGAAATTTAGCATACAAATTTAATATTAAAAAAATTATAAAAAAACTAGTTTACTATCTTTCCTGCATATTTAGCAATCTTAGATTCATCCCGCATCAGTTTGATATCAGAGCGGGTTTAGGATACATTCATCTGCATTAGGATCACAAACCCTAATTTCGCATCCTACTAGCTGCATTAAGTGTCAATTTTTTATCTAATTTAGACCACTTAAAATTTTATTTTTCTATGAAATTTTCACTTCATTTCCTCTATTTTGTCTTGATAATTTTCATAATTTTTAATTAATTTTATAGAAAACCTAATTCACTAAAATTTGGCATATTAGAAATCCTAATTAAAATCCTGATATTTCTGTATTAGTATGAAAATCCTAGGATTTACATCATCATCTGATTTTTGTTTTACATAAAATTTGGAAGAGTTCATCATCACCATCCATCCTCTGTTCTGTGATTTTTTTGATTTTTTTATGCATCATTAACTATGTAAAAACCTATATTATCTGAAATCCTAATTTTCTGAATTCTGCTATTTCTGCATTCTGACTCAACCAAACCTAACCAACTTCCACACACCCCAATCCCAAGCCCAATTTGTTTGTTAACCTGATCAACCTAAACCTAATTTGCCACCTCACAAAATACATATAAAATATTTTTATTTTTTTGATTGTTTTAGATTGCATCAGGACCATCGATTGCCATCATCTCTTTAACCTAATCTTAAGGGCAATTGCTATCTAACATCAGGGCAGGATTTCATCCCCTGTCCTGGGCCCAAAAAAACCACCATCATTCTGACCTAAACCTAATTAAAAATAATTATACCTAATTTATCCTAGAGGGCTAGATGACACTCACAGGTCGGGTCCGAGCTGTGTGGGCCAACTAGTGCATTTAATCCTTTAGCTATTACTGGAAGCTGGTGTCTAAGGCTAGGGGTCCATAGTCAAACAACCTAAGTGGACTGGTGGTTTTTAATTAGGACCCCGTGACAAGCAGGGGGAGCCTCCCACCACCCCACCCCCTACCTGGCTAGTGGAAGGATTAGCTGCTGGGTTAAGTGAAAGTTGAGTTGACCCATTCAGTTTTGACTCTAGGTCTAGGTAACCCTAGAATTTTTGATCCTTTTCATGCTTGGCTGCACCATCTCATTTGGATTGATTAATTGATTGTATGACCACGAGATTAGGAACCCAATACCAGAAGTCTAAACCTCAACCCATTTCAACCATGGAGTCTAGTCTTGAAGCACTCATAAGAACCATGAATGAACCCAGATGACCCAATTGAGCCAATCCCAAAACCAATTGACACAATCCCAAAACCAAATGAACCATAGATTCGACCAAATACATCAAAGACTTGACCAAATGATCCAATCCAATAACCAAGCAACACATAGGATTAATCTATTTGATGACCAAGTAGGAATCCCAGACCAGACCCATAGACCCCAGGAACCCATAGTCCCTAGATATGAACCCAGTAGTAATCCACTAACCCTCAGTCGACCTGAATCCTATAGGATTAATACCCCTAGATTTGAGCTTAGTATTAGTCAATTTTTCCCTAGTCAACCCCCTCTTACCACCCCATTGGTTCACCAGAATGACCTTGTAGAGGAAATATATGAAGCTGATATGAGCTTAGTGGAGGAGTATGAGGAAGAAGAAGACACACTTATGGATGATCTAGAATTAGTTGACCTGATAGATACCCAGGTAGAAGACCACCTAGCATTAGTTGAACCTGACACACCTAAGCTGAACCTATAGTGGAAGACCAGCTAGAGGAAGAGAACCTAAATACTACTATCAGAACCTTACCTGAGGAGCCACTAAGAGAAAGCCCAACTATAGAGCCTAGTCCTTTGGTTTGTGAGCCAGAAGAATTTATTAAGGACTTGATCTCCTTAAATCAGTACCCTCAGGATGAAATCACTCCATTGACTCCAATTAATCTCTTCCCTGAAATTAATGACCCATTCTTCCATAATGCAGACCCTATAGGACTACCTTTAACCCATAAGGTTAATCTCATTAGTTTAGGACTCATTCTTGAAGCCCCTTCCTGTATTCTATGCTTTCTGATTAACCTTGAGCTATATTCTTATTTCTTACCCTGCCAGACTAACCCTGAACCTACATCATATTTTTTACCCTTTTCGAAAACTTCTTCTATTTTTTTACTATTAGATTGCATTTTATAAGAGTTTGTATGTTGCATTCATTCATTGAGCATGTCATGTTTGCATTTTACTTTTGGAAAACCCTATGGCACCTAGTAGGAGTCTATAGTAAATTTTCATGTGCATGCCATGCTAGGGTCAAACCTAGAAAGTCTATAGTCTGTTAGGCCTTGACCTGAAGAGTCTAATAAGTTTCCTTCGATAAGGAAGCCTAGTTGAGTCTATTAGGTGTTAGCTTTGAGTCCGATAAAATTCACAATCCTAACCCATTTGTCTACACCTACACTAGCCTCTGCACAGCATATACATCAAGAAATTAGTCAAAAGCTGAACATAAGTAATGAATTAAATAAAAACTTGGCTAATTCTCAAAAGCAAGATAAAGAAATTTTTGCAGAGAATTATGTGATTGTGAAGGAATTTCATGCTCACAAAGCTGGCCCATCCAAAATAATGAACAGTAATGGACCTAATGCCTATGCACTTAAGATATCATCTGATTTAGGTATTAGCTCCACATTCATCATCTCAGATCTTGTAGAGTCTAGGGAGCAAGCAGTGATACCTAGTAAGCCCCTTGTGCCACTCCCTTTCTTTGTGAGTGAACCCATCCCAGAGTGACCACATACAATTTGGCTTTTGGTGAGGAAAAGATTGAAAGAATCCTGGACGATCAAACCATCAGTACCCAGGATAGAGGCTACCAGTGATACTTGGTCCGATGGCAAGGTCAGCCAGAATCTGAGGACTTGTGGAATGCTGGTGCGGATCTACAGTGCCTTAACCCAGACCCTCCTTGAGCTAAATTGACCCTTACTTAACGGGGTCGAGTTTGATGGGGGACTAATATGCATGCCATTTTTTTTGTATGTTTTACATGTTGAGTTAGGTGATTAATTCCCGAATTTCAGATCAAAATTATTTGTAGGGAGTTTTGTATGAATTTTTGAAGATCAGCATGCAGATTAGGACCTAGAAAAGTAGCAAAGAAGGACCGCCGGGGCTGAGAAGCCTCGGTTAGGGCAAGTTCTCCTACAATAAAACTACTGGAGGTAGAGGGATGTACCTGACAACATCTGTGAAGATCGCAGCAAAGGGGTCTCTCGTTCCTCGACGGATGCGGCCTGGAAAACCAAGCCAAAGACCCGCGGATACCTGGCTTTCTGCTCGATGATCCAATTGAGGCTTGGCTGGAGTCGTTGGATTCGTAGGAACTCAGGGACCTGCAAACGACCTGTCAGGGGTTAGAAAGCTCACAAAGGAACAAGAAAACAAAGTAAAAATAGCAAGGGAAGGCTTCTTTTGGTGTGGGCATCCAGGGATCTGGAGGGTTTGTTGGCAGCAGGAAGATGATTGCAAACACCGGGAAGAAAAACTCTCACAAACCCCTTTATGCACACAGCAGGGTATCACACCACTCAATAGAAGAACTCAAGGTTTTCATTCATCAAAAATTCTCCCCATACAAGAGGCTAGGGTCCCTTAAATAGACCCTTAACCTTGGGCTCCAAGTAAGGGTACATAAGTCTTTACATAAGAATCCTTTTCCCTCTCAAACCCTAGCTAGAAAATAAGGAAATATTAGGTAGAAAAATCCCTAAAAATTTTTTTGACTTGGTCAAGACTCCAAGGATGCCTAGGGGGGCGTGTTGGGCTTCTAGGAGTAGCAAAAGGCCGGCCCAAAGGGGCTCGGGTGCATGGGTTTGGGCCTCTGGAAGCTGGGGTGGCCTGGTAGCCAGGTAGCAGGAATATTCCCTGGTATCTTGCTTCTTAGGGGCTTGGGCTTGGCACCTGGGCTTGATTTCTTTGGGCTAGGATGCAGATGGACCTTTGGAATCATGGATTCCCTTATCTATAAATATACTTTGGCATCTGGAAGGGAATCTGGGCATCTGGAGGGCATCTGCAAGAAATCAGGGTTTTCTGAATTTTCCTCCTGGGGTCTTCAAATCTTCAAGCTAGGTTGGACTTGGGCTATACTTCCATGTCTTCAATCTAGTTGGACTTGGTATTCACTTGTATGATATAGTCTTGAGTCTTCAGTATGCTTGGACAGGACTCAAAAAAAATAAAATAAGCTCAACATGAGCTGACTAGCATTGGACTGAACTAGCTCAACATAAGCTGACTAGTACAGAACTGAAATAACAACTCAAAAGACTCAAACAACAACTAAAAAAAAGGACTCAGATGGGCTAAGACCTTATTACAGACGGACTCATAAATTATTGATCAATTCACAGAGGGTTGAGAAGCCTCTGCCTTATTCTGGTGCCTTGGGTGTCCGCACCAATTCTCCCGGGGTGCGAGGAACTCGACCCTGTCGAGTGAAGATCAGACTGGCTCACATATCTCTCGAGAAGGTCTGGGTTGAGGCGTTGCAAGTCCTCTCGAGAAATCTATGAATCGTGCGACTCTGGCTGGCCTTGCCATCAGACCAGGAAGCATTGATAGTCACGGCCCCGGGTCGTGATGGCTTGATTATCCAGGATATGCTCGATCCGTTCTCCTCTCTCAGGCCAATTTGTTAGTGGACACTCTAGGTTAGGGTCACTCATAATGAAAAGGAATAGGTCCAAAGGCCTTACTAGGTATCGTTGCCGGTTCCCTATACTCAACCAGGTCTGTAATATTGAAGGTAGAACTAATGCCCAAATCCGAAGGCAAGTCTAACACCTAGGCATTTGATCCAATCCTTCTCTATCACATTAAAAGGTCCGGCTCTGCGAGCATGAAGCTTCTTTTAGGCCTAAGCCTAACCAAGATAAAATCCACTACATCAAATTTTTTTGATCCATCTTCGGGAATTAGCCAGTTGTTTTAACATTAGTGCGGGTGGTGAACATGCTAGGCACATGCAGACTCCTAACAAGATGATGCAAAGGACTCAAACCTACACCTAGCAGACTCGACTAAAGAGGTTTATTAGGTCTTAACTACCACTTGGGCATGGGGGCATGAGTCGTGGTTGATGGATGACATGCAGAAGAAAATTTGCTAGTAACTCCTAATAAGTGCCAGAGGGTCTGCCAAAAGTAGGTAGCAAATGGGATGGGCTCTATGGATCCTTGCAACCTAGTAACCTCAACAAAATGTAACCTAATAGTTCTAGACACATGAGAAAACTCAGGAAAGGGTAGAAAATAGGAAGTGGGTTCAGAATTACTCTGGTAGGGTTGAGAAAAAGGTTCTGGGTTAGTTGGATAAAGTAGAATCAAAGAAGGCATGTCAGGGACTAATCCTAGACTAATGAGATTAACCTTATGGGGTTGCGATATATCTACGGGGTTTGTATAATGGAAGGATGGGTTATTAATCTCAGGAAAGAGGTCCTTAATGGGAACTATAGGAGGAGACTCATCCTGAGGGTACTGATTCAAAGAGATCAGGTCCTTAATAAATTCTTCTGGTTCTTGTATTTTAGGACTAGACTCTATAATTTGGCTCTCCTCTATGGTTTCCTCAGGTAAGGCTCTAGTAGCAGTACCTAGGTTCTCTTCCTCTATTTGTTCTTCCATTATAGCTTTAGGTTGGATATGGTCAAGGTCAACTAGCTCTGGGTTGGTTTCTACCTGGGTATCTACTAGGTCAGCTAATTCTAGGTCTACTAAAGGTGTCTCCTCTTCTCCCTCATACTCATCCACTAGGCTCACATCAGCTTCATACACTTCCGCGTTAATGTAAGCCTTGTTAATCTCAGGAATGGTTGGAGAAGGTCGGCTAGGAAAAAATTGGCTAGGTCCAGGTTTCTGATTATGGACACTAATCCTAGTAGGTTCAGGTTGCCTAAGGGGTAGTGGCTCACTACTGGGCTCATATTTAGGGGTGCTAATCCTATGGGGTTCAAATTGACTAAAGGAAACCTGACTAGTACTAGGCTGATACTTAGGGGTTATGGGTTCTCTGGGCTCATAGGACAAGGGTGCAGATCTATGGGTCATGGGATTATAGGATCTGGGGTCATAGGAATTTGGGTCAGTTCTATGGTCAGGTTCTAAGGATGGATCATGGTATGGAGTCCTCTTAAGGTTGGGCTCTCTATATGGGTCAGGATATTGGGTCCTCCTAGGGTTGGACTCCCTATATGGGTCAGAATACTGGGTTCTCCTAGGGTTGGACTCCCTGTATGGGTCAGAATATTGGGTTCTCCTAGGGTTGGACTCCCTATATGGGTCAGAATATTGGGTGTTGGTTCTACTAGGCTCATAGGGTGTGGGTGCATAGGATCTTTGATCATGGGATCTAGAGTCATAGGATCTAGGTTCATAGGTTATAGATTCATAGGTTCTAGATTCATAGGATTTGGAGTCATAAGATCTATAGGTTGTAGGTATACTAGGCTTATAGGGAGAGGGTAAATAGGATCTATCTTCCTGGTCTATAAAATCCTGATTGGGTCTTCTAGGACTAACCTTAGGGATTGGGTCATGACGATGGGCTCTCCTAGGTTCAGCCTCAAGGTATGGATCAGGGTTTGGGGTCCTCCTAAGTTGAGGGAAATTAGGATTTGGCTCAGACCGTGACCCATGGTTTTTTTCTGGGGTTCCTACCCGGACTTTTAACTGATCAAACCTATTCGAAAGATGGTCAATTCTATCATTAGTTTGAATACGAGACTGAGTTAACTGGGTTATCTGGGTAGCCATCTGGGCCATTTGATCAGCTAGGGCTTTTATTTGAGCTTGTAAAATTTTCATGGGTTCAGACATTTGTGAAGGAGGTGGGTGATATGAAACTCCTGATCTAGTGCTCATGCAAGACTCGATCAGACCGACTATAGCTGACTAGACCTAAAGTCTAAACTAGATGCTCAATCAGGATGGCAAACTAGCCTATAGTAACCCTGTACTCAGCCAGGCAGGTGTAAGGGGAGTGTTAGGTCCCTGATTGCCAATCCTAGACACCAATCAGAGATTGGCCAGGTAGGCAGACCAGCACACAAGCCCTTCGGGATTGAATCCCTAAACCACCGTTCTAGACACTGAGCACAAGGCACACACAGGTTAACTTGACACAGTGATCTAACACTAGCCCGGACCCGACCAGTTGGTGTCCCTAGCCCACTAGGGCAAATTAAGTCTAATTAATTTTAGGTTAAGGCTTGGGACTGAATGCAAGGGATGTGGTTTTGGGCTAAGGAGAGGTGATCAAATCCTCCCCCCATCTGATATAGCAAGAGTGCCCTTAAAAGTAAATTATGCAATGATGGCAGGCAGATGAGGATGCAAATTAGGGTTTAGATATTTTTTTTGGTATTTTTGGAGAATATGTATTTTTTTTGGTATTTTTTAAATAGAAGAAAACTTGCAAATAATGTCCTAATATACTGGAAATATACTAAAATTAAGAAATATGCAAAAACTCCTAAACAAAACCCTAAAACTTCCAAACTTGTCTTGCTAAAAAAAACAGAGCCGAAAATTTGCAGGCCCTATTTCGGCTTTCAGAAAAGTCACAGGCCATAATAAAATCTGGAAAAATTTTTAAAATTACTTTGAGTTATGGTAAATCCAGGAAAATAAATTTCAGAATTTTTGGAGTTTTTAACAGGGAGAGATAATTAAAATAAAGAGTATATACAGACTGAAAATTGCAGAAAACAAGCCCTAATCTAAGCTCTGATACCAAATGATGGGGAACTAATATGCATGCCATTTTTTTTGTATGTTTTACATGTTGAGTTAGGTGATTAATTCCCAAATTTCAGATCAAAATTATTTGTAGGGAGTTTTGTATGAATTTTTAAGATCAGCATGCAGATTAGGACCTAGAAATGTAGCAAAGAAGGACCGCCGGGGCTGAGAAGCCTCAGTTAGGGCAAGTTCTCCTACAATAAAACTACTGGAGGTAGAGGGATGTACCTGACATTATCTGTGAAGATCACAGTGAAGGGGTCTCTCGTTCCTCGATGGATGCGGCCTGGAAAACCGAGCCAAAGACCCGCGGATACCCGGCTTTCTGCTCGGTGATCCGATTGAGGCTTGGCTGGAGTCGTTGGATTCGTAGGAACTCAGGGACCTGCAAACGACCTGTCAGGGGTTAGAAAGCTCACAAAGAAGCAAGAAAACAAAGTAAAACAGCAAGGGAAGGCTTCTTTTGGAGTGGGCGTCCAGGGATCTGGAGGGTTTGTTGGCAGCAGGAAGATGATTGCAAACACCGGGAAGAAGAACTCTCACAAACCCCTTTATGCACACAGCAGGGTATCACACCACTCAATAGAAGAACTCAAGGTTTTCATTCATCAAAAATTCTCCCCATACAAGAGGCTAGGGTCCCTTAAATAGACCCTTAACCTTGGGCTCCAAGTAAGGGTACATAAGTCTTTACATAAGAATCCTTTTCCCTCTTAAACCCTAGCTAGAAAATAAGGAAATATTAGGTAGAAAAATCCCTAAAAATTTTCTTGACTTGTTCAAGACTCTAAGGACGCCTAGGGAGGCGTGTTGGGCTTCTAGGAGCAGCAAAAGGCCGGCCCAAAGGGGCTCGGGTGCATGGATTTGGGCCTCTGGAAGCTGGGGTAGCCTGGTAGCCAGGTAGCAGGAATATTCCCTGGTATCTTGCTTCTTAGGGGCTTGGGCTTGGCACCTGGGCTTGATTTCTTTGGGCTAGGATGCAGATGGACCTTTGGAATCATAGATGCCCTTATCTATGAATATACTTTGGCATCTGGAAGGGAATCTACGCATCTAGAGGGCATCTGCAAGAAATCAGGGTTTTCTGAATTTTCCTCCTGGGGTCTTCAAATCTTCAAGCTAGGTTGGACTTGGGCTATACTTCCATGTCTTCAATCTAGTTGGACTTGGTCTTCACTTGTATGATATAGTCTTGAGTCTTCAGTATGCTTGGACATGACTCAAAAAAAACAAAATAAGCTCAACATGAGCTGACTAGCATTGGACTAAACTAGCTCAACATAAGCTGACTAGTATAGAACTGAAATAACAACTCAAAAGACTCAAACAACAACTAAAAAAAGGACTCAGATGGGCTAAGACCTTATTACAGATGGACTCATAAATTATTGATCAATTCATAGAGGGTTGAGAAGCCTCTGCCTTATTCTGGTGCCTTTGGTGTCCGCACCAGAGTTCCTCCCACCCCTGGAGAATTGGGGGGGACACCAGGATCAGACACAGATCACTAGATCTCATATGGTTTACTGATTAGGGTTTTAGAACCTTAGTCATGTGTCACAATTTTGTAAGCAAGTAAGATTGAGTCCTATAATAAGTTGAGACTAGTTGATTGTGTCTCAATCCCAGTCCAGTATCGAGTCCTGTATTTTAATATAAGTCTAGTATGAGTCAAATTTTTACACAAAAGAAGATGTTACCCTATTTTGGAGTTCCACCAGGCCTCATGCAGGAGTCACAGGCCACTACATCAGCTTATTGGATTTTGTGTAACACCCTAGGATCCAAGATACCTTTTCAGATACCCTGATTCCTTTCAGATGCTCTCCAGATGTCTAGATTCTCTCTAGATGCTAGATTATATTCCCAAACCAGGGCATATCATGAATCCAAAGGTCCATCTATGCTTAGCTCAGGAGAAATTAGGCTTAAGTGCCAGGCCTAAGCCTTTAAGAACCAAGATTATAGTTTGATGCCAGGAATATACCAGCCCAAGCACCCCAGCTTCCAGGAGGCCCAAAGCCCAGCATCCCAAGCCCTTGGCCAGCCCTTGCTGGCCCCCATGAAGCCCAACATGCCAAGAGGGGCATCCTTAATGGTTGACCAAGTCCAAACATGGCGGAATAGTTCAAATGAAAGGAGTTTGAGTTTTTATTTCATTCAACTTGTATACTCCTAGTTCTAGGTTTATTTTGTAATCTTTCTCCCACTTAAATTGTGTAAACCTATTCTATCTAAGAGAAGACTTGTAATCCCTTTAGGAGAGGGCATGGGAGCTCTATAAATACCCCACCCCTCTTCCTCTTGTAATAACTTTTCTAATACGAATCAAACTTTGCTGAAGTTTTGAGTTAATTGCCTTATGTTTTATTCTTGTGTTGGTTCTCTGGTTTTGTTTGAGTGCTCTCCTTGTACCCTAGCCGAACCCCTACTACCCTAGCATTCTTCTATGTCCCAAAAGATCAGCCATGCCCAAGAGAAGAGTGCCTTTGCTGCCATCCAAGTGAAGGAACCCTTTCTTCTCCGGGCTGCCAACTTCTAACCCTAATCTTGCTTCAACCCAAATCCTAATTTCTTTCCCTTTTACTATTTGCTATTTTGATTGACCTCTAATGCTTTCTGGATCCCTGAGGTGTTTCACCTCCTCAGAGGAGGCCTTCTTTGCCTCCAAGACTGTCCAAATCAGCCATCTAATCCAGGGGAATGGGAGCTTCATCATCTACGCTCCAATCAATGTGTGAGTGATCTTTTTAATTACAGATTCTTCAATCTTTGACTGGTAACATCCTTCCCAACTCTTGATTTCTATTTTGCTGAAGATTAGCTATCCTAAGCTAGAAATTTCTCAATTCTTGGGTCCTGGTTTTTATTATTTTGCATGAGTATGCCTGCGATATGATGATTCTTTGCATTGCTGAATATCTTGCTAGTTCTTACATAATTTTGAGAATTTAGCCTGCAAATTTAATGTAAAAAAAAATTATAAAAAATTAGTTTACTATCTTTCCTACATATTTAGCAATCTTAAAGTCATCCGGCATCAACTTATTAATGGTAATTTAGTTTTAATTATTATCCTGCATCATTTTGGTATCAGAGCGAAGGTTAAACTAGGGTTTAACTACTAGTTCTGAAATTTTTGCATTTCTAGAACTAGGCTGAAATTAAAACTGCATAAAACCTAATAAAAAAACTCAAAAAATTAGAAATAAATTTTTGATAATCCTCTGTTAATCTCAAAAAGAATTAGATAATTTTATTTTATTTGTTGTTTTCTGGTGGAAGGAAATCATGCCTCAAGAGCGGGTATACGCAAGTATACTGTCATGACCCACGGGAGTAATGAGCTACGGTCGGACATGATATCCTGAGATCGGATTACATCTAAAATTTAATTTTAAGATAAAAAAATAATTTCTATTTTTTTGTTATTTTTAATTATTTTATTGCTTTATTACATATTAGGGTTTCATCTTGTGTGTGCATCATTTTTAAACTAATCTTAAGGGCACTTGAGCATCTTAGATCAGGGTAGGATTTCATCACCTATCCTGGGCCCACAACAACCTTCTTTTCATCCGAGCCCAACCTAATTAAAATTAATTAGACTTAATTTGCTCTAGTGAGGTACAGACACCAACAGGTCGGGTTCCAAGTATTATGTGTAAGCTAGTGCACCCAGTCCTTTGATTATCACTTGAATCTAGTATCTAAGGCTAGAGATCCAGAGGCAAACACCCTAATTTTCGTGGTTTTTAATTAGAACCTTGTGAAAGCAGGGGGAGCCTCCCACGACCCCACCTCTTACTTGGCTAGTGGATAGGGTAATTACTGAATTGGCTGTAATTTAAGCTGACCCATTCTACTTGAGCTCTAGGTCTAGGAAACCCTAGAATAATGTGTTTGCATTGCATAACCCCTAAATTAGGAGACCAATTCTTATAGCCTCAAACCCAAACCACTCTCATTTGATCATGGAGTCTAACCTTGAGACCTTCTTTAGGACAATGACTGAACAGTTAGGACAACTCAACACTAGGTTTGACCGACTAGATGAACGGTTAAGAACCTTAGAGAGAATCCTTGAGACCTGTACTAAGCCTAAACTTGAGATCCCATGTCTTACACCTCCCAACCCTAGGAGAACCCCACACCATGACCAAATCTGGGAGACTAGCCATAGGATACCCAACTATGATTTTATAGACCCTGGATGAAACAACCACTAGGAATTTTAGGGTAGAAGCACCTACATTTAGTGGTGATCTTGAGGATTATATTGATTGGGAAGAAGGTATGGATCTATATTTTGAGAGGGAACTAGTGTTTGATGAAAGAAAGTTTAAGATTGCTAAACACAAGTTAGTATGCCAGGCTAGAATTTACTAGGATGATGTTGGAAGAATGATCAGATGAATAAGAGACATACCCATAACTACTTGGAGTGACATGAAACTTAAACTTAGAAAAAAGTACCTACCCAGATCATATGAACCTAGTTCCTATGCACCCAGATCCTTTGAACCCAGCTCCTACGAACCCAGATCCATAACCCATAGGTCTGAACCTATATCCTATGAACCCAAGGAACCCATAATCCTTAGGTATCAACCAAGTGCTTGTCAGATTCCCCTTAATAAGCCTGAACCCACTAGGATCAATGAACCTTATCAAAAATTAAGATCTAGTCAAATCCACCTGAGTCGACCCATTTCTTAGCAGAGTCAACCCAATTCTCACCCGAGCTGACTCTACCCTAATCCGAGCTGACCTACCTCTACTAGCCCAGATCATAGCTAGTTTTTCCTTAACCGACCTACTCCTACTACCCTATTTGGTTCACCAGGATGACATTGAAGTTGAGGTTTATGAGGCTAATGTGAGCTTAGTAGATGAGTATGAAGGAGAAGAGAAGATACCTATGGCTGACCTAGAATTAGCTGACTCGGTAGGCACCCAGACTGAAGCCAACCCAGAGTTAGTTGACCATGACTGTACCCTGACTAAAATTGTACTGATAGGACCCTTAGAAAAAGAGACCCATGAGGAGTCTAACCTTACTGCTAGGACCTTACCTAAGGAAACACTAGAAAAGAGTCAAGCAATAGAGCTTAGTCTTGAAGTAATTGGTGAGGACTTGACTTATTTAATCTAATACCCTCAAGCTGAAGTCACCCTTTTAACTCCAATTGAAGATCTCTTCCTTGACATTATTGACCCACTCTTCCATCAAGTGAACCTTTTAGTGCATGTAGATGTAATTCAGTGTCTAAACTTTAAGATCAATCCCATTATTCTAGGATAAATCCCCGAACCCTTTTCTTATTTCCTACCCTTTCCTGAAGCTTCTAGCATTTCTAGGACCATTAGTTTGCATTTTGTAGAGGTTAGCATGTTGCATAAGTCCATTGAGCATGTTAAGTTTACAACCTATTTTTGGAGAACCTTATGGCATCTATTAGGGGTGCATGTTAAATTTTTATCTTCATGTCACCCATTGACCAAGGGTCAAGCACAGAATTGAAATTAAGAACTTAAATAAATAAAATAAAAAAATAAATAAAGAACTAAATTTTCTTCCTTAGAAATGCATAGTTGAGTCTATTAGACATTTGCAGAGTCATATGCACAAGACATTAAAGAATTGTATAAGAATCATATGGCTAATTCAAGAAAAGACTCAAAGAATACAATGAAGGAGACTTTGTCATGGTTAGACTATGACCTGAACGGTTCTCACCTGGAATTATGAAAAAGTTACATGCCTGTAGTAGTGTACCATACAAAGTGATTAGAAAAACTGGATCTAATGCCTATGTGCTCGAGTTACCACCTAAACTAGGTATTAGTCCAACTTTCAATGTTTTAGACCTTATCGAGTATAGGGAGCCAACATTGATTCCTAGTGAGACTTTTGGGCGTAATCCAGTCCTTGAGAGTGAACCAATCCAAGTGTGTCCACCTACCATACCACCAGCCCGGAGAGACAAGATTGAGCGGATCTTGGATGACAAGATCATTGCTACCCGGAGTAAAGATTATCAATGATATTTGGTTCATTGGCAAGGATGACCTGAGACTGATGATTCTTGGATCACCATAGAGGACTTACAGAGA
This sequence comes from Areca catechu, assembly GCA_021397845.1. Lineage (NCBI taxonomy): Eukaryota > Viridiplantae > Streptophyta > Magnoliopsida > Arecales > Arecaceae > Areca > Areca catechu. Next base: position 138,815,585 of record CM038039.1, on the reverse strand, counting down.
GTTGACCCAGACTTGCTAGAGCGCTGTCATAGCAACATTGACCATACTCGACAAGGTCGAGTTTCTCCCACCCGGGGAGAATTGGTATGGATACCAGGACCAGAAAATATCGACAGGTTGAACCTACATCCCTATGGATCACCTATGAATAAAGCTTTGAACCCAACCCCTTTTACCAACTGTAAATATTTTATTGTAAATTTTGTTATATAGGCATAGCTGGGTTTGCCCTTTTACCAACTATAATTAGGTTTTTTATTTTTTAACCTTTTAGGCCAAATCATTTTTTACCAAGTTGAACCACTTATTTACGTGTCTTGCCTATTGATCAAATTGGGTTCTAATTGATCAAGTGGGGCTTTAGTTATTTGATTTTGAGTCTTATAATTATTAGTTAATTTAGTTATCATGTCCTGTAATATAAGGGGGACCCAATTGAAGACCCATGCGACTTCATGTGCACTCAAGTCAAGACACATGTGATCCCATATGACAACCCAACATTCCATGTGCTAGTTCAAGGCAAGTCAAATGTTGGTGCCACATTGCGTTCACTCCTTGATGCCACCTCATCACATGCCACCTCATCAAGTGAAGGATGCCCAAGCCACCTCAACTGTCCACATGTCATGCCATTTCATTTTGGGACAACACACTCCATGTCACACTCCCTTGGTCGATCTCTTTTCATGAATAATTGGCGCCCCTCCTTTTTAAGATAAGTAAATGAGAAGGAGTTTCCATCTTTAGCACCATTCACTTCAAGTAATTCATGCCAAATCCAAGGAGTTGTTCCACTCTTTCTATCCTCTTTGCAACACCAAATTCCAAGGAATTTCATTTTAACTTGTCACTCAAAGTGGAGAAGGTTGGAAGGATTTCTTGCTTCAAGTGTTTTGATCAATCTAAGTTCCGAGTTGCTTTAGTTTCCAGAACTCAAGAGTCTCACCAAAATTCTTGAGTCTTCTTCTATCTAGACTGGAGAGTCCACTTGTTTGCAAGATCCCACATCATCTAGACTCCAAAGTCCAGCAATCAAGGCCAAGTGATGGAGCCATCTTGACCCTACATCATGACAACTCACCTTATCCTCATATTGGCACCCAAATGAGATGAGAGCCACATGTTATCGCCCACCTTGGAGAGAGGTCTAGATCAGCCCAGAGACAAGAGTCCAAGATGCCCAGGGTAAGGATTCCAGGAGTTGTAGTCCAAGGAAAAACAAGTCTAGTCTTTGTATCCCTTACACCATTGGTTGAGGATCTATAAATACCCCATCAACCCCCCTGTATTATTATTGTTCATTCATCAATAAAGACGTTATTCTATCCAATTCCATTGCTGTGTGCATCGCAGGAGGTGCTTTCCTTTGTTCTATAAAGCATAGCAAAATGTGAGGCCCTACCTATCCAGCAATCAAGAAAACCTAACCGATTTCTTTTTTTCCTTTTCCCTTTTTACTTTTCCATCTTTTCTTTTCCTTGCTTCTATCTAACTGAAAACTTCCTTTGTTGAGTATTTGCAAGTGATCTAAAATCAAAGTCAAGTGTTCTTGCCTCGAAACCAGCATCGTGGGAGATCGGAGCTCGAGGATCTAGATCTTGAAGCCCTGTCTAGAATCTTGAGAGTCTAGTCAAATCTGCATCAGAGAGACGGTTCTTCATTGGTAACACTTAAAACCTCTTCCCTTCTCTTTGATCTCTGAATAGTTGAAAGTAGACCCTGGTTTACGGTGATTTTTTAGCCACCAAATCCTGATTTTTTTACTTACTTGTTATGTTTACTTGCGGGTAGCTAACTAGAACTAGTTTACTTTATTGTTACCTTCGAGTCTTTTTAAAAATCTGAAAAAAATATAAAAAAATTAATCTTTATTTTTCTCTGATAATTAGGACTTTTTAATAGTAATTTAGTTTTAATTATTATCCCATATCAACAACTTTCAGGCTTCCTTCCGATCAGCAAGAAAGGTTCCATCACAAAGATAGCAAATCAGTGGGTCAATCTAACAGGGCTTGGAGTCAAGCTACAACATCAATCTTAGCTCCTGGATGCTAAGCTCTTTGATCACCTCAAAGAGGACCTGAGTGCATAGATCAAGTGGTGCTCAAGTTACTAGCTTTGCAAGGACATTAGCTTGTGCATTCTCTATCCTAGGGATATACTAGATATTGAAGCTTTGGATAGCTCATATCAAGTCTTTCACCTTCGAAAGGTACTTCTTCATATTTTCCTTCTTAACTTTGTACTCATCATGTACATGGCCGATGACGAGTTGGGATTCACTATTGGTGATGCGGGACTACTTATGCATGCAAACTATTTTTTTGTTATTAAGTAGTGAATTAAGAGTTGATATCTTGAAATTTGAGCCAAGACTCTAAGCAAGGAATTCTACAAAAAAACTAGAAGCACATGCATGTAGAAACAGACCCTAAATAGTAAAAATAAAGGATCGCCAAGGCTAAGAAGTCCTGGTAAGGCTAGCTCTTCTGTAATACCATAACTTTGTGAGTCAAGGGGTGTACCTGGTAGTGATTTGAAGATGAATCCATGATAGGGTCACTCTACACTCCCAGATGCATCTTGAAAAATCAAGCCGGAGATCCCGTGGATCCATGACTTTTGGCCCGCTGACCCGAAAGCTAGTCGGATGAAATCCTGGATTCATGGACTCTGAGGGACTTAAAAAATACCTATCAAGGGTTAGAAAATAAAGGAGAAATAAGGTAGAAGGCTGAAGGAAAAAGGGAAGAAGGGGGTTGGATGTGGGCAGCCAAGTGGTGGGGGTGTCCAAGGTTGAAGCAGGGTTGGCGGCTAGGGTTTCATTGGAGATTTGGAGGCAGGGCACAGGAAGCTTGTACTAGCGATGGGTCTCACATAGATTCCCTTAAGAGGACAAAGCACATAGCAATGTTGGAGAAAACTCAAGAAATTTTATTAAAAGTTTATCTTAATACATGAGAGGTAGGGCCTTTATATAGGCTTACAAAACTTGTGCCCTAAGTAAGGGTATACATGTAAACTCATAGGAATTCTAAACTTTCTCGTATCTTAATTGAAATATATGGAAAGTCCTCATATGAAAACAACTACAACTCCCTCTCCTTCTCAAATACATTGGGTGGCCAAGAGAGGTGACCATAAGAGGGGTGCCAACCAAAGGGGTGACCATAAGGAGGGATGCCACTTGATGCTTTTCATGGGCTTTTGGCGGCCCAAGTTGCTCCAAAGGTGAGTGCTTGCTTTAGGGCCTCAAACTTGTCCTTTTGATCTCCCTTCTTGGCAAAATTGATGTGGAGATGAAGTGGCAAAAGTGAAATGGCAAGATGGGTCTTCCATGGAACTTGGCCCTCTTTATGCTTTTCATGGTGGCGCAATTATGTAGATGATCGGATTTCAAGCAATGGTGGAGGTGTTGGTCTACTGGGATCCATAAGTGGCTTGAGTCTTCTTCTTGCAAACTAAACTTGACTCAATATAGGACTTGAACAAAATTACAGGACTCATATTGACAAAAGGCTCACAATGAGCTAACTAGATCAACTAAGCTCGAATAAGCTAAACATAACCCAAAGCTTGACTCATGAGCCCTAATGGTATGAGTTGACTCTAGATACATGACTCAAATGTTGAAAGGCCTAAAACAGGACTCAGGGGCCAAAGTAGGGACTCAAGTGGGCTAAGCCCTTATTACAAAATTTGACTCAAATACTGAAAATACTAATCAGATAACCATAAAGGGTTGAGAAGCCTCTGCCTAAGTCTGGTGCCTCTGGTGTCTGCACCAACAGGCCTTCAGTTGTTGCATGCCTAGCTCTTTGGATATTCTAAGGCTATAATCAAGGCTTCGTATTCAGCCTCATTATTGGTTAAGGGGAACCTGAGATGAAGGGTGTATGGGGGGATGTCTCCTTCGAGGTTGGTAAGATTTATTCCTACTCCAAACCCATTTATGTTTGACGAATCATCCACTTGTAATACCCATTGATTCTACGAGTCTCCTACAAATTGTTTACAACCATCGGTTCTTTGTCCAGAATAGTGCATGAGGTTACAAAGTCTACCAATACTTTTGCCATGATGGAAGGTCGAGGCTAAAATATTATATCAAACTCCAAGAGTTAAGGGCCCATTTGGCCATCCTATTGGTCATGTCTAGCCTATGCAAAGTGGCTTTATGTGGTTGTTCTATTAGAACCACCACGGTATTGGCTTAGAAGTAAGGCCAAAGCTTCTTGGTTTAATTTATGAGAGCATATATCAACTTTTTAATTTAAGGATATCGGGTCTTTGCATTTTGCAACACCCTGCTAATATAGTAGACTGACTTCTAGATTCGGTTTTCCCCCTGAATCGGTATTGAACCAATGGACAAGGGTGAGACTGCTAAGTATAGGTATGGCTCTTTTCCTGCTTTGAGCTTATTAAGGAGCAGAGGAAGACTAATGTAGGCTTTGAGCTCCTCAAATGCCTTCTAGGATTTGTCGGTCCATTGGAAGTCCTTTGGCCTCTTTAGTGTTTGGAAGAAGGGTATGAACCGCTCAACTAATCAAGTGACAAATCATTTGAAGGCAGCTACTCTCCTTGTGAGCCTTTACACCTTCAACATCTTTGGGGCTCCCATCTATCCCACTACCTAGATCTTCTTTAGGTTGGCTTCAATTCCTTGATGTGATACCATAAATCTAATGAATTTGTCATAAGTTATTTTGAATGTGCATTTTGCTGGGTTCAGCTTCATTTGATACTTGCATAGGATAGTGAAAGTCTCCTCTAGGTCATCAACATGATTTTCTAAGGTGCGGCGCTTAACGAGCATGTCATCCATATAGACTTCCATATTGTAGCCAATTTGAACTTTGAACACTTTGTTCACCAGCTATTGATAAGTAGCCTTGGCATTCTTTAGGCAAATGGCATTACCCTATAGCAAAATAAGCCACGATCAATAGTAAAAGCTAATTTTTCTTTATCCTCTAATGCCATGTGAATTTGATTATATCCGGAGAATGCATCCATAAATGATAGGAGCTTATGGCCTATGGTTGCATCCACCAATAGCAAAATAAGCCACGATCAATAATAAAAGCTAATTTTTCTTTATCCTCTAATGCCATGTGAATTTGATTATATCTGGAGAATGCATCCATAAATGATAGGAGCTTATGGCCTATGGTTGCATCCACCAATTGGTCGATTCAAGAAAGTAGATATCTATTCTTTGGACATGCTTTATTAAAGTCGGTGAAATTGATACACATCCGCCACTTCCCATTAGCCTTCTTTACTAGCATGACATTGGCCAGCCATTCGAGGTAGTTAACTTTTCTAATGAACCGAGCATTAGTCAACATATCCACCTAGTCAACTTATCCACCTCCAAGTGATGGACCATCACCTTTGGGTCGATACCTAACATATCTACAGGAAACCAAGCAAAAATATTAGCATTTTTTGTAGGAAACTCACAAGTTGTTGCCTTGTGATTTCATCCAATTTGGAGCTGATGCAGATGGTATGTTGAGGGTTACCATCATGTAGAGGGATGGTTAAAAGATCCTCGGTTGGTTCTCATAGCTCTTTGGTCAACTCATCATGAGTATCTAGACTTTTGACTGGGTTAGTACTGGGTGGCTTAGATTGGGGGGACACCATGTAATGGTGCTTCACCGGTGCTTGATTTCCACAAACTTTGCCAATCTCTTGCATGATTAGGAACTTCATGAGCAAGTAACGTATGGAAATAATTATGCAAAGGGCATTTAATCCAAGGCAGCCAAGTATTACATTGTATGCCGATGGAGTTTTCATGACCCTTAAAGTTAGACACACCAGAGATCAACGAGGAGACTGTCCTGCTATCACAAGTAGGCTATAGTCCCTTTAATAGGGATCGGTTCTCTCGAGATCCCCGCTATTGGTGCATAAGTCCCTTCCAACTAGTCTAGAGAAATATTCATCTTCAAAAAAGCCTTGTAAAATAAGATGTCCATAGAACTTCCATTGTCCATGAGCATGCAATTTATGTCATAATTAGCTATATTCATAGTTACAACCATGGGATCATTATGTGGATATTACACTCCTGCATCTACCCAGATGAAAGTAATAGCCTCATCAGTTTCCTCAACCTTCTATTGGCCTGCCAATGATGGTATTGACTTTGCCCGAGGTGAGATGATTAATTGGTCCTTTGACCTTGGGGTGGTTCTGGTAGATGTGCTGAGGCTTCTGGAGCATCATGCCTCTCCTTTGATCTCAGAAAAACCTATCCAGTCAGTCATGGTGGATGAGTTCCTTAATCACACCTTGTAGCTATACATACTTCATGTCATGGCCATGGTTGTGGTGATAGAGGTAGTACTTGTGCGGATTGCACCGATCTGGCTTCATCCATAACCTTCTCATATCAAGCAACTGCACCCTAATTTGCATCAAAACTTGGGTTCACGGAGCATTCAAAAAAGTGTAGTGATCAACCCTTTGGGGTGGTAGGATGCCTTACTAATCCTAGAGATTTTGATAATGTTGAACCCGAGGGGGAGACCTTCGGTGCCATGGAGATTGGCTTCTCTACCTCTTCTTCCCATGGTCTTCTTTTCTTGGCTAGAATTCTTGGGCCGAGAGCCATTCCTTAACTATTGGATCTGATGGAGCCATTGGAGTAGATGGCAGACCATGGGCACCATATGCCTCCTCAGTGTGCACGTACTTCTCCACCCTAGCCAGCATCTACTATAAGAAAATTGACTATTAGCGATGCCTAATTGCCATTGCTAATAATAGGTTACATCATTAATTATATTAGTAATGGCCTGTCATCGCTATTAATCCATCGCATAAATCCTGGTTGCAAAAAACTATTATTAGTGATGGCAAAAAATGTTCTCTAATAATAATTATTAGAGACAATTATTAGCAATAGAAATGCCATTGCTAATAATATTTTGCTAGTTTTTTTTTTAAAAAATAATAATAATAAGCAACAAAATAAAATTGTTGCTAATAATGGTTGTTGCCAATCTATTTTTATCGATGGTGTTACTCATCTCTAATACCATTGGTGAAAAATTTTTATTTTTAAAAAATTTAATTTTTTTTTGCAATAAAATATTGCCATCGCTATTAAATTCTATTGCTACTATAGTATTACAGATGGTACTTGCCACCTCTAATACTATCGATAATAATTTTTTAATTTTTAAAAAAAATCATAATTAAATTATTTAAAATATATTTTTTAAATAATAATATTATGTAATTAATTAAAACTAAAATGCTATAATCATAAATAAAGATCATAAATAAAAAACTAATTATATTATATTAAAAATATAATATTTAGTGCTACTCGTTGGCTTTTTTGTTGGCTTCTTCTAATTCATCCTCCTCTTCCATTCTTCTTCTTCCTCCTCTTCCATTTCTTCATCCTTTTCCTCTTCTTCCTCTTCTTTCCTTTCTTGAATAGGATTGCACCCTAAAACAAACTCAGTATTATCTCTCTTCTCATGCTGGCTATCATGTAGGAGAATTCCTAAAGCATCCAACTCTACATCTATGTAGGACTAATAAACTCCTAGTATTTCATTCTCCTGAAAGCATTCTAGTAAATGAGACTCTTCTTCTTCTTCTTCGAGCTTGTAATAAATGGCTTGAGACTTAATCTTGCATATAGCCCATCAATCTTTCCTTCCTCTCTATCTTTATGGAAAAAGAGTATAATATACTTGAGCAGCTTATTGAGCTAGCACAAATGGCTCGTCGATATATGCTTTTGATATATATTTAAGTTTAATAAACCCATGTTGTGGATCAACCTTCATACCATTATTATTATCAAACCATTAACACTTAAATAGAATGACATTATTACCTCTAATGTTGGTCAACTTGATCACTTCTTAGAGGATTCCATGGTAGTCACTCTCCAACTTTTTCCACTAGGTACCCTTTATACATACACCACTATTCATTGTGCTCTTATGATATCCATATCCATGGATGTAAATTTAAAACCATTAACATTATAGCCATTATCATGTCATGTGTTTTGCTGGCTCGTAACCTAATGGTCTTAGCTTTTTAAGAATAGAGTCCCCCTTGCATGACTTGCATAGTATAAAAAGAATAAATTGAAGAAAATTAAAATAGATAAATATCAATAGATATTTACCGGTTGATGAAATAAATCTACAAAGTTTTGTGAGCACCATGCAAAAACTTCTTGCTCACTTATTCTTGGGTTGTCTCATCTCAACATTCAATCATAATCCTTAAACATGTATAAGATTAGTATAATGTAATAAGTGATTGAAGAGTTTAGATTATGATAGATACTTAATGTATGGGTCGACCTCTTCATAATTTAGGAAAATATATGTCTCCGCCTATTAAAATTCAACATCTATTAAAACCTAGTGAACCTCGTGGCCAAATTCATGAGTGGGATAGGCAAATATTGAGATCTCTCACTATGATACCTCATAACCAACACCATCACTTCGGCCAACTTGAGTCAACTTTGTCTATACATTAAGATTAAAGTAGTATCGACTGAATTTTAAGATTTTTTGATGCGAACATCACCTAGCACAGATTTTGATGCACACCTTAGAGTAGATATATGTATTTTTTATTTTACTAGGTGTGTGGGGATTGGATATATTATTTTCTTTTAATTTTTTTGTATCTAGCTCATGCACAAATCTCTAAGCATGAAATTAGATTTGATTGGAGTCTATTTTAGATTAGGCTAATTGTTTCAAATTGATTTGAGTCTTAGAATTCTGGTTAATCTAGTCTCCAATCTATTGGAGAGTCCCAAAATTTTGGTCTACAATTTATTGGAGACTAGGGTCTATTTAAAGAAGTCCCTATATTAGATTAAAGTATCAATAAAAAAAATAATATAATTCCTTTAGTTTTCTCAAACTCCCTCTCCCGAGTTCTCTCCTCTTTTCATCTTCTTTCTTCTCCTCTCCTTTCTCTTCTCCTCTCTTCCTCTTTCCCAGTTTCCTTCTTCTTCTTCTCTCTCTTCCTCTACCCCTATTCTACTTCTTCCTCCTGCTAATCTAAGAATCAAGTCACTCAAGTCTTTATTTCTAGCCATCTTTGAGCCCCACGACCATCGAACAGCCATAATCACTATCAATCATGCCTCCTTCACTCCACCACCCACCTCCCATGCCACCAACACCATCCATCTCCTCCGCCCAGCATGCCACCACTGACTCAGCCACCACCATCATATTTGGAGAGCCCACGGCCAACCACTCTTTCCCCCAAAATTGTACCTCTGTTCGACACTCACCACTTTGCCAATTCTATGGATGCCACCCGTACAACCCTTCCATCATCATCACCAACCATGATTTCCCCCCCCCCCCCAACGAGGTGCTCGAGCTCCTTTAAGCCACCTACGCTGCTACCATGGTGGCCATCCTCTGGTCTATGCCAACCCTTTTCCCATGGCTATCGCCAATTGCTAGAATAGGGCCTAGTGCCACCTTCTCCCCGTGCAGTTGCTTGTTTGACCATGTCGATCTTCACTCTGGCATCGTCATCAATGAAAACCCTACCGATCTCCTCCTCTGAAGCCCCTCCTTTGTTCAACCTGATCGCAAAGGCAAACTCGTTTATTTTTTCTAACTTCAAGCTAATTTCAAGAAAAAAAGAAAGAGGAAAAAGGAAAAAAAACTTGGTTTAATTAATTGGTTCCACTACATTGATCTTCGTTTATCTTGATCACACGGTTTGAAAAAAAGTATGCACACATTCAGAGCAAACCCAAAAACCTGCACCAACTTACATTTTGGATATATTAGATCATATCTAACTTTGTTTAAATTTGGAAAAAAATTGACTGTCATTATTTTCTTTTGGTATTCCAGGTCCAAAGACTCTACCAGACTCGCCATCCGGTCAGGATCGCAACCTGGCTTGCTCAGCACCTCCTCTTCTAGATTCAACCATGATCAAATTTGTGAGCACCCTTTTCACTTAAATATATTTCATTGATATTGGTAGAGAGCCTAGTTCTTTAATTTTATTAGATTAATATATTAATTACTTGTGCTAAGCCTAACCTTATGGATAGTTTCTCAATTACCCACGATCCTATTCTTAAGATCTAAGGTCTTCATTGTTGCCTATAGTTATTTTAAAAAAAAGATCAGTTATAGCTTAATCCCTTCCATAATTATAAAAAAATATTGAATTAGCTACTTTTGATTTATAATTTTAGTTTGCTAACAATTTTTATATATATATGTAATAATAATATCTGCATTAGTCTCATCTTTGCATCCTTAGATCAGGTTGTCCCATCCTACATCAAAATTGGGTATCAGAGCATAGTTTTAGGTTAGGTATATTTACATTTAAAAAATAAAAAAAATTCTACATATTTCAGCATTCTACCCTGCACACCCTTTTGTATTTTAAAAAGTTTTATCCATAGAAAACTCCAAAAATTATAAAATTTTCTTTGTTAAAAAATAGACTCGTAACCTAACAATTCTACAGTTGTGGATTCCTGAAACTACTTTAAAATCCATGCCAGTTTAGTCTTGAAATTCTCAACTTCTATTCTAGAATTCTATAATCAGTGGTTTTGAACAACCTCTATTCAAACCCTAAGTTCCATATCTAGCAGAGTCAAAAAATTATAAAACTGATGTCTTTATAAACTAGACTCGAATTAAAAAATTTATAAAAAATTATGAAAATGCTTTAGGATTCATGCCAGTTTGATCTGGAACTTCTGATTGTGTGTGCAGAAATCTACAACTTGTAGAACTGCATAGCACATGTTCTCTTGATAATTTCTATTCATAGAATTATTGAAAAATTATAAAATTTTTAGATCTAAAAACTAGATTCAAAAAGGAAGATACCTTTGTTTTAAAATTTTAAAATCAACTCTTAGATCGGTACCATATTTCTTTAGAAAATTAGTTACCGCATTTTAAAAATTCAATAGAGAGCTTGACTGATTGTGACACTTGCATGACCACCAGGTCAAGAGCAAAATACCATCCCGAATCCTTAGAGTCAGATAGTAAGATAGTTCCTAATCAAATAGCTGCATCCCTTTAAGCCCTTACTAAGAAAATTGATAATCTTACTATCCTTTCTCAAGAGCATAGATTAAGATTAGAAAATTTGGAAGAAAATCAAATCAATAATGCATAAATTAGGAATACTCCTCTTAGGCCCATAGCACAACAAGAGATCCAAAATTTTAATGGGGATAGGAATCGGGTGATTCAACAAGATTTTGTTGAACAAGATGAATGAATTTTGTGTAGTGTTGAGGTTGAAGCCCCGAGTTTTGTGGATCGATTGGATCCCAAAGAGTATGGACCACTATTTTGAGTGTTATGATATGTCTAAAGAAAGAAAAATTAGGTTTGCTAAAATGAAATTATTAGGTTAGGCTAAAATTTACTAGAGTAATATTGAGCAATTAGTTATGCATGGAAGATATGAACCTATTAGAACCTGGGTTGAAATGAAAGATAGACTTCATGAAAAGTACCTACCCACATCCTACAACCAATGTCTCCTTGATTAGTGGCAATGACTGACCCAAGGCAATAGATCTATGAGTGAATACATCTCTAAAGTTGATGAATACCTTATGAGGTGTAATACAACAGAACATCCCTCTATCACTCTATCTCGATTTTGAGCTAGATTAAGAGATGATATTTAGAGTGAGCTATTTATGTGAGAGGTTTATAGTCTAGAGCAGGCTTATCAATTGGCTCAGGATTATGAAAGATTCCATAGGACATCAACTATCCATCAAACTGAATCTCAAAACCCTGGAATCTTAGGACCTAGACCCAGTAATAATCAATCCTCTATCAGTCAGTCCCCACAAACAATACACCATATCAAAAGGATGACAAAGGAAAAGCTATTTCAAGAGAGGTTCCCTGAACTGTAGTTCCAAGACTTGATGTTTTAAGTGTAATGAGCTAGGTCATTATACGAGTCAATGTCCCTCAAGAGCTTTATATATAGAAGAGCTTGAAGTAAAAAATATTAAAGATGAACCTGAGGGAAATATTAATATTGCTAATCTAGAGTTAGCAGATACTTATAAAAAATATGATACCATCCAAGAGGAACCTAAGCCATTGCTTACATCAGAAGATAGACTTGGAGTGGTTTGGTGTGTACTTACCCAGTCTAAAGTAAGTGAGGATTGGCATCGAATTTCCATTTTTGAAACCTTTGTTGGTCAGGATTATAATGTGTGTAAAGTAATTATTGATAGTGGTAGTTGCATTAATGCAATTTCCATTGATTCCTTGAAATGTTTAGGTTTAACACCTGTTGACCACCCGAGTCCATACAAAGTTGCCTGAATAGACACATCATCAATTCCAATTAGGCATAGGTGTCTGGTACCTACAAGTTCCAATCATATCAGGAAAAAGTTTGGTGTGATGTCATGCCTATGGAAGTTAGAAGTATTATACTAGGAAGACCTTGGTTGTTTGACCAAGATGCAATACTCTATGGTTGATCAAACTATGTACTTTTGAGAATAAAGGAAAGAAGATTATTATATATCCTTCACCTCCTAGAGTTATTAAAAAGAATGGAGTTAATGATAAAAAAGATGATAAGTTTAGTAAGAGCCTACATTTAATTAGTACTAAAGAAATTGAAAATGAATTAAATGAAGGCACTTTGATATGGATCTTAGTAGTTAAGGAAGTTGGTAGTGAGAACCAGAAATAATATCCCAAGGATATACTATCCCTCTTTGAAGAATTTAAAGATGTGTTCTCGGAGGACCTCCCGGACTATTTACCATCGATGCATGATATTCAGCATGCAATTGATCTAATTTTGGGAGCTACCTTACCAAATTTTCTCCATTATCGGTTAAACCCTATTGAACATGCGGAGTGGTAATGTCAAGTTGAAAAGCTCCTTAAAAAGGGGTTTATAAGAAAAAGTTTCAGCCTTTGTGCTATGTCCGCACTACTAACACCTAAGATGTTTCTTGGAGAATGTGCATGGATAGCAGAGCTATAAATAAAATTACTGTTAAGTATCGATTTCCCATTCCTCGATTGGATTACATGATTGATATGTTAGCAGGATATAATATTTTTTCAAAGATTGACTTAAAAAATGGATACCATCAGGTTAGAATTAGACCAAGTGATGAATGGAAGATCGCTTTTAATACTAAGGATGGCTTATATGAGTCGTTAGTGATGCCATTTGGCCTATCCAATACTCCTAGTACCTTTATGAGGATAATGACACAAGTGTTATGACCTTTTATAGGATCATTTGTGATCGTATACTTTGATAATATTTTGATTTATAGTAAAACTAAGGAAGATCATCTAGCCTATCTCCAATAGGTCTGTCAGACATTAAGAACTTAAAGTTTATATACAAACCTACAGAAATGTAAGTTTATGAGTGAATAAATTATTTTCTTAGGCTTTCTAGTTACCCCAAATGGTATGTTTGTTAACCCAGAAAAAGTTCATGCGATTACTGAATGGCTTACTCCCCAAAATGTGCATGAAGTCCAAAGCTTTCATGGCCTCATAACTTTTTATTGAAGGTTTATCAAAGGGTTTAGTACCATCGTAGCCTCAATCACTGACTGTATGAAGAAAGGTGGTTTTGAATGGACAAAGGCTACTAAACGAGCTTTTCTAAAGATCAAAGAAAAGATGACCCATGCTCTTATGTTGCATCTACTAGATTTTATGAAGGTCTTTGAGATTGCTTGTGATGCATCAGTGTTGCCTAGTAAGCAACCCAAGAGGAGGGGTGAATTAGGTTTCTAAAAATTATTTACAAGAAGTGTGCCAATTCAAGTGCTAGAGAGATGCAAGTATTGTGTGCTCTTAAAGAGTATGCAACAGAAATTTAAATGCAATGAAAGTAAGAGCAAGTAAAGAGAAGACAATCAATCACAAACACAAGCAAGTATAGTGGTTCGATGCTCTCAAAGGCACCTATGTCTACTCTCCAAGGACCACTTGGGAAATCACAATAATCACTCATGATTACAGCTGATTAGTTTTTCGGGCTCACTAATCAAAACCCCTTTTAGTTTTCACAAGGCTCACCAAAAGAAATCTCTTTGGTTTTCAAAGGCTAACCAAAAACCTCCTTGGTTTTCAACTAGGCTAACCAAAAACCTTCTTGGTATTAAACTAGGCTAACCAAAAATCTCTTTGGTTTTGTTCTTAGGCTCACCAAAAACCTTGATACAACAAAATATGAATTGAAGTAAAGAATACAAGAAAAGCTTTCAAATAAAAAGCTGTTATCTCTTTGAAGCTTGATGAAGATGCTTGTCTTCATTTGATGAAGCTTCAATCAATGCTAAAAAATGTTGGACTTGAATGCTCTTGATTGCTTTGAATGCTTGAAGGCTTCTTTAGCTTGGAAGTAGTTGATCTCAATGAATGTGTAAGTTAATGAGCTTTCTTTCTTTTCCTTTTTCTCTTCTCTTTTCATTATATTTAAGTTTAATCCTCTTAAATATCATCCCAAGGCTCAAATGACAGTTTATGACCATTGGAGAGGTGAAAATAGCCATTGGGGGGCAAAAGAATCGAGTTCTGCATTTGAAAAAATTAGCCGTTACTGTTTCCAGAACTCTAATTGTCGACACTTCAGTCCTTGAGTCGACACTTAGGGTCGACACTTTGTTCCCATGAGTCGACACTTAGTTCCCATGAGTCAACACTTAGTTTAAAATTCAGCTTTGAGGCTCTCTGAAAATCTCAGGTGAGTCGACCCTTCATCTGGTTAGTCGATACTTGACATTCATGAGTCGACACCTAAAGCAAATCTTGGATTTCAGCATGTTCTGGAAAAACTCTGTCTCAGGCTTTGAGTCGATCCTTGAGTCAACATCTTGAGTCGACACTTGAGTGGCATGAGTTGACACTTCGAGCATGCCATCTAAAACTTCTTTTTGCATGCTGGCTTGAGTCGACACTTGCACTATCATGAGTCGACACTTTGAGTCGACACTTACTGAAACTTCTTTAAAAATGACTGAAACTCTGCTGAATCCTTTTCAACTTGACTTTTTAATTTCTTTCAAGCAAATCTTAAATACTCAAGTCTATTAATCATTGACATTTCATCCATAGAAAGGGCTTCTTCAATTATTTAACAAGCAATTTAGTTTGACTAATTTGTTGAGTACCTTTTCCTTAATAAAAATACACTTTAGCAAACTGTTAGTACTCAATTATACTTAAGTATTTTTTTAATCATCAAAATCAATAATGGAGTCAACAATCTCTCCCTTTTTGATGATGACAAAACCTTTAAGTATAACAAAAAGAAAAATTTTCAAACAAAATGTAGCTTTGTGTAATATATAAAAATAAACATAATGTTTAGAACTAGAACTCATTTGCAATGCATTAGGGCCATAAAAAGATATCAGAATTTAAAATTGCATGTACCATGATACTCAACATGTGTTTCGAATTTAAAACTGATTTCATAGAAATAATGAGTGAGATTAATATAGAACTCATATGTACTTGAGCTTAACAAAAACTTTTAACTAGAGATTGAAGAGTATAAATGCTCCCCCTCAAAAGGTGATCTGAAAAACTGATTTTCAAAGAATTTCCAAAAAAAATTGCTGCTTAAAAAGATTTTCTTCTTAATGCTCCCCCTCACTCATTGCTCATTTCTTTTTCACTTATGCTCACTCTTTTGCTCTCTTTTTATTCTCATTTTACTCTCTTAATATTTTTTCTTTTATTATTTCTCTCCCTCCTTCTATTTTATTTCTCTCCCCCTTTTTGTTTCTCTTTTTTTCATAAAACTCTCCCCCTTTTTGTCATCATTAAAAAGGTTGAAAAGAGAGAAAACACAAGTGATAAAATAAAAATTTGGTGGAAAAGTGCAAGAATTAATGACTATATCTGAAACTGAAGGAGTTAATATAAATATATAAAAGTTTCATACATTGATACATGAAATTTGATACATAGAGGTAAATACGCATAAATGCATACAAGTAATGCTGAAATGTAAACTAACTAAACATAGAGACTATCCTAAAGAGAATGCTCCTCATCAGAGGATGACCCAATGTCAATTGAACCAATATCTCTAGAAGGTCGGGATCGTGGCCACATTGATCAAAGATCTGAGAGTTCGGTCTGGGTCGGTCTCAAAACATCATGATGGCCTCGTCCTCTACATCTGACATAAGCTCTGCCTCTGGCTGGTACTGAAGAGGAAGATGCTACATCAGTAGCAGTAACAAAATGGACCGGAGTGGCTGTATCAAAATCAGCATGAAGGAGAGTATGGTCAAAGATGGGTCCAGAGTCAAGATGCTGGAAACCAAGGGTATAAAATCCTAGTTCCCTGATATGGGAAGATGTATGCATAGGTGGAGAATATAACACAGATGTATCAAAAGATGGAATGATAGGAGTAGGTGCAGGAATAAAAGTGTGATGATCAGATTTGGAGGGTGAGGTGCATGAAATCAGAGTCTGAAAAGATGATTGGGAAGGATCAGGAATGAGACTCCTAGGAACATCTACTACCATCTCCGGCTCTAGCTCCATTATAAAATCTATCACATCAAACTCTACAGAGTCAGACTGATCATTTGCCATATCAGGTCCTAGAGCTGGTGGTGCTGGAGGTGGAATATGGAGTTGAAGGTGGAGGAGCTCTGCTCGATGAAGAGCTAGCTAATGCAAGTAAAATAGCAGAGATGCCATCACTCAATCCTCGATGGCTCTCCCTCATCTCCATAAACACCCTGTCAACTCAGTGATGAATAATCATCACCTCAGTCTCTATGCGAGAAACCCTATCCTCTAAACTATCTCCAGTACCAAGAATATCTGTCTGTGCAGGAGTGGCTGGCTCAGGTTGAGGACCAGGCTCTGGCTGTGCCGAAGGCTCGAGCTGGACCTTAAGGATATCACTGTGTGGCTCTGAGGGCCCTACCTTACCTAGGAAGATACACTCCTCCTCCGTTGCCTCATCATCTTTGTTTGTGGCTTGACCAGATATACGCCGTCTCCACTGGCCTCTGACTAGATGGTACCCCATCTTGTGAAGCGATCTAATGTCATAGACATTTGTGTGTAGCAGCTATCTGTAAGGCTCATTGTCTACGACCGCTCCATAAGCCCTGAAGAGTAATGTCAATCCCATCCCGTAGGGCAGGCAAAGTTTCTGGCTGATCAACGCCTCTATCAACTGATGTACCATAAGCACTGGGAGGCATACTGGAGTGCGTTGTACTAGAGACACCATGACCAATAGCTCGTGCTCTGTGATGAAGTCAAATCATCCGGTCTTCAGCAAAAAAATCCGGGCTACAATGTGGTGTTGTAACCTCATCTCAAGCATTAGTCTTGAAGCAACTACAGTGGCTCTCTTAGGAAGATCGTCTGTCTCAAAAATACATCAGAGTCCACTAATCCTGTCCACTAGAGCATCTACAACAAATCCTATCATAGGAATGTCCCATACTCAACTCAGAATCTCTGTAGATAGGGAAACATCTTTGCCTCGGACCTGTGCAATCCAGCCATCACTATCTCGGGCTAGTGATCCATGGAACTCTCTAATCAGTCCCGAGTAGAATCTCTCTGATAATGAGCAAAAAGGTGCTAAACCCACATCTCTCAGCCACTGGCCAATTTAGAAGTGCTGCTGGTCTAGGAAATTGAAGTCCACTCAACAACCACCGATGATAGTCTTCGATCCCATCCTATTTACTACAGAAACAAGGGGTTTGGCATGAACATCAGGCTCATCTGCTACTCTATCCTCATGCCTAGTCTTAGTTCTTCTCTCTTCCTCCTGAATGGATGGTTTAGGATGCTGGACAACTTGTTTTCTAGATCCTATTTCAAGGAAACAAGGGAAGAAAGCAAGGAAGGGGAGAAAACAAGGGTTTCTTTGATGAAAAATAATGAAACAAGATAAAGAACTATAGGAAACCGAAAAGAACCTATCCCAAATGAAGAATCGAGTGGTTGAACTTGAAATTAGAGGGAAGGAGATGATGGAGCACTATTTGGGGATGAGTCGACTCGAATTGGAATGAAAAATATGAAGAAAACACTTCACTTTTCCTATTTTAACTCGGTCTATAGCTGTTCAAGTATCGACTCACGATACAGGGTCAAGTGTCAACACTTCCAAGTGTCAACACTTCCAGGTGTCGACACTTCAACTTAAAATTGGGAAAAAATAGAAAAATGACCATTGATCAAAATAAAATAGGATTTCAAGGAATTTAGAAAGATTAAACATGATTTACAAGTAATTTTGATCAATCAAGAGTTAAAGATTGTGAAGAGATAAAAATTTCAATCAAAAGGGTTGATGACCCCTAATTCTCTTCTAATCATACTGAACCGATCCTCTTGGAGAGGCTTAGTCAATATGTCAGCTAGTTGCATTTCAACACAAACAAATTCAAGCATAATATCATTATTTTCAACATGATCTCTAATAAAATGATACCAAATTTCAATGTGTTTACTTCTAGAGTGCTGAACAGGATTCTTAGTTAAATTTACAGCACTAGTGTTATTACTTTTATGGGTGTCTTAGTTAGTTTAATTCCAAAATCTTCAAGTATTGCTTAATCCATAAGATTTGAGCACAACTTCCTGCTGTAATATACTCAGCCTCAGCTATGGATAGTATAACTGAAGTTTGTTTCTTGCTAAACCAGGAGATTAAGTTAACTCCCAGAAATTGGCATGTTATGCTTGTGCTTTTTCTATCTAATTTACACCCAACAAAATCAGCATCTAAATATCCAATCAAATCAATAGATGAATCTCTAGAATACCACAAACCAATATCAATTATACCAGATAGATATCTAAATATGCACTTAACAGCCAACAAATGAGATTTTTTTAGATCAAACTAATATCAAGCACACATACAAACACTAAACATGATATCTAGTCTACTAGCAGTCAAATATAATAAAGAGCCAATCATTCCTCTATATAGTTTCTGATCAATAGATTTACCATTATCAAGTTTACAAGAGGGGCTCATAGATGTACCTATTGGCTTAGTAATTTCTATCCCAAACTTCTTTAAGATTTCTCTTATATACTTAGCTTGGTTGATAAAGATTTCTTCTTTGGTTTGCTTGATTTGGAGTTCGAGAAAAAAGTTGAGTTCACCCATCATACTCATCTTGAACTCACCCTGTATAAGCTTGGCAAACTCTTGACAAAGAATTTCATTAGTAGCACCGAATATAATGTCATCAACATAAATTTGTACTACTAATAAATCATCATTTTTCCTTTTTAGAAAAATGTAGTATCAACATGGCTTCTAGAAAAATCATTTTCAATTAAAAACTTGCTGAGTCTTTCATACCATGCATGGGGTGCTTACTTTAAACCATAAAGTGCTTTGTATAGTTTGAAAACATGATCAGGATATGCATGATTTTCAAATCCAGGTGGTTGATCAACAAATACTTCTTGAGCTGTATAATCATTTAGAAAAGCACTTTTAACATCTATTTAAAATAATTTAAAATTCATAAAACATGCAAATGCTAATAATAGTCTAATAGCCTCAAGTGTAGCAACAGGAGCAAAGATTTGTTCAAAATCAATCTCTTCCTCCTGATTGTAGCCTTTGGCAACTAGCCTAGTTTTATTTCTAGTAACTACACCATTTTGATCAAGTTTGTTTCTGAAAACCCATTTTGTGCTAATAATTGAAATATTAGATGGTCTTTCAATTAAAGTCCAAACATTATTTCTTTCAAACTGATTCAATTCTTCTTGCATTGCATGAATCCAATTAGGATCTTTTTCAGCTTCTTCAATATATTTTGGTTCAATTTGAGAAACAAAAGCAATATAGTCACATTCATTTCTAATGAAAGATCTTGTTCTTATCCCTTTGATGGATCACCTAGGATTAACTCCTTAGGATGTTCATGAGCATACCTCCACTCTTTGAATAGATCCAGATGCTTTGGTGTGGGTTGTATGACTTCTTCTCTTTCATTCTTGTCTTGATCTTCTTCATTCTCTTGAGAATGTTGATTGTCCAAAGTAAACTTCTTTAATCCTTCAGCACCTGCATATGCATCCGAAGTATCCTCTTTTTTAGAGAATTTGTTAGCAAATTCTTTAAATACTACATGTATTGATTCCTCCACTACTAGAGTTCTCTTATTAAAGACTCTATATGCCTTTCTTGATGTAGAGTATCCTAAGAAGATACCTTCATCAGACTTGGCATCAAATTTTTCTAAATTATCTTTACCATTATTCATAATAAAGCATCGACAACTAAAAACTCAAAAATATTTCAAAGTAAGTTTTCTTTGTTTCCAAGGCTCATAGGGAGTTTTCTTTAAAATTGATCGAATTAGAACACGATTTAAAATATAGCATGCGGTATTTACTACTTCAGCCCAAAAATATCTTGGCAAATCATTTTTACAAAGCATTGTGCATGCCATTTCTTTTAAAGTATGAATTTTCCTTTCTACTCCCCATTCTGTTGAGGTATCCTAGGTGCAGAAAAATTATGTTCAATTTTTTTTTCATTACAAAAGTTTTCAAAATCTTATTTTTTAAATTTAGAACCATGGTCACTACAAATACAAATAACTGAAGTACCTTTTTCATTAAAAACTTTTCAAGAAAACTTTATAAAAGCTGAAAATGATTAGTCTTTATGAGCTAAAAATAGAATCCATGTAAATCGAGAAAAGTCATCCACTATAACTAATCCATATCTCTTGCCTCCTAGTCTAGATATCCTTGTTGGTCCAAAGAGATCCATATAGAGTAGTTCTAATGGCCTAGAAGTTGAAATAAAACCTTTAGATTTGAAAGATGTTTTTACTTGTTTTTCAAATTGACATGCTTCACAAATTTTATCTTTCTCAAAACTAAGTTTTGGCAAATCTCTTACTAATTTTTTTTGCATAATTTTGATAGTAAATACATGCTTGCATGACCTAATCTAGGATGCCACAGCCAACTAGTCTCATTAATAGTGGAATTCATTGCAACTAGGCATTCACCATTAGGCAAAGATAGATTATCCAAATCAAGTAGATAGATATTACCATGCCTTTTTTCAATGAATTTCATTCCTTTATTATTAGGACTAGCAATCATGCAAAAAGATGATTCAAAAATAACTTGAAAACCTTTATCACAGAACTAGCTAATACTAAGCAGATTATGTTTCAAGCCATGAACTAAAAGAACATTATCAATCCAAGTAGAAGGGGAGATGTAAACCTTACCGATACCAATAATCTTTCCTTTACCATTATCACCAAAGGTTACATTCCCTCCATTTAGTGCCTCAAAAGAGGTGAATTGCTTCACTTCTCCTATCATGTGTCTTGAGCAACCACTATCGAGATACCACAGTCTTTTCTTTTCTTTGGTTGCAAGACACACCTGCAAAATAAATTAAGTTTTGATTTTAGGTATCCAAGCCAACTTGGGTCCTTTAGGATTAGTACTAAGAGTGGTTCCTTTTGGAACCCAAATCTTTCTAGAATTATTAATTTTTCTTAAATCACAATGGAAATCTTTATGACCTAACCTTTTGCAAGAAAAACATGCGATGCTTGATGATGCAGGAATAAAAAAATTTTTGAAAAACTTTTGCTATTTTTCGGATTTAAAATCTAGTCTAGCTTTGTTAAAAATAGCTCTTTGATTGTTCAAAAGTAGATTTAACTTTTCAGAACTATAGGTGAATTTTTCAACAAAGGGTTTTACCTTATCAAGCTCATCTATGTATTTCTTATTTTCTACTTCAAGATCTTTGAATTTCTTCAAAAGTTCATTGTTTGAAACATTGGCTTTAGGTCTTTTCAAAACTTCATTTTCCATTATTAAAACATTGTTTCATTTTTCTAAAACATCATTTTTGTTTTTCAAATCATTAGCTTCATTCATAAGATTAGAGTTTTCATGCGAGAAAGAGTTTTCATGTTATTTCAATTTTTTATTTTTAGATAATATCAACTTATAATCATGCATTAACTCATCAAATGTAGTTTTTAATTAATCTAAAGTATAATCAACTTCAGGATTAGAATGTACCTCTTCTTCCTGTTGTGCCATGAAGCAAAGATTTGCGACTTCAGTTTGTTCTTCATTTGAGCTGGAGTCCTTACTGTCACTCCAAGTCGCCATCATGGCTTTCTTCCTAAGCTTCTTCCTTGACTTCTTTAGTAAAGGGTAGTCATACTTGTAATGTCCAGGCTTCTTGCATTCGAAGCAAATAGGTAGTTCCTTCTCCTTGTCCTTTTCTTTCTCCTTTTCTTTTCCCTTTTCTTTGTTTTGTTGAAAATTTTTCTTATAAGGGAATTTCTTTTTTCTCATGAATTTCCTAAACTTTTTGGCTAAAAGAGATTCATCATCCTCATTTTCTTCTTCTTCTTCTAATTCTTCATTTGAAGACTCTTCTTGCGTTGTGCACTTGAAAGCTATAGTCTTCTTCTTCTTGTCCATATCCATTGCTTTTTGTTTCAAGTTCAACTTATAAGT
Organism: Areca catechu; assembly: GCA_021397845.1. NCBI lineage: Eukaryota > Viridiplantae > Streptophyta > Magnoliopsida > Arecales > Arecaceae > Areca > Areca catechu. The sequence goes on along the minus strand of CM038039.1, from coordinate 138,793,005 downwards.
CATGAGTGAACCTACTAGCTGCTCTAATGAAAGTTTCTCAACATCTTTAGCTTCTTATATGGCGGTCACTTTTGGATCTCAAGATGTTGGTAGAGACCTAAAAATTTTATTAACAAGATTAACATTAGACATGATTTTACTTAGACTTTTAATGACATTTACAATATTTGTGAACCTAGTGTACATGCCAGTGATTGATTCATTAGGTTCCATGCGAAACATCTTATAAGTGTGCACAAGCATGTTAACCTTAGTATTTTTTACTTGATCGGTACCCTCATGAGTAACCTCAAGTGTGTCCCATATTTTTTTAGCTGAGGTGCATGTGAAAATCCTATTGAACTCACTAGGATCTAATGCACAATAAAGGAGATTTATTGCTTTTGCATTGATCTCGGATTGTTTAATGTCATTTTCATCCCAATTCTTTTCAAGCTTTGGGATGAAAATACCATTAACCACAATCGAAGGAATATGAGGATCCTTGTCTACCACTTTCCATAAATTATAATATATAGAATACATGTAAATTCTCATTCTTGTCTTCAAATATATGTAGTTAGTGCCATTAAAATAAAGTTGTCTATTTAAGGCTTGTCCCTCAACTACGCTAGTACTAAGGGAGGCTGCCATAGATCATTACTCAAGGTGGTTAGACCTATATACTGAGAATGTGGCTTTGATACCACTTGTTGCCAAGTAAGCAACCCAAGAGGGGGATGAATTGGGTTTCTAAAAATTATTTCCAAGAAGTATGCCAATTCAATAATCAATTCAAGTGCTAGAGAGATGCAAGTGTTGTGTGCTCTTAAAGAGTATGCAGTGAAAATTTAAATGCAATGAAAGTAAAGAGCAAGTAAAGAGAAGACAATCAATTACAAACACAAGCAAGTATAGTAGTTCGGTGCTCTCAAAGGCACCTACGTCCACTCCCCAAGGTCCACTTGGATAATTATTGTAATCACTCATGATTATAGCTGATTAGTTTTTTGGGCTCACTAATCAAAATTCCTTTTGGTTTTCATAAGGCTCACCAAAAGAAACCTCTTTGGTTTTCAAAGGCTAACCAAAAACCTCCTTAGTTTTCAACTAGGCTAACCAAAAACCTCCTTGCTTTTCAACTAGGCTAACCAAAACTCTCTTTGATTTTGTTCTAAGGCTCACCAAAAACCTTGATACAACAAAATATGAATTGAAGTAAAGAATACAAGAAAAGCTTTCTAATAAAAAGCTATTATCTCTTTGAAGCTTGATGAAGATGCTTGTCTTCAATTTGATGAAGCCTCAATCAATGCTCAAAAAGGTTGGACTTGAATGCTCTTGATTGTTTTGAATGCTTGAAGGCTTCTTTAGCTTGGAAGTAGTTGATCTCAATGAATGTGTGAGTGAATAAGCTTTCTTTTTTTTCCTTTCTCTTCTCATTTTATTTGAGTTTAATTTTCTTAAATACCCTTTCAAGGCTCAAATGATAGTTTATGACCATTGCAGAGGTGAAAATAGTCATTGGGGGGCAAAAGGGTCGAGTTCTACTATTGAAAAAACTAATCGTTACTGTTTCCAGAACTCCAAGTATCGATACTTCAGTCCTTAAGTCGACACATAGGGTCAACATTTAGTTTCTATGAGTCGACACTTAGTTCAAAATTTAGCTTTAAGGCTCTCTAGAAATCTTAGTGAGCCAACACTTGAGTCGATACTTGACATTCATGAGTTGACACCTAAAGCAAATCTTGGATTTTAGCATGTTTTGGAAAAAATCTGTCTCAAGCTTTGAGTCATCCTTGAGTCAACACTTGAGTGGCATGAGTCGACACTTCAAGCATGCCATCTAAAACTTCTTTCTGCGTATCAGCTTGAGTCGACACTTGAACTGTCATGAGTCGACACTTTGATTGTGAGTCGACACTTTGAGTCGACACTTGCTGAAACTTCTTCAAAAATGACTGAAACTCTACTGAATCCATTTTTAACTTGACTCTTTAATTCCTTTCAAGTAAATCTTAAATACTTAAGTCCATTAATCATTGACATTTCATCCATAGAAAGGGCTTCTTCAATCATTTGACAAGCAATTCAGTTTGACTAATTTGATGAGTACCTTTTTCTTAATAAAAATATACTTTAGCAAACTGTTAGTACTCAATTATACTTAAGTATTTTGTTAATCATCAAAATCAATAACAGAGTCAACAATCAAGAGTTGGGATTGGTGGAGTCTTAAGCCAAGAAGGATACCCTGTAGCATTCTTTAGTGAAAAATTGAATGATACTAAGCGTAAGTATTCCACCTATGATAAGAAGTTTTATGCCAATGTCCAAGCATTAAAATTTTGAAGACATTATTTGCTACCTCAAGAATTCATTTTATATTATGATCATGAGGCTTTTAGATTCCTTAATTCCTAGAAAAAATTGAATCCTAAACTTGGCAAGTGGATTGAGTTTTTGCAAGCTTATACTTTTATTATTAGACATAAAATAGGCTTACAGAATCGTGCTACCGATGCACGATTCTTTATTATGTATAGAGAATCGTGCTATCGACGCATGATTATACTTTAGTCATAGAGTCAATCTATTATCGATATAATTTGAAAAAGAAACTCGAGCTACTTATGCAATTAGTCATTGAGTGGTCCTTTTATTAGCAATTAGTATTAAAGTCACAAGCTTTGAACAACTTAAAGAGAAATATGATGGTTGCCCTGACTTTAAGAATATTATAGCATCACTAAGATAAGGACCGTCTAAGGAATTTAGTGAGCATACACTTTAAGATGGTAAAATAATAAGCTTTGTTCCCCAAACCTCTATTAGAGATTTTTTAATTTGGAAAGTACATGTTGGAGGATTATCTGAACATTTTGGATGAAATAAAACTATCAAAGATATAGAAACTCAATTTTATTGGCCTAGTTTGAAATGTGCTGTAGCCCATATTATAGCATAATGTTAAACATACATAGTAACCAAGCATCATAAACAAAACATTGGACTATATACCCTACTACCGATACTTGCTTGTCTATGGCAGGATGTAAGTATAGATTTTATTTGAGGATTATCTCGGATAAGTAGAAAGAATGATTCTATTTGTGTAGTAGTAGATCGATTCTCAAAAATGGCATATTTCATACCTTATTCAAAAACTTCTGACACTTCTAGAGTTATGAGATTATATTTTGATGAAATGTTAGACAACATGGTTTGCCAAAATCAATTATATCTGATAGAGGTGTATAATTTATGAGTTATTTTTGGAAAACACTTTATCATTTAATGGGGATGAAACTAAAATTTTTATCTATATACTATCCCCAAACTGATGGTCAAATCAAAGTCATGAATAGAAGCTTAGGATATCTCCTTCATTGTTTAGTTGGAGAGTATGTCAAGAATTGGGACTTATTACTTCATAGAGCTAAGTTTGCCTATAATAGTTCTATTAATAAGATAATATAAATGAGTCCTTTTAAAGTAGTGTATGGTCTTTAGCTTAGAAAACCAATTGACCTTGTTCCATTACCCATGCATGTTAGGACAATTGAATCAGTCGAAGCATTCGCACAGTATGTAAGAGATCCGAATAAAGAAATTATTAATAAAATTAATGTTAGCAATCATATCTATAAACATTAGCTGATTCACACCAACAAGCTTATGATTTTGCTATAAGGATTTTGTTATAATACATATTAGATTAGAGCGGTTTCCTTTTGGAATCGTTAAGAAACTACATGCCCGAGGAGTAGGCACTTTTAAGATCTTAAAGAAACTAGGATCAAATGTATATATTATGGATCTACCATCTGATTATGATATTAGCACTACTTTTAATTATCAGATCTAATAAAATATAAAGAACCAATATCAATACCTAGTGAACCTTTTGAGCCTAATTTCTTTGATGAGAGTGAACCCCCACCCAAGTGTCCACAACCAAGAGTTTCTCGAAGACATGATCGGATTGAGAAGATTCTAGACGAGCAGGTCATTTCTACAAGAGTTATGGATATCAAAGATATCTGGTGAGATGGCAAGGCCATCCTAAGTCTAAGAACACATGGATTACCTGAGAAGAACTGTAGTGGATTGATCCTAATATTCTTGAGCATTACCAAAGCAATATGAAGCCTACTTAATGGAGTCGAGTTCTCTCCACCCCAAGGGAATGATGAGAATATTGTCTAGCATAGATTTTGATGACACCTTTGAGCAGATATATGTATTTTTTATTTTATCTAAGTGTATGGGGATTGGATATATTATTTTTATTATTTATTATTTTTGTATTGAGCTCATGCATAGATCCTAGAGCATGAAACTGATTAGTTGGAAGTCTGTTTTAGAATAGGATAATTGTTTCAGACTAATTTCAGTCTTAGAATTTTGATTAATCTGGTCTCCAATATGTTAAGGAGTTCTAGAGTTTTGGCCTCCAATTTATTGGGGACTAGGATCTATTTCAAGAAGTCCTGGTATTAGATTAAAGCATCGACAAAAAAATAATAAAATTCCTTTGGTTTTCTCAAACTCCTTCTCCTAACTTCTCTCCTCTCTTCATCTTCTTTCTTCTCTTCTTTCTCTTCTCCTCTCTTCCTATTTCTCGGTTTCCTTCTTCTTCCTCTCTCTTCTTCTTCCCCTATTCTTCTTTTTCCTCTTGCTATTCTGAGAATCAAGTCACCTGAGTCTTTATTTTTGGCCATCTTCAAGGCCCACAACCATCGAACAACCATAGTCGCCATCAACCACACCTCCTATGCTCCACCACCCACCTCCCATGCCACCGACACCATTCATCTCCTCTACCCAGTGCGCCACCGCCGACTCTGCCACCACCCTCCCGTTTGGAGAGCCCATGGCCAACCATTGTTTCCTCCAAAACCATACCTCTGTTAGAGCGCTCTCCACTCCATTGATTCCATGGATGTCGCCCGTGTGACCCTTCCATCATCATCATCGATCATGATTTTTCCTCCTAATGAGGTGCTCGAGCTCCCTTGAGCCACCTATGCTATTGACCATGCCAGCCATCTTCCTATCTATGCCACCCCTTTTTCCACGACCACTGCCAATCGCTAGAACAAAGCCCCGTGCCACCTTCTCCTGGTTCTGCCACCCATTTGACCATGCCAACCTTCACTCCAGCACCGTCATTGATGAAAACCTTACCAGTCTCTTCCTCCGAAGCCCCTCTCTTATTTAGCACAATCATGAAGGGAAACTTATTTATTATTGCCGACTTCAAGCCAATTTCAGGAAAAAAAGAAAGAAAGGAGAAAAAAGGGAAAAAAAACTTAGTTTAATTAACTAGTTCCACCGCATTGATCTATGTGTATCTTGATCACATGGTTTGAAAAAAATATGCATACATTCAGAGCAAACCCATAAACCTGTACTGACTTATAATTTTGGATTTATTGGATCGGATCTAACTTTATTTAAATTTAGAAAAAAATTGACTATCGTTACTTTCTTTTAGTATTCTAGGTCCAAAGACTCTACCAGACTCACCATCTGGCTAGGATCATAACTAGACTTGGTCAATACCTCCTCTTCCAAATTCGATCATGATCAAGTTTATGAGCACCTTTTTCACTTAAATATATTTAATTGATATTGGTAGAGAGCTTAATTCTTTAATTTTATTATATTTATATATTAATTGCTTGTGCTAAGCCTAACCTAATGGGTAGTTTCTCAATTATCCGTGATCCTATTCTTAAGATTTAGGATTTTCATTGATGACTATAGTTATTTTTATTTAAAAAATTGACTATAGCTTAATTCCTTCTATAATTATAAAAAAATAAATATTAAATTAGCTATTTTTGATTTTTAATTTTAGTTTACTGATAATTAATATATATATAATAATAATAATATCTACATTTGTCTTATCTTTGCATCCCTAGATCAGGTTGTCCCATCCTGCATTATTTTTTTTGTTATGTAAGCCTCCATAATAGAATATTTGTCTCTGACCTTGTTTTTCACTTTCTTCTTAAGATTGTGCATGTATCTTTCAAATGGATACATCTACCTGTACTACACTAGTTCCCTAACCTTAGCTTCATATGTTAAATAAATCACGAGATGCTCCATGGAGTTGAAAAAGCTAGGAAAAAATATCTTCTCCAACTTGCATATTATTTATACACTGGTAGCCTCAAGATTGGAGATGTGGTTGATAGATAATTTGGTAGCATAAATGTCTTTGAATAAAAGACTAAACTTGATCAAAGAACTCCATAAAGAGTTAGAAAGGAGATCATGGCAAGCCAATGATAGTAATCATTACATAAAGACTGGCAGTCATGACTCTTTAGCCCATAGAACCTGCAATATTTGACATTGATGCACTAAGCTAGATTATTTGCATAACCATTTAGAAAATCAAGATTTTTATATCATTCACATACATCTTCCAACTACTCCCTTGTTAAGGTGTATGGTACTTTTGACTTCAAAAATTTTCTGGGTGACACCTCAACCAGCTCTAATAGAGGATGTATAAATATGTTCATATCTACTTAAGCCTTGGGTTTGTCATTCGTCTTACCTTTGACATCCATAATTATTTAGAGAATATTATCAAATACATTCTTTTTAATATGTATAATGCCAAGATTATGACAGATCAAATTGATGGACCAGTATGGCAACTCCTAAAAGATGTTGCACTTCACCCAGTTATGGTTATACCGAATCCTCAAGGTTTCTACTTATTAAATAATATACCAAACTAGACTTTATCAACTTGGGATACCCTCTGAAACACTTCCATACCACTAAGGCATGCGAGTGCATGATCCTTCTCTCTATCTTATTCATTATAAAACTATCCCACTACTTTCAAAATATATGATCCTCGAGAAGAAATTAGCAATGATAATCGAACCAATAGGGCTTACTAAAAGAATTTTTCCCTAAAAGCCAATCTTTGTACGGGCATTTCTATAATCTTCCAACACATATATGATATTACTTATCAATAAAAGGTAATTATTGATTCATCATACTGCTACATCTTATCAAGATTATGATGAATCCAATAGATTAGGATAATGAAATTAGGGTTATGATGGAGATCATAATGGTAAGACCTAAGTTTCTATAAACCTTAAACTAAAATGTTCGTAGTTGTTGGATCATTAATTTGGGAATCGATATTTCCAGAAAGACTAGTACATCCTATGTATGCTTGATGGAGACGGTGGTTGGTCTCACAAGTACTTATATAGGGACACTAATACAAGGATGTGGGTACTCATTAGGGTATGAGTTCATCGAACTGATCCATCTTAAGAACATCTTATGGAGGTTTTACTACTTGTTAAAAGATGGTTCTCATAGTGGGAGTTGTGCAAGTGATCCTTAGACCTGAGATCACCATAGTTCCTTATACATATAAAGCCATGTTTTGGTTCATACTCATTCATGACAAAGAGTCATGTACGGGGTGTTCTCAGATATGGTGGATTATGCATGAAGGATGTGAGTAGATCAACAAAGAATCGATCACTCCTAATAAGAGGAGGACTTATCCCATGTAATCTCTTCAATTATTGACTTAAGAAGTCTTTGATCAAAGCAAAATAAGATTAGATAGGGTTTCTAATATTTCATCGATCGAGTCTTCATTATCGAATTGAGATTTGAAAGGATTAAGTTCTAGGATTTGATAATTCTTCATATCCATCACGTATTCAGGATAAAAAGAGATCGAAAAATTGAATTGCATGGTAACTTTTTACTGAAGGATATTTTGATAATTTTTATCAAATTTCTTATCTTCCGGGTAGGCATGACATGTTGCTAGATGTCAATCATGTCTGAAGGCCAGGGATGATGCAGCAACTCAAGAGGGGGGGTGAATTGGACTTTAAAACTTTTTCACAAGACTTCAAATAATATGCCAATTCAAAACATGTGTTTGTGAGCATGATAATAAAGTGCTACGAAAATAAATGCAAGAATAAAAATAATCATAAATATATAAAGATTTATAGTGGTTCGGTGCACTCCAAGGTATCTATATCCACTCCCCAAGTTTTCCTTGGGAATTCACTATAATCATACAGATTACAGCCAACTTATTTTTCAGGCTCATAAGTCAAAATTCCTTGGTTTTCATAGGCTAACCAAAAACCCCTTGGTTTTTTGGGCTCACCAAAAATCCCTTGGTTTTTTGGGCTCACCAAAAATCCCTTGGTTTTACGGGCTCACCAACAATCTGTGTTGGTTTTACGGGATCACCAACAACCTTGATATTTTTCTGGGCTAACCAATAACCCAACTTATTTTCACGGGCTCACAAGTCAAAATCCTTGTTGGTTTTCATCACATAGGCTCACCAACAACCTAGATGTTAGTTTCAACTCCATTAAAACTAGTAAACAATACAAGTACAAATTCAACAATAAAAATATGAAAACTTTCTTACAAAAAGCTGATTTATCTTTAAAGTACTTGATTGTTGTTGTTGAGCTTGTCTCCATGTTGTAAAAGCTTCAATGGATGCTTGAAGATGCCACTCTTGGAAGCTTTTTTTCCTCTTTGAATCCTTGGAAGCTCAACACTCTTAATATTAAATCCTTAAAAATCCTTTACATATTTTTTCTTTCAAACAATGGATTCTCTTCTTCCCCAAGAGCTTAGTGGTGTATAAATAGCCCTCCATACCTTTTTGACCATTTGTGACCGTGGGAAGAGAAATTATAGCCATTAGAGCCAAGTTAGGGAAGTTCTGTACTTCAAAAAAACTAGCCATTATAACAAGTATTGACACTTGACCTTCGTGAGTCGACACCTTGAGTCGACACTTGACAAAAAATGCCTTATGAAGTCTTTTGCTCTGCATTGGTGAGTTGACACTTCATCTAGTGAGTCGACACCTTGAGTCGACACTTCAGTCTATGAGTCGACACTTGATCAAACTCTTGAGATCACCACGTTCTGTATCCTATTTGGTCTCAGGCCTGGAGTCGATACTTCACTATTCATGAGTCGACACTTTGAGTCGACACTTGAATTTCATGAGTCGACACTTGGCCGCACCAGTGCTGAAACTTCTCTAATTTCAAATCTTGAGTACCTATAAAAAAACTGATTTACACACTTAACGCACAATTAGTACTCAAATATACTTGAATATTTTGTTATAATCAAAACCAGAGTCAACAATCTCTCCCTTTTTGATAATGATAGAACCTTTAAGTATATAAACAAGGTAAGCTCAAAAATAAACATAACATGCTCCAAAGGATTAACAATAAGCATAGAGCAATGAGTAAATGAAAAACATTGAGCTCCCCCTCAAAATATGATCTAAAAGTTATTTTTCAAAAGCTCCCCCTCAGCATATGGTTTATAAATTATTTTCAAAGTTTTTCAAAAAAATTCAAACTTTCAAATTTTTAAACTTGGGCTGGCATGATCTTTAACTCAAAATCATTAGATTTTCAAAAAAAGTACCGGGCTCTGATACCACTTGAAGGCCAGGGATAATGCAGCAACCCAAGAGGGGGGGTGAATTGGACTTTAAAACTTTTTCGTAAGACTTCAAATAATGTGCCAATTCAAAACATGTATTTGTGAGCATGATAATAAAGTACAATAAAAATAAATGCAAGAATAAAAACAATCACAAACATAAAGATTTATAATGGTTTAGTGTACTCCAAGGCACCTATATCCACTCCTGAAGTTTTTCTTGGGAATTCACTATAATCATACAGATTACAGCCAACTTGTTTTCCGATCTCACAAGTCAAAATCTCTTGATTTTCACGAGCTAACCAAAAACCCCTTAGTTTTTCGGGCTCACCAAAAACCCCTTGGTTTTATGGGCTAACCAAGAACCTAGTTGCTTTTACGGGCTCACTAACAACCTATGTTGGTTTTACGGGATCACCAACAACCTTGATAATTTTTTGGGCTAACCAACAATCCAACTTATTTTCACGGGCTCACAAGTTAAAACCCTTGTTGGTTTTCATCACATAGGCTCACCAACAACCTAGATAGTTTTAATTTCATTGAAACTAGTAAACAATACAAGTACAAATTCAATAATGAAAATATAAAAGCTTTCTTATAAAAAGCTGATTTATCTTTGAAGCACTGGATTATTGTTGTTGAGCTTGTTTCCATGTTGTAGAAGCTTCAATGGATGCTTGAAGATGCCATTCTTGGAAGATTCCTCTCTTCTTTGAATCCTTGGAAGCTCAACACTCTCAATATTGAATCCTTAAAAATTCTTTACGTATTTTTTCTTATAAACCAAAGGATTTATCATTCAAACCATGGATTCTCTTCTTCTCCAAGAGCTTAGTGGTGTATAAATAGCCCTACATACCTTTTTGATCACTTGTGACCATTTGAGGAGAAATTATAGCCGTTGGAGCCAAGTTGGGAAAGTTCTGCACTTCAGAAAAACTAGCCGTTATAGCAAGTGTCGACACTTTACCTTCATGAGTCGATACCTTGAGTCGAAACTTCATTTTTTTGAGTCATCACTTGACCAAAAATGTCTTTTGAAGTCTTCTGCTATGCACTGGTGAGTCGACACTTCATTTGGTGAGTCGACACCTTGAGTTGACACTTTAGTCCGTGAGTCGATACTTGACCAAACTCCTGAGATCACCACATTCTGTATCCTGTTTGGTCTCAGTTCTTGAGTTGACACTTCACTGTTCATGAATCGACACTTTGAGTCGACACTTGGATTTCATGAGTCGACACTTGGCTGCACCAATACTGAAACTTCTCTAATTTCAAATCTTGGGTACCTATAAAAAAAGCTGATTTACATATTTAATACGTAATTAGTACTCAAATATACTTAAGTATTTTATCATAATCAAAAGCAGAGTCAACAATATCTTATATATTTTCATGAATCAAATTGGTTGGATTCATGAGTCAATTAGGAAGTTGGTTCGAATTGGCAACTTGGGTCAGCTTGATTTGACCTAATTGGTCAATCGATTTTGATCGAATCAAAATAGCTTGGACTTGAACCTATTCTTGGCTAGATATGGAGCCCAAAGGATCACACACACTAGGAAATTGGCCAAGGAAGTTAATTAGATTTTGGTTAGGGTCCTTGGATCCTAATTGGCTAGCTAATTTGCATACCAGCATATGTATGCTAACCTAACTCCTAACCCAATCAAATTGGATCAGTTTGCTTGCTATTTGGGCTAACCAATTTAAGTGAGACTTAGATTAGGTTGAGTCCTAATTGGGATAGCATTTATCTATATTTATTTGGAGTTTATTGAATATTATCCTTGGATTATGGAAGAGTCCAAAGGGGATTGGAGTCTTGGAACCATATTGGCATGCACCAAGATTAAGGGGCGCAAAAGGACCAAGAGTCTTTCTACCACTTAATCACCTATTCCAGATAAGTGCAAGGCCTCTCTCCCTCATCCCCATGCCTATTTGAATTAAGCTTAATATTGGAAATTCTTGGTGTGGTATGTAATCATGGATTTCAAAACTTTGATCATTTTGAAACCTAAAGACACCAAAAAACCCTAATCCGGGATCTCCTTTATGCATTTCAAAAGTAAATCAACCATGTAAATATAAATAAATGATCATGTGACATACTTGGATTGCTAAAATCAAGAAATTTTACTAGGCACACAAATATATGCCCTCCAAAAGTGATCCACATGAGAATCTATCCGAAGTACTCCTTGATTGCTTGATTTTTTCTAGCAGCCTTTTCTTTAAGTGTAGCCTTTTCCTCTTTATTTGGACCTTTCCCTCTTCAAGAGCACTCTAAATGCTCTCTAATGATGCCCCCCTTCCTTATAAAACCTTCTTCTCTCTTTTGTTAGCCTTGTCTTAAAGTAAAGGACTTGTCCTAATGGATGGACTTTGTCCTAACAAGGAAATAGAGTAATCGGAAGGCTTCAGACTTCTTTTCATATACATAAACCCATGCCGCCCCCCCTTTAAATAGAGAAAGAGGGGGCATGAATTTTGGGTGTTAGATGAGAAGAGGCATCATCAAGGGTCGCATATGTTGATATGGCATGATAAGAAGCGGGGCATGATGAAGACTTGCATTCTCTTCTTTGAAAGAAAAAATGCGACTCCTCTTGGTCTTCTATCCAGAAGAACATGGGTTCGATCCCAAGCCCTACAAATTTATTTAAATAAATAACTATTTTATGGTTAATTTAGGGAATGACATGTGGTGCCTCCTCATGAGGAGGTGCCTCTTGGAATTATGTGCACACAGAAGTGGATGCACCTTCTTATTTCACCGTATTTGGGGTGCTAATGAGTCCAAGGTCATGCGTTCAAATCCTAACTAGCCCAATAAATAATTATTTATTTAAATAACAAATTTATAAAGAATTTAAAATGTATAAATAAAATTTAACCCATTTTAAATTCAAATAAATTGGTCCAAAAGAGACTGCGAGCCCGGATCAACCCAAACTTGCCAAATCAAGCTGAATTCAAATCCAATTCGAATTAGAACACTTAGAAAATTTTAAAAAATTCTATAAAATCAAATTTAATTCTAGATAAGCTACCTAACATGTAGCTAATCTTAATTTAAGTCTATCTTAAAATTAATTAGCCCTATCAACTAATAATTGGACCTAAATCGATTAGGTCAAGAGTTCTAGTTAGCCCACATATGCTGGTATGTGAACCTAGCTAAACTATTTAGGATCTAAGAATCTTAATAAATTAAAATTAACTTCTTCGATGAGTTTTCTAAAGTGTGTGACCCTCTAGGTTTCTCATCTAGCCAGCAGTATGTTTATGTTTAGCCTGAATTGATTTAATTAAGCAACTAACTAGCCAAATCGAATCAAATTGAGCCAACCCAAACTATCAATTTGAACCAACTTTCAAATTGACTCATGAAATTAATCAAATTGATTCATGAAAAACCTACAAGATAAGATTGACACCTAGCAAAGTATCATGCCTACCCGAAAGATGAAAAATTTGGTAAAAATTATCAAAATACCCTTCAATAGAAAGTTACTGTATAATTCAATCCTTTGATCTTTCTTTATCCCGATTAAGTGATTGGCATGGATAAATATCAAACCCTTACATTTAATCTATTCAAATCTCTAATCACTAATGAATACTCAATCAATGATAAATTAGAAAATCATTTCTATCTTTATCATGCTTTGATCAAAGACTTCTTGAGTCATCATTCGATGAGATCATATGGGATAATTTCTCCCCTTACTAGGAGTGATATATTCCTTGTTGACCTACTCATTACCTTCATACACAATCCGCCATATCTAGAAGCATCGCGTACATGACTAAATTGCCATGAATATGTATGCACCAAAATATGGATTCATGTGCATAAGATGCTATGGTGATCTTAGGTCTAAGGATTACATGCACAACTCCTACTAAGAAAACATTCTAAGGATTACATGCATAACTCCTACTAAGAGAATATTCTTTTTGATAAGTAAGTAAGACTTCCATTAGATGTTCTCTTGTTGAATCAATTTATTAAACTCATAACCTAATGAGCACCCACATCCTTGAATTAGTATCACTACACATGTAGTCATGAGACCAACCACCCTCTCCATCGAGCATACATAGGATGTGCTAGTCTATCTAGATTCATCGATCCCCGAATCGATGATCCTATGACTAAAAATATTCTAGATTAGGATTTATAGGTTTTAAGTCTCACTATTATCCCTTTAACACTAAAATCATTGCCCTAATCTATGGGGTTCATCATAATCTTATAATTAAAATACAAGACACAGCATATGATAAACCAAAAATTGCCTTTATTATCATTCATGAGTCGGAAGAAATTACAAATTTACCATTGAAACATTAAATGTGATTGGCTTTCAGGGCATAATTCTTTTAGTTAATCCATCAAAAGGTTGGTTATGGTGTGGAGAAGTGTGGCGTACAAAATGAAGGGGCATGTCCCTTCATGTTTGGTGCATAATCATAAATCCATAAGTCCTTCTGTTTAAAGGCTTATGGTTCTCTGATACAACCTTTGGAATTCCACATCCCTTAACCAAATTTTGACTGGTTACTTGCCACATGGTAAGTAAAAAAATCACTGGAAAATTGAAGAGATACATATGCCTCTTGGCACAGTGATATGGCATGATGTGACATATCAAGATAAAATCTTTCACCCAAGGGACTTCTTCTGCTTGAAGGGTTCTATCTGATCATTAAAAAATTAGATCAAGGGCTGAGAAAAAGGTTTATCAGGTGCCCCCTCACTCAGTATATAAAGGTATCGATATTCTGATGCAAAGTAGATCCGAAAAGAAATCTTTTCTATCTTTCTTCCTTCTCTTAGAATAAAAAGTCTTCTTTAAGACAAGGCTTGTTATTTTAAGACAAGAGTCTAGGAAGAGATATAGGAGGAATAATCAAATTTTAAGAGAGGATTCAGAGAGGTCTCTGAGTTCCCTACAGGAGGGTAGAGGTTTTAGCAAAGGGAGAAAGGCCACTAAAGGAAGAAAGGCCATTGGGAAGAGTCCTAGTCAAATAAGCAAGCTCGATAGGAGTGCCTCCTTGGTTCAGTTCTTATATGGATCATCTTTGGAGGGCATACACTTGTGTACCTTACATAAATTAAGGAGTATAGCACTCTAGGTATTCCTTTATAACCCTAAAGTCATGATTTATTAGTTATCATGGTCAAGTGGTCCTTGGGTCTAAGGTTCTGGTTGGTTAGGATTTCAATAATGAATATTTTTAAAATCTAGTTTTCCGCTACATCAGCCTAAACCCAATACTTACAACCATGCTCAAGTGAAAATGATTTTTTATTGTCCATGCAATATAGATGTGCTAGCTTTCCATAAGTGCTTTATCTTGATAGCATCTCATAAGTAGAAAAATCACTAATCGTCCGTATCAGTGTAGCCTTTATTACAAAATTCTACTTCTTTGATACATCAAAAGTACGTGTACCATTGGACCATAAAAAAATTAGCTCATTAACAAGAGGTCTTAGCTATACATCAATGTTTTAACCAAGATGTCGTGGTCTAGGAATGATTAATGTAAGAAAGATGTTATGTTCTTTCATTCACATTCCCATTAACAGATTGTATAAAGTAAAAAAAACTAGCCAACTTGAATAAGGAGCCACTGCATGATTGAATAGTGTAAACCCATCTATAATTAGATCCAATCAGACATTACATGATTCCTCAGGAAATAAAGAGTGGTAAGCATTAAATTTTTTTCATGCCATACTATCCGATAGATGACACATTATATCGATGTATTTGTAAATCACTTCTTTGTACCATCTCATCTACCTAGTAGTACTCTTGAACAAGTAAAACCTTCAAAGTATAAAGTGAGGGAAAGGTATCGAAGAACCTTATATTATATGTCTTTCTGATTTCTACCCTTTTGCCTCTCCTAAAATCAGCTTTTACCGTATACATCACATGAGCTCTTCAGTTGGTCCTCTTTATAGAAAAGCATGCAATCATTGTGGCATGCATCTATCTTCTTGTATCATATGCTTAACTCATTTACCATTTTCTTTAAAGCTTAGAAACTTTCAACAAGCTTCTCCTCCTTCAATAGCATATTCTTCATTATTGCTACCATCATATTATAACAATTGATTGTCTTATTAAACTTGGCCTTCAAGTTCAATAACTCTGACATAATTGATAGTACAATGTATATTATACATCACGATCATAGTTGTATTAGTATCTTTTAGCATATGATAGAAATCATTGCTGTCAACTTCTGGATCGTCCTCTATATCCCAATCAAATTCAGGACCAATCGTATCCATAACCATGTCTACCATTCTATCTGTATCCCTGTCCTGTTGACTTCTAACCATTGTAACTATCTTCCATATCTTTCCATGCTGGTACCAATGCTTGTTGTTTGGCTTAAATCCACTTTTATATAAATAGATAGTTATTGTATCCCTATCAAACATTTCTCTATTGTCATATCTATTACAAGGATAATGAGCCTATCCTTCAAATAAGAGTGCCACATTTCCAAAAGCATAATCGCAAAAGTACTTGACACCATCCTTATATTTAGCAAAAATCATCTTGTTGACTACTCGACAATTCTTCCAACTATGATCCATGGTAGAGATGTCAGCGGGTCGGGTTTGGGTTAGAACTCAAATATCCGAACCCGGACCCCACCTTAATACCAGACCCAGATTCAGACCTGAATACCCGATAGGTCTAGTTTTAAAGTACCAAACTTGGACCCAAATGGATCCTAGATATCCGGACCCAGATTAGGACCCAAAATCTACATTCAAAATTTCATAAAATAAATTTCAAAAAAAAAATTTTCACAACAAAACCCGTATAAAAAGAAAGATTCATGTGATGCCCACCATCCTTGTACCAGAGGAACCCATTCTACTAGCCAACCATGTTTGAGCCCATATGGACATATCAATCTAATGACGGCCACCAGCAGGCCTTCAGAAAGTTCATCAACTTCACTATCATCTCTCATCTCACCCAGGCTTGCCTCTGAGTTGTTGACATATATCTCAAAACCAAATGATGATATCCAAAGTACAAAGACCCCAAGGTCACTTTTTTTTCCTCTAATATGCATCAAAATATAGTAAACAAATCACATCATCAATTACAAACAATATAATTATGAGCAACAACAACAAAAACAACTGAAATAGCTTATGATACTATTGAGGATAGCTCCTAGAGAGAAAAAACTTCAACTTGCCATCATTGATTTGAAGGAAGTTCAAAGTATTTTTCTCCTTCCTCTTAATGAAGATTGGGTACAATCACACTCTTTGTCCTCTTTCGCTCATTGTTCCAAAAGAGATGAATCCCATGCAATTGGACACATAATGGATCATAAAAATCCATGACATGGTACTAAATATTTATACTTCTATCGGTTACCTCGAATGCAAATCCAGGTCCTGGGGGGAACCAAGGACCATATCTACCTCTTCACCATAAAAGGCCTTTTGACTACGTAGCTTCAAATTAGATGGAAACGAGACACAACATCACAAACACACTTCCATTCTCATCCATCGATGCGAAAATCCTAAAAAAATTGCCAATCAAAAAGTGCCCCAAAAAGCCATGCAATCTCCCCAATCTTCACCTAATGAATGCATTTGTTTGACAATTCAAACAATCCTAAGCTCTCAGCTTTGGAACAAAAACTACACAAAATGAACCTTTCTTCTCTTGCCTTCTTGGCAAGTGATTTGAACCTTGCCGAGCTCTCCATGATGACCTTCTTCATTTCCTCCATTCTCTGATGGGCCCTATCCCTAAGGGAGCTATTCACCATGACCTTCATAGCTATGACATGGATCATAGAGAAGATAAGAACCCCTGCAAGTTGGAAAGAAGAAGCACCAACATAAAGAGCACCAATCAAGAATTAGAAACCCTATAAACCTAATAATGATTAAGAGGAAAAAGGGAAGGAGAAGAAAGAGGAGGGGAAAAAAAATCTTGCAATGAAGCTTTAACCCCCCCCCCCCCCCCCCCCCTTAGTGAACTGCAGGGCTCAGATCCAAGGAAGGCAGTGGCAAGGGATGATGTTGGGGAAGCAATGGCTAATGGGGCTCGGATTCAAGGAAGACAAAGGTTGGGGATGACATCGAGGTAGTAGTGACCGGTGAGGGATGATATCTGGTGATGGTGATGGTGAGGCTTGGATGTTATAAGCACCAATAGGTGGAGCCGTAGATAAGTTTAAGGACAAGGGAGGAGAAGGAGGAAGGGCTAGACAGGGAGGAGATGGCCAGTGATGGCATGATGCCAGTCTATCAGTGGGTGGAAAGGGGGGAGCTACCGTGGCAGGGAAGGATGGAGTGGAATTTAGGCTAGCTAGGAGTGAGGGTTCTTTCCCTTTTAACATCCAATGTTTATTTTGAGCCATTAGATTTTGATATAATGATTCATAATAGTTTTAATATATAAAAAATATTATATTATATAATCAAGTCTCAGGTCTATAGGGTCTAGGTCTCATCTTAGATCTAGACCTGGACCCATTAGATAAATACCTATAGATATTGGGTCTGGACTTGACCTGTTGATAGCTCTAATCCATGGTACACTATCTAAGAATTCTATATATACAAGTACAAAACAAAATGCTTACTAATTATTTTATCATTTAAAATAGCAAGATAAGTATACAAAATAATTAAAGGCAATACAAGAAATAAAATGATACGAGAAGGTTATGGGGATTTTGAGTTCGCATCTCATCACTAAAAGCAAAACTTAGGAGAATGAGAACAACTAGTGGTAATGTTCTAGATGCGAGATATAAGAACTTGGATGTCTAGATGGAGGCCATCGCTGAGAGATGCTTGGACTTGGAAGTGAAGCCCAAAAAAGCAAAGGTGAAGCTTCAAAGAAGAATACTCGAATAAGAGCAAAATCTTCATAATAGAAAAGCACAGGAGTGCTTTGCTAGAGGTGAAGCATAGGAAGTTAGGATATAGAAATTCATCATAAGTGAGGAGCACTACTCATCAACTTCTTTAGATATTTGGTACCCTTCAAATTCTTTATCTAATTTTTTATCCTCTTCCTTCTCTTCCTTCTCTTCTTGGATAGATTTTTTCTATCCAAGAAGGGGACAAAGAGAAAGAAGAGAAAGATGACAAACAAGTGAAAGAAAAATCAGATAAAGTATCTAAAAGGTACCAAATATTTGAAGAGGCTGATAAATAGTATTCCTCACTTGCGATGAACTTCTAGACCTCTGACTTCCAATTCTTTATCTCTAGCGAAGAGATCCTATGCCTCTCCATCATGAAGACTCTACTCTTACTAAAGTACTCTTCTTCAAAGCCCCATCTCTCTTTTTTTAGATGACACTTTCAAGTCTGAGCATCTCTTAGCATTGACCTCCATCTAAGCATCTAAGTTCTTATATCTTGCATCTGGAATGTCACCTCTGGTTCTTGAGTTTTGCCTTTAGTGATGGGATATGAACTCAGAATCGCTGCAACCTTCCCATATCATTTAATGCATCCTACCACCAACTAATAGGTCAAGTTAGGTTCTATCCCATTTAAGAATTTCATTAATTCTATAGATCAGTTATAATAATCAAATGATACGTAATAGGGGCCAAAAAAAATTTTGGCAATATTTTTTTTAGTTCTCCCCACATCACATGACTCAAAATGTATGAGAAGAACTAAAAAATTATTGTCCAAAATTTCTATCGAACCCTCGGAATACTCTTTGATAACTATAATTACCTATAGAATTACTTGCAATTCCCAAACTATCCAAACTAGATAATTAATTAACCAATGTATATAATTCTTACATTCACATAAAAATATATAAATATATGGATGCCATAGAGTGTATATATTAATCAAAAGATGGAATTATGGTTCTATGCAATACAAATTTTATAAAAATAAATATTTATTTATTTATTTATATATAATTATAAAACATGAATTCATTAAAAATTTATCAATAATAATAGTTCATATACATTAAAACATGATAATATTATAAAACATGAATTCATCAATAACAATAGTTCATATACATTAAAACATAATATATTATAAAACATGAATTCATCAATATCAACCATTTATATATAGTAAAATATGATAATACAAGAAGATGGTGATGGTTAAATACAAGAAGATGACAATTAAATAATTTTCCTAAGAGGTCAAAAAAATAACTCCAAAAGTCTATATCTTGCTAGCAATGGCAGGACCTGTCGTATGACTTGGAAAGGCTTCCTAGATGCCCTAAGACATGAGGGTGGTGCCACCTACTATCTCAACGACACCACCAGGACCTTTTCACCTATCTGTGTCCCTGTACTACTTGAGAAGAAGCAAGATGATGAAGCATCCAAAATCCATCGTTCGATTTGTGACAGTAGTAGTGACACATCTATCACACCGATCATTCTTAATATCTTCCATTCCAAGATCAACGTCTATCATCATGCCATGGCACCAAAGGAACTTAGGGCCCTTGCTTATGCTATGCATGCCAAGACCCAAGTTCCGTGTATGTAGGACACAAATCCATGCACACCTAATTAATTAATTAACTATTTATTTATTTAATTAATTAAATAATTAAGAAATAACTAATTAATAAATAATTAACTAATTAAATAAATAAATAGCTAATTAATTAAATAAACAACTAAATCTAATTATAACTAATTAATATTATTAATTAATTAAATATATTTAATTAATATATTTAAATAATTAAATGACTTTTAGCAATGACTTTGTTGCCATCGCCACCACCATCATAATACTCAAACAATAGTGGGCCTCACAGATAGCAGATCTAACTAATAGATTTAGGCAGATCCAATGCACGTGGACTGGGCTCCATGGATGGTAGATCCAATGCACACAGATTGGGATGCGAAAATGGACGGTGGCACAAGAACAGGATGGTGGTGATAGGGCCATGGAAACAACATGGCTGCTAGGATGGGAGCAAGCAGCTATAAGGGTGAACGGTCACAGGAATAGTGGTGCAGGGTTGCAAGGAGGGCAAACAGTCATAGGAACAGCACTATAGGGCCATGTGAAGGGTGAATAGCCATGGGAACAATAGTGTAGGGCCACCAAGAGAAAGAACAGTCGCAAGAACATCAGTGTAGGGCTGCAGGGAGGTCAGATTCAAGTAGAGGGAGGGCAAATGGTCGTGGGAGAAAAAATAGCCATAAGAACAATGGAGAAGGGGAGCCGATGGAAGAGGGAGAATTAGAGGAAGGGGGCAGCGGTAGGGGAGTAAAAGAATCAGTGGGAGGAGGGAAATTCATTTTTATTAGATTGACAAAGGGGGATTTGGTGGCATACAAGCGATGCAATGCACAAAAGCCAGCAGGCGAGGGGGAGCTAGTGGGGGAGTAGGGGAAGGGGAGACCATGGGGAGGGCAGAGGGAGATTACCTTTTGTTGGATCGATGGAGGGAGAGCTAGTGGCATATAGGTGATGTAGCACACCAAAGCCAATAGGAGACATGGCACCAATGGGGGAGGGGGAGCCAGAAGGGAGCAAAGGAACCGGGGAAGGGAGACCACCAGGGGAGGAATTTTGGAGAAAATTTTTCTCAGGTCTTGACCTCCTAAGGACTTTATGAGATCATTATTACCGACATCAATGCTAGCCATCACTAATAGTGGTCACTAAATTAATTTTTTTAGTGCCACTATTAGTAATGGCAAAAATCCATCACTAATTTTGTCGAAAAACATTTTAGTGATGGACCTAGCCATCTTTAATAAAAAATTATGTTGCTAATAACAAATTTCAAAAAATTTAAAAAAATTTAGAATTTCAAAAGTTTTAGTGATGGATTTGCCATCACTAATATTCAACTTTTCATCATTAAATTTTTTTCCCCAACTCTTTGGTTTCTGGGCTGATCAC
Organism: Areca catechu; assembly: GCA_021397845.1. Taxonomy (NCBI): domain Eukaryota; kingdom Viridiplantae; phylum Streptophyta; class Magnoliopsida; order Arecales; family Arecaceae; genus Areca; species Areca catechu. The sequence goes on along the minus strand of CM038039.1, from coordinate 138,771,545 downwards.
TATTAGTGACGGCAATGCACACCATCGCTAATAGTGGTCACTAAATTGATTTTTTTAATGCTAGTATTAGCGATGGAAAAATACCATCCCTAAATCTTTCAAAAATGAATAAAAAATTTTTAACGAGGGACTTCACCATCACTAATAAATAAATTATCTCACTAATAAAAAATATTATAATTTTTTTAAAAAAATTCATATTTCAAAATTATTAGCAATGAATTTGCCATCTTTAATATCCAACATACCATTGCTAATATTATTAGCAATAAAAAAGATTTTTAGTCGATTTTGTGATTGTTATAAATGGATTTTAGTGATGGCTAGCTCGCCGTCGCTAATGTCCATCATTAATACTTGAATGTCCATCGCTAATACTTGAATGTCTTGTAGTGATCTCAGAAGTCTACCACCTATCACTTTTTTAGTGTAAAAAGGAAATGACATTACTGGAGATCACATTTTATAGCAATCATAGCAACTATATGGTCCAAATTATATACTTCTAAAGCCACCTCATTAAATCAGCTCACATAGGATTGAAAGGATTTCTACTCCCCTTGCCTGATATTAATCAAGGAGTCAGAGCCCCCAATGCGGCTTCCTACTGTTTGCAAAATGAGAAATAAAAGATCAACCTAATTACTCAAAGGAATGGATGGAACTTGGCTTCAAACTAAAATGCCAGTATCAGGCTAATTTTCTGAAAGTAGAGTGAAAAGTACATGAAATATTTCTATAAAAGCATCAATTTATAAATTAATTTATTTTTATTCTTTAAAACCTAATGCTTTTATTTATCTTTTGCAAGGAAGATGCTCGTCAATGTATAGAGACTGGTTCACTGGATTAAAAAAAAGAAAAATAGACTCAAATTGGACTCAAAATGGATCCTAAATGAAGATACAATGTTCAAACCCAAGTTTAAGCCCAAATTGAATCTAAATTTAGTTGGAATTTGGCTAAAATTTACTTCAAATGAGCTCTAATGCCACTAGTTTATGGTGGACCAATTGGCTGGTTCACCGATGAACCACATGAACAGGGGTAGTTGGTATATTATTGTGGCTTACAATTGGGAGTGCTTAGGTTGGTTCTGCTGCTATGCTAATGGATGGCTAGGAGCAAGTTTTGGGTTTGATCTAATGGTGCAAAGATTTAGCTGACCAAGAGAAGGATTCAGGCATAAGTGGTTGTGCACCATCATATGACCAAAAGGTGATCAGTACTTCAATCGAATGGCCAAGGAACCTTTCTAACTAATTCAGGCCTCTTCAGTGAGTTATGGCATGATCCAAGGGTCGGGAGTGACCTTGAGGGTTGATCCGATGGCCAAAAACAAGCATGCCTGGGTTTTAGGCATGATTTGGAATGTTTGATTGGGATTTGATGGCTAGAAGGCCTTAGGCAGTCAAATAGTGATTGCAAGAAGATTTTGACTAGGACTTGGAATCAATGGATGGTAGGGAATAAGAAAAAAAGTCCTATTCATGGGTAGATTTCTTTCTCTCCCACTATTTCCTATTTGGCCACTCTCCCATCTATCCATCCATCCCTTGCAAATAAATCATAGCCATCAATTTATGCTTCTCCTTTAGTCCCACATTTGAAAAACATGAAAACTGCCTCCTTCCTAACACCCATAAAAAGGCTCTCATATCTTTACCTTAGGCATCGACTTCTCAAATCCTTCTAGAGCCTTGCATAGAGGGAGAGGAAGGAAAGATCATGCATGGCTAAGGAGCATCATCTTATGAGAGTAAATAAGGTTTCTAGTATTTATATTTTATAATTTTTCTTTATGTAATTAGAATTTGATTATAATGATTTTCTTTTCATGAATAATTTTTTTGCATTACTTCAAGTATTGTACATGTTGCTTAGACTATAATTTAGATTCTTGAATAGCCTATAACTATATCGAGATAAGTCATGATCTAAGGATACAATCCATGCTTAGTAAGATAGGTTATACTTGGAATCCGATTATAGGTTATTTGATTTTATGATTTGAGCCTCTGAATAGCTTATGGCTATGTACGAGCAGATCAAGGTATTATGATTTGTATCCAGCATGATAGGTTATGCTAGAGGATTAATCATATTTTTAATAATTGCATATTAAAAAGATATTTAATATTATACTAAAAACTGAATCAAAATCTAAAGACATCTTTTATATTCTAGTTAATCTTTTACTTGCTAGTTATAATTTAATTTAATTCTTATTTCTAGTTACAATGATATTTTCACTCTTTCCTCTTTATAGCTTTTGTAATTTAATTAACATCCTAACAAAATCCTAATTAAAAAATGAACATAACTTCATTGATCCTTGAAGATATGATCCTAACTTATCCTAGCTATGTAGTTTGAGTTGGTTATTATTTTTTATCATCTATAATGGTGATCAAATTTTGGTACCATTTCCGGGGATCATTAGTATTGTTAGTTCATAAAAAAATAATTAAAAATTTAGCATAATTTATTAGAATTTTTTTTAGAGACTAAAATATCAAACTAACTTGTTTTGATATTTTATATGTATTGCATTATATCTACATAAATTATCTTAAGGGTAAAATCATAAACAATATAAGATGGGGATTTTTTTATGCTTCTTTGGCCCACAAACCATCCTTCATGTTGCATTGATCCAAACATTTAACTTAAAATTAATTAGATGTTGACCCTTAAGATTCTGTCGAGCTTACTATGACAAGGCACCCGAAAGAGTTGGACTAGATCAGGATTGGCTAGTTATCTGGTTTCTTGGAAAGGGATTTAGGGATAAGATCTCAAAGGAAGGTAGTTCTCTAATTGGTTCTATTTACTAAGCTGATCAATTTATTTGGTATCCAAGAAAAGCAATGGAAGACCCCCACCGACCTTACCCTTACCTGGTTAGTTGGCTAATTGATTTCTGACTTGGAGGGCTCCAAGGCTACCTTGGTAGTTAGGAGCTATCTAGATATAGGTCAACCCTAGGATAGAAAGTCCATTATGTGCTAACTTGATTAAAATTAACATAAAACCTTAACTAATTCTTCTCTCTCTTAGCTTTAGGACTCCTTAGGTTTGTATCTATAGAACTCTTCTCTTTCTTTCTTCTTTCTTTCATCTTGTCCTCTCTTCTCATTAAAAAAAGAAATATATATAGACTTAAGAGACTAAGATTGTCCTATATAGACCTTTTGGTTGCATGCTAGGTCGACAATCTCTACAACCTGACTTTTAACCAATAGACGAAGAACTAGAAAAGACCCTTAGGACAATTCAGGCTAGTGACATGGATTCACATAGCGAGACAGACCAACCATGTCAATTGAGGGTGTATTTTACTCCATCATATATATACTCTCCATGTATCTAGGTATGGAGAGGTGACTTAATATGAGATTAAGTCCAATGTCATCCAAATGCTACCATCTTTTTATGGACTTAGTCATGAGGATCCATATAAACATCTCGATGAATTTCTAAAGATATATTCTACTGTTCGAATTCATATCTCGAATGAGGCCTTGAGATTGAAATTATTCCTCTTCTCACTTATAAACAAGGTTAAATATTGGCTACATTCATTAGATTCAATGACTATTTCAACCTAGGACCAATTGCTAAAAGAGTTTCTCAAAAATTTTTTCTAATTGAAAAAAATAAACTAGATCTGAAAAGCCATAACCAGATTTTCTCAATAAGATGGCAAAATGTTCCATAAAACTTGGAAGAGGCTCAAAGACCTCATTCGCAAGTGTTCTTACCATGCCATACCCAAATAATAGCTAGTCCAGTGCTTTTATGATGGAATGTCAAAAAAGCACTGATAAATTATTCTCTTCCTATGGTGGAACATTCATGCTCAAAAGCGAGCATGAAGCTTGGCAATTATTCGAGACTCTAAGAAAAATCCCTTACATTATATGTCTGCTAGAGAAGCTTTCAGGTTAAATCCCAAAAGATTTGAAATGTACGAGGTAAGCCACTCCACAGACATCCATAGCAAGGTGGATGCACTATCCCAGACTATAAATGCACTATCCTAGAAATATGACCGACTATTGCAAGTCATTCATACCTTTTCTCATTTTGCACAGTCATAAGATATTCGTATAATTTGTTAGAGTCTTAGTCACACTATCAGTGATTGCCCAGTAGCCTATTAGTATCTTGAGCTTGTATAAGAGCAAGCCCACCAAGCCCAAACTCATATTGTTCCCAGGAAATGACCCATACTCTAACACATAATTCAGTCTAGAGGAATCATCCAAACTTCTCTTGGAAACAACAACCTATGGGCAACCCAGCTTCCCATAGATCCAATCATCAGGGGATGTAATTCCAAAATACATCATACCCTCAGTATCAGGATACCCCACAACTTTCTCCTAACAACTATTGTTTTGATTTTAAGGAGAAGGTTCTACAAGCATTGGCAAGGATAGAAACCAACTCTCAAACTCTTGCCTCTGAGTCAACCTATTAGCAATTTAAAGGGGCAATACATGGCTAAGAGCTCCAACATCTATTAAATTTTTTTTGAGCATGCTAAATCCATGATGACCCTTAGAAGTAAAAAGGTCTTAGAACAGCCACAAAGGACCAATAAGTTAAGAACCTAAACTCAAACTAAATCCAAACTACCTGATAATAAGAAGGACCCCAAGGAGAGGGATGAACAATCTCCCAAGCACCTGTGCTTAGAGTTCCATATCCAGGTACTCTAGAAACACCTCTACCTTCAAATAAAATGGGGATCAAGATGAATAAAATGCTCGAATTATTTAAATAAGTCTATATCAACCTTCCTCTTTTAGATGCCATCAAGCAGGTCCCAACCTATACCAAGTTTTTGAAGGATTTGTGCATCCAAAAAAATATAGATCTTGGGCACACATTTCCAAGAAAGTCTACCTCACTAAGCAAGCTAGCTCAGTCTTTCAACATGCAACCCTATCTAAGCTTAAGGATCCTAGTACCCATATCATTTCTTATATTATAAGGGGCCTAACTATTAAGAAAGCCCTATTAGACTTGCGAGCAAGTGTCAATCTCCTCCCAAGTTTGGTATATAAATTTTTTGGATTTGAAGAACTGAAGCCCATTTTAGTAACCCTATAAATAGCTGATAGATCCATTAAGATACCACTTGGAATAATTGAAGATGTGTTAGTCAAGGTGTATGAGTTATACTTTGCTATAGACTTTATTATTTTGGATATGTAATTAGAAAGCGATCCTAACCAAATTCCAATCATTTTAGGCCAACCCTTCTTTGCAATAGCCAATGCTTATATTAGCTATAGGATGAGAGCTATGGATGTATCATTTAGGAATAAAAGGTTAAGGTTAAATGTGTTCAATAATGTCACAGGACCATAAAGTGATGAGTTTAGTGAAGTAAATGTGCCATAAAAACTTATAGAAAAAGCCACTCCTGCCATACCCTTGCAAGACCTTCTACAAGCCTGTCTAGCTCATTTTGATATGGATAGCTTTGACATAAATGGGTATATGAAAGAAATGAACATACTATTAGAACCATTTATTTCCACTCCTCCATGGATCATGCAATATGAGCAAATGCCCCCTCCCTCTAACACACCAATAACTTCTTTATTGGAGATCCCACCTATATTGGAACAAAAGCAACTCCTAGTTATGTTACAAGATCCATTCCTAAAACCTAATGTAACCTCTGACCAGGAAAATCAAATTGTAGGTATATAAAAAGAATATGAAGAAGCTATTAAAGGGATAATCACCAACCCATCAATGGATTGCGCAATCCAAGTTCTATCTCAAGAACCAAGTATTGTAGTCATGGAACAAGTTATTCCTGAAAAACTTATTAAGGATCCTTCATGCAAATTTATGAATTGCATCAGAATCAATGATATAGAGAAGTTGAGTGATCTATTAGACCCACTATGGATGACAAAGCATGAGCCATTTATAAAGACATCTAGTATCAACCTAGCCTTAGCAATAGAATCAATACCTACCTTGCAATCCAAGCCACCTTCTATTATCAACAATCAGGAGATACATCATATAGTACACTAGAGGATATCAAGGAAATTCAGTGTGACACTTTACCGATTAGACTTTATCCAACCATCCACCATGGCTAGGTGCACATAGCAATTTAGTGGATATATCAACTAAAATAATTTTAAAAATTTACTTTGTCTAGTTGAAGACTTTAAACTTAGCACTCCTAGGAGGCAACCCAATTTTTTGAGCTTAATTTGTCCTTTTCATTTGTTTACTTTCTTTTAGTTAGGTTGGAGGGACACCAAATCTTTAAGGACATCTGAAGACCCCTACTAGACCAAGAGTACATTAAGTTAGGTGTATTCTTTTCTGTCCCTTTTTACCTATTACATCCTTTATTTTTTTCTTCATTAAGGACAATGTTGATTATGTTTGGAGGGAGACAAACTAATTTAATTAAGTCCTCGAGTATGGTTAGAAATAGTTAGTTTTGTGTACCCAAATTTTGTTTTAAGTTGAAAGTTAAATAGGCATCCTAATTAATTAGTGATTAATGGTCTAGATAATTTTAGAGATACTAAGGGACAAATTATTAAGAAAGCTTAATAAATGGTAGGGTTTAGAGCAGAAAAATTTTTTGAGTTAATTCTAAAACCTTCTAGCCATTGATCTCGATGGGGAATCTACTTTTGATGAGAATGGATAGAAAGGTCAAGGTATATAAAAGTCCTATGTTAACCAGTAAGCAACCCAAGAGAGGGGGTGAATTGGGTCTCTAAAAATTAATTGATGCAATGCAATAGTATGTGATCTAATCCAAAAATTAACCAAGTACTATGAATGCAAATAAAGTGCACTTAAGTAAATGTGCAACGATAATATAAAGCAATAAAAGTAAGAACAATGAGAAGAGACAAGCAACCATAAACACAAAGAAGTATAGTAGTTCGGTGCTATCTAATGCACCTACATCCACTCTCCAAGATCTCCTTGGAAATTCACTATAATCATAATCGATTATAGTCGATTAGTCTTTCGGGCTCACTAATCAAAACCTGACTTGTTTTCACAAGGCTCACAAGTCAAAACCTCACTTGGTTTTATGGGCTAACCCAGAACCTAAATGGTTTTAAGGCTCACCACCAACCTCCCTTGGTTTTTCGGGCTAACCAAGAACCTAAATAGTTTTCAAAGGCTCACCAATAACCTTCCTTGGTTTTGCAATAGGCTAACCAAGAACCCTTACAACAAATAAGTTTTGAAGTAGAGAAACAATAAAAGCTTTCTAATAAAAAGCAGGTATCTAATTAAAGCTTGTTGATATAAAGCTTTGAATTTGATGAAGCCTCTTTGATTGCTCAAGAATGGTTGATTGTTAATACTCTTGAAGTCTCTTGAATGCTTGGAGGCTTGCTTTTGCTTGAGAGTAGTTGAACTTCAATGAATAAGAGTGAATGCTTTCTTTTCTTCTCTTTTTGTTCTTCCTTGATCAATATCTTCATATATATTCATTTTGATTTGATTTAAACCATATAAATACTTTTCCAAGGCCTCAAATCTAGTTTCTAGCTGTTAGACACGAAAATCTAATCATTGGGGGTGAAGAGGGACGAGTTCTACATTTGAAAAACAAGCCATTACTGTTCTCAAAATTCCATGTGTCGACACTTTAGGCTATGAGTCGACACTTCAGGTCGACACTTGAACTTCTTGAGTCGACACCTAGTTCAAAAGTCTTCAATGTAGCTTTCTAGAAATCTTAGATGTGTCGACGCTTCTTCAAGTAAGTCGACACTTTGAGTCGATACTTAGCATCCATGTGTTGACACTTCACCAGATCTTCATCTTCAGCAAGTTCTATGACTTAAAGATCTTAGGCGATGAGCTGATCCATATGTCGACACTTTGAGTCGACACTTCAATTCCATGTGTTGACACTTCAGCCATGCCATCTGAAACTTCTTTGCATACCGGCTTGAGTCGACACTTCACTGTCATGAGTCAATATTTGGTGTCATGTGTCGACACTTTGAGTCAACACCTCACTGAGATCTTCACAAAAATACCTGAACTTGTATTGAATCAAGTCTATGTTGAACTTATGTAATCATTCAAGCAATCTTCACTTGTCCAAGTCTTCTTTGAGCAGATCTTTCATCTAAACTTTGGCTTCTTCAATCAAACAATCATTTATCAAATTGATGAGCACCTTCTTTCATAAAAACACATTTCAAAGAAATCATTAGTACTCAATTTATGCTTAATCATTTTGCTTATCATCAAAATCAATAATGGAGTCTACAATCTCCCCCTTTTTGATGATGACAAAATCTTTAAGTATAAATTGCATAAAAAGCTTTCAAACAAATTTTTTAAGGTGCGAAGAGCTAATTGCAATAGGTGTATCAAAGTAAATGCAATATTAAAATGATGTATCAGAGCAAGAGTATTATAATGGTTAAGAGAATTAGAGCTTGGATTATATAAAAGATATAAACTCATGTATCATGATACTCTAAAGGAAATATCCTTAGGAGAGACAAAAATTCAGCAATAAACTAGGCTCCCCCTGAATAGATGATTCATAAAAGAATTTATAAACATCTTTTCAAACATCTAAAGAAAAGATTTGACATGAAATTCAATTCAAAATAGATTTTCAATATAAAGCAGGTATTGCTCCCCTTAGTTAATGAATTTGTAAAGAATTTTCAATTCAAGCTCAACCAAATTTTCAAAAGAATTATCAAATTTCCAAATTTCCAAACACATATTGTATACTATTACACTATTACTTCCCCGCACATTTATAGTTTAGTCTTATTACTCCTCCTTTTTGTTATCATTAAAAAGGTAGGAAGAGAGTAGGCAAGTCATTCAAGATATAGCATCAAAGTATAATAAAAAAGTTCATTCATCCATTCATTCATAAATAAAGACAATGAAGCACTAAAGGAAATTAAAGCATTTCATTCATTTGAAGTCATAACAATGAAGTACAATATAAGATTTCATATAATATCATAATTTGTTTAAAAAGGCCACATCAAGACATACAAAAAGTGCATAAAAGCAAACTATATAAACATACAAAGTATCCTAATCCTCATCCTCATCCTTGGAAGACCCGATCTCAATCGGTCTAGTATCAGTGAAAGAGCGAGCTCGGGGCCACATCGATTTGAGATCACGAAGACGGGTCCTGGTCAGTCATGAAGGAGTACGACGATCTCGTCCTTTGCATCGAGCATATGTCCGACCTCTAGCTGAAGCAGAAGAGGTGGAGGCAATGTCATCAGCAGGAACAGAGTAGATCAGAGTGATAGTCTCTACAACAATCGAATGTGGTGTATAATCAAAAGATGGACCAGAATCAAGATAATGAAAGTCAGGTGTGTAAAAACCTAGCTCTCGGATAAGAGAGGATGTATGAAGGGTAGGTGTATCAACAGTGGGTGTGTCAAAAGCTGGTGTATCAATTGATGAAATAATAGGCATATCAATGATAGGCATATCAGCTGAAGAAACAAGAGGTGTATCTGTAATCGGTGAGTCAACAATAGGAGTGTCAATAATGGGGGTATCAATAACAGGTGAATCAACAATAGGTGAAAGAATAGGAATAGGAACATGATCATCAGATTTGGATGGTGGAGTAGATAAAACAGGAGTTTGAGTGGATGAACTGGAAGGATCACGAATGGGACTCCTGGCAAGTCTACTGTCATCTATGTCGCTGGCTCTGAAATCAAGTCTCGAAAGTCAAAACCGTCAGAGTCAGTCTCCTCATCATCATCATCATCACTATGATCAATAACTGGTGCTGGGGTAGATGGAGCTGGAGTGGAAATTGTACTCCCTGTAGAAGGTCTGGACAATGCAGATAAGATAGCTGAGATGCCATCACTTAGTCCTCTATGGCTATCTCTCGTCTCCATGATAAAGCTGTCAAGTCGCTGTCTAATAATCAAGATATTTATCTCTATGCTACTGACTCTATCCAACAAACTCTCTGAAGCTCCTGGAGTATCCGACTAAATTGGCTGAGGCTGAGATGTAGGCTCAGACTGAGAAGCAGACTTTGGCTGCGCTGCTGGCTTAGGTTGTCTCTCTAGAAGAGATGGCTCTATAGGTCCTGCCTCGCCGGTAAGTATACGCTCCTCCTCTGCAGCATCATCATTATCTTTGTCATCGACCTGACCAGATACTCTACATCTCCACTGGCCTCAAAATAGCTGATATCCCATCCGATGTAGAGACCTGATGTCATAGACATCAGTATGTAGGAGCATCCGGAAGGGCTCATCCTCAAAACTAACACCATACTCTCTGAACAACAGTGTCAACCCCATCCCGTAGGGTAAGTAGAGTCTCTAACTCATCGAAGCCTCCATCATCTGATGTATCATGAGCACCGGAAGGTAGATGGGTGTGTGCTGTACCAATGAGACCATCATGAGCAACTCTCTCTAGTTATGTAGTCAAAATGTCCGGTCTTCGACAGAAGAATCTGGGTGACAATATGATATAGAAGTCTCATCTCGATAGACAAATGGGATGCAGGATAGTGGCTCCCTTAGGAAAAATGTTTGACTCGAATATGCACTGAAGTCCACTCACTCTGTCAATCAAACCATCAACACTCTGCTCAATATCTCTGAGGTCACGGGGATATCCCTGCCTCTGACCTAGTTTAGACAACCATCACTCCCACGGGCTAATGATGCGTAGAACTCTCATATGAGCCCTGGGTAGTATCTCTTGCTCAGAGAATAGAAAGATGTTAAACCAGCATCTTTAATCCACTAACCAATCCTGAAGTGCTGCTGGTCGACAAAACTGAAGTCCACATGGCATCCTCCGATAACCGTCTTCGAGCTTATCTGACTAGAAGCAGTAAATAGGGGTCATGTAAGTGGATCTAGAGCTCTAGCTTCGTGTCTGGCTTTGGTTCTTCGCTCTTCTTCTTGAATAAATGGCCGAGGGTGATAGACAACATGTTTTCGGGGTCCCATTGCACAGAATAAAGATTTGAACAAGATTGAAGGAGAAACCTAGGGTTTCTAGGGTTCAAAGTGGAAATGGGAGAGGGAATGTCGCTCAATCTGGACCAAAAATCATCAAAAATGAAGAATCGAGGAGTTTTGAGCATAGATTGGAGGGAAGGAACAGTGTGGAGAGAGTTAGGGCATGTGTCGGCTCAAGTTGGGAGGAGAAATGGAAGAAAAAAATACTTCAGAATGCCCTTAACCTTGGTCTGCTGATGTTCATGTGTCAACTCACGAATGTGTTGAGACATTCAGGTGTTGACACATGCATGTGTCGACACATATACTTAAAACTGAAAATCAAGAGAATGAGGGTTAGATCAAAATCACTGAAAATTCAATGAAATTAATAATAATTGATTATGATTGATGTCAAATTTGATCTATTTTGAGTCAAAGATGGGAAGGTTTTAATCAAAAGGTTAATGATCCCGAGTTCTCTTCTAATCATACAAAACCGATCTTCTAGGAGAGGTTTAGTCAAAATATCAGCTAATTACAATTCAGTACAAATAAATTCAAGCACAGTATCATTATTTTTAACATGATCTCTAATAAAATGATGTCTAATTTCTATGTATTTGCTTCTAAAGTGTTGAACAGGATTTTTAGTCAAGCAAATAGCACTGGTATTGTCACATTTTATAAGTGTACTAGTTAACTTAATTCCAAAATCTTCAAGTTGTTACTTAATCCACAAGATTTGAGTATAATAACTTCTTGCTGCAATATACTCAGCTTCAACTATGGATAGTGCAACTGAAGTTTGTTTCTTACTAAACTAGGAGATTAAGTTAACTCAAAGAAATTGGTAAGTTCCACTAGTACTCTTTCTATCTAATTTACATCCAGCAAAATCAGCATCAGAATATCCAATTAATTCAGTAGATGAATCTCTAGAATACCATAAGCCAATATCAATTGTGCCAGATAGATATCAAATAATGTGTTTAACAGCCAATAGATGTGATTCTTTAGGTTCAGACTGGTATCTAGCACACATGCATACACTGAATATTATATCTGGTCTACTAGCAGTTAAGTACAGTAAAGAGCCAATCATACATATATATGATTTTTGATCTACAGATTTACCATGCTCATCTTTATCAAGTTTTCAAGAGGGGCTCATAGGTGTACCTATTGATTTAGTAGTCTCCATCTCAAACTTCTTTATAATTTTTCTTGTATACTTAGCTTGGTTGATGAAGATTCCACTTTAATTTGCTTAATCTGGAGTCCGAAAAAAAAATTGAGTTCTCCCATCATGCTCATCTCGGACTCACCCTACATTAGCTTAGCAAACTCTCGACAAAGAATTTCATTAGTAGTATCGAAAATAATATCATCAATATATATTTGCACTACTAATAAATCATTATTTTTTCTCTTTAGAAACAAAGTTTTATCAACATGGCCTCTAGAAAATTCATTTTCAATCAGAAATTTACTGAGTCTTTCATACCAGGCTCGAGGTGCTTGCTTTAATCTATAAAGTGCCTTGTGTAATTTAAAAACATGATCAGGATGTGCATGATTTTCAAATCCAGGTGGTTGTTCAACAAAAACTTTTTCTATTATAAAATCATTTAGAAAAGTACTTTTAACATCCATTTGAAAGAGTTGGAAATTCATAAAACAAGCAAATGATAATAGTAGTCTAATTGCATCAAGTCTAGTAACAGGAGCAAAAGTTTCATCAAAATCAATTCCTTCCTCCTGATTGTAGCCTTTGGAAACTAGCCTAGCTTTATTTCTAACAACAATTCTATTTTCATCTAACTTATTCCTAAACACCCATTTAGTACCAATAATAGAAATATTAGATGGTCTTTCTATTAATGTCCAAACATTATTTCTATCAAACTGAATTATTTTTTCTTGCATAGCATTTATCCAGTTAGGATCTTTTTCAGCATCTTCAAAGCATTTAGGCTCTACTTGAGAAACAAATGCTGTATAATCACATTCATTTCTAATTGAGGCTCGAGTTCTTACCTCTTTAGATGGATCACCTAGGATTAATTTCTTAGTATGTCCATGAGCATACCTCCACTCCTTAGGTAGATCTTGGTACTTTGGAGTGTCTTCACCTTTCTCATTTTTTTCTTGATCTTCTTCGCTTGGCTGAGAGGGTTGATCATTCAATATCAACTTTTAAAAGCTTATTAGCACTTGCACATGCATCAAAAGTATCCTCTTTTTGGAGGATTTGTTAGTAGACTCTTCAAAAATAACATGTATAGACTCCTCTACAACTAAGGTTTTTTTTAAAAAAACTTTGTATGCTCTACTTGATGTAGAGTATCCTAAAAAGATACCTTCATCAAACTTGGCATCAAATTTTTCAAGATTGTCTTTGCCATTATTTAAGATAAAACATTGACAACCAAAAACTTGGAAATACATTAAAGTTGGTTTTCTTTGATTCCAAAGTTCATAAGGAATTTTCTTCAAAGTAGGTCGGATTAAAACTCGATCCAAAATATAACATGCAGTATTAATAGCTTCAGCCCAAAAATATCTCAGTAAATCATTTTTACAAAGCATCGTCAGTGCCATTTCTTCTAAAGTACGATTTTTCTTTTCTACTATCACATTCTGCTGAGGTGTCCTAGATACAGAAAAATTATGTTCAATACCTTTTTTATTATAAATACTTTTGAAATCTTGATTTTCAAATTCAGAACCATGATCATTATGTATGCAAATAACTAAAATAAATTTTTTATTTGAAACTTTTCGGTAAAATTTTATAAATACAAAAAGTGATTCATCTTTATGAGCTAGAAAGAAAATCCAAGTAAATCTAGAAAAATCATCCACTATAACCAATCCATATCACTTGCCTCCTAGACTGGATATTCTAGTTAGTCCAAAGATATCCATATGAAGTAGTTCTAGTGGCCTACCAGTAGTCACAAAACCTTTAGGTTTGAAAGAAGTTTTAACTTGTTTTCTAAATTGACATGCTTGGCAAACTCTATCTTTTTCAAAATAAAATTCCGGTAAATCTCTAACTAAATTCTTTTTGCAAAGTTTTGAAAGTAGATACATACTAGCATGCCCTAATCTTCTATGCCAAAGCCAACTAGTCTCATCTTTAGTAGAATTTATTGCAACAAGGCATTCTCTATTAGGCAAAAGATAAATCATCTAAATCTACCAAATAAATATTACCATGCCTTTTTTCAATGATATTTATTCTATTTTTATCCGGACTAGCAATCATGCAATAAGATGATTTAAAAATAACTTGAAAATCTTTATCGCAAAACTGACTAATACTTAAAAGATTATGCTTTAAACCTTCAACTAAAAGTACATTGCTAATACAACTAGAAGGAGTAATGTGTACCTTACTAATACCAATGATTTTTCCTTTACCATTATCCCCGAAGGTCACACTCCCTCCATTCATTACTTCAAGAGAAGTGAATTGCTTCACATCTCCTACCATGTGCCTTGAGCAACCACTATCAAGATACCAAAGTCTTTTATTCTCCTTGATTACAAGACACACCTGCAATAAAAATCAAGATTTATTTTTAGGTACCCAAGCCAACTTGGGTCCTTTAGGGTTAGCACTTAAAATGGTTCTTTTTGGAACCCAAACTTTTCCAAAAGAATTAATTTTTCTCATATTGAATTGAAAAGATTTATGACCTTGCTTTTTGCATGAAAAACATGTTATGCTAGATGATGCAGGTACAAAAAAGTTTTCGAAATACTTTTTTTATCTTTGGGTTATATAACCTAATCATGCTTTGTTGAAAATAGCTCTTTGGCTATTTAAAAGTAGGTTTAGTTTTTCTAAACTATAGATAAATTTATCAACAAAAGGTTTCATTTTATCAAGCTCATTTTTATACTTTTCATTTTCTAATTCTAAATCATTATTTTTCTATAAAAGATCACCATTTGAAATAATAGTTTTAGGTCTTTTTAAAACTTCATTTTTTATTGTTAAAGCATTGTTTTCCTTTTCTAAAATATCTAGTTTAGTTTTCAAATTACTAACTTCATTTAATAAGGAATTGTTTTCATGAGAAAAACTGTTTGCATGCTTTTTCAATCTTTTATTTTTAGATAAAATTAACTTGTAATCATGCATAAGTTTATCAAAAGCATTTCTTAATTCATCAAAAATAAAATCTACTTCTGTATCAGAATTTACCTCTTCTTGCTCTTGATGGGCCATGAGACAAAGATTTGCAATTTCACTCTACTCTTCTTCTGAACTGGAGTCATCGCTATCAATCCAGGTGGCCATCATTGCTTTCTTCCTTAGTTTCTTCCTTGACTTCTTTAGGAGAGGGCAATCAAATTTGTAATGTCCCGGCTTCTTACACTCGAAGCATGTGGTATCTCCTTCTCCTTTTCCTTTTCCTTTTCTTTCTCTTTCTCTTTTCCCTTTTCTTTATTTGATTGGAACTTCTTCTTGTAAGGGAACTTCCTTCTCTTCATAAATCTTCTAAATTTCCTTGCAAGGAGTGCTTCTTCATTTTCATCATCTTCTTGTTCTTCAGACTCATCAATTAAGGATTCTTCTTGTATGGTTGATTTGAATGCACTCCTCTTTTTCTTCTTATCCATGTCCATAGACTTTTGCTTCAAATTCAGCTCATAAGTCATGAGCGATCCTACCAGTTGCTCCAAAGATAGCTTGTCGACATCTTTAGCTTCTTGAATGGCGGTCACCTTCGGATCCCATGATATTGAAAGTGACCTGAGGATTTTGTTGACAAGATCAGCATTAGATATTACTTTTTCTAAGCTTCTCATTCCATTTATAATATTTGTAAATCTAGTGTACATATCAGTGATAGTTTTATTAGGTTCCATTCGGAACATTTCATATGTGTGCAATAACATGTTCACTTTTATATTTTTTACTTGATCAGTACCCTCATGGGTAACTTCAAGTGTGTCCCATATTTTTTTGGCTGATGTGTAAGTAGATATCCTATTGAATTCATGAGGATCTAATGTATAATAAAGGAGATTCATTGCCTTTGCTTTGATATCAGATTGTTTAATGACATTTTCATCCCAATTCTCTTCGAGCTTTGGGATGGAAACACCATTAACCACAATCGAAGGAATATGTGGACCTTTATCAACTACTTTCCACAAGTTGTAATCAATAGAATGCATATAAATTCTTATCCTAGTTTCTCAATAAGTATAATTTGATCCATTGAAAAATGGAGGTCTATTTGAGGCTTGTCCCTCAACTACACTACTAGCAATAGGGGTTGCCATAAATCTTTACTCAAGGTAGTAAAACCTATAAACTAAGAACAAGGCTCTAATACCACTTGTTGCCCAGTAAGCAACCCAAGAGGGGGGGTGAATTGGATCTCTAAAAATTAATTGATGCAATGCAATAGTATGTGATCTAATCCAATAATTAATCAAGTACTATGAGTGCAAATAAAGTGCTCTTAATTAAATGTACAGCGAAAATATAAAGCAATAAAAGTAAGAGCAATGATATGAGACAAGCAATCACAAATACAAAGAAGTATAGTGGTTCGGTGCTATCCAATGCACCTACATCCACTCTCCAAGATCCTCTTAGAAATTCACTATAATCTCAATCGATTACAACTGATTAGTTTTCCGGGCTCACTAATCAAAACCTGACTTGTTTTCACAAGGCTCACGAGTCAAAATCTCACTTGGTTTTATGGGTTAACCAAGAACCTAAATGGTTTTAAGGCTTACCACCAACCTTCCTTGATTTTCCAGGCTAACCAAGAACCTAATTAGTTTTCAAAGGCTCACCAATAACCTCCCTTGGTTTTGTAATAGGCTAACCAAGAACCCTTACAACAAATAAGTTTTGAAGTAGAGAAACAATAAAAGCTTTCTAATAAAAAGCAGGTATCTAATTGAAGCTCGTTGTTGTGAAGCTTTGAATTTGATGAAGCCTCTTTGATTGCTCAATAATGGTTGATCATTAATGCTCTTGAAGTCTCTTGAATGCTTGGAGGCTTGCTTTTGCTTGAGAGTAGTTGAACTTCAATGAATAAGAGTGAATGCTTTCTTTTCTTCTCTTTTTGTTCTTCCTTGATCAATATCTTCATATATATTCATTTTGATTTGATTTAAACCATATAAATACTTTTCCAAGGCCTCAAATCTGGTTTCTAGCTGTTAGACACGAAAATCTAATCATTGGGGGTGAAGAGGGACGAGTTCTACATTTGAAAAACAAGCCATTACTGTTCTCAAAACTCCATGTGTCGACACTTTAGGCTATGAGTCGACACTTCAGGTCGACACTTGAACTTCTTGAGTCGACACTTCTTGAGTCGACACTTGAACTTCAATGAATAGGAGTGAATGCTTTCTTTTCTTTTTTTTTTTTCTTCCTTGATCAATCTCTTCATATATATTCATTTTGATTTGATTTGAACCATATAAATACCTTCCTAAAGTCTCAAATCTGGTTTCTAGCTATTAGACACAAAAATCTAGCCGTTTGGGGTGAAGAGGGATGAGTTCTACATTTGAAAAACTAGCCATTACTATTCCCAGAACTCTATGTGTCGATACTTCAGGCTGTGAGTCGACACTTCAGGTCGACACTTGAACTTCTTGAGTCGACACCTAGTTCAAAAGTCTTTAATGTGCTTTCTGGAAATCTCAGATGTGTCGACACTTCTTCAGGTGAGTCGATACTTTGAGTCGACACTTAGCATCCATGTGTCGACACTTAACCAGATCTTCATCTTTAGCATGTTCTGTGCCTTAAAGTTCTCAGGCGATGAGCTGATCCATGTGTCACACTTTGAGTCGACACTTTAAGTCCATGTGTTGATACTTCAGCCATGCCATCTGAAACTTTCTTTGCGTACCGGCTTGAGTTGACACTTCACTATCATGTATCGATACTTGGTGTCATGTGTCGACACTTTGAGTCGACACCTCACTGAGATCTTCACAAAAATACCTGAACTTGTATTGAATCAGGTATGTATTGAACTTATGTAATCATTCAAGCAATCTTCACTTATCCAAGTCTTCTTTGAGTAGATCTTTCATCTAAACTTTGGCTTCTTCAATCAAACAATCATTTATCAAATTAATGAGAACCTTTTTCCATAAAAACATACTTCAAAGAAATCATTAGTACTCAATTTATGCTTAATCATTTTGTTTATCATCAAAATCAATAATGGAGTCAACATCCTACTTAGAATTTAAATAAAAAATTAAAATGAAAAAAAGAGTTTTTGCATCATCTCACTAAGTAATCAAACCCCTTCACCTAAGTATTGCAGTTTGCATCAAAAGGTGGGAATGTCAAGAGACCTGTTAGAGAGTCAATCTCATCTCATAGCTTTACTTGGAATCTCACTGAATAACCGGGTCCCTTCATCTAAGTAAGCATTATGGTTCACATCAAAAGATGAGGATGCAAAGAATGGTGCCTCACTGAGTAACCGGGTTCCTTCGTCTAAGCGAGCATTATGGTTTGCATCAAAAAGTGAGAATGTTAAGTCTTAAGAGGTTAAGACATTGTACTAACTCTTTTGAAAAACAAAGAAGAGAAAAGAAAAATTAGAGAATAAGGGGATTAAAATGCAAGAAGACACAATACCAAACCTACAACAAGTAGAGGACTTAAAGAGTGAGGTGGGAAGTAGGCAAAAAAAAACTCTATAAATTTTTATAGGCTTCTCAACCATTAACTGGGTTGAATTAATAATCCAATAAAGTACTTCTTTAATGATTTGGTTAGGTATCAGCTCCCTTTAGGAACCTAGGATAACTTTCAATTTAAGGATGAGTTTGTATACACTATTGATTTATCTACTTTACTCAAGGATGAGTAAAGTTCAAGTTGGGGATGTGATAAGTACCTAAAATATATCTATAAAAGTATTGATTTATAAATTAATTCATCTTTATTCTTTAATAATTGATACTTTTATTTATCTTTTGCTGGGAAGACACTCTTCAATGCAGAGGGCTTGATTTGATGGATAAAAAAAAGAAAATTGGACTCAAATCAAACTCAAAATGAATCCTGAATGAATATGCAAAGTTCAAGCCCAAATTGGACCCAAATTTAGCTAAAATTTGGCTGAAATTCACTTCAAATGAGCTCTAAATGCCACTAGTCTATGTGGAGCGATTAGCAGTCCACATGAACAAGGGTAGTTGGTTTATTATTGTGGCTTACAATTGGGAGTGCCTAGGTTGGCTCCGTTGTTATGTTGATGGATCGCTAGGAGTGGGTTTTGGGTTTAATCAAATGGTCCAAAGATTTAGTTGACCGGGAGAAGGATCTGGGTAGAAGTGGTTATGCACCATCGTGTAGCCGAAAGGCGATCAAACCTCAATCAAATGGCCAAGGAACCTTCCAAACTATTCCAAGCCTCTTCAGTGAGTTATGGCATGATCCAAGGGCCGGGAGCAACTCTGAGGGCTAATCTGATGGCAAGAAAAAAGCACACATGGGTTTTAGGCATGATTTGGCACGTTTGATCGAGATTCGATGGCCAGAAGGCCTTACATAGTCAAACAATGATCAGAAAAAGATCTTGATCAGGACTTGGAATCAATGGACTGGAACAAGCAGAAAAGTCCTATTCAAGCAAATTTCCTTCTCTCTCCTTATTTCCTATTTGGCCACTCTCACATCTATCCATCTATTCCTTAGCAAATAAATCATAGCTATCAATCTACTCTCCTCCTTTAATCCCACATCTGAAAAATGTGAAAACATCATCCTCCCTAACACCTATAAAAAGCTCTATTGCCGCTAAGATTGATGTGGCCCGTAGCTCTGACACATCGGGCTCCAGCTGGGCACTCGCTCCTTTTTGCAGTCAGCTCCCTCATCCGGAGACCCTGCAAGATAGAGAAGACCCGTGCCGGGAATTCCAGCGGGGACACTCCGATGATCAAGTCAGTGGAATGATCGAGGGAAACAGAACCTCTATAGCAGAGAGCTTAGGGACTCTCCGCATCGAGAGGGTGAGGAAAGGAAAAGTAAGATGAATATTATGAAAGAAGACAATGGAGGATCGAGAACGCATCCATCGCTTACCATCTTTTTACTTACCTCCCTTGTCGATCTTATACAGATGGGGCGGCCCAAACCAAGTCTGGGGCTTTTTGTTATTCGCTGTCGCCTCCCTGTCGGGTTGGTCTTTTAGGAGAAAGCCTTCCACCCTAGGTGCTTGCTAAGCCTCGAGCCGTGATGGGATGTTTCCATTTTAGGGGGGACCGTCAGAGTGTCACAGGGCCTGGGGCCTTAGTGGAATACCTTTCTTGAAAAGGTGCAAGCTTTCTGTCATTGAAGTAGTGGTCTTCCGGTTGTGCGGTCATCAACATGGCGGCACACTACAGGACTGGATACTTGGTGGAGCTTGCATCATGTAGGTCATGCGCGAGGTGCATCGCAGGACCTGCATTTATGGCAGGGCATGCACCACCCCTCAAGGGCTGTGAATGATCAGGCTCTTCCCTGCCATGATTTTGAACTTCTGCTGGTCCCCCCTCCTTACACACTGGCAGGAACCTTGGCTCCCACTGGACGGGGGGTGAAGTCCTACTTTGAGGACCTGGCTCTTGGAAAGCATGAGCTCGTCCCTGATCGAGAGATGACCTTAGTCGGAGGGCTCACCTTATGAGCACAACCCCGGCTGGGATTTGACCTCAGCAGAAGGGCTCACCTTAGGAGCATAAGCTCGACCCTGGCCGAGAGCTGACCTTAGTCAGAGGGCTCACCCTTTGAGCATAACCCTGGCTGGAAGCTGACCTCGGTAGGAGGGCTCGCCTTGAGAGCATGAGCTCGACCCCTACTGGGAGCTGACCTCAATTGGAGGGCTCGCCTTATGAGCACAACCCTGGTGGGAGTTGACCTCGGCAGGAGGGCTTTCCTTAGGAACATGAGCTCGACCCCGACCAGGAGCTGACCTCAGTCAGAGGGCTTGTCCTATGAGCACGATCCTGGCTGAGAGCTGACCTTAGTAGGAGGGCTCGTCTTGGGAGCATGAGCTCGACCCCTACTGGGAGCTGACCTCAGTCGGAGGGCTCACCTTATGAGCATGACCCCGGCTGGGAGCTGACCTTGGCAGGAGGCTCGCCTTGGGTCCTTACTTGGCTACCATGCCCAGGTGGCAGGTCCCTCAGCAGCGTAGCTGCTTGCATACTCCATGTTAGTAGATGTACCACATCAAGCTCTTATATCTCCACCTTAGGCATTGACACCCGGAATCCTTCTAGAGCCTTGCATAGAGGGAGAGGAAGAAAAGATATGTATAGTTAAGGAGCTTCGTCTTGAGGGAGTAGATGAGATTTTTAGTATTTATATTTTATAATTTTTTTTATGTAATTAGAATTTGATTGTAATAACTTTTTTCATGAATAACACTATAAGAAAAAGTTAATTTAACAATAAAAATTTTGTAGCGAATAGAATCTATTTCTAATCCATTGTTAAGTAACTAATTTGGAAAGGAATAATTAACTCCATTTCTAATTTTGAATACAATAAATTAACAACAGATTTGCAATGGCTTAGAAATGGCTATTTTGCAATGGACTAACAACAAACCTGAAAATCATTGCTAATAATACTAGGAGGTTCCCGTGTATTATTAGCAATGGAATTACAATAGATTAAAATTAATATTTTGCAACAAAATAACAACAGACCTAAAAATTGTTGCTAAACTCCGTGAGAGATTTCCATGTATTATTGATAACGGAATTGCAATAGATTAGAAATAGATATTTTATAACGGATTAACAATGGACCTACTTTCCATTGCTAAGCATTGATTAAATTTTTAGGTTGCATTTCATAGCAATCTTGAAAGGTAACATGGATTGCTAGAAATATTGATTATAAGTAATGTGGATTTGTGTTTCATATATGCAAGTAATATTACATAATGTAAAATTAAATTTTCAAAATATCTCTGAATCAAATCTATATTTTATTCATAAAATATATATTTTATATGTTATATTAAAAAATATATAAATATATATAAAAATATTTTATATTTTAATATAAAGATAAATTTTTTATATTAAATAAATTTAATATAAAAATTTATATATTAAATAGATGATATATTTAATATATTACTTAAATATATTAAGTAATATATTAAATTCACATATTATATTTAATAAATATTATATTATATTTAATATTATAAAATATAAAATATAAAATATAAAAATAATATAAATAATATATTATATTATATTATATAAAAGGAAAAGGAAATAAAGAAGAGAAGGATAATTTGATAATCAAGATTATTTGAAAGGTTATAATCTAAATTACCATTCCTTCTAGAGATAATCTAGATTATCTCTTGGAAGATAGTATAGATTGCCAACCGAAAAAATGTACCGAATATAGTAGTATGATAGGATATCATTAAATTATTAGTAATTTAAATAGATTGCCTGCTACCAAATATAATCTTAAAAAATTTAAAATAAAATTAAAATGGGATGACACCTATTGCTAATTTGAAAGAATTATGGTATAGATTTGAAATAAATTTATAACAAAATTTTGGCCTACTGCTATTTTTTTTAAAAAAAAAAAAAAACCATAACCCTCTCTAAATTAGAAAACCAACCCTTACCCGCCGCCCCCGCTTCTCCGCCCCCCACCCCACTGCCCTCCTTCGCCCACCCCTCTCTCTCTCGTTTAAACCCCAGCCCACCGCCCCTCTCCAGCCCATCTTCCCTCGTCGCTCGATGCCCCCCCAACCGACCCTAGCATCACCCGCACCCTGCGAGCCCCTCAGCCCCGACGTCGCCCGCACCCTACACCCCATGGCTTCGTGCGACCCCCCAGCTCCCCCGGCTCCGATCTCCATCATTCCCCTCCCCCAGCCCCGGCGCCCGCATGCAACGCCCCTCCGGGCTCTGCCTACCCCCTCGACCTCGGCATCGCCCTCACCCTGTGCCCCCCTAATCTGGTTTTAGCACAATTGGTAAGTGTTTTGAAGCTAGAGTGTTGCAATCTAAATATTTGTTCACTTTGTTGTTCTAGACCCTCTCTTACCATTCCCTCTTTTGTTTCGAGTCTTAAGAGAAATTTTTAGCCCTTTGATTTGGTGTTCTCTTGCATTACTTAGCCATTTCTTGTTTTACAGTATTCCATAGCCTTTTATTTTATTATCGTGCAGTTCCAATGCTTTTTTGGTTACAGTAGCTCTAGTCATAAATTGGTCTCAATTGTGCAGTTAACCTTATTTTTTAAACTTCACTTGATATTTTGATTTTTATTGACTTTGTTTGCTTGGAGAGTGTCAATAATTGATTGTTAACTTGCAATGCTTACCCATTGTTAGCGTAGAATCCCTTTTCTGATTGGGTGGAACTATTGGATCGCAGGCCCGCTCCCTGGTTCACCTGCAAAATAAATCCCTGGTCGGAATTGCTCCGGCCGAGGACACTCTGATGCCTAAGTCAAAAGCAGGCTCCAGCCACAGAATGGGGAATATTCTAAGGAGGATTCAATGGAGAGGGTAAAGACTCTAGGATTTTCAAAGGTATCTTGTGCCTTACCTCGAGCATTCCCTCTTACCATTATTTATAAGGAGTTGTCCAGCCTGCGGTTCCATTCTTCCTCCAGCGATTATGATGGAGGAGTTAATTTCTTTCCCATAATCTGGGATCATGGATAGCTAATGGACGGTTCCAACAGCCAGGTCGGAGGCATTGCCGCTAGAGTTGTGTGTCATGATTACCTTTCGAAAATAGTCGATGATAACCGTTGCTTGCCCTGTTCATAGAGATTTGAGACATGTCGAGAGCTCATCTCCGAACTTCCTTTTTAGGGAGATTTCTATGATTGAATCATGGAATGTCTTCGTCCTCGGATCCTTTCGAGATAGATTGTAGAACCTATCTTCGGCATAGATCGAGGACTTGATCTTTATTGTAGGCCGAGGACTATGTCTTCGACATAAATTGAAGACTATGTTTTCGGGAGTTGGTGAAGGTCGTTCTTCGATTCAAGGTGAGGATCTTATCTTCGGGGAGCATAGGACTTGGTCTTTGACGAAGAATGAAGACGTAATCCAAAGATGATGTCTTCGGATACCATCAATTTAGTAAGAGCTTTGGCTTGCTCATGGGTTGCTTGGCTTTTTCCGAATACCTTGGTCCGAAGCTTGTGGTTCGAAAGAAATGTCTTCAGCTGGTCGAACCAGCAGTTGGTTCGTACCTGGACCGAGATGTCCTAATAGTTGTCCCCCTACTCTCAGTTTTTGAAACGAAGATTTGCCTCGAAAGGTGAGAGTATTACTGGTTTGTCATTTTCTTCTTGAGGGAAGGTGCAGTGGATGATTATAAAATCTCTAATTAGACTACCTATCAAAACTGCCAGCTGATTTGAGAATCAGATAATGGACTGTTGTCATTCCCTGATTGAGGGGTGTAAAAGGAGCGGGCGGGCCAGGGATTGCCTCTCCTTTTTTTGTTGTGTGACGGTTTACCCAATCTTTTGGTTGGGATTCGAGCGATTATCGTGGTTCCTTCCTGCCTGTTGGATGATGAATGTGCTTCATCTTGGCCGTCGATTCAAATAGACTACAACCTTTGGTCTATTCTATGTTAAATCAGCTTGGGGCTGCTTTGGGGTCCTTTCGTTTCTTTTTGAGAAAGAGAAAAGGGGCCTGCTGTGGAAGCTTCTTCAACCTCATACTTTCAGTTTTGACTCAGCTTTCCCTGTTCTTGGCCATCGGTCCCTTCTGTAGGTAGAATCTTCCTTTCGCCTCTTTGTCTCATTCTTTTTATCATGGCTGAGTCTGTAGGAAGCCGCGGGAAACAAGTTGGGCCTTCGAGGGCCGGTGATGCAGTGAGTCTGGAGCTGGTCCCCAGCTCTGTTTCACAAGAAAAGGTTGCTCACCTTCAAGAACGCTATCGCATTCTCGTGGGGTTTCCTTTGATTCTTCCTGTATCCGAGGAATGGGTGAACAAACCTCCTCCTGGATGTTTGGCTGTGTACGAAGACCATTTGAAGGCTGGCCTTTGATTTCTTCTGCATCCTTTCTTCATCAAAATTTTTAGTCTGTACCAGGTGGTGCCCGCGCAGTTGACTCTGAATAGCATTCGGAACATCTGCGAGTTCTTGGTTCAGTGCCGCATAGCCAACATAGAGCCCAAGACCAATCTATTTATTGTCCTTTTTGTGCTCAAGAGGGATTTCCACGGGCATGGATGGTGGGTGATTGGCTCTCAACCAGGCCACAAGATCATCAAGGATATGCCCAGCTCCATCCATGGGTGGAAACCCATCTTTGTTTTTGTATTGTCTATTGACCCGTGGGGCTTCAATAGTGATTGGAAGAAGCCGCGCTTAACTGCCAATGATGGAAAAAAGGTTTTAGTGGCTGATCAGTCTGGTTATGATTTATTGACTGATTCGGAGGCCGTTCCTATCCATGAGTTGTTGGAGGAAAGGAATCTCCATCTTGCAGGGATTAGCAAGTTCCCTGTATTAGGTATAAATAGTAAAAATTTTACCTCTCGTCTCCCATCCTTGTTGTAGTTCAATCGACTCAGAGGGGTTTTTCTGTTTGCAGGTGCCAGGATGAAGCCTAACTTGAGCTAGCTCCATCAATCCTCCGAGAAGAGGGCAGCTCCTGCCCCCCCCATAAGATCGGTGGTTCGGAGGAGAGCTCGAAAGGATTGTCCTGAGAGGAGTGGGAGTACTTCATCCTCCAGAGGAGCCTCCGAAGGGAATGTGGTGCCAATGACGGAGGCCCCCACAGGGGCTCAGCCAGTTGAACCTTCACTGGCGGCTACCTCTCCAGTTCATATAAGGGAGAGTCCGCCTCTGATGGCTGATGAGCCAGCATCTTGCCCCCTGCAGTTAATAGGGGCAAGGTGCCATAAGTCGAGAGAGAACCCATTCGTGAGGCTTCTCCAGCTGGGAGCCATCTCGTAGACTTTTCAAAGCTTTACCCCATAGGGGGATTGTTGGTCCCTGTCGTGGCTAGGCGGGCGCTCAAAGATACATTGTTGCCTCAGGATTTGGCAGTGATCTGAAGTCGAAGCCTGGCTAGGGTATCTAACTCTGCCTTTTCCTCCCTACAACAGGTGAGATCCCCATCATGTCTTCTTTGCCCAGAAGGTTTTTTGGTTCATAACCTCACTTTGTTGATATAGCTGGTCTATAACATCACCTTTATGGAGGAGGGCCTAGGGAATGTCGACAACCTCATCAATGTCCTTAAGGAGGAGCTCCATACGGCTAGGGCTGAAAAAGAGGTGGCCGAGGAATTGAAGCAATCCATGGAGAATCGTCTAGTTCATGCGGATGCTGAAATTCATGGCTTGAGGAATGAGCTGAAGGATGCCCATTTGACAATCGCGGGGCGAGGGGCTGAGTTCAGGGAGAGTAGATAACACGCCAACTCCTTGGAACAATCCCTCAAGGAGATTCAGGAAAAGGCAGAGAGCCTTACCAAGGCTGCCGAGGAGGCAATCAGAAAGGCCGAAGAGGCATCCTTAAGAGCTACGGAGGCGGCCTTGGAATCTGAAGCAGCCAAGAGAGAGTTCAAAGTCTTGAAAGAGCTGGCAAGTAGTGCTGTAGCAGATTTTAGGAGGTCCTCAGGTTTCCAGCAGGAGATGAATGAGGCTACCTTGTACAGCTACTAGCATGGTTTCAACGACGGACTCGCCAAGGTCAGTAAGGCTTTCCCTAACCTGGACCTTTCCGCCATCCCTGCATTCGACATTATGGAGGAGGAAGAAGAAGAAGAAGAAGTCAAAGTTGAAGAGGAGATCAGAGGGATGCCAAGTCCAAGGGAAGGCATTCCTTGCATAGTATCGGCCCAAGTTGAGGAGGCCGAAGAAGTGCTAGACTTGGAGGGAAAAACTCCCACCGCAGCCGAAGACATGGATGTGATCCCGATCTCAATCCAAGAGGAAGTTTGAGCTGAGGAGGAGGTCCAAATTGAAGATCCTCTGGACTCAACCCAATTTCAGGAAACCCTCTCTGCGCAAATCGACAAACTGCTCCAATCTTGTGATGCGAGGTCTCCTCCAGATGATGCTTAGGGATATGTGTATCTTTAGGCATTGTATTTCTTCTTTGTTTTCCTCTGAAATGTAACCAGCGAACTATTTTGAAGTTCCAAATGACTTCCTTCTTTTGTACATGCTACGCCATATTTTTGAATATAGTTTGCACGAGGTTTTTGGCTTCGATGATGACTCGAATTTCATTTCTCCCTTTTCTTTCATGATTGTGGAGCTGAAGCCAAATACCGTTCAGCTCACGACTGATGTCGAAGATGAGTTCTGAAGCAAATTGGAATGTCATTGCCGAAGACTGTTCATGGTCAAGCTAGGCTGATGTCAGCCTTTTTCCATAATTAACCTGCCCATCTAGATATAGACACAACGGACAGGTGTCATTTTCCTGTTGATCAATGATCAAGGAACATTGATTATGATTCTTGTTGTCAGTAATGAGCATGTCGATATTCGAATAGTTACATTTTCATGTGCCCTAGGGCCGCCATATCCTTCCTTTCCGAAAGGGAGCCATTAATGTTGTAGTCACACGATGAAGATTCTTCTGGATTTGAAGTACCGGTGGTCTCTATTCCAAGAGTAGTTATTGGTAATTATACCGCTCCCGAGAGGTCACCTGTGTCTCGAGGCGTCGCTCTGACACATGGCATCTTTTGATGGGTCTGGAAAAGGGCATGGAGCACGTTTCCCTATGGCTGGTCATGGGTGTAAGGTCCTTATAAATGGGACCTTGTCCTCCCCTGCCGAAGGCCATCGTAGTTTCAAACTCTTATTTCAGAAGTTCCTCTTCTTTCTCCAGCGACCTAGCAAAATGAAGTTTAGTGTTCCCGAGCTTCGGAGGGTGGCAAAGAGGAGGGCCATCAACATCGGGGCAAAGGGCAGCCCAGGGTTCCTCGGGCTGAGCAATGATAATGACTCAGTTGTCGATCACTTGGAGAGGAAAGTCCCTGTCCTGGAGGCTCAATTGGAGGAGGCCAGGGCTCAGGTTGAGGCAGCCATTGTGGAGGCAGTGGAAGCTAAGAAGAAGGTGACAGAAGCCATCTCGGACTTCAAAATATCTTCTGCTTTCAAGGAGGAGGTCGCTGAGGTGGCTCTGGACTCTTATCACCAGGGGTTCCAGGAGTGTAGGGATAAGGCCTCCAAGTATTAACTTGAAGGGCCTTGGCAACATCAAACCCTCCATTCTGTTTCCTGGACACGAGTTCAACTCTAACTTTAAGGAGGAGTCGGATTCTGATTCAGATGGGAACCCGGGGCCCCCTCATCATCCTCCCTACAGGACACCCCCCACCAGCTTGGGAAAGGGCCGGCGGGTGGTCGCTAGATGTGCTTTCCCATTTTATGCAATCTTCTTATTTTTTATTTTATTTTTTTTGTAAAAATACAAAAGAAATGAAAGTACTGACTTTTTTCTCGCTTTTTCTTTTCTGTGCATGATACTTCTTTGAATCCAATGAAGTGTGAACTCAAAGCTTGATGTTGGCAGAGTGAGTGATGCGAAATCATTTCCGCACATTTTCGGATTTTTCGTAGGGGATAGTATCAATGCCGCCCCTATGCATCTCTGTCATGGTTAAGGTAGGTTGTTCAAGCCCGTCACGGTGCGTATTCGGGTTTTCTGTAGGGTAGGTTATGGGAACCGTCCCTGTGCCTTTCTAACATAAGGTAGGCTGGTTATGCCCACCCTGGCATGTATTCGGATTTTCCGTAGGGTAGGTTACATGAACCATTCCCGTGCCTTTGATCATTTTGGCAGCCTGATTAGGCCGGTCGTTGCGCTCGTCGGACATACCAATAGGGTGAGTGGATCAGACTCTCCTCTACGCATTAGTTGATCTCTTCGATCAGGCTGGAAAAAATCGTTACTGTTGTAACAGGTCATTCAAAGTTGAACAGATTTGCACAAAAGATTATGGGGATTTTATTGATAATATTTGCGAAGATTTTGCACATTCCATAATTGGGACAGCATTTTCTTGTCCAAGGTCTTGAGTCGATACATTCCCGGACGTATGACCTCTTCAACTTGGTACGGTCCTTCCTAGTTGGGAGAAAGCTTGCCATGTTCAGTTGGCCTAGATACTTCAGCTCTTCACAACACTATATCCCCTATGCAAAAAGTCTGTTCCTTTATCCTAGAGTTGTAGTATTTGGCGACCTTTTGTTGATACGTCACCATTTTCATCTGGGCCTGGAGTCTGGTGCTTTGCAATAGATCAAGGTCGACTCTTCGACGATCAAAATTTCCAGGCTCTTCATATTTTTAATTCTTAGATATTGGAGGGAGACCTCGATAGGGAGAACGGCTTCGGTACCTTATGCCAGGTTGCAAGGAGACTCACCGGTGGCCATTCTTGGAGTAGTTCTGTATGCCCAGAGGATGGAGGTTAGCTATTCTGCCCAAAGTCCTTTGGCAGCGTTCAACCTCATCTTCAGACCGTGGAAAATGGTCCGATTAGTTACTTCGACTTCTCCGTTGGACTACGGGTGGGCAATGGAAGTCTGCCTGTATTGCATATGGTACTGAGCACATAAGTCTTTGAACTTCAGATTATTGAATTGCCTTCCGTTATCAGTGATTATTGTGTATGGAATCCCGAACCGAAATATGATGGAGTTTCTTATGAAGTTCTCAACCTTGCGCTCCATAATTTGGGCCAGTAGTTTGGCTTCGACCCATTTAATGAAGTAGTCAACAGCCACGAGGAATTTCCTTTGCCCAGATGCAGACGGAAATGGGCCGAGAATATCCATCCCCCATTGAGCAAAAGGCCAGGGGGCTGTTAGTTGGGTCAAGTGACTCGCTGGTTGCCTCTGAATGTTGGCATACCTCTGGCATTGATCACATCTTCGTACGAAGTCGATTGAGTCTTTTTGGATGAAGGGCCAATAATACCCTTGGCGTATAATTTTATATGCCAAGGACCTGCCTCCAAAGTGATCACCACATATCCCCTCGTGGACCTTTGTCAAGGCATAATCAGCATCTATCGGTCCCAAACATTTCAGCAGGGGTTATGAGAATGACCTTTTATAAAGAACTCCATCCAATATGATATATTGAGATGCCATCCAACGGATCTTTTTGGCTTCTGCCTTATCTTCCGGCAATACACCTTCATTTAAGAATTTGATAATGGGATCCATCCAGCTTGGCTCGATCTCAATTTGGTGCACCTCTATAGCTTCTTCAGCTATACTTGGGGCTTCAAGGTACTCGACAAAGGTGCGACCGAGAGATTCTGGGGTTGTGGTAGCAAGTCGGGACAATGCTTCTACCGCGAAGTTCTCTGATCGGGGAACATGAATGATCTCGAAGTATTCCAGTTGAGAAAATAAGATTCGTACCTTCTCCGGTACTGCACCATGGTGGGATCTCTGGCTTCATATTCTCCTTTAACCTGATTTACCACCAACTGGGAATCTGAAAAAGCCTGGAGTCTCCGCACTCCTAAAATTTTGGTGATTCGAAGACCTGCAAGTAGGGCTTCATATTCGGCTTGATTATTTGAAGCACGGAAGGAGAACCGGAGTGCATACTCCAACGTGTGGCCGTCAGGTTCCGTCAGTATGAGGCCAACTCCACATCCAGTAGAATTGGAAGCTCTGTCTACATGAAGCACCCAATCAGACTTTGTATTTTTTGAGTTTCCTTCTTCTACGGGAGGCACTTCATCTTCAGACTTCTAGGTGCATTCAGCCAGGAAATCTGAGAGCACCTGGGCCTCATAGCCGATTGAGGCTGGAAGATGATATCAAACTCGCTTAATTTCATAGCCCACTTGGCTATCCTTCCGAAGATATCAAGGCATCGGAGAACGGCCTTGAGGGGTTGATCGGTCATCACCACGATGGCATGGAAATGGAAGTAGGGTCGTAGTCGCTTTGCCATAATTATTAAAGAGTATATCAACTTCTGCATCTTTGAATATCTCGTTTCAGCATCATGCAAAACTTTTTTGATATAGTAAATCAGCTTGTGGGAGTCGTCTTCTTCTCTTCGGACAAGTACTGAACTGACTGCCTCATTCAAAGTGGAAAGGTATAAATAAAGTACTTCCCCCTCTTGAGGTTTGGAAAGTAAAGGTGGGGTCTCCAAGTATTTCTTCAACTCTTCAAAGGCAGTATGGCAATCTTCGATCTATTCAAAATCTCGAGACTGCTAAAGTACCTTGAAAAATGGGAGACATTTCTTTGCTGAATGAGAGATGAACCTACTTAAAGAGGCGATCCTCCCTGTCAGCTACTGGACTTCTTTCTTGCAGGATGGATGCCTCATGTCTCTGAGGGCCTGAATTTTCTTAGGTTACTTTAATCCCTCGCTTGGTAGCAAGGAAACCTAGAAATTTGCCTGAAGTAATCCCAAAGTCACACTTCATGGGGTTTAGCTTCATTTGATGATGCCGCAGGGCATTGAATGATTCTCTCAGGTCCTAAATGTGATCTTTTTTAAGGAGGCTTTTGACTATCATATTATCCACATAGGCCTCCAGATTTCTCCCCAATTACTTCTTGAACACCTTGTTGATCAACCTCTGAAAGGTTGCTCCAGCATTTTTGAGTCCAAATGGCATCATCTTGTAATAGTATAGGCCTTTGTCGGTGACGAAGGCCGTCTTCTCTTCATCTCAGGGGTCCATTTGGATCTGATTGTAGCTAGAAAAAGTGTCCATGAAGCATAACGATTGATGGCCGGTAGTGGCGTCGACCAGTTGGTCAATTTTTGGGAGAGAGAATCTATCCTTTGGGTAGGCTTTATTGAGGTCGGTATAGTCGATACAGATCCTCCATTTGCCATTAGCTTTCTTTACTATTGCCATATTGGCCAACCACTCGGGGTAATGGACTTCTCGAATGAACCCTGCCTTGAGGAGTTTGCTCACTTCTTCATCTATTACTTTTTGTCTCTCCAGGGCAAAGCTTCTCTTCTTTTGCCGGACTGGTTTATATCCAGGGGCAACTTCCAGCCGATGAGTGATTATTTTGGCGGGAATCCCTGGCATGTCCGAAGCTGACCAGGCAAAGACATCAGCATTATCCCTGAGGAAGCAGATCAGCTCTGTTCTGATTTTCTCATCGAGCATACTTCCGATATGCACAACCTTGGTGGGATCCTCTTTAGTTAAAGGTACTGAGATAGTTCTCTCCATAGGCTCGCCAGAATCTATAGTCGAGTCCCTTGGATCTAGCTGATCCTAAGTGGGATCGTTAGA
Source organism: Areca catechu (assembly GCA_021397845.1). Classification (NCBI taxonomy): domain Eukaryota; kingdom Viridiplantae; phylum Streptophyta; class Magnoliopsida; order Arecales; family Arecaceae; genus Areca; species Areca catechu. Next base: position 138,739,243 of record CM038039.1, on the reverse strand, counting down.
GTGTTTGTCCTGGATTATCAAGCATTGTTGTGCCGCTCTCTGGTCTCCTCTTACTTCTCCAACACCATTTCTGGTGGGGAAGCATACCAGGAGGTAGTAGGATGACACTACGGTCCAGAATTTATTCAGGGTAGGTCATCCCAGAATGATGTTGTAGGCTGAAGGGGTTCGAACTACCGTGAAGTTAATTGGTAGTGTCTTTTATCGAGGTTTGGTACCGAGGGTTACAAGCAATATTATTTCTTCCTCGGCATCAACCTGATTTCCTCCAAAGTCGGTAAGTGGTATAGGGGACCTTCCTAGCTTGTCTCTAGGCAAACACATCCGAGAGAATGCATCGTAGATCAAGATATCAGTTGAACTTCCATTATCAACTAGGATTTATTGTACATCATAATTGGCCACAATGGCTGAGATTACAATAGGATCGTTGTGCGGGAGCCGGACTCCTACAAGGTCATCGTTGGAGAAGAGAATGGCATTGTTATCTTTGAGTCGCTTCGAGACATCGTCTTCGTCTCTTCTCCAATTGACAAGTCAATGTATCATCCCCACGCCTCCATTGGTAGGCCGTTGATTTGGTAGTTCGACTTCTTCAGGAGCTAATTGGGAAACAGTAACTTCTGACCGAGGTCCTTGGCGACCAATGTATCGCCCCAGACACCCTCTCTTAATGAGATATTCTATTGTATCTCTCAGTTGGATGCATTCTTCAGTATTGTGGTCGTGGACCCGGTGAAATCGACAGTATTTGTTTCTATTCCTTGAGGAAGAGAATGCCTTCATGGGACACGGCCATTAGAGATAGTTTTTTTTTTATCTCCAAGAGAATCTTCTCACGAGAGAGGTTGAGGGGGGTATAGGAGTCGAATCTCCCGCCAGATGCTCTGGGCCTAGGAGGACTTTTTCGTCGATCAGTATATTTATTATTGTTGAAAATAGGGGGGCCTTCTCCCCTGTTATTTTTTCTTTTTGAAAGGGGCTTCCCTTCGATCAGTCATCAATTTGCCACCTACTCTTCAGTATCGGCATATTTCTGAGCCCTCGATAGGAGCTCAGCATAGCTTTTGGAGAACTTCTTGTCCAGGGAAAAGATAAGCCTGGATGTACGAAGTCCCTTCTTCAGTGCAGACATGGCCACATGTTCGTTGAGATCAGGGATCTCGAGCATGGCTGCATTAAACTTGAAGATGTAATCTCGTAGGCTTTCTCCTTTATTTTGGTGAAGGAGGAACAGTATATCCATATTTCGGGGGGTCTCGCGGCAGGTCCTGAAATATAAGACAAACAATTTCTCTAACACGGAGAAAGAATCGATGGTACTTGGGCGTATGCTCAAGTACCATATCCGAGCTGCTTTCTTCAAGGTAGCTAGGAACGCGAGGCAATACATCACATTCGAAGCTCCCTGGATCATCATATGGGCCTTAAAACTACCTAGATGGTCAAAAGGATCAGAGGTGCCGTCATAGGGTTCCATCTGGGAAACCCTGAAGTGCCGAGGGATGACTTCGGCCAAGATATGGTCGATGTAGGGCGGGCGCAAATCACACACCGCCAAATCATTGCAATCTCTCTGCTCTCGCATTTTCACCATCTCTGATTTGATGGCCTTAAATTTTTCATCATAGTCAGGGAGAGCCTATTTTGGTGCTTTCTCTACGGGAGTAGAGTATTCAGAAGAGTATGAGAAAGTTTGCTTAGGTCTTTTCCCTTTCTATAAGGAATCAGTGGGCCTAGGCATTCTTGAACTTCGGACTTCAGGAGAGGGCCGAGGACGAGGGGAGAGATGTGTGGACCCCTCTCGAGGGGCTCTCTTTCTCCGAGATCGAGAGCTATGTCTAGAGGTGGCAGGCGGATGCCCCACCTGAAGAGCTCTATTTTGAAAGTCTTGAACCATAGCCGTGAGGTTAGTGACCTGGTTCAGGAGGGCTTCAAACTGCTGCTGTCCCATGACAATTATGGAAGGTGGAATGTCATTCTCCATCGAGGGTGCATTTCCCTAAGATGGAGTATGATTTCGACTTGTCGAGGTGATATGAGTCTTCCCTCTTCCCATTGAAAACTTCTTACTTCCCCTTGATTGAGGAGGGGAGTTTAGCAATGCAAATTGCACAGGAGCTGCCCCTACCTGGCACGCCAATCTATTGGTGTAGAATCCCTTTTCTGACCGGGCAGAGCTACTGGATTGCAGGCCCGCTCCTTGGTTCACATGCAAAACAAATCCCTTGCTAGAATTGCTCCAGCGGGGGACACTCCGATGCCTAAGTCAGAGGCGGGCTCTAGCCACAGAATGGGAAAGATTCTGAGGAGGGTTCAATGGAGAGGGTAAAGACTCTGGGATTTTCAAAAGTATCTTATGCCTTACCTCGAGTATTCCCTCTTACCATTATTTATAAGGAGTTGTCCAGCCAGCGGTTCCGTTCTTCCTCCAGTGGTTATGATAGAGGAGTTAATTTCTTTCCCACAAACTGAGATCGTGGGTAGCTAATGGGCGGTTCCGGCGGCCAGGCCGGAGGCGTTGCCGCTGGAGTTGCGCACCGTGATTACATTCCGGAAATAGTCGATGATAACCATTGCTTGCCCTGTTCATAGAGATTTGAAATATGTCGAGAGCTCGTCTCCGGACATCCCTTTTAGGGAGATTTCCGTGATTGAATCAGGGAATGTCTTCATCCTCGGATCCTCTCGAGACAGATGTAGAACCTATCTTCGGCATAGATTGAGGACTTGATCTTTGTCGTAGGCCGAGACTATGTCTTCGGCGTAAACCGAAGACTGTCTTCGGGAGTTGGTGAAGGTCGTTCTTCGGTTCAGGCTGAGGATCTTGTCTTCGGGGACCATAGGACTTGGCCTTCGACGAAGAATGAAAACGTAATTCGAAGATAATGTCTTCGGGTACCGTCGGTCCGATAAGAGCTTTGGCTTGCTCATGGGTTACCTGGCTTTTTCTGAATACCTTGGTCCGAAACTTGTAGTTCGGAAGAAATATCTTCAGCTGGTCGAACCGGCAGCTGGTTTGTACCTGGACCGAGATATCCTAACACCCATCACAATAGATGTGGCCACAAACATTGAGCTGTTGCTGAAGGATGAATTGTATGTAGGGTTATGGCAAAGAAGAGCAACTGGCACGGTTCATCCAACCTAGAGCACTTGATTGCATCTTTCTATCATATATATTTTCAGACTCAAAATGCCGAATTTTTGTCTTCTATTTACTGAACTAGGAATATGCTGAACTTCTGCACGAGTTCATATGTGTTGTTAAACAGAACTTTGGGGAAAACGTCCTCATTCAGGTCGGCCTGCACCATACCAGTGAGGAGCTGGAGGGATTTTAATCCTGTTAATAATAGGATTCGGATTTGCTCTTCTGCCTTTAACTTGATTTTGTGTTTCAGACAAAAAATTGTCTATTTTTTTTAGTTTGAAGACTTTGCCAACCACAATGCATTTGAACTACTTGCAAAATATGGCCCGACTGATCTTGTTTTCAATGATGATATTCAGGTAACCATCTAGGATAGTTTGCCTTGCCATAATGCAGTTATTATACCTCTTGTTTCTCTCTGTTGAGCTGATGATCTAGCAGGAGGTTTTGCTTTTGCAGTTGATTCTTATCTCTTGAAAACATACCATTATCTTTGATTATTGCAAGGGACAGCTTCTGTTGTCCTTGCCGGGCTTGTAGCAGCTCTGAAGCTGGTTGGCGGAACTTTAGTAAAGCACACTTTCTTGTTCCTTTGTGCTGGGGAGGTAACTCGTTTTGCAAGTCTTGGATTTCCCCTGCTTTTTTTCTTTTTCGTTTTTAACTTTCTTCCAATCACTGTTAGCTCACCAATCCAAGATGTATTGTATTTTTTATTTAAGTTGCCCAATATAGTGTCAATTTCTCGTAGTGGAAGCATTATGCTTAGCCACTTGCCAAGCATTTGAAATATGGATCACCACTCTAGTATTGAAATTTTTTGTTCCTTTAAAGTGTCAGACATTTGGAAAAGCTGCTGGATGATTGATGTTCAACAGCTTATATTTTTGGTGCAAGAAAATTAGAATATTAGCACATCAACATTTTTAATAATGACAAAATGTTTGAAGTTTAGCATTTCTTCAATTACAGATGTCAGTGACTTAATGAAGGTCTTAATAACTTTAGTCGTTGATTATGCATGTTTGCACCTCTGCATATATATCATGTAATGATGTATCATTAATCTGTTATGAAGTTTGGCAGGTCATATTTTTCTAGCCAGCTTCACGTTATGTGAAGCATATGCTTCCTTGTACCCAGGAACTAGGAACCTGCGCTAATCCTTCTATGTTTTTTCTTACTCTTATAGTCTTATCCCATTTATTTTCCTATGGTTTTGCTTGCTTCAGCAGATACTAAAATTATTATGCTTTCAGGCTGGTACTGGTATTGCTGAACTCATAGCTCTTGAAATGCCAAAATAGGAACTACAACTTTCCTATTGATCTTCTAGATTATTTAGGCTCTTATTGTAATCATGTTTCCTGTCCTGATGTGCTCTATGATGATATATAGACTTTTGTGTGGTAAAATATTTATTATCATCACAACTGCAGACAAAAGCTCAATTGGAAGAGACTCTGAAGAAGATTTGGCTTGTGGATTCTAAGGTTGAGATGAATTTCTTTCCTCTTAATCACCAAATTCTCTCTTAGCCTTTCCATTTCATCATTATATCATCTAAAAGCTGACATGAGGTTTTATATGTTATAGGGATTTATTGTGAGGTCATGCAAGGAATCTCTTCAACACTTCAAGAAACCTTGGGCACATGAGCATGAACCTGCTGGTAACCTCTTGGATGCTGTCAGGGTACAGACTGACGTGACATGAATATACATGTTGCATGGTTGCTCCTGTGTTTTGTCTCATGATATGCGAAGTTCTCTTAGGCGGTCAGGCTGCACAGTAGTAGCTCCATTTTCTATTTATAGGATCCTCTAGCTCAATCTGGTCTCTTTACCATTGATTAATTGCTATTTCACCAACAATGGACATGCTTATAGGGGTAGGGTAGTTACAGCAAATTCTTACTCATAGACCTTTTTAGATCCAAGTTCATCTCCTTGGCGTATAGTGCATTTATAATGACTGAGTAACAACCAGTGATTCTGAATTTGATTTTGTTTGCTCAGGCTATCAAGCCCACTGTTTTGATAGGATCATCTGGTGTTGGAAAAACTTTCAGGAAGGAAGTTGTTGAAGCCATGACCTCCTTTAATGAGGTAGAAACTCTTTGAGCTTTCTTCATTCAACCTGTTCTTTCATTAATTGGATTGGAGGTTTATGTATGAAATAAATTAAATGCCGACACTTGCAAACTACACATTGCAGAACCCACTAATTCTCGCCCTGTCAGACCCAACTTCTCATTCTGAATGCACTGCTGAGGAAGCATACAGATGAAGATAATGGTTCAATTTTTTAAAATTTTGTTTTGCATGCCAAGTTGTGGTCCGTATCTTACATCGTGTTCAACCTGATTTACATTTTTTGCATCTCTTTTAACACTACTATGATTCACAGGGCCGAGCAATATTTGCTAGTGGAAGTCCATTTGATCCTGTTGAGTACAACGGCAAGGGTTTTGTGCCAGGCCAGGTTGGAACTTTCTCTTATGATTTGGTTGCCTGTGGAGTGTGTCACTGAACTGATAACCAAGAAATAACACGAGTACAGCTATATCATAAATATTGACTTTGCATTTTTGCACATGATGCCAGGCCAACCATGCATATATTTTCCCTGGATTTGATCTTGGTTGGGTGATCTCAGGTGCTATTTGCGTGCACGAGGACATGCTCCTTGTAGCTTATGATTGTAGCTTGTGAGTGAAAAGAAAAATTATAATAGTTGTACTTTATCTTGATAAAAAAAAATGCCATTTTTACTAAGTATAATTTTTTTATTTGTTAATATATGATGTTAGGGATCTACTTCGGAGCACCATACATCAAGGGTTGATAGAGATGGATAAAATACTAGTGGTAGTGATGTGCATCTGGACACTCCATATAGTTCTTTCTTAATATCTTTTATTTTTTATATTAGATAATTATTTATGTATGAACTTTATACATGTGCATGATACATGCTAATATTTTATACTTTTTATGATATGTACTTTATTAAATTCTTAGTCTTATTGGATATAAAATTGTTATTGTTATTGGATGGCTTGAAATCCATTACTTGAATGGCTTGAAATTATTATGATTGTTATTAGATATATAGCAAGAATATATAAATATTATATTTTAAAAAATATCCAAAAAAATTATAAAAAATTAATTTAACAATGGATTAGCAACAGATTAGTAATGAAAAGAATTTTAAAATATATTAATTAGCAATGAATTTATAACATATTAGCAATGGATATTTAAAAATTGTGCAACCGATTCTCAACGAAAGATCAAAATAATATTTACAGTTTTATAATGGTATAGCAATGGATTAACAATTAAAATTAAAAAAATTAATGATGGATTTGTAACGAAAGATTAAAATAATAGTAATGGTTTTAAAACGGTTTGTAATGGATTAACAATAAAAATTTAAAAATTTAATAATGGATGAGCAGTGGATTTGCAACAAAATCATATTTGCATTTATTTAGTTCGGAAAGCCATTATTCAAAAATATGTAATAGAATTATTTCATTGCTAAAAAATAATAATAATAGAATAACAATAAAATTAGTTACGTTGCTAATTAGCAATGAAGCTTATAGCAATTCAAGAAATCCATTGTTAATATGGTGTTAAACATATTAACAATGCATTAGTAACGAATTAGCAACGAAATTTATTCGTTGGTAAACAGTATTTTTTTGGTAGTGTAAAGTTTTTTTTGCATTAGTTCAAGTATTGTGCATATTGCTTAGACTATAATTTAGATACTTGAATAGCTTATGACTATATAGAGATATGTCTGATCTAAAAATATGATTCATACTCAGCAGGTAGGTTATACCCTAGAATCTAATTATAGGTTATTTGATTTTATGATTCAAGCCTTTAAATAATCTATGACTATGTATAAAAAATCTTATATTTATATAATTATTTTAAGTAATTAATAGTACTAGCATCTTATAAAAATCTTAATTTGATAATTAAATTAGATTTTCTTGTAAAATTAATTATTTCTAAAATATTTTTTAAAAAAAATATGAAATTAGTATATGTTTATGAAAATTAGATATTGAATGGATTGATAAGATGATTTCACACCTACTAATTAAAAATTTAATCTTTATTTCTCAATCTTTTAAGATATAATTAAATTAATGGAATCCTGGAATTTTGGTAAGATTAATAATTAAAATACTTGTCAATATGAAGAGCTCGATCTATAGAATCTAAGAGATCAAATAATACTTAAAATGGAGCTAGAATGAATTTAAAAATCCAATTTGAAGAAGCTCAATCTATTTGGTTTACAATAGATCGATTGTTTGGTCTATACGGGAGCATCGACTATCATTTAATTCAGCCTATGGTTTCATGTGGAGCTCCTTCATGTAGGCTCATCAGGAATTCCTTCACATGTTACAAGTGATTAGATAAGGTTTCAACATAGCTCATCACGATTAGGGTTGGAACTAGGCTCAAGCTGGCTCGATGGATTTCAGGTCGATTTAAAATTAAGCCAGGCTTTGGGCTAAGCCCGAAGTACATTAAACCGAGCTTCGGGTCTAATAATATAATTCATTCAACTTTCAGGCTAGGCTCAGGTACTCCTTTGATCCAGTCTAGCCCGAATCCAGCCTAGAAAGAGGCCTGATCCAAACCTGCTCTCTCTGCTCCCTCCCTGCTCCTTTTTATTTCTCATTTTCTTCCTTGTTTACATCAAAACCAGTGTCTAGCACCCATTGCCACTCAATGGCCCCCTCCCCCCTAACCTGATCCTAGTGGTGCCCACACCCCTCACCACCCACTAGCTCTACAGTCCACATCAACCCCCCGACCTTTGTGGTACCCACACCCCATGCCCCCTGGCTCGTCGGCTCCATGCGACCCCACGTCCCCCTCCGGCTTTGATTTTCCTCCCTCAGCCCTGGTGCTCGCACCCGATGACACCAACGGCTTTGCGCGACCCCACAGTCCCCCATCCAAGCTCCCTCTCTTAGCCCTGGTGTCTGCACCTGACACCCCTGGTAGCTCTGTGCAACCCCACGACCTCCCTGTCTCCGATCTCCCTCCCTCGGCCCTGACTCGCACCCAACACCCCAGGTGCCTCCATGCAACCCCATGGCCCCCATGCTCTAATCTTCCTCTCTTGGCCTCAGTGCCTACACTCGACACCCCTAGTGGCTTCGTGCGACCCCCTTGCCCCCTAGTTCCGATCTCGATGACCTCCACGACTCTGTACCAACTTCTTTCTCCCCTTCTCACCCATCGTCTAGTCATCCTTGGCTCCAATTCTGATTTCCATCTCCGGTCAATGTTTTCTTTTTTTCAGATCATTCGGGTTTTTATTTAGACTAAGTTATGATTCGAGCTGGTTCAATTAAGCTCGGACTTGGACTCGGATCAGGCTTGGATCTAAATTTTTAAAAATATTTTGGATCTAAATTAAATCTTAAGTCCAAAATTTTTTTTCTGATCATAAAGATATAGTCCAGCCTGATTTTGTTCTAGCCCTAGCGTGACTCTCAAACAAAAAGTCTTTTCGCATGGCTCGTTGGAATGAAGCCAAGGTCCACTTTCTCACGTGCTCAACATGAAAGGAACGGACAAAAGGGTTTTCCAGAGGCTTCATCGTGGCTTAAAGTGGTTTTTAACTTGGCCTACAACAAGCTTTCGTGGTTGGGTTGGGGACTGTCTGGTGGCCACTCCCGGTGTTTAACTCTTTTTTTTATTTTCTATCAAAAAAAAAAAAAAAAAAGCTTTCATGCGGCTTTCCACTTGGTTTACAATTATTAGATGCCGGCATAGAGAAACTTTACGCGGAAATGAAGCGTGAGCCGAGCGCAACAACACAGGTGCAGGTGCAGGTGCAGGTGAGGGAAGTCACGTAAAGCACGACCCGAAGTGGATCGCGAGGAACACCGATTAGTGCATGGCTGGGAGCCTTTAAAAATGGAACTAGCCGACAGGAGAGATTCATGCCAGTCCGCAATCAATTATATTCAAATTACACTATCAATTTTTATGGGAATCAGCTGATACCGAGCCTACAAAAAAAAAACGATGGGAGCAAAAGAGAATAGCAAACAGCAATCAAAAAATTATTTTATTTTATTTTTATTTATAAAAAAATAAGATAGTAAGAAAGAAGGTATTGTCAATTCCATCGACTAAATTCTTCACCTTAGGAGGGGATAAAGTTTTTTGTCATAAATTTATTTTCTTTTTTTCAATCTTATATATTTCTTTTATACGATAGAATTTTTTTTATTTATGCTTGTATTATATTTTTTTAATTAATTTAATTTTTAATAATTTATTTTTCAAAGAAGATGCATCGTGATCCTGACAAGATATGATTCATGCTCGAATAAAAATAAATTATATTGAAGTTAAATATTTTTTTAATTTAAATTTTAATTAATCTATATTCATAAAGGAACTGATCATGATCTTAAGAATACAGTTCATACTCAGATAGAAATAAGTTATACCTATAAATTAATTAATCACAAGCCCTTTACATAAATAAATATCAAAATCTATTAATAAGAAAAATGGATTCCTAATCCATAAGATATATTAGATTAATTATCTTTTTAATTAATTTATCATGCATGCTTAGTTTCTAGAATTTCATAATTAAAATTATATCGATTTTCCTTTTTACTTTCTTCATTAAATAATTGTCCTTAATTCTCAAGGATACAATCCTTCTCATCCTAAATATAGCAGTGAGTTAGATTTTTATTTTTGATCGTCCTATGATAAGTGATCAATTATGCTTGGGATCAATCATAGTTTTAATAATACATAATGAAGAAATACTTAATATTATACTAAAAATTGAATCAAAGCATAGAGACATCTTTCATATCCTAGTTAATTTTTTGCTTGCTAGTTATAATTTAATTTAAATCTTAGTTCTAGTAACAATCATATTTCCACTCTTTTCTCTTTATAGTTTTTATAATTTAATTAAAATTCTAACAAAATTCTAATTAAAAAGTGAACATAATCCTATTAATCCTTGAGGATACGATCCCAACTCATCATAGCCATATAATTTGAGTTAGTTATTATTTTTAACCATTTACAACAATGATTATAGAGAAAAACACCAAGCACAGTACTCCATTGGTGGCCCTACAAAGAAGCATCAGGGCTTTGAAGCTTTCCAAATAGTCCACCAATTCGGTAGATCCATTGTAAACCTCCAACTATAGCATCTTAAAATACTTCGATAGTGGTTCCAGCATGATATGGGCTCCCAGGTGGGTTATGGTAAAATCGAGACCTTCATCTCTGGCCGGGACTACATCCTATAGCATTTCGATGTGCTGGTCTAGCTCTCGAAGCTTTATGGCTACTTTAACTTCTTTAGCAATTTGCACCTCGGAGGGTCAAGGGGTTGAACGAGTTGATGTCTACCCTTATCAGACCAAGATGAAGGGGAATGTCCCTTGGCACATCCAGGGCTTTGTGGTGCACTGAGATGAATAGTTCCTCTCATTTAGGACTTCATGGGAGGGAAAGCCATGTCTACTCTCATCATACTGCCTTTAGTGATGCTAGGGATTGGGGTGGTATTGCCTAGTCCATTGTCGGTTCCACTAACATCGTCGGGTGCTGGATCGCTTCGACCGTGGCTACTAGTGCTTGGATTTACTAAGACAGCTATTCCAAGTGGTCGGGTTGGCTTTCTTGCTGAGTGATGCCAACATGAGATTTTGGAGTGGGACCTCTGGCAGGCTGACTAGATTGTCGAGAGGTGGTAGCACTGGAGCACCAAGTGGACATGCCTTTGGTTAGCATGGAGACCCCGCTCAGTGTTCTTCCTTAAAAGCTAGTGAACGATTGGCTTTTCTTCTATTTGTTGATGCTATTTTTGATCATATTATTAGAATATGCTAGAGGTGGAGTGCTCGTGGATTATACCTGCAAAAAAAGCCTTGGCTGGAGGTAGCTTTGGTGAAGGCCCTCTGATAATCAAGTTAGTTAATAGGTAATATAAGGAATAAAGTAGAGTGGGGCAAGGGAGAGAGAGTATCTCATATACCTTGAGAGCTCTTAGGGAGCCCCCTTTTATAGATGAGCGACAAGGGCATTTTCAAAATGCCTAAAGTCCTTGCAAAGTTTGGTGAGAATAGACAGAATGTTAGATCCTATCAGGAGATCCGGTAGAGAATCATTTCATTTATCTGAAATATCTGCCTTCCCATTAATGGAGACTTTGTCTCATCCACATTGCCAAATGTTTTCTTAATGGTGACAGGGACTGTAGCCTAGAATAAGTCATGTCCCTCTTAACTGAGAGAATATATCAAAGATTACAAGATATAGCCACCTGATTGAACTACTAAGTGCGTGGAAATAAGCATCGAACAATTCCTCCCTGGGTTGCCTAATAGTATGCTGTTATAAGCTTTAGGCTTCCCCTAGCTCAAGGATCTTGGGTTAGACCTAGCCCTCTAGTCGAGGCTAGAGGTTTTTAGGGAATGATCTTGATGAGTTGGAGCTTGATTTGAATGTTAGAGGGGTAGTGGTCCTTTACCCAAATTGGGCATTACTTGGACCAAAGGGGCTTGGTGGCCTAGCTTCGTTCACCCGAGGCATGGTTGGCTTTGGACATAAGAATTCACCTTGGTCACCAGACCCTCAGTTCTACTATCTATGGAGCCATCATATACAGAGATATAGTATCTAACTGGTGTTGTTTCATCAGGAAGCCTTCTTATGAACCTTGTCATAGATGTTTGGTTGATGTTCTATTTGAGCGAATGCAAAGGTGACTTTGGTTAAGAGATTAGTGCAACCTTTGGTTAAGAGATAGAAGGTGACTTTGCCTTATCCAAGAGACAGCGTGACCATTGCTTAAGCATCTATCCTAGGATCCTTGGGATGCCAAGGTTGGGGGGATAGCCCCCCACATCAGCTAGTGAATAGGAGCTCATCAAGAAGGCAAGTGGCAAGTGGCATGTATATATTTATTTCATCAATTTAAAATAAACCTGTCCAAAGGACTGCTTTCTTTACCCCAGATAGACCAATTAGTCAATTCTACATCAAGGCACAAACTACTTAGCTTCATAGATGCCTTCTCTGAATATAACTAAATCTAGATATCTTTTAAGGATGAGGAAAAGATATCCTTCATTATAGACCAAGGGCTTTACTACTATAAAGTGATACCCTTTGACCTAAAAAATGCAAGAACAACCTACCAGCATCTCATCAACAAGGTCTTTAAAGATCTAATTGGTTGTAACATTGAGATATACATTGCCGACATACTAATGAAGAGTCAGTAGGTGGAGCACTATGTAGCGGGCCTTGAGAAAGCTTTTTAAACCTTGAGAAAGTATCACATGAGGCTCAACCCAACCAAATGCACTTTTGGCATTTTTCTGGAAAGTTCTTGGGTTTCATGGTCCCACACCATGAAATCAAAGCTAACCCAGAGAAGCTCCAAGCTATCTTGGAAATGTCACCACCAAGGATTCGGAAGGAAGTGCAATGCTTAGTGGGGTGAATAGTCATGCTGAGCAAGTTCATTACCAAATTAAGTGATAAATGCCTATCCTTCTTCAAACCTTTAAGGTAGATCAAGGACTTCTGCTTGATGGAAGAGTATCATGCCACCTTTGAGCAGCTTTGCATGTAATTAGCTACTGCCCCCTCTTGACAAGGCTTATAGAAGGAGAGATGCTATATCCATACCTAGCGATACCCCCTATCACGATGAGCTCTGTCCTTGTCTAGGAGGAAGAAGGCATGTAGAAGCCTATGTATTACACCAGCAAGATGCTAAAGGATGCGAAGACCCAATACCCGAGAAAGGAGAAGGTCATCTATGCTCTCTTGATCTCAGCTCAATGATTTCGATTGTACTTCTAGGCAAACTCCATCACTGTCCTAATAGACCAACTTTTGAGGTCAGTCATGCAAAGGCTGGACACCTCAGGGAGGATCATGAGGTGCATGGTGGTGCTTGGAGAGTTTGACATCCACTGCCATCTATGACCTTCTATCAAAGTAAAGCACTAACTGACTTCCTAATGGGGTGTACACTCCTTGAAGAGGTCAAGGCAGAGATAGAAGCAGTAACTCCTATCCTAATGAGCAATGTATGCATGCTTCATTTTGATGGAGCATCCAACATAAGAGGCTTCAGAGTAGGAATGTTTTTCACCAATCTAGATGGCATCATCATGGAGCAAGCCCTCCATTTTAGCTTAGAATCTCCAACAATAAGGCAAAGTATGAAGTATTCTTGGTAGGGCTAAGATTGGCTCAATTGCTCGAGGTATTGCACCTTAAAGCCCTCGGTGACTCCCAACTAGTTGTCAGCTAAGTTCATAGGGAGTATGAGACCAAAGCCCTTACTATGGAAATATACCAAGGGAATGTAAAAAAATAAGCCCTTCTTTCCTTCCCTTTGAGATTGTGCAGATTCACAGGATGGAGAACTCTCGGGTGGACCTTTTATTAAGACTGATGACTATGGAGTATCCATAGATCCACAAAAGAGCATATGTGGAGAACCTAGAGAACCCAGCATTGATGGCAAACCAATCCCTGTAACGCAGGTGGACGATGAGCCTGCTGGATGGACTATTGATACAGTAGCTAAAGGATGGATAGTTGCCCAGAGACTAGGTCAAAGCTTAGAGTGAAGAGTCATTTGACTCAATATGTGATGATCAAGGAGAAGCTATATAGGTGATCCTACTCGATGCCACTTCTTTGCTAACTTCGACCCCCAGAGCTAACTACTCCCTACGTGAGGTCCATGAAGGCATCTAAGGAAGTACCTTAGAGGTCAAGCCTTGGCAAACAAGATCCTTCAACAAGGGTACTACTAGCCTAACATGCACAAGGATGCTGTCAAGTTCATGCGATATTGTGACCATTGCCAATGGCATGCCAATAGTTAGCATCAACCATTAGCACCTCTCACTCCCATTAGCTCACCTTGGCCATTTGCTTAGTAAGGAATATACATCCTTGGACAATTCCCCCCAGCCATAGGGCAAAAAAAGTTCTTTATCATTGCTATCAATTACTTCACCAAATAGGTGGAGGTAAAACCTTTGGCCTAGGTCACTGAGAATGATGCCCGTAACTTTATTTGGAAGTCCATAATCTATCAATTTAGCTTTCCTTAGATGATCATCATCGATAATGGTTGATAGTTCGACAGCCCATCCTTCCAAGATTTTTGTGAGGATTGCAGATCATCCACCAGTTCACTTGTATTGGTTTTAGCCCTTGATTTTGATGACTAACAAAATATTGAGTACATATTTTATACTAATGTTTCAATTATAGTTATGAATTACCGGATACAAGCACCTCAAATTCTCAAAATAAAAGTATCATGAAGCTGAGCAATTTTCAAGTTTTGGGAAGTCTTCTCATCTGAAAAAGGCCTCAAAATTGATCAATCATGGTTTACATAAGATGATTTGAAGTTTGATTGAAGATCTTTGTGTTTTTGGGATGTTGGCACATGTTTTTGGCAAACTACAGAACCAAGTATCGACTCATTACTTCCCAACTGTCGATATTTCAGAAACTAACATGCAAAAATTCTTCCCTGGCATGCAAAGTGTTGACACCTAGAATTCAAGTGTCGACACATGAAACATAAGTATCGATGCTGAAAATTCAAGTGTCGATTCAAGGCCTGAGATTTTTGAAAATACAAAACTATGCCATTTGGAGTATTTTTATGTCAAGTGTCAACTCATGAGATTCAAGTGTCGACACCTGGAATTCAAGTGTCGATATCTGTAGGACCAAGTATCGACACCTGGAAACAAAGTGTCGACACATGGAAGTCAAGTGTCGACTCACGGATTCTGACTGTTTCAACGGTTCTATCTTTTAAGAGGCATATTTCATCTTTTCAAGCTCCTAACGGCTAGTTTTGATCCTCCAACATTCTCAAACCATTTTTTAAAAGTTTTTAAAGTATTTAAGCTTCACCAAACTCATTCATGAAGTATTGAACTTCATTGAACATACAAAGTCAAATATTCTTTCAAGAACTTCACTTCCAAAAGTCAAAAAGATTCCATTCAAAAAGCTTACAAGCGTATCATTTCAGCTTTCCAAAAGTGTCTTTGAAAAGATTCCAAGGAGAAGACAAGACAAGCATCTTTAAGAGCCTTAAAACTTCCATATTTCACTTTAGAAGAGAGTTTGATTGTGCTTTTATTCTTGTATCTTTATCTTTATACTTTGTTGACCTAGCTTTCTAGGATTTTTGAAAGTAGGTTGTTGAGGTTATTGGTGAGCCAAAGGTACAAAACCAACTAGGGTTTAACTTGTAAGCTCGAAGACAAAACAAGTTGTAAGGTTGTTGGTGAGCCTAGGTGACAAAATCAACTTAGGTTTTGACTTGTGAACTTTGAAAAACAAGTCGGCTGTAATCTTGAAGAGATTATATTGGAAATTTCCAAGGAAAGCTTGGAGAGTGGACGTAGGTACTTGGAGTGCACCGAACCACTATAAAACTTGGGTGTTTGTGTGTGATTGCTCTTTCTATTACTTGCACTTTATTCTTTGCATTTAATTTACTATTATCTGCTGCATATCTTTGAGTTTAATCAAATTGCTCACAAACACTTCATGACCGATACATAATTGCTTAAATTTTTGAAAGACCCAATTCACTCCCCCCTTAGGCTCCATTTCTGGGCAACAAGTGGTATCAGAGCATTGGTACTTTACTTGTAGGTCCAATGATCTTGAGTAAAAGATCATGGTAGCCCCAATTAGTATGGGTATTGTAGAAGGTCAAGCCTCTAACTGTCCCCCTTTATTTAATGGCACGAATTACACATACTAGAAAACATGCATGCACATTTGCATTCAAGCCATGGACTATAACATTTGAAAAATTATTGTTAAAGGCCCTCATCAGCCTACTATCTTGATTAATGGTATTCCCACTCCCAAAATGGAAGATAATTGGGATGAGAATGATATTAAGCAAATAAAGCTTAATGCAAAGGCTATGAATCTATTATTTTGTGCTTTAGACCCAAGCGAATTCAATAGAATCTCAAATTATCTCTTTATAAAGAAAATATGGGACACACTTGGAGTTACCCATGAGGTTACTCATCATGTGAAAACTATCAAAGTTAACATGCTCATTCATACATATGAAATGTTTAAAATGGAACCTTCTGAATCTATTAGTGAAATGTATACTAGATTCACTAATATCGTGAATGGCATGAAAAGCTTAGGAAAGGTTATTTTTAATGGTGAACTTGTCAATAAACTCCTCAAGTCTCTTCCAGCTTCTTGGGATGCTAAAGTCACCGCTATAGAAGAAGCCAAAGATGTAAATACACTTCCTCTTGAGTAGCTATTGGGCTCATTAATGACCTATGAGCTTTCTTTGAAACAAAAAATAATGGACTATGATAAGAAGAAGAAAGTGATTGCTTTCAAGTCCACTACAATAAAAGAATCAAGTGAAGATTCCGATGAGAAAGATGAAGAAGATGAGATACTCTCATAGCAAGAAAGTTTAGGAGGCTTATGAGAAAGAAGAAATACAATTTCAAGAAGAAACCTCAAAAGGGAGAGCCTAGCAAAGAAAAAGAAAAGGGAAAGAAAACGAGCAGCCCACATGCTTTGAGTGTAAGAAACCTGGCCAGTTCAAGATGGACTGCCCCTTACTCAAGAAAAGTAGAAGAAGATTAAGAAAGAAAGCTATGATGGCAACCTGGAGCGACAGCGAGGATTCAAGCTTTGATGAAGAGCAGCAAGAGGTTGCAAATTTCTGCTTAATGGCCTACAATGATGAGGTACTGTCTGAACCTGAAGAAGAATTTACTTTTGTTGAATTGCATGAAGTTTTTGATGAACTTGTGATTTATTTTCAATAACTTAAATTAAAGCACAAAGAACTAAAGAAGCAAAATCTGGATTTAGTTAAAATAAATGATAAGTTTTTAATTAAAAATGATTGCTTTCTCCAAGAAAATAAAAAGTTAAATGGTCAAATTATTCTTCTAGAAAAAGAAAAGAAAAATTTTAAAAAGAAATTTTTTTTTTGCATCAATTGAAAATTTTACAAAACAAAATAAAGAGATTTTGCAAGAAAACAAGAAGTACAAAGATGAACTTGAAAAACTGAAACCATTTGTTAAAAAATTTACTTACAGTTCTAAAAAACTGAATATGCTTTTGAATAATCAAAAGAGCTATTTTTAACAAAGCTGGATTAGGTTTCAAAACTCAAAAATAATAAAAGTTTTTCAAGAATTTTTTTGTGCTTGCTTCATCTTATATTACTTGTTATTCTTATGGCAATGCAGGACATAAATCATATCTATGCAATAAAAGGAAATTGAATAAATTTAGAAAAGTTTAGGCTCCAAAAGGAACTGTCACTACTAACCTTAAAGGACCCAAGATGACTTGGATACCTAAAGTCTCTACCTAATTTGTTGATATAGGTGTGCCTTGCAACCAGCAAAAGAAGATTTTGGTACCTCGACAGCTGTTGCTCAAGGCACATGACTGAAGATGTGGAGCAGTTCTCCACACTTGAATATCAAAATGGTGGTAATGTGATATTCGGTAATAATGGAAAGGGCAATATTGTTGGAATTGGTAAAGTCCATATCACCCCCTCTACTTATATAGATAATATTTTATATGTTGATGGTTTAAAGTATAATTTACTTAGTATTGGCCAGTTTTGTGACAAAGATTTTAAAGTTTTTTGTTTTCGAATCTTTCATGTGCATTGTTTCTAGTCTTGATGATAATGGCATCAAGTTTATTAGTCATAGGCATGGTAATATTTATATGGTTGATCTTGATGATCTTCATGTATAAAATGGTCAATGCCTAGTGGTAATGAAAGCCAAGATCAATGAAACTAGTTGGCTTTGGCATCGTAGATTAGGACATGCTAGTATGCATTTGCTTTCAAAACTTTGTAAAAAGGATTGATAAAAGACTTGCTAAAACTTAGTTTTGAAAAGAACAAGATTTATAGTACTTGCCAACTAGGAAAACAAACTAAATCATCTTTTAAATCTAAAGGAGTAGTCTCTACATCTAGACCCTTAGAATTACTTTATATGGACCTCTTTGGACCAACTAGAATATCTAGATTGGGAGGTAAGAAGTATAGTCTAGTTATTATAGATGATTTCTCATGTTTTACATGGGTGATATTTTTAGATCACAAAGATGAAATTTTTTTTGCATTCATTAAATTTCATAAAAGAGTTTTAAATGAAAAAATTATTTTAATTATTTTTTTAAGAAGTGATCATGGTATAGAATTTGAAAATCATGATTTCAAAAAGTTTTGTAGTGAAAATGGTATTCATCATAATTTTTCTGCACCTAGAACACCTCAACAAAATGGGATGGTAGAAAAAAAAAATAGAACTCTTGAAGAAATGGCATGCACCAAGCTTTGCAAAAATGATTTTCCTAGGTATTTTTAGGCAGAAACCATAAACACTGCTTGCTATGTTTTAAATCATGTTTTAATCTGACCTATTTTAAAGAAAACACCTTATGAGCTTTGAAAAGTTAGGAAACATTCAATTAAGTATTTTCATATTTTTGGATACTGTTGTTTCATCTTAAACAATGGTAAGGATAATCTAAGTAAATTTGATGCCAAGTCAGATGAAGGTGTATTTTTAGGTTACTTTACATCCAGCAAGGCATATAGGATCTTCAATAGAAGGATACTTGTTATTGAAGAATCTATCCATGTTGTATTTGATGAGACTAATCAAAAATCTTCTAGAAAAGAAGATATTATTGATGATGATACAGGTAGCCAAAGAAATGAAGAAGTGAACAACAATGAAGAACCCACCAAGGAGTAAGTTGATAATCAAAACAATAAAAGAGATCAAGTACAAGGAGGTGAAAACACATCTCCACCTAAGCCTCTACCTAAAGAATAGAGATATGCTCATGGACATCCCAAAGAACTTATTATTAGTGATCCATCAAAAGGAGTAAGTACTCGCTCATCTCTTAAAAATGTATGTGATTATTTAGCTATTGTTTATCAAGTAGAACCTAAATCTATTGAAGAAGCTGAAAATGATTATAATTGGATTAATGCTATGCAAGATGAACTAAATCAATTTAAAAGAAATAATGTTTAGACTTTGGTTGATAGACCTACTAATGTTTCAATAATTGGCATAAAATGGATTTTTAGAAATAAGCTTGATGAAAGTGAAATTGTTACTAGAAATAAAGCTAGGCTAGTTGTCAAAGGATACAATCAGGAGGAAAGGATTGATTTTGATGAAATCTTTGCTCCTGTTGCTAGACTTGAGGCAATTAGGCTATTATTGGTATTTGCATATTTTATGGATTTTAAATTATATCAAATGGATGCTAAAAGTGCCTTTTCCAAATCATATTTTTAAACTTCATAAAGCTTTATATGGTTTGAAACAAGCTCCAAGAGCTTGGTATGATAGATTGAGTTCTTTCTTGCTTAAAAATGATTTTTCTAAAGATAATGTAGACACTACTTTATTTTGAAAAAGAAGAATGATGATCTCTTAGTAGTACAAGTTTATGTGGATGATATCATATTCAGTGCTACTAACGAATGTCTTTGTCAAGAGTTTGCAAAGTTAATGAAGGGTGAGTTCGAGATGAGCATGATGGGAGAGCTTAACTTCTTCCTCGGATTCCAGATAAAGCAAACAAAAGAGGGGATCTTCATCAACCAAACCAAGTACACGAAAGAAATATTAAAGAAGTTTGGGATGGAGAACACCAAGCCATTAGGTATGCCTATGAGCTCCTCTTGTAAGCTTGACAAAGATGAATCAGGTAAATTTGTTGACCAAAAGTTATATAGAGGAATGATTGGTTCATTACTATATCTAATTGCTTGTAGGCCAGATATTATGTTTAGTGTTTATATATATGCAAGATATCAGTTTATCCCTAAAGAGTCTCATCTTTTGGCTGTTAAATGTATACTTAGATATCTATCTAGCACTATAGATATTGGTCTTTGGTACTCTAGAGATTCATCATTTGAATTGATTGCTTATTTTGATGCTGATTTTACTAGGTGTAAACTTGATAAAAAAAGTACTAGTAGAACTTGTTAGTTTCTTGGAGTCAATTTGATTTCATGGAGTAGCATGAAATAGAATTCAGTTATTCTATCTATGGCAGAAGCCGAATATATAGCAGTTGAAAGCTGTTGTGCTCAAATTCTATGGATCAAACAACAACTCGAAGATTTTGTCATCAAACTAACTAAGACACCCATAAGATGTGACAATACTAGTGCAATTAATTTAACTAAGAATCCTGTGCAACATTCAAGAAGCAAATATATTAAAATAAGACATCACTTCATAAGAGATCATGTGCAAAACTCTAATGTGATGCTTGAATTTGTCTGTACTGATAATCAATTAGATTATGTTTTTACCAAACCCTTGAGTGAAGAAAGGTTTTGCATGATTATAAGAGAGTTTGGTATCATAGATCCCTTTTCTTAGAACTCTCTCAAATTTTGTTCATATCGAATTTCTTATTGCTCAAAATCATATTCTCTTAGTCCTAAACCTTTCACTAGAAATTCCTTGATTTTTAAAAATTTTATTGGATTTTTTTTTGGGATTTCTTGGCCAAGTGTCAATACTTGACTTTTGGCGAAGTGTCGACACTTGGCCAAGTGTCGAAACTTGAAAAATCCTAAGTGTCGACACTCGAGTAATTTTTTTCTGTTTTCTAGGACATCACCCGGTCACTTTCTTTTCTTTATTCCTTATTTCTCCGGTGCCCTAGTGGTCCCCAAACTCTCCTTTGTCTGCGGAACAGTGATTTTCTGCTCGTGTCCCTCAAAATTCTGGTAATTTCTTATCTTTTAGACCGTTAATTCACTATTCTCATCTAGTTTTCCTTGATTTGACCCAATTCATCTCGGATTTCATTGTGTTTTTCTTTGTTTTAGCCGAATCCCTTTTCTCTATCTTCTCGACCATTTTTTTTTGGTTGATTTGTTGTGGATCAGACAAACCGTTGCTCTCTTTCCTCCCATTTCTCCTCCTTCTCCTCCATTTTTTTTCTTGACCAATTTCTTTTGGCCCTCACTTTGCTCTTACCGCAGGCCCTCTCCTTTCCCTTTTTGGTCTTTTTCCCTTCTCCTTTGACCGTTCCTTGTTTCATCCCTTTCCTCTTTTTTTTCTTTCCTCCATCTATTTAAGAAGCATGGGACCCCGCAAGTAGCTAGCCTCTAAGAAGAGACCAAGTCAGGGTTCAACAAAAAGAAGGACTAAAGCAAGGAATGACAGTAGTCAGCAGACAAAGAGAGTAGCACCTCCTCCTTTACCTTCAGCTGACAGGGTATCAGGGAAGATGATAGCTGTCAGTCATCGAGTGGACTTGGATTTCTTTGATCGTCAGGGCTTTAGACTAGGACAAGTTCTCGAGTCAGCAGGGTTGATCTCCTTCTGTACTATGAAGGAAAAATATTATCCTCACTTGATTTGAAAGTTTTATGGGAGCTTGGACTGCAACAGGTTGCTATGGAGTGCCACAGTCAGAGGTATTCATATTCCGATTACTGAGAAGGTTCTTGATAGAAAAGTGCCCTAAGAGCTAATCATTATGAGGGCCTTTTTGCAAACTTCCAGCTCATGTATGACATACTTTCATATTAATAAACACATATGATTCATCATATACTGCTGTGTCATGTTTTTATTGATTATGATGAATCCCATAGAGTAGGGCAATGGAATTAGGGTTATGATGGAGTTCATAACAGTGAGACCTAATTTCTATAAACCCTAATCTAGAATGTTCCTAGTCATTGGACCAATAATTCGGGGATCGATGAATCCGGTAAGACTAGCATATCCTATGTATGCTCAGTTGATGAGGGTGGTTGGTCTCACAGCCACTTGTGTAGAGACACTAATACAAGGATAAGGGTACTCATTAGGTTATGAGTACACTGAACTGATCCGTATCGGGACTATCTTATGGAAGTCTTACTTTTTATCAAAAGATATGTCCCAGAGTACAAGTTGTGCACATGATCTTCAGACCTGAGGTCACCATGGTTCCTTGTGCACACTAAGCCATACTTTGGTTCATATTCATTCATGGCATTGTGACATGTACGGGATGTTCTGGGTATGGTGGAAGGTGTACGAAGGATGTGAGTGGACCAATAAGGAATTAATCAATCCTGGTAAGAGGATATGTTATCCCATGTAATCTCTTCGATGAGTGACTAAAGGAATCTTTGCAAAGTGGGATGAGACTAAAAGTGGCTTCTAATCAGTCATCAGCTGAGTCCTCATGATCGAGCTGAGATTCGATATGATTAAGTATTAGGGTTTGATATTTATCCATACCCATCACTTAATCGGGATAATGGGAGATCAAAAGATTGAATTGCATGGTAACTTACTACTGAAGGATATTTTGGTAATTTCAATTAAATTCCTTATCTTCCAGGTAGGCATGACACGTTGCTAGACGTCAATCTTGTCTTGTGGGTTTTTATGAACCAATTGGATTGGTTTCATGAGTCAATTCGATGTGTGATTCGAATTGGACAATTAGGTAAGCCGATTTGACCTAATTAGGTCAATCAGGTTAGATCGGATCGAATCAGCTTAAACCTAAACCTACTGCTGCCT
Organism: Areca catechu; assembly: GCA_021397845.1. Classification (NCBI taxonomy): domain Eukaryota; kingdom Viridiplantae; phylum Streptophyta; class Magnoliopsida; order Arecales; family Arecaceae; genus Areca; species Areca catechu. The sequence continues at coordinate 138,716,378 of CM038039.1, read as the reverse complement.
AGATGTCGAACCCAATGGATCACACACAATAGAGAGTTGGCCAAGGAAGTCACTCATGGTTTAATTAGGGTCATGGGATCCTAATTGGTTAGCCAGATTGCATATAGCATATGTAGGCTAACCCAATTCCTAACCCAATTGGATTGGGTTTGGTTGCTTGCTAATTGGGCTAATCAAATTAAGGAAGACCTAAATTTGGTTGGGTCCTAAGTGGGATAGCCAAATCAGATCTTAATCTAATTTTATTTTGGTATTTTGGACGTCTTATTGAAGAGTCCATTTGAGTTGGGACTCTAGATGCCAAAATGATACATTGGCATTCCAAAAGGCCTAGAAGAGTCTATAGTTCTCTGATCTAAAAAATATTTATATAGATGGAAAGAGGACTTAATGCTTTTTCTTTTCACACCCATATTGCATATGCTTTGACTAGTCAAAGGTTTCATGGGGTGTGGATAAATTTGACCACGAGATTCTTGGTGCCTCTTGGCATGCGCGGGAGATGAAGGTTCACGCAGAAGGACAAGAATCCTTCTGCAGAAGAAACACTCTAGTGTTTCATCAAGGGGTGCCTTCTCATCTTATCTCCATGTGCTTTGGATTTAAATGACCGGTCAAAGGGAATAAGAGGGTGGCATGAAATGGGAAAAAAGAGTAGCGCGCAGATGAAGAGTCGCGTCTCTTCATCTACGCACGGTTCTGAGGCAGAGTCCTTCTGCTCTCAGGACTCTGCTCTTCCCATGGTTTTTAAATCTGAAATGATGCCTCCTTCCATTCTTCTTAATCAGTAAATGCCACATGGCACATGGGGATTTAATATGGAAAGGGAAAGAACACAGATAAGACTATTCAATCCTGAAGAGTCTTATCAGATATGAAATAACATATATGATAAGAGATGTCGGGATGGTTTTCACGCTCCTTGAAATATTATTTAAAGGGGGTACAGTGAAATGAGAGGAAGAGTTTTCAATCATCAGAAAACAAGAATTCCATTTTCCCGAGAGTCTGTCAGTCTGAGTGTTCTTCTACTCCCTCCTTACTTTAGGACAAGACTTGTCTTGTTAAGACAAGGTCTTTTCTACTAGGACAAGGCTTAATTTTAGGACATAAGCCTAAGAGGTCCTAGAGGAGGGTTATCCTAAAATCAAAAGTGGTTTAGGATTGTGTCCAAAGAGCCCTACAGTAGGACAGGGTGTCTGATATTGGTCAAAAGGTCAAAAGGCTGATGAAAGAGTCCTGTTGAAGCAAGCAACCCCGGTAGGGATTCTTTCTTGGTACCATTCTCATGTGGATCACTATTGGAGGGCTTGCACTTATGAGCCCGTGGAAAGGATTGAATTTTAGCGATCCAGGTATGTATTCTGACTTCATATATGTTTCATTGATTGGTATTGCATGAGGGGTTCCTAGGAATTAGGGTTTTCTTGCCAATTAGGGTTTCATGCTTTGAATTTCAGTTTTGAAATTCACTTCCGCATGCTGCATGATTCCTGGCACCCTGGGAGAATTTCTAACAGTGGTATCAGAGCCATCCTCGTGGCATACCAATTATGAACCATTTTTGGAGTTTTATGAAATTCCACTGTCGAGCCGACCCGAACCCTATCGAGTCGACCCGGACTCTGTCGAGCCGATCTGAACCCTGTCGAGTCGACCCGACTAAACTCATATGTATGTTTTCTGGTTTCTTTATGAAATGAGATGATAATGCAATTATATGAGATTTTGCATATTAGGATAATATGTTTAATTTCAAGTTTTTATGAAATGCATGATATTATGTCAAGTATGAAATTATACATGTTGATTATACCTAGTAACTGCTTTGGATTGGGTTAGTCACCATGGTCGTCCGGTTATAGGAGCCAAGTAGGGTTTAAAGGCCCTCTCCTCTTATTCAATGGGTCTCCTATGGCATGTAGTGGTGCCGCTGTAGCCATAACCTATAAAAAAGTGAGGTGAAAGGTATTTTTATGTATCTATCATGCCTTGATTTGCATATTAGTTATAATATGCTTGTTTAACATAACATGTTATGTTATGATGATATGTTACATGTTTATATATGTTATAAGAATAGTAATCATGATAATTTAGAATGTGTTTTTGAGACCACCAAAGTCCTTATGAAAATCATATTTAGTCATAGTAAAAGCTTAGTCATGATGCAAAACTGATTATGGTTTGATCAACTGATTGGTGTCTAGGCAAGTGGTTCTAGAAAGGTAAAGGGAATGAGGTTTTTAATTGGTTTCGTTGACTGACCTGGCCAATCTAATTGGTTTCTAAGGAAAGCAATGGGGGGACCCCCTCACCCCTTCCACTCACCTGGCCAATTTAGTCATATCTAAATCTTAATTTGGTAATGCTAATTGGTTAAGTGTACTATATTTTGCCTGCCTTCATGCTAAGCCAAATTTATGTCAAGACTACAGTAAGTTTGTTATGCATATACAAGGCCTACTCTAGGATTTGATATAAGATTTGTCTTGGTGCACTTAGTGCTTTATGGCATGGTTGGAAATGTTGCTTTGTTGTGTATACACAAGGGTAACATTATTCAATCATGGCTATATGAAAATGAAGGATCCGACTAAACTAAGATATTATGGTTTGTTATGCATACACAAGGCCATAAGTGTCTTAAAGGCAAAGATAATTGTTGAGAATTGCATGGGTTGCAATTGAAAAGGTTATCCTACCTTTGAACTCATGTGTGTTTGTTGTGCATACACAAGGCACTCATGAGGAATAAGGATCTCAACCCCACTAAGGAAACCAGGAAGGTTTCTCGCTTACCATAGTTGAGGTTTTGGTATTTGAAGAAAATAGTGGGAGACGTAATTAGATATAAAATCCTTATCTAATTATGAATGTCATAATTGAGTGGTCTGCTAATATTATTCTTTAATTAAATATAGAACATTTAAATAATGGCTTCAAACTTATTACTGAGGGGCATCTTGGATGCTAACAAGTTAACCGATTCAAACTATGTGGACTGGTTGAGGAAGAAGGCTGATGGAGCCAATTTCCATTGCAGCATTTTTGGGCATTGAAAGAAGGATTGTAAGACTTGTCTTGCAAATATGAAGCTAGATGCAAGTGGTGCATCTAAAGGTTTGTACATGATACAAACCAATTTATCATTGAGTGAATCTATTTCTAATTCATGGGTATTGGAATTAGAAATTTGAAGAAAGATGACTTCAAATTATATGGGGCAAGTGGAGAACTCATATATGCTGAAGCTGTGGGCACCTATCTTCTATTATTACCTTCGGATAATATCATAAGGTTGGAAAAATGCTACTATGTGCCAAATATTATAAGAAACATTATTTCTATACCCTTGTTGTTACAATAAGGATATGAAATAAGTATAAAGAGCAGTGGCTGCTCTATTCTTCATAATAATACAGTATTTGGGCATGGTTGCTTTATGAATGGTCTTCTAACTTTAGTACTCAATGATGAAATACTTCTTGTAGATGACAAGAAGAGAAAAATAGATAATATAAATGTCACATATCTCTGGCATTGCTGGTTAGGTCATATCAGTGAGTCAAGGATAAACAAGTTAGTCAAAGAGGATTACTTTGACCTTGATGATTTTCAATCATTAGGAACTTGTGAGTCTTGCCTCAAAGAAAAAATGACCAAATCTCCATTCACTGGACATGGAGAAAGGGCAACTGAATTGTTAGGTCTAGTGCATACTGATATATATGGACCTATGTCAACTCAGGCCAGAGGAGGATATTCTTATTTCATCACTTTTATCGATGATTTATCAAGGTATGGTCATGTGAAACACAAGTCCGAAGCCTTTGATAAGTTTAAAGAATATCAGTGTGGTTGAAAAACAAACTAGATTTAGTATTAAAGCTCTTCGATCTGATCGAGGAGGAGAATACTTATCTAGTGAGTTCCTAAACCATCTAAAAGACAAAGGCATTATTTCTGAATGAACCCCTCCTTATACATCCCAGTTAAATGAAGTAGCAGAAAGGAGAAATCGTACCATATTGGACATGGTGAGGTCCATGATGAGCTTCACAGATCTTCCCATTTCCTTCTGGGGATATGACTTGGAGACCGCTGCATATATATTAAACAGGGTTCCATCTAAGTCAGTAAGTTTCACTCCATTTGTGTTATGGAATGGTAAAAGACCAAGTCTTAAGTACTTAAAGATTTGGGATTTCCATGCTTATGTCAAGAATAACTTTGGACATAAGTTAAGTGCTAGAGCCGACAAGTGTAGGTTTGTTAGTTACCCAAAAGAAGGTAAGGGATACCTCTTTTATAATGCTACTGAGCAAAAGATAATTATCAGTAGGCATGCTACATTCTTGGAACAAGAGTTTATCCAAGAAGGATGTGGTGATTCTTTACTTGAGTTGTGTGAAGAACAGAACCAACAAACCGATGAGCCTTCAAGTGAAGTTCCTCAACTAGAGGTTCTTGTAGATCAAGAACAGCCATAATACGCACCTCCTCTCCGAAGGTCAGAAAGAGTGCGGGGAGCACCTCTCAGATATGGCTTTGTCATCGGGGATGACAATAAAACCAGTATCATATAGGATGATGATCCTGCGACCTATTCGGAAGCTATCGAGAGTAAGGACTCCGACAAGTGGCTTGGTATCATGAAATCTGAAATGGACTCCATGTATTCCAATCAGGTTTGGACTTTGGTAGATCCACCTGAAGGAATTAACCCGATAGGATGTAAATGGGTCTTTAAGAAGAAGATTGGAGCAGATGGTCAAGTTGAGACCTATAAAGCTAGGCTGGTAGCAAAAGGTTTTAGACAAAAACATGGTGTAAACTATGATGAAACATTTTCTCCAATAGCCATGCTCAAGTCCATTTGGATACTTCTTGCCATAGCAGCATACCATGATCATGAGATCAGGTAAATGGATGTAAAGACTGCTTTCCTTAATGGAAACCTTGAGGAAGAAGTCTATATATCATAGCTAGAGGGGTTTGTCTCAAGTGGGAGACCAAACCAGATATGCAAGTTAAAGAAGTTTATTTATGGAATTAAGCAAGCATCGAGGAGTTGGAACATTCGTTTTGATGAAACAATCAAAGGATTTGGTTATATCAAAAATGTAGATGAACCATGTGTGTATAAAAAGATAAGTGGGAGTGCCATTATTTTCTTAGTTTTGTATATGGATGACATACTGATCATTGGGAATGATATCCCAATATTGCAATCGGTTAAAACTTGGCTATCATCAAAGTTTTTCATGAAGGATTTGGGAGAAGCATCCTATATACTGAATATAAGGATCTATAGAGTTAGATCCAAAAGGATGCTAGGCTTATCCCAACCAGGAATATTGACTTAGTGTTGAAGAGATTCAACATGGATGGAAGTAAGAAAGGTTACTTAGATATAAGTCAAGGCATACATCTCTTTAAGAAAATATCTCCTAAGACATCAGAAGAAAGAGAGAGGATGGCTATGATTCCTTATGCTTCGACTGTAGGATCGATAATGTATGCCATGTTATGTACCATACCTGATGTTGCATATGCCTTGGGCATAGTGAGCAGGTTTTAGGCAGATCCAAGAGAGGATCATTGGAGAGTTATGAAAAATATTCTTAAGTACCTGAGAATGACTAAAGATATTTTTCTAGTATGTGGAAGATCTAAGTTGAAACTAGAATGATATACAGATTCTAGTTTTCAATCAGATCCAGATGATAGCAAATCCATATCGGGATATGTCTTCACCCTGAATGGTGGTGCAGTGAGTTGGAAAAGTACAAAGCAACCAACAGTAGCTGACTCAATCACTGAGGCAGAGTACATAGCTACTAGTGAAGCCGCAAAGGAAGCTGTTTGGATAAAGAAATTCATCATGGAATTGGACGTGGTTCTGGATGTACAACAGCCAGTTCCATTATATTATGATAACACTGGGGTCGTTGCATAAGCTAAGGAACCAAGATCTTATCACAAGTCTAAGCACATTCTAAGATGGTTCTACCTCATTCGGAAGATTATAGAAAGACAAGATATTGTTGTCGAACGAGTTGACATAAAGAACAATATAGCAGACCCATTCACTAAAGCTTTAGTCAAGTAGCAGTTAGATCTTCACTTAGATTGTATGGTTATAAAATATAAGGACGATTGGCTTTAGTGCAAGTGAGAGTTTGATAGAAAAGTGCCCTAAGAGCCAATCGTTATGAGGGCCTTTTTATAAACTTTCAACTCATTTATGACATACTTTCATATTAATAAAGGCATATAATTCATCATATACTGATGTATCATATTTTTATTGATTATGATGAACCCCATAGAGCAGGACAATGGAATTAGGGTTATGATGGAGTTCATAACAGTGAGATCTAATTTCCTATAAATTCTAATCTAGAATGTTCCTAGTCATTGGACCATCGATTCGGGGATCGATGAATCTGTAGGGTTCCGGTGCAAAGCAGCGGAAGGGTAATTTCAAAAATTGAAATTAATATGCACCAAAACCCTAAAACAGGAACTCCTTAATAAAAATAGAATGTATGAAGACAAACATTTCTATGCAAATTGAATTAGAATACCAACCTGTAATCGCTAATTCCAATTTATGAAGACTTAAAACTTGAAGATCAACGGGCTATTTGAATTCACCAGGCATCCAAGTGTCCACCCTCCGGTGGTGATCCACACAGAGCAATGATCAAGAACACTATCTTCTTGTCCAATGGTTCCTCCTATTGAGTTCTTCTTCCTAGAACTCAATTCTTCGGATTATGGCTAGAATTCTTCCACACAAGAGGTTGCCTTTCTTTCTTTTATCTCTTCTCCTCCTTCTACTAAGACCTTGATCCTCTAAGACACTCTTGTCTTGAAGATAAGACTTTGTCCTAAGAGAATTTAGGCTTGTCTTAAATTGGATGAGAAATTAAGACAAGAATGTCTTAATGTAAGAAAGAAGGGAATGAACAAAATCAGAACTTCTTTCCTTTACCGTCGGAGACTTTCACTCTTATTCTTGTTCAATAGCAGAGTTTCGATAGAGGTATACTCTGTAAAGGAAACAATGCAAAAACAAGGAAAAAGAGAAAGAGTCTTTAGGAGTGGAAGAAGAATTAATTTTTTTATCCCGAAGTTCTGATTCCTTAAATAGTTTTCGGAGAGACGCCAACACAACTCTCCATAAACGCCATTCCCATTTTTCTCACGCCCCTTCCCTCCTTCTCACGGCCTTTTCCTCATTCTCACGGTCTTCCAGATTAAATCCCATGGCTTTTCTCAAAGGAAAAGTCGTGAAGATTGGAGAAGAAAGGAGTCGCAAAGTTTGAATCTCCGAAGAGATATGATTTCGCACAACCGGGAAGCAGGAGCGCTTTCTTTCTTTCTTAAAACCCCATCATCCGTTGGATTTCCATCCAAGGGAGGACAATTGAGGCGCTAAAGGAGATAAGAAAAGCTGCCTCATATAAAAACACCGGAGTTTTTTATGGAGCACACCAAGAGTCCATGCGCCATGGACTCTTCCAAATGGCGCGCCAAGAGTCCATTAACGCATGGACTCTTGGCATTTTGGCGTGAAAAGGATAAGGGACGGGTGGGGGGCTAGCTTAGATACATGGTTAGCCAATTGGGTTAGTCATAATCTCTATAAACTCAATTAGGGTCTAATTAGATCCAATTAGAACCCAAATTGAACCAATCCAGAACCCTAATTCGAATCCAATTCGAATAGAAGCTAGGATTTGCAACACCTGCTAGAGTGTCATCATGCAAAGATGGTTTAATTACAAATTAAACCCTTGATCAATTCTCTTAAGTATGTGACCCATTGGGTTCCACATCTAGCCAGCAGTGGGTTCGAATACAAGTTGACCTAATTTGATTAGAACTCTTTCTAATCAATTTAGGTCAAATCGGGCTTACCCGATTTTGATCAATTAGGACTCTTCCTATCAAATGATCATTAAATTTGATCAACCCACAAGACAAGATTGACGTCTAGCAACGTGTCATGTCTACCCGGAAGATATGAAAATTCTGGTGAAATACCAAAACTACCCTTCAATAGAAAGTTACCGTACAATTAAATCCTTCAATCAGTCTGCACCCAGAATATAATTATGGATATGGATATATGTCAACTCCAATATTATATTCGTTTCTAGCTCAATCTTATATTGATGATTCAATTATCTTGATATTAGAAACTATCTCTAATATCCCCACTTTGATCAAAGACTCCCTGAATCATCATCCGATTGAAATTATCTGGATGCAATCTCCTCTTACTAAGAGTGATTGATTCCTTATTGACCTACTCATTATCTTCATATACAATTCACCATTCCTAGTATTAATCCTGTGCATGACTCAGTGTCATGATTAAGATTGAACCAAAGGATGGGTTAGTGTACATAAGGTACTATGGCAGTCTCAGGTCAAAGGATTACTTGTACCACTCCCATTATGAGAACCGTCTATTGACATGCAGCTAAGACTCCATTAGATGTTCTCAAGTTGGATCATTTCAGTGAACTCATTCACTATTAAGCACCCACATCCTAGTATTAGTGTCATACACAAGTGACTGTGAGAGCAGTCACCCTATTCAGTATACATAGGATGTGCTAGTCTTACCGGAAAAATCCTGATCCCCTACTCAGGGTTCCATTGACTAGGAATATTTTAGATTAATGTTTTAAGACTTTAGGTCTCATTGGTATGATTTCATCATAATCCTAAAAACATAGCCCAAATCTATGGGGTTCATCATAATAAAACACAGCGTATGATAAAAAATAATGCCTTTATTAGAATATTGTCAATTACAATGGTTTGCGAGATACAACATTGATTAGCTTGTAGGGCATATCCCTTTCAATCTCCCACTTGCACTAAAGCCAATCGCCTTTAAATCTTAACCCCATACTCTCGAGGTGGCGATCAAACTCTCGCTGTGGTAGAGCCTTAGTGAACGGGTCTGCTACGTTGTTCTTTGTATCAACTCTATTTATGTAGACATCTTGTCTTTCTACTATTTCTCGGACGAGATGGAAGCGTCTCATAATGTGCTTGGACTTATGATGAGCTCTTGGTTCCTTAGCTTGAGCAACAGCTCCAGTGTTGTCATAGTAAAGTGGCACTAGGTTTTCAATCTCAGGAACAACACCCAACTCTGTGATGAACTTCTTCATCCAGGACTGCTTCCTTGGCGGCTTTACTGACAGCTATATATTCTGCCTCTATGGTTGAGTCAGCTATAGTCTGCTGCTTGGTACTCTTCCAACTCACTGCTCCACTATTTAGGGTAAAAACATATCCTGAAATGGATTTGCTATCATCAGGGTCTGATTGAGAACTAGAATCAGAATAAGCTTCTAGTTTAAGATCAGAACCACCATAAACCAGAAAAATATCCTTAGTCTTTCTCAGGTACTTAAGAATATTTTTAACTGCTTTCCAATGATCCTCTCCTGGATTAGCCTGAAACCTACTGACAATGCCTAAAGCATATGCCACATCAGGCCTGGTACATAACATGGCATACATTATGGACCCTATTACCGAAGCATAAGGTATAGAATTCATTCTATTTATTTCTTCAGGTGTCTTAGGAGACATCCTTTTGGAAAGATGTATGCCTTGACTCATAGGAAGATAACCTCTTTTACTTCCATCCATGCTGAATCTTTTCAGCACTAAGTTAATGTACTTAGACTGGGATAAACCTAGCATCCTCTTAGACCTATCTCTATAGATCTTAATACCTAGTATATAGGATGCTTCTCCCAGATCTTTCATGGAAAACTGGTTTGATAGCCAAACCTTGACTGATTGTAATATTGGGATATCATTCCCAATGAGGAGTATGTCATCTACATACATAACTAAGAAGACTATGGCACTCCCACTAGTCTTCTTATAAACACAGGGTTCATCCACATTTTTGATAAAACCAAATCTTTTAATAGTTTCATCAAAGCGGATGTTCCAACTCCTTGAAGCTTGCTTTAATCCATAAATGGATTTCTTTAGCTTGCATACTTGATTAGGTTTATTCTTTGAAATAAAACCTTCTGGCTGTGATATGTAGACTTCTTTCTCAAGGAAACCATTGAGGAATGCAGTCTTCACATCCATCTGCCAGATCTCATAATCGTGGTATGCTGCTATAGCAAGTAAAATCCGAATTGATTTGAGCATGGCAACAGGTGAGAATGTTTCATCATAATCAATTCCCTGTTTTTGTCTAAAACCTTTTGCCACTAATCTAGCTTTATAGGTTTCAACTTGGCCATCAGCCCCAATCTTTTTCTTATAGACCCATTTTCACCCAATAGGATTAACACCCTCTGGTGCATCGACTAAAGACCATACTTGGTTGACATACATAGAGTCTATCTCAGAATCCATGTCTTCTTGCTATCTATCTGAATTAGTACTAAAGATAGCTTCCGTATAGGTCAGAGGTTCATTATTTTGAATGACTTAGGCTTCATTATTTTCAATAATAAACCTATACCTCTCAGGTGCCCGTGGCACTTTATCAGACCTACGGGGAGGAGTTTTGTGTTCTGGTTCTGTCCTAACTATATGTTATAATGGTTGAGAACTGTCTATTTGTGTTTCTTGTACTTCTCCAAGTTCAACAGTTCTACCATTGCCCTTTTCTAAAATGAACTCTTTTTCTAGAAAAGTGGCATGCCTGCTGACAAAAATCTTTTGTTTAGTAGGATGGTAAAACAGATATCCTCTACCCTCTTTAGGATATCCTACAAATAGACATTTATCCGCTTTAGCTTCCAACTTATGTCCAAAATTTCTTTTAACATAAGCTGGACATCCCCATATCTTAAAATATTTAAGATATGGTTTCTTTCCACTCCAAATTTCATATGGAGTACTAACAATGGATTTAGAAGGTACTTTGTTCAGAATGTAAACAGCAGTTTCTAAGGCATGACCCCAGAAGGAAATGGGTAAATTTGTGAAGCACATCATGGATCGTACCATATCTAATAAGGTACGATTCCTCCTTTCAGCTATACCATTTAGCTGTGGTGTATAAGGAGGGGTCCATTCAGAAAGAATTCCATTAACTTTAAGATAGTCTAAAAACTCCGTGGATAAGTATTCTCCTCCTCGATCAGAATGAAGAACTTTAATACTTTTCCCGGTTTGTTTTTCGACCATAATTTGATACTCCTTAAATTTATCAAAGGCTTCAGATTTATGTTTCATAAGATACACATATCCGAACCTAGATAAATCATCTGTAAAAGTGATAAAATATGAGTATCCACCTCTGGCCTGAGTTGTCATTGGACCACATACATCAGTATATATAAGTCCTAATAACTCAGTTGATCTTTCACCATGTCCAGTAAATGGAGTCTTGGTCATCTTACCCATGAGATATGATTTGCAAGTACCTAATGATTCATATTCATAAGGATCAAGAAATTTTTCCTTATATAACTTGCTTATCCTAGACTCATTAACATGACCAAGTCGATGATGCCAAAGTAAAGTATCATTAAAGTCTTCTCTTTTTCTTTTATTATTGACATGAAAAACACTATCATTGGACGAAGAGTTAAGAGCCCATTGCTAAATATGCCAAAACAAATAATTTTATTAGACAACATTATCGAGCATCCAGTGCTCGTTACATCCATTACATATCCTTGTTTTAATAACAAGGGAACAGATACAATATTCCAAATAATCTTAGGCATATAATAACAATTTTCTAACTCCAAGATCTTCCCTGAAGGCAACTTCAGAATATAGGTCCCTACAGCTTCTGCTTGGATAATATCACCACTAGCACCGTAGAGATTGAAGTCACCTTCCTTCAATACTTTAAGCTTGTGGAGGTCCTGCAAAGATTTGCATATATGGTAATCACAAGCGGTATCCAATACCCAAGTATTTGATATAGATGAATTTAATGTCAATATAGTATGTATCTCATACATACCTTTTGGCGCATCTGATGCACCAGGCTTCACTGTTGCAAGGTAAGCCTTGCAATTCCTTTTCCAATGTCCCGCTTTGCTGCAAAAGAAACAGGTCGACTGTTTGGAGGCCTTCTTTCCTTTCTTATTCTTATTGATGACACTCTTAGGGTTTAGCTTCCTATTAAAACCCTTTTTGTCTGATTTCTTCTTATTGGTCTTATCAATAAGAAAAAGTGGAGCCTTTTCTTTCTTTATGTGGCTCTCCGCTGTTTTTAACATATTTAACAGCTCAGGCAAGGAAGTGTTCAGTTTGTTCATGTGATAATTCAAGACAAACTGAGAAAATGACTCTGGGAGTGATTGCAGGATTAAATCCTAATTCAACTCCTCATCCATAATAAAACCTAATTGACCCAATCTGGTGATTAAGTCAATTACCTTCAGAACATGATCCTGAACGGATGTTCCCTCTGTCATCCTAACACGGAATAACTGTTTAGATATTTCATATCTAGCAGTTCTGCTATGTTCTCCATAAAGCTCTTTTAAATTGAGCATTATGGATTAAGTATCCATGCTTTCATGCTATCTCTGTAACTCATTGGTCATAGAGGCTAGTATGATACACTTGACAGTGAAGGAGTCATTCTGCCACATTTTGTATGTGGTCATATCTTCCTCTGTGGCATCATCCCCTAGTGGATTCAGACTAGGGGTATCCAGAATATAAGAAAGTTTTTCTGAACTCAGCACAATTTTTAAATTTTTCAACCAGTCCACATAGTTCAGACCAGTCAGTTTGTTGGTATCTAAGATACTTCGCAGTGATAATGAAGATGCCATTTATCTACATTTAACAAAGAACAATACATAAGCAAACAACTATGAAATGACATACATAATTAAATTAGATCTTTAATTTAATTATGTCTCCCACTATTTTATCAAAAAATCATAAGCCCTCTCTATGATAATCGAGAAAAAAACCCTGATAGGTTTTTCTTAGTGAGATTGAGATCTTAATAACTTATAAAAGATCTTGCAGAAAATATAACAAATCTTTTATAAGCTCAAAGGTAGGAAACTCTTCCAATTATATCTCATATAATTCTCAAAAAGTAACTTGGCCTCTAGAACATTATTAGTCTTGTAGAAAACACAACAAACCATAATGTTCTAGTTAAGTCAAGACCCTTTCATTTCTTTACAGTCAATATTTAAATATAATGCCCTTGCAGATAACACAACAAAGCATTATACTGAATATGCTATAAGCATCTCTATGCACTAGACTAGTATTATGTCAATCACCATATTAGGTCTTGCAGATAACACAACAAACCTAATGTGGTTCATAACACAATATTGATCCAGCATGAAGGAAGGCCAATATATAGTATTTTTAACACTAAGCATTTTAGTCAAGATTTAAATTTAATCAAATCGGTCAGGCAAGTGGAAGAGATGTGGGAGTCTCACCGTTGCTTTCCTAGACACCAATAAAAATTGGTCAGGTCAGTCAACGGAACCAATTAAAAACCATAATTATCTTTACCTTCCCAGAACCACCTTTCTAGACACCGAATGATCAATTGTACATCATGACTAGTGATGCTTATTAGTTAAATATACTAAGACTTAATATAATTTTTAAGAGGAGGGATTTATAAATTGCTAGCACATCCTTATAGAATGTATCACAATCAACATATCACTTTTATAAATAAACAAATATGTGCTAAGTGTGTCATCATACTAGGACAACCATTTACCACATAATGGATCCACCATTATGCCAGGACAACCTTATTTCAGTATGATGACTTAAAAACTAAACATATCTCTATAATAATTAGGGTTTGAGTGAAAGACCCTAACTAGTGGCATACATCAAAAACATATATGCAATCAAAGATATGCTAAGTATAGTAACATATTAGGATTTAAAAACCCTAAGATGTGACATACAAACTATCATAAATTATAGTCCTAATTAAGGTGGCTCTGATACCACTGTAGGGTTCCGGTGCAACGCAGCAGAAGGGTAATTTCAAATATTGAAATTAATATGCACCAAAATCCTAAAACAGGTTCCTTAATAAGACTAGAATGTATGAAGACAAACATTTATATGCAAATTGAATTAGAATACCAACCTGTAATCGCTAATTCCAATTTATGAAGACTTAAAACTTGAAGATCAACGGGCTATTTGAATTCACTAGGCGTCCAAGTGTCCGCCCTCCGATGGTGATCCACACAGAGTAATGATCAAGAACACTATCTTCTTGTCCAATGGTTCCTCCTATTGAGTTCTTCTTCCTAGAACTCAATTCTTCAGATTATGGCTGGAATTCTTCCACACAAGAGGTTGCCTTTCTTTCTTTTATCTCTTCTCCTCTTTCTACTAAGACCTTGATCCTCTAAGACACTCTTGTCTTGAAGATAAGACTTTGTCCTAAGAGAATTTAGGCTTGTCTTAAATTGGAGGAGAAATTAAGACAAGAATGTCTTAATGTAAGAAAGAAGGGAATGAACAAAATCAGAACTCCTCCTTTCCTTTACCGTCGGAGACTTTCACTCTTATTCTTGTTCAATAGCAGAGTTTCGACAGAGGTATACTCTGTAAAGGAAACAATGCAAAAACAAGAAAAAAGAGAAAGAGTCTTTAGGAGAGGAAGAAGAATTAATTTTTTTATCCCGAAGTTCTGATTCCTTAAATAGTTTTCGGAGAGACGCCAACACGACTCTCTGTAAATGCCATTCCCATTTTTCTCACACCCCTTCCCTCCTTCTCATGACCTTTTCCTCCTTCTCACGGCCTTCCAGATTAAATCCCACGGCTTTTCTCAAAGGAAAAGTCATGAAGATTGGAGAAGAAAGGAGTCGCGAAATTTGAATCTCCGAAGAGATATGATTTCGCACAACCGGGAAGCAGGAGCGCTTTATTTCTTTCTTAAAACCCCATCATCCGTTGGATTTCCATCCAAGGGAGGACAATTGAGGTGCTAAAGGAGATAAGAAAAGCCGCCCCATATAAAAACACCAGAGTTTTTTATGGAGCGCACCAAGAGTCCATGCGCCATGGACTCTTCCAAATGGTGCGCCAAGAGTTCATTAGCGCGTGGACTCTTGGCATTTTGGCGTGAAAAGGATAAGGGGTGGGTGGGGGGCTAGCTTAGATACATGGTTAGCCAATTGGGTTAGCCATAATCTCTATAAACTCAATTAGGGTCTAATTAGATCCAATTAGAATCCAAATTGAACCAATCCGGAATCCTAATTCAAATCCAATTCGAATAGAAGCTAGGATTTGCAACACCTGCTAGAGTATCATCATGCAAAAATGGTTTAATTACAAATTAAACCCTTGATCAATTCTCTTAAGTGTGTGACCCATTGGGTTCCATATCTACCAGCAGTGGGTTCGAATACAAGTTGACCTAATTTGATTAGAACTCTTTCTAATCAATTTAGGTCAAATCGGGTTTACCCGATTTTGATCAATTAGGACTCTTCCTATCAAATGATCATTAAATTTGATCAACCCACAAAACAAGATTGACGTCTAGCAACGTGTCATGTCTATCCAGAAGATATGAAAATTCTGGTGAAATACCAAAACTACCCTTCAGTAGAAAGTTACTGTACAATTAAATCCTTCAATCAGTCTACACCCAGAATATAATTATGGATATAGATATATGTCAACTCCAATATTATATTCGTTTCTAGCTCAATCTTATATTGATGATTCAATTATCTTGATATTAGAAACTATCTCTAATATCCCCACTTTGATCAAAGACTCCCTGAATCATCATCCGATTGAAATTAGCTGGATGCAATCTCCTCTTACTAAGAGTGATTGATTCCTTGTTGACCTACTCATTATCTTCATATACAATTCACCATTCCCAGTATTAATCCTGTGCATGACTCAGTGTCATGATTAAGATTGAACCAAAGGATGGGTTCATGTACATAAGGTACTATGGCAGTCTCAGGTAGGATGGGTTCATGTACATAAGGTACTATGGCAGTCTTAGGTCAAAGGATTACTTGTACCACTCCCACTATGAGAACCGTCTATTGACATGCAGCTAAGACTCCATTAGATGTTCTCAAGTTAGATCATTTCAGTGAACTCATTCACTATTGAGCACTCACATCCTAGTATTAGTGCCATACACAAGTGACTGTGATAGCAGTCACCCTATTCAGTATACATAGGATGTGCTAGTCTTACCGGAAAAATCCTGATCCCCTACTCAAGGTTCTATTGACTAGGAATATTTTAGATTAAGGTTTTAAGACTTTAGGTCTCACTGGTATGATCTCATCATAATCCTAAAAACATAGCCCAAAACTATGGGGTTCATCATAATAAAACACAGCGTATGATGAAAAATAATGCCTTTATTAGAATATTGTCAATTACAATGGTTTGGGAGATACAACATTGATTGGCTTGTAGGGCATATCCCTTTCAGAATCTGGTAATACTAGCTTATCCTATGTATGCTCAGTTGATGAGGGTGGTTGGTCTCACAGTCACTTATGTAGAGACACTAATACAAGGATAAGGGTGCTCATTAGGTTATGAGTATACTGAACTGATCCGCACCGAAATTATCTTATGGAAGTCTTACTCTTGTCAAAAGATAGGTCCCAGAGTAGAAGTTGTGCATGTGATCTTCAGACCTGAGATCACCATGGTTCTTTGTGCACACTAAGCCATACTTTGGTTCATACTCATTCATGGCATTGCGACATGTACGGGGTGTTCGGGTATGGTGGAAGGTGTATGAAGGATGTGAGTGGACCAACAAGGAATTGATCAATCCTGGTAAGAAGATATGTTATCCCATGTAATAACATGTTCGGGGTATGGTAGAAGGTGTACGAAGGATGTGAGTGGACCAACAAGGAATTGATCAATCCTGATAAGAGGATATGTTATCCCATATAATCTTTTCGATGAGTAACTCAAGGAATATTTGCAAAGAGGATGAGATTAGAAGTGGCTTCTAATCAGTTATCAGCTGAGTCTTCATGATCGAGCTGAGATTCGATATGATTAAGTATTAGGGTTTGACATTTATCCATACTCATCACTTAATCAGGATAATGAGAGATCAAAAGATTGAATTGCACGGTAACTTACTACTGAAGGATATTTTGATAATTTTCACCAAATTCCTCATCTTCCGGGTAGGCATGACACGTTGCTAGACGTCAATCTTGTCTTGTGGGTTTTCATGAACCAATTGGGTTGGTTTCATGAGTCAATTCGATGTATGATTCGAATTGGACAATTAGGTGAGCTGATTTGACCTAATTAGATCAATCGAGTTCGATCGGATCAAATCGGCTCAAACCTAAACCTACTGCTGGCTAGATGTGGAATCCAATGGATCATACATAATAGAGAGTTGGCCAAGGAAGTCACTCATGGTTTAATTAGGGTCATGGGATCCTAATTGGTTAGCCAGATTGCATACTAGCATATGTAGGCTAACCCAATTCCTAACCCAATTGGATTGGATCCGGTTGCTTGCTAATTGGGCTAACCTAATTAAGGGAAACCTAAATTAGGTTGGGTCCTAAGTGGGATAGCCAAATTAGAGCTTAATTTAATTTTATTTTGGTATTTTGGACGTCTTATTGAAGAGTCCATTTGAGTTGGGACTCTAGATGCCAAAATGATACCATGGCATTCAAAAAGGCCTAGAATAGTTTATAGTCCTCTGATCTGAAAATATTTATATAGATGGAAAGAAGACTTAATGTTCTTTCTTTTCACACCCAATTACATATGCTTTGACTAGTCAAAGGTTGCATGGGGTGTGGATAAAGTTGACCATGAGATTCTTGGCATGCGCATGAGATGATGGTACACGCAGAAGGACAAGGACAAGAGTCTTGTAGATGAAACTGAAGGAAACCTGATGCACCGGATGCCTACCCTAGGCATGATACACTAGGGAGTAGGTATTGCATAATTAAACTTTTTAAGCATGCATATGGAAAAACCTACTAATATACAGAATCTAACATAACATGATACATGAAACTGAAACATAGGCATGTATAGGCAATTGCAATAATCATAAATAACATGATATAATCTATATCATAGCATGCATGATAACAAAAGTAAATAACATACCTGATCGAAGCTCATAAATAATATGATATAATCTATATCTAAGCATGCATGATAACAAAAGTAAATCACATACCTGATTGAAGCAAGAAGAAGCTGCCTTCCTCAGTTCTGAAAGATCATCAGTAAATCAAGGCACCCGGTTGAACTCCTTCAACAGCGAAATAAGATTTGCAACCACAAGAAAAAGAGCGGATCGGTGCAATCTCTCGATGTATCCAAGTGTCCACCCTCTAGAGTATCCACGGGCTTTCGCTGATCCAATTTCCGAAAGGATGCTGGTCCTTCGAGATTCGAGAATCAAATGATAGGTCTCGGAAAGGTGAAGCACAGAAAGCCGAACAATCTACATGGAGAAGACTCTTCTCGGAGACCGCCCAAACTTCACCACAAAAAACAACGAAAGGATAACACGGGATGCTGAATAAATTTAAGCACTCAGATTTTCCGTCCCAAAAACCTCTCTCAGGGCCTCCAACCAAGAAGTAAAGCAGGCGGAGAAAACACATGCTCTCAATTTTTATCTGGCTCTCTTGATCGGTGGAGAAAACTGGCTGGCTGAGAATAGAAGAGAATAAATACCATGAAACAGAAAACCGAGAGAGAGGGAGGTCTTCACGGTCGGTCTCTTTACAATCCCCTGTTTTCTTCCTTTATCACACCGCAAGGCTCTGTTCTTCCCTCTCTATCGCACGCCGTTGATCCTCTTTTTTCTATCTCACGGACTCTCTCAAAAATATGAGAAACCGCAGGCCTTCAACCAGGAAATGAAAGGAGCGCTGAGACATCCCGTGAAGGCATCAGCCAAGAGAAGACGCGTGAGGAGAAGAGAGCAATCGGTGAGAAAGTCCAGATAAAACACCGAGAAAGGAGTATAGATAAATCCAAAACAGCTTTGAATAGCTCTTGACCGGTTTAAACACTTGGAATCGCAGGCTAGGAAGAGGGACCGAGAGAGAAAAACCCACCGTGAAAAACCGAGAAGGAAAGGCGTGCGGAAGGGATCACCGGTAGAGTCTCTTTCCGGATAACTGGAAAGGTATTGATCAAATCCCAAGCAGCAAACGATCATAATCTGATCTCCTAAGAAGCATGCGATCTCCACATAATACTTATCCAATTCATGCGGCAAAACAGGGCATCCGATAGCTGGCAAGATAAAATAAACAACGAAGAGCCAAAGGGATTCACCGTGTAAACAGGGAAGGAAAGATCGTGAGAGAAGACCATACAAATCCAAACTCCTTTGGATAGCACTTGATCGGCATAAAATCTGGGAACTCGCTGTCTTGGAAGAGAGCTGAATGGTGCCAAATTACCGTGTGAACCAGTCTCAGGAGCGGCAAAACCGTGAAAACCGGTTCCATGTAATCATCAAACCATGATTTAAAACCCGGTTCATCAAAAACCCCAGTCCGGCCAAACCTGATCAGTAAGAAAATCGGGTTCAGTCTTGGTCTACCAGGAACAATTCTGGGTTGACACTAACCAATCCTGGTCGATCCAAATCAGACCAGGTGAACCAAAATAAATCCAATTGTGCTCAATTAGCTTGTTTGACCTTAATACCGAAATGATTCCCAATCGTTGATCGATTTCCGGATCAGGAAGAAATTCTCTATGACATGTGATCTCATAGGTTCGAACCTAAATGATAGCACTGGAACACTTTTAGTACCAGCACAAGATACCATCTAGCAATGGGTCCCGGTGTCCGGATAAACCGAAGATGCGAGAGCAATCTATCGAACTTCTAGCATATTGTTACCGTATAATTCATCACTTTGATCTCCAATGCTCAAGATGATCTAGGGTTAGACTGTCAACCCTAACTGAGTCAATCCACAACATGTCTCAACCTCGCAAGTCCAGTGACTCCTCACTAGGACTACCCCGGCCGAGGATTTACTAAATTGAGATATTGCGAGACATTCAATCCAAATAATTTGGACATGTCAATTCCATCTTTGTCCACCATTGCTCCATAAGTACTTGTTTGTATCCAAAAACCTTCCGTCATCGGATTAGAAATCCGGGTAGTCTGGTACCAAAGCACAGGGAGTTGCTTGCAAACTACCATGGTGACCTCAGGTCAGAGGAACACATATATCCATATCCAATCGCAAGCAATCCTTTGGCAGAAAGAGCTCCACGGAGTCACGTTCAATGAGAAGTCACACATCTCACTTGTAGATCACATCAGTATCACCACACTCCTTTGGTCAAGAGGGCAACCAAACGATGTGAACCACAACAACCTATACTTGATACATTGCCGTCCTGTACAATGTATCCTTTGGTTGTGAACATTTTAAAGGACCACTAGATATATCCTTTCTATATCGAAGTTAGTGCAGTCCTAAGGACTTCATCACATAAATAGAGTTCATTACAGGAAAATGAATAACGTAATGAGCTGCCAAAATAAAGAATTATTAATTCATATATAAATTATAATACTGAGCACAACCGCCTACAGCCTAGGCGATTGGCTTTGAGACACAATTCCCAATAACTCCCACTTGTTCTAAAGCCAATCAGAACAGTATCTAATACCCATTTCCCATTTACAAAAGTCGAACTCTTTGATTCCGAGGGCTTTAGTGAAGGGGTCGGCCAGATTCTCCTTTCCATCGATCTTCATAAGATTGATGTCATCTCATTCCACGATCTCTCATACGAGGTGATAGCACCGCAGAATGTGCTTTGTGCGGTGATGAGACTTTGGCTCCTTAGCTTGAGCAATGGCCCCTTTGCTGTCACAATACATAGAAACATGACCATTTAGGGAAGGTGCCACCCCTAGCTCTCCAAGGAACTTCCATAACCACACGGCTTCCTTTGCTATATCTGATGCTGTAAGGTACTCTGCTTCGCATATCGAGTCTGCAACTATTGCCTACTTGGAATTTTTCCAGTAGATCGCTCTTCCATTCAGGATAAACACAAACCCTGACACACTCTTGCTATTATTTCTGTCTGATTGGAAACTGGAATCAGTATACCCTACAAGTCTCAAGTTAGGTTTTCCAAAAATCAGCCATTGGTCCTCAGTATTTCTTAAATACTTCAGGATGGTTTTAATCACCTTCCAATGCACCTCACCTGGGTCAGATTGGTATCTGCTCACTACTCCTAGTGAGTATGCCATGTCTAGTCTAGTACATGTCATAGCATACATGATAGAGCCCACTATATAAGCATAAGAAACTCTACTCATGGCTCTCTTTCTTCAGGAGTTGTTATACAATCTTTCTTGGAAAGAGTAATTCCAGAACCTATCGGGAGATAGCCTTTCTTGGAATTCTCCATGCTGAACTGTTTCAGCATGGTATCAATGTACGTAGACTGGGACAATCCTAGAAGCCTCTTAGATCTATCTCTATAAATCTTCATATCCAGTATGTAAGAAGCTTCACCCAAATCCTTCATGGAGAACTGAGATGATAACCAGATCTTTATTTCTTGTAATGCTGCAATATCATTCTCGATTAAGAGAATGTCATCAACATACAGTACCAGGAATACAATCACAGAACCATTAACCCACTTATAGATGCAAGGTTCCTCTCCATTTCTAACAAAGCCATATGATTTGATACACCTATCAAATCGCATGTTCCAACTTCGAGATGCTTGCTTGAGTGCATAAATGGACCTTTACAATTTGTACACTTTTGACTCATCTGTGGATGTGAATCCTTCAGGCTATGTCATATACACCTCTTTATCTAGCTCCCCATTTAGAAAAGTGGTTCGGACATCCATCTGCCAGATCTCATAGTCAAAATGTGCTGCCAAAGCAAGCATGATCCGAATAGACTTAAGCATTGCCATAGGGGAGAACGTCTCGTCATAATCGATACCATATCGCCGACGATACCCCTTGGCAACCAGACGGGAATTATAGGTCTCCACCTTCCCATCTGTGCCCCTTTTTTCTCTTGAAAATCTACTTGCACCTGATGGGTTTTATCCATTCAGGTGGATTAACCAATGTCCATACATTGTTGATCTCCATGGACTCCATCTCGGATCGCATGGTTCCAAGCCACGCCTCAGAGTTAGATCTCTGAAGTGCATCTGTGTAGGTGATCGGATCCTCATCGTTCTCATCGAGCTCAATGGGATCACCATCCCGGACCAAGAAATCGTAGTATTTGTTCGGCTGATGTGGTACTTTATCGGATCTCCTAATAAAAGGTTCCGGGTGTGATCCATTCACAGCCGATTCTATGATGTCCTTAGAGTGTGCATGTTCTTCCACTGGTTGAACTTCACCAAGTTCAATCTTAGAGGCTACAGTTTCTTCTCCAAGGAACTCCTTTTACAAAAAGATAGCCCTAAGAGCAACGAACACTTTCTGTTCGTCCTCCAAGTAGAAGAAATACCATTTTGTTTCCTTAGGGTACCTAAGAAACATGCACCGATCAGACCTAGGACCAAGTTTATTTGAGTCTAAATGCTTTACATAAGCCGGACAACCCCAGACCCGAAGGTGTGAAATTGAGGGCTTACATCTAGTCCATAACTTATATGGAGTGGAGACAACAGGCTTACTCGGAACATCATTCAGCAAATAACAAGTTATCTCAATTGCATTTCTTCAAAAGGATAGCGGTAGAATTGCAAAGCCCATCATGGATCGAACCATGTCCAACAGGGTTCGATTCCTCCTTTTGGACACACCATTCAACTGGGATGTTCCTGGAGGAGTCCACTGAGAGAGAATCCCATTTTTCTTAAGATATGTTATTAACTCACCGGATAGGTATTCACCGCCTCGATAAGATCGAATGGTTTTAATACTCTTTCCAGTTTGTTTCTCTACTTCATTACGATATCGTTTGAATATTTCAAATGACTCAGATTTATGTCTTATCAAGAAGACATAACCATACGTGGAAAGGTCATCTATAAATGTAATGAAATATCTATATCCATATCTGGCACTAACTATCATGGGTCCGCATACATCAGTATGTATGAGACATAGAAGTTTTGTAGCTCGTTCACCTTTTCCAATAAAAGATGACTTAGTCATTTTACCAAGCAAACAGGATTCACAAGTGGGCAGTGAGTCAGAATCACTGACCTTGAGGAGGCCATCTCCTCATAACTTGTTTATCCTATTCTGGTTAACATAACCTAGCCTACAGTGCCATAGATACAAGTCATTGACATTTTCCATTCTTGGGCTATTCGGGTCTATGGACGCCTGATAAAGAGGACAGTTCCTCTTCCAATGTCCCTGCTTCTTACAATAGAAGCACTCTGTACTATCTTGATCAACTTTCACTTTCTTGGCCTGACCTAGGCCAGAAGCACTCTGCACCTTCTTTCCCTTACCTTTCTTCTTCCCTTTCTTAAAAGGAAGACGACCTCTAAAACCTCCCACTAAATGCACCACCCCCTTACTCAGTTGGTGGTCCTTCTCGTAAGTCTGTAGCAATCCCATCAAACCATGGTAATTGACTGAGGCTTATTCATTCTATAATGGTAGAGAAAGTCAAGATAGGAGGAGGGTAGAGAATTCAAGATCGCATCCTTTCGAGTTGCTCGAGCAAGAGACATCCGAGCTTGCCTAATCGTTTGATCATCTCGATCATGTACAATACATGATCAGTAACTGAACCGCCATTCCATATTTTGGCATTGTAGATGGTACAAGACACTTTGTACCGCTCCACATTATCTGGCATGCCGAAAAATTCTTTTAACTTTTGAAGAATCTCGTTTGGTTGGGCCTCCTCGAATTTGCGACTGAACTCGTCGTTCATCGCCGCCAACATTATGCATCGGACAGTAGTCCGATCATAAATCCACTTCAAATAAGTGTCCCTGACCGAACTCCGAGCATTGGCAGGAGGGATTTTGGGTGCTGGATCCGTTATCACATAAAGGATCCGCTCATGCTCTAGGACTATTCTCAATTTTTGATACTAGCTATCGAAATTGGGACCTTTTAACTTCTCGCTATCGAGAAGTGACCAGAGCGAATGGTTTGAAGACATCTGAAGGAAAATTAAGACCAAATTAGTATATGAATTAATTTGTTAAACCAAAAGACTTGGACTTTAGTCTAAAGGTCCCTCCCACTAATTTTTTAGATTGGGAGCCTCTAACTCTAATCCGTGAAATCACCATTTCATAGTAGGTACTGAAATCCAATAGACCACGTATGAGCCCGACTTTGGCCGGCTCACCCATACGCGCCTAAAGGTAGGTTCTCTAACCAATTGCTTCCCTAAGCAATTTCCAGTAATAAGTTTTGCCCCACATAACCCCCAATCGATCTTTTGGCCTCTTATTGCGGATCTCTGGTTAGGTCTAACCATCAACATGATAAATCCAATGCTTCTAGCTAACGAATGACCAAGCCCGACTTTGGCCAGCCCACCTGATCACCATTAAGAAGGTTGCACTGAACCATCATCTATGAGAGAGTAATTCTAGTAACTGGATGCACACCCGTTCTTTGGAACTGCTGATGTACACCAAGCTAAAGGACTCATTACTAACCCACTCAATGGGAGGCTAAAGATACCATCAACTCATTGACTTAGTCTTTTTCAGGACCTAATAATTTTAGAGGATTTTAATTAGATTGTGACAGAAGAATAGAGAGAAGAACATGTATCAACCTCCCATTGATCAAATCAATTCTCAGGAGGGTTGAATTCAATTCAACAAATTGGTCTATGGGCACCTAAAGATCAGACAGGCTGATCAACTTGGGTTACAAGGGTTAACTCGAATCAATAAGCTTTTCTAATCAGTTCTGGTTGACCGGATTGGCCAGGTAGGTGAGATCATGGGTAACCGCCATTAACCATCTTTCCTAGACACCAACCAAGTTGGCCAGGAAAGAGGTAGCCTCATGCAACCATGATCAAAATACCAAACTTGCCTAGACACCAATCGGTTTACCAAACTTGATTAGACTAGCCTAAGAACTCGGGCTTACCATAGAGCCACTAATTAGATCCATTTTAGATGAATAGACTAACCCATCTAACTATTAGATAGATACTAAAGAGAAGGTCCTTAATCAATATTTGATTAGTTCTCTTAAGTCCAATTCAACTAACCTTAGGTCTAACCCAATAAATGGACCCAATCAGACAGCTAACCCAATTAACCCAAATGGCTTATTCAAATGACATTAGGTTTCATAAACCCTAATTTGGCTTATCATTTAATTAATCTTTCAATTCATAATTATTAGATTATAAGCCAACTTTTAATTAAAATATTTTTAATTAAATTCATGTAAAACCCTTTTACATTTTTCATGCATCATATCTAGTTCTATCATATTAATTTATAATATTGCAAGCCTTAAATATTTTAGACATGCCAATGTATAATCATGTATCAGGATTAAAATATTTTTAATATCATAGGTTTCCTTTAAGGATCCTTCTGAAAAAGCCAACACAGATGAACTGCCTCATGCTATAAAAAATTAGGGATTTAAAATCCTGATTAACCTGGACACATGGCCATGGTGAAGGTCTCAACTAGGTTCCTAAAAGTAATCCCTAATACATGCAATCATGATATGCTACACAGTAACCTGTGGCTCTGATACCACTGAAGGAAACCTGGTGTACCGGATGCCTATCCTAGGCATGATACACTAGGGAATAGGTATTGCATAATTAAATTTTTTAAGCATGCATACGGAAAAACCTACTCATGCAAAGGATCTAACATAACATGATGCTTGAAACTAAAACATAGGCATGTATAGGAAATTGCAATAATCATAAATAACATGATATAATCTAGATCTAAGCATGCATGATAACAAAAGTAAATCACATACCTGATCGAAGCAGGAAGAAGCTGACTCCCTCAGTTATGAAAGATTAGTGATAAATCAAGGCACCTGGTTGAACACCTTCAACAGCGAAATAAGATCTGCAACTGTAAGAAGAAGAGAAGAACGGTGCAATCTCTTGAGTTGTCCAAGTGTCCACCCTTTAAAGTATCCACGCATGGGCTCTCGCTGATCCAACTCCCGAAAGGATGCTAGTCCTTCGGGAATCAATGAGATGTCTCGTAAAAGTAGAGCAGGGAAAGCCAAACAATCCACACGGACGGTTTTCTCCAAGGTCGCCCAAACTCCACCTTGAGCACACAATGAAAAATCAAAAAACCAGGGAAGGATAACACGGGATGCTGAACAAATTTAAGCACTCAGATTTTCCATCCCAAAAACCTCTCTCACGGCCTCTCACCAAGAAGTAAAGCAGGCGGAGAAAACACATGCTCTCAATTTTGAACTGGCTCTCTTGATCGGTGGAGAAAACTGGCTGGCTGAGAATAGAAGAGCATAAATATCGTGAAACAGAAAACCGAGAGAGAGGGAGGTAAGAGAAGAGGCATGAGGAGAAGAGAGCAATCCATGAGAAAGTCTTGATAAAACACCGAGAGAGGAGTATAGATAAATCCAAAATAGCTTTGAATAGCTCTTGACCGGTTTAAACACTTGGAATCGCAGGCTAGGAAGAGGGACTGAGAGAGAAAAACCCACCGTGAAGAACTGAGAAGGAAAGGCGTGCAGAAGGGATCACCGATAGAGTCTCTTTCTAGATAACGGTGCAAAGGTATTGATCAAATCCCAAGCAGCAAACGATCATAATCTGATCTCCTAAGAAGCATGCGATCTCCATGTACACTTATCCAATTCATGTGGCAAAACAGGGCATCCGATAGCTGGGAAGATAAAATAAACAACGAAGAGCCAAAGGGATTCACCATGTAAACAGGGAAGGAAAGATCATGAGAGAGGACCATACAAATCCAAACTCCTTTGGATAGCACTTGATCGACATAAAATCTGGGAACTCGCTATCTTGGAAGAGTGCTGAATGGTGCCAAATTACTGTGCGAACCAGTCTCAGATGGGGTGGCAAAACCGTGAAAACCGGTTCCATGTAATCATGAAACCATGATTTAAAACGCGGTTCATCAAAAATGCAGTCCGACCAAACCTGATCAATAAGATAACCGGGTCCAGTCCTGGTCTACCAGGAATAATTCTAGGTTGATCCTAACCAATCATGGTCGATCTAAATCAGATCAGGTGAACCAAAATAAATCCAATTATGCTCAATTAGCCCGTTTGACCTTAATACCGAAATAATTTCTAATCTTTGATCAGTTCTCGGATCAGGAAGAAATCCTCTAAGGTGTGTGACCTCATAGGTTCGAACCTAAATGATAGCACTGGAACACTTCCAGTACCAGCACAAGATACTATCTAGAAATGGATCACGGCGTCCGGATAGGCCGAAGATGTGAGAGCAATCTATCGAACCTCTGGCATATGGTTACCGAATAATTCATCCCTTTAACCTCCAATGCTCAAGATTACCTAGGGTTAGACTGCCAACCCTAACTGAGTCAATCCAATATGTCTCAACCTTGCAAGTCCAGTGACTTCTCACTAGGACTACCCCGATAGAGGATTTGCTAAATTGAGATACTGCGAGACATTCAATCCAAATAATTTGGACAGGTCAATTCCATCTTGATCCCTACTGCTCCACAAGTACTTTCCTATACCCAGAAACCTTCCATCATTGGATTAAAAATCTGGGTAGTCCGGCACCAAAGCACATGGAGTTGCTTGCAAGCTACCATGGTGACCTCTGGTCGGAGGGACACATATATCCATATCCAATCGCGAGCAATCCTTTGATAGAAAAGTGCTCCAAAGAGTCACGTTCAATGAGATGTCACATATCCCACTTGTAGATCACATCAGTGTCACCAAACTCCTTTGGTCATGAGGATAACTAAACGATGTGAACCACAACAACCTACACTTGATACATTGCCATCCTGTACAATGTATCCTTTGGTTGTGAACATTTTAAAGGACCACTCGATATATCCTCTCTATATCAGTGTAGTCCTAAGAACTTCATCACATAAAATAGAGTTCATTACAGGAAAATGAATAATGTGATGAGCTGTCAAAATAAATATTTATTAATTCATATACAAATTATAATACTGAGTACAACCACCTATAGCCTTGGCGATTGGCTTTGGGACACAATTTCCAACAGAAACACTCCAGTGTTTCATCAAGGGGGACCTTCTCATCTTATCCCCATGCCCTTTGGATTTAAATGACCGGTCAAAGGGAATAAGAGGGCGGCATGAAATGGGAAAAAAGAGTAGCACGCACAGATGAAGAGTCGCATCTCTTCATCTGTGCATGGTTCTGAGGCAAAGTCCTTCTACTCTCAGGACTCTACTCTTCCCACAATTTTTAAATTTGAAATGACACCTCCTTCCATTCTTCTTAACTGATAAATGCCACGTGGCACATGGGGATTTAATCTGGAAAGGGAAAGAACATAGATAAGACTATTCAATCCTGAAGAGTCTTATCAGATATGAAATAACATATATGATAAGAGATGTCAGGATGGTTTTCACGCCCCTTGAAATATTATTTAAAGGGGGTACAGTGAAATGAGAGGAAGAGTTTTCAGTCATCAGAAAATAAGAATCCCATTTTCCCGAGAGTCTATCAGTTTGAGTGTTTTTCTGCTCCCTCCTTCTTACTTTAGGACAAGACTTGTCTTGTTAGGACAAGGTCTTTTCTACTAGGATAAGGCTTAGTTTCAGGATATAAGCCTAAGGGGTCCTAAAGGAGGGTTTCCTAAAACCAAAAGTGGTTTAGGACTGTGTCCAGAGAGCCCTACAGTAGGACAGGATGTCTTACAGTGGTCAAAGATCAAAAGGCTGATGAAAGAGTCCTATTGAAGCAAGAAATCCCGGTAGGGATTCTTTCTTGGTACCATTCTCATGTGGATCACCGTTGGAGGGCTTGCACTTGTAAGCCTCATAGAAAGGATTGGAATTCAGCGATCCAGGTATGTATTCAGACTTCATTTATGTTCCATTGATTGGTATTGCATGAGGGGTTCCTAGGAATTAGGGTTTTCTTGCCAATTAGGGTTTCATGCTTAGAATTTTAATTTTGAAATTCACTTCCACATGCTACATGATTCCCAGTACCCTAGAAGAATTCCCAACAGTTCTTAGCAGTGTCTGGGAGATTCCCCATCATGGGATCATTGCTTCATGTATAGAGGACCGAGAGGAGGCTTTTTGGTGCATACTAGAGCGTGATGACGTTCACGGTGTGGCTACAGTCACCGCGAACTAGCTTTCAGTTGAGATGCACCTCTTGCACCACTTCATTGCTTAGATTTTGCTACTGAAGACTAGTCATTTTGATTTTATTACTGAGAGGGAGCTGATGATGATGGTGTGCCTGACATAGAGGATAGCTATAGATCTTCCTACTTTGATGACGGCACAGATAAGAGATGCTGTGACCCAGCGATGTCACTGTCTACCATATGGGATGGGTCGACTTGTCTGTTTAGAGCATATGATGTACCTTAGGTAGGGGAGGCCTCCAAAGATCTCTCTTCATCGCATAGGATATAAGAGACTGGCATAGAGATGGGTGCACCGGGAGTCTGGCCAGGAGCCAGATGAGGAGGATGAGATTCGTAAGGTAGAGGCAGGGCCATCTGGGCAATCTGATACACCTCCTAGACCAGCACTCGTAGCAGCGTCTGAGCCAGAGCCTATTTCACCTGCACCAGCTGCTTCACCTTTTGTCGCTTTTCATGCAGCTACCGACATATCTTTTGAGGAGCATGCTAGGCATCAGTTTGTTGAGATCTGGAGGAGATGATCGGAATGGGAGTCCAGACCACTCAGCTCTGTATAGAGATTGAGGGACTTAGATCCCATACAATCAAGTAGCATTTTGATATTCGTCGAACGATGGAGGTAGGTTTTGCATGTATCAAGGAAATGCTGAGAGCATTGATGCCTTCTGGGTTGTCAAGACCACCACCTCCTCCTCTGACAGATGATGATGACCACCCAGATGATCGACATGATGATACTTCTCCTGGTGGTGATGGTCATGGACTTGATGGCAATGGTGCTGGTGATTGAGATACAGATATTGTTGATAGTTCTGATGGCAGTGATGATGAAGCTGGTGATTATGAGATAGTTTGCAGAGAGGCTCATACTCCAGCTCCTCCCACTGTTCCTCCTTCAGATTATTAGCTTGCCTCTTCACCTATCTTTGTGATAGCTGCAGAGACACTTCCTCCACCATCTACTAGAGCTTCTCGGGTTGTACCCCATCTTGGACCATCTACTAGGACTAGGAGCCATAGCATCCTGAAGACCCCTAGATTCATTGTTCCTAGGTCTAGGATCTCTGCTATTATTTATTTTGAGCTTCCATCTGATGAGGAGTAGCCTCACAGATGTTTATCCTGATGTTTGATGCTTATGTATTTGTTTTCATGTTATCATCTTTGTATTAGTTTTCATGTTGTACTTGTCATGTTTATGTATCATGTTTCAGTGTATGTTGAGTGTATCGGCAATTTTGTACCGAAAACTTAGTTATATATATGAAAACTTGCATTTCAGTTCTTTACTTGATATCAATCTTGTATCATTTATGTATTATACTTGGTTACTCCCTACCTTGTTCATTTGCTTTGATACTTGTTGACTTTTGCTAATATAATCTTGAATCATGGCCCCTAACCAAATTTCTATGACCTAATGCATCAATTCAGGGGGAGTTTACTCCCTTTATTGTTTAATGTTGACAAAAAGGGGAGTAAGATACATATATAAGCATTAAGATACATATCTAAGCATTTTCTTAATTTTTTGAAATGTTTCATATCTCAACTCACTTAGGGGGAGAGAAAATTAATTTCAACACTTAATTTGTACCTCTCCTCTATTAAAATTGTGTTGTACGAGTTTTAAATTCATGATTATGGGATATAATAGCTAAAATTGATTTTGAATGTATATATACTCAAGGTTTTGTCATCATCAAAAAGGAGGAGATTGTTGGTTTTAGCCCTTGATTTTGATGACTAACAAAATGTTGAGTACATATTTTATACTAATATTTTATTTGTAGTTATGAGTTTCAAGATACAGGGACCTCAAAGTCTCAAAATAAAAGTATCATGAAGTTGAGCAATTTTCAAGTTTTGGAAAGTCTTCTCATCTGAAAAGGGCCTCAAAATCGATCAATCATGGTTTACATAAGATGATTTGAAGTTTGATTGAAGATCTTTGAGTTTTTGAGATGTTGGCATATGTTTTTGGCAAACTACAGAACCAAGTGTCGACTCATGACTTCCCAAGTATCGACATTTCAGAAACTAGCATGCAAAAATTCTCCCATGGCATGCCAAGTGTCGACACCTGGAATTCAAGTGTCGACACCTAAAATACAAGTGTCGACACCAAAATCTCAAGTGTCGACTCAAGGCCATAGATTTTTGAAAATACAGAACTATACCATTTGGAGTGTTTTTGTGTCAAGTGTTGACTCAGAGATTCAAGTGTCGACACCTGGAATTCAAGTGTCAATACTTGAAAACCAAGTGTCGACACCTGGAAGTCAAGTGTCGACTCACGGGTTCTGATAGCTTCAATGACTCTATTTTCTAAAAGGAAGATTTCATCTTTTCAAGCTCCCAATTGCTAGTTTTGATCCTCCAACAGTCTCAAACTATTTTTTTAAAATTTTTGAAGTATTTAAGCTTTACCAAACTCATTCATGAAGCATTGAACTCCATTGAACATATAAAGTCAAATATTCTTTCAAGAACTTCACTTCCAAAAGCCAAAAAAGGAGAGATTCCATTCAAAAAGCTTACAAGCCTATCATTTCAGCTTTTCAAAAGTATCTTTGAGAAGATTCCAAGAAGAAGATAAGACAAACATCTTCAAGAGCCTCAAAGCTTCCACATTCCATTCTAGAAGAGAGTTTGATTGTGCTTTTATTCTTGTATCTTTATCTTTATACTTCGTTGACCTAGCTTTTAAGGGTTTTTGAAAGTAGGTTGTTGAGGTTGTTGGTGAGCCAAAGGTATAAAACCAACTAGGATTTAACTTGTGAGCCCGAAGATAAAACAAGTTGTAAGGTTGTTGGTGAGCTTAGGTGACAAAACCAACTTAGGTTTTGACTTGTGAGCCTTTGTTGGCTTTGGTTCCTTAGTTTTGATGATTAACAAAAGGTTGAGTATATGTTTGGACTAATGTTTCATCTCAAGATAAAGTTTCAGGACTTAGGTTATTCAAAAAGAGTACTAAGAGTACAATGATAAAACCAAGCTTGCCTGATTTTGGAAAAGAGCTCTTCTACCTTGAACAAGATCAAATTTCTCATATTGGACCTTCCTGTTAAGAAGTAATTGACAAAAGAAACAAAGTCTTAGAGAAACTCAAGCATGGCACGCACCTCTCTAGAGTTTCAGAAAATTTCAGATCAGAGGTCGATCACCAGAGGTCGACACCTTGTCAAAGGTCGACCACCAGAGGTCGACTCATGAAGAAAAGAAAAGTTCAGCAAGGCCGGCATGGCAAAATTTCAGTGGCACGCTTCAAAGGTCGACCATCAGAGGTCAACACCTGTCCAGAGGTCGACACCAGAGGTCGACTCATAGCCTGAGAATTCAAACTGGGCAGAACTATGGTTTTCTGGATTTTTGCCTAAAATAAACTGGAGGTCGACTCATGAGGTCGACACTTGATCCAGAGGTCGACTCATGAGGTCGACTCATGGCATAACGGCTAGTTTTTCTGAACTTTTGATTTAATTTCTAACGGCCATAAACGGCCATATTTTTGATTCTAACGGTCTTGTGGAGTTGTTTCAGCTTGAATGAGGTATTTAACCTCCACCAAACTTCAAAAAAGACAAGGAGACAAAGTGAAAAAGCTTAGAGTGAAAGTACAAAGCCTTCAATCAATTCCAAGCCAAAAAGAGTGAGAAAACCAAGAGATTCCTTAGCCAAAAGCTTTCCATCTTTGAGGAATCCAACTTTCAAGTATTTGGCATTTAGTGAGGTCCAAAGATTCCAAGAGAAAGGCTTGAAGAGTCTCCATCAAGAGCTACATCGAATTACTTTTTGCTCAAAAGGAGTTTGTCTTGTTTTATTCATTGTATTCATATTTATTTGTCTTAGGCTAGTTTCAAGGGAATTTGAAACTAGTGTGAGGTTTGTTGGTGAGCCAATTGATAAAACCAACTAGGGTTGCTTGTAAGCTCGAAGCCAAAATAACTGTGTGAGGTTTGTTGGTGAGCCAATTGATAAAACCAACTAGGGTTGCTTGTAAGCCCGAAGCCAAAACAAGTGTGTAAGATTTTGACTTGTGAGCCTGGTAAAACAAGTCGGCTGTAATCTAAAGATTATAGTGAAAATTTCCAAGTGGAGCTTGGGGAGTGGATGTAGGTGCTAGGTGCACCGAACCACTATACTTCTTGTGTGTTTGCATTGCTTTACTCTTTATCTTCTTTTGCTCTTTAATTGTTGTTTTATTTCATTGCTTCCGTTGCACAATTACTTGAGCACTATCACTCTTCACATCTGAACTTGATAGCATATATATTGCTTTAATTTTTAAAATACCCAATTCACCCCCCCTCCTGGGCACCATATCTGGGCAACAAGTGGTATCAGAGCATCGGTACTCTTTTGTAGGTCCAACGATCTTGAGTGAAAGATCATGACCGCCCCAATTGGAATGGGTGTTGTTGAAGGACAAGCATCAAATCGCCCTCCTTTCTTTAATGGCACAAACTACACATACTGAAAAACTCGTATGCGTATTTATTTACAAGCTGTAGATTATCATATATGGAGAATAATTACTAAAGGGCCTCATCAGCCCACTCACTTGGTTAATGGCATTATCACCCCAAAATCTAAAGAAGAATGGGATGACAATGACATCAAACAAGCTGAGTTAAATGCTAAGGCGATGAATTTGCTATTCTGTGCACTTGACCTTAGTGAATTCAATAGAATATCAAATTATATTTCCGCCAAAGAAATTTGGGATACACTTGAGGTTACCCATGAGGGTACACACCAAGTGAAGACCACAAAGGTGAACATGCTCATTCATACATATGAGATGTTCAGGATGGAACCAACTGAAAGTATCAGTGAAATGTATACTAGATTTACAAATATAGTAAATGGTATGAGGAGTTTGAAAAAAATTATATCTAATGGTGAACTGGTTAACAAACTTCTCAGGTCTCTTCCGGCTTCATGGGATGCGAAAGTAACAGCCATAGAAGAAGCCAAGGATGTCAATACTCTACCTCTTGAGCAGCTTCTTGGATCACTGATGACTTACGAGCTTTCACTAAAGCAGAAGACAGTAGACAATGACAAGAAAAAGAAAGCCATAGCCTTCAAGTCCACTACAAAGGAAGAGTCAAGTGATGAATCAGAAGAAGAAGCTGATGATGATGAGACAGCCCTCATTACAAGAAAATTCAAAAGATTCATGAGAAAGAAGAAGGGCTTCTACAAGAAAAGGCCACAAAAAGGTGATCACAATAAAGAAAAAGAGAAAGAAAAAGAAAGGGATCCACCCATCTGCTTCGAGTGCAAGAAGCCTGGACATTATAAAACGGATTGCCCTTTGCTTAAAAAGAGTCGAAGGATGTTGAGAAAGAAAGCCATGATGGCTACCTGGAGTGAGAGTAAGGACTCCAGCAGTGATGAAGAGTAGCAGGTAGTCGCCAACCTGTGTTTCATGGCCAATGAAGACAATGAGGTAAATTCTGAACCTGAAATTGAATTTACTTTCAATGAATTGCATGATGCTTTTGATGATTTAGTTATGGAATATGAAAAATTAAAACTGAAAAATAAGAAATTAAGAATGCTAAATCTTGAGCTTACCAAAAATTCAGAAAAGTTTTCAACTGAAATTGAAGATTTAATTCAAGAAAACAAGAAATTAACTGAACATGTAAAGACCTTGAAAAATGTTAAGGATAATCTTTTAAAAGAAAATGATTCTTTGAAAAATAATAGAAGTCTTAAAACTAATGAGAAAATTGAAAAACAAAACAAAGAACTATTGCTTCAAAACAAGAATTATAAAGAAGAGTTAGAAAAAGTAAAACCTTTTGTAGAAAAGTTTACTTTTAGTTCAGAAAAATTAAGCATGCTTTTAAATAGTCAACATGCAGTGTTTAACAAAGCTGGACTTGGATTTAAGCCACGCAATCAGCAAAAACTTTACAAAAACTTTTTCATACATGCATCTTCTAATGTTACCTGCTATGCATATGGTAAGTTAGGACATAAATCATATATGTGTAATAAAAGAAAATTAAATACCTTTGGAAAGATTTGGGTTCCAAAAGGAACCAATTTGACTAACCCTAAAGGACCCAAGATGACTTGGGTACCTAAAGTTTCAACTTGATTAATTTTTGCAGGTGTGTCTTGCAACCAAAAATAAAAGAAGAATGTGGTATCTGGATAGTGGTTGCTCAAGGCACATGACTGGGGATGTGAAGCAATTCTCATCACTAGCAGCTATTGATGGTGGAAACGTTACTTTTGGTGATAATGGAAAAGGCAAAATCGTCGGAATTGGTAAAATCCATATCACCCCGAATGCTTATGTAGATAATGTATTATTTGTTGATGGCTTGAAGCATAATCTTTTTAGTATTAGTCAGTTTTGTGATAAAGGTTTTAAAGTAGTTTTTGAATCATCTTTGTGCATGGTATCTAGTCTTGATGTTGATGGCATCAAGTTCACTGGTCATAGGCATGGAAACATTTACATGGTTGATCTTGATGATCTAGCCATGGAAAGTGGTCAATGCCTTGTGGCTAGGGAAGCCAAGGCAAGTGAAACTAGTTGGCTTTGGCATCGTAGGCTAGGGCATGCTAGTATGCAGTTGATTTCAAAATTAAGCAAAAAGAATCTTGTAAAAGAATTGCCAAAACTCATATTTGAAAAAGATAAGATTTGTGCTGCATGTCAATTTGGAAAACAAACTAAATCTATTTTCAAACCTAAAGGAGTAGTATCTACTACTAGACCCCTTGAATTATTGCATATGGACCTCTTTGGACCAACCAGAATAACTAGTTTGGGAGGTAAAAAATATGGGCTAGTAATTGTAGATGATTACTCACGATTTACTTGGGTGATGTTTTTAGCTCATAAAGATGAAACGTTTTCAGCTTTTGTTAAATTTCATAAAAGGGTTTCAAAAGAAAAAGATCTCACTATTGTTTCTTTGCGTAGTGATCATGGAACTGAATTTGACAATCATGATTTTGAAGCTTTTTGTAATGAAAATGGCATTAGTCATAATTTTTCTACACCTATGACACCTCAACAAAATGGGGTGGTAGAAAGAAAGAACAGGACACTTGAAGAAATGGCACGCACAATGCTTTGCGAAAACGATTTACCTAGGTATTTTTGGGCAAAAGCCATTAATACTTCCTGTTACATTTTAAATCGTGTTTTAATTCGGCCTATTTTGAAGAAAACACCATATGAGCTTTAGAAAAATCGAAAACCAAATCTTAAGTATTTTCGTGTATTTGGTTGCCGCTGTTTCATATTAAACAATGGCAAAGACAATATCAGTAAATTTGATGCCAAGTCAGATGAGGGTATCTTCTTAGGATACTCTACTTCTAGCAAGGCATACAGGGTCTTCAACAGAAGAACTCTTCTGGTTGAAGAATCAATTCACGTAGTGTTTGATGAATCTAACGAAAAATCTTCTAGAAAAGAAGATTCTATTGATAATGAAACAGGTACAAAGAAGCTTGAACATTTGACAATCAATGAAGATGAGCCCAAAGGAGATGATGATCAAGAAAATGAAGATCAAACTCAAGAGATCAATGCAACTTCACCAAAACCTTTACCTAAAGAGTGGAGGTATGCACACGGACACCCCAAAGAGCTAATAATTGGTGATCCGTCAAAGGGAGTAAGTACACATTCTTCTATTAGAAATGTTTGTGATTATTTAGCTTTTGTATCTCAGATAGAACCTAAGTCAATTGAAGAAGCTGAAAAAGATTGTAACTGGATTAATGCTATGCAAGATGAACTAAATCAATTTAAAAGAAATAACGTTTGGACTTTAACTGAAAGACCCCTCAATGTTTCTGTAATTGGCACAAAATGAGTTTTTAGAAATAAACTTGATGAACATGGTATTGTAACTAGAAACAAAGCTAGACTTGTTGCTAAAGGCTACAACCAGGAAGAAGGGATCGACTTTGAAGAAACCTTTGCTCCTGTTGCTAGGCTAGAAGCAATTAGACTTTTACTTGCTTTTGCGTGTTTTATGGATTTCAAGTTATTTCAAATGGATGTTAAGAGTGCTTTTTTAAATGGATTTATTGAAGAGGAAGTTTATGTTGAACAACCTCCTGGTTTTGAAAATCATGAATTTCCTAACCATGTTTTTAAATTGCATAAAGCATTGTATGGTTTAAAGCAAGCTCCTAGAGCTTGGTATGATAGATTAAGTTCATTTTTGATGAAGAATGATTTTTCTAGAGGTAATGTAGATAATACATTGTTTTTGAAAAAGAAAAATGATGATCTCTTAGTAGTACAAATCTATGTAGATGATATTATTTTTGGTGCTACTAACGAATGTCTTTGTCAAGAATTTGCAAAGTTAATGCAGAGTGAGTTCGAGATGAGCATGATGGGAGAACTCAACTTCTTCCTCGGACTCCAAATTAAGCAAACCAAAGAGGGGATCTCCATCAACCAAGCCAAGTACACAAGGAAAATATTGAAAAAGTTTGGGATGGAGACTACCAAACCAATAGGTACCCCTATGAGCTCTTCATGTAAATTAGACAAAGATGAATGTGGTAAATCAGTAGACCAAAAATTATATAGAGGCATGATTGGTTCACTGCTATATCTAACTGCCAGTAGACCAGATATAATGTTTAGTGTTTGTATGTGTGCACGTTTTTAGTCTGCTCCTAAAGAATCACATCTCTTAGCTGTAAAACGTATATTTAGATACTTATCTGGGTCAATCGAAATTGGTCTTTGGTACTCTAGAGAGTCATCATATGAATTGATTGCATATTCTGATGCTGATTTTGCTGGGTGTAAACTTGATCGTAAAAGTACTAGTGGAACTTGTCAATTCCTAGGAGTTAATTTGATTTCATGGAGCAGTAAGAAACAGAATTCGGTTGCTCTATCTACGGCGGAAGCCGAATATATAGCAGCTGGAAGCTGTTGTGCTCAGATTCTATGGATCGAACAACAACTCGAGGACTTTGGCATCAAACTAACTAAGACACCCATAAGATATGATAATACTAGTGCAATCAATTTAACGAAAAATCCTGTACAACATTCAAGAAGCAAACATATTGAAATAAGACATCACTTCATAAGAGATCACGTTCAAAACTCTAATGTGTTGTTAGAATTTATTTGTACTGATTATCAATTGGCTGATATATTCACAAAACCATTGAATGAAGATAGATTTTGTATGATCAGAAGAGAACTGGGAGTCATTGATCCTTTTGCTTGAAACTCTTCAATTTTCATCAAAAATTCCTCAAAAATGATTTATAAATTCTCAAATATGTTTAAAGGTTATTTTTCTAAATTTTATCAAATTTTTAAAAAATTTTACAGAATTTTATTTTGGGTAATTTATTGTTGGAGGTCGACACTAGAGATCGACCCCTAAGGTTTTTGGAGGTCGACACTTGAGGTCGACCCCTGAAAATTTTTAGAGGTCGACACTTGAACGGAAATCTCCTTTTTTAAAACCCGTCCGCAAGCCACATTTTCTCCATTTCTTTCCATTTCTCCTTCATGTGGTCCCCCTCCAACTTCCCTAAACCTCTAAACAGTGGATTTCCAACCTTCTCCTTCATCTTTTTGGGTAATCCTCTCCTCTCCTCTTGTTTTCCTTGGAACCAAACCATTTTTTGACCGTGTTCTTGGTTTTGGACAACTGAAAGCTTTTGCATCTATCTACCCTCAAACCTCGATTGTTTTTCAATTGAAATCACTTATTTCCTTCCTCCGTTTCTTACATTTTCTCCATTTACTCTCGATTTTCTCCATTTTCACAAACCCTATCTCACCATTTCACCATTTCCTCTTTTTCTCAAACTGTGAACCTCTCTTTCCCTCTCTTCTCTTGGTTCCTTTCCTCTTAGCCTTGCTTTATTATACTTCTTCCTAATTTACCCCTCTTCCTTTCATATGGGTCCAAGAAAGCACTTGGCAGTAACGAAAAGGAGATTGGAACAAGGCCAAGGTAGCACTGAGCGATGAAGAAAGGTCAGACATGAGCGTGAGCCGACCCCAGAGCCACCTGCACCAGTGCCAGCCAGCTTAGTATGGAAGAGCATTGCGAGTGGGAGGCGTGTGGATATACCTTTCTGGGATCAGCATCACTTTTTTATAGGAGATGTGCTGAGAGATGCAGGTCTGGTTCACTTCTGCACGATGACTGAGAGATTCTACCCAGACCTCATCAGGGAGTTCTATGGATCCATGGCCACTGATGGCATTGGATGGTCGCTACTGTACGTGGGATCGAGATTCCAGTGACACCGGAGGTCATCAGTCACGTTTGGAGGATTCCACTTCATGGCACTGCTGCCACTTCGATCAGCAACAGAGAGCATGCCTTCAGATGTATTCTAGAGCGTGAGGATGTTAGCGACATTTCCACAGTAGCCGCTAACCAGCTTTCACTGGAGATGAGAGTGCTGCATCATATCATCGCCCATATCTTGATTCCGAAGAGCGGGAGATTCGACTTTATCACTGAGCGTGAGTTGGTGTTGATGGTGTCCCTGAGACAGCGGACTCCCATCAACCTTCCCAGGATCATGCTTCAGTAGATGGGTGAGGCAGCATCTCACAGGAGACTAGTTCAGCCATATGGTATGGGGCTGACACAGCTATTCAGGGAGCATGGTGTTTCATTTGATGGTATACCCTTCAGTCAGCTGCAGCATACTGATACATATGGAGAGAAATCCCTGCATAGGATGGGATTTCGACGATTGGTGACCGTTGGGTGTGACGAGAGTCTGGCCAGGAGCCAGATGAGGAGGATGAGATCCGAGCAGCTGAGGCAGGGCCTTCAGAGCCTACTGATCATGGTACACCTCCTCGCCCAGCACCAGAGTCAGAGACTGCGGAGCCTGAGCCATTCACACCACCACCCTCATCAGCTCCAGCACCTACTGCTATTGCTACACCATGGAGGACTACAGCGAGGATATCGGACTTTGAGCAGAGAGTGACTGATCACATTTCAGAGGTCCGGACAGAGATTACTGGTGTACGATAGGAGCTACATGATCTGTGGATACACACATATATGCGCATTGGAGCTCTCTCAGCTAGTGTAGATGCAGGATTCCGACAGATCCTCAGCTTACTGAGATTAGCACTGCCACCAGGGACTGTAGATCCGACAGTATCTCCTCCACATTCTGATGATGATGATGATGGCTCCAGTGGATACAGTGACAGTGATGGAGATCAGCCTGGAGCAGGTAGCTCTGATGTTCCACCTGCAGATCCGATTCCAGAGATTCCCCCTTCTACTGATCCTCCTTCTACTGATCTTCCCAGTACAGTTCCTCCAGCTACAGATGTGCCAGTAGATACTGAGTTTACTGAGTCACTTTTTGAGACTATTACAGGAATTCTGGATGATAGAGATGAGCATACAGAGACAGATATTGATGATCCCACTGCTTATGAGCTAGTCAGCAGGCACACTCCAGCTCAGTCTACTCAGCATATTGATCCATTTACTCCTTCTGCTACTGCTTCTGTTAGGACACCTGTGGAGCCTTTTCCTCGGACCTATAGATCTCGTAGGAGTACCCCTAGGTCTGGTCCCTCTCTGAGGACTCGGAGTCTCACTCATAGGACTCCAATACCCTCATCTAGGATCTCGGCTCCTATCTCTTTTGATATACCTTCTGATGAGGAGTAGCCTCATAGATTTACTTGATGTATGTTGTACTTAGTTTGCTTTGTATGATCTGATGTATCAGTGTTTTGTGCTTACTATGTAAGCAATTTTGTAACTGAATACATTTATATACTTATCTACATTGTGATATTTTACTGTCTGATACTAGCTCTTAGCATTTATCTTTTTAAACCCTCAAGTTAGAATGATTTTGTTATCTCGAATGCACAAATTGAGGGGGAGCATGTATTTTATGCAACTAAGTATTTCATTGTAATGGAATGGTATCATTTGTTTTTATCTTTTACTACAAAGAATGCACTTTTTGATTCTTGACAAAAAGGGGAGTATAGTAAAGTTTGTAAAGTATATATGGTAAAGTATAACTCTTTCATAGAATAGAATAGAGTAAAGTTATAATGGTTCTTATCTTTTTGACTCATAAGAATGTTTTCATAAAAAGAAAGAAGTAAATGAAAAGTAAAATCTTTCATATAGTATAGTAAAGCTATTATGGTTCTTAACTTTTTGAATCATGAGAATGTTTTCACAAAAAATTAAATAAATAAATAAATAGATGAAAAGTAAAATCTTTATGATATACTCATGCATGTGAGGTTTCTTTGAAAATTTTTATTAGTGCTATATTTTGCTTTTGGACTTAATTGCATATATACTCAAGGTTTTGTCATCATCAAAAAGGGGGAGATTGTTGGCTTTGGCTCCTTAGTTTTGATGATTAACAAAAGATTGAGTATATGTTTGGACTAATGTTTCATCTCAAGATAAAGTTTCAGGACTTAGGTTATTCAAAAAGAGTACTAAGAGTACAATGATGAAACCAAGCTTGCCTGATTTTGGAAAAGAGCTCTTCTACCTTGAACAAGATCAAATTTCTCATAATGGACCTTCCTGTTAAGAAGTAATTGATAAAAGAAACAAAGGCTTAGAGAAACTCAAGCATGGCACGCACCTCTCTAGAGTTTCAGAAAATTTCAGATCAGAGGTCGACCACCAGAGGTCGACACCTTGTCAAAGGTCGACCACCAGAGGTCGACTCATGAAGAAAAGAAAAGTTCAGCAAGGCCGACACGGCAAAATTTCAGTGGCACGCTCCAGAGGTCGACCACCAGAGGTCAACACCTGTCCAGAGGTCGACACCAGAGGTCGACTCATAGCCTGAGAATTCAAACTGGGCAGAACTATGGTTTTCTGGATTTTTGTCT
Organism: Areca catechu; assembly: GCA_021397845.1. NCBI lineage: Eukaryota > Viridiplantae > Streptophyta > Magnoliopsida > Arecales > Arecaceae > Areca > Areca catechu. The sequence goes on along the minus strand of CM038039.1, from coordinate 138,674,123 downwards.
AAAATAAACTGGAGGTCGACTCATGAGGTCGACACTTGATCCAGAGGTCGACTCATGAGGTCGACTCATGGCATAACGACTAGTTTTTCTGAACTTTTGATTTGATTTCTAACGGCCATAAACGACCATATTTTTGATTCTAACGGTCTTGTGGAGTTGTTTCAGCTTGAATGAGGTATTTAACCTCCACCAAACTTCAAAAAAGACAAGGAGACAAAGTGAAAAAGCTTAGAGTGAAAGTACAAAGCCTTCAATCAATTCCAAGCCAAAAAGAGTGAGAAAACCAAGAGATTCCTTAGCCAAAAGCTTTCCATCTTTGAGGAATCCAACTTTCAAGTATTTGGCATTTAGTGAGGTCCAAAGATTCCAAGAGAAAGGCTTGAAGAGTCTCCATCAAGAGCTACATCGAATTACTTTTTGCTCAAAAGGAGTTTGTCTTGTTTTATTCATTGTATTCATATTTATTTGTCTTAGGCTAGTTTCAAGGGAATTTGAAACTAGTGTGAGATTTGTTGGTGAGCCAATTGATAAAACCAACTAGGGTTGCTTGTAAGCCCGAAGCCAAAACAAGTGTGTGAGGTTTGTTGGTGAGCCAATTGATAAAACCAACTAGGGTTGCTTGTAAGCCCGAAGCCAAAACAAGTGTGTAAGGTTTTGACTTGTGAGCCTGGTAAAACAAGTCGGCTGTAATCTAAAGATTATAGTGAAAATTCCCAAGTGCAGCTTGGGGAGTGGATGTAGGTGCTAGGTGCACCGAACCACTATACTTCTTGTTTGTTTGCGTTGCATTACTCTTTATCTTCTTTTGCTCTTTAATTATTATTTTATTTCATTTCTTCCGTTGCACAATTACTTGAGCACTATCACTCTTCACATCTGAACTTGATAGCACATATATTGCTTTAATTTTTAAAATACCCAATTCACCCCCCCCTCTTGGGCACCATATCTGGGCAACAGCCTTGGAAAACAAGTCGGCTGTAATCTTGAAGAGATTATAGTGCAAATTCTCAAGAGAAGCTTGGGGAGTGGACGTAAGTGCTTAGAGTGCACTGAACCACTATAAAATTTGGTGTTTGTGTGTGATTGCTCTTTCTATTACTTGCACTTTATTCTTTACATTTAATTTACTGTTATCCACCGCATATCTTTGAGTTTAATCACATTGCTCATAAACACTTCAAGACCAGTACATAAATGTTTAAATTTTTCAAAGACCCAATTCACCCTCCTCTTGGGCTCCATTTCTGGGCAACAACTTTTGTCACACATCCATAGATAAATGGAGAAGTGGTGGTCATAAACTAGACCATCCTACAGGATTTCAAGACTCAACTAGATAATGCCAAGGAACTTTAGGTAGATGAACTATATAATATTCTTTAGGCATACCGAACGACATACTAACTTATGATAAGTGAGACTCCATTCAACCTAGCTTCAAAACTGAGGTAGTCATCCCCTTAGAGCTAGGCTTGCCCTTATATCAGGTCAAAGCTAATGATGAGCATTGAAACTCGAAAGAAATGAACCTTGACCTACCTAAAGAAGTCTGAGAGAAGGCCCAAATTTGAATGGCGACACATCAGTGACAAGCAACTCGCTACTTCAACTCCATAGTCAAGGAGAAGCAATTTTAGCTAGGAGATTTGGTACTTAGGAAGGTAGTAATTATCTTGCTTACTAAATAAGGAAAGCTCTTGCCTAATTAGAAAGGACCATACCATATCACCAAGGTAATATGCTTTGGCACCTATCATCTAGATCAGTTGGACGGGACACCCATCCCTTGCACCTGAAATTCTAACAATCCTTAGCCTTATTATCAATAAGATGTGCCTCGTTTAGTCATAAGTCAATCCATCTTGCAATGAAAGCCCTTTCTCTCTCATGTGAAGTGGCCATCAAGTTTCTAGCTTATGAAATGAAGGTACATCTAAAAAAGGCCCGGGTAAGCTATGCATCCCAAGCGGGGTCACCATTCCCTTATTCTAAATTTTGGTTGACCAGCTTCCCACGTAGGGTCATCATGCTCTTACTCTAAATCTTGGTTGACCAACTTTCCAAGTAGGGTCTCCATGTCTTTATTCTAAATCCTGGTTGACTAACTTTCTAGGTAGGGTCACCATGCCCTTATTCTAAACCTTAGTTGACCAGCTTCCTAGGTAGGGTCACCATGTCCTTATTCTAAATCCTTATCGATCAGCTTTCTAGGTAGGGTCACCATGCCCCAACCAGCTTCCTAGGTAGGGTCACCATGCCCCAACCAGCTTCCTAGGTAGGGTCACCATGTCCTTATTTAAAGTCTTGGTTGACTAGCTTCTCAAGCAGGGTCATTATGCCCCTATCAAATTTTGGATGCCAGTACACATAAAGCAGAAAGCTCTGAAAGAATCCTGGCCAAACCATTATATTCCTTGGAGATATCACTACTTTTATGAAGCCTTGTAGACATGTAAGCCTTGAATTCCTAATTGAAAGTTTGAGATGATTTCTAGGAGCAATGAAGGGTCTTAATCTATTCTCATTGAACCGTACTTGCCACTCTGCAAGCAAGTAGCCTCATGATCATAAGACCAAAGATTGATGCAACTCCTAGAGATCGAAAAAGAGCTTCATCCATTCTTCTTCAAGCTTCTGCTCAAGCTACCACACTCTTAGAAGATGTTGATACATCCACCAAACTCTATTAGGCAAGCCACTTTCTAGTGTCAATGAGGAGTCTAACACCACTCCCACATGCCCAAAGGTCTAACCATGAATCTTGGAAGCCAGTACACTGAGATTAGAAAGTTTCGAGAGAAGTCTAGCACCAATTAAAAAGCAAAGCCCTTGGTGAGCTATGCTTCCTAGGCAAGGTCACCATGCCCTTTATTCTAAGCCTTGGATGAGTTATGCACCCCAGGTATGGTCACCATGCCCTTATTCTAAATCTTGGATGAGCTATGCACCTCAAGTGGGGTCGCCATGCCCTTATTCTAAGCCCTTGGGTGAGCTACACATCCAAGTGGGGTTGCCATACCTATGCTTTAAGCCCTAGACAAGCTATGTGCCTTAGGTGGGGTCGCCATACCCTTAATCAAAGTCCTGATTAAGTAGTAAGACTCTCAAGAAAGACAACTTTGTCCTTACTCTTCCAAGCACTAGGTCAAGCTCGACACTCCCTAGCAAGATCGACATCTCCTCGAAGCTTTGCTAGGTAGACAAACTTTGGAACACGAGTTGAAGCCTAGCTCAAAGATCTGGAAAACATAGGCAAAGCATCACAGCACATTCAAGATGCAATAAATAATATGTAGATACACGAGAAAATACATGAAAGAATGAAGATTTTTTCATTGATGAATCTTGGTTACACATGTCTATGGCACTACAGCTAGATTACATTGTACAAGAATGCTTCTAAAGATATAGAAGAACATCAAGACCAAGTCAAAACTCCTTAGAGCCCCAAATTTCCTTGCCTTGCTGAGAGGAGTGAGTCGGTGTGGGAGAAGGTCCAATTCTTATGGTTCCTAGAAGGCTTCCTGATTCCCCTGAAAGGTGCAAAGACACCACCAAGTGGAGAAGGAGCCTGGCAGGGAGGGAAAATATGTGCATCATGAACTTGGATCCTATCTGGCATTGAGCATAAAGGTGGACCTCCTTACATGGGATCGATGTGACCACAAGCATAGCTGCCTCACTCTAGCCAAGAGACCTCCCCTACTAAAGGTGAGGATAGAGCCAAGGAGAAGGCTCGAGATTGCATTAAGGATGTTGATGCAGCTAGATGCAATGACACTAGCTACCAAATGAGGCGAGGTTCTTGAAGCTACTTATATTTCTGGATTGATAGAGATGTTTATGATGAGTTTACAAAGCATCCACTACCCTCAAGCTCATCCTTCTATTTGGATTGTATCCTAAATCTAATCATTTAGCTATAGACAAATTGAGCTTTTGTGTATGAATTATAAATGAGTTAAATTAATAAATATTATTTGGTAGTTCATCATATTTTTTGTATCTTCCATATAGAATTCTTATAATTATAATGAAGTCCTTAGAACTATAAATACTAGATAAAGATTATGATGATTTGTTAAATAATTCTTAAATTATATTTGTGACCAAATGATACATTATTAATTGGATGACAATGTTTATCAAGTATAGATCATTGTATGCTATATGGGTTGGTTATCCTCGTAACAAAGAAATGTAGAGACACTAATATGGCATGTAAGTGAAATATAGGAGTACATTATCACTGAACGTCTCAGTTACTAAGCACTCTACTATCAAGAGTAGCTTGTGAAGGATATGGGTATAAGTATCCCTCTGACTTGAGATCACTATGATGACTTACAAGCAATTTACTATCTTTGGTACTACACTATCTATATTTTTAATATAATGATAGAAGGTTTTTAGGCATTGTTAAGTACTTGCAAAGTTTTATGTATGAGTCAAGATGGAATTGACCACTCCAGGTTATAGGAGAAAATGATTTGTTATGTTTTAATTTAGTAAAACCTTGGCCAGGATAATCAATATAATTAGTCACAAGATTTATTATGAGGTTATCATGACTAGGCTAAAATATAAAATGAAAGACTTATTAAAGGTTTGACAGTTTAACCTAAAGTCATCCTAAAACATTAAAGGCCAAAGGGATGAATTATATAGTAACCATATGTCAAGGTTTTTGAATATTGCTTTGCATTTATTTGACCTATCTAGACATCAAGTATCATTGCTAGATAGTCACATCGATTAGTATAGGAACTAGTTTCTATACTGCTAGCTTAGTATTTCAACATATGAAGTCACGTACATTGCTGAGCAACATGGAAAAAGGCTTGACCTATGATCTATATATTCAATTTGGAAGTAGGAGACTTGATTGAGTAAATAGACTTACTTATTAAGAATTAAGTTCTAGGTCATATGGAATTAAATACTAGTTGTGTCTAGCTAGTATTGGGCAATAACTGCAGGGATTAATTTTGGGGATGAAATTGGATTTATCTATAATCTAAGGAATGAGTGGGGATTTGATGAGGACATCTCAAGCATGGATCTTGGAGCAAGCATAATTCTTGGAGTGGCATAGATCTTGAAGCATTTTTGGAATAAATTTATTTAGGATTTATCTTTTGTTTAAAATTTGAATTAGGATTTGGTTGGTTAGGATTGATATATGGATAGACTTATCTTATCCTATCTTATATTTGAATTTGATTCGTTCTTATCTTTTTGTCTTGTATTCAAATTCAAATGAGGATTGGAAAATCTATAAATACCACCCTCAGCCTTTTATAATAGGGAGGATGGATGAATAAAATTTCTATTATTCTGTGTGAAGGATTTGTGTGATCCTAGGGTATCTGTATAATCCCTTCTCCATCTTCCCAGGGTTTCTGTGTGATCCCTGATTTTGGGCATCTATATGAGCCCAGGGCATCTATGTGAGCCCCTTTGCTATGTGCTTGTTCTTCTTGGGGAATCTATGTGAACCCCAGTATTTTTCTTAACCCTGCACCCTCTTCTTTCCTTCTTTGCAAATCCTAATCTTTGGTGACTTTCATGCTCGCCAGCGATCCAGTCCAATCTCTGTCCTGCATCAAATGGTATCAGAGCTAAAGGATTAGGATTTTTCTGCTTCATCACCGGCCCACTGTTTTCTTTCTTCCCTGTTTCAAATCTCGTCCACAGATCCTTCCCCAACATCGACGTCGGACCACCCTCCCCCCAGCCGGTCACCCACCACCATTCCTCCCTTCTAGCATCACCCCTGTTTTCTGTTTCGTCCATGCCAAGCTCTCCAAGAACTGCCGACAGCCCCCGCACCCATGACTGGGCCAACTATAAGCGGGTCTTCCTCCTCGGTGACATCGTCCGCTGCTGTGCCGCCCCCAAACCCTGCTCCTAGTCGATCAATGCCCGGCAGCTGATGGAACCTCGCATCGTAGATCAGGCTGCCCATGGCCCCCCACCCGGAAGATCCCCCTCTGTCTCGCTCACCTCTAGCCGCCGCGGCCACCTGCAGCCATCAAGGCCACCGTCTCCCAGTTCAATGCCGACCAGCACCTCACCAAGCGACCCCATGTCTCAGCCCTCATCCGCGATGCCCACGGCTGCACGTGCCTCCAAAGCCACCGACCGCGTGCCCAATCCCTATGCCACCGACTTCCCCACTTATTGGCGTTACCGACCAATTCCTGAAGCTTTCGCAGACCAGGCAGTGATATGGATTCGATTTGGCTATCTCTGTTTCTGCCTGATGGTGGAGGCTTCTCTCACGTCCTCATCTAACCTGCCGGTTCTACTTCTTTCTAAGCCTTCAACTAGACCGTGTCAACCGCGTTCACCATTGCCCTCGCCGCCTCTGCCCTCCCCTACCTCGTCACGGTCCGTGGTCACCGCATCGTGTCCATCCCCGAGCTCCCTCCTCGTCGATGCCGTGCACTACTACACCGTCCTCAACCCCAGCTCCCAGCCACTTTGTGAAAGACTCTGGTCTGCCAACCTCACCGGAGAGATCACCTCCAAGTCCACCGACGGTCGTCTTCTTCCCTGCTGCCAAGCACTGCTGCAGCTCATCGGTGACCCAATCTTCTGCCAGAAATTGCCATAGCCGACCGAGACCTCCTCCGTTCATGCCGCCATCTCCATCAATCCCGTGATGCCTTCGTCCCACCATGCCGCCGCCCCGTCTCCGGCGAAGCCCACCGGGTCTCCTCCGCTTGGCCGTCGATCTGTCCGGACCACCCAGATCCAATCAGCACCTCCACCGGATCCCATTGGACACCGCCAACCATTGGAACCCCATCCGTCCGGCCATCTCCTTCGCGTGCCGCCACCGTTCTCCGCCAGCGTCGACACCGGCGATCCTCTCCGCTGTTGGTTCATTCCGTGGAGGAGATGGGAGAAGACCCTGCACGAACGTGAAAGCAGGGTCGTTCTCCCCTTTACCGATTTCCTCTGCACGATCATCAAAGCAAAGCTAGCTCTCCTCCGCCGACTTTAGGAAAAAAAGCCGTGAAAAAAAAGAAAAAAAAAACGTGGGGAAAAAGTGAAAAAAAAAGAAAAGAAAATAGAAAAAAAATATGAGAAAAAAAATGGGAAAAAAGGTTTTTTTTATTTGAATAAAAATTGGGAAAAAAAAGAAATAATTGGGGCCTATTTGACCTAGCCTAAGGGTTGTTTCCTAGCGACCAACGGTCCAATCTCCTTGGAATAAAATTTATTCGACTTCGTGTCCCGTGTCAACTTGGTATCAGAGCCCAAGCCTACAGCCGGCGACTCCCAACACCTGATTCATCGTCGCCCTCAAGCTTCAGATTAAATGCTCCACCGGATCACCTCAATGCTCTCCGTCGGCTAGCCGCGTTCCTCCGCCATGGCCGCCACCATCATTCTGGTTCCTCCCTCAGCCTGATTCGATGAGTCGAGTTCATCCCACCGTAGGAGAATGATGGGGACATCTCAAGCACGGATCTTGGAGCAAGCATAATTCTTGGAGTGGCACAGATCTTGAAGCATTTGTGGAATAAATTTATTTAGGATTTATCTTTTGTTTAAAATTTGAATTAGGATTTGGTTGGTTAGGATTGATATATGGATAGGCTTATCTTATCCTATCTTATATTTGAATTTGATTCGTTCTTATCTTTTTGTCTTGTATTCAAATTCAAATGAGGGTTGGAAAATCTATAAATACCACCCTCAGCCTTTTGTAATAGGAATGATGGATGAATAAAATTTCTATTGTTCTGTGTGAAGGATCTGTGTGATCCTAGGTATCTGTATGATCCCTTCTCCATCTTCCCAGGGTTTCTGTGTGATCCCTGATTTTGGGCATCTGTGTGAGCCCAGGGCATCTATGTGAGCCCCTTTGCTATGTGCTTGTTCTTCTTGGGGAATCTATGTGAACCCCAGTATTTTTCTTAACCTTGCACCCTCTTCTTTCCTCCTTCTTTGCAAATCCTAATCTCTGGTGACTTTTATGCTCGCCAGCGATCCAGTCCAATCTCTGTCCCGCATCAGGATTGGATTCGAGTCTTAATTTGGTTAGGACCCAAACTTCAGATTCAAATCAAAATTTGATCAAGATTTAGAGGGGATTGGATTCAAATCATAATTTGGTTAGGACCCAAACTTTTAATTAAAACCAAACTTTAATCAGGATTAATTGGGCCTTGAATTTTGAATTCAAGTCAATAAAAAAAAATTTCAGTGAACAGAATTTTTGTTCATGCATTGAGAATAGAAACATGTTCTCAGCATGCGAACATGATGCTTATGTTTAAAAATTTAGGGCTTTGGGATTTGAGTTTTGTATTCAAATCAAGAGTTTTTTTTAAAAAAAAAGGAAGATAAGTTCTTAATGAATAGAATTTCTATTTGGTCACTACTGAGAACAAAATCTATTCTCAACATACAAATAGGTTTTTGTTCTTATGTTGAGAACAGATAGGAGATGATATTTCGTTGTCTTTTAATTTAGCAAATCGTTGGCTAGGATAATCCATGTGATTAGTCAGAAGATTTATTATGAGGTTGTCATGATAAGGTTGAAATACAACATCGAAGACTTATTGAGGGTTTGACAGTTTATCCTTAAAGTCTCTCTGAAGCATTAAGGGTCAAATGGATGAATTATGTAGTAACTATATGCCAAGGTTTTTAAAAGTTGCTTTGCATTTGTTTGACCTATCTGCATATCGAGTATCATTGCTAAATAGTTACTTCAATTAGCATAAAAATTAGTTTTTTATACTGCCAGTTTAGTGTTTGAACCTATGGAGTCACGCACATTGTTGAGCGATGTAGGAAAAATCTTGATCTAAGATCTATATGTTCAATTTGAAAGTAGGTGACTTGATTAAGCAAATAGACTAGGTCATACAGAATTAAATACTAGCTATGTCTAGCTAGCACTAGACATTAGCTATAGGATAAATTTGGGAGATGTACTTGAAGTAATTTGTAATCCATGGAATGAAGAGAATTAGGTTTAAATCTTAATTTGGTTAGGATTTGAATTTCTAACACAAATCATTTTTAATATGGATTTAGAGGGGATTGGGTTCGAGTCCTAAATTGGTTAGGATCCGAACCTCTAATTAAAACCATATTTTTATCAAGGGCTTTTTGGGTTTTGAATTTTGAATTCAAAATAAAAAAAAGGAGAAAATGAAATTCAACAAACATATTTTTCTATTCACATGCTAAGAAAGTTCTCGATGTGTGAATAGGTTGCACATGCTGAATTGGGTGTTGTATTTTAGGGTCTTGTGGATTTGGGTTTTGAACTCAAATTAAATATAAAAAAATTCTATAAACAAGTTTTTGTTCATGTGCTGGGAATAGAAACTTGTTCTTGGATGGAATAGGTTTTGCAAAGTTTTTTTGGTGACTTGGGATATGGGTTTTTAAAATTTAAATCAAGTTTACCCAGATAATTCTCAGCGAATCATTTTCTATTCTCATGCTAAGAAAAGAAATTTGTTCTCAACATGAGAATAAGTTTCTATTCTAACATCGAGAATTTTGAAATATCAGGCACCCTTCTCCCTGATTTGCAATGAAAAAAAATAAAATTCCCTCAGGAGGCTCCCATTCCTTGAACCTACATCCCCTTTCCCTATGAAGCCTGATGTGCGTACAAAATAAAGGAGCCACACTTGTAGCTCTCATGAAGCAAATTTTAGCAACATTGATCTGCTCTTCACTAAAGAACAAGGAACTTTTATCATGTTTTACTGACATATTTTTTATTGAAACCTAGATTTCTTTCTTGGGGATCCGACCTCTATTCCTCTGTGGTTGGATTTTTCCTTCAATTGGTACCAGAGCCAGGTTGCATTGTTTATTCAAATCTAGTTTTGACCAGATTTTTTTGGTAATTTTTTTGATTTGTCAATACTTGGGTTCCTTTAAGATCAAGATCTAGTTTTCTATCATGATTTCCTAGAATTTCAGATCTATTTTTTCTATCATTATTTCCTAGAATTTCATAAATGTTTCCTATCATGATTTTCTTAAATTTCAGATATGTTTTCTTACATGTTTTCCAAGAAATTCATATCTATTTTTTCTATCATGATTTCCTAGCATTTTAGATCTGATTTTTGAAAGAATAGTGCCCTGAAAGCTAATCATAATTCTTATATAATAGGGACTTTTATATAAAATTCTTTCAACTCATATATGATATTATATTAAAAGGCATTTTGATTCATCATATGCTATGTCTTATACCTTTTTATTTTAAGATTATGATGAATCCCATAGATTAGGATAATAGATTTAGGGTTATGTGAAAATTTATAACAGTGCGACCTAAGATCTTTTAAACCCTAATCTAAAATATTTCCAGTCATAGATATCGATTCAAGGATTAATGTTTTTAGAGAGACTAGCACATCCTATGTATGCTCGATAGAGAGTGGTTAGTCTCACGACCACTTGTATAGCAATACTAATATAAGGATGTGGGTGCTCATCAGGGTATCAGTTTACTGAATTGATCCATTATGAGAACATCTTGTAGAAATCTTACTTATCAAAAGATAATTCTCTTAGTAGGAGTTATGCAAGTGATCCATAATCCTTGTTTTGGTTCATACTCATTCATGACTTAGTCATGTATAGGATGTTCATAGATATAATGAATTGTGTATAAAGGCTATGAGTAGGTCAACAAGAAATCAATCACTCATAGTAAGAGGAGTATTTATCCTATGTAATCTCATCAAATAATGACTCAGAAAATCTTTGATCAAAGCAGGATGAAATTAGAAAAGAATTTTTAATCTTTCATCGATCGAGTCTTCATTAATGATTTGAGATTCGAATGAATAAAGTATGAGGATTTGATAATTTTCCATATCCATCACTTATTCGAGATAAAGGAAGATCGAAGGATTCAATTGCACAATAACTTGCCACTAAAGGATATTTTGATAATTTTTATTAAATTTCTTATCTTCTGGAAAGGCATGACATGTTACTAGATGTCAATAATACCTTGTAGATTTTTATGAATTAAATTAATTAAATTTATGAGTCAATTTGAATGATGCTTCAAATTGGCAGCTAGGGTTAGCTCTATTTGACCTAATTCAATTAGTTGATTTCTAATCAAACTAAATCGACATGAACCTAGACCTATTACTATCTAGATGTGGATCCCAAAGGATCACACATGTTAATGAATTAATCAAGGAATTCATATATATTTTTATTAGGATCATAGGAGCCTAATTGGTAAGCTAATTAACATACTAGCATATGTTGGCTAGACTAACTCCTAACCTAATTAGATTAGATTTAAATGCTTGATATTTGGAATAACTAATTTGAGTAGAACTTAAATTGAGTTGAACCTTAAGTGGGGTAGCTAAATTAAAATTTATCTTGATTTTATAACCCTTATCCATGTCTTAAACTAAGAGTCCCAAGGGCTTAGGACTCTTGGTGCCAATATTAGCTTGCACACAAAATAAGGAGTACAAAAGGACCAATAGTCCTTCTATAATTAAATCATCATTTTACTGATAAACCTTAGCTCCTACCCTCTCTTATCTAAGCCCATTTAGAGTGGATTTTACTGGTCAAGTGAAGAAACTTTGGGAGTGAATTCATATGGGTGCATGAAAGGATGCAATGCTTAGGATATATGGTGCATGGAATGGACGAGAATCCTTCTGCTTATCAATCACCTTTTCTAGATAAAACCATCTATTTTATATGCCTTTTAGGATAGTTGACCAAGTCTTTAGTTGATTAATTAAAGACTTAATTATCAGTTTATTTCAAAGAGTTATGATAAGCAACTCTTGGTGCAAAGTATTTGTCAAACATCATATGTTTATGATTTTACTTATCACCTTTCTACCTAAAGATTCCTTTTCCTTGAAGGGTATTATCTGATATATTAAATATTAGATTAAGGGCTAAGGAAAGGATGCTTTTGGTGCCTTCTCTCTAACTATTTAAAGCTTCGATGATTGCATCAAATTCATTTGAAGTTTGTCTTGATAACTCTCTCCTTTTTTTGTTAGGACAAGTCTTTTATTTTAAGACAAGTTCATCATTTTAAGACAAGGGTTTAGGAAGAGAATTAGAAAAGATAATAGGATAGTAAGAAATATGAGTGCTTCCTTGATTCAGTTCATGTGTATATTATCTCTAGAGGGAATACATTTGTATGCTTAGTGGAATAAAGGATATTAGTGTTGAGGTATTCTACTATATCCTAATATATTACCTTATTAATTATCATAGTCAAGGGGTCTTGGATCCATGGTTTCGGTTGACTAGGGTTTCAAGATTTAAAAATTTTGAAATCTAGTCTTCCACTGCATAACCATAACCCTACAGTTTTGACAAAAATTTGGATATGATTTAAGATTTGGTTCTGACCAAATTTCATAGAATTCAGATTTATTATTAGGTTCTTGATTTTAGATCTATTTCAAAACAAATTTTGATGCAAATTTTAGACCTATTTTTTCACTAGATTTTAATTAGAATTTAGATCTATTTTTGAATAGATTTTGATGGGGAATTCAGATATGTATTTCTAGTTTATACTTGTATAAATTCAGATTCAGATCTAAACTTTATATATCTAGTTTATATCTTATATAAATTCATATTCAGATCCGAACTTTATATTTTTCTGGTTCATATCTTGTATATATTCAAATTTAGATCTAAAGTTCATGATATTCTAGTTATTTTATTAATCTAATAAGATTAAGTAAAAAATTTAGTTCTCCCTTTGATTCTAGTTCTGTTCATGTGCATGTCCCAAACATAATCCATTACACATATTAATTAGATTGGATCTAATTTTAGATTATTCAACACTAAAATTAATTATTAAATGGATCACATATACTGACATAAGGTTGTCCTGGTATAAGGTTTATCCCTTATACTGCAAAGATTATCCTATATATGCTAATCTATTTTGAAAAGTGTTTTAAAACTATTTTAATCATTGTGATTAAATCTAAATTTCTTAATCATATATGACATGTATGAATGTCACTTATGTTTAATTTATTCATGTTTAACTTTTGACTTTGATCTAAAATATTAGTTTCAAGATATGTAATTCATATTTAAACATGATTTTATGGCAATGGGTTGATTCGAATCTAGTATTTTTGACTATGTTAGGCCTAGGGTCTAAAATCAAATGCATAATGGACAAATCTTAATTGTGTAATTGATCAAAACTAACCAGGAGTTGATTACAATTAGATCAAGATTACAATAGATCAAACTCAATAGTTATAGTTGATCAAGTCCATATATTTAATTTTACCAAATGGATTTGATTTTGGGTCAGTGGTCAAGCCCAAGTCCTTAGGCTAACCAAATCAAAATTAATAAACCAATTGGTGTCTAAGGCAAGTAGTTGAAAGGGATTTTTAATTAAGACTTTTTTTTCCTAGCCAGTGATGAAGTCTAAGGAAAAAAACAAGGACTCTCCCACCAATCTCCACTTACTTGGCCAATATGGTTAATCTATTTTTGATTAAGTTGCTTAGTGATTCGAGTTCACTCATGCTATTTAGGTTAGTTAGTCATTTGGTTGTACTAACTAATTAAGGTCTCCCTGAACTAGCCTTACCTTGTGCTACATGCTTGGTTTGCACAGGTCATAGCCAATATCACTCATGCGCGTGCACGATGTTGCTAAGCATGCTGGGTGCATGCATGTGTCTATCCTCATCGATGACTTGGTGAAATCAATTGAAGGATTTGTGGCTAGTTAAATTTTTAGGTTCTAATATAAATGATCATTATTATGTCTAAAACCCTATAAATTATTAAGTCCTTAAAATGACATAGTTATAGGGATAATTTGTTTATAGCCTCCCATTAAGGTGGATGGTAATAGGTCTAATAGTCTAGAAAAACATTGGAGGCACCACATGTTTGGTATTTGTCTAGATATTGCAATTGCTATCTATGATATGATGACCTGGTTGTGCTTTTCATGATGGATGGGAAGGTTAGCCGAGCCATACTCGGGCTTGATCATTCATTATTTAGATGCACTAGGTGTGATAATGTTAATGTTAAAACCTAATTAGGTCTTTATGTGGAGGTGCCATATGCCTATTGAAGAGAGTCTGGGGCATAACTTTTACTAGAAATTATTTGAAGAAATAATTGATTAAGAATGTACCTATAGATGCGCATGGATTGATTGAGCCACACTGAGGCCTATATGTAGTTTATGTGTATTCTAGTACCTACTTGAAAATTATAATTTTTTAGACTTGAAGGTAGAGGCAACTAGTTTTTTTAAATAGTGGAAGAAACCTTTAGACTAAAGTCCAAGCCTTTAGGATTATACAATTTATATATTTAATAGCTTTTGTGTTTTCTTTTTTACATAAATGGCTAATTCTTTATTATTCTTGTTAGCTTTAGCCCTTGATTTTGATGAATAACAAAATGTTAAGTATATGTTTTGGTACTAATGTTTCAATTAGAGTTATGAATCAGGTTATAGGCACGTCAAATTCTTTACACAAAAGTATCAAAGTCATTCACTTGAATACAAGATGAATTTCAAAGTTTAAGAAGTCTTCTCACCTTGGAAAGCCATGAACTTGATCACTTTGGCCTTTATGAAGAAGAAATTAGAAGTCCATTGGACAAAATTTAAGAATTTCGGAGTTTGGCACATTTTTTGGAAATGGCATAGACCAAGTATTGATCTAAGTGTTGACTCAAGTGTCGACCATGAAGCAAGTGTCGACACCTCTGAAGACTGGCACACAGAGTTTTAGCTGTCATGCCAAGTATCGACCCAAGTGTCGACTCACAAATCAACTCAAGGCCTGAGAACAGAATGGACAGAACATCATTTTTTGCACTTCAATGAAGTGTCGACCCAAGTGTCGACTCACAGATCAACTCATGGCCTGAGACAAGAAATAAAATAGAATAGTGTCATTCCTGGACTTTTGCATAGTGCTGACTCAAGTATTGACTCAAGTGTCGATTTATAATTTCAAGTGTCGACTCACATGTTGTCTCATAGCTTGAGAACATAAATGAAGCAAAGTCATAGATTTCAAAGAATTATACCTGGTGTTGATCCAAGTGTTGACTCATGAAGACTCAAGTGTCAACCCACAGGTTGACTCACAGGTTCTGACAATTGTAACGGCTATATTCTTAGAAGTTCTGAATTGGTTCAAACGGTCCATAACGGCTAGATTCTTCACTCCAACGATCACAAACTGTTTTTTGGAAGTTTTTGGAGTATTTATCACTCACCAAACTCATTGAAGATAGAATAGAAAGAGAATAAATACTAGAGACAAATCTTATCTTTTGAGAAAGCTTTTGAAAAGACAAGAGTGAGCCATAAAAAAGATTCTACCTGAAAAAGCCTTCAATCTTGTTGTTGTGCCTTCAAATCATTATCCAAAAGTGTTCATTGACAGCATTCAAGAGGAAGAAGATAACTTAAGCATTCAAGAAGAGCTTCATCGACTTTATTTCTACTCTTTTGAGAGTTTATTCTTGTTCTTTAATCTATACCTTTGGCTTTACTTGTAATTAGTTTCAAGGCTATTGAAACTAGGGTTAGGCCATTCCAAGCTGTTAATTATAATTCAAGCCTAGGTTGGCTTGAGGGAAAGGTTGTTGGTGAGCCTAAGTGATAAAACCAACAAGGGATTTTAACTTGTGATCCCGGAAAACAAGTTGGCTATAATCTTGGTAATTATAGTAAAAATTCTCAAGGGATAGCTTGGGGAGTGGATGTTGGTGCTTAGTGTGCACCGAACTACTATAAATTATTTATGTTTGTGTGTGTGCTAATCTTCTCATTTACTTCCATTGCATTGCTGACTTATTCCTTAAAGGCACAACATCTTGATTATATTCTTGCACACTCACATTGTTACACAAATACTTTAGTTCAGTACATACTTGTTTAAATTTTTAAAAATCCAATTCACTCCCCTATTGGGTTGCTACACTGGACAACAATTATGCTCACTATTAGATAGTAACAATCTTATTGAACCCAACTTTGATAGCTGGTATCACAAACTAAAAATTGTTCTTGAGCATGAGAGGATTTTGTATATCTTACGAATCCTACACCTAAAGAACCTATTACAAATGCATGTGAAATGGTTAGAGACACTTATCAAAAGTGGCTCAAAGGCCATACAATAATGCGTTGCATTATAAAGGTAGCTATGAATGATGAATTTAGTCATAAATTCGAGGATGCACAACTAGAGAAAATACTTTGAATGTTGAACGAGTCCTTTAGCACTTGTAAAGATGTTGAGAGACAAAATATCCTATGCAGTATTCAATACCTAGATGCAAGAAGGGACATCGATTATGGATCATGTATTATATGTGATTGAGCAGATCGAATGCCCGAGCAAAGTTGGCTTTCTGTTGCATGAATAGTTAGGCAAGGATGCTATCTTGAATTTGCTCCCAAAATCCTACCTATCCTTCTTAAGTCATTATAGAATGACCAAGCCTTTAGAGAATTACCATGGTTTGCTAGGATTACTACATACTTTTGAGAAGGACAATTAGCTCCATAAGGAGCTAGTCAATGTAGTAGGAAGGTCCTTTATAGGGATCATTCCTCCAAGAGAGGAAAGAAGAAAAAGGTGAACAAGACTCATGCTATGGCTTTCAAGCCCAAGCTGACTAAGAAGTCCAAGGTGGATAAGAGATAGGCAGAATGCTTCTTTTATAAGAAGAAGGGCCATTGGAAGAGGAATTATCCTGAATATCTTGCTTCCCTTAACCCCAATAGACTTAAGAAGAGAAATAAGCAATTTGTTATTGGATAAGATACCTATATGATAACTCCTTGTAATTTCTCTATTTGTAATAGTACCACTCAGGTATTAGATATTTCACTCAAGGGACTCCATCTGCTTGAAGGGTCCTATCTGATCATTAGATAATCAGATCAAGGGCTAAGAAAAAGGTTTATCAGACACCACCCTCACTCATAAATAGGCATCCGTAATCTGATGCCAAAAAAATCAAAAACAATTTGAAAGAAAACTTTCCTATTTCTCTTCCTTCTCTTAGGACAAAAAGTCTTCTTTAAGATAAGACTTGTCATTTTAAGACAAGAACCTAGGAAGAGAAATAGGAGAGATAATTGGATTCTAAGAGAGTGTTGACCCCATAAGTGATTTTGATGATAACCAAATATTGGAGCATGTATATTTATTTCTAACAACTCATCAAGTGTTTTACAAGTTTTTGTAGGATGATTTAATTTGTTCAAACTTCAACTACTATAATATTGTTTCTTGTTTGAGTTGTGTTGTAATTTGTTTTTGTAAAGAAGTACCCAATGAAAAAGCTAAGAAGAAAAATCATGTAAAAAGGGTTGCTTCTATGTGTGTGCACCTTAAAACTATTTTGAGTTGGTATGCTTGAAAATGTAAAAAGTTGGTGAGAGTTTTTCTTTGAGTTCAAGTGTAAAAATCCTGAAGAAGATACTCGAGCCAACCCAGCATGTTGAGGAGCCGACTCCACATACTTGCACGCATCAAGGATTCTGGAATGTAGCAATCCGAGCTGACTCAAAGGTAACTGAGCCGACTCTAATGAATCTGAGTCGACTGGATTTTGTCCGAGTCGACTCCTTTAGAGTCCAGTTTTTGAAGTTTTCTAAGAATAGCTAGGTGAGCCGACCCGAACCAGAAAGAGCCAACTCTACTAGACCTAATTTTGAAGACCTAAAAAAGTGAGCCGACCCAAACTACATCGAGCCGACTCTTCCAGAGTGATCATTTCAGAATATGTGAAGAACAGCCAACCCAAGCTGAAAAAAGCTGACTTCTCAAGTTCAAGTTTTTCAAAGAAAGAAGTTTGAGCCGACCCGAGCTATCAAGAGCAGACTCATCTAGAGTGAAGTTTTGTGCCCTGAGACAAAGAGCTAACTGCACTAAAGATTTGGCGACTCGACCTATTGACTCAAAGGATCCGAGCCGACTCGAAGGATTCCGAGCCGACTCGAACCTTTTTCAGGTATCCAATGGCTAGTTCCAAAATTTATTTTAGAATGTCGAAAAGTACTCCAACGATCACAATCATTCCCCAACGGTCTACAATGGCTAGAATTGCCTTAGAGTGATAAAAGACCTTATATTTGAAGGATTTGAACATCCTAAAAGTAAGAGTTTTTTGAAAGTTCTTAAAAGTTTAGAGAGCTTCATTGAATATCCTACCTACCAACAGCAAAAGAGCAAAAGAGCATTCAAGTCTTCACCAACTCTGATCAGAAGCTTGAAGCAACTTTAGGAAGAAGCCATTGAAGTCATTAAAGCTTATTCAAGTGCATTCAAGTGGACTTCCATCAAGAAACACTGGCAACTATCCGATAAATTATGTTTGTCATTTTTGTTGTATTTACATCAATTCATTTTTTGAATTGTTGGGTTATTGGTGAGCCCGGTTGAAAAACCAAATAGGTTCTTGGTGAGACTTGATAAAAACCAAGTGTTGGGTTCTTGGTGATCCTAATAAAGCCAAGTTAGGTTTCTTTGATGAGCCTGTTTAAAACAAAAGGGAGTTGGGTTTTCTTTGGTGATCCCATTAAAACCAAAGTGTAGAGGTTTTGGATTGTAATCCTGTAAAACAATCCTACTGTATTAGGGTGTGAATATAGTAGAAATCCCAAGTAGTATCTTGGATAGTGGACGTAGGAGCTGGGTTGCTCCGAACCATCATAAATTTTGTGTGTTTGTGTTGTGCTTCCTTGCTTTTACTTAGCTTCCGCAATTTACTACTTTGTCACAGCACCTACCACTTGAAAAAGATTTTTAATTGCACATTACTTGCTTTAATTTTTTAAAAGTCCCAATTCACCCCCCCTCTTGGGTAGCCACTTGGGCAACAACTGGTATCAAAGCAGTGTCTCTGATTATACTAGAGTAAAGATTGATGGCTCATCCTATGAGTACATCCCTGGCGAAAGGCCAGTCAACTAATAGACCTCCACTCTTCACAGGCATAAATTATTCTTATTGGAAAGCACGAATGAAAATCTATATTCAAGCTGTTGATTTTCAATTATGAAAGATCATTCTTAAAGGGCCATAGGTTCCCATGATTAAAATTAATGGCATGGATGTCCCTAAGCCTGAAGAGGATTGGGATGAACATGACATGAAATTAGGAAAATTGAATGCCAAAGCAATGAACTTGCTTTACTGTGCTTTGGATTCAAGTGAGTTTAATCAAATTTCTACTTGCTCTTCAGCAAAGGAAATTTGGGATAAACTTGAGGTGACCCACGAAGGAACTTCACAAGTGAAAACTTCAAAGATTAATCTTTTAGTGCATAATTATGAATTGTTTAAGATGGAGCCCAATGAAAGTATTTCTGCCATATACACTAGATTTACATATATTATTAATGATTTGAAAAGTCTTGGTAGGGTATACTCAAATGTTGATTTAGTACAGAAGATTTTGAGATCACTTCCTAACAAATGAGATCCTAAAGTCACTGCCATCCAGGAAGCTAAAGACCTAAACATTCTATCAATGGATGAATTAATGAGATCTCTCATCATACACGAACTAGCCATGCAGCACAGAATGGATGATGATCAGAAAAAGAAGAAAATAATTGCATTCAAGGCTGCATTGGAATCAAAGGATGATGAAGAGATGGAAGATGACTCTACCTCCTCCGAAGACAATCTTGAAGATGATGACATTGCAATGGTCGTGAGGAGATTCAGAAAGTTTATGAAAAAGAAGAAAGGTAGATATAACAGAAAATTCCATAAACGAGAAGAGCATTCAAAAGAAAAGGACAAGGATAAAGAAAAGGATAAGGAAAAGTCTCCACCTACTATGAATGTAAGAAATTGGGGCACATTCATTCGGACTATCCATTGCTAAAGAAATTTTTCAAAAAGAAGAAGAAGAAAGTGATGGTTGCCATATGGAGCGACAGTGAAGACTCCACTTCTACTGAAGAAGAAACCATAAAAATAGCTAACCTATGTCTAATGGGTCTCGAGGATGAGGTAACTTCCCCTAACCCTCAAATTGAATTTATATTTGAAGAATTAAATTCTATATTTCATGACCTTTTATCTAAATTTAAAAAGGCAAGAGTAAAGATTAGATCATTAAAACATGTCAATGATTTTTTACTCAAAGAAAGAGAGAAAATTTTAGAAAAGAATTCTTTATTACAAAAAGAACTTCATATCTTTTCTGAAAAATGTAATGTTTTGAAAACTGAGAATAGTGAGTTTCATGATAAAAATAATATTTTATTGAAAGAAAACATTGAGCTGAAAAAGGAGGTTGAAAAACTCAAGCCACTTGTTGAAAAGTTAACTTTATCTTCTAACAAGCTTGAGTTAATTCTTAAAGATCAAAGAATTTCTTGTAATAAAGCTAGAATAAGTTTTAATGGTTCAAATTCAAATTATGTCTCAGCTACTACATTTGTGAAATAAAAGGATTTTGTTCCCAAGTTTACTCCTAATAAAACTTTGTGACAAAAGGTTCTATTTTCATTTCAAAACCTGCTCTATATGTTCCAATAAATTTAAATACAAAACCTGTTATTTTTGCACTTCATGCATCTAGAATTTCAAAGTATAGATCATTTCAAAATTCTGGAATCAGATGTTTTACCTGCAAAGAATTAGGACATAAAGCTTTCAATTGCAATATTATTGGAAATGTCCATAGTAGATCAAGAAAGATTTGGGTTCCCAAAGGAACCACCTCAACTAACCTGCAAGGATCCAAGTTAGCTTGGGTACCTAAAAGAACTCCCTGATTTTCTTGCAGGAATGTCTCGCACCCCAGAAATTAAAGAAAAGATGGTATCTGGACAGTGGCTATTCAAGACATATGACAGGTGACAAGGATCAATTCATCACCCTGAAAATGAAAGGAGGTATGGTTACTTTTTGAGACAATGGCAAGGAAAAAATAATCGGAATTGGTAAGATCAAAATAACCCCCTGTACTTTTATTGGAAATGTATTGCTAGTAGATAAGTTAAAGCACAATTTATTAAGTATTAGTCAATTATGTGATAAAGGCTTCAATGTTATCTTTGAATCATCTATGTGTATGTAACAAACTCTCTTGACTCTAGCAGTAAATTCATTAGACATAGACTTGGAAATATTTATGTGGTAGATTTGAATGATCTTGCCATATCAAGTAGTTCCGGTTTAGTTGCAATGAATGCTAAGACCAAGGAGTTTTGTTTATTTTGGCATAGACGATTAGGTCATGCTAGCATGCATACTATTGCCAAGTTAATTTTCAAAAATCTTATTAGAGGCATGCCTAAGTTTAAAGTTGATTTTGATCATGTTTGTGATGCATGCCAAATGGGTAAACCAACTAGGGGGAGATTTAAATCTAAAAATATGATTTCAACCTCTAGACTTCTTGAGCTATTTCACATGAACTTATTTGGACCAACTAGGACTACAAGCCTAAAGGGTATGAAATATGCCCTTGTGATTGTAGATGATTTTTCTAGATTTACATGGATGTTATTTATTGCGCACAAAGATGAAACTTTCAAAATGTTTAGAAAATTTCATAAAAAGGTTTCCAATCAGAAAAATCTCTTAATAATTTCAATTAGAAGTGATCACGACACCAAATTTGAAAATCAATTTTTTGATGATTATTGTACTAAAAATGGCATTGATCACAACTTCTCTACTCCTAGAACACCACAACAAAATGGTGTTGTAGAGAGAAAAAATAAGACTTCGGAAGAAATGGCCTGAACGATGTTATGTGAAGGTAATCTTTCAAGGTACTTTTGGGCAGAAGCGGTGAACACTGCTTGTTATATTTTAAACTGCATTTTGATCTGTCCTATTTTGAAAAAAAACCCCTATGAGCTTTGGAATGAAAAGAAATCCAATATAAATTATTTTCATATATTTGAATGCAAATGCTTTGTACTTAATAATGGTAAGGATAATCTAGGAAAATTTGATGCTAAATCTGATGAAGCAATTTTCTTGGTTATTCACTACATAGTAATGCATATAGGGTATTTAATAAAAGGACTCTTACTGTTGAAGAGTCAATGCATGTTATCTTTGATGAAACTAACCCTTCACCATCTAGAAAAGATGAATATATTGACAATGATGCAGGTACTATTCAAAAGGAGATGGAAGACATGAGTATTCAAGAAAGACTAATTGAAGAAGGAGAAGAAACAATAGGTAAGGATCATGCAGATCTACCAATTTAATGGAGGTACGCTACTTCCCATCCCAGAGAATTAATTATTGGCGATCATTCTCAAGGCATTAGGTCTAGGTCTGTACATAGGATTGTACATAACTACCTAGCCTTTGTATCATAAATAAAGCCTCATACCTTAGAAGAAGCTGAAAGTGACCCAAACTGGATGTTAGCCATGCTTGAAAAATTAAACCAGTTTGAAAAAAATAAGGTTTGGACACTAGTTGATAGACCTAAAGACCACCCAATTATAGGAACCAAATGGGTCTATAGGAATAAACTAGATGAACAAGGAAATGCAATTAGAAACAAAGCTAGATTAGTGGCTAAGGGATATAGTCAAGAAGAAGGTATTGATTTTGATGAAACCTATGCACCTGTAGCAAGATTAGAAGCCATTAGATTACTTCTTGCATTTGCCTGCTACATGAATTTCAAACTTTTTCAAATGGATGTTGAAAGTACATTTTTAAATGATTTTATCACTGAACAAGTTTTTATAGAACAACCACCGGGTTTTGAAAATCATGCTTTTCCAAACCATGTATTTAAATTGAACAAAGCTTTGTATGGTTTGAAACAAGCCCCTAGAGCCTGGTATGATAGACTTAGCACTTTCTTGATTGAAAATAATTTTTCAATAGAAAATGTTGATAAAATCCTTTTCATTAAAAAAAAGATAATGATATATTAGTTTTATAAATTTATGTTGACGATATTATATTTGGTGCAACTAATGAAAGTTTTTATGAAGAATTTGCTAAGCTAATGTAGGGAGAATTTGAAATAAGCCTAATGGGTGAACTTAATTACTTCCTT
Organism: Areca catechu; assembly: GCA_021397845.1. Taxonomy (NCBI): domain Eukaryota; kingdom Viridiplantae; phylum Streptophyta; class Magnoliopsida; order Arecales; family Arecaceae; genus Areca; species Areca catechu. The sequence goes on along the minus strand of CM038039.1, from coordinate 138,651,017 downwards.
GGACTTCAAGTAAAGCAATCAAAGGAAGGGATCTTCATTAACCAAGCCAAATATACCAAGAAAATAATCAAGAAGTTTGGTATGGAGATGAGCAAACATACGAGCACACCCATGAGCCCTTCTTGCAAATTGGACAAAGATGAAAGCGGGTCTAATGTTGACCAAAAGCTATATAGAGGTATGATCGGATCCTTATTATATTTAACTGCAAGTAGACCGGATATCTTGTATAGTGTATGTGTATGTGCTAGATTTCAATGTAATCCTAAAGAAACACATATGCTTGCTGTTAAAAGAATATTAAGATATTTGAAAGGTACAAGTAATCTAGGTCTTTGGTTTTCAAAAGAATCATCTTTAAATTTAATCAAATTTTTCGATGCTGATTATGCTGGTTGTAAAGTTGATAAAAAAAGCACTAGCAGCACATGTCAATTTCTATGGTTGAATTTAATCTCATGGCACTGCAAGAAACAAAACTTGGTAGCACTTTCTACTACTGAGGCAGAGTATGTTGCTGCAGGGAGTTGTTGTGAACAAGTGTTATGGATTAAACAATAACTAGAAGACTTTGGTGTTACACAATGCAAAATTCCTATTAAGTATGATAACATAAGTGCTATAAATTTAACCAAAAATCCTATTCAGCATTCTAGGATTAAGCACATAGAGATTAGACACCATTTTATTAGAGACTATGTTTTGAATGGTGACATTGAACTAGAATTTATCCCAATAGAAAAATAATTAGCTGACATTTTTACTAAGCCACTGAATTATGACATATTTGAATTGCTTAGAGGAGAATTAGGGCTTTGTGATCCTTCCTAGATTTAAACAACCAAATTTCCTTCAAGAATTAATGAAAGATTATCTAGAAAACCTCCTACATTTATTCATGATTTTTGAACAACATTCCTTGAAATCTCGTTGTATTAAATTCAATTTCTGAATCATCTTACTTATTGTGAAAAGTTTCTGTTCGAGTCGACTCGAGTAATTTTGCTCTGGTCGAGCCAGTTTGAATGTCTGAGTTCTCTACCTATCGCTCTGGTCGAGCTGACTAGGTCTTTGCCTAGCCGACTTGGTGTTCTAATTGTTCTGAGTTCGCTCTGGTCGAGCCGACTCGAATGTTTCTAGGGTTGCGCAAGTCGACTCGAAAGTTGGGAAATCGCTATTTAGGTAGTTTTGAACTGTCTTTTCCTGTACTTCACTCTTCTCACTTTTACTTCAAACTCACTCTACCCTCTCGGAAACTTTACCAAACTCCCAAAAATCATTATCTAAAACCTTAATTTCTTGAATCCCACTGCAATGGCTTTTCGAAGATATGTAAGGAAGGTTCTTCAAGTTTGTGAATCAGGAACACGTAGTGAAGATGCAAAAGAAAAAGGAGAAAAGAAAAAAAGATCAACTAATGAACAACAGGAAGAAGAGACTCCTTCTCCTCCTGGATAGATTGTATCAATGGCCAATCAGCCTATAACTTATGGAAGGAAAATCGATTTTACATTTCTGGAAGAAATGCAAATGAAAATCGAAAGATGGATATAATGCCAGGGTTTGAAGCACTTTTGTTCTCTGAACATCTTGACCTACCTTTCACTGGTACGAATTTTCTACGAAAATATAGTCATTGAAGAATATCACTTGAAATCTACTGTCAAGGGAAAGAAAATAATTATGGATGAAGAGAGGTTGGGCAGTTTACTTCAAATACCAATGGACGACACCATTGAGCTCATTTTACCTGACAAAGAACACATATTAAAGCTCATCTTGGAGAAAGAAGATGCGAGCTCCGTTCAACATGTTAAGGTCAACCTACTGTCAAAAGAAATGAGGCTTCTTCATAATATGATTAGCAGGATGCTTCTTCCCAGAACTGGTTGCTTTGATTGGGTCAGTGAGAAAGATATGACCTTTATGGGACATTTGATAGAAGAAAAGCCTCTCAACCTTCCCTACATAATGATGATCTAGATGACTGAAGCAGCTAGAAAAGTCAAAGCCTGCCTACCCTATGGTATGATTTTTACTTTACTATTTGAAGAAGCTGGCGTTGACTTAGCAGATGAGAAAGGCAAGCCACTACATCACTTTGACATTTACTCCTTCAATTCACTGAAAAGAATGGGTTATAAGCTACAAGAAGAAATATGGATAAAGAAAGTATCTAATCAGGCTACTGTTACTTCTTCAGAAGATAATGAAGCTGCTGCTATTGAAGAAAGGATTGAAGGTACAATGGTTACTCCATTTGATCTCAGAAAGCTAATATTTCAAAAGATGGAAGCAATTTCAAGTTCATTGACAGATCACATGAATTCTGTAATTGATGAAATGAAAAGTATAATTCATGCAAGTTTACTAGAATTGAGATCTGAACTAAAGCTCCACTAGCAGAAAATTGAAAAGGAAATGGAAAATTTTAAGGAAGAGATCAAAAGCATCCTGCTGCAATCCCAAAAGGAAACAATCACTACTGAAGATGCTCCTGAACAGATCTTCGAGTCACTTGACACTCCTGCTCCTATTCCTTCATCTGATCCACCCAAACCTGTTAAAACCAAGAAGAAACCCAAAACCAAAAATACTAAGATTCTTAGATTCCCTGTTAGAACTAGATTCAGGGATTTAAGGTTTAAACCCCTGAAAACCAAGACCTCTGATAAGGTTATAGAGGTAGGCTCCTCCTCTTCTAGTGGAGAAGAAAAAGATTAGATGGTTTAGGTAGTCTTTTGGTTGTTTTTGTATTTCTGATATTCTACTTTTTATCTTCTACAATATGAATGTACTCTCCTTCCTACTTTGTACGACAAACATTATCAATAGAATAGAAGATCTTTTAGTAGTTTTCCTTGTTATCATGTACAATGATTTAATGATCAATCTCTGTTGTACAACTATGATGAATTTTTAATTAGAATTTCAAATTTGAGAAAGTGAAATTATCTCAAACAAATCTTAAAGACTTTCTCAATCTATTTCAAAATCTGAGCTTTATTTGAAACTACCTTTTTGATTGATTGACAAAAAGGGGAGAAATATGGAAAATATGAAAAATGAAAAATGGAAAAAATATAGAAAATATGAGAAATGGGAAATCAGTATATATGTTGAGCTTCCTACCAACTACTTTTAAAGTACTTAAAAGAATGATAAAGGGGGAGCACAAAAGATCCAGTATTCAATCAGATCTTACTGTTTAATTGCTTTAAAACCTAGAGAAAGGGGGAGATTCTCTTGTAATGGTTTCGTTCTGATTGCTATTGATCTACAAGTTAATTCTATCATTATCTTTTTCAAAACTTCGATACTCCATGTTTTGTGCTAATTATAACATCATGAAGCATGAAAAGTTTAATACTTTGATATCATCTCTTGAGCTCTGATATTTATTTACCAATTCAATTAGCTTTGATACATTTGGATATTTAATTTTCAAATACTTTTATACATGTAAAGCATAAAGAATTTTTCATGCCCAGTATTTTGTCATCATCAAAAAGGGGAGATTGTTGACCCCATAAGTGATTTTGATGATAACCAAACATTGAAGCATGTATATTTATTTTTAATAATTCTTCAAGTGTTTTACAAGTTTTTGTAGGATGGTTTAATTTGTTCAAACTTCAATTCCTACACTATTGTCTTTTGTTTGAGTTGTGTTGTAATTTGTTTTTGTAAAGAAGTACCCAATGAAAAAGCTAAGAAGAAAAATCATGTAAAAAGGGTTACTTCTATGTGTATGTGCCATAAAACTATTTTGAGTTGGTATGCTTGAAAATGTAAAAAGTTGGTGAGAGTTTTCTTTGAGTTCAAGTGTAAAAATCCCGAAGAAGATACTCGAGCCGACCCAGCATGTTAAGGAGCCGACTCCACTTACTAGCACGTAGAAAGGATTCTGGAATGCAGCAATCTGAGCTGACTCGATGGTAATCGAGCCGACTCTAGTGAATCCGAGTCAACTGGATTATGTTCGAGCCGACTCCTCCAGAGTCCAGTTTCTGAAGTTTTCTGAGAACAGCTAGGCGAGCCGACTAGAACCAGAAAGAGCCGACTCTGCTAGACCTAATTTTGAAGACCTGAGAAAGTGAGCTGACCTGAACTGCATCGAGTCGACTCTTCTAGAGTGATCATTTTTAAATCTGTGAAGAAGAGCTACCCAAGCTGAAAAGAGCAAACTTCTTGAGTTCAAGTTTTTCAAAGAAAGATGTTTGAGCCCACCAGAGCTATCAAGAGCCGACTCATCCAGAGTGAAGTTTTGCACCCTGAGACAGAGCCGACTGCATTGAAGATTTGGCAACTCGACCTATCGACTCGAAGGATCCGAGCCGACTTGAAGGAATCCGAGCTGACTCGAACCTCATTTTCAGGTATCCAACGGCTAGTTCTAGAATTTATTTTTGAATGCCAAAAAGTGCTCCAACGGTTAAAAATCATTCCCCAACAGTTTACAATGGCTAGAACTGCCTTGGAGTGATAGAAGATTTTATATTTGAAGGATTTGAACATCCCAAAAGTAAGAGTTTTTTGAAAGTTCTTAAAAGTTTAGAGAGCTTAATTGAATATCCTACCTACCAACAGCAAAAGAGCACAAGATCATTCAAGTCAGCCTTCAAGTCTTCACCAACTCTGATCAGAAGCTTGAAGCAACTTTGGGAAGAAGCCACTAAAGTAATTAAAGCTTATTCAAGTGCATTCAAGTCGACTTCCATCAAGCTGCATCGGCAACTATCCAATAAATTGAGTTTGTCATTTTTATTGCATTTACTTCAATTTATTTTTTGAATTGTTGGGTTTTTGGTGAGCCCGGTTAAAAAACCAAATAGGTTCTTAGTGAGCCTTGATAAAAAGCAAGTGTTTGGTTCTTGGTGATCCTGGTAAAACCAAGTTTGGTTTTTTTGGTGAGCCTGTTTAAAACCAAATGGAGTTGGATTTTCTTTGGTGATCCCATTAAAACCAAAGTATAAAGATTTTGGATTATGATCCCATAACACAATCCTACTGTATTCGGGTGTGAATATAGTGAAAATCTCAAGTGGTATCTTGGGTAGTGGATGTAGGAGCTGGGTTGCTCCGAACCACTATAAATTTTGTGTGTTTGTGTTGTGCTTATTTACTTTTACTTAGCTTCCGCAACTTACTACTTTGTCACCGCACCTACCACTTGCAAAGGATTTTTAATTGCACATTACTTGCTTTAATTTTTTAAAAGTCCCAATTTACCCCTCCTCTTGGGTAGCCACCTGGGCAACAAAGAGGATTCAAAGAGATCTTTGAGTACCCTACAAGAGGGTAGGCGTTCCAGCAAAGCAAGAAATGCCATTAAAGGTAGAAAGGCTACTGGAAGAGTCCTAGTCAAATAAACAAGCTTGGTAGGAGTGCTTCCTTGGTTTGGTTCTTATGTAGATCACCTCTAGAGGGCATATACTTGTGTGCCTTATGGAAATTAAGGAGTATAGCATTCCAGGTATTCCTCTATAACCCTAAATTATGATTTATTAGTGTCATGGTCAAGTGGTCTTTAGGTCTAGGGTTTCGATCAATTAGGATTTCAATAATGAAAATTTTAAAATCCAGTCTTTCACTATGCCAGCTCGAAACCCAACAGTAGTATCAGAGAAAGCTTGATTCATGCAATTAGTAGTCCTTTTTAGTATTAATTACTTGCTTTGCTATGACTCTTGCATGATTAGTTCATATTACATATGTGATATATTACACTCCTAGTAACTACTTCGGATGGAGTTAGTCACCATGGCCATCTTATCATAGGATCTAAGAGGGTTTAAAGGCCCTCACTTCTTATTCAATGGGGTCTCCTATGACATGTTGGGATGCCGCTGTGGCCTTATCCCATAAACAAGTGAGGTGAATGGATTATTGTTTTAATCATGTTTTGGTTATGTATATTAGGGTTAATATGCTTATTTGTTGGTATATATGTCATGTTGGCATGGTTAATTAGGATGTGTTTGAGACCATCAAAGCCCTCATAAAATTATATTTAGTCATAATGTAAGTTAATCATAATACAAATCTATTTAGGGTTTGATTAGCCAATTGGTGTCTAGACAAATGGCTCTAGGAAGGTAAAGGAAATGAGATTTTTAATTGGTTCCATTGTCTAACCTGACCAACTCATTTGGTGTCTAAGGAAAGCAATGGAGGGACCCCTTCATCTCTTCCACTTACCTGGTCATTTTGGTTATATCTAGACCTTAAAATTGGAAATGCTAATTGATTAAGCACACTACAAATGTCTTCCTTCATGCTAAGCCAAATTCATGTCAAAAACTATAGTAGGTTTGTTGTGATTCACACAAGGCCTACTCTAGGTTTTGATATGATATTTGTCTTGGTGCATTTTATGCTATGTGGCATGATTGGTGGTGTTGCTTTGTTGTGATTGACACAAGGGCAACATTTACCAAACATGGCTCTATGGAAATGAAGGGTCTAACTAAACTAAGACATTATAGTTTGTTGTGATTGACATAAGCCTATAAGTGTCTTAGAGGCAGGTGCTATGTTAAGAGTTGCATGGGTTGCATTTGAAAAAGAATTTTTTTCTATCATTGAACTTATGGGTGTTTGTTGTGATTAACACAAGGCATTCATGAGGAATTAGGATCTCAACCCCACTAAGGAAGTCCTGGGATGATTTTCCTGCTTACCATAGTTGAGGGTTATGGAATTTGAAAGAAAATAGTGGGAGACATAATTAGATGCAAAAGTCCTCGTCTAATTTTGAATATCATCATGAGTGGTCTGCTTATAGTTGTTCTTTATTTAATATAGATTTTACATTATGGCTTCCACTCTTTCACTGCAGGGCATCTTGGATGCCAACAAATTAACCGATCTAAATTATGTGGACTGGTTAAAGAACCTGATGATTGTATTAGCTCAGGAACTTACCTATATCCTTGATTCTCTTGACCTAGATCCAGTAAGAGAGGATGCTACTAAGAAGGAAAAGGCCATATATAAAATATGGCAAAATGATAGCATGATTGTCAAGTGCATCATAACACTCTATGAGCAATGAGTTGTAGAAGTAACATGAGGAAATGGAACCTCAGTCCATATTGCTCAATCTTAAAGAGCTTTATGGAAAGCATAGTCAGACTACTCGATATGAGATATTAAAGTAGTTGTTTCGAGCATGCATGAGTGAGGGCTCTTCCGTTTAGGCACATGTCCTCAAGATGATTGACCTTATCACTCAATTAGGTCAACTAGGATTTGTGATGGATAGAAAGCTTAATCAGGACTTGATCCTGCAGTCACTCCCGGATTCCTTCTCATAATTTATCATGATGACTATATGAACAAACTGAATTTGTCATTGCCGAGCTACTGAATATGCTCAAGACAATAGAGAGCCACTTCAAAGGTGATAAGGCTCAGCTTCTTCTGGTTGATTGAAAGAAGAAGCAGGCAATGAAAAAGGGTTCAAAGAGGAAGAGAAACCCTAAGAGTAGCTTCCAGAAGAGGAAGAAGGCGAGGAAGCCCTCTACTGATGGGACCTACTATCATTATGAGAAGCAAGGGCACTAGAAAAAGAATTGTAAGTTATATCTTACAAGTCTGAATCATGATGCTGGTGGAGCATCTAAAGGTTTGTACATGATACAAGCAAACCTATCATTGAGTTCTTCAGTTTTTGATTCATGGGTATTGGATACTGCATGTGGGTCTCATATTTGCAAGTCATTGGAAGGGTTATAGAGACCTAGGAGCTTGAAGAAGGATGATTTTGAGCTATTCAGTGCGAGTGGTGAACCCATTCAAGCTGAAGCTATTGGTACCTATCTTTTGTTTTTGCCAACGGGCAATATTCTTGACTTAAAAGATTGTTATTATGTACCCAACATTATGAGAAATATTATTTCTTTACCTTTATTGATGAAGCAAGGCTATGAAATAAATTTGACGAGCCATGGGGGTTGATTTTCTTTTCAAAGAAATTCTTTGGTTGTGGTACATTTTCTAATGATCTTTTGATTTTATCACTCAATGATGAGATTATGCTTGTTGAGACAAAAAAAGAAAGAGAGATGATATGAATGCCACTTATCTCTGGCATTGTCATTTGGGTTATATTAGTGAGTCCAGGATAAAGAAGTTGTACAAAGATAATTTCTTTGAACCTTTCAATTATGAGTCATTAGGAACTTGTAAGTCCTGTCTCATGGGTAAGATGACCAAGTATTCATTCACTGAACATGCAGAAAGGGCAATTGAGTTGTTAGGTCTAGTACACATAGATGTGTGTGGTCCTATGACGACCCAAGCTAAAGGAGGATACTCTTATTTCATCAGTTTTACTGATGATTTATTAAGGTTCGAATATGTATATCTTATGAAACACAAGTATGAAGCCTTTAATAAATTCCAAGAGTATCAAAGTGAAGTTGAGAAACAAACTGGGCATAGTATTAAAATCATTTGATCTGATCGAAGAGGAGAATACTTGTCTAGTGAATTTCTCGATCATCTTAAAGATAAAGTCATTCTCTCTGAATGGACCCCTCCTTACACACCATAGTTAAATGGTGTAGTAGAAAGGAGAAATCATACCTTGTTAGACATGATACAGTCCATGATGTTCTTCATGGATCTTCTATTATCCTTCTAGGGTTATGCCCTAGAGATTGCTACTTACATGCTAAACAAGATGCCATCAAAGGTAGTTAAAAGCACTCCATATCAATTATGAAAAGGAAAAAGGCCAAGTCTTAAGTATTTCGAGATTTGGGGTTGCCTTGCTTATGTCTGAAATATTTTTGGACATAAGTTAAGTGCTAGGACTGATAAGTGCATGTTTGTACGATATCCTAAAGAGGTATGCGATACCTTTTCTACCACCCTATTGAGCAAAAGGTCTTTGTTAGTAGGCATACTACATTCTTGGAAAAGGAGTTTATCTAAGAAGGGGGTAGTGGGAGGATTTTTGAGCTTGAAGAAGTTCAACCTACACCTAAAGTAATTTCTCAACCAGATGTTTCTAAGGTTCAAAAACAACCACAACACACACCTCCTTTCCATAGGTCAGAGAGAGTGCGAAGTGCACCTCTCATATATGATTTTGTCATTGGAAATGACAATGAGGCTAGTATCATACAAGATGATGATCCTATGATCTATACGGAAGCTATCATGAGTAGAGACTGATAAATGGCTAGAAGCCATGAAATCTGAGATGGAATCCATGTACTCTAATCAAGTTTGGACATTAGTTGATCTACCTAAGGGAGTAAACCCAATTAAGTGTAAATGGGTCTTTAAGAAGAAGATAGGAGCATATGGTCAATTTGAGACCTACAAAGCTAGGCTGGTGGCAAAAGGTTTCACACAAAAATATGATATTGACTATGATAAAACTTTTTCACTAGTGGCCATGCTTAAGTCTATTTGGATATTGCTTGCCATAGCTGCATACTATGACTAAGAGATCTGGTAAATGGATATAAAGACTGCTTTCCTTAATGGATATCTTGAGGAAGAAGTCTATAAGTCACAACCAGAGGGGTTTGTTTCAATTGAGAGACCAAACTAAGTATGCATGCTTAAGAAATCTATTTATGGATTGAAGCAAGTATCGAGGAGTTGGAACATCCATTTTGAAGAGATGATTAAAGAGTTTGGTTTCATCAAGAATGTGGATAAACTGTGTATGTGTATAAGAAGACAAGTGAGAGTGCCCTTATTTTCTTTATTTTATATGTTGATGACATACTCATCATTGGAAATGATATACCAATGTTGCAATCGATCAAGTCTTGGCTATCAAAGCAATTTTCCATGTAGGATTTGGGAGAGGCATCCTATATACTGGGTATAAAGATTTGTAGATATAGATCTAAGAGGATGCTTGGCTTATCCCAATCTAGGTACATTGACTTAGTATTGAAGAGATTCAACATAGAGGAAAGTAAGAGAGGTTACTTGCCCATGAGTAAAGACATACATCTCTCCAAGAATGTCTCATAAGACACCAGAAGAGAGAAAAAGGATGAATATGATTCCTTATGCATTGGCTGTAAGATCAATTATGTATGCCATGTTATGTACTATGCCTGATGTTGCTTATGCCTTGGGCATAGTAAGTAGGTTCTAGGCTAATCTAGGAGAGGATCATTAGAAAGCTAGGAAAAATATTCTTAAGTACCTGAGAAGGACTAAAGATATTTTTCTAATATATGGTAGATCAAAGTTGAAACTAGAAGGGTATACAGATTCTAGTTTTCAATCAGATCAAGATGATAGAAAATCTATATCAGGGTATGTCTTCACCCTATATGGAGGTACAGTTAGTTAGGAGAGTACAAAGTAGCAAACTGTAGCTGACTCAATCACTGAGATAGAGTACATAGCTACAAGTGAAGCTGTAAAAGAAGTCGTGTGGATAAAAAAATTCATCAAAGAATTGGGCATGGTTCCTGCTATACAACAACTGGTGCTACTTTATTGTGATAACACTGGAGCTGTTATGCAAGCTAAGGAAGCAAGGTCTCATCAAAAGTCCAAGCACATCCTAAGACACTTCCACTTTGTTCGAGAGATCATAAAAAGATAAGATATTGTCATCGGATATGTAGATATAAAAATAATATAGCAGACCCATTTTCTAAAGCACTATCACAGTAGCAGTTTGATCGCCACTTAGATTGTATGGGTATAAGATATAAGGGCGATTGGCTTTAGTACAAGTGGGATATTGAAAGAATTATGTCCTAAAAGTCAATCTTTGTACGGGCATTTCTATAATCTTTCAACTCATGTATAATATTATTTATTAATAAAAAGTAATTATTGATTCATTATACTGCTGCATCTTATTAACATTATGATGAATCCCATAGGTTAAAAAATGGAATTAGGGTTATGATAGAGATCATAATAATAAGACTTAAGTTCCTATAAACCGTAATCTAAAATGTTCCTAGTCGTTGAATCATCGATTCGGGGATTGATATTTTCGGAAAGACTAGCACATCCTATGTACGCTCAATGTAGAGGGTGGTTGGTTTAACAACCAAATGTGTAGGGACACTAATACAAGGATGTGGGTGCTCATTAGGGTATGAGTTCACTGAACTGATCTATCTTGAGAACATCTTATGGAGGTCTTACTGCATGTCAAAAGATGACTCTCTTAGTGGGAGTTGTGCAAGTGATTCTTAGACTTGAGATCACCATGGTTCCTTATACACATAAAGTCATGTTTTAGTTCATACTCATTCATGACAAAGAGTCATGTATGGGGTGTTCTCGGATATGGTGGATTATGCATGAAGTGAAAGAATTGTGCCCTAAAAGCCAATCTTTGTACAGGCATTTCTATAATCTTCTAACTCATGTATGATATTATTTATTAATAAAAGGTAATTATTGATTCATCATACTGCTGTATCTTATCAAGATTATGATGAACCCATAGGTTAGGGCAATGGAATTAGGGTTATGATGGATAACATAATGGTGAGACCTAAGTTCCTATAAATCTTAATTGAAAATATTCTTAGTCATTTAATCATTGATTCGGGGATCAATGTTTCTGGAAAGACTAGCACATCCTATGTATACTTGATGGAGAGGTTGGTTGGTCTCACAATCACTTGTGTAGGGACTCTAATACAAGGATATGGATGCTTATTAGGATATGAGTTTACTAAACTAATTTGCCTTGAGAATGTCTTATGGAGGTCTTTCTACTTGTCAAAAGATAGTTCTCATAGTGGGAGTTGTGCAAGTGATCCTTAGACCTGAGATCACCATGGTTCCTTATGTACATGAAGCTATGTTTTTGGTTCATACTCATTCATGACAAAGAGTCATGTATGAGGTGTTCTCAGATATGGTGGATTTGCATGAAGGAGTGAGTGGATCAACAAGGAATCGATCACTCCTAGTAAGAGGACTTATCTCATATAATCTCTTCAGTTGTTGACTCAGGAAGTCTTTGATCAAAGCATGATGAGATTAGATAGGGTTTTCTAATATTTCATCGATTGAGTCTTCATTATCAAATTGAGATTCGAAAGGATTAAGTACTAGGGTTTGACAATTCTCTATACCCATCATTTATTCGGGATAAAAGGAGATCGAATGATTGAATTGCACGGTAACTTTCCATTGAAGAAAATTTTGATATTTTTTACCAAATTTTTCATCTTCTGGGTAGGCATGATATGTTGCTAGATGTCAATCATATCTTGTAGGTGATGCGGGATGACTCTAGGACTGGTATGGATGAAGGAAATAATTGTAAACTAATTTTTTATAATTTTTTAAAGAATTAAGTTGGCTAAAATCCCAAAAAATAGATAAGACTAGCAGGAGAATAGGTAATGAAAAGAACTAAAGTACCTACATATAAACTCATGCAAAATGATAAAAGAAGGATCTCGAGGGTTGAGAAACCCCCGATTAGGATAGCATACCTTCAAAGAAGTCAGAGCTTAGGAGGGGGAAAGATTGTACCAAGCAATGATTAGAAGATCCTATTGAAGACGGGATCACTCTACACTCTAGATTGTTGCCTGGATGATCAGCCTGTTGTTCCACGGATCAGCCAGCTTTTCTTCAGTTGGTTCAAGAGGCAAAGATGGCCTCTTCCTTGGAGGTGAACACCAAGAGGATCCTGCACACATCGTGGGTTAGTCAGAATAAGAACAGGAAGATAAAACAAAATTAGGGTTTTGAAGGAAGATGAGAGCTAGGCTGCTGATGCTGGTGGCTTGGAGTGGACGAGGATGCCTGGGTTGAGGGAGGTGGTCTGAAGGCTAAAGGGGCTAATGCTCCTGGCAGTTGGGATGGCCAGGGGACTCCTGGATGGAATTGGAAGCGGCAGCCTGGACTGGACCTCCTTTGGCTGTTGGCGGATTGATGGAGGAGGATGGAGGGTGGTAGCCTAGGGCTACAGTTGTGGCATCTTAGGGCTTGAAGAGAGAAGGCTGGGCAGCTTGGATGAGGGAAGAGAGAGAGAGTATCTAGGCAGCTAGGGTTTGCACAACACATAAGAACATGAGTCTCACACCCACTCCAAAAAGAAGACACAAATTTTCACAAGAAAATTTAGCAGAGTTTATTTCATGAATAAGAGATGATTACAAGAGGGGAGGGTGGGGTATTTATAGACTCACCCATGTCCCTCTCCTTGTCGAAATAGGAGTACAAGTCTTTATAGAAATAAAATACAAAATAAACTTGGACTGGAAGACTGGTCTCCCGGTAGAATTGGGCTGGCAGACTCCTCCTTGGACTGAGAAGCTTTGCTTGGGTTTGGGCTAGCTGGGTCGCCACTTGGAATGGGGCTTGGACTTGGGTGCCAAGTTATGAAGAGGCTTAGGAGGGTGCCATCTCTAGATGGGCCAGGGAGCAGGGATGCTAAGGCCTGGGTGCTAGGATCTGGGTAGGGTGCCAACAAGAAGGGGCGCTCCACTTGGGCTTGGAGGCATGAAGGCCCACACCTTGGGCAGCTCTGACCTGGGAAGGCCTAGTAGATGCTCTGGTATGGTGATCCTCCTCTTGTACAAAACTAGACTAAAACAATCTTACAGGACTCAATTGGATTTATGAGGTTGAGAAAAGGGATTTGCTGGACTCAATTGGACTTCTTACCTTAACTTATTACAGGACTCAATTGATGGACTTTATTACAGGACTTGGCTCACTTAATATAAGTGACACATTATTAAGGACTCAAAAAACTAATCAGTAAACCAGATTGGGCATAGTAATCTTTGTCAGACCCTGGTGCCCCCACTAATTTTTATATATCAAATTGGTTGGATTCATTAGTCAATTTAGAAATTGGTTCGAATTGGAAACTTGAGTCAACTCAATTTGACCGAATTAGGTCAATCGATTTTGATTGGATCGAAATAGCTTGGACATGTACCTACTGCTGGCTAGATGTGGAGCTCAAAGAGTCACACATGCTAGGGAATTGGCCAAAGAAGTTAATTAAATTTTGGTTAGGGTCATTGGATCCTAATAGGCTAGCTAATTTGTATACTAGCATATGCATTCTAGCCTAACTCCTAACCCAATTGGGTTGGGTCAGTTTGCTTGCTATTTGGGCTAACCAAATTAAGTAAAACTTAGATTGGGTTGAGTCCTAATTGGGGTAGCAATTATCGTAATTTATTTGGATTTTATTGGACTTTATCTTTAGATTATGGAAGAGTCCAAGTTATGTTGGACTCTTGGTGCCATATTGGCATATGCCAAAATTAAGGGGCGTAGAAGGACCAACAGTCATTCTTCCACTTAATTACTTTTTCTAAATAAAATCTAGGACATTCTTCTTTATTCCCATGCCCATCTAAATTTTGTCTGACCAGTCAAAAGGATGGGGATTTGCATGGAAAATGTGGCATGCATAATGAAGGGATAAGTCCCTTCATATTAGGTGCACATTCAAAAATCCAGAAGTCCTTCTTGAAGGCTTCTAGTTCTCTGATACATTCATTGAAATCCTACACCCCTTAGCAAAATGTTGACTAGTTACTTGCCACATGGCAAGTATTAAAAATATTAGAAAAATTGAAGAGACACTTATATATTTTTTGGTGCATGATATGGCATATCAAAATAAACCTTTTCACTCAAGGGACTCCTTCTACTTGAAGGGTCCTATATGATCATTAGATAATCAGATCAAGGATTGAGAAAAAGGTTTATCAGGTGCCCTCTCACTCATTATAAATAGGCATCAGTAATCAGATGCCAAAAACATAAAAAATAATCTGAAAGAAAACTTTCCTATTTCTCTTCCTTCTCTTAGGATAATAAGTCTTCTTTAAGACTAGACTTGTCATTTTAAGACAAGAGCCTAGGAAAAGAAATAGGAGAGATAATCAAATTCTGAGAGAGGATTCAGAGAGGTCTTTGAGTGCCCTATAAGAGTGTAAGGGTTCTAGCAAAGGGAGAAAGGCCACTGAAGGTAGAAAGGCTACCGAAAAGATTCCTAGTCAAATAAGCAAGCTTGATATGAGTGCTTTCTTGGTCCGGTTCCTATGTGGATCACCTCTGGAGGGCATATACTTGTGTGCCTTGTAAAGTTAAGGAGTATAGCACTCTAGGTATTCCTCTATAATCATAAATTATGATTAATTAGTTGTCATGGTCTAGTGGTCCTTGGGTCTAGAGTTTCGACTGATTAGGATTTCAATAATGAAAATCTTGAAATCTAGTCTTCCACTGTGACAGCCCAAAATCCAACATGAAGGATGTGAGTGGATCAACAAGGAATCAATCCCTCCTAGTAAGAGCAGGACTTATCTCATGTAATCTCTTTGATTATTGACTCAGGAAGTCTTTGATCAAAGTAGAATGAGATTAGAAAGGATTTCTAATCTTTCATCGATCGAGTCATCATTATAAATTGAGATTTGAAAGGATTAAGTATTAGGATTTGACAATTCTCCATACCCATCACTTATTTGGAATAAAGGAAGATCAAAGGATTAAATTGCATGGTAGCATTGTAAGGTATTTTGATAATTTCTATCAAATTTTTTATCTCAGGTAGGCATGATATGTTGCTAGACGTCAATCATTTCTTGTAGATTTTTATGTATCAAATTGGTTGGATTCATGAGTCAATTTAGAAATTGGTTCGAATTGGAAACTTGGGTCAGCTCAATTTGACCTAATTAGGTCAATCGATTTTGATTTGATCAAAATAGCTTGGACATGGACCTACTGCTGACTAGATGTTGAGCTCAAAGAGTCACACATGCTAGGAAATTGGCTAAAGAAGTTAATTGAATTTTGGTTAGGGTCATTGGATCCTAATAGGCTAGCTAAATTGTATACTAGCATATGCATGCTAGCCTAACTCCTAACCCAATTGGATTAGGTCAATTTGCTTGCTATTTGGGCTAACCAATTTAAGTGAAACTTAGATTGGGTTGAGTCCTAATTGGGGCAGCATTTATCTATTTTTATCTGAAATTTATTGAACATTATCCATGGATTATGGAAGAGTTCAAATGGGATTGGGCTCTTGGCACCATATTGGCATGCGCCAAGATTAAGGGACACAGTAAGGATTAGGTCAGTTTGCTTGCTATTTGGGCTAACCAATTTAAGTGAAACTTAGATTGGGCTGAGTCCTAATTAGGGCAGCATTTATCTATATTTATCAGAAATTTCTTGAACTTTATCCATGGATTATGGAAGAGTCCAAATGGGATTGGACTCTTGGCACCATATTGGCATGCACCAAGATTAAGGGGCACAGTAAGGATCAAGAGTCCTTCTGCCACTTAATCACCTATTTCAAATAAGTGTCAGGCCTCTCTCCCTTATCCCCGTACCCATTTGGATTGGGTTTAAATAGTCAAAACATGGCATTTGATGTGGAAAAGGTGGTGCGCAAAATGAAGGGACGTGTCCCTTCATGTTTGGTGCACAATCATAAATCCAGAAGTCATTCTGCTTGAAGGCTTCTAGTTCTTTGATACATTCTTTTGAATCCCACATCCCTTAGCCAAATCTTGATTGATAATTTGCCACATGGCAAGTGGAAAAATTATTAGAAAATTGAAGAGACACATATATGCTCTTGGCATAGTGTTATGGCATATCAAGATGAAAACTTTCACCCAAGGAACTCCTTCTGCTTGAAGGGTCTTATTTGATCATTAAAAAATCAGATCAAGTGTAGAGGAAAAGGTTTATCAGGTACCCCCTCACTCGTTATATATAGGCATCGGTATTTTGATGCCAAAACATCCAAAAGAAATCCTTTCTATCTCTCTTCCTTCTTTTAAGACAAAAAGTCTTTTTTAAGATAAGGCTTGTCATTTTAAGACAAGAGCATAGGAAGAATATAGGAGGGATAATCAGATTTTGAGAGAGGATTCAAAGAGGTCTATGAGTGCCCTACAGGAGGGTAGGCATTTAAGCAAAGGGAAAAAGGTTGCTAAATGAAAAAAGGCTGTCAAGAAGAGTCCTAGTCAAATAAGCAAGTTTGATAGGAGTGCTTCCTTGGTCTGTTTCCTATGTGGATCATCTCTGGAGGGCATACACATATGTGCCTTATAAAAATTAAGGAGTATAGTGCTCCAAGTATTCCTCTATAATCCTAAAGTTATGATTTATTAGTTGTTATGGTCAAGTGGTCCTTGGGTCTAGGGTTTCGGCTAATTAGGATTTCAATAATGAAAATTTTGAAATCCAATCTTCTGCAGCATCGGCACGAACCCAACATGGCCCAGCCATGAGATTGGCTTTCATCAGCTCATGGAGAAGTTTTGGGATTGAAATTGCTGCTCATATCTAGGGATGCTCATTAGGAGATCGTTGCCTAGATGATGGAGTTTTAGGATGAACTTCGTTGGACTAGAGGGAAGATCTCAAGCCTTGAGCAATCATCAAGGGAAAAGAGTATAGAAATCAAATTAGAAGTTGGAGAGCCACCTTTAGCAATTTTTCCCATATCTGTCTGGCCACCCACAATGGAGCTGCACTAGCCATTTGGCGGTTGTCCATCTACAAGTACTTTTGAAGCGAGTCAAGGTGACCTACCACAATGTTATGCCGATCTGATCAATCTCCCTAGGAGGGGGCACACCATACACCAAGTGTTAGTATAGTGGTAGGTTCTAGGGCTGGGTCGAGGCGATGGTCGGTAGGTAGAGTCATCATCAATCAAGCCATCAATCTTGGTCATAAAGCCATTTCCTATTTGGCCATTGGTCCCACTCAAGGGAGCACCATTGCATAGCTAAAGTTTAGGAATCACAAGGGAGCGGGACCATGAAAGATCTAATGTTCAATCAGGGCCACCTAGTAGGGTACAACAATTATAAGTCCTTGATACAAGTCCTCTACCCGAACATCGATGTTCATTGCCTGCCTCCTTTGGGCATGGACATAGGTAGATTCATCATGGAGCTTGCAAAATTCGAGTCCACCATAGGAGGAAAGGTTTGATGTCTTTCATTGAGGAGCATCACTTCAGTCGGGGGATGGTCTAGGGTGCTCGAGAATCATGAAACATCCACCACCTATTGTGATGGGGCCCATAGAATTGAAGAATGATCAGGGCCAGTCATCTAAGGTGGGATCTTAAAGTGATGACGACCAGCCACCTCTAAACTGGGCACCACAAATCTCAAGGCCAGCAAAGGCTAGTTGTATTTTGCTTTGCTTTTGATCTTTATAATTTTTCTTTTATAGACTTTTCACATCTTGTTTGAAAAGTAATAAAACTTTCATATTGCTTTTGCTTAAGCTTAGATGATTTGACAAATCATTCTCCTTTTCAAACAAATCCTAGGTTCTTCATGAATAACCTGGGTTATGAATGTTGATCACTTCTTAGGTTTAGATCTGCCATTGGTCACTTGTTTGGTATCATGGACATCTGGACACTCCTGGGCATGGCCAATCATGGGTTGGTCATTTGAAGATGATGGGTGTCGATCATCTTAGGGCTTTGACCAAGTACTACCCAGTTACTTAGAGTCAATGGGCATTGATTGCCTGAGGGCTCCAACCAAGCACCACTCAATCACTTAGAGCCAATGGATATTGATCACCTGAGAACTTTGACTGAGCACTACTCAATCTCTTAGAGCCTATGGGTGCTAATCACCTAAGGGCTTTGACCGTGCCCTACTCGGTGCTCGATCACTTGGAGCCAATGAGCACTGATTTCTTGAGGACTCTGTCTAAGTGCTTCTTGATCACTTGGAGCTAATGGGCATTGATCACTTGGGTGGTGCCTTGATTTCTTCAACCTCTAGGAATCCTCCTTCACTAAGAAGCACCACTTGGCATGATAATTTATTTCGAGGAGCTTTGATTGATCATGCTCTAATCAAGATGGTTTTTTAGATGGAATTCATAAGGAAATGAGGATGGGAGAACAGTTACTGCTTGTTATTTTTTCTTGGTGATACCCATTTTTTGAGAGAGAAACATTTTCTAGGTTTTAGTTGTAGGATAGCCAGGGGGCATCGAGCCTCCATAACTCTTTCCTACCACTATGCTACTGAAAACCTCCAAGGAACCATCATAGTTGGCCTTTAATGGAGGTGCCAGAGTTGTAGGACCACTCTTTTCGATAAAGGGGTTCTCCTTGGAAGGAGGATTTGACGGGCATCTAGCACCATTGTTGTTCCACCACCATTGTAGTTGGTTGGTGGACTTAATAGCTTGCTATCAATCTAAATCACTATAGCTATCGCAATTGGTGGACTTAACATGACCCGGAGGGCTCAGGCTCTGCACCTCTTCATCCAAGCCTTCTTTAAGGGGCTGCTCTGCTTCATTAGAGAAACAAATTAGGAGCTCTCACCAAAGATTGCAAGTGGTGGTAGTAGCTTGAGGATGAATTTAGGATAGTTTCCCAATTTTCTGGTTGGTCTTCATCTCGCCCATGAGCTTTCTTCTTGCAGTAGTGAGATGCTTTGTTGAATTCTACCTCCAGCATCACTTCCGCCCTGTCCTCCTTGTTGGGGCCACCAGGTGTACTCTTCATCACACTGGCTTTTTCCTAGAGGGTGCTCTGCTTGTACCCTTGGTCACTTCCTACCTTTCCAGTTATCCTGTCAAGGGCCATGGTGCACTTGACTACTTTGGCGATCTCGGCTATATGGAAGAGCTTAGGATTCCAGGAGACATCCAATCCTTTGGTGGGGACTACTATTTTTCCTATACTTTGGAAGCATAGAGAGTAATGTTATTAATCGAGAGGCTTTAATCCATGTAATCTGGCCATGAGGCTACACATGTATAATCTAGTTTTATTAATGAAAAACATATAATATTTTTGTGCTTTTTATTGCATCTGTCAAGTGTTTCTTGGATTGCTGTTCACTTCATGTTATGTGATCACATCTTAAGTTGTATCTAGGCAAATGGTAGAGGTTTGGGCGATCGATCGTAGTACCTTTGATCACAATCTTTCCAATCTCATTAAGCCATGAAAATTGATCATTATATTTTTGATCACTTGAGCCTATAAGCTTTTGATTGTAGTCTTTCCAATCACGAGCCTATGGGCTCCTGATCATAATCTTCCCGATCGTTAGAGCCTATGGGCTCCCAATCATAATCTTCTTGATCGCTAAAGCCTATGGGCTTCCGATCATAGTACTTTTGATTGTAAGAGCCTATGGGCTCTCGATTATAATCTTCCCAATCACCGGAGCCTATGGACTTCCAATCATAATCTTTGTAATCGCTAGAGCCTATAGGCACTTGACCGTAATCTTTTTGATCGCTGGAACCTATGGGCTTCTGATCATAATACTTTTGATCATAAGAGCCTGTTGACTTTCAATTGTAATATTCTCTATCACTAGATCCTATGGACTTCCAATTATAATATTCCCTATCACTAGAGCCTATGGGCTTCTGATCATAATACTCCCAATCATTAAAGCCTATAGGCTTCTGATCATAATACTTCTGATTATAAGTGCTTGTTGGCTTCTGATCGTAATATTCCTAATTGTTGGAGCTTAAGGGCTTTCAATCGTAAGAGCCTGTTGGCTTTCGATCATAATATTTTTGATCATAAGAGCCTATTGGCTTTCGATTGTAGTATTTCTGATTGCTAGAGCCTATGGGCTTTCGATCATAATACTTCGAATCATAAGAGCCTGTTGTCTTCCAATCACAATATTAAGTAAATCAAGAGTCCACATCGATCATTTAATAGGGAATTTCTTAGGCCAATGGACTTTTAAGCACCTCAATATGGGATCTCAACCCTACAAGTAACTTAGCTTTTAACTATAAATTATCCTAGATAAATTTCTTAGATCTCATTTGGCCTAAGTAACTCTCACTTAGGGGACTTTCATTGAAAACCTTTTACTATAAACATAGACAATAAACATAACTTCTATTTAGCTGAAGAGAGGCACATTACTGATGATAGATCCATAAATTCATGGAGTTCCATGGTTAGAGTAGGGGGTTCCATCCAATTGCCTTAGCTAATAGGTTCCAGGTTTGATAATTTTCTCACATAGTAAGGATCTTTCCAGTTTGGTGAGAGCTTGCCCCTTTGGTTAGGTTGAAAAATTTTTGCTCATCATAGCACCATATTGCTAACCTTAAAGGCCTTTTCCTAGACCTTGTTATTGAAGTAACGAGTAACCTTGTGCTAGTATGCTGCCATCTTGATGTGTGCTTTCTTCTGAACCTCATTTATCAAGTCCAGGTCCGCGAGTTAACATTCTAAGTTAGTTTGCTCATTATAATTTGTGACTCATGTTGAGGGTACTCTAATTTTGACAGGTATCACTGCTTCAATCCCAAAAGCCAGGCTGAAGGGTATTTCTTCTATCGAAACCCTCAATATCATTTGGTATGCCCAAAACACATGATGGAGCTCATTGATCCATGATTTTTTAGCTTTGATCAGCCTCTTTTTAATCCCTTGGATAATGGCCCAATTTGTGACCTCTACTTCTTCATTAGCTTGGGGATGCACCATCGAAGCAAGGTGGTGTAAAATTTCTTAGTCTTTGTAAAATTTTTTGAACTAAGTGCCAACAAATTAACATCTATTGTCGATGATCAATACCTAAGGGATGCCAAAGTGGCAAATGATAGCCCTCTACATGAAATCTATTGCTTTTGAGTTGGTGATGCAGGCTAATGGCTTGGCCTCTACTTATCTCATAAAGTAGTCAATAGCAACTATCAGGAACTTGTGTTGCCCTAAAGTCGAAGGGAATGGACCAAGGATATCTATTCCTAATTATGCGAATGGCTGTGGGGCGCATATAGGAGTGATCGATAAAGCCAGGAGATGTTGAATATTTGTATTCCTTTGACAAGCATCACATTTCATGATGAATCTCTTGGCATCTTGCTGCATGGTCAATCAATAATAACCTTGTCAAAGCAACTTATAGGCTAATGTCCTTTTTTCAACATGATCTTCATATATCCTTTCATGAAGCTCTTAGTGCGAATTCAACCTCAAAGGGTCATAAGCATCTGAGGAGGGGCCAAGAGAATGATCGTTTATAGTGTCTTGCCTCATGCACCAAGTATTTGGAGGATTTATACTTTATCTTGTGAGCTTCTTTTCAATCTACAGGGTGTGACCATTCTATAGGAAGTCGGTCAGTGGGTCAATCCAGTATGGTTCATCATTGAGTTGTATGACTTTTGATGATTCTTTCATGGTCAACTTTTTGATTTGTTAGAGATAGGCCTCTTGGGGAAGCTCCATAGGAATAGTAGTTGCTGCTTTGGATAGCAAGTCCTTTCAAGAGTTATCTTTTCTTAGAATCTATTGAATCTTAAAACTATGGAGTTTACTGATTAGTTTCTTGACTTTTTAGAGAATTTGATCATATTTCTCTCTTAAGCCTCAAACTCGTCTTTGATGTGGTCGATGACTAGTTGAGAGTCGCTGTAGACTTTTAAGTCTTACACTCCTAGTTTTTTGGTGATACGGAGTCCAATTATCAGAGCCTCATACTTAGCCTTATTATTGGTTATGGAGAATTTAAGGCACAGACCATGCTCGACAATAATTCCTTCAAGCTGATGACAACCAAGCTCTTGATCCTTCAAGATTGGATGATTCATCCACATATATCTCCCATATATCATTTGAGCTTGGTGGTTATCCAATGTCAGCTTCGATGGTTTGTTACTTCTAGCTTGATTGTCTCATTGGGAATAATGCATTGGGCTAGGAAGTCAGCCAATATCTAGGCCATCATCGATGGTTGAGGCTGATATTTATATCAAACTTTGAAAGCTTGATCATCCATTTAGTGATACATCTAGACATATTGGTATTGGAGCATGTTCCTAGGTGCGTGGATAACCTTCTACTAGCAACCAACCTCAGAACATTATATTGAAAGACGTGAAATAGTGGATTGAAGCAATCAACCTGGAAGGGATCAGCCTTCTTATGCTGAAATCTTCTAAATTATTCAGAGTGCCCCGAATGTTCCAGATTTGATATGAACATGAAATCACCTCTCTTGGGACTTCCAACCAATGAGGACTCAACCCTCCAAAGCTCCTGGTCGAAGTCCAAAAGGGTAGAGAGAGGGATGACTCCAGAGATGCTAGGCACTGGCTTTCCTACTTGGACTAGGAAACCATGACAATCTTTTTCTAATGCCCACCAATCTAACAAGATATCTTTCAAATCTAATCCCCCCCTGAATAAGACCTAGAACCAACCTTGAAGAGGCCTAAGACCACCATGTTTGATGGGAATAAGATTTGCATGTGGGGGCACAAGAATCCCTTATGTTAGGGATTCCTACTTCGACTAGGAGTCCCTAGGTGCTAAGATATTTTCCCTTTCCTAGGGTATGGCAGCTTGGATGACGATATTACCCTGATAGAGAGCGACAGCCAAAGAGGAAGAGAGGGAAGAAAAAGATGGATATCAAGAAGAAAATGTTATTTTACTATGACAGCTCTAATCAGCCCCATATACAAAGTATATATATACTAGGTCACCATGACCTAATCCTAAAACTTCCATAGAACAACTTAATGCATAATTGAGTTTTCCAAGCCCAAGTATATCCTTGACTCAACCAAATCATGCATACCTAGGACTCAAAACTAGCCCAATACAAGTTAGCCCCTTGAAGCCCAAGTCTCTTGAATCTCAAGACTTAAAAGGCTAATAGCCTTTTATCCTAGGGCCCAAACTAGCCCTAGAAATTTCCATGACAGCATCATGATCATTGGACCTTGGCCTTAGCCTTGGTCCTGTGAGCCTTGGAAGCACCACATGAGACCCAACAATCTCCACCTTGTTGCTTCAAGGCTTTAGCCAACTCCATCTTGTCCACAAGCTGCATCAGTGCCACACACTTGCGAAAGCTATCATATGGTAGAACCTTCGTTAGTGATTTGCTGGATTCTCCTTGGTGTGTACCTTCCTAGCTCCACCTCACCATACTCCATAAGGTCTTTGATCCGATGGTATCTGATATCGAGGTGCTTGGTCCGAGCATGATAGACAGAGTTTTATACAAGTAGAAGTACACTTTGGCTATCGTAGTGCACTCTAACAGCCTCCTATTCGAGGCCCATCTCCAATGCTAAGCCCTTCAACCATAGGGCCTCCTTTGCTGTCTCTGTAATACCAATATACTTCGCCTCCATGGTTGATAAAGCCATAATGGGTTACAAGTATGATCTTTATTAAATGGGACCTCCATACAAGCTGAAAATAAAACCTATTATCGAGCGACGGGTGTCCACATCTCCACCAAAATCTGCATCCACGAACTCTCTTATCAGCCCTTGAGCCTCCTTGGACATGTTGGATAGTCTCTCAGCACCTCCTCATTGTTCATAATAGATGCCAACTCCAACTATTCCCGCCAAATACCTGAAGACTCCCTTCAGTGCTTGCCAGTGCTCCCTACCAGACTGTGCTATGAACTTGCTGACCTGACTCATTGCATGGGCAATATCCAGCTTACAACAAACCATGGTGTACATGAGACCTCCTACACCAAAGGCATATGGAACCCTCTCCATCTCCTAAGCCTCCATGTCAGTCTGTGGTGCCATGGTCTTCAAGAGTCTGAAATGTCTGGTAATAGACAACTTTATCGGTTTTGCTTCCTTCATCCCATATCTCTCCAAAACCTTCTTTATATAACCACCCTGAGATAAATAAAACACATTTTTGGCTTGGTATTTGAAGATTTCCATCCCTAAGATCTTCCTTGTAGGCCCCAAATCTTTAATCTTAAACTCTCGAGACAAAGCTGCCTACAGTTCTTGCATAATCTTTCTACTCTTGCATGCTATCAGCATGTCACCATATACAAAAGTAGATAGATCTTATATCCATCATCCAAAGTCCTCACATAAACTGGTGCGGGCACCAGACTCAGAAGAAGACTTCAGAGCTCCATCTGGATCTCTGATTAACCTTGCCCGAAGAATTAGGGTTTTTTTGGCTTGTAATAAGGGTTGACTGGATCAACTCAACTTTAGCTTGAGTCTATATTACCTGCATTTTATTTTATTGAGTCATGTTGACTCAGTAGTGGACTAGGATTTCAACCTGGGGTGTTACATTTTCTCCCAAGGCCAAGCAAGTGGGCGCCACACTTCCAGCCACACTCCAAGCCATACGCCTGAGTCCAGGGGGTGCCACATCTCCATCCAGCAGGCTTTGGTCCCCACATGGGAAGATAGCAGCTCCCCTCTTTCATGCGCCAATTGAGGAGAAATCCACCAGGGGTCCACAAATCAAGGAGGCGGCCCAAGACTTTCCAAAAGAACCAAACTATAAAAGGGAAGAAATTCTCTTGGAGAGGAATTCAAGGAGGCGCCCATTACCTACCAGAAAAACTCAAAACAAAGTTAGAAGGAGCCATAACTTGGGGAGAAAGAAAAGGAGGTATCCAAAAAGGGTTGAGCCATGGAAGGAAGGAGATTTCTCTTGAAAAGCAAGGTTAGGAGGCGCCCTAATCATTCCAACTAAAGCTAGATATAAAAGGCAACAAATTTTCTCTTGGAGGGCAAGGTTAAGAGGCACCCAAACACTTCCAGATAAGGCCAAGCATAGAAGGAAAAAAATATTTTCTTGGAGGGCAAGACAAGGAGGAGCCACCCACTTTCCTTTTTGAAGCTTCAATCAACTTTGGAATTAATTGGCCGGCCATATGAGTAGGGATTGGTATCCTAATTTGAAGATCCCCTCCTTTAGTCCCACATGGGAAGATGTAAAACCCTACTCTCTTGTAATGGCCTATAAATTAAACCCCCATGTAAGTTTGAAAAAATCAGATGAATGAAACCAAATTTTTTTTGTGAGCAAAACTTTATGTTTTCTCTCTTCCGCACTTGCATCCAGGTGTTGAGCTCCGTGAGGGAGTAAATCCGGGTTTCCCAGGAACCTTGAGGAGGTGTGAGATCTCCAAAACCCAAACCCTAGGTTAGCCACTCCACTCCCAAACCCTAGCCGCCATCACCCTTCTCTTTCCACCAAGCCCTAGCCTATCCCACCTCTCACGGCCACCCTCTCCAAGTCCAGGCCGACCACCAGCATCCAGCTCCAGTCCAGATACTTCAGATCTACAGCAATTCTAAGAGGAAGTCAGATCAGCCTCCAGGAGAATCCTGATTTCAGCAACTTCAGCTTTCAAGTTCTTCAACCTAGTAAACCTTTTCTTGAGTATCTGAATTCCATCACTTGTTCCTCTTCTTTCCCAGATCTTGAGTCCAGGAGAAGCCAACCAAACCACAAGACCAGTATTGGAGGATCCATTGCGAAGATAGCCGACTCCGAGGATCCCACAATCTGCTCGAGAGAGTTCTTCCACCCAAATTCTGAGAAGATCACTGTCTGGTTGGTAAACCATCTCTCCTCTCTATTTCTGTTATGTTGAAAGTTCAGAGCGAAACCCTAGGTCTGGGAGTTTCTCAACCCCCAGCGATCCGTTACTTCTGAACTACTCTGATAATTTAGTTTCATCTAAATTATGCTTTCAATCCTTACCTAGTTTCCTTCAACTTAGTTTAGCTTTACTTTGAGTCAAAGCCAATTTCTGAAATAAAAAAAAAAAGAATTAATCTTAATTTTTACTTTCGCATACGTTTCTTTGTTCTTCATTCTGCATCATTTTTGGTATCAGAGCTTTCATTCTGCATCAATTTTGGTATCAGAGCTTTCGTTCTGCATCATTTTTGGTATCAGAGCCCTGTCTAGGGTTTCTGTTTTGATTGCTTGTTTGAGTCTCTCTCTTTTTACTTTGTCTGCTCGAAGTAGACTCCCCAGGACGTCCGGTCCTAGGAACGAAGCAAGGTGCAAACCTCCTCTTCCCATTCCATGGGGTGTTCCTAGGGCGTGTAGGGGATCCGTTGGGTTACAACTTCGTAGCAGGAATTGTAAACGGGGAAGTACTCTATTTTTAGCCCGTAATTATGCTGTTGCAGGAATTATTTCTCACTACAGGTAACTCCAAATTCAGTAATTTTTGTTTTTCTGAAACCAATATAATTGAAACTATTTTTCGTAAGTTTCCTGCGATTTATTGGTTTCCGTGAGATTTCTGAGAATTAAATTACTGCAATTCTATTTTTGTGTTTCTGCAATTCAATTATTTTTGAGTGATCATCTCTTAATTCATCTTAAGGGCATTTGAGCATCTAAGATAAGGGGAGGAGTTGATAACCTCTCCTTAGCACAAAACCACCACCCACTCATTCGAACCTAAGCCTTTAATCTTAAAATTCATTAGACCTAATTTGCCCTAGTGGGCTAGGGACATCAACAAGTCGGGTCAAGGCTAGTGTTGAGTCAGTTTGTCTGGTTACTCTGTGTGTGCTTTGTACTCAGTGTCTAGAATGGTGGTTCAGGGATTCTATCCCAAAGGGCTTGTGTGCTGGTCCGCCTACCTGGCCAATCACTGATTGGTGTCTAGGATTGGCATCTAGGGACCTAACACTCCCCTTACACCTGCCTGGCTGAGTCCCGAGTTACTACAGGCTAGCTTGCCACTCTGATTGGGCATCTAGTTTGGGCTCTAGGTCTAGTTAGCCAGTAGTCGCTTTAGTCTAGTCACATTCTGTGTGCTTGCTTGCATCATCATGTCTACCCGGAATGGAGTACCCTACCAACCTAGTCAAACCTAACCAGATTTAGAGGCCATGGTTAGAAATCTTACCGAAAGTATGACCAAATTGAGTCAGGACATGAATGAGGGTTTTTCCAAATTTAGGGATCGAGTCCAAGTACTTGAGAAATGTAGACATCAAAATTGGACCCTTGATCTAAAATTTAATAGGCCCTAACCTCACCCATGCCAGGAGCCTAAGAGGGCCTTATACCATGATCCCGAGCATAACCTTAGGAAGCCTAACCATGATATCTATAGTGTGGATCGTGTCTATGAGAGGTCCTTATAATATTCTAGACCAGTCACTCAACAACCTAAGTCTTCTAGATCAAACCGTTTAGATCCACACCCATGCCCAAGTAAGGTCTCTACTAGCTTGAAACCCAGTGTGACCCAGGTTCCTATATCTCAAGAATGTTTGTTTTGTGGAGAAAGAGGCCATAAATCTAGTCAGTGCCCATGCATAGGACTGGCTTGTGCACAGCTAAGTGGTAAGAGTCCTAAGGATGACATTAATGAGGGAGAACCCAAGCCTACCAATGAGGAAGAATGGTTAGGTATGACAAGCCTAGAATCAGTTGACCCGATTACAACTGACCCGAAACCCATTAAAGATGGCATCGAGAAAGTATATGATGCTGACTTGAGTCTAGTTGATGAATATGAGGGGGAAGAACTTGAAGAATATGACATTGATACTATTGGTTCCTTACCTGAGGAGACCTTGGAAAACAACCAAATGGTAAGACCTAGTTCAGAAATTCAAGAGATTTGTGAGAACCAGGTTCCTTTAGTCAAATACCCCCAGGAAGAACTCATAGTGTTAGCCCGAGCTATTAGTTCGTACCCTCTAATGACAGTCATTCCCCAAGTACCAATTGAAGATCTTTGCACTGAACTGTTTAAGTTTGCCCACCCTGTGGTAGATCCTCTCCTTAGGATGACTGAATCAAGCCTCTTACAATTGGACCTTGTCCCATGCCCAGCCACTAAGGTC
Organism: Areca catechu; assembly: GCA_021397845.1. Classification (NCBI taxonomy): domain Eukaryota; kingdom Viridiplantae; phylum Streptophyta; class Magnoliopsida; order Arecales; family Arecaceae; genus Areca; species Areca catechu. The sequence continues at coordinate 138,622,397 of CM038039.1, read as the reverse complement.
TCTCCCGTAATCTCAGTTGAACATCCTTGTCTTGAGTGGATTGATTCACCCAGTCCTGTAGAAGTCCTCCTTATGACCCCAGACGCCTACCTTCGCATGACTGACCTACCCTTCTATAGAGTATACCTTTCCGCACCCATAGGTCAAATTTCAAGTCTTGAGGTCATCATCCATAGACCCTTCCATGAATCATTCTCTAATCCATTTCTTGAGAAAGTGGATCATTATTTGCTTAGAGAACAAACCTTAACTATTGCAATCACATGTCCTAGGCTACTTCCCAAACCATCTCTTGATCCATTCCTGGGAGTAGCAAACTTTTCCTTTCATAAGGATGACCAGTTGACACTCATAGATCACCATTCAAACCTTTAGGTCACCACCTTTAGTCAACAGGTAATTCGAGACTCCACCTCATATTTCCTCCCTTTCTTTAGGACTTCCAATGCTTCTTACACCATCCAAGTATACTTTGTCGGAGTCTTTAGAGTGAACCACGTGTCAGAACCTATTAGGTTTGCCACCTACTTCTGGAAGACCTTATGGCACCTACTAGGCACCCATGATAAGTTTTCATGCTCTGCATGCCATCCTCCGACCCAAGGTCAAACCTAGAGAGCCATAGTTTGTTAGGTTTAGACCTAGGGTTCCTTTGAATAAAGTCCATTCTTTAGGAATGCATCGTCAGTCGAGTTTAGGACATTGTCTCAGATTTTGAGAGCACCAGGAATTGGGATTTGTATTTTGTCCAGGGCTGAAATTGCATTCAATGTTTCGATCAATAGGTCTATAGGCTAGAGCCCCTTTGAAATTGTTCATGGATACAAGCCTCATACACCACTTGATCTGATTTCACTATTAGCCCACACACACAAGTCTCTTGATGCACTTGCATAGCATGTAAAGGACTTGCATAAAGAAATTCATGCCAAAATAACTTTAAGTAATGAAACTTATAAGAAGTTGGCTGATTCTCAAAGGTGAGTCAAAACTTTTGTTGAGGAAGACTATGTAATGATTAGGTTAAGGCCTGAACGGTTTCCTCCTGGAACCGTTAGAAAGTTACATGCTAAAGGAGCTGGACCATTTAGAGTGGTGAAGAGAGTAGGATCCAATGCCTATGTGCTCGAGTTACCTCAAGAACTAGGCATTAGCTCCACTTTCAACATTACAGACCTAGTAGAGTATAGGGAGCCAGCTGTGATTCCCAGTGAGGCTTTTGAACCTAATCCTGCTCTTGAGAGTGAACCCAACTCTGTGTGTCCACCAACAAACTGGCCTGTGAGGAAAGGGCAGATTGAAAAGATCCTGATGATCAGGTTATCTCTACTCGTAATCGAGGATACCAAAGATACCTGGTCCGCTGGCTAGGAAGGCCAGATTCTGATGACTCTTGGATCTCCCGAGAAGAATTACAAGAGTTGGACCCAGACCTCTTGGAGAGATACCAGAGCCAACTTGATCCATACTTGACAGGGTTGAGTTCCTCCCACCCTGGGAGAATTGGTGCGGGCACCAGACTCAGAAGAAGACTTCAGAGCTCCATCTGGATCTCTGATTAACCTTGTCCGAAGAATTAGGGTTTTTTTGGCTTGTAATAAGGGTTGACTGGATCAACTCAACTTTAGCTTGAGTCTATATTACCTGCATTTTATTTTATTGAGTCATGCTGAGTCAGTAGTTGACTAGGGTTTCAACCTGGGGTGTTACATTTTCTCCTAAGGCCAAGCAAGTGGGCGCCACACTCCCAGCCACACTCCCAGCCATACGCCTGAGTCCAGGGGGCGCCACATCTCCATCCAGCAGGCTTTGGTCCCCACATGGGAAGATAGCAGCTCCCCTCTTTCATGCGCCAATTGAGGAGAAATCCACCAGGGGTCCACAAATCAAGGGGGCGGCCCAAGACTTCCCAAAAGAACCAAACTATAAAAGGGAAGAAATTCTCTTGGAGAGGAATTCAAGGAGGCGCCCATTTCCTGCCAGAAAAACTCAAAACAAAGTTAGAAGGAGCCATAACTTGGGGAGAAAGAAAAGGAGGTATCCAAAAAGGGTTGAGCCATGGAAGGAAGGAGATTTCTCTTGAAAAGCAAGGTTAGGAGGCGCCCTAATCATTCCAACTAAAGCTAGATATAAAAGGCAACAAATTTTCTCTTGGAGGGCAAGGTTAAGAGGCACCCAAACACTTCCAGATAAGGCCAAGCATAGAAGGAAAAAAATATTTTCTTGGAGGGCAAGACAAGGAGGCGCCACCCACTTTCCTTTTTGAAGCTTCAATCAACTTTGGAATTAATTGGCCGGCCATATGAGTAGGGATTGGTATCCTAATTTGAAGATCCCCTCCTTTAGTCCCACATGGGAAGATGTAAAACCCTACACTCTTGTAATGGCCTATAAATTAAACCCCCATGTAAGTTTGAAAAAATCAGATGAATGAAACCAAATTTTTTTGTGAGAAAAACTTTGTGTTTTCTCTCTTCCGCACTTGCATCCAGGTGTTGAGCTCCGTGAGGGAGTAAATCCGGGTTCCCCAGGAACCTTGAGGAGGTGTGAGATCTCCAAAACCCAAACCCTAGGTTAGCCACTCCACTCCCAAACCCTAGCCACCATCACCCTTCTCTTTCCACCAAGTCCTAGCCTATCCCACCTCTCACGACCACCCTCTCCAAGTCCAGGCCGACCACCAGCATCCAGCTCCAGTCCAGATACTTCAGATCTACAGCAATTCTAAGTGGAAGTCAGATCAGCCTCCAGGAGAATCCTGATTTCAGCAACTTCAGCTTTCAAGTTCTTCAACCTAGTAAACCTTTTCTTGAGTATCTGAATTCCATCACTTGTTCCTCTTCTTTCCCAGATCTTGAGTCCAGGAGAAGCCAACCAAACCACAAGACCAGTATTGGAGGATCCATTGCAAAGATAGCCGACTCCGAGGATCCCACAATCTGCTCGAGAGAGTTCTTCCACCCAAATTCTGAGAAGATCACTGTCTGGTTGGTAAACCATCTCTCCTCTCTATTTCTGTTCTGTTGAAAGTTCAGAGCGAAACCCTAGGTCTGGGAGTTTCTCAACCCCCAGCGATCCGTTACTTCTGAACTACTCTGATAATTTAGTTTCATCTAAATTGTGCTTTCAATCCTTACCTAGTTTCCTTCAACTTAGTTTAGCTTTACTTTGAGTCAAAGCCAATTTCTGAAATAAAAAAAAAAAATTAATCTTAATTTTTACTTTCGCATACGTTTCTTTGTTCTTCGTTCTGCATCATAAACATAAGAATCATGATCGCACCTAGAAAGTCCAATGCGGTGGGGACACCAAAGGCACCAAAATATGATAGAGGCTTTTCAACCCTCTATGAATTAATCAATAATTTATGAGTCCATCTGTAATAAGGGCTTAGCCCATCTGAGTCCATTTTAGTTGTTATTTGAGTCTTTTGAGTTGTTATTTCAGTTCTGTACTAGTCAGCTCATGTTGAGCTAGTTCAGTCCAATGCTAGTCAGTTCATGTTGAGCTAATTTTATTTTTTTGAGTCCTGTCCAAGCATACTGAAGACTCAAGACTATATCATACAAGTGATAACCAAGTCCAACTAGATTGAAGACATGGAAGTATAGCCCAAGTCCAACCCAGCTTGAAGATTTGAAGACCCCAGGAGGAAAATTCAGAAAATCCTGATTTCTTGCAGATGCCCTCCAGATGCCCAGATTCCCTTCCAGATGCCAAAGTATATTCATAGATAAGGGCATCTATGATTCCAGAGGCCCATCTACATCCTAGCCCAAAGAAATCAAGCCCAGGCGCCAAGCCCAAGCCCCTAAGAAGCAAGATACCAGGGAATATTCCTACTACCTAGCTACCAGGCCACCCCAGCTTCCAAAGGCCCAAACCATGCGCCCGAGCCCCTTTGGGCCGACCCCTTGGTTCTCTTAGAAGCCCAACATGCCCCCCTAGGAATCCTTGGAGTGTTGGCCAAGTCAAGAGAATTTTTAGGGAATTTTCTACCTAATGTTTCCTTATTTTCTAGCTAGGGTTTGAGAGGAAAAAGGATTCTCATGTAAAGACTAATGTGCCCTTACTTGGAGCCCAAGGTTAAGGGTCTATTTAAGGGACCCTAGCCTCTTGTATGAAGGAAGATTTAAATATATGAAATAAACCTTGAGTTCTTCTATTGCTTTGTGTGATTACCCTGCTGTGTGCATAAAGGGGTTTGAGAGTTCTTCTTCTCGGTGTTTGCAACCATCTTCCTGCCGCCAACCATCCTTCCAGTCTCCTCCAAAACTTTCTTTTCTTTGCTATTTTCCTTTATTTTTTTGATCTCCTTTGAGTTTTCTAACCCCTAACAGGTCGTTTGCAGGTCCCCGAGTTCCTACGAATCCAACGACTCTAGACAAGCCTCAATCGGATCACTGAGTAGAAAGCCGGGTATCCGCGGGTCTTTGGCTCGGTTTTCCAGGCAGCATCCATCAAGGAACGAGAGATCCCTTCGCTGCGATCTTCACCAGGCACTTCAGACATTGTCAGGTATACCCCTCTACCTCCAGTAATTATATTGTAGGAGAACTTGCCCTAACCGAGGCTTCTCAGCCCTGGCGATCCTTCTTTAGTACTTTTCTAGGTTCTAATCTGCATGCTTGGCTTCAAAAATTTATACAAAATTCCCTACAACTAATTTTCATCTAAAATTTGGGAATTAGTCACCTAACCCCACATATAAAACATACAAAAAGAATTGCATGCATATTAGTCTCGCATCACAATGCTCCTTAAAAAAGTATCGAACCGCTTGAACCGCTGCCTCAGCAACTGCTTCAACCCGTACAGTAACTTCTGTAAGAAACAGACTTTCCCTTCTGATCCTGGCTCTTTGAACCCTGGGGGCTACTCCATATAGATTCTCTCCTCTATATGTTCATGGAGAAATTCCATCTTGATATCCATCAACTCCAGCTCTAAGTCTTGAGCTGCTATAATGCTTAGTAGTACCTTGATGAATGTATGTCTGACAACGGGAGAGAAAACCTCACTGAAATCAATTCCTTCCTTATGAGAGTATCCCTTGGCCACTAATCGAGCTTTGAACATGATGTCTCCCTATTTTAAAGGTCCCTCCTTGCATTGGTAAATCCACTTGCATCCTATACATTTTTTTCTTCGTGGCAAGTGTACCAATTGCCATGTATCATTCTTGTGGAGAAACTGCATCTCCTCGGACATTGCTTGGACCCACCTCTCTTTGTCTTGGATCTTTATAGCCTCCTAGTAGGTGTAAGGATCTTCATTTGCTATCACTAGGGTGTATGACACCATCTCTCCGAAACCATATCTATCCAATTGCCTGACATTCCTTTTGGGCTAATGTAGTGTAACCCCAATATCCCTCCTATGTCCAGCCCATCCTGCTAGTCCTCCTGGCTTCCATCACCTATCCGAGCTCTCTCCACATGTGGAGGCATCCTTTGGGAGTGCTCCACCAGACTATCAAGTCCTCTAGATGCACCTGAAAGTTCTAAAATAGAAAATGAAGTGAGTTGTCCAGTGCTGCCCTACTGGACCCCTTGCTACTCCTATTGCTCCTCAATGCCACCTATCCTTTGAAGAACTAAATTTTCATCAAAGGTCACATCCCTATTGATGACAACCTTTATCTCTAAGGGATCCCATAGCCGGTATCCCTTAACTCCTTGCGAATATCCCAAGAATACCATCTTCCAAGATCTGGCATCCAATTTACTCTGCTCACCAGCACCTACGTACATAAATGCCATGCCCAAACATCCATAGATGGCTCAGTCTAATCTTCCTTCCAGACCATCTCTCTTCTAGAATTCCACTATCTAACTTAGTATGAGGTGATCAATTCACCAAATAATAGGCTGCATCAACTGTGTCAACCTAGAATGCCTTAGGAAGCCCTGCCTATAGCCTTATGCACCGTGCCTTTTCCATAAAGGTCATGTTCATTCATTCGGCCACCCCATTTTGCTGAGAAGTTTCTCTAACTAAGAAGTGTCTTTTGATGCCACATTCCTCACAAAAAAAATCTGAACTCCTTGCTAGTGTACTCTCCACCATTATCTAATCGTAGATACTTCACACTTCTACCCTGCTCCTTCTCCACTTCAGCTTTCCACACCTTGAATATTCAGAAGACTTCTAATTTTTCCTTCATGAAATAGACCTAAACCTTCTTGAAAAAATCATCTATTAGGGTCAAGTATCTCCTCCATTTTTGACTAAAACTAAAGCTAGTCCCCATACATTAGTGTGAACTAGTTCCAGTGGAGCTGCACTATGGGCTAAACTATTGAAAAACTGAACTCTCTTCTATTTTCCTATCTGGCATGGCTCATACACCTCTAAAACTCCTCCATCCAGATCTGGAATCAATCCATGTTTGCTTAGATCCTTCATGCCATGATCTCCCATGTGGCCTAGGCAGTAGTGCCATAATCGATGAACCCCCTACTGATTCTTTGCTGTAGCTACTGTATTAGTCTCCTTAGTCATAACTGATCCTTCCATGCTATAGAGGTTATTACCCAACCTCCTACCTCTCATCACTATCATAGCTCCATTTTAGATATTTAAAACTCCACTCCTGGCTTGACTACTAAAGCTAAAATTGCTCCGCTCCAAGTAGCCAAGTGACACTAGATTTTTCTTCAGTTCGAGAACATGCTTTACATTTGTAAGAGTCCTCACAATCCCATCGAACATCCTCACTCAAACACTTCCAATACCAGTGACCTTGTATGAGTGATTATCTCTAAGTGTCACACTTCCTTCATCAATTTTGGTATAGGTCACAAACCAATATCGATTCAGGATGTAGTGATGCAAACTGGCGGAGTCAAGAGTCCATATATTTGTGTGACGCCTGTGACCATCTGATACAACCAAGAGGCCATCCTCCACCTCTTTATTAGCCACCATGCTCAAAGAATCAGATCCTCCTTTGTCTCCCTTATGGTTCTTCCACTATGGGTAGTCCCGTTTGAAGTGCCCGATCTCTTTGCACTTGTAGTACTTTGCTTCATTGCTGCTCCTGCTCTTCCTCCAAGACTTTGAATGTCCCCTCTGCTTGGATCTTTCCCTTTCTCTTCCAGATCTCTCCTCCATGGCCAAGCTCTCTTAGGGAACACCTGTTGGGTTTCGGTGAAGCACCGGAAGGATGGATTTCAAAATTTTCATTTTGAAACTCCAACAACTAAAAACCCTAAGCCCAAGATCACTTATTCACTACAATTAACAAGTCACCAAATTAGGATTATGAAGAATACCTAGAATGCTAATTCCTTCTTCTTTCCACTAGGCACACAAATGCATGCCCTCCAGAGGTGATCCACGTAGGAATCAAACCTAGGAACCACTCCTTTGTAGGTTGCTCAATCCACTAAGACTTTTTTGATGGCCTTTCAACCTTCAATAGCCTTTCCTTCCTCGCTTAGACCTTTGCCCTTCAGTAAAGTACTTTAAGCCCTTTCCAAAACTACTCTTACTTCCTCTTATCACTTCCTAATTCTCTTCTTAAGCCTTATCACTTCCTAATTCTCTTCCTAAGCCCTTGTCTTAAGATGGGGACTTGTCTTAAAAGAAAGACCTATGTCCTAACAAGGAAAGGAAGAGACAAGGTGGATAAGTTTGGCAAAGTGTATGAATGTAAGGAAGAAAAGATATTCAAATTGTACTCAGCATAAACACCAATGGCCTTTTATAGGAGATGGGGGGGCACCAAATATGGCTCGTCATCAACCTTTGATCTGTCAATCAATAGATCATATAAGACCCTTCATTAAGAAGGAGTCTTATCTTGAAAAGTTAGATCCCTTCATGCACCATTGCCTTTGTTCGACTCCTCTGATTATTTTTGGGTTTTATCCTCATGCCATGTGGCATGTAACTGGCTGATATGCCTCTTAATTGGCATGGGAACCAAGGGACTTATCCAAGTGACAAGTTCCTTCATGCAGAAGGACTCCCTAGTGTGATAACTTGCAGCAATCATGAAGGGATGCAACCCTTCACTCATGCATGCCAACTTTCTCACTGCCAACTCCTACTTCTTAACCGGAATTCACCCATCTTATCCGATGTGGGATAAGGCCAAGGGATGCCATGTTTTAGTTTGAAAAGTATTCCCAAAAGCAGAAGGATTTCATGTCCTTTCTGTGCGCCAATAGTGAAGAGTTGCGACTCTTCACTTATGTGCCTTCTTTCCCATGCCATTTCCCATCTTTGACTAGTCAAAGACCATGCAATATGGGTGTCATATGAAATAGGATAAAATGTAGTTTATCATCTCATAAGTGATTAACAAGCAGAAGGACTCTTTGATGGGGACAACCATAATAAGAATATATACTTTGATTAACTCACTTTATTTTTGTAGCTATAGTCAATAAAGTTTTTGAAGCAAGTTACAAATTTTCTTGAAACATGTTCATAAGCCAAATTTTCTTGAAGCATGATTTGGCTCATAAGCCAACACATGGAAGAAGCCCATTTAGCTCAAGGCCAAAGCATGATGGAGGGTGTCCTCTTCAAGTCCAAGACCAACCATTCAAGCCTCTTCAAGACCAAGCCCAAGCCCAATTCATGCCAAGATTTGAAGTACATGGGGGAACAACTCATCAAACAACCTTGGGGGAGAAAGAATTTTACACTACATCAAGAGTTTTATAGGGAATATAAAGATTCCTTCCACTACCCTAACAATATTTGACATATGGGATGCCACAACTTATGACACCTAAGCCTCCACATCAGCATTTAGAAGCCACATTAGGATCTTCTAGATGCTACATGTCAAAGTGGTTGTAACTTTCTACCTACAATTTGTTTCTAGTTCGAACCACTAACCAAGAGTTGTTAGAGCCAACTAAGCCAACCTTATCCCCTCCCCTCCACCCTTGGACAAAATTTCTAGCATTGGAGGCTATAAATAGGGCCCCTAGGCTCTTATTATATTCATTCTATGCTATGATTTGAATTAATGAAAGGATTGTTTCCTTGTGTTCTAGTTTTCTTGAGTTCTTGTTTGAAGTGAAAGTTTTCTAGCTAGTTTGAGTATGTAGATCCTTATCCAAGAAGAGAATGAGAGTTTTCTAAGTTTGAGTTTGAGAGTGAAGAGTGCTTTTGCAAGGAATAAAGGATGGGACACCCATTGATGGATCTATGATCAAGCTCCAAGTCCCAAGCCGCCGGCCACTTTCTTCTTCTTCCTTTTTTCTTTGTTTCCATGTCTAATCCCAAATTTCTTTGTAGGTTCTCTTAGGTTCCTAGGTCAAGGATGAAAGCCTCCATGCCATGGATCAAGGCTAAGGTGAGTCTCAAAGTAGAGAGTGCCAATCTTGATTTCTAGGCCTCAATCTTTGAGTGCTAAGAGCTCATTCTTCTACCAAATAATTAGCCATCATTGTTGGTAGGAAAACTCTTCCTAAGTTTTATTATATCTAATCATTTGAAGGTTAACTTGCTCTAGTAGTGATGGTTTCCTTGTCATGAAGATCTTAATCCTTATTTTGAACTAGATCTACATTGCGGGTCTTAAAAATTAGATCAACTAGTCTCCTTATGAAAATTCTTTTCTTGGATTAATTTAGCCCATTTATTTGATAATTAATTGCTTAAGTTTTCTTGCTAGTTAGCTTGCTAAAACTCTCCATTCATCATTTTATTTTCATCTTCCATCAATTTTTGGTATCAGAGCTTATGATTTACTAGGTCAAGTATTTGTTTGCTGAAATTTCTATTCTAATATTCATCCAAATAGTTTATAAATTTTAGTATTTTTTATATTGATCAAACAAATTCAAAAATATAATTTTCTAGTATTTTATCATGTTAGAATTTGAAATATAAAATTCAAAAAAATATTTTCTTTTTATTTCTGGATTTAAAAATATAAGATCTTAGATCATTTCTGAAGTTCTGTCCAGAATTCTGTTTCTGCCTTCCATTTCATTTAATTTTCAAAAAAATATAAAAATAATTTTTATAAATTTAAAATTTTAGATCTGAGATTCAAACTTCGATTTTTGTTATTTCCCACTATAATTTTGAATTTTAGAAGGATTTAGAATTCAAATTTTAAAATTTGAATTCAGGTTGTTAAGAGTTAGCTAAACTGCTAGAACTTTCTAGCAACTGTTTTCAAACTATCTTCTCAACCAAAATTCGAGTTAATATGAAGTCAAAACTTTAAAATCTAAGAATTCTGATATGAGATCTAACCAAATTATTTTATTTTAAATTTTTGTATTTTTTTGAAAAATAAATTTTGAATTTTTAAAACTAACTAGTTGAAAGTTGTTCCCTACTAAAATTTTCTTTTACAACAAGCTTTCAAAACAAATTTCTTAACCACATTTAAGGAATTAAATTTTAAAATTTGGAATCTGGAATCTTCACTGAGAGATTTAATGATTCAAATTTAAATTTAAATTTTTTAAAATTATAAAATCTTAATTTTAAATTTTTAAAACTAGTTGACTAGAAGTTGTTAGGTCTGAAACTATCTTGCAACAACTCTAACTTCTAGAATGAATTTTTAATCCTAATTTGAGATTTAAATTTTAAAATTTGATTTCTAAATTCTGGACTTCAAAATCCAAATTTTTCAATTAAATTCCTGAATTTTAATTTTTTTTTAATTCAGGTTTGAATCACATATTTGAGCTAGTATAGATATCTTGTTAGCAAGTTGATTGTTTGTGCATCCATTTCTAAATCCAATTAAGGGCATTCAATCATAACATAAGGGAATGAGGTCATTACCTTTCCTTGGCCCAAAACAATCATCCACATTTGTATTGACCTAAACCATAATTAAAATCGAGTAGGAACCTAAAACTAGGGACACCCACAAGTCGGGTTCAAGTGCAAGATGAGACCAAATATTAGTTGAGTTTGTACTTCTTGAAATTGGTGTCTAAGGCAAGAGGTCCAATGGTAAACGCCTTAAGTGGACTTACAGTTTTTAATTAGGACCTCGTGAAAGTGAGGGGAGCCTCCCACAACCCCACCTCTTACCTGGCCAGTGGAAAAGGTAATTATAACTTTAACTAGTACTTAGTCAATTCCTATATTTTGAATTTTTAGGTATAGGAGCCCTAGAAGTTAGGTTTGTACTGCTTGCCCATTTGATCTGAAGTCCTATACCAACAGTCCTACACGTATCCATGGATCTAAATCTTGAATTCTTTATGAGGACCCTGATTGAAAAACTTGATACCCTAACTAAATAATTAGGATCAATGAACAAAGAGTTAGGACAAATGGATAATCAAATCGGGAACCATACTAATCCCAAATCACCTAGTCCACCTCCCCTTGGTTCAAGATCCCAATGTCATGATCTCACCCCTAAGTATAATCTTAGATACCTTTGCCAAGACTTTGTAGATCAGGAGGAGAGAGTCTTTAGGAGACATCGACCCTATGCACCCACTATTGATGGAAACCCTGAGGTGTATGTCGATTAGGAGAAGAAAATGGATCAATATTTTGAGTTTGATGAAATGTCGGAAGTAAGGAAGTGTCAATTTGCCAGATTAAAGTTAATCCAACATGCTAAAACATATTAGGGAGAAGATGAGCATAGAAGTTATTATAGTGGGGATAAAATAATTACTTGAAGAGATATGAAAAGTAAACTGAGAGAAAAGTACCTATGAAGATATTATGAGCAAAGACTTTTATATCAATGGTACAGATTGATATATTGCTAAATTCAATGAGTTTATCGGGAGATTTAGCATAGCCGAATCTGAGGCAATGATCATATCTAGATTTCGAGCTGGTCTATGTAAGGACATCTAGTAGAAATTATTTCAATGTGAAATTTACTATCTAGAAGATGCTTATCAAATTGCTAGGATATTTGATACATATCAGAAGGAACTCTTAATCAATCAACCTAAGTCCAATTGGAATTATATATCTAGACATAGGCCAAATTCTAACCAAATTCCTTCAAGCAAGCCAACTCCTATCATCCCAGTAATTAGTAAGGAAGAAATCATTAAACCCATTGAAGAGCCTAAAGTGGAAATATATAAAGCTTAACCAAGTCTAATTGATGAATATGAAAAAGAAGAGGCTGAACCCACTGAGAATTTATAGAAAAGATCTCCTGAACCTATTGAATAATTTAAAGATAAAATAAAATCAAAGTCTTGTCCAAATGAAGGGATAGAAAGAAAAGATCCTAAACCCGTTGAAGAACTTAAGAAAGAAGTTTATGAAGCTGGGTCTAACCTTATGGATGAGTATGAACAAGAATAATTTTTTGAAGATAAAATAATTACCCAGCCTAAAGAAATCAATAATGGGAATAATCAACTTGAAGAAAATGAAGTCCAGGGACAAAGCCATGAAGAACAATTCAAGGAGATAATAGAGGACCCAAAATTAATCAATGTTGAGGATTTAAATCTAGAGATTAATGAAGGATCACCTAATGGGATATTGACCATAGGAGAAAATCTAGAACCAATTCCAAAGGATCAACCCTAAGAAATTATAGAACCTGCAAAAGAATTTAACATGAGGATTGGAAGTGAAGAGATGGTAGGAATTGAAAGATGGAAATGGAAGAGATGAAGGAAATTGTAATCCTTGATAATTTTCCTGAGCCTGATTCACCATTACGTTACATACACTCTCCTATTCCACCAAGCTGGGACATCCACCATACTATTGATCTAGTCCCAGTGATATTCAATAGTTACTTTATTAAGATTCTTAGGCATATGTTGGGAGCCAAATTAAGATTCACTGCCACCTGCCTAAAGATTGGTGCCAGAGTCTTCAAAGCCATTTAGGGAATATTGAAAATTAGGAACCTTATTTCCTAGCCCAACAATAAAGTTTAGTCCATAGATAATAAAGTCCATTTGAGCTTGTTTTGTTATTGTTTGTCTTTTACCATTCAGTATCATTTGCATTTGTCTCTTGTCATTTGGTATCCCATGCATAAGTATCCATGATTATGAGAGTGATATGCGTAGCATGATTAGTAAAACAAATTTTGAGCAACAAAATTAACAAGCATATGGCTAACTTTTGTAAAAAAAGCCAAAGAATTTCAGGAAGGAGACTATGTCTTGATTAGGCTCAAAACGATTATATGCCCGTGGTGTAGGTCCTTTTCAAAATAGTAAGGAAAATTGGACCTAATATGTGCTAGATATACCATCCGACTTTGATATCAGTTCCACTTTCAACATTTCAGATTTATTAAAGTATAAGGAACCAACAATGATACCTAGTGAGCTATTCAGGCCTGATTCCACCTTTGAGAGTGAACCAACCCTTGAGTATCCACCAGCCATATTACCAAAGTGACAAGATATGATTGAGCGAATCTTAGATAACAAGATTATCACTACTTGAAACAAAGACTATCAGCGCTACTTAGTTCACTAGCAAGGACATCCTGATTCTGAAGATTCATGGATCACTCGAGAGGACTTACAAAAAATTGATCCTGACCTCCTAGAGTACTACCAAAGCTAGATAAATTCCTACTCGATAGAGTCGAGCTCTTTCCACCCTGGAAGAACTGATGGGGACATCCATAATAAGAATATATACTTTGATTAACTCACTTTATTTTTGTAGCTATAGTCAATAAAATTTTCGAAGCAAGTTACAAATTTTCTTGAAACATGTTCATAAGCCAAATTTTCTTGAAGCATGATTTGGCTTATAAGCCAACAAATGAAAGAAGCCCATTCAGCTCAAGCCCAAAGCATGACGGAGGGCGTCCTCTTCAAGCCCAAGACCAACCATTCAAGCCATTTCAAGACCAAGCCAAAGCCCAATTCATGCCAAGATTTGAAGTACATGGGGAACAATTCATCAAACAACCTTGGGAGAGAAGGAATTACACTACATCAAGAGTTTTATGGGAAACATAAAGATTCTTTTCACTACCCCAATAATATGACATGTGGGATTCCATAACTTAAGACACCTAAGCCTCTTCATCAGCATTTAGAAGCCACATTAGGATCTTCTAGATGCCACATGTCAAAGTGGTTGTAACTTTCTACCTACAATTTATTTTTTAGTTAGAGCCACTTACCTAAGAGTTGTTGGAGCCAACTAAGCAAACCTTATCCCCTCCCCTCCACCCTTGGACAAAATTTCTAGCATTGGAGCTTATAAATAGGCCCCCTAGGCTCTCATTGTATTCATTCTATGCTATGATTTGAATTAATAAAATAATTATTTTCTTGTATTCTAGTTTTCTTGAGTTCTTATTTAGAGTGAAAGTTTTCTAACTAGTTTGAGTATGTAGATCCTTATCCAACGAGAGAATGAGAGTTTTCTAAGTTTGAGTTTGAGAGTGAAGAATGCTTTTGCAAGGAGTAAAGGATGGGACACCCATTGATGGATCTATGATCAAGCTCCAAGTCCTAAGCCACCGGCCACTTTCTTCTTCTTCCTTTTTCCTTTGTTTCCATTCCAACTCCAATTCTTCTTCTATGTCTAATCCCAAATTCCTTTGCAGGTTCTCTCAGGTTCCTAGGTCAAGGATGAAGGTCTCCATGCCATGGTTCAAGGCCAAGGTGAGTCTCAAAGTAGAGAGTGCCAATCTTGACTTCTAGGCCTCAATCCTTGAGTGATGAGAGCTCATTCTTCTACCAAATAATTAGCCATCATTGTTGGTAGAAAAACTCTTTATAAGCTGTATTAGATCTGATCATTTGAAGGTTAACTTGCCCTAGTAGTGATGGTTTCCTTGCCATGAAGATCCTAATCCTTATTTTGAATTAGATCTACATTACGGCTCTTAAAAATTAGATCAACTAATCTTCTTTTGAAAATTCTTTTCTTGGATTAATTTAGCCCATTTATTTGATAATTAATTGCTCAAGTTTTCTTGCTACTTAGCTTGCTAAAACTCTCCATTCATCATTTTATTTTCGTCCCCCATAACTCTTGGTCCTTCGCACCCCTTTGATTTTCGAACACTTCTTTTGGCACCAAGAGTCCTATGCCCTTGGGACTGTTGGTATTTGGCACATAAAAGGCTTGATAATTATAAGATAAATTTTGATAAAATCTCCCCACTTAGGACTCAACCCAATCTATGTTTCCCTTAAACTGGTTAGTGATAGGGACATAATTATACATTTTATTTCTCCTTATATTTAGTCTAATTTATATATATTTATTTTGTCATGGTGATGATTAATGCATAAGTTTATGTTTGAGGATTAATTTTTAGAATTGTTTAATTTCGTCCCTTTTACTTCTCACATATTTTTTAAAAATCATAGAGTCAGAATTGGAACAAATGGTCTTCAATGAAATTATAGAGTGCGATTTTTGTAATCCAACGGCGTGAATGGCATGCAATTTGGACTTCAATTAAGCTAGGAAATGATTTTTGAAGGAATTAATAAATTATCATGAATTAGCACACTTTTTAAAGCATGGGATTTAAGGAAAGTTGGTTCACGAAGCAGCAACTGGTCCACCATCCTCCATTACTGCTGGTCCACGGAACAAGTCCGTGGACCGTAGGCTAAATTGAGCTTTGTTTTTGCCAGGAAAAATGTCGGAGCCGCTCTTCTCAACGCCGGGAGTCTCCTCATGGCAGGGGAACACGCCGAAAAATCTTTTCAATGCCAGGAAAATTCAAGGAAAGTTACGTTGATTTTATTCCCGTGTTTCATGGCCATCTTCTCCCTTAGTTTTACTGCAGCCGCTCCCATGGTTTCCTCTGTTGGCATGGAGTCCCTGAATCATTCGGTCGGAGCCGCTGTACTGTAGGACCGCTCCCTAGTTCACCTACAAAACAGATCCTTTGTCGGAGTTGTTTCGGCGGGGGACACTCCGATGCTTAAGTCAGTGGTGGATCCCAACCATAGAATGGGGAAGGGAATCAAGAGTATAAGAGAAATAGTTCTTAGAATATGTGTGAGCATATGTGTGCATACCTCTCGAGCCATCCTTCTTACCATTATTTAAAAGAAGGCCTCCGGCCTGTGGCCCGCTCTTTTTTCGGTGATCATGGGGAGTCAATTTCTCCCATGATTGGCGATCGTGGGTTGTCACTGAGCGGTTCCGTTCAGATTGGAGGCATGGCAGCTGGAGTTGCGCGCCATGATCGTGGCATAGAGAATGTTGATTGTAACTGTTGGTTATAGTTGCCTACTTGGACAAGATTGTGGTCCAATCTTCGAGTTTCCCCTCGCGTGGGCCGAAGACTTGGTATTTTCCCCGGGGCCGGAGATCGGGTCTATGGCAGGGACCGAAGAGCGTGTCTTTGGAAGTCGATGAGAAATCTGGTCTTCGGTCAAGGCCGAAGATGTTATCCGTAGGACTGGCCTTTGGATGTTGTAGTTTGGTGAGAAGCAGTGAGCTGCCTGCAATTGGTCTGGCCTTTTTCCTGGTCCGATGTCCGTGGTCCGGAGAAAAGGGCTTCATCCAATTGAGCCAAAGTTTGGTTCGTTGCTGAACCAGGATATCCTAACAGTTGCCCCCCTACTCTCAGTTCTCGAAGCGGAGATTTGCCTCGAGAAGTGAGAGTATTAGTGCTTTGTCATTTTCCTTTCAGGAGATAGTGTAGTGGATGATTATGGGATCTCTGATTAGACTATCTATCATGATCTGGGAATCAGATGGTGGACAGCTGTCACTCCCAGGTTGGGAAAGAGGGAAAAAGTGGGTGACCATGGGGTCGTCTTTCCTTTTCCCGTTGCACGATGGTTAAGCCAATCTGTTGGTTGAGATTTGGATGGTTGTGGTGGCTTTCCCACGTCCGTTGGATGATGGGTGTGCCTCATCCTGGCGGTTAGTTGAAGGCGGGTTACCTCCCAGGGTAACCTTGGGTCAAATCAACCCTGGCAAGGCTTTTGAGACCCTTGCTTTTCTTTTGGGGAAGGGCGAAGGTCCAGCTAAGGAAGCTTCTTCAACCTCGTTTCATCCTCCATCCAATTTATTCTGGACTACCAGTCTATTTTGCAGTTAGAATCTTCCTTCTGCTCCCTTGCTTCATTCTTTTGTCATGGAAGAAATTGTAGAGAGTCAGGGGGAACAGGTTGGGCCCTCAGGGGCTAGTGACATAGTAGGTTCGGAGTCGATTCCAGCTTAGTTTCTCAGGAAAAGGCGGCCCTTCTCTGGGAATGCTATCGCATTCCCGAGGAGTTCCCCTTCGTTCTCCCCGTACTCGAAGAACGAGTGAACAAACCTCCACCTAGGTGTCTAGCCATGTACGAAGATCATCTGAAAACTGGTCTTTGATTTTTCCTACACCCCTTCTTTATCAAGATCTTCTGCTTGTACCGAGTGGTGCCGGCGCAGTTGACCCTGAACAGCATCTGGAATATCTACAGGTTCCTGGTCATGTGCAGCATCGCAAATGTAGAACCTAGGACCAATTTGTTCACGGCCCTCTTCATTCTCAAGAGGGATTTCCACAGCAATGGGTGGTGGGTGATTGG
Source organism: Areca catechu (assembly GCA_021397845.1). Taxonomy (NCBI): domain Eukaryota; kingdom Viridiplantae; phylum Streptophyta; class Magnoliopsida; order Arecales; family Arecaceae; genus Areca; species Areca catechu. The sequence goes on along the minus strand of CM038039.1, from coordinate 138,604,941 downwards.
TCCTAGATCAGGCCGCAAGGTCATCAAGGACATGCCTAGCGCCATCCACGGATGGAAACCCGTCTTCATGTTTGTGTTGTCTTTTGATCCATGGGGCTTCGATACTATGGGGAAGAAGCCTCGTCTAACCGCCAATGACAGGAAGAAGGTCTTGGTGGCCGATCAGTCAGACTATGATCTCTTGGTCAACTCCATCGGGCAAGAATTAGCAGATTCCCCTCATTAGGAATAGCAATGGAAATTTCTGCTCCCCTTTCCCGGTTTCACTGTGGCTCAGTTAATTGAATTGGACTCTTTTGCTTGTAGGTGGCGGGATGAAGCCCGGTGTGAGCTGGCTCCATCAGACTTCGGAGAAGAGGGTAGCGCAGGCCCCTCTCACCAGGTCTGCAGTTTGGAAGAGGGCTCGAAGGGATGGCCCCGAGGGGGACCAAAGTACTTCGTCTTCCCGGGGCACCTCAGGGGAAGACGCAGCAGCCATGGAGGGGGCTCCCTTGAGACCTTTCCCAGTCGAAACTCCTCCGGTGGCTACCTCCCCGGCTCGCACAATGGGGAGTCGCCTCAGGGTGTGAATGTGCCACCGTTTTGCCCCCATGCAGTTGATAGGGGCAAAGCACGGCAAGTCGAGGGGGAGTTTGCCCGCGGGGCTTCTTTAGCTGAAGGCCATTCCATGAACTCTTCAGAGCTTTCACCTACAGGGGTCTGTTGGTCCCAGCCGTAGCCAGGCAAGCGTTGAAGGGTACGCTGCTACCTCATGACTTGGCAGTTCTTCAGAATCGGAACCTTCCCAGGGTGTTCGATTATGCCTTCTCTGCCCTGTAACAGGTATGATCCTTGCCATTCCCTTTGTCCTGAGAGTTGTTCGATCCATGACCCCTAACTTTTGATGCAGTTGGTTTACGACCTTACCTTTATGGAGGAGGGCCTGGGGAACATCGACAACCTCATCCATGGCCTCAAGGAGGAGCTTCATACTGCCAGAGCTGCAAAGGATGTTGCCGAAGAGCTGAGGCAGTCTATGGAGGACCGCCTTGTCCGGGTGAACAATGAAGTTCGCAAACTGAAATGTGACCATCTGACAATGGCGGGACAGGAGGCAGGGTGGAAAAGGAGAAGGAAACAAGTCGACTCCCTGGAGCAGGCTGCTCAGGAGGATCAGGAGAAGATAGAAAGCCTGACTAAGGTGGTGGAGGAGGCATCCAGGAGGGCCGAAAAGGCAATCCTGGAGTCTGAAGCTACCAAGAGGGAGTCCGTGTCTTTGAGAAAGCGGGGAGATGATGCTGTGACAGACTTCAGAGTGTCTTCATAATTTCAGATGGAGATCAATGAAGCATCTTTGTATGGCTACCAGCACGGCTTTAACGACGGACTCTCCACGGTAAAGGAGACCTTCCCTCAACTCGACCTTTCCGGTATTCCTCCCTTTGATATAGCTGGAGAAGAAGAAGAGGAAGTGGAGGCCGAAGCCATAGTAGAGGCTAAGGAGGTGCCATGTCCCGATGAGGAGGCTGCTACCTCAGTCAAAAATCCGGAGGTGACCCCAATTTCGATTCCGGTCTAGGAAGAAGCTCAGGCCGGAGGAGTCCAAGCCGAAGGTTCTCTGGTCCCGGCCCAGATTGACGAGGTCCTCTCAGAATAGATTGAGAAGTTACTTTAGTCTTGTGGTGTAGAGTCTCCTCCTGATGTTGAGTGACTTGAGTCACTTTGGATGTATTTTCTTTCTTCCTCTTTTGTATTATCAATGAATTTTGTATGATAATTTTTCCATATTTTGAAATGAATTCTCCTTTCTCTGCATATGCAATGTTATGCTTCATATATAGCTTGAGCTGGTTTTACCGTTCTTTCTTCTGCTTAGTCGAACAGTCATGGCCAAAGGCCATTTAGTCGATAGTTGACGAAGATGAACTCTAGAACAGACTAGAACTCCATTATCGAAGCCCGTCTATGGTTGGTCAGGCTGGTATCACCTTCCTTTTGATATTAAATTTATCCATTGGGGTGAACAAGCATCATCTCCCCATCAACCAGTGATTAGAGAGATTTGATTATGATCTTTGTTGTCCACGTGGCACGTCAACATTTGTACAGTCATGACTTCTTGCATCTTGTGAGCTGCCAGGTCTCCTTTTTTCAAAATAAAGCCATTAATATTGCCATCACATGATGAGGATTTCTTCGGATTCGAAATGATGGCAGTTGTTGTCCTAGGGATGGCTTCCGAGCGACCTTCTGGTTCTTGAAGCGTCACCTAGACATGTGGCGCTCTCTGATGCGGTTGGGAAGGACATGGAGCATGCCTCCCCGCAGTCGGTAATGGGTGCAGGGTCTCTATAAATAGGACCCTGCCTTCTGCTGTCAAGGGCCATCATTTTTGTAGACTCCTTCCTTCCATTAGAAATGATGTTCAGTACTTATGAACTTCGCCGAGCCACAAAAAGAAGGGCCATTGATCTAAAAAGGAAGAGAAGTTCGGAGTCCTTCGGGCCGGGTGATGACGATGAGGAGCCTCTCGTAGACCATCTTGAAAAGAGGGTTCGCCTGTTGGAGGCCCAATTGAGGGAGGCTCGGGCCCAGGTTGCGGTGGCAACCACGGAGGTGGAAGAAGCAAGGAGGGAGGCGGCGAACACAGTCTCAGACTTTAGGGCTTCTGCTGCCTTTAAGGATGAAGTCACCGAGGTAGCTCTGGACTCCTTCCATCAGGGATTCCGTGAATGTAGGAGGAAGGCCTTCAAGTTTTTCAACTTGAAGGGCCTGGACAACATCAAGCCCTCCGTTCCCTTTCCCGGACATGAATTTGATTTCGACTCCGATAAGGGGTCGGATTCTGGTTCGGACGGGAACCCCCAGGGCCCTTCATCATCCCTTCAGATCTCTCCCCACCGGTACGGGAAAAACTCGGCGGGGAGTTATTGAAAATTTCCCACATCTTTCCGATGCTACTCTTTTTTTTTTTGTATCTCTCTTTATGAGAGTTTCTTTTTCTTTTCTTGTTCTCTCTTTGCGAGAGTTTTTCCTTTCTTTTTTCTTTCTTTTTTGTAAAAAATTTTAAAAAAATGAATGAAGTATCTTTCTGTTACCTCTTCCCATGCATCTTTTGCAATATGTTGCATCATGCTTTGTTTGAAATTTAGACTCCACGGATCATTTTCAGTCTAAAGGGAAGAGATAAGGTTGGTTGGACCATTCTTGGAATGTCTGTTGTCGACAGAAAGGATGACAGTGGTCCTTTTAGGCATGTCTTCAGATTTATTGTAGGGTAGGGTGTTGACACTATCCCTATGCACTTCTGTCATGATTTAGGTAGGCTGTTCAAGCCCGCCTTGGTGCATTTTCAGATTCACCGTAGGGTAGGTTACAAAAACCATCCCTGCGCCTTTGATCTTCTTGGTGGCCTGGTTAGGTCATCCATTGCGCTCGTCGGGCATATCGATAAGGTGAGTGGATCAGACTCTCCTTTGCGCAGTTGACTGATTTTTTAGATCGGTCACTCAGGCTATTGTCGTTCAGTCGATGCAACTAGCCATTCTGAGTTGAGCATGGTTGAGTAGCTTTGCATAAGAATTTTAGGAACTTATTTATTGATAGTATTTGAGAATGTTTTGTACATTCCATGGCCGAGATAGGATCTTCCCCTCCAGGGTCTTGAGTCGATATGTTCCTGGTCGAATGACTTCTTCGACTTGATATGGGCCTTTCTAGTTGGGGAAGAGTTTACCCTATTCCATTGGCCTGGATACCTCTGTCCTTCGCAATACCATGTCCCCCGTGTGGAAAGTTTGCTCTTTCACCCTTGAGTTGTAGTATTTGGCGACCTTTTACTAGTATGCCGCCATCCTTATCTGGGCCTGGAGCCTGGTGCTTGATAACAAGTCCAGATCAATTCTTCTTCGATCAGAGTTCTCAGGCTCTTCATAGTTGTCAATTCTCAGGGATTGTAGGAAGACTTCAATTGGTAGCACGGCTCGGTATCGTATGCCAGGTTGAACGGAGACTCGCCGGTGGCCGTTCTCGGGATAGTTCGGTATGCCTAGAGAACGGAGGTCAGTTCTTTGGCCCAAAGCCCTTTGGCGGTGTTCAACCTTGTCTTCAGACCATGGAGGATGGTCCGATTAGTGACTTTGCTTCTCCGTTGGACTGCAGATGAGGAACAGATGTCAGCCGATGCTGGATGTGATACCGAGCATAGAAGTTCTTGAACTTTGGATTGTCGAACTGTCTCCCGTTGTCCGTGGTAATGACATGTGGGATGCCAAACTTGAATATGATGGAATTTTTTACAAAATTTTCCACCTTGCCTTCTATGATTTAGGCCAGCGGTTCGGCTTCTACCCACTTTGTGATGTAGTCGATGGCCACTAGGAGAAACTTTCTTTGCACTGATGCTAGTGGGAATGGGCCAAGAATGTCCGTTCCCCACTAGGCAAAAGGTCATGGGGCTGCCAGTTGAGTCAGGTGACTCACAGGCTGTCTCTGTACATTGGCATACCTCTGGCACTGGTCGCACTTTTGCACGAAATCAGCCGAGTCCTTCTGGATGGAGGGCCAGTAATATCCCTGTCGAATGATCTTGTATGCCAGAGATCTGCCTCCCAAGTGATCACCGCATATGCCCTCGTGGACCTCTCTCAGAGCATAATCTGCATTTGTAGGTCCTAAGCATTTTAGCAGTGGCTAAGAGAACGATCTCTTGTAAAGGGTTCCGTCTAAGATGACATACTGAGATGCCATCCAGCGCATCTTCTTGGCCTCGGGCTTTATCTTCTGGTAGCTCTCCCTCATTCAGGAACTTGATGATGGGATCCATCCAGCTTGGTTCAGCATCGATCTGGCATATCTCTGCAGCCTCTTCGGCTATGCTTGGAGCTTCAAGATGTTCAACAAAGGTGCACTCGAAAGATTCCGGTGCTGTAGTTGCCAGTCAAGATAGTGCATCTGCCCGGGAGTTCTCTGATCGTGGAACATGGATGATCTCAAAATATTCCAGTTGGGAGGATAAAGCCCGTACCTTCTCCAGGTATTGCACCATGGTTGGATCCTTTGCTACATATTCTCTGTTAACTTGATTCACAACCAACTAGGAGTCTGAGAAGGCTCGAAGTTGCTGGACTCCTAGATCCTTGGCGATCCGAAGTCCGGTGAGCAAGGCCTCATATTTGGCCTGGTTATTAGAGGCATGGAAGGAAAACCGCAGTGCGTACTCTATGGTGTGGCCATCAGGTTCGGCCAGCATGAGTCTAGCCCCGTATCCTGTAGCATTCGAAGCTCTATCGACATGAAGCACCCAAACGAACTTCGTCTCCTTCAGAACTTCATCTTCTACCGAAGATGCTTCATCTTCGGACTTCCAGGTACACTCAGCCAAAAAATTAGAGAGCACCTGGGCCTTCATAGCCATTCGGGGCTAGAAACTAATGTCTTTTGGGCAGTAGAGACCTTTATCAGTGATGAAAGAAATCTTCTCCTCATCTTGAGGATCCATTCTAATTTGGTTGTAGCTGGAGAAAGCATCCATGAAGCTCAGCAACTAGTGGCCGGCAGTAGTGTCGACTAGCTGATCAATCTTAGGGAGAGGGAAGCTATCTTTTGGGCAAGCCTTATTGAGGTCTGTATAGTCGATGCAGATCCTCCATTTGCCACTATTTTTCTTGACCATTACCATATTGGCCAACCACTTGGGGTAGCGGGCCTCTCGGATGAACCTTGCTTTAAGGAGCTTGCCAACTTCTTCGTCCACAGCTTGCTGTCTTTCAGGAGCGAAGCTCCTTTTCTTCTACCGTACCGGCTTGTATTCAGGGGTAACTTCCAGTCGATGAGTGATTACTTTGGCAGGAATCCCTGGCATATCCGAAGTCGACCAGGCGAAGATATTGGCGTTGTCTCTGAGGAAATGGATCAACTCCATTCTGGTTTCCTCATCAAGCGTGCTCCCGATCTGCACAACTCTGGAGGGATCTTCCTCTGTCAAAGGTACTGGGATGGTCCTCTCCATGGGCTCACCAAGGTTTATGGTTGCATCCCTCAGATCTAGCTGATCCGGAGTTGTTGGATCATTGAATTGCCTATCTTCGATCATCAGGCACTGCCATGCTATCCTTTGATTTCCTCTAACTTCTCCGATATCGTTCTTGGTGGGGAAGCGCACCAAGAGGTAGTGAGAGGAGATCACGGTTCATAACTTGTTCAAGGCAGGCCGCCCTAGAATAATATTGTTTGCTGAGGAGATCCAGACCACCGTGAAGTTGATCAGCAATGTCTTTTATCGAGGTTCGATGCCAAGGATTACAGGCAACACTATTTTTCCCTCAGCATAAATTTTGTTGCTCTCAAAACCGGAGAGCGGTATGGGGGATCTTCACAGTTGATGTCTAGGCAAACATATTTTAGAGAATGCATCGTACATCAAGATATCAGTCCAATTTTCATTATCAACAAGGATTTGCTATACATCATAATTGGCCACTACAATCGAGATTACAAGGGGATCATCATGTGGGAGCCGAACTCCCGCGAGGTCATCATCGGAGAAGAGGATAGAGTTGCTATCTTTAAGTCACTTTGGAGCATCGTCCTCATCCCTTCTCTAGTCGGTGGGTCGGTGTATCATCCCTACACCTCCGTTGGTGGGCCTTTGATTTAGCAATTCGGCCTCTTCAGGAGGTGGCTGGAGAATAGTTGCTTCCGACCGAGGTTATTGGCGATCGATGTACCACCCCAAGTACCCTCTCTTGATGAGATCCTCAATCATATCCTTCAATTGGATGCACTCTTCTGTGTTGTGACCGTGGGCCCGGTGGAATCGGCAGTATTTGTTCCTATTCCTTATGGAAGAGGAGGCCTTCATGGGACGGGGCCATTGGAGATAGTTCTCCTTCTCTATCTCCATGAGGATCTTCTCTTGAGGGAGATTGAGGGGGGTGTAGGAGTCAAATCTTCTTCCTGAAGTTCTAGACCTGGGAGGACTTCTTCGACGGTCTGTATATTTGCCGCCATTGTTATTAAAAGTTTGGGGACCTTAAACCTTGTTATTCTTCTTTTTCGAAGGGGATTTCCCTTCGATCAGTCATCGATTTGCCGCCTGCTCTTCGACATCGGCATATTTTTGAGCCCTTGACAAGAGCTCAACGTAGCTTTTAGGAAACTTCTTATCCAGGAAAAAAGTAAGCATGGAGGTACGAAGCCCCTTCTTCAATATGGACATGGCCACGTGCTCGTTGAGATCGGGGATCTTAAGCGTGGCCACATTAAACATGGAGATGTAATCTCACAGGCTTTCTCCATCATTCTGGTGAAGGAGGAACAGTGTGTCCGTATTTCGTGGAGTCTTGCAGCATGTCCTGAAATGCAAGACAAACAATTTTTGTAACTCGAAAAAAGGATCGATGGTACCTGGGTGCAGGCTTGAGTACCACATCCGAGCGGACTTCTTCAAGGTAGCTAGGAATGCTAGGCAGTACATCGTGTCTGAAGCTCCTTGGATCATCATATGAGCCTTGAAGCTATCCAAATAGTCGAGGGGGTCGGAGGTGCCAACGTAGGATTCCATCTGGGGAACCCTGAAGTGCCGAGGAATGACTTCGGCCATGATATGATTGGTGTATGGTGGGTGTAGATCGCCCACAATCAAGTCATCAGGATCCTTCAGATCCTGCATTCTTTGTTCTCACGCCTTCACCATCTCTGATTCGATGGCTCTGAATCTCCTATCATAATCGAGAGTCTGCTTCGGCGCTCTCTCCACAAAAGTGGAGTCTTCGGAGGAGGACGAGGGAGTTTGCCTAGGCCTTTTCCCTTTTTGCAGGGAATTGGCGGACCTAGGCAACCTCGAAGTTCGGCCTTCAGGAGAGGGCCAAGAATGCGGGGAGGGATGCATGGAGTCCTCCCGTGGGGCTTTCTTCCTTCAGGACCGAGAGCTATGTCTGGAGGCGGCCGATGGATTTCCCATCGGAATGGCTCTGCTCTGGAAGTCCTGAATCATGGACATGAGGTTGGTGACTTGGTTCACAAGGGCTTTGAATTTCTTTAGTCCCACGACAACCATGGGAGGTGGGACATCATTCTCTCCCGGGGGTACATCCCCCAGGGATGGAGCACGACTTCGGCTTGTAGAAGCCACTTGAGTCTTTCCTCTCACCATCAAGAACTTCTTACTTCCTCTTGGTCTAGGAGGGAGCCTAAAGAGTGCTGGTCCCCTTCCTGGTGTGCCAATCTGTTGGTGTGGAATTCCTAAATCGGTCGGTCGGTGCCGCTGCACTGTAGGACTGCTCCCTGGTTCACCTGCAAAACAGATCCCTTGTCGGAGTTGTTCCAGTGGGAGACACTCCGATGCCTAGTTAGTGGTTGATCCCAGCCACAGAATGGGGAAGGGCATTAAGAGTATGAGAGAAAAAGCTCTTAAATATGTGTGAGCGTATGTGTGCATACCTCTCGAGCCATCCTTCTTACCATTATTTAAAAGAAGGCCTCCGGCCTGTGGCCAGCTCTTTTTTCGATGATCATGGGGAGTCAATTTCTCCCATGATTGGCGATTGTGGGTTATCACTAAGCGGTTCCGGCCAGATCGGAGGCATGGCAGCTGGAGTTGTGTTCCATGATCATGTCATGGAGAATGTTGATTGTAACCGTTGGTTACAGTTGCCTACTTGGACCAGATTGTGGTCCAATCTTCGGGTTTCCCCTCGCGTGGGTCGAAGACTTGGTATTTTCCCTGGGGCCAAAGATTGGGTCTACGTCAAGGATTGAAGAGCGTGTCTTTGGAAGTCGATGAGAAATCTTTTCTTCGGTCAAGGTCGAAGATGTTATCCATAGGACTGGCCTTTGGATGTTGTAGTCTGGTAAGAAGCAGTAAGCTGCCTGCAGTTGGCCTGGCCTTTTTCCTGGTCCGAAGTCTGTGGTCCAGAGAAAAGGGCTTCGTCTAGTTGAGCCAGAGTTCAGTTCATAGCTGAACCGGGATATCCCAACAATTTCCTCCACTTGTGCTTGGTCATCCTCAAGTCACCGGAGAATCCCAGCTCTCCGCCTCCTCTTCCTCCAAGATCGATCATTCTCCACCAAGCTTGGTGCTTCTTCCCCTGTTCAAGACCAGTCCACCGTGTCCATCACCATGCATAGCCTACCTCTTGTGTCAGGAGCTTGGATGTCCGAAGGAAAAGATCAACCACGAACACCGGGACTCCATGGACTCTAATGGATGCGGGATAACACAATGTGGTGATTGTGTTGGTCATGAGAAGGAGAGTAGAGTACCGTAAGAAAATGCTGCAAGAGCCCAGCACTGATTTTCCATGGGTCACGTGTCCGACTCCTATATAAAAAAAAACCGTAGCCAACATAGGAAGAAAAGAGGGAGAAAGAAAAAAAAGCAGAGAACGGTAGCGGAATATTTTACTAAGCAGAGAGTTCGGTGCAGAACAGCAGTGGAATATTTTTTTTTTAGCAGAGAAGTCTTTGCAGCATGGCAAGGGAAGGAAATCAAATAAATTTTATATTATTTTCCTTTTTCATGATTGAGTAGTTTTTTTTGTTTCGATTCAAGGGACAGCTAGCTATGTTAGCATGGTTGTGGGTTTTGATATTAATTTAATATTATTCTTTTGCTAATTTTTTATGTTTCCTAATTTTTATTGTTGATTTATTGTGTAGTTAAATTGATTAAGAGGCCTATTAATTGATTGTCTACATGATTGAATGCTAAACTAAATTTGTAATCTGTAATTGTTATGCAACTTGATTAAAGTAGTACTTAGGCAAAATGATTATGATCCCAGTTTTCATCTTTGTCAAAAGAGAAACATAGAGTGAATTAAACAATTTACACTTGTCAAATTGTTGTTCATCCTTAGCTTCATCCTAGTATGTAATGCTATCATTGAATGCATGAGGATTGCTTAATACCAATTGGTTAATTGGTAAGAATTTAATTTAGGTGCTTGACTTGAATTAGAGGAATTCTTAATACCAATTGGTTCATTGATAAGAATTTAATTTAGGTGCTTGACTTGAATTAATGAATATAGAGATGATCAGATTTATCTAGCTCCTAAGTAAGTCATCGGCTAAGTATTTAGAGAAAGAATATTATGTTTATAAATCGATGATCAATCTACTAACTAGCGCAAAACCCCTTGAATCGGACTTAAGTTGAAATTGAAACAAATATAAATTTAATTAGAGTTTTTCCTTATTTGCGTAATTAGTTAGTTATTTTCATAATTATTCAAAACCCCCCATTTAGTTACATAATTTGATTATCACATTCAATCTCTAGGGTTCGACCTGGACTCACTAATATTACAAGAAATATTATAGGAATTAGTGAACAGTAATTAATTTTGGTGAATTCAACAAGCATCAAAAATTTGGTGCCATTGCCAGGGACTGAATATTTTTTAATCAAATTATTTGTGGTTTGTAGGTCTTAAGTAAGCACTTTGTTAGTAATTCCTGCTGGTTTATGGTTTATGACTCGAACCTCTCATTCGGGTGAATTAAAATTTGATCTAGATTGAAAGAACTTTGCATAGATTAAGTAGAGAAGCTAGACAAACTTTGACAGAGCGAACTTTAACATCTTGGAGAGCACTTGTGTCTACATCGGGCATCAGCATAGCTCTTGAATTAGATTCTGATGGTGGTTCAGAAATCAAGGAAGTCGTGGCTGCAAATAACAGAACTTTAAAGGAGTTGGCTGCCCCTGATTTAAATCAACAACCTTTGTTCATTGAGTACCCTACTTTAGATGTTGCATTTGAATTGAAATTAGGACTAATACATTTATTACCTATTTTTCATGGTCTTGCAGGAGGGGACCCACACAAGCACTTGAAAGATTTCCATGTGGTGTGTTCAAGCATTAAACCGCAAGGAATTTCGAAAGAACAAATCAAACTGAGAGCTTTTCAATTTTCTTTAGCAGACTTGGCTAAAGATTGGTTGTACTACCTTCCATCTAGTTCTATTGATTCGTGGAATGAAATGAAGCAGTTATTTTTGAAGAAATATTTTCCAGCATCTAGAGCTGCCAACATAAGGAAAGAAATATGTGGTATTTGGCAGAATAATGGAAAAACATTGTATGAATATTGGGAGCGATTTAAGAGATTATATGCTAGCTGCCTCATCATTAGATTAGTGATCAGCTCTTGATTCAATATTTTTATGAAGGTTTGATACCAATGGATAGGAGTATGATTGATGCTGTTAGTGAAGGTGCATTGGTAAATCTAACACCGGATGCCGTGAAGAATTTGATTTCCAACATGGCGGCGAATTCTCAATAATTTGGGATAAGAACAGATCATATACTTAAGAGAGCGAATGAGGTAAGTACATCTTCCCTTGAACAAAGAGTTGAAGAACTAACTTCTCTTATGCATCAATTTGTTTTAGGAAATAAGCAGCAAGTCCAGGTATGAGGTATTTGCTCGGTCATGGGTCATGCTATGGATATGTGTCCAACATTGTAAGAGGGAGAACCAGTCCAGCACGCAAATATCATAGGTAGCTTTCCATGGCAACCTCAACGTAGATATGATCCATATTCCAACTTGTACAACCCTGGATGGAGAGATCACCCTAATTTGAGCTATAAAAATCAAGCTACTCAGAATCGGTACCAACCTCCATTTCAAGCTAGGCAGCAAGTAAATCAAAGTCCAAATATATCACTTGATGAGATTGTTAAGATGCTGGCAACCAATACACAACAATTTCAACTTGAAACAAGAAACAGCATTCAAAACTTGGAGAAGCAAATTAGTCAGCTAGCAACATCAGTGAGCAAGCTTGAGGCTAAAGACTCTAGAAAATTTCCCTCTCAAACGATCATAAACCCACGTGAGAATGCGAGTGCTATTACATTACAAAGTGGAAAAGAAATTGAAGCTTCCGTTCAGAAACCTTTAGAAGTGGCTAAGAAAGATCAAGTGGAGAATGAGACCAAATTCAATGTGAAAATTTTTCCAAGAAAAAATCTCAAGCTATTGTACATAATTCTAATAATTTTGTTCCTCTTCCTTTTCCTAGCAGGTTATCCAAATTTAAGAAGGAAGATGAAGAAGGGAAATCCTTGAGACTTTTCGGAAGGTAGAAGTAAATATTCCTCTATTATATGCAATCAAGCAAGACCCAAGGTATGCAAAATTTCTAAAAGAGTTATGTACTATAAAAAGGAAGCCAAAAGGTAATGAGAAAATCAGTGTGGGGGAAAATGTGTCTACAATGATTTAACATAAGTTACCTCCAAAATGCAAGGATCCAGGTACATTTACAATTCCATGTGTGATTGGTAATCCTAAGTTTGAATATGTCATGCTAGATTTAGGTGCATCCATAAATGTTATGCCATATTCAATTTATGCATCTCTAAATTTGGGTCCATTAAAAGAAACAGGTGTAATTATCCAGTTAGCTGATCGTTCTAATGCATATCCTGAAGGGGTAGTTGAGGATGTTTTGGTTCAGGTGAATAAGTTGACTTTTCCTGTTGATTTCTATATTTTGGATATGGAAGACAATACCTCTTCAAATCCTGCCCCAATTTTGTTAGGAAGACCGTTCCTCAAGACAGCATGAACAAAGATTGATGTTTATGATGGTACCCTTACCATGGAATTTGATGGGGAGATTGTAAAATTTAATATATTTGAGGCAATGAGATATCCTAGCGATAACCAATCTGTATTTTCTATTGACATGGTAGATATGTTTGCACAGGAGGCATTTGAATTGGTATATATGGATGAGTTGGAGATGGTATAAACTCCTATACTGGTATGTAAAATCTTTGATGTGTGGAATATTGATTTTATGGGTCCATTTCACTCATCTTTTGGTTTTGTTTATATATTACTTGTAGTAGATTATGTTTTAAAATGGGTGGAAGCAAAGGCCACCAAAACATTCCAAAACTGTTGTAGGTTTTATCAGGTCCAACATTTTTTGCAAGTTTGACATACCAAGAGCATTGATTAGTGATCAAGGAACTCATTTTTGCAATCGAGTGGTAGAAGCTTTATTGAAGAAATATGGTGTTTTTCATAAAATATCTACAGCTTATCACCCCCAAACAAATGGTCAAGCTAAGATATCCAATAGAGAAGTGAAGTCCATTTTGGAAAACACAGTAAAGCCAAATAGAAAAGATTGGAGCCTCAGACTTAATGATGCATTATGGGCTTACTGGACAGCATATAAGACACCTATTGGGATGTCTCCATATAGGTTGATCTTTGGTAAGGCATGTCATCTTCCTGTCGAGCTGGAACATAAGGCTTATTGGGCGGTAAAGAGTTGCAACATGGATATGAATGAAGCTGGTGTACAAAGAAGGTTGCAATTGCAAGAATTGGAGGAGTTAAGACTTGAGACATATGAGAATTCAAGAATTTACAAGGGTAAGACAAAGGCATTTCATGATAAAATGATTGTTAGGAAGCAATTTGTGGTTGGACAAAAAGTTTTGCTTCATAATTCATGACTTAAACTAATGCCTGGTAAATTACATTCTCGTTGGATTGGTCCTTTTAAAGTTACTAATGTGTTTCCTTATGGTGTAGTTGAAGTACAGAGTTTCGAGACTAACAAAGTGTTCAAGGTGAATGGACAAAGACTCAAACCATTTTATGAAGGTTTTAAGGAGCATACGATAAATGAAGTGCAACTGAAGGATCCATTTTATTTAGATTGAGGAGAATTATAATGTCGGGCTAATGACATTAAACAAATGCGCTGCTTGGGAGGCAACCTAAGGGAGGCCAAATGGCCATGATCAGATTTGCATTCTTTATCCTTTCTCTATTTATATTTTTAGGCATTAAATCTATTTTTATCTTTTCTTTGCATTTAGGCTTTGCATTGAGAGTTGGATAAAAAATAGTAATAAAAAAAAGAAAAAAAATATTTGAGTGTTTTTAAGATATTTTTCCAATGATATCTATGGATTTATGTGCTATAAACTTAGACTAAATAAAGATAAGAGTGTCATAACATGATTGAATAAATAACTTACATATTTAGGCTAAAAGTTGACTTGAGCTTGATTTTGAAATGTATTAACTTGTTTTGGTAGACCAAAAACATGTTTGGATGAGCTTTTGGACCTATACATATACATGTTTCTGTTATGAAGGTGTTCATTCATACTAGGTTACTCTAGAACTTGCTTGTAAATGCTAGTCAAGGTTACTAAATTTACATGAACATGTAGAAATGACAATGGTATATAGGATTTTACACCACTTAGCTTAAATAGCCAATTTGAATCAATTAACTTTAGTGAACCCATTTTGAGCTTTTAACCTCTTTTGTTGATTGAAGTCCATATTTATGAGCCTTGAGCCAATTTATTATCCTTATATTTTACCTACCTCAAGAGCTAGTAGAGTATTGAGATTTGTTTGATGGGTTTTGAGACAAGGATGTGTATTGAATAGGTATGGGGGAGCTACTACTGATTGCTATACCTCTCTTTTGAGCAAATGGAATGTAATGGGAGTAAGATGTTGTTGCCATGTTTCAATATCTCTCTTTGCTGAAAACAAAAGAAAAGAAAAAAATAAAAAAAAAGAAAACAAAGAAAAAAAAAGAAAATAAAGAAGAAAAGAAGAAGAAGAAGAAGAAAAATATAAAGTTATGATTGGTGAGAAAATGGGGAAGATCATAAATGTATGCGGAGTTCAATATATCACTAAGACCTCTGATAGCAAGTTCAGTTCAAAGAATCCACATGTCTTATTAATTGTGTGCAGTGTATACAGACATATGTTTTTTCATCATGAAACATTTTCAGTCTATGCAGCAAATGAGAAGAAGAAACTAGAAGGGTAGAATATTGGAGCATTTAATGTCTTGATTCACTCAATTTATGTCTTAATGCTCTATTAGTTTCTTGGATTTTAATCTCAGTATCCATTTTTATTCCTATCCTGAACCTAAGCCCCATTACAACCCTGATTAAAGACCATTATATCTATGTGTGACAAGTGATACAAGTGATGAAGATTGGATGAGCAGCAAGCCTATGGTAGTGATTTGGTTTGAATTGAATTTTGAGTGAAATTCTTCTTTCATCCTTCAAACACTTGAGTGAATTGAGAGTGACCTATGAGTGTTTACCAAACTTGTTAATTACTTTTTGAATGAAGATTTCTTATTTCTTTTAGTTTAAATTTGTTAAGTATATTTAATTTATATTGTGTTATGGTATTTGAATTCTTGATTCTATTTAAGATTTATGGTATATAATATCTGTATGGTATTATTGGGGAAAATTAGTGAGTTATGAGTTATCTTAGTGTGTTTAGTAAATTGTATAGCTAGTTGCCCGAGGACATGCAAAAGTTAAGTGTGGAGGAATTTGATAGGAACATAATTATACATTTTATTTCTCCTTATATTTAGTCTAATTTATATATATTTATTTTCTCATGGTGATGATAAATGCATAAGTTTATGTTTGACGATTAATTTTTAGAATTATTTAATTTCGTCCCTTTTACTTCTCGCAAACTTTTTAAAAATTATAGAGTCCGAATTGGAAGAAATGGTCTTCAATGAAGTTGTAGAGCATGATTTTTGGAATCCAACAACGTGAACAGTATGCAATTTAGACTTCAATTAAGCCAGGAAATGATTTTTGAAGGAATTAGTAAATTGTCATGAATTAGCACACTTTTAAAGCACGGGATTTAAGGCAAGTTGGTTCATGAAGCAGTAGCTAGTCCACCATCCTCCATTGCTGCTAGTCCACGGAACAAGTCCATGGACCACAGGCCAAACCGAGCTTTGTTTTTGCCGGGAAAAATGTCAAAGCCGCTCTTCTCAATGCCAGGAGTCTTCTCGAGGTAGGGGAACATGCCGAAAAATCTTTTCAATGCCGGGAAAATTCAAGGAAAGTTACGTTGATTTTATTCCCGTGTTACATGGCCATCTTCTCCCTTATTTTTGCTATAGCTGCTCCCATGGTTTCCTCCACTTGTACTCGATCGTCCTCACCATTGCCAAGTCACCAGAGAATCCCAGCTCTCCGCCTCCTCTTCCTCCAAGATCGATCATTCTCCACCAAGCTTGCTGCTTCTTCCCCTGTTCAAGACCAGTCCACCGTGTCCATCTTCATGCATAGCCTACCTCTTGTGTCGGGAGCTTGGATGTCCGAAGGAAAAGATCAACCACGAACACCGGGACTCCACGAACTCCAATGGATGCGGGATAACACAACACGGTGATTATGTTGGTCACGAGAAGGAGAGTAGAGTACCGTAAGAAATTGTTGCTAGAGCCCAGCGCTGATTTCCCATGGGTCACGCGTTTGACTCCTATATAAAAAAATACCGTAGCCAACATAACAAGAAAAGAGGGGGAAAGAAAAAAAAAAGCAGAGAACGGTAGCTGAATATTTTGCTGAGCAGAGAGTTCAGTGCAGAGCAGCAGTGGAATATTTTTTTTTTTAGCAGAGAAGTCTTTACAGCATGGCAAGGGAAGGAAATCAAATAAATTTTATATTATTTTCCTTTTCCATGATTGAGTAATTTTTTTTGTTTCGATTCAAGGGACAGCTAGCTATGTTAGCATGGTTGTGAGGTTTTGATATTACGTTTAATATTATTCTTTTATTGGTTATCTATGTTTCCTAATTTTTATTGTTGATTTATTGTGTAGTTTAATTGATTAAGAGGTCTATTAATTGATTGTCTACATGATTGAATGCTAAACTAAGTTAGTAATCCATAATTGTTATACAACTTGGTTAAAATAGTACTTAGGCAAAATGATTATGATCCTAGTTTTCATCTTTGTCTAAAAAAGAAACATAGAGTGAATTAAATAATTTAGACTTGTCAAATTATTGTTTATCCTTAGCTTCATCCTAGTATGTAATGCTATTAATGAATGCATGAGGATTGCTGGTGCGGGCACCAGACTCAGAAGATGACTTCAGGGCTCCATCTGGATCTCTGATTGACCTTGCCCGAAGAATTATGATTTTCTGGTTTTGTAATAAGGGTTGACTTGGTCAACTCAATTTTAGTCTTGAGTCTGTATTTCCCAGCAATTTAAATTTTGTTGAGTCATGTTGACTCAGTACAAGTCCTAGTAGTGGTCTAGGTTTTCTCCAGGTTGGTGTCATTTTTTTTCAGTCAGGTCAAGGTCCAGGGTGCCACATTTTTTCTCCCAGGTCCAAGAAAGTGGGCGCCACACTCCCAGCCACACGCCAGAGTCCAGGAGGCGCCACATCTCCATCCAATGTCTTTGGTCCCTACACCACAAGAAATAAACCCAAGCCAGGATGGCAAGAATTTTTCTTGAAGAGAGGATCAAGGAGGTGCCCCACAATGTTCCATAAAAATTCAAGTTATAAAAGGGAAGAGAGCATGTCTTGGGGAGGAATTCAAGGAGGTTCCCAAAAGTTTCCAAAAGTGCCAAAGCCATGAAAGGAAGAAGCCTAAACTTGTAGAGCAAGACTAGGAGGTGTCCAAATGAGCCAAACCATGAAGGAAAAATCCTTGATTCATGGAGAGATACTAGGAGACACCCCCATAACGTGCCATTTGGAGCTGATTTTCAAGTTTTCTTGGAGTTTTTGGACTGCCCACTCATGGAAGGAGTCTTGGGAAGAGAATTTGATGCCTAAAGTATGGGTTAGTCCTATTAGTCCCACATGGGAAATGTATAAAATTTTATTTCTTTGTTATGTCTATATATTCAACTCTATGTAACTCTTGAATTTAATGATGAATGAAATCAATTTCTTTGTGAGCAACTTTGTGTTTCTCTCTTCCGCACTTGTGTTCAGGTGTTGAGCTCCATGAGGGAGTAAATTCGGGTTCCCTAGGAACCTTGAGGAGGTGTGAGATCTCCAACCCCAAAACCCTACCAAAACCCTAGGTTAGCCACTTCAATTCCAAACCCTAGCCGCCCATCATCTTCTTCATTCTACCAATCATCCAAACCCTAATCTACCTCATCATCTCACGGCCCCTCTCTTCCAAGTAGAGGCCGACCACTAGCATCCAGGTCCAGATCGGCTACTTCGAATACAGAGCAAATCCCAGAGGAAGTCAGATCAGCATCCAGGAGAATCAGGATTTCAGCAACATCAAATTTTCAAGTTCTTCTTATCTGGTAAATCCTTTCTTTGAGTATCTAGTTCCTTAACTTGTTCTTCTTCTTTCCCAGATCCTGAGTTCAGGAGAAGCCAACTCTGCCAAAGGGCCAGTATTGGAGGATCCATTGCGAAGATATCTGAATCCGAGGATCCAACAATCTGCTCGAGAGAGTCCTTCCACCAAACTCTATGAAGATCACTGCCTGGTACATAACCCTTCCCTTCTCTCTATTTCTGTCCTGTTGAAAGTTCAGAGCGAAACCCTAGGTCTGGGGGTTTCTCAGCCCCCAGCAATCCTTTACTTCTGAACTACTCTAATAATCTAGTTTCTTTGAATTGTGCTTTCAATTATTATATAGTTTCTTTCAATTTAGTTTAACTTTCCTTTGAGTCAAAGCCGACTTCTGAAAATATATAAAAAGAAAAAGAATTAGTCTTAATTTACTTCCGCATCGCATCATCTCTTTCGTTCTGCATCAATTGCTTAATACCAATTGGTTCATTGGTAAGAATTTAATTTAGGTGCTTGACTTGAATTAATGAATATAGGGATGATCAGATTTATCTAGCTCCTAGGTAAGTCATCGGCTAAGTATTTAGAGAAAGAATATTATGTTTATAAATCGATGATCAATCTACTAACTAGTGCAAAACCCCTTGAATCGAACTTAAGTTGAAATTGAAACAAATCTAAATTTAATTAGAGTTTTTCCTTATTTGCGTAATTAGTTAGTTATTTTCATAATTATTCAAAACCCCCCGTTTAGTTACATAATTTGATTATCACATTCAGTCTCTAGGGTTCGACCTGGACTCACTAATATTACAAGAAATATTATAAGAATTAGTGAACAGTAATTAATTTTGGTGAATTCGACAAGCATTAGTTAGCCCATTAAGCAACCTTATAGACCCAATTCAATTGGGTTAGTAGTTAGGTTAGCCTACCCATGCTAGTGTGTAATCTAGCTAACCAATTAGGATCCCATGACCCTAATAAAATGTCAATTGACTTCCTAATTCAATTTCTAAATGTGTGTGATCCTTTGGGATCTACATCTAGCCAGCAGTAGGTCTAGGTTCAAGCCAATTTTATTCAATCAAACCCGATGACCTAATTAGGTCAAATTGAGCTGACCTAAGCTGCCAATTTGAATCAGCTTTCGAATTGACTCATAAATTCAATCAAATTGATTCCAAAAACCTACAAGATATGATTGACTTCTAGCAACATGTCATGCCTACCCGGAAGAGAAAAATTTGATAAAAAATATCAAAATACCCTTCAATGAAAAGTTACCGTGCAATTCAATCTTTCAATCTTCCTTTATCCCAAATAAGTAATGGGTATGGATAATTGTCAAACCCTAGTACTTAGTCATTTCATATCTCAATTGGATAATGAAGACTCTACTAATGACTGATTAGAAACCACTTCTATTCTCATCCTGCTTTGATCAAAGACTCCTCAAGTCATCAATTGAAGAGATTATTTGAGATAACATTTCCTCTTACTAGGAATGATCGATTTCTTGTTGATCCACTCACATCCTTCATACACCTTCTACTATATTTGAGAACACCCCATACATGACTCATTGTCATGATTAAGTATGAACCAAAATATGGCTTAGTGTGCATAAGGAACCATGTGATCTCAAGTCTAAAGATTACTTGCACAACTCCTACTATGAGAACTATCTCTTGACAAGTAGTAAGACTTCCATAAGATATTCTCAGTGTGAATCAGTTTAGTGAACTCATACCCTAATGAGCACCCTTATCCTTGTATTAATAACTCTTCACAAGTGGCTGTGAGACCAACCACCCTCTCCATCGAGCATATATAGGATAAGCTAGTCTTTCTGAAAACATCGATCCCCGAATCGATGATCCAATGACTAGAAATATTTTAAATTCAGGTTTATAGGAACTTAGGTCTCACCATTATGATTTCCATCATAACCCTAATTCCTTTGACCTAACCTATGGGATTCATCATAATCTTTAAATAAGACACAGCAGTATGATGAAACAAAATACTTTTTATTAATATAATAATATCACACAAGAGTTGGAGACAAAAATACTTTTACAAAGATTGGCTTTTAGGGTACTTTTCTTTCAACACCTTCTTTGGTCAACCTCTCCCTCTTCTCGTTAGACCGCAGCACCGAGACCATATCTTCATACTCCAAGGTCTCCTTGCTATAGAGAAGTGTAGTAACCAATGAATCAAAGGAAGGGGACAGTGAGCAAAGCAAAAGCAATGATTTGTCTTCCTTCTCTAACTTCATCCCGATGTTCAGCAACTCATTGCACATCCAGTCAAACTTTTGAATGTGATCCATTACATTTTGGCTCTCCTGCATCCAATGATTGTAGA
Source organism: Areca catechu (assembly GCA_021397845.1). Taxonomy (NCBI): domain Eukaryota; kingdom Viridiplantae; phylum Streptophyta; class Magnoliopsida; order Arecales; family Arecaceae; genus Areca; species Areca catechu. The sequence continues at coordinate 138,584,455 of CM038039.1, read as the reverse complement.
GCCTCTTTTTCAGCATCAATTTATTGCACATGTTCTTTCCCATGTAGAGACTGTGCAACTTTGACCACAAACCCTTCGGGCTGTTCTCCTCTATCACCTAGTAGAGAGCCGCATCCACCAAACACCCTTTAATCATAGCATAGGCATTCTTTTCCAAGGACATCCATTACTTCTATGATAACCCGTCAGGCTTTTCCTCCAATGCCTGATCCAGATCCAACTGAATCAAGAGATCTTCCACATGGACTTTCCACATGAAAAAATTACCTTTCCCATCAAATTTATCGAGATCAACCTTCATGCTTATTCCCATGGCTAGATCCAAGCCAAACACATAATAAAAAAACCAAGGAATTTGAGAAATACCTTGACAAGAACCTTGTTGAAATTTCAATACTTGAAGATTTGCAACTTCCGGTGTCTCCCATGAACTCCACGTGACTCAAGCTCTGATACCACTTATTGGAGAATGCTCCCAGGTGTGCGGTTAACCTTTTACCAACAACCAACCTCAGAACATTATATTGAAAGTGGCAGCAATAGGGGATTGAAGTAACAGCCTGGCAGGGATTCAACCTTCTTTGTGCAGAAATCATCTAACTTGTTTAGAGTGCCCCAAACATTTTATATTTGATATGGATGTGAAAAAATCTCTCTTGGGACCTCCAACCAGTGAGGATTCAACCCTCCAAAGCTCTTGGTTGAACTCCAAAAGGATAGAGAGAGGGATGACTCCAAAAATGCTGGGCACTGGGTTTCCTACTTGGACTAAAAGACCATGACAATCTTCTTTCAATGCCCACCAATCTAACCAGATCTCTTTCAGATCTAATCCCCTTCTGAATATGACCTAGAACCAACCTTGAAGAGGCCTAAGATCACCACATTTGATGGTAATAGGATTTTCAAGTGGGTGGTGCAAAAATCCCTTGTGTTAGGGATTTTGACTTCGACTAGGAGTCTCTTGGCACTAGGAAATTTTCCCTTTTCTAGGGTATGGCACCTTGGATACTGATATTACCCAAATAAGAAGCAACAACTAGAGAGGAAGAGAGAGAGGAAGAAGATGGATATCAGGGAGAAAAGGTTATTTTACTATGACGGCTCCAATCAACCCTATATACAAAGTATATATATACTAGGTCACCATGACCTAATCCTAAAACTCCTATAGGCCAACTTAATGCATAATTGAGTTTTTTGAGCTCAAGTACACCCTTGACTTAGCCCAATCACACATACCTAGGACTCAAAACCAGCACAATACAAGTTAGCCCCTTGAGGTCCAACTCCCTGAATCTCAAGACTTGAAAGGCTAATAGCTTTTCATCCTAGAGCCCAAACTAGACCTAGAAATTCTATGATAGCATCATGATCATTGGACCTTGGCCTTAGCCTTAGTCCCCTAAGCCTTGGAAGCATCACATGAGACCCAACAACCAGGTCAATGGAGAATATTCTTCATGGGCTGATTGGTTAGTAAGGTGATGGTGTGAGCCTGAAAATATGGATGGAGCTTCCAAGCAGTGATAAAGAGTGTGTATACTAGCTTCTCCACTTGGAATACCAGAACTTAACATCTCTCAAGACTCTACTGATATAGTAGATGGATTTTTGAACCACATCCTTCTCTTGGATCAGCACTGCATTCATTGCTCAGAGAGAAGTTGCCAAATATAAGAATAACTCTTTGCTAAGATTTGGCCTCCCCCAATAACAGTGGGGAGCTGAGGTAATTCTTAGGATCATAGAAAACTTTTTGACATTCTTCTGTCCATTGAAAATCTTTTGAGTGCTTTAAAGTTTGGAAGAATGGAGACAATGCTTGACCAATTTTGAGATGAGTCTATTGAGGACTGCAATTCTTCTAATGAGGTGCTAAATATCTTTGACCATCTTTGGCGGGTTCATATTGTAAACGGTCTTGATTTTCTTTGGATTAGCTTTTACATCATGTTAGAAATCTTAAAATTTAAGAATTTACCCGAGGCCACTCTGAAGGTATATTTCATGGGGTTCACCTTAATCTGGTACTTTCGGAGGGGTTAAAAGTCTCCCATAGTTCTCCGAAATGAGTTATGGCAATTTACTTTTAACGAGTATGTCATCCATACATACCTCCATGTTTTGCTCTATCTAATCTTTAAAGACCTTGTTCACTAGGTGTTTATAAGTAGCACCTATATATTTCAGTCCAAATGATTTGCCTTATAACAAAAGAGGCCTCGATCAGTAATAAAAGTAGTTTTATCTTCATCTTGTAGGGCCATCTGGATTTGGTTATATCTAGAGAAGGCATCCATGAAGCTGAGAAGATCATAACCCAAGATCACATCGACCATCTCATCAATTTGTAGTAATGGATAGCCATCTTTTAGGCATGCTTTATTGAGATCCAGGAAGTCTATGCAAATTCACCATTTGTCATTTGGCTTTTTCACCATAATCAAGTTGGCAATCCATTTTGGATAGGTGGTTTCCTAGATGAATCTAGTGTTGAGCAATTTGTAGACCTCCTTGATGATGGCTTTTTCGTGCTTAGGTGCAATGCTTCATTTTTTTTGCTTGATGGGTCAATGCTAAGGATCTACCTTTATCCATTGTACTATCATTGAGGAGTCGATGTTCAGCATATCTGCAGGTAACTAGGCGAAGACATCGGCATTCTCCTATAAAAATGAGGTAAGCTAATCTCTAGTTATATAATCCAAATTGGAGCCAATCCTAACTATGTGCTCTAGATTTTCATTGGCCAAGGTCTTGCCCAGGTGGCTTACCCAAGATGGGAGGGTGAATTAGGTATTTTAAGTTTTTCTTAAATATGTGCTCCTTTTAAACTAACTTAGTGTGGTGAGTGATATGAATCAAGTATAAAATGTAGAAGCAATTAAAGAGCATAATCACACAAGCACAAATACAAGCAATTTTAGAGTGGTTCAGAGCAACCTCGCTCCTACATCCACTATCCAAGATATCACTTGAGATTTCTACTATATTCACCCTCGGAATATAATCGGATTGTTTTCACGGGCTCACAATCCAAAACCCAAACTTGGTTTTATCCTACGCTCACTAAAAACCCAAACTTGGTTTTATCCCGGGCTTACCAAAAGCCCAATACAATGTTAGTTTTATCAGGCTAACTAACAACCCACATTTAATTTTAAAGGGCTCACCAATAACCTATATAAACCCCAAGTTATAGCCCCTGCTGTACTTGGAATAACTCAAATAAAGAGTATAAAAACAAAGCAACTCTATGACAAATCGATCGTTGTCGGATGGTTGCAGTTGTAGCTTTTGAGAAGCCCTTTTGATTGCTCTTTGAATGCTCTTCAAGTCTTCTAGCTTCTTCAATAAATGCCTCAAGAAATCAGATAGAAGTTAGGTGTAGTCTTGAGTGCTCTCTTAAATGCTCTCTTGAGTGTTCTTTCAAAAACTCATTAACTTTTCATTCATTCTTTAAAAGTGGTTCAAATCCCTTATAAATAGTCTCTTTAACTAATTTCAAGTGGATATAACCGTTGTAGACCGTTAGAATTCGAAATATGACCATTGGAGAATGCTTTGGATTCAAAAAGAGAGTTTTAGAACTAGCCATTACGAACCTATAACTAGACTTCGAGTTGGCTCGGATGCTTCAAGTTGGCTCAGATTCTTAGATAGGTAAAAACATTACTCTAGTTGAGTCGGCTCTTCTTCATCGAGTCGGCTAGCTTGGCTGGTTCTTCAGAACTGAGAACATGTAAACTTTGGAAGAGTCGGCTCGTCTGTACTTGAGTTGACTCGGTTGTCTGTCTAAGGAATTTTCACTCCAGACGAGTTGGCTCAACTTTTCTCAAGTCGGCTCGAATTCTCAGAACTTCAGAAGTTGAACTCTGCCCGAGTTGGGTCTTCACTCTCGAGTCAGCTCAAATGTTTGTGTACTAGAAAATTGAGTGCTGTGCTAGACTTCGAGTCGGCTCTCCTGCTTTGAGTTGGCTCTTGTGACTTAGGTCCAAAACTATGCAAACTTCTCCAGATTTCTTCTAGAGAATCCCAATCAACTCCAAAAGCTTTCCAACTCCATCAAAGCTAAATCTAAGAGATTTAAACTAGAAAAATACATAGAGGTAGCCCATTTTCATAAATATATAAAAGATTTTTCTTTGGGCTCTTCATTACAAAATACATTTCAACAAAATAAGCTTGTCATACACCAAGGTTGTAGGAAGAGTGGTTTTACATTTAAGACATCTTACAAAAACTTAGAAAAATCTTGAAAATTGTTAGTAATTAAATACATGCTCCAATGTTTTGTTATCATCAAAATCATTCCAGGGGTCAACAATCTCCCCCTTTTTGATGATGACAAAACACTGGACATGGAAAAACTTTATAGTTATGAGTATATAAACATTTAAATGTATCAAAGTAACTTGTGTACGACTTTAAATTGATATATATCTATATGTATTAAAAAGTATCAGAGCTTATCAACAAGGCATCGAAGCTTTTGAAATATTTGCAATATGTATCAAAGTTAACATTTATCAAAAGCTATTAATGAATTGAAGTCAATAATGTAGCAAGGCAAAATGTATCAAGAGTTTGTAATTGTATTGAAAAATGTATCATAGCCTGAGGTAGCAAAAAGTATCAAAGTTAGCAAGAATGTATCAGAGCTATTATCAAAGCTATTAGAAACTAGAAATGAATCATTGTAAGTTATGATTAGAGCAAATTTAAGAAAATTTTGAATAACAGGATAACTCCCCCTGTTTCATTCATTACTATGCACATTTTCAATATATTTGCTAGTTTTCCATGCACATACTATTACTCCCTCTTTTTGTCATTAATCAAAGAGGTTTTCAAAAGCATATTACTTTCTCTTTTTAAATAGAATAAGAAGATCAATAACATTGTTTGAGATAATTTCACCTTCTCATAGAATTTTTTAAATTGCAATTCTTTATTAAATTCTATCGAAGTGTTACTCCCATAGGTTAATTAATGAGATCAATCATTGAGATAACAAGATATAACAACAAGGAAGCAATGTACACAATGATTTTGCAAATAAACATTTCATTACTTTTGAAAAGAAGTACAATGCATCAAAATGTAGTACAAGATACATCCAAAAGAAAATAATAAAAAGATACATCAACTACTCTTCTTCCTCACTAGAGGAAGAACTAATCTCTAATACAGTGGAGGAGGTCTTAGTCTTCAAGGGTTTGAATCTAAGATCTCGAGATCTAGTTTTGGTTGGAGCCTTAGGTACCTTAGATTTTTATTTAGGCCTAAATTTGGATTTTGCACTAAGAGGTATAGGCTCAGTTTTAATATCAGTAGGTAAACTAGGCTCGACTGCAGGTGGTGCAGGAGGTTGTGAAGCAAGTGGCGATGGATCAAAAGTAGGAGGAGGTGGTGACTGAGGTGGCTATCTAGAGGCTGATGCTCTTGAAGCCTCAACTATAGATGACAACCTCGATAAGAACACCCAGATTGTCCGAAGCTTAGTAGTGATGCCCTGAACTCCCTTCTGTAAATAGTGAAGTTCAGCAGTCTGTTGGGCACTAAGGGCATCCTTGCTCCTCTCAGTCATTCAAAATTCGAGCACAGGTCTCTAATATTTGACCAAACATCATCCTGCGACTGCTGACGACTCTCGACTATCTCAACCTGGGTGGTCAGCCCTCTCAGCTCTGCCCTGATCTCCTGAAGTCCTGTATCGACTGTTTGACAAAGCTTGCTAAAATCGAACTGAAAGTACTCATCAAAGACTCAGAAAGCTATCTGAGCTACTGTGCAATAAAAGCCTGTGAAGCAGTCGGTGCAGTAGTCGATGCTGAAGGTGCTAATGGAGCAACTAAAGGTCCTGGTGGAGTCTTAGGACTACCAGGTTGTCTCTCTAACTATCTCTGCTCATCAATCTTATCCTCTAAATCATCATCATGATCTTGAACAGTAGTATTCTCAGAGTCAGCCATGTGGTGCGCTGCCTCCTCATCCTCATCCTCATCCTCATCCTCATCCAAAGATGGGTCAGCCGCTCTTCGACCTGACATCCTCTTTGTCCAAACACCCTCAACTAGACGGTAGCCCATCCTTTGTAGGGACTTTACTAAATAGGTGTCAGTATGATGTAGTTGATGTCCATCCTCTCCAGTCAAATCGATGCCAGACTCCTGAAAAAGTAATGTAAATACCATCTCATAGGGTAGGCAAGCCTTCACTCTCCTGGCAGCCTCCCTCATCTGAACCAACATAATATAAGGAAGATGAGGGCCTCCCCCTCAATCATGTGCCTCATGAACACCATGTCCCATTCGCTCACCCAGTCGAAGCGTCCGGTCCTTGGTAAAATGATCTTACTAATCATGTTTTGCTGGAGTCTCATTTCCAATGACAACATGGTAGCCTGCACATTTCCGATACCATCCACATCTCTTCTTTCTAGGATAGTTCTTAAGGTTTTCTTCTTGTCTTTTAAGACTAAATGGTTTAGACCATCATTCGGCATATGCAGCACATTACTCAACTTGTCATCATCAACAATCAACCTTACTCCCTTGATAGTAGATTCTATATGATATTCTCCCAAGGAAAGGTTTTCATAAAAACTCCTCACTAGATTAGGATAAGTGAAAGTGTCCAAAGAGAAGAAATAACTCCAGCCTTGATTTTTTATCCAGTCTCCTATCCTCAGCCCTAATTCTTCAAGAAATGAAAAAACTACTCTCCTTCCATTGGTAACAGGGCGATTTGTAATGTGGGATGATCCTAGGACTGATGCAGATGAAGGAAAAATAGAAAATCTAATTTTTTTGTAATTGTAAGGAATTAAGTTTGTAGGCTAATAACCAGAAAGCAAGTAAGAATTGCAAGCAAACATGTAATGAAAGAAACTATCATACCCACAAAAAGATACATGCAAAATAATAAAAGATAGGATCCTGGGAATTGAGAAACCCCTGATTTAGGATAGCGTACCTTCAACTAGTCAAAAGTTAGGAGGGGAAAGGTTTGTACTAGGCAGAGATTGAAGATTTACTTAATGAAGAGTTCTCTTAGCACTTTGGATGGCACCTGGAAGACAAGCCCATAGTTCCTGAATCTGAAGGCAATCTAGGATGGTCCTGAAGGCAAGAGGGCCTCCTCCTCAGAGGTGAATACCATGGGGATCCTGCGAGCATTAGAGGTCAGCAAATAAACAAATAAAAAAGTAAAGAAAAAGAACTAGGGATTGGAAGAAAGAAGAAATCAGGATTTTGGATGTGGCTGGCTTGATGCTTGAAGAACTCCTTGCTTGGGCGACCAAGGGCACTTCTTCTTTGGGCAGATTAGGGCTTGGAAGAAGAACACCTAGGGGTAGAATTAGGGCACACCAATCTCAAACACTCACACACCAAAGAAGAATACAAGCAACAAGTTAGAAAAATTTTAGCAAGGTATTATTTCATGATAAAAGTTACTTATAAGAGGGGGAGGGGTGGGGTGTTTATAGATGTTCTCAAGTCCTCTCCTAGATAGGATAGGAATACAAAGTTAAGAGGGAAAGGGATTACAAGTGTTGGCTCCACCCAGTGATTTTGATGAATAATAAAATATTGAGTGCATATTGTATTCTAATGAGGATTTCAAGTTGTGAGTTTTCAGGAAGAGAGCACCTCAAAATCTCAAAAACTTATGATTTATGGCACGTAATGGCACAAAGCAATTCTCACAAATCCGGTCATCCTCTTCATTGAAAAAGGGCATAAAAAATGTTTAAATATTATGTGTTTATGTTTTGTAGAATAATATTTATGTTTTCAAGGCATTTACACTTGAATATGAGATTTTTCAGTCTCAAGTGTCGACACCTGGACAGTCAAGTGTCGACACTTCAGCATTTGGCACAGACAAAAATCCTTGGCATGCCAAGTGTCGACACCTATATCCATGTGTCGACACCAAGTGTCGACACTTAGGTTCCAAGTGTCGACTCAAGGCCTGAGAATTTTGAAAATATAGAACTTTGTAATATTGAGGATTTTTGTGTCAAGTGTCGACACTTGAATGTTCAAGTGTCGACACCCAGAGATCAAGTGTCGACATCTGACAGCCAAGTGTCGACACTTGTAGCTTGACAGCTCTAACGGATCTATTTTTCTGGCTTGCAGAACTTGCTTTTCAAGCTACAAACGGCTATTTCTAAGGTACCAACGGTCACAAACTATTTTTTGGAAGGTTCTTGGTGTATTTAACCTCTACCAACCTCATTTTAAAGTGAAAAAAAGAAGAGAGAAGTGTATTGAAGTGCATTCAAGTCTACTCAAAAGCCAAAAAGCCAATATTCTCCCAAATACTTCACATCAAAAGCCTCTTATAGTTTGATTTCTTGAAAAGCCTACAAGCTCATCCTTATTTCATTCCAAAAGAGGCACCTTGAAGGAGATTCCAAGGAAGAGTGAAGACAAAGCATCCACTTGAGCTTCAAAGATTCTAATCTACTCTTGAAGAGAGTTTGTTGCACTTTTAAATTGTATATCTATTTTTATTATGATTTGACCTTGCTTTGAAGGGTGTCTTGAAAGAAGGTTGTTGTGGTTTGTTGGTGAGCCAAAGGAATAAAACCAACTAGGGTTAACTTGTGAGCCCGAAGACAAAACAAGTGTTAAGGTTTGTTGGTAAGCCTAAGTGACAAAACCAACTTAGGTTTTGACTTGTGAGCCTTGTGAAAAACAAGTCAACTGTAATCTAGTTTGGATTATAGTGAAATTCTCAAGGGTGGCTTGGGGAGTGGATGTAGGTGCTAGGTTTGCACCGAACCACTATAAACCTTGTGTTTGTGTGTGATTACTCTTTTTCTCTCTTGCTTTTTAATTATTGCTAACATCTTGCATTAAATTTATCATTGTTCACAAGCACCACTAGTCCCTCATATTATTGTCTTAAATTTTTAAAAGACCCAATTCACCCCCCCTCTTGGGCTCCATTTCTGGGCAATAAGTGGTATCAGAGCACAGGTACTCTCTTGTAGGTCCAAGGATCTTGAGTAAAAGATCATGGCAGTCCCAATAGGAATGGGTATTGTTGAAGGTCAAGCTTCAAATCGACCCCCACTTTTTAATGGCATAAATTACACATACTGGAAGACACGCATGCGCATATTTATTCAAGCTCTTGATTATAATTTATGGAGGACAATTGTAAAAGGTCCTCATCAACCTATAATGTTTATTAATGGCATTCTCACTCCAAAAATGAAAGATGATTGGGATGAGAATGACATTAAGCAAATCGAGCTTAATGCTAAGGCAATGAACCTTTTATTTTGTTTTCTTGATCCAAGTAAATTTAATAGAATATCAAATTGTCTCTCCGCCAAGGAGATTTGGGATACACTTGAGGTTACCCATGAGGGTACACACCAAGTGAAAACCACCAAGGTCAACATGTTAATTTACACATATGAAATGTTTAAAATGGAACCTACTGAATCTATCAGTAAGATGTATACTAGGTTCACAAACATTGTGAATGGCATGAGAAGCCTAGAAAAAATTATTTCTAACGATGAACTTGTGAATAAACTTCTCAGGTCTCTACCAGCTTCATGGGATGCAAAGGTCACTGCTATTGAAGAAGCTAAGGATATCAACACTCTCCCGCTGGAACAACTGTTGGGTTCTTTAATGACTTATGAGCTCTCGCTCAAACAAAAGAATGGAGATGTCGACAAAAAGAAGAAGGCGATCGCGTTCAAATCTACTACTAGAGAGGACTCAAGCGAAGACTCCGAAGAAGATGATGAAGAAGATGAGACGGCTCTATTAGCAAGAAAATTCAGGAGGTTCATGAGGAAGAAAAAGTTTAACTACAAAAAGAAACCTCTGAAAGATGAGCCGAGCAAAGAGAAGGACAAAGAAAAGGAGAAGGAGCAGCCTACGTGTTTTGAGTACAAAAAACCCGGGCATTTCAAGGTAGACTGCCCCTTGTTAAAGAAAAGTAGAAGAAAGCTGAGAAAGAAAGCCATGATGGCAACCTGGAGTGAAAGTGAAGACTCTAGTTCTGAGGAAGAACAGCAGGAGGTAGCAAACTTTTGTCTGATGGCCGATAATGAAGAGGTATGTTCTGAAACCAAAAATGAATTTACTTTTGATGAGCTTCATGAAGTTTTTGACGAACTAGTTATAGAATTTCAAAAGTTAAAATCAAAACATAAAGATTTAAAGAAGCAAAATTTAGATCTAGCCAAAACAAATAACAACCTTTCAAATAAAAATGAATGCCTTCTTATACAAAATAAAAAATTAAATGATAAGATTATGGCACTTGCTTTCAAATGAAGATTTGTCAAAACAAAGCAAAGAAATTTTAAATGAAAACAAAAGATATAAAGAAGAAAGTGAAAAACTAAAACCTTTTATAGAAAAATTTACTTACAGTTCTGAAAAATTAAATTTACTCTTAAATAACCAAAGAGCAGTATTTGACAAAGCAGGTTTAGGATTCAGAGCTCACAAAAAACAAAAACTCTTTAAAAATTTTTTTATGCCTGCATCTTCATCCATTACTTGCTTTACTTGTGGTATCAAAGGACATAAATCTTATATGTGCAACAAAAGAATGTTAAAAAATACTAAGTTTGGGTTCCAAAAGGAACCAATGCCACTAACCAAAAAGGACCCAAGATGGCTTGGGTACCTAAAGTCTCCACTTGATCTGTATTGCAGGTATGCCTTGCAACCATTAAGAAAAGGATGTAGTACCTTGATAGCGGTTGCTCAAGGCATATGACAGGAGATGTGGAGCAGTTCTCATCACTCTCATATCAAAATGGTGGCAATGTAACTTTTGGTGATAATAGAAAGGGCAAAATTATCGGTATTGGTAAAATCCATATCACCCCTGCCTCTTATATTGATAATGTATTATATGTTGATGGTTTAAAACATAACTTGCTTAGCATTAGTCAGTTTTGTGACAAAAATTTTAAAGTTATTTTCGAATCTTCTTTGTGCATTGTTTCTAGTCTAGATGACAATGGCATCAAGTTCATTGGTCATAGGCATGACAATATTTATATGGTTGATATTGATGATCTCCCTATTCAGAAAGGTCAATGTCTAGTGGCATTGGAAGTCAAGATCGATGAAACTAGTTGGCTTTGGCATCGTAGACTAGGACATGCAAGCATGCATTTAATTTCAAAACTTAGCAAAAAGAACTTGGTAAAGGATTTGCCTAAACTCAATTTTGAAAAAGATAAGATTTGCAGTGCATGTCAACTTGGAAAACAAACAAAATCCTCTTTCAAACCAAAAGGAGTAATCTCTACATCTAGACCTTTGGAATTGCTTCACATGGACCTCTTTGGGCCAACTAGAACATCTAGTTTGGGAGGTAAGAAGTATGGTCTAGTCATTGTAGATGATTTCTCACGATTTACATGGATCATGTTTTTAGCACATAAAGATGAAACTTTTTCTGAATTTATTAGATTTCATAAAAGAATTTTGAATGAAAAAGGTGTTTCAGTAGTATCTTTGAGAAGTGATCATGGAACCAAATTTGAAAATGCCGATTTTGATAAATTTTGTATTGAAAATGGAATTCATCACAATTTTTCTGCACCTAGGACACCTCAACAAAATGGGGTAGTAGAAAGAAAAAATAGAACTCTTGAAGAAATGGCATGCACCATGCTTTGTGAAAATGATTAACCTAGATATTTTTGGACGGAAGCCATAAATACTGCATGCTATATTTTAAATCGAGTTTTAATTCGACCGATTTTAAAGAAAACACCTTATGAGCTTTGGAAGGGTAGAAAACCCTTAATTCATTATTTTCATGTTTTTGGATGCCGTTGTTTCATCTTAAACAATGATAAAGATAATTTGAGTAAATTTGATGTCAAATCAGATGAGGGAGTCTTTTTAGGCTACTCCACATCTATTAAGGCATACAGGGTCTTCAACAGAAGAACACTTGTTGTTGAAGAATCCATACATGTGGTATTTGATGAAACTAACCAAAAATCTTCAAGAAAAGAAGATGTACTTTCTGATGAAACAGGTAGCAAGAAAACTGAAGAAATAAACAACAATGAAGGGCTTACCAAGGAACAGAATGATGATTAAAACACTGAAGGAGATCAAGCACAAGGTGATGAAAATACATCAACTGTTGATCCATTACCAAAAGAATGGAGGTATGCTCATGGACACCCAAAAGAACTAATTATAGGTGATCCATCTAAAGGTGTAAGTACTCGATCATTCCTTAGAAATATCTGTGATTACTTAGCTTTTGTATCTCAAATTGAACCTAAAACTATTGAGGAAGCTGAATGTGATAATAATTGGATAAATGCTATGCAAGATGAACTTAATCAATTTAAAAGGAACAATGTTTGGACATTAGTAGATAGGCCTTCAAACACTTCAATTATTGGTACGAAATGGGTTTTTCGAAATAAACTTGATAAAAATGGAGTAGTAACTAGAAATAAGGCTAGACTAGTTGCCAAAGGATACAATCAGAATGAAGGGATAGATTTTGATGAAACCTTTGCTCCTGTGGCTAGACTTGAGGCAATTAGGCTATTGTTGGATTTTGCTTGCTTCATGAATTTTAAACTATATCAAATGGATGTTAAAAGTGCCTTTTTAAATGGATTAATTGAAGAAGAAGTTTACGTTGAGCAACCCCTGGTTTTGAAAATTCTGAATTTCCAAATCATGTTTATAAACTTCATAAAGTTTTATATGGATTGAAACAAGCTCCAAGAGCTTGGTATGATCGTTTAAGCTCCTTTTTGCTGAAAAATGATTTTACTAGAGGTAATGTAGATAAAACCTTGTTTTTAAAGAAAAAGAATGATGATCTCTTAGTAGTACAAATCTATGTAGATGATATAATATTTGGTGCTACTAATGAATCTCTTTGTCAAGATTTTGCAAAATTAATGCAGGGTGAGTTCGAGATGAGCATGATGGGAGAACTGAATTTCTTCCTCGGACTACAAATAAGGCAAACCAAAGAGGAGATCTTCATCAACCAAACAAAATACACAAAAGAAATACTCAAGAAGTTTGGGATGGAGAACACTAAGCCTTTAGGTACCCCTATGAGCTCTACATGTAGACTTGACAAGGATGAATCGGTAAGTCTATAGACCAAAAATTATATCGTGGCATGATTGGTTCATTGTTATATCTTACTGCCAGTAGGCTAGATATCATGTTTAGTGTCTGTATGTGTGCTAGATATCAGTCTAATACAAAAGTGTCTCATCTTTTGGCTGTTAAACGCATACTTAGATATCTATCTGGCTCAATTGAAATTGGTTTATGGTACTCTAGAGATTCTTCATTTGAATTAATTGCTTATTCTGATACTGACTTTGCTGGGTGTAAACTTGATCGTAAAAGTACTAGTGGAACCTGTCAGTTTCTTGGAGTAAATTTGATCTCTTAGAGTAGCAAGAAACAGAACTCAATTGCTCTATCTACGGCGGAAGCTGAATATATAGTAGCTAGAAGCTGTTGTGCTCAAATCCTCTGGATCAAACAGCAACTCGAAGACTTTGGCATTAAACTAACTAAGACACTCATAAGATGTGACAATACTAGTGCAATCAACCTATCTAAAAATCCTGTGTAACATTCAAGAAGTAAACACATTGAAATAAGACATCATTTCATAAGAGATCATGTATAAAACTCTAATGTAATTCTTGATTTTGTTTGTACTGATGATTAGTTAGTAGATGTGTTTACCAAGCCTTTGAGTGAGGATAGGTTCTGTCTGGTTAGAAGAGAGTTAGGTGTCATTGATCCTTTCTCCTAGAACTCTCTTAGTATCAGTTATACTTAAACATATTGATTAAAGCCCCAAAATCCTTATCAAAATATTTCCTATTTTTCAAAATTTTTCTGGATTTTCTCGACTTTTTTGGCCAAGTGTCGACACTTGACACATTCGAAGTGTCGACACTTGACACATTCGGTTTCGCAACACTTGCGAAACCGAAGCTATTTTTAAAAAGGCCGAACAAGGGTTTTGTAATTTTCTTTCCCCTGTTGATTTCTTGCAACAGTGGTCCCCTCTGTCCAAATCCTTCCTTCTACTCTTTAATCCTTCACAAATCAGGTATTTCCCCCTTCCATTTTTATTTTATTTTTTCTCGTTTTTGGTTTTGTCGTTTTCGAACCAAACAACCGTGATTGGGGTTTTCTGAATATTTTTCATGAATCTAACCAGATTTTTGCATGTTTTAGTGGATTTCTAAAACTCCATTTAAGGGAATAGTGATTTAAACGTATTTTTCTCAGATTTCCCTCGTCTTTTGGTCGTTTTCACGCCCTTTTCACCCACTTTTCACAAAAAATACTGTTTTATTGATTTTAGCCAAAATAATTTGGGTTTTCATCTAAATTAAACATAGTAAATCCATTTATTGTTAATTTAGAAAGGTTTTATATGATACATTTGTGACATTTTTGCCTATTAGCTAAAACCCTAAGTGTTTAGATCTAAATCCCATGGGTTTTGACTTTTTAGGCCTTACAAAAATTACTTTCCAAAGGTTCAAATATGTTTTAACGAACAAAAATATGTTCGAAATATCGTCATTTGATCAAAGTTGTAAAAAATCCCACTTTAAACTGATTTACAATCTTTTCGAACGTTGTTGGTTTAAATTCTGGTTTTCAAAACCTATCTGAACATTTTTTAGGAATGAAACTCTCCTAATCTCAACCTGTAGCCAGTCCCTTGTTCTAAACCTTTCTTCCTTTTTCCCTGGTCAGTTGGCTGTAATGCATCCTAGGAAGAGACTTGTAGTTAGGGAGAGGCCCAGTCATGGTGTTGAGAGGAGGTCGAAGGCCAGATTTGATACAGCACAACCTAGTAGCACAGCCACACCGAGCTCCCCCCTGTAGAGAGGATGGCAGGGAAGTTAGTAGCCTCAAGGAGGAGAGTCGACTTGCAATGTTTCGACAGGCACCACTTCGGCATTCGACAGGTACTCACTGATGCTGGATTAGTACCATTCTGCACCATGCAGGAGAGGTACTATCCTCACCTAGTGAGAGAGTTTTATGGTGCACTGGACTGTCGATGTCTACTGAGGACGTTCGCGGTATATCTGTAGTTACCGCGAACCAATTATCATTGGAGATGCTCCTGCTGCACCACATCACTGCACGGATTCTGCTATCGAAGACTGGGAGATTTAACTTCATCATCGAGAGGGAGTTGATGGTGATGATGAGCCTGATTGAGAGGAGGCAGATTGATCTACCATCCCTGATGCTCACTCAGATGCATGATGCTGCGACACAGCGCTGACACTATCTACCATACGGCATGGCACTGACCAGACTTTTTAGAGCGTGTGGAGTATCATTGGAGGGGGAGATCCCCAAGGAGATACTACACACCGATGTGTGTGACGAGAGGTCATTGCACCGCATGGGATACAGGTTAGTTGGAGGTCGATGGGTTCACAGAGAGTCTGGCCAGGAGCCAGATGAGGAGGATGAGATTCGAGAGGCAAAGGCTGGACCATCTGAGCTAGCAGTTTTTCCTCCAGTAGATGTACCGTCGACACAGGCAGAGCACTTGTCTCCTGACACTTTAGCTCCTCCGCCACCATCTACAGGACTATCATTTTAGGAGCATGCCAGAGAGCAGTTCACAGAGATCAGAGGTGAGATGACTCAGCTACGTAGCGAGGTCGAGCTTCTACGAGCACATACTACCTCGGAGTATGCTGAGATTCGCAGATCCATGGAGGAGGGATTCTCTCGCATTGAGGGTCTGTTGAGATCCCTTATACCTCCTGCAGCCCCTGCAGTTGCATGATCTGATGATGATGATGATGACGATGATGATGATGATGGCGGCGATCACTGGACTGACCATGTTGATTCTGTTGAGGGTGGTGATCAGGATGAAGACCGAGCTACAGAGGTTGTGGGCAGTGACAGTGACAGTGTTGGCCGTGCCGATGCTTATGAGATGGTCAGTCGAGATCCTCCCACTACACCAGCTCCTACTACTGCCTTGGTTGATTCCACACCGGACCTTGTTATGCCAGTTGATCTTCTTTCACTCCCTTCCACTAGATCATCTAGGGTTGTACCCATCTTTGGTCCTTCCGGCCACACTAGGAGTCGTCGAGCTTTAGCACCTCCTAGGGCATTAGCCACTAGATCTAGGATCAGTGCTCCATTCAGTCTTGATGTTCCATCTGATGAGGATTAGCCTCACAGATGTCTGTTATAGCTCTTATGTTGTATGTTTGATACTTATTTGACTTTGATGATATATGTATGTTTCAGCTCTTGCTGATGACTCAGCAAATTTTGTACTGAAAACTTATCTATTATATATATTTCAGTTCAGTACTCATTATTTGTGTTTCAATGAATCAATTTACTATTTTTTTTGTGCTCTGATACTCTTTTATCTTGGTATATTTTAGCTCTGATACTCTTTTATGTTAGTATAATTTTGGCTCTGATATCTATGTTATTTGATTCTCTACTATCTTTTTGTCTTCATGCTCATTGTGAGGGGGAGGAAAAATTCCCCTTTCTAATGATTGACAAAAAGGGGGAGAAAGTGTATTTATTTTATTGTATAAATTTGTTGAGAAAAAGGTGTTAATTCATAAAGTGTTAATTCATAACTTAACTTTGTTGAGAAATTGTATTGATTGTGTTGATTTTTCATCTTGTAAGAATCTTTGAAGTTTACCTTAATAAGAAGTATCTAATTAAGGGGGAGATTGATTCTTCCTAACTATGAAATTTTTGCCTCTCTTATGAACTTAAATTCATATTCATAAATTATAATGGTTAAAGTTTGAGATATATTGCCATTTTACTCAAGGTTTTGTCATCATCAAAATGGGAGAGATTGTTGGCTCCACCTAGTGATTTTGATGAATAACAAAACATTGAGTGCATATTGTATTCTAATGAGGATTTCAAGTTGTGAGTTTTCAGGAAGATAGAACCTCAAAATCTCAAAAACTTATGGTTTATGGCACGTAATGGCACGGAGCAATTCTCACAAATTCGGGCATCATCTTCATTGAAAAAGGGCATAAAAAATGTTTAAATATTATGCATTTATGTTTTGTAGAATAATATTTATGTTTTCAAGGCATTTATACTTGAATCTGAGATTTTTCAGTCTCAAGTGTCGACACCTGGACAGTCAAGTGTCGACACTTCAGCATTTGGCACAGACAAAAATCCTTGGGATGCCAAGTGTTGACACCTATATCCAAGTGTCGACACCAAGTGTCGACACTTAGGTTCCAAGTGTCGACTCAAGGCCTGAGAATTTTGAAAATACAGAACTTTGTAATATTGAGAATTTTTGTGTCAAGTGTCGACACCTGTGCATCAAGTGTCGATACTTGAATGTTCAAGTATCGACACCCAGAGATCAAGTGTCGACACCTGACAGCCAAGTGTCGACACCTGATAGCCAAGTGTCGACACTTGCAGCCTGACAGCTCTAACGGATCTATTTTTCTGGCTTGCAGAACTTGCTTTTCAAGCTACAAACGGCTATTTTCAAGGTACCAACGGTCACAAACTATTTTTTGGAAGGTTCTTGGTGTATTTAACCTCTACCAACCTCATTTTAAAGTGAAAAAAAGAAGAGAGAAGTGTATTGAAGTGCATTCAAGTCTACTCAAAAGCCAAAAAGCCAATATTCTCCCAAATACTTCACATCAAAAGCCTCTTATAGTTTGATTCCTTGAAAAGCCTACAAGCTCATCCTTATTTCATTCCAAAAGAGGCACCTTGAAGGAGATTCCAAGGAAGAGTGAAGACAAAGCATCCACTTGAGCTTCAAAGATTCCAATATACTCTTGAAGAGAGTTTGTTATACTTTTAAATTGTATATATATTTTTATTATGATTTGACCTTGCTTTCAAGGGTGTCTTGAAAGAAGGTTGTTGTGGTTTGTTGGTGAGCCAATGGGATAAAACCAACTAGGGTTAACTTGTGAGCCCAAAGACAAAACAAGTGTTAAGGTTTGTTGGTAAGCCTAAGTGACAAAACCAACTTAGGTTTTGACTTGTGAGCCTTGTGAAAAACAAGTCAACTGTAATTTAGTTTGGATTATAGTGAAATTCCCAAGGGTGGCTTGGGGAGTGGATGTTGGTGCTAGGTTTGCACCGAACCACTATAAACCTTGTGTTTGTGTGTGATTACTCTTTTCCTCTCTTGCTCTTTAATTATTGCTAACATCTTGCATTAAATTTATCATTGTTCACAAGCACCACTAGTCCCTCATATTATTGTCTTAAATTTTTAAAAGACCCAATTCACCCTCCCTCTTGGGCTCCATTTCTGGGCAACAACAAGTTTGATTAAGATTAGGAGAATACACTTTGAATGAAACTAGTTCTCCTTATTCTACTTGGATTCCTTCTCCTCTTTGACTTGGACAAGAGTCTTCCATTTGGGCTAGGACACCAAGGGCTTTGGGCTTGAGTGTGTGGGCTTCAAGGGTAGCAAGGGTGGGTGGCCTCCTTTGGGTTGGCGCATGGGCTTTGGGCCCTAGAAATTGGGGTACCCTGGTATCAGCATATTCCTTGGAATCTTGGTTTTGGGGCTCACAGGCTTGACTCCTGGGCTTGGAATCTCTTAACCTGGGTACTGGCGTATTCCTGGAATCATGAGGCTCCCTGATATGGAAATATTCTCTAGCATTTGGAGGGTATCAAGGTATCTGGAAGGCATCTAGAGGGCATTTGGGTATCTGGAAGGAATCTCGGACCCTAGGGCTTGGTGATGTGAAGGCCTCTGGCTCCTGGATGAGGCTTGGTGGAACTCTAAATAGGGTATCCTTTTCTTTTATACAAATTTGAACTGGTACTTGACTAATACTTAAGTACATGACTAAAGACTGGACTAGGATGGAGACAAATCAACTAGCCTCAACTTATTACAGGACTTAATCTTACTTTATTACAAAATTTGACACATGGCTAAGTAAACCAGATAGGGCCCAGTAATCTGTCTGATCCTGGTGCCCCGACCAATTTTCCATGGAGATTACCTATTTGGGTGGAGATGGAGACTCATTCCTCTATTCTTCCTCCTATTATTGGCCACGGGACGACTCCTCCTCCCTTCTCTTGGATCTCCTTTCCCTCTATGTGCTTGATTCAACACCACAAGATCACTTAGCCACTACTTTTATAGGTGCCATTTTTGGTAATCAAAGATGGGAGAGTTGGTTTGAAGGAATCAAGGGAAGGTGAGGTAGAGATGGAGTGGTCCCTAGTTAGAAAGGAAGGTTCTATTCCTTAGTTAGGGTTTAAAAGAAAGACTGTGCCCTCGTTTGGGTCCTATGGTTAATATATAAAAACACCTATCCCAACATCCGAGTCAGCTCGGCCAAAGCCTTGCCAGATCGAGTCGGCTCAAGCAAAAACTCTCAAAAAGGTTCTAAATCTTTCTAACAAGGTTTCTAATGAAAGTAGCATATTAGGTAAGGTGGTCATTGTCCTTAAATTGATGAAGGATGTCTTCTAGATAATTTTCTTTAATTTAGAAGAAATTAGGTCAGAAATTCCAAAAAGGGTTACATAATCCTAATTCTCCTCTAATCATTTGAAATCTTTCTTCATTAAGTGGTTTAGTAAAGATGTCAGCAAGTTGGTTTTCTATTGGAATGAATTCAAGTTCAATTTCTCTATTTTGTACATGATCCCTAATAAAGTGATGTATAATTTCTATATGTTTTATTCTTGAATGCTAAATTAGATTTTTTGTCAGATTAATAGCACTTGTGCTATCACATTTGATAGGAATTTTTGTTTGAATAACACCAAAGTCTTCTAGTTGTTGCTTAATCCAAAGCACTTTTACACAACTACCTGCAGCCATGTACTCTGCCTTAGTAGTAGACAGTGCTACAGAGTCTTGTTTCTTATAGTGCCATGAAATTAAGTTCAACCCTAGAAACAGGCAAGTACTGCTAGTGCTTTTTCTATCAATTTTACATCCACAATAATCAGCATCAGAAAATCCAATTAAATTTAATGAAGATTGCTTAGAATACCATAGACCAAGATTACTTGCTCTTTTTAGATATTTTATGATTCTTTTAACAGTAAGTGTATGTAATTCTTTAGGATTTGATTGAAATCTAGCACATATATACACTGAACAAGATATCAGGCCTACTAGCAGTTAAATACAACAGTGATCCAATCATACCTCGATAAAGCTCTTGATCAATGTTGCCACCATCTTCATCTTTATTAAATCTATAGGAGGGGCTCATGGGTGTGCTCATTTATTTGGATGACTCCATACCAAACTTCTTAATGATCTCCTTGATGTACTTTGCTTGGTTGATAAAAATTCCTTCCTTTGTTTGCTAAATTTGGAGTCCAAGGAAATAAGTTAGTTCACCCATCAAGCTCATTTCAAATTCACCCTGTATTAACTCAGCAAATTCTTTACACAGATCCTCATTAGTTGCACCAAAAATAATGTCATCTACATAAATCTGTACAACTAACATGTCATTCTCTTTCTTCTTAATAAATAATGTTGTATCTACATTGCCTCTAACAAAGTCATTTACAGGTAAGAACTTGCTCAATCTATCATACCATGCTCTAGGTACCTGTTTTAATCCATATAATGCTTTATTAAGTTTAAAAGTATGATTTGGAAGAGCATGATTGTCAAAACCTGGTGGTTGTTCTATAAAAACTTCTTCCAAAATAAATCTATTCAAAAATATATTTTTTTTACATCTATTTGAAATAATTTGAAATTCATGTAGCAAGCAAATGCAAGTAATAATCTAATAGCTTCTAATCTTGCTACGGGTGTATAAGCTTCATCAAAATCTATTATTTCTTCTTGATTATATCTTTTAGCCACTAATCTTGCTTTATTTCTAATTACTTTTTCTTGTTCATCCAACTTATTCCTATAAACCCATTTAGCTCTTATTACAGGATGATCTGAGGGTCTGTTCACTAAGGCCCATACATTATTTCTTTCAAATTGGTTAAGTTCTTCATGCATGGCCATCATCCAATTATGATCATTTTCAGCTTCTTCTATACTATATGGTTCTACTTTTGAAATAAATGCTAGATAGTCATGTGATTCTCTAAGTGATGACCTAGTCCTAACACCTTATGAGGGATCACATATAATCAAATCTCTAGGGTTTGAAGTTACATACCTCCATTCTCTTGGTAGATCACCATGTTCTTTACTTACCATTTCTTCTCCTTCTTGAGTTGGTTTGTCCTTCAAACTCATGTCTTTCATAGCTTTATCAATTACACCTGCATCATTGTCTATATACTCTTCTTTTCTAGAAGGTGAGCAGTTAGATTCATTAAAAATAATATGAACAGATTCTTCTACTGTTAATATTCTTTTGTTAAAAACTCTATAAGCTTTGCTATTGATTGAATAACCCAGAAATATAGCTTCATCAGATTTAGCATCAAATTTTTCTAGGTTATCCTTTCCATTGTTTAACACAAAGCATTTACAACCAAATACATGAAAATAATGAATGTTTGGTTTTTTATCATTCCAAAGTTCATAGGGGATTTTCTTCAAAATCGGTCTTATCAAAATATGGTTCAAAATATAGCAAGCAGTGTTCACAGCTTCTGCCTAAATGTACCTTGGAAGATTGTCTTCACATAACATTGTTCGGGCCATCTCTTCCAATGTCCTATTCTTTTTCTCTACAATACCATTTTGCTGTGGTGTTCTAGGAGCAGAGAAGTTGTGATCAATGCTATGCTCAGTGCAGTAATCATCAAAATATTGATTTTCAAATTCTGTGCCATGATCATTCCTAATAAAAATTACTGAAAGATTTTTCTGGTTTGATACTTTCTTGTGAAATTTTTGAAAAACTTTAAAAGCTTCATCTGTATGTGCAATAAATAAGACCAAAGTAAATCTCGAAAAATTATCTATTATCACAAGTCCATATTTCATACCACCTAGGCTTGTGGTCTTAGTTGGTCCAAATAGGTCAATGTGTAGTAGCTCTAGCAGTCTAGAAGTAGAAACCAAATTTTTTGATTTAAAACTCTTTCTAGTTTGTTTACCTAATTGGCTTGCATCACAAACATGTTCAAAATCAACTTTGAATTTTAGTAAACCTCTAACTAGATTTTTGGAAATCAATTTAGATATAGTATGCATGCTAGCATGACCTAATCTTTTATTTCAAAGTAAGCTAGACTCGATTTTAGAATTCATTGCCATAAGACTTGTACTACTAGACATGGCTAGATCATTTAAATATATCACATATATGTTTCCAAGTATATGTCTAATGAGCTTAGTGCTAAAATCAAGTTAGTTACAATGCATATTAAAGATTCAAAGACAACCTTGAAGCCTCTATCATATAATTGACTTATACTTAATAAATTATACTTCAATTTGTCAACTAGCAATACATTTTCAATAAATGTAGAAGGGGTGATACTGATCTTACCGATGCCAATTATCTTTTCTTTACCATTGTCACCAAAGGTGACCATTCCTCCATCCTTCATCTCTAGGGTGATGAATTGTTCCTTGTCACCCATCATTTGTCTTGAACAGCCACTATCTAGATACCATCTTTTTTTGTGTTCTGGGCTGCAAGACATTTCTGCAAAATAATCACATAGTTCTTTTAGGTACCCAAGCTTTCTTAGGTCCTTGTAGGTTAGTAGGAGTGGTTCCTTTGGGAACTCAAATCTTTCTAATCTTCTAGCATTTCTTTTGAAATTGAATTCAAATGCTTTACAACCAACCCCATTGCATGAATAACAAACAACTCTTGATGCATATGTTGAAGCTCTAGAAGTAATAGATTTTGTTATAGAAACTTTGATGCATAAAATTTAGGTGCTGAAAACTTTGGTACAAAAGATTTTGAAGGTAAAAATTTTGTAGCTGAAACTCTATTTGTATAAAGAGGATTTAAACCAATTCCAGCCTTGTTACTTGAATTTCTTTGATCTTTTAAAATTAACTCAAGTTTGTTTGAACTCAATGTTAACTTTTCAACCAATGGCTTGAGCTTTTCAACTTCCTTTTGCAAGCCAACATTTTCTTCATGCAAAGATTTATTTTTCTTAAGATAATCATTCTTCTTAGTTTGCAACACTTCAAGTTTTTTAGAAAAGTCATTCAAATCATTTTGTAAAATTTTATTCTTTTATGAAATTTCTTCTTTTTCTTTTATTAAAGCATCATTGCTATTTTTCAAAGCTTTAATTTTCAGACTGGCCTTTTGTATTCAGATAATAATTCATGAAATGCAGTATTTAATTCTTCAAAAGTAGATTCATCTTGAGGTTTGGGAGACATTACCTCATCAAGACCCATTAGACATATGTTCACTATTTTTAGTCTCTTCTTCTTCATTTGAAGTTGACTCCTTACTGTCGCTCCAAGTTG
Source organism: Areca catechu (assembly GCA_021397845.1). Lineage (NCBI taxonomy): Eukaryota > Viridiplantae > Streptophyta > Magnoliopsida > Arecales > Arecaceae > Areca > Areca catechu. The sequence goes on along the minus strand of CM038039.1, from coordinate 138,560,986 downwards.
CAACCATTACTTTCTTCTTCTTCTTCTTATATGCTTTTTTAAGTTTAAACAATCTAATCCGAAGTGCCCTAGTTTCTTGCATTCGTAGAAAATGGGCTGTTGCTCTTTATCCTTTTTTTTTTTCCTTTATCTTTTCTGTATTCTCCTTTCTTGTGAAACTTCCTCCAGTATCTTTCCTTTTTCTTGCCCATAAACTTCTTGAATCTCCTCACTACGAGTGCGATATCATCGTCTTCTAGTTCATCTTCAGAGGAGGAGCTTTCTTCATTAATTTCTTATTTTTGATTCTTCAACTCTGCAGCAGCTTTGAAGGCAATTGACTTCTTTTTCTTGATGTCATCTTCATTTTTATGCTGCATAGTGAGCTCAGTGTAATCAAGGAACCCAGTAGTTCATCCTGTGGTAATGTGTTGAGGTCCTTGGCCTCTTGAATTACAGTCACTTTCGGGTCCCATTTATCTGGAAGTGATCTCAAAACCTTTTGCATGAGATCTGTATTGGTGTATATCTTGCCAAGACTCTTTAAATCATTAATAATATTTGTAAAATATGAGAACATGGTAGCTATAGTCTCATTCAATTCCATCTTAAATAGTTTATAGCTATGTACAAGAAGATTAATTTTAGATATTTTTACTTGAGAAGTTCCTTCATGGGTTACCTCAAGTTTATCCCAAATTTTCTTAGCTGAATTGCAAGTAGAAATTCGGTTAAACTCGTTTGCATCCAAAGCATAGTATAATAAATTCATGGCTTTGGCATTCAGCTCATCTATTTTCATGTCATGTTCATTCCATTCCTCTTTAGGTTTTGAGATGTCCACGTCATCAACCTTTTTCATGGATGTGTGAGGTCCTACTAGAATCATTTTTCATAATTGAAAGTCTACTGCTTGAATATAGATTTTCATTTTTTTTTTCAGTAGGTGTAGTTAGTGCTTATGAATAGTGGAGGTCTGTGGATTGGCCTTCGACCAGAGAGATACTCACGAGATTTGCCATTTATCTTTACTCTAAGTAAATTCAGAGATATTGCTCTGATACCAATTGTTGCCCAGGTGGCTTACTCAAGAGGGGATGTGAGTTGGGTATTTAAAATTTGTCTCAAATATGTTCTCCTTTTAAACTATTTTAGTGTGGTGAGTGATATGAATCAAGTATAGAATGAAGAAGCAATTAAAGAGCACAATCACACAAGCACAAACATAAGCAATTTAAGAGTGGTTCAAAGCAACCTCTCTCCTACATCCACTACCTAAGATATCACTTAGGATTTCCACTATATTCACCCTTGGAATACAACCGAATTGTTTTCACAGGCTCACAATCCAAAACCCAAACTTGGTTTTATCCCGGGCTCACCAAAATCCAATACAATGTTAGTTTTACCGGGCTCACTAACAACCCACACTTGGTTTTAAAAGGCTCACCAATAACCTATATAAACCCCAAGTTACAGCCCCTGTTGTACTTGGAGCAACTCAAATAAAGAGTATAAAAATAAAGCAACTCTATGACAAATCGATCGTTGTCAGATGGTTGTAGTTGTCGCTTTTGAGAAGCCCTCTTAATTGCTCTTTGAATGCTCTTCAAGGCTTCTAGCTTCTTTAATAAATGCCTCAAAAAATCAGATAGAAGTTAGGTATGGTCTTGAGTGCTCTCTTGAATGTTCTCTTGAGTGTTTTTTCAAAAAGTCATTAACTTTTCATTAACTTCTCATTCTTTCTTTAAAAGTCACTCAAATCCCTTATAAATAGTCCCTTTAACTGATTTCAAGTGGATATAACCATTGTAGATCATTGAGATTTGAGATATGATCATTGGAGATCATTTTGGATTCAAAAAGAGAGTTCTGGAACTAGCCGTCATGAACCTGGAACTGGACATCGAGTTGGCTCGGATGCTTCGAGTTGGCTCGGATTCTCAAACAGGTCAAAACATTACTCTGGTCGAGTCAGCTCTTCTTCATCAAGTCGGCTAGCCTGGCTGGTTCTTCAGAAGAGAACATATAAACTTTGGAATAGTCAGCTCGTCTGTACTTGAGTCGGCTCGATTGTCTATCTGAAGAATTTTGACTTTGGACCAGTCAGCTCGAATTCTTTGAACTTCAAAAGTTGAACTCTTCCCAAGTCGACTCTTCACTCTCGAGTCAGCTCAAATGTCTGCATGCCAGAAAATTGAGTGTTGTGCCAGACTTCGAGTCGGCTCTCCTGCTTTGAGTCGACTCTTGTGACTTAGGTCAAAACTGTCCTAACTTTTTCAGATTTCTTCTAGAGACTTCCAATCAATCCCAAAATCTTTCCAACTCCATCAAAGCTAAATCTAAGAGATTTAAACTAGAAAAATATATAGAGGTAGCCTATTTTCATAAATACATAAAAGATTTTTCTTTGGGCTCTTCATTACAAAATACATTTCAACAAAATAAGCTTGTCACATACCAAGATTATAGGAAGAGGGGTTTTACATTTAAGACATCCTATAAAAAATTAGAAAATATATAAAAATAGTTAGTAATCAAATACATGCTCCAATATTTTGTTATCTTCAAAATCATTCCAGCAGTCAACACAAGGATATAGAGATGAGGTCCTCAACCGACTCTCCTTATTGTTCGGTTACATCATCCCAACATCTAAGCCTTCAACTAGATAATCTTCAGCAACTCTTTTTTCTTGAAGCTGGATACGGTAGCAGCATTGTGCTAAGTTCTAATCTTTGTGGATCTCTCTGACCCCATGTATTGTTAGGAATCTCACTTTCAGGCAGTAAGTGAAGACAACAACTTGAAAGGTGTTAAGGCCTAGACTTTTAAGAATGTCATTATAAGCTAAGGGTGCCCGAATGACTAGGAATTCTATCCAAGTGATTGATCATAAAGGGTAATTGGTGCGGGCACCAGGATCTGAAAGAGGCTACATTCGATTTAGACCAATCCAAGCTCATGATGGATTTCAAATAATTAAGCTTTTGGATCTTGTCAATTTTATTTTTCATAAGTTTATGTCCTGTACTTAGATGTTTGAGTCAATTTACTCTTTCTTCAGTTTATGTCTTATAATTTATTTTGTTTGAGTCAAGTTTAACTCAAGAGGATAACCAACATAGACTCATGTGAAGACCAAGAAGCATGACCACTGGATAGAGGATGCCACTTCACTCTCCATGCAAGAAAAGACTCTAGAAGGAACCCATTCCTTGTGCCACCTCGTTTTCTACATAAGATGGTCCCCACCTTACTCTCCATGCCAACATGGAAGGTCCCAACCCTTGTTGTCCAAAGCATGGAATTCAAATTCAAATGGGGCATCCCATTTTCATCTCCACATTGAAGGTTTTTCACCCTTGCCATCCAAAGCATGAAAGAAAACTCAAATTCTAATTCAAATGAGGCATCCCACTTATTCCTCCTTGATTAGTGCATGTAATCTCTCTAATTCAAATTTCAAAGAGGCTTGGGTAAATGATAAATACCCCTCCTCCTCTTGTAATGGGATGTTGAAGAATGAATAAAAAAATTTCTTTTTACTTCCATTGCTCCAAGCATTTCCACTCTGTGAGGGAGAAGGGTGTGAGGTCCAATCAAGTTCTCTAGTCTCCAAGACTCCACCGCATCCTCTTCTCCTTCCCTAACTAATCTCTTTTTCTTTTCTTTTCCCTATTCTCCCTTGGTCTCTAATTAATCTATTTGCAGGATCCCTGGGTGCCCAGAGCCAAAGAAGAGGTCCTTCTTGCCTTGGAACCGTTGATGGGAAGCCAACACATTCAAGGGATTCAGCCTTCTTATCCAGATGCCCAATCTAGGAGTGTTGAGTGATCCAACTATTTAGGAAAGAGAGATCATTGTCTGGTAACAAGCCTTTTCTTTTCTCTCTCAGATCTGAACTCTTGAAAGAGCTTGTCCTAATTCAAATGGTTTCTCAACCATTAGGTCCAATCAATTTATTCCTTAGATAGGTATAATCTGTGAGAAAGTGATTTTATCTTCTAGTAGTTTGCTTCAGTGCACTTTTTCATTCTTTACAGAAGAGTTAAGCCATATTTTTGGAATCATTGCTCACTTTAAAATTCTGTATTTTAGTATGTCGATGTTCGCATCACTGCACGTCCCGCATCAACTTGGTATCAGAGCATGGTTAAATTAGGATAAGATATGCTAGTTGCTGAAATTTTTGCATTTTAAGGATGGGATCTGAAAGTTCTTCTCATAACCTTTTAGATATAAGTTTAATAATAATTTTTTAATTAATTTGACAGATTCAAACCCAGATCTAAAATGTCTCCTATAGATTTCAAGAACTAAATTTTCAAAATTTATTTCCTTGTTTTCAACGTTTAATCTAAGATTTCACGCCTCCTAAGCGAGTATACGAAAGTATACTTATGACCCATGGGAGTAATGAGCTACGGCCATATGTGAGACCTTCTAGATTAAAGAGTTCGATGTGTTTATTACATACTTGCATGATTGAAGTTAGATTAGTGAATGCTTCATTGAATGATCTTTTACTGGTACAACAAGTATTTTTATTTTTCTTTTATTGGCATAGTTCAAATCTAAGTTCCCCATAAGGAATTTTAGATTTGAAGTTTCAAATTTGAAAATTTTGAATTCTTGAAATCTGAATTTTCAAATTTAAAATTTGAAATTTCAGTTTTGAGATTTAAATTTTGAAATTTGAATTTTGACATACCTGCTTATTATAGTCTTTGTGGTAGATCTTTGTTTGTGCATTCATTTTAAAACACTTAAGGGAAATTCTATCATAAGATAAGGGAAGGATTTCATTACCTTTCCTCAGTCCAAAAATAACCAACCACATATTGAATTGACCCAAGCTTAATCTAAACCTGAGTAAGAACCTAAACTAGGGACACTAACAAGTCAAGTTCATGTGCATGTTGAGACTTAGTATTGATTAATTCTATATTTACTCCTAGAGATTGGTGTCTAAGGCTAGGGGTCAAACAGCAAATGCCTTAAGTGGATCTGTGATTTTTAATTAGGACCTTGTGAAAGCAAGGGGAGCCTCCCACAATCCCACCTCTTACCTGGCCAGTTGAAAGGATGACTGCAGTCTTAATTGGTGCTTCGGCAATTCATGCTACATTGAGCTTCTAGGTCTAAGAGCCCTAGAAACAAGGAATTCTGTACTGCATGACCACTATATCGGGAATCCAGTACCAGCAGTCCCAAACCCAGCCTAGTTTAACCATGGATGCCAATTTTAAAACACTCCTAAGGACCATGACTTAACAGTTTGCCCAACAAAATAATAGGTTTGATTGAATGGAGGAGCATATTAGGACCCTAGAAGAGACCCTTGTGACCCATGCTGAACTTGAATCACTTCTACCAATGCCCCTTAATTTTAGAAGATCCCAATGCCATGAACCTACCTTGGAACATAACCAGAGATGACCATACCATGATTTTGTGGACGAGGATGAAAGAGCCATTAGGAGCATTCACCTAGAAGCACCTACCTTTGATATAAGTCTAGATCCTAAGGTATACACTAATTGAGAAGGCGACATGGATTAGTACCTTGAATGGTATGAGATGTCGGAAGAGAGAAAGTTTAAATTTGCCAAACTTAGATTAGTCCATCAGGCAAGATTATATTAGAAAAATGTTAAGCGCATATGTCGTCAGAGAGGAGATATGCCCATAGCAACTTGGAGAGCTATGAAGATTAAACTTAGGGAAATGTTCCACCCCATGTGATGCGGGACGGTTACGATGTAGTCTAAGATGATTCAATTTAATCCTAGGTGATTTAAGAGAGCAATGATCATAGTAAAGCAACGAACATAATAGATTGAAAGAGTAAAGAAGGCAATTAACCACTTACCCACAATCCGCTCCGTAAGCTATGAAGAATATAGACCCGACGGCTAGGAAACCATCTTAGATCAGGCTATTCCATGCTTCAATTACCAAATATAATAAGAAAAGGGTTGGTTACTTATCCCAACGGAGATTCACTTTGAATTGAGTTGGATCTGCTGCTCGGTCACTCAGATTTCGCAATAGGATGAAGATCAGGACTCCAGATTCTAGATCCACCATCAGATCTTGGTTTGAAAGCAAAGGATCCATCCTCTAAGGTCCTTGAACACTTGGGATCTTTAAAGAAGGCAGCAAACAAAACTTAAAATTGATGTAATTCGGGTTCGAAATGGAAAAAAAGAAAGGTTGGATTCGAAGAGCTTGAAGAAGATCGGTAGAAATTATTGAATCTGGCAGAACCTCCACTCAAGGACCTCCCCACCTTAAGCTCTTAAGGGCCTCCCCGCCCTTAGAGAAAATCACTAAGCCTACCCAGCTTTGTGGAAAAAGATAGCATATCATTTCATAAATCAATAATTAATTACAAGGGGTATGGGGTCCTATTTATAAAGTTCTTCACACATGAATATATCATAGGACTCTTTTAAATTTAAATTATATTTAAATTCAAACACTCCTTAAATTTGAAATTTAAATTGACTTGGATGACCACTTGAGAAAATGTGCGACAAAAAATGGTAGCTAATCCTTCCTTGGCGTTAATCCTTCTTCTTTTGGCACTAATTTCTTCTTATTCTCAATTGGTGTCTCATCTTCATGATCAGCAATCATGGGATAAGAACATCTTCAAAGATTTGAATTTGAGTGCTTGTTTGAATTTAAAAGGAGTTTGCTCAATCCTCCCTTGAAACTTGGATAAGACTTCATTTGAAATGTAGATGAAGGGATATAACTTGATAAGAGAGAACTCCTTGATTTTTGGATGAAACTCCTTTTGAAATCTTTTTTTGAATGAAGATATCTCCACCTACCTTGGACTCTTCCTCCCATTTAATTTTTGAATGGATGTGGGCATCATCTGGAGTGGGCGACAAAAATATGAGGGGGTGCTAGATGAAAAGCAGAGTCCTTGGTGGGGACACCGAAGGCACCAGAATAAGACAGAGGCTTTTCAACCCTCTATGAATTGATCAATAATTTATGAGTCCATCTGTAATAAGGGCTTAGCCCATCTGAGTCCATTTTAGTTGTTATTTGAGTCTTTTGAGTTTCAGTTCTGTACTAGTCAGCTCATGTTGAGCTAGTTCAGTCCAGTGTTAGTCAGCTCATGTCGAGCTAATTTTATTTTTTTGAGTCTTATTCAACCATATTGAAGACTCAAGACCACATCATACAAGTGAAGACCAAGTCCAACCAGATTGAAGACATGGAAGTATAGCCCAAGTCCAACCCAGCTTGAAGATTTGAAGACCCCAGGAGGAAAAATTCAGAAAACCCTGATTCCTTGCAGATGCCCTCTAGATGCCCAGATTCCCTTCCAGATGCCAAAATATATTCATATACCAAGGCATCCATGATTTTAGAGGTCCATCTGCATCCTATCCCAAAGAAATCAAGCCCAGATGCCAAGCCCAAGCCCTTAAGAAGCAAGATACCAGGGAATATTCCTGCTACCTGGCTACCAGGCCACCCCAGCTTCCAGAGGCCCAAACCCGTGTGCCCGAGCCCCTTTGGGCTGGCCTCTTGTTGCTCCTAGAATCCCAACATGCCTCCCTAGGCATCCTTGGAGTGTTGGCCAAGTCAAGAGAATTTTTAGGGATTTTTCTACCTAATGTTTCCTTATTTTCTAGCTAGGGTTTGAGAGGGAAAAGGATTCTTATGTAAAGACTTATGTGCCCTTACTTGGAGCCCAAGGTTAAGGGTCTATTTAAGAGACCCTAGCCTCTTGTATGAAGGGAGATTTTGAAATATGAAATAAACCTTGCATTCTTCTATTGCTTTGTGTGATTACCCTGCTGTGTGCATAAAGGGGTTTGAGAGTTCTTCTTCCCGGTGTTTGCAATCATCTTTCTGCCGCCAACCATCCTTCCAGCCCCCTCCAAAACTTTCTTTCCTTTGCTGTTTTCCTTTATTTTCTTGATTTTCTCTGAGTTTTCTAACCCTTGATAGGTCATTTGCAGGTCCCTGAGTTCCTACGAATCTAACGATTCCAGCCAAGCCTCAATCGGACCACCGAGCAGAAAGCCGGGTATCCGCGGGTCTTTGGCTCGGTTTTCCATGCCATATCCATCGAGGAACGAGAGATCCCTTTGCTGCGATCTTCACCGGGCACTTCAAACATTGTCAGGTACACCCCTTCTACCTCCAATCTTTATATTGTAGGAGAACTTGCCCTAACCGAGGCTTCTCAGCCCCGACGATCCATCTTTAGTACTTTTCTAGGTTCTAATCTGCATGCTTGGCTTCAAGAATTCATATAAAATTCTCTACAACTAATTTTGATTTGAAATTTGGGAATTAATCACCTAACCCCACATATAAAATATACAAAATGAATTGCATGCATATTAGTCCTGCATCATTTGGTATCAGAGCTTAGATTAGGGCTTGTTTTCTGTAATTTTTCAGTCTGTATATGCTCTGTTATTTAAATTATTTATCTCTGATAAAAACTTCAAAAATTTTGAAATTTATTTTTCTAGATTCATCATAATTCACAAATTTTCAAAATTTTTTCAGATTTTATTTTGGCTTGTGAATTTTCTACAAGCCAAAATACAGCTTGCAAATTTTTGGCTCTGTTTTTTCAGCAAGACAAGTTTGGAAGTTTTACGGTTTTGTTTAGCATCTTTTGCATATCTTTTAATTTTAGTATATTTCATGCATATTAAGCCATAATTTTTAAGTTTTCTTCTATTTAGAAAAATATTAAAAAAATACATATTCTTCAAAAATATCAAAAAAAATATCTAAACCCTAATTTGCATCCTCATCTGCCTGCCATCATTGCAAAATTTACTTTTAAGTGCACTCTTGCTATATCAGATGGGGGGAGGATTTGATCACCTCTCCTTAGCCCAAAACCACATCCCTTGCATTCGGTCCCAAGCCTTAACCTAAAATTAACTAGACTTAATTTGCCCTAGTGGGCTAGGGACACCAACTGGTCGGGTCCGGGCTAATGTTAGATCACCGTATCAAGTTAACCTGTGTGTGCCTTGTGCTCAGTGTCTAGAATGGTGGTTTAGGGATTCAATCCTGAAGGACTTGTGTGCTGGTCTGCCTACCTGGCCAATCTCTGATTGGTGTCTAGGATTGGCAATCAGGGACCTAACACTCCCCTTACACCTACCTAGCTGAGTACAGGGTTACTATAGGCTAGTTTGCCACCCTGATTGAGCATCTAGTTTTGGACTCTAGGTCTAGTCAGCTATAGTCGGTTTGATAGAGTCTTACATGAGCATTAGATCAGGAGTCCTATCTCATCCACCATCTCCCTGAACCCATGGATAAGCAGGAAGCTAGGATTCAAGCCCTTATAGACCAAATGGCCCAGATGTCTACCCAGTTAATTACCCAAATGACTCAGTTGACCCAGACCAATAGCCTCAACCCAACTCAACCTAGTGAAACCATAGCGCCCAACCCTATGAGAACCCACTACTCTGACCCATATAGGGAGTCCGATCCTAGGAGAACCCAATACTCTGACCCATATAAGGAGCCCAACCCTAGGAGAACCCCTTACCATGATCCCTACCGTGAGGTTGAACCTAGGAGAGACCATCGCCATGACCCTTATTATTATACTGAACCTAGGAGGACCCCAAACCCTGATCCCTACCATGAGGCTGAACCTAGGAGAGCCCATCATCATGACCCTTATTATGATACTGAACCTAGGAGGACCCCAAACCTTATTATGAATTGTAGAGCCTATTCCTAAATTCCATGAACAAGAAGACTTTATTCAGGATTTGGCTTACTTAACCCCTTGCCCTCAGGATGAATCCCTTCCTGCCATTTCTATTAAAGATCTCTTCCCAGAAATTGTTGACCCATCCTTCCATAGCATGGACCTTTTCTTGCCCATAGATATTCCACAATCTCGTAAGATTAGCCTCATTAGTCTAGGATTAGTCCCTGACGCCCCTTCTTTTATCCTACTTTATTCAACTAAACCTTTTTCTCCACCCTACCAGACTAATTCTGAACCCACTTCCTATTTCCTACCCTTTCCTGAGTCTTCTCATGTGTCTAGAACTATTATGTTATATTTTGTTGAGGTTGCTAGGTTGCAAGGATCCATAGAGCCCATCCCATTTGCTACCTACTTTTGGCAGACCCTCTGGCACCTATTAGGAGTTACTAGCAAATTTTCTTCTGCATGTCACCCATCAACCACGACTCATGCCCCCATGCCCAAGTGGAAGTTAAGACCTAATAAATCTCTTTAGTTGAGTCTGTTAGGTGTAGGTTTGAGTCCTTTGAATCATTTGTTAGGAGTCTGCATGTGCCCAGCATGTTCACCACCTACACTAATTTTAAACAAACTGGCTAATTCCCGAAGATGGATCAAAGAATTTGATGTAGTGGATTCTATCATGGTTAGGCTTAGGCCTAAAAGAAGCTTCATGCTCACAGAACCAGACCTTTTAAAGTGATAGAGAAGGTTGGATCAAATGCCTAGGTGTTAAACATGCCTTCGGATTTGGGCACTAGTTTTACCTTCAATATTATAGACCTGGTTGAGTACAGGGAACCGGCAGCGATACCTAGTGAGGCCTTTGAACCTATTCCTTTTCATTGTGAGTGACCCTAACCCAGAGTGTCCACTAATAAATTTGGCCTGAGAGAGGAGAACGGATCGAGCGTATCCTGGACGATCAAGCCATTATGACCTGGGGCCACGGTTATCAACCCTTCCTGGTTCGATGGCAAGGCCGGCCAGAGTCGAACGATTCGTGGATTTCTCGAGAGGACATGCAGCACCTCAACCCAGACCTCCTCGAAAGATATGTGAGCCAGCTTGATCTTCACTCGACAGGGTTGAGTTCCTCCCACCCCGGGAGAATTGGTGGGGACACTGGAGGCACCAGAATAAGACAGAGACTTTTCAACCCTCTATGAATTGATCAATAATTTATGAGTCCATCTGTAATAAGGGCTTAGCCCATCTAAGTCCATTTTAGTTGTTATTTGAGTCTTTTGAGTTTCAGTTCTGTACTAGTCAGCTCATGTTGAGCTAGTTCAGTCCAGTGTTAGTCAGCTCATGTCGAGCTAATTTTATTTTTTTGAGTCCTATTCAACCATATTGAAGACTCAAGACCACATCATACAAGTGAAGACCAAGTCCAACCAGATTGAAGACATGGAAGTATAGCCCAAGTCCAACCCAGCTTGAAGATTTGAAGACCCCAGGAGGAAAAATTCAGAAAACCCTGATTCCTTGCAGATGCCCTCCAGATGCCCAGATTCCCTTCCAGATACCAAAATATATTCATATACCAAGGCATCCATGATTTTAGAGGTCCATCTGTATCCTAGCCCAAAGAAATCAAGCCCAGGCGCCAAGCCCAAGCCCCTAAGAAGCAAGATACCAGGGAATATTCCTGCTACCTGGCTACCGGGCCACCCCAGCTTCCAGAGGCCCAAACCCATGCGCCCGAGCCCCTTTGGGCCGGCCTCTTGCTGCTCCTAGAAGCCCAACACGCCCCCCTAGGCCTCCTTGGAGTGTTGGCCAAGTCAAGAGAATTTTTAGGGATTTTTCTACCTAATATTTTCTTATTTTCTAGCTAGGGTTTGAGAGGGAAAAGGATTCTTATGTAAAGACTTATGTGCCCTTACATGGAGCCCAAGGTTAAGGGTCTATTTAAGAGACCCTAGCCTCATGCATGAAGGGAGATTTTGATATATGAAATAAACCTTGAGTTCTTCTATTATTTTGTGTGATTACCCAGCTGTGTGCAAAAAGGGGTTTGAGAGTTCTTCTTCCCGGTGTTTGCAATCATCTTCCTGCCGCCAACCATCCTTCCAGCCCCCTCCAAAACTTTTTTTCCTTTGCTGTTTTCCTTTGTTTTCTTGATTTTCTTTGAGTTTTCTAACCCCTGACAGGTCATTTGCAGGTCCCCGAGTTCCTACGAATCCAACGACTCCAGCCAAGCTTCAATCAGACCACCGAGCATAAAGCCGGGTATCCGCGGGTCTTTGGCTCGGTTTTCCAGGCCGCATCCATCGAGAAATGAGAGATCCCTTCACTGCGATCTTCACCGGCACTTCAGACATTGTCAGGTACACCCCCTCTACCTCCTGTCTTTATATTGTAGGAGAACTTGTCCTAACCGAGGCTTCTCAGCCCCGGCGATCCTTCTTTAGTACTTTTCTAGGTTCTAATCTGCATGCTTGGCTTCAAAATTCATAAAAAATTCCCTACAACTAATTTTGATCTGAAATTTGGGAATTAATCACCTAACCCCACATATAAAATATACAAAAAGAATTGCATACATATTAGTCCCGCATCAGTCCTTCTACTTTACTCCTCTTAATTGGGTGCCTCGAAATTGAAATGTGCGATGAAAAAATAGGATGGGGCATCTCTTTTGGATAAAGATGGATTTTGAATGTTGCCTTAATGTCTGGATGTCTGGATGTCTGGATGTTTGAATATCTGGATGTCTAAATATCTGGATGTCTGAATGTCTGAATGTCTGAATGCCTGAATAAAAAATTTAGACAACCCTTTTTACCTAGAATTAATCTACCAAGGTAATGACAACTTGGGTCTTGGGTACCTATGACACCCCTTAACTTATTCAAACACTAATTACAGGACTCAAACTAGACAATTCATCAAACAATGTAAATTAATGCTATTTACAAGACACTTAAATCAATTGATGGACTCAATGGACTCAATTGGTAACCCGGCAACCCTAATTGACCAAATCACACTCAATTTAATCAAATTATAACTTAATTTGACCTAATTACAACTCAAAATAACTGAGACTTGAGTGTTCTTTTTGAAGAACACATGGACTTACTCATTGGTGATCCAAATTAAATTCGAAAAGGTTTGCTTACTCTTCCTAGCTCTTGTATCCTCACCAATTCTCCCGGGGTGGGAGGAACTCGACCCCGTCGAGTATGGATCAATTTGGCTTTGGTAATGTTCTAGCAAGTTAGGGTTCAACTTTTGAAGATCCTCTCTGGTGATCCAAGAATCCTCAAACTCAAGTCTCCCTTGCCAACGAACCAGATATCTTTGGTAATTCTTATTTCTAGTAGTTATGATCTTATCATCCATGATCTGCTCAATCTTTTCTCTCCTCTCTAGTAATTTGGCTGGTGGACATTCTAGGATAGGGTCACTCTCAAAGGTGGGATTAAGCTCAAATGGCCCACTAGGTATCACCATTGGTTCCTTAAACTCGACTAGATCAGATATATTGAAGGTCAGACTAATACCTAACTCTAATGGTAATTCTAGCATATAAGCATTAGGTCTAATCTTCTTTATAATCCTATACAGTCCAGCACTACGGGTATGTAGTTTCTTCACGGTTCCAACTAGAAAATGCTCATGTCATAACCTGATCATGATGAAGTCCCCTTCGTTAAACTCTTTAAATCTCTTATGTAAGTTAGCCTCGTGCTCATATGATTCATTGCTATTTTTAATTTTGTTACTAATTTCTTTATGCAATGCTTTGACATGTTGTGCAAATGACTCTGTGGACTCTAGGACTCATACTGACATTTGACAAAAATAGACTCAACTATGTAATCCTATTGAGAGGAATTTTATTAGACTCTTAGGGTGTAAACCTAAGAGACGATTGATTCTCTAGGTTTGACCCTGGTCTGGTATGCACATGAAAAGTTATCATGGATCCTTAGCAAATGCCATAAAGTTTTCCAAAAGTAGGTAGCAAAAGGGATGGGCTTTAAGAGCTCATTTAGCCTGGTAATCTCTTCAAAATGAAACCTAATGGCTCTAGAAGCATGATAAGGGAAGGGTAGGAAATAGGAATTAGAGTCTTGGGGTAACTTAGGGGAAGCATGAAATAGACCTTGGTTACTCAGGATGACCTTAAGATTTAAATATTGATCTATTGGTGTAAGATCTATGGCAGGCGGGATGCTTCTAGGTGGCAAAAGGTCATCTGGAAGGTCTTCAGGAAGTTCATCTTGAAAGTCTTCTAAAATAATGTCGACCTCTTGGGGTTGTTCCTCAAGGACTTAAAGGAGGTCTTGTGTCGAGGCTAAAAGATTGGGTTCTTCCTCAGGGCATTGAGTTACGGGAACCAAGTCTTCACTAATTTCCTGTTATTCTGATGTTTCAGGACTAGGCTCAATAATCTTTTCTTTTCCAAGGGTTTTCTCAGGTAAAGTACTAGAGTTGTCCTCCTAGAAGTCTTCTTCGTATTCATCCATCAGGTTTTCTCTAGCTTCATATATTTCTACTACGGTTTCAACTTGAGTAACCTTCTAGTCAATTAACTCTGAGTCTGCAATAGATATTTCCTCTTCAGGGTCATTCTTAGGAACAAACGGGATCATAGGAGTGGGTCGACTTGAATTAGGGTTTAGTCGGCTCTGATGAAAATTGGGTTGACTCTGTTGTAGAATGGGTTGACTCGGGTGGACTAGGCTAGATCCTGATTTTTGATGAGGGGCACTAATCCAAATGGGTTATGGGCAATGAATTATGGGTCCAGGGAAAGTCGGTTTAGGTGAACCAGGGTTAGTCCGGGCCCTATGGGTTCTTTCTAGGTTGTCAAGTCGCTTATCTAGTCGGTCACACCTATTGTCCATCAGGGCACATTGTTCATTGAAGGTCCTTAGTAAAATTTCTATAGTGGACTCCATGATCAAACTGGGTTGGGTTTGGCCTGCTCTAGTGGTCATGCAATGCAACATTACAAATCAACCTAAGTCTAGGGTTCCTAGACCTAAGGGCCAATATAGTGCTTAGTCAAGGTAATAACCAAGACTGTAATAACTCCTCGATTGGCCATGTAAGAGGTGGGGTGGTGGGAGGCTCCCCTCACTTTCGTGAGGTCCTAATTAAAGAACCACTAGTCCGCTTAGAGTGTTTTCCTCTGGACCTCTAGCCTTAGACACCAATTCTCAGAAGCACACACAGAAGTGACTACTATAATGGGTTAACACGTATATAAAACCTGACCTGTTGCTATCCCTTGCTTTAAGTGCTACTCGATTTTAATTAAGGCTTAGGACTATGCAAATGGGGTTGGTTATTTTAGGCTAAGGAAAGGGTCTCAATCCTTCCCTTATGTTATATTGCTTGCCCTTAGAATTGGTTTAAAATATGAATGCACAATCAATTCTAGTTACCAAGATAAGATAAGATACCACTAACTACTCAAAATTTAAACTTTAAATTTCAAAATTTAAATTTAGATTTTAGATTTGAATTTTAAATTTTAAATTTTAGATTTTAGATTTAAATTGCAAGAGTTAATTTTTTAGTGGAATCTGAATATGCTAAAGAAACCCTATTTTGTGCTTAAGAAATTAACCAAGCAACCTTAAACACACAAATCACAAAAATTCCAGCAAGCAAGCATACACTTAAGCTCAAAACAAACTTCAATCTCAGGTTATCACATCCGGCCATAGCTCATTACTCCCATGGGTCATAAATATACTTTCGTATATTCGCTCAGGAAGCATGATTTCCTTCCACCAAAGTACTCTAAAATAAAATATATATATATATATATATATATATTATTATTATTAATTTTTTTTTCAAAACCCTCAAATCTGAAATCTTTGAGGAAGATTTATATCTGAGTTTGTTTTAGCTTAGATTAATGAACAAAAATCAAATGAACTAAGTTTCGGATAGCTATGATGAAAGCTATCGAAACTAGGTCAAAATAATTGCAGCAGACCTAAACTGTGCAGCAGAGATTAAAAAATGCATAAAAATATATTTTTATTATTTTTTAATAAAACTTGAGATTCTAATTTCTGACTTACTGTGGATTAACAAAAAATAATTTCAGATGAACATAACTAATCTAATAAGGTGTTATATGTAGATCAAGTTCAGGTATGTGTAGAATTCAGCAAGCATGAAACCCTAATCTAACCTAACGCTCTGATATCAAATAGATGATGCGGGATGGTTACGATGCAGTCTAAGATGATTCAATTTAATACTAGGTGATTTAAGAGAGCAATGATCATGGTAAAGTAACGAACAAAATAGATTGAAAGAGTAAAGAAGGCAATAAACCACTTACCCGCAATCTGCTCCGCAAGCTATGAAGAATATGGACCCGATGGCTAGGAAACCATCTTAGATCAGGCTATTCCATGCTTCAATTACCAAATCTAACAAGAAAAGGGTTGGTTACTTACTCCAATGAAGATTCACTTTGAATTGAGTTGGATCTGCTGCTCGGTCGCTTAGATTTTGCAGTAGGATGATGATCAGGACTCCAGATTCCAGATCCACAGTTAGATCTTGGTTTGGAAGAAAAGGATCCATCCTCTAAGGTCCTTGAACACCTGGGATCTGCAAAGAAGGTAGCAAACAAAACTTAAGATTGATGTAATTCGGGTTCGAAATGGGAAAAAAGAAAGGTTAGTTTCGAAGAGCTTGAAGAAGATCGGTAGCAATTATCAAATCTGGCAGAACCTCCACTCAAGGACCTCACTGCCTTGAGCTCTCAAGGACCTCCTCGCCTTGAGCTCTTAAAGACCTCCTCGCCCTTAGAGAAAATCACTAACCCTACCCAGCTTTGTGGAAAAAGATAGCATTTCATTTCATAAATCAATAATCAATTACAAGGGGTATGGGGTTCTATTTATAGAGTTCTTCACACATGAAGA
Source organism: Areca catechu (assembly GCA_021397845.1). Lineage (NCBI taxonomy): Eukaryota > Viridiplantae > Streptophyta > Magnoliopsida > Arecales > Arecaceae > Areca > Areca catechu. The sequence continues at coordinate 138,544,321 of CM038039.1, read as the reverse complement.
TATCATAGGACTCTTTTAAATTTAAATTACATTTAAATTCAAACACTCCTTAAATTTGAAATTTAAATGGACCCGACGGCTAGTAAACCATCATAGATCTAGCAATTCCTTGGTTCAATTACTAAATCTAACAAGAAAAGGGTTGGTTACTTACCCCAATGAAGATTCACTTTGAATTGAGTTGGATCTGCTGCTCAGTCGCTCATATTTCACAGTAGGATGAAGATCAGGACTCCAAGTTCCATATCCACAATCTGAACTTGGTTTGGAAGCAAAGGATCCATCCTCTAAGGTCCTTGAACACCTGGGATCTGCAAAGAAGGCAGCAAACAAAACTTAAGATTGATGTAATTCGGGTTCAAATGGGAAAAAAGAAAGGTTGGATTCGAAGAGCTTGAAGAAGATCGGTAGCAATTATCGAATCCGGCAGAACCTCCACTCAAGGACCTCACCACCTTGAGCTCTCAAGGACCACCCTGCCTTGAGCTCTTAAGGACCTCCCCGCCCTTAGAGAAAATCACTAAGCCTACCCAGCTTTGTGAAAAAAGACAGCATTTCATTTCATAAATCAATAATCCATTACAAGGGGTATGGGGTCCTATTTATAGAGTTCTTCATACATGAAGATATCATAGGACTCTTTTAAATTTAAATTACATTTAAATTCAAACACTCCTTAAATTTGAAATTTAAATTGACATGGGTGACCACTTGAAAAAATGTGCGACAAAAAATGGTAGCTAATCCTTCCTTGGCGCTAATCCTTCTTCTTTTGGCACTAATTTCTTCTTATTCTCAATTGGCATCTCATCTTCTTGATCGACAATCATGGGATAAGAACATCTTCAAAGATTTGAATTTGAACCCTTATTTGAATTTAAAAGGGGTTTGCTCAATCCTCTCTTGATACTTGGATAAGACTTCATTTGAAATAAAGATGAAGGGATATAACTTGATAAGAGAGAACTCCTTGATTTTTGGATGAAACTCCTTTTGAAATCTTTTTTTGAATGAAGATATCTCCACCTATCTTGGACTCTTCCTCCCATTTAATTTTTGAATGGATGTGGGCGTCATCTAGAGTGGGCGACAAAAATATGAGGAGGCGCTAGATGAAAAGCAGAGTCCTTCTGCTTTACTCCTCTTAAATGGGCACCTTCTTGAAATTGAAATGTGTGATGAAAAAATATGATGGGGCACCTCTTTTGGATAAAGATGGATTTTGAATGTTGTCCCAATGTCTAGATGTCCGGATGTCCGGATGTCTGGATGTCTGGATGTCCGGATGTCTGAATATCTGGATGTCTGAATGTCTGAATGCCTGAATAAAAATTTGGACAACCCTTTTTACCTAGAATTAATCTACCAAGGTAATGACAACTTGGGTCTTGGGTACTTATGACATCCCTTAACTTATTCAATCACTAATCACAGGACTCAAACTAGACAATTCATCAAACAAAGTAAATTAATGCTATTTACAAGACTTTTAAATCAATTGATGGACTCAATGGACTCAATTGGTAACCCAGCAACCCTAATTGACCAAATCATACTCAATTTGATCAAATCATACTCAATTTGATCAAATTACAACTTAATTTGACCAAATTACAACTCAAAATAACTGGGACCCCAGTGTTCTTTGTGAAGAATACATGGACTTACTCATTGGTGATCCAAATTAAATTAGAAAATGTTTGCTTACTCTTCCTAGCTCTTGTGTCCTCACCACCATGTCCTATCAACAGAGACTTTTAGACCAATGGCAAAGGTTGAGTCAGGGCAATAGAATTGTATCTAAATATAATGCCAAATTTGATGAGTGCGTTATGAGATGTAGCATAGATGAGTCTGAGGCCATATCTGAACAAGCCTATCAAATTGCTAGGGACTTTGAGAGATTTCAAAGGGGACCCATGATCCATCAGTCTGAACCCAACAGGATTAGTATACCTGGATATAAGCCAAGTTCTAGTCAAGTTCCTTCAACCCAACCCACTTCTGTTACCCCATTAAGTCACAAGGATGATAGGGGTAAGGGCCTTGAAGTTCAAAGAAGCGATAATAATGACATTCATTGCTTTAGGATTCATAAGGTTGTCCACTATGCTAGTCAATGTCCTACTCGAGCTTTACACATGGAGAATTAGAAGAAGATGCTCCTGAACCCTTTGAAGAATTTGAGGAAGAAGTGTATGAAACAGGAACAAACTTAGTGGATGAGTATGAGGGAGATGAGGAAACTATAGATCCACCTGAGTTACTGGGAGTCGTTAAATATATTCTGACCTAAATAAGAGCGCAGAGGATTGGCATAGAAACAACATCCTACAAACTTTTATCAAAATAGGAGAAAAAGTTTGCAAGATCATCATAGATAGTGGAGTTGTGTTAACGCCATTTTCACTAGTGCTGTCAAGAGTCTAGGATTGACCACTATTCCCCATCCTAACCCTTATAAGGTATCTTGGATCGATTCAACCTCAATTCCTATTAAGTTAAGATGCCAAGTTACAATCTAATTCCAATCCTATCAAGAGAAAGTTTGGTGTGACATTCTTCTTATGGGGGTTAGTAGTATTATTTTAGGTTGACCTTGGTTGTATGATCATGATGCTATCTTGTATGGTTATTCCAACTCCTGTTCCTTCAACCACTATGGAAAGAAAATTGTCATAAACTCGACACCACCTAAGGACAACACCAAAAGAGGGTCTAGTAATCTGAAGGAAAAGAAATAAGGATTAAATTTGATCAGTGCTAAGGATTTCGAACGAGAGATTAATGAGGGTTCACCAGTTTGGATATTGTCCACCAAGGAAGTCTAGAATCAATCCCAGAAAGAGCAACCACAGGAGATAGTAGAGTTTTTGAAGGATTTTCAAGATATGTTTCCAAAAGATCTTCCTGATCACCTCCCATCAATAAGGGTCATTCAACATGCCATAGACTTAGTCCCAGGAGCCACCTTACCAAACCTTCCATATTATAAGATGAATCCCACTGAACATTCAGAGTAACAAAGGCAAGTTGGAGATCTCCTCCAAAAGGGATTCATTAGGGAAAGCCTAAGCCCTTGTGCGGTACCTACTCTTTTGACCCCCAAGAAGGATGGCACTTAAAGAATGTGTGTAGATAGTTATGCCATCAATAAGATAATGGTCAAGTATCATTTTTCCATTCCTCGTCTTGATGATATGCTGGACATGATGGCCAGAGCCAGCATTTTTTCTAAGATTGACCTTAAGAGTGGTTATCACCAAGTTAGAATTAGGCCAAGGGATGAGTGAAAAACAGCTTTCAAAACTAAGGATGTCCTTTATGAATAGGTAGTGATGCCTTTTGGTCTTTCAAATGCCCCTAGTACTTTCATGAGGATCATGACCCAAGTCCTGAGATCATTCATTGAAAAATTTATTGTGGTCTACTTCGATGACATCCTTATCTACAGTAGGACTAAGGAAAACCACCTGGACCATCTTCACCAAGTATGCCAAGCTCTTAGAAAGGATAGCCTCTATGCCAATTTGAAGAAATGTGATTTCTTGACCCATAAAGTCATCTTCCTAGGATTTATCGTTACCCCCGAAGGAGTATCTGCCGACCCAGAAAAGATTAAGTCCATAGTTGAGTGGCCTGTACCCAATAGTATACATGAAATGCGCAGCTTCCATGGCCTTGCTACTTTATATAGATGATTTATTCAAGGATTCAGTATGATTTTCGCACCCATAACTAACTATATTAGGAAGGGAACATTTGAATGGACCAAGGCCGGCGATAGAGCCTTCCTAGATATCAAAAAGAAAATGATCCAAGCCCCCATTATGAGATTACCTGACCTTTCAAAGGACTTTGAAGTTGCTTATGATACCTCCAGAGTTGGAATTGGAGGAGTTTTAAATCAAGAAAACCATCATGTGGCCTTTTTTAGTGAGAAACTAAATGATGCCAAATTGAAGTATTCAACCTATGATAAGGAATTGTATGCGATAGTTCAAGCCTTAAGGTATTGGAGGCACCATCTTTTACCACAGGAGTTTATCCTATATTCAGACCATGAAGCACTCCGATTCCTTAGTTCAAAGAAGAAACTGAACCCTAGGCACGGAAAGTGGGTAAAGTATATTCATGCTTACACCTTTATCTTGAAACACCATGCAGGCACTAAAAATCGAGTTGCTGATGCTCTTAGCCATGGATCTATGCTTTTGACCTCTGTTAGCATTGAAGTCATAGGATTTGAGAAATTGAAAGAAGAATATGAGAATTGTCCAAATTTTAGTGATATCTACATATTTGTTCACCAAGGATCATCTAGATTGTATAGCAAGTATACCCTTCATGATAGTTTCTTTTCAAAGGAAATAGATTGTGCATCCCTCGAACCTCCATTAGAGAATTTTTAGTTTGGGAGATCCATGCTAGAAGCTTAGTTGGCCATTTTGGTGGAAACAAAACCATCCAAGCTGTTGAAGATCAATTTTCTTGGCCAGGCCTTAAGAGAAACATTGCCCAAGTTGTGGCCCGATGTCGAACCTGTGCTGTTACCAAGAAACAGAGACAAAATACTGGCCATTATACCCCTTTACTAGTACCTGATTGTCCATGGCAAGACCTTAGGATGGATTTTGTATTAGGGTTGCCAAAGACCATGCAGAAAAAGGATTCTATCTTTGTTGTGGTCGATCGATTTTCCAGGATGGCACATTTTTTACCCTGTTCTCAAACTTTCGATGCTTCAAAAGTATCCAGACTTTTTTTAGATGAAGTAGTTAGGTTACATGGTTTGCCCAAAACCATTATTTCTGATAGGGATGTTCGGTTTATTAGCTATTTTTGGAAGACCCTTTAGCACATATTAGGAATTGATGTGGCGGAATGCTGATGTATAATCCCTGTTAGATGCCATGTTAGAGAAAGCTACCACGATGGACACTCCTTCTCAGACTCCTTTACCGGGCTGAGCTCCTTCAGAATATCGGGGTGGCCTATCGAAGCCGAGCTCCATTCTCTGCCAGGTCGACTCCTGCAAGATCGGGCGATCTTCTTCGCCAGATTGAGCCCCTTCAAGGCCGAGCCCCCTAGGCCAGAGTCGAGCCCTGCCCTCCTCCACCAGGTCGAGGCCCTCCAAGGCCGAGCTATTAGAAATTATGTTCCAAAGCCAATCACTTAGGCTATAAGTGGTTGTGCTCGGTATTGTAATTTATATATGAATTAATAAAACTTTATTTTGGCAGCTCATCACATTACTCATTTCCTTATAATGAACTCTATTTATATGATGAAGTCCTTAGGACTGTACTGACTTCGATATAAAGAGGATATATCGAGCGGTCCTTTAAAAAGGTTCACAATCAAGGGATACATTGTACAGGATGGCAATGTATCAAGTGTAGGTTGTTGTGGTTCATAATGTTTGGTTATCCTTTTGACCAAAGGAGTGTGGTGACACTGATGTGATCTGTAAGTGGGATGTGGGACATCTCATTGAACATGACTCCATGGAGCTCCTTTCTGCCAAAGGATTGCTCGTGATTGGATATGGATATATGTTCCCCTCCGACCTGAGGTCACCGTGGTAGCTTGCAAACAACTCCTTGTGCTTTGGTGCCGGACTACTCGGATTTCTAATATGATGATGGAAGGTTTCTGGGTACAGGCAAGTTCTTGTGGAGTAGTGGTGGACCAAGATGGAATTGTCCTGTCCAAGTTTTTTGAATTGAATGTCTTGTAGTGTCTCAATTTAGCAAATCCTCTGCTGGGGTGGTCCTAGCGAGGAGTCACTGGACTTGCGAGGTTGAGACATGTTGTGGATTGACTCAGTTAGGGTTGGCAATTTAACTTAGGTCATCTTGAGCATTGGAGGTCAAAGGGATGAATTATACGGTAACCATATGCCAGAGGTTCGATAGATTGCTCTCGCATCTTTGGCCTATACGGATGCTGGGACCCATTATTAGATGGTATCTTGTGCTGGTAATGGAATTGTTCCAGTGCTACCATTTAGGTTCGAACCTTTGAGGTCACATGCCATAGAGAATTTCTTCCTGATTTAGGAACCGATCAACGATTGGGAATCATTTTGGTATTAAGGTCAAACAGATTGATTGAGCACACATTGGATTTATTCTGATCAACCTGGTCTAATTTGGATCGACTAGGATTGCCTTGGGTCAATTGGGAACTATTCTTGGTAGACTTCAACTGGACCCAATTTTCTTACATGATCTGGTTTGGTTGGATCGGGGTTTCATAAACTAGTTTATTACATGGTTTAAATCTTGATGAACCGATTAGACGGTAATTTTTCTCCCACTTGGCTTTCACTTTTTCTCTCCTTGTTTTCATCGTGTTCTCCCAGCATTTTTTAACGGATCAAAGCTATCCAAAGGAGTTTGGATTTGTATGGATTCTCTCACGACATCTTCCCAGCCTTCCACGGGTTTTTCCTTATGATTTTATTCATCTCGATTAAAGGCCTTGTGGTGGGAGGTGAAGAAGAAAAGAAATAAGAAATAGAGCAGTGGTTGAAGGTCGTGCATGAGTGAGAAGAAGGAGCAAAGCATGCATGCATGGGAGAATTTGGGGCTTGGCATCAAGTTCCAGGCCTTCACGGGTATGCCGTGAGAGAAGTAGAAGATCGATTGTAATAGGGCATGAGAATAAGAGAGGAGCAGTGAACGAGAGTTTTTAGGACGGGTTTTTGAGCCCAAAATTCATTTTGCTTTACATGGATTTCTTCCCTGATTTTAAGTTCTCCTGTGTGTGCTCTTGGTGGAGTAAAGGCAGTCTTGGAGAAGACTGTCCATGAAGATCATCTTGGTTTTCTCTACTCCACATGTCCATGACCTATTTGTTTGATTCCTTGAGGACTAGCATCCTTTCGGGAGTTGGATCAGTGAGAGCCCGTGCATGGATACTCTAGAGGGTAGACACTTGGACACCTCGAGAGAATAAACCGATCCTTTCTTCTTCTTCTTGCAGTTGCAGACTTGATTTGCTGTTGAGAGAATCGGCTTCTTCTTGCTTCGATCCAAGTTCATAACTAAAGGAAGCCCTACAAGGTATGTTATTGTTTTTATTATCATGCATACTTAGATCTAGGTTTTATCATACTGTTTATATTTATTGCACTTGCCTATACATGCCTTGTATTTGTTATATGCATCATGTTATGTTAAATCCTATGCATGAGTAGGTTTATTTTCATATGCATGCTTAAAAAGTTTAATTATGCAATACCTACTCCCTAGTGTAGCATGCCTAGGGTAGGCATCTGTTGCACTGGTTTTTCTTCAATGGTATCAGAGCATGGTTCCTGTGTAGCATATCATGATTGCATGTATTTGGATCTGTATCTAGTTTAGGGATTACTTTTAGGAACCTAGTTGAGACCTTCATCATGGTCTTGTGTCCATAAAGATTTAAGGGTTTAAAACCCTAAGTTTCTATGGCACGAGGTGGTTCTTCTGTGTTGGCCTTTTCAGAAGGATCCTTAAAGGAAACCTACTGTATTAAAAATATTTTAATCCTGATGCATATACATTGGCATGTCTAAAATTGTTAAAGCTTGTAATATTATAAATGATATGATAGGACTAGATATGATGCATGAAAAATGTAAAATGGTTTTACATGAATTTAATTAAAAATGTTTTAATTAAAAGTTGGCTTATAATCTAACAATTATAAATTGAAAGATTAATTAAATGACAAGCCTGATTAGGGTTTATGAAACCTAATGTCATTTGAATAAGCTATCTAGGTTAATTGGTTTAGCTGTCTGATTGGGTTTATTTATTGGGTTAGATCTAAGGTTAGTTGAATTAGACTTAAGATAACTAATCAAATGTTGATTAAGGACCTTCTCTTTAGTATCTATCTAATAGTTAGATGGGTTAGTCCATTCTTCTGAAATGAATCTAATTAGTGGCTCTATGGTAAGCCCGAGTTCTTAGGCTTGTTTAATTAAGTCTGGTAAATTGATTGGTGTCTAGCAGGTTTGGCAGTTTTGATCATGGCTGCATGAGGCTACCTCTTTCCTAGCCAACTTGGTTGGTGCCTAGGAAAGATAGTTAATGGTGGATACTCACCCATGATCTCACCTACCTGGTCAATTCGATCAACCAGAACTGATTAGAAAAGCTTATTGATTCGAGTTAACCTATGTCACCCAAGTTGATCAACATGTCTGATCTTTAGGTGCCCATGGACCAACTTGTTGAATTTAATTCAACCCTCCTGAGAATTGATTTGATCAGTGAGAGGTTGATCCATGTTCTTCTCTCTATTCTTCTGTCACAATTTAATAAATTCCTCTAAAATTATTAGGTCCTGAAAAAGACTAAGTCAATGAGTTGATGGTGTCTTAGCCTCCCATTAAGTGGGTTAGTAATAAGTCCTTTAGCTTGGTGTACATTGACAGTTCCAAAGAACGGGTGTGCATTCAGTTACTGGGATTACTCTCCCATAGATGATGGTTCAATGCAACCTTCTTAACGGTGATCAGGTGGGCCGGCCAAAGTCGGGCTTGGTCATTCGTTAGCTGGAAGCATCAGACTTGTTATATTGATGGTTGGACATAACCAGAGACCCGCAATAGGAGGCTCCAAGGCCGATATGGGGTTCTGTAGGGCAAAATTTATTACTGGAAGTTGATTAAGGAAAAAATTGGTTAAGAACCTACCTTTAGGCACGTATGGGTGAGCCGGCCAATGTCAGGCTCATACGTGGTATATTGGATTTCAGTACCCACTATGAAATGATGATTTTATGGATTGGAGTTAGAGGCTCCCAATCTAAAAAATTAGTCGGAGGGACCTTTCGACTAAAGTCCAAGTCTTTTAGTTTAATTAATTAATTCATATACTTATTTGGTCTTAATTTTCCTTCAGTGTCTTCAAAACTTTCGCTTCGGTCACTTCTCGATAGTGAGAAGTTAAAGGGTCCCAATTTCGATAGCTGGTATCAAAAATTGAGGATAGTCCTGGAGCACGAGCGGATCTTTCTGTGATAACGGATCCAACACCCGAAATCCCTCCTACCAATGTTTGGAGTTCAGTCAGGGATAATAATTTGAAGTGGATTTCTGATCGGACTACTATCCATGCATAATGTTGGCAGCGATGAATGATGAGTTTAGTTGCAAATTTGAGGAGGCCCAGCCAAATGAGATTCTTCAAAAGTTGAAGGAATCTTTTATCATGCCAGACGGTGTGGAGCGGTACAAAGTCTCTTGTACCATCTACAATGCCAAAATATGGAATGGCGGTTCGGTTACTGATCATGTATTGTACATGGTCGAGATGATCAAATGATTGGGCAAGCTCGGATGTCCCTTGCATGAGCAACTCAGCAAGGATATGATCCTGAATTCTCTACCCTCCTCCTATCTTGACTTTCTCGATCATTATAGAATGAATAAGCCTGAAATCAATTACCATGGTTGGTTTGATGGGGTTACTGCAGACTTATGAGAAGGACCACCAACTGAATAAGGGAGTGGTGAATTTAGTGGGAAGTTCTAGAGGTCATCATCCCTTTAAGAAAGGGAAGAAGAAAGGTAAGGGAAAGAAGATGCAAAGTTCTCCTGGCCCAAGTCAGGCCAAGAAAGTGAAAGCTGATCAAGCTAGTGCAGAGTGCTTCTACTATAAGAAGCAGGGACACTGGAAGAGGAACTATCCTCTTTATCAGGCATCCTTAGACCCGAACAGGCCAAGGAAGGGAAAGCAGCAGGGTGCTGGACAAGGTATTTATATGATAAAACCTTGTAATTTCTCTATTTATGACACTGCTAACTGGGTATTGGATACTGGTAGTCCTATTCAAGTTTGCAATTTGTTGCAGGGACTGCAGGTTAGCATGTCACAGCCTGTTAATGTAATGTACACATCTAGCAAACATCCAAGGATAAAAAGTGTCAGTGACCTGTATCTATGGCACTGTAAGCTAGGTCATGTTAACTAGAATAGGATAAACAAGTTGCGAGAAGAAGGCCTCCTTGAGGTCAGTGATTCTGACTCACTGCCCACTTGTGAATCCTGTTTGATTGGTAAAATGACCAAGTCACATTTTACTGAAAAAGGTGAATGAGCTACAGATATTCTAAGTCTCATACATACTGATGTATGCGAACCCATGATAGTTAGTGCTAGAGGTAGATATAGATAGTTTATTACATGTACAGATGACCTTTCTAGGTATGGTTATGTCTTCTTGATGAGACATAAATCTGAGTCGTTCGAAATGTTCAAATGATATCGTAATGAAGTGGAGAAACAAACTAGAAGTGTATTAAAACTCTTTGATCTGATCGAGACGGTGAATACCTTTATGGTGAGTTCATGACATATCTTGAGGAGAATAGGATTCTCTCTCAGTGGACTCCTCCAGGAACACCTCAGTTGAATGGTGTGTTCGAAAGGAGATATCGAACCCTGTTGGAGATGGTTTGATCCATGATGGGCTTTGCAACTCTGCCGCTATCCTTCTGGGGATATGCACTTGAGACAGCTTGTTACTTGCTGAATGATGTTTCAAGTAAGTCTGTTGTCTCCACTCCATATGAGTTATGGATTGGACGTAAGCCCTTAATTTCACACCTTCGGGTCTGGGGTTGTCCGGCTTATGTAAAGCATTTAGACTCAGATAAACTTGGTCCTAGGTCTAATCGGTGCCTGTTTATTGGATACCTTAAGAAAACAAAAGGATATTTCTTTTACTTGGAGGATGAACAGAAAGTGTTCGTTGCTCTTAGAGCTATAATTTTGGAAAAGGAGTTACTTGGAGAAGGAACTGTAGCCTCTAAGATTGAACTTGGTGAAGTTCAACCAGTAGAAGAACCTACACACTCTAAGGACATCATAGAACTGGCTATGATTGGATCACACCTGGAACCCATTAATAGGATATCCGGTAGAGTACCGCGTCAGCCAGACAGATACTATGGTTTCTTGGTTCGGGACGGTGATCCCATTGAGCTCGATGAGAATGATGAGGATCTGATCACCAATATGAATGCAGTTCAGTGATCTGACTCTGAGGCATGGCTTTGAGCCATGTGATTCGAGATGGAGTCCATGGAGATCAACAATGTATGGACATTAATTGATTCACTTGAAAGTATAAAACCCATCGGGTGCAAATGGATTTTCAAGAGAAAAAGGGGCACAGATGGGAAGGTGGAGACCCATAAAGGCCATTTGGTTGCCAAGGGGTATCATCAGTGATATGGTATCGATTATGATGAGACCTTCTCCTCTGTGGCAATGCTCAAGTCCATTCGGATCATGCTTGCTTTGGCAGCACATTTTGACTATGAGAACTGGCAAATGGATGTCTGAACCGCTTTCCTGAATGGGGAGCTGGATAAGGAGGTGTATATGATATAGTCTGAAGGGTCACATCCACAGACGAGTCAAAAGTGTGCAAATTATAGAGGTACATTTATGGACTCAAGCAAGCATCTCGAAGTTAGAACATGCGATTTGATAGGTGTATCAAATCGTATAGCTTCGTTAGGAACGGAGAGGAACCCTGCATCTATAAGTGGGTTAATGGTTTTGTGATTGTATTCCTGGTACTGTATGTTGATGACATTATCTTAATCGGGAATGACATTGCAGCATTGCAAGGAATAAAATTCTGGTTGTCATCTCAGTTCTCCATGAAGGACTTTGGTGAAGCTTCTTTCATACTGGGTATGAAGATCTATAGAGAGATCTAAGAGGCTTTTGGGATTGTCCCAATCTATGCACATTGATACTATGCTGAAATGGTTCAGCATGAAGAATTCCAAGAAAGGCTATCTCCTGATAGGTTCTGGAATTACTCCTTCCAAGAAGGATTGTGCGACAACTCCTGAGGAAAGAGAGTGTATAAGTAGAGTTCCTTATGCTTCTATGGTGGGCTCTACAATGTATGCTGTGACATGTACTAGACCAGATGTGGCATACTCACTAGGAGTAGTGAGCAGATACCAGTCTGACCCAGGTGAGGCATATTTGAAGGTGGTTAAAACCATCCTGAACTATTTAAGAAATACTAAGGACCAATGGCTGATTTATGGAGAACCTGACTTGAAACTTGTCGGGTATACTGACTCCAGTTTCTAGTCAGACAGAGATGATAGCAAAAGTGTGTCAGGGTTTGTGTTTACCCTGAATGGAGGAGTGATCTACTGGAAGAGTTCCAAGCAGGCAATAGTTGTAGACTCGATATGCGAAGCAGAGTACTTTGCAGTATCAGATGCAGCAAAGGAAGCCATGTGGTTGTAGAAGTTCTTTGGAGAGCTAGGGTTGGCACCTTCCCTAGATGGTCCTGTTCCTATGTATTATGACAGCACAGGGGCCATTGCTCAAGCTAAGGAGCCAAAGTCTTACCACCGCACCAAGCATATTCTGTGATACTATTATCTCGTGAAAGAGATCGTAGAATGAGGTGACATCAATCTTATGAAGATTGATGGAAATGAGAATCTAGCCGACCCCTTCACTAAAGCCCTCGGAATCAAAGAGTTCGACTATTGTAAAAGGGAAATGGATATTAGATACTGTTCTGATTGGCTTTAGTACAAGTGGGAGTTGTTGGGAATTATGTCCCAAAGCCAATCGCTTAGGCTGTAGGCGGTTGTGCTCGGTATTGTAATTTGTATATGAATTAATAAAACTTTAGTTTGGCAGCTCATCACATTACTCATTTTCCTGTAATGAACTTAATTTATGTGATGAAGTCCTTAGGACTGCACTGACTTCGATATAGAGAGGATATATCGAGTGGTCCTTTAAAAAGGTTCACAACCAAAGGATACATTATACATGATGGCAATGTATCAAGTGTAGGTTGTTGTGGTTCACATCGTTTGGTTGTTCTCTTGACCAAAGGAGTACGGTGACACTGATGTGATCTGCAAGTGGGATGTGTGACATCTCATTGAACGTGACTCCATGGAGCTCCTTTCTGCCAAAGGATTGCTTACGAATGGATATGGGTATATGTGTCCCTCTGACCTAAGGTTACCATGGTAGCTTGCAAACAACTCCCTATGGTTTGGTGCCAGACTACCCTGATTTCTAATCCGGTGATGGAAGGTTTCTTGGTACGGGCAAGTACTTGTGGAGCAGTGGTGGATCGAGATGGAATTGACATGTCCAAGTTGTTTGGATTGAATGTCTTATAGTGTCTCAATTTAGCAAATCCTCGATCGGGGTAGTCCTCTTGAGGAGTCACTGGACTTGCGAGGTTGAGACATGTTATGGATTGACTCAATTAGGGTTGGCAGTTTAATCCTAGGTCATCTTGAGCATTGGAGGTCAAAGGGATGAATTATATGGTAACCATATCCCAGAGGTTCGATAGATTGCTCTCGCATGTTCGGCCTATCCGGATGTCGGGATCCATTGCTAGATTGTATCTTGTGCTAGTACTGAAAGTGTTATAGTGCTACTATTTAGGTTCGAACCTATGAGGTCACACGCCATAAAAGATTTCTTCCTGATCCAGGAACTGATCAATGATTGAGATTCATTTTAGTATTAAGGTCAAACGGACTGATTGAGCACAAATTGGATTTATTCTAATCAACCTGGTCTGATTTAGATCGACCAGGATTGGTTTGGGTCAATTGGGAACTGTTCCTAGTAGACTTCGACTGGTCCTAGTTTTCTTACATGATCGGGTTTGGTCGGACCGGGGGTTTCGTAAACCAGTTTATTACATGGTTTAAATCTTGATGAACCGATTAGACGATAATTTTTCTCCCGCTTGGCTTTCCCTTTTTCTCTCCCAATTTTCACCGTGTTCTCCCAACATTTTTATCCGATCGAAGATATCCAAAGGAGTTTGGATTTGTATGGATTCTCTCACGACATCTTCCCAGCCTTCCACAGGTTTTTCGTTGTGATTTTATTCATCTCGGTTAAAGGCCTTGCGATGGGAGGTGAAGAAGAAAAGAAAAAAGAAACAGAGTAGAGGTTGAAGACCGTGCATGCATGAGAAGGAGCAGAGCATGCGTGCATGGGAGAATTTGAGGCTTGGCATCAAGTTCTAGGCCTTCATGGGTATGCCATGAGAGAAGGAGAAGATCGATTGTAACAGGGCATGGGAATAAGAGAGGAGCAATGAACGAGAGTTTTTAGGACAGGTTTTTGAGCCCAAAATTCATTTTGCTTTCCATGGATTTCTTCCCTGATTTTAAGTTCTCCTATGTGTGCTCTTGGTGGAGTAAAGGTAGTCTTGGAGAAGACTGTCCGTGAAGATCATCTTGGTTTTCTCTACTCCATACGTCCGTGACCTATTTGTCTGATTCCTAGAGGACTAGCATCCTTCCAGGAGTTGGATCAGCGAGAGCTTGTGCGTAGATACTCTAAAGGGTGGACACTTGGACACCTCCAGAGAATAGACCGATCCTTTCTTCTTCTTCTTGCAGTTGTAGATTTGATTTGCTATTGAGAGAATCGGCTTCTTCCTGCTTTGATCCAAGTTCAGAACTGAAGGAAGCCCTACAAGGTATGTTATTGTTTTTATTATCATGCATGCTTAGATCTAGGTTTTATCATATTGTTTATATTTATTGCACTTGCCTATACATGCCTTGTATTTGTTATATGCATCATGTTATGTTAGATCCTGTGCATGAGTAGGTTTATTTTCATATGCATGCTTAAAAAGTTTAATTATGCAATACCTACTCCCTAGTGTAGCATGCCCAGGGTAGGCGTCCGTTGCACTGGTTTTCCTTCATGAGCCCCCTGGGCTGTAGTCGCACCCAGTTCTCCTCTGCTAGGTTAAGCCCCCTCGTGGTTGAGCCCAGCCCTCCTCCACCAAGTGGAGCCCCTTCGAGGTCGAGTCCCTCGGAGTCGAGCCCATCCTTCCTCTACCAGGTCGAGCCCCCTCCCCTCGAGGTCGAGCCCCCTCGAAGTCGAGCCCCTTGGTCTGGTGTCAAGCCCAACCCTCCTTTGCCAAGTGGAGCCCCTTCGAGGTCGAGCCTCTCAGAGTCGAGCCCTACCTCTCTAGTTTGGCCTCTACCTCGGACGAAGGTACCAGCAACCAAAGGGGCAACGCCATCCTCCTCGAACGATGACGAGCCACCCGAGGACTGCAAGGAAGCAACCACCAGGCTATGATGATCATCCCCCAGCTATCGCTTACCCCAGAAAGGGACGAAGCTCCCTAATCGAGGCACCGCACTCTCCACCGACCGTCTGCACCACCCGAAAGAGGAAGTCAACCAGGAGATTCGAATTCTGGGGGCGGCAGCTCCCCAATCGAGGCCCTGTCAAGTTTCCCAGAATGGAGCGACTGGAAGGAATGTTAGAGCACGTGGTAGGTTTCCTTATCATAAACCAGGAAAGACATCCTGCCCATGGCACAGAACACGTTGCACGCGTCTGCTAGCATAGGAGAGATCCTGAGGTACACGTTTAGCAACCACTTAGACTTAAAAGAGCCATCGACAGCCCCAACTGGAAGATAAAGAAAAAGAAGGTGAAAAATCCTCAAGCAAACAAGTGGGAAGAGGCCACACAAGAGAACCACCAAGGAGACTGAGAATTCGAGGCTGTCGGAGATCTGCGGGAAGGATCACCCAAACACATCACCCCGCGATATCCTGCGCTCCTTCCAAGGAGGGCCCTTCCAGCCGTGGGCCACTGCTGACCATCGAGGGAGCCACTAGATGCCGGTGAAAAGGCAATGAGCTAGATATACCAATCAGGAGAGCCGGTCCTCGATGCCCGAGCGGGTAACGGCCAAACCCCGCCAAGGTCAAAAAGGCAAGACCCCCCAACATGGACACCACCCCACGTCACCTTCTCCGTTTGCTTCAGCCTCGGTGGAGGGTTCAACCAATAAGGCCATCAGGCACACAGCTAAGAAGTGCCTGGAGGAGCAGGAGCACAAGTTGGCAGAGCTATCCCACCGGTTTGCGAATATGCAGGTCTCCACTAACGAGCCAGTGGGCTATGATGCCTGGTGGGGACACCGAAGGCACCAGAATAAGATAGAGGCTTTTCAATCCTCTATGAATTGATCAATAATTTATGAGTCCATCTATAATAAGGGCTTAGCTCATCTGAGTCCATTTTAGTTGTTATTTGAGTATTTTGAGTTGTTATTTCAGTTCTGTACTAGTCAGCTCATGTTGAGCTAGTTCAGTCCAATGCTAGTCGCTCATGTTGAGCTAATTTTATTTTTTTTGATTCCCATCCAAGCATACTGAAGACTCAAGACCACATCACACAAGTGAAGACCAAGTCCAACCAGATTGAAGACATGGAAGTATAGCCCAAGTCCAACCCAGCTTGAAGATTTGAAGATCCCAGGAGAAAAAAATTCAGAAAATCCTGATTCCTTGCAGATGCCCTCCAGATGCCCAGATTTCCTTCCAGATGCCAAATATATTCATAGACCAAGGCATCCATGATTTTAGAGGTCCATCTGCATCCTAGCCCAAAGAAGTCAAGCCCAGGCACCAAGCCCAAGCCCCTAAGAAGCAAGATACCAGGGAATATTCCTGCTACCTGGCTACCAGGCCACCCCAGCT
Source organism: Areca catechu (assembly GCA_021397845.1). Taxonomy (NCBI): domain Eukaryota; kingdom Viridiplantae; phylum Streptophyta; class Magnoliopsida; order Arecales; family Arecaceae; genus Areca; species Areca catechu. The sequence continues at coordinate 138,527,775 of CM038039.1, read as the reverse complement.
TCCAGAGGCCCAAACCCATGCACTCGGGCCCCTTTGGGCCGCCCCTTGCTGCCCTTAGAAGCCCAACTGATGCAGAATGGAAGCTTTGATACCAAAAATGATGCGGAACAAAAGAGATGATGCGATGCGAAAGTAAATTAAAATTAATGTATTTTTTTTTATTTATTTATTTTCAGAAGTCGGCTCTGACTCAAAGGAAAGATAAACTAATGTTGAAAGAAACTAAGAAATGACAGAAAGCACAATTAAAAGGAGTGGATTATCAGAGTAACTCAGAAGTAGGATCGCTGGGGATTGAGAAACCCCTAGACCTAGGGTTTACTCCTCTTTCAAGAAACAGATGAAGAGAGAAGAGAAGGTTTTATACCTGACTGTGATATCTCTCGTTACTTCAATTGAAGGACACTCTCGAGCAGATTGTAGGATCCTTGGAGACGGGGTATCTTCGCAATGGATCCTTGGATTGTAGTCCTATGGCAAGGTTGGCCTTCTTCTCGAACTCAGGATCTAGAAGAAGAAGAACAAAAAAAAGAACCAGAAACTCAAAGAAAGACACTGACCTGAGTACTTAATAAAGATTGTTGGATGTAGAAGTTCGGAGATCTTGATACTGATCTGACTCTCCTTTGAACTGGCTCTGTAGTTGAAACAGTTGATCTGAACCTGGATGCTGGTGACCAGCTTCGATGTGGAAGAGAGGGGCCGTGGGATGAAGATGGAAAATTAGGGTTTGGTGGTGGTGGAGTAGAGATGGGTGGACTAAGCTAGGGTTTTGGGGTTGGAGATCTCACACCTCCTCAAGGTTCCTAGGGAACCCGGATTTACTCCCTCACGGAGCTCAACACCTGAATACAAGTGTGGAAGAGAGAAACACAAAGTTGCTCACACAGAAATTGATTTCATTCATCATCATTTTTTTTTTTTAAACTCAAGAGTTACATAGAGTTGAATATATAGACATAACAAAGAAATAAAATTTTATACATTTCCCATGTGGGACTAATAGGACTAACCCACACTTTAGGCATCAAATTCTCTTCTCAAGACTCCTTCCATGAGTGGGCAGCCCAAAAACTCCAAGAAAACTTGAAAATCAGCTCCAAATGGCAGGTTATGGGGGTGTCTCCTAGTATCTCTCCATGAATCAAGGATTTTTCCTTCATGGTTTGGCTCATTTGGACACCTCATAGTCTTACTCCACAAGTTTAGGCTTCTTCCTTTCATGGCTTTGGCACTTTTGGAAACTTTTGGGTGCCTCCTTGATTTTCTCCCCAAGACATGCTCTCTTCCCTTTTATAACTTGGATTTTTATGGAACATTGTGGGGCACCTCCTTGATCCTCTCTTCAAGAAAAATTCTTGCCATCTTGGCTTGGGTTTATCTGGAAAGAAGTTGGCTCCTCCTTGGATTGAGGTATCTTGATGGATTTCTCCCCCAAGTGGTGCAAGAAAAAAGAACCTGCTTACTTGAGGCGTGGGGACCAAGGTACACTGGATGGAGATGTGGCAGGGAGTGTGGCACCCACTTGTAGCTGGAAAATGTGGTGCCCTATGGCAAAGGGAATGACACCTACCTGGGCCTTGGACTTGGACTGAGTCAACATGACCCAACAAAAATTGAAATGACAAAATTACAGACTCAAAATTGAGTTGATCAGGTCAACCCTTATTACAAAACCAGAAAATCCTAATTCTTCGGGCAAGGTCAATCAGAGATCCAGATGGAGCCCTGAAGTCTTCTTCTGAGTCTGGTGCCTGCACCAATTCTCCCGGGGTGGGAGGAACTCGACCCTGTCGAGTATGGTTCAAGCTAGCTCTGGTATCTCTCCAAGAGGTCTGGGTCCAATTCTTGTAATTCTTCTCGGGAGATCCAAGAGTCATCAGAATCTGGCCTTCCTTGCCAGCGGACCAGATATCTTTGGTATCCTCGATTACGAGTAGAGATAACCTGATCATCAAGGATCTTTTCAATCTGCTCTTTCCTCACAGGCCAGTTTGTTGGTGGACACACAGGGTTGGGTTCACTCTCAAGAGTAGGATTAGGCTCAAAAGGCTCACTGGGAATCATAGCTAGCTCTCTATACTCTATTAGGTCTGTAATGCTGAAAGTGGAGCTAATGCCTAGTTCTGGAGGCAACTCGAGCACATAGGCATTGGATCCTACTCTCTTCACCACTCTAAATGGTCCAGCTCCTCTAGCATGTAACTTTCTAACGGTTCCAAGAGGAAACCGTTCAGGCCTTAACCTAATCATTACATAGTCTCCCTCATCAAAAGTTTTGACTCGCCTTTGAGAATCAGCCAACTTCTTATAAGTTTCATTACTTAAATTTATTTTGGCATGAATTTCTTTATATAAGTCTTTTATATGCTGTGCAAAAACTTCGGCAGACTCAGAGACTCGTGTGTGGACTGGTAAAGGAGCTAGGTCAAGAGGTGTGTGAGGTTTGTAACCATGCACAATTTCAAATGGACTCTTACCTGTAGACCTATTGACCGAGTCATTGTATGCAAATTCAGCCCTAGGTAAATACAAATCCCAATTCCTGGTATTCTCACTCAACCAAAATCTGAGTTAATGTCCTAAACTCGACTGACGATGCATTCCTAAAGAATGGACTTTATTCAAAGGAACCCTAGGTCTAAACCTAACAAACTACGGCTCTCTAGGTTTGACCTTGGGTCGGAGGATGGCATGCAGAGCATGAAAACTTATCATGGATGCCTAGTAGGTGCCATAAGGTCTTCCAGAAGTAGGTGGCAAACCTAATAGGTTCTGGCACATGGTTCACTCTAAAGACTTCGACAAAGTATACTTGGATGGTGTAAGAAGCATTGGAAGTCCTAGAGAAAGGGAGGAAATATACGGTGGAGTCTCGAATTACCTGTTGACTAAAGGTGGTGACCTGAAGGTTTGAATGGTGATCTATGAGTGTCAACTGGTCATCCTTACGAAAGGAAAAGTTTGCTACTCCCAGGAATGGATCTAGAGATGGTTCGGGAAGTAGCCTAGGACATGTGATTGCAACAGTTAAAGTTTGTTCTCTAAGCAAATAATGATCCATTTTCTCAAGAACCGGATTAGAGAATGATTCATGGGAGGGCCTACGGATGATGACCTCAAGACTTGAAATTTGACCTATGGGTGCGGAAAGGTATACTCTATAGAAGGGTAGGTCAGTCATGCGAAGGAAGGGGTCTGGGGCCATAAGGAGGACTTCTACAGGACTGGGTGAATCAATCCGCTCAAGACAAGGATGTTCAACTGAGATTACGGGAGAGATATCCTCAAATTCTTCTTCTTCATATTCATCTATCAAACTTATGTCAGGCTCATATATTTCTTCCTCAATCTCACTGAAAGGTTCTAATCTATTCTCCTTTGATTACTCTTTAAGTACGGCTCTGGTCGGGTCAACTAATTTTGGGATGGCCATGCCTAACTCCTTCTCAGTGTTATCCTTCTGGACAAGAGGTGACACAAGTGGGAATTGACAAACAAAAGTCTGGTTCACTACGGATGTCGGATCAATCGGAACTTGACTCAAGTGGGTAGAGGTTGGCTTTAAGTCCAAAGTACTTGATTGGTTATATCTTAAAGACCACTCATAGTCTTGGGCTTCTTGGTAGGCTCGGTCTAACTTATTGGTCTTTTCAAGGCATAGCTTCCTATAAATGTCTGGGTGTAACCCAACCCTAAACCTCGATGTGATATGAGCTTCGGTCTCAATGGTATTGCATTTCATGTCATACCACTGGAAGTCCTCGATATATTAAGACACAGGCCTATTACCTTGTCGCAATTGGTACCATTGGTCTAAAAATCTTTTCTCATAGGATTTACCTAGGTACCTATCTCTCAACTTACTGCTCATATCTCTCCAAGTATATATTTCCTCTTTTCTTTGATAACACTCACGCTCAATAGCATACCAATGCGATCTAGCATGTTTGGTGAACTTGGTTTTGGCCAACCTAACTTGTCCTAATTCCGATATGTTAGTGCACTCAAAATACCGATCCATTTGTTCTTCCCACTTAATATATGTCTCTTGTCTTCCATCAAAAGTGGGTGCATAAGGTTCGGTGTTCCTAACGGGTCCCTTTTCTAAGTCAACCAAGTATGGATATAGGCCCTAGGGTTATGCTCGGGATCACGGTATAAGGTCCTCCTAGGCTCCTGGTGTGGGTGAGGTTGAGGCACATTAAAATCTGGGTCAGGAGTCCAATTCTGATGTCTAGGTTCCTCAAGTACTTGGACTTGATCCCTAAGCTGGGTAAGATCCTCATGGACTGGATTCCTAAACTGAGCAACAATATCAGTCATATCCTGACTCAATTTGTTCATGCTTTCGGTAAGAGTTCTAACCATGGCCTCTAAATCAGGTTGGGTTTGACCAGGTTGGTAGGATACTCCGTTCCGGGTAGACATGATAATGCAAGCAAACACACCAAATGAGACTCGACTGAAATGACTACGGGCTAACTAGACCTAGAGCCCAAACTAGATGCCTAATCAGAGTGGCAAGCTAGCCTGTAGTAACTCGGGACTCAGCCAGGCAGGTGTAAGGGGAGTGTTAGGTCCCTCATTGCCAATTCTAGACACCAATCAGTGATTGGCCAGGTAGGCGAACCAGCACACAAGCCCTTCAGGATAGAATCCCTGAACCACCGTTCAAGACACTCAGTACAAAGCACACACAGAGTAACTAGACAAACTGACTCAACACTAGCCTTGACCGGACTTGTTGATGTCCCTAGCCCACTAGGGCAAATTAAGTCTAATAAATTTTAAAGTTAGGCTTAGGATCGAATGAGGGGTGGTGGTTGTGGGCTAAGGAGAGGTTATCAACTCCTCCAATTATCTTAGATGCTCAAATGCCCTTAAGATGAGTTAGGAGATGATCACTCAAAAAAATTGCATTGCAGAACACAAAAATAGAGTTGCGGTAATTTAACTCTCAGAAATTTTATGGAAACCAATAAATCACAGGAGAATTATTTAAAATAGCTTCAATTATACTGGTTCCAGCAAAATAAAAATTATGCAATTCGGAGTTACCTACACTAAGAAACAATTCCTGGAACAGGATAGTTACGGACTGAAAACAGGGTGCTTCCCCCGTTTACAATTCCTGCTACAAAGTTGTAACCCAACGGATCCCCTACATGCCCTAGGAACACCCCATGGAATGGGAAGAAAAAATTGCACCTCGCTTCGTTCCTAGGACCGGACGTCCTGGGGAGTCTACTTCGAGCAGACAAAGTAAAAAGGAGAGAGACTTAAAACAAGCAAGCAAAACAGAAATCCTAGACTGGGCTCTGATACCAAAAATGATGCAGAACGGAAGCTCTGATACCAAAAATGATGCGGAATAAAAGAGATGATGCGATGCGGAAGTAAATTAAAACTAATATATATTTTTTTATTTATTTATTTTCAGAAGTCGGCTCTGACTCAAAGGAAAGATAAACTAATGTTGAAAGAAACTAAGAAATGACAGAAAGCACAATTAAAAGGAGTGGATTATCAGAGTAACTCAGAAGTAGGATCGCTGGGGATTGAGAAACCCCCAGACCTAGGGTTTACTCCTCTTTCAAGAAACAGACGAAGAGAGAAGAGAAGGTTTTATACCTGACTATGATATCTCTCGTTGCTTCAATTGAAGGATACTCTCGAGCAGATTGTAGGATCCTTGGAGACGGGTTATCTTCGCAATGGATCCTCGGATTGTAGTCCTATGGCAAGGTTGGCCTTCTTCTCGAACTCAGGATCTGGAAAAAGAAGAACAAAAAAAAGAACCAGAAACTCAAAGAAAGACACTGACCTGAGTACTTAATAAAGATTGTTGGATGTAGAAGTTTCGGAAATCTTGATACTGATCTGACTCTCCTTTGAACTAGCTCTGTAGTTGAAATAGTTGATCTGAACCTGGATGCTGGTGACCGGCTTCGATGTGGAAGAGAGGGGCCGTGGGATGAAGATGGAAAATTAGGGTTTGGTGGTGGTGGAGTAGAGATGGGTGGACTAAGCTAGGGTTTTGGGGTTGGAGATCTCACACCTCCTCAAGGTTCCTAGGGAACCCGGATTTACTCCCTCATGGAGCTCAACACCTGAATACAAATGCGGAAGAGAGACACAAAGTTGCTCACATAGAAATTGATTTCATTCATCATCATTTTTTTTTTTTTAACTCAAGAGTTACATAGAGTTGAATATATAGACATAATAAAGAAATAAAATTTTATACATTTCCCATGTGGGATTAATAGGACTAACCCACACTTTAGGCATCAAATTCTCTTCTCAAGACTCCTTCCATGAGTGGGCAGCCCAAAAACTCCAAGAAAACTTGAAAATCAGCTCCAAATGGCAGGTTATGGGGGTGTCTCCTAGTATCTCTCCATGAATCAAGGATTTTCCCTTCATGGTTTGGCTCATTTGGACACCTCCTAGTCTTACTCCACAAGTTTAGGCTTCTTCCTTTCATGGCTTTGGCACTTTTGGAAACTTTTGGGTGCCTCCTTGATTTTCTCCCCAAGACATGCTCTCTTCCCTTTTATAACTTGGATTTTTATGGAACATTGTGGGGCACCTCCTTGATCCTCTCTTCAAGAAAAATTCTTGCCATCTTGGCTTGGGTTTATCTGGAAAGAAGTTGGATCCTCCTTGGATTGAGGTATCTTGATGGATTTCTCCCCCAAGTGGTGCAAGAAAAAAGAACCTGCTTACTTGAGACGTGGGGACCAAGGTACACTGGATGGAGATGTGGCAGGGAGTGTGGCACCCACTTGTAGCTGGAAAATGTGGTGCCCTATGGCAAAGGGAATGACACCTACCTGGGCCTTGGACTTGGATTGAGTCAACATGACCCAACAAAAATTGAAATGACAAAATTACAGACTTAAAATTGAGTTGATCAGGTCAACCCTTATTATAAAACCAGAAAATCCTAATTCTTCGGGCAAGGTCAATCAGAGATCCAGATGGAGCCCTAAAGTCTTCTTCTGAGTCTGGTGCCCGCACCACCAACACACCCCCCTAGGCATCCTTGGAGTGTTGGCCAAGTCAAGAGAATTTTTAGGGATTTTTCTACCTAATGTTTCCTTATTTTCTAGCTAGGGTTTGAGAGGGAAAAGGATTCTTATGTAAAGACTAATGTACCCTTACTTCGAGCCCAAGGTTATGGGTCTATTTAAGGGACCCTAGCCTCTTGTATGAAACCAAATTTTTGATATGAATTAAAACCTTGAGTTCTTCTATTGAGTTGTGTGATACCCTGCTATGTGCATAAAGGGGTTTGTGAGAGTTTTTCTTTCCAGTGCTGCAATCATCTTCCTGCTGCCAACAAGCCTCTCAGATCCCTCGATGCCCACTCCAAAAGAAGCCTTCCCTTGCTGTTTTTTCTTTGTTTTCTTATTCCTTTATGAATTTTTTAACCCCTGACAAGTCGTTTGCAGGTCCCCGTGTTCCTACGAATCCAACGACTCCAGCCAAGCCTCAATCGGACCACCGAGCAGAAAGCCGGGTATCCGCGGGTCATTGGCTCGGTTTTCCAGGCCGCATCCATCGAGGAACGAGAGACCCCTTCGCTGCGATCTTCACAGACATTGTCAAGTACATCCCTCTACCTCCAATAGTTTTATTGTAGGAGAACTTGCCCTAACCGAGGCTTCTCAGCCCCGGCGGTCCTTCTTTGCTACTTTTCTAGGTCCTAATCAGCATGCTGATCTTCAAAAACTCATACAAAATTCCCTACAAATAATTTTTATCTGAAATTCGAGAATTAATCACCTAACTCCACATGTAAAACATACAAAAAGAATTGCATGCATATTAGTCCCCCATCAACGCCCGACCCCCCTTCTCCCAAGAGATCCAAGAGGAACCAATTCCCAACCGGTTCTGCATGCCGCAGGTGGATCCTTACGATGGGACCACCAACCCTTTGAACTACCTGGAAAGCTACATGACCTTCATGAGGGTCCGGGGGGCCATCGATGCCCTCTTTTGCATCACCTTCCCGGCAACCCTCTAGAAGGCGGCTCGGGTCTAGTTCATCCATCTCGAGCTCGAAAGCATCGGCTCTTTTGCTCAACTGGAGTGGATGTTTGTGGCCTACTCCGATACCTGTCGGAAGATGCACGTGAAGCAGATAGCCTCTTCTCCATCCGACAGCAGGATACATGGCCCGCTTCAAGGTTACCGCATTGGAGATCTACAATCTTGATGAGCCAGTCGCCATGCTGGCACTAAAGTGAGAGCTCAGGATCTCATGCCTGACCTACTCGCTCGACAAGAAACCCCCCAAGGCATACTATGAGCTCCTCCTCCGAGCCCAAAAGTATATCTGTGCCGAGGAGGTGGATCATACAAAAAGGGAGCTGGACGGGAAGCCGCTGAAGAGGCCAACTCCCACGGAGGTGCCTGGGACATGGAAGCTAGGACCCCCAACTCCGAACTTCCACCAAGGGCTGAGACCAAGGAGCAACCCCATCCCGAAGGAGAGGTTCACACCCCTTCTCGCCCCAAGGACGAAGATCCTTAAGGAGATCGAATGTGGGACTTACCTGAAGCACCCACCTCCGATGAAGCCATCCACTAGCCGTGATAAGATAAAGTACTGTCGTTTCCATCGCGACCATGGCCACGATACTGAGGAATGCCATAATTTCAAGAGGGAAATCGAAGAACTCATAAGGAGAGGCTACCTCGGGAGGTACGTGGGGGCAAGGCTCCAGCTGAACCTCAAGTGCTCGCTGCTTTTCCACCAGTCCCTACAATCGACAACTACCCTACGAAGAAGCCGATGGGGATGATATGCTGGGGAGCCGAGCATGCTTTCAAGAAGGCCTGTGGGGTAGAATGTATTGAAAATGTACTCCCCATTATGAGGGAAGGGGAAAATCGGGGAGAGAATGTAAATAACGATGCCATGGTCATCGAGATAACGATCATGAAGCATCATGTAAAATGGATTATGGTCGATATTGGAAGCTCGATTGATGTCCTTTTTTATGATGCCTTCTCTAGAATGAACTTGTCCTCCGCTCAGCTCAGACCTGTGCATGCTCCCCTTATTGGTTTCACGGGGAACTCTGTGAGGGTTGAGGGAGAAATCACTGTCCCAGTTACTGCCGGGACCCCATCTCGGCAAAGCACTATTATGATGACCTTCATAGTTGTTAGGCTTCTCTCAACCTACAACGTGATTCTTGGCCGACCCGGGCTCAACCTGCTCGACACCATCATTTCCACAAAGTGGCTGTTGGTATAGTTTCCCACCCCTTACGGTTTAAGTTTAATGACGGGGGCACCTCAGCTAGTACAACATTGTCTCCACACTATCCCAGGAGCCAAAAAGTCCTCGAGGACGACCCCATCCTGGACGATCTAGACCAAAGGGTGTAGGACCCCAGGGGTGGCTCGATCGAGCGCCTGCTATCTTATTCGCTTGGAGCTGACCAGGCGAAGATGGTGCAGATTGCGGCCTATCTATGAGATGAAGAGAGGGCCCACCTATTAGAGTTCCTACGGGCGAATGCAGATGTGTTCGCCTAGACGGTGGTAGACATGCTAGGTATTTTCTCTGACATCATCACCCACAAGTTGAGTATTGATCCAAAGTACCGGCCTGTTTTGCTGAAGAAGAGAAGCTTTGCCCCGGAGAGACAAGCGGCGATTAATGAGGAAGTGGATAAACTCTTCCCTGCTAGCTTCACTACCCGAGCTGGCTAGCAAATATAGTGATGGTGAAGAAGAGTAACGATAAATGGAGGATCTGTGTAGACTATACCAACCTCAATAAGGCATGTCCGAAGGACAGCTTCCCCCTACCGAAGATTGACCAGTTGGTGGATGCCACCTCGGGGTACTGACTACTCTCCTTCATGGATGCATTTTACAGATACAATCAGATCCGGATGCACCCAGAAGATGAGAAACACACCGCCTTCATCACCGACCGAGGGATATACTGCTATAGGATGATGCCCTTCGACCTGAAGAATGCTGGGGCCACGTACCAGCATCTGGTCAACTGGGTCTTCAAAGATCAAATTGGCCAGAACATGCAAGTGTACATGGATGACATGCTTTTCATGAGCAAGCGGAGCTTGGACCACATTGCCGACCTTACCAAAGCCTTTAACAACCTTCGAAAACACCAGATGAAGTTGAACCAGGTAAAGTGCACTTTCGGAGTGGCGGCGAGAAAGTTCCTTGGCTTCATGGTCACCCAGAGGAGCATTGAAGCAAACCCAGAGAAGATCCAGGTGGTCATCAACATGGAGCACCCGACATCCAATAAGCAGCGCCTAACGGGCCAGATTGCAGCTTTGAGTCAGTTCATCTTGAGATTGATTGATCGCTGCCTTTCCTTCTTCAAGGTGCTGCACAAGATGCACGACTTCACCTGGACAGAGGAGTGCAGGATGGCCTTCGAAGAATTAAAGGAGTTCCTAGCATCTTCACCGCTGCTCTCCAGACCGGAGGAAGGAGAGGAGCTCCTACTCTACCTAGCGATCACACGTGGGGCCGTCAGCTTAGTCCTCGTCCGTGTAGACGAGGGCGGATCCTAGAAGCCGGTATACTACACTAGCAAAATCTTTCGTGATGTGGAGATCAGGTATACTCGCTCTAAAAAACTCATTTTTGTGCTAATAATGTCTACAAAGCACCTCAGGCCGTACTTCCAAGCACACACCATCATGGTCGTAATGGATCAGCTGCTGAGGACCATACCTAGCTACCTCAAAACCTCTGGGAGGCTGGCTAAGTGGTTCCTGATGCTGAGCCAGTTTGACATCGCGTATCAGCCAAGGTCATCACAGATGGCCCAGTACCTAGCCAACTTCCTAGTCGAATGCACGGGACTCATCGAGGAGCTAGAACAGACAACCCCGGAGCATCAAGTTGAGCCTGGAGTGAAGGAGAAGCCTTGGATCCTCCATGTCGATGGCGCATCCAATGCCAGCAGGAGCGGAGTAGGCCTTATCCTTGCCAACAGCAACATGATCGTGGCATATTGTGCTCTCCGCTTCAAATTTGCCATGACAAACAACCAGGCGGAGTACATGGTGCTCCTCGCAGGCCTAAAGGTCTCTCGCAAGCTGGGCATGCAAAGTCTGCAAGTCTTTACTGACTCCCAACTGGTGGCCGGACAAGTCTTCGAAGAATAAGAAGCTAGAGATCCCCAGATGATGAAGTACCTGGAGCGAGCCCGTTCAAGCATGGCAAGTTTTCGATGCTTCAGCATCTCCCATATTCCTCGTGAAGAGAATGCTCGCATGGATACACTATCGAGACTCGCGACCTTGCCAGACTCATCACTGGGACATGCCCATATTGAGTACCATGAGAATCCAAGCTACGAAGCCTCGTAAGAGATGCAGCAAGTCACCCCGGAGCTGAGTTGGATGGATAGGTACATCATTGATGGCACCTTACCCGAGGACCGCACGAAAGTCAGCCTCATCAAGAAGAAAGCCCCTCTATTTGTCCCTATGGAAGGGCAGCTCTATCGCCAATCCTACTCCTACCCACTCTTGAAGTGCCTGAGGCTTGCAGAGGTATCCTTCGTACTCCAAGAGATACATGAAGGCCTCTACAGGAACCATATGGGAGGAAGGATGCTGGCGTACAAAGCCCTCCACCAGGGATACTTCTGGGAGACCATGAGAAAGGTCGCCACCAACTTCATGAAGAACTGCGATAGATGTCAGCACCACGCTCACATACAGCGCCAACCAGTGGCACCGCTCTCCCAGCTCTCCGGCCTTTGGCCTTTTTTCCAATGGGAAATGGACATCTTAGGGCCATTTCCCCCTGCACCGGGGCAACGAAGATTTCTGCTGGTGGCTATTAACTACTTTACCAAGTGGATGGAAGCAGAGCCACTAGCACGGATCACGGAAGCCAAGGTCCGTCAGTTCTTCTGGAAATCAATCATCTGCCACTTCGAACTCCCCCACTACATCATCATCGACAACGGGCGATAGTTCGACAACTGGGAGTTCGAAGGGTTCTGCACTGAGCATGGCATCCAACACCGCTTCATCTCAGTGCTTACCCGTAGACAAACGGGGAAGTCTAGGTAACCAATCAGACCATCCTTCAAGGACTCAAGACCAGGATAGACCGGGCGAAAGGCAGGTGGGCGGAAGAACTCTCGAGTGTTCTATGGGCCTTCCACACAACACCCAGAACAGTGACAAACGAAATGCCTTTCAACCTTGTTTTTGGTGTCGAGGCTGTCGTTCCAGTTGAACTCGACGTGCCCACACTGCGGGTGCAGCAATATGATGAAGCGAAGAATCTGGCATGCCTTCTACTCAACTTGGACCTCCTTGAAGAAACCAGGGACAAAGCTCAACTTTGGATGGCAGCATACTAGCAACGGGTGGCCTGGTAATACAATGCATGGGTAAGGCCAAAGGTCTTCCAACCTGGTGACCTGGTGCTGTGCCGAGCCAAAGTGTCTCAACCCCATGAGTGCGGCAAGCTCTTATTGTACTGGGAGGGCCCCTACAAGGTGGTTGAAGCTCTTCCACATGGAGCCTACTATCTTGAGGATCTGAACGGTGCCAGATTCCCGTGGACATGGAATGCCTGTAACCTGAGAATATATTATCAATAGTGTAAGGCTTTCTCCTAATAATAATAAAGATTTTCTTTTGTGCAAATCGCTTTCTGCCTTGCAGGGATTTTGCTGCCCAGCTCAAGGCCTGGCATGCTCAAGCCTGGATCCCATGACTTTCTAGCACCGAAGCCTGGAGCCCAAATCTCTGGCAGTAAAGGGCGGAGCCCAGCTCCCCGCCACTCAAGCCTAGAGTCCAGCTCTCCGACACCGAAGCCCGGAGCCCAGCTCTCCGGCATCAATAATGTAAGGTCTTTCCTCATTAAGAATGTAGATCCTTCTTGTACAAATCCTTTATGCCTTGTAGGGGAACCATTGCCCGGCCCTAGGCTTGGCATAGCAAAGTCCAGAGCTCATACCCCTCCGGCACCAAAGACCAGACTCTGCTCTAGCACCAGGAGCCTAGCTTCCTGGCATTCAAAGCTCGGATCTCACGCCCCTACGGCACCAAAGATCGAACTTTGCTCCGGCACCAAGAGCCTAGCTTCCTAGCATTCAAAGCCCGAATCTCATGCCCCTCCGGCACCAAAGACCGGGCTCTGCTTTGGTACCAGGAGCCTAGCTTCCTGGCATTCAAAGCCTGGATCTCACGCCCCTTCGGCACCAAAGACCGAACCCTACTCCGACACTTGGAGCCCAGCTTCCTGGCATTCAAAGCATGGATGGTGGGGACATGCAAGATGAGAATGTAACGATGCAACCCTAAAGGAGATTAGCATAGATTAACTTAGCAATTTTCTTATTTGCATATGATTAATTCAGCATATAATATCAAAGGAGGTCTAATGAAGAGAACTCGAATGATCAAATGTAAACCTAATTATTGAGACTATCAAAATAACAAAGAAATAGGAATAAGATTCGAACCACACAAGTTAAGCTAGGAAAATTTAATATTTCAGACCTAATCGACACTAGAACATACCTGGCATTAATCTTTCAAGTAGATCAAGATCACTCATGAAGAGACATCCCAAATGACAAGACCATACTACAAATTGAGGGCACTTCTTGTTTTCTGGATTGTGGCAAGTAATTCCTTCCTCTTGAATTCGGAATCCCGGAGAATCCTATACAAAGAAACCTCAAGATTAAGAACTTGGTAAAAATACGTTAGTCATGAAATGGAAAAACTAAAGAAAAGTCGAGGAAGCATTGTTGAAGAATAATCTTGGCGCCATGGTAGATCACTTGAAATGGATTAGGCCGGCCTCCTTGTGATGGTCTTCTTGATCAACCTTGAATATTGAAGAGCTAGCTTGAGATTGGAGAAGAAGGAGGGTGTCTTAGGCGTTGGAGATGGAGGAGGAGAAACTAGGGTTGGCGTGGGATAGGGAGAAGAATTTAAAACTACCACTTAGGCACATAGAACTCACATAGAAGAAAATTTTTAATTGTTCTTTTCCATCATCCTTTTACAAGAAGACTAAGAGTCTTTTATAGACTATTAAGCCATTTTGAATTCAAGCTACACCAAATATCATGGAGAAAAATTTATGGAGAAAAATATGGGGCGTCCCATGAAGAGTGGAGGAAGTTGTGGAGGAGGTTGTAGCCAATTCAATTTCAAATTCCTCTTTTCTTCTCTTGGGCGGCAACCTTGGATGGTGAGGTGGCATGTGTGATGTGGCAGCAATCTTGGATGGTGAGGTGGCATGTGTGATGTGGCAGCAACCTTGGATGATGAGGTGGCATGTTTCATGTGGCATGTGGTCCCCACTTGAGGTGGCTTTGGTCTTGCTTTGGAGTATAAGTCTTGAGTCTTCTTTAGTCTTCGAATGTGGTTTGGTTTGATTCTTCATGTATTGGACTTGACTCATTTGGACCCAACTCTTAAATACAAGGTTAATCAGGCTGGACTAGTCCCAACATAAAATTGAAATGGACTCGAATTACATAATTATTTGGACTCAAAATTAAAGAAAGAAAAAATTACAGGACTTTCTTTTACTCATCCAACCATAAGGACTCGGATTTGACTTGAATTGGTTGGAGTCTCTTCCTGATTCTGGTGCCCACACCAATTCTCCCAGGGTGGAAGGAACTCGACCCTATCGAGTGAGGGTTGGCTTGATAAGCTTCTAATGCATCCGGGTCGATTTGTTGTAGGTCCTCTCGGGAAATCCAGGAGTCTTCAGATTCAGGACATCCTTGCCATTTAACCAGATAACGTTGGTAGCCTCTATTCCTAGTAGTAATGATCTGGTCATCCAAGATCCTTTCAATTCTCTCCTTTCTCTCAGGAACACTTGGTGGTGGACACTCATTTGGTGTTTCACTCTCAAAAGAAACATTAGGACCAAAAAGCTCACTAGGTATCAATGCAGGTTCTTTGTATTCTTTTAAGTCTGAAACATTAAATGTTGAACTAATGCCATAACTTGGTGGTAATTCTAATACATAAGCATTTGGTCCAATTTTCTTTATTATTTTGAAAGGTCCGGCTCCCCGGGCATGGAGTTTCTTCATAGTTCCCGGCGGAAACCTTTCAGGTTTAAGTTTGATCATGATGGAGTCCCCTTCATTAAATTCTTTTAATCGTTTATGTGAATTAGTCATATGCTGATAGAGTTCATTGCTTGCTTGAATCTTTTGGCTAATCTCCTTATGCAATTCCCTAATATGCTGTGCATATGACTCGGCAAACTCGGACACCCGTGCATGTGTGGGTAAAGGAGCTAGGTCTAAAGGCTTCCTAGGTCTGTACCCATGGACCACTTCGAACGGACTTTTCCTAATAGACCTATTAACTGAGCTGTTATAGGCAAATTCAGCACGAGGAAGTAATAGGTCCCAGTTTCCTAGGTTGTCACCAACTAAGCATCTCAACAGATTTCCTAAGCTTCGGTTTACTACCTCAGTTTGGCCATTGGTTTGAGGATGATAGGCAGTAGAGAATTTCAGCTTGGTACCGAGCATGTGCCAGAGGGTTTTCCAGAAATAGCTAGTAAATTTGACATCTCTATCAGACACAATGGTTTTGGGTAAACCATGAAGCCTAATGACCTGATCGAGAAAAAGCTTGGCCACCTTCGAAGCATCTAAAGTTTGAGAACAAGGAATGAAGTGAGCCATCTTGGAGAAACGATCGACAACCACAAAGACAGAATCATACTTCCTAGACGTCTTAGGGAGGCCTACTACAAAATCCATGCTGATATCCTGCCATGGACAATCAGGGACAGGTAAGGGCATGTACAGACCGGTGTTCTGTCTTTGCTGTTTTGCAACAGCATAGGTACGACACTGAGCTACAATCTGGGCCACATTTCTTTTGAGACCAGGCCAAAAGAATTGGTCTTCTATTGCTAAGATGGTCTTATTCCTACCAAAATGTCCTGCTAAGCCCCCAGCATGAACTTCCCAGATCAGAAATTCCCTAACAGAGGTCTTTGGAATACACAACTGATTTCCTCTGAAAAGGTATCCATCTAAAATGGTATAATCACTATGCTCACTAGATGGTCCTTGTTGAAGGGATCGATAGATGTCACCAAAATCAGGGCATGTAGGATATTCCTCTTTTAATCTTTCAAACCCTACTATCTCAGTGCTCACAGAATTCAACAACATTGAACGATGACTCAACGCATCAGCAACCCTATTTTCAGTTCCGGCACGATGTTTCAGTACGAATGTATAAGCTTGTATGAACTCTACCCATTTCCCGTGCCTAGGGTTCAATTTCTTCTGAGAACTAAGGAACCTAAGAGCTTCATGGTTAGAAAATATGACAAACTCTTGCGGTAGAAGATAATGCCTCCAATAACGTAATGCCTGAACTACCGCATACAGCTCCCTATCATAGGTGGAATACCTTAGTCTCGCTTCATTTAACTTCTCACTGAAATATGCTACTGGGTGATTCTCTTGACTCAAGACACCTCCAATTCCTACCCCAGAAGCATCACAAGCAACCTCGAACACTTTGGTAAAATCGGGTAACCTCGGGACGGGTGCGTGTGTCATTTTTTTCTTAATTGTTAGGAAGGCTTTGTCTGCTGCTTTAGTCCATTCAAAAGATCCCTTCCTAATACAATCAGTGATTGGAGCCACTATCGTACTGAACCCTCTAATGAATCTCCTATAGAAGGTGGCTAAACCGTGGAAACTACGGACATCATGGATACTCTTGGGTACAGGCCACTCTACTATTGACTTAATTTTTGCAGGGTCAGCGGACACTCCTTCAGATGTTACTACGAATCCTAGAAAGATAACTCTGTGTTAAGAATTCACAATTCTTGATATTGGCATAGAGGCTATCCTTTCTAAGGACTTGGCAAACTTGCCTTAGGTGGGTTAAATGGTCTGCCTTAGTCTTGCTATAGATAAGAATGTCATCAAAGTATACCACCACAAATTTTTCGATGAAAGTTTTCAACACCTGATTCATAATTCTCATAAAGGTGCTGGGTGCATTGGACAGACCGAACGGCATGACTAACCACTCATATAATCCATCTTTAGTCTTAAAAGCGGTCTTCCATTCATCTCCAGGCCTAACCCTATCCTGGTGATAGCCACTCTTTAAGTCTATCTTGGAGAAAATTGTTGATCCGGCTATCATATCTAACATATCGTCCAGTCTTGGGATTGGAAACCTATATTTGATAGTAATCTTGTTGATGGCATGGCTGTCTACACACATCCTCCAGGTACCATCCTTTTTAGGGGTTAACAAGGCAGGGACTGCACAAGGGCTTAAACTTTCTCTAACAAACCCCTTTCTAAGAAGTTCACTAACTTGCCTTTGTAACTCCTGATGTTCAGTTGGATTCATCCTATAATGAGGTAAATTAGATAAAGTCGCGCCAGGGACTAAATCTATGGCATGCTGTATGTCCCTTAAAGGTGGAAGATTGTCAGGAAGATCCTCGGGAAACACGTCTTCAAAGTCTTTCAATAATTGGACCACCTCTTGAGGGTGTTCTACAGGGGTGTGGTCCATAGTTTCCTTAGCAGTTACCATCCAAATAGGTGCTCCCTCATTAATGTCTTTTTCTAATTCTCTTGCACCTATCAAATTTAATCCAGTCCTTTTTTCTTTCAGGCTGCTAACTCCTCTTTTGGTGTTGTCCTTAGGCTGGGTTAGATGAATGACAATTTTCTTGCCATTGAAATTAAAAGCACAGGAATTTGATCGACCAAAAATTGTCACATCATGGTCAAACAGCCATGGCCTACCTAGGATGATGCTACTTACTCCCATAGGGAGTACATCACACCAGATTCATTCCTGATAGGACTGAAGTTGGATTCGGACCTGACATCTCTGCTTGATTGGGATAGAAGTGGAATCGATCTAGGATACCTTATATGGATTGGGATGTGGTTCAGTGGGTAATCCTAGACTCTTGGCTGCACTAGTGGAAATGGCATTGACACAGCTTCCACTATCGATCACGATCTTACAAACCTTTTCTCCTATTTTGACAAATGTGTGTAGAATGCTAGTCCTATGCCAGTCTTCCTGCTCCTTGGTCTGTGTCATGATACATCTCACAACTCCTAACACATCTGATGAATCTACATTTTCTTCATCTCCTTCATACTCATCAGCCAAGCACTCTCCTGCTTCATAAACCTCCTCTTCATCATTCTCCAGGGGTTCTGATTCACCTTCTTCTGCCTCCCCTATATGTAAAGCTCTAGAGGGACATTGGCTCACGAAATGACCTGGTTTACGACACATATAGTAGACTCGCTCCCTCTCACCTCGAACTTCAGGGCTCTTTCCTTTGTCTTCTCTAGGAATTGGGGGAATGGCAGGGTTGTGCCTAGGGGTTGGATTCGAGCTGGATCTTGGTCTATTGGTTGTACCAGGGACTGAACTAGGCCTGCTAACAGGAGGGTTAAACCTAATAGGTTCTGGTCGTCTAAATGTAGCTCTCCTTTGAAACCTCTCATAGTCCATGGCAACTTGGTATGCCTGATCTAAATCATGGACTTCTCTCAAAAACAGTTCCCCTTTTATATCTTCATTCAATCCTGATCTAAACCTCGACAATGTGGCTGCCTCAGACTCGACTACGTTGCATCGCATCACAAACTCATCAAATTTAGCAACGTATTGAGAAACGGTCTTGTTACCCTGTGTCAATCGTTGCCACTGATCTAATAACCTTTGCTGATAAGACATAGGCAGATATTTCTCTCTAAGTTTCCTCTTCATATCTCTCCATGTTGCTATAGGTAAATCTTCCCTTTGCCTTGATATGTGTTCCACGTTTCCCCAATATAACCGAGCCTGACGAACTAGTCTGATTTTGGCAAACTTAAATCTTCTCTCTTCAGACATACATACCAGTCAAAATACTGGTCCATGTCAGCCTCCCAGTCTGTGTACACCTTAGGATCTAAGCTTCCCTCAAAGGTTGGTGCATCTAGACGGATGTTCCTTAGGGCCCGATCATCCTGATCAAAAGTATCATAGTGAGGCCTTCTAGGAGGTGGCTCTGGAGTATGATCAACATAATCCTGATGCGGTCTTCTTTGAATTGGGTCAGGTGTGTGTTCCTGTCGTTGGGCTCTAGGATGAACTGAAGGTAATCTGGGTGAAGGTAGTTCAGTTGGGGTCAACCTAGCTTCTTCTAGGATTCCTACCCTTTCCTCGAACTGACCAAATTTAGCATTCAAACGGTCCATCTTCTTGATCATAGTTCTCATAAGGCTTTCCATACTAGTATCCATGGATGAACTAGGTTGGGCTTATGAAGGGTGGTAAGGTGTGCCTGACCTAGTTGTCATGCAAATAATTAGATTCAGACCTGAACTACAAGTTTTCAAAACCGGTTAGTCCAAATAAACTGAGTTGACTAGATACAATCAAATCAACAGCTACTCTCTTCCACTGGCCAGTCAGGAGGTGGGTCTGTGGGAGGTTCCCCCAGCTTTCACTGGGTCCTAATTAAAAACCACAAGAACCGCTTAGGCTTGAGCCACTTAACCTCTATCCTTGACACCAGCTTTCAATAATAGATGAAGAAATGGGTTGCACAAGCTTTCCCAATTGAATTGAACTGGACCTAGAGTTCCAAGCTAGTTGCCTAATCAAGGTGGCAAGCTAGATTGTAGTAACTCTATACTTGGCCAGGTTTTAGAACAAGGGGAGTGTGAGGTGGAATTGGCCCGATAGATGGATCAACACCCAAGCCCTTAGTCCCAATTCTAGACACCAAGTAATAGGGCACACACAAGACTAGTTGACACAATGAGTTGACAATAACCCGGGCTCGACCAAATTGATGTTCCTAACCCACTAGGACAATTAATGTCTAATCAATTTTAGTTAGGGATTGGATCGATATGCAATTTGGTGATTTTGGGCTAGGGATGGGTGATGAAATCCTGACCCTATGTCAATTTCATGCCCTTAATTTGATTTGTCATGAGATGCATGCAAATTTCAAATTTCAGGTGCAGAAGTAGTGTGTTGCAGTTTAAAAGTGGTGTTGATAAGTGCAGAAACAAATGTTAGAAAAATCTAAGAAAATCACAGAAAACTCCTAACTTCTAGATGACATACCAGATGAAACAAAAATTCAAAATAAAATCTGTACTATTCTAGACAGATTCTGAAATGAAGATAATGAAAAGGAACAGAACAGAACAGAAACCCTAATAACACTGATGGACTGCAGGAATTTTCATTTTTTTTGTAAATTTTTTTTTAGATTGAAATTTAAAACGGTGATAAGCAACTTAAAATGGAGTAGGAAAATAAATATTCCAACGAGGAATATGATACTTGCCTTTGGAGTTGCAGGCGGATTACAGTCAGCCTACAGAAAATACAGCAAGCAGAAAAACAGAACGTGCCCAATGCAAATTTCACAAATGAAATCTAAGAAGTCCTTTGGCTTTCTTTTTCATGGGTCAATCACAATGGCACCCCGACACGCCTTAGGAGATCCCCGTGGAATGGGAAGAGAGGGTGTTTAAACCCTACTTTCTCCTAAGACCGGATGGCTTGGTAACGCCCCCGATCCAAGTACTTCAAGGACTTAATGCTATGCAATCAGGAACTTATTCTACCATGCTCTGATACCAAGAATGGTGGGGACATGCAAGATGAGAATGTAACGATGCAACCCTAAAGGAGATTAGCATTGATTAACTTAGCAATTTTCTTATTTGCATATGATTAGTTCAGCATATAATATCAAAGGAGGTCTAATGAAGAGAACTCGAATGATCAAATGTAAACCTAATTATTGAGACTATCAAAATAACAAAGAAATAGGAACAAGATTCGAACCACACAAGTTAAGCTAGGCAAATTTAATATTTTAGACATAATCGACACTAGAACATACCTGGCATTAATCTTTCAAGTAGATCAAGATCACTCATGAAGAGACCTCCCAAATGACAAGACCATACTACAAATTGAGGGCACTTCTTGTTTTCTGGATTGTGGCAAGTAATTCCTTCCTCTTGAATTCGGAATCTCGGAGAACCCTATACAAAGAAACCTCAAGATTAAGAACTTGGTAAAAATACGTTAGTCATGAAATGGAGAAACTAAAGAAGAGTCAAGGAAGCATTGTTGAAGAATAATCTTGGCGCCATGGTAGATCACTTGAAATGGATTAGGCCGGCCTCCTTGTGATGGTCTTCTTGATCAACCTTGAATATTGAAGAGCTAGCTTGAGATTGGAGAAGAAGGAGGGTGTCTTAGGCGTTGGAGATGGAGGAGGAGAAACTAGGGTTGGCATGGGATAGGGAGAAGAATTTAAAACTACCACTTAGGCACATAGAACTCACATAGAAGAAAATTTTTAATTGTTCTTTTCCATCATCCTTTTACAAGAAGACTAAGAGTCTTTTATAGACTATTAAGCCATTTTGAATTCAAACTACACCAAATATCATGAAGAAAAATTTGTGGAGAAAAATATGGGACGTCCCATGAAGAGTGGAGGAAGTTGTGGAGGAGGTTGTAGCCAATTCAATTTCAAATTCCCCTTTTCTTCTCTTGGGCGGCAACCTTGGATGGTGAGGTGGCATGTGTGATGTGGCAGCAAT
Organism: Areca catechu; assembly: GCA_021397845.1. Taxonomy (NCBI): domain Eukaryota; kingdom Viridiplantae; phylum Streptophyta; class Magnoliopsida; order Arecales; family Arecaceae; genus Areca; species Areca catechu. The sequence continues at coordinate 138,506,108 of CM038039.1, read as the reverse complement.
CTTGGATGGTGAGGTGGCATGTGTGATGTGGTAGCAACCTTGGATGATGAGGTGGCATGTATCATGTGGCATGTGGTCCCCACTTGAGGTGGCTTTGGTCTTGCTTTGGAGTATAAGTCTTGAGTCTTCTTTAGTCTTCAAATGTGGTTTGGTTTGATTCTTCATGGATTGGACTTGACTCATTTAAACCCAACTCTTAAATACAAGGTTAATCAGGCTGGACTAGTCCCAACATAAAATTGAAATGGACTCGAATTACATAATTATTTGGACTCAAAATTAAAGAAAGAAAAAATTACAGGACTTTTTTTTACTCATCCAACCATAAGGACTCGGATTTGACTTGAATTGGTTGGAGTCTCTTCCTGATTCTGGTGCCCACACCAATGGATCTCATGCCCCTCCGACACCAAAGACCGAACCCTGCTCCGGCACTAGGAGCCCAGCTTCCTGGCATTCAAAGCCCAGATCTCACACCCCTCTGGCACCAAAGACCAGACCCTGCTTCGACATCAGGAGCCCAGCTTCTTGGCATTCAAAGCCCAGATCTCATGCTCCTCCGGCACTAGAGACAGGACCCCGCTCCGACAGTAGGGCCCAAGCTTCCTGATGTCAAGCAAAGTAGAGGGATCTTCACAAAGCATGACCAAGCAAGTCAAGAACTCCTCCCTCACCTTCTCACTTATCCGGGGATCCTTGGGAAGGGTCACCCGGGCCTCAACAAAGTTACATGCATCCAGATGATTGAGAAATGGAAAGAAGATGCTTGTAATACAAAAAAAAAAAAAAAAACAGACAAGTCAAGTCAGGTGAAAAGTATTTTCATTACTTAGCAAAATGATACATTATTCCTGGGCCTCGACATGCCGGGCAGTCTAGGTCAAAAACAGAAAAGAAAGTGGTTACAACTGCTATGAGCCCCTACTCTACTCGGCTGGTGCCTTTCCCAGATGGTGCCCAGGTGAGGCTCACCCTCTCTGGCCTCCGAGGTCGAGACCTCTCCTTCGGCTGCCACCATTGGCAGAGTCAGTTCAGCCATGGCTGCATGCTCCATTGCCACCGCCGGTGTGGGAGTCGAAGATATTCTTCCCATGGTACCCGGAAGGTGGAGGCCGGCCATCTGCTTGTCTGAGATCATACCCCACAGCTGGGTCCAGCAGTATGCGAACCCCTTGAGGAAGGAGTCCATCACCACCTCCTTGAAGTCCATCTTGAACTTCGAGGAAGCCTTATAGCTGGCCACTGCCTCGGCCACCTCCTTCCTGGCAGCCTCTGCCCGACGGGTCGCCTCGACCGCCTCCTTTCCAACGACCTTGGCCCGGTGGACCGCCTCGGTTGCCTCCTTCTTTGTAGCCTATGCTGAGCTGACTGCCATGGAGACCTTCCCCTTTGCTCCGGTAGCCTTCTACTCGGCAGCTACGATCTTCTTCTCGGTGGAGACAGCCCGCTCCTTCGCTGCCCCTAATTCAGCTCTGAGCTCCTTCAGCCATGACCTCTTGGCCTTGAGCTCCTCCTCAAGCTCCTTCGAAAGCCGCTCGACGCTCGCAACTTCGCCCCGGAGCCCTTTGACCCTCATGTTGGCCTCCTAGGCCTCATCATTCTTTTGCCTCAACTTGGCCTTCAAGGAGTCGAGCTCCACCTCTCGCTCCCTGTCCCTCCTAGCCCAAGTGCGGTAGTAGTCCCTGATGAGCAAAAGCTTTGTGCCTTGCTGCATCAAAAAAGGTGTCAGTTGCAAAGACGAGAAAAGGAGAAGGAAGCGAGGCAAGGCAGGGAAGTACTTATGGTAAAGAGGTGGGAGAAAGTAGCGCTGATGGCATTGCCCGGAGCTTCTCGGCCTTCTTTCGCTGGTCGCACGACTGGATAGCAAAGTCCATCATGCACTCGGTAAGGGTGGGGTACTTGATCAGGGAGACGTTAGGTGCCAGCTTGAAGGGCACCCGACGGTAGTCCCTGTCCCTCTTACTCACCGCCAGCATGGGGTTACCTACCCTATCGGTGGGAGAAGCTTCCGGTGCAGGCTGAGTGTTTGGCACTGCTTCAGACAGCACCATCAATGTCAGCGTTGCCCTTTCCGGCTCTCCATCCTTTTCGACCTCGATGATCTCCAGAGGGGGAGACACCATCGCAGCAGTAGTAGCAGCAGATCTAGCCCAGGAGACCACTTTGGTTTCCAGTGTCTGAACCGGATAACGCTGCCTCGGAGGCTCGGGACGGGCTCGACGACCCTCCTGCTAAGCTCGGGAGTAGGCTCGGCTGGCGCGGCAGGTACTGCCCTTACACCACACTCTGTACGAGCCTGCTTCGAAGGGGACTCGCCAACTATCTCTGCTTGGCCCCTCTCCTCGGAGAATGAGAGGAGCTCTTCCATGGAGAATTTCATGCCTGCGCCAAGAAAGAAGACATCAGTTCTGAGTAAAAAAAAAAATTGGAAGGAAATGAGGTTCGAGCCGAACTCACCCAATGCTTGTATTGGGCTGACTCTAGCCTCGAACAGATTCTGCTCTGATAGCAAAACCTCAAGTGAAGGGATCTGAGCAGAGTGGAGCTGGTCATACACCTCCCGGTTAGCCACCTCGACTATAGAGTTTCGGTTAGGGGTCCGATATAGGTCGCTCCAAGCCTAGTCAACCCCCAAAATTGAGGCGAAAAGATATTTACTCTTCCACTCTTTGATGGAAGAGGGGAGCACGAACTTAATGCTCTTTGGGCGGGAAGAAATAGACCACTACCCCTCCTTGGTGGGGTGGCATTTAAGGATAAAAAAGGCCCTGAACAATGAAAAATGGGCAACTATCCTATGAAAGTGACATAAGATAATAAAACAAAAAATTATCTTGATGGCATTTGGGACCAGTTGGGCAGGAACAAGGCGGTAGTTGTTCAAGATAGCAAAAAAAAAGGATGGAATGGAAACCGAAGGCCCCCCGCGAGAGTTTCCTCGTAGAGGGCTATCCGCCACGGGCCACTGGAGATGACTCGCTTTCTCGGTCGAGGGACCGAGAGCCGGATGGAGTCAGGGATCCCATAGGTCTCCAGGATAGTCGCAAGCTTTACGGTAGTGTTCACCGAAGCTACCCCGCCGGGACCGGTCGACCGAGGGGGTTCAGGAGCAAGTCCAGGTAGAAGAAGAGGACGAGGTGGAGGAGAAGATGTAGGTTCCCTAATCACTGTCCCTCTAGGCATGGGTCTTTTGCTGAACTTGAAGCATGCCAAATCCTCCTCCTCATTGGAAGAAGAAGGTGGCCTCGATCTAGAAGGCCCGGCCTCACCCTGGTTGGTTGTGGGGCGGAAGTTCGGGCTGAAGTGGGACATTGGAAAAAAAATGAAGGCAGAGGACAGAGAGAAAGAAGGAAGCAGGAGAAGACAAACAAGAGTCCGGGGAAGAACCTAGCCCTAGAAGGAAGTCTCTACTCAATCGAGACGGGGAAGAAGGAGATTAACCTGGTGAACCTGGGAAGATAAAGGTAGCTGGGGGAGCGAAGGAAGAACTTCGATACGATGGCGGGCATGCAGGGTTTAAAAGAAGGTATGTTTTAGGAAAGACTGCCTTTCCTTTCGAAGTGACCGGCACCCAACCGTACCGTTACAGCTCCCCCACTAATGGATCCATGCCAATTGTCATCAATTTACAAGGCTGGCATTTTGTTTTAACTACGGACGCTCTGAATTCTGCACCCATAATAACTACTCCTCAGACGTGTCCAAGTGGTTCTCCCGGATAGGCTGGTGAAACTACTTGATGAACCGCCGACGATTGTGGCCATCATTATGCCAGATTCTCACCTTTCCATGTCAACATTGCATTTACTCCCTTCGCTCCAAGCACCCCGCACCAACGGGACTCGGGAGTGGGGGGCAAATGAGTTGGTGGAATGCTGACGTGTAATCCCTATCAGATGCCAGGTCAGAGAAAGCTGCCATGACGGACACTCCTTCTCGGACTCCTTTGCCGGAGCTCCTTCAAAACATCGAGGCAGCCTGTCGAAGCCGAGCTCCATCCTTCACTAGGTCAACTCGTGCAAGATCGGGATGCCTAGGCCAGAGTCGAGCGATCTCCTCTACCAGATTAAGCCCCTTCGAGGCCGAGCCCCCTGGGCCAGAGTTGAGCCCTGCCCTCCTCCACCAGGTCAAGTTCCTCTAAGGTCGAGCCCTCTGGGCAGGAGTTCTGCCCAGTTCTTCTCCGCTAGGTTGAGCCCCCTTGAGGTCGAGCCCCTTGGTCCGTCGTCGAGCCCAGCCCACCTTCGCCAAGTGGAGCCCCTTCGAGGTTGAGCCTCTCGGAGTCGAGCCCAGCCCTCCTCCACCAGGTCGAGCCCCTCGAAGTCGAGCCCCACCACTCCAGTTCAGCCTCTACCTCGGACGAATGTGCCAGCCACCAAAGGGGTGATGCCGTCCTCCTCGAATGACGATGAGCTGCTCGAGGATTGCAAGGAAGCACCCAGAAAGAGAGGAAGCTCCTTGATCGAGGCATCACACTCTCCACTAACCATCTGCACCACCCAAAAGAGAAAGTCAACCAGGAGATTCGAATCTCGGGGGTAGCAGCTCCCCAATCAAGGCCCTGCCAAGTGTCATGGAATGGAGCGACCGGAAGGAATGTCAGAGCACATGGTAGGTTCCCTTATCATGAACCAAGAAAGATGTCCCGTCCATGGCACGAAACACCACTGCACGCATCTGCTGGCATAGGGGAGATCAAGAGCTAGGCATTCAGCAACCACCAGGACTTAAAAGAGCCATCGATAGCCCCAACGGGAAGGTAAGGAAAAAATAATGTGAAAAATCTTCAAGCAAACAAGAGGAAAGAGGCCACATAGGAGAACCACCAAGAAGACTGAGAATTCAAGGCTGCCGAAGATCCATGGGAAGGATCGCTCGGCCACAGCCATCCAGCTCCAGTTTGCCTCGGCCACCACTTTTCCCAGCTCACTTGCACCCTACTCACACATTATTCTCTCCTCCTAGCATTGAGTCCATCTCAGGGGCTCGACTAGGAGGATCTATTCACCTGGATCATCACTGACTTGACCGTCGGAGTGCCCCCGCCAAAATCCCCGACCCGGGTCTCTAACTCTATTTTGCAAGTCCTAAAAAGTAGGCCGGTCCCGACGAGACGAGGGGCGATCCGATGCCGACAACAGCTACGGGCCATGGTGATCTTGGTAGCAACAGGAATCAAAATTAAATTTTCTACCGCCTACCATCCACAAACTGATGGTCAAACTGAAGTTGTGAATAAGAGCCTTGAAAACCTATTAAGGTATCTTGTAGACAAAAATGTTGGAAATTGGGACCTCTTGTTACCACATGCTAAATTTGCCTACAATAGCTTAGTCAATAGGTCCTCTAGAAAGAGCCCATTTGAAATTGTCCATGGTTAGAAGCCTAAGAGACTCATAGATCTTATTTCTTTACTCTGCATGCACAAGTTTTTGAGTTAGCTGAGTCATATGCACACCATGTTAGAGATCTACATAAGGAAATCAACAAGAAAATTAATCTGAGCAATGAAGATTATAGACGTATGGCTAATTCCCGTAAGTGAGTTAAAGAGTTCACTAAGGGAGACTACGTGATGATTAGGCTTAGACCTAAATGGTTCCCTTATGAAACTATAAAAAAATTACATGCTCATGGAGCAGTCCTTTCAAAGTAATAAAGAAAATTGGACCTAATATCTATGTACTCACGTTACCACCCTAATTTGGCATTTGCTCAACTTTCAATATTTCAAATCTAGTTGAGTATAAGGAACTAGCAGTGATACCTAGTGAGCCTTTCGAGCCTGATCCCTTTCTTGAGAGTGAACCTTCACCTAAGTGTCCACCAGTCCCTTTACCAGAATGGTGAGATTGGATTGAGCGTATTTTGGATGACCAGTTTTTACTACCAGGAATAAAGGCTATCAGCAATATTTGGTTCGTTGACAAGGTCAACCCAAATCTGAGGACTCGTGGATCACTCGAAAGGATTTGCAATGCATTGATCTAAAATTATTAGAGTAATATCAAATTCAAGTTGACCCATACTCGATAGGACGAGTTCCTCCCACCCTGGGAGAATTGGTGTGGGTAACAGGATCTGAAAGAGGCTACTTTGATTCAAACCAATATGAGCTCATTATGAATTTGATGGGGATTGAGAGACTATTTTTTTTGTTTTATTTGAGTCCATTAGTCCTGTGTCACTTTAGTCAAAGTGAGCCAATCGAGTCCTGTAATAAAGTGAGACAACTGAGTCAGTTGAGTCCACTTAGTCAGATCCAGTCATTTTAGTTTAGTCAAGAGTCTAGTTGAGTTGTTTAAGTCAAGAGGAGAGTCATCAGACCAGGAGATTCACCAGACACCCCAAACCAGAGATTGCCTTTATGCATCTGGACCCTTTCATGCTGCCAACCCTGCAAGAGAGAGCTCCAGTCCAAGACAGGCCCACTGTTGACCAGTCCACCAGGGTTTCTTGGCCCACAAGTCAGGGTTTCTTAGCTCTCAAGTAATGTATCCTGGGGTGAATCTATAAATACCACCCCTCCCCTCTTGTATTAAACATCTTTTTCTTATGAATACAAACTAAAGTTATTTTGATTAAGTTTTGAGTTTTTTTCTAGATTGGAGTGGGTGTGATGCCCTGGTTCCTTATTCTTGAGTGCAAGCCCTAATCCCTTGGTGACTTCTACGCTCCCAGCGATCCTCCCCCACTCTATCCACATCAACTTGGTATCAGAGCCTAGTGGATTAGGGTGTTCTCTTCCTCTCTAGCTTCCCATTGTTCCTCGTGTCTAGATCTTCCTGTGTAAGGCTACTCAAACCTCGGTCAATCACCGAGGCCCGTCAACACCCTACACCCTCTCCCCTCTCCCCTACAGCCATCTCCAGTGAAGCATGTCTCCACCGACGTCGATCTAGAAGTTCCTGCCCATGAAGCCCATCTCCAACCTTTCGCCTTCATCTCGTGACCCAACCCCAACATCCAGCAAATGAGTCCCTCACCAAGGCCCAGGCCGTCACCGCTGCCCTGGCCGACCCTGGCCTCGGCCGTGCGATCGGCCATGATGTCCCATCTGCCCCTCCCACTGGATCTATCCCAGACCTGATCGGTGCCTCCCATCAGATCCCCTGCCACCGTGACTCTCGCGACCACCGCCCAGCCACAACTGATGCCGATCGGACACCCAATAAGAGCCGATCGATGGCGCCTGCCGGTCCGGACCACCCATCTTTGTTCAACGCCTTCCACGGCCACCATTGCTCTGTGCCGCAGATCCACGTTGATTATCCATGCCACCCACGCCCTTGATGCTTCACCATCCGTGATGCCGGAATGCATCACTCGGCCATCGCACGACGCCGCCAGCCACCGGAACCCCCGTCTGGCCATCTACCTCCCGTGGTGGCACCGTCCTCCACCCAGCGCTGACATTGACGAGCCCTCCATACTTCCTCCCATGCTTGCAGTGGTCTGTGAAGAATCTGCCATCGGCATTCTCAGCACCGTTGCCGACAAAGCCCACCGGCGAAGCCTTCCTGTGCTGTTGCCTGCTCTCCGGTGCCATCACCATGAGATCTGGCCAGAAGATCCCATGCTCCGTTCACCTTCAGTTCATGGAGAAGAACCTGCTGTTGCACAAACATGAAAGTGCAAGCTCCTCAAAGTGCACGCTTCTCAAAGAACACAGATCTCAAAGCAATCCCAAAAATGATGAAGTACGGATCTTAGAGCTGCACTATTTTCAAAGTTATACAAATTTTAGAGCAGCACAAATTTCAGAGTAGCATAGTTCTCATAGCCCCTTTTTATCCCATGTTTATTTGGATATATTTAGGTTTATTTGATTATGTCTATTTCATGGGTTTGTCTTTTAATATGCTCGGATTCGGTTCCATCAAACCCCCACGGAGCCTGACTCAACGGAGTCGAGTTCTCCCCATCACAGGAGAATGATGGGGACCGAGAGTCTATTTTTTTAATTTTATTTAAGTCCATTAGTCCTGTGTCACTTTAGTCAAAGTGAGCCAATCGAGTCCTGTAATAAAGTAAGACAACTGAGTCAGTTGAGTCCACTTAGTTAGATCTAGTCATTTTTGTTCAGTCAAGAGTCTAGTTGAGTCATTCAAGTCAAAAGGAGAGTCATCAGACTAGGAGATTCACCAGGCCCCCCCAACCAGAGATGGCCTTCATGCACCTGGACCTTTTCATGCCGCCAAGCCCAGATTTCTTGGCCCACTGTTAAGCGATCCACCAGGATTTCTTGGCACAAGTCAGGGTTTCTTAGCCCTCAAGTAATTGATGTGGGATGGAAACCAAGAACCCATGGTTATTATGAAAGGGAAAGACCTAAAGCAAACGAAGGATCGTGGGAGGGCTAAGAAGCCTCCCAGGACTAGGATAGAACGACTCCTCAAGATTAAAAACCTAAAATGGCAGGACTCTTTTGGTTTTCAGTTTTCTTGGCAGAGGTGGCGAAGGAAGGATGGGGATGGGAGACTTGGCACTGGACTCATGATCCTTGGGTTTCACCCTAACGAAGAGACCATCCACCTCTAAGGCATTACGCCCTCCTCGATACTTGGAGGTGCTAGGATGGATCTCAAGATCACGAGGGGAAGAAAAGAAAGACATGAAGGTGGGAAGAGAGAATGGAGATACCTGGGGCCTCACACCCCTCGACGTCCTGAAGGACGAAGGCAAGTTGGGGCCTCACACCCCTCGACGTCCCGAAGGACGAAGGCAAACGGGCCTCAGCCCATAACCACAAAAAAGTGGAAAAGAAACCTCAAAAATTTCATTTTTCAACTACTTTATTACAAAAAGAGTATGGGTATTTATAGATGCCCATATCCCTTTTGAAATTCAAAAATAAAATCCCGTGAAATCCTCCTTTGATTTTGAATTCAAATTCAAAATCAAAAATCCCGAATTTCCCTTTTTTAATCCCAACTTACATTCATGAAAAAAAAAACCAAATAAATCCCTTTTATTTGAATTTTGAAATCCCCTCTGCTTTGAAATTCGTGTTGCTCCAAAAATCATGCAAACAACTCCTCTCCCAGCTGCTTTGAGAAGCGTGTAGAACTTCTTTGGGTTGCTTTGAGAAGCGTGCAGAAACTCTTCATGGTGAGCAACAGGGGGTCTTCACGGCCATGCAACAGGGGGGGCCGGATCTTTGGCGGGCAATGGTGGGGCGGCACGGCGGCACGGACGGGCATCACGGGATGTCACGGGTGCCCGTTTGCCTTCCGCGGCCATGGGCTGTGGCTGCGCACCGACGAGGCCTCAGGCTAGCCGGGCGGGGGCCAGCGGGTGGCGGGCGGCAGGGCGGCAGGCGAGCAGCGATGGCGGGGCAGTACGGTAACACGGACTAGATCGCAGGGTGTCACGGGTGCCCGTTCTCCTTCCGCGGCCGTGGGCGGCGGCTGGGCACCGGCGGGGTCTCCAGTGGCCAGGCGGGGGCCAACGGGCGGCGGGCGATGGCAGCGGGGCGGCACGGCGGCACAGTGATGGCAGCGCGACGGTTCGTCTCCCTCGTGCATTGGGGGGCTTTCCGGTGACTCTCTATCGGCTAGGGCGGTTCCCCGGTGAGAGGGAAGACCTGTGAACACTGGCGGCTGACTGGGGGGGGGGTGACCGGGGTCAGGTAACCTGGATGGAGGAAAGGGGATGGCGGCTAGGTTTTTAAAAAGAAAAACTTTATGGGAGATGAAAGGTTAAAGAAGGAATAAGCTGGGATAACATGGGGATAAATATGGAATAAAAATGGGATAATAGGAATAGGCGGAATAGCAGGGATAAAAACTTAAAAAATTCTAGAAAATTAAAAGAAAACCCAGATGGTTTCGGGTCCCCCATCATTCTCCTATAGCACGAAGAACTCGACTCCGTCGAGTTTGTCGATGAAGCAAATCCTAGTCTGCTGCTGGCTCTGATACCAAAAATGATGTGGTGATGGCGGAAGCAAAACCATCTGTAATGTACCCTAGGGTAAATCTATAAATACCACCCCTCCCCTCTTGTATTAAACATCTTTTTTCCTATGAATACAAACTAAAGTTATTTTGATTGAGTGTTGAGTTTTTCTCCATATTGGAGTGGGTGTGATGCCCTGGTTCCTTGTTCTTGAGTGCAAGCCCTAATCCCCTGGTGACTTCTATGCTCGCCAGTGATCCTCCCTTGCTCTGTCCGGCATCAGAATTACAGATAATTAAGCTTTTGGGTCCTATCAATTTTGTTTTTCCTTATGTTTATGTCCTGTATTTAGATATTTGAGTCAATTTGTTCTTTCTTTAGTTTGTCTTGTAATTTATTTTATTTGAGTCAAGCTTAACTCAAGAGGACAACCAACATAGCCCCAAGTCAAGACCAAGAAGCATGACCACTAGATAGAGGATGCCACATCACTCTCCATGCAAGAAAAGACTCCAGAAGAAACCCATTCCTTGTCCTAACTTATCCTTCACATAAGATGGTTTCCACCTCACTCTCCATGACAACATGGAAGGCCCCCACCCTTGTCACCCAAAGCATGGAATTCAAATTCAAATGGGGCATCCCATTTTCATCTCCACATGGAAGGTTTTTCACCCTTGCTGCCCAAAGAATGAAAGAAAACTGAAATTCAAATTCAAATGAGGCATCCCATATATTCCTCCTTGATTAGTGCATGTAATCTCTCTAATTCAAATTTCAAAGAGGCTTAGGTGAATGATAAATACCCCTCCTCCTCTTATAATGGGATGTTGAAGAATGAATGAAATTTTTTTTTTACTTTCATTGCTCCAAGCATTGCCACTCTATGAGGGAGATGGGTGTGAGGCCCAATCGAGTTCTCTAGTCTCCAAGACTCCACCACATCCTCTTCTCCTTCCATTGCTAATCTCTTTTTCCTTTCTTTTCCCTATTCTCTCTTGGTCTCTAATTAATTTATTTACAGGATCCTTGGGTGCCCAGAGCCACAGAAGAGGTTCTCCTTGCCTTGGAATCATTGATGGGAAGCCAACACATTCAAGGGATTTAGCCTTCTTATCCAGATGCCTAATTTAGGAGTGTCGAGTGATCCAGCTATTGAGGGAAAAGAGATTATTGTCTGGTAACAAGCCTTTTCTTCTCTCTCGGATCTGGACTCTTGAAAAAGCTTGTCCTAATTTAAATGGTTTCTCAACTATTAGGTCCGATCAATTTATTGCTTAGATAGGTCTAATCTATGGGAAAGTGATTTTATCTTCTAGTAGTTTGCTTCAGTGTGCCTTTTCATTCTTACAGAAGAGTTAAGCCATATTTTTGGAATCATTGCTCACTTCAAAATTCTACAGTTTAGTATGTTGATGTTTGCATCCCTACACGTCTCACATCAGTAATGTCCCATCCTTATAATCAAGGTAATCATCCCCTCTATCTGGATCGTGTTTCCTATAAATCCCACCAATGGAGAATTCACTCAAAACAGCCATTCGAGTGATATTTCCATTTTTAAGAGTGCATCGAAATACAAAACATCTATTGAACTCCTATTATTAATAAGGAAATTGGTGTACATCATAATCTTCCATATTCAAGGTTACCACCACCACATCATTATGTGAAAACTAAATGCCATCATCATCCTCTTCAAAAAAAATATTAGCATTGCTTTTATTTTGCTGGCTGCTTGGGGTGACTGCACCTCCCAGTTATCATTCTTACTTATCTCGATGGCATGGGATCACCTTCCTCTAGAGGAGGAAGTGGCTCTGGTTGTTTAGCTGGTCATGGTGATCTTGGCTGCTGTCTCAGTACTCTTCATTATCAAATCAATCAATCAACTTGATCCCACCTGATTAGCTCTTCAATCTTGTCTCATAGCTAAATGCACTCCTTGGTATCATGGATGTGGTCTTGATGGTATAAGCAAAACTTCTTTTGATTCCTCCTTACCAACGATGTTCACATCTTTTGAGGCTCTAGAATGTACCTTCTAATCTCTAATATCATCTTTTGTCTTGGTATGTTTAGAGTAGCATAGGTGTAGAACTTTCTTAGTAGCGATGCTTGAGGGGTATCCCTGGGTCGGTGATCTTTGAAGAATCCATTCCTCTCTTATGGGGATTTGGAGTGAGGCTGGGTTCTTCTCTCATGCTTGGGGAGATTTTGCATCCTCTCTTTCCTTACCATCCCCCAATGTGGAAGTGGATAGATCCTCTTCCAATATGAAAGCTTCTTCTATTTGAGCATACTTTTCAACTCGGGCTAGCATTCCTACAAAATCCTTAGGATAAGTCTTGGCTAATGACGTTTTAAGGTAATTTTTTAGCAACCCTTTAGCTAGAGCTAACATAGTAACTGACTGGTCTAAATTATGGATCTCCAAAGTAGCCACATTGAAGTGACTTATAAAGGTTCGAATCGTCTCTCCTTCCCTCTATTTGAGAGTATGGAGATAGTCTGAACATTGCTATGGCCTTTGGTTGACAGCAAAGTAGTTGGTGAATGCTCGGCTCAACAATTCAAAGGAGTGTATCATCTTGATATTTCAGGCTTGACTAGCAATGTCGAGCCACTCTCTTCAAAGTAGAGGGGAAGGCTCGATAGAGAATGGGATCAGGATCCCCATGGAGGAGCATCATCACTCTAAAACTCACTAGGTGATCATCGGGGTCACTGGTTCTATTATAGTTTTCAAGTAGTGAAATCTTGAGATGCTAGAAAAGTAGCACCAGCATAATCTTGATATCAAATGGTGGCTTATTATTGACCCCATCATTTGGGATCCAAGAAATATTATGGATCACCTTAATTAGCCAATCCATCTCCTTGAGTCTTTGATCAATCTCAAGGTCTCGATCAACCAAGGCTTTCGATCATTGTAGAGATCGATGATTAGGAATGAAGTCGTGCTCTAACCGAGGGCTTTTAGGACATTGTCTCTTTGCCCTAGACTCTAGGGTGGTGACGATGGTGGTGAGTGATCCCTGCAAGATCCTTTAGAGGGACCTGTAATTGCTTTGGCGGTGGAAGTTTTGCTCAAGCTACTAGATTTACATCATTGGTGGAGGCACAGGTAGAGGTAGTGCCGAAGCTTAAGAGGCTATGCTTGTAGCTTATGGGAGTGGTGTCACTGAAGGTGGTGTAGGGATAGCCTGGATGGCTTGGACAACTGCCACCAGGTTCTAGACCTGCACAACAAGAGAGTTGAATTGATCTACATTGACCACCGCTACTTGTGATGATGATGAGACTCTGGCCAATGTAGGGTGAGGTGGTTCATTTGCTTGGCTCTCGGCCATCCTTTTCATGAATCGAGAGGCCACGATGTTGGTGCAATAAGAGGTAGTCTTCTTAGTTGGCATGGCTTTCCCATCTCATGGGTCACACTCTTCATGAATATTTAGACCTTTTCTCTAATCTATTGGTACGAAAATTCATCAAGCATCATAAAGAGAGATAGAGTTGGTGCTAGAGTTATCGATGCAGGCCAGACTCTATGAGATGGTAAGGGGTTCCCCCAGTGATGGCACTTCGATGCTTAAGTCAATATTGGTGCTAACAATGGGGGAATGTAAGCAGGAAGGCTCGCATGCCTCAGGAAACTTTTATGGAGCCCTTTTTATAGATGGATGGCTAGGGACATTCCGGGTAAGACCAAGATCCTACTAGATTTGATGAAAGGTTGTAGGGCTTTTTACGTTTAGCCAGGGATCTTTTTACTGGTAGGGGGCATCTTGTCTCCTTAAATGTATCCTTGTTAGTAGTCTAGGATAAGCCAGCTTCATTAAATGTCAACCTAAGTTACGGGATGTTCAAGCTTGCCCATTGCTCTTGTAAAGATTTTGCAATGATTTAGTGATTTCAGGATATGATGAATAGCCCTACTAGGTGATATTAAGTGGCAGTGATGCATGTCAGAGTGCTACATTATGGGGGCTTAGAATGGACATGTTGCAAAGGTGGTACCAGCTAGCATTCTTGGTGTAGCTTAGCCATGCTAAGGCTCATTATCAAGAGCCTTTCGATCAGTGCACACCTAAGAACTTCTGGCTAAGGACCTAAGGGGAGTCAGAAGGACCGTTCAGGCCTAAGCCTAATCATTACAGAATCCCTTTGATCAAACTCTTTAGTTCTCTTTCAGAAATCAGTCAAATTATTTTAAAATTAGTACTTAATGCAAAATCCTAACATGATGCAAAATGTAGACTCAACTAAGAATTCCTATAGAGTGGGGTTTTTATTGGACTCTCTAGGGCCTAAACCTAGCAGATTATTGACTCTCTAGGTTTGACCCTGGTCTGGTATGCATGAGAAAAATTACCATGGATCCCTAGCAAATGCCATAAGGTATACCAGAAGTAGATGGCAAAAGGGATAGGCTCTAAGGAGTCCTGCATTCTGGCAATCTCAACAAAAAGTAACCCCAGGGCTCTAGAAATGTGAGAAGGATCAAGGAAGGGTAGGAAATAAGAAGGAGACTCAGGGACTGATTCAATGTTAAAGAGACTGACCTTAAGATTTGGACATTGTTCTATAGGTGTCATATGGTCCACTTGTTCCGATAAATCTTGGGGCTTACTAGGGTCAATCCCATAGTGAGGAAGGTCTGTTAAAGAGGATCCTGGGACCAAGTCTATAGTATGATGGTTGTCTCTCAGGGGTGGAAGTTGATCAGGTAACTCATCGGGAAGTACATCCTCAAATCCTTTTAGAGCTTCAACTATCTCTTGAGGATGTTCTCTTTGGGTCAGTTCATTAAGGGTTTATTCCTGAACTCCTTCTGTGGACAAGACTGGTGAACCCTCAAGTTCATTTACTAAATGTGATCCTAGCTTGGTCATTTCTTCTTCAAATTCTTTAGTGGGTTTAGGATCTTTTTCCTTTGATTCCTCAATGATTTCAACCTTGGGCCCATCTACATCACACTTCACCACTAGACTTGATTCCGAGATGTCTTCTTTGGATTCCTCAATAGGCTTAGGGGTTTCTTCACTTAGATTCTTAGTGGGCTCAACCTTAATGTCTTCAATGGGCTCAGGGGTTTTTGTATTGAAATTCTCAGATTGTTCATCCTTCTCTCCCTGAAATTCTTTAAAGGGTCCTTTCTCGGTAATCTCTTCTTCTAACTCATTATCATTGATCAGGTTAACTTATGGCTTCTTTTCCTTTAGACTACTTGATCCTCTTTTAACCTAATCCTTAGGCTGAACTAGATTAATTGTAAACTTCTTCCCATGGTGGTTGAAGGTACAGGTATTGGTCCAACAATGAAGGGTGGCATCATGATCATACAGCCAAGGTCGACCTAAGATAATACTACTGACGCCCATGGAAAGGACATCACACCAAATCATCTCTTCATAAGATTGCAACTTGATCAAGACTTGGCACCTAGACTTTATGGGTATGGAGGTTGAATCAATCCACGAGACCTTATAAGGGTTAGGGTGAGGAACTTGGGTCAATCCTAAGGATTTGGCAGTACTTGAAGAAATGGCATTGACACAGCTCCCACTATCAACTATGATCTTGCATACCCTATTCCCTAGTCTGGAAAAGGTTTGTAGGATGTTAGTCCTACGCCAATCTTCTAGCACTATGTCCTGGGTAAGGATGCACCTAATTACTCCTAATAGGTCATCAGACTCATGCAGTTCTTCCTGGTTCAGGAACTCCTGATTAGGTCTCCTAGGGTGAATCTCTCGGGCTAGGTTAAAATGGGTAATTCTCCTGGGTTCAGCCTCTATGGATGGTTCATGATGAGAGTAATCCCTATGGGGGAAAGGTGATTCAAACTCAGTCTCGACAGATAATCTAGGATTATCATTCTCTAAGGCTCCAATTCTATCATCAAGCTTGTCAAGCCTACTGTTCATCCTAGCCAATTGTTCAAGGATGACCTTAAATTGATTTTCTCATTCATTCTCCATAGGTTCACTTGATTGGGAAAGATGGGGATGATAGAAGACTCCTGATCTGGTTGACATGCAGCATACAACGAAAGATGTTAGGGTTTGCTAGACTTAAAAGATCAAACCAAAAGTAAGTCAAGAAGACAAACCTGGTAGCAGTAACTTGGCACCTGGCCAGGTAAGTGTAAAGTTAGTGGAGGTTCCTCTTTGCTTGCCTTAGACACCAATTTGAAATTGGTCGGGTAAGCGAACCAACCCACCTTCCTTCGGGCTCTTGTCCCTGAACCACTTGCCTAGACACCAGCTACACAAGCACACACAAACAAGTTGTCGAACTTGGCTTGACACTTAGTTCGACCCGACTTCATGGGTGTCCTTAGCTCACTAGAGCAATTAAGTGTCTATTAAATTTTAATTAGAGGTTGGGGTTTGATATGCCGGGTGGTGATTTTTGGGCTAGAGACAAGTAATGAAATCCTGATCCTTTGTCAAATTGCTGCCCTTAACATGATTTATGAGGATAATGGCATGCAAAATGATCTAGTGAGATGTCTCTAAATTATATTTTTTGGTTTTTGAAGGATGAAAGCAAAAATGAGATGAAGGAAATGATAAGAGATGAAGCTAAATGCAAATTAAACTATTTAAGAAATGAAAACATAAGAGAAATGCACTTGCTAAAATTCTCAGAATAGAATTTCTTCTCAGGTAGTTTTCTGGCTTATAGAAATTCTACAAGCTGCAATAAAATCTAAAAAAATTATCAAAAATATTATTAATTATGTCTGATCTATAAAAATAAAAATCATATAAATTGGAGATTACTACAAATAGAAATACTAGAAACAACAGACCATATTTGGAAAGGAAAAAATTCAGAAATTAAAAGATAATGAGATCTAAAGATGCAATTTTTTTTTTTAAATCTATTCTTCTTGTATTCCCCTTCGAAGGTCAATCATAGTGGCATCCCTACACACCTTAGGAGATCCCCGTGGAATGGGAAGAGAGGGTCTTGAAACTCTACTTTTCTCCTAAGACCGGACAGCCTGGTGAAGCACCTAATCCAGGTACTTAAGAAGCACTAAGTCTTAACCATGCTCTGATACCAAACGTGATGCGGGACTAACTAGATGCGAAGATGAGGAATGATGCAAGTGGATTTTTTTCTTTTATGATTTTTAAGTTTTCTTATGGATTTAGGATTCCCAAAGAAAAGACAATAGCATATCTAGGGATTCGATAATGATAAGAACTACAAGCACGTAAATTAGTCCCTAAGCAAGGATAAAAAGAGGACCCCGGGATTGAGAAACACCATAGGACATAGCTCTCGAATCAATAACCCCTTAGGAGTCTAGGGTTGCAAACCTTAAAGTTCTAAAGTACCCGATGCCGAGTTCACTCGCTCTCACGGATGCGGACTGGATGATCGAGCCTTCAACCCTCGTGGATGCGCCAGCTTTCCATCCAAGGTCTCGAAGGCAAAAGAAACCGACTTCGTATTCGTGGTACCTGGAGGACCTGCGAACAATCGATAGAAGGATTAGGAATCAATAAGTATCAGGAAGAAATAAGGGAGGAGAGGTTGGAGATGATGTTGATTGGGGTCTTCTTGCTGGGCGCCTAGATGGATCTCCAATGGCCTCCGAACTCGAAGATGGAAGACGGATTTGTAGAAAAAAAGTAACTCGAGGCCTCACACCTCTCGACGCCCGAAGGCGAAGGCGCTCCCTCACGGAGATCAACGTTCTTAAGGAACGAAGGCAACTACCAAAGAGAACGGCTCTCAAATATTTTCTTTTCATTCATCATCATTTCGCTTTACAAAGGAGGGGTAAGGTTCCTTTTACAGGCACCTTAGGACCCTAATTAAATTTCAAATGAAAATTACAAATCTTTTCTTGATGGGGCATGCAAAAATTCAAAAATTCTTCCTTCTTGTGAAGGTGATGTGGCGCCACATGGTATAGATGAGGTGGCACCAAGTGGCATCCTTCATGGCTTGGGAGATGGCTTGACCTAATACAAATTGGACTAGACTCGAAGACCACTCCAGCTTGGGCCCAATCTTCAAACAGAATCAGACTGGAATCATTATAGGACTGGACTCAATACAAGACACAACTTGACCCAATTGATCAATGGTCAAGACTAAAAAAATAATTGAGACTAACTTCATGACTAAAAATTACAATGCATAGGCTTAAAGTTTTATTACAGGATCCAAAAATTGAAACCCTAATCAGAGGTCTGGTGCCCACACCAGAATAGCCAGGTGAGCCAACTCTAATGAGAAGAGTCGACTCTTCCAAAGTACAGTTTTGAAGACTTGTAAATTCGAGCCGACTCGAACAAAGGCGAGCTGACTCATCCAGAGTAACGAATTAAGACACTATGAAACCGAGATGACTTGAATGAAGCTAGGCGACTCGACCGGTACTTCTCTGAGAATCCGAGCCAACTTGAGAGATTCGAGCTGACTTGAAGGTCGATTCCAGGTAGGTAACGGCTAGTTCCAAAACTCCATTTTTAAATTTGAAAAGTTCTCCAATGATCAAACGTCACATCCCAATAGTCTACAATGACTATTTTTACTAAAGAAGAGTTCAAGACTCTATAAATGAAGGATTGGGATAGCTTTTCAAAGGCTAATGCTTAGTTGAATATTTATTGAGCTTGTGAGCAAGAGAGCACTAAAGAGAGAATTCAAGTTAGTCTTCAAGACTTCACCAACTCCAGTTTGAAGCTTGAAGCATATATTAAAGAAGTTGAAGAAGCTACTGAAGAGCATTAAAGTACAATTAAGAAGGCTTCTCTCGATCTACATCGGCAACCATCAGACAACATTAGTTTGTCATTTTATTGCTTCTTTTCTTTAACTCATTTTGTGAGTTGTTGGGTTATTGGTGAGCCCGGTTTAAAACCAAGTAGGTTCTTAGTTATCCTATTCAAAACCAAGTGTTGGGTTCTTGGTGATCCAGTTCAGAACCAAGTTGGGTTCTTGGTGATCTTATGCAAAACCAAGTATTGGGTTTTTGGTATGCCTGGTTGAAAAACCAAGTTAGGTTTGGATTGTGAGCCTGGTAAAACAATCTGACTGTATTCCGGTGGTGAATATAGTGGAAATCCCAAGTGGTATCTTAGGTAGTGGACGTAGGAGCTGAGTTAATCCGAACCACTATAACTTGCTGTGTTTGTATTGTGCCTTTCCCTGCTTGCATCTGCTTCCACTCTTTTTTATTTGAATCACAACACTATAACACTAAAGTAGTTTTTTAAAAAAGAGCACATTTCTGTTTAAATTTTTTAAATTCCCAATTCACCCCCTCTTGGGAAAGCCACCTGGGCAACACTTGTCCAGTAACTCCTTCCTACTTCATCTTCTTCAACCCATTTGGGTCAAGAGATTCAATATAAATAGGATGGCTCATCTTCTAATGACCCTGCTTCTTGCAAAAGAAGCACTCTACTTGACTCTTATCAACCTTATTCTTCTTGACTTGATTGGTCCTAGCATTCTGCACCTTCTTATTTTTATTTTTATTTTTTCCTTTCTTAAAGGGATGATGCCCTACTGAAGAACCTCCTACTAGATTCACCAACCCTTTTTGGAGCTGGTGATCTTTCTCATAGGTCCATAGTAATCTTAGCAAACCATGGTAGTTTACTATAGATCTCATTATTCTATAATGAGCAAGAAAGTTTAGGTAGGAAGCAAGCAAGGAACTTAGTATCACATTTTTTCTATGCTGCCCATGAAGGGATAGCCAAGTTTGCCAAAGTGCTTGATCTACTCGATCATGTACAATACATGATCAGTGACCGATGCCCAGTCATGCATTTGAGCATGAAGAATAGTACAAGAGGTCTTGTACCACTCAATGTCATCAGGTGTACTAAAGGATTTCTTTAATTTTTGAAGGATTTCCTCCAAGTGGGCTTCCTCGAACTTGCGACTAAATTCATCATTTATAGCCACTAGCATTATGCATTGCACAATGGTGTTAGAGAGCCACTTCTGATAAGTATCCCTAACCACACTGCGAGCATTAGGAGTAGGCTACTCAGGTGCGGGATTCCATTATCACATAAAGGATCCTTTTGTACTCTAGGATGATCTTGATCTTTCAATACCAGCTATCAAAGTTGGGATCCATTAGCTTGTCATTATCTAATAATGACTGGAGCAACAAATTGATTGCCATATCTGAAAATAGAATATAAGACCAATTAGTACATGAATTATTAAAATCCTAAAGACTTGGACTTTAGTCTAAAGTTTCTCCCACTATTTTATATAAATTGGTAGCCTCTACCTCATATCCAAGGAATTATATTAATTTCATAGCAGCCTCTACCTCTAATATGAAAAATTATATTAATTCTTAGTAGGTACTAGAATTCTATAGACTACACATGAGCCCAACTTTGGCCAGCCCACCCATGTACATCTAAAGGTAGGTTTTAAACTAGTTGTTTGGAGAAACAGCTTCTAGTAATCAATCTTGCCATAGGTATCTCTTCAGTAGACCTTTGGGCCTTCCATTGAAGGTCTTGATTAGGTCCAACCATTAATATGTAAAATTCAATGCTTCTAACCAATGAATGGTCATGCCCGACTTTGGCCAACCCACCTGACCACCATTAAAAGAGTTGCATTAAGCCATCATTTATGAATGGCAATTCCAACACCCAGATGAACACTAGGCCTTTGGGCCTTCTAGTGATCACCCAAGTATTGGACACATTACCATCCACATAATAGGAGACCATGACTTAGTTATCCCCATAACTTCATCATTTTCAAGACCTAATAATTTAGAGGATTTAAACTCATATGTGATAGATGAAATAGAGAAGACATGAACTAGTAAGTCAAGAATCCTTCCACTGACTTTTCCCAAGTCATTGAAGAGGGTTCGAGACAAACTAGTGCAAGGGCACCTAAATTAGTCAAACTGATCAACCTTAATGGCATGGGTTTACTAAAATCAATAGGCTATCTTGATCAAACTAAATTGACCATATTGGCTAGGTAAGTGAGATCAATGTGAAGTTTCTACCATTAACCTCTTTTCTTAAACACCAACCAAGTTGGCAAATAAGAGATCTTCCCAAGAACCATGAACAAACTACTAAACTTATCTTAGACACCAATTGGTTCACTAGATTCAATTAGACTAGCCTAAAGACTCGGATCTAACCACTAAGCCATAATTAGGTCCAATTAGAAAAATAAACTTAATCAAATTAAAACTATTATTGATCTAAGAGAGAAGAGGATCTAACTCAATACTTAATTAGATTTAATTTTTTCTTCTTAAGTCCATAAACTTCTAATACTAGGTCTAACCAAGTTAATGAACCTGATTTGAACTAACCCGAACCCAAAGGCTTATGTAAAATGACTTAAGATCTTTCTTTCTTAAATATAGATCTTTTAGTCATTAAATCCTAATTTTTAATTAAGTTTAACAATTTTTATATTAAAATAATTTTAATTTTAATTTGTAAAATATTTTTGTAATAAAAACTCAACTTTTGAATTTTCTAGCTTTTGCTATGAGTCAACACTTCCTGGCAAGTTTTGACACTTCCATGAGTCGAGTCATAGTGAGTCAACACTTGATCCTATGACATTGACTTATAGAGAGCGAACAGAGATCCGTTCTTTCAATCTACACTCATGAGTCGATATCTATAAGAGCAAGTGTCGATTCACTAGGTCCAAGTATCGACACTTCAAGGCCAAATGTCAACACCTGCATACTGATAGAAAATAATCCTTTTCTAGATCTAATCTTTATGCCAAACTTTTTAACATTATAGTTCATAAATCAAACTTAGAATATTTCTAAACTAATTTATGAAATCAGATCTAAAATATTAAGATTAAAATATTTTTAATCTAATCTCTTTTGCATTCTTTTTCATGGGTCATGATACAAGTGGCATCCTTACATGCCATAAGAGATCCCATTGAATGGGAAGAGAGAGCGTTTAAACCTTATTTCCCTTCTATGACTGGATGGCCTGGTGAATCTACCCAATTGATGTACTAAGCAAAAAGAGAAACTATTTTAATATTTTAGATTTATATACATAATCATCATACCAAATGAACCTAGTACTCTGATATCATTGTTAGGAAACCTAAGCTATTTCATACATGCATTTCAAAATTTTGAAACATGAACACTGCAAAAACTAAAAAATTAAACTATTTAATTTATTCATGTATTAGAATATTTCTACAAATAGCCTACACAAGATCATAACATGATAAACATGTATATAAAAATAGGCTAAAGTATAAAATAATAAATATACATACCTGTTACTGTAGATTATTTCTATAGCAATAATGTGGTGACATCCGCTGACATGGAGCATGAGGGCGGCCATGATGACAGCAGGCCCGCCACCCGGGCATGGTGGCTTGGCGAAGGGCCGAAGCCAGGCTCATTGGGCGAGCCCCCCTGTCTGAGGTTAGCCTCCCTGCCAAGGTCAAGCTCCTAGCCAAGGTTGGGATCATTGGGCGAGGCCCCCGTCTATGGTCAACCTCCCTACCGAGGTTAAGCTCCTAGCCAAGGCCGAGCTCATTGGGCAAGCCCCCAGTCTGCAGTCAGCCTCCCTGTCGAGGTCAAGCTTTCAGCCAAAGCCGGGCTCATGAGGCTCACCCCTATCCGAGGTCAGCTCCTGGTCGGGGCCACACTCACGTCCCAACGTGGAGTCCAAGGTGTGGAGTTCCCGCCAGAAAGTAGATGTTCAAATCATACTGCAGATGCCAGCTCCACCAGAGGTATGATACAGGCATCCCCAGGCCCCAAGCCCAGTGGCATGCTGCCGTGCCCACGGTCGTACCACCAACGGTCACCCACCACCACGGCACGATGCTCGCAACCTCTCCAAGAGAGGAATCCTGCCAAGGCCCCAGGACTTGCAGTGCCTGGGCAGTCCCTCTAGAAATAGAAGCACCCCCTATAAGGAGCAACGGAGAAGAAAAGAAAGAGGCTTTTCCCGGGAGGGTTTTTCCTAGAAAGGAGGTTCTTTCCCTGGGAGAAGAGAGGTAGGTCCACAAATTGGCACATCCAGGGAGCTCCTCTGGGCTCCCGGAGACCCCCTCTCGGAGAGAGTCCATGGCCCCTCCTCTAGAGAGAGGGAGGAAGGTAAGAAAGGTAATAATGCGGGGGAAGGCAAGGGAGAGGTAAGTCCTCATTCCCCTCTCTCGATCTTGACTCCTTCCATTTTCTTTATATTTTTGCATTGAGTCATACTCTCCCGGTGGACAGGTCCCCCAAGCCCTATGCCATGGAGTTCTTGTCTGTTCCCCTCAATCATCCCACTGACTTGATCATCGGAGTGTCCTCACTGGAATCCACGACCCAGGTCTCCCCTATCTTGCAGGAAGGAAGGAAGGGAGGGCGCGCGGCACCGGCGGAGGAGGAGCACCCCGATGTGATCGAGCTATAGGCCCACGATGATCTTGGAAGCAACAGATTGGCATGCCAAGAAGGGGTAAGTCTCAAGATCCTGGCGACCAATAGATTGGCATGCCAGGTAGGGGTAAGTCTCAAGATCCTGGCGACCAACAGGTTGGCACACCAGGTAGGGGTCGAAGTTCCAAGATCTTTGCAACCAACAGATTGGTGGCCAGGAAGGGGGAAAGTCTTAAGATCCTGGTGGTAATAGATTGGTGTGCCAGGAAGGAAAAATTCTCAAGATCCTGGGGACCAACAGATTGGCGCACTAGGTAGGGAAAAGTTTCAAGATCCTAGTGACCAATAGATTGGCATGCCAGGTAAGGGCCTATGTACCAAGATCCTGGTGACCAACAGATTGACGCACCAGGTAGGCCAAAGTTCCATGATCCCGATGACCAAGGAATAATGGCAACCATCCTCACCCTTGGGGGACTGAGCAGGTGCTGCGGACACCAAGGCCAGAAGAAAATGACAGGTCGAACCCACATCCCTGTGGATCACCTGTGAATGAAGCCCTAAGCCCAAACCCCGGATCACTTGTAAATAGTAATCTTAAATTTTGTTATTTTAGCTTAGTTGGGTTTAGCCTTAAACCCCAAAATTGAGTCATTTGTGAAAACTCCTGAACCCAAAATTGAGTCTATAAAAAACTCCAATTTCAATTGAATCATAAATTCTATTATAATGGTCCAATGTTATTTTGCCCTTTTTACCAACTTTAATTAGGGTTTTGTATTTGCAAGCCTAGTTAAGTATGGTATTGTTTAATTATGAGTCAGTATGCCTTTCATCAAATTGGGTTCCAATTGATCAAGTTGGGCTTAAAATTAGCTACAATTGAGTCTTTCTAATTAATTAGTTGGTTGAGTCTTGTAATTATTAGTTAAGTCCTGTAATATAAGAGGGGACCCAATTAAAGACCCCATATGACACCATGTGCCAACCCAAGTCAACCCATTCTTGGTGCCACATGACAACCACCTCTTGGCACCACCTCTTCAAGGTTTGGACATCATTTGCCACATCATCCAAGACATCATCACATGACATGTCACTGATGTTCGGACATCATTTGCCACATCATCCTGGACAACAACACATGCCATGTCACTTGTGTTGGTTGGCCACATGGAGAATGAAGTTGATGCCACTTTAAGAGAAGTAAAGTAGAAGGAGTCCAAGCCAAGTTAGCACCCATTCTTTCTTATGTTATCGCCAATTCCGAAAGGGAGGATGCCATTTAGCTTCTCATCGCCCATCTCAATGCAATTCTATCTTAAGGGGATGCCTTCAAAGAGAGGACCAAGAAAATTTCTTGCTTCAAAGTCCAAGCTAATCAAGTTCCAAGAACTCAAGAATCCCACAAGAACTCTTGAGTTTTTTTCTATCCAAATTAGAGAGTCCACTATCATACAGGAGCCCTCATCATCCAGACTCCAGAGACCACTATTCATGGCCAATCAATGAACCAATCTTGGCCACTCACTACCATCCATCAAGATCACTCATCAAGGATGAAGTCAATCCCATTTTGGCACCCAAGCAAGGATGAAGTCCAAGGAAGATCAAAATCAAGAGTCATGACACCAGAAGAAGGAATTCAGGGAGTTGCTACCTAAGAAGAATTAACTCTACTCTTTTAACCCATACAACTCATGTTGGTGATCTATAAATACCACCGTTAATCCCTCTTGTAAATTCAATTATTATTGATGAAATAAAGCTGACATTCTATCAATTCATTTGCTCCGTGCATCGTGGGGTCTGAGGCCCTACCTTTGTTCTTCGGAGCATCAGGGGGTATGAGGCCCTACATATCTAACCATCAAAAAACCCTAGCGGCCATCTCCAACTCTCTTTCCATCCTCTTTTTCCATCTTCTTCCTCTTTCTATAACAATCTAACTTGAGTATTTTTTTTTGAGTAATTGCAGGTGTTGCCGATCCTGCCGCCGTGCCTGTGACTTTGGAACCATCGATCCGACTAGACCGTCTCGCTTATGGGGCCTCCTAGCTGGGTCGGACCTGCAAGGCAAGGTTAGAAACCCTGGTCGGGGATTCCAGCGAGGGAGCTCCGACAATCAAGTTAGTAGACGGCGAGAGGGAATAGATTCTCTGGGACGGGCCCCCGAAGGAGTCCCAGACTCAGAGAATATGTTAGGAAGAAAAGGTGTCAAAAAGACCAGAAACCCGGCTGGGTTCCTTTGCCGAGCTCACGCCAAGGGGCCCCCTCTCAGGACCTTGGATCTTGCTCTTGAAGCGGAGTCTCCAGCCTTTGTTTCTGGCTTCACCTCACTTACCTTGTCATCTATCCTCTCCTTCCTTTTATCTCCTCCTGTCGCCCCCTCGTTTTCCGCTCTTGGGAGGCTCCTTTGTCGCTTTCATCTCCTCCCCTCCACCCCTTTCTCTTTCCCCTTCTGGATCAGAGGGCCGGGCGGCTTTCCGGCCTCGTTTGCCGGGTCAAGCGGGGAAAGAGTAGGGGAGGGGGGTGCTGGTCAGACTGCCGACCAGACCTCGGGCCGAGCATGAGAGCTCTCCTTCCCAGGCACCGGCGCTGTCCGTTATCGGGTCCTATTTTGTCAGGGCCTCGTCTCTTGACTGCGGAACATGTCGGGTCGATGTAAGTGATGTTTCACGGGTCACCGTCATCCGTACGGGGTGCCTTTCTCGGGGTGCGGCGCGCACAGCTCAAGGGGCAACCTCAGAGCCCGCACCTCCATCTTTGGGAACTTTTCTGTATGAGCTGGACTATGTCGGCCGAGGTGGACCCCTCCTAGATGGACACCTGGCAGAGAGGCAGAAGGATGCCCGGCTTCGGCCGAGGTGGTCCCGTCTCCGGGCACCACCTGGCGAAGGAGCGAAGGGGCCCGGCTCGACCCCAGCCGAGGTGGAACCATCTCAGGGTGCCAACTGGCGAGGGAGCGGGGGAGCCGCCGACCTCGACCTAGGTGGACCCCTCCTGGGTGGACACCTGGCAGGGCGGTAGAAGGATGCTCGGCTTCGACCGAGGTAGTCCCGTCTCCGGGCTCCACCTGGCGAACGAGAGAAGGGGCCCGGCTCGACCTCGGCCAAGGTGGGACCGTCTCAGGGTGCCACCTGGCGAGGGAGCGGGGGAGCCGCCGAACTCGGTCGAGGTGGACCCCTCCTGGGTGGACACCTGGCGGGGTGGCAGAAGGATGCTCGGCTTTGGCCGAGGTGGTCCCGTCTCTGGGCGCCACCTGGTGAAGGAGCGAAGGGGCCCGGCTCGACCTTGATCGGGATGGGACCGTCTCTGGGTGCCACCTGGCGAGGGAGCTGGGGAGCCGCTGAACTCGGCCGAGGTGGACCCCTCCTGGGTGGACACCTGGCGGGGCGACAGAAGGATGCTTGGCTTCGGTCGAGGTGGTCCCGTCTTCGGGCGCCACCTGGCAAAGGAGCGAAGGGGCTCGGCTCGATCTCAGCCGGGATGGGACCGTCTCTGGGTGCCACCTGGCGGGGGAGCGGGGGAGCCGCTGAACTCGGCCGAGGTGTACCCCTCCTGGGTGGACACCTGATGGGGCGGCAGAAGGATGATTGGCTTCGGCCGAGCTCGACCTCGGCCAGGATGGGCTGTATCTGACTCACTGAAAAAAAAAACTCCACGTGGCTCGAATCATGCCCAACAAAATCTGAGACATGCCACGTCATCGTTATGGTCGTAACAGTTGCACCCCAACCCACCGTTCCGTTGCGGCGTCGTGGAACGGGACGTGGGAATTAAATGCGGAGATGACATGGGGGGGTGAAGATCTTGCATCATAATTTCCACGATCCTCATCACCGTTTCTTGGTACGCTCGAAGCCCTATAGGAGGCCACCACGCATCGCTTACTCGCCCATAATTATTACGTCACTTCGAAACAGAGGCCGTTTCCTTGCAAATGAGGCATCGGTGTCGGGCGTGCGTCCACGCGGCAATCACCCGATGGCCCAGAGAGGAATGATGGGTATGGCTACTATCGATCGAGTTTGAAAAGGAAGGGACTTTCCGGAACGAGGCCCTTTTCCTTGCTCCGTCGGCGGTTTGCTGCAGGCTATCTCCCACTCCCCCGCATCGCACAGTGCATTTCGGTGAGCGCCTCCATTCTCTTCTTCGTTCCTCCCTTTTCCTCTAGTTCCTCTCTCTCATTAGTTCCTTTGCCATGGCGCGCCGTCGCCATGTTTCTTCTAACCCAGACGAGGCCGGTCCGTCCTGACCGAGGACTCCATCGTCTTCCTCCTCGGAGGAGGAAGTGATCCCGGAGGAGACCCGCAGGCGACTCCAGCCTGGGGGTATCACCATAGGCATCCCCAGGGGTGTTAGGTCTCCTCCCGTCATGCCCGCACTTCCTATCTCTTCTCTTCCTCCTCCGACCCTTCCTTCTGTCGGTCGCTCCGGTCATATTTCCACGATGACCGAAGGCGACCTTTCTTTGCTCCGGGAGGTCTATGGCATCCCGGGGTCAATCCGTCTCTCTGTTCCATGGCCCGGGGACCGCGTCACCATGAGTGGTCCCGGCCGCATAGCTTTCTATGAGGACTTCCTTCTCGGGGGTCTTCAGTTCCCTCTGCACCCCTTCTTCCTTTCCTTCCTCAGCCATTTCCGTTTAGTCCTGGCCCATTTGTCTCCCAATGCCATCTGGGTCATCTTTTCTTTCATCGTCTTCTGTCACTTCCACGGGTTTGTTGCCCGTTTCTCCCTCTTTAGGGCTCTGTTTACCCTGAAGCGGTACTCCACCGACGACGGCTGGTGGTACATCTCGCCCCGGCCCAGGTGCCTCCGGTTCGACCTCCCTTCTTCCATCAAGGGTTGGAAGAACCGGTTCTTTTTTGCCTCGGTCGAGGACGTCGACTGGGCCTGGAGCGAGTCGGATCGGTCCCCGAACTGGAACTCCTAAGTCGAGCCGGCAGACCAAGAGGCCTACTCCCAGCTTCTGAGCGACGTGGTCCCAGCGCTCGAGGTTTTGCTCTCGGAGCAGAACTTGTTCGAGGCGGGGATCTGCCCCATCCGTGAGCCGGGTGAGGCTCAGCTCTTCTCTTATTCCACCTTTCCGTTCTTTTTCTTTTAGCCGAGCTGACCGACTCCTTTTCTATTGCAGGTATGAAGTTTTCACTGGAGAACCTTCTGGAGGTCATGGCCCAGAGGGATGCCGCCGAGGTGGATGAGCTTGCGGTGAAGAGGGCTCGCACCGAGGTGAGCCAGGAGATCGTGCCGGTGCCCGTGCCTAGTCCGATGGTCACTGCTCCCCCGCCCAGGCTACCTCGGGCCTGGGCCACTGATGCCCCAGCCATCCGACCTGGCGGTGCTGCCGACGAGGGAGGTCCACCGGCTGCAGCTCCACCCCGCGCTGGCCCCATCATCATCGCAAAGCCGACGATGCCGCCCGCGACTCCAGCCGTTCCAGCGGTGGCGGTTCCTCCCGGGGGGTCGGTCGCCCCTGCAGCCGACCAGACGGCTCCGCCATCGGTGATCACCAACCGGTGCTCTGTGATCCGCGACAAGGGGCTCGCGGAGAAGGTGATGGAGTTCGCCTCCACCTCCCAGGACCGCCGATCTCGAGGCGGACGGGACTATGCCGATGCTTTGCTTGGGATCCTCCTGCAGCTTTTCATGGTGAATCCGAACTCAGAGCCCTTTTCTTTGCTACTTCGGTTGGCTTTTCTACTAACCCGTTCTTCTTGCTATGCAGATTGGGACCGATATGCTCCTGCTGAGGAACTTCCTCGTAGGGTATGCAAAGGACGCCGAGAAGGAGGAGAAGCTCGGCAAGCTCGCGGCCGACATGAAAGACCTCATGGAGAAGGGGGTCGAGCTGCGGGGGAGCAACCAGGCCCTTCAGGCAGACCTGGCACGTGCCGAGGAGCGTGTCAAGGACCTGGAGTCCTCTCTATCCGAGGAGAGGATCTCCTACCAGCGGTGCACGGAGGAGGATGCGGTGGAGAGGGCTCGTCTCCAGGCCCATTCTCAGTGGTTGGAGCGTCAGCTAGAGGAGGCCCGGCAGGAGGCGAGTGCGGCCAAGGAGCGGGGCGCCTACGTCAACGGGCTCCTGGAGGCTGCGAAGCGGGAGGCGCAGGAAGCCATCCCGAGGTTCCGGGCCTCCGACGAGTTCGTCTCGGAGGTCCGGGAGGCCGCTGTGGACTCCTTACTGAAGGGGTTCCAAGTGTGACGGGAGAAGGTGGGGTCCTTCTACCCCGAGCTTGACCTCAGTGGGGTGGCGCTCTGGGCAAGGACCCGCCAGCGGAGCTTCTGGTGCGACGGGCGACACAGCTGTGGCCCTAGCGGGTGACACGGCCATAGCCCCAGAGCAGTCCTCCGAGCCAGCAGCCACCGACGGCGAGGACGGGGAGCGTGCGACCCAGACTGAGGACCCTGCCATCGCACCGAACTAAGCTGCAGATGTATCCCTTTCTTTTTCCTTTTGTTTTTTAGGGACTCCCGGCCTGTCGGGACTCCCTTGTTGTAATCCTTGCTTTCGAATCAATGAAGATCTAATTTTGCCAAGTCTCGACCTCGCCTTCCCCTTTCACCTTTTCTTCTTTTTTTTTTTTTTTTTTTTGAGGTGTTGGTGTGGAGTGCCGAGACGAGGGTGGACCCGCTCCGGGCTGAGTCTGCAGGTGGACCTAGTCCTATCCAGCATTCAGATCAAAGTTCGGAGCATTCCGGACTGGGTGGCAGTAGAGTAGGCCTTGCGCAGGCCCTTCTTTGGGCTTGCCTTCGTGATCGCGTGGGCGAACTGGGTCCTGCCTCGCCTTCCAGACCGAAGTCCGGGACTTCCGGACTGAACCCCGGGGCCACAGGCTTTGTTCAAGCCTTGCGCGGCTTGCCGAGCTGTTCTCTGCGATCGCGTGGGCGAGCTGGGCTCTGCCCCGCCTTCCAGACTGAAGTCCGGGACTTCCGGACTGAACCCCGGGGCCGTAGGCTTTGTTCAAGCCTTGCACAGCTTGCCGAGCTGTTCTCCATAATTGCGCGGGCAAGCTGGGCTCTGCCCCACCTTCCAAACCGAAGTCCGGGACTTTCGGACTGAACCCCGGGACCGCAGGCTTTGTTCAAGCCTTGCGCGGCTTGCCGAGCTGTTCTCCGTGATTGCGTGGGCGAGCTGGGCTCTGCCCCGCCTTCCAGACCGAAGTCCGGGACTTCCGGACTGAACCCGGGGCCACAGGCTTTGTTCAAGCCTTGCGCGGCTTGCCGAGCTATTCTTCGTGATTGCGTGGGCGAGCTGGGCTCTGCCCCGCCTTCCAGACCGAAGTCTGGGACTTCTTACATCCTCGGGATTCGGCCACAGTCGTGTTTGCCGAACTCGGAGATATGCGCCCGTTTCCCTACGAGGTGAGAAAAAACATTTGAAGCAAAGAAACTTTATTGTAGGAGTTGGGGGAACCTTACATTATTGATAATACATCCTTAGGTTCGAGGCGTTCCATGTCCGAGGGAACCTGGACCCTCCCAATTCCTCTAAGTAGTAGGCCCCATGAGGGAGGGCTTCCGCTACCCTGTACGAGCCTTCCCAGTTCGAGGAGAGCTTCCCGTACTCTTGTGGCTGAGAAGCTTCAACACTCTAGAGCACCAGATCTCCGGGGTGAAAGGACTTCGGCCGCACCCGGGAGTTGTAATACCTGGCCACTCGCTGCCTGTACGCCGCCATCCAGACTCGGGCCTTGTCCCTCTTTCTTCAAGAAGGTCCATGTTGAGCATCATTCTGGCGAGGTTCTCCGCCTCGTCGTATTGTTCCACACGCAGTGTGGGTAGACTGAGCTTAATCGGGATAACCGCCTCGGCTTCGAAGACGAGGTTGAATGGGGTCTCGTCGGTCACCGCCCTCGGGGTGGTTTGATACGCCCAGAGGATGCTGGGGAGCTCCTCTGCCCACCTACCCTTGGCCTAGTCCAGCCTCGTGCGGAGGCCCTGCAAAATAGTCCTGTTCGTGACCTCGGCTTCTCCATTAGTCTGAGGGTGAGCCACGGAGGTGAAGCGATGGTGGATGCCGAGGTCGCTGCAGAATTCTTCAAACTCCCGGCAGTCGAACTGACGCCCATTATCAGTGATCACGGTGTGGGGGAGGTCGAAGCGGCAGATGATCGACTTCCAGAAGAACTTGGCGATGTTTTCTTCGGTGATCCGCGCCAAGGGTTCGGCCTCAACCCACTTTGTGAAGTAGTCGATGGCCACAATCAGGAACTTTCGTTGTCCGGACGCTAGTGGAAATGGCCCTAGGAGGTCCATTCCCCATTGGGCAAATGGCCACGGAGTTGAGAGCTGGGAGATTGGGGTGGAGGGCTGCCATTGCACCATGGCGTGCCGCTGACACCGATCACACCTCTTCACGAAATCGGCGGCGTCCTCCTTCATCGTCTACCAAAAATAGCCTTGACGGAGAGCCTTGTAGGCTAGCGTTCTGCCCCCCACGTGGTTCCCACAGATGCCCTCATGAATCTCCTGGAGCACGAGTGCGGCCTCCGCGGGTCCCAGGCACTTAAGGAGGGGGTAGGAGTAGGACCTTCGATATAGTTGCCCATCCATCAGGATGAACCGCGCGGTCTTCTTTCTAATAAGGCGGGCCGCTGCACGGTCCTCTAGCAGGGTACCGCTAGTTATGTACTCGGCGTACTTGTCCATCCAGCTGGGCTCACGGCTGACCTGATGGACCTCCACTGGGATCTCGTAGCTTGGGGCCTTGAGGCGCTCCACATGAGCGCGGCCTAGCATCGAGTCCGGCAGGGTCGCCAGCCGGGAAAGAGTGTCCGCACGGGCATTTTCCCCATTGGGGATGTGAAAGATGTTGAAGTGCCGAAACCCGGCCACGCCTGTTTTGACAAGCTCCAAATACTTCGCCATTTGAGGGTCGTGCGCGGCGTATTCTCCGGAGACCTGTCCTGCCACTAGCTGGGAGTCAGTGAAGGCTTTGAGGTTAGCCACGCCCAGCTCACGGGAGAACATCAGCCCGGCGAGGAGCGCCTCGTATTCCGCCTGATTGTTGGTTACGATGAACTGAAAATGGAGCACGCATTCGGCAACGACCGCACTGCCATTGGCGAGAATGAGTCCGGCTCCGCTCCCGCCGGAGTTGAGGCTCCATCTACGTGAAGGATCCACGCATCCTCCCGGGCTCCTCGGGGCCCGGTTTTAGCTACTGTTGCGAGGAGTCCTCCTCGGACTCCTTGCCTAGGCCCGCGCACTCGACCAAAAAGTCGGCCAGCACTTGCGCTTTCATGGCCGACCTCGGCCTGTAAGCGATGTCGAACTCGCTGAGCTTTAGTGCCCACTTTGCCAATCGCCCCGATGTGTCGGGTTGGCTGAGTACCGCTTTCAGCGGCTGATCCGTTAGGACGGCAATGGGATGCGCTTGGAAGTAGGGCCTGAGACGCTGAGCATACACTATTAACACAAAAACAAGCTTTTCGGGCTGGGAATACCTGAGCTCCGCATCGCGGAGAAGCTTGCTGGTGTAGTACACCTGCCGCTGGACCCCCTGGTCGTCGGTCCAAATTAGGATCGAGCTGACGGCCTCCGGGGTGACTGCCAGGTAGAGGATGAGCTCCTCTCCTTCCTCGGGCCTGGAAAGCAGTGGGGGTGATGCAAGCATCTTCTTCAGCTCTTCAAAGGCCTCCTGGCACTCCTCGGTCCATGCGAAGTCGTTCATCTTCCTCAACACTTTGAAGAAGGGCCGGCAGCGGTCGGCCGACCTGGAGATGAACCGGCTCAGGGTGGCTATCCGGCCGGTGAGTTGCTGCACCTGCTTCTTGGAGGCGGGCTGCTCCATGTCTAGGATGTCTTGGACCTTCTCCGGGTTGGCTTCAATCCCTCTCTAGGTCACCATGAACCCCAGGAACTTCCCGGCGGAGATGCCGAAAGCGCACTTCGCCTGGTTCAGCTTCATTTGATGAAGTCAGAGGTTGCCGAAAGTCTCCGCCAGGTCGGCCATGTGATCCGAGTGGGGCTTGCTCATCACTAGCATATCATCCACGTACACCTGCATGTTGCGGCCGATCTGGTCTTTAAAGACTCTGTTGACCAGACGCTGGTACGTGGCCCCGGCATTCTTGAGGCCAAACGGCATCATCCTGTAACAAAAAGTTCCACGGTCGGTGATGAAGGCAGTGTGCTCTTCGTCCCCCGGGTTCATCCGGATCTAGTTGTAGCCAGAGAAGACATCCATGAAGGATAGGAGGCGATGCCCCGAGGTGGTGTCGACCAACTGGTCAATTTTTGGAAGAGGGAAGCTGTCCTTTGGGCAAGCTCGGTTGAGGTTGGTGTAGTCTACACAGATCCTCCACTTACCACTGCTCTTCCTTACCATGACCACATTCACCAGCCAGCTGGGATACTGAACTTCCCGCACGAAGCCGGCGGCGAGGAGTTTCTCCACCTCTTCGTTGATGGCCCTCTGCCTCTCCGCAACGAAGCTCCTCTTCTTTTGGCAGACCAGGCGGCAACTCGGGTCCACGTTCAGCCTGTGCGTAATGACCTCGGGGGGAATGCCCGGCATGTCGGTCGCTGACCAGGCGAACACGTCCGCGTTCATGCGGAGGAACTCCAGCAGGCGGGTCCGTTCCTCTTCTGGGAGCTGTGCTCCCACCTGCACCGTCTTCTGTGGGTCCGAACCGAGGGGATAAGTCAACAGGCGCTCTACGGGTCCTCCTCTGGGTTCCTTCTCCCTTAGGTCGAGGTCGTCGACGTCGGGGGTGAGCTCAGCACCCCGGGCGCCCGGGACCGTCTGGAGGCAATGCGGGACTAGCTGGGTCGTCCCCCTCATCACCCTGAAACCAGAAGCTATGGGGAATTGCACTAGCAACCGCTTCATGGAAATCATGGTGTCCAGTTGGTTGAGCCCGGGATGCCCGAGGATCGCGTTGTAAGGTGAAGGAAGCTTGACGATGGTAAACGTTATCAAGATGGTTGTCTGCCGAGGTGGGGATCCAACGGTGACCGGGAGAGTGATCTCTCCTTCGACCCCCATCGAGTCCCCAGTAAAGCCTACCAGGGAGGTGTGCACCGGCCTCAGCTGATCATGGGACAAATTCATTCGGGAGAAAGCATCATAAAAAAGGACGTCAGTCGAGCTCCCACTATCTACCATAATTCGGTGTACATGATGCTTCGCGATGGTCATCTCGACCACCACGGCATCATTGTTTACATTCTCATTTTCATTCCCCTTCTCGAAAGGGGGTACATTCTCTGGGTTCCCGACCTCCCGGGCTCTCTTCGCCGCTCGCCCGATCCCACGTGAGATCATGCCCACTGGCTTCTCCGTCAGGCGGTTGTCGATTGCAGGAACCGGGGGTAAGGCTGCGAGCGGCTATCCCTCCGCTGGGACCTCGTTCCTGACGAACTTCCTGAGGTAGCTTCTTTTGATGAGCTCCTCTATTTCCCACTTCAGGTTGCAACACTCCTCTGTGTCATGGCCATGCTCGCGGTGGAACTGGCAGTACTTTGACTTGTCTCGGGTACCTCTCGGGTTCTAAGGAGGAGGTCGGCGGAGGTAGTTCTCGCCCTCAATTTCCATGAGGATCTTCGTAAGGGGAGCTAGGAGGGTGGTGAACTTTCACTCCGAGGTGGCCTCACCCTTTGGCCTCGAATTCGGGTGAGGGACGGCAGACGGCCCGGGCCTCTGAGCTGCTGGGACATCCCTCGGGGGTGGCTTCTTCAAAGTCTTCCCGTCTAACTCTTGGCGCGTGCGGTCGGCCTCCTCCGCTCTGATGTACTTGTGGGCGCGGAGGAGGAGCTCGGAGTATGTCCTGGGAGGCTTTTTATCCAGAGAATAGGTTAGGCGGGATGTCTTGAGCCCGCGCTTCAAAGCCAGCATGGCGACGGGCTCGTCTAAGCTGTAGATCTCCAGGGCTGTGGTCTTGAACCGGGTGATGTAGTCCCGGGGCAGCTCCTGGTCCTGCTGGCGGATGGAGAAGAGGCTGTCCACCTCCCTCGGCACCTTCCGACAAGCATCAAAGTGGGCCACAAACTTTCCCTCCAACTGATGGAAGGAGCAAATAGATCCGGGCTCGAGGCGGGTGAACCAGACTCGAGCGGCCTTCCGGAGGGTAGCGGGGAAGGCGATGCACAAAATAGCGTCCGTGGCCCCCTGGACCCTCATAAGAGCCTTGTAGCTCTCCAGATGGTCCAGAGGGTCGGTGGTCCCGTCGTAGGGTTCCACCTGTGGCATACGGAATCGGCTCCGCCTGGATTTCTCCAGAGAAGGGGGGATGGGAGTCGTTGCCCACCTGGTCCGTCGAAGAGTTCTGCAGGTCGGCAAATCAGTGGGCGAACTCCACCAGCTTGCGCTCTTGCTCCTCCAGGCGCCTCTCGGCCTGGTGCCTAATGGCCTCGTCGATGGAATCTTCCACCGAGGCCGCTGGTGAAGGGGGCGCCGATCGGTCTCGGCGCAGGGTCATGCCTCGGCGTCGCTTGCTGCGATGCACCGTCTTGGCTTCATCGGTCGGGGATCGACTCTCGTGATTCGCCGAACCGGAGTAGTTTCTTTTCACGGGAGTTTGATTGCTCCTGCGAGGGTTGGAGGCTGCCCACGGCTGGGATGGCCTGCCTTGAATGGAGCGCAGGCTCCCACGCGGCCCCGCGGCCTGAGCTGCAGGGGTCCCTGGCTGAGGCTGCGTGGCCAGCGAGCGCTGCTGATGTTGTAGCTGCCGGACCGCCGTGGTCAAGGTCTGCAGCTGTTGGATGATGGCCGCGAGCGGTCCGTCCGCTGAGGTCGGCTGTGGTGGAAGTGGAGGGGGAGTTGGGAGCTCCCTCTCCGGGCTGTGGGCCCATTGAGGGGAGGGGACCTCCCCTACACGGCTGGTGGACTCCTCGCGTCCATGAGTGACCACCATTGCCGGAACGTGCTTTGCCTGTAGAAAGCTAGCTTCCACTAGGGGTGTTGTCCTGCCCAGTACCTGGTGCGCCAATCTGTTGCCGATCCCGCCGCCGTGCTTGTGACTTCGGAACCATCGATCCGAATA
This sequence comes from Areca catechu, assembly GCA_021397845.1. Taxonomy (NCBI): domain Eukaryota; kingdom Viridiplantae; phylum Streptophyta; class Magnoliopsida; order Arecales; family Arecaceae; genus Areca; species Areca catechu. The sequence goes on along the minus strand of CM038039.1, from coordinate 138,469,811 downwards.
GACCGTCTCGCTTCTGGGGCCTCCTAGCTGGGTCGGACCTGCAAGGCAAGGTTAGAAACCCTGGCCGGGGATTCCGGCGAGGGAGCTCCGACGGTCAAGTTAGTAGACGGCGAGAGGGTACAGATTCTCTGGGACGGGCCCCCAAAGGAGTCCCAGACTCAGAGAATGTGTTAGGAAGAAAAGATGTCAAAAAGACCAGAAACCTGGCTGGGTTCCTTTGCCGAGCTCACGCCAAGGGGCCCCCTCTCGGGACCTTGGATCTTGCCCTTGAATCGAAGTCTCCAGCCTTTGTTTCTGGCTTCACCTCACTTACCTTGTCGTCTATCCTCTCCTTCCTTTTATCTCCTCCTGTTGCCCCCTCGTTTCCCACTCCTGGGAGGCTCCTTTGTCGCTTTCATCTCCTCCCCTCCACCCCTTTCTCTTTCCCCTTCTGGATCAGAGGGTCGGGTGACTTTCTGGCCTCGTATGCCGGGTCCAGCGGGGAAAGAGTAGGGGAGGGGGGTGCTGGTCAAACTGCTGACCAGACCTCGGGCCGAGCATGAGAGCTCTCCTTCCCAGGCACCGGCGCTGTCCGTTATCGGGTCCTATTTTGTCAAGGCCTCGTCTCTCGACTGTGGAACATGTCAGGCTGACATAAGTGATGTTTCGCGTGTCGCCGTCGTCCGTACGGGGCTCCTTTCTCGGGGTGCGGCGCGCAAGGCTCAAGGGGCAACCTCGGAGCCCGCACCTGCATTTTTTGGGACCTTCTCTATACGAGCTGGCCTATGTCGGTCGATGTGGACCCCTCCTGGATGGACACCTGGCAGAGCGACAGAAGGATGCCCGGCTTCGGTCGAGGTAGTCCTGTCTCCTGGCGCCACCTGGCGAAGGAGCGAAGGGGCCTGGCTCGACCCCGGCCGAGGTGGAACCGTCTCAGGGTGCCACCTGGTGAGGGAGCGGGGGAGCCGCCCACCTCGGTCGAGGTGGACCCCTCCTGGGTGGACACCTGGTGGGGTGGCAGAAGGATGCTTGGCTTCGGCCGAGGTAGTCCCATCTCCGGGCTCCACCTGGCGAAGGAGCGAAGGGGCCCGGCTCGACCTCGGCCGAGGTGGGGCCGTCTCAGGGTGCCACCTGGCGAGGGAGCGGGGGAGCCGCCGAACTCGATCGAGGTGGACCCCTCCTGGGTGGACACCTGGAGGGGCGGCAGAAGGATGCTCAGCTTCGGCCGAGGTGGTCCCGTCTCCGGGCGCCACCTGGAGAAGGAGCGAAGGGGCCCGGCTCTACCTCGGCCGGGATGGGACCGTCTCTGGGTGCCACCTGGCGAGGGAGCGGGGGAGCTACCGAACTCGGCCGATGTGGACCCCTCCTGGGTGGACACCTGGCGGGGTGGCAGAAGGATGCTTGGCTTCGGCCAAGGTGGTCCCATCTCTGGGCGCCACCTGGCGAAGGAGCGAAGGGGCCCGGCTCGACCTCGGCCGGGATGGGACCATCTCTGGGTGCCACCTGGCGAGGGAGCGGGGGAGCCGCCGAACTCGGCCAAGGTGGACCCCTCCTGGGTGGACACCTGGCGGGGTGGCAGAAGGATGATTGGCTTCGACCGAGCTCGACCTCGACCGGGATGGGCTATATCTGACTCACCGAAAATAAAAACTCCACGTGGCTCGAATCATGCCCAATGAAATCTAAGACATGCCATGTCATCGTTACGGCCGTAACAGTAGGTGATCGAGATCGGACATGACGGTGGTTCTTGCCTTGGAACCAATAGAGCTGAAGATCGGAGCCCGAAGATCAAAATCTGTAAGTCTTGCCGCAAGATCCTAGAGAGTCTAGTCAGATCCGTAATAAAAGGAAAAATCATCTTCATTGGCAAAGTATAAATATTTTCCAACTCTTTATTCTCTGGTCCATTGAGAGGTAGAACCCTAGTTTAAGGTGATTTCTTAATCACCAGGTCATTTTTCCTAACTAGATTTGTTAATCTATATTGCAGGATTGCAACTAGTTGACTAGTTTCACTCATTTAATTACTTTGAGTCTTATTCCTGTTAAATTCCTGAAAAGAATTAATCTCTGATAACTCTTTGAAATTAGATTTAAAATCAGTAATTTATTTTTGCATATTGTCCCACATCATCTTTGGTATCAGAGCGAGGGTTAAACTAGGGTTTAACTTCTAGTTCTGAAATTTCTGCATACCTAGAACTAGACTGAAAATAAATTACATAAAAACCATTCTAAAAAAATATAAAAAAATTATTAATTAATTTGTTGTTAATCTACTACTAATCTCAAAAAAAATCATAAAAAATTTATTTTATTATTTTCTGGTGGAAGGAAATCATGCCTCTTGAGTGGGTATACGAAATTATACTGTCACGACCCATGGGAGTAATGAGCTATGGCCAGACGTGATATCTCAAAATCAAAAATATGAAATTAATCAGATCTGAAATTTAATAGAAAAAAATTAATTTATTTTCTACTATTTTTTATTATTTTAGCTTCATTGCATATTAGGGTTTCATATCGTGTGATTGCATCATCCTGAAACCTAATCTTAAGGGCATTATACTATCTCAGATCGGGGTAGGATTTCATCACCTATCTTGGGCCCACAACAACCACCTTTTGCATTGAACCTAACCCTAATTAAAATTAATTAGAAACCTAAAGCAGTTTAGGGACCCCAACAAGGTCGGGTTCCAAGTATTGTGTGAAAGCTAGTATACCTAATCCTTTGATTATCACTTAAATTTGGTGTCTAAGGCTAGAGGTCCAAAGGCAAATGCCCTAAGCAGTCTCATGGTTTTTAATTAGGACCCTGCGAGAGTAGGGAGAGCCTCCCACGACCCCACCTCTTACATGGCTAGTGGACAGGGTAATTGCTGAATTGGTTGTAAATTGAGCTGACCATTCTACTTGAGCTCTAGGTCTAAGAGACCCTAGTTTGAGTTTTGTGTGTGTGCATTGCATGTCTACTAGGTCAGGTACACCCTATCAGCACACTCAAACCCAACCCAATCCTACCATAAATCGTAATATTGAGACTTTGTTGAGATCCTTAATGGAGGAAGTTAGGCAACTCAGTACTAGGTTTAACTAAGTGGAAGAGAGACTAGGTAACCTCAAGGAATCCCATGCAACTCATTCAGACCCTGAAATACCTAGACCCACTCCCCTAGGTTAAAGCTCTGAGACACCTAAACCCATTCTCCCAGTTCCAAGAGCCTAACTCACTCCCCTTGATCCAAGAGGTCAATATAGAGAACCTACTTCTCCAGGTCCAAGAGCCCAACATAGGAAAACTACTCCTGACTCAATTCCTAGGCGCCAAACCCCTGATGTGAATGACCAGGAAGAAAAGATCCTTAGGAACATTAGACTCGATGCACCCACATTTGAGGGAAGTTTAAATCCTAAGGTTTAGACAAATTGGGAGAGTGATATGGACCAGTACTTTGAATGGTACAAAATGTCAGAGAAGAGAAAATTTAAATTTACTAAGCTTAGGCTAGTCTGACAAGCTAGATTGTACTGGAAAAATGTGGAGCGACTAAATCGACAAAGAGTTGATTTACCTATTGACACTTGGCGAGCAATGAAGGTAAAGCTCAGGGAGAAATACCTACCATTCTCATATAAGCAAAAAATTGTTGGATCAATGGCAAAAGTTAACTCAAGGAAATAAACCTGTGGCTAACTATATAGCCAAATTTGATGAGTTCGTTATGAGGTGTAGTGTAGTCAAATCAGAAGCTGTTACCTTATTGAGATTTAGAGCAGGCTTAAATGAGGATATCTAGAGGGAGTTATTTTTTAAGAAAGTTAATGACTTAGAACAAGCCTATCAAATTGCTAGGGATTGTGAACGATTTCAAAGAAAACCCATTACCTGACAATCTGAGCCTAATAGGTTTAATGCCCCTGGAAGTAGACCTAGCATAAATCGATTTCCAAATAGCTGAAATAATCTTACCTCCCAACCAGCTCGTAGGGAAGACAAAGGAAAGGCACCCATAGTCCAAAAAGATAGGAATCAAAATACATATGGGAGAGTGTGAAGAAGAGAATTTAGAAAATGTTGAAGAATTTGAAGAAAAAATCTATAAAGCTAAGAAAGATTTGGTAGAAAAATATGAAAGTGATGAAGAGCCTATAGAGTCATCTGGTCTACTAGGTGTAGTTAGGTGTATTCTAGCTCAGACCAAGAAGAATGAGGACTGGCGTAGAACGAATATCTTGCAGACCTTCATTAAGCTAGGAGACAAAGTGTGCAAGATTATTATAGATAGTGGAAGTTGTGTGAATGCCATACTACCAATGCTATTAAGAGCTTAGGCTTACCCACAGTACCACATCCTAGCCCATATAAGGTATCTTGGATTGATGCAACATCTATTCCCATTAGGTTACAATACCAGGTCCCAGTCCAAATTCAATCTTACCAGGAGAAAGTATGGTGTGATGTAATTCAAATAGGGCTTAGTAGCATTATATTAGGCAGACCATGGTTATATGATCATGATGCTACCCTCTTTGGCCTATCTAACTCATATTTTTTTAAACACCATAAAAAGAGAATTGTGATCAACTCGACCCCACCCAAAGACAATACCAAAAGAGGTTCCAGTAATTTGATAGAAAAAGAATCAGGATTGAACCTAATTCCTACTAAGAAATTAGAGCACGAAATTATTGAAGGTTTAATAGTTTGGATGCTGACTGCTAAAGAAGTTCATGATGAACCACAAAAAAAACACCCTAAGGAGATTTTAGAGTTTCTTAAGGAGTATAAGGATGTGTTCTCAAAAGACCTCCCTGATAGCTTACTTTCATTAAGGGACATACAAAATGCTATAGACTTAGTCCCAAGAGCTACCTTGCCAAATATACCCCACTATAGAATAAATCCTACTGAACATAAGGAATTACAAAGGCAAGTTGAAGATCTTCTTAGGAAAGGATTTATTAGAGAAAGTTTAAGTCCTTATGCTGTTCCAACTCTCTTGACTCCCAAGAAAGATGGCACTTGGCGAATATGTGTCGATAGCAGAGCCGTCAATATGATTATAGTGAAATATAGATTTCCAATATCCCGACTTGATGACATGTAAGATATGATAGTCGATGCTACCATATTTTCAAACATAGGTCTTAAGAGTGGCTATCATCAAGTTAGAATTAGGCCCAGGGATGAATGGAAGATTGCATTTAAGACTAAGGATGGCTTATACGAATGGTTAGTGATGCCTTTTGGCTTATCAAACGCACCTAGTACTTTTAAGAGGTTATGACTCAAGTTCTGAATTCTTTTATTGGAAAATTCATAGTGGTATATTTTGATGACATCCTCATATATAGTAAAACTAAGGATCACTTAGACCATCTTCAGTAGGTATGTCAATTTCTTAGAGGAAATAATCTTTATGCAAATTTGAAGAAATGTAGTTTTATGACCTCGAGGATTATATTCCTAGGTTTGTAGTGACTGCTGAAGGAGTATCTGCTGACCCCGAGAAGATAAAGTCTATAGTTGAGTGGCCTATACCTAAGAATGTACATGATGTTTGAAGTTTTCATGGTTTAGCTATCTTCTATAGAAGATTTATTCAAGGATTTAGTACGATTGTTGCACCTATTACGGATTGTATGAGGAAGGGAGCTCTTGAATGGACTAGTAATGCCAATAAAACCTTCCTATAAATTAAAGACAAGATGACCCAAGCCCCAATTCTGAGGTTACCGGATTTTTCAAAAGTATTTGAGGTTGCTTGTGATGCCTCAGGGATAGGAATTGGAGGAGTCTTGAGTCAGGAGAATCATTGATTGCTTTCTTTAGAGAGAAATTAAATGATGCTAAATTGAAATATTCAACTTATGATAAGGAATTGTATGCGGTGGTTCAAGCACTTAGGTGTTGGAGACACTATTTGCTACCGCAAGAGTTTGTACTTTATTCTGATCATCAAACACTTAGATTCCTTAACTCATAAAAGAAATTAAATCCTAGGCATGGAAAATGGGTTGAATATATATAGGCATATACTTTTATTTTGAGACACCAATCGGGTACTAATAACAAGGTAACTGATACGCTTAGTAGATGATTTATGCCTTTGAATTGTGTTAGTACTAGAGTAGTGGGATTTGAAAAGTTAAAAGATGAATATGAAAATTGCTCGGACTTTGGTAAAATCTATAAGGTAGTTAAACAAGGATCGTCTAGTTCATATAGTGAGTATACTATTCAAGATGGTTATCTTTTTAGGAAAAGTAAGCTATGTATTCCTAATACTTCACTTAAAGAATTCTTGATTTGGGAAACACATGCAGGAGGTTTAGCTGGACACTTCGGTAGAAATAAGATAACTTTAGCACTAGAAGACCAATTTTATTGGTCGAATCTTAAGAGGAATGTTGCTCAAATAGTAGCTAGATGTTGACCTTGTGATGTTGCTAAACAGCAAAAGCAGAACACTGGCTTATACACCCCACTTCATATATCGGATTGTCCATGGCAAGATCTTAGCATGGACTTTGTTCTTGGATTACCTAAAACCATTAAGAAAAATGATTCTATATTTGTTGTGGTTGATAGGTTTTCAAAGATGGCACATTTTTTACTATGTTCCCAAACCTATGATGTTTCTAAGGTAGACAAGTTATTTTTTAATGAAGTAGTTAGACTACATGGTTTACCTAGTACCATAGTATTTGACAGAGATGTACGATTCACCAGTTATTTCTGGAAAACTCTCTGGCACTTGTTAGGGATGAAACTTAAATTTTCTACTTCTTATCACTCTCAAACAGATGACTAGATTGAAGTAGTGAATCGTAGTTTAGAAAACTTGCTAAGAAGTTTAGTTGGAGAGAATACTGCTAATTGGGATCTATTACTGTGTAGGGCTGAATTTGCATACAATAGCTCAGTTAATAGATCCACCGGAAAAAGCCCTTTTAAAATTGTTCATGGGTACAAACCTAGAAAATCTTTAAATCTCATTCCTTTACCCATGCATGAATGCATCTCAGAGTCTGTTGAGTCATATGCTGAGCATGTTAGAGAGTTGCATAAATAAATAAGTAAAAAAATTCATTAAAGCAACGAATCTTATAAACATATGGCTGATTTCAGAAAAAGACTCAAAGAATTCAATGAAGGAGACTTTATCATGATCAGGCTACAACCTGAGCGGTTCCCACCTGGAACCATGAAGAAGTTACACACCTGTAGTATTGGACCATACAAAGTAATTAGGAAAATCGGATCTAATGCCTATGTGATTGATTTACCACTTGAGCTAGGTATTAGTTCTACTTTCAATATTTTAGACCTTATAGAGTATAGGGATCCAACATTGATTCATAGTGAGCCTTTTGAGCCTAATCCAATCCTTGAGAGTGAGCCAACCCATGTGTGTCCATCTACCATACTACCAGCATGGAGAGACATGATCGAGCGGATCTTGGATGACAAGATTATCGCTACTCGAAGCAAAGACTATCAATAATATCTGGTTCGTTGGCAAAGATGACCCGAGATGATGGTTCTTGGATCACCAGAGAGGACTTGCAAAGAATTGACCCAGACTTACTAGAGCACTATCATAGCAATGTTGACCCATACTCAACAGGATCGAGTTCTTCCCACCCGGGGAGAATTGGTGCAGACACTAGGGCTAGAAGAAAATGACAGGTTGAACCCATATCCCTGTGGATCACTTGTGAATGAAGCCCTAAGCCCAAATCCCAGATCACTTGTAAATAGTTATCTTAAATTCTGTTATTTTAGCTTAGTTGGGTTTAGCCCTAAACCCCAAAATTGAGTCGTCTGCAAAACCTTTGGACCTAAAATTGAGTTTGTAAAAAATCCTAATTTTAATTGGGTCATAAATTCTGTTATAATGGTCCAGTGTTATTTAGCCCTTTTTACCAACTTTAATTAGGATTTTGTATTTGCAAGCCTAATTAAGTATGGTATGGTTTAATTATGAGTCAGTATGCCTTTTGATCAAATTAAATTCCAATTGATCAAGTTGGGCTTGGAATAAGTTACAATTAAGTCTTTGTAATTAGTTAGTTGGTTGAGTCTTATAATTATTAGTTAAGTCCTGTAATACAAGAGGGGATCCAATTAAAGACCCCATGTGACACCATGTGCCATCCCAAGTCAACCCATTCTTGGTGCCACATGACAACCAACTCTTGGTGCCACCTCTTCAAGTTTTGGACATCATTTGCCACATCATCCTGGACAACAGCACATGCCATATCACTTGTGTTGGTCGGCCACATGGAGAATAAAGTTGACACCACTTTAAAGGAAGTAAAGCAGAAGGAGTCCAAGCCATGTTAGCACCCATTCTTTCTTATGTTATCGCCAATTCCAAGAGGGAGGATGCCACTTAGCTATTCATCGCCCATCTCAATGCAATTCTATCTCAAGGGGACGCCTATCAAGGAGAGGACCAAGAAAATTTCTTGCTTCAGAGTCCAAGCTAATTAAGTTCCAGGAACTCAAGAATCCCACAAGAACTCTTAAATTTTTTTCTATTCAAATTTGAGAGCCCACTATCAAATAGGAGCCCTCATCATCTAGACTCCAGAGACCACCATTCATGGCCAATCAATGAACCAATCTTGGCCACTCACCACCATCCATCAAGATCGTCCATCAAGGATGAAGTCAATCCCATTTTGGCACCCAAGCATCGATGAAGTCCAAGGAAGATCGAACTCAAGAGTCATGACACCAGAAGAAGGAATTCAAGGAGTTGCTGTCCAAGAAGAATTAACTCTACTCTTTGTAACCCATACATCTCATGTTGGTGGTCTATAAATACCACCATTAATCCCTCTTATAAATTCAATTATTATTGATGAAATAAAGACAACATTCTGTCAATTTCTTTGCTGTGTGCATCACGGGGTCTGAGGCCCTATCTTTGTTCTTCGGAGCATCATGGGGTGTGAGGCCCTACATATCCAACCAACAGAAACCCTAGCCACCATCTACCAACTCTCTTTCCTTCCTCCTTTTCCATCTTCTTCCTCTTTCTACAACCATCTGACTTGAGTATTTTTTTAGTGATTACAAGTGATCGAGATTGGACATGATGGTGGTTCTTGCCTTGGAATCGGTAGAGCTGAAGATTGGAGCCCGAAGATCAAAATCTAGAAGTCCAGCCGTAAGATCCAAGAGAGTCCAGTAAGATCCACAATAAAAGAGAAAATCATCTTTGTTGGTAAAGTATAAATCTTCTCTAACTCTTTATTCTCTGATCCTTTGAGAGGAGAACCATAGTTTAAGATGATTTCTTAATCACTAGGTCCTTTTCCTAACTAGATTTGTTAATCTACATTGCAGGATTGCAACTAGTTGACTAGTTTCATTCATTTAATTGCTTTGAGTCTTATTCCTATTAAATTCCTAAAAAAAATTAATCTCTGATTACTCTCTGAAATTAGATTTAAAATCAGTAATTTATTTTTGTATATTATCCCACATCACCGGGGGCACAAGAGCGAAAGATGACCATGTCTTCCCAAACGATGGCCACCTTCCGGTGGGAGCCGACTCCATCCATCTCCCCTTAAGACGATGGTCAATGAGTTTGACCCGAGCTCCCCTAAAAAGTAGCATACTCCCGTTCATGCGACCGAAGTCTGATGGGTAATTCTATTCCCCTATTACTCTCATAATATGAAGAGTTGTGTGACAGGTTCGTAGGAGAAGCTTCTATCTCACCGTCGATGGCAAGTATTGCAGTCTAACCCTTGCCACTGAGCCCATGGTCTACGGACATCAACCAGGAAGCCCGAGGGGCCCCCACCATCTACCACTGGACTCTCAGTTTAGCTCTTGCCTTGCTCACAGTCCGGAGATGTCTGTGGTGACTCAACAAAGTCCCGCCATCTACTGCGAGGTTTATAGTTTGGCAACTACTGTGCTAATAGTCTAAAGATGTCCGTGGAGACTCCAAAAGGCCCCTCCATCTACTGCCTGACTCTCAGTTCAGCTCTTGCCTTGCTCATAGTTCGAAGATGTCCGTGGTGACTCAACGAAGTTCCACCATCTACCATGAGGCTCATTGTTTGGAATCTACTGTGCTCAAAGTCTGGAGAGGTCAGCGGGGAACCCCATAGTCCCATTGTCCCCGCTTGGCTTGCAGACCAGCACCCGCTATACTAACGATCTTGAGATGTCTGTAATTACACCAGAAGGTCCACCACCTAACCCACAGCATGGTCAACCGACAAGCCGAGCCCTCCTGATAGGCTCGCATCAAAGCTTTGAGCTCGAAGCAGTCCACCACCCTATTAAGGATGTAAACTCGCCCATTGATTATTGAAACTCACTTTTAGTGCGACCTTGTCTTCTATCTATGCAGGCACACGTTCGACCGACCTCAAGCTTACCTAAGCCCGAAAACTTATGAAGCCTGCACTCTAAGCCCGAAAAATTATGAAGCCAGGCACTCTAAGCCCAGAAACTTCCGAAGCCCGGAACTCTAAGCCTGGAAACTCTAGAAGCCCGGTACTCTAAGCCTGGAAACTCCTGAAGCCTGGCACTCTAAGCCTGAAAACTTACGAAGCCCAGCACTCTAAGCCTGGAAACTCCCGAACCCCGGCACTCTAAGTCCAAAAACTTATGAAGCCCGTCACTCTAAGCCTAGAAACTGCCGAAGGCTGGCACTCTAAGCGTGGAAACTCCCAAAGCCCAGCATTCAAGACCAGAAGCTCAGCCAACCTCTCGAATCTAGCCACCTTGCTCACAGTCTGAAGATGTCCCTCGGAAACTCTAGAAGTTTAGGCCATCTACCGCTTGACTCATAGCTTGTTGCATCAGGCCTCCCGGCCTCCTCCTTCATCGAGCCTCCTAGCCTCTAGGCCCCTAAGCCTCCTCCATCAGGCCTCCCGGCCATCTCCACCAGGCCCCCCGGCCTCCTCCAGCAGGCCCCTCGTGATGGGGACCTGAGAGCCCAGCCACCTTAGCAGCCACGTGGAGTCCAAGTCACATCCTAGATTGCACCACCTAAGATTACATGGAGGATCACATGAAGATGGAAAGTGCATGACCACATGCCAACACACCCCTTCCACCCTCTAGGCACATCAAATCCACACGCCATCAAGTGAGAATGGAAGGTCAAGTGGATAAACATGAATCCCTTGATTCATGCCAAGCAACTAAAGAAAAATGTGGTCCACCCCAAGCCCAATAGAGCAAGTGTTTGGCACCCCACATGGTCCCCCCTTGGTCCCCCTCTTCTTTCCTTATTTTTCTTGAGCTTTTTGGAAATTGTATAAAACCTTCCATGTTTTCACTCAGCAAATCAGGAAGGATTGTGGTGCATCATATTTTTTTTACTTGCTTCCTAAGTAATTGGTCTATATATAAGGACCCCTCTCTTGAATTGAAAATAATGAAGATAAATTTTAAGAAAAGAGTTCTTGGTTCTGCCTCCGTTAGGAGTGAGCATGAAGCCCGTCTTGCCTTCGCCTTCGGGCATGAGATGTGTGAGGCCCTAATTATCCTGGTGGGCAGATCAGACACAGATTACTGGGCCCTATTTGGTTTACCTAGCCATGTGTCAAATCTTGTAATCAACTAGAATTGAGTCCTGTAATAAGTTGAGGTTAGTTGATTTATCTCAACCCTCAACCTAGTCAGTATTTTGAGTCCTGTACATCAATTATGAGTCCAGTATGAGCCCAATTTTTATACAAGAGACGAGGTCACCCTATTTTGGAGTTCCACCATGCCACATCCAGGAGTCAGAGGCCACTACATCAGCACATTGGATTTTGTGTGACAACACAGGATCCAAGATGCTTCCAGAAATCCTGATTCTTTCTAGATGTCCTCTAGATGCCAAGATTCCTCCCCAGATGCCAAAGCTTATTACTAAACTAGGGAGTCCATGATTCCAGAGGTCCACCTGCATCCTAGTCGAAAGAAATCAAGCCCAGGTGCCAAGCCCAAGTCCTTAAGAAAATAGATTCCAGGGAATATTCCTACTACCAGGCTACCAGGCCACCCCAGCTTCCAGAGGCCCAAACCCATGCACCCAAGCCCCTTTGGGCTAGCCCCTAGCTGCTCCTAGAGGCCCAACATGCCCTCCTTGGCATCCTTGAAGTGTTGACTATGTCCAAAGAGGTTTGACCAAGTCCAAGTTGAAGAGAAGAAAGAGAAGACCAAGTTTATTCCTAACCTAGTTGGGATTTCTAATCCTGTTAAACTTTGTAATTCTAACATAGCTAGGAAAGGACTTGTATTCCAATTTGGAAGAGGACTTGTAACCCAAGTGTAACCATGGTTAGTGAGGGCATGGGAACTCTATAAATACCCCACTCCCCCCCCTCTTGTAAGCATCTTTTTCTTATGAATAAACCTTGTTGAAATTTTGTGAAATTGTCTTGAGTTTGAGTTTTGGTTCTTTCTTTGAGTGCTCTCCTTGTATTCCTGGATTGAAACCCTGCTACCCTAGAATTCCTTGGCATCCCTGGAGATCAGCCATGCCCAAGGAACAGGTATCCTTGCTGCCATCCAAGCCCAAGAGCTCCTTCTTCCTCGACTGCCAGCTTTTAGCCCTAATCCTGAATCTCTTCAAACCTAGTTCCTTTTCTAATTTTTATTTGCTGTTTTGATTAACCTTTGATGCTTGCAGGATCCCTGAGGTGCTTCCCCTCCCCTGAGGAAGCCTTCTTTACTGCCCAAACAACCCAGATCCACCATCATATTCAAGGAAAACAAGGCTTCTTCTTCCAGGCTCCGATCAGAGTTGTGAGAGATCCATGCTGCTTCTGAATTGTCATCTCTAATTGGTATGAAACCTTCCCAACTCTTATTTTCTGATTTGATGAAGATAAACTATCCTAAACTGTGAGTTTCTCAACTCTGGGGTCTTGGATATCTCATTAGTTTGCATGTGTTTACCTGCGATCCGATGATTCTTTGCACAACTAGTCTTTCCACTAGTTTTTACTTTATTTTGGGAATCTAGCCTGCAAATAAAACTTTAGAAATCACAAAAAAATCATTTTACTATTTTCCATGCATGTTTAGCTATCTTAGAGTCATCCTACATCAGTTTGGTATCAAAGTGGGTTTAGGATAGTTTTTTAATTTGCTTTTTATTCCCAAACCCTAATTTTGCATTCTGTCCACTACATTAGGTGTCTAGTTTCCATCTGATTTTGGCATCATAAATATGTTATTTTTCAATGAAATTTGCACTGCATGTCCTCTGTTCTATCCTAGTAATTATCAAAGTTTTTAATTAGTTTTAATGAAACCCTTAATCTCTAAAATTTGGCATAATAGAAACCCTAATAGAATCTTGATAATTTCTATAGTAGTCTAGAAAACCCTAGGTTTGCATCATCATATGATTTTTGTTCTATATGATATTTGGTAGGCATCATCATCACCGCCCATCCACTATTTCAGATTTTTTTTGAATTTTTCTGCATTGGAATCGGTGTCAAACTCTACATCGACTGAAACCATAATTCACTGATTTCTACTACATTCTGCATCTTGACTCAACCTAACCTAATCAACATCCACACACGCCAATCCCAAGCCAAATTGATTGCTAACCTAATCAACTTAAACCTAATGTGTCATTGTATAAAATATTCATAAAATAATTTTATTTTATTGATTGTTATAGATTGCATTAGGGCCATTGATTGCCATCATTTTAACCTAATCTTAAGGGCAACTCAAAATCTTATATCAGGGCAGGATTTCATCACCTGTCCTGGGCCCAAAACCACCAACATCATACTAACCCAAGCCTAATTAAAATCAATTAGATCTAATTTGCTCTAGTGGGCTAGGAGACATCAACAGTTCAGGTCCGAGCTGTGTGGGCCAACTAGTGCATTTATCCTTTTAGCTATTACTAAAAGCTGGTGTCTAAGGCTGCGGGTCCAGAGTCAAACGACCTGAGTAGTGTTGTGGTTTTTAATTGCATCCCTGCAAAAGCAGGGGGGCCTCCCACACTCCCACCCCCTACCTGGCTAGTGAAAGGATTAGCTATTGGGTTTGTGTAAGTTGAGCTGACCCACCCAGTTTCTGGCTCAAGGTCTAGGAAACCCTAGATTATACTAGCATTTTCTTTCTCTTTTGCATTCTTGGTTACATCATTTCATTTTGATTATTTGATTTGTTGCATGACCACTAGATTAGGAACCCAATATCAAAAGTCTAAACCCCAACCAGACCCAACCATTGATCCCAATTTTAAGGCTATCATAAAATCCATGAATGACCAGATGGTTACCCAATTAACTGTCCAAATGAACCGTAGGTTTGACCAATCCGATGTCTAAATTAATACTAAGCTTGACCAACTGATCCAATCAAGTAATCAAGCAATCCATAGTTTTGACCCATTAGATAACTAAGTAGGAACCCTAGGCAAGACCCATAGAGCTGAACCCCAGGAATCCACAGTCCCTAGATATGCCCCAGTAATAGACCTGAACCCTATAGGATTGATACCCCTAGATTTGAACCCCTAACCTTTGAACCCATAGTCTATAAACCCATAACCTTTGAACCCATAACCTTTAAACCCATAACCTATGAACCCATAACCCTTAGTTTACCCACCTATGTTACCCCAAACTTTAGTCAATTTCCCATTAGCCAAAACCCTCTTACCACCCCATTGGTTCACCAAGATGACTTAGAAGAAGAAATATATGAGGCTGATCCAAGTTTGGTAGAGGAGTATGAAGATAATGAGTCTATTGAAGATCTAGAAGAGTACCCTATAGAAGATCCAAGATTAGTTGATTATCACTAAACCCAGATAGAAACCAATCTAGTGTTAGTTGATCCAGTAGAAACCCAGGTAGAAGCCATCCTAGAGTTAGCTAGCTTTAACCACACCCAACCTGTAGTGGAAGAACCCTTAAAGGAAGAAGACCATGAGGAATCCAATCCTACAAATAACATCTTACCTGAGGAGCCACTAGACGAAAGCCCAAGTATAGAGCCCAATACTAAATTTCTTGAACCCGATGACTTTATTAAGGATTTGGCTGATCAGTACCCTCAGGAAGAATCTCATCCTGTAGTTTCCATTGACGATCTCTTCCCTAAGATTAGTGATCCATTGGTGCGGGCACCAGACTCAGAAGAAGACTTCAGGGCTCCATCTGGATCTCTGATTGACATTGCCCGAAGAATAAGGGTTTTCTGGTTTTATAATAAGGGTTGACTTGGTCAACTCAATTTTAGTTTGAGTCTGTATTTCCCTGCAATTTAAATTTTTTTGAGTCATGTTGACTCAATACAAGTCCTAGTAGTGGTCTAGGTCTTCTCCAAGGTGCCATATTTTCTCCCAGGATCAAGCAAGTGGGTGCCACACTCCCAGCCACACGCCAGAGTCCAGGAGGCGCCACATCTCCATCCAATGTGCCTGGGTCCCCACACCACAAGAAAGCAGGTCCCTTCTTTCATGCGCCACTTGGGGGAGAAATCCATCAAGATACCTCAATCCAAGGAGGAGCCAACTTCTTTCCAGATAAATCCAAGCCAGAATGGCAAGAATTTTTCTTGAAGAGAGGATCAATGAGGTGCCCCACAATGTTCCATAAAAACCCAAGTTATAAAAGGGAAGAGAGCATGTCTTGGGGAGAAAATTAAGGAGGCACCCAAATGTTTCCTAAAGTGCCAAAGCCATGAAAAGAAGAAGCGTAAACTTGTGGAGCAAGACTAGGAGGTGTCCAAAAGAGCCAATCCATGAAGGGAAAATCCTTGATTCATGGAGAGATACTAGGAGACACCCCAATAACCTACCATTTGGAGCTGATTTTCAAGTTTTCTTGGAGTTTTTGGGCTGCCCACTCATGGAAGGAGCCTTGGGAAGAGAATTTGATGCCTAAAGTGTGGGTTAGTCCTATTAGTCCCACATGGGAAGTGTATGAAATTTTATTTCTTTGTTATGTCTATATATTCAACTCTATGTAACTCTTGAAAAAATCAGATGAATGAAACCAAATTTTTTTAGTGAGCAAACTCTGTGTTTTCTCTCTTCCGCACTTGCATCCAGGTGTTGAGCTCCGTAAGGGAGTAAATCCGGGTTCCCCAGGAACCTTGAGGAGGTGTGAGATCTCCAAACCCCAAACCCTAGGTTAGCCACTTCTACTCCAAAACCCTAGTCGCCCACCATCCACTTCAATCCACCAAACCCTAGCCTATTCCACCTCCCACGGCCTCTCTCTCTCCAAGTCCAGGCCGACCACCAGCATCCAGCTACAATCCGGGTACTTCAGATCCAAAGCTCTTTCCAGAGGGAGTCGAATCAGCCTTCAAGAGAATCCGGCTCTCAGCGACATCAGCCTTCAAGTTCTTCGAACTGGTAAATCCTTCCCTGAGTCTCTGAATCCATCACTTGTTTTTCTTCTTCCCAGATCTTGAGTTCAGGAGAAGCCGACCCAGCCACGAGACCAGTATTGGAGGATCCATTGCAAAGATAGCCGACTCCGAGGATCCAACAATCTGCTCGAGAGAGTTCTTCCATCCAAATTCTGTGAAGATCACCGTCTGGTTGGTAAACCGTCTCTTCTCTTTATTCTGTCCTGTTGAAAGTTCAGAGCGAAACCCTAGGTTTGGGAGTTTCTCAACCCCCAGTGATCCGTTACTTCTGAACTACTCTGATAACTTAGCTTCTTCTAAATTGTGCTTTCAATCCTTACCTAGTTTCCATCAACTTAGTTTAACTTTACTTTGAGTCGAAGCCAATTTCTGAATATATAAAAAAAAAAAAAGAATTAATCTTAATTTTACTTCCGCATACGCTTCTTTGTTCTTTGTTCTGCATCATTTTTGGTATCAGAGCTTTCGTGCTGCATCATTTTTGGTATTAGAGCCCTGTCTAGGGTTTCTATTTTGATTGCTTGTTTGAGTCTCTCTCTTTTTACTTTGTCTGCTCGAAGTAGACTCCCCAGGACGTCCGGTCCTAGGAACGAAGCGAGGTGCAAACCTCCTCTTCCCATTCCACGGGGTGTTCCTAGGGCGTGTAGGGGATCCGTTGGGTTACAACTTCGTAGCAGGAATTGTAAACGGAAAAGTACTATATTTTCAGCCCATAATTTTCCTGTTGTAGGAATTATTTCTCACTACAGATAACTCCAAATTTGGTGATCTTTATTTTGCTGAAACCAGTATAATTGAAGCTATTTTGCATAATTTTCCTGTAATTTATTGGTTTCCATGAGATTTCTGAGAATTAAATTACTGCAACTCTATTTTTGTGTTTCTGCAATTCAATTATTTTTGATTGTTCATCTCTTAATTCATCTTAAGGGCATTTGAGCATCTAAGATAAGGGGAGGAGTTGATAACCTCTCCTTAGCCCAAAACCACCACCCACTCATTCAAACCTAAGCCTTTAATCTTAAAATTAATTAGACCTAATTTGCCCTAGTGGGCTAGGGACACCAACAAGTCGGGTCTAGGCTAATGTTGAGTCAGTTTGTCTAGTTACTCTATGTGTGCTTTGTACTCAGTGTCTAGAATGGTGGTTCAGGGATTCTATCTCGAAGGGCTTGTATGCTGGTCCGCCTACCTGGCCAATCTCTGATTGGTGTCTAGGATTGGCAATTAGGGACCTAACACTCCCCTTACACCTGCCTGGCTGAGTCCCGAGTTACTACAGGCTAGCTTGCCACTCTGATTGGGCATCTAGTTTGGGCTCAAGGTCTAGTTAGCCCGTAGTCGTTTCAGTCGAGTCTCATTTGGTGTGCTTGCTTGCATCATCATGTCCACCCGGAACGAAGTACCCTACCAACCTGGTCAAACCCAACCTGATTTAGAGGCCATGATTAGAACTCTTACCGAAAGTATGACCAAATTGAGTCAGGATATGAATGAGGGTTTTTCCCATTTTAGAGACCGAGCCCAGGGACTTGAGAAACGTAGACATCAAAATTGGACCCCTGATCCAAAATTTAATAGGCCCCAACCTCACCCATGCCAGGAGCCTAGGAGGACCTTATACCGTGATCCCGAGCATAACCCTAGGAGCCTATATCCATACTTGGTTGACTCAGAAAAGGGACCTGTTAGGAACACCGAACCTTATGCACCTACTTTTGATGGAAGACAAGAGACATATATTAAGTGGGAAGAACAAATGGATCGGTATTTTGAGTGCACTAACATATCGAAATTAGGACAAATTAGGTTGGCCAAAACCAAGTTCACCAAACATGCTAGGTCGCATTGGTATGCTATTGAGCATGAGTGTTATCAAAGAAAAGAGGAAATATATACTTGGAGAGATATGAGAAGTAAGTTGAGAGATAGGTACCTAGGTAGATCCTATGAGAAAAGACTTTTAGACCAATGGTACCAATTGCGATAAGGTAATAGGCCTATGTCTAAATATATCGAGGACTTCCAGTGGTACGACATGAAATGCAATACCATTGAGACAGAAGCTCAGATCACATCGAGGTTTAGGGTTGGGTTACACCCAGACATTTATAGGAAGCTATGCCTTGAAATAATCAATAAGTTAGACCGAGCCTACCAAGAAGCCCAAGACTATGAGTGGTCTTTAAGATATAACCAATCAAGTACTTTGGACTTAAAGCCAACCTCTACCAACTTGAGTCAAGTTCCGATTGATCCGACACCCGTAGTGAACCAGACTTTTGTTTGTCAATTCCCACTTGTGTCACCTCTTGACCAGAAGGATAACACTGAGAAGGAGTTAGGCATGGCCATCCCAAAATTAGTTGACCTGACCAGAGCCGTACTTAAAGAGGAATCAAAGGAGAATAGATTAGAACATTTCAGTGAGATTGAGGAAGAAATATATGAGCCTGACATAAGTTTGATAGATGAATATGAAGAAGAAGAATTTGAGGATATCTCTCCCGATAATTCAATTAACCAACTCCTACCTAATGGGGTTATTGAGGGGACCCCTGCCACTCAAGGAATTCAGGAGCTAACCCTAAGAGAAGACCCTTTTGAGGAAGTTCAGGAAGAGGAAATTATACCAAATGAAAGTTTAAGTGAGAATACCCCTGAACTCATTAAGGAATCCAAAGAAGACACCCCTGAGTCAAATCTGGTAGAGAAGTGTGAAGAAGGAAGGGGTTCACAAGAATTGCCCATTGAGAAGGTCCAAGAATAAGAAAAAGACAGTAGCTTAGAGGACTTTTTAGATAAACATTCCAAAGACCTTCCTGATAACCTTCCACCTTCTAGGAGCACCCAGCCTACCCTAGAACTTGCACTTGTAGACCCTCCTAGAGCAAATCATGAGGTTTGGATGAGTGCACCTATAGAACAATGTCCTCATTTTAAGGTCATCTTGAATAACCAAGGTTTGTTTCTTGTTTCTGATAAGCCACCTCAAAACTCTGATTCTTATTTCCTACCCTTCCCTGAATCTTCTCATGTTTCTAGAGCTATGGAATTACACTTTACTGAGATCTCTAGGTTGCAAGACTCCTTAGAACCTATTAGGTTTGCCACCTACTTCTGGAAGACCTTATGGCACCTACTAGGCATCCATAATAAGTTTTCATGCTCTGCATGCCCTCCTCCGACCCAAGGTCAAACCTAGAGAGCCTTAGTTTGTTAGGTTTAGACCTAGGGTTCCTTTAGAATAAAGTCCATTCTTTAGGAATACGTTGTCAGTCTAATTTAGTTTTTCTTGACCCTTTACTAGGCTTTGGCTCAGATTTTGGTTTGATTGAGAGCACCAGGAATTGGGATTTGTATTTTGTCCAGGACTAAATTTGCATATAATGTTTCGATCAATAGGTCTATAGGCTAGAGTCCCTTTGAAATTGTTCATGGATACAAGCCTCACACACCACTTGATCTGATTTCACTATTAGTCCACACACACAAGTCTCTTGATGCACTTGCATAGCATGTAAAGGACTTGCATAAAGAAATTCATGCCAAAATAAATTTAAGCAATGAAACTTATAAGAAGTTGGCTGATTCTCAAAGGCGAGTCAAAACTTTTGTTGAGGGAGACTATGTAATGATTAGGTTAAGGCCTGAACGGTTTCCTCCTGGAACTGTTAGAAAGTTACATGCTAGAGGAGCTGGACCATTTAGAGTGGTGAAGAGAGTAGGGTCCAATGCCTATGTGCTCGAGTTGCCTTCAGAACTAGGCATTAGCTCCACTTTCAACATTACAGACCTAGTAGAGTATAGAGAGCCAGCTGTGATTCCCAGTGAGCCTTTTTAAGCCTAATCCTGCTCTTGAGAGTGAACCCAGCCTTGTGTGTCCACCAACAAACTGGCCTGTGAGAAAAGAGCAGATTGAAAAGATCCTGGATGATCCGGTTATCTCTACTCGTAATCGAGGATACCAAAGATACCTGGTCCGCTGGCAAGGAAGGCCAGATTCTGATAACTCTTGGACTCCCGAGTAGAATTACAAGAATTGGACCCAGACCTCTTGGAGAGATACCAGAGCCAGCTTGATCCATACTCGACAGGGTCGAGTTCCTCCCACCCCGGTGATCCATTGGTGCGGGCACCAGACTCAGAAGAAGACTTCAGGGCTCCATCTGGATCTCTGATTGACATTGCCCGAAGAATTAGGGTTTTCTGGTTTTGTAATAAGGGTTGACTTGGTCAACTCAATTTTAGTTTGAGTCTGTATTTTCCTGCAATTTAAATTTTGTTGAGTCATGTTGACTTAATACAAGTCCTAGTAGTGGTCTAGGTCTTCTCCAAGGTGCCACATTTTCTCCCAGGACCAAGCAAGTGGGTGCCACACTCCCAGCCACACGCCAGAGTCCAGGAGGCACCACATCTCCATCCAGTGTGCCTTGGTCCCCACACCACAAGAAAGCAGGTCCCTTCTTTCATGCGCCACTTGGGGGAGAAATCCATCAAGATACCTCAATCCAAGGAGGAGCCAACTTCTTTCCAGATAAACCCAAGCCAGGATGGCAAGAATTTTTCTTGAAGAGAGGATCAAGGAGGTGCCCCACAATGTTCCATAAAAACCAAAGTTATAAAAGGGAAGAGAGCATGTCTTGGGGAGAAAATCAAGGAGGCACCCAAAAGTTTTCTAAAGTGCCAAAGCCATGAAAGGAAGAAGCCTAAACTTGTGGAGCAAAACTAGGAGGTGTCCAAAAGAGCCAAACCATGAAGGGAAAATCCTTGATTCATGGAGAGATACTAGGAGACACCCCCATAACCTGCCATTTAGAGCTGATTTTCAAGTTTTCTTGGAGTTTTTGGGCTGCCCACTCATGGAAGGAGTCTTGGGAAGAGAATTTGATGCCTAAAGTGTGGGTTAGTCCTATTAGTCCCACATGGGAAGTGTATGAAATTTTATTTCTTTGTTATGTCTATATATTCAACTCTATGTAACTCTTGAAAAAATCAGATGAATGAAACCAAATTTTTTAGTGAGCAAACTCTGTGTTTTCTCTCTTCCGCACTCGCATCCAGGTGTTGAGCTCCGTGAGGGAGTAAATCCGGGTTCCCCAGGAACCTTGAGGAGGTGTGAGATCTCCAAACCCCAAACCCTAGGTTAGCCACTTCTACTCCAAAACCCTAGCCGCCCACCATCCACTTCAATCCACCAAACCCTAGCCTATTCCACCTCCCACGGCCTCTCTCTCTCCAAGTCCAGGCCGACCACCAGCATCCAGCTACAGTCCGGGTACTTCAGATCCAAAGCTCTTTCCAGAGGGAGTCGAATCAGCCTTCAAGAGAATCCGGCTCTCAGCGACATCAGCCTTCAAGTTCTTCAAACTGGTAAATCCTTTCCTGAGTCTCTGAATCCATCACTTATTTTTCTTCTTCCCAGATCTTGAGTTCAGGAGAAGTCGACCCAGCCACGAGACCAGTATTGGAGGATCCATTGCGAAGATAGCCAACTCCGAGGATCCAACAATCTGCTCGGGAGAGTTCTTCCACCCAAATTCTGTGAAGATCACCGTTTGGTTGGTAAACCGTCTCTTCTCTTTATTTCTGTCCTGTTGAAAGTTCAGAGCGAAACCCTAGGTCTGGGAGTTTCTCAACCCCTAGTGATCCATTACTTCTTAACTACTCTGATAACTTAGCTTCTTCTAAATTGTGCTTTCAATCCTTACCTAGTTTCCATCAACTTAGTTTAACTTTACTTTGAGTCGAAGCCAATTTCTGAAATATAAAAAAAAAAAAGAATTAATCTAAATTTTACTTCCGCATACGCTTCTTTGTTCTTTGTTCTGCATCATCCATTCTTCCATACTGTAAACCCTGTAGGTACCCATCAACCCCATAAGGTAAACCTCATTAGTCTAGGACTAATTCAAGACTCATCTTCTTGCATTCCATTCTATCCAATCAATCCCGAACCCTTTTCCTGCTAGACTAACCTCGAATCCACCTCTTATTTTTTGCCTTTTCTTGAGTTTTCTTATATTTCTTCAACCATTCACCTGCATCATGTATAGGTTTGCATGTTACATTCATTCCTTGAACATGTTAGATTTGCATCATACTTCTTGCATACCCTTTGGCATTTACTAGAAGCACATAGTAAGTTTTCATATGCATGTCATGCGAGGATCAAACCTAATGAATCTACAGTCTATTAGGTTTTGTCTCATAGAGTCCAATAAATTTCTTTAAAAAGGATGTCTATTCAAGTCGTTTAGGTGTCAGTCTCGAGTCCAATAAAATTCACAGTCCAAACCCATTTGTTTGCACCTATACTAGCCTCTGCATAGCATATGGAAATTAGTCAAAAGCTAAACATAACTAATGAACTAACTAATAACTTGGCTAATTTTCAAAAGAAAGATAAAGAATTTTGCAGAAGATTTTGTAGTTGTAAAGAATTTTTAGCTCGCGAAGCTGGCCTATCCAAGATAATGAATATCGGTGGACCCAATGCCTATGTGCGTGAGATACTACTTGATTTAGGTATTAGTTCCACCTTCATCATCTCAGATTTTATAGAGTCTAGGGAACCAGCAGCGACACCTAGTGAGCACCTTGAGCCTATCCCTCCCTTTGAGAGAGAACCCACCCCAGAGTGTCCACCAACAAATTGGCCAAATAGTGAGGAAAAGATCGAGAGAATCTTGGACGATCAAGCTATATGTACCCGGAATCGAGGCTATCTGAGGTATTTGGTCCGGTGGCAAGGTCAGCCAAAATCTGAGGACTCGTGGATCACCTATGAGGATCTGCAGCGCCTCAACCCAGACCTACTCGAGCACTATGAGAGCAAAGTTATCCCATACTCGACGGGATCGAGTTCCTCCCACACCGAGAGAATTGGTGGGGGCACCAGGATCAGACACAGATTACTGGGCCCTATTTGGTTTACCTAGCCATGTGTCAAGTTTTGTAATCAACTAAAATTGAGTCCTGTAATAAGTTGAGGTTAGTTGATTTGTCTCAACCCTCAACCAAGTTAGTATTTTGA
The DNA here is from genome assembly GCA_021397845.1 of Areca catechu. Taxonomy (NCBI): domain Eukaryota; kingdom Viridiplantae; phylum Streptophyta; class Magnoliopsida; order Arecales; family Arecaceae; genus Areca; species Areca catechu. Next base: position 138,446,391 of record CM038039.1, on the reverse strand, counting down.
GTCCTGTACATCAATTATGAGTCCAGTATGAGCCCGATTTTTATATAAAAAAAAGGTCACCCTATTTTGGAGTTCCACCAGGCCACATCCAGGAGTCAGAGGCCGCTCCATCAGTCCATTGGATTTTATGTGATAACACAGGATCCAAGATGCTTCCAGAAATCCTGACTCTTTCCAGATGTCCTCCAGATACCCAGATTCCTCCCCAGATACCAGAGCTTATTCCTAAACTAAGGTATCCATGATTCCAGAGGTCTACCTGCATCCCAGTCCAAAGAAATCAAGCCTAGGTGCCAAGCCCAAGCCCTTAAGAAGCAAGATTCCAAGAAATATTCCTGCTACCGGGCTACTAGGCCATCCAAGCTTACAGAGGCCCAAACCCATGCACCCAAGCCCCTTTGGGCTGGCCTCCTGCTGCTCCTAGAGGTCCAACACACCCCCTAGGCATCCTTGAAGTGTTGACCACACCAAAGAGTTTTGACCAAGTCCAAGTTGAAGAGAAGGAGAAGACCAAGTTTATTCCTAACCAAGTTGGGATTTCTAATCCTTTTAAACTTTGTAATTCTAACCTAGCTAGGAAAGGACTTGTATTCTAATTTGGAAGAGAACTTGTAACCTAAGTGTAACCATGGTTAGTGAGGGCATATGAACTCTATAAATACCCCACCCCTCCCCCTCTTGTAAGCATCTTTTTCTTATGAATAAACCTTGCTGAAATTTTATGAAATTATCTTGAAATTTGAGTTTTGGTTCTTTCTTTGAGTGCTCACCTTGTGTTCCTGGATTGAAACCTTATTGCCCTAGAATCCCTTGGCATCCCTAGAAATCAGCCATGCCCAAGGAACAAGAGTCCTTGCTGTCGTCCAAGCCCAAGAGCTCCTTCTTTCCTGACTGCCAGCTTTTAGCCCTAATCCTGAATCCCTTCAAACCTAGTTCCTTTTCTAATTTTTATTTGCTATTTTGATTAACTTTTGATGCTTGCAGGATCCCCGAGATGCTTTTCCTCCCCTGAGGAGGCCTTCTTTGCTGCCCAGACTGCCCAGATCCACTATCAGATTCAAGGAAAACAAGGCTTCTTCTTCCAAGCTCCGATCAGAGTTGTAAGTGATCCATGCTGCTTTTGAATTGTCATCTCTGACTGGTATGAAACCTTCCCAACTCATATTTTCTGATTTGATGAAGATAAACTATCCTAAACTTGGAGTTTCTGAACTTTCGAGTCCTATATATCTCATTAGTTTGCATGTGTTTACCAGTGATCCGATGATTTTTTGCATTGCTAGTCTTTTTGCTAGTTTTTACATTATTTTAGGAATCTAGCTTGCAAATAAAATTTTAAAAATTATAAAAAAAATATTTTAATATTTTTCATGCATGTTTAGCAGTCTTAGAGTCGTCCTACATCACATTCCCATTCCACCTTCTCTACCACCCTCATGTCCCTTGTGATTCACCTTAACGGCTCCATTAGTGAGGTGGGTAGGATGCGCTAGAGGTGTAAGATCTCTCCATATGGCTCCATTAGTGAGGTGGGTGGGATGCCTTAGAGATGTGAGATCTCTCTATATGGCTCCATTAGTGAGGTGGGATACCCTAGAGGTGTGAGATCTCTCCGTGAGTGTCTGTCCCAAAGTTCATGAAAGCCCCGACCAGTGTCTTCCACCTCCATTGTTCCTTCACCACCCCATTCCAAAAAGAAATACAAAAAAAAAATAGTGATACCCTAATCTAGGTGACTTCTTGGCTCACCGACAATCCTCACCCCCCACCTGTTCCACATCAATTTGGTATTAGAGTCCAGAGGTTTAGGGTATCTGTTATTTCTTTTTTGTCCCATTTTATTCTTGTTATTCTTACTATCCTTTACTTATCCCCAACTTATCCTCGAGTTATTCCATCATCTTCTTCCTTGATCCATCCACCACCATCTCCATCGCCGGCTCACCAGCGCCGCCACCGTGCCACGGTCATGCCATCATCCCTACCATGAAGCCTCCTATCCGGACTGCTCAGATCCGATCGATGCCACCACTAGACCCGTTAGACCCCTCATCTCCCCGCCGGATCTCCTCACCGCTGCGATGCCTCGCCAATGCCCCGTCTCTTGCTAGATCCTCCCTGCTCCCCTGCCATCAGTCGATGACCACCGTTGCCTGATTCACCATCGTCCTCTGCCTAGATCCAAGCCCCTCCATCTCTGCCTACGTTGTCTCCATGCCGGTGCACCGTGAGGTCTCCCGTACCGATCCAACCATGGCATCTCCGTCGAGTCCCTACCGGTCACTCCCTTTCCGAACACGACAACACCTCCTCCAAGTCCAGCCAACCTCTCCACCTCAGAGCCCTCCGTGTACCGCATCATCTTCGGCCTTTTCCCATGGCTGCCATCAATCCCATTGCTACCGTCCATGCCGTTCACCCCTCCTACCATGCCGGTCACCTCTTCGAGCCATCTTTCTGCCTCGTCTGCCGTCAACCACACCACCCCCCCCTCTGATGATGATCCTTGGGGAATACCAGTGACATCCCCATCAGATTTCCCTCCCCTGTTCCTCCCTACTGCGATCATGTGAGGAAGAGAGCATAGCACGAATGTGAAAGCATGGGCGCCATTCCCTTTACCGATTTCAGAGTTGCATGCCCCTCAAAGCCATATAGATTCTAGAGCTATATGGATTTCGGAGCTGCACAAATAGCAGAGTTGCACAGATCTCAGAGCAAAGCTGATTAAAAAAATTTGGGATTTGTTTGAAAAAAAAGGGGTGAACTTAGTCTTTTTTATTTGATTTGTTTGGATTCAGTTCCATCAAAGCCCTACTTATCCAAACTCGACGGAGTCGAGTTCTCCCTACTCCAGGGGAATGATGGGGACCCGAGAGCCAAGCCACCTTTGCAGCCACGTGGAGTCCCAATCAATCCTAGATTGCGCCACCTAGGATTATATGGAGGATCACATGAAGATGGCCCATGCATGACCACATGCCAACACACCCCTTCCACCCTCCAGGCACATCAACTCCACATGCCATCAAGTGAGAATGGAAGGTCAAGTGGATAAACATGAATCCCTTGATTCATGCCAAGCAACTAAGAAAAGATGTGGTCCACCCCGAGCCCAAGAGAGTAGGTGTTCGGCACCCCATATGGTCCACCCCTTGGTCCCCCTCTTCTTTCCTTATTTTTCTTGAGCTTTTTGGTAATTGCATAAAACCTTTATGTTGTCACTCAGCAAATCAGGAAGGATTGTGGTGCATCATATTTTCTTTACTTGCTTCCTAAGTAATTGGTCCCTATATAAGGACCCCTCTCTTGTATTGAAAATAATGAAGATAAATTTTTGAGAAAAGAGTTCTTGGTTCTGCCTCCATTAGGAGTGGGCATGAAGCACGTCTTGCCTTCGGCTTTTGGGATCCAGAGGTGTAAGGCCCTAGTTATCCCCATTCCACCTTCTCTACCACCCTCATGTCCCTTGTGATTCACCTTAACGGCTCTATTAGTGAGGTGGGTAGGATGCCCTAGAGGTGTGAGATCTCTCCATACGGCTCCATTAGTGAGGTGGGTGGGATGCCCTAGAGGTGTGAGATCTCTCTGTACGGCTCCATTAATGAGGTGGGATACCTTAGAGGTGTGAGATCTCTCCATGAGTGTGAGTCTCAAAGTTCATGAAAGCCCGACCCCTGTCTTCCACCTCCATTGTTCCTTCACCACCCCATTACGAAAAAAAAAATAGTGATACCCTAATCTAGGTAACTTTTAGGCTCACCGACAATCCTCCCCCCCACCTGTTCCACATCACCTCAGCCTCCTTTCTTTAGCCTCTCAGCTCCGGTTGCCTTGCTCACAGTCTAGAGATGCCTACCAGGAAACTCTAGAAGTTTCGGCCATCTATTTCTTGACTCAACTTGGCACATCAGGCCTCCCGACCTTCTTATTCATCGGGCCTCCTGGCCTCCCGGCCTCCGCCATTAAGCCCCCCGGCCTCCTACATCAAGCCTCCTGGCCTCCTCTTCCATCGGGCCCCTCAGCCTCCTTCATCAAGCCTCTCTACTTTGGCCACCTTGCCCACAGTCCGAAGATGTCCATCACGAAACTCCAGAAGTTCCGACCATCTATCACCTGACTCACAACTTGGCGCATCATGACCCTAGCCTCCTTCATCAGGCCTCCCTGCCCCCTTCATCTAGCCTTTCGGCTCCGATCGCCTTGCTCACAGTCCAAAGATGTCCACCGGGAAACTCGAGATGTCCTGGCCATCAATCGCTTGACTTATAGCTTGGCGCATCTGGCCCCTCGGCCCCCTTCATTAGGCCTCCTGGCCTCTATCATTAGGCCCCTCAGGCCCCTTCATCAAGTCTCTCAGCCTCTTTTATCAGGCCCCTCGGCCTCCTTCATCAAGCCTCCCAGCTCCAGCCCCTTGCTCACAGTCCAGAGATGTCTACCGAGAAACTCCAGAAGTCCCGGCCATCTACTGCTTGACACATAGCATGGCACATCAAGCCTCCCGGCCCATCGGGCCTCCTGGCCTCCTCCATCGACCTTCCGACCTCTTCTATCAGGCCCCTCGGCCTCCTTCATCAGGCCTCCCGGCCTCCTCCTCCACTAGGCCTACTGGCTTCCTTCATTCAACCTCTCGGCTCTGGCCGCCTTGCTCACAGTCTAGAGATGTCCGCCGGGAAACTCCAGAAGTCCCGGCAATCTACTGCCTAACTCATAGCCCGATGCATCAGGCCTCCCGGCCTCCTCCATCAGGCCTCCCAGCCTCCTCCATCAGGCCTCCCGACCTCCTTCATCAGGCCCCTTGGCCTTCCTTCATCAGGCCCCTCGGCTCCCTTCATCAGGCCTCTTGGCCTCCTTCGTTAGGCCTCTCAGCCTCCTCTATCAGGCCTCTCGGCCCCCTTCATCAAGAATCTCAACTCTAGCCACCGGGCCTGATCACAGTCTTGGAAGAGGAACCAGAGGAGTCCGAGGTCTCGCCCGGTGGATCAAGCAGAGGGACCCTGAAAGCTTCAAAAGCCAAAGGCCTTCGCATGGGCCCCAAGGCTCCAGCATCATCCTACGGATGCCGAAAGTCTGGAATAGACTCAAGATGGCCCCCAAAGTACACTTCCTATTCTAAAGAAGAGGAACAGAAGATGGAGGCACATCAGATGATAGAAAAAGATGCCTTTATTAATTAAAAGACTCTTACATCAAAGGAGATCCTCGACAAGCCGGGGAACCTCTCAAATGCCAGATTACAAGCATGAAGGGAAGGAAGCTTGGTTAACTCTGACCTTAGTCCTGATCTTAACCTCCGTGATTAGCGCATAAGGCACTAGCAGGATAGGTCGAGCCCATTGGGGCCCTTCCTCAGGTGTCCATCGGATCTCTAGAGTATGGCATCAGCTTCGCTACCTCTTCCTTGGATTTCACCGATCCCATGATTCTAAGGGTAGCTGCAGTAGCCTCTCGTTATGCCATCTTTGACAACATCAGAGGGGTTATGATCTGTTCCACAATGACCATGCCCCGGCCGCCCCCTCCCCGTCAAGGACCTCTTGTCTTGAAAATTGAGGGGAGGCATGAGCGGCCTCTTTTTCCCTCTTCTGTTCTCTCCTAGCTGTGCGACCGGAGGCTCTCCCCCTTATCCTCTTTTGGGAGAGTTTTCGAGCTCGGCAGCTTTCTTCTCCAAGCCAGATGCCATTGCCTTGACAACTGGCCGATCCCTCCCAGAGAGTCTTCACTCAACTTCTTGGCAGAGAACCTAAAGTCCCCCAAGAGCCTTCTCCCGGTGCAGCCCAAAAGAGGATTAAAGGAAGAAAGCATGGGGAAAAATCTAGCCTATCAAAAGCTCTCAACACTCGAGCGGGATAAGAACTAGAAAGAAAAAAAGGAACGCACGGTAGAATATTATTGGCCAGCACTCAAGGACTCCTTAAATAGGGAGGATGCAGACCCTTTGCAGTAAAGGTCACCACCCACCGTCACCTCGTCCCGATGCAAGGCATGTGTCCACTCAGTCTTTTGGCCAACTGGAGACTGCCATGTGGCTCAGCCGGACACCCCAGGTATGCCAAACTTGTAGCCATCACTTCGATACAAATGGAGCATTCATGGTCCTTCATTGGAAAATCGAGCATCGCCTCGTTCGCATCGGGGGCATGATTTTTGGGCCGTAGGTACTTGAGACATTAATGGCACAGTAGGCGCATCCCCCCATGTCAGCGAGACTATTACTCCCTTCGCCCAAAGTGCTACCTCGTCCTCTGAGCTCAGGAGTGGGGGGCATCTGATGTGGTGACATCCACTGACATGGAGCATGTGGGCGGCCACGGAGACAACAGGCCCGCCACCCAGGCATGGTGGCCTGGCGAAGGGCCGAAGCCAGGCTCATTGGGTGAGCCCCACCATATGAGATTAGCCTCCCTACTGAGGTCAAGCTCCCAGCCGAGGCCAGGCTCATTGGGCGAGCCCCCCATCATAGTCAGCCTCCCTGTCGAGGTCAAGCTCCTAGCTGAGGACAGGCTCATTGAGTGAGCCCCCTATCTACGGGCAGCCTCCTTGCCGAGGTCAAGCTCTAGCTGAAGCTAGGCTTATGAGGAACGCCCTTGTCCAAGGTCAGCTCCTGGCTAGGGCCATGCTCACATCCTAACACGGAGTCCTAGGTATTAAGTTCTCACTAGAAAGCAGATGTTTAGATCATGCTGCAACAAAAACCTGGCCACCAGTAGTCTTCTGCAGGTGGCACCAGCTCCACCAGAGATACGATATAGGTGCCCCTAAACCCTAGGCCTGGTGGCATGCTGCCATGCCCATGGCCATACCATCAATGGCGCCCACCACCACAGAATGACACCTACAATCTCCCCAAGAGATGAATCCTGCGAAGGCCCCGAGACCTGCAGTGCCCGAGCTGTCCCTCTAGAAATAGAAGTGTCCCCCTATAAGGAGCAATAGAGAAGAAAAAAAAAGAGGCTTTTCTAAGGAGGGTTTTTCCTGGAAAGGAGGTTCTCTCCCTAGGAGAAGGAAGGGAGATCTGCAAATTGATGCAATTAAGGAGCTCCTCCGGGCTCCCGGAGACCCCCTCTTGGAGAGAGTCCATGGCCCCTCCCCCAGAGAGAGGAAGGAAGGTAAGAAAGGTAAGAATGTGGGAGAAGGCGAGAGAGAGGTAAGTCCCCATTCCCTACTCTCGATCCCGACTCTTTCCATTTCCTTTATATTTCCGCATTGAGTCACACCCTCCCAGCAGACAGGTCCCCCAAGCCCTATGCTACGGAGGTCTTATCTGTTCCGCTTGATCATCCCACTGACTTGATCATCGGAGTGTCCTCACTGGAATCCCCGGCTTGGGTCTCCCCTGTCTTGTAGGAAGGAAGGAAGGAAGGGAGGGAGGGCGCACGGCACCGATGGAGGAGGAGTGCCCCACCACTATTGAGCTACAGGCTCGTGGCAATCTTGGCGGCAACAAGCACAATGATCACATCATTACCTTTCAGTAGTAAACGATGCTCACTACTATTTGAAGATGGAGGTTTAAAGACCTTGCAAGCCACACAGAGTGTCTAGCCTCTACAAGTGATCCATATAGGAGCTTTGTTCCGACTAGCTCCTTTGGAGTGCTAGTTTCTCTGGAACTTTGATGGCTAATCTTCCTTCCTCTTTTAGATATCGGGACCTTCCTAGAGCCGAAGAAGAACCTACTAAAGGATAGGAATTGTAGATGGAACTCTCTTCCCAAACCTAGACGATCTAAAACCTAGCCCTGGAGATATTCTTTCTTCTTGAATACAAGCCCCACACACCCCACTCTCTCTTAGGTAGAAGACTTTCTTTTAACCAGCCTTTTCTATATTAGAACTACTCTTCCATCATCCTCCCATGCCCACTAGTAGCCCATTCTAAATAGACACCCAAGTGGTTAGGAGGGTGAGAGGGATAGGGAGAGATGGAGGGAGAGAATGGGGGAGAGATAAGGAGAGATTAGGATAACTTACTTGAATTCAAAATTCAAGTTTAAATTCAATTTTGAATTCAAAATTCAAGTTTGGATTTAAATCCAAAAATCTGTTTTAATTTAAATTCAAAATTCAAATTCAAAACATAAGCTAGGGTTAATGGGTTAGTTCCAATCTAATTGGACTTCACCCGAGTTCAAACCAAATCTTATTTGTCTTAATCCATATTTTGTTGCTCAATCAAATTGAGCTAACCAACAATCTAATTTTCAATTAATCCTCAGTAATTCACCAATCTTTAGTGAAATATTTTTGTCACAACTTTGGTGACATTAATAACTCGACACTTGAAAAAATTTCAAGTGTCAGCTCATCAAAGTGTCGACACTTGGAAGTGTCAACTCAAGGTCAATTATCAATCACATTATTAATTCCTGAAATGATACACAATCATCGATCAACCATTAAATTAAGTAAAAACTCCTATTGTATATGACATCATAGGTTTGAACACAAAGTCGGTAGCACAACAACACTTCATATTCTAATCGAAGTAGCCATCTAACAAAGACACTGGATGTCTGGATAGGTCAAAAGTTTTTGAGCAACAATCAAGAACCTCTGGTATATGATTATTATATAATTCATCCCTTTGATCTTTAATGCTCTGGATGACTTCAAGGTTCAACTACCAACCTAAACAGTACATCAACAATGTGTCTCAACTTTATAAGTCTTGTGACTCCTCACAAGAACTATCCTGGTCAAAGTTTTGCTAAATTGAAATATAGTAAGATATTCACTCTAACATTTGGAGGGGTCAATCCCATCTTAACTCACACACCAACTCTACAAGTACTTATTGTATCCAGAAACTTTCTGTCACTAGATTAAAAATTCAAGTAGTATGGACTAAATTATAGTGAGTTGCTTGCATGCCACCATGATGATCTTAGGTCCGAGAGATACTTATATCCATATCCCTTTGCAAGCAATACTTGATAGAAGAGTACTTCGCAAGTGGGTCATGTTTAATGAAATGACCTACACTTCACCTACATACCATACCAATATGGCATACAACAATCTATACTCGATACACTATCATCCTATAGTAATATATCATTTGGCCATGAATAATTTTAAGAATCATACGATAAATCCTCTCTTTATTATATAAGATGTTGTTCTAAGGACTCTATCACAAAATAGCTTGTTACAAGAACATGCAATGTGTTGAATTGCCAAAAAATAATTTTTATTCATACTAATTCATATATAAAATCAACCATCTACAAGTTAGATGATTGGTATTAGAATATAATTCCAATAGATTAGGGATTTCCAAGTGATGGATCCTCTGATGTCTAAGTCAAACTTCCATAGAAGCAAATAGTAGAAAGGGCTTAGAGTTTCTAAGTAGATGGAAATGGTAATAGATTATAGTATATAGGAGCAAAGTTAGGCAATGCAGTGGAGATGGTAGATGGAAGTTGTGCAAGGTGGGTAAATCTTGAGAGAATGCGAGCGGAGCTTAAAAAAGAATGAGCAAAGCTTAAGAGAGAGAGAGAGAGAGCGAAGCTTAAGGAAGAGTGAGCGAAGATTGCAAGAGAGCAGGCAAAGCTTTGTGAGTTCTCTTTTGGGCTCCTTTCGGCTTTGTTTCCCTGCTTCACCTTGCTTTGACTCTCGTTGGCTTGGTCTCCAACTTTAACTTGGTTGGTTCCTGCTTAAGCTTCGACTTAGGACTTTGGATGCTTTAAACAAACTTACTTGGAGAGTTTTGGAGAATAGATTTTACAGATGGGTATATAGAGTAGCTATCATTTAAGGAACATATTCTGTGGTGCAAGGAATGGTGGCTGGCATGTCTTCATCGTAGGTATACCTTTAAAAGTGCATGCTCTTGTAGTGGCTAGTGCGGCTAGGAGCAGCATGGAGTATGTCTTCACAGCAGTCACACCTCTGTCAGGTGCATGTCCTAGTAGTGGTAGGCATTAGAGAGGTGTAGTGTTGGGTTATCCTACTTCTTTACAAAAAATAGGATATGCAAGGCTTCTTCCAACTGACTCTTGAGGATCACGTGGTAGGATTTGAGAAGTCTGTTCCTTATGCTAAGTGGTAAGTAACGTGACAAATCATGCTGGACTCTATGTAAGTCTGATCATTTCTAGATGTATCGTTCATATTTGTAAATCTCTTCTGTTCTATTAAAACTCTACCTGACTTAGACATCAAAGCATCCCATCATACTAGGTTGAGTAATCTTTTATCTTTTCTTAGTTCATAGGTCAAACTTTGTCTCTAAGTAGACTGGCATGTAGTTCAGCTGGCCAGTTGATGTTCACCAATTCACCTAACTCCGCTAGTTTGGGTTTTAGTAGCAACACCCTCCACCAATGCTGTTGTACAAGGAGCATCACAACTGGTGGCAGCTTCTGATGCCATCCTATGCTAACAGACCATCTTTTATGGGTATGGCTCCCATTCATGCTTTTGTTTTCTTCACTGCTAGGAAAGGGTGAAAGTGAAGGTGGGAGTCGATACTTGTGTCCACCAGGCTATGTTTGGGTGGTTGTATTGAGATATGGAAATGTCAGGTGAAAATTGTCAGAAGAGTTAGGTGAAGAGAGAGTAGTTGAGGTGTGTTGCCTCCAAGATTGCCATGGCCTATAGCTGAAGATGACCTCGGACCATGCCCTTGTTGCTCAGGATCCTGCTCAGACACCCAGACCTGCAAAATAGAGGAGACTTGGGCCGGTGATCCTGATGGGGGCACTCTGACGCTCAAGTCAGTGGTGATCCAGGGGAACAGATCCTCCCAGTTGAGCCCCGTAGGTGGACTCCACGCTAGGAGGAAAAACTTGTGAAATGAGAGAGTATGAGTGGGTCAAGAGCAGTGCGTGGGGTGGCAGCAAAGGAGAGCCCGAGCTAGGTGGTTGTGTCCGTCAAGGCCCTTCCTGAGGATCTCCGATAGCCTGGAGCGGTGGACTTCCTGTGTAGTGCTCCCTCTTGCGCGTGTGTTTGCTCGCTTGTCACTTGACTTACCTTGTTTGAACCTTAGAGAACTCCTTTTAGCTAGGGTCATTGCGCACCGCTTACCTAGAGATCTTTCCCCCACTTGTAGGTGTGTGTGGCGATGTCCGGTGCCATGTGCGAGGTGTTGGAAATTATGTCCCAAAGCCAATCGTCTAGGCTGTAGGCGGTTGTGCTCAATATTGTAATTTGTATATGAATTAATAAAACTTTATTTTGGCAGCTCATCACATTATTCATTTCTCTGTAATGAACTCTATTTATGTGATGAAGTCCTTAGGACTACACTGACTTCGATGTAGAGAGAATATATCGAGTGATCCTTTAAAAAGGTTCACAACCAAAAGATACATTATACAGGATGGTAATGTATCAAGTGTAGGTTGTTGTGGTTCATATCATTTGGTTGTCCTCTTGACCAAAGGAGTGTGGTGACACTGATATGATATGCAAGTAGAATGTGTGACATCTCATTGAATGTAACTCTGTGGAGCTCCTTTCTGCCAAAGGATTGCTCATGATTGGATATGGGTATATGTGTCCCTCTGACCTAAGGTCACCATGGTAGCTTGCAAGCAACTCCTTGTACTTTGATGCCGAACTACCCGGATTTCTAATCTGGCGACAGAAGGTTTCTGGGTATAGGCAAGTACTTGTGGAGCAGTGATAGACCAAGATGGAATTGACCTATCCAAATTGTTTGGATTGAATGTCTCACGATGTGTCAATTTAGCAAATCCTCTACCGGGGTAGTCCTAGTGAGGAGTCACTGGACTTGCGAGGTTGAGACATGTTGTGGATTGACTGAGATAGGGTTGGTAGTCTAACCCTAGGTCATCTTGAGCATTGGAGGTCAAAGGGATGAATTATACGGTAACCATATGCCAGAGGTTCGATAGATTGCTCTCGCATCTTCGGCCTATCTGGACGATGGGACCAATTGCTAGATGGTATCTTGTGCTGGTACTGGAAGTGTTCTAGTGCTACCGTTTAGGTTCGAACCTATGAGGTCACATGCCATAGAGGATTTCTTCCATATCCGGGAGCCGATCAACGATTGGGAATCATTTCGGTATTAAGGTCAAACGGTCTAATTGAGCACACATTGGATATTTTCTGATCAATCTAGTTTGATTTGATCGACCAGGATTGGTTTGGATCAACCAGGAACTGTTCCTGGTAGACCAGGATTGGACCCGATTTTCTTTCTGATCGGGTCAGGTCAAACCGGGGTTTTGTTGTTTATTGAACCGATTTTATTACATGGTTTTATTTTTCTCCCAGCAAACTTTAAAACATCGATTTGAATATCTTTCCCTGCTCTGTTTTGTCGTGTTTCACCATGTGGATGAGATAAGGACTGATGTTGATCGGATGTGCTTGAGATTATCCTTTTGCCAGCGATCTGGATTGGGTTTCATGTTGGCCTCTCCCCACGCATATTTCTTCTCTCTCGGTCGCTGGTTTTCATCGTGTGATTTTGCTTGCCTTGTTATCATCCTCCGGCCGTTCCCAATTCTTTGAAACCGATCCTGATCCTATTCAAAAAATTTTGATTTTAGCTGGACTTATCTCACGGTGATTTCTCTAGACTATCTTACGTTGATTTCCCGGTTTACACGGTGGTATTCTCGTACGTCTTCCTTTTCTTTTGGTTGATGCCTTCATGGGATTTTTTAGCGCCTTTATTTTTATTTTGCTGTAGATCGTGAGACAGTGAGAGGAAGGAGGGAAGAGCGGAAGAAACAGGGCGTGAGAGGGAAAAACAGAGCGTGTGAGAGCATACAGGGGAAGTAATAGAGGGATCTATGAGAGAGAGTTTTATGGGACGAAAGTTTGAGTGTTGAAATTCGTTCAGCATCCATTTGCAATCATCCCCTATTTTTGAGTTTCTTTGTGTGCTCTAGGTGGAGTTTATGCAATCTTGGAGAAGATCGTGCATGAGTTTCCTTTGTGGTTTTCCCTATTCCACATAGTCGTGATCTATTTGTTGATTCCTGGAGGACTAGCATCCATCCGGGAGTTGGATCAGCGAGAGCCTGCAGGTGGATACTCTAGATGATGGACATTTGGACACCTCGAGAGATTGGATCGATCTCTTCTTCTTGCTATTTGCAGATTTGTTTTGTTGTTGAAGGAGTTCAACCGGCTGCCTTGATTTGCTGCTGATCTGTTCTGAAGACTAAGGAAGTCAGCTTCTTTCTGCTTCGATCAGGTATATTATTTACTTTTGTTAATCATGCATATTTAAATCTTGATTTTATCATATTGTTTATGATTATTGCAAGTGCCTATACATGCCTATGTTTCAGTTATATACATCATGTTTATGTTAAATCATGTGCATGAATAGGTTTTTTCATATACATGCTTAAAAAGTTTAATTATGCAATACCTACTCCCTAGTATTGCATGCCTATAATAGGCGTCTGATGTACTGGTTTTCTTTCACGAGGTGCCTTTCCCCATCCATGATAGGGAACAGCACCATGCGCTCTGACATTCCTTTTGGTCGCTCCATTTTGAGAAGCCTGACAGAGCCTCGATCGGCGGGCAGCCCCCTCCCGGATTCGAATCCTCTTGGTTGACTTCCTCTTTCGGATGGCGCAGACGGTCGACTGAGAGCACAGCACCTCGATCAGGGGATCCCTTCCCTTCCAGTGAAAATGGTAGTTGGGACTGTTATTGCAACCTGACGGGCGCCCCTCTATGGTCCTTGGGCGGTTCCCCGCCGTCCAAGGAAGCGGTAACATCCTTTGGCTACAGGTCTCTTCGTCCGAGATGGGGCGAGCTCAGGAAGGTGGAGCTCGACTTCGGCCATGACGTCTCAATCTCGAGATGAGCCAGCCTAGCGAAGGAGTCCGGGCAGAGGCGGAGCTCGACTTCGGTCATGGCATCTCAATCTCGAGGGGAGCCAGCCTAGCGAAGGAGTCCGGATAAACGTGGAGCTCGACTTCGACCGCGGTGTCTCAACCTCGAGAGGAGCCAGCCTGGATTAGGAGTTCGGGCAGCGATGTCCGACATGGCAACTTCATCCGACGTGGCATCTGATAAGGTCTGATATGAGTTTTACGTCAGCGATTCTGCCACATCAAGGTGTATGCATATTCATGGTACTTAACAAAAAAAAAAAGGGCCAGGTCAAAATTAAAAAATTAATGATACAATATAGGTGTCATAATATCTTATGAATATGAATAAAAGAATATATATATATATATATATATATATATATATATATATATATATATATATATAATCTTTATATATTTTTCTTTCTTTTTAGATTTCAACACGAGCAAGCCGTTTCGGAAGAAAAATTACCAGGTTCCCTTGCGTGTCAGCTGACACATACCGACGAAACGGTGCATACCCACCATGATTGGTTCGCGCAACAAGCTTAGTACGCAAAACACGTGGATGCTGTTTATCCAAACACTTCAGGAAAAGTCCTGCCGAAATAAATTCAGGAAACGAACTGCCGATCACAACTGATATAGACACTCAACCCCACCTCTAGCCAAAAACTTTTTTTTTATCCCTTCTGCGGAGAGTTCTCGGCCAGCTGCGAATCAAGCCTATCACTGTATGTCATTTTCCAACCTTTTCTTGGAAGAAATTGCTACAAGCTCCCCAGCTTAATTGATTTGGTCAACCAAAAAAAAAGGGATGCCTATAGACTAAACATTTTCCAAGTCAAGCAAGCATTTTATATATATATATATATATATATATATATATATATATATATATATAAAATGCTTGCTTGACTTGGAAAATGTTTAGTCTATAAATCTGAAACCCTTGACCTCAAAAACAAATTCTCCCATCTCTCTAAATATTGAATCTTCGTTGAAACCAAAATTATTTGAATTAGTATCGGTACCCATACCGGTCACCGATCATTATGATACGGTAACAGTATGGATAGGCATGCTAGTCAAACATGCATACTATTTTTATTTTAAAATTTTTATTTCTTAGAATATATAATCAGTTTTTAGGATATTTGAATGATTTTAAATTCAAATTGATATTTTTATTTTGTTACTTATTTTCTTGAATATCATGATGCTTTTTCATCTTATATAACATGTTTTCTTCATTTTCATATAATAGCCATAGTTGAATCATCCTAAATCATAGTTGATTACTATAAAATATATATTATGATAAGTAATAGCTAATATAATTTTTTTCATTCTATCCCATTTTTTTAATTATGCTGACACATTTCAATTTTATATAACTTACTTTCCTGTATTTTCATATAATAGCCATAGCTGAATCATCCTGAATCATGCATAATTATTATTAAATATATGATTTGATATAAAATGGCTAATATGATTTTTTCTAGTACTATCTTTTTTTAAGTATATTGATGCCTTTCTATTTTTATGTAATGTAGTTTTTATCATTTTGATATAATAGCATGAAAAAAAATATGATTACTTGTTCTCTTAAATGTCTTGAGATCTTTCTATTTTTATATAATATATATTTTCTCTGTTTTCATATAATAGAAATAGCTAAATCATTCTAAATCATGAATGATTACTATAAAGTATACTATTAAGATATGAAATTATTAATATACTGCACATGAGCTCGACTTTTGTTGGCTCATTCATGTACATTTAAAGGTAGGTTCTTAACTAATATTTCTCTAAAAAATTGTTGCCCAGCATAGCAATCCAAGAGCGGGGTGAATTGGGTTTTTTTTAAAAAATTAAATCAAATATGTACTGCACTTTAAAGTGTTTATGAAACAATACAAATGAGCATACAATGAATAAGATGCAATGCTATGAATGTAAGCAGCAAATGCAAGATAACAAAGAATACACATACAAACACAAAGGTTTATAGTGGTTTGGTGCACACCAAGCACCTACATCCACTTTCCAAGATATATCTTAGGAATTTCACTATAATCAACCTAGATTACAACCAATTTGTTTTCAAGGGATCACAAGTCAAACCCAAAATTGGTTTTCTCACATAGGCTCACCAATAACCTTTACTCAAGCCAACCTAGGCTTGGATTCTAATTCAAGGCTTGGAATGGCCTAACACCTAGTTTCAAACATCCTTGAAACAAGTCACAATAAATGAAATCAGAGATACAAGAATAAAGCACAAGCAAACTCTCTTAAAAGAGTAGAAAGTAGAAGCCTTGAGGCTCTTAATGATTGTTTGACTTATTTTCTCTTTGAAATCACTTCAAACACCATTTTTGGAATGCTGATTTGAAGGCTTGGAAGCTTTTTCAGTGGGAATCTTCTCTTTTGCTCTCTTTTTGACTTTGGAAGTGAAGTTCTCAAGGAATGTCTTGTCTCTTATGAGTTAGTTCTTCATGAATGAGTTTGGTGAGGTTTAAATACTTTAAAAACTTTTAGAAAATAGTTTATGACCATTGGTAAAGCAAAACTAGCCGTTTGGAGCTTGTAGAGTTCAAATCTGGCTCTTAAAATTTATAGCCATTATTGCTGTCAGAACCTGTGAGTCGATACTTGAGTTTATTCATGAGTCGATACTTGAGTCTTCATGAGTCGATACTTGAATCTTCATGATCGACACTTGGATCAGCATGAGTCGACTCAAGGTATAAACTTTTGAAAAATTAGGGTTCTGTTCTTTTTCTATTCTCAGGCTATGAGTCGATACTTGAACCATGTGAGTCAACACTTGAACTATGTGAGTCGACACTTGAGTCTTCTAGGTCGATACTTGATAAAAAATATCTCAAAATGGTATAGTTCTGTATCTTCATTTTTCTCAGGTCATGAGTCGACACTTGGTTTCTGTGAGTCGACACCTGACTTCTTCATGAGTCGATACTTGACTTCTGTGAGTTGACTCAAGGCATGCCAAAGAGATTTCTGTATACCAGTCCTTCTAAAGTGTCGACATCTTGCATGCCATGAGTCAATACTTGACTCTGCCACTCAATAAAAACTTGTGCCAACATTCAAAATTCAATGTGTTCTTTAATAAAACTTTACTACCTTCTTCAAGAACCCTGGATTGACTTATTTTAAGGCTTTTTCAAGATAAGAAGACTTCTTATACACTGAAAATTGCTTAGCTTCAAATGAGTACCTTTGATACTTTTATATTAAAAATCTGAGATGCCTGTATCCTGAAACGTACAACTATAATTGAAATATTAGTATAAAACATATACTCAATATTTTGTTAGTCATCAAAATCAAGGGCTAAAGCCAATAATCTAACTCTTTTGATGATGACAAAATCTTGAGTATATAAGCATTCAAGTTCAATTATAGATATTGTATCACATATTCAAGTGAGCATATACTTAAAGCTCATGAAAAAAGGTTCATAGAGGAGAAGTGCCAAATAAGGTTGAAATTCATTTTCACTCCCCCTATGTGACTTAAGTTATGAAACATTTCAGAATTTTAGAAAATGCTTATATATAGTTCTTACTCCCCCTTTTGTCAACATGAAGTATAAAAAAAGGTATTCCCCCCTGAATTAATGCAGTTTATTATAGTAAAGTATACAAAATTGGTTGGGGCGACGTACCTACAGCTGATATCAGAGTAATTTGATAGAAAGAAGAGCAAACATGAAACAAAAGTAAATTTCATATATGTAAGAGAGTTTCAGTATAACAAAAGTGCTTATATAAGATAAGCAAGCATAAACTGAAATACAAGCACAACAGATAAGCGAAAGTATAATCAAAGACTACAATCATAAAAAGAGAATACAGGCACAACAGATGTCTGTGAGGCTACTCCTCATCATATGGAAGCACAAAAAAATAGGAGCCATACATCTAGTCCTAGAGGCTGAAGGCCTAGGGGTCTTATAGGTTCGGCTTCTAGTCCTAGTAGAAGGTCCAAAATAGGGTACGACCCTAGAAGATCTAGTAGAAGCAGGAGGAAGGCTCTATACTGGTATCAGGAATGCTGAAGCAGTGCCAAGCTAAGCATCTATAGGAGCATCTGGTGTCTAAGTCTCCCTGCTAACAATCTAATAATCTCCAGCTCTATCATCATTGCCATCACTATCATCATCGCCATCACTGTCATCACCACAATCATCACCACCACCATCATGACCATCACCATCACCACCACTTGGAGTATCATCATGAGTGTCATGGTGGTCATCGTCATTTGCTGGTAGAGGAGGTGGAGGTCCTGAAGGTACTGTTGGAGGCAAAAGAGATCTCATAAGATCCCGAATCTTAATGAAGCTAGCCTCCATCGTCTGCCTGATACCTGAGAGCTAATCATCTGTGTGTGCTCTTAGTTCCTGTACCTCTATCCTAAGCTGCGTAGTCCAGACTGCCAATGCAATGACCTCCTCTCTGACCTCAGTAATCTGATGTCTGATATCCTCCTCAAAGGTAGACTCTGTAATGGCATTGGGAGTAGTAGCTGGAGAAGGAACTGGTGCTGGAGTGGCTGGCTCATATCCTGAACCTGATACTGGTGCAGGTCTCGGAGATGTAACATGCTTTTCAGGTCCAGAAGGTCCTGCCTCTGCTGCTCATAGCTCATCCTTCTCATCTGGCTCTTAACCAGACTCCTTGCATACCCATCTACAAGAAATCCTCTTGTATCCCATATGGTGCAAGGATCACTCATCGTACACATTAGTGTGAAGTATATCCTTGGAGGCCTCCTCCTCCTAAAGAACATGGTAAGCTCTAAATAGACGAGTCAGGCCCATCCCGTACGGTAGACACAGATGATACTGAGTTGCGGCCTCTCCCATCTAGCTCATCATCAGGGCTGGGATGTTGATGGTAGTCCTCTATGTGAGCTAGACCATTAACACAAGCTCCCACTCCGTGATAAAGTTGAAGCAACCAGTCTTCAGTAGAAGTATCCTAGCAATGAAGTGATGAAGGAGGCGCATCTCGACTGACAACTGATTCACGATGATAGTAGTCACACCGCATACATCGTCTCTCTCCAATATACACTGAAATGCTGCCTTTCTATCACCAACACACATAGCAGCAATCCCATGAAGAGGAATATCCCAGACTCTGCTCAATATGCTCTCAAATACTGGAATGTCCACGCCTTAGACTACAGCACTCCACATCAATCCACTGGTAGTCAGACTCCCATAAAACTCTCTGATGAGATGGGGATAATACTTATCCTTCATAGTGCAAAAGAAGGTCAAACTAGCTATCTAAGATTCTCTCCAAGATGAAAACCCTCATGGTTCAAGAACTCCAAGTCTACACGTCGTCCAGCTGCGATGATCTTCTCCAACACTCTCTCTGCGATGGGGGACCATGGAGAGGTACTCTCTCCTACTCATGCTGCTGACCTCTAGAAAGGTCACACCAAGCTTTGGTTCTCCTTTCGATAGAACCTTGGCTCAATCTCTTCTTTGAGACAACTTGTTTGCGGGGTCCCATAACACCAGCAAAGGGAAAGACAAAGAAAGGAACGGGTGAATGGGAGAAGGCCAAAGAAAAGAGAGGGAGGATTGGGTTCGGTATGGACCAAAGAGGGAAAAATCAATGGGAAGAAGGAGTGAACCCAAGTAAGAATTGGCCAAAGAGTGGACCGAAACGAGAGGGAAAGGTTTGAGAAAGAGTGAACACAGATGAATCAAGCAAAAACATGGGCCGAACTACAAGAAATCAAGAATGGATCGAAAGAGAGGGAATGCACGAAAATCGGGCCAAAATTCATGAAAAAATCACAGAAAAGATAGTGAAAAATGGACAAAATGAGAGGGGAAAGCGAGGAAATTACCAAAAAAATTGAGGACAATGATGGAAGATCACTGTTCCAGGACCAAAGTGAGGTTGGGGGACCACTAGGGCTAAAGAAAATCAAGGGACATGTGGCTACGAAATGAACAGAAGATGCCCTAAAAACTCATATTTCCGTTCATGAGTCGACACTTCGATTTTGGTCAAGTGTTGACACTTGGCATGAGTCGACACTTGGCCAAAAATCAATTGTCAACACCTGGCCAGAAAATCCAGAAAAAATTTCAATAAAATTTCCAAAGATCATAGGGTTTCTAGAGATGGGTTTGAGACAAAAATGAGATGATTTAAGCACAAGAACAAGATTTGAAAGAGTTTTACACAAAGGAATCGATGATACTTAACTCTCTCATAATCATGCAAAATCTTTCTTCACTCCGAGGTTTATATAAATATCAGCTAATTGATTATCAGTACACATAAATTCAAGCATCACATTAGAGTTTTGTACATGATCTCTTATGAAGTAATGTTTTATTTCAATATGTTTGTTTTTTTGAGTGTTGAATATGATTTTTAGTCAAATTAATCATACTAGTATTATCACATCTTATGGGTATCTTAGTTAATTTGATGCCAAAATCCTCGAATTATTATTTAATCCATAGGATTTGAGCACAACAGCTTTCAGTTGCTATATATTCGGCTTCAGCCATAGATAGAGCAACTGAATTTTATTTCTTGCTACTCTATGAAATCAAATTAACTCTAAAAAATTGACAAGTTCCACTTATACTTTTTTTATTAAGTTTATACCCAGCAAAATCAGCATCAGAATCTGCAATCAATTCAAATGATGAATCTCTAGAGTACCAAAGTCAAATATCTATACTACCAGACAAGTATCTAAGTATGCATTTAACAGTCAATAAATGAAACTCTTTAGGAGCAGACTGATATCTTGCACACATACATACACTGAACATTGTATCTGGCCTACTTGTAGTCAAATATAACAATGAACCAATGATGCCTCTATATAACTTTTGATCAACATTCTTACATGATTCATCTTTGTCAAGTTTATAAGAGGAGCTCATAGGCGTACCTAATGGTCTGGTATTCTCCATTCCAAACTTCTTTAAGATTTCTCTTATATACTTAGCTTGGTTGATGAAGATCACCTCTTTTGTTTGCTTGATTTGGAGTCTGAGAAAGAAATTAAGCTCTCCCATCATGCTCATATCAAACTCTCCCTGCATTAACTTTGCAAACTCTTGACAATGATGTTCATTAGTAGAACCAAAAATAATGTCATCAACATAAACTTGTACTACTAAGAGATCATCATTTTTCTTTTTCAAAAATAATGCAGTATCTACATTTCCTCTAGAAAAACCATTTTTATGCAGAATTGAACTCAATCTATCATACCAAGCTCTTGGAGTTTGTTTCAAACCATACAAAGCTTTATGAAATTTAAAAACATGATTGAGAAATTCTTGATTTTCAAAACCAGGGGTAGATCTAAATAAGTTCTTTTTCAAAAAATCCATTTAGAAAAGTACTTTTGACATCCATTTGAAATAGTTTAAAATTCATAAAACATGCAAATGCTAATAATAGTCTAATTGCCACAAGTCTAGCAACAGGAGCAAATATTTCATCAAAATCAATCCCTTCCTCCTGATTATAGCCTTTGGCAACTAGCCTAGCTTTATTCCTAGTAAATATTCAATTTTTAACAAGTTTATTTCTGAAAATTTATTTTATACCAATTATCGAAACATTAGTAGGTCTTTCAACTAAAGTCCAAACATTATTCCTTTTAAATTGATTTAGTTCATCTTGCATAGCATTTATCCAATTACAATCATTTTCATTTTTGTCAATATATTTTGGTTCTATTTGAGAAACAAAAGCTAAGTAATCACATACATTTCTTAATAAAAAACAAGTACTTATCCCTTTTGATAGATCACCAATTATAAGTTCTTTGGGATATCCATGAGCATTTTCCATTCTTTAGGTAATGGCTTAGGTATAGATGAGTCATCAACTCCATGTACTTGTTGTCCTTCATTATTTTGATTATCATCTTGCTCCTTGGAAGGCTCTTCATTGATGTTCACTTTTTAGTTCTTTGAATACCTGTTTTATCATCAAGAATATCTTCTTTCTAGAAGATTTTTTATCAGTCTCATCAAACGCAATATGGATGGATTCTTGAACAAGAAGTGTTCTTTGTTGAAGATCCTGTATACGTTGCTAGATGTAGAGTAACCTAAAAAGATATCCTCATCTGACTTGGCATAAAACTTGCTTATATTGTCCTGGCCATTGTTTAAAATGAAACAATGACATCCAAAAACATGAAAATACTTAATTGAAGGTTTTCTACCTTTCCAAAGCTCATAAGGTGTTTTCTTCAAAATAGACCAGATTAAAACATGATTTAGAATATAGGAAATAGTATTTATGGCTTCCATCCAAATATCTAGGCAAATCATTTTTGCAAAGCATGGTGCATGCCATTTCTTCAAGAGTTCTATTTTTTTCTTTCTACCACTCTATTTTGTTAAGGTATCCTAGGTACATAAAAGTTGTTATAAATACCATTATCATTGTAAAACTTTTCAAAATCAGATTTTTGAATTTTGTACCATGATCACTTCGTAAAGAAATAATTGAAATATATTTTTCATTTGACACTCTTTTATAAAATTTTTGGAATAAAGAAAAAGTTTCATCTTTATGAGCTAAAAACATGATCCATGTAAAATGTGAGAAGTCATCCATAATAACTAGACCATACTTCTTACCTCCCAAACTAGTTATTCTAGTAGGTCCAAAAAGGTCCATATGAAGTAATTCTAGGGGTCTAGATGTAGAGATAACTCTCTTAGGTTTGAAAGAAGATTTAGTTTGTTTTCCAAGTTGGCAAGCACTACAAATCTTGTCTTTTTCAAAACTAAGTTTTGGCAAATTTTTTATGAGATTCTTTTGTTAAGTTTTAAAAGCAAATGCATACTTGCATGTCCTAGTCTATGATACCAAAGCCAACTAGTTTCATTGATCTTGGCTTTCATTGCCACTAGACATTAACCATTTTGTACTGGTAGATCATCAATATCAACCATGCCTATGACCAATAAACTTGAAGCCATTATCATTAAGACTAGAAATAATGCACATGAAAGATTCAAAAACAACTTTAAAATCTTTATCACAAAACTGGATAATACTAAGTAAATTATGCTTTAAACCATCAACAAAAAGAACAGTATCTATATAAATGGATGGGGTGATATGGACTTTACCAATACCAATGATTTTGTCCTTTCTATTATCACCGAAGGTTATATTTCTATCATTTTGATATTTAAGATAAGAGAACTGCTCCACATCTTCAGTCATGTGCCTTGAGCAACTACTGTCGAGATACCATAATCTTCTTTCGTTAGTTGCAAGATACACCTATAATAACAAATCAAGTGAAGACTTTAGGTACCCAAGTCATCTTGGGTCCTTTAGAGTTAGAAGATATGGTTCCTTTTGGAATCCAAACTTTTCTAACTTTATTTAATCTCTTTTTGTTATACAAATATAATTTATGTCCTACTTTGCCACAAGAATAATAAGTAATAGTAGATGAAGCAAAAACAAAGAAATTTTTGAAATAATTTTGTTATTTTTGTGGTCTAAAACCTAATCCAGCTTTGTTGAAAATAGCTCTTTGATTATTTAAAAGCATGTTGAGTTTTTCAGAACTGTAAGTAAGTTTTTCAATAAAAGGTTTTACTTTTTCAAGTTCATCTTTGTACTTATTATTTTCTTGCAAAAGCTCTTTGTTTTATTTAGCAAATTCTTTAGTTGTTGCAAAAGATTTACCCTTTTTCAAATCTTCCATTTCTTTTTCCAAAGAGGTGATTTTATCAGTTAACTTTTTATTTTCTTGAAGTAAATAATCATTTTCAATCAAAGACTTATCATTTGTTTTAATCAAATCTAAATTTTTCTTTCTTAGCTCTTTGCTTTTCATTTTAAGTTTTTGATACTCAACTACCAATTCATCAAAAATATCATGCAATTTATCGAAAGTAAATTCATTTTCAAATTCAGATTTTGTCTCATTATCATTAGCCATTAAGAAAAAATTTGCAACCTCTTGCTGTTCTTCATCCAAACTCGAGTCCTCACTCTCACTCCAGGTTGCCATCATTGTTTTTTTTTTTAATTTCCTTCTGCTCTTCTTGAGTAAGGGACAATCCATCTTGAAGTGGCCGGGTTTCTTGCACTCAAAACAAGTGGGTTGCTCTCTTTCCTTTTCTTTTTTTTCTTTACTAGGCTCTTCCTTTTGAGGCTTCTATTTGAAATAGTACTTTTCTTTCTCATGAACCTCTTAAACTTTCTTAAGATGAGAGCCGTTTCATCTTCATCATCTTCCTCATCAGAATCATCACTTGAATCATCCTTGGTTGTGGACTTAAATGCTATGATCTTCTTCTTTTTGTCATTATCCACAACATTTTGTTTTAGTGATAGCTCATATGTCATGAGAGATCCTAGAAGCTGCTCAAGAGGTAGAGTATTGACATCCTTAGATTCTTTAATTACTGTCACCTTTTGATCCCATGATGAAGGAAGTGACATGAGAATTTTATTCACCAATTCAGCATAGAAATAACTTTACCTAAGCTTCTCATGCCATTCACAATGTTAGTGAATCTAGTGTATATTTCACTAATAGATTCAGATGGTTCCATTCTAAATATTTCATATGTATGAGCAT
This sequence comes from Areca catechu, assembly GCA_021397845.1. Taxonomy (NCBI): domain Eukaryota; kingdom Viridiplantae; phylum Streptophyta; class Magnoliopsida; order Arecales; family Arecaceae; genus Areca; species Areca catechu. The sequence continues at coordinate 138,421,910 of CM038039.1, read as the reverse complement.
GTTAACTTTTGTAGTTTTCACTTGATGTGTACCCTCATGGATAACTTCAAGTGTGTCACATATTTTCTTAGCAAAGAGATAATTTAAAATTCTATTGAATTCACTTGGATCTAAAGCATAAAATAGTAAATTCATAACCTTAGAATTAAGCTTAACTTGCTTAATGTCATTCTCATCCCAATCATCTTCCAATTTGGAAGTGGGAATGCCGTTAATCATGGTGGTAGGCTGATGAGGACCTTTAACAATAGTCCTCCAAATATTATAATCAATGGCTTGAACGTAAATGCGCATGCATGTTTTTTAATATGTATAATTCATATCATTAAATAAGGGAGGACGGTTTGAGGCATGACCCTCAACAATTCCAACACCAATTTAGGTTGCCATTTAGATCTTTGACTCAAAATTGTTAGACTTATACATTGAGTACCAAGCTCTGATACCACTTGTTGCCCAGCATAGCAATCCAAGAGGGGAGGAATTGGATTTCTTTTAAAAAATTAAAGCAAATAAGTGATGCATTTTAAATTATTTGTGAAGCATTGCAAATGAGCATACAATGAATAAGATGCAATGCTATAAATGTAAGCAGCAAATACAAGAGAGCAAAGAACACACACACAAACATAAATGTTTATAGTGGTTCGGTGCACACCAAGCACCTAGATCCACTCCCCAAGCTATCCCTTGAGAATTTTACTACAATCAACTTAGATTATAGCCAACTTGTTTTCAAGGACTCACAAGTCAAATCTAAAGTTGGTTTTCTCACTTAGGCTCAGCAACAACCTTAACTCAAGCCAACCTAGGCTTGGATTCTAATTCTAGGCTTGGAAGGGCCTAACACCCAGTTTCAAACATCCTTGAAACTAGTCACAATAAATGAAATCAGAGATATAAGAATAAAGCACAAGCAAACTTTCTTAAAGAGTAGAAAGTAGAAGCTTTGAGGCTCTTAATGATTGCTTGACTTGTCTTCTCTTTGGAATCACTTCAAACACCACTTATGGAATGCTGATTTGAAAGCTTGGAAGTTTTCTCAATGGAAATCTTCTCTTTTACTCTCTTTTTGACTTTGGAAGTGAAGTTCTCAAGGAATGTCTTGTCTTTTATGAGTTAGTTCTTCATGAATAAGTTCGATGAGGCTTAAATACTTCAAAAACTTTTAAAAAATGGTTTATGACTGTTGGTGGAGCTAAACTAGCCATTTGGAGCTTGTAGAGTTCAAATCTGGCTTTTAGAAATTATAGCCATTATTACTGTCAGAACCCGTGAGTCGACACTTAAGTTTGTTCATGAGTCGACACTTGAATTTTCATGAGTCGATACTTGGATCAGCATGAGTCGACTCAAGGTATAAACTTCTGAAAAATCAGGGTTCTATTCTTTTTCTGTTCTCAGGCTATGAGTCGACACTTGAACCATGTGAGTCGACACTTGAGTCTTCTAAGTCGATACTTGACAAAAAACATCTCAAAATGGCAAAGTTCTATATCTTCATTTTTCTCAGGCCATGAGTCGATACTTGGTTTCTATGAGTCGACACCTGACTTCTTCATGAGTCGACACTTGACTTATGTGAGTCAACTCAAGGCATACTAAAGAGATTTCTGTGTGCCAGTCCTTCTAAAGTGTCGACACCTTGCATGTGATGCGGGACTAATATGCATGCAATTCTTTTTATATATTTTATATGTGGAGTTAGGTGATTAATTCCCGAATTTCAGATCAAAATTAATTGTAGGAGATTTTGTATGAATTTTTGAAGCCAAGCATGCAGATTAGAACCTAGAAAAGTACTAAAGAAGGATCGCCGGGACTGAGAAGCCTCGGTTAGGGCAAGTTCTCCTACAATAATAAGACTGGAGATAGAGGGGGTGTACCTGACAACGTCTGAAGTGCTCGGTGAAGATTGCAACGAAGGGATCTCTCGTTCCTCAATGGATGCGGCCTGGAAAACCGAGCCAAAGACCCACGGATACCCGGCTTTCTGCTCGGTGGTCCGATTGAGGCTTGGCTGGAGTCGTTGGATTCGTAGGAACTCGGGGACCTGCAAACGACCTGTCAGGGGTTAGAAAACTCAGAGAAAATCAAGAAAACAAAGGAAAACAGCAAAGGAAAGAAAGTTTTAGAGGGGGCTGGAAGGATGGTTGGTGGCAGGAAGATGGTTGCAACACCAGGAAGAAGAACTCTCAAACCCCTTTATGCACACAGCAGGGTAATCACACAAAACAATAGAAGAACTCAAGGTTTATTTTATATATCAAAATCTCTCTTCATACAAGAGGCTAGGGTCCTTTAAATAGATCCTTAACCTTGGGCTCCAAGTAAGGGCACATAAGTCTTTACAAAAGAATCATTTTCCCTCTCAAATCCTAGCTAGAAAATAAGGAAATATTAGGTAGAAAAATCCCTAAAAATTCACTTGACTTGGCCAACACTCCAAGGATGCCTAGGGGGGTGTGTTGGGCTTCTAGGAGCAGCAAGAGGCTGGCCCAAAGGGGCTCGGGCGCATGGGTTTGTGCCTCTGGAAGCTGGGGTGGCCTGGTAGCCAGGTAGCAGGAATATTCCCTGGTTTCTTGCTTCTTAGGGGCTTGGGCTTGGCGCCTGGGCTTGATTTCTTTGGGCTAGGATGTAGATGGACCTCTAAAATCATGGATGCCTTGGTATATGAATATATTTTGGCATCTGGAAGGGAATCTGGGCATCTGGAGGGCATCTACAAGGAATTAGGGTTTTCTGAATTTTCCTCCTGGGATCTTCAAATCTTCAAGCTGGGTTGGACTTGGGCTATACTTCCTTGTCTTCAATCTAGTTGGACTTGGTCTTCACTTGTATGATGTAGTCTTGAGTCTTCAATATGGTTGAATAGGACTCAAAAAAATAAAATTAGCTCGACATGAGCTGACTAACACTGGACTGAACTAGCTCAACATGAGCTGACTAGTACAGAACTGAAACTCAAAATACTCAAATAACAACTAAAATAGACTTAGATAGGCAAAGCCCTTATTACAGATGGACTCATAAATTATTGATCAATTCATAGAGGGTTGAAAAGCCTCTATCTTATCCTGGTGCCTTTGGTGTCCCCACCAGCATGCCATGAGTCGACACTTGACTCTGCCACTCATCAAAAACTTGTGCCAACCTTCAAGATTCAATGTGTTCTTCAATAAAACTTTAATACCTTCTTCAAGAACCCCAGATTAACTTATTTTAAGACTTTTTCAAGATGAGAAGACTTCTTATACACTAAAAATTGCTTAGTTTCAAATGAATGCCTTTGATAATTTTATATTAAAAATTTGAGGTGCCTGTATCCTAAAACTCACAACTATAACTGAAACATTAGTATAAAATATATACTTAATATTTTGTTAGTCATCAAAATTAAGGGCTAAAGCCAATAAATTTTTTTATTAATAATTTTATTCTAGGTACTAATCAGTAAGCTTTTGGGCTACCACTAGAAATCCTGGTTAGGTCTAACCATTAACATGACAGGACTGAATACTTCAAGCAAACGATGCGCAAGCATGACTTTGGCCGATCAACCTGATTGTCATTTAGAAAGGACTAAGCCTTCATAATATGAATAATACTTTCAATAACCAGATGAGCACCAGGTCTTTGGACCTTAATGATTATCTTAACTATTAGACTGATTATCACTCTCTTAATAGGAGGCCATGACTCAATTATCTTTATAATTTTATCATTTAAAGGTTCTAATAATATTAGAAGATTTAATTAGAGAAAAGAGAAGAAGACATTGACTAATCAATAATCCTTCTACTGACTTCATCAAGGGTTGAATCACATTAGTCCAAGGATACCTAGATAAGTTAAACTGATTTTCTTTACTGACATAGGTTACCTTGAATCGATGAGCTATCTAACCAAATTTTGATTGACCACATTGGCCAGGTAAGTGAGATCAATGGGAGGGTTCTATCATTAACATCTTTTCTTAGATACAAAACAAGTTGGCCAGGTAAGAGGTATCTCCAATTAATGACCATGATCGAAATGTCATACTTATCTTAGACACCAATTAGTTCATTAGATTTGATTAGACTAGCCTAAGAACTCGAGTCTAACTACTAAGCCATAATCAAATCTATTTGTTATAATATAGACTTGATCAAACTATCACTATAGATTTGATTTAGAGAAAAACTTGATCTAATCCTAATCAACTTTTGGTTAAATTAAATCCAATTCTCTATTTGGTCCATATTATTCAAAATTCTAACCTAGGTGTAACCCGATTATTTGACATGATTCAAGCTAACCCAAAGTCCATGATTTATGAAACATGATTAGATCTTTAATTCACAATTCTAAATCTAATATTAGATCTCTTAATTCTAGCAATTAATCAAGATTAAGTTTGCTAAATCTAAGATCTAAATAATTTATATGCATCATATATATATTAAATACTTTTTAGATCTCAACAATATGATATAGTCTTATACTAACATTAATCTTATGTTTCATATTCTAAACATAAAAACAAATCCTAATACATTAATTTTAAATTAAAAATAATAAATTAATGAAGATTAAATCACTAAAAATAGATCTAATTATTGAAATAATTTTAATGATTCTTCTTTCACCTCACTTGTTCATGGGATATAACCACAAGCAGCACTCCTACATATCATAGAAGATCCCTTTGAATGAGAAGAGAAGGCCTTTAAATCATACTTTTCTTCTATGGCCGGACAACCATGGTGATCAATCCAATTCGAAGTAATTATTCAAATTAAGATTGCATCTAACATATAAAATTCTACATCTACATATCATGCAATGAAAAAACTACTCTGATACCACTATTAGAAAAAAATGCCTTGGATTTCATGCATGGATTTTTGTAATAATTTATAGTGGAAGAACATCTATTTTAAAACTATTTTAAATAAAAAATATATATTTAAGATAATTCTAATAAATCCTAAGTAGGATCGTAAAATGATATGCAATAGAAAATAAAATCAGCATGCATCAATCTACTTGATACATGCAGCAAATCTAATCTATAAATAATATAAAATCAAATTTCATACCTTATCATAGGTCGATGATCCTTACTACTGATAGCATGTGGTAAGGGCTCTCCGCATTACTTCATAGCTGCATAGGGTGTTCGGCCTCTATGAATTGTCCATACGAAGTTCTGACACGATCAACCTCCTAGACTGCTAGTCTATATAAAGGTTATTGGATGGCTAAAAATAAATAATTTCTTGAACTTTATTGAGCCTCCCAAGAAATCCAAGAAGAAGATGAAAAGGTCTAGATCTATGAGAAAGAAAACCAGAAATGAAAAATCCCTTTCTACTATTTTTTTCATCTTTTTCTTTTTCCTTCAACCTTAGCACCCAAGAAAGTCTCTCATGTCCATCCAGAATTTACGCCTCATTTTCCTCTTATTGTTACAATAATCTCACTTTAGAGATTTCATGATAATTGCTCTCTTAATGATGTATATATGATGAAAAATTAAAATAAAATTTTATTGATTAGAGAAGGGATTAGATTAGGATAAGGTAATGTTGTTTGAGTAGGATTGGGTATTCTATTCCCAATAAAACTCCTCTAATTAAATTTTGTTGATCCCTGGAATGATTTTAATGATAACAAAACATTGGAGCATGCATTTGATTACTAACTATTTTTAAGTATTTTTTAAAGTTTTTGTAGGATGTCTTAAATGTAAAACCACTCTTCCTATAACCTTGGTGTATGACAAGCTTATTTTGTTAAAATGTATTATATAATGAAGAGCCCAAAGAAAAATCCTTTATGTATTTATGAAAATGGGCTATCTTTATGTATTTTTCTAGTTTAAATCTCTTAGATTTAGCTTTGATGGAGTTAGAAAGCTTTTGGAGTTAATTTGAAGTCTCTAGAAGAAATCTGGAGAAGTTTGGACAGTTTTGGACCTAAGTCACAAGAGCCGACTCAAAGCAGGAGAGCTGACTCGAAGTCTGGCACAGCACTTAGTTTTCTGGCATGCAAACATTTAAGCCAACTTAGGAGTGAAGAGCCGACTCGGGTAGAGTTCAGCTTTTGAAGTTCTGAGCATTCGAGCTGACTCGAAGGAAGTCGAGCTGACTCGAAGGAAGTCAAGCTGACTCATCCAGAGTGAGAATTCCTCGGATAGACAACCAAGCCAACTCAAGTACAAACGAGCTGACTCTTCTAGAGTTTACATGTGCTCATTTTTGAAGAACCAGCCAAGCAAGCCGACTCGATGAAGAAAAGCTGACTCAACCAGAGTAGTGTTTTGACCTGTCTGAGTCCGAGCCGACTTAAAGCATCCAAGCCGACTCAAAATCCAGTTCAAGGTTCATAAAGGCTAGTTCCAGAACTCTTTTTTTAAATCAAAAATGGTCTCCAATGGTCATATTTTGAATCCCAATGGTCTACAATAGTTATATCCACTTAAAATCAATTAAAAGGACTATTTATAAGGGATTTGAGCCACTTTTGAAGAAGAGAATGAGAAGTTAATGAAGAGTTAATGAGTTTTTGAAAGAACACTCAAGAGAGCATTCAAGAAAGCACTCAAAACCATACCAAATTTCTATCTGATTTTTTGAGGCATTTATTAAAGAATCTAGAAGCCTTGGAGAGCATTCAAAGAGCAATCGAGAGGGCTTCTCAAAAGCTACAACTGCAAACCATCCGACAATGATCAGTTTGACATAGAGTTGCTTTATTTTTATACTCTTTATTTGAGTTGTTCCAAGTACAGCAGGAGTTGTAACATGGGTTTATAAAGGTTATTGATGAGCCTTTTAAAACCAAGAGTGGGTTGTTAGTGAGCCTTGTAAAACTAACATTGTATTTGATTTTTGGTGAGTCTGGGATAAAACCAAGTTTGGATTTTGGATTGTGAGCCCGTGAAAATAATCTGGCTATATTTTAAGGGTGAATATAGTAGAAATTCCAAGGGTATCTTGGTTAGTGGATGTAGGAGCAAGGTTACTCCGAACCACTCTAAAATTACTTATGTTTGTGCTTGTGTGATTGTGCTCTTTAATTGCTTCTACATTCTATACTTGATTCATATTACTCACCACACTTGGTTAGTTTAAAAGGAGCACATATTTCAAAAAAATTTAAATACCCAATTCACCCCCCCTCTTGGGTAAACCACCTGGGCAACAACTGGCATCAGAGAAATGTCTCTGAATTTACTTAGAGTAAAGATAAATGGCAAATCCCATGAGTACCTCTTTGGTTGAAGGCCAATCCATAAATAGACCTCTACTGTTCACATGCACTAACTACATCTACTGGAAAGCCCAAATAAAAATCTACATTCAAGTAATAGACTTTCAATTATGAAAAATAATTCTCATAGGACCTCACACACCCATGAAGAAGGTTGATGGTGTGGACGTCTTAAAACCTGAAGAGAAATGGAATGAATATGACATGAAAATGGGTGAGCTGAATGCCAAAGTCATGAATCTATTATATTGTGCTTTGGATGCAAACGAGTTTAACTGAATTTCTGCTTGCATTTCAGCTAAGAAAATTTGTGATAAACTTGAGGTAACTAATGAAGGAACTTTCCAAGTTAAAACATCTAAAATTAATCTTCTTGTACAAAGCTATGAACTATTTAAGATGGAACCAAATGATACTATATCTATCATGTTCTCACATTTTATAGATATTATTAACAGTTTAAAGAGTCTTGGCAGGATATACTCCAATGCAGATCTCGTGCAAAAGGTTTTGAGATCACTTCCAGATAAATGAGACCCGAAAGTGACTACAATTTAAGAGGCCAAGGACCTCAACACATTACCATTAGGTGAACTACTGGGTTCCCTGATTACATATGAGCTCACTATGTAGCATAAAAATGAAGATGACATCAAGAAAAAGAAGTCAATTACCTTCAAAGCTGCTGTAAAGTTGAAGAAACAAGAAGAAAAAATTGATGAAGAAAGCTCCTCCTCCAAAGATGAACTAGAAGACGATGATATTGCACTCGTGGTGAGGAGATTCAAGAAGTTTATAAGAAAGAAAAAGGGAAGATACTGGAGGAAGTTTCATAGAAAAGGAGAATACAGCAAAGATAAGAAAAATAAAAAAGAAAAGGATAAAGAGCAACAGCCCACTTGCTACGAATGCAAGAAATCAGGGAACTTCAGATCAAATTGACCAAACTTGAAGAAAGGATATAAGAAGAAGAAGAAGAAAGCAATGGTTGCAACTTGGAGCTACAGCGAGGAGTCAACTTCAAATGAAGAAGAAGAGACCACAAAAATAGCGAACATATGTCTAATGGGTCTTGAAGATGAGGTAATGTCTCCCAAACCTCATGATGAATTCACTTTTGAAGAATTAAATACTGCATTTCATGAATTATTATCTGACTACAAAAAAGCCGGTCTCAAAATTAAAGCTTTGAAAAATAGCAATGATGCTTTAATAAAAGAAAAAGAAGAAATTTCAAAAAAGAATAAAATTTTGTAAAAAGATTTGAATGGCTTTTCTGAAAATTGGAAGTGTTACAAACTGAGAAGAATGATTATCTTAAAAAAAATAAAGCTTTGCATGAAGAAAATGTTGGCTTGCAAAAGGAAGTTGAAAAGCTCAAGCCACTGGTTGAAAAGTTAACATTGAGTTCAAACAAGCTTAAGATCAAAGCGATTCAAGTAACAAGGCTGGAATTGATTTTAATCCTCTATATACAAATGGAGTTTTTGCTACAAAATTTATACCTTCAAAATATTTTGTACCAAAGTTTTCAACATCTAAATTTTATGCATCAAAGTTTTCTATAACAAAATCTGTTGCTTCTAGAGCTTCAACATATATATCAAGAATTGTTTATTATTCATGCAATGGGGTTGGTCATAAAGCATTTGAATGCAATTTCAAAATAAATGTTAGAAGTAAGATTAGAAAGATTTGGGTTCCAAAAGAAACCACTCCTACTAACCTGCAAGGACCCAAGAAAGACTAGGTACCTAAAAGAACTATGTGATTATATTGCAGGAATGTCTTGCAGCCCAGAACACAAAGAAAAGATGGTATATGGATGTGACTGTTCAAGACATATGATGGGTGATAAGGAACAATTCATCACCCTAGAGATGAAGGATGGAGGAATGGTTACTTTTGGTGACAATGGTAAGGGGAAGATAATTGGTATCTGTAAGATCAGAATTATCCCTTCCACATTTATTGAAAATATATTGTTTGTTGACAAATTAAAGCATAATTTATTAAGTATTAGTCAATTATATGATAGATGATTCAAGGTTGTCTTTGAATCTTCAATGTGCATTGTAATTAACTTACTTGATTCTAGCACTAAGCTCATTGGACATAGACTTGGAAACATATATATGGTAGATTTAAATGATCTAGCGCTGTCTAGTAGTACAAGTTATATGGCAATGAATGCTAAAACCAAGGAGTCTAGCTTACTTTAGCATAGGAAATTAGGTCATGCTATCATGCATACTATATCTAAATTGATTTCCAAAAATCTAGTTAGAGGTTTACCAAAACTCAAAGTTGATTTGAACATGTTTATGATGCATGCCAATTAGGTAAACAAACTAGGGAGAGTTTTAAATCAAGAAATATGGTTTCCACTTCTATACCACTAGAGCTAGTACACATGGATCTATTTGAACTAACTAAGACCACAAGCCTAAGTGGTATGAAATATGGACTTGTGATAGTAGATGATTTTTTGAGATTTACTTGGGTCTTATTTATTACACATAAAGATGAAGCTTTTAAAGTTTTTTAAAAATTTTACAAGAAAGTTTCAAACAAGAAAAATCTTTCAGTTATTTCTATTAGGAGTGATCATGGCATAGAATTTGAAAATCAATATTTTGATGATTACTATACTGACTATGGCATTGATCATAACTTCTCCGCTCCTAGAACACCACATCAAAATGGTGTTGTAGAGAGGAAAAATAGGACATTTATTGCCTAGGTAGCTTTCCCAAGAGGGGGATGAATTGGAAATTTAAAAAGTTTAAGCAATTATGTGCTCTTTGAAAATCCCTTGAAGTGTTAAGTGCTATGATTGAAGTAATTAAAAGCAGAAGCAGGATATAAAGAGAATGCACAACACAAACATTAAAATTTTATAGTGGTTCGGAGCAACCCAGCTCCTACATACAGTACCCAAGATTACCGCTTGGGATTTTCACTATATCCCCCACTAGAATATAGTTTGATTGTTTTAATAGTCTCACAATTCAAACATCTACACTTTGGTTTTTAAACCGGGCTCACCGAAGAAACCCAATACTTGGTTTTACCAGGATCACCAAGAACCTAACACTTGGTTTTAACATAGGCTAACCAAGAACCTATTTGGTTTTTAAACCGGGCTCACCAATAACCCAACAATTCAAAAAAGAATTGTTAAAAGAAAATAATAGAATGACAAAAAAATTTTGTCAGATGGTTGCCGATGTAGCTCAAGAGAAGCCTAATTGATTGCACTTTAGTGCACTTGGTTGGCTTCTTTAACTTCTTCAATAAATACTTCAAGCTTTTGTTGGTAGTTGGTGAAGGCTTGAAGACTGTCTTGAATGCTCTTGCAGTGCTCTCTTGCTTATAAAGTAGCTTGGATATTCAATTTAGCATTTTCTCATCATCTCTTATTTTAAAGTAGTTCAAATCTCTCAAATATATAGTCTTGTACTCTTCTCAGATGATTTTAGTCATGTAGACCATTGGGATGTAACATTTGATCATTGGAGCACTTTTTGGATTCAAATTCTAAGTTCTGGAACTAGCCATTATAAGTCTGAATTGACCTTCGAGTCGGCTCGGATTACTCGAGTCAGCTCGGATCCTCAGAGTAGTTCTAATTCAGTCAACTCTCTTCAATTGAGTCAGCTCCGTTGCATAGTATTCTGATTCCTCACTCTGTAAAAGTTGGCTCGCCTTGATGCTAGTTGACTCAGATCCTCAAGCCATCAAAAATGTAGTCTAGAAGAGTCGGCTCTTTCTCTTTAGAGTCGGCTCAGTTGGCTGTAGTTCTCAGAGCTTTTTTTCTGGACTTTAGAGGAGTCGGCTCGATCTCTGAAGAGTCAGCTCGGATATCTGATAGTACAAAGTAGTCAGCTCGAAATCCCTTCGGGTCGGCTCAGTTGTCTGATTCAAAAAATCATGAACTGGATGAGTCGGCTTGGGTCCCTTATAGTCGGCTTGAATATATGCGTGCCAAAAATCTTCATGTGTGCCATATGCCAGAGTCAGCTCTCTTCTATTCAAGTCGACTCGAATGAGATCTTTAGTGAAATATCAATTTTTTTCCAGAAATCATCTACTAAGTCTTCAAAGTTTCAAGATACCTTCAAACTCTTCTAACCATATTTCTAAGGAATTTTACGCTTGAAACACATCTAGAAGTAACCCATTTTCATGATTTTTACTTAACTTTTTCTTTGGATTCTTCTTTACATGAATTACCTACAACATAACTGGTGGGGACACCGGAGGCACCAGAATAAGATAGAGGCTTTTCAACCCTCTATGAATTGATCAAAATTTATAAGTCCATCTGTAATAAGGGCTTAGCCCATCTAAGTCCATTTTAGTTGTTATTTGAGTCTTTTGTGTTTTAGTTCTGTACTAGTCAGCTCATGTTGAGCTAGTTCAGTCCAGTGTTAGTCAGCTCATGTCGAGCTAATTTTATCTTTCTTGAGTCCTATTCAACCATATTGAAGACTCAAGACCACATCATACAAGTGAAGACCAAGTCCAACCAGATTGAAGACATGAAAGTATAGCCCAAGTCCAACCCAGTTTGAAGATTTGAAGATCCCAGGAGAAAAAATTCAGAAAACCCTGATTCCTTACAGATGCCCTCCAGATGCCCAGATTCCCTTCCAGATATCAAAATATATTCATATACCAAGGCATCCATGATTTTAGAGGTCCATTTGTATCCTAGCCCAAAGAAATCAAGCCCAGGTGCCAAGCCCAAGCCCCTAAGAAGCAAGATACCAGGGAATATTCCTGCTACCTGGCTACCAGGCCACCCCAGCTTCCAGAGGCCCAAACGCATGCGCCTGAGCCCCTTTGGGCCGGTCTCTTGCTGCTCCTAGAAGCCCAACACGCCCCCCTAGGCATCCTTGGAGTGTTGTCCAAGTCAAGAGAATTTTTAGGGATTTTTCTACCTAATGTTTCCTTATTTTCTAGCTAGGGTTTGAGAGGGAAAAGGATTCTTATGTAAAGACTTATGTGCCCTTACTTGGAGCCCAAGGTTAAGGGTCTATTTAAAGGACCCTAACCTCTTGTATGAAGGGAGATTTTGATATATGAAATAAACCTTGAGTTCTTCTATTGCTTTGTGTGATTACCCTGCTGTGTGCATAAAGGGGTTTGAGAGTTCTTCTTCCCGGTGTTTGCAACCATCTTCCTGCCGCCAACCATCCTTCCAGCCCCCACCAAAACTTTCTTCCCTTTGCTATTTTCCTTTGTTTTCTTTATTTCCTCTGAGTTTTCTAACCCCTAACAGGTCATTTGCAGGTCCCCGAGTTCCTACGAATCCAACGACTCCAGCCAAGCCTCAATCGGACTACCGAGCAGAAAGTCGGGTATCCGCAGGTCTTTGGCTCAGTTTTCCAGGCCGCATCCATCGAGGAACGAGAGATCCCTTCACTGCGATCTTCACCGGGCATTTCAGACGTTGTCAGGTACACCCCCTCTACCTCCAGTCTTTTTATTGTAGGAGAACTTGCCCTAACCAAGGCTTCTCAGCCCCTGCGATCCTTCTTTAGTACTTTTCTAGGTTTTAATCTGTATGCTTGGCTTCAAAAATTCATACAAAATTCCCTACAACTAATTTTGATCTGAAATTCGGGAATTAACCACCTAACCTCACATATTAAACATACAAAAAGAATTGCATGCATATTAGTCCCCCATCAACAACTCATTTCAAAACTAGGAATGTAGGAGTTGAAATTAAACAATGAAATCATCCTACAAAAACTTGTAAAACACTTGAAGAGTTGTTAGTAAAACAAATGCATGCTCCAATATTTGGTTGTCATCAAAATCACTTATAGGGTTAACAATCTCCCCCTTTTTTTGATGACAAAACACAGGGCATGAAAAAAAATCTTTACAATTACATGTATAACTGAATTTGAAAGTGAACATTAACATGTATCAGAGCTAATTGTATTTGCAATTAAGTATCAGAGCTTTTTGTGAAAAAAAGAACTATACAGTATCAGTGCTTTTATATGTATCAGAATGTTAAGACTAGCACTTTCACAAAGTATCAGAGCTATTAATGTATGCAAGGTATCAAAGCTCAACTTGGCAAAGTATCAGTAATATATTGGAAATGAAAAGTATCAGAGTTAATGCTTTAAGATCTTCAAGGAATGTGTGCAAGTTTTTAGAGCATAGAGCACAAACTAAAGTCATTTAGATTCAACAATTTTTCTTCCCCTTACTTATATATGCAATTTCATATTTTTAATCACATTCTCCCCCTTTTTCTTTCATATTTATTCTCTCTTTATCTTTCTTTCTTTTTCATGCAACTTTAAACATTCTCCCCCTTTTTGTCAGCAATCAAAAAAGGTGTTCAATTGATCTTTCAAGGCTCAATTTTTATAATAGAAAGAAAAGTTGATAATATTTGTTTGAGATAATTTTACTTTCTATTCTCAACTTTGATATTCTAATTAAAATTTATTTTGATTAGCATTATACAAATGAAAGTATCATTGAGAATATTGCACAAGCTTAATTTGTACACAAAAGATAGGCCAAAAATATATTCATTATATTCATAAAATTTTCATTATATATTACAAAAGATTAAGATTAAAAGTCTATTCACTATCACTATCCACCTTAGTACTATTGGATGGCCTAAAAGGTGGTACAAAAGATGGTCCAAAAGATGGTACAAAAGATGGTCCAAAAGATGGCATAGATGCTATTGGGTCCACAAATTGTGGTTCAGAATCTTGGGGTCTAAGATGAGGAGCTGGTTGCCTAGGATGTGGAGTAGAAGTAGGTCCATGTTGAGCTGCAAGTTAAGGTGTAGGTACAGGTCGAGGACTAGGAGAGGCAAATGCTGCAATGATAGTGGTTTTGAGCTGATCAAGTTGAAATTGGACTGTATCCATCTCTTCATGAAGCTTCTTGATCTCAGTATTCAATGCAATTAATTTAGCAGCTTGGGCATTCGTAAATGCTTCAGCAGAACCTCTAAGTCTGCCAAACTCAGATCTAAGGATCCCGATGCCCTTAGTGTAGTCCTCCATTCTTTTGCCTTATTCCATACCTCCCATTCTGAATCTCAATTCCCTCAGCTCTGTTCTGAATTCTTCTATGCTTTTATCTACAGAATCTTTAATAGTTTCAGTAGCTGACTTGATAGAGTCTGATAGGGGCTGTGTGTCAAGCTGAGAAGCAGGTCTAGATGACTCAAATGAGTCAACCTTGGTGCGAAGTTCTCTGATCTCAGTGTTGAGTAGGTCTAGTCTAGTGTCCATTGACTGGCGAAGCTTGCCAAACATACTAGTCAAAGAGCTAGTCAGTGTATCAGCAAGTCCTCTCATCTGCTCGGCAATAAACTCCTGTGACACTGAAATAGAAATAGTAGAATGTGCAGATGGACCTAGAGCAGTATGTGCTGGTGGAGAAGTAGGTTAGGGAGTCTCATAATCAGTATGAAATGTCTCCACAGCCTCAATGAAACCCGTAGGCTCAGTCTCCATAGTAGCATGCTCAGGTATAGCAATCTCAAAAGTGGTGCCAAATTCAGTAGAAGCAGTAATGGGAACATCAAAAACATGCTCTGGAGGCTCCAATGTAGAGGGTGTAGCAGTATCAGAAATGATCTCTCTAGGTATCTCTGCACTCTCATCATCATCATCCTCACTAGTAGATGCTATTATAGCCCTAGCATCAGTCCCTTTCTTCTTCCAAACTCTCTCACTATAGATATAACCCATTCGAAGTAGAGACTTGGAAGAATAAGTATCTATGTGGTGAAGAGGTTTTCCATCTTCCCCTTCAAGATTGACCCTGGAAGCTTGAAATAATAATGTTAACACCATTCCATAGGGTAAGCATGCCTTCACTTTCCTCACAGCCTCTTTTATCATCATAATTATAATATAAGGTAAATTCAATGCTTTCCCCTCAATGATATGTTCCATGAAGCATAAGTCCTTATCGCTGACCCAATCAAACTTTCCTGTCCTTTGAAGAAAGATCCAACTGACAAAATTATGGAGCAATCTCATCTCTAGGGATAATGTATCTACCATTACTATTCCAATTCCACTGACATCTTCCTTGCCAAGAATAGTTCTTAGGGTCTTTTCTCTGTCTTTTAGCACTAGATGTTTGGACCCTTCAGTTCGCATTTCTAACAGACTACTCAATCTTTCTTCAAAAATGATTATTCTCTTGCCTTTCACTATGGATTCAATGTATTATGCCTCAAGTCTCAGATTCTCATAAAATGTTCTAACTAGGGCAGAATAAGTAGACACATTCAATGAGCAAAAGTAACTCCAACCAAGTTCTTCAATAGAATCTCCAGTTTTCAGCCCTAAATCCTTAATAAAAGAGAAAATAATCCTTCGACCACTTGTAACCGAGCGATTAGACATGGAAATCACCTGTCTTGGAGAGGTGGTGGCAGCAGCAGGTCCACTTTCTTCTTCTTCCCTCTATTCTTTTCTTTCCACTGCTCGAGTTGGCTCCTCTTGCTGGCACTTAGTCCTTTCAATATTAGTAGATGGAGCATCCCTTTTTGATCTCTTCCCAACAGCCATTTTCAGTGCCATTTCAAGAATTGGGAGAAATTGGAGGAATGGAGCTCAAGGGAGATGATTTTCGAGGTTTTGAAAGAGGTTTTGAGTGGAGTTCTAAGGTTTAAAGCAAGAATAAAAGATAAAAAAATTTGAAAAAGGCTCTACAGCTCTATTAAAATACTATTTGCCTGATATCCCAGTTGGCTCAACTAACCCTAAAATTGTTGGAGTCGGCTCGACCAGAGCAAAACCAGAAACAACAGTAATTCGAATCAGCTCGACCTAAGAACAATTGCCCAAGTTGACTCGAACAGAAACTTTTCACAAAAGTTAAAAATTGATCAGAAATGAAAATAAATTCAGAAAAATTGCATGGAAAGGTGTTCAAAGATGTTGAATTGATGTTGGAGGTTCTTTAGATAATTTTTCCTTAATTTTGAAGGAATTAGATTTGGAAAATCTAAAAGGGATCACAAAGACCTAATTCTTCTCAAATCATCTCAAATCTATCCTAATTGAGTGGCTTAGTGAAAATGTCGGCAAGTTGGCTCCCAGTAGGGATGAATTCTAGTTTAATGTCACCATTCAACACATGATCTCTAATAAAATGGTGTCTAATCTCTATGTGCTTAGTTCTTGAATGCTGAATTGGATTTTTTATCAAATTTATAGCACTTGTGTTATTACATTTAATGAAAATTTTAGATTGTGTAACACCAAAGTCTTCTAGTTATTGTTTAATCCATAAACTTGTGTGCAACAACTCCCTACAGCAACATATTCTACCTTAGCAGTAGATAGATCTACCGAGTTTTGTTTCTTACAGTGCCATGAGATTAAATTCAACCCTAGAAATTGGCATGTGCCGCTAGTGCTTTTTCTATCAATTTTACAACTAGCATAATCAGCATCCAAAAATCCAATTAAATTTAATGAAGAATGTTTTAAAAATCATAGACCTAGATTACTTGTTCCTTTCAAATATCTTATGATTCTTTTAACAGCAAGCATATGTGATTATTTAGGATTGGATTGGAATCTAGCACATACACATACGCTAAACAAGATATCAGGTCTACATGTAGTTAAGTATAACAAGGATCCAATCATACCTATATAGAGCTTTTGGTCAATGTTGGATCCATCTTCATCTTTATCCAATCTACAAGTTGGACTCATGGGTGTGTTCATTTGTTTGCTTGACTCCATACCAAACTTTTTGATTATTTCTTTGATGTACTTGGCTTAGTTAATAAAGATTCCTTCCTTTGTTTGTTTCACTTGAAGTCTAAGGAAGTAGTTAAGTTTATCCATTATGCTCATTTCAAATTCTCCCTGCATTAACTTAGCAAATTCTCTACAGAGAGTTTTATTTGTTACACCAAATATAATATCATCAACATAAATCTGTACTACTAATAAATCATTATCTTTCTTCTTGATAAAAAGAATTTTGTCAACATTTTCTCTTGAAAAATCATTTTCAATCAAGAAGGTGCTAAGTCTATCATACCAGGCTCTAGGTGATTGTTTTAAACTATATAATGCTTTATTGAGCTTAAAAACATGATTTGGAAAAACATGATTTTCAAAACCTGGTGCCTGTTCTACAAAAACTTGTTTGGATATAAAACCATTCAAGAATGCATTTTTCACATCCATTTGAAAAAGTTTGAAATTCATGTAGTAAGCAAATGCAAAAAGTAATCAATGACTTCTAGTCTTGCTACAGGTGCATAGTTTCATCAAAATCTATACCTTCTTCTTGGTTTATCCCTTAGCCACCAATCTAGCTTTATTTCTAATTACATTTCCTTGTTCATCTAACTTGTTTCTTTAGATCCATTTGGTTCCTATGATGGGATGGTCTGATGGTCCTTCAACAAAAGTCCATACCTTATTTTTTTCAAACTGATTTAGTTCTTCATGCATGACCATCATCCAGTTTGGATCAGATTCAGCTTCTTCTAAGGTATGAAGTTCTATTTATGATACAAAGGCTAGGTAATCATGTGCATCTCTATGTGATGACCTAGTCCTAATACCTTGTGAAGGATCACCAATAATTAATTCTTTTAGATTAGAAGATACATACCTCCATTCACTTGATAGATCAGTATGATCCTTACTTACTGTTTCTTCTCCTTCTTGAGTTGGTCTTTCTTGTATGCTCATGTCTTTCATTTTTTTTTGAAGTGTACCTGCATCATTATCTATGCACTCTTCTTTCTTAGAAGGTGAGGGGTTAGTTTCATCAAAAATAACATGCATAGATTCTTCTACAGTAAGAGTTCTTTTGTTAAATATTCTATATGCTTTGCTATGTAATGAATAACCAAGGAAAATTGCTTCATCAGATTTAGCATCAAGTTTTTCTAGATTATCTTTACCATTGTAAAGAACAAAGCATTTACAACCAAATACAAGAAAGTAATTAATGTTGGGTTTCTTTTCATTCCAAAGCTTATAGGGAGTTTTCTTCAAAATAGAATGAATCACAACGCAATTCAAAATATAACAAGCAATGTTCATCGCTTCTATCCAAAAGTATCTTAGAAGATTGCCTTCACATAACATTGTTCGGGCCATCTCTTCCAAAGTTCTATTTTTTATCTCTACAATACCATTTTGTTGTTGTGTCCTAGGAGCGAAGAAGTTGTGATCAATGACATTTTCTGTGCAATAATCATTGAAAAATTGATTTTCAAATTTGGTGCCGTGATCACTCCTAATTGAAACTATTGAAAGATTTTTCTGATTAGAAACTTTTTTGTAAAATTTTTGAAAGACTTTAAAAGTTTCATGTTTATGAGCGATAAATAAAACCAAGTAAATCTAGAAAAGTCATCTACTATCACAAGAGCACATTTTATACCACCTAGGCTTGTAGTCCTAGTCGGTCCAAATATGTCCATGTGAAGTAGCTTAAGGGGTCTAGTAGTTGAAATCATATTTTTGGGTTTAAGACTTTCCCTAGTTTGTTTACCTATTTGGCATGCATCACAAATATGATTAAGATATACTTTAAATTTAGGCATGCCTCTTACTGGATTCTTGGAAATTAACTTGGCAATAGTATGCATGCTAGCTTGACCTAATCATCTATGCCAAAGTAAGCAAGACTCAATCTTAGCATTCATTGCAACTAGACTGAAACTACTTGACATGGCAAGATCATTAAGGTCTACCACATAAATGTTTCCAAGTCTATGTCCAATGAACTTACTGCTAGAATCAAGAGAGTTTGTTACAATACACATAGATGATTCAAAGACAACCTTGAAGCCTTTATCACATAATTGACTAATGCTTAACAATTATGCTTCAATTTGTCTACTAGCAATACATTTTCAATAAAAGTATAGGGGGTTATTTTGATCTTACCAATTTCGATTATTTTTTCCTTGCCATTATCTCCAAAAGTAACCATACCTCCTTCTTTCATCTTTAGGGTGATAAATTGATCCTTGTCACCCGTCATATGCCTTGAACAGCCACTGTCAAGATATCATATTTTCTTTAATTTTTGGGCTGCAAGACATTCCTGCAAGATAATTAAGAAGTTCTTTTAGCTATCCAAGCTAACTTGGGTCCTTGTAGGTTAGCGGAGGTGGTTCATTTAGGAACCCAAATTCTTTTAATTATATTCTTAGAATATGTATTTTTCTTTAATGAATTATATTGAAAGAATTTATGTCCAACTCAATGACATGCATAACATATAATTCTAGAATTCTGAAATGATGTTGATATAGATGCAAATATAACAATTTTCTATTTTTAACCTTAGGTACATACATTGAAGATCTAGCAATGGACATAGAAGGATTAGATTTAAAAGCTTCTTGTGATATTGATTTTGAAACATAAGCTTTTGAAGGTATTAATTTAGTAGCTGAAACTCTATTTGAAATTGAAGAATTGAAACCAATTCCAGCTTTATTTCCAGAAATTCTTTGATCTTTTAAAATCAACTCAAGCTTATTTGAAGATAAGGTTAGTTTTTCAACCAGTGGCTTGAGTTTTTCAACCTCCTTTTTCAAGTCATTATTTTCAACAGTTAAAACTTTGTTCATGTCAAGACATGCATTGTTTTCAGTTTCCAAAGCTTTGTATTTTTCAGAAAAGACATGTAAATTCTTTTACAATAAATTATTTTTTTTTGAAATCTCCTCTTTCTCCTTTTGTAAATAATCATTGATATTCTTTAATGTTCTTATCTTTACTCCAGCCTTTTTGAATTCAGATAGTAGATCATGAAAACCATAATTCAATTCATCAAAAGTAAATTCTAATTGAGGTTCGGAGGATGTTACCTCATCTTCGAGACCTATTAGACATAAGTTAGCAATTTTCGTAGTCTCTTCTTCTTTAGATGATATCGACTCCTCGCTGTAGCTCCATGTAGCAACCATTGCTTTCTTTTTCTTCTTCTTGAAAGATTTCTTTAACAAAGGACAGTCGAGATGAATGGGCCCTAGTTTCTTACATTCATAGCATGTGGGCACTTGTTCTTTTTCTTTTTCTCTATCATTGTCCTTGTCCTTGGAGTGCTCACCTCGTTTATGAAATTTTCTATAGTATCTTCCTTTCTTCATACCCATAAACCTTCTAAATCTTCTCACGACCATAGCAATATCTTCATCTTCTAAATCATCTTCGGAGGAGGTGTAGTCATCTTCCAATTCCTTATCTTTCTTTGAATCTAATACAGCTTTGAAGGCTATTGTCTTCTTCTTCATCTGATCATCATCAGTTATGTGCTGCATGGCAAGTTCATGCATGATGAGTGAACCCATTAATTCATTTAAAGATAAGGTGTTTAGATCTTTCGCTTCCTGGATGGCAGTCACTTTGGGATCCCATTTGTCTGGAAGTGATCTGAGGATCTTCTGTACTAAGCAGCATTTGAATAAACCCTACCAAGACTTTTCAAACCATTAATAATATCTGTAAAGCGAGTAAACATGGCAGAGATAGTTTCAGTTGGTTCCATTTTGAAAAGTTTGTAACTATGTACAAGAAGATTAATTTTCGAAGTCTTCACTTGGAAAGTTCCTTCATGGGTCACTTCGAGTTTGTCCCAAATTTTCTTTGCAGAAGAGCAAGTGAAAATTTGATTGAACTCGTTAGCATCCAAAGTACAGTATAATAAATTCATTGCTTTGGCATTTAATTCCTCCATCTTCATGTCATGTTCAACCCAGTCCTCTTCGAGCTTTGGGACATCCATGCCATTAATTTTGATCATGGGAATATGTGGCCCTTTTAGAATAACCTTCCATAATTGAAAATCGATAGCTTGAATATAGATTTTCATTCTAGCTTTCCAATATGAATAATTTTTGCCAGTGAAGAGTGGAGGTCTATTGGTAGATTGGCCTTCGGGTAAAGATGTACTCATGGGATGAGCCATCAATCTTTACTATAAATGTATTCAGAGACAATGCTCTTATACCAGTTATTGTCCAGGTGGCTTTTCCAAGAGGGGGGTGAATTGAAAATTTAAAAAGTTAATCAATTATGTACTTTTTGAAAATCCCTTGAAGTGTTTAGTGCTGTGATTGAATTAATTAAAAATAGAAGCAAGATATAAAGAGAATGCACAACACAAACACAGAGATTTATAGTGGTTCAGAGCAATCCAACTCCTACATCTACTATCCAAGATTACTACTTGAGATTTTCACTATATCTCCCACTGAAATACAGTCAGATTATTTTAACAGGCTCACAATCCAAACCTCTAAACTTTGGTTTTTAAACTAGGCTCACCAAAGAAACCCAACACTTGATTTTACCAGGATCACCAAGAACCTAACACTTTATTTTAACATAGGCTAACCAAGAACCTATTTGGTTTTTAAATTGGGCTCACCAATAATCCAACAATTCAAAAAAGAATTGTTAAAAGAAAGCAACATAATGACAAACAAATTTTATGGGGATGGTTGCTAATGCATCTCAAGAGAAGCCCAATTGATTGCACTTCGGTGCACTTGGTTGGCTTATTCAACTTCTTCAATAAATGCTTCAAGCTTTTGTTGGTAGTTGGTGAAAGCTTGAAGACTATCTTGAATGCTCTTGCAGTGCTCTCTTGCTCACAAAGTAGCTTGGATATTCAATTTAGCATTTTCTCATCATCTCTTATTTTAAAGTAGTTCAAATCCCTCAAATATATAGTCATGTACTTTTCTCAAATGATTTTAGTCAGTGTAGACCATTGGGATGTGATATTTGATCATTGGAGCACTTTTTGGATTCAAATTCCAAGTTCTGGAACTAGCCATTATAAGTCTGAAATCGACCTTTGAGTCGGCTAGGATTACTCGAGTCAACTCGGATCCTTAGAGTAGTTCTGGTTGAGTCGACTCTCTTCAATTGAGTCATCTCCATTGTACAGTATTCTGATTCCTCACTCTATAAGAGTCGGCTCGCCTTGATTCTAGTCGACTCAGATCCTCAGGCCATCAAAAATGTAGTCTGGAAGAGTCAGCTCTTTCTCTTTAGAGTCAGCTCGATTGGCTGTAGTTCTCAAAGCTCTTTTTCTGGACTTTGAAGGAGTCGGCTTGAATCTCTGAAGAGTCAGCTCGGATGTCTAACAGTACAAAGTAGTCATCTTAGAATCCCTTCGGGTTGGCTCGGTTGTCTAATTCAGAAAATCATGAATTGGATGA
The DNA here is from genome assembly GCA_021397845.1 of Areca catechu. NCBI lineage: Eukaryota > Viridiplantae > Streptophyta > Magnoliopsida > Arecales > Arecaceae > Areca > Areca catechu. The sequence goes on along the minus strand of CM038039.1, from coordinate 138,399,412 downwards.
GTTGGCTCAGGTCCCTTAGAGTTGACTCGGATATTTACATGCCAGAAATCTTCATGCGTGCAATGTGCCAGAGTCGGCTCTCTTCTCTTCGAGTCAGCTCGGATGAAATCTTCAGTGAAATATCAGTTTTTCTCTGGAAATCATCCAGCATGTCTTCAAAGTTTCAAGATGCCTTCAAACTCTTCTAACCATATTTCTAAGAAATTTTATGCTTGAAACATATCTAGAAGTAACCCATTTTCATGATTTTTACTTAACTTTTTTTTTGGATTCTTCTTTACATGAATTACTTACAACACAACTCATTTCAAAACTAGGAATGTAGGAGTTGAAATTAAATAATAAAATCATCCTACAAAAACTTATAAAACACTTGAAGAGTTGTTAGTAAAATTAATGCATGCTCCAATGTTTGGTTATCATCAAAAACACTTATAGGGTCAACAATATTGGAAGAGATGGCCCGAACAATGTTATATGAAGGCAATCTTTCAAGGTTCTTTTGGGCAGAAGCTGTGAACACTGCTTGCTATATTTTGAACCGTATTTTGATAAGACCGATTTTGAAAAAAACCCCTATGAACTTTGGAATGATAAAAAACCAAACATTCATTATTTTCATGTATTTGGTTGTAAATGCTTTATGTTAAATAATAGAAAGGATAACCTAGAAAAATTTGATGTTAAATCTGATGAAGCTATATTTATGGGTTATTCAATCAATAGCAAAGCTTACAAAGTTTTTAACAAAAGAACATTAACAATAGAAGAATCTGTTCATATTATTTTTGATGAATATAACCCCTCATCTTCTAGAAAAGAAGAGTATATAGACAATGATGCATGTGCAATTGATAAAGCTATGGAAGACATGAGCTTGAAGGACAAACTAACTCAAGGAGGAGAAAAAATGATAAGTAAAGATCATGGTGATCTACCAAGAGAATGGAGGTATATAACTTCATACCCTAGAGATTTGATTATAGGTGATCCCTCACAAGGTATTAGGACTAGGTCATCACTTAGAGAAGCACATGACTATATAGCATTTGTTTCATAAGTAGAACCACATGGTATAGAAGAAGCTGAAAATGATCCTAATTAGATGATGGCCATGCATGAAGTGTTGAGTCTCAAGTGGTGCGTTCAAGGCTTGTTAGATCAATGTCTTTGTATTGGTCCAGTCTATCATGGTTGTCCATGATGTATCTAAGGCTAAGAGTAAGTCCGGGGTGAGTCCTAGATATTTTAGGCTAAGTTTTGATCAATCTGGGTCTTAGAGTCAGCTCATCTGATGTAAGAGTCAGGTTTGCTAGTTGGCATGGCTCAGAATAGGGGAATGAGTTATGGTCGAGTCAGCTCGTTTGGTTCTAGTCGGCTCGGTTACATAGTCAAGAAATCATGTGGTCTGGATGAGTCAGCTCCAATGGATTTGAGTCAGCTCGGTTACATAGTCAGAAAACCCTGTGGTCTGGACGAGTCGGCGTTGATGCTTAGAGTCGACTCGGTTTCAAGGTCGAGTCGACTCGAGTGTATGGAGCCGACTCGATTGAAGGGTGAGATGTTTTAAACGGTGCCAGTTGGGAGGGAGTTTGGGGTAGTCGGCCATGTGCGATCGAGGTATATATATTGTAACTTTTTGAGAGGTTGTGTGAGGGTTGTAAACCAACTTCTTGGATGTGGAATCAAGAAAATTCCCTTTTCTCCAGAGAATTCTCTCTTCTTCTCCCTTCTTCTCCCATTCTTGGATCTTGACATGATTGATCTTCAAAGACCTGTATCCTACTATTTTCTCTAAGAAGATTGCTGGTAGAGGGTCATCCATAACCTGTGATATGCTTCTGCTATTGCTTTATTGATCAGGGTGTTTGTTTTTGATCGGGAACAAGGCTGCTTTTGTGATTTGGGTTCGACATGAAATCTAAAGTTGGATCTAAATTCTCAATAATTTGGTATCAAAGCAAGGTTCGTGGAAGGAAGATCTCAAGATCAAAGGGTTGGAAGGAAAGCTTCTTGTAGGTATGGTTTTTAGATATCTTGATTTCTTGACTGTGGTAATGGCATCAAGTGGGTTCAAGATAGATTTTGAAAAATATGATGGCAAGGAAAACTTCACCCTATGGCAGCAAAGGGTTAAAGATTTGTCGGTTCAATAAAGGATCTACAAGGTCTTGGTTAAAGAAAGATCGGAAAAGATCAGTGTTGAAGAATGGGAAGAGTTAGAAGAGATTGCTTTTAGCACCATCAAGATGTATTTGGCTTATCAGGTTTTACCTGAGATTTGTTCAGAGACTATCACACAAGGACTTTAGAGAAGACTAGAGAACAAATACATGGAAAAGAACATGACGAACAAGCTATGGTTGAAGAAGCAATTATATAGTTTGAGAATGCCTGAAGGAGGAGACCTCGTTGCTCACATTCAGAGGTTCAATCAAGTATGTTTTGAAGTGATGAGTCTGGATATGAAAATTGACGAGGAGGATTGGGTATTATTGCTATTGTGTTCACTCCCTGGATCGTATGATGGTCTCATAACAACCTTGGTTTATGGGAAGGAAACCCTGAATTATGAAGAAGTTATTGGTGTGCTCAGATCTGATGAGCAAAGGGAAAAGATCTGCAAAGGTAATCCTAACTTAGAGTTTCTTGCTATGAATGAGAGGCAAGGTAGACCAAAGAAAAGAGCTAGGGGAAAATCCAAGGATAGATCTCAATCTCAAAACCATAAGAACTTGAAATGCTATAAGTGTCATCAGCTTGGGCATATCAAGAAGCATTGTCCAGTTTGGAAGATAGAAAAGGAGAGAGTCAACACAGGTGGTGCAAATGTATCAGATGGTAATGGAGGAGATGTACTGATTGTATCAGATGGATCAGTAGATTGGGATAATACCTGGATTTTGATTTCTGCATGCTCATACCACTATACCTTACATCTGAAATGGTTTTACACCTTTGACAGGTCAGATAAAGGTAGTGTAAGCCTTGGTGATGATCATCCTTGTACGATGGCTGGAGTTAGTACTATTAGGGTTAGGATGTATGATGGAGTGATAAGGACTGTCAAATGTCAAATATGTACTAGAGTTGAAAAAGAATTTAATTTCTTTGTGCTACTTGAAAGAGCAGGGTTATGCTTTTAGTTGCCAATCTGGTAGTGGATGTTTGAGAATAGCCAAGGGGTTTGGTGGTAATGAAAGGAAGAAGACTAAGCAACAATCTGTACAAGATGGAAGGCTCAGTTATGAATGATAGTGCGGAGGTGCTTGCAATAGCATAGGAGGAACAGTTGACATATAAACTATGGCACTATCAGATGAGTCATATGAGTGATCGAGGGTTCACGGAGTTAAGTAGAAGAGGGAACATTCTAGCTTTGAAGAAGGATGGAAATGATCTGTGTGAGCCATGTATCTTTGGTAAACAGCATAAGGTGAAATTTGCTATTTGTACCAAGCCAAGTGAAGGAGTGATAGATATGGTGCACTCGAATGTATGGGGACGAGCACCTATTTTATCCAAGGGTGGAGCAAGGTATTTTGTTACCTTCGTTATTAACTTCTCTAGAAATTGTAGGTGTATCTGATGAGAGAAAAATCATATGTATTTGCCCAGTTCAAAGCCTGAAGGGCTGAAGTAGAGAAGGAGACAGGAAGATATATGAAGTGCCTTCGGTCAGATAATGGTGGGTACTCTTGTAAAGAGTTATGGAGTTACTATAAGAAAAATGGGATCAAATGCCATTACATAGTAAGGATGACCCCACAGCAGAATGGTATTGCGAAAAGGATAAATCGAATACTATTAGAGAAGGCAAGGAGTATGAGACTGCAGTCATCACTATCGAAAACCTTTTGGGGTGATGCTATTACACTATCATGTTTTCTTGTGAACAGGTCTCCACATTTCAAGCTAAATGGAGGACTTCTGAAAGAAGCTTGGAGTGGGAAGAAGGTGGAGCTTGGCTACCTGAAAGTTTTTGGTTGCCCAGCTTATGTACAAATGGAGGCAACTGAAAGAAGGAAGCTAGATCCTAAGTCAAAGATGATGATATTCATAGAGTATCCACAAGGAGTCAAAAGTTACCTATTGTGAGATCCTCAATCATAGAGGACAGTGATTAGTAGGGATGTCATTTTTGATGAAAAAAGCATCTTAGAGAAACTGGGGACTATGATTAGAAGTGCAGTCACGAAGATGAACAATAGTGAGTGCCCTACACAGGTGGAGGATAGGCCATCAACATCAGCTAGAAATGGAGTTTTAGTTAAGATGGAGTTGGGCAGGAAAGATTCTTTAGGGTTGAAGGAGAAGCAAGGAGAACCAGCTGTTCAAATGGAGGTGCAGGAGGAGCCACAAACAGGAGACTTACAGGACAGTGCAAAGGGAGTGGCATTGCATAAGCCTCAATGCACAATTAGGAAGCCGGTGAGATATGGCATGGATGAAACTATATCATATGCTATTATATCTGTTAATGGAGATCCAAAAAATTTTGTGAAAGCCATGGAAAGTCCTAATAAGAGTCATGGATGCATGGCATGATGGAAGAGATGAAATCTCTCAAGAGGAATCGACACGGCAGCTGGTGGATCTACCTAAAGATGCTCATGCAATTGGCTCCAAATGGGTGTTCACAAAGAAATCAGTACCTTTAAAGCAAGGTGGAGTGAAATACAAGGCAAAATTTGTAGCAAAGTGATATTCACAAAGGGAGGGAGTTGACTACTCAGAGGTGTTTTCTTCTATGGTACGCCATACTTCAATTTAGGTGTTGTTGTCATTGGTGGCAAAACATGATATGGAATTAGAGCAGATGGATGTGAAGACAACCTTTCTACATGGAAATCTAGAAAAGAAGATCTATATGAAGCAAACTAATGGCTTCATTGAGATTGGACAGGAGAACAAGGTATGTCTACTCCAGAGGTCATTGTATGGTTTGAAACTATCACCTCGCCAGTGATATCACAGATTTTATACATTTACCTTGAGCCTTGGGTTTCTCAGATGTGAATGTGACCATTGTGTTTATGTAAAAGATGTGGATACTGTGGATGCTCTCTATTTACTTCTGTATGTAGATGATATATTGATAGTTAGCAGAAGTATGAAAGTTGTTAAGGGGCTGAAAAGAGCATTATCTCATGAATTTGAAATGAAAGATTTGGGATCAGCATAGAAAATCCTTGGAATAGAGATTTGCAGGGATAGATGCAAAGAAATACTCCATTTGGCACAAGGTGGGTACATCAAAAGGGTACTCGAGAGGTTTAGGATGGAGAAGGCCAAACTAGTAGAAACACCATTACCAGGGCATATTTCTCTCTCAAAAAATTAGAGCCCCTAGATAGAGAAGGAGAGAGAGTACATGGAAAGAGTTCAATATTGTAATGTAGTGGGCAGTGTGATGTATGCTATGATTTGTTACAGGCCAGACATAGCATATGTTGTAAGCCAGGTGAGCGGATACATGGCTGACCCTGGGAAGGAACATTGGAAGGCTTTGAAGTGGATTTTGCGATATCTACAAGGGACTCAAAAGCATGGACTGGTATTTGGTTGGCAGCTAGAAGGACATGAATAGAACTCTATAGAGTCAGGTGAATATTCTGGTCCTCTGGAAGGGTTTGTCGATGCAAGCTATGTGGTGATCTTGATACAAGGTCTATAATAGGTTATATCTTCTGCATATATGGTGGACCAATTTCTTGGAGATCTACCCTTCAACCATTACTGCTTTGTCTACAATGGAAGTAGAGTATATAGGGATTACTAAGGTTGCAAACGAAGCACTATGGCTGAGAAGACTAGTGGCTGAAATGGGGATGAAATAGTGTATGGTGGTCCTGCACAGTAATAGCCAGAGTGCCATACACTTAACTCGAAATCCAGTCTATCATTCTCACACCAAGCATATAGATGTGAGATACCACAGAGTTAGAGAGCTGGTGGAGGAAGGAGAAGTGGCGCTGGTGAAGGTCCATACAAAGGAGAACTAGACGGATGCACTTACAAAGGCTCTACTAAAGGAAAGCTTCTACTACTGTATGTGGTTGATGGGTTTGAGGAGTCTGGCATATGTAGCCTTGAAGTACCAAGATGGAGATTGTTGAGTCTTAGGTGGTGCATTCAAGGCTTGTTGGATCAATGTCCTTGTATTGTCCAGTCTATCATGGTTGCCCATAATGTATCTAGGGCTAGGAGTAAGTCCGGGATGAGTCCTAGGTGTTTTTGGTTGAGTTTTGATTAGTCTGGGTCTTAAAGTCAGCTCCTTTGATGTAAGAGTCGACTCTACTAGTTGGCATAGATCAGAACAGGAGAAAGTGTTTTGGTCGAGTCGGCTCGGTAACATAGTCAAGAAACCCTATGGTCTGGATGAGTCGGCTCCAATGGGTTTGAGTCGGCTCGGTTTCACAGTCAGGAAACCCTGTGGTCTGGACGAGCCAGCTCTGATACTTAGAGTTGACTCGATTCCAAGGTCGAGTCAACTCTAGTGTATGGAGCCAGCTCGATTGATGGGTGAGCTATTTTAAACGATGCCAGCTGGGAGGGAGTTTGGGGTACTCGGCCATGTGCAACCGAGGTATATATATTGTAACTTCTTGAGAGGTTGTGTGAGGGTTGTAAACGAACTTCTCAGACATGGAATCAAGAAAATCTTCTTTCTCCAGAGAATTCACTCTTCTTCTCCTTTCTTCTCCCGTTCTTGGATCTTGATGTGATTAATCTTCAAAGACATGTATCCTATAGTGTTCTCCAAGGAGATCGCTAGCTGAGGGTCATCCACAACCTGTGATATGCTTCCGCTATTGCTTTGTTGATCAGGGTGTTTGTTCTTGATCAAGAACAAGGCTACTTTTGTGATTTGGGTTCGATGTGAAATCTGAAGTTGGATCCAAATTCTCAATAATGAGAACTTAACCAATTTGAAAGAAATAATGTATGGACCTTAGTGAACAGACTCTCGATCATCTTATAATAGGAACTAAATGGGTTTATAGGAATAAGTTGGATGAACAAGGAAAAGTAATTAGAAACAAAGCAAGATTAGTAGCTAAAGATACAATCAAGAAGAAGGAATAGATTTTGATGAAACTTATGCACTCATAGCAAGATTAGAAGTCATTAGATTATTACTTGCATTTGCTTACTACATGAATCTCAATTATTTCAAATGGATTTTAAAAGTATATTTTAAATGGATTTATTTAGGAAGAAGTTTTTGTAGAACAACCATCAGGTTTTGAAAATCATGCTCTTCCAAATCATATTTTTAAACATAATAAAGCATTGTATGGATTAAAACAGGCACCTAGAGCATGATATGATAGATTGAGCAAGTTCTTACTTGAAAATGACTTTGTTAGAGGTAATGTATATACAATATTATTTATTAAGAAGAAAGAGAATGATATATTAGTTGTACAGATTTATGTAGATGACATTATTTTTGGTGCAACTAATAAGGATCTATGTAAAGAATTTGTTGAGTTAATGCATGTTGAATTTGAAATGAGCTTGATGGGTGAACTAACCTACTTCCTTGGACTCTAAATTAAGCAAACAAAGGAAAGAATTTTTATCAACCAAGCAAAGTATATCAAGGAGATCATTAAGAAGTTTGGTATGAAGTCATCCAAAGAAATGAGCATACCCATAAGCCCCTCCTGCAGATTAGATAAAGGTGAAGATGGTGGCAACATTAAGCAAAAGCTTTATTGAGGTATGATTGGATCACTGTTATATTTAACTGCTAGTAGGCCTGATATCTTGTTCAGTGTATGTATATATGCTAGATTTCAATCAAACCCTAAAGAATCACATATACTTGTTGCTAAAAAAATCATAAAATATCTAAAAGGAATAAGTAATCTTGGTTTATGGTATTCTAAGCAATCTTCATTAAACTTAATTAGATTTTCTGATGTTGATTATGGTGGATGTAAAATTGACAGAAATAGTACTGGCGATACTTGCCAAGTTCTAGGGTTGAACTTAATTTCATGGCACTGTAAGAAACAAAACTCTATGGCACTATCCACTACTGAGGTAGAGTACGTGGCTACAGGTAGTTGTTGTACACAAGTGCTTTGGATTAAGCAACAACTAGAAGACTTTGGTATTATTCAAACAAAAATTCTTATCAAATGTGATAACACAAGTGCTATTAATCTGACAAAAAATCCAGTTTAGCATTCAAGAACAAAACATATAAAATTAAACATCACTTTATTAGGGATCATGTACAAAATGGAGAAATTGAACTTTAGTTCATTCCAATAGAAAACCAACTTGCTGACATCTTTACTAAGCCACTTAATGAAGAAAGATTTTAAATGATTAGAGGAGAATTAAAATTATGTTACCCTTTTTAGAATTCCTAACCTAATCTTTTGTAAATTAAGAAAAATTATCTAGAAGGCCTCCTTCATCAATTTAAGGACGATGACCACCTTACCTAATGTTCTACTATCATTAGAAACTTTGTTAGAGAGATTTAGAACCTTTTTTAGAGTTTTTGCTCGAGCCGACTCGAGCAAGCAAGGCTCTAGCCGAGCTGACTCGGATGTTGGGATATGTATTTTTATATAAAAACCATAGGACCCAAACTAGGGCACAGACTTTCTTTTAAATTTTAACTAAGGAATATAACCTTCCTTTCCAACTAGGGACCACTCCATCTCTACCCCACCTTCCCTTGATTCCTTCAAACCACTCTACCACCTTTGATTACCGGCAATGGCACCTAGAAAAGCAGTGGCTAAGTGATCTTGTGGTGTTGAATCAAGCACCAAAAGGGAAAGGAGATCCAAGAGAAGGGAAGAGGAGTCGACTCATGGCTAACAATAGGAGGAAGAACGGAGGAATGAGTCTCCATCTCCACCTAGACAGGTAATCTCCATGGCAAATCGCCCAGTTACAAGTGAAAGGAGAGTAGTCTTTTCATATCTAGAAGAATTAGGGTTGAGGATAGGAGACTGGATAGAAAATCAAGGCTGGAGTTATTTTTGCTCTTTGGATACTTTCACATATCCTAATATAGTGAGGAGTTGTTATGAAAACCTTTCCTTGGGAGAATATCATATAGAATCTACTGTCAAGGGAGTAAGGTTGATTGTTGATGAGGACAAGTTAAGTAATGTGCTGCATATGCCCAATGATGGTCTGAACCATTTAGTCTTAAAAGACAAGCAAAAAACCCTAAGAACTATCCTAGAAAGAAGAGATGTGGATGGTATTGGAAATGTGCAGGCTAACATGCTGTCATTGGAAATGAGGCTCCTATACAACATGATTAGTAGGATCTTTTTACTGAGGACCGAATGCATAGACTGGGTCAGTGAATGGGACATGGTTTTCATGAGGCACATGATTGAGATGGAGGCCCTCAATCTTCTGTATATCATGTTGGTTCAGATGAGGGAGGCAGCCAGGAGAGTGAAGGCCAGCCTACCTTATGGTATGGTATTTACATTACTTTTTCAGGAGTCTGGCATCGATTTGACTAGAGAGGATGGATGTCCACTACATCATACTGACACCTATTATGTAAAGTCCCTATAGAAGATGGGCTACCATCTAGTTAAGGGAGTTTGGATGAGAGGGTGTCAGGTTAGAGAGCAGTTGACCTGTGTTCAAATGAGGATAAGGATGAGGAGGCAGAGCACAACTTGGCCAACACTGAGACTGCTGCTATTAGAGATGATGATCATGATTCAGAGGATGAGGTTGAGGAACAGAGATGGTCAGAGAGATAGCCTGGTAGTCCAAGGACTCCACTAGGACCTTCAGTTGCTCCATCAGTACCTTCAGCATCGATTACTGCACCGACTGCTTTACAGGCTTTAATTGCATAGTAGATCAGACAGCTTTTCGAGTCTCTGATGAGTACCTTTAGTTCGATGTTTGGCGAGCTTCGTCAGAAAGTTGATACAGGATTTTAGGAGATCAGGGCAGAGCTGAGAGAGCTGACCTCCAGGGTTGAGACAGTCGAGAGTCGACAATAGCCACAGGATGATGTTCAGTCGGATATTAGAGATCTACGCTCAGATTTCGGATGACTAAGAGGAGCAGCGGATGCCCTTCGTGCTCAGCAAATTGCTGAACTACAGTATTTACAAAAGAGAGTTTAGGGCATCACTACTGTGCTTCGAATAGTCTGGGTGTACTTATCAAGGTGGTCGTCTAGAGTTAAGGCTTTAAGAGCATCAGCCTCTAGGCAGCCACCTCAGTCACCACCTCCTCCTACTTTTGATCCATCGCCACTTGCTTCATAGTCTCCTGCACCACCTATAGCCGAGTCTAGTTTACCTACTAATATAAAAACTGAGCCTGTACCTATTAGGGCAAAACCCAAATCTAGGCCTAAACAAAAATCTAAGGTATCTAAGGTCCCAACCAAAACTAGATCTCGAGATCCTAGGTTCAAATCCTTGAAGACTAAGACCTCCTCCACTGTATTAGAGATTGGTTCTTCCTTAAGTGAGGAAGAAGAATAGTTGGTGTATCCTTTTATTGTTTCTTTTTGGATGTATCTTGTATTACATTTTGATGCATTATACTTCTTTTCAAAATAATGAAGTGTTTATTTGCAAATCAATGTGTACATTGCTTCCTTGTTGTCATATCTTGTTATTTCAATGATTGATCTCATTAATTAACCTAATAAGGGGGAGTAACACTTCAACGGAATTTTCATGAGAAGGTGAAATTATCTCAAACAATGTTTTTGATCTTCTTATTATATTTAAATAGGGAAAGTAATATGCTTTTGAAAACCTTTTTGATTAATGACAAAAAGGGGGAGTAATAGTATGTGCATGGAAAACTTGCAAATCTATTGAAAATGTGCATAGTAATGAATGAAATAGGTGGAGTTATCCTGTTAATCAAAATTTGCTTAAATTTGCTTTGATCATAACTTGCTCTGATTCATCTTTAGTTTCTAATAGCTCTGATAATAGCTCTGATACATTATTGATATTTTGATAATAGTTCTAATATATTCTTGCTAACTTTGATACTTTTTGCTACCTTATGCTCTGATACATTCTTCAATACAATTGCAAACTCTTGAAACATTTTGTCTTGATACATTATTGACTTCAATTCATTAATAGCTTTTGATAAATGATACATATTTGATATATTTCAAAAGCTTTGATACATTATTGATAAGCTCTAATACTTTTCGATACATATAGATATATATCAGTTTAAAGTCATACACAAGTTACTTTAATATGTTTAAATGTTTATATACTCATAACTGTAAAGTTTTTCCATGCCTAGTATTTTGTCATCATTAAAAAGGGGAAGATTGTTGACCCCTGGAATGATTTTGATAATAACATAACATTAGAGCATGCATTTGATTACTAACTATTTTCAAGTATTTTCTAAAGTTTTTATAGGATGTTTTAAATATAAAACCACTCTTCTTACAACATTGGTGTATGACAAGCTTATTTTGTTAAAATGTATTATGTAATGAGGAGCCCAAAGAAAAATCCTTTATGTATTTATGAAAATGGGCTACCTCTTTGTGTTTTTCTAGTTTAAATCTCTTAGATTTAGCTTTAATGGAGTTGGAAAGCTTTTGGAGTTGGTTGAAAGTCTCTGGAAGAAATTTGGAGAAGTTTGGACAGTTTTGGACCTAAGTCACAAGAGCCGACTAAAAGCAGGAGAGCTGACTCGAAGTCTGGCATGGCACTCATTTTTTTGGCACGTGACATTTGATCCGACTTGAGAATGAAGAGCCAACTCGGGCAGAGTTCAACTTCTGAAGTTCTGAGCATTCGAGTTGACTCGAAGGAAGTCGAGCCGACTCATCCAGAGTGAAAATTTCTCAGATAGACAACTGAGCCGACTCAGGTACAGATGAGCCGACTCTTCCAGAGTTTACATGTTTTCAGTTATGAAGAACCAGCCAAGTGAGCCGACTCGATGAAGAAGAGCCAACTCAACCAGAGTAGTGTTTTGACCTGTCTGAGAATCCGAGCCAACTCGAAGCATCCGAGCCAACTCGAAGCATCCGAGCTAACTCAAAGTCCAGTTCTAGGTTCGTAACGGCTAGTTCTAGAATTCTCTTTTTGAATCCAAAACGGTCTCCAACGATCATATTTCGAATTCCAATGGTCTACAATAGTTATATCCACTTAAAATCAATTAAAGGGACTATTTATAAGGGATCTAAACCACTTTTGAAGAAGAGAATGAGAAGTTAATGAAGAGTTAATGAGTTTTTGAAATAACACTCTAGAGAGCATTCAAGAGAGCACTCAAGACCACACCAGATTTCTATCTGATTTCTTGAGGAATTTATTGAAGAAGCTAGAAGCCTTGAAGGAAATTCAAAGAGCAATCAAGAGGGCTTCTCAAAAGCTACAACTACAACCATCTGACAATGATCGGTTTGTCATAGAGTTGCTCTATTTTTATACTCTTTATTTGGATTATTCCAAGTATAGCAGGGGCGATAACTTGGATTTTATAGAGGTTATTGGTGAGCCTTTTAAAACCAAGAGTGGGTTGTTAGTGAGCCTTGTAAAACTAACATTGTATTGGGTTTTTGGTGAGCCCAGGATAAAACCAAGTTTGGGTTTTGGATTGTGAGCCCGTGAAAATAATCCAGCTGTATTTTGATGGTGAATATAGTAAAAATTCCAAGTAGTATCTTAGGTAGTGGACGTAGGAACAAGGTTACTCCGAACCACTCTAAAATTTCTTATGTTTGTTCTTATGTGATTGTGCTCTTTAATTGCTTCTGCATTCTATACTTGATTCTTATCACTCACCATACTTAGTTAGTTTAAAAGGAGCACATATTTGAGAAAAAATTTAAATATCCAATTCTCCCCCCCTCTTAGGTAAGCCACCTGGGCAACAAATTCAAATCAATCCAAGTTTAATTCAAACTAATCCTAATCTAAATAGGGATGAGAGAGGATGAAAAAAGATGATTTTTCGTTGAATTTTTTTTTTTAAAAATGGTCACAAATATAGATAAATTTTTGAGAGTTTAAAACCAAGTAGAGTTAGGATAAGGTAAAGAGTTTGATTCCTAGTCAAACTCCTCTCATTTAAATTTAAAGCTTATGCTAAATTAATCCAAATCAAATAAGAAAAAAGTGAGTGCATGAAAACATGTTTGGTATGTATTTTCCATAAATTTATTCAAATAATTGGTATGAAGAAATCCAATAAGAAATCTAGTTAGACTAGATAAGGGTTTGACCAAGCTTTGACCAAAATTAGTTTGAACCAAAACTAATTTGGTTATAACTAATTTAACCAACTTGGACTCAATCCAATCAGGTCTAAATTAGACTTAATTAAATATTAATTAAATTTGAAACTAATTTGACCCAAGCCCAAATCCAAATGTAATTAGAAACCCTTAGCGATTAGGTCATCAAATAACCTAATCGGGTAAATTCTAATTAAACCAAATTCAATTTGACTTGACCTAAACTTCTTCACTCAATTAAATTGAGTTAATTAGCAATCTAATTATTAATTAATTCTTATATAATTAACTAATTATTAATTAATTATTAATTTATAATATTTGTATAGGGTTAATTGTTCATCATATTTATAATTTTATCACTGAATGATTCTTAATCATTAGTCAACCATCATGATCAGTTAAAAACTTCTATTATATATTACCCCATAGGTTGAACACTATATCAGTAGTCTAAGAACTAATTCATGAACTAATCTATGCAACCATCCAGCAATGGTGCCCGACGTCCGGATAGGTCGAATATTCGTGAAGCAACATTCAAAACCCAGGCATATGGTTTTCATATAATTCTTTCCTTTGACCCTAATGCTCAGAATGATTTCAGAGTCAGCTACCAACTTCGAATAATGCATCCAAATTATTTCAACCTATTAAATCTTGTGACTCTTCACAAGGATTGACCTGGCCAAGGTCTTGCTAAATTGAAACATAATAGAGCATTATCTCCAACATCTTGGAGTGCTTAATTGCATCTTAACTCACCACTGACTTAACAAGTACTTGACTGCACCTAGTAACCTTCCATCATTTGATTAAAAATCTAGGTAGTCTGGTACCTAAGTATAATGAGTTGCTTGCAAATTACTAGGATAATCTCTGGTCGAAGACATACTTATATCCACATGCTTCAATGAGATACTCTTGACAGCAAAGTACTCATAGAGTTGATCATGTTTGGTGCAACATATATCTACACTCACCTGCATGCCATACCAGTATCTTCACACTCCTTTATTATAAGGACAACTAACCCATATGGCATACAATGACCTATGCTCAATAAACATTGTAGTGGGGACACCTGAGGCACCAGAATAAGACAGAGGCTTTTTCAACCCTCTGTAAATTGATCAATAATTTATGAGTCCATCTGTAATAAGAGCTTAGCTCATCTGAGTCTATTTTAGTTGTTATTTGAGTATTTTAGTTGTTATTTCAGTTCTGTACTAGTCAGCTCATGTTGAGCTAGTTCAGTCCAATGCTAGTCAGCTCATGTTGAGCTAATTTTATTTTTTTGAGTCCTGTCCAAGCATACTGAAGACTCAAGACTATATCATACAAGTGAAGACCAAGTCCAACTAGATTGAAGACATGGAAGTATAGCACAAGTCCAACCCAGCTTGAAGATTTGAAGACCCCAGGAGGAAAATTCAGAAAACCCTGATTTCTTGCAGATGCCCTCCAGATGCCCAGATTCCCTTCCAGATGCCAAAGTATATTCATAGATAAGGGCATCCATGATTCCAGAGGTCCATCTGCATCCTAGCCCAAAGAAATCAAGCCCAGGTGCCAAGCCCAAGCCCCTAAGAAGCAAGATACTAGGGAATATTCCTGCTACCTGGCTACCAGGCCACCCCAGCTTCCAGAGGCCCAAACCCATGCACCCGAGCCCCTTTGGGCCAGCCTTTTGCTACTCCTAGAAGCCCAACACGCCCCCTAGGCGTCCTTGGATTCTTGACCAAGTCAAGAAAATTTTTAGGGATTTTTCTACCTAATATTTCCTTATTTTCTAGCTAGGGTTTGAGAGGGAAAAGGATTCTTATGTAAAGACTTATGTACCCTTACTTGGAGCCCAAGGTTAAGGGTCTATTTAAGGGACCCTAGCCTCTTGTATGAGGAAAATTTTGATGAATGAAAATCTTGAGTTCTTCTATTGAGTGGTGTGATACCCTGCTGTGTGCATAAAGGGGTTTGTGAGAGTTCTTCTTCCCAGTGTTTGCAATCATCTTCCTGCTGCCAACAAACCCTCCAGATCCCTGGACGTCCACTCCAAAGAAGCCTTCCCTAGCTATTTTTTTTTTGTTTTCTTGTTCCTTTGTGAGCTTTCAAACCCCTGACAGGTCGTTTGTAGGTCCCTGAGTTCCTACGAATCCAACGACTCCAGCCAACCCTCAATCGGATCACCGAGCAGAAAGCCGGGTATCCGCGGGTCTTTGGCTCGGTTTTCCAGGCCGCATCCATCGAGGAACGAGAGACCCCTTTGCTGCGATCTTCACAGATATTTTCAGGTACACCCCTCTACCTCCAGTAGCTTTATTGTAGGAGAACTTGCCCTAACCGAGGCTTCTCAGCCCCGGCGGTCCTTCTTTGCTATTTTTCTAGGTCCTAATCTGCATGCTGATCTTCAAAAATTCATACAAAATTCCCTACAAATGATTTTGATCTGAGATTTAGGAATTAATCACCTGACTCAACATGTAAAACATACAAAAAAAATGGCATGCATATTAGTCCCGCATCATTTGGTATCAGAGCTTAGATTAGGGCTTATTTTCTGTAATTTTTCAATCCATATATACTCTGTTATTTTAATTATTTCTCTCTGATAAAAACTCCAAAAATTCTAAAATTTATTTTTCTGGATTGACCATAATTCATAGCAATTTTAAAAAGTTTTTTAGATTTTATTATGGCCTGTGAATTTTCTTCAAGCCGAAATACATCCTGCAAATTTTTGGCTCTATTTTTTCAGCAAGACAAGTTTGGAAGTTTTAGGTTTTTGTTTAGCAGTTTTTGCATATTTTTTAATTTTAGTATATTTCCAGCATATTAGGCCATGATTTGCAAGTTTTCTTCTATTTAAAAAATACCAAAAAAAATTACATATTCTCCAAAAATACCAAAAAAAATATCTAAATCCTAATTTGCATCCTCATCTGCCTGCCATCATTGCATAATTTACTTTTAAGGGCACTCTTGCTATATCAGATAGGGGGAGGATTTGATCACCTCTCCTTAGCCCAAAACCACATCCCTTGCATTCAGTCCCAAGCCTTAACCTAAAATTAATTAGACTTAATTTGCCCTAGTGGGCTAAGGACACCAACTGGTCGGGTCCGGGCTAGTGTTAGATCACTGTGTCAAGTTAACCTGTGTGTGCCTTGTGCTCAGTGTCTAGAACGGTGGTTTAGGGATTCAATCCCGAAGGGCTTGTGTGATGGTCCGCCTACCTGGCCAATCTCTGATTGGTATCTAGGATTGGCAATCAGGGACCTAACACTCCCCTTACACCTGTCTGGCTGAGTACAGGGTTACTATAGGCTAGTTTGCCACCCTGATTGAGCATCTAGTTTGGACTCCAGGTCTAGTCAGCTATAGTCGGTCTGATCGAGTCTTGCATGAGCACTAGATCAGGAGTTTCATATCACCCACCTCCTTCACAAATGTTTGAATCCATGGAAAATTTACAATCTCAAATAAAAGCCCTAGCTGATCAAATGGCCCAAATGGCTACCCACATAACTACCCAGATAACTACCCAGATGACCCAGTTAACTCAGTCTCGTATTCAAACCAATGATAGAATTGACCATCTTGCCAATAGGTTTGATCAGTTAAAAGTCCGGGTAGGGACCCCAGAAAAAAATCATGGGTCACAGTCTGAGCCAGATCCTGATTCCCCTCAACCTAGGAGGACCCCAAACCCTGATCCATACCTTGAGGCTGAACCTAGGAGAGCCCATCATCCTGACCCAATCCCTAAGGTTAGTCCTAGAAGACCCAATCAGGATTTTGTAGACCAAGAAGATAGATCCTATTTACCCACATCCTCTAAGCCTAGTATACCCACAACCTATAGATCTTATGACTCCAAATCCTATGAACCTAGAACCTATGAATCCAGAACCTATGAACCTAGATCCTATGACTCTAGATCCCATGATCATAAATCCTATGCACCCACACCCTATAAGCCTAGTAGACCCAACACCCAATATTCTGACCCATATAGGGAGTCCAACCCTAGGAAAACCCAATATTCTGACCCATATAGGGTGTCCAACCCTAGGAGAACCCAGTATTCTGACCCATATAGGGAGTCCAACCCTAGGAGGACCCAATATCCTGACCCATATAGGGAGCCCAACCTCAGGAGGACCCCATACCATGATCCATCCTTAGAACCTGATCATAGAGCTAACCCAAAATGCTATGACCCCAAATCCTATAATCCCATGACCCATAGATCTGTACCCTTATCCTATGAGCCTAGAGAACCCATAACCCCTAAGTATCAACCTAGTACTAGTCATGCTTCCCCTAGTCAACTTGAACCCCATAGGATTAGTATCCCTAAATACGAACCCAGTAGTGAGCCACTACCCCTTATACAACCTGAACCTACTAGGAGTAGTACCCATAATCAGAGACCAGAACCTAACCAATTTCCTGCTAGCCGACCTTCTCCAACCATTCCTGAGATTCACAAGGCTTACATTAACGTGAAAGTGTATGAAGCTGATGTGAGCCTAGTGGATGAGTATGAGGGAGAAGAGGAGACACCTTTAGTAGACCTAGAATTAGCTGACTCAGTAGATGCCCAGGTAGAAACCAACCCAGAGCTAGTTGACCTTGACCATATCCAACCTAAAGCTATAATGGAAGAACAAATAGAGGAAGAGAACCTAGGTACTGCTACTAGAGCCCTACTTGAGGAAACCATAGAGGAGAGCCAAATTATAGAGTCTAGTCATAAAATACAAGAACCAGAAGAATTTATTAAGGACCTGATCTCTTTGAATCAGTACCCTCAGGATGAGTCTCCTCCTATAGTTCTCATTAAGGACCTCTTTCCTGAGATTAATAACCCATCCTTCCATTATACAAACCCCGTAGATATATCGCAACCCCATAAGGTTAACCTCATTAGTCTAGGATTAGTCCCTGACATGCCTTCTTTGATTCTACTTTATCCAACTAACCCAGAACCTTTTTCTCCACCCTACCAGAGTAATTCTGAACCCACTTCCTATTTTCTATCCTTTCCTGAGTTTTCTCATGTGTCTAAAACTATTAGGTTACATTTTGTTGAGGTTACTAGGTTGCAAGGATCCATAGAGCCCATCCCTTTTGCTACCTACTTTTGGCAGACCCTCTAGCACTTATTAGGAGTTACTAGCAAATTTTCTTCTGCATGTCATCCATCAACCACGACTCATGCCCCCATGCCCAAGTGGTAGTTAAGACCTAATAAACCTCTTTAGTCGAGTTTGTTAGGTGTAGGTTTGAGTCCTTTGCATCATCTTGTTAGGAGTCTGCATGTGCCTAGCATGTTCACCACCCGCACTAATGTTAAAACAACTGGCTAATTCCTGAAGATGGATCAAAAAAATTTGATATAGTGGATTTTATCTTGGTTAGGCTTAGGCCTAAAAGAAGCTTCATGCTCGCAGAGCCGGACCTTTCAAAGTGATAGAGAAGGTTGGATCAAATGCCTAGGTGTTAGACTTGCCTTCGGATTTGGGCATTAGTTCTACCTTCAATATTACAGACCTGGTTGAGTATAGGGAACCGGCAGCGCTACCTAGTGAGGCCTTTGGACCTATTCCTTTTCATTATGAGTGACCCTAACCTAGAGTGTCCACAAACAAATTTGGCCTGAGAGAGGAGAACGGATCGAGTGTATCCTGGACAATCAAGCCATCACGACCCAGGGCCATGACTATCAACACTTCCTGGTCCGATGGCAAGGCCGGCCAGAGTCGGACGATTCATGGATTTCTCGAGAGGACTTGCAACGCCTCAACCCAGACCTTCTCGAGAGATATGTGAGCCAGTCTAACCTTCACTCGACAGGGTCGAGTTCCTCCCACCCCGGGAGAATTTGTGGGGACACCTGAGGCACCAGAATAAGACAGAGGCTTTTTCAACCCTCTGTAAATTGATCAATAATTTATGAGTCCATCTATAATAAGGGCTTAGCTCATCTGAGTCCATTTTAGTTGTTATTTGAGTATTTTTAGTTGTTATTTCAGTTCTGTACTAGTCAGCTCATGTTGAGCTAGTTCAGTCCAATGCTAGTCAGCTCATGTTGAGCTAATTTTATTTTTTTGAGTCCTGTCCAAGCATACTGAAGACTCAAGACTATATCATACAAGTGAAGACCAAGTCCAACTAGATTGAAGACATGGAAGTATAGCACAAGTCCAACCCAGCTTGAAGATTTGAAGACCCCAGGAGGAAAATTCAGAAAATCCTGAATTCTTGCAGATGCCCTCAAGATGCCCAGATTCCCTTCCAGATGCCAAAGTATATTCATAGATAAGGGCATCCATGATTCCAGAGGTCCATCTGCATCCTAGCCCAAAGAAATCAAGCCCAGGTGCCAAGCCCAAGCCCCTAAGAAGCAAGATACCAGGGAATATTCCTGCTACCTGGCTACCAGGCCACCCCAGCTTCCAGAGGCCCAAACCCATGCACCCGAGCCCCTTTGGGCCGGCCTTTTGCTGCTCCTAGAAGCTCAACACGCCCCCCTAGGCATCCTTGGAGTCTTGACCATGTCAAGAGAATTTTTAGGGATTTTTCTACCTAATATTTCCTTATTTTCTAGCTAGGGTTTGAGAGGGAAAAGAATTCTTATATAAAGACTTATGTACCCTTACTTGGAGTCCTAGGTTAAGGGTCTATTTAAGGGACCCTAGCCTCTTGTATGAGGGGAATTTTTGATGAATGAAAATCTTGAGTTCTTCTATTGAGTGGTGTGATACCCTGCTGTGTGCATAAAGGGGTTTGTGAGAGTTCTTCTTCCCGGTGTTTGCAATCATCTTCCTGCTGCCAACAAACCCTCCAGATCCCTGGACGCCCACTCCAAAGAAGCCTTCCCTAGCTATTTTTTTTTTGTTTTCTTGTTCCTTTGTGAGCTTTCAAACCCCTGACAGGTCATTTGTAGGTCCCTGAGTTCCTACGAATCCAACGACTCCAGCCAAGTCTCAATCGGATCACCGAGCAGAAAGCCGGGTATCCGCGGGTCTTTGGCTTGGTTTTCCAGGCCGCATCCATCGAGAAACGAGAGACCCCTTTGCTACGATCTTCACAGATATTGTCAGGTACACCCCTCTACCTCCAGTAGTTTTATTGTAGGAGAACTTGCCCTAACCGAGGCTTCTCAGCCCCGACGGTCCTTCTTTGCTACTTTTCTAGGTCCTAATCTGCATGCTGATCTTCAAAAATTCATACAAAATTCCCTACAAATGATTTTGATCTGAAATTTGGGAATTAATCATCTAACTCAACATGTAAAACATACAAAAAAAATGGCTTGCATATTAGTCCCCCATCACATTGTTATACTAGATAACAACGTATCATTTGATCGTGAACATATTTAAGAACTATTCGATAAATCTTCCTTTATCAAATTGAAGTAGTTCTAAGGACTTCATCTTAAAAGAGTCCAAAGAAAGATGCAAAATCAGATGATCTATCAAAAATAACTTTTATTTTAATAATGATTCATGTACAAATTATAAAAAGCTCAACCATCTAGAACCTAGATGATTGGCTATAGGACACATTTCCTAACATTAAGCATCCAAGAAGAAGAGAAAATGAAGGGAAAAAAAAATATGGAAAGGAAAGAAGAGCTAACTTGGGCACAAGAAGGAACATGAGATCGAGAACAATAGACTTCCTAGAAGAAATTCCCGAAAAGCACTCTAATGAAGATGGAGGATAAATGGAAGAAAAATGATGATAGAAATGCCCTAAGAAAGAAGAAAACCACTCCGTGCGAGATAAAAGAAAAGGCATAAAGGTGCATGACTTAGTCTTTTCAAATGAAAAGGCCTGGCTGATGACTGCCATGTGGAGCTTCCAAATTGGCAAGTGAGGAATGCATCATTTCTTGGAGTAAATTGGTACATCTTACGATGCATCATCAAGAAATATAAGGCAAGGCATATCATTGCTTTGTCTGTTGGATCTGCCTCAAAGACTGTAAGCCTCTGGACCAGGAAAAAGAGTCCAATGACCCTGACCCTCCTTGCCCTCTAGATACTTCTGTGATCCAATCAAATTATGGATCATAAAGTAAGGGGTATTTGTTAGTAAGAAATATGGTTAGATCGGGAAGATGGGGCTTGTACAAGGTATCAGCGAGCCTCGCTGACCACTCTGAAAGTACTCAACCATGATCCTCGAGTGAGCAATGACAGAGGTCAACTGCTATGCCCCAAGGCATCAGCGAGCTTTGCTGACTGCTTTGAAAGTGGTCAACCATAATCCTCGAGCAGGCAACAATAGAGGCCAACTCCTATGCCCTAAAATATCTGTGAGCTTTGTCGACTGTTCCGGAAGTGCTCAGCCATAATCCTTGAGTAGGCAATGGTAGAAGCCAACTCCCATACCCCATGGCATTAGCGAGCCTCGCCGACTGCTCCAGAGATGCTCAACTATGATCCCCAAGCGGGCAACGATATAGGCCAACTCATATATCCTAAGATATTAGTGAGCCTTGCCAACCACTCCAAAGGCACTTCGATGCATAAGGCCCTAGCAACATATCCATCTCAAGTCCCAAAGAAATAACACTTGAACACCCATCGCTGGAGCTCCTACCATGTGGCCTATTCTCCATCACATCCATAAAATTCTTAATCATCACTGATGTGGTGGGATCGTTGACATGGAACCCATATCAAATCTAGTCGGATGCGATATCGGACATCTCTCATCGGACTCCTTCTTCAGGTGGCTCCCTTGAGGTCGAGACACCCTGGACACAGTCGAGCTCCAGCTCTCTTTGAACTCCTTCATCGGGTGGCTCCCTCGAGGTCGAGATGCCCTGGCTGAAGTCGATCTCCATTTCTCTTTGGACTCCTTCGCTGGGCGGCTCCCTCGAGGTCGAGATGCCCTGGTCAAAGTCGAGCTCTGTTTCTCTTTGGACTCCTTCACCAGGCGACTCCCTCGAGGTTGAGACACCCAGGCCGAAGTTGAGCTCCTGCTCTTTTCGGACTCCTTCGCTGGGTGGCTCCCTCGAGGTCGAGATGCCCTGGTCGAAGTCGAGCTCCATTTCTCTTCGGACTCCTTCGCCAGGTGACTCCCTCGAGGTTGAGATGCCCTGGCCAAAGTCATGCTTTTGCTCTTGTCAGACTCCTTCAATGGGCGGCTCCCTCAAGGTCGAGATGCCCTGGCCGAGTCGAGATCCATTTCTCTTCGGACTCCTTCACCGGGCGACTCCCTCGAGGTCGAGATGCCCTGGCTGAAGTCAAGCTCCATTTCTCTTTAGACTCCTTCATCGAGTGGCTTTGTCGAGGTTGAGATGTCCTGGCCAAAGTTGAGCTCCGTTTCTCTTCCGACTCCTTCTCCAGGTAGCTCCCTCGAGGTCGAGACACCCTGGCCAAAGTCAAGTTTCTCCTCCCTAGACTAGCCCCACTTTGGATAAAGGGACCGGCAGCTGCAGGGCATTGCCACATTCCTTGGGTGGTAGTAAGCCATCCAAGGACCACGGAGGGGTGCCCACCAGGCCGCAATAACTATCCCAGCTATCATTTACACCGAAGGGGATGGGGTCCCCCGATCGAGGCGCTGCGCTCCGATCGACCGTCTATACCACCCAAAAGAAGTAGTCAATCCAAAAGATTCAAATCCAAGGGATGGCTACACCTTGATCGAGGCTCTGCCAGGTTTTCCAAAGTGGAGCGACCAGAGGGAGGGTTAAAGTGCACAGTGTAGCTCCTTATCATGAATAAGGAAAGGCACCTCGCGCACGGCACCGGACATTACCACACACACCTACAAGCAAGGGGAGGATCCCAAGATGGGTGGCATGCAGCCATCCTGGCTTAAGAGGGTTCTCCAAGGTTCCAAGAAAAAGGTAAGTCATGATGGGTGAAAGGGGCAGCATACAGGAGAACAACCACTCTAAGCTACCAGAGACCTACCAGGAAGGTCTCGACAGACACAATAACTCAGCTCGAACTCTCCTCTGCTGCCACTTCCCTCACTCTATCATCAACCCGTTCACATTCCCCGAGTACATAATTTTCTCCTCCTAGCATGGAGTCCACCTGCGGGGCTCGACCAAAAAGATTTATTCCCTGGATCGCCATTGATTTGAGTGTCGGAGTGCCCCCACCGGGATCACCGGCCCGGGTCTCCTCTACTTTGTAGGTCCGGGTGTGTGATCAGGATCTCGAGTGATGAGGGCACAGTCCGAGGTCATCTCTAGCTACAAGCCATGGCAGTCGGGTAGCAACAGATTGGCACGCCAAGAAGGGGGGCAGGACACATTTTGATCCAAGCTAATCCCCTTGCGAGCAGCCCCACCGGAGCATGGTGATGACCCGTGCAAGGGAGGTCTCCACTAGCCATGTCGAGGATCCCCCTTCCCATGGGGATTTGTGCAGTTCAGAGAGGGAGCTCCCCGCTCCACCCCAACCATTTCTAGCGGACGTTCGGCTAGCCGTGCTCGCCCAGCAGATGCAGCTTCTGACCGTAGCGGTGCGCCTGTTGCAACACCAACATCGATCCCTGACCACCCACCAATACCCAGGGACTCCTGTGGCCGAAGCTGCTGTACCTTGTGATAGCCTGCGGTCCTTCCAAGGAAGGCCTTCACAATCGTGGGCCACAACAGACCATCGGGGAAGCCATAGGACCCCAGTGAAGAGCAAGTGGATCGGGTCTGCCGACCAGGAGAGTCGATCCCCAACCTTTAAGCAAGCTGTTATCAAGCATCGCCAAGGTCACAAAGGCAAGGCCCCCCATTGTGACCCCCCTCAGCTACCATCTTCATCTCCTTTGTTGACCTTAGCGAAGGGCTCAATTGACAAGGTCATCAGGTATATGGCAGAAAGGCACCTGAAGGAACAGGAGTGCAAGTTGGTGGAGCTATCTCGCTAGTTTGCAAATCTGTAGGGCTCCCCTCGCAAGCCTGCGGGCTATGATGCCCGTCCCCCTTTCTCCCGAGAGATCCAAGAGGAACCAATCCCGAGTCAGTTCTGCATGCTGCAGGTGGATCCCTACGATGGGACCACCGATCCCCTGGACCACCTCGAGAGCTACAAGACCCTCATGAGAGTCCAGGGGGCGACCGCTACTCTCCTCTGCATCGCTTTTCCAACCACCCTTCAGAAGGCAGCTCGAGTCTGGTTTACTCGCCTCGAGCATGAAAGCATCGCTTCATTCACTCAGCTGTAGGGAAAGTTTGTGGCACATTTCGATGCCTATCGGAAAGTGCCATGGAAGGCGGACAGCCTCTTCTCCATCAGGCAGCAGGACCACGAGCTCTTGCAGGACTACGTGGCTCGCTTTAAGGTTGCCGCACTGGAGATTTACAATCTGGACGAGCCAGTTGCCATGCTAGCACTGAAGAGTGGGCTCAGGACTTCTCACCTGACCTACTCATTGGACAAGAAGCCACCGAAGATGTACTTCAAACTTCTCCTTCGTGTTCATAAGTACATCCATGTCGAGGAGGCGGACCATACGAGAAGGGAGCTAGACGGGAAGCCATTGAAGAACCCAGCTCTTGGGGAGACGTCCGAGGTGCGGAAGCCTAGACTGGCCAAACCGAACTTTCACCAGGGGCCGAAGTCGAAGAGCAACCCCATCCTAGAAGGAAGATACACACCTCTCCTAGCCCCGAGGGTTAAGATCCTCATAGAGATTGAGGGCGAGCACTACCTGCATCGCCCACCCCCACTGAGGCTATCTAGCAATAGCGACAAGATAAAATACTGCCAATTCCACTGCGACCATGGCCATGACACCAAAGAGTGCTGCCACCTAAAAAGGAAAATTGAAGACCTCATAAGGAGCGGCTACCTCGAAAGGTTCATGGGGGTAAGACCCCGGTGGAACCCCAGGTGCTCGCTGCTCTCCCTCCGGTCGCTGTAATCGACAACCGGCCCACCGAGAAGTCTATGGGGATGATATGTTAGGGAATCGAGCGCACCCCCAAGAGGGCCCGGGGAGGAGAATGTTTGAAAAATATACTCCCCTTCATGAGGGAGAGGGAATCTGGGATTGAAAATATAAACAATGATACCATGGTCGTTGAGATGAGATCGTCAAGCATCTTGTAAAATGGATTATGGTCGATAGTGAAAGTTTGACTGATGTCCTTTTTTATGATGCTTTCTCTAGGATGAATCTGTCCTCTGCTCAGCTAAGACCTGTGCACACTCCCCTTCTCAGCTTTACAGGGGACTCCATGAGAGTTGAGGGGGAAATCACTCTTCTTGTTACTACCAAGGTGCCACCTCGGTAGAGCACTGTCAAGATGACCTTCACAGTTGTTAGGCTCTTCTCGGCCTACAACGTGATTCTTGGCCACCCCGGGCTCAACCTGCTCAATACAGTCATTTCCACCGAGTGGCTATTAGTGTAGTTTCCCACTCCTTATGTTGTTGGAGAAATGAGGGGGGCACCTCAATCGATCCAACATTATTTCCAAGACCTCTAAGAAAGACCACAGCACCAACGTCCTCGACCAAAGGGTGCAGGACCCCAGAGGTAGTTTGGTCGAGTGCCTGCTGTCATATCCACTCGAAGCAGACCCAGCAAAGACGGTGCAAATTAGGGCCCGGCTGCAAGAAGAGCGGGCCCACCTATTGGAATTCCTTCGAGCGAATGTGGATGTGTTCGCCTGGATGGTGACAGATATGCTAGGGATTTCTCTTGACATCATCATCCACAAGTTGAGTATCGATCCGAAGTACCATCCTGTCCAACAAAAGAAGAGGAGCTTCACCCCGAATAGGCAACGGGCAATCAATGATGAGGTGGATAAGCTCCTCGTAGATGGCTTTGTCTGTGAGGTATAGTACCATAGCTGGCTGGCAAATGTAGTCATGGTCAAGAAGAACAATGGAAAGTGGAGGATCTGCATGGCCTACATCGACCTCAATCAGGCCTATCCAAAGGATAGCTTCCTTTGTCGAAGATCGACTCATTGGTGGATGCCACCTCGGGGCACCGCTTTCTCTCCTTCATTGATGCATTCATTGGATACAATCAAATTCAGATGCATCCGGAGGACGAGGAGCACACTGCCTTCATCACAGATCGAGGGACGTATTGCTGTCGGATGATACCTTTCAGCTTGAAGAATGCTGGTGTCACGTACTAGTGACCGATCAATCAGGTCTTCAAGAACCATATTGGACAAAACATGCAAGTATATGTGGGTGACATGCTCGTTATGAGCAGGCCAAAGTCAGACCACATCGCCGACCTGGCAAAGGCCTTCCATAACCTTCGGATGCACCAAATGAAGCTGAATCCGGTGAAGTGTACCTTCAGCATAGCAGCAGGAAAGTTCCTTGGCTTCATGGTCACCTAGAGGGGAATCAAAGCAAACCTTGAGAAGGTCCAGGCAATCATCAACATGGAGCATCCCACATCGAAGAAGCAGGTCCAGCGCCTGACAGGCCGGATTGCCACCTTGAGCCAGTTTATCTCGAGGTCGGCTGACCATTACTTGCCCTTCTTTAAGGCACTGCGCAAAGTGCATGACTTTGCTTGGACTGAAGAGTGCAAGGCAGCCTTTGAGGAGTTGAAGAAGTTCTTGGCATCACCACCGCAGCTCTCTAGGATGGAGGAAGGAGAGGAACTCCTGCTGTATCTGGCAGTCACCCCGGGAGCCGTTAGCTCGGTTCTTGTCTGCATAGATAAGGACGGATCATAGAGATCGATGTACTATGCTAGCAAAATCCTTCGAGATGCAGAGATCAGGTACACCTGCTCAAAAAAGTTAATTTTTGCTCTTATAATGTTTGTTCAGCACCTCAGACCGTACTTTCAAGTACATCCTATTATGATCATGATGGACCAACCGATGAGGGCCATACTTAGCCACCCCGAACCTCTGGGTGCTTGGCTAAGTGGTCCTTGATGCTAAGCGAATTTGATATCTCATACCGATCGAGGCCATCCCAGAAGGGCAAGTGCTGGCTAACTTCTTGGTCGAGTGTGCCGGATTGAGCGAGGAACCTGAGGAGACCACCTTTAAACCCTAGCTAGAACCCATAGCCGAGAAGGAGACTTGGATCCTCCATGTGGATGGCGCATCCAACTTAAGAGGGAGTGGAGTGGGTCTCATCCTCGCTAACGGGGATGGGGTCATGGCTAAATGTGCGCTTTACTTTCAATTCGCGGTGATCAACAACTAGGCGGAGTACGAGGCACTCATCGTGGGACTCAAAGTCTCTCGCGAGCTGGGTGTGCCCAACCTAAAGGTCTTCACCGACTCCTAGCTGGTGCTCAGATAGGTCTCAGGAGAGTGTGAGGCCCGAGATTACAAGATGTTGAAGTACTTGCAGCGGGTCCGCTCGAGCATGATAGGCTTTCGGCGCTTTAGCATCTTCCACATCCCTCGCAGAGAGAACACTCGCATCGATGCTCTGTCAAGGCTCACGACCTTGCCAGACTCATCACTGGGGAGAGCCCACATTGAGTACCTAGAAAATCCAAGCTACAAGACTCCCAAAGAGGTCAGCAAGTCACCTCGAAGCCCAACTGGGTGGACTAGTACATTAGATACATCACTGACGGCATGCTACCAGTAGATCGAGCGGAGGCTGGCCTCATCAAGAAGAAGGCCGTGCGATTTGTCCTGATGGATGGGAAGCTCTATCGTGATCCTACTCCTATCCACTCTTGAAGTTCTTGAGACCCACAGAAATAGCCTTTATGCTCAAAGAAATACACGAAGGCCTCTATGAAAATCACGTCAGAGGGAGGATGCTAGCATACAAGGCCCTCTGTCAGGGATACTACTAGAAAACTATGAGGGCAGTCGTTGCCGACTTCGGGAAGAAATAAGACCACTGCCAGCGCCATGCCTACATACAGCATCAACCATCAGTGCCACTCTCTAAACTCTCTGCACCTTGGCCGTTCACCCAGTGGGGGATGGACATCCTTGGTCCATTCCCTCCTGCATCCGGACAATGCAAGTTCCTGATAGTGGCTATTGACTACTTCACCAAATGGGTGGAGGCAGAGTCACTAGCACGGATCACTAAATCCAAGGTCTGACAGTTCTTCTGGAAGTCAATCATCTAACATTTTGGGCTCCCCCACAACATCATCACCGATATAGATGGCAGTTCGACAATTGAGAGTTCGAGAAGTTCTGCATCGACCTATGCATTCAACATCGCTTCACCTTGGTGGCTCACCCACAGACCAATGGAGAGGCCAAGGTGACCAACCGGATTATCCTCCAAGGACTCCGAACTAGGTTGACCGGGCCAAGAGTAGGTGGGCAAAAGAACTTCCTAGCATCCTTTGGGCCTACCACACAACACCCAGGACAGCCACAGATGAGACACCCTTCAGCCTTGTCTTCGGTGCTGAAGCTGTCATCCCGGTCGAACTTGGTGTGCCCACACTGCAGGTAGAACAGTATGATGAGGCAGAGAATCTGGCCCACCTTCTTCTTAACTTGGACCTCCTTGAGAAAATGAGAGACAAGGCTCAACTTCAGATGGCGACCTACCGGCAGTGCATAGCTCGGTACTACAACGCATGGGTAAGGCCAAAGATCTTCCACCTAAGCGACCTGGTGTTGCACCGAGCTGAAGCCTCGCAACCTCGAGAGGGAGGCAAACTCTCCTCGAACTGGGAGGGCCCTTATAAGGTGGTCGAAGCTCTCCCCAATGGAGCATACTATCTTGCTGAGCTCGACGGTGCCTGATTCCCTCAAACTTGGAATGCCGATAGTTTGAGGATGTATTACCAATGATGTAAGACCTTCACCTATTAATAATAAAATTTCTTTTGGTGCAAACCCTCTTTGCCTTGCAAGAATATTGTCGCTCGGCCCCAGGCCTGGCGGATCAAGCTCGAAAACTCCTGAAGCCCAGCACTTCAAGCCCAGAAACTCTTGAAGCCCGGCACTTCAAGCCTAGAAACTCCTAAAGCCCGGCACTTCAAGCCCGAAAACTTTTGAAGCCCGACAGTCCAAGTCAGGAAACTTCGAAAGCCCTGCATCGAAGTCCAAAGCCGATACCGAGCTCCTCACTGGGTAGAGCCCCAAGCTGAAGATGGGTTCCATGAAAGGGCTGGATTCCCATCCCTCAAGTACCTTCCCCTCGATGCCTCCCCAATGGTCGAGCGTTCGTCCACTCCCTGCTCGGGCTGTAGCAGGCTCGAAGATGCAACCTACATGGGGTAGACGTGCGAAGTATCTCCACCTCGTCCCCGACGTGGTGGAGATAAATGAAAACATAAGACCCCTCTCGTCAACTGCTTACATATTTGGAGCTCTACCGAGAAGAGCTTGCTACTTGACATCCCATCACACAGTGCTACAGCTAAGGCATGTGCCTCGGTGGCCCAAAAAAAAAAAAGAGAAGAAAAGAAGAAGAGAGGAGAGAAAAGATGAGGAAAAGGGTGACTTAGTAAGGAAAAAAGGGCTCTTCATTAATGCAGAAATGTTACATCATACGAGGACCACCAACAGGCCAGGCAATCCGAAGAAAAAAGAAAGAAGAAAAACCAAAAGATCAAAGGTCCCTATTCTACCGGCTCCTTCCGGGGATGGCGCTGGGGCATAGTAGCATCTGCTTCGATCTCCACCGAGGGAGCAGTTTCCACGGTGACCGAGGGCTCTTCCTCCATTACAACGGCCATGGCCTCATCGGGAGCTTCGGTCAGTGCCACTGGGAAGACCAGGCCATCCAGGCTTAGTCCAAGGAACATCTGGGTAGCCTTGGACTTGCAATGTTCGAAGCCCTTGGCGAATAAGTCAAGGATCGCCTCCTCGACTTCGTCGATGTAGGCTTTTGAGGCCTTGTATTTGGGGACTGCCTCGGTGGCCTCTTTCTTGGCAGCCTCTATCAAGGCCGCCACGCCCGTAGCCTTTTCTTTAGTAGCGACAGCCTGAGCCCACGCGGCCTGGAGCTAGGCCCGGAGACTTTTGGTCCGCTCTACCACCCGAGCAGCCTCGGCCTTAAGCTCCTCGGCATGAGCTGCCTCAACCTTGAGATCTTCAGACCTATGCTTGACCCGGTCCTTCTCCTAGGCCAGGGATGCCTCAAGGTCTTTGATCCTCCTTTCGGTGCCAGCTGCCTCTTCCCTTAGTTCTCAATTTTTCTCCTCAGCTTCCTGGGCTCTAGCAGTCTTCTCTTTGGTCTCGGACATGGCCGCTGCCAACTCCTGCTCCTTCAGCTTCTCCATCCTGAGCTAGTGGGTGCAGTAGTCACAGATAAGAAGAAGGTCCATGCCGAGCTACAATGATGACAACATCAGCAGACAGGAGAAGAAAAGGAGAAGAAGAAAGCGGGTAGGGGGCCTTATTATGAAGAGGTTGGAGAAGGTGCCAAGAATTGTGTCCGGCAAGGGCCTCCCTCCCCTTTCTCGTCGGTCACGTGACTGGACGGTGAAGTCCATCATTCGCTCAGCCAAGGATCAATCTTGGATCATTGAGGAGTTCGGCGCCACATCGAAGGGTACCCTTCGAGAGCTGGACTTCTTCCTAGCCCGAGCTTCTGTCGGGTCCTTTAGGGTGGCCGAGGACATCTCTAAGCCCCTGGTTGAGCTTGCCGCCATAATGGACGGTGCCGTCGGTGGCAGCGTCCCCCTCTCCTCATGTGCCAACTCCACCTTGATGATTTCAAGAGGTGGGGGTGCGGCAACAATGGTGGCATCGGCAGAACGAAGCCGTGCATCCGTAGTGAAATCCGGGCCAGAGGTGAAGCATATCGCCTCGGTGGATCATGCACCTGATCAGTTGCCCTCCTGCCCGGGCTAGGAGATGCGCCGGCTCGGGCCTTGGGCTGGGCTCATTTCGGGCCCTTTTTGGGGGGACCACCTGGGCCCCTGGTGCACCTCTCCTCTGGGCGCACTGAACTATCTGCTCTATCGAAAGCTTCATGCCGACTAGGAGAAAACAATTGAGGTCAGCCTCATGATCAGACAGACCAGAGGAAAAAGAGAAATCAAGTTCAAGCCGAACTCACCCAACTCCTGGATTAGGCTGACCCCGGCTTCGAAGAGGTTCTGCTCTATTAACAGGACCTTCAAGGAAGGGACCTGATTGGTACGAAGCTGGTCATAAATTTTTCGATCAGCCACTTTGATAATGGATTTCCTGTTCGGGGTCTGATCAGGATCGCTCCAAACCCAATCAACCCCTTGATAGAAGCAAAGAAATATCTACTCTTCCATCCCTTGATGGAAGAGGAAAGCTCAAACCTAATGCCCGGGTGATGCGGAAAAAAAGATGAAGGATGAATGAAAGGATGAGAAAGATGATGCTAGCACGGATGATGCAAAGGTGGTTATATCTTGTTTTCTTTTAGGGTTTTATTTTGATTCCTGAAGACGAACAAAGGGGCAAATATAGGATAAATTGTAACAACGAAACCAATGCCAGCAGGTAGAATCTCTAGAGAGTAGGGATGGAGAACAGGACCCGGGATTGAGAAACCCCGGTAGGACTAGCTTGCCAAACAATACCTTACCTGGGAGAAATAGGCACGAACCTCCACGCTTGTCGCACCCGATGATGAGATCGCTCTCACTTGGCGGATGCGGCCTGGATGCCCAAGCAGTCGGTACCCGCGATGGCACCAGCCTCCAGGTTACGTGATCGTGAAGGTGAAGTGAATTGTCTTCGATGCCCGTGGTACCTGGAAAGACCTGAAAACAAATCCACGACAGAATCAATGGAGAGTTGAGGAGTAGTGAAGTAGAAGTAGGGTTAGGGTTAGGGAAGGTTTCGAGCCCGGCGCCTGGAGGGATCCGAAGTCGAAAGGATAGCTTGGGGCCTCACACCCCGCGACGTCCCGGAGGACGAAGGAATATGGCCTCTCACCACGCGACGCCCTCAAGCGAAGGAATGTGGCCTCTCACCACGCGACGCCCTCAGGCGAAGGAATGTGGCCTCTTACCACGCGACGTCCTGGAGGATGAAGGAAGCTCTCACTCAACCTAGCCTAAGAGACAAGGATTGAAGAAGAGGATGGAACACACAAGCTTTCTTTCATTAATCATCAATTATTCTTTACAAGAGGGGTTTGGGTCCTTTAAATAGGCACCCAAGAGCACTTTGAAATTTAAACTACCCCATTACACTTGGCGCCCAAAATTTGGAGGAGGACTTCTTTGGCCGACCAGCTTGGATTGGCATGAATCTTGGATTGGAGTGGGGAGTTGCACCTTGACTTTCCTCTTTGGGTTGCTTGGTTTTGGTAGAAGGCATGAATGGAGGCTTGATGTCTTCACCATGCCTTTCTTGCTTAACTTCTTTATGGAAGGAGGCTTGAGTGGAGGCATGCATCAAGGGATTTGAAACTTCTTTCCACTTGGAGAATGGATGATGCCTTTCTTGCTTGACTTCTTTATGGAAGGAGTCTTGAGTGGAGGCATGCATCAAGGGATTTGAAACTTCTTTCCATGACCGCCCATCCTAGATTGGAAGAGAGCTTGAAGAGGGGAGGGGAAGGGGGCATGGATCATGTGAGTGGTCCCCTTTCTTGGGTGCCCAAAACAAACCACATGTCATCACCTCAGTATGCCACATAAGCATATAAGGTGGGCCCTGAGCTGACATGTCTCCTTGCCTTTATTAAGCTTAAAAGAGACTTAACTTTTGAACCACTAAAGACTTCATGGGCTTAGACTCGGCCTGACTTATTACAAGACTCAGCTCAACCCGATGGGTCAAGGTACAGACTCCATTTAAGCAAATAAACTAGAGGCTGACAGCCTTATTACAGGACTCGATAAACATAGAACCCTAATCAAAGATCCCCCGAAGTTTGAAGGGCTCAAGTCAAACCCCGATGCCCACATCACCGGGTGGCGCTACAGGATGAAAAAAGCCCTGAACAGGGAGAAATGGGTAATGATCCCATGGAAGTGGCACAGGATGATGAAGTAGAAAATAGTCCTTACCGCGTTTGGACCTAGCTGAGTTGGAACCAGGCTGTAGTTGCTGAGAACAGAGAGGAAGAAGGGGTGAAAAGGAAATCGAAGACCCCCTATGAGGGACTCCTTGTAGAGGGCTATCCGACCAGGGCCACTGGAGGTGACCTCGCTCCCCTGATCGAGGGACCAAAAGCCGGACAGAGCTTGGGATGCCGTAAGCCTCCCGGATTGTGGAGAGATTCTTCCGGTTATCACTGAGACGACCCCACCGGGACCAGACAAATGGAATGACTCCAGGGGAACTTCTGATGAGGGACAAAGGGGTAGGACCATTGGTGAGCCTAGAAGTCACCTAAATTAGGGTACTATTTTTTCTTGGTAATTTTTCTTTCTAGGGGTGGCGAAGGAATAGTGGGAATGTATGATAGGGATCTAGATCTCATGGACTTTGGAACTCACCCTAACGAAGAGACCTCTCACCTCTAGGGCATTACACCCTCCTCGATACTTGGAGGCACTAGGATGGATCTCAAAGGCCACGAGGGGATAGAGAAGATGGAATGGGAAGGGGATAACTGGGCATGACCTCTCATCATGTCCTGGGGTTGGGCCTCACACCCTCTCCTCACGGAGTGAAAAAATAACTCTTTTCTAAAACTCATTTTCATTCCCAAAACTTGACTAAACTTTTTTTTTTTTTTTACAAAGGAAGGTGGTATTTATAAACCTGTCTAACCCTCATTTGAATTTGAATACAAGATAAAAGATATGAATGATTCAAATTCAAATACAAGATAGGCTAAGATAAGCCTATCCATATCTAAATCCTAACCAACCAAATCCTAATTTAATTTTAAACAAAAAGATAAATCCAAGTTAATTTATTCTAGATATCCTCCGAGATTCGTGCAGCTCTAGGATTCATGCTTGCTTCGAGATCCGTGCTGGCGATGTCCCCATCATTTCCCTGAGGTGGGGAGAACTCGACTCCGTCGAGTTAGGATCAAGAGGGACGTTGGTGAAACTGAATCCAATCAATCAAAGGAGCTATATTCTGAAATTTGTTCAGCTCCAAGAATTATGCAGCATTGAAAATCATGCAACTTTGGAATCCGTGCAGCTTGAAATCGGCAAGAGGAAGCTGGCTTTGCCCTGTGAAGCGTGCAGTAGGATGCTGCTTTCACGATCGTGCCAGGGTTTTTTTTTCTTTGATGGGCATGCGAAAAACCAGAATATGGGTTCTCCTCCAACAACGGTGACTGCACCGGCGACCGAGATCCGACGGATGCAATGGTGGTGCTCTCTCACCCAGGGTGGAGGGGCCCTCAATCAGCGGTGTTGCGAGGTTTGTGGATTGGGCACCGGTGGGAAAGCCTGAAGGTGTGGCAACCGTCGGAGGGGCCGGAGGGGAGGCGGCCGATGGAGGGGTGGAGGATGGCCTCGGCCGGCACCAATGGAGTCGTAGGGGGGTCTTTCGGCAAGATTGGGTGTTGGCCGGAGGAGGTGGCGGAGCGGATGGCCTCGAGGAGGCGGAGGGCACCGATGGCGACGACGTCGGTGGTGTAGTCGGGGATCTCGAAGGAGACAGCAACGTGGGACTTGGCGGCGAGGTTGTAGACCTCATCAAGGAGGACATCGACCCAGAGGTGGAGGGAGAGGGATGGGGAGTAGAGGAGGCTGGCGACGGCGCAGAGGGCAGGGAGCGGAGAGGATAGGGCGGCTCCACCACCGGAGTCAGATGAGCACGATGACACGGGTAATCACAGAAGAAGGAGAGGTCTTGGATGCCACTTTGGGTGAGGGTTTCGAGCCAGGTGTCGATGTTGGGGAGGTTGAAGAAATAGCTGGAGAGCTGGCAGGTGGGGATGGATCCACAGTGGACAGAGAGGATCTGCTCAATGGCACCGGCGTGCCATGCCTTCTTCTGGCTCCATGTCCAGAATTCGGTGAGTCTACTGCTATGGCGGAGGATGGAGTCATCGAGGTTGAGGAATGCGGTGATCCAGATGTGGCACCACCGGGTGGAGAGGATGCTGGTCCGGACAAAGTCTCTGATGGGAGAAGGGAGGCGATGTAGGAGAGGACATCATCCGGGAGGTCGCTGATTCGATCCAGATCATTTGCGCTACCTCCTCGGCAGCGTGGCACATCAGATTTGGATCTCCGTGCCCTCTTCTTCCACTTCCTTCTGCTACTGGTTTTGTACGGGTTGGAACTTGGAACAGAGACAGAGAACAGAAGAAGCCCGGTGGAACCCGTGAGAGGAATTGGTGATGGACTGGATTATTTGGGAGTTGAAGTTTTCGGGATTGGAATTGCAAGGAGAAGGGAGAAGATTTCAGTAATCTAGAAAAATAGGGAAGCAGAGATGAAGAACAAAAGATGGAGAGGAAGATCCGGGAAGAGAGAATATATATATATATATTGATGACCTGGATGAACGGGTTGGGAGATCAATTTTTTTTTTTTTTTTGGTAGGAGGAAATATGGGATGATAGAAAAGTACCCTAATTTTTCTAGGCTCTGATACCATAATTGATGGGGGACAGGGGTAGGATCGTTGGTGAGCCTAGAAGTCAACAAAATTAGGGTATCATATATTTTCTTTTTGGTATATATATATATATATTGATATGGGAAGTGGAGGGATGGTTGATAAAAGAGAATCTGGGATTATACGAAGGTACCTTAATTTTCTGGGCTCTGATACCAAAATTGATGAGGGACAAAGGGGTAGGACTGTTGGTGAGCCTAGAAGTCACCTAAATTAGAGTACTATTTTTTCTTGGTAATTTTTTTTTCTAGGGGTGGCGAAGGAATAGTGGGAATATATGATAGGGATCTGGATCTCATGGACTTTGGAACTCACCCTATTACTTGGAGGCGCTAGGATGGATCTCAAAGGCCATGAGGGGATAGAGAAGATGGAATGGGAAGGGGATAACTAGGCATGACCTCACATCATGTCCTTGGGTTGGGCCTCACACCCTCTCCTCATGGAGTGAAAAAAAATGCTCTTTTCTAAAACTCATTTTCATTCCCAAAACTTGACTAAACCTTTTTTTTTTACAAAAGAGGGTGGTATTTATAAACCTGTCCAACCCTCATTTGAATTTGAATACAAGATAAAAGATATGAATGATTCAAATTCAAATACAAGATATGATAAGATAAGTCTATCCATATCTAAATCCTAACCAACCAAATTCTAATTTAAATTTTAAACAAAAAGATAAACCCAAGTTAATTTATTTTGGATATCCTTCGAGATTCGTGCAGTTCCAGGATTCATGCTCGCTCCGAGATCTATGCTGGCAATATCCCCATCATTCCCCTGAGGTGGGGAGAACTTGACTCCATCGAGTTAGGATCAAGAGGGACGTTGGTGAAACTAAATCCAATCAATCAAAGGAGCTATATTCTGAAATTTGTTCAGCTCCAAGAATTATGCAGCATTGAAAATCATGCAACTTTAGAATCCGTGCATCTTGAAATCGGCAAGAGGAAGTCGACTTTGCCCTGAGAAGCGTGCAGCAGGATGCTGCTTTCTCGATCGTGTCAGGGTTTTTTTTTGCTTTGACGGGCGTGCAAAAAACCAGAATATGGGTTCTCCTCTAGCAACGACGACTGCACCGGTGATTGAGATCCGAGGGATGCGATGGCGGTGCTCTCTCCCCCAGGGTGGAGGGGCCCTCAGTTGGCGGGGTGGCGAGGTTGGTGGACGGGGCACCGGTGGGAGAGCCCGAAGGTGTGGGGACTATCGGAGGAGCTGGAGGGGAGGCGGCCGATAGAGGGGTGGAGGATGGCCTTGGCCGGTGCCAATGGAGTCATGGGGGGGTCTTCCGGCAGGATTGGGTGTTGGCCAGAGGAGGAGGCGGAGTGGACGGCCTCGAGGAGGCGGAGGGCACCGGTGGCGACGATGTCGGTGTTGTAGTCAGGGATCTCGAAGGAGACAGCAATGTGGGACTTGGCAGTGAGGTCGTGGGACTTGGCGGTGAGGTTGTAGACCTCATTGGGGAGGATGTCGACCCAGCGATGGAGGGAGAGGGAGGGGGAGTAGAGGAGGCTGGCAGTGGTGCAGAGGGCAGGGAGCGGGGAGGACAGGGCGGCTCCACCGTCGGAGTCAGATGAGCACGGCGACATGGGTAATCACAGAAGAAGGAGAGGTCTTGGATGCCACTTTGGGTGAGGGTTTCGAGCTGGGTGTCGATGTTGGGGAGGTTGAAGAAATAGCTGGAGAGCTGGCAAGTGGGGATGGATCCGCAGTGGTCGGAGAGGATCTGCTCGATGGCGTCGGCGTGCCATGCCTTCTTCTGGCTCCATGTCCAGAATTCGGTGAGTCTACTACTATGGCGGAGGATGGAGTCATCGAGGTTGAGGGATGCAGTGATCCAGATGTGGCACCACCGGGTGGAGAGGATGCTGGTCCAGATGGAGTCTCTGATGAGAGGAGGGAGGCGATGTAGGAGAGGACGTCGTCCGGGAGGTCACTGATTTGATCCAGATCATTTGCGCTGCCTCCTCGGCAGCGTGGCGCATCGGATTTGGATCTCCGTGTCCTCTTCTTCCACTTCCTTCTGCTGCTAGTTTTGTACGGGTTGGAACATGAAACAGAGACAAAGAATAGCAGAAGCCCGGTGGAACGCGTGAGAGGAATTGGTGATGGACTGGATTATTTGGGAGTTGAAGTTTTTGGGATTGGAATTGCAAGGAGAAGGGAGAAGATTTCAGTAATCTAGAAAAATAGGGAAGCAGAGATGAAGAACAAAAGATGGAGAGGAAGATCCGGGAAGAGAGAAAATAATATATATATATATATATATATATATATATATATATATATATATATATATATATATATATATATTGATGACCTGGATGAACGGGTTGGGAGATCATTTTTTTTTTTTTTGGGTAGGAGGAAATTTGGGATGATAGGAAAGTACCCTAATTTATCTGGGCTCTGATACCATAATTGATGGGGGACAAGGGTAGGATCGTTTGTGAGCCTAGAAGTCACCAAAATTAGGGTATCATATATTTTTTTTTGATATATATATATATTTTTTGATATGGGAAGTGGAGGGATGGTTGATAAAAGAGAATCTGGGATGATATAAAGGTACCTTAATTTTCTGGGCTCTGATACCAAAATTAATGAGGGACAAAGGGGTAGGACCGTTGGTGAGCCTAGAAGTCACCTAAATTAGGGTACTATTTTTCTTGGTAATTTTTTTTTCTAGGGGTGGAGAAGGAATAGTGGAAATGTATGATAGGGATCTGGATCTCATGGACTTTGGGACTCACCCTAATGAAGAGACCTCTCACCTCTAGGGCATTACACCCTCCTCGATACTTGGAGGCGCTAGGATGGATCTCAAAGGCCACAAGGAGATAGAGAAGATGAAATGGGAAGGGGATAACTGGGCATGACCTCACATCATGTCCTTGGGTTGGGCCTCACACCCTCTCCTCACGGAGTGAAAAAAATACTCTTTTCTAAAACTCATTTTCATTCCCAAAACTTGACTAAACTTTTTTTTTTTTTTTAACAAAGGAGGGTGGTATTTATAGACCTGTCCAACCCTCATTTGAATTTGAATACAAGATAAAAGATAGGAATGATTCAAATTCAAATACAAGATAGGATAAGATAAGCCTATCCATATCTAAATCCTAACCAACCAAATCCTAATTTAAATTTCAAACAAAAAGATAAACCCAAGTTAATTTATTCTGGATATCCTCCAAGATTTGTGCAGCTCCAGGATTCATGCTTGCTCCGGGATCCATGCTGGTGATGTCCCCATCAACTTCAGAAACAGAAGGAAGAGGAGGGCGAGCCCTAGGCTCCCTTATCACAATCTCGCCGGGATGGAGGTTCCTGCGAACCTCGATCGAGACCTCCTCCTCCTTATCAGAAGAAGAGGGAGTCCTCGATCGAGAGGGCCCTGCCTCGTCATGATTACTGGAAAAACGAAACCGATGGCCAGAAGGGGCCATCCTAAGCAAAGACCATGGAGAAGCAAGAAGAACGAAGGACGAAAGAAGGAAACTGGACTCCAAAGAAGCTCTGAGGATGGGCTCTACCGAACCAAAGGGCCAAAAAAGATTGTAGAAGATTTACCTGGTGGCTTTGGAAAGTCAAAAACACCCAGAGGGGAAGAAGAGGAAGTCTCTTGTTTGTCGGCAAGCGCAGGAAATTCGAAAGAAGTGATGTTCACAGGAAGTTTTCCCTCCTTTCAAAGTGGCCAAACCGAAACCATCCTGTCACCACCATCGGATCTGCGCCATGTATCAGCAATCGGCAGGGGCCAACGTTTCGATTCTCTTACGACCATTTTGAACTCTACGTCAGCCATAAAGCCTCCTTAGATGGATCCACGTGCCATCCTTGTATTGGCTTGGAGGTCCATCTCGCGAGGTGCTAGCAATCATGGAAATAATGGTGCAGGATTTTGTCCTTTCCATACCAGCACTACATTTACTCCCTTCGCCATGAGCGCCGCATGCTAATGGGACTTGGGAATGGAGGGCAAATGATGTGGTGGGATCACTGACATGAAACCCATATCAGACCCAGTCAGATGCCACGTCGGACATCTCTCTTCGGACTCCTTCGCCAGGTAGCTCCCTCGAGGTCGAGACGCCTTGGCCAAAGTCGAGCTCCTGCTCTCTTCAAACTCCTTTGCCGGGTGGCTCCCTCGAGGTCGAGATGCCCTAGCCAAAGTTAAGCTCCATTTCTCTTCGGACTCCTTCGCCAGGCGGCTCCCTCGAGGTCGAGATGTCCTGGCCGAAGTTGAGCTTCTGCTCTTTTCATACTCCTTCACCGGGTGACTCCCTCAAGGTCGAGATGCCCTGGTTGAAGTCGAGCTTCATTTCTCTTCGGACTCCTTTTCCAGGCGGCTCCCTTGAGGTCAAGATGCCCTGGCCGAAGTTGAGCTCCGTTTCTCTTCGGACTCCTTCGCTGGGCGGCTCCCTTGAGGTCGAGACGCCCTAGACGGAGTCGAGTTTTTCCTCCCTGGACCAGCCCTATTTCGGACAAAAGCACCGGTGGCTATGGGGAGTCGCCCCCTTCCTTGGGCGGTGGTAAGCCATCCAAGTACTACGGAGGGATGCCCACCAGGCCACAATAACTATCCCAGCTACCACTTACACCGAAGGGGAAGGGGTCCCCCAATTGAGGTGCTGCACTCCCAACCGACTTTCTGTACCACCCAAAAAAGGAAGTCAACCCAGAAGATTCAAATCCAAGGGGCGGCTGTACCCTGATCAAGGCTCTGCTGGATTTTTCAAAGTGGAGCGACCAGAGGGAGGGTCAGAGTGCACAGTGTAGCTTCTTATCACAAATAAGGAAAGGCACCTCGCACACGGCACAGGACGTCGCCGCACGTGCCTATAAGTGAGGGGAGGATCCCAAGGTGGGCGGCATGCAGCCATCCTGGCTTAAGAGGGTTCTCCAAGGTTCTAAGAAGAAGGTAAGTCACAAACGAGTGAAAGGGACAGCATACAGGAGAACAACTGCTCTAGGCTACTAGAGACCTACTGGGAAGGTCTCGACGGATACAGCCACTCAGCTTGAACTCTCCTCCGTTGCTACTTTCCTCGCTCTATCCTCAACTCGTTTACATTTCCCAAGTACATAGTTTTCTCCTCCTAGCATGGAGTTCGCCTACGGGGCTCGACAAGAAGGATCTGTTTCCCTAGATCGCCACTGACTTGAACGTCGGAGTGCCCTCACCAAGATCACTGGCCCAGGTCTCCTCTGTTTTGCAGGTCCGGGCGCGTGAACAGGATCCCGACAACGAGGAGGAGGTCCGAGGTCATCTCCAGCTGCAGGCCATGATGGTCGGGCGGCAACAATCACCATATCTAGATAAATGAAAAAGGCATGCCTGGATTTCTTGTATTTTAGCCTAGCATTTAATAAGGCATACCATGCATTGAAATAGAATGCATTTAAAAGATGGGACACCACCGACATGTAAGAAAATTCTATGCGACACGTGGAAGGCTCCGCTGCCCTTTGCAAGATCTGATAGAATCCTATTCGAAATCAGACTATTCCACATGTCAAAGCTATAAAAGAATTCTTAGTGAATCCCCAAGATATGCATCCTTCCCCTCACACTCCTCCTATTGATATCTATATTAACT
The DNA here is from genome assembly GCA_021397845.1 of Areca catechu. Taxonomy (NCBI): domain Eukaryota; kingdom Viridiplantae; phylum Streptophyta; class Magnoliopsida; order Arecales; family Arecaceae; genus Areca; species Areca catechu. The sequence goes on along the minus strand of CM038039.1, from coordinate 138,358,116 downwards.
TGAGCATCGAAGTGTCATCACCAAGATTACCTTGGAGAGGCTTTCTTTAGGTACCTCTTCCTCAAAACCAACCTACAATGTCTATCCAAGCATCTCCAGCATTTAACTCCAGCTCTTCTTCCGTCACTGGACAAATATTAGCACCAATAATAGATTTTTGCAAAGACAAAGTAGAAAAAATTCTTCTATAATTAATCTTTGATTTTTTATATTTTTTCTATATTTTCTTTTTTACTATAAAAACAAGTTGAAAAAGGAAAGAAAAAGTCTTGGACATTCTCTTCTTATCACAATCATCTTAAAAGAAAAAAGATTGGAACTAGGTTGAAGTGCACAATTTAGCTTGGAACCATGCCAAATCATGCAATTCGACAGGATTTCGATTAATCTGGAGCTCGAATCAAAATCTAGGACCAAACAATCCCGGTTTTGCTCAGATATGACCTGGTGTTGACCGAATTGGATGGCTTGGTGCGATTCCAAAATTAATGGTGAAATCATATCCTTTCCAAACATCCTACGTACATTAGGATCATAAAAGTCTAATAAGCAAATATCATTCAACTGCAACCATTGATTGTTTATTGGCTCTTTATCACTTGCTTTCACATTTCTAATAAAAAGTTAATGATAGGATTCTTTTTTGTTTTTTTTTTTCTTTTTTGAGATGGTCTTGCTTAAAAGAAACTTAACTGCAAGCCATGCATTTTATGAAACAAAGAGAAAAGTCCAAAGAAAGAGATGAGAGGGCACAGCTAACACCATTCTAAATCCACAGCAGCCCAAAAATCAAAGCGAACCACAAGTAATAAAGCTGAGCTTGACAAAGATTCAGGCGACTTTCATGTAAACAAAAGGGAACAAGTCTTCAAGTCCACCACCCAAACATCGTCATCATTATCCAAGCATGGTTTGACTTAACCAAATTACCCAGTCCATCCTTTAACATAAGATATATGTACGCAAAGCATAAAGATAAAAAAAAAGGTTCAGAAATAGCTTAATCTAGCACCAACAAACGCGAATCCCAAACGTCCCCTTTCTCTGTACATGAAAAGCCGACTGCCTTCACCATCATCATCTCCACCATCAGTCATTTATCAACTGAACGCGGCAGTCCCAGCTGAACAGTAAAAATCAAGACTCAGGAAGATAAAAACAAGAGGAAAGGGTGAACCAAAGAAAGAAAACGACACCTCCCTTTACCTTTTACCGCGGAGAATCAGAACGGGGAAATGGGAGAAGGGAGACCGTCACCGTCACGGATGCCGTTCTCGTTACGGTCTCGCCCTTCCTCCTCTTCTCTTTGGGACGGGCTCCGCCAAAACCCCGCGCTGTAGAACTTCGCCCACATCTCCTTCTCCATCTCCGTCACCTCATCCGGCGGCGGCTTCGCCGGCCACGCCTCCCCGGCCAACGACACCGGCACCACCGCCCCGTGGAGTCGCACCCCCTCTTCGTCCTCCTCCCCGCCTCTGCCGGCCAGATTCGGGCCAAGCAGCCCCTGCTTACGCCTCTTGATAGCGGCCCGCCGCCTCGCCCTCGCCTTCAGCGCCCTCTGGCAGAGCCCCGCCGGCAGCCGGACCACCGTGAGCACCAGGAGGTTCACCAGCCCGCAGGGGCAGCAACAGCACACAGCCGCGCACTCCGCCGCCGTCCCACCGGCGACCTCTGCCAGCCTTGCCGATGGCTTCGCCGGCTCCTTGAGGATCGCCGGCTCTCGGCAGTCCGGCGCTACCGCCGCCGGGACGGAAGCAACCGCCGCTCGGGCCCCGGTCTCCAGCGGAGGCGGGGGCGGAGTGCGTTGGGCCTTCTTCCAAGCCATCCTTCCAGCTGCCCGATCCGATCCTAGCGGCTCAAATCCGGCGATGGCTCGACATCATCGTCGGAGAATGGAGATTCTAACCGTCGCCGTTTGGTTTGATGGAAAACGAATCAAGAAGAACGACGATCGATGGTGATCGTTCTCTTTCGGTATCAAGAAAACGGAGGCACGGGGAGGCGTGTTGTCGGAAACGAACGGGGTTGGGGGTATCGTAGAGAGAGCTGGACCACCGGCGGGGATACGCGCTAAAAGCCGATACAAAGGCCCAGTTCCGACCAAAAAATGAGATTCCGATACCGTCGCCGGATGTTCCGATTCCCTCCTCTGAAACCGTTCGCATCAGCGGCGACAGGGTGTGGAATAGCGTCATAGCCCAAATGGAGTCAATACGTACATAAAGGCCGCGAAGCCTCGGATTTATAACAATATACCGCAAGAGCAATGTAATTCCCATTGTCGCGCCATCGTGGTCGATTTTAACTTGCCCACGTGTATCGTTTGTGGGGGAGTGTACGGAGTGTGCATGGGGTCAGAGGTGTTTACGTTGTTCCACGAGAATAGGGGAACAAGGGCAGGGGAGATGAAGGGGATGCTGTCGGAGTTGACGGAGGGTGGGGAGGGATGAGCTGGAGACAACTGCTGACGCGTCAGAGGTGATGTGACAGATGGCTCTACATGGCAGGTTTTCGCGGAGGGTGCGTACACGTGTTAAGGTTGTTTTGTTCCTATTTTTGGTTACGAGGACAAAAGATCCCCGCACCAAAGGATATATAAAAAGAACTTCCTTTTTTAATTACCATTTAAGACTTCCGAGGACTTCGGAAAAAAAGCAGCTGTTTGGCTCAAAAATACAGCAATACACGGTAGTTATCCGTGTGATACGCTGGGCTTTTATATCTATTTTAAGCTTTTTATATATATACACGCAATGATCATTAGATCCCTAAACAAATCCATATATATTTTAAAAAATTAATTTATAATTTTAAAATATTATATTTATCAACATATAAAACATAACAGGTAATACATACTTCATCGATTTTTTAGATATATTTTATTTTTTTATTCATAATTTGTTGTCCATTAAGCAATCCAAGAAGGGAATGAATTGGGTCTTTAAAAAAAAATATTTACTTGATGCAATGCAATGCTATACAATCCAATTTAACAATTAATTAAGGTACAAAGAAATCAAATATAATGCTCTTAAATAAAAATGTAGCGGAAATAAAGAACAATAAATGAAAAGCAAGTAGAGAGATCAATCAATCACAAAGACCAAGAAATATAGTGGTTCGGTGCTATTCAATGCACCTACATCCACTTCCCAAGATCCCTTTGGAAATTCACTATAATCACACCGATTACAGTTGATTAGTTTTCCAGGCTCACTAATCAAAAACTTAACTTGTTTTCACAAGGCCAACAAGTCAAAACCTCACTTGGTTTTACGAGCTAACCAAGAACCTAAATGGTTTTCTAAGGCTCACCAATAACCTTCATTGGTTTTACACTAGGCTAACCAAGAACTTTTATAACAAATAAAGTTTAGAAGTAGAGAAACAATATAAGCTTTCTAAACAAAAGTGGGTATCTCTTTGAAACTTGATGTAGATGTGCTTTGAACTTGTTGAAGCCTCTTGAATGCTCAAGAATGGATGATCTTCAATACTCTTGAAGGCTCTTGAATGCTTGGAGGCTTGCTTTTGCTTGAGAGTGGTTGAATCTTCAATGAATAGGAGTTAAAACTTCTTTTCTTCTCACTTGAATGCTTCTATTTCATTCTCATCAATTCTCATGAATAGTTCCCCTTTTGATTTGATTTGGAGCATATAAACACCTTTCCAAGGTCTCAAATACGGTTTCTAGCCATTAAACTTGAAAATCTAGCCATTGGAGAGCAAAAGGGTCGAGTTCTGCATTTAAAAAACTAGCCGTTACTGTTTCCAGAACTCCATGTGTCGACACTTCAGGCTGTGACTTGACACTTCAGGTTGATACTTGAACTTCTTGAGTCGACACCCAGTTCAAAAATCTTCAATCTGGTTCTCTAGAATTCTCAGATATATCGATACTTCCTCAGGTGAGTCGACACTTTGAGTTGATACTTTGCTTCCATGTGTCGACACTTCTACAGTTCTTCATTTTCAGCAAGTTCCGTGGCTTGAAAATCTCAGACGATGAGCTAATCTATGTATCGACACTTTGAGTCGATACTTCAGGTCCATGTGTTGACACTTCAGCCGTGCCATCTGAAACATTCTTTGCGTACCGACTTGAGTCGACACTTCACTTCAATATATCGACACTTGGTGTTATGTGTCGATACTTTGAATCAACACCTCACTAAAATCTTCACAGAAATTCTTGAACTCATGCTGAACCAAATTTATGCTTCACTCAGATGTCCATCAAGCAAATTTTGACTTTTCATGTCCTCTTTGAGCAGTTTTTTTCATGTAAATTTGCCTTCTTCAAATAAATAAACTTCTACAAATTTGTGAGCACTTTTTTTTATAAAAACACACTTCAAGGAGATCATTAGTACTCAACTTATACTTAACCATTTTGCTTATCATCAAAATCAATAACGGAGTCAACAATCTCTCCTTTTTTGATGATTACAAAATTCTTAAATATAAATTGCATAAAAAGCTTTTAAAAGAATTCATCAAGGTGCATAGAACTAAATGCAACAAGTGTATCAAGGTAATTTTCAATATTGACAAGATGTACCAGAATAAGAGTGATATAATGATTTAGAATATCAGAGTAAATTATAATGATTGAGAGTATCAGAACTTTAGGATATATATGAAATAAAAACACATGTAACGTGATACTTTATAAGAAAATTCAGCAATATGTAAAGCTCCCCCTGAATTGATGATCCATAAAATAGTTTGTAAATATCTTTTGAAATACTTAAAGAGGTGTTTTAAGATAAAATTTACTTTAAAAAGAATTTTCAATGAAAACAAAGTATTGCTCCCCTTTTTTAAGGAATTTGTAAAAAATTTCAATTCAAGTTTTCAAAATAATTTTCAAATTTTGCAAATACTCTTATTTATCCATTGCACATCACAAATATACTTTACATTTATACTTTGATCTTATTACTCCCCCTTTTTGTTATCATTAAAAAGGTAGGAGGGCAATAGATTTAAGATATAACATTGAAGTGCAATATAAAATCTTCATTTATTCATAAAGACAATTCATAAAGACAATGAAATACCAAGGAAATTTAAGTCATTCATTCATTTAAAGTTACAAACATGAAGTACAACATGATATTTTATTTCAAGTCAGAATTTGTACAACAAAACATACATAGATGCATAAAAGTAAACTATCTAAAAATACATAGATATCCTAATCCTCATCATCATCAGAAGATGATCCGATTTCAATCGGTCCTGTATCAACAACAGATCGAGCTCGATACCACATCGATTTGAGATCTTGGAGTTGGGTCCTAGTCGGTCGTGGAGGGGTACGACGACCATGTCCTCTGCATCGAGCATACGTCCGACCTCTGGTTGGAGCAGTAGAGGTGGAAGCAATGTCGTCCGTAGGATTGGAACTGATCGGTTCGACAATCTCAGCGACTGTCGGAAGTGGCGTATGATCAAAGAAAGGACTAGAGTCAAGATACTGAAAGCCAGGTGTATAAAAACTAAGCTATCGAATAAGTGAGGATGTGTGAATGGTAGGAGTATCAACAATGGGTGTGTCAAAAATAAGGGTATCAGCTGACGTTACAATATGTGTATCAAAGATAGATGTGTCAGCTGAAGAATGAACAGGAAAGTCTATAATCGGTGAATCAATGATAGGAGTGTCAATCATGGATGTATCAACAATGTGTGAATCAATAACCAGTGAATGAACAACTGGAGAATCAATAACTGGTGAAATTATAGGAATCGGAATATGATCAACTGATCTAGAAGGAGAAGAAGATAGGACTGGAGTCTTTGTAGGTGAACTAGAAAGGTCATGAGTAGGACTCTTGGGAAAGTCTGCCGTCACCTCCGCCACTGGCTCTGCAGTTAGATCTGGAAAGTTGAATCCATCAGAGTCAGTCTCCTCATCATCTCCATCAATTTCATCACCATCAACATCATCTCCATCAACAACTGGTGCAGGAGCAGGTGGAGCTGTATCAGAAGCTGGAGTACTTACTGAAGGTCTGGACTGTGCGGTCAGTATAGCTGAGATGCCATCACTCAGTCCATTGTGGCTCTCTCTGGTCTCAGCTATGAAGCAGTCAAGACACTATCTAATGATCAGAAGATAAATCTCAATGCATCTGACTCTATCAATAAGCTATCAGAAATTGCTAGAGTCTCCATCTAAGCTGGCTGAGGCTGTGCTGAAGTAGTAGGCTCAGACAAAGATGCAACATCTAGTTGTGCTGCGGTCTTAGGCTGACTCTTGCTAGGTCCTGCCTCACTGGAGAGGATGTGCTCCTCCTCTATAGCATCATCGTCATCAGCCTGTCCTGGGCCTGACCAGATATCCTGCGAGTCCACTGGCCTCGAAATAGATGATAACCCATTCGGTGTAATGACCTGATGTCATACACATCAGTATGAAATAGCATGCAGAAGGGCTCGTCCTTGTTGTCCAGAAATGGAGCCCAATAGGAGGGGTGAATTGGATATTTTTAAAAATTTAAAATAATAATGTGAAGGACTAGTGGTGCTTGTGAATAATGAAAAATTCAATGCAAGAGATTAAAAGCAGTGGAAAACAATAAGTGAGTAGCAATAATCAAAGAGCAAGAGAGGAAGAGGGCAATCACACACAAATACAAGGTTTATAGTGGTTCGGTGCAAACCTAGCACCTACATCCACTCCCCAAGCCACCCTTGGGAATTTCACTATAATCCAAACAAGATTACACTGACTTGTTTTTCACAAGGCTCACAAGTCAAAACCTAAGTTGGTTTTGTCACCTAGGCTTACCAACAAACCTTAACACTTGTTTTATCTTCGGGCTCACAAGTTAACCCTAGTTGGTTTTATTCCTTTGGCTCACCAACAAACCATAACAACCTTCTTTCAAGACACCCTTGAAAGCAAGGTCAAATCATAATATAAAAACAGATATATAATTTTAAAACTAAAACAAACTCTCTTCAAGAGTAGAATGGAATCTTTGAAGCTCAAGTTGATGCTTTGTCTTGACTCTTCCTTGGAATATCCTTCAAAGTGCCTCTTTTGGAATGATGTAAGGATGAGCTTGTAGGCTTTTTCAAGGAATCAAACTATAAAAGGCTTTTGATATGAAGTATTTGAGAGAATATGGGCATTTTGGCTTTTGAATAGACTTGAATACACTTCAATGCACTTCCTTCCTTTTTGAATGAGGTTGGTGGAGGTTAAATACACCAAGAACCTTCCAAAAAATAGTTTGTGATCGTTGGAACCTCGGATATAGCCATTTGGAGCTTGAAAAGCAAGTTTTGCAAGTCAGAAAAATAGATCCGTTAGAGCTGTCAGGCTTCAAGTGTCGACACTTGGCTGTCAGGTGTCGTCACTTGATCTCTAGGTGTCGACACTTGAACTTTGAAGTGTCGACACTTGATGCAGAGGTGTCGACACTTGACACAAAAATCCTCGAATGACAAAGTTCTGCATTTTCAAAATTCTCAGGCCTTGAGTCGACACTTGGAAACCTAATTGTCGACACTTGGTGTCGACACTGAGTTATGGATGTCGACACTTGGCGTGCCAAGGATTTTTGTTCGTGCCAAATGCTGAAGTGTCGACACTTGACTTTCCAGGTGTCAACACTTGAGACTGAAAAGCTCAGATTCAAGTGTAAATTACCCCAAAAACATAAATATAAATTTTGAAACTTAAATGAATCTTAAACACATAATAATTAAACATGTAGATGCCCTTTTTCCATGAAGAGGATGTCCAGACTTGCGAGAAATGCTCCGTGCCATGACGTGCCATGAAACATAAGTTTTTGAGATTTTGAGGTGCTTTCTTCCTGAAAACGCATAACTTGAAATACACATTAGTATACAATATGCACTCAATGTTTTGTTATTCATCAAAATCACTGGGTGGAGCCAACAATTTCCCCATTTTTTATGATGACAAAATCTTGAGTAAAATAGCATTACATTTCAAACTTCAACTATTATAATTCATGAATATGAATTTAAGTCCATATGAGGCATAATCTTCATAATTAGAAAGAATCAATCTCCCCCTCAATTAGATATTTCTAATTAAAATAAATTTCAAAGGTTCTCAGAAGGTGGAACCATAACAATTTATGCATCTATATAATCAATACTATTTCTCCCTCTTTTTGTCTATCATTAAAAAGGGGAATAACCTCCCCCTCACAATGAGCATGGAGATAAAAAGATGGTAGAGAATTAAATATGATAGGTATCAGAACCAAAAAGATCCAAAGAGAATCAGAGCTGAAGAAGGTAAATTTAACTACTCAAACACAAATAAAAAGCACTAAACTGAAATATATAATAGATAAGAGAAGTTTTCAGTACAAAAATTTGCTGAGTCATCATCAAGAACTGAAACATACAGAAATCATCAGAGTCATACAATAATCAGAATCATACAACTATGAACTATAAAAGACATACAACAGGCATCTGTGAGGCTAATCCTCATCAGATGGAATCTCAAGACAAAATGGGGCACTGATCCTAGATCTAGTGGCTAAGGCCCTAGGAGGTACTAAAGCTCGACGACTCCTAGTGTGGCCAGAAGGACCAAAAGTAGGTACAACCCTAGATGATCTAGTGGAAGGGGGGAGAGAATATCAGCTGGTGTAACAAAGTCCGGTGTGGAATCAACCAAGTCAGTAGGAGCAGCTGGGGTAGTGGGAGGATCGCGACTGACCACCTCAAAACCATCTGCACTGCCATCACTGTCACTACCACTGCCCACAATCTCTGTAGCTCTGTCCTCATCCATATCTGCTTGATCACCAACCTCAACTGTATCAGCATGGTCGCTCTGGTGATTATCACCATCATCATCATCATCATCATCATCTGAAGATACAACTGTAGGGGCTGTAGGAGGTATAAGGGATCTCAATAGATCCTCAATACGAGTGAAGCCCTCCTCCATAGACCTACGAATCTCAACATGCTCCGAGGTAGTATGTGCTCGAAGAGTCTTAACCTCGCTGCATAGCTGAGCCAACTCACCCCTGATCTTAGTAAACTGCTCTCTGGCGTGCTCCTCAAAGGATAATCCAATAGTAGGTGGCGGAGGAGCTGAAGTACCAGGAGTCGAATGCTCTACCTGTGTCGATGGAATACCAACGGGAGGAAAAACTGCTAGCTCAAATGGTCCTGCTTCTGTCTCTCGAAGCTCATCCTCCTTATCTGGCTCCTGGCCAGACTCTCTGCACACCCATCAACCTGCGACTAGTCTATATCCTATACGGTGCAAAGACCTCACATCATATACATCTGTGTAGTATCTCCTTGGGGATCTCCCCCTCCAGTGATACTCCACATGCTCTAAATAACCTAGTTAGTGCCATGCCGTAGGGTAAACAATGACGGTGCTGAGTCACGGCATCATGCATCTGAACTAGCATCAAGGATGGAAGGCCGATCTGCCTCCTCTCTATCAGACTCGTCATCACCATCAACTCTCTCTCAGTGATGAAGTCGAATCTTCCAGTCTTCGGCAAAAGTATACGTGCCGTGATGTGGTGCAATAGGCGCATCTCCAGAGATAACTGGTTCGCGATGACTATAGATATACCATGAACATCCTCTCGCTTGAGGATACACCTAAAAGCAGCCTCTCTGTCATCCACCGCAAAAACACTGATTCCCCTATGGGGGATCTCTTATACTCTGCTCAGTAGCTCTACAGAAGGTGAAATCCGAACACCTCTCACTGTCGTAGTCCATAGAAGTCGTCGATAGTCCATCGGACCATAGAACTCCCTCACTAGATGAGGATAGTACCTCTCCTGCATAGTACAGAATGGTACTAAACCTACATCAGTGAGCACTTGTCGTAAGCTGAAATGGTGCCTATCAAAACACTCCAGGTCGACTCTCCTCCCAAAGGCTACTAACTTCCCTGCCATCCTTTATGCAGGGGGGAACTCGGTGTGGCAGAACTGCTAGCCTGTGCAAAATCAAATCTGGCCTCGATCTCCTCTCTACACCACGAGTAGGTCTCTCCCTAACTGCAAGTCTTTTCTTGGGACCCATTACAGCAAGCTGAATTGGAAAGAAGGAAAATAGGTTCAATCAGACTTAAAACTATAGGACTGGCTACAGGCTGAGGTAAGGAGAAGTTTATTTCTTAAGAGGTGTTAAGACAGGCTTTGAAAACTAGGATTAAAACAATTTTGGGTTGTAAAATACCCCTTTAAAAAAACTTTAGGAAATCTACCAACAGTTTGAAGGTGGGAATTTTACAAACTATACTTTGATTAAAAGACATTACCCCGTATAAATAAATATAGAAAATGTTTTTGGTTGTTAAAACATATTTGAATTTTTGTAAAATACATTTTATAAGGCCAAAATACCAAAACACATGGAATTTGGGTTTAAATCAATTAGGGTTTTAGCAAAGTGGTGAAAATGTCACAAAAACAACATGAATAATCTTTCCAAAACAATGATAAAATAATAAATGAATTTAGAACACTAGATTTTAGATGAAAACCCTAATTTTTCTGCCCAAAATCAATCAAACAGTGTTTTTCTGAAAAACGGATGGAATGAACATGAAAATGGCCAAAAAATCATGGAAAATCCAAGAAAAATGCCATTAAACTGCTATTCCCTTAAATGGAGTTTTAGAAATCCATTAAAACTTATGAAAATCTGGTTAAAATCCTCAAGAATAGCCGAAAAAGCCCTATTCTAGTTTACACGGTTTGACGGTAACAAAAGGAAAACGAAAATATAAGAAATAAAATGGAAATAAAATGAAATTAAAAGAGGGAATACCTGATTTGTGATGGAGTAAATGGGAAAAGGGAGGATTTGGATAGAGGGGGACCACTGTTGCTTGAAATCGATGGGTGGAAAATAAGGATAAAACCCTCGGTCGACCTTTTAAAAAATAGGTTTTGTTTCGCATGTGTCGACACTTAGTATTTGTCAAGTGTCGACACTTGGTCAAGTGTCGACACTTGGTCAGGTGTCAACACTTGACAATATCCAAGTGTCGACACTTGGCCAAGAAAAAAAATTTAAAAAAAATCCGTAAAATTTTCAAAAAATCTAGGAAAATATTTAACAATTTTTGGGGCTTAAAGCAAGTGGTTTTGAGTGAAAAAACTTAGGTATAATTAAAACTATGAGAGTTCTAGGAGAATGGATCAATGACACCTAACTCTCTTCTAATCAGACAGAACCTATCCTCACTCAAAGGTTTGGTAAACACATCTGCTAACTGATCATCAGTACATACAAAATCAAGAATAATTTAGAGTTTTGTACATGAACTCTTATGAAATGATGTCTTATTTCAATGTGTTTACTTCTTGAATGTTGTACAGGATTTTTAGATAGATTGATTGCACTAGTATTGTCACATCTTATGGGTGTCTTAGTTAGTTTAATGCCAAAATCTTCGAGTTGTTGTTTGATCCAAAGGATTTGAGCACAACAGCTTCCAGCTGCTATATATTCGGCTTCCACCATTGATAAAGCAACTGAATTCTGTTTCTTGCTACTACAAGAGATCAAATTTACTCCAAGAAACTGACAGGTCCACTATTACTTTTACGATCAAGTTTACACCCAGCAAAGTCAGTATCAGAATAAGCAATCAATTCAAATGAAGAATCTCTAGAGTACCATAAACCAATTTTAATTGAGCCAGATAGATATCTAAGTATGCGTTTAACAGGCAAAAGATGAGACTCTTTAGAATTAGATTGATATCTAGCACACATACAAATGCTAAACATGATATCTGGCCTACTGGCAGTAAGATATAACAATGAACCGATCATGCCAAGATATAATTTTTGGTCAATAGATTTACCTGATTCATCCTTGTCAAGTCTACAAGTAGAGCTCATAGGGGTACCTAAAGGCTTAGTGTTCTCCATCCCAAACTTCTTGAGTATTTCTTTTATGTATTTTGCTTGGTTGATGAAGATCCCCTCTTTGGTTTGCTTTATTTGGAGTCCGAGAAAAAAATTTAGTTCTCCCATCATACTCATCTCGAACTCACCCTGCATTAATTTTGCAAAATCTTGACAAAGAGATTCATTAGTAGCACCAAATATTATATCATCTACATAGATTTGTACTACTAAGAGATCATCAATCTTTTTCTTTAAAAATAAAGTTTTATCTATATTACCTCTAGTAAAATCATTTTTGAGTAAGAAAGAGCTTAAACAATATACCAAGCTCTAGGAGCTTGTTTCAATCCATACAAAGCTTTATGAAGTTTGTAAACATGATTTGGAAATTCAGAATTTTCAAAACCAGGGGGTTGTTCAACGTAAACCTCCTCTTCAATTAGACCATTTAAAAATACACTTTTAACATCCATTTGATACAATTTAAAACTCATAAAGCAAGCAAAAGCCAACAATAGCCTAATTGCCTCAAGTCTAGCTACAGGAGCAAAGGTTTCATTAAAATCTATCCCTTCCTCCTGATTGTATCTTTTGGCAACTAGTCTAGCCTTATTTCTAGTAACTACTCCATTTTCATCAAGTTTATTTCGAAAAACCCATTTTATACCAATAATTGAAATGTTTGAAGGCATATCTACTAATGTCCAAACATTGTTCTTTTTGAATTGGTAAAGTTCATCTTGCATAGCATTTATCCAATTATTATTACATTCAGCTTTCTCAATAATTTTAGGTTCAATTTGAGAAACAAAAGCTAAGTAATCACAGATATTTCTAAGGGATGATCGAGTACTTACAGCTTTAGATGGATCACCGATAATTAGTTCTTTTGGGTGTCCATGAGCATACCTCAATTCTTTTGGTAATGGATCAACTGTTGATGTGTTTTTATCACCTTGTGCTTGATCTCCTTCAGTGTTTTGATCATCGTTCTGTTCCTTGATAAGCCCTTCATTGTTGTTTATACTTTCAGTTTTCTTGCTACCTGTTTTATCAAAGAGCACATCTTCTTTTCTTGAAGTTTTTTGGTTAGATTCATCAAATACCACATGTATGGATTCTTCAACAACAAGTGTTCTTTTATTGAAGACCCTGTATGCCTTACTAGATGTGGAGTAGCCTATAAAGACTTCCTCATCTTATTTGGCATCAAATTTACTTAAATTATCCTTACTATTGTTTAAGATGAAACAACGGTATCCAAAAACATGAAAATAATGAATTGAGGGTTTTCTACCCTTTCAAAGCTCATAAGGTGTTTTCTTTAGAATCGGTCGAATTAAAACTCGATTTAAAACATAGCATGCAGTATTTATGGCTTCCATCCAAAAATATCTAGGTAAGTCATTTTCACAAAGCATGGTGCGTGCCATTTCTTCAAGAGTTCTATTTTTTCTTTCTACTACCCCATTTTGTTAAGGTGTCCTGGGTGCAGAAAAATTATGATAAATGCCATTTTCAATACAAAATTTATCAAAATCAGCATTTTCAAATTTGGTTCCATGATAACTTCTCAAGGATACGACTGAAACACCTTTTTCATTCGAAACTCGTTTATGAAATCTAATAAATTCAGAAAAAGTTTCATCTTTATGTGCTAAAAACATGACCCATGTAAATCATGAGAAATCATCTACAATAACTAGATCGTACTTCTTACCTCCCAAACTAGATATTCTGGTTGGCCCAAAGAGGTCCATGTGAAGCAACTCCAAGGGTCTAGATGTAGAGATTACTCCTTTTGGTTTGAAAGAGGATTTGGATTGTTTTCCAAGTTGACATGCACTGCAGATCATGTCTTTTTCAAAATTAAGTTTAGGCAAATCCTTTATCAAGTTCTTTTTGCTAAGTTTTGAAATTAAATGCTTGCTTGCATGTCCTAGTCTACGATGCCAAAGCCAACTAGTTTCATCGATCTTGGCTTCCATTGCCACTAGGCATTGACCATTTTGAATAGGGAGATCATCAAGATCAACCATATAAATATTGCCATGCCTATGACCAATGAACTTGATGCCATTGTCATCTAAACTACAAACAATGCACAAGGAAGATTCAAAAATAACTTTAAAATTCCTGTCGCAAAACTGGCTAATGCTAAGCAAGTTATGTTTCAAACCATCAACATACAAGACATTATCAATATAAGAAGAAGGGGTGATATGGACTTTACCAATACCGATAATTTTGTCCTTTTCATTATCACCAAAAGTTACATTGCCACCATTTTGATATTTGAGCGATGAGAACTGCTCCACATCTCCTGTCATATACCTTGAGCAACCGCTATCAAGGTACCACATTCTTCTCTTATTGGTTGCAAGGCATACCTGCAATAAAAATCAAGTGAAGACTTTAGGTACCCAAGCCATCTTGGGTCCTTTTAGGTTAGTGGCATTGGTTCCTTTCAGAACCCAAACTTTCTTAATGTTACTTAATCTTTTTTTGTTGCATATATTAGATTTATGTCCTTTCGTACCACAAGTATAGCAAGTAATGGATGAAGATGCAGGTACAAAGAAATTTTTAAAAAGTTTTTGTTTCTTATGAGTTCTGAATCCTAAACCTGCTTTATCAAAAACTGCTCTTTGGTTATTCAAAAGCAAATTCAATTTTTCAGAACTATAAGTAAATCTTTCTACAAAAAGGTTTTAATTTTTCAATTTCTTCTTTATATCTTTTGTTTTCATCCAAAATTTCTTTGCTTTGTTTTGACAAATTTTCATTTGAAAGTGAAGAACTTTTCTTTTTCAAGACTTCTTTTTCTTTTTCAAGTGCTACAATCTTATCATTTAATTTTCTATTTTGAAGAAGAAGGCATTCATTTTCACCTGAAAGCTTGTCATTTGTTTTGGCTAAATCCAGATTTTGCTTATTTAAATCTTTATATTTTGATTTTAGTTTTTGAAATTCTATGACTAATTCATCAAAAATTTCATGAAGCTCATCAAAAGTAAATTCATTTTCTGTTTCGGAACATACCTCATCTTGATCAGCCATCAGACAAAAGTTTGCCACCTCCTGCTATTCTTCCTCAGAACTGGAGTCCTCACTTTCACTCCAGGTTGCCATCATGGCTTTCTTTCTCAGCTTTCTTCTGCTTTTCTTAAGCAAGGGGCAATCTACCATGAAATGGCCGGGTTTTTTGCATTCAAAACAAGTAGGCTGCTCCTTCTCTTTTTCTTTGTCCTTCTCTTTACTTGGCTCACCTTTCAGAGATTTCTTTTTGAAGTTGAACCTTTTCTTCCTCATGAACCTTCTGAATTTTCTCGCCAATAGAGCTGTCTCATCTTCTTCATCATCTTCTTCGGAGTCATCGCTTGATTCTTCTCTCGCAGTAGATTAGAAAGTGATTACTTTCTTCTTTTTGTCGACTTCCACATTCTTTTGTTTGAGGGAGAGCTCATAGGTCATCAGTCAGCCCAACAATTATTCAAGTGGAAGAGTGTAGACATCCTTGGCTTCTTCAATAGCTGTTATTTTTGTATCCCAAGAAGCTGGTAGAGACCTGAGAAGTTTGTTCACAAGTTCACCGTTAGAAATAATTTTTTCTAGGCTTCTCATGCCATTCACAATATTTGTGAACCTAGTATACATCTCACTAATAGACTCAGTAGGTTTCATTTTAAACATTTCATACGTATGAATAAGCATGTTAACCTTGGTAGTTTTTACTTGGTATGTACCCTCATGGGTAACCTCAAGTGTATCCCAAATCTTCTTGGCGGAGAGACAATTAGATATTCTATTAAATTCACTTGGGTCAAGAGGGCAAAATAATAGATTCATAGCCTTAGCATTGATCTCGATTTGCTTAATATCATTCTCATCCCAATCATCTTCCATCTTTGGAGTGAGAATGCCTTTAACCAACATCATAGGCTGATGAGGACCTTTTACAATTGTCCTCCATAAATTATAGTCAAGAGCTTGAATAAAAATGCGCATGCGTGTCTTCCAGTATGTGTAATTTGTGCCATTGAAAAGTGGGGAACGATTTGAAGCTTGACCTTTAACTATACCCATTCCTATTGGGGTTGCCATGATCTTTTACTCAAGATTCTTGGACCTACAAGAGAGTACCGGTGCTCTGATGCCACTTGTTGCCCAGAAATGGAGCTCAAGAGGGGGGGTGAATTGGGTCTTTTAAAAAATTTAAAACAATAATGTGAAGGACTAGTGGTGCTTGTGAATAATGAAAAATTCAATGCAAGAGATTGAAATCAGCGGAAAACAATAAGTGAGTAGTAATAATCAAAGAGCAAGAGAAGAAGAGGGCAATCACATACAAATACAAGGTTTATAGTGGTTCGGTGCAAACCTAGCACCTACATCCACTCCCCAAGCCACCCTTGGGAATTTCACTATAATCCAAATAAGATTACAGCTGACTTGTTTTTCACAAGGCTCATAAGTCAAAACCTAAGTTGGTTTTGTCACCTAGGCTTACTAACAAAACTTAACACTTGTTTTGTCTTCGGGCTCACAAGTTAACCCTAGTTGGTTTTATCCCTTTGGCTCACCAACAAACCATAACAACCTTCTTTCAAGACACCCTTGAAAGCAAGGTCAAATCACAATATAAAAATAGATATACTATTTTAAAACTAAAACAAACTCTCTTCAAGAGTAGAATGGAATCTTTGAAGCTCAAGTTGATGCTTTGTCTTGACTCTTCTTTGGAATATCCTTCAAAGTACCTCTTTTGGAATGATGTAAGGATGAGCTTGTAGGCTTTTTCAAGGAATCAAACTATAAAAGGCTTTTGATGTAAAGTACTTGAAAGAATATGGGCTTTTTGGCTTTTGAATAGACTTGAATACACTTCAATATACTTCCTTCCTTTTTGAATGAGGTTGGTGGAGGTTAAATACACCAAGAACCTTCCAAAAAATAGTTTGTGATCGTTGGAACCTCGGATATAGCCATTTGGAGCTTGAAAAGCAAGTTCTGCAAGTCAAAAAAATAGATCCGTTAGAGCTGTCAGGCTTCAAGTGTCGACACTTGGCTGTCAGGTGTCGACACTTGATCTCTAGGTGTCGACACTTGAACTTTGAAGTGTCGACACTTGATGCAGAGGTGTCGACACTTAACACAAAAATCCTCAAATGACAAAGTTCTGTATTTTTAAAATTCTCAGGCCTTGAGTCGATACTTGAAAACCTAAGTGTCGACACTTAGTATCGACACTGAGTTCTGGGTGTCGACACTTGGCATGCCAAGGATTTTTGTTCGTGCCAAATGCTGAAGTGTCGATACTTGACTTTTCAGGTGTCGACACTTGAGACTGAAAAGCTCAGATTCAAGTGTAAATTACCCCAAAAACATAAATATAAATTTTGAAACTTAAATGAATCATAAACACATAATAATTAAAATGTAGATGCCCTCTTTCTATGAAGAGGATGTCCAGACTTGCGAGAAATGCTCCGTGCCATGACGTGCCATGAAACATAAGTTTTTGAGATTTTGAGGTGCTTTCTTCCTGAAAACTCATAACTTGAAATATACATTAGTATACAATAGGCACTCAATATTTTGTTATTCATCAAAATCACTGGGTGGAGCCAATAGTCCTTAAAGCTGATGCCATACTCCCTGAACAGATGGTGGGGACATCGGAGGCACCAGAATAAGACAGAGGCTTTTCAACCCTCTGTGAATTGATTAATAACTTATGAGTCCATCTGTAATAAGGGCCTAGCCCATCTAAGTCTATTTTAGTTGTTATTTGAGTCTTTTGAGTTGTTATTTCAGTTCTGTACTAGTCAGCTCATGTTGATCTAGTTCAGTCCAGTGTTAGTCAGCTCATGTCGAGCTAATTTTATTTTTTTGAGTCCTGTTCAACCATATTGAAGACTCAAGACCACATCATACAAGTGAAGACCAAGTCCAACCAGATTGAAGCATGGAAGTATAGCCCAAGTCCAACCCAGCTTGAAGATTTGAAGGCCCCAGGAGGAAAATTCAGAAAACCCTGATTCCTTGCAGATACCCTCCAGATGCCCAGATTCCCTTCCAGATGCCAAAATATATTCATATACCAAGGCATCCATGATTTTAGAGGTCCATCTGCATCCTAGCCCAAAGAAATCAAGCCCAGGCGCCAAGCCCAAGCCCCTAAGAAGCAAGATACTAGGGAATATTCCTGCTACCTGGCTACCAGGCCACCCCAGCTTCCAGAGGCCCAAATCCATGCACCCGAGCCCCTTTGGGCTGGCCCCTTGCTGCTCCTAGAAGCCCAACACGTCCCCCTAGGCGTCCTTGGAGTGTTGGCCAAGTCAAGAGAATTTTTAGGGATTTTTCTACCTAATGTTTCCTTATTTTCTTGCTAGGATTTGAGAGGGAAAAGGATTCTTATGTAAAGACTTATGTGCCCTTACTTGGAGTCCAAGGTTAAGGGTCTATTTAAAGGACCCTAACATCTTGTATGAAGGAAGATTTTGATATATGAAATAAACCTTGAGTTCATCAATTGCTTTGTGTGATTACCCTGCTGTGTGCATAAAGGGGTTTGAGAGTTCTTCTTCCCGGTGTTTGCAATCATCTTCCTACCGCCAACCATCCTTCCAGCCCCTTCAAAACTTTCTTTCCTTTACTATTTTCCTTTATTTTCTTGATATCCTTTGAGTTCTATAACCCCTGATAGGTTGTTTGCAGGTCCCCGAGTTTCTACGAATCCAACGACTCCAGCCAAGCCTCAATCGGACCACCGAGTAGAAAGCCGGGTATCCGCGGGTCTTTGGCTCAGTTTTCCAGGCCGCATCCATCAAGGAACCAGAGATCCCTTCACTGCAATCTTCACCGAGCACTTCAGACGTTGTCAGGTACACCCCCTCTACCTCCAGTCTTATTATTGTAGGAGAACTTTCCCTAACCGAGGCTTCTCAGCCCCGGCGATCCTTCTTTAGTACTTTTCTAGGTTCTAATCTGCATGCTTGGCTTCAAAAATTCATAAAAAATTTCCTACAGCCAATTTTGATCTGAAATTTGGGAATTAATCACCTAACCCCACATATAAAACATACAAAAAGAATTGCATGCATATTAGTCCCACATCATTTGGTATCAGAGCTTAGATTAGGACTTATTTTCTGTAATTTTTAGTCTATATATGCTCTGTTATTTTAATTATTTCTCTTTGATAAAAACTCTAAAAACTCTAAAATTTATTTTGATGGATTCATCATAATTCACAATAATTATAAGAATTTCTAAAGATTTTATTATGTCCTGTGAATTTTTCGCAAGCCAAAATACAACCTGTAAATTTTTGGCTCTATTTTTTCAGCAAGAAAAGTTTGGAAGTTTTAGGGTTTTGATTAGCATCTTTTTGCATATCTTTTAATTTTAGTTTATTTCCTGCATATTAGAAAATAAATTGCATGTTTTCTTATATTTAAAAAAATACCAAAAAAAAATTACATATTCTCCAAAAATACCAAAAACATCTAAACCCTAATTTGCATCCTCATCTGCCTGCCATCATTGCATAATTTACTTTTAAGGGCACTCTTGTTATATCAGATGGGGGGAGGATTTGATCACCTCTCCTTAGCCCAAAACCACATCCCTTGCATTCGGTCCCAAGCCTTAACCTAAAATTAACTAGACTTAATTTGCCCTAGTGGGCTAGGGACACCAACTGGTCAGGTCCGGGCTAGTGTTAGATCACTATGTCAAGTTAACCTGTGTGTGCCTTATGCTCAGTGTCTAGAATGGTGGTTTAGGGATTCAATCCCGAAGGGCTTGTGTGCTGGTCCACCTACCTGGCCAATCTCTGATTGGTGTCTAGGATTGGTAATCTGGGACCTAACACTCCCCTTACACCTGCCTGGCTGAGTACAGGGTTACTATAGGCTAGTTTGCCACCCTGATTGAGCCCTTAGTTTGGACTCTAGGTCTAGTCAGCTGTAGTCGATTTGATTGAGTCTTGCATGAGCACTAGATCAGGAGTTTCATATCACCCACCTCCTTCACAAATGTTTGAACCCATTGAAAATTTGCAAGCCCAAATGAAAGCCCTAGTTGATCAAATGGCCCAGATGGCTACCCAGATGATTACCCAGATGACCCATTTAACTCAGTCTGGTATTCAAACCAATGATAGAATTGACCATCTTGCCAATAGGTTTGATCAGTTAGAAGTCTGGGTAGGGACCCCAGGAAAAACCCATGGGTCATAGTCTGAGCCAGAGCCTGATTCCCCTCAACCTAGGAGGACCCCAAACCCTAATCCATACCCTGAGGTCGAACCTAGGAGAGCCCCTCAGCCTGACCCATACAATAATACTGAACCTAGAAGAACCCCTTACCATGACCCTTATTATGATACTGAACCTAGAAGAACCCCTTACCATGACCCTTATTATGATACTGAATCCAGGAAAACCCAATACTCTTACCCATATAGGGAGTCCAATCCTAGGAGAACCCAATACTCTGACCCATATAGGGAGTCCAATCCTAGGAGAACCCAATACTCTAACCCATATAGGGAGCCCAACCCTAGGAGAACCCAATATTCTGACCCATATAGGGAGTCCAACCCTAGGAGAACCCAATATCCTGACCCATATAGGGAGCCCAACCTTAGGAGGACCCCATACCATGATCCATCCTTAGAACCTGACCATAGAGCTGACCTAAAATCCTATGACCCTAGATCTTATAATCCCATGACCCATAGATCTGCACCCTTGTCCTATGAGCCCAGAGAACCCATAACCCCTAAGTATCAGCCTAGTACTAGTCAAGTTTCCCTTAGTCAACTTGAATCCCATAGGATTAGTGCCCCTAAATATAAACCCAGTAGTGAGCCACTACCCCTTAGGCAACCTGAACCTACTAGGACTAGTGTCCATAATCAGAAACTAGGACCTAGCCAATTTTTTCATAGCCGACCTTCTCCAACCATTCCTGAGATTGATAAGGCTTACATTAATGCGGAAGTGTATGAAGCTGATGCAAGCCTAGTGGATGAGTATGAGGGAGAAGAAGAGACACCTTTAGATGACCTAGAATTAGTTGACCCAATAGATACCCAAGTAGAAGCCAACCTAGAGATAGTTGACCTTGACCACATCCAACCTAAAGCTATAGTGGAAGAACAAATAGAGGAAGAGTACCTAGGTACTGCTACTAGAGCCTTACCTAAGGAAACCATAGAGGAGAGCCAAATTATAGAGTCTAGTCCTAAAATACAAGAACCAGAAGAATTTGTTAAGGACTTGATCTCTTTGAATCAGTACCCTCAGGATGAGCCTCCTCCTATAGTTCCCATTAAGGATCTCTTCCCTGAGATTAATAACCCATCCTTCCATTATACAAACCCCGTAGATATATCGCAACCCCGTAAGGTTAACCTCATTAGTCTAGGATTAGTCCCTGACATGCCTTCTTTTATTCTACTTTATCCAACTAACCCGGAACCTTTTTCTCCACCCTACCAGAGTAATTCTGAACCCACTTCCTATTTCCTACCCTTTCCTAAGTTTTCTCATTTGTCTAGAACTATTAGGTTATATTTTGTTGAGGTTATTAGGTTGCAAGGATCTATAGAGCCCATCCCATTTGCTACCTACTTTTGGCAGACCCTCTGGCACTTATTAGGAGTTACTAGCAAATTTTCTTCTGCATGTCATCCATCAACCACGACTCATGCCCCCATGCCCAAGTGATAGTTAAGACCTAATAAACCTCTTTAGTCGAGTCTATTAGGTGTAGGTTTGAGTCCTTTGCATCATCTTGTTAGGAGTCTGCATGTGCCTAGCATGTTCACCACCCGCACTAATGTTAAAACAACTAGCTAATTCTCGAAGATAGATCAAAGAATTTGATGTAGTGGATTCTATCTTGGTTAGGCTTAGGCCTAAAAGAAGCTTCATGCTCGCAGAGCCAGACCTTTTTAAAGTGATAGAGAAGGTTGGATCAAATGCCTATGTGTTAGACTTGCCTTCGGATATGGGCATTAGTTCTACCTTCAATATTATAGACCTGGTTGAGTATAGAAAACCGGCAGCGATACCTAGTGAGACTTTTGAACCTATTCTTTTTCATTGTGAGTGACCCTAACCCAGAGTGTCCACTAATAAATTTGGCCTGAGAGAGGAGAACGGATCGAGCGTATCCTGGACGATCAAGCCATTAAGACCCGGGGCCACGGTTATCAATGCTTCCTGGTCCGATGGCAAGGTCGGCCAGAGTCGGACGATTCATGGATTTCTCGAGAGGACTTGCAGCACCTCAACCTAGACCTCCTCGAGAGATATGTGAGCCAGCTTGATCTTCACTCGACAGGGTCGAGTTCCTCCCACCCCGGGAGAATTGGTGGGGACACCGGAGGCACCAGAATAAGATAGAGGCTTTTCAACCCTTTGTAAATTGATTAATAATTTATGAGTCCATCTGTAATAAGGGCCTAGCCCATCTAAGTCCATTTAGTTGTTATTTGAGTCTTTTGAGTTGTTATTTCAGTTCTGTACTAGTCAGCTCATGTTGAACTAGTTTAGTCCAGTGTTAGTCAGCTCATGTCGAGCTAATTTTATTTTTTTGAGTCCTGTTCAACCATATTAAAGACTCAAGACCACATAATACAAGTGAAGACCAAGTCCAACCAGATTGAAGACATCGAAGTATAGCCCAAGTCCAACCCAGCTTGAAGATTTGAAGACCCCAGGAGAAAAATTCAGAAAACCCTGATTCCTTGCAGATGCCCTCTAGATGCCCAGATTCCCTTCCAGATGCCAAAATATATTCATATACCAAGGCATCCATGATTTTAGAGGTCCATCTGCATCCTAGCCCAAAGAAATCAAGCCCAGGTGCCAAGCCCAATCCCCTAAGAAGCAAGATACTAGGGAATATTCCTGCTACTTGGCTACCAGGCCACCCCAGCTTCCAGAGGCCCAAACCCATGCGCCCGAGCCCCTTTGGGCTGGCCCCTTGCTGCTCCTAGAAGCCCAACACGCCCTCCTAGGCATCCTTGGAGTATTGGCTAAGTCAAGAGAATTTTTAGGGATTTTTCTACCTAATGTTTCCTTTTTTTCTAGCTAGGGTTTGAGAGGGAAAAGGATTCTTATGTAAAGACTTATGTGCCCTTACTTGGAGCCCAAGGTTAAGGGTCTATTTAAAGGACCCTAACCTCTTGTATGAAGGGAGATTTTGATATATGAAATAAACCTTGAGTTCTTCAATTGCTTTGTGTGATTACCCTGCTGTGTGCATAAAGAGGTTTGAGAGTTCTTCTTCCCGATGTTTGCAATCATCTTCCTGCCGCCAACCATCCTTCCAGCCCCTTCAAAACTTTCTTCCCTTTGCTGTTTTTCTTTATTTTCTTGATCTCCTTTGAGTTATCTAACCCCTGATAGGTCGTTTGCAGGTCCCCGAGTTCCTACGAATCCAACGACTCCAGCCAAGCCTCAATCGGACCACCGAGCAGAAAGCCAGGTATCCGTGGATTTTTGGCTTGGTTTTCCAGGCCGCATCCATCGAGGAATGAGAGATCCCTTCACTGCGATCTTCACCGGGCACTTCAGACATTGTCAGGTACACCCCCTCTACCTCCAGTCTTATTATTGTAGGAGAACTTGCCCTAACCGAGGCTTCTCAGCCCCGGCGATCCTTCTTTAGTACTTTTCTAGGTTATAATCTGCATGCTTGGCTTCAAAAATTCATACAAAATTCCCTACAACCAATTTTGATATGAAATTTGGGAATTAATCACCTAACCCCACATATAAAACATACAAAAAGAATTGCATGCATATTAGTCCCGCATCAACAGAATAGTCAACCCCATCCCATAGGGAAGACAGAGTTGCTGGCTCATCGACGCCTCAATCATCTGGTGAATCATAAGCATTGGAAGGAAGACGGGTGTGCACTGAACTAATGAGACCATCACTAGCAACTCCTACTCAGTGATGTAATCGAAGCATTCGATCTTCGGCAAAAGTATCCGGGCGACAATATGGTGCAACAATATCATCTCTGCTGACAGTCAAGATGCGGGTAGGGTGGCTCCCTCAAACAATATATTAGACTCAAAGATACACTGGAGTCCACTCACTCTGTCCATCAGGCTGTCCACCACTGCACCGATCATCGGAATGTCCCATACTCTGCACAGAACCTCTGATGAAACTGGGATATCCCGGCCTCTCACCTATGCCATCCATCCATCAGATCCTCGGGCGAGTGATCCATAAAACTCTCGAATAAGCCCGATATAAAATCTCTCACTTAGTGAATAAAAAGAAGCCAAACCAGCCTCTCAAATTTACTGTCCGATCCTAAAATGCTGCTGGTCAACAAAATTGAAGCCTACTCGTCATCCCCCGACGACATTCCTCGAACTCATTATACTTGAAGCTACAAAAAGTGGTCGTGCAGGTGGATCAGGAGCTCTAGCCTCGGTCTAGCCTTCGTTCTTCATTTTTCTTCTTGATTTGACTGACGAGGTCGATGGACTACTTGCTTTCGGGGTCCCATTGCTTAGAATAAGAATTTGGGTAAGATTTAGATGAAAATCTAGGGTTTCTAAGGCTCAAAATCCAAATGGAAGTTGAAATGAAGCAAAATCCGAACAACCAAGTGCTCTAAACAAAGAATCAACTGGTTTAAATCACAAAATAGAGAGGAGGAGTGAGGATACCTTAGGTCATGTGTCAACTCGAGAGAGATGAAGAAATGGGGAGAAAAATGCTTCGGAATGCCCTTATTTTCGGTTTGCTGCCGTTCAAGTGTCGACTCATGAATGTGTTGACACATTCAGGTTTCGACACATCAATGTGTCAACACATTGACTTAAAAACCAAAAACTAAGAGATTGAAGTGTTAATCAAAATCAAGCATAATTCAATGAAAATCAACAAAATTAGTAGAGATGTAGCATGATTGATGTCAAATATGATTGATTTGAGTCAAGAATAGGAAAATTTTAATCAAAAGGATTGATGTTCCCGAGCTCTATTCTAATCATACAAAATCGATCTTCCAGAAGAGGTTTGGTCAAAATATCAGCTAATTGAAATTCAGTACTAATAAATTCAAGCACAACATCATTATTTTTAACATGATCTATAATAAAATGATGTCTAATTTCAATATGTTTACTCCTAGAATGTTGAACAAGATTTTTTGTCAAGTAAATAGCATTGATATTATCACATTTTATAGGTATACTAGCTAACTTGATTCCAAAATCTTCAAGTTATTGCTTAATCTATAATATTTGAGCACAACAACTTCCTGCTGCAATATTGGTGCGGACACCTGAGGCACCAGAATAAGACAGAGACTTTTCAACCCTCTGTAAATTGATCAATAATTTATAAGTCCATCTGTAATAAGGGCAGAGCTCATCTGAGTCCATTTTAGTTGTTATTTGAGTATTTTGAGTTGTTATTTCAGTTATGTACTAGTCAGCTCATGTTGAGCTAGTTCAGTCCAATGCTGGTCAGCTCATGTTGAGCTAATTTTATTTTTATTTTTTTTTGAGTCCTATCCAAGCATATTGAAGACTTAAGACCACATCATACAAGTAAAGACTAAGTCTAACCAGATTGAAGACATGGAAGTTTAGCCCAAGTCCAACCCAGCTTGAAGATTTGAAGACCCCAGGAGGAAAATCAGAAACCCTGATTCCTTGCAGATGCCCTCCAGATGCCCAGATTTCCTTCCAGATGCCAAAATATATTTATAGACCAAGGCATCCATGATTTTAGAGGTCCATCTGCATCCTAGCCCAAAGAAATCAAGCCCAGACGGCAAGCCCAAGCCCCTAAGAAGCAAGATACTAGGGAATATTCCTGCTACCTGGCTACCAGGCCACCCCAGCTTCTAGAGGCCCAAACCCATGCACCCGGGCCCCATTAGGCTGGCCCCTTGCTGCTCTTAGAAGCCCAACACGCCCCCCTAGGTGTCCTTGGAGTGTTGGCCAAGTCAAGAGAAATTTTAGGGATGTTTCTTCCTAATGTTTCCATATTTTCTAGCTAGGGTTTGAGAGGGAAAAGGATTCTCATGTAAAGACTAATGTGCCCTTACTTGAAGCCCAAGGTTAAGGGTCTATTTAAGGGACCCTAGCCTCTTGTATGAAGAGAGAATTTTTGATGAATGAAAACCTTGAGTTCTTGTATTGAGTTGTGTGATACCCTGCTGTGTGCATAAAGGGGTTTGTGAGAGTTCTTCTTCCCGGTGTTTGCAATCATCTTCCTGCTGCCAACAAACCCTCCAGATCCCTGGATGCCCACTCCAAAAGAAGCCTTCCCTTACTGTTTTTCCTTTGTTTTCTTATTCCTTTGTGAATTTTCTAACCCCTGACAAGTCGTTTGCAGGTCCTTGAGTTCCTACAAATCCAACGACTCCAGCCAAGCCTCAATCGGACCACCGAGCAGAAAGCCGGGTATCCGCGGGTCATTGGCTCGGTTTTCCAGGCCGCATCCATCGAGGAACAAGAGACCCCTTCACTGCGATCTTCACAGACATTGTCAGGTACACCCTTCTACCTCCAGTAGTTTTATTGTAGGAGAACTTGCCCTAACCGAGGCTTCTTAGCCCCGGCGGTCCTTCTTTGCTACTTTTTAGGTCCTAATCTGCATGTTGATCTTCAAAAATTCATACAAAATTCCCTACAAATAATTTTGATCTGAAATTCGGGAATTAATCACCTAACTCAACATGTAAAACATACAAAAAGAATTGCATGCATATTAGTCCCGCATCAAATATACTTAGCCTCAGCTATGGATAGTGCAACTAAAGTTTGTTTCTTGCTAAACCATTAGATTAAGTTAACTCCAAGAAATTGGCAAGTACCACCAGTACTTTTTCTATCCAATTTATAGCCTGCAAAATCAGCATTAGAATATTCAATCAATTCAGTAGATGAATCTCAAGAATACCATAAACCAATATCAACAGTACTAGATAGATATCTAATAATGCGCTTAACAGCCATCAAATGTGATTTTTTAGGTTCAGACTGATATCTAGCATGAACATTTTTTTGGTCTACTAGCAGTTAAATATAGTAAAGAGCCAATCATACCTCTGTATAACTTTTGATCTACTGATGATATGGCAAGATCACTGACGTGGAGAAATCTGCGGGCGCCATGTGGAGAGGGACACAATGTCGACTCTCTGGCTTGGACCCCATTACTGAGATGAGCTGAACTCCCCCATGGCAGTAGATGGAGCCTAGTCCTTCGCTAGGTCGAGCTCATGAGCTCGGTGCCTAGGTCGGAACCGACATCCGCCCTCCAGAGGAGACCCTTGGAGGTTAGTGCCCCCGTGGTCGAGGTCGAGCCAAGAGCTCACCCGCCGAGGTCGAGCCTCTCCGAGTGCGCGCCCTCTAGATCGGGTCCGCCGACATCCGCCCTCCAGAGGAGACCCTCGGAGGTTAGTGCCCCCTCGGTCGAGGTCGAGCCAAGAGCTCACCCACCGAGGTCGAGCCTCTCCGAGTGCGCATCCTCTGGACCGAGCCCACCGACATCCGCCCTCCAGAGGAGACCCTCGGAGGCTAGTGCCCCGCAGTCGAGGTCGAGCCAAGAGCTCACTCGTCGAGGTTGAGCCTCTCCAAGTGCGTGCCCTCTAGACCGGGCCCGTACTTTATCCTTCTCCACCTGGCCATCCTCGCATGCCCAGAGCACCAAGGATGGAGCGAGCCTTACCATCCCAACTCGGCCCCAACACGGAAGAAGTCCTCACTAGCCGAGGGCACCGGCAAGCCTCCCAAGGACCGTACCAGAATGCCTCTCAGGCCATACTGACTACCTGACACCACCAGTTACACCAAAAAGGCAAGCAATGCGCTGATCGAGGCACCACATTACTCACCAACCACTCAAATCACCTAGGAAGGAAGACCATCCGAGAGATTCGAACCCCGCAAGTGGCGGCCCGCCATTCTAGATGTCCCCGATTTCCCGAAGCAAGGCAATCATGAAGGAGTATCAGAGCACCTGACAGCACCTTATCATGAAATAGGAAAGGGCTTCTTGGGACACCATCGTGCGCATCTGACAGCCCGGCGGGAACCCCGAGACAAGCTCCCAATGGCCAGTCTTCGACTACAAAGAATGATCGGCACCCCCCGAGGGGGGAGAGGTAACAACAAAAAAAAAAAAATAAAACAGAACGACCACTCACCACCAAGAGAGGGCAAGCTCAACCAAAAGAGCAAAAAAATGCCATCACCACCACGAATGGAGGGAACCGAGGGGCTCAAGGAGAGGCGGAGGGACAGAGTATCCTCTGTCCCCGCTACCAATCTTTCCCTGCGACGTTCACACCTCCACACACATCTTTCACTCTCCTAGTGTGGAGTCCATCAAGAGGGGCCCGGCCTGGAGGATTTGTTCCCCTGGACCATCACTGACTTGATCGTCGGAGTGCCCCCGCCAGAAACCCTGGCCCGGGTCTCTAACCATTGTCTCACAAGCCCTGGAGCAGAGGACCACCGAACGACGGGAGGCGGGGACCCGGAAGCTCAGTGCGCCAGGCGGCGGGAGGAGCGCAATCCGACGCGGTAGCTATGGGCCACGACGGTCTCGGTGGAAACAGTTTGGCGCACCAGGAAGGGGGGATGAGGATGAGTATGACTAATCCCTTCACCACCCCTAAGGGCTACACGCCCAGAAGAGCGATGACGACATAGGCTAGAAAGGCTGATAGACAGGTGACCTTTTCCTAGCCCCCCGCAGTATATCACTTCCCCTGTCCCCTTCGACGGGGAAGTTGTTGACGAAACCACTAGGCACGTGGCGAAAGTATGCCTGAGGAAGCATGAGCACCAGCTAGTGAGGTTCTTCCCCCCCCCCGGCTGGACTGTCAATGCACGAGGCTCAGCTATCGGGCCCTAGGGCTACAGTGCCCACTGCCGGAGAAGCCTTCACCGGCCATAGTGATGTCACAAGGCATTGCAATGGCGAACAGGAGACCCATCTCTCAAGATTCATGGTAGGGGTAGACTCCAGGTGGGGGCCCCGAATGCTTGTCGGTCCCACGTCGCCTCCGACTGCCAACGACTGCACCACTGCGCAAGCGACGGACGTTATCACCAGGAGAATTGCACATGCATCCAAGGAGACTCAGGGGGTGAAAGGCCCCAGGGATAACCTCCTCGCCATGTGACAAGGAGAAAGTAATAGAAGAAAGCTAAACCAGGAGGCCACGGTCGACGACACGATGGTGGCGAACCACCATGCGAAGACCCCTGCGAGACGGCCCAAGTCCCACTATGAGAAGTTCATCACCTCGAAGGACTTGCCGGCGTGAGGTTCCCTAAGAGTGGAGAGCCCATGGCCCACAAAGACACTCCCGATGAGGTAAGTCCCCTCACCAACAACTATGATGATGATTTTTCTCCTTGCATGGGTGTCTGCATGTTTTGCAGGAAATGGTCAACAACGTTTCCAAGCCCAGCTCCAAGACATCAAATAAATCTCGAGCCACGTAGCTCCCACTTCCTGGTGCCCCCGAGCCTAGCTCCAGGATGCCAGAGGGACTTCAAGCCAGGTAGCTCTCCAACTCTAAGCATCCCCGAGCCCAGCTCCAAGACATCAAAGAAATCTCGAGCCACATAGCTCCCACATCCCGGCGCCCCCGAGCCTAGCTCCAGGATGCCAGATGGACTTTGAGCCACGTAGCTCTCCAACTCCAAGCATCCCCGAGCCCAGCTCCAGGATGTCAAAGATGTTGGGAATTGTGTCCCAAAGCCAATCGCCTGGGTTGTAGGCGGTTGTGCTGAGTATTGTATTCATTTTGTGAATTAATAAAATATTATTTTTGGTAGCTCATCACATATTGAATTTCTCTAAAAATGAACTCTTTCCCAATGATGAAGTCCTTAGGGCTACACTGACTTCGATACAGAGAGGATGTATCGACTGGTCCTTAAACCATGTTCACAACCAAAGGATATATTATACTGGATGGCAATATATCAAGTATAGGTTGTTGCAGTTCACATCGTTTGGTTGTCCTCTTGACCAAATGAGTGTGGTGACATTGATGTGATATACAAGTCGGATATATGATATCTCATTGAACGTGACTCCGTGAAACCCCTTTCTGCCAAAGGGATACTCATGATTGGATATGGGTATATGTGTCCCTATGACCTGAGGTCATCACGGTTGCTTGCAAGCAACTCCCTATGCTTTGGTACCGGACTACCCGGATTTTTAATCCGATGATGGAAGGTTTCTGGGTACAGGCAAGTACTTGTGGAGCAGTGATGGACCAAGATGGAATTGACCTGTCCAAACAGTTTGGATTGAATGTCTCGCTGTATCTCAATTTAGCAAATCCTCGGCCGGGGTAGCCCTAGTAAAGAGTCACTAGGCTTGCAAGATTGAGACACGTTGTCGACTGACTCAGTCTGGGTTGGTAGCCGAATATCAGTCGTCCTGAGCATTAGAGATCAAAGGGATGAATTATACAGTAACCATATGCCAGAGGTTCGATAGTATGCTCCCGCATCTTCGACCTATCTGAACGCCAGGACCCATTGCTAGATGGTCTCCTGTGCTGGTACTGGAATAGTTCCAGTACTACTGTTTAGGCTCGAATCTATGAGGTCACACGCCATAGAGGATAACTCTCTGATCCGGATACCGATTATGATTGGGAATCGTCTCGGTTTTATGGTTACGGTATTTTTTGAGCACTCTTTTCCTGGTCCTGCCCTTGTTTGTGTCAATCGAAAATTGTTCCGGGCTGACCAGGTCTGCGCCAGGATTTTTTGAATCAATTTTGAACTGATTCGGAGCTAAATTCAGCCTCCAATTGGTTGTGAACCGATTGAACCATATTTAATTGGGCTTGGACCGTTCAAATTAATTTGAACCAAATTTTTGGGATTGAACCTTTGGGTTTAATTGATTTGAACCCAAAATTCCTTGAACCGGTTTTTCTTTTGAACATTTGGTTTTAATTGGATTAAACCCATTTATTTGGACTGTTGGCTTTTCCTTTTGACCGGTTAACACGGTCTTTCTTCACGCTGACAAAATTCTTGCCGTGGAAGCCCAATCGGCGTCCTTTTATCTCCCTCCACCCATTCGCCTTAAACCCTTCTTAATAGTCCTTATGGCCTGTTAATTTGTGATTAAGCCTCCGACGTCGATTGGCCTCCCAGCATTTTCTTTTTCTCCTCTGCTGCTGTCTCCTTTTAAAAAACCTGCAGTCCCCTGGTTCTAAGTGCTGGACGTCACCGTGTGAGAGGTAAAAAAGGCTGTGAGAGTTCCTTTTTGCTTGCTGATATTCCTTCCCTTTCCACCTGTGAAGTTGTGGGCTGGGTTTTGGTGAGTGGAAGGAAGAGAAATCAAGCCTTTATCCCTGTTTTCTGGTTCTCAAATTTGAAGGAAGATGAACTCTGTTTTGCTGAAAAACAAGTTCTGAAATTTTGTTTCCTCCCTTCTTCCCTCCCACCGTTCTATGTCTTCCGGCGACTAGCATCGACCGAGAGACGGATCAGAGCTAGCCCCCGGCGTGTTCCCCCTTTTGAGAGTGTTTAACCGAGCACTTGGAAGCCGGATCGACCTCCTTGTAGCTGTCCTTTTCTGCTCTATTTTTGGTTGCAGGTTTTTTAGATTGCTGAATTTCTGGTGCTGATTTTGGCTGAAAGGAAGGGGATCAAAACCATTGAATCATCTTCTCCCCTTTGAAGGAAGATCAACAAACTTGTTCCCTAACTCTTGGTGCTGGAAGGGAGATCCATACGTTGGCAAAATTTCTCTGTTCTGCAGCAGTTTTGGTGGAAAGAACAGCAATCTGTCAACGTGCTGAAAGTGGAAGACAACAGGAATAAATTTATTCCTATTATCCCTGCTATTCCAGGACTATACCAGATTTATTCCCCGCAGGAATAAGGTATGGGTTTTGTTTTTAAATTCATGCATGCATAGATCTATGGATTTAAAATATTTTATAAATATTACATGTCCATGTTATAACATGTTTTAGTCTGTACATGCTTCCAGATTGTGTTAGATCCTGCGTGGAGCATGTTTTCTGTTGTGCATTTTAAAATTGTTTTAAAATACTTACCTGCTCCCTGATGTTGCATGCTTAGGGTAGGCATCTGCAAATAAACCTTTTAACTTTCATTGGTATTAGAGCCAGGTTGACAGGTGTAACATAATCTTGATGCATGTTAGATTAAAAATAGTTTAATCTATTTTTGTATCCTGATAGTACTTTTAGGAACCTAGTTGAGACCTTCACCATGACCGTGTGTCTTTGACATGAAGCGGATCGTCTGTGTTGATCTTTTCAGAAGGATCCTTTAAGGAAATCTTGGAATTAAAATTGTTTTAGTTTGATACAATTTTGACATGTCTGTTAAATTATTGGGGCATGAAATGTTTGTAAAATAAAATCTAGATATGATGCATGATTTTTAATGTAAAAAATGTTTTACATTAACACTTAATTAAAAATGTTTTGATTAAATGTATGGCTTATTAAAATTAAATATTAGGTTTATGAAATCTAATTCGACATGAATAAGCCATTTTGGGTTAATTGGGTTAGTTATCTAATTGGGTCCTTAACTGGGTTAGACCTAGGTTTAGTTGAACCAGATAAAGAAGATTAACCAAAAGTTGATTAAGGTCCTTCTTTAGAACTATCTAATAGTTAGAATAGTTGATCCGTTCATCTAAAATGGATCCAATTAGTGGCTCTGTGGACACCCGAGTCATTAGGCTAATCTGATCGGGTCTGGTAAATCGACTGGTGTCGAGGTAGGTTTGGCATTTGTGACATGGTTGTATGAGGCTACCTCTTTCCTGGCCAACTTGGTTGGTGTCTATGAAAGATGGTTAATGGCAGATACTCACCCATGATCTCACCTACCTGGCTAGTCGAGTCAACCAGAACTGATTGGAAAAGCTCAATGACTCGAGTTAACCCATGTCACCCAGGTTGATCGGTCTGACTGATCTTTAGGTGCCCATGGATCATTTGTTGATTTATTTCAACCCTCCTGAAATCTGATTGAATCAGTGGGAGGATAATCCATGTCCTTGTCTCTTCTCTTCTGTCATAACTAAAAATCATCTAAAATTATTAGGTCCTTAAAAGACTATGTCAAAGAGTTGACAGTGTCTTAGCCTCCCATTAAGTTGGATAGAAATATGTCCACTAGCTTGGTGTGCATCGGCAGTTCCATAGAATGGGTGTACATCCGGCGACTAGAATTTTTATCTGATCGATGATGGTTCAGTGCAACCTCCTTAACGGGACCAGGTGAGCCAGCCATAGTCGGGCTTGGTCTTTAGTTAGCTGGAAGCATTGGATTTGTCATTTTAATGGTTGGATCTAACCAGAGACCTATAATAGGAGGCCCCTAGGCCGATTGGGGTGTTCTCTGGGGCAAAAATTCTATACTGAAAATTGTTTAGGGAAACAATTGGTTTACGAACCTACCTTTAGGCTCGTATGGGTGAGCTGGCCATAGTCGGGCTCATGCGAGGCCTATTGGATTTCAGTACCCACTTGAAAAAATTGTTGTTTTCATGGATTGGAGTTAGAGGCTACCAATCTGAAAAATTAGTGGGAGAAACCTTTAGACTAAAGTCCAAGTCTTTTGGTTAAGTTATTAATTCATAAACTAATTTGGTCTTGTTTTCTTTTCAGATGTCTTCAAACTTATCGCTCCGGTCACTTCTCGATAACGAGAAGTTGAAGGGTCATAACTTCGATACTTGGTATCGAAGGTTAAGAATTGTTCTGGAGCATGAACGGATCCTCTATGTGATAACGGATCCGGCGCTTGAAATCCCTCCTGCAAATGCACGGAGTGCGGTCAGAGATGCTTACTTGAAGTGGGTTTCTGATCAGACTACTGTCCGTTGCATTATGCTTGCTGCGATGAACGACGAGTTCAGTCGCAAATTTGAGGAGGCCCAACCTGATGAAATCCTTCAAAAATTGAAGGAATCCTTCGGCACCCCGGATGATGTAGAACGGTACAAAGTGTCTTGTGCCATCTACAACTCCAAGATGCCGAATGGTGGTTCAGTCACTGATCATGTATTGTACATGATCGAGCTGATTGAAAAACTGGGCAAACTCGGATGCCCCTTGCATGAGCAGCTCGGCAAGGATGCGATCCTAAATTCTCTTCCCTCCTCCTATCTTGACTTTCTTAATCATTACAGAACGAACAAGCCTACAGTCAACTACCATGGTTTTTTGGGGTTGCTGTAGACTTTCGAGAAAGACCACCAACTTAATAAGGGGGTGGTGAATTTAGTGGAAGGAAGTAGAGGTCGTCGTCCCTTTAAGAAAAGGAAGAAGAAAATAAATAAAAAGGGAAAGAAGGTGCAGAATGCTCCTGGCCCGAGTCAGACCAGGAAGTTTAAGGCTGATCAGTCTTCTGCAGAGTGCTTCTACTGCAAGAAGAAGGGACACTAGAAGAGGAACTGTCCTCTTTATATTGCATCCCTTGATCCGAACAGGCCAAGAAAGCAGAAGTCTGCTGAACAAGGTATTTATATGATAAAACCTTGTAATTACTCAATTATTGATACTGCTAACTGGGTATTGGATACTGGTAGTCCAATTCATGTTTGTAATTCGTTACAGGGACTTCAAGTTAGCAGAAGATTTGAAGATGGAGAACAGTTTCTGAGCGTCGGGAATGGAAATCGTGTTCCAGTACTGGCGGTTGGAGTCCTGTGTCTTGTCTTTGAGTCTTGTACTGTCGAACTAGTCAACTGTCACTATTGTCCTAGTTTCATTATGTGCATAATTTCTGTAGGCCTTTTGGCCAATTGTGGTTTTGAACTGTCAATAAAAGAAGATTTTTGCAATGTTATTTTGAATAATGCTGTTATAATGAAAGTTAGATTAAATAATGACATATATATACTATCAAGGCCTGTTAGTGTAATGTACACTTCTAGCAAACGCCCAAGGTTAGATAATTTCAATAATTTGTATCTTTGGCATTGTAGACTAGGTCATATAAACCAAAATAGGATCAACAAGATGCGAGGAGATGGACTTCTCGAGGTCAGTGATTCTGAATCACTGCCCACTTATGAATCCTGTTTACTTGGTAAAATGACCAAGTCACCTTTTTCTGGAAAAGGTGAACGATCTACAGAACTCTTAAGTCTAATACATACTGATGTATGTGGACCAATGACAATAAGTGCCAAAGGAGGATACAAATATTTCGTTACATTTACAGATGACTTTTCGAGGTTCGGTTATGTCTTTCTAATGAGACATAAGTCTGAGTCATTTGAAATGTTCAAACGATACCATAATGAAGTAGAAAAGCAAATTGGAAAAAATATTAAAACCCTTCGATTTGATCGAGGTGGTGAATACTTATCTGATGCATTTTTGACATATCTTGAGGAGAATGAAATTCTCTCTCAGTGGACTCCTCCAGGAACACCACAGTTGAATGGTGTGTCTGAAAGGAGGAATCGAACCTTGTTGGACATGGTTCGATCAATGATGGGCTTTGCAACTCTGCCGCTATCCTTTTGGGGATATGCGCTTCAGATAGCCTGTTACTTGTTGAATAATGTTCCAAGTAAGTCTGTTATCTCCACTCTGTATGAGATGTGGAATGGACGTAAACCCTCAATCTTACACCTTCGAGTCTGGGGTTGTCCGGCTTACGTAAAATGTTTAGACGCAGACAAACTTGGTCCTAAGTCTGACAGGTGTTTATTCATTGGTTATCCTAAGGAAACCAAAGGGTATTTCTTCTATTTGGAGAATGAACAAAAAGTGTTCGTTGCTCTTAGAGCTATCTTTTTGGAAAAGGAGTTCCTTGGAGAAGGAACTATAGCCTCTAAGATTGAACTTGATGAAGGTCAGCCAATAGAAGAACCTGCACACTCTAAGGACATCATGGAACCAGCTGTGATTAACTCACACCCTGAACCCATTAGGAGATCTGGTAGAATACTGCGTCAGCTGGACAGATACTACGGTTTCTTGGTCCGGGATGGCGATCCCATTGAGCTCCATGAGAACAATGAGGATCCGATCACCTATATGGATGCACTTCAGAGATCTGACTCTGAGGCATGGCTTGGAGCCATGCGATCCGAAATGGAGTCCATGGAAATCAACAATGTTTGGACATTGGTTTATCCGCCTGAAGGAATAAAACCCATCGGGTGTAAATGGATCTTCAAGAGGAAAAGGGGTGCAGATGGGAAGGTAGAAACCTATAAAGCTTGTCTGGTTGCCAAGGGGTATTGTCAGCGATATGGTATCGATTATGACGAGACATTCTCCCCTGTGGCAATGCTCAAGTCTATTCGGATCATGCTTGCTTTGGCAGCATATTTTGATTACAAAATCTAGTAGATGGATATCCGAACCGCTTTCCTAAATGGGGAGCTAGAAGAAGAGGTGTATATGATACATCCTGAAGGGTTCACATCCACAGATGAATCAAAAGTATGCAAGTTGCAGAGGTCCATCTATGGACTCAAGCAAGCATCTCGAAGTTGGAACTTACGATTTGATAGGTGTATCAAATTGTACAGCTTCATTAAGAACGGAGAAGAACCGTGCATCTATAAATGGGTTAATGGTTCTGTGATTGTATTCCTAGTACTGTATATTGACGACATTCTCTTAATCGAGAATGATGTCGCAGCATTACAAGGAATAAAGGTCTGGTTATCATCTCAGTTCTCCATGAAGGACTTGGGTGAAGCTTCTTACATACTAGGTATGAAGATCTATAGAGATAGATCTAAGAAGCTTTTGGGACTGTCATAGACTACGTACATAGATACCGTGCTGAAACGGTTCAGCATGGAAAATTTCAAGAAAGGCTATCTTCCGATAGGTTCTGGAATTACTCTTTCCAAGAAGGATTGTGCAACAACTCCTGAGGAAAGAGAGCGCATGAGTAGAGTACCTTATGCTTCTATAGTAGGCTCTATCATGTATGCTATGACTTGTACTAGATCAGACGTGGCATACTCACTAGGAGTAGTGAGTAGATACCAGTCTGACCCAAGTGAGGCGCATTGGAAGGTGGTTAAGACCATCCTTAAGTATTTAAGAAATACTAAAGATCAATGGCTGATTTATGGAGAACCTGACTTGAAACTTGTGGGGTACACTGACTCCAGTTTCCAGTCGGATAGAGATGATAGCAAGAGTGTGTCAGGGTTTGTATTTACCCTGAAGGGAGGAGCGATCTGCTGGAAAAGTTCCAAGCAGGCAACTATTGCAGACTCGGTATGCGAAGCAGAATATATTGTAGCATCAGATGCAGCAAAGGAAGCTGTGTGGTTACGGAAGTTCCTTGGAGAGCTAAGGGTGGCACCTTCCCTAGATGGTCCTGTTCCGGTGTACTGTGATAGCACTGGAGCCATTGCTCAAGCTAAGGAGCCAAAAGCTCATCATCGCACCAAGCACATATTGTGGCGCTACCACCTCGTACGAGAAATCGTGGAGCGAGGCGACATCAATCTTCTGAAGATCGATGGAAAAGAAAATTTGGCCGACCCCTTCACTAAAGCCCTTGGAATCAAAGAGTTCGACTATTGTAAATGGGAAATGGGTATAAGATACTCCTCTAATTGGCTTTAGTACAAGTGGGAGTTGTTGGGAATTGTGTCCCAAAGCCAATCGCCTGGGTTGTAGGCGGTTGTGCTGAGTATTGTATTCATTTTATGAATTAATAAAATATTATTTTTGGCAGCTCATCACATATTGAATTTCCCTAAAAATGAACTCTTTCCCAGTGATGAAGTCCTTAGGGCTACACTGACTTCGATACAGAGAAGAAGTATCGACTGGTCCTTAAACCTGTTCACAACCAAAGGATATATTGTACTGGACGGCAATATATAAAGTATAGGTTGTTGCAGTTCATATCGTTTGGTTGTCCTCTTGACCAAATGAGTATGGTGACACTGATGTGATCTGCAAGTCGGATATATGATATCTCATTGAACGTGACTCCGTGAAACCCCTTTCTGCCAAAGGGATACTCATGATTGGATATGGGTATATGTGTCCCTATGACCTGAGGTCATCACGGTTGCTTGCAAGCAACTCCCTGTGCTTTGGTACCGGACTACCCGGATTTTTAATCCGGTGACAGAAGGTTTCTGGGTACAGGCAAGTACTTGTGGAGCAGTGATGGACCAAGATGGAATTGACCTGTTCGAACAGTTTGGATTGAATGTCCCACTGTATCTCAATTTAGCAAATCCTCGGCCGGGGTAGCCTTAGTGAAGAGTCACTGGGCTTGAAAAATTGAGACACGTTGTCGACTGACTCAGTCTGGGTTGGCAGTCCAATATCAGTCGTCCTGAGCATTAGAGGTCAAAGGGATGAATTATACAGTAACCATATGCCAGAGGTTCGATAGTATGCTCCCGCATCTTCGACCTATCCGGATGCCAGGACCCATTGCTTGATGGTCTCCTGTGCTGGTACTGGAATCGTTCCAGTACTACCGTTTAGGTTCGAACCTATGAGGTCACATGCCACAGAGGATAACTCTGTAATCCGGATACCGATTACGATTGGGAATCGTCTCGGTTTTATGGTTACGGTATTTTTTGAGCACTCTTTTCTTGGTCCTGCCCTTGTTTGTGTCAACCATAAATTGTTCCGAGCTGACCAGGTCTGCGCCAGGATTTTTCTGAATCAATTTTGAACTGATTCAGAGCTAAACTCAGCCTCCAATTGGTTGTGAACCGATTGAACCATATTTAATTGGGCTTGGACCGTTCAAATTAATTTGAGCCAAATTTTTGGGATTGAACCTTTGGGTTTAATTGATTTGAACCCCAAATTCCTTGAACCGATTTTTCTTTTGAACCTTTGGTTTTAATTGGATTAAACCCATTTATTTGGACCGTTGGCTTTTCCTTTTGATCGGTTAACACAGTCTTTCTTCATGCTGACGAAATTCTTGCCGTGGAAGCCCAATCGGCGTCCTTTTATCTCCCTCCACCCATTCGCCTTAAACCCTTCTTAATAGTCCTTATGGCCTGTTAATTTGTGATTAAGCCTCCGACGTTGATTGGCCTCCTAGCATTTTCTTTTTCTCCTCTGCTGCTGGCTCCTTTAAAAATCCTGCAGTCCCCTGGTTCTAAGTGCTAGACGTCACCGTGTGAGAGGTAAAAAAGGCTGTGAGAGTTCCTTTTTGCTTGCTGATATTCCTTCCCTTTCCACCTGTGAAGTTGAGGGCTGGGTTTTGGTGAGTGGAAGGAAGAGAAATCAAGCCTTTATCCTGTTTTCTGGTGCTCAAATTTGAAGGAAGATGAACTCTGTTTTGCTGAAAAACAAGTTCTGAAATTTTGTTTCCTCCTTCTTCCCTCCCACCGTTCCATGTCTTCCGGCGACTAGCATCGACCGAGAGATGGATCAGAGCTAGCCCCCGGCGTGTTCCCCTCTTGAGAGTGTTTAACCGAGCACTTGGAAGCCGGATCGACCTCCTTGCAGCTGTCCTTTTCTGCTCTGTTTTGGTTGCAGGTTTTTCAGATTGCTGAATTTCTGGTGCTGATTTTGGCTGAAAGGAAGGGGATCAAAACCATTGAATCATCTTCTCCCCTTTGAAGGAAGATCAAAAAACTTGTTCCCTAACTCTTGGTGCTGGAAGGGAGATCCATACGTTGGCAAAAATTCCTCTGTTCTGCAGCAGTTTTGGTGGAAAGAACAGCAATCTGTCAACGTGCTGAAAGTGGAAGACAACATGAATAAATTTATTCCTTTATCCCTGCTATTCCAGGACTATACCAGATTTACTCCCCGCAGGAATAAGGTATGTGTTTTGTTTTTGAATTCATGCATGCGTAGATCTATGGATTTAAAATATTTTATAAACATTACATGTCCATGTTATAACACGTTTTAGTCTGTACATGCTTCCAGATTGTGTTAGATCCTGCGTGGAGCATGTTTTTCACTGTGCATTTTAAAATTGTTTTAAAATACTTACCTGCTCCCTGATGTTGCATGCTTAGGGTAGGCATCTGCAAATGAACCTTTTAACTTTCAAAAGAGATCTCGAGCCACGTAGCTACTACTTCCCGACGCCCCCGAGCCTAGCTCTAGGTTGCCAGAGGGACTTTGAGCCACGTACCTCTCCAACTCCAAGCATCCCCGAGCCCAGCTCCAGGATGTCAAACAAATCTCGAGCCACGTAGCTCCCACTTCCCGTCGCCCCTGAGCCTAGCTCCAAGATGCTAGAGGGATTGTGAGCCACGTAGCTCTCCAACTCCAAGCATCCCCGAGCCTAGCTCCAGGATGTCAAAGAAATCTCGAGCCATGTAGCTCCCACTTCCTGGCGCCCCCGAGCCTAGCTCCAGGATGCTAGAGCGACTTTGAGCCACGTAGCTCTCCAACTCCAAGCATCCCCGTGCCCAGCTCCAAGACATCAAAGAAATCTCGAGCCACGTAGCTCCCACTTCCCGGCACCACCGAGCCTAGCTCCAGGACGCCAGAGGGACTTTGAGCCACGTAGCTCTCCAACTCCAAGCATCCCCGAGCCCTGCTCCAGGATGTCAAAGAAATCTCGAGCCACATAGCTCCCACTTCCCGGCGCCCCCGAGCCTAGCTCCAGGATGCCAGAGAGACTGTGAGCCACGTAGCTCTCAAACTCCAAGCATCCTCGAGCCCAGCTCCAAGATGTCAAAGAAATCTCGAGCCACGTAGCTCCCACTTCCCGGCGTCCCCGAGCCTTGCTCCAGGATGCCAGAGGGACTTTGAGCCACGTAGCTCTCCAACTCCAAGCATCTCTGAGCCCAGCTCCAGGATGTCAAAGAAATCTCGAGCCACATAGCTCCCACTTCCTGGTGCCGCCGAGCCTAGCTCCAGGATGCTAGAGAGACTTTGAGCCACATAGCTCTCCAACTCCAAGCATCCCCAAGCCCAGCTCCAGGACGTCAAAGAAATCTCGAGCCACATAGCTCCCACTTCCCGGTGCCCCCGAGCCTAGCTCCAGGATGCTAGAGGGACTTTGAGCCACGTAGCTCTCTAACTCCAAGCATCTCTGAGCCTAGCTCCAGGACGTCAAAGAAATCTTAAGCCACGTAGCTCCCACTTCTCGGCGCCCCGAGCCTAGCTCCAGGAAGCTAGAGGAACTTTGAGCCACGTAGCTCTCCAACTCCAAGCAACCCCGAGCCCAGCTTCAGGATGTCAAAGAAATCTCGTGCCACGTAGCTCCCACTTCCTGGCACCCCTGAGCCTAGCTCCAGGATGCCAGAGGGACTTTAAGCCACGTAGCTCTCCAACTCCAAGTATCCCTGAGCCCAGCTCCAGGACGTCAAAGAAATCTCGAGCCACGTAGCTCTCACTTCCCGGCACCCCCGAGCCTAGCTCCAGGATGCCAGAGGGACTTTGAGCCACGTAGCTCTCCAACTCCAAGCATCCCCGAGCCCAGCTCTAGGATGTCAAGGAGAACTCGAGCCACGTAGCTCCCACTTCTCGGCACCCCCGAGCCTAGCTCCAGGATGCCAAAGGGACTGTGAGCCACCTAGCTCTCCAACTCCAAGCATCCCCGAGCCTAGCTCCAAGATGTCGAAGAAATCTCGAGCCAAGCAGGTCTTCAACTCAAATGCCTCCGAGCCTAGCTCCGAGATGCCAAGGAATCATGAGGCCACGTAACTCTCGTCAATGCCTCGAGCCTAGCTCCAAGGTGCCAAAGACCTGAGCTGATGCAGAACGAAAAGAGGTGATGCGATGCGGAAGTAAATTAAGACTATGTCTTTATAAGACAAGTCTTGTCCTAAAACAAGAAGGAGGGAGGGAGAAAGTGGAAGAACACTCTGACTATCGAGAAAATAAAGCACTCAGACTCTCAGAAGACTGAAGTCTTATTTCTCATTTCATCATACCCCTATTTATAATCTTAGATGGGGCATGAAATGCATCCAACAAAACTTATCAGATATGAAACATCATATCTGATAAGACTCTTCGGGAATGGAGAGTCATATATGTGTTCTTTCACTTACCAGATCAATCCCCATCGCACCATGTATCAAATACTAGTTTTTTAGACAGGGAGACACCTCTTCTAATCTGACGTAATGTGTGGCTTGAATAGTTTCAGAGGCAGAAGGACTCAGCCCTCTGTTGTGTGCGCGCATATGAAGAGGCGCGACTCTTCATGTGCACGCCACCTTTTACACCTCTTCAAGCCATCCCTTTAAACTTTAAACCAGTGATTAGACTTCTTAAGACCATGGGGATAAAATGATAAGGTGCCTTCGTAATCAAACTCTTAGAGTCTCATCTGCAGAAGGACTCTTAGTCCTTCCACGCACCACTTATTCTCCCGGGTGCGCCGAAAGGCACCAATAGTCTTTCCCTTTCCATTTAGTCACCCAAAGCATCAAATTGATTTGGTCAAATATATGCAATATGGGTGTCATCAAAAAGGGCATCAAATAAGCTTTCTGACCATATCTTTTATTTTCACATCAGAGGTCTGTAGGCCCTTCTGTGCCCTTTTGAAGTTAAGGTATCATTTAGGTACCAAGAGTCTCATGCCATTGGGGCTCTTCATATATGGCGCCTAAAATGCCTTTAAGTCCAA
Source organism: Areca catechu (assembly GCA_021397845.1). Classification (NCBI taxonomy): domain Eukaryota; kingdom Viridiplantae; phylum Streptophyta; class Magnoliopsida; order Arecales; family Arecaceae; genus Areca; species Areca catechu. The sequence continues at coordinate 138,315,588 of CM038039.1, read as the reverse complement.
ATTAAAATCAGATTAAGATCTAATTTGGCTAACCCCACTTAGGACGTAATCTAATGTAGGTTCCCATAATTAGGTTAGCCCAATTAGCAAGGAACTGAACCCAATCCAATTGGGTTAGGAATTATGTTAGCTTACATATGCTAGTATGCAATCTAGCTAAACAATTAGGATCCTATGACCCTAATTAAATCATAATTAACTTCGTTGGCCAAGTCTCTGTTGTGTATGACCCATTGGGTTCTACATCTAGCTAGTAGTAGGTTTAGGTTTGAGCTGATTCGATCCGATCGAACTCGATTGACCTAATTAGGTCAAATTGGCTCACCTAATTATCCAATTCGAATCACACATCGAATTGACTCATGAAACCAAATCAATTGGTTCATGAAAACCTACAAGACAAAATTGATGTCTAGCTTTATGTCATGCCTACCGGAAGATGAGGAATTTAGTAGAAAATACTAAAATACCCTTCAGTAGTAAGTTATCATGTAATTCAGTCTTTCGATCTCCCATTATCCCGATTAAGTGATAGGTATGGATAGATGTCAAACCATAACACTTCATCATATTGAATCTTAGCTCAATCATGAGGACTCAGCTGATGACTGATTAGATTCCACTAATCTCATCTTGCTTTGATTAAAGGCTCCTTGAGTCACTCATCAAAGAGATTGCATGGGATAACAATTCCTCTTACTAGGGATGATTGATTCCTTGTTGGTCCACTCACATCCTTCATACACCTTCCACCATACCTAGAACACCCGTACATGTCACAATGGCATGAATGAGTATGAACCAAAGTATGGCTTAGTATGCACAAAGAACCATGGTGACCTCGGGTCTAAAGATCACATGCATAACTTCTACTCTAGGATCTATCTTTTGAGAAGTAAAAAGACTTCCATAAGATAATCTCGGTGTGGATCAATCCAGTGTACTCATACCCTGATGAGCACCCTTATCCTAGTATTAGTGTCTCTACACAAGTGGTTGTGAGATCAACCACCTCATCAATTGAGCATACATAGGATAAGCTAGTCTTTCCAGATTCATCGATCCCCGAATCGATGGTCCAATGATTAGGAATATTCTAGATTAGGGTTTATAGAAAATTAGATCTCACTATTATGAACTCCATCATAACCTTAATTCCATTGCCATACTCTATGGGGTTCATCATAATCAATAAAAAACATGATTCAGCAGTATATAATCAATCAAATGCCTTTATTAATATGAAACTATGTCATACATGAGCTGGAAGTTTACAAAAAAGGCCCTCATAATACTTTTCTATCATAAAATTCGTGTAGCAAGCAAATGCAAGAAGTAATCTAATGGCTTCTAGTCTTGCTACATGAGCATACGTTTCATCAAAATCAATGCCCTCTTCTTGATTGTACCCTTTTGCTACCAACCTTGCTTTATTTTTCATAACCTTACCATTTTCATCTAGTTTGTCTTATAGACCCATTTGGTTCCTATGATGGGATGGTTTGTAGGCCTACTAACTAGTGCCAAAATATTATTCCTTTCAATTGGTTAAATTCATCATGCATTGCCATCATCCAGTTTGGATCAGATTCAGCTTCTTCTAAGCTATGTGGTTTAATTTGTGAAACAAAAGCTAGGTAGTCATGTGCATCTTTATGTGCAGACCTAGTCCTACACCATGAGAAGGATTACCAATAATTAAATTTTTAGGATGTGAAGTTACATACCTTCATTCCTTTGGTAAATTAGTATGATCCTTACTTACCACTTCATTTCCATCTTGAGTTGGCTTGTCTTGAACGCTTAGATCTTCCATTTCCTTTCGTAATGTACCTGCATCATTGTCTATATACTCCTCTTTTCTAGATGGTGAGGGGTTAGCTTCATCAAAAACAACATGAATTTACTCTTCTACAATAAGACTCCTCTTATTAAATACTCTATATGCTTTGCTGTGTAGTGAATAACCAAGAAATATAGATTCATCAGATTTTGCATCAAACTTTCCTAGGTTATCTTAACCATTATTCAGCACAAAGCATCTACACCCAAAAACATGAAAATAATTAATATTGGGTTTTCTTCCATTCCAAAGTTATAAGGAGTTTTCTTTAAAATTAGGCATATTAAAACTCGGTTTAATATGTAACAGGCAGTGTTCACTACTTCTGCCCAAAAGTCCTTGGAAGATTACCTTCACACAACATGGTTCGGGCCATTTCTTCCAAAGTCCTATTCTTCCTCTCTACAACACCATTTTATTGTGGTATTTTAGGAGCAGAGAAGTTGTGAACAATGCCATGCTTAATGCAATATTCATCAAAGAATTGATTTTGAAATTTAGTTCAGTGATCACTTCTTATAGAAATGACAAAAAGATTTTTATCATTTGAAACCTTATAAAATTTTTGAAAAACATAAAAGGTTTTGTCTTTATGTGCAATAAATAATATCCATGTGAATCTAGACAAGTCATCTACAATCACAAGGCCTCATTTCATACCTCCTAGGCTTGTGGTCCTAGTTGGTCCAAATAAGTCCATGTGAAGTAGCTCAAGGGGTCTAGTAGTTGAAATAACATTTTTTGATTTAAAACTTTTCCTAGTTTGTTTGCCTAATTGACAAGCATCACATACATATTCAAGATCAACTTTAAAACATGGCAAACCTGTAACTAGATTCTTTGAAATTAATTTGGCAATTGTATGCATGCTAGCATGACCTAATCATCTGTGCCAAAGTAAACATGACTCCTTGGTCTTAGCATTCATTGCTACTAGACTGGAACTACCAGTCATGGCTAGATCATTTAGTCTACCACATAGATGTTTCCAAGTCTATGACCAATGAATTTGTTGCTAGAGTCAAGAGAGTTAATTACTATACACATAGATGATTCAAAGATAACCTTGAAGCCTTTATTACAAAGTTGACTAATACTCAATAAATTATGCTTCAATTTATCTACTAGCAGCACATCTTCAATAAAATTACAGGGGTTATTTTGATCTTACCGATTTGATTATTTTTTTCTTGCCATTATCTCTGAAAGTAACCAATCCTCCTTCTTTATTTGTAGGGTGATGAACTGATCTTTGTCACTCGTCATATGCCTTGAACAGCCACTATCAAGATACCATTCTTTCTTTAATTTATAGGCTACAAGATAGTCCTGCAAAATAGTCAAGGAGTGATTTTAGGTACCCAAGCTAACTTGGATCCTTCCGGGTTAGCAAAATTGGTTCCTTTGGGAACCCACACAGTTCTATATTTCAATGTATCAATTTTGGAATTTTTCAATGAATTGCATTGATAAAATTTATGCCCAAATCTATGACATGCATGATAAACAATTTTATCATTTTTGAGCGATGCATGCTTTGAAGCTTTAAAAGATGTAGAACTAGTATGTTTGGTTTGAAAGATTTTTAAACAGAATTCTTAGGAACATACTTTAAGCCATTAGAAATATTTGACGGAAAAGCATTTTGAGATTTTGCATTTGAAGTTGAAGCTTTTGAGGATATAAATTTTGTTGCTAAAATTCCTTGAGCATTTGAAGCATTAAATCAAATTCCAGCTTCGCTTTTGAGTCCCTTTGTTCTTTTAGAATTAGCTCAAGCTTATTAGAACTCAAAGTAAGTTTTCTACTAAAGGCTTAAGATTTTCAACCTTTTTTTAAATCATCATTTTCGGTAACTAAAACTTTGTTTGTCTCATTTAAAGTATTTTTCTCATTTTTCAAAGCAATAACATTATCAGAAAAGATATTCAATTCCTTTTGCAAAATGTTATTCTTTTCAGAAATTACATCCTTGTCTTTTGATAAAAGATCATTTTATTTCTTCAATGATTTGATTTTAACCCAAGCTTTCTTGAATTTATAAGTAAATCATGAAATGCAAAATTCAATTCATCATATGTAAATTCAGTTTGAAGCTTAGGGGATGATACCTCATTTTCGAGACCCATTAGACATATGTTCATTGATTTCGTGGTCTCTTCTTCTTTAGTAGATGAGGATGCTTCACTGTCGCTTCACGTCACTACCATAGCTCTCTTTTTTTTTTCTTGAATCCCTTTTTTAGTAATGGACAATCCAATCGAATGTGCCCTGGTTTTTTACATTCATAGCAGGTAGGCACTTCTTTTTCTTTGTCTTTTTCCTTGCTGTATTCTTTGTTCTTGTGAAATTTTCTATAGTTTCTTCCTCTTCGTCTTCCCAAGAACTTTTTGAATCTTCTAACGACCATGGCAACATCTTCATCTTCCATGTCGCTTTCAGTAGAGGAGCGTTCTTTCGATTCATCATCTTTTCTTGAATCCATAGCAGCTTTGAAGGCAATAGATTTTTTCTTCTTTTGATCATCTTCAGTTTGATGCTGCATGGTTAATTCATGAGTGATGAGAGATCCTAGTAGTTCATCCAGCAGTAAGGTAATCAAATATTTTGCTTCCTGGATGGCATTCACTTTTGGATCCTATTTATCTAGAAGAGATCTTAGAATCTTCTGTACAGGATCTGCATTAGAATATACCATGCCAAGACTTCTTAAGCCGTTAATAATATCAGTGAAATGCGAAAACATAGCAGAGATTATTTCATAAGGTTCTATTTTGAATAATTCATAACTATGCACAAGAAGATTAATTTTTGAAGACTTCACTTGAGAAGTTCCTTCATGGGTCACTTCAAGACATGCATCATGCCACGCCCAATCCAAGCTACCTTTGGTGACCAAAGAGAGGAGAAAGTCAATGCTTTTGGCGCCCACCCAAGATGTTGTAAATTTTTTTCATTTGAAATTCGAATGGGCCTTGGGTGCCTATTTAAAGGACCCAATCCCTCCATTGTAAGGGTATTGAATGATTGAATGAAAAAGCTTGAGTCTTGTTTCCCCTCCAACCATTGTCTCCGAGACTAGGTTTGAGTGAAGTTTCCTTCATCCCCAGGGACATCGAGTGGTGTGAGGCCACCTTTCTATCGCCTCAGGGCATTGCAATTCCTTCGTCCTCCTGGATGTCGAGTGGTGTGAGGCCATAATCCTTCATCCTCCGAGACGTCGCGGGGTGTGAGGCCCCAAGTTATCTACTTCTTCGACATCAGAATCCAGTCAGACACCGGGCTCGAAGCCCCTTCTTAACCCTATCTTAGTCCATTTCAAATACGTCTCTCTGCTTCACTAATCCCTACTTTGCTTTCCTACATGTCCTCCATGGTATCTCGGGCATCGGAGATAGTTTGCTTTGCCATCGTGACCATCTGACCGAAAGTCGGTGCATCCACGGGTTCGACTGCTCGGGCATCCAGGCCGCATCCATCGAGTTGAGCGATCTCTGCATCGGGCGCTTCAGATGTATGAGGTTTGCCCTATCTCCTAAGTAGGTATTGTATATCGAGCTTAGTCCTACCGGGGTTTCTATCCTGTTCTCGTTTTCACTATGTAGGGATTTGAATTGCTAGAGTAGGCTTCTATTATTCAGCTTCTCTTATTTCTAGTCTTTGTTTATGATCAAGAATCAAAAACCTAAAAAAATATCTAAAACTCATCAACTATAAAAATTTCTTTGCATCATAAGCATCCATACTAGCATCTCTAGCCCTACTCTCCTCCCGTATCACAAGGGAAACTTTAGCCTGTGGTAGCAAATGGTTAAAGATTTGCTGGTTCAGTAGAGAATCTACAAGGTCTTGGTTAAAAAAAGATAAAAAAAGATTAGTGTTGAAGAATGGGAAGAGTTAGAAGAGATTGCTTTTAGCACCATCAGGATGTGTTTGGCTGATCAGGTTTTACTTAAGGTGTGTTCAGAGACTACCGCAAAAGGTCTTTTGAGAAGACTAGAGAACATATACATGGGAAAGAACATGACGAACAAGCTATGGCTAAAGAAGCAACTATATAGCTTGAGGATGCATGAAGGTGGAGACCTAGTTGCTCACATTCAGAGGTTTAATCAGGTATGTTCTAAGGTGATGAGTCTGGATGTGAAGATAGATGAGGAGGATCGGGCATTGTTGCTGCTGTGTTCATTCCCTGGATCGTATGATGGTCTCATAACAACCTTGGTCTATGGGAAGGAAACCCTGAACTATGAAGAGGTTGTTGGTGTACTAAGATCTAATGAGCAAAGGGAAAAGATATGCAGAGGTAATCATAACTTAGAGGTTCTTGCTGTGAATGAGAGACAAAGAAGACTCAAAGAAAGAGCTAGGGGAAAGTCCAAGGGCAGATCTCAGTCTCGGAACCACAAGAGTGTGAAATGCTACAAGTATCGTCATTTTGGGCATATCAGGAAGAATTGTCCTTTTGGAAGACAGAAAAGGGGAGAGCCAACACTAATGGTGCTAATGCTTTGAAAAGCAATGGAGGAGAAGTACTGATTATATCTGATGAATCAATTGATTGGAAGAATACCTGATTTTTGGATTTTGCATGCTCATACCACTATACCTCACATCGGGATTAGTTCTACACCTATGACAGGTCAAATGGAGGTAGTGTAAGTCTTGGTGATGATCACCCTTGTATGGTAGCTGGAGTAGGTACTATTAGGATGAGGATGCATGATGGAGTGATAAGGACTCTATCAAATGTCAAACATATACCAGAATTGAAAAAGAATTTGATTTCTTTGGGCTACTTGGAAGAGAAAGGTATGCTTTTAGTTGCCAATCTAGTAGTGGATGTTTGACGATTACCGAGGAAGCTTTGGTGGTAATTAGTGGAAGAAGACTGAGTAACAATCTATATAGGATGGAAGGCTCAGTGGTGAGTGATAGTGCTGAGGTGCTTACAGCTGCACAGGAGGAATAGTTGAAATATAAACTATGGAACTATCGGATGGATATATGAGTGACCGAGGGCTCACGGAGTTAAGCAGAAAAGGGATCATCCCAGCTTTGGAAAAGGATGGAAATGACCTGTGTGAGCCATGTATCTTTGGTAAACAACATAGAGTGTAATTTGCTATTTGTACCAAGCCAAGTGAAGGAGTGCTGGATTTGGTGCACTCGGATGTATGGGGACCAGCACCTCTGTTATCCAGAGGTGGAGCAAGGTATTTTGTTACCTTTATTGATATCTTCTCTAGGAAACTGTGGGTGTATCTGATAATGGAGAAATCAGATGTATTTGCCTGGTTTAAATCTTGGAGGGCTGAGGTAGAGAAGGAGACAGGAAGACATGTAAAGTGCCTTCGGACTGATGGTGGGGAGTACTCTATTACAGAGTTTAGGAGTTACTATGAGGAAAATGGCATCAAACGTTATTACACAGTAAGGATGACCCCACAGCAGAATGGTGTCACAAAAGGATGAACCAGATACTATTAGAAAGGGCAAGGAGTATGAGGCTGCAGTCTTCATTGCCGAAAACTTTTTGGGGTGATACTATTACTCTAGCATGTTTTCTTATAAATAGGTCCCCTCACTTCAAGTTGGATGGAGGACTTCCAGAAGAAACTTGGAGTGGGAAGAAGGTGGAGCTTGGCTACTTGAAAGTTTTTGGTTGCCCGGCTTATGTACATGCGGAGGCAACTGAAAGAAGCAAGCTGGATCCTAAGTCAAAGAATATGATCTTCATAGGGTATCCACAAGAGTCAAAGGTTACCTACTATGGGATCCACAGTTTCAAAAGGCAGTGATCAGTAGGGATGTCATCTTTGATGAGAGGAGTATCTTGGTGAAACAGAGGATTGCAACTAGAAATGCAGTCAATAAGATGAACAGCAGTAAGAGCCCGTCACAGGTGGAGGATAGGCCTTCAACATCAGCTAGAAATGGAGTTTCAGTTGAGGTGGCGTTAGATAGGAAAAATTCTCTAGGTGTGAAGGAGAGGCAAGAAGAATTAGCTATTCAAAGGGAAGTGCAGGAGGAGCCACAAACAGCAAACTTGCAGGACAGTGCAAGGAGAGTGGCATTACATAAACCTCAATGCACAATCTAGAAGCCGGTAAGATATGGCATGGATGAAGCAATTTTATATGCTCTTATGTCTATGAATGGAGATCTAGAAAGTTTTGTAGAAGTCATGGAAAGTCCTGATAAAGATTCATGGATGCAAGGCATGATAGAAGAGATGGAATCTCTCAGGAGGAATCAGACTTGGCAGTTGGTGGATCTACCAAGAGATGCTCATGCTATTGGCTCCAAATGGGTGTTCTTTAGGAAATCATTACCATCAGAGCAAGGTGGAGTAAGATACAAGGCAAGGTTGGTAGCAACGGGATACTCACAGAGGAAAGGAGTTGACTACACATAAGTGTTTTCTCTTATGGTACGCCATACTTCAATTCGGGTGTTGTTGTCTTTAGTAGCAAAACATAATTTGGAATTGGAGCAGATGAATGTGAAGATATCTTTTCTACATGGAAGACTGGAAGAGAAAATCTATATGAAATAACTTGATGGCTTCATTGAGATTGGACAGGAGAACAAGGTATGCCTACTTCTGAGGTCATTGTATGAGTTAAAACAATCACCTCGTCAGTGGTATCATAGATTTGATACATTTATCATGAGCCTTGGGTTTCTCAGATGTGAATATGACCATTGTGTTTATGTGAAAGATGTGGATACTATGGATTCTCTACATTTACTTCTATTTATGGATGATATGTTGATAGCCAGCAGAAGTATGACAGTTATGAAAGGGCTGAAAAGAGCATTATCACAGGAATTTGAGATGAAAGACTTGGGATTAGCTCAGAAAATCCTTGGAATGGAGATTTGTAGAGATGGATGCAAAGGAATACTCCATTTATCACAAGGTGGATACATTAAAAGGGTACTCGAGAGGTTTTGGATGGAAAAGGCCAAACCTGTGTTAACACCATTACTAGGGCATATTTCTCTCTCGAAAAAATAGTGCCCCTAGTTAGACGAGGAGAGCGAGTACATGGAAAGAGTTCCATATGCCAATGTAGTAGGTAGTTTGATGTATGCTATGGTTTGTTGCAGGCTGGATATAGCATATGTTGTAAGCTAGGTTAGCTGGTACATGGCTAATCCTGGGAAGGAACACTGGAAGGCATTGAAGTAGATTTTGAGATATATGCAATGGACTCAAAAACATGGACTGGTATTTGGTGGGTAGACAGAAGGACATGGATGGAACTCCATAGAATCATGTGAGGATTCAGGTCCTTTAGAAGGGTTTGTTGATGCAAGCTATGTAGATGATCTTGACACAAGGAGGTCTACAACAGCTTATCTCTTCTGCATGTATGGTGGACCAGTTTTTTGAAGATCAACCCTTCAATCTATTACTGCTTTGTCTATAACAGAAGCAGAGTGGTAGCAAAGGAAGCACTATGGCTGAGAAGGCTAGTATCTGAAATGGGGGTCAAATAGTGTATGGTGGTCTTGCATAGTGATAGCCAGAGTGCCATACACTTGACACAGAACCCAGTCTATTATGCTAAGACCAAGCATATAGATGTGAGATACCACAGAATTAGGGAGCTGGTGGAGGAAGGATAAGTGGTGCTGGTGAAGGTTCATACAATGGAGAACCAGGTAGATGCACTCACGAAGGCTCTACCAAGGGATAGCTTCTACTCTTGTATGTGGTTAATGGGTTTGAGGAGTCTGGCATATGTAGGCTTGAAGCACCAAGGTGGAGATTGTTGTGTATCAGGTGGTGCATTCATGGCTAGTTGGGTCAATGTACATGTATTGATCTGGTTTATCATGGTTTTCTATAATGTATCTAGGGCTAGGGTCGAGTCCGGTATGAGTCTTAGGTGTTTTGGCTCAGTTTTGGTCAGTCTGGGTCTTAAGTAAGCTCTGTTGGTTGGCACGTCTCAGAACAGGTGATTGTGGACTGGAAGAGTCGGCTCTGAGGATTAGAGTCGACTCGGTTCCAGGGCCAAGTTGACTCTATTATCTAGAGTCAGCTCGGATGTCAGGTGAACTATTTTTGAATGGTGCCAGGTTGGGGAGTTTTGGGATCTCGGCCACGTGTGACCAAGGTATATATATATTGTATCCTCATTAGAGGACAAGTGAAGAAACGAAGAAGGTGTAACGAACTTCTTGAAGTGGAAATAGAACAAAATCTTTTTCTCCCAAAAAAATTCCTTTGTTTCTCTTCTTCCTCTCTCTTCTCTCATTCTTGGTGTTCTTGATCTTCACAGACCTATATCCTACCATGATCTTCAGTAGAGATTATTGGCAGATGGTCATCCACAACCTGGTGATAAGCTTCTATAATTGCTTTGTTGATCAGGGCATTCATTCTTGATCGGAAACAAGGCTGCTCTTGAGGGTTTGGTTCTTCAGATCTGGTTGGGTTTGAAAGTCAAATTCTCGACACCTATGGCCTACTTCTTCAGGGACCTCACATCCAACTCCCTCCTCGTATGATCGGCTTCCTTCACCCGAATGTACTTATGGGCCTGGAGGAGGAGCTCTGAGTAAGTCTTCGGAGATTTTTTGTCGAGGGATTAGGTGAAACGGGAGGTCTGCAACCCCCTCTTCAGGGCCATCATCATAACTATCTCATTAAGGTTGTAGATCTCCAGGGCGATTTTCTTAAACCGGAACACGTAGTCCCAGAGTGGTTCTCGATCCTACTGCCAGATTGAGAAGAGGCTACTGGCTTCATGTGGCACCTTCCTGCATGCATCAAAGTATGCCACGAACTTCTTCTCCAACTGGGAGAAAGAATCGATACTCTCAAGCTCGAGCCTGGAGAACCAGACCCGAGCGGCCTTCCACAAGGTGGCGGGGAAGGTGATGCAAAAGAGGGTATCAGTAGCCACTTGGACCCTCATAAGGGCTTTGTAGCTCTCCAAGTGATCCAGGGGGTCAGTTGTCTTGTCGTAGCGGTCAACCTGTGGCATGCAGAATCGGGTGAGGATCGGTTCCTCTTGGATCCTCCAGGAGAAGGGGGGACGAGCGTCATAATCGATAGGCTTATTGGGGGAGCCCTGAGATTCTATAAACCGGTGGGCTAGATCTGCCAGCTTGCATTCTTGTTCTTTGAGGTGCTTCTCCACTCGACCGTGGATGGCCTCGTTAGTGGACCCCTCGATAGATGATGTCAGGGGTGATGGAGGGTTGGAGTGGAGGAACTCTAGGCTGAGTTCTCGGCCACACCAATGTTGTCGATGCGAGGGCATACCATGTTCAAGGTTAGGGAGCGGCTCTCCTAGCTAGCCAGATCATGGTACAGCTCCTTCCCATTCACCTGATGGTCCCTTCTCATAGGGGAACCCGCAAGTAGCGACTGTTGGCTCCACCTAGTGATTTTGATGAATAACAAAACGTTGAGTACATATTGTGTACTAATGGTTATTTCTAGTTGTGAGTTTTCAGGAAACAAGCACCTCAAAATCTCAAAATTAAAGTATCATGGCACGCTGTGACACAAAGCATTTTTCACGATTTTAGAAGTCTTCTCCATGCAAAAAGGGCTTAAAAGAGTTCATTTATTTGTTATTTGAATTAGTTTTAAGTTCTATATTTAACACCTATGTTTTTGGGTTATTTTGCACTTGATTGTGAAATTTTCAGAACCAAGCGTCGACACCTAAAAAGTCAAGTGTCGACACTTAAGCTCTTGGCACACAGAAAAACTCCTTGACATGCCAAGTATCGACACCCAGAATTCAAGTGTCAACACTTGCAACTCAAGTGTCGACTCAAGGCCTAATACTTTTTGAAAATCCAGAACTTGGCCATTGGAGTGTTTTTGTATCAAGTGTCGACACTTGAAAGTTCAAGTGTCGACACCTAGAAGTCAAGTGTTGACACCTGACAGCCAAGTGTCGATACCTGACAAACCAAGTGTCGACACTCGGGTTCTGACAGCCCTAACGGATCTATTTTTTTGACTTGCAGAAATGTCTATTCAAGCTCCCAATGGCTAGATCGATGCTCAAACGGTCACAAACCATTTTTTGGAAATTTTTATTGGTATTTAAGCTTCACCAACTTCATTCTTGAGGGATTGAAGTCCATTAAAAGCCAAAAAGCCAAGATTCTCTCAAGAACTTCAAAGAGTCATTTAAAAAAGTGATTCCATGAAAAAGCCTATAGGCCTATCATTTCAAGATTCCAAAAAGAGAGGTTGAAGAATATTCCAAGGAGAAGAAGACAAGAGAAGTATCAATTAGAGCCTCAAAGCTCTCATTCTACTCTTGAAGAGAGTTTGTCTTATTTATTTTAAATTGTATATCTGAAACTCTCCTTTGATTTGACCTTGCTTTCAAGGGTGTCTTGAAAGAAGGTTGTTGTGGTTTATTGGTGAGCCAAGGTGATAAAACCAACTAGGGTTAACTTGTGAGCCCGAAGACAAAACAAGTGTAAAGGTTTGTTGGTGAACCTAGGTGATAAAACCAACATAAGTTTTGACTTCTGAGCCTTTGGAAAAACAAGTCGGCTGTAATCTTGAAAAGATTATACTAGAATTTCCATGGGTGGCTTGGAGAGTGGATGTAGGTGCTAGGTTTGTGCCGAACGACTATAAACTTTGTGTTTGTGTGTGATTGTCTCTTCTATCTCTTCCTCTTTATTTATTACACTCTTTTTATTGCTTTCCGCTGCATATAACTTAGTGCATCAATTTCATAATTCACAAATACCACAAGGCTTGCATATTATTGCTTTAAATTTTAAAAGACCAAATTCACCCCCCCTCTTGGGCTCCATTTTTGGGCAACAAGTGGTATCAGAGCGTTGGTACTCTCTTGTAGGTCAAAGGATCTTGAGTTAAAGATCATGGCAGCCCCAATTGGAATGGCTATTGTTGAAGGTCAAGCTTCAAATCATCCCCCACTTTTTAATGGCATAAATTACACCTATTAGAAAACTCGCGTGCGCATATTCATTCAAGCCATGGATTATAATCTTTGGAGGACAATCATAAAAGGTCCTCATCAACCTACTATGATGGTTAATGGCATTCTCACTCCAAAAATGGAAGATGATTGGGATGAGAATGACATTAAGCAAATAGAGCTTAATGCGAAGGCTATGAATCTATTATTTTGCTTTCTTGATCCAAGTGAATTCAATAGAATATCAAATTGGCTCTCTGCTAAGGAGATTTGGGACACACTTGAGATTACCCATGAGGGTACATACCAAGTGAAAACTATTAAGGTTAACATGCTCATTCATACATATGAAATGTTCAAGATGGAACCTACTGAATCTATTAATGAGATGTATACTAGGTTCATAAATTGTGAATGGCATGAGAAGCTTAGAAAAAATTATATCTAATGTTGAGCTTATTAATAAACTTCTCAGGTCTCTTCCAGCTTCTTGGGATGCCAAAGTGATGGCCATAGAAGAAGCCAAAATGTCAACACTCTACCCCTCGAGCAACTATAAGGCTCATTGATGACTTATGAGCTTTCCTTGAAACAAAAGAATGTGGATGTAGAAAGAAGAAGAAAGTCATTGCTTTCAAATACATCACAAGAGAAGAGTCATGCGATGAATCCGAAGAAGAAGAAAATGAAGATGATGAGACCGCTCTTATGGCAAGAAAGTTCAGAAGGTTCATGAGGAAGAAGAAGTACAACTTTAAGAATAAATCTCTGAAATGTGAGCCAAGCAAGGAAAAAGAAAAGGAGAAAGACAAGGAGCAGCCCACGTGCTTCAAATGCAAAAATCCAGGCCACTTCAAGGTAGATTGCCCCTTAGTTAAGAAAAGCAAGAGAAAACTAAGAAAGAAGGCCATGATGGCAACCTGGAGTGACAGCGAAGACTCCAGCTCTAAAGAAGAACAGCAGGAAGTTGCAAACTTATGTCTGATGGCTGATCATGATGAGGTACTATCTGAAATTGAACATGAATTTATATTTGATGAACTGCATGAAGTTTTTGATGAGTTAGTTATAGAATTTCAAAAACTAAAATCAAAACAAAAAGAAATAAAAAGAAAATCTAGTTTTAGTCAAAGCTAATGACAAGTTTTCAAATGAAAATGATTGCCTACTTCTTCAAAATAAATAGTTAAATGATAAGATTATTGTTCTTGAAAAAGAAAAGGAAGTTTTGAAAAAGAAGAATGTTTCTGCTTCAAATGAAAACTTTTCAAATCAAAACAAGAAAATCTTGGATGAAAATAAAAAATATAAAGAAAAATTGATAAGTTAAAACCTTTTGTTGATAAATTCATATATAGTTCTGAAAAATTAAATATGCTTTTAAACAATTAAAGAGCTTTTTGATAAAGCCAGTTTACGTTTTAGAATTCAAAAGAAACAAAAGTTTTTCAAAAATTTATTTGTGTCTGCATCATCATGCATTACTTATTATGCTTGTGGTACTATAGAGAATAAATCTTACATGTATAATAAGAGAAGATTGAGTAATGTTAAGAAAATCTGGGTTCCAAAAGGAACCATTACCACTAACCTGAAAGGATCGAAGATGACTTGGGTACCTAAAGTCTCTACCTGTTTTTTATTGTAGGTATGCCTTGCAACCAATAAGAAAAGAATGAGGTACCTCGATAGCGGTTGCTCAAGGCATATGACCGGAGATGTGGAGCAGTTCTCATCACTTGTACATCAAAATGGTGGTAATGTGATATTTGGTGATAATGAAAAGGACAAAATTATCAGAATTGGTAAAGTCCATATCACCCCTTCTACTTACATTGATAATATTTTGTATGTTGATGGTTTGAAACATAACTTGCTTAGCATTAGTCAGTTTTGTGACAAGGACTTCAAAGTTACTTTCGAATCTTCTTTGTGCATTGTTTCTAGTTTAGATGACAATGGCATCAAGTTCATTGGTCATAGGCATGGCAATGTTTATATGGTTGATCTTGATGATCTTTCTGTTCAAAATGGTCAATGCCTAGTGGCAATGGAAGCCAAGATCAATGAAACTAGTTGGTTTTGGCATCGTAGACTAGGACATGCTAGTATGCATTTGATTTCAAAACATAGCAAAAAAAATTTGATAAATGATTTGCCAAAACTCAGTTTTGAAAATGACAAAATTTGTAGTGCATGCCATATTGGAAAACAAACCAAATCATCTTTTAAACCAAAAGGAGTAATCTCTATATCTAGACCCTTAGAGCTACTTCATATGGATCTCTTTGGGCTGACTAGAATATCTAGTTTGGGAGGTAAGAAGTACGGTCTAGTCATTGTAGATGATTTCTCATGTTTTACTTGGGTCATATTTTTAGCACACAAGGATGAAACGTTTTCTGAATTCATTAGATTTCATTAAAGAGTTTCAAAAAAAAAAGGTTTTTCAATTATATCTTTGAGAAGTGACCATGGAACCGAATTTGAAAATTCTGATTTTGATAAATTCTGTATTGAAAATGACATTTATCACAATTTTTCAGCATCTAGGATACCTCAACAAAATGGGATGGTAGAAAGGAATAATAGAACTCTTGAAGAAATGGTATGCACCAAGCTTTGTGAAAATGACCTACAAAGATATTTTTGGATGGAAGCCATAAACATTGCATGCTATGTTTTAAATTATGTTTTAATCCGACCGATTTTAAGGAAAACACCGTATGAGCTTTGGAAGGGTAGAAAACCTTCAATTCGTTATTTTCATGTTTTTGGATGACGTTGTTTCATCTTAAATAATGGTAAAGATAATTTGAGCAAATTTGATGCCAAGTCAGATGAGGGTGTCTTTCTAGGCTACTCTACATCTAGCAAGGCCTACAGGGTCTTCAACAGAAGAACACTTGTTGTAAAAGAATCCATACATATAGTATTTGATGAGTCTCACCAGAAATCTTCTAGAAAAGAAGATGTGCATTCTGATGAAATAGGTACTAAAAGAACTGAAGAAGTGAACACCAATAAAGAGCCTGCCAAGGAATAAGAAGTTGATCAAAATAATAAAGGAGATCATGCACAAGGTGATGAAAACACATCTACTGTTGATCCTCTACCTAAAGAATGGAGGTATGCTCATGGATACCTAAAAGAACTAATTATTGGTGATCCATCTAAAGGTGTAAGTACTCGATCATCCCTTAGAAATATATGTGATTACTTAGTATTTGTATCTCAAATTGAACCTAAGACTATTGAAGAAGCTGAAAATGATTGTAATTGGATAAATACTATGCAAGACGAACTTAACCAATTTAAAAGAAACAATATTTAGACTTTAGTAGATAGGCCTTCAAATGCTTCAGTTATTGGCACTAAATGGGTTTTTAAAAACAAACTTGATGAAAATGGTATTGTTACAAGAAATAAGGCTAGACTAGTTGCCAAAGGATACAATCAGGAGGAAGGGATTGATTTTGATGAAACCTTTGCTCCTGTGGCTTGACTTGAGGCAATTAGACTATTGTTGGCTTTTGCTTGTTTTATGAATTTTAAATTATTTTAAATTGATGTTAAAAGTGCCTTTTTGAATGATTTTATCAAAGAAGAGGTTTATGTTGAACAACCACCTGGTTTTGAAAATCCTGAATTTCCAAACCATGTTTTCAAACTTCATAAAGCTTTGTACTGTTTGAAGCAAGCCCCTAGAGCTTGGTATGATCGTTTAAGTTCTTTCTTGCTCAAAAATAATTTTACTAGAGGTAATGTTGATAAAACTTTATTTTTGAAGAAAAAGAATGAAGATCTTTTAGTAGTACAAATATATGAAGATGATATCATATTCGGTGCTACTAACGAATCTCTTTGTCAAGGGTTTACAAGATTAATGCAGGGTGAGTTCGAGATGAGCATGATGGGAGAACTAAACTTCTTTCTAAACTCCAAATAAAGCAAACCAAAGAGGGGATCTTCATCAACCAAGCCAAGTACACAAAAGAAATACTCAAGAAGTTTGGGATGGAGAGCACCAAGCCATTAGGTACTCCTATGAGCTCCTCTTGTAGACTTGACAAGGATGAATCAGGTAAATCTGTAGATCAAAAACTTTATCGTGGCATGATTGGTTCATTGTTATATCTTACTGCCAGTAAGCCAGATATCATGTTTAGTTTTTGTATGTGTGCTTGACATCAGTCTAATCCTAAAGAGTCACATCTTTTGGCTGTTAAATGCATACATAGATATCTATCTGGCTCATTTAAAATTGGTCTTTGGTACTCTAGAGATTCTTCATTTGAATTGATTGCTTATTCTGATGCTGACTTTGCTGGGTATAAACTTGATGGTAAAAGTACTAGTGGAACTTGTCAGTTTTTTGGAGTAAATTTGATCTCATGAGAGCAGCAAGAAATAGAATTCAGTTGCTCTATCTACAGCTGAAGCTGAATATATAGCAGCTGGAAGCTGTTGTGCTCAAATTCTATGGATTAAATAATAACTCGAAGATTTTGGTATTAAACTAATTAAGACACCCAAAAGATGTGACAATACTAGTGCAATCAATCTAACAAAGAATTCTGTGCAACATTCAAGAAGTAAACACATTGAAATAAGATATCATTTCATAAGAGATCATGTACAAAACTCTAATGTAATACTTGAATTTATGTGTACTGATGATCAATTAGCTGATGTGTTAACCAAACCTTTGAGTGAGGAGACATTTTGTCAGATTAGAAAAAAGTTAGGTATTATTGATCATTCTCCTAGAACTCTCTCAAATTTCAACTTACCCAAGGTGCTTTTACTCAAAAATCACTTGTGTTTAGTTCCAAATGCATTTAAAAACATCCTTGAGTTTTGAAAATTTTTTAGATTTTTTTTGGATTTTCTTGGCCAAGTGTCGATACTTGGATTTCGCGAAGTATTGACACCTGATCAAGTGTCGACACTTGCGAAAAAAATCTATCTTTTTAGGGTGAACTGAGGTTTTGTATTTTGATTTTCCTCACTTTCTCTTTAGCTCCAGTGGTTCCGCAAGCTCCACTCCATCCAAATTGACTCTTTTCCCGTTCACCCTAACCGAAATCAGGTATTTCCCTCCTTTTTTTTGTTATTTTGGAACTGTGTAACCTAGGTTTAGGGTTTTTCGTCCATTTTCAATGGATTTTGATCGGATTTTTGATGTTTTTAGTCGTTTAGGATAATCCATTTTGGGGAAATCATGTTTGAACATGTTTATCTTAGATTTCCCATGGATTTTTGGCCGATTTCTCACACATTCCATCTTTTTCCTTCAAATCATTGTTGGATAGATTTTTGGCCGAAATATCCTAGGGTTTTCATCTAAAAATCAATTTTCTAAACTGATTATTACATTCTCATTGTTTTAAAAGGGATATTTGTGATGTTTTCCTCTCCCTTATTTTGGTGTTTAAATCTAAAACCCTAATGTATTTTGATTTTAACCCAAAAATCCCAAATAATTAACTTACTTATAAAATATACTTTAAATGTTTTTGTAACCCAAATGTAGGGTTATATGGATAAAATCCCCCTTTTTCTTATGATTTTACCCCCGATTTCTTTTGTCAAAAGTATTTCAACCTCGATTTCTCGTATTTTACAACTTAAATCTGGTTAATCCCAGTTTTCAAAACTTATTTTAGCTTCTCTTGAAATCCAGTATTCCTCTCTTAGAAAGACATAGCCTCCTTTAGCCTAAGTTCTTAACCAAATTGAAACCTATACTTCCCTAGGTTATTTATCTCTTTCCTTTCTTGTTTAGTGTGATTGAGATGGGTCCAAGAAAGAGATTAGCTGTTAGGAGACCTAATCAGAGATCAGAGAGGAGGACCAAGACTAGACATGATACAGGAGAGTCTAGTAGCTCAGTTGCCCTAGGTTATCCTGCAAAGAGGATGGCAGGGAAGGCTGTAGCTTCAGGACGACAGATTGACCTCGAGTTCTTCGACAGACAGCATTTCCAGATCCATCAGACCCTCACTAATGCAGGATTGGTACCCTTTTGCACCAGGCAAGAGAGGTATTACCCCCACCTAGTGCATGAGTTTTATGGCACCATGGACTGTCGTCGCTTGCTATGGAGGACTTCTATCTGGGGTGTTGAGATTCTTCTGACTGAGGAGCTTCTGAGCAGAGTTTGGCAGATTCTACATCATGGTATCATATTTTCTCTATGGAGGACAGAGAGGCTGCTTATAGGTGTATTCTTAAGCATGAGGATGTTCGCAGAGTGACGATGGTCACCGCGAACTAGCTTTCAGTGGAGATGCACCTTCTACACCATATCACAGCTCGAATACTGCTTCCAAAGACTGGGCACTTCGATTTCATCACCGAGAGAGAACTGATGCTTATGGTTTGCTTGACACAGAGGACCCAGTTCGATATTCCATCCATGATGTTAGCACAGATGAGAGATGCTGCGAGCCAGTAATGACACTGTTTACCCTACGGTATGGGGCTGACTAGACTTTCTAGAGCTTGTGGAGTAACCTTGGAGGGGGATATCCCAAAGAAGATTCTGCACACGAACGTCTATGACGAGAGGTCGCTACATCAAATGGGATACAGACTGATCGCAGGTCGATGGGTTCGGAGAGAGTCTGGACAGGAGCCAGATGAGGAGGACGAGATACGAGAGGCAGAGGCAGGGCCATCATGGCCAGTTAGTTCACCTAATTAGACTGCTCACGCATCTGAGACAGAGCCTATGACACCTACTGCCACTCCTTCTGCTGCTCCATCATCTACTGGATTATCTTTTGAGGTGCATTCTTGTCAGCAGTTCATGGAGTGATGGGAAACGGGATCAGGATAGGATCATCGACGAGCTGAGAAGTCACCGAAGATTAGTGTATCCTATTTTTTTCTGTTGATTTTATATTTTTCTACGGTGGTGGCGAAGGAATAATAGAGATGGAGGGTAGGAAAACTGGAACTCTAGGAGCTGGGACTTAGATTCATGGAGAGACATCTCACCTCAGGGCATCTCACCCACCCACTACATGTAGCCCAGGGCATCCCACCCATCTCACAACATGCAGAGCCTAGGGCATCCCACCCAAATCACTACCTGGGGCCGTAAAAGAAAATCCCTAAGACCATAGAGAGGACTTAATGGAGAAAAAGGGATAACTAGGGTCTCTCACCCCTCGACGCTCGAAAGTGAAGGACTAGGGTCTCTCACCCCTCGATGCCCGAAGGCAAAGGACAAACGGGCCTCTCACCCTCCCCATACGGTGCAAACAAAAAGAAAACACTCTTTTCTAAAAAAACTCTTATTGACCAAACTAAATGTTTTACAAAGGATTCAGGGTGGTATTTATAGACTTGTCCACCCTCGTTTAAATTTGAATACAGGATAAAAAGATAGGGATGACTCAAATTCAAATACAAGATAGGATAAGATAAACCTATCCATATCTAAATCCTAACCAACCAAATCATAATTAAAAATTTAAAAGATAAAGATAAATCCAAAATAAATTTATTAAAATATGTTCTGCTCTGAGATCAATGCTGTTCAGGGATCAATGCTGCTCCAGGATTAGTGCTGGAGATGTCCCCATCATTTCCTGAGGTGGGAAAAACTCGACTCCGTCGAGTTAGAATCAGGGGGACGTTGGTAAAACTGAATCCAATCAATCAAAGGGGCTTTGCTCTGAGTTCTGTTTGGCTCCGAGAATCATGCAGAACTGAAAATTGTATAACTTTGGAATCCGTGTAGCTTGAAATTATGCAGCTATGGAAACTATCACAAATTATATTTTTTCTCTTTTTTATTCATTTTTTTTCTTTTTTTTCCTCGCTTTTTTTTTCACTTTTTTTTTAAATTCCCTGCCTAATCCTGAAGTGGGTGAAATCGGCAATAGAGGGAACGATTTATCTTTAAGAAACATGCAGCTTGAAGTTGGTAGAGGAACGGAAGTCTACTTTCGCATTCGTGCATTGGAGCTTCTTCCTTCCCCACAAACCAAAAACAGGGGAAAAGGGGAGGTCTTCGGAGAGTAGTCTGGCGGGTGTTCGCTTTCGGCGGCATTGGGAGGGAGACGGCGGCTCAGACCGTGGCTCGGACGGTGGCGATGGTTGGTGACGTGCGGTGGAGGTGTACGGGGTCCGGCTGAGATCGGAGAGGACGATGGGGTCCAGAATTTCTCCGGCGATAGCTTCGAGTTCCACATCTCGAGGGAGAGATCGAGGAGAGCCAAATCATTGGAGAACCCCTCCAGGAGGTAGTCGAGATCGAGGTCGCCAAGAATGTCTGGTGCTGGAGCTTCGACCACGTCTCCCATGGTGAGAAAAAGAAGCGGAGAGCCGGATTTAGGGGGGGAGGATTCACAGATGGAGGATGGGGACTTCATGGAAGGTAGAGAGGGGGGGGAGGGGCGGCGGCGAAGTGGATCCATCGTCGAGGGTGGCAGTGGAGCGGCGGAGGTCTTGTCACCGTCACGGAGCTCGCGGTGGTAGTGGCTGTCGAGGGTGGTGGCGACGGAGCGGGGTGCGGCGCCGGGGGAAGGGAGTGTTCGATGTAGGAGATGGAGTCATCGATAAGCATTGCGAGGATGACGACGGTGGTGGTGCCGTCACCGACGGTGGCATCTTGGGAGCGGGAGATGTCGATGAGGTTGGTGGGCAGGGAGGATTGGTTGGGTTGGCCGGTGGCAGAGAGGTGTGTTGGTGGAGTTTAGGAGGAAACACGGAAATAAGGAAAATTAAATTGTTGGCAAGACCCAACCATTTAGATGGAGCGGGGCCTCTTCTTTTAGGGACGGCGAGGGGGCGACTGCAGGAAGACCCATGGGAGGCCAGCGGATGAAGATGAGATCACTACTGTGTGGACGGTGGCTATGGGCAATGGATGATCCATAGGAAAAACAAAGAACGATGGAATCCATGGGGGAAATCTGGGATTGGGGAAGAAAATGTACCTAACCTAAACATATTGCTTGATACTAATTTTGATGGGGAATGAGATCAGGATAGGATCGCGACGAGATGAGAGTCACTGAAGATTTAGGGTATCCTATTTTTTTTTTTTTCAATGGTGGTGGGAAGGAAAAAAAGGGATGGAGGGTAGGAAAATTGGAACTCTAGGACCTCAGACTTAGATTCATGAAGAGACATCTCACCTCTAGGGCATCTCACCCACCCCACTACATATAGCTCGGGGCATCCCACCCATCTCACTACATGCGGAGCGTAGAGCATCCCTTCCAAATCACTACCTGTGGCCATAAAAGAAAATCCCTAAGACCATAGAGGGGACTCGATAGGGAAAAGGGGATAACTAGGGTCTCTCACCCTCGACGCCCGAAGGCAAAGGACAGATGGGCCTCTCACCCTCCCCATACGGGGTGAACGAAAAGAAAACACTCTTTTCTAAAAAAACTCTTTATTGACCAAACTAATTTATTTACAAAGGACTGAGGGTGGTATTTATAGACCTGTCCACCCTCGTTTGAATTTGAATATAGGATAAAAACATAGGGATGACTCAAATTCAAATACAAGATAGGATAAGATAAGCCTATCCATATCTAAATCCTAACCAACCAAATCATAATTCAAAATTCAAAAGATAAAGATAAATCCTAAATAAATTTATTGAAATATGTGCTGCTCCAAGATCAGTGCTGCTCCAGGATCCGTGCTGCTGGGATTAGTGCTGGCGATGCCCCCATCATGGAGGTATGGAATGAGCTCATTGGTTTTGGAGTACGGATGACTCAGCTATGAGATAGAGAGCCTTAGAGCGATGCAGGTCAGAGAGCATGCTGAGATTCGTTAGACTATGGAGGCAGGATTTGCTCTTGAGATATGCTTAGATTCCTTTTGCTCTGCTTCTCTATTTCCTTCTGTTTTGCTTGCTGATCCACCTGCTGGTGATGATGATGGTGACGACCACCAGGATGACCCTGATGACATGATTGATGGTGGTGACCGTACTGATGGCATTAAGGATAGAGACACTGATGTTATTGATGACAGTGACAGTGATAGTAGTGATGGTGCAGATGGATATGAGGTAGTCAGCCGAGAGCCGCAGTCTCCTATTGTTCCTCCTGCTGATGCATCTGGCACACCTGTTTCCACTGATCCAGTCTTTGTCACTCCTGCTGAGACTCTTCCCCCTCCCTTTACTAGAGCTTCTAGGATTGTACCCCAGTTTGGACCTTCTATTAGGACTCAGAGTCATGGTATTCTGAAGACTCCTAGTGGTCTAGCCCATAGGTCTAGGATTACAGGTCCTATTTCCTTTGAGATCCCATCTGATGAGGATTAGCCTCACAGATGTTTATTGCGTTGTATGCTATTTATGACTCTTGTTACTTATGATTATGACTCTTGATGTATTTTGTTTGTTTCAGTATTGCTGATGAGTCAACAAATTTTGTACTGAAAATATTATTTGATAGATATATATATTTCAGTTTGATGTTTATAATTTGTGAATCACTGTGGTTATCTTTGACAACTTAACTGTTTACATTTACTTGATAGATATACATTTTGGCTCTGATATACATTTACTTGAAATCAACTCTAATACTCTAGTACTCTTTGTCTCCATGCTCATTTTGAAGGGAGTTTATTGCCTTTTCTAATGATTGACAAAAAGGGGAGTAAAATCATAATTTTATGAATTTGAAATTTGATCTGATATCGATTTTGCATAGATCTGATATCAATATTCTGCTTGTTTTGATTAGAATTGTCTAATAAAGGGAAAGATTCATCCTTCTTAACTATGCAAGTTGTGGGTGTATTAGCTTGAAATCATATTCATGAATTATCAAAATTGAGAATTGAAATTAAATGTTGAGATACTCAAGATTTTGTCATCATTAAAAGGGAGAGATTGTTGGCTCTACCTAGTGATTTTGATGAATAACAAAATGTTGAGTACATATTGTGTACTATTGGTTATTTCTAGTTGCGAGTTTTCAGAAAACAAGCACCTCAAAATCTAAAATTAAAGTATCGTGGCACGCTGTGGCACGAAGTATTTTTCACGATTTGAGGAGTGTTTTCCATGCAAAAAGGGCTTAAAAGAGTTCATTTATTTGTTATTTGCACTAGTTTTAAGTTCTATATTTAACACCTGTGTTTTGGGTTATTTTGCACTTGATTGTGAATTTTTCGGAACCAAGTAACGACACCTAGGAAGTCAAGTGTTGACACTTTAGCTGTTGGCATGCAGAAAAACTCCTTGGCATGCCAAGTGTCGACACCCAGAATTCAAGTGTCGACACCTGCAACTCAATTAACGACACTTAAGTTCCTAAGTGTCGACTCAAGGCCTGAGACTTTTTGAAAATCTACAACTTAGCCATTGGAGTGTTTTTGTATCAAGTGTCGACACCTGTGCATCAAGTGTCGACACTTGAAAGTTCAAGTGTCGACACCTGGAAGTCAAGTATCGACACCTGATAGCCAAGTGTCGATACTTGACAAACCAAGTGTCGATACTCAGGTTCTGACAGCCCTAACGGATCTATTTTTCTGACTTGCAAAAATGTCTATTCAAGCTCCTAATGGCTAAATTCGATGCTTAAATGGTCACAAACCATTTTTTGGAAGTTTTTATTGGTATTTAAGCTTCACCAACTTCATTCTTGAGGGATTGAAGTCCATTAAAAACCAAAAAGCCAAGATTCTCTTAAGAACTTTAAAGAGTCATTTAAAGAGTGATTCTCTGAAAAAGCATAGAAGCCTATCGTTTCAACATTCCAAAAGAAGAGCTTGAAGAGTATTCCAAGGAGAAGAAGACAAGAGAAGCATCGATTAGAGCCTCAAAGCTTTCATTCTACTCTTGAAGAGAGTTTGTCTTGTTTATTTTAAATTGTATATCTAAAATTCTCCTTTGATTTGACCTTGCTTTCAAAAGTGTCTTGAAAGAAGGTTATGGTTTGTTGGTGAGCCAAGGTGATAAAACCAACTAGGTTAACTTGTGAGTCCGAAGACAAAATAAGTTTAAAGGTTTGTTGGTGAACCTAGGTGATAAAAACCAACATAGGTTTTGACTTGTGAGCCTTTGGAAAAACAAGTCGGCTGTAATCTTGAAAAGATTATAATGGAATTCCCAAGGATAGCTTGGAGAGTGGATATAGGTGCTAGGTTTGCGCCAAACCACTATAAACTTTGTGTTTGTGTGTGATTGTCTATTCTATCTCTTCCTCTTTACTTATTGCACTCTTTTTACTGCTTTCCGCTGCATATAACTTCGTGCATCAATTTCATAACTCACAAACACCACAAGGCCTGCACATTATTGCTTTAAATTTTAAAAGACCCAATTCACCCCCCCTCTTGGGCTCCATTTCTGGGCAACAGTGATACCTCCCGGTAGGACCGTAAGCTAGTGCAGGGATCTATAATATGAGTCGCAGGGGTCCTTGGTTGTTGATGAGTTTCCAGGAATTGGTGCTTCTGATGGAGCTGGTGCATCGCCATAGCTAGGACTTGGACCTGGTGGGCTAATGTGGTGAATTGAGGGTCTGCCGAAGGCGGTTGCAACGGAGTAGAAGGCTCCCTCTCCGCGCACCAGTCACCGTGGCGAGAGGGGTCCTCCGCTCAACTGATGGAGGCCTCTATTGACCCCTAGAATGATTTTGATGATCACAAAATATTGGAGCATGTATTTAATACCAATTCTTTCAATTACTTAAGAAGTTTTTGCAGGAAATTAGTTACCTTTAGTTTAAATTGGTTTTCAAATTGATGGAGAGGTAATTTGATTATGCATGGACTCTTATGAACTTTAACTTATAAAAGTCCTAATTTTGTCAATCTTGTAATCTTGTAAAATGTGCTGAAAATTGTAAAATTGAGAGTATATAGATTAGCTTTTATTTGATTCAAGTGTTGAAGAGTTTTGGAGAAGTTTGAAGTGTCAATTGAAGTCTTGGCAAGAGCCGACTCATGGATCAAGAGCTGACTCCTTGTGGCATGGCACGGAGAAAATTTAGAGTTTCAGTATCAAGAACCAACTCCTATCCCAAGAGCCGACTCATGGATGAATACTTGTTTCTGAAGCCTGAGAACTCGAGCCGACTCGAGCCCCAAGAGCTGACTCATCCAGAGTTATGAATTTTGGTGACTGAGAACTCGAGCCGACTTTGCCCTGAAGAGTCGACTCTAGGTATTTGCTATTTTGATGTGATTGAAGGTAAGAGCCTACTCCAGCTTGAAGAGCCGACTCTTATAGAAATTTATTTTGGACTATCTGAGACTTCGAGCCGACTCGAGTAGCCATTTTCTGCACTCTAATGGCTAGTTGCTGAAAGTGAATTTTGAATTCCATTTCATCTTCAATAGCTCTTTCATGAATCCCTAGGCCCTACAACGATCATATCTCATGGAAAACTATAAAAGGGATTGTTCTTGAGGGATTAAAAAATGATTAGAAGATTATTCTCGATTTATCTTGAGAAATCAAAGAGCCGTCAAGTCTTTCACCTACCTACTTCAAGAGCTTTCAAGTTCAGATTCAAAGCTTCACCAACTCCACTTCATCATTGAATCCACTCATTAAAGAAACAAAGAAGTAGCTTGAAGAGCAACTAAAGAGCATTCAAAGCTAGGCTTCATCTTGATGTACATCGGCAACATTTAAACATACTCGGTTTGTTGTAGTTGCTTGTTTATTTCTATCTTTGTTTTCTCTCAAAGAACAGTAAGGGGCTGTGTCTTAAGAAAGGGTTGAAGGTTTTTAGGTGAGACTTATAAAAATCTAAGTTGAGTTCTTGATGATCCCGGCATAAAACCAAGTGTTAGGATTTCTTAGGTGATCCCGTCTAAAACCAAAGGGAGTTTGGGTTTCTTTGGTAATCCCGGTAAAACCAAAGTATATAAGTTTAGATTGTGATCCTGGTAAAACAATCTGACTGTATTCCAGTTGGGGGATATAGTAAAAATTTCAAGTGGTGCTTGGGTAGTGGACGTAGGAGCCTGTTGCTCCGAACCATTCTAAATCTCTTTGTGTTTGAGCTTGTGCTTTTATTGTCTTATTGTATTTATTTATTTCCGCATTGCATATTGCACCATAACACTAAAGGAATTTCAAAGTGTACATAATTATGAAAAGTTTTTTAATCCCAATTCACCCCCTCTTGGGAAGCCACCTGGGCAACAATTGGTATCAGAACAGAGTCTCTGAAAGTTACTTAGAGTAAAGATAGATGGCATATCCCATGAGCACTTCATTGGCTGAAGGTCAATCCATAAATCGACCTTCATTTTCACCGGAACCAATTATGCATATTAGAAGGTAAGAATGAAAATATACATTCAAGCCATAGATT
Organism: Areca catechu; assembly: GCA_021397845.1. NCBI lineage: Eukaryota > Viridiplantae > Streptophyta > Magnoliopsida > Arecales > Arecaceae > Areca > Areca catechu. Next base: position 138,288,475 of record CM038039.1, on the reverse strand, counting down.
TTTATTTATGAAAAATCATCTTGAAAGGACCTCACACACCCACTGTTAGAGTTAATGATGTAGAGGTTCCCAAACCAGAAAAAGATTGGGACGAAAATGATATGAAATTAGCTAAGCTGAATGCCAAAGCGATGAATTTATTGTATTATTCTTTGGATCCAAATGAGTTTAACAGAATTTTAACTTGTAATTCTGCTAAAAAAATTTGGGACAAGCTGGAAATTTCACATAAAGGCACATCACAAGTTAAAACATCAAAAATCAATCTTCTTGTGCATAACTATGAGTTATTTAAGATGGATCCTAGTGAGACTATATCTGCTATGTATACTCGCTTTACTGATATTATAAATGGTCTCAAAGTCTTGGTAGATCTTACACTAATGTTGATCTTGTCCAAAAAATTTTGAGATCCTTGCCAAATAAATGGGAAGCTAAGGTGATAGCTATTCAAGAGGTGAAGGACCTAAACACCTTACCACTGGATGAATTGCTTGGATCACTAATCGCATATGAATTAGCTATGAAACAAAGGACTGATGAAGATACCAAAACAAAGAAAGCTATAGCATTTAAAGCTACAGAAGAGGACAAGAATGAAGACTCAGACTCATCAGATAATGATGATTTAGAAAATGATGAGATAGCCCTTGTAATGAGATGATTTAAAAGGTTTATTGGTAGAAGAAAAACAAATAGATGGAGAAAGCAATTTAGAAAAGGATATTTGGGAAAGAAAGAGAAAGAGATAAAGAAAAGGAGAAGGATAAAGATAAAGATCAAGTACTAATCTGCTATGGATGCAAGAAGCCGGGACATATTCGTCCTGACTGTCCTGAAGCAAAGAAAAAGATGATTACCAGAAAGAAGAAGAAGGCAATGCTTAGCATGGAGTGACAGCGATGAATCTACATCCACTGAAGAGGATGAAGAGACAACAAAGACTGCACAAATCTATCTTATGAGTTTGGAGGATGAGGTAACTACTTCTGAACATAACTTAGAATTTATATATGATAAGCTGCATAATGCATTTTGTGAATTATTAGTAAATACAAGAAAGCTAGTTTGAAAATGAAAACTTTGAAAAATCATCATGATACAATTGAAAAAGACAAAATGAATTTAGTGAAAGAAGTAAGATTTTGCAAAGGGAATTAAACCTAGTTTATGAAAGACTTAAGATCACACAATTTAAAAAAGAAGAGCTTCTTGAGAAAAACAAAGGTTTGAAAATAAAAATAATGATTTAAGAAAGAAGTTCAAAAGCTCTAGACTTTGGTTGAAAAACTAATCCTAAGTTCAAACAAGCTTGAATTAATTTTGAAAGATCAAAGAGAAACAAATAATAAATTAGAATTGGTTATAAAGGTTTAATTTCGAACAAGTTTTTTGCATCTATATCATATGCTCCTAAGTTTACTAATTCAAAACAAGTTAGACCTAAATTTGCATCATCTCATGCTTATTATTCAAAGTCAAGGATTGTATGCTATGCATGTAATAACTTTGGTCATAAGGCATTCGAATGTCATTTGAAATAATGACAAAAAGAAAATTAAGAAAGTTTGGGTTCCAAAAGGAACCATTTCTACTAACTTGCAAGGATCCAAAAAAGCTTGGGTACCTAAATTCATTAAATGATTATTTTGCAGGGAAGTCTTGTAGCCATAAATAAATAAAAGATGGTATCTGGATAGCAGTTATTCAAGACACATGACGGGTGATATTGATCAATTCTTCACCCTAAACAAAAAGATGGTGGAATGGTAATATTTGGTGATAATCGAAAAGGAATGACAATCAGTATCGGTAAAATCAAATTACTCCTTCTACATTTATTGAAAAAGTGTTACTTGTAGAAAAGCTAAAACATAATCTTTTAAGTATTAGTCAGCTATGTGATATTGGTTTTAATGTTTTCTTCAAGTCATCAATGTGTATAGTAGTTGATCCACTTGACTCTAGTACTAAATTCATTGGACATAGACTTGGTAATATTTACATAGTAGATCTTAATGATCTAGCTATGTCAAGCAACAGAAGTCTTGAAGAAATGAATGATAAGAGCAAGGAATCAAGTTTACTATGGCATAGATGACTTGGACATGCTAGTATGGCTACTATAGCTAAACTTGTTTCAAAAGATTTAGTTAAAAGATTGCCAAAATTTAAAGTTAATTTTGATTATGTTTGCGATGCTTGTCAATTAGGAAATAAGTGAGGGAAAGTTTTAAATCCAAAATATCATTTCTACTACTAGACCCTTAGATCTACTTCACATGGACTTATTTGGACCTACTAGGACTACCAACCTAGATGGTATGAAATATGGCCTTGTGATTGTAAATGATTTTTCAAGATACACATGGACTTTGTTTATTGCACATAAAGATGAAACTTTCAAAGTATTCAAAAAGTTTTATAAACATGTCACAAATTTGAAAAATCTATATGTTATTTCAATTCGTAGTGATCATGGCACCAAGTTTGAAAATCAATATTTTGATCATTTTTGCACAAAGCACGGTTTGGATCATAACTTCTCTGCACCTAGAACACCACAGCAAAATGGTGTTGTAGAAATAAAGAATCATACTTTGGAAGAGATGTCCAGAACAATGCTTTGTGAAGGAAATCTTCAAAATACTTTTGGACAGAAGCTATAAATACCACTTGCTATATTTTGAATAGAGTTTTGATTAGACCTATCATTAAAAAAACCTCCTATGAACTTTGAACAATAGAAAGCCAATATCAAATATTTTCATGTTTTCAGCAATAAATGTTTTGTTCTTAACAATGGAAAAGATAATCTTGGTAAATTCGATGCAAAATCAGATGAGACTATTTTTCTTGGATATTCTTTTAATAGTAAAGACTATCAAGTTTTCAATAAAAGAACTTTGACTGTAGAAGCATCAATATATGTTGTTTTCAATGAATCTGGCATTACATCTTCTAAAAAAGAAGATCTTGTTGATGATGATGTAGGTACTCTTAAACATGGACTGAAAGACTTGACTCTCAAAGACAAATAATCAAGTGAACCACATAAAGAAGTGGTAAGCAAAAATCATGATGATATACCCAAAGAATAGAGGTATGTACAATCACACCCCAAAAAATTAATTATAGAAGACCCATCTCAAGGTGTTAGAACTAGAGCTGCACATAGAGATACACATGACTTAATTACTTTTGTTTCTCATGTAGAACCACAGACAATAGAAGAAGCTGAAACTAATCCTAATTGGATGTTAGCCATGCATGATGAATTAAACCATTTAGGAGAAATAATGTTTGGACCCTAGTAAAAAGATCTAATGACTATCCTGTTATAGGTACTAGGTGGGTTTATAGAAATAAACTGGATGAAGAAGGAAATATAATAGAAATAAGGCTAGACTAGTAGCACAAAGATATAATCAAGAAGAGGAAATAGATTTTGATGAAACTTATGCACCAGTAGCTAGATTATAAGCCATTAGATAACTATTAGCTCATGCATGCTTTATAAATTTTAAGTTATTTTAAATGGACATAAAGAGTGCAATTTTGAATGGTTTTTATCCGAAGAAGTTTTTGTTGAGCAACCACCAGGTTTCATTGATCACACTTTTTCAAATCATGTTTACAAATTGAATAAAGCTTTATACAGTATAAAACAGGCACCTAGAGCCTGGTATGACAGACTAAGTAAGTTTTTAACTTCAAATAATTTTGTAAGAGGTAGTGTTGACACTACACTGTTTATTCAAACAAAAAAAAATGATATTTTAGTTGTTCAAATCTATGTTGATGATATTATTTTTGGATCTACTGATGAATCTTTGTGTCAAGATTTTGCTAAGCTAATGCAGGGAGAATATGAAATGAGCTTGATGGGTGAGCTGAGTTACTTTCTTGGACTTCAAAGCAAAGAAACTAAAGAAGGTATCCTGATCAACCAGGCCAAATATATCAGAAAATTATCAAAAAATTTAGCGTGGAATCAAGCAAAGAAATTGGAACACCCATGCATCCTACATGTAGACTTGATAAAGATGAGAATGGCACAAATGTTGATCAAAAGCTGTACCGAGGTATTATCGGTTCATTATTTATTTGACAGCTAATAGACATGATATTTTATTTAGTGTTTGCATGTGTGCTCGATTTCAATCTAATCCAAAAGAATCACCCTTCATAGTTGTTAAAAGAATCATTAAATATTTTAAAGGCACATATAATGTAGGTTTATGGTATTCTAAGCACACATCTTTGAAATTAATTAGTTATTCTGATGCTTATTATAGAGGCTGTAAGATTGATAGAAAAAGTACAAGTGGCACCTATCAATTTCTTGATGTTAACTTGATTTCATGGCACCGTCGCAAGCAGAACTCTATAGCACTATCTACTACTGAGGTAGAATATGTGGCTAGTGGGTTATTGTGCTTAAGTGTTATGGATCAAGCAACAACTAAAGATTATGGTGTTGTCCAATCTAAAATTCCTATTAAATGTGACAATACTAGTGCTATTCATTTATCCAAAAACCCAATCCAGCATCACGAACTAAGCACATAGAAATTAGACATTATTTATTCGTGATCATGTTTAAAATAATGTTGTTGAGCTAGAATTTGTACCTACTGAAGGTCAACTTACTGATATTTTACTAAACCTCTTAGTCTAGATAGATTTGAGAAGATTAGAGGCGAATTAGGACTGTGTGACCCATTCTGAACAATTCTGACCTATTATTCGAAAATAAGAAAAAATTATCTAGATATCCAAATTTCACTCTAGATTTTAGGACAACATATTTTAGTGTCTAGAAACCCATAAAAATTATTTTAGACTTTTTGAATTTTAGGCTAAATTTTGGCTCGAGCTGACTTGAGTCATTAGGCTGTTCGGCGAGCCGACTTGCGAGTCAAGCCAAAGGTTTTCTAAATAGGGTTTCGTAACCTTGTATTCACTATGTTTTCCATTTTTCTCTCTTCCACTTAGCTGACTCCTCTTTCCATCCAAGGAAAAGACCCTAAAACACTTCCTAAACCCTCCAAACTCCTAATCCAAGCTAGATGGCTCCTCGTAAGGTCATAGCTAAAAAACCTAAGAGAGTGGTTCGGATGGGCGGAGGAAAGAAGGATGAAATGGCATTTGGATACCTCGAATCCAGAAGAAGAATAGCGAATAGAGCATGAGGAAGAGCAAGAGGCACCCAGGCAAGTTATTTAATGGGTAATAGACAAGTTACTCATGGTAGATGTATTGATTTCAATTTCTAGGAACAAGAGCATTTGCATATTAGGGATTGGTTGGATAAACAGGGTTGGAGAGATTTCTGTTTGTTAAATGTACCGACTTATCCAAATCTTTTCAAGCAATTTTTTGAAAGTATGTCCTTAGGTGCATTCCATATTGAGGGTGTTTGATTGGGTCTGTAGTGAGTGTGACTTGGTTTTTATGTGATGTCTGATTGAGGGGGAGGCCCTCAATCTACCATTCATTATGCTTTCATAGATGAGAGAGGCTGCTCGTAGGGCACAAGCATGTCTACCATATGTCATGGTTTTACACTTCTATTTCAGGATGCCCTAGTTGACTTGACTGGTGAGGATAACCGGCTACTTTTACACACTAATAGATACAATCTGAAATCTCTTACTCGGAAGGGATTTATTAAAGTAGACGGTCACTAGATTCGAAAGACTTCAAGTCTTCCAGTAGCTCACTCAGAGGATGACTCAGATGAGGACATTCAGGCAGTAGTGGGACATGGTGCGGAGGCAGATGCATACACTGATGAGGCTGGACCCTCAGAGCTAGCTCCTACCACTCTTCGTTCACCATTCAGAAGATCTACAGATGTTGGACCTGATGCTGATGACCTATTATAGCGGGTACTGGATAAGATATCTTGTCTCAGATCTGAGACTGATACCAGGATTGCTCTACTTCAATCAGAGATGCACCAGGGATTCCAGGATATCATGACCATTCTTCAACAGCTTACTATAGCCAGTCAGTCCGTATCGACTACTTTCATAGCAGCACCTGACACTGGCACTGGCACTGATTGCGAGTAGGGACAAGCGGCACACTTCAGTGACATTCTTCTCAGGCAACTCCTGTTGAGGCTGAGGCTTGTATCAAGGTTCAAGATCTGACGTTGGACAGACTCCAGCTACAAGGATATTGTCTACCACCAGCACTTTGGCTTTGTCCTTTGATCCTCCCATTGCCAGACCCACTCCATTATCATTTCTTTAGAGTCCAAAGTAAAAGCTAAAGCCAAAACCAAAGCTTCTAGGACTACCACACCTATTAGGACTAGATCAGGGACCTTAGGCTAGGTTCCCTAAGTTCAATCTTGCCCAGGCATCTTAGAAGTCGGGTCCTCCTCTAGTGAGGAAGACCGTAGTGGTGATGATCCTAGTCCATCTTTTGAGGTTTTTAGTCTTTTTTTTTGATGTTTTTAGGACTCTATGCTTGTTATGTTTTTTTGTTGTGATACTATTTATCGTGCCGAGGCACATTTGTAATGTATTACTTATGTACTGACTTTTCATATATATTCATATGATCTTTTATGAAACATGTCTCTTTATCATATACATTGTGAATGATTTTCTATAAATGTATGTTCTCATATTCTATATACCTTTGGTTGATGACAAAAAGGGGGAGAAGGGAGAATGTGCATGAAAAGGCTATGATATGAATGTTAAATTATAAGACATGAATGTTAAATTATAATGTGTATAAATGTTATATGTTTATATGAAAATTTATGAAATCTGAGAAAACAAAAAGAAATGCTATTACACTAGTAAGGGGGAGCATATCTAGTTTTTGTTATCAGTTTTTATTATGAAATTCACTTCAAATACCAATTAATGCTAAAGTTTCGATATGCAATGTATAGATGATACTCTTGATACATTATGTTTCGATACTCGATACACTTTTGATACATATGATATACTACGACACACTTTGTAATACCTTGATACTCAATTAGTCTGATACACACTATGATCAATATCATTTGATAATTGTGAATATGATACATTTAAATTCTGCTCTTGCCTAGTGTTTTGTCATCATCAAAAAGGGAGAGATTGTTGACCCCTGAAATGATTTTGATGATCACAAAATATTGGAGCATGTATTTGATACTAATTCTTTCAATTACTTGAGAAGTTTTTGCAAGAATTTAGTTACCTTTAGTTTTAATTGGTTTTCAAATTGATGGAGAGGTAATTCAATTATGTATGGACTCTTATGAACTTTAACTTGTAAAATCCTTAATTTTTTCAATCTTGTAATCTTGTAAAATGGGCTGAAAATTATAAAATTGAGAGTATGTAGATTAGCTCTTGTTTAATTCAAGTGTTGAAGAGTTTTGGAGAAGTTTGAAGCATCAATTGAAGTCTTGGCAAGAGCCGACTCATGGATTAAGAGCCGACTCCTTGTGGCATGGCACGTAGAAAATTTCAGAGTTTTAGTATCAAGAGCCGACTCCTATCCCAAGAGCGACTCATGGATGAATACTTATTTCTGAAGCTTGAGAACTCGAGCCGACTCGAGCCCCAAGAGCTGACTCATCCAGAGTTATGAATTTTTGGTGACTAAGAACTCGAGAGACTTCCCTGAAGAGCCGACTCTAGGGATTTGTTATTTTGAAGTGATTGAAGGCAAGAGCCGACTCTTACAGAAATTTATTTTGGGCTGTTTGAGACTTCGAGCTGACTCGTGGACCTCGAGCCGACTAGAGTAGCCATTTTCTGCACTCTAACAACTAGTTGCTAAAAGTGATTTTTGAATTCCATTTCATCTCCAATAGCTCTTTCACGAATCATAGGCCCTACAATGGCCATAGCTCATGAAAAACTATAAAAGGGATTGTTCTTGAGGGATTAAAAAATGATTAGAAGATTATTATTGATTTATCTTGAGAAATCAAAGAGCCTTCAAGTCTTTCACCTACCTACTTCAAGAGCTTTCAAGTTAGGATTCAAAGCTTTACCAACTCTACTTCATCATTGAATCCACCCATTGAAGAAGCAAAGAAGTAGCTTGAAGAGCAACTAAAGAGCATTCAAAGCTAGGCTTTATCTTGATCTACATCGGCAACATTTAAACAAACTCGGTTTGTTGTAGTTGCTTATTTATTTCTCTCTATCTTTGTTTTCTCTCTAAGAATAGCAAGGTGCTGTGTCTTAAGAGAGGGTTGAAGGTTTTTAGGTACGTCTTGTAAGAACCTAGTGGGTTCTTGGTGATCCTGGTATAAAACCAAGTGTTAGGGTTTCTTTGGTGATCCCATCTAAAACCAAAGGGAGTTTGGATTTTTTTGGTAATCCTGGTAAAACCAAAGTGTATAGGTTTGGATTGTGAGCCTGGTAAAACAATCCGACCGTATTCTGATTGGGGGATATAGTGGAAATCTCAAGTGGTGCTTGGGTAGCGGATGTAGGAGCCGATTGCTCCGAGCTACTCTAAATCTCTTTGTGTTGGTGCTTGTGCTTTTATTACCTTATTACATTTATTTACTTTTGCATTGCATATTGCACCACAACACTAAATAAATTTCAAAGTGCACATAATTGTGAAAAGTTTTTTAGTCCCAATTCACTCGCCTCATGGGAAGCCACCTGGGCAATAGCCTTGGATGCTCACATGGTCACCATTGGATCGTGGGCTTTTAGGGATATCTTCATCATAGTTGGGGGACCTGATATCTTTGTCTCACCCCCTACCTGGCACGGTAATCTATACCACCAAGATCATCATGGCCCGTAGCTCTATCACATCAAGTCCAGCTGGGTGCTTGTCCTCTTGCTTTGCGGTATGCTCGCTTATCCGAGGGTCCTGCAAGACAGAGGAGACCTGGGTCGGGGATTTTAGTGAGGATACTCTGACAATCAAGTCAGTAAAATGATCAAGGGAAATAAACCTTTGTGACAGAGAGCTTGGGAAACTCTTTACATTTAGAGGATAATGAGAAAGAAGATAGTCAAGAATAGAGGGCGTGTTTATTACTTACCTTTACTTACCTTCCCTCATGGGTCTTATATAGATGAACGGCTTTTGTCGGTTTCCAGGTACCCCTTTTTGGAGAAAGCCTTCTATTATTAGCTATCACCTCCCTGTCAGGCTGGTTTTCCACTAAGCCTCGATCCATGATGTGCAGTTGCCATTTTAGGTGGAACAATCGATGTGCCACAGGACCTAGGGCTGGAGTGGGATGCCTTCTTAGGAAGGTTTAGGAACCTATTATGGAAGTCATAGTCTTACAGTGGGTAGTCATCGGTGGTTCGACGTGACGGGACACACTATGGCCTGGCAGCCTGATGCGGTCAGATCATGCAGGTTATGCATAAGGACATCGTAGGACTTGCATTCATGGCAGGGCATGCGCCACCTCTCGGGGCTGTGGGTGACCAGTCTCTCCCTTAACACAACTTCGAACTTCTGTTTCCTCTTTCCTTATGCCTTTGGTGGGAATTTGGATCTTCATAGGATGGGGGGAGCTAATTCGACAGAAGGGCCCCTGGCAATGCGAGCGCGAGCCCGGAGCCCCTCGGAGCCAAGCCTCGCCATCCTGGAGAGGGGGCGCAATGGGGTCCTCGTGCTAGCTTGCGGTGGGGCTCTCAATGTCTCCTCCTTCGCTGGGGCTGCTGATCTTGTACCTGCCTCTGTGCTGTCGCCATGGCTGCTGTCAACAAGGGCTGGTGTAGGGTCCATGTTAGCGGTGGCTCCATATCAGTGGGTGTACCCATCAGAAACCAAAATTAATTTGGTTATAACTAATTTAACCAACTTGAACAAATTCAATTAGTCGCATAATAAATCTTAATAAATCTTATTATAAGATTGATCTAGTTTGAATCAAAATTTAATTAGAAATCCTTAGATTTAGTCACCTAACCTAATCATGAAAAAACCCAATTGAACCAAATTCAATTAGACTTGACCTAAACCTCTTTTCTTAATCAAATTAAGACAATTGGAAATCAAATTTCTAATAATCCTCTTATAATTTATTAATAATTAATAACAATAAATTATAATATTTTTGTATGGTTAATTATTTATTATATTTATAATTTTTCCATTGAACGATTCTTAATTGTTAATCAGCCATCATGATCGGTTAGAAACTTCTTATGTGTATGACCTCATTGGTTCGAACACTAAGCTAGTATCCTATGAACCAACTCTTGAACAAATCGATGTGACAATCTAATAATGGTGCCCGATGTCTAGATAGGTCGAATGTTCGCAATGCAACATTCAAGAACCCAGGTATATGGTTTCTGTATATAATTCATCCCTTTGATCCTAATGCTCTGAATAATTTCAGAGATGACAACCAACTCTAAATTATGCATCTAAATATATTTCAACCTACTAAATCCTATGACTCCTTGCAAGGATTGCCTTGATCAAGGTCTTGCTTCATTGAAACATAATAGAGTATTTCCTCCAACATCTTGGAGTGGTCAATCTCATCTTGACTCATCACTGACTTAACAAGTACTTGACTGCACCTAGTAACCTTTCATCACTGGATTAGTGGTGTGGACACCAGGATTAGACAAAGGCTCCTCAACCCTCTAGAGATCTTTGATTAGGGCTCTTAATCTTTGTGTCCTGTAATAAGGCTTCAAGCCAGAGTAATTTACTTTTGAGTCATATAATTAGTATCTAGTTGATTTCAATTTTTGGTTTAGTCTAGTAATTTGGCTAATTTGGTCAAGTTAGGGTCAATTGGTCCTGTAATTAGCCAAGTTGGTCCACAAGCTTGAGTCAATTTGAAGATGGGCTCAAGCTAGTTTGAAGATGGGTTCACAAGTGGGCAATCAAGTCAATCCCCAATGAAGTTGAGCTTTTAGAAAAGTAATTCTTCGTTCATCCTCGCATGGGGAGGGTGAGATTTCCAATATTGTGCCTTCATTCTTCGAGAATGTCGACCTCCATGAGGGAGGTGGGTGTGAGGCAGAACATCGAGGGGTGTGAGGCCCTAGTTATCTAGCTATCCAAAAAAAAAAATAATGGTACCCTAATCTAGGTGAGTTCTAGGATCACCAACGATTCCACCCCTTATCGGTCCCACATCATTTGACTTGATGTGGGACTAAGATGCTAAGATGCATCCTAGTGATTCTTCTTTTTATTATTTTAAGTTTATAATGGATTTAAAGATTCCTGAAGACAAGCAAAGAGAAAATCTAGAGATTCTATAAAGATAAGAACTTTCTATCATGCAAGATGGCCCCTAAACAAAGATAAGTAGAGGACCCGGGATTGAGAAACCCTGTAGGACTTAGCTCTAGATCAATACCTACTTAGGAGATTAGGGATGCAAACCTTGAAAAAAAACTCTGATGTGCCTGATGCCGAGTTTACTCACTCTTGCGGATGCGGCCTGGAGGATCAAGCCTTCGACCTTGCAAATTTGTCGGCTTTCCATTCGATGGTCATGAAGGCAAGGGAGACCAACTCTGTTGTCCATGGCACTTGGTGGACCTTTGAGCATCCAAGTGAAGGGTTAGAAATCATCAAGAAACAAGTAGGAAGGGATGGAAAAGAGTTAAGAATGTTGGTCGAGGAGGCTCTTCTTGCTAGGCATTCAAGTTAATCTTCTAGGTGGCATCCAAGCTTGAAGATGGGAAGGTGGCTTTCATAGATGGATGGTAAATCAAGGCCTCTCATCCCTTAATGCCTCGAAGGACAAAGGCGCTCCATCTCAGATTTCCTAGTCTAAAAGACATGGGCTAGAAGAATAACTTCTCAAACATTTTTTTTATTTCATCAACATTAGTTTACAAGAAGGTTAGGGTCCTTTTTATAAGCACCTAGGTCCTCATTTGACATTCAAACTCAAATTTGAAATAGGGATTACAAGACTTGATTAGGGGGAGTGAAGAGAGGATGTTGTCTTCATGAATCAAGGGGCACCTATTTTGAATTTTGAATCTCCTCTTCATGAAGCTTTGTTCAACCATGAATACTAGGCTTGATATGTGGAGTGGAGTGGTAATATGGCTTGGATCAAGGAAAGATTAATAGGAGTTAACCATGGAATTTGAATTTGAAATTTCAGCTTTACTTGGCCGCGCCAAGGTGCTTGATGATGTGGCACCTCCCATGCCATGTGGCATTGATGATGTGGCACTCCATGAGCTGAAGTGGCACCTCCCATTCCATGTGACACTGATGATGTGGCACTCCTAACCTGTTATGGAGAGGTGGCTTGACTCATCTTCAATTGGGCTTGACTTGATTGCCCACTTGTGAACCCATCTTCAAACTAGCTTTAGCCCATCTTCAAATTGACTTGAGCTTGTGGACCAACTTGGCAAATTAAGGACTAATTGATCCTAACTTGACCAAATTGACCAAATTACCAGACTAAACTAAAAATTGAAATCAACTAGATACTAATTACATGACTCGAAAGTAAATTACTCGGTCTTGAAGCCTTATTATAGGACCCAAAAGATTAAGAGCCATAATCAGAGATCCACAGAGGGTTAAGGAGTCTCTATCTAATTTGGTGCCCACACTAATTCTTCCAAGGTGGGTGGAAACTCGACCCTGTCGAGTAAGGATTGATTTGGTTTTGGTATTTCTCAAGAAGGTCGGGGTTGAGGCACTGCAAGTCCTCTTGGATAATCCACGAATCATCGAACTCCAGTCAGCCTTGCCATCGGACCAAGTAATGATGATCTTTGCCCCGGGTGGTGATAGCTTGATCATCCAGGACATGCTCGATCCGCTCTCCTCTCTTAGGTAAAATTGGAGGTGGACACTCTAGGTTGGGTTTGCTCTCAAATGAAAGGTCAGGTCCAAATGGCTTGCTAGTTATGTTTGCTGGTTCCCTATACTCGACTAAGTCCGAGATATTGAATGTCGAGCTAATGCCACAATCCGGGGGTAGCTCAAGCACATAGGCATTAGGGCCAACTCTCCTTATCACTCTAAAGGGGCCAGCTCTACGAGCATTGAGTTTCTTAACGGCTCCTGGTAGAAACCGTATAAGCCTAAGCCTAGTCATTACAGAATCCCTTATATCAAATTTTTAGGCTTGCTTTCGAGAATCAACCAATTTCATGTGTGTATTATTACTTAGATTGATTTTTGGCTAATAACTTTGCGGACTCTGAGACTTATACAGACACCTACAAAATGCAGACTCAACTATGCATTCTTATTGAGGGGATTTTTATTGGACTCTTTGGGCCTAAACCTAACAGACTATAGGCTCTCTAGGTTTGACCCTGGTTTGGTATGCTCCTGAGAATTTACCATGGGTTCCTAGCAAATGCCATAAGGTCTTCCAAAAGTTGGCTGCAAATGGGATGGGCTCTAAAGGTTCATGCAACCTGGTGATCTCAATAAAATGTTACCTAATGGCTTTAGAAACATGTGTAGACTCAAGAAAGGTTAAGAAATAGGAAGGAGACTCAGGGACTGGTTCAAAGCTAATGAGACTAACCTTAATATATGAATATTGATCTATGGGTGTACTTGTCCCAACCTTATGATTAGTACTAGGAGGATCTATAGGTGCAAGTTCTAGGGCAGGCTGGGTGTTCCTAATGGTGGAAGGTCATCAGGAAGGTCTTTGAAAAGTCTATCTTGAAAGTCCTCTAAAATAATGTCTACTTCCTGGGGTTGTTCCTTAGGGATTTGTTCTTGGACCTCTTCTATGTACCACCTTGTGAACCCTCACTTTCATCTACTATGTTTGATCCTGGCTCAGACACTTCTTCAAATTCTATAGTCGGTTCAGGATTTTTGCTATTAGTGCCTCAGTGATTTCAACCTTGGATCCATCTTCATCATACTTCTCCACTACACTTGATTCATAGATGTCTTCTTTGGATTCTTCAATGGGATCAAGAGTTTCTTCATTTAAATTTTCAGTGGGTTCAATCTTTTCTTCCTGAAATTCTTTAGAGGGCTCTTCTCTCTGGGTTGGTTCATGAATCTCTTTTATGGTAGGGGTTCCTCAGTAATCACATTCTCTAACTCTTTGGCCTTGATCAGGTTAACTTCTGGCTTTTTCCTTTAGGCTACTTGATCCTCTTTTAACTTGGTCCTTAAGTGGAGTTGGTTTGATTTCAAATTTCTTCCCATGGTGATTGAAGGCATAGGTATTGGTTCGACCAAGAAGGGTGGCATCGTGATCTTAAAGCCAAGGTCGACATAGGATAATGCTACTGACTCCCATGAAAAGGACATCACACCAAATCATCTCTTCATATGATTGTAGTTTGATCAAGACTTAGCATCTAAATTTGATAGGTATGTAAGTCGAATCTATCAATGAGACCTTATAAGGGTTGGGGTGAGGAACTAGGGTCAATCCTAGGGATTTGACAATACTTAAAGAGATGGCATTGACACAGCTTCCATTATCCACTATGATCTTGCACACCTTATCCCCTAACTTGACAAAGGTTTGTAGGATGTTAGTCCTACAGTAATCTTCTTGTACCATGTTCTAGGTTAGGATGCACTTAACTACTCCTAACAAGTTAGCATACTCATGCAGTTCTTTGTGGTCCATGAACTCCTGATTGGGTCTCCTAGGGTGAATCTCGTGGGCTGTGTTAGGATGTGGGACTCTTCTGGGCTCAGCCTCTAAGGGGGAATCATGTTGAGGGAAATCCTTAGGGTGTGGAGGTGACTCAAACTTTGGTTCAGTGTGTGCTCCAGGACCCTTTCTAGAGTTCTTAACCTGGTTTCAAAACCATCAAATCTTTGGGTCAACTTGTTAACTTGCTCAGTGAGGAGCCTAATCTAATTCTCGAGGTTGTTTTTCATGGGTTCACTTGATTGAGAGTGGTGTGGGTGATACGGAACTCCAAACCTAGTCGACATGCACTACACAAAGAATGGTGCTACGATTTTGCTAGACCTAGGAGTTCAAACAAAATGGGTCAACGTAGAAGACACACAGCACAACAACTAGCCCTTTCACTAGCCAGGTAAGAGGTGGGAGTGTGGGAGGCCCCCTTGCTTTCGTAAGGATCCAATTAAAGAACCACAACATCGCTTAGGTCATTTGATGCTAACCTCTTGCCTTAGACACCAGCTTCCTGGTACTAATTGAAGGGTTGCATGCACTAGCTTCCCCAAAATGGTTAAACCCTACTCATGGGTGTCCCTAAGCTATTAGGTTACTACTTGATTTTAGATCAGGCTTAGGTTCGAAGTGCAAGGGTGGTGGTTTTTGGGCTAAGGAAAGGTAATGACCTCCTTTCCTTATCTTGTGATATGACCCTTAGGTTAATTATGTAAATGATGGCATACACATCAAACCTAATGAAATATATCAAAGTTTTGTTATTGGATTTTGATGTATGTTAGAAGAAATAAGATGCTGGAAATAAAAATATGAACCTAAAGTGCAAAATTAAACTATATGGGAATGAAAGTGTAATGAAATGCACTTGCTGGAGTTTCAGAATAGATTTGTTCTCAGGTAGTATTCCGGTTTGTAGAAATTTTACTGACTGTAATAAAATCTGAGAAAATTTTGAAAACTACTTTCAAATATATGGAATCCATGAAAATAAAAATCACAAAAATTAGATATTCTTATAGGTAAAAATAACTAAAACAACAGACCATGTACTGGGTTAAAAGATGTAGAATTTGAAAGATGCTGAAAATTAAAACACCTATCTCCTTGTTTTCCCCTTCAAGGGTCAATCACATCGGCACCCCTACATGCCATAGGAAGTTTTCTTTGAATGGGATGTGAGGGTCTTGCAGTTCTATATTTTTCTATGATCGGACGGCCATAGTGAAGCACCCAATCAAAGTACTTAAAGAGAACTAAGTCCTGATCATGCTCTGATACCAGACTTGATGTGGGACTAAGATGCTAAGATGCATGCTAATGATTCTTCTTTTTTCTTATTTTAAGTTTTTAATGGATTTAAAGATTCCCAAAGACAAGCAAAGAGCAAATATAGAGCTAAGTCCTATGGGGTTTCAATCTCGGGGTCCTCTCCTTATCTTTTTTTAGGGGCTATTTTGCATGCTAGAAAGTTCTTATCTTTATAGAATCTCTAGATCTGCTCTTTGTATGTCTTCAAGAATCTTTAAATCCATTAAAAACTTAAAATAATAAAAAGAAGAATCATTAGCATGCATCTTAGCATCTTAGTCCCACATCAATTAGAAATCCAGGTAGTCAGGCACCTAAGTATAATGAGTTGCTTGCAAGTCATCATGGTGATCTCAAGTCGGAGGGATAATTATACCCATATCCTTTTGTGAGATACTCTCGATACTGAGTTTTTAATAGTGGTGGTCATGTTCGGTGCAATGTACATATACACTTAACTACATACCATACCAATATCTCTACACTCCTTGGTTATGAGGACAACTAATCCATATGGCATACAATGATCGATGCTCGATAAATATTATCGTCCTAGGTAACAATGTATTATTTGATTCAGAACATGTTTAAAAACTACTTGATAAATCTTTCTTTATTGAGCTAAAGTAGTTTTAAGGATTTCATCTCAAAAAAGTCCAAAGAAATATTCAAAAAGAGATGAACTACTAAAATAACTTTTATTTTATTAATGATTCTATACAAATTATAAAGAGCTTGATAATCTATAACCTAGATGATTGGCTATAGAACACATTTTTTAACAACTTCCACTTGGACTATAGCTAATCTAAATAGTATCGAATACCCATATTCCACTTGTGGTCATCGAACTCTTTGATTATGAGGGCTTTAGTAAATGGATTACCTAAGTTCTCCTTTCCATCGATCTTCTAAAGATTAACATCACCTTGATCCACTATTTCCTGAATTAGGTTGAGGTGACATAAAAGTGCTTGGTCCACTGATGAGACTTTGGTTCTTTTCTTGAGCTATAACCCTAATGCTATTACAATATAAGATAATTATGCCAATGGAGGGTGCCACTCCAAGCTCGATAATGAACTACCATAGCCAAACAACTTCCTTTGCAGCATTGGATGCTACAATATACTCTACCCACATATAGAATTGGCCATAGTATACAGCTTGAAACTTTTCTAGCAGATAGCTCCTCCATTCAGGATAAAAATATAACTTGACATAATCTTGCTATCATTCCTATCTGAATGAAAACTTGAGTCAGTACAACTAACTAGTTTCATGTCAGAATCTCCATAAATAAGCCACTGGTCCTTAGTACTTCTCAAATACTTAAGGATGATTTTACAACCTTCCAATGATTCTTACCTAATCAGATTGGTATCTGCTCACTATTCCTAGTGAGTATGCTACATCTGGTCTTGTATATATCATAGCATACATGATAGATCCCATGCTGAGGCATATAGAATCCTACTCATGCACTCCCTCTGGAGGACTTGTCAGGCAATTCTTCTTTGAGAAATTAATTCCATGGCCTATCAAAAGACAGCCTTTCTTGAAATTCACCACACTGAACTGCTTCAGCATGGTCTCAAAGTACATGGACTGGGTCAAACCTAGCAACATTTTGAAAGGGATATGCCCTACAAGCCAATCTATGTTATATCTCCCAAACCATTGTAATTGACAATTTTCTAAATAAAGGCATTATTTTTCATCATACGCTGTGTTTATATTATATGATGAACCCCATAGATTAGGCTATGATTTTAGGTTATGATGAGATCATACCAGTGAGACCTAAAATCTTAAAACCTTAATCTAAAGTATTCCTAGTCAAAGGAACCCTGAGTAGGGGATCAGGGTTTTCCGGTAAGACTAGCACATCCCATGTATACTGGAAAGGGTGACTGCTCTCACAGTCACTTGTGTATGACACTAATACTGGGATGTGGGTGCTCATTGGAGAATGAGTTCACTGATATGATCCAGCTTGAGAACATCTAATGTAGTCTTATCTACATGTCAATAGAAGGTTCTCATAGTGGGAGTGGTACAAGTAATTTTTTGACCTGAGACTGCCATAAGTACCTTATGTACATGAACCCATTCTTTGGTTCAATCCTAATCATGACACTGAGTCATGCTCATGATTGATACTGGGAATGGTGAATTGGATATGAAGGCAATGAGTAGGTCAACAAGGAATCGATCACTCTTAGTAAGAGGAGATTGCATCCAGCTGGTTAACAATCGGATGATGATTCATGGAATCTTTGATCAAAGTAAAGATATTAGAGATGGTTTCTAATATCAAGATAATTGAATCATCGATATAAGATTGAGCTAGAAATAAATATAATGAGCTAGAATAAATATATATTGGATTTGACATATATCCATATCCATAGTTATATTTTGGGTGCAGGCTGATCGAAAGATTTAATTGTACGGTAACTCTCTACTGAAGGGTAATTTTGGTATTTCACCAGAATCTTCATATCTTCCCGGTAGACATGACACGTTGCTAGACATCATTCTTGTCTTGTGGGTTGATCAAATTCAAGGATCATTTATTAGGAAGAGTCCTAAATGATCGAGTCGGGTAAGTCCGGTTTGACCTAAATCGATTAGAAAGAGTTCTAATCAAATTAGGTCAACTTGTATTCAAACCCACTGCTGGCTAGATGTGGAACCCAATGGGTCACACACTTAAGAGGATTGATCAAGAGTTTAATTTGGAATTAAATCATCTTTGCAGGATAACACTCTAGCAGGTGTTGCAAACCCTAGCTTCTATTCGAATCGGATTTGAATTAGGGTTCCGGATTGGTTCAAATTGAGTTCTAATTGGACCTAATTAGACCCTAATTATGAAAATAGGATTATGGCTAACCCTATTGGCTATCCATGTAACTAGGCTAGCCTCCCCATCCGCCCCCCTTGCTTTTCCATGCCAAATGCCAAGAGTCCATGCGCTTATGGACTCTTGGCGCGCCATTTGGAAGAGTCCATAGTGCATGGACTCTTGGCGCACCCTGCTTAATTCTCCGATGAATTAAGATGGGGCGGCCTCCTTTCTTAATGATTAGCGCACCATCTATCCCCCCTTGGATGGGAATCCAACGGCTGATGGGATTTAAGAAAGAATGAATGCGCTAACTCTTCCCGGGCGCGCGAAATAACATCTCTTCGGAGATGAAAAGTCGCGACCCCTTTCCTTTAAAACACCGCGGTTTTTCCTTTAAGAAAAGCCGTGGGATTTAATCTAGAAGGCCGTGAGATGGGAGGATGGGGCATGAGAAATAGGGAAGGGCTTGAGACAAAGTGGACTGGTGTTTACGGAGAGTTGTGTTCTTTTGAGAAGACATCTCTCTGTAATCTATTTAAACAACAAAGGTCTCGGGTGTTTGACTAATGAACGACAGAGTTTATTTTTTATTTTCTTTTCTTTCCAGGAAACTGATTCCTCCTTAGCTTGTTTAGGACATAGAGAGTTCTCTCTTATAGAGTTCTCTTCTCTGTTGAAACTCAAGTCCAAAATAAGAGATAGGAAGAATCTCTTGATCGGTAAAAGAAAAGAACTCCTACTCTATTTCTATTTCCTTTACTTTAAGACATTAGTGTCTTAAATCCTTCTCCTCCTTCAAGACAAGAGTTTTATTCTTAGGACAAGGTCTTAAGAAAGGGAGAGGAAGAAGAAAGAAAGGAAGTAAGGAGCCCCTACCCTGAAGTTTTAAAGCCATAGTCCTCTTGAGTTCTAGGATAAGAATTCAAGTGAAGGAAGCTTGCATCTTGATCAATCATCTTGTGGATCACCATTGGAGGGTGGACATTTGGATGCCTGGTGAATTCAATCAGCCCTTCAACATCAAACTTTTTTGGAATTAGCGATCACAGGTTGGTACCCTAATTCTAACATTGTAAGTTTATATGTTTTAATCCTGAATAAGGAGATCTTGGCTAAGGGATTATGGTGAAAATTTCATATTTTGAAATTACACTTCCGCTGTGGTGCACCGGATTCCCAACAATGGTATCAGAGCCATCCTTATTACAATAATACATATGAAAATTATTCATATGTGGTTTTGATTGTAGTATCGCATGTTAGGGTTTTAAACCTTGAATGCTGATACACTTAGCATAATTTATGGGATGCATATATGATAATTTATGTTTTGATGTATGCCACTAGTTAGGGTTTTTCACTCAAATCCTAATTATTATAGAGATATGATTAGTTTTGAAGTCATCATACTGAAATAAGGTTGCCTGGCATAATGGTGGATCCATTATGTGGTAAATGGTTGTCCTAGTATGATGACACACTTAGCACATATATGTTATCAGAGTGATATGATTGTGATATGTTCTATAAGAATGTGCTGGCAATTTTATAAAGCCCTCTTCTTAAAATTATATTAAGTCATAGTATGTTACTAATAAGCATCACTAGTCATGATGAACAATTGATCATTCGGTGTCTAGATAGGTGGTTCTGGGAAGGTAAAGAGAATCGTGGTTTTTAATTGGTTCCGTTGACTGACCTGGCCATTTTTATTGGTGTCTAGGAAAGCAACGGGGGGACTCCCACATCTCTTCCTCTTGCCTGGCCGATTTGATTATATTTAAATCTTGACTAAAATGCTTAGTGTTAAAAATACTATATATTGGCCTTCCTTCATGCTGGATCATTATTGTGTTATGAACCACATTAGGTTTGTTGTGTTATCTGCAAGACCTAATATGGTGATTAACATAATACTAGTCTAGTGCATAGATATGCTTACAGTATATTCAGTATAATGCCTTGTTGTGTTATCTGCAAGGGCATTTATTTGAGTACTGAGTGTATAGAAATGAAAGGGTCTTGACTTAACTAGAACATTATTGTTTGTTGTGTTTCTGCAAGACTTATAATGTTCTAAAGGCCAAGTTATTTTAGAGAATTATATGAGATATAATTGGAAGAGTTTCCTACCTTTAAGCTTATAAAAGATTTGTTGTGTTATCTGCAAGATTTTTATAAGTTATTAGGATCTCAATGTCACTAAGAAAAATCGATCAGGGTTTTTTTCTCGATTATCATAGTGAGGGCTATGATTTTTGATAAAATAGTGGGAAAAAAATTAAATTGAAGACCTAATTTAATTATGTAAGTCATTTCATGGTTGTTTGCTTATGTATTGTTCTTTATTAAATGTAGATAAATGGCATCTTCATTATCACTGCGGAGCATCTTAGATACCAACAAACTGAATGGTCCAAACTATGTGGACTGGTTGAGAAACTTAAAGATTGTACTGAGTTCAGAAAAACTTCTTATATTCTTGATACCCCTAGTATTAATCCACTAGGGGATGATGCCACATAGGAAGATATGGCCACATACAAAATGTGGCAGAATGACTCCCTCACTGTCAAGTGTATCATACTGGCCTCTATGACCAATGAGTTACAGAGGCAGCATGAAAGCATGGATACTCTATCCATAATGCTCAATTAAAAGAGCTTTATGGAGAACAAAGTAGAACAGCTAGATACGAAATATCAAAGTAGTTATTCCATGCTAGGATGATAGAGGGTACATCCGTTCAGGATCATGTTCTGAAGGTAATTGACTTAATCACCAGATTGGGTCAATTAGGTTTATTATGGATGGGGAGTTGAATCAGGATTTAATCCTGCAATCACTCCTGGAGTCATTTTCTCAGTTGTCTTGAATTATCACATGAACAAACTGAACACTTCCTTGACTGAGCTGTTAAATATGTTAAAAACAGCAGAGAGCCACGTTAAGAAAGAAAAGGCTCCACTTCTTCTTGTTGATAAGACTAAGAAGAAAAAATCAGGCAAAAAGGGTTTTAATAGGAGGCTAAACCCTAAGGGTGGCATCAATAAGAATAAGAAAGGAAAGAAGGCCTCAAAAACAGTCAACCTGTTTCTTTTGCGACAAAGCGGGACATTGGAAAAGGAATTGCAAGGCTTACCTTGCAACTGTGAACCTGGTGCGTCAGATGCCCAAAAGGTATGTATGAGATACATACTATATTGACATTAATTCGTCTATATCAAATACTTGGGTATTGGATACCGCTTGTGGTTTCCATATATGCAAATCTTGCAGGACCTCCACAAGCTTAAAGTATTGAAGGAAGGCGACTTCAATCTCTACGGTGCTGGTGGTGATATCATCCAGCAGAAGCTGTAGGGACCTATATTCTGAAGTTGCCTTCAGGGAAGATCTTGAGTTAGAAAATTGGTACTATTATGCCCCAAAGATATTAGGAACAATAATCATTCCTTTGTTTATTAAAAGAGTTTTAGGACAGAACCAGAACACAAAACTCCTCCCGTAGGTTTGATAGAGTGCCATGGGCACCTGAGAGGTATGGGTTATTATTGAAAATAATGAAGCCCAAGTCATTCAAAATGATGAACCTCTGACCTATACGGAAGCTATCTTGAGTACTGATTTAGATAGATGGCAAGAAGCCATGGAATCCGAAATAGACTCTATGTATATAAACCAAGTATGGTCCTTGGTTGATGCACCAGAGGGTATTAATCCTATTGGGTGCAAATGGGTCTATAAGAAAAAGATTAGGGCTGATGGCCAAGTTGAAACCTATAAAGCCAGATTAGTGGCTAAAGGTTTTAGACAAAAACAGGGAATTGATTATGATGAAACATTCTCACCTGTTGCCATGCTCAAATCAATACGGATTTTACTTGCTATAGCAGCATATCATGATTATGAGATCTGGCAGATGGATGTGAAGACTGCATTCCTCAATGGTTTCCTTGAGGAAGAAGTCTACATGTCACAACCAGAAGGTTTTATTTCAAAAAATAAACCTAATCAAGTATGCAAGCTAAAGAAATCCATTTATGGATTAAAGCAAGCTTCAAGGAGTTGGAACATCCGCTTTGATGAAACTATTAAAAGGTTTGGTTTTATCAAAAATGTGGATGAACCCTGTGTTTATAAGAAGACTAGTGGGAGTGCCATAGTCTTCTTGGTTCTGTATGTAGATGACATACTCCTCGTTGGGAATGATATCCCATGTTGCAATCAGTCAAGGTTTGGCTATCAAACCAGTTTTCCATGAAAGATTTGGGAGAAGCATCCTATATACTAGGTATTAAGATCTATAGAGATAGATCTAAGAGGATACTAGGTTTATCCCAATCTAGGTACATTGACTTAGTGCTGAAAAGATTCAGCATGGATGGAAGTAAAAGAGGTTATCTTCCTATGAGTCAAGGCATACATCTTTCTAAAAGGATGTCTCCTAAGACACCTGAAGAAAGAAATAGAATGAATTCTATACCCTATGCTTCAGCAATAGGGTCCATAATGTATGCCATGTTATGTACTAGGCCTGATGTGGCATATGCTTTAGGCATTGTCAGTAGGTTTCAGGCTGATCCAGGAGAGGATCATTGGAAAGCAGTTAAAAATATTCTTAAGTACCTAAGAAGGACTAAGGATATTTTTCTGGTTTATGGTGGTTCTGATCTTAAACTAGAAGCTTATTCTGATTCTAGTTTTCAATCAGACCCTGATGATAGCAAATCCATTCGGGATATGTTTTTACCCTAAATGGTGGAGCAGTGAGTTGGAAGAGTACTAAGCAGTAGACTGTAGCTGACTCAACCACAGAGGCAGAATACATAGCTGTTAGTGAAGCCGCCAAGGAAGCAGTCTGGATGAAGAAGTTCATCACAGAGTTGGGTGTGTTGTTCCTGAAATTGAAAACCTAGTGCCACTTTACTGTGACAACACTGGGGCTGTTGCTCAAGCTAAGGAACCAAGAGCTCATCATAAGTCCAAGCACATTTTGAGACGCTTCCATCTCGTCCGAGAAATAGTAGAAAGACAAGATGTCTACATAAATAGAGTTGATATGAAGAACAATGTAGCATACCCGTTCACTAAGGCTCTACCAAAGCGAGATTTTGATCGCCACCTCGAGTGTATGGGATTAAGATTTAAAGGCGATTGGCTTTAGTGCAAGTGAAAGATTGAAAGGGATATGCCCTACAAGCCAATCTATATTATATCTCCCAAACCATTGTAATTGACAATTTTCTAAATAAAGGCATTATTTTTCATCATACGCTGTGTTTATATTATATGATGAACCCCATAGATTAGGGCTATGATTTTAGGGTTATGATGAGATCATACCAGTGAGACCTAAAATCTTAAAACCTTAATCTAAAGTATTCCTAGTCAAAGGAACCCTGAGTAGGGGATCAGGGTTTTCCGGTAAGACTAGCACAACCCATGTATACTAGAAAGGGTGACTGCTCCCACAGTCACTTGTGTATGACACTAATACTGGGATGTGGGTGCTCATTGGATAATGAGTTCACTGATATGATCCAACTTGAGAACATCTAATGGAGTCTTAGCTACATGTCAATAGAAAGTTCTCATAGTGGGAGTGGTACAAGTAATCTTTTGACCTAAGACTGCCATAAGTACCTTATGTACATGAACCCATTCTTTGGTTCAATCCTAATCATGACACTGAGTCATGCACAGGATTGATACTGGGAATGGTGAATTGGATATGAAGGTAATGAGTAGGTCAACAAGGAATCGATCACTCTAAGTAAGAGGAGATTGCATCCAGCTGGTTAACAATCGGATGATGATTCAGGGAATCTTTGATCAAAGTAAAGATATTAAGATGGTTTCTAATATCAAGATAATTGAATCATCGATATAAGATTGAGCTAGAAATAAATAATATTGGATTTGACATATATCCATATCCATAGTTATATTTTGGGTGCAGGCTGATCGAAAGATTTAATTGTACGGTAACTCTCTACTGAAGGGTAATTTTGGTATTTCACCAGAATTTCCATATCTTCCGGGTAGACATGACACGTTGCTAGACGTCAATCTTGTCTTGTGGGTTGATCAAATTCAAGGATCATTTATTAGGAAGAGTCCTAAATGATCAAGTCGGGTAAGTCTGGTTTGACCTAAATCGATTAGAAAGAGTTCTAATCAAATTAGGTCAACTTGTCTTCGAACCCACTGCTGGCTAGATGTGGAACCCAATGGGTCACACACTTAAGAGGATTGATCTAAAGTTTTATTTGGAATTAAATCATCTTTGCAGGATAACACTCTAGCAGGTGTTCCAAACCCTAGCTTCTATTCGAATCGGATTCGAATTAGGGTTCCGGATTGGTTCAAATTGGGTTCTAATTAGATCTAATTAGACCCTAATTGTGAAAATAGGATTATGGCTAACCCTATTGGCTAGCCATGTAACTAGGCTAGCCTCCCCATCCGACCCCTTGCTTTTCCATGCCAAATGCCAAGAGTCCAAGCGCTTATGGACTCTTGGCGCGCCATTTGGAAGAGTCCATGGCGCATGGACTCTTGGCATGCCCCGCTTAATTCTTCGATGAATTAAGATGGGGCGGCCTCCTTTCTTAATGATTAGCGCACCATCTGTCCCCCCTTGGATGGGAATCCAATGACTGATGGGATTTTAAGAAAGAAGGAATGCGCTAACTCTTCCCGGGCACGCGAAATAACATCTCTTCGGAGATGAAAAGTGTGGGCCCCTTTCCTTTTAAAACACCATGGTTTTTCCTTTAAGAAAAGCCGTGGGATTTAATCTGGAAGGCCGTGAGATGGGAGGATGGGGCATGAGAAATAGGGAAGGGGCGTGAGACAAAGTGGAGTGGTGTTTATGGAGAGTTGTGTTCTTTTGAGAAGACATCTCTCTGTAATATATTTAAACAACAGAGGTCTCGGGTGTTGACTAATGAACGACAGAGTTTATTTTTTATTTTCTTTTCTTTCTAGGAAACTGATTCCTCCTTAGCTTATTTAGGACACAGAGAGTTTCCCTCTTACAGAGTTCTCTTCTCTGTTGAAACTCAAGTCCAAAACAAGAGATAGGAAGAATCTCTTGATCGGTAAAAGAAAAGAACTCCTACTCTGTTTCTGTTTCCTTTACTTTAAGACATTAGTGTCTTAAATCCTTCTCCTCCTTCAAGACAAGAGTTTTATTCTTAGGACAAGGTCTTAAGAAAGGGAGAGGAAGAAGAAAGAAAGGAAGTAAGGAGCCCTTACCCTGAAGTTTAAAGCCATAGTCCTCTTGAGTTCTAGGATAAGAATTCAAGTGAAGGAAGCTTGCATCTTGATCAATCATCTTGTGGATCACCATTGGAGGGTGGACATTTGGATGCCTGGTGAATTCAATCAGCCCCTTCAACATCAAACTTTGTTGGAATTAGCGATTACAGGTTGGTACCCTAATTCTAACATTGTAAGTTTATATGTTTTAATCATGAATAAGGAGATCTTGGCTAAGGGATTATGGTGAAAATTTCATATTTTGAAATTACACTTCCGCTGCAGTGCACCGGATTCCCAACACATTTTAGATCTATCCCTTAGTCTTCATCCCCAGGATGTAGGATACTTCTTCCAAGTTTTTCATGGAGAACTGAGAAGATGGCCATACTTTTACTTGTTAGAATGCAAGAATATCATTTCCGATTAAGAGAATGTCATCCACATACAAATAAGAAATACTATAACTAATCCATTAGCCCATTTTTATATGTAGGGCTCTTCTTCATTCTTAATGAAGCCATATGTTCTAATCACTTTATCAAAATATATGTTCCAACTTCGAGATGCTTGCTTTAAACTATAAATAGATCTTTGAAGCTTGCATACTTTTGTTTCATCTATGAATGTGAACCCTTTAAGCTCTATCATATACACTTCTTCTTCTAGCTCTTAATTAAGAAAGATATTTTCACATCCATTTACTAGATTTTATAATCAAGATGTGCCACTATTACAAGCATGATTTGAATAGATTTAAGAATTACCACAAGTGAAAATGTCTCATCATAGTCAATACCATAATGCTAACGATATCTCTTGATAACTAGATGAGCTTGATAGGTCTCCACCTTCCCGTCTACACCTTTTTTCTTTTAAAATCTACTTACACCCTATGGATTTTATCCTTTCAGGTGGATCAATGAGTGTCCATACATCGTTAACTTTCATAGACTCCATTTTAAATTCATGAATTCTAGCCATTTATTAGAGTCAGCACTCAGCATCGCACCATATAAGTGATCGGATCCTCATTATTTTTATCAAGTCCAATAGGTACACCATCCTAGATCAAGAAACTGTAGTATCTATCTAATTGATGTGATACTCTATAGATCTCCTTAATGGTGCTTTTATAATGGGCTTCGAGTTTGATTCAATCAAATCTGGTTATTTGGATTCAGTCAATGTTGTCGGTCTTCTTAGTATCGAATCTTTTCAAGTTCAATCTTAGAGACATTAGTTCCTACTCTGAGAAACACCTTTTCTAAAAAGACTACCCTATTACTAACAAACACCTTTCGTTCATCAGTATGGTAGAAGTAATAACCCTTTATCTCTTTTGGGTATCCTATGAAAATATACCTATCTGACCTAGGTTCGAGTTTATCTATTTTAAATATTTGATATTTAACAAGTAACAAGCTACCTCAAGAGCATATTACCAAAAGAACATCGATAGACTAGCAAAGTCCATAATGGACTAAACCATGTTTATCAAAGTCCAATTCCTTCATTCAGACACTATTTAATTAAGATATCCCTGGAGGTGTCAATTGAGAGAGAATCCCTGATGGGGGACCCAAAATCCATCCAGGTTTTCTTTTTCTTTTTTTAGATTTTTTAATTTTTTAGTTTAAAAAATTATCCCAACTATTCCTCTATTCCCATTATCCTTAGCTTATCCCGATGTTATTCCCAACTTATTCCAGATCTATTCCTATCTTCTTCAACCTCCAGGAAATCACATAGAGTTCATTTTTCAAATTTTTTTTGCCCCACCGATCCCCGATCCACCATGCCCGACCCCGGTCGCCCTCGCTGGACCGTCGCTGATGCTCGCTAGCCCCCATCCTCGTCGGAAGAAGCCACCATTGCCGCCCATGCTCGTGGGAAGACAAATGGACGCGGGAGGCATCCGTCCACCCACCTACGGCCGTGCCACCCTGCACCACTGCCTGTCGCCATTCCTGCTACCCATCGGGCCCCGCTTGGCTACTGGTGGGGTCCACCGCCACCCACCCCCGAGGGAAGACGAACGGACGCGGGAGGTGTCCATCCTCACCATGCATCCATGTGACGCCACCACCGTGCCGCCCCGCCACCGCCGCCCGCCCGCCGGCGTGCCACCGTGCCGCCCCATCGCCGCCCGCTAGGCCGGCCACCGGAGATCCCCCCTATGGCTCGACGAGAGAAGCTTTGGCACGATTCTCAAAGCACCCCAAGGAAAGGCTGTTCTGCATGATTTTTAGAGCTACACGATCTTCAGGGCTGCATGATTTCCAGAGCAGAGGAAGATTTCAAAATTCAAATAACAGGAATTTATTTGGTATATTTTCATGATTGTAATGTGGGTTTAAAATGGAAATTTGGGATTTGGGTTTTGAATTTGAATTCAAATCTAGGGAGGATTTTAGGGGATCCTATTTTTGAATTTCAAAAAAGATATGGGCATCTATAAATATCCATACTCCTCTTGTAATAAACTAGTTGAAAATAATGATTTTTTGAGAGTGTTTTTCCACTTGTGTGTGGTTATGGGCTGAGGCCCGTTTGCCTTCATCCTTCGGGACATCGAGGGGTGTGAGGCCCCTGTTTGCCTTCGTCCTTCAGGACATCGAGGGATGTGAGGCCCCAACTTGCCTTCGTCCTTCGGGACATCAATGAGTGTGAGGCCCCAGGTATCTCCATTCTTTTCTCTCATCTTCATGTCTCTCCCTGTTTCCCCTCGTGATCTTGAGATTCATCCTAGCGCCTCCAAGTATCGAGGAGGGCGTAATACCTTAGAGGTAAGAGGTCTCTTCGTTAGGATGAGTCCCAAGGTCCATGAGTTCCAGTCCCCTGTCTCCCATCCCCATCCTTCCTTCGTCACCTCCGCTAAGAAAACAGAAAATCAAAAGAGTCTGGTTGTTTTAGGACTTTCGGGGTCGTCCTATCCTAGTCCCGGGAGGTTTCTTAGCCCTCCACAATCCTTAGTTTGCTTTAGGTTTTTTATCACCATTTCTGAATAACCCTAGGTTTCTTCGTGTCCACCATCACCACATCATTATTGGTATCAGAGCAAGGCTAGGACTAGTGCATCTTTTCCTTTCATTTTTTGCATTCTAGTCAGCCCGTATATGGTCTGAACATTGAATTATTTCGCTCTATAGGGACCCCCAAATTTTGTGATTCCTATTATTATAGATCACAATTATCTCAGAGTATTTTTGGCTAATCTTATATTTTATTTCAATTTGTAGAATTTCTACAAGCCAAAATACTACCTGAGAAAAACTCAGGTCTGAAATTCCAAAAAGCATCTCATTTCTTGCTTCATTCATCCCACTAGCTTATTTCTTACATTTAGGGGCATATTTCAATTCCTACATTTTGTTTTACATTCATACATCTGAAAGACAAAAAAAAAAAAAAAAAGACAAAAAAAAAAGAAAAGAAAATTTTTAGTCTTTTCATTAGTCATTTGTGTGCATCATTTTGCATAACTTATCCTAAGGGTGTCAAATTAACATAGGTGGGTCAGGATTTCATTACCTGTCCCTAGCCCAAAACCACCACCTGACATATCAAACCCTAGCCATTAACTAAAATTGATTATACGCTTAATCTGCTCTAGTGAGCTAGGGACACCCATGAAGTCGGGTCGACCCAAGTGCCGAGCCAAGCTAGATCACTTGTTGGTGTGTGCTTAAGTAGCTGGTGTCTAGGAAAGTGGTTCAGGGACTAGATCCCGAAGGGAAGTGGGTTGGTTCGCTTACCTGGCCAATTTCAAATTGGTGTCTAGGCAAACAAAGAGGAACCTCCACTAACCTTACACTTACCTGGCCAGGTGCCAAGTTACTACTTCAAGGCCCATCTTCTTGACTTCACATTTGGAGAGATCTCTTAGGTCTAGCAAACCGTAGCACCGTTCTGTGTGTGTGTTACATGTGCACTAGATCAGGAACCTCTTTTCGCCCACCTAGAAATTTGGGATTTGGGTTTTGAATTTGAATTCAAATCATTTGAATTGAATTCAAATCATTTTGAATTTGAATTCAAATCTAAGGAGGATTTCAGGGGATTTTATTTTTGATTTTCAAAAGTGATATGGGCATCTATAAATACCCATACTCCTCTTGTAATAAACTAGTTGAAAAAAATGAATTTTTGAGAGTATTTTTTCACTTGTGTGTGGTTATGGGCTGAGGCCTGTTTGCCTTCGTCCTTCGGGATGTCGAGAGGTGTGAGGCCCCAACTTGCCTTCGTCCTTCGGGATGTCGAGGGGTGTGAGGCCCCAACTTGCCTTCATCCTTCAGGACGTCGAGGGGTGTGAGGCCCCAGTTATCCCCATTCTTTTCTCCCATCTTCATGTCTCTCCTTGTTTCACCTCGTGACCTTGAGATTCATCATAGTGCCTCCAAGTATCGAGGAGGGTGTAATGCCTTAGAGGTGAGAGGTCTCTTTGTTAGGATGAGTCCTAAGGTCCATGAGTTCTAGTCCCCTGTCTCCCATCCCCGTCCTTCCTTCGCTACCTCTGCAAGAAAACTGAAAATCAAAAGAGACTGGTTATTTTAGGACTTTCGAGGTCGTCCTATCCTAGTCCCGGGAGGCTTCTTAGCCCTCCCACGATCCTTGGTTTGCTTTAGGTTTTCTTTTCCCATTTCCGAATAACCCCAGGTTTCTTCGTGTCCGCCATCACCACATCAAATGAGTCTGGTTGTTTCAGAACTTTCCCATTTAATCATTTTTGAATAATTAAATGAAAAAGAGAGCTTGAGTTTTGTTTCTCCTCCAACCATTGTCTCCTATACTAGGTTTGAGTGAAGTTTCCTTCGTCCCAGGGACGATGAGTGGTGTGAAGCCACCTTTCCATCGCCCCAAAGCATCGCAAGTCCTTCGTCCTCCTGGATGTCAAGTGGTGTGAGGCCACCATCCTTCGTCCTCCGGGACATCGCGGGGTGCGAGGCCCCAAATTATCTCCTTCTTCGACTTCGAATCTAGCTGGACACGGGCTCGAAGCCCCTTCTCAACCCTATCTTAATCCATTTCAATACGTCTCTCCACTTCATTAATCCCTACTTTGCTTGCCTACAGGTCCTCCTTGGTATCTCGGGCACCAGAGACAGTATGCTTTGCCATCGCGACCATCCGACCGAAAGTCGATGCATCCGCAGGTTCGACTACTCGGGCATCCAAGCCGCATCCGCCAAGTTGAGCGATCTCTGCATCGGGCGCTTCAGACATGTGAGGTTTACCCCTATCTCCTAAGTAGGTATTGTGTTTCGAGCTTAGTCCTACCGGGGTTTCTTAATCCCGGGATCCTGTTCTCGTTTTCACTATTTAGGAACTTGAATTGCTAGTGTAGGCTTCTATTATTAAACTTCTCTTATTTCTAGTCTTTATTTGTGATCGGGAATCAAAAACCTAAGAAAAATATCTAAAACTCATCAACTATAAAAATTTCTTTGCATCATAAGCATCCATACTAGCATCTTTAGCCCTATCCCCCTGCTTCATTAGTAGTATCTGAGCTCTATTCCACATCATTATTGGTATCAGAGCCAGCAGCGGACTAGGATTTGCTTCATCCTCAAACTCATCGGAGTCGAGTTATTCGTGCTGCAGGAGAATGATGGGGGACCCGAAACCCATCCGGGTTTTCTTTTTTTTTAGATTTTTTTATTTTTAGTTTAAAAATACTTTTCCCAACTGTTCCTCTTATTCCCAATATCCTTACCTTATCCTGATGTTATTCCCAACTTATTCCAGATCTATTCCTATCTTCTTCAACCTCTAGGAAATCACATAGAGTTCATTTTTTTGATTTTTTTTGCACCACCAGTCCCCGATCCGCCATGCCCACCCCTGGCCGCCTCTGCTGGACAGCCGCCGATGCTCGTTGGCCCCGCCCTCGGGGAGAAGCCGCCATCGCCGCCCATGCCCGTGGGAAGACGAACGGATGCGGGAGGCGTTCGTCCGCCCACCTGCGACTGTGCCGCCCTGCGCCACCGCAAGCCTGCTACTTGCCACTGTTCCCGCAGCCCGCCAGCCCCCGCCCGGCTGCTGGTGGGGTCCGCCACCACCCACGCCCGTGGGAAGACGAACAGATGCGGGAGGTGTCCGTTGCCTCGTGCGTCCATGTGACACCGCCGCCGTGCCGTCGTGCCGCCCCGCCACCGCTGCCCGCCCGCCAGCGCGCCACCGTGACATCCCACCGCTGCCCGTTGGGCTGGCCGCCAGAGATCCCCCCTGTGGCTCGGTCGAGAGAAGCTTTGGCACACTTCTCAAAGCACCCCAAGGAAAGGTTGTTCTACATGATTTTTGGAGCTGCACGATTTTCAGAGCAGCACGATCTTCTAGGCACATGATTTTCAGAGCAGAGGGAGATTTCAAAATTCAAATAATAGGAATTTATTTGGTATTTTTTCATGATTGTAATGTGGGTTTAAAATGGAAATTTGGAATTTGGTTTTTGAATTTGAATTCAAATCATTTTGAATTTGAATTCAAATCTATGGAGGATTTCATGGGATTTTATTTTTGAATTTCAAAAGAGATATGGGCATCTATAAGTACCCATACTCCTCTTGTAATAAATTAGTTGAAAAAAATGAATTTTTGAGAGTGTTTTTCCACTTGTGTGTGGTTATGGGCTGAGACCCGTTTGCCTTCGTCCTTCGGGACGTCGAGGGGTGTGAGGCCCCAACTTGCCTTCGTCCTTCGGGACATCGAGGGGTGTGAGAACCCAACTTGCCTTCATCCTTCACGACGTCAAGGGGTGTGAGGCCCCAGTTATCCCCATTCTTTTCTCCCATCTTCGTGTCTCTCCTGTTTCCCCTTGTGACCTTGAGATTCATCCTAGCGCCTCCAAGTATCGAGGAGGGCGTAATGCCTTAGAGGTGAGAGGTCTCTTCGTTAGGATGAGTCCCAGGTCCATGAGTTCTAGTCCCCTGTCTCCCATCCTCGTCCTTCCTTCGCCACCTCCTCCAAGAAAACTCAAAATCAAAAGAGTCTGGCTGTTTTAGAACTTTCGGGGTCGTCCTATCCTAGTTCCAGGAGGCTTCTTAGCCCTCCCACGATCCTTGGTTTATTTTAGATTTTTTTTTCCCATTTCCGAATAACCCCAGGTTTCTTCGTGTCTGCCATCACACCACATCAATTCTCCTCTAGATAAGTCAAAAGCTCACTAGTAAGGTATTCTGCTCCTCAATCTGATCAAAAGGTTTTAATATACTTTTCAATTTTTTCTTACCTCATTATGATATTGTGTGAACATTTTAAATGATTTAAATTTATGTCTCATAAGAAAGATATAACCAAACCTTGAAAGGTCATCTATAATGTAATGAAATATAAACACCCACCCCTGGTACTAATGTTCATTTGTCTACACACATCAGTATGTACTAGACTAAAAATCTCAGTGGCTCTTTCACCTTTTCAAGTAAAAGGTGACTTGGTCATCTTTCCAAGAAGGCAAGATTCATAGGTTAATAATAATTCATAATTATTGACTTCAAGGAGACCTTCGTGTCTCAACCTATTTCTTCTATTATTAATATGACCTAGCCTATAGTGCCAAAGATAAGTATTGCTAACATTATCTATCTTAGGGTATTTGCTCAAAGTGTACACTACGTTAATAGGCCATGATAAAATATAAATATCAATTTTAAATTATCCATGCATTATTGTAACATCATTCAAAATGATATCATAATAATCATCTTTTATTGATAAATGAAAATTGTTCTAGGCCAAAAGGTCTACAGAAATAACATTTATCATAAAATTAGGACAATAAGGATAATTATCTAAAATAACAATATTTTCATTGAATATAAGCTTGACAATTCCTAAGGTTAGAACTGGAACTGCTCTTCCATCTCCAACATTCAGGAATCTCTCACTATCGTCAAATCTTTTACTAACTTGTTGTCTTATAATGAATTGCAAATATTTATAGGGCTTCTGGTATCTATATCCAAGTAGTGTATCATAAATGGAAAAATTACAAGGTGTTATCATATAAGTACCTTGGCTAGCAACTGCTTGCTGGTTCTTATTTTTTCTTAGCCTATTCAAGTCCAACGAGGTAATGTAAAGATGATAATTCTTCTTCTAGTGGCCCTACTTCTTATAGAAGAAGCACTCTACCTAACTCTGGTTAGGCTTGCTTTTCTTGGTTTGGCTAAGTTAAGCATGTTGCACCTTTCTTTTCTTGGTATCGAATATGGCACAAGATATTTTATACCTTTCAACATCATTGGAAATGTTGATAGATTCTTTCAATACATAAAGTATATCTTTTAGCTGAGCATCCTCAAATATGCAATTGAACTTGTCATTCATGGATGCCGGCATTATACATTGAACTATGGTTCGATCATAGAGCCACTTCTAGTAAGTATGTCTAACAGGATGCGGTGCATTCGGAGCGGGCTCCTTAGGTGCCAAATCTATCAGCATGTACAAGATCCGTTTATACTCTAAGTCTATTTTCAGCATTTGATACCAATTATAAAAATTGGATCTCGTTAGCTTTTCATTGTCTAACAATAAATGGGGCGATAATGTATTGGCCATGTTAAATACTGAAAAGGAGAACAAGACTTATTAGTACATGAATCATTAATCCTAAAGATTGAGACTTTAGTCTAAATGTCCTCACACTATTTATTTAAATTGGTAGCCTTTACCTTCAATCTTAGGAATTACATTAATTTCCTAGTGGGTACTAGAATCTTATAATTATACATGAGCTCGAGTGTAGCTCGGCCCATCCATGTGGATCTAAAGGTAGGTTCTTAATCAACTATTTCTCCAAACAACTTCTAGTGTTAAATTTCAGCGCTAGGCTCCTCTTCAGCATGGAAGTGGCATCTCCACTAAAAATCCTAGTTAGGTCCAACAATTAACATGATCGACTTAGTGCTTCTAACCAATAAATGACCAAGTCTAAGTATGACTCAACCCACCGATCACCATTAAGAGAGTCATGATTGAATCATTATAATATGTATGGAAATTTCAATAGCTAGATGAGCATTAGGTCTTTGGACCTCTAATGATCATCTTAACTATTGAACCCATTACCATCTTCTTAATGGGAGGCTATGACTTGGCTATCCCCATAACTTTATCATTTTAAGGATCTAATAATTTTATAGATTTTTATTAAGAATTCAGAAGAGAGAAGAAGACATGGACCAATCCTCCCACTAACTTCATTAAATCTATGATGAGGATCAAATTTATAATTGGTCCAAGGGCACCTAGATCAATTAAGATGATCATCTTTATTAGCATGGGTTAACTCGAATCAATTAACTATCTGATCAAATTTTGATTGACCATATTGGCCAGGTAAGTGAGATCAATGGAAGGGTTCTGCCATTAACCTCTTTACTTAGACATCAAATAAGTTGGTCAGATAAGAGGTAACCCTAATTAATAACCATGATTGAAATGCCATACTTATCTTAAACATCAACCGGTTCATCCGATTCGATCAAACTAGCCAAAGGACTCAGATATGTTCACTGAGCCATAATCAGGTCCATTTATTATAATATGGACTTGATCAAACTATCACTATAGATTTGATAAAGAGAAAAACTTGATATAATCCTAATCAATTTTTTGTTAGATCAAATCCAATTCTCTACTAGGTCCACATTATTCTAAATTCTAACTCTAGGTTTAACCTAGTTATTTGACCTAATTCAAACTAATCCAAAGCCCATGAATTATAAAATATGATTAGATATTTAATTTATAATTATAAATCTAATCTTAGATCAATTATTTTTAATAGTTAATCAAGATTAATTTTACTAAATTTTAGATCTAAACAATTTATATGCATTACATATACATTAAACACTTTTAGATCTCGACTATATAATATAGTCTTATGCTAAAATTAATTTAAATCCCATATTCTAAACATAAAACAAATCCAAATAGATTAATCTCAGATTAAAAATAGTAAATTAATAAAGATTAAATCATTAAAAAATATATCTAATTATTGAAATAATTTTAATAATTTTTTTCATCTCACTTGTTCATGAGATATAACTACAAGAGGCACCTATACATGCCATAGGAGACCACATTTAATAAGAAGAGAGGGCCTTTAAACCTACCTTTCTCTTATGATCAGATGACCATGGTGTTTTTTTTTTACCAAAAAAAACACCTTCACTCAACTACCAAACCATCTCAGACTTCCTTCCTTGCTTATAATTATTCCATCCCTTCCATATGCCTGCTTTCTTCTTCCTTAACTTTTGATCTTCATTGCAGGGTCCTTTGAAGTCATTGAGTTGTGAACAGGGTTCCCCTTGACAATGAACCAACAAGCTGAAGCCCAAGCCCAGCATTCTGATCTCTGTTATCCAAGTTCTCCAGTCCAGAGCATCGGTAGTTTCAAGGATTGAAATCATTAGAAGGTTGGAAAGGTAAACAAGGCAAGTCCTCAATCATTAGCCCCTATGGTCTAGATCTTCTTCCTTCTTAGTTTTAGGATTGTGTCTAATCATGTAATAGTCCCTTTTCATGTAATCCTTAAGACTTATTTTGATGAGTACAATGCTAGTGTAATTAGGTTTCATTGCTCCACAAACACTAATCAAATCATTAATCATATGCTTGCCGCATCAGGGGCCTTGAAGGAAATCTCTATGACCATAGAGAGGACTCGACGAGGAAGGGGATAATTAGGGCTTCATGCTCCTCAATGCTCGAAAGTGAAGGCATAGGTCTCACACCCCTCGATGCCCGAAGGCGAAGGCAAGATGGGCCTCATGCCACTCCTTTATGGAGGAAGAATGAAGAATCACTCTTCTCAAATCATTATCATTATTATTCTTCAATACAAGAGAGGGGTCCTTATATAGGGAACACTAGCCCTTGGAATACATGGAAAAATAAACATAAAAAGAGGCGCCAACAAGCTTCCTTGTTGGTGCCAACTACATGCCATAAGAGATGGGGCTGGAAGGGTAAGAGATTTCATGCTACAAGAAAAGATGGAGGGAACCACAAACATTCTATAAAAGGTTGGTCAACACAAGGAAATAAAATCTCATGAAAGAGGGAAGGAGAGTGGGCGCCCAAATGCTGCTTTATTTGCCTAATACTCCCTTTCATCTTCTCTTGGGTGGTCTCTAATTTCCATACGGGATGTTGATCCGCTACCTTTTATGCTTGAGTGGGATATATGAGAATCCTAGGATGCCTAATAAGGTGGATGACGCCTGCTGGGACTCCATGTGGCAGCTGATAGCTCTTAGGTCCCCATCATTCATTCTCTTCTTCGAAATAAGAAATGCGATGCCTCTTGGTCTTCTGTCTAGAAGAACACAGGTTCGATCGCAAACCCCATCAATTTGTTTAAATAAATAACTATTTTATGGTTAATTTAGGGAATGACATGTGGTTCCTCTGCATGAAGAGGTAGCTAATGGAATTACATGCACATAGAAGCGAACACGCCTTCTCATTTCACCATATATGAGGTGCCAAAGAGTGCAAGGTCAGATGTTCATATCCCAACTAGCTCATAAATTAATTATTTATTTATATAATAAATTTATAAATAATTTAAAATGTATAAGTAAAATTTAACCTATTTTAAACTCAAAAAAATTAGTCCAAAAAAGACTGCGAGCTCGTGTCAACCTGAACTTGCCAAAACAGGTTGAATTCGAATCCAATTCGAATTAAACACTTAGAAAAGTCTAAAAATTTTGTAAAATAAAAATTAATTCAGGATAAAATACCTAACATGTGGATAATCTTAATTTAAGTCCATTTTAAATTAACTAGCCCCATCAGCAAGCAATCGGACCTAAACTAATTAGGTCAGGAGTTCCGGTTAGCTCACATTTGCTAGTATGTGAACCCGACTAACCTATTTATGATCTAAAAATCCTAATAAATTAAAATTAACTTATTTGTTGAGTTGACTAATGTGTGTGATCCTCAGGGTTTCTCATAGCTAGCTATAGGTTTATGTTTAGCCTGAATTGATTTAAATAGGCAACTGACTTGCCAAATCAAGTAAAATTGCGCTAACCCAAACTGTAAATTTGAGCCAACTTTCAAATTGACTAATGAAATCAATCAAATTAATTCATGAGAAACCTACAAGATAAGATTGACGTCAAGTAACATGTCATGCCTATGCAAAAGATGAGGATTTGATTGAAACTACCAAAATTTTCATTAGAAGCAAGTTAACATGTAATTCAATCCTTCGATCTTCCTTATCTAGACTAAGTGATGGGCATGGATAAATATCAAACCCTTACACTTAATCTATTTAAATCTCTAATCACTAATCAAGACTTAATCGATGATAAATTAGAAAACCATTTCTAATTTTATCATGCTTTGATCAAAGACTTTCGAGTCATCATTCGATAAGATCACATGGGATAGCTTCTCCCCTTATTAGAAGTGATCGATTCCTGGTTGACCTACTCATTACCTTCATACATAATCCACCATATCCAGAAACACCCCGTACATGACTTAATTGCCATGAATGAGTATGCACCAAAACATGGGTTCATATGCATAAGATACTATGGGGAACTCAAGTCTAAGGATCACATGCACAACTCTCACTAAGAGAACATTCTTTTTGATAAGTAAGACTTTCATTAGATGTTGTCTTATCGGATCAATTCAGTAAACTCATAACCTAATAAGCACCCTGGTGTGTATACAAGGGCCAGAAGAAATCGACAAGTCGAACCCACATCCCTATGGATCACCTATGAATAAAGCCCTAAGTCC
This sequence comes from Areca catechu, assembly GCA_021397845.1. Classification (NCBI taxonomy): domain Eukaryota; kingdom Viridiplantae; phylum Streptophyta; class Magnoliopsida; order Arecales; family Arecaceae; genus Areca; species Areca catechu. The sequence continues at coordinate 138,249,659 of CM038039.1, read as the reverse complement.
AAGCCCAGAGCACTTACAAATATTTATTTTAAATTCTATTATTTTAGCCTAGTTGGTTTTAGCCCTAAACCCTAAAATTGAGTTTGTAAAAAAACCCCTGGACCCAAAATCGAGTATGTAAAAAAAACTCCTGGACCCAGAATTGAGTCTGTAAAAAATTCCTAGATCCAAAATTGAGTCTGTAAAAAAACCCCTGAACCCAAATAATACCTGTATATATATAAACTTTATTTACCCAGGTGAGACAAAACCTATTTACTATATTGAACCTTTTTGTTTTGAGATTATGCCTTTTGATCAAATTGGGTTCTAATTGATCAAGTTGAGTTTTAAATTAGTTTCAATTGAGTATTTTAGTTAATTAGTTGATTGAGTCAAGTGATTAGTTATTTTATTGAGTCTTGTAATATAAGAGGAGACCAAATCAAGACACCATGTGACACCATGTGCCAACCCAATTCAAGACATGTGCCAACTAATTCTTGGTGCCACATTATCACATGCCACCTCACATGCTACATCACCATGCCATCACATGGGATCCATTTGGAGCGCCAATCAAGAATTACAACTTATCTTGATTTCAAGACATCCAGACATTAGATATCCAGACATCTAGACATCGGACATCCGTATTCAGACATCATTCAAGTTTATCCAAAAGGGGGCATCTATGAGTTAAATTTTTATTTGTCGCCCATTTGAAATTCATCGCTGATTTTTTAAGAGCAGTAAAAAGGAAGGATTCTACATCTTATTTAGCACCACATTTTTTCCTCATCCAAGAGGAGTCGGCCAAGAAGAAGGGAGGGTGCTAGTTTCTATCTTTTTGTTGCCTATCATGAAGCATTTAAATTCAAAGAAGTCCATTTATATCCAAAACAAGGAGTCCCATTCCAAGACAAGATAGAGGTTATCTTCATCTAATTTCAAATGCTAGAAGATGCCAAGATGGGGAAGAAGGATTGATGCCAATCAAAAAAGAAGGGAGGATGCCATCTTCTTGTAAATTGTCGCCCCACCTCATTCTTGTCGCCCATTACATGGAAGAGTCCAAGAGCAAAGGGAGCATCTATCCAGTTTAAAATTCACAAAGAGATGGGAGTCCACCTCTATCATCTCTCTTATTTGGAAATCAAGGAGTCCAAAGGAACTAATGCAAAGAAAGGAGAAGATTTACCACCCCACTTCTTATTTGGGATTTATTTTGTCTCACACATCAAATCCAAGAGGAGCACTCATTATATTTTTTCATGTCGCGCACTATGGATGAAGTCCAAGGAAAGATCAAGTTCAAGAGTCATGACACCAAAAGAAGAAATTCCAAGAAGTTGATGCCCAAGAAGAGCTAATTCTACTCTTTGTAACCAACACTTCTCATATAGGTGGTCTATAAATACCACCATTAACCCCTTTTGTAAAATTAGACTATTATTGATGAAATACAGAAGTTACTCTACCATTCCTTTATTATGTTAGCAATGTGAGGTGTGAGGCCCTATTTCCTTTGTTCTTCAGAGCATCGTGGGGTGTGAGGCAATAATTCCTTTGTTCTTCAGAGCATCGCAGGGTGTGAGGCCCTAGTTATCCTATTTATCCAACCATCAGAAACCCTAGCCACCTTCAAGCTTCTTCCTCCTCTTTTCTCTTCCTTTAAAATTCTTTTTTACCCTTCAATGCCTTCTTATTGAGTGTTGTGATTGATTGCAAGTGATTGAGATCAGAAGTAACGATGATCTTTTCCATGGAACCGATTGAGATGAATATCGAAGCCTGAAGATCAATGATCTGGAAGTCCTGCTACAAGATCCTTGAGCATCCAATAAGATCTACAATAAGAGGATTATAATCTTCATTGGTAACGGAAAACCTTTTCCTAACTTTTAATTTCTGATCCCTTGAAAAGTAGAACCCTAGTTTATGGTTGTTTCTTAGTCACCAAATCCTATTTTCTAGTTATTTTGATTGATCTACATTACGGGCCTGATAACTAGTTGACTAGTTTTGCTTTATTGATTACTTTGAGTCTTAATCTAAAAATAATCCAAAAAAATTAATCACTATTAATCTCAGATAATTAGTTTAATAATCAGTAGATTAGTTTTTATATTTTATCCCGCATCACACGTACATCCTTGTATTAGTATCACTACACAAGTGGTTGTGAGACCAACCACCTTCTCCATCGAGCATGCATAGGATGTGCTAGTCTATCCAGATTTGATGATCCTATAACTAGAAATATTCTAGATTAGGGTTTATAGATTTTAGTTATCACTTTTATCCCTTTAACCCTAGTTATAGGATTTGATGATCCTATAACTAGAAATATTCTAGATTAGGGTTTATAGATTTTAGTTATCACTTTATCCCTTTAACCCTAAAACCATTGTCCTATTCTATAGGGTTCATCATCATCTTAAAATTAAAATACAAGACGCAGCATATGATGAATCAAAAATTTTCTTTATTATCATTCATGAGTTAGAAGAAATTATAAATTTTCCATTGAAATATTAAATATGATAAGGATTTAGGGTATAATTCTTTCAGGGCCTTAAGTGGGTAGCCAAATTGAAATTTATCATAATTTTATAGTCTTTATCCATGTTTTAAACCAAGAGTCCCAAGGGTTGGGTTCTTGGCACCACTATTGGCATGTGCATATATTAAGTGGTGTAGAATGACCAAGAGTCCTATAATTAAATCATCTTTTTGATAATAAATATTAGCCCTTATCCTCTCTCATCTATGTCCAATTAGACTAGATTTGACCAGTCAAATTAAGAAATTATGGGCATGATTTCATGTGGCTTCATGAAGGGATACGATGCTTGGGATATATGGCACATGGGATGGACTAGAGTCCTACTTATCAATCATCTTTTCTAAATAAGCCTCTTTATATTACACACCTATTGGTGTGTTGGTCCAAGTTTTTAATTCTTAAATTAAAGATCAATTATCAGATTTTTTTTGAAGAGTTGCAATAAGTAACTCTTGGTGCAAAATTTGTGAAACAATGTATGTTTCACTTAGCACCTTTCTACCTAGATACTTTTTCTACTTGAAGGGTCTTATCTGATATGTTAAATATTAAATTAGGGGCTGATAAAAGGATATTTTAAGCACCTCCTCTCTTTCTATTTAAAGGCTTCGATGATTAAAACCAAAGTATCTGAAGTTTGTCCTGACAACTCTCTTCCTTACCTTGTTAGGACAAGTTTTTTATTTTAAGACAAGTCTATCATTTTAAGACAAGGACTTGGGAAGAGATTAGAAAGGATAATAGGATAGTAAAAGAGTTTTTGGATTGGTTTTGAGGTACTCTTTAGAAGGAGAAAGGACTTAGAAGAGAGGAAAGTAATGCGGAAGATGATGATGATAAAAATGAACATAAAAAAAAATTGCAAAACTAATGTGAATAATTAAATTTAGATTCTTATATGGATAACATTCCCAAAAAAGAGATGAAGAACAGTGAGGGTATGATGTAACGACCAAACTACTACTACCCACAGAAAAGAACAATCAAAGAAATAAAGGAACAGGACCACAAGGGTTGAGAAACCTGCTATTAGGATAGTTTACCTTCAATAAAATAGAACTAAGAGAAGGGTTTTAGGCAAATACCTGGCAACGATGTTTTCTTCAATGTAGAAGGAGTCGCTCTGCACTTCAGTGCATTGCTTGGATGAACATGTCTCTTTCTCGCAGATTTGCTGGCTTTTTAATAGCTGGTCTCGAGGGCAGGAGAACCTCTTGGATGGTTTCTCCAGATGGATCTTAAAATTGTAGGGGTTAGATTCATAGATGATAAGAAAAATATAAAGTAGGAGAGGAGGAGTGGAGGAGTTGATGGAGTATAGGAGAAGGATGGCGACTAGAAGAAGAGGGAGGATGCCTGGCTTGGATGGGTGGCTTGGCTGCTGGTGAGACTCCTGGAAGACTTGCTACTAGTAGCCTGGAAAAGGGAGAATAGCTGGCGGCCAAGGGCTTGGAAGGGTTGGTGGCCTAGGGTTGATGATGGAGGGTGGCGGCCAAGGTAAAGAAGAAAAGAGGTGGGGCTACTTGGGGCTTAAGAGATGAGAGGCATCATAGGGTTTGGATGTGATGGTGATGGCTAGGGTTAAATGGAAGGGGAAAGAGATGCTAGGCGGCTAGGGATTGCAAACAATAAAAAAGAACACACAAGCCTCACACCCACTCTTTATGGAGGCAATAATAAAATAAAGAAATTCAAGTTTATTTCATCAAAAGTTATGCACACAAGAGGGGAGGGGTGGGTATTTATAGATTCATCCAGCTCCCTAGACTCCTGATAGACTACGATTACAAAACATGAGGGCCAAGAAAGCTCCTCTTGGGCTTGGGCAGAAAATCCATGGTCTAGGGCACCTCTTCTTCAAAAATTTCGGTAGCCAAGTTTGAATGTGCTCTTGCCTGTGGAACTATTGACTGAGCTGTTGTAGGCAAACTCTGCTCTAGGTAAAAGAAGGTCCCAATTTTTTGTGTGTTCACCGACAAGGCATCTTAAGAGATTTCCAAGGCTATAATTCACTATCTCATCGTCTGCCATCGATTTGAGGGTGGTAGGAGGTTTAAAATTTAAGCTTGGATCCTAATAAGTGCCAAAGGGTCTTCCATAAGTAACTAGTGAAGCGGACATCCCTATCGGACACTATGATTTTAGGAAGGCCATGTAACCTAACCACATGATCAAGAAAGAGTTTGGCCATCTTGGAAGCATCAAAGGTCTGAGAGCAGGATACGAAATAAGCCACTTTTGAAAACCTATCGACCACCACACAGATGGAGTCATGTTTCCTTAGGGTCATAGGTAGTCCTAATAAAAAAGTCCATGCTAAGGTCTTGCCAAGGGCGATTAGGTATAGGTAAAGGGGTGTATAAATCAGTGTTTTACTTCTGCTATTTGGCAATAGCACAAGTTCAACAACTAGACATAATGTGGGCAACGTTTCTTTTTGTTGGCATGGAGTCCCTGGATCGGCCGGTCGGAGCCGCTGCATCATAGGACCGCTCCCTGGTTCACCTGCAAAATAGGTCCCTTGCTGGAGTTGTTCCGATGGAGGACACTCCGATGCCTAAGTCAATGGCAGATTCAAGCCATAAAATGGGGAAGATGTCGAGAGTGGAAGAGAAAAGAGTTCTTGGAGATCGAAAGTGTATGTGTGTGAGATTATTCGCGCGTACCTCTTGAGCCATCCTTCTTACACATATTTAAAAGATGGCCTCCAGTCTTTGGCCCGCTCTTTTCCTAGAGATCATGGAGAGCCAATCACTCCCATGATTGGCGATCGTGGGTTGTCAATGAGCGGTTCTGGCCAGATTGGAGGCGTGGCTACAGGAATTGCGTGCCATGATCATGGCATGATGAGTGTCGATTGTAACCGTTGGTTATAGTCTCCTTTTTGGAACAGATTGTGGTTCAAGCTTCAGGTTTTCCCTTGCATAGGTGGAAGGCTTGATATTTCCCTGAGGCCGGAGATCATGTCTACGGCAGGGACCGAAGTTCGTGTCTTCGGTAGTTGATGAGTAGTTAGACTTCGGTCGGGGCCGAAGGTGCTACCCGAAGGACTGACCTTCGGATGTTGTAGTTTGGTGTAAAGCCTTGAGTTGCTTGTAGTTGGCCTTCACTTAGTCCGAAGTCTGTAGTCCGGAGAACCAGGGCTTCGATAAGTCGAACCGAAGCCTGGTTCATAGCTGAACTAGGATATCCCAACACTTTTCAAGCTTGGCCAAAAGAACTGGTCCTTTATAGCTAAAATGGTCTTGTTTCTGCCAAAGTGACCAGCTAGACCTCCTGCATGGGTTTCCTAAACTAAAAGCTCTCTAAGCGAGGTCCTAGAAATACATAGTCTATTGTTCTTGAAAGGTAACCATCTTGAAGGGTGTACTCAATAAAGAAACTAGATGGTCCTTGTCCCACTGATTGGAAGATTTCAATAAAGTCAGGGCATGTTTTATATTCTTCTTTTAGTCGGTCAAACCCTATGACTTCTATCCTAACAGAATTCAGGAGAAGGGCTCGGTGGCTAAGGGCATCGGCTACCATATTCTTGGTACCAGCTTGATGTTTTAGCACAAAGGTATAAGCTTGGAGGTATTCTACCCACTTAGCATGCCTAGGGTTTAGTTTCTTCTGGGAGTTTAGGAATCGGAGTGCTTCATGGTCAGAGTAAAGGATGAACTCCTGGGATAGTAGGTAATGTCTCCAGTACCTAAGGGCTTGTACTACCACATAAAATTCCTTTTCGTAGGTTAAGTACCTAAGTTTAGCCTCATTGAGTTTCTCGCTAAAGAAGGCTATAGGGTGACTTTCCTGGCTCGGTACTCCTCCTATGCCTACTTTCAAAGCATCATAAGAAACCTCGAAAACTTTGGAAAAATTTGGTAATCTCAGGATGGGTGCTAGGGTCATCTTCTTCTTAATCTCTAGGAAGGCTCTATCGTCAGCTTTGGTCCATTTAAAATTTTCTTTCCTAATACAATCAGTGATGGGCGCTACAATAGAACTAAAGCCCCGAATAAACCTCCTATAGAAGGTAGCTAGACCATGGAAAGTACACACAACATGAATGCTAGTAGGTATTGGCCACTTAATTATGGATTTAACCTTTACAGGGTCAACTGAAACTCCTTTGGCGATCACTACGAATCCTAGAAAGATGACTCTATGGGTCATGAAATCACACTTCTTTAAATTGGCATAGAGACTCTCCTTCCTAAGGGTTTGGCAAACTTGTCTAATGTCATCAAGATGGTCTTCCTTAGTCCTACTATAGATCAAGATGTCATCAAAATAAACCACTACAAATTTTCTATGAACACTTGTAGGACTTGGGTCATGATCCTCATGAAGGTGCTAGGGGCATTGGATAAACCGAAAGGCATCATTACCCATTCATAAAGTCCATCCTTAGTTTTGAATGCGTTTTTCGTTCATCCCCAGGTATGATCCAAACTTGATGATAGCCACTCTTAAGGTCAATCTTTGAGAAAATGGTTGCACTGGCCATCATATTTAATATATCATCCAAATGAGGGATGGGGAACCTATATTTCATAATATTTTATTTATGGCATGACTGTTGACACACATTCGCCACGTGCCATCTTTCTTAGGGGTGAGCAGGGTAGGTATGGCACATTGGCTCAGGCTCTCCCTAATAAATTCTTTTCTAAGGAGTTCTCCTACCTGTTTCCGTAGTTCTAAATGTTTAGAAGGGTTCATTCTATAGTGTGGTAGGTTCGATAGGGTGGCTCCTGGGACTAAGTTTATGGCATGCTAGATGTCCCTTAATGGAGGTAACTGGTCAGGTAAGAACTCACTTATAATTTTCTTAATTTCATGAGGCTACTCTTTCTGGGTCTGATCAGGTACTTCCTTAGCAGCTAACATCCAAATGGTTGAACCCTCAGTAATCTCTCATTCTATCTCCTTAGTACTAATCAAATTGATTCCTAATTTTTTCTCTTTCATTGAGCTAGATCTCCTTTTAATATAGTACTTAAAGCCAAGGTCTGCCTAGGATAATGCTACTAACTCCAATGGGAATGACATCAGACCACACCTTTTCCTGGTAAGATTGAAATTGGATCAAGACTTGGCATCTAAGTTTGATGGGGATGGAGATCTAGTCTATCCAAGAAACCTTATAGGGGCTAGGGTGGGGAACTGAGGTCATGCCTAAGGTTTTGACTGTACTAGTTGAGATGTCATTCACATAGCCTCCACTATCTATGATGATTTTGCATACCTTATCTCCTAATTTCATAAAGGTCTGTAAGATGTTGGTCCAATACCAATCTTTTGTGTCTTAGTTTGGGCTAGGATACACCTGACTACCTCTAACAGGTCAGATTGCTCGACAACCTTTTCATCTCATTCATGTTCTTCTACAAGGTTCACTTCAACTTCATAAACTTCTTCCCCCAAATCATTGGTGGGTTCAGGATCCTCATCCTCGAGTTCTCCTATATGCAAGGATCGGGTTGGGCATTGGCTAGCATATTATCACACCTTATGACATTTGAAATAGGTATTGGGGTTGGGACTCAGGTTTTTCTGGATTTTAGGTGCCTTACCCTTATCATCCTTAGAGGTCACTGGGTTGCTAGGACTAGGATGGCTTGGGTTAGGGTTGGGTCAGCTCGGGTTAGGGTTGGGTCGGCTCGGGTATGCTTGGCTAGGACTTGGTCTTGGAATAGGGGCACTGTTCCTAGTGGGCTCAGGTCGATGGTACATGGGTCCCCTCTGGAATCTTTCATAATCTCTAGCTATCTGGTAGGCTTTCTCAAGATCATAGACCTCCCTCAAAAATAGCTCTCTGGATGTCATCATGAAGTCTAGCCCTAAACATAGATAGGGTCACCGACTCAGACTCGGCTATGCTACCCTCAAGGCAAACTCATCAAACTTGGCTTTGTACTCTGACACAGTCCTATTTCCTTGACTTAACCTTGGCCATTGGTCTAGGAGTCTCTGATGGTATGAATCAGTAAGGTACTTTTCCTTAAGTTTCAATTTCATGGCTCTCCAGGTGACTATGGGAAGTTCTCCTCGTTGTCTAACTAGATGATCAACATTCCCACAGTATAGCCTAGCCAGACGGACAAACCTAAGTTTGGAAATTTGCACTTCCTCTCCTCACTCACCTCATACCAATCGAAATATAGTCTATATCTGCTTCCCAATTTATGTAGACCTTAGGATCTAGACTGCCAATAAATGTGGGTGCTTCTAGTCTAATATTCCTAATAGCTCTCTCATCCTGGTCAAAGAAATCATGATTGGGTCTCCTATGGTTGGCTCCAAGAATGGATCAGGGTGTTGGGCTCTCCTAGGGTTGGGCTCCAAGAATGGATTAGGGTGTTGGGTTCTCCTAGGGTTGGACTCCAAGAATGGGTCAGGGTATTGGGCTCTCCTAGGATTGGGAGGTGTGGGAAGTGGGGACTTGGGTTCAGGTTCAGTGTTTGATTCTTGGGTTCTTTCTAGGGTTCCTACTTGGTCCTCTATTTGGGTAAGCCTATTGTTGATTTGGGTAGTCACTTGGGTCAGTTGGGCTAGCTGTTCAGTAATTGTCCTTAGCTGGGTGCCCAGATTGGGGTCCATGGTTAAATTAGGATAGGGTTAAGACTAATGATAGTGGGCTCCTGATTTGGTAGTCATGCAACCAAGCACACAAGAGTTGTACATTCTAGGATTTGCTTTACCTAGAGCCTAAATAGAGTAAGTCAACTCAACTTTCACCCAACTCAAATATTAATCCTTCACTAGCTAGGTAAGAGGGGGGTGGTGGGAGGATCTCCCTTCTTGTCACAGGGTCCTAATTAAAAACCACAAGAAATCCACTTAAGGTATTTGGCTTTGGACCTCTAGCCTTTGACACTAGCTTCCTGTAATAATTGGAGGGTTAAGTGCAATAGTTTCTTCACAAGACTCGTGTTGCCTAGAAATAGAGCCCAAGAGGGGGGCGAATTGGGTCTTTTAAAAGTTTAAAACAATTATGTGCTGGTCTTGAAGTGTTTGTGAAACAACGTGATTAAGCTCTATGATGCAGAACGAAAACTCTGGTACCAAAAATGATGTAGAACGGATATGTGGAACACGGACGCAAATTAAATTAATATATTTATATAATATATATATGTATTTCAGAAGTCGGCTTTGACTCAAAGGAAAGATAAACTAATGTTGAAAGAAACTAAGAAATGACAGAAAGCACAATTAAAAGGAGTGGATTATTAGAGTAACTCAGAAAGTAAGATCGTTGGGGATTGAGAAACCCCCAGATCTAGGGTTTGCTCTGAGTTTCAACGAAACAGACAAAGTGAGAAGGGAAGGTTCTTGTTACCTAGCAGTGATATCTCTCCATTTGGTGGAAAAAGACTCTCTCGAGCAGATTATTGGATCCGGGAGTCAAGGTATCGCAATGGATCCTCCGATAATGGTCCTTGGCAAAGTTGGCCTCTTCTTGAACCCTGGATCCTGGAGAGAAGAAGAACAAGGTTAGGAACATGAGACTCAGGGAAGAGAGTTACCAGAGTAGAAGAAAGGATGGGATTTGAAGGTCTTCAGCTGATCTGAAACTCCTAGGCTGCGGATTTGGGGCTTCTTCTCCTGGATCTGCTGGATGGACTCTGAAGCAGTGGTAGCTGACTTAAAGATGGCTGGACTAGGGTCCTGGTGGTCGGCCACCCTTTGAAGAAGAACCATGGAGATGGTATAAGGCTAGGGTTTGGTGGTGGTGGAGTAGAGATGGGTGGACTAAGCTAGGGTTTTGGGTTGGAGATCTCACACTTCCTCAAGGTTCCTAGGGAACCCGAATTTACTCCCTCACGAAGCTCAACACTCAGAATAAGTGCGGAAGAACAAGACTTTGCTAAAAAATAAGGGATTTCATTCATAAGATTTCATAAGATAAGTTCAAGTTACAAAAGGGGTCTAATATATAGACCTATAAGAAAAATCAAAACCATACAAGTTCCCATGTGGGACTAATAGGACTAATCTACACTTTAGGCATAAATTCTCTTCCATTGGCCAACCAAGACTCCTTCAATGAGTGAGCGGCCCAAAAACTCCAAGAAAACTTGAAAATCAGCTCCAAATGGCAGCTTATGGGGGTGTCTCCTAGTATCTCTCCATGAATCAAGGATTTTCCCTTCATGGTTTGGCTCTTTGGGACACCTCCTAGTCTTGCTCCACAAGTTTAAGCTTCTTCTTTTCATGGCTTTGGAACTTTAGAAAACTTTTGGGTGCCTCCTTGATTTTTCCCCAAGACATGCTCTCTTCCCTTTTATAACTTGGATTTTATGGAACATTATGGGGCACCTCCTTGATCCTCTCTTCAAGAAAAATTCTTGCCATCCTGGCTTGGGTTTATCTGGAAAGAAGTTGGCTCTTCCTTGGATTGAGGTATCTTGATGGATTTCTCCCCCAAGTGGTGCAAGAAAAAGGGGAACTTACTTTTTATGGTGCGGGGACCAAAGACACTAGATGGAGATGTGGCAGGGAGTGTGGCACCCACTTGTAGCTGGACCATGGAATAAAAAAATATGGCACCCTGTGGCAAAGGGAATGGCGCCAACCTGACTTGGACTTGGACTGGAGTCAACATGACTCAACAAAATTGAAATGACAAAATTACAGACTCAAAATTGGGTTGATCAGGTCAATCCTTATTACAAACCCTAATTTTCTCGGGCAAGGTCAATCAGAGATCCAGATGGAACCCTGAAGTCTTCTTCTAATTCTGGTGCAAGCACCACTTTAAGAGATATGCAATGGATAATAGCAAATTTAAATGCAAGAATGAAATAGCAAGTAATAAAGAAAGCAATCATATACAAACATAAAGATTTATAGTGGTTCGGTGCACTCCAAGCACCTACATCCACTCTGATGCGGAACGATGCGATAAAGTGTAAGATGATCTAATTTTAGTCTAAGATGTTTTAAGGAGCAATGATCATAGCAATAAAGCAACTAAACATAACAGACTAAAGAGATTAAAAAAAGTAACAACTACTTACCCGCAATCTGATCTACAAGCTATAAAGAATAAGGACCCGATAGCTAGGAAACCATATAAGATTAGGCTATTCAATGCTTCAACTGAAAGAAAAATGGAGTTGCAAGAGCCTACACTAAGCATGCAACAGGGCAAAAAGTAGGTTTAAATTTTAAAACTATTTTAAAATAACAATGGAAAAACCTACTCCGCACAGGATCTAACATTTTCAAGATACACGTATAGGCAAAAAAAGGCATGAAATAGGCATGTAATATATAAAACATTTTTATAAACCTAGATCTAGGCATGCATGAAAATTAAAACCAGAAATTTTACCTTATTCATGCTTGGAATAAAGTAGGGATAACTATAGGAATAGCTGGAATATCTGGAATAACTTTATTCCTGTCTTCTTCTTTCGATAGCCGTTTGAAACGTTGATTTACCTCTTCTCCAAGAACAACAATGGAGGAATGAAAGCTCATAGGTGCTCAAGAGAACACACTCTAGAGGGGGGACATGCCTGGGCTTCCTCTGATCCGGCTTCTCGCACGATGCTAATCGCTGGAAAACACTTGAAACGGTGAGAGGGAGGAAGAAAAACAGAACACTTTGTTCTGTGATCATTTTCTCCAAAACAATATTATCTTCCACCAATTTGAGTTCCAACAAAATAGGGGATTAAGGAACTCTTTCTCTCCCAATCTCTCACAAAGAACTCAGGCCCAAAATCATCGATGGAAGCTCTCAAAAACAGCGCGCTCACTCAACGATTTTCAGCCCATAAATATAATCAGCGTGAAACAAAGAAAACACATATTTTTGGAGCGAGGAGACCTGTTGGGAATAAGAAAAGGCAGCAGGTTTCAGAATGAATCAAATTCGTCTTCAACAAAGCAATGAAGAGCAATAACTAGGGGTTAATTTCCAGCCAAATGTGAGTGGAAATGGGAGAAAATGACTTCTTATATTCCGTGTTTGCCTAAGCCCTTTATTATCATGCTGATGTGTCAAACAGCATGAAACTAGTTCACAACCGGTTCAAAAATCCAAAATCGGTTCTAAATCAGTTCAATATTCAATTAGATCAAAATCCAATTTATAAAAGGCTTGGTCAAGTCTTGGTCACCCTGAAACAATTCCCAGTGGACCCGAACAATTTCTGATCGACCCAAAACCGAGTCAATTCAATGTGTGCTTAATGAAACCATTACCAAAATGATTTCTAATCATAAATCGATACCTGGATCAAGGATAAATCCTTTATGGCATGTGACCTCATAGGTTCGAACCTAGGCAGTAGCACTAGAACTATTCCAGTACCAGCACATGATACCATCTAGCAATGGGTCTCGGCGTCCGGATAGGTCAAAGATGCGAGAGTAATCAATCGATCATCTGGCATATGGTTACCGTATAATTCATCCCTTTGACCTCCAATGCTCAGGATGAACTAGGGTTAAACTGCCAACCCTAGCTGAGTCAATCTACAACATGTCTCAACCTCGCAAGTCCAGTGACTCCTCACTAGGACTACCCCGGTCGAGGATTTGCTAAATTGAGACACTGCAAAACACTTAATGCAAACTATTTGAACAGGTCAATTCCATCTTGGTCCACCACTGCTCCATAAGTACTTGCTTGTACCCAAAAACCTTCCATCATCGGATTAGAAATCCGGGTAGTCCGGCAACAAAGCATAGGGAGTTGCTTGCAAGCTACCATGATGACCTTAGGTCAGAGGGACACATATTCCCATATCTAATCGTGAGTATCCCTTTGGCAGAAAGGGGCTACATGGAGTCACGTTCAATGAGATATCACATATCCCACTTGTAGATCACATCTGTGTCACCACACTCTTTTGGTCAAGTGGACAACCAAATGATGTGAACCACAACAACCTATACTTGATACATTGCCATCCAGTATAATGTATCCTTTGGTCATGACCTGATTTTAAATACCACTCGATATATCCTCTCTATATCGAAGTCAGTGTAGTCCTAAGGACTTCATCACATGAAAAAGAGTTCATTACAGGAAAAAGTAAGTATGTGATGAGCTGCCAAAATAATATTTATTAATTCATACAAAATGTACAATACTCAGCTCAACCACTTACAGCCTAGGTAATTGGCTTTGGGACACAATTTCCAACAACTCCTACTTATACTAAAGCTAATCAAAATAGTATCTAATACACATTTTCCTTTTACAAAAGTTGAACTCTTTTATTCCGAGGGCTTTAGTAAAAATGTCGACCAGATTTTACTTTCCATCGATCTTCATAAGATTGATGTCGCATTGTTCTACGATCTCTTGTATGAGGGGGTAGTGCCGCAAAATATGCTCGGTGCGGTGATGAGCTTTCAGCTCCTTAGCTTGAGCAATGGCTCCAGTGCTGTCACAGTACACTGGAACAGGACCATCTAGGGAAGATGCCACCCCTAGCTCTCCAAGGAACTTCCACAACCATACAGCTTCCTTCGCTGCATCTGATGCTACAAGGTACTCTACCTCGCATATCGAGTCTGCAACAGTCACTTGCTTGGAACTTTTCCAGCAAATTGCTCCTTCATTCAGGGTAAATACAAATCCTGACACACTCTTGCTATCATCTCTATCTGACTAGAAATTGGAGTCAGTATACCCCACAAGTTTCAAGTTAGATTCTCCATAAATCAGCCATTGGTCTTTAGTATTTCTTGAATACTTCAGGATAGACTTAACCACCTTCCAATGCACCTCACCTGGGTCAGACAGGTATCTGCTCACTACTCCTAGTGAGTATGCCACGTCTGGTCTAGTACATGTCATAGCATACATGATAGAGCCTACTGCAGAAGCATAAGGTAGACTACTCATGCTCTCTCTTCCTCAGGAGTTGTCGCACAATTTTTCCTGGAAAGAGTAATTCCAGAACCTATCGAAAAATATCCTTTCTTGGAATTTTCCATGCTGAACCGTATTAACACGGTATCAATGTACGTAGATTGGGATAATCCTAGAAGCCTCTTAGATTTATCTCTATAGATCTTCATACCCAGTATGTAAGAAGCTTCACCCAAGTCCTTCATGGAGAACTGAAATGATAACCAGACCTTTATTCCTTGTAATGCTGCGATGTCATTCCCGATTAAGAGAATGTCATTAATATACAGTATCAGGAATACAATCACAGAACCATTAACCCACTTATAGATGCGCAGTTCTTCTCCGTTCCTAATGAAGCCATATGATTTGATACACCTATCAAACTGTTAGCTCCAACTTCGAGATGCTTGCTTAAGTCCATAAATGGACGTCTGCAACTTGCATACTTTTGACTCATCTGAGGATGTGAACCCTTTAGGCTGTATCATATATACCTCTTCTTCCAACTCCCCATATAGGAAAGCAATTCGGACATCCATCTGTTAGATCTCATAATCAAAATATGCTGCTAAAGTAAGCAAGATCCGAATGGACTTGAGCATTGCCACAGGGAAGAAAGTCTCGTCATAATCGATACCATATCACTGACGATACCCCTTGGTAACCAAACGGGCTTTATAGGTCTCCACCTTCCCATCTACATCCCTTTTCCTCTTGAAGATCCACTTGCACCCGATAGATTTTATTCCTTCAGGCGGATCAACCAATGTCCATACATTATTGATCTCTATGGACTCATTTTGGATCGCATGGCTCCAAGCCATGCCTCAGAGTCAGATCTCTAAAGTGCATCCATATAAGTGATCAGATCCTCATTGTTCTCATCGAGCTCAATGGGATCGCTGTCCGGACCAAGAAACTATAGTATCTATCTGGCTGACACGGTACTCTACCGGATCTCCTAATAATGGGTTCTGTGTGTGATCTAATCACAGCCAGTTATGTGATGTCGTTAGAGTGTGCAGGTTCTTCTACTAGCTGAACTTCATCAAGTTCAATCTTACACGCAACAGTCCCTTCTCCAAGAACTCTTTTTCCAAAAAAATAGTCCTAAGAGCGACGAACACTTTCTATTCATCCTCCAAGTTGAAGAAATACCCTTTGGTTTTCTTAGCGTAACCAATAAACAGGCACCGATCATACCTAGGACCAAGTTTATTTGAGTCTAAATGCTTTACATAAGCCGGACAACCCCATACCCGAAGGTGTGAAATTGAGGGCTTACGACCAGTCCACATCTCATATGGAGTGGAGACAACAGACTTGCTCGGAATATTATTTAACAAGTGACAAGCTATCTCAAGTACATGTCCCCAAAAGGATGGCGGTAGAGTTGTAAAGTCCATCATGGATGGAACCATGTCCAACAGGGTTCGATTCCTCCTTCCGGACACACCATTTAACTATGGTATTCCTGGAGAAGTCCATTAAGTGAGAATCCCGTTCTCCTTAAGGTATGTCAAAAACTCACCAGATAGGTATTCACCACCTCAATCAAATCGAAGGGTTTTAATACTTTTTCTAGTTTGTTTCTCTACTTCATTACGATATCGTTTGAATATTTTAAACGACTCAGATTTATATCTCATCAAAAAGACATAATCAAATCTCGAAAGGTCATCTGTAAATGTAATGAAATATCTGTATCAACCTCTAGCACTAACTATCATGGGTGCACATACATCAGTATGTATGAGACTCAGAAGTTCTATAGCTTGTTCACCTTTTCCAGTAAAAGGTGACTTGGTCATTCTACCAAGTAAACAGGATTCACAAGTAGGCATTGATTCAGAATCACTAACCTTGAGGAGGCCTTCTCCTCGCATCTTGTTTATCTTATTCTGGTTAACATGACTTAGCCTACAATGCCAAAGATACAGATTACTGACATTTCTAACCTTGGGCATTTGCTAGATGTGTACATTACACTAACAGGCTGTGACAGTACATAAATGCCATTATTTAACTTAGTTTTCATTATCACTGAGTCATTCAAAAACTTGGCAAATATCTCCTTTTATTGATAGTTCAAAACCATAATTGGCCAAAAGGCCTATAGAGATTATGCACATAATGAAACTAGGACAGTAATGATAGTTGACTAACTCGATAATACAGGACTCAAAGACAAGACTCAGAAGTCCAATTGCCAGTACAGGAACATGATTTCCATTCCCGCTCAGGAACTGTTCCCCATCCTCGAGTCTCCAGCTAACCTGCAGTCCTTGTAACGATTTACAAACATGAACAGGACTACCGGTATCCAATACCCAGTTAGCAGTATCACAAATAGAGAATTAAAAGATTTTATTATATAAATACCTTGTCCAACAGTCTACTATTTTCCCTTCCTTGGCATGTTCGGGTCTAGGGATGCTTGGTAAAGAGGACAATTCCTCTTCCAGTGTCCCCGCTTCTTGTAGTAGAAGCACTCTGCAGTAGATTGGTCAGCTTTCACTTTCTGGTCTGACTCGTGCCACGAGAATTCAGCACCTTTTTTCCCTTCCTTTTATTCTTCCTTTCTTAAAGGGACGATGACCTCTAGAACCTCCCACTAAATTCACCTCCCCCTTGTTCAGTTGGTGGTCTTTCTCGAAAGTCTGTAGTAATCCCATCAAATCATGGTAATTGATTGCAGGCTTGTTCATTCTGTAATTATCAAGAAAGTCAAGATAGGAGGAGGGCAGAGAATTCAAAATTGCATCCTTGCCGAGCTACTCATGCAAGGGATATCTGAGCTTGCCCAACATTTCAATCAGCTCGATCATGTACAATACATGATCGGTGACATCCACCATTCGGCATCTTGGCATTATATATGGCACAAGATAATTTGTACCTCTCTACATCGTCCAGCGTGCCAAAAGATTCCTTCAACTTTTGAAGGATCTTATCTGGTTGTGCCTCCTCGAACTTACGACTGAACTCGTCGTTCATTATCGCTAGCATAATGCATCGGATAGTAGTCCGATCAGAAACCCACTTCTGATAAGTGTCCTTGATCGAACTACGAGCATTGACAGAGGGGATTTCAGGTGCCAGATTCGTTATCACATAAAGGATCCATTCATGCTCCAGGACAATCCTCAACTTTCGATACTAGCTATCAAAGTTGTGACCCTTCAACTTCTCGTTATCAAGAAGTGACCGGAGCGAAAGATATGAAGACATCTGAAAGGAAAAACAAGACCATATTAGAGTATGAATTAATTAATTAACTAAAAGACTTGGACTTTAGTCTAAGGGTCTCTCCCACTAATTTCTAGATTGGGAGTCTCTAACTCCAATCCGTGAAATCACTATTTCATAGTAGGTACTGAAATCCAATCGACCACATATGAGCCCTACTATGGCCAGCTCACCCATACTCTCCTAAAGGTAGGTTCACCAACCAATTGCTTCTCTAAGCAACTTCCAGTAATTTATTTTGCCCCAAAGAGCACCCCAATTGACCTAGGGGCCTCCTATTGTGGGTCTCCGGTTAGGTCCAACAATTAACATGATAAATCCAATACTTCCAACCAACGAATGACCAAGCCCGACTATGGCTGGCTCACCTGATCACCATTAAGAAGGTTGCACTGAACCATCATTTTTGAGAGAGTAATTCCAGTTAACCGGATGCACACCATTTCTATGGAACTGTTGATGAACACCAAGTTAAAGGACACATTACTAACCCACTTAATGGGAGGCTAAGACACCATCAACTCTTTGACTTAGCCTTTTTCAGGACCTAATTGATGGGGAACAAATATGCATGCAATTCTTTTTGTATATTTTACAAGTTGAGTTAGGTGATTAATTCCCGAATTTCAGATCAAAATTATTTGTAGGGAATTTGTATGAATTTTTGAAGATCAGCATGCAGATTAGGACCTAGAAAAGTAGCAAAGAAGGATCGCCGGGGCTGAGAAGCCTCGGTTAGGGCAAGTTCTCCTACAATAAAATTACTGGAGGTAGAGGAGTGTACCTGACAATATCTGTGAAGATCGCAGTGAAGGGGTCTCTCGTTTCTCGATGGATGCGGCCTGGAAAACCGAGCCAATGACCCACGGATACCCGGCTTTCTGCTCGGTGGTCCGATTGAGGCTTGGCTGGAGTCGTTGGATTCGTAGGAACTCAGGGACCTACAAACGACCTGTCAGGGGTTAGAAAACTTACAAAGGAACAAGAAAACAAAGGAAAAACAGCAAGGGAAGGCTTCTTTTGGAGTGGGTGTCCAAGGATCTGAGAGGCTTGTTGGCAGCAGGAAGATGATTGCAGCATTGGGAAGAAAACTCTCACAAACCCCTTTATGCACACAGCAGGGTATCACACAACTCAATAGAAGAACTCAAGGTTTTAATTCATATCAAAAATTAGGTTTCATACAAGAGGCTAGGGTCTCTTAAATAGACCCTTAACCTTGGGCTCCAAGTAAGGGCACATAAGTCTTTACATAAGAATCTTTTTCCCTCTCAAACCCTAAATAGAAAATAAGGAAACATTAGGTAGAAAAAATCCCTAAAAATTCTCTTGACTTGGCCAACACTCCAAGGATGCCTAGGGGGGTATGTTGGGCTTCTAGGAGCAGCCAGAGGCTGGCCCAAAGGGGCTCGGGCGCATGGGTTTGGGCCTATGGAAGCTGAGGTGGCCTAGTAGCCAGGTAGCAGGAATATTCCCTGGTATCTTGCTTCTTAGGGGCTTGGGCTTGGCGCCTGGGCTTGATTTCTTTGGGCTAGGATGCAGATGGAGCTCTGGAATCATGGATGCCCTTATCTATGAATATACTTTAGCATCTGGAAGGGAATCTGGGCATCTGGAGGGCATCTGCAAGAAATCAGGGTTTCTGAATTTTCCTCCTGGGGTCTTCAAATCTTCAAGCTGGGTTGGACTTGGGCTATACTTCCATGTCTTCAATCTAGTTGAACTTGGTCTTCACTTGTATGATATAGTCTTGAGTCTTCAATATGCTTGGACAAGACTCAAATTAATAAAATTAGCTCAACATGAGCTGACTATCATTGGACTGAACTAGCTCAACATAAGCTGACTAGTACAGAACTGAAATAACAACTCAAAAGACTCAAACAACAACTGAAAATGGACTCAGATGGGCTAAGCCCTTATTACAGATGGACTCATAAATTATGATCAATTCATAGAGGGTTGAAAAGCCTCTGTCTTATTCTGGTGCCTCCGATGTCCCAACCAATTCTCCCGGGGTGGGAGGAACTCGACCCTGTCGAGTGAAGATCAAGCTAGCTCATATATCTCTCGAGGAGGTCTGGGTTGAGGTGCTACAAGTCCTCTCAAAAAATCCATAAATCGTCCGACTCTGGCCAGCCTTGCCATCGGACCAGGAAGCGTTGATAACCGTGGCCCCAGGTCATAATGGCTTGATCGTCCAGGATACGCTCGATCCGTTCTCCTCTCTCAGGCCAAATTTATTAGTGGACACTCTGGGTTAGGGTCACTCACAATGAAAAGGAATAGGTTCAAAAGCCTCACTAGGTATCGCTGCCGGTTCCCTGTACTCAACCAGGTCTATAATATTGAAGGTAGAACTAATACCCAAATCCGAAGGTATGTCTAACACCTAGGCATTTGATCCAACCTTCTCTATTACTTTAAAAGGTCCGGCTCTGCGAGCATGAAGCTTCTTTTAGGCCTAAGCCTAACCAAGATAGAATCCACTACATCAAATTCTTTGATCCATCTTCGGAAATTAGCCAGTTTGTTTAAAATTAGTGTAGGTGGTGAACATGCGGGCACATGCAAACTCCTAACAAATGATTCAAAGGACTCATACTAACACCTAATAGACTCGACTTTGCATTCCTATCGAAGGAAATTTATTAGACTTTTATGTGCCTAAACCTAAGAGACTATAGACTCTCTAGGTCTGACCCTAGTGTGGTGTGCACAAGAGTATTTACAATGGACTCCAAGCAAACGCTAAAGGGTATGCCAGAAGTATAATGCAAACCTAACATGCGTAATGAATGCATGCAGTATGCTAATTTCAACTAAATGAAATCTAATGATCCAAGAAATGTTGTAGACATCTGGAAAGGGCAGAAAATAAGAAGTGGGTTCAGAATTAGTTTGGTAGGGTAGAGAAAAAGGTTCATGGTTAGTTGGATAAAGTAGGATAAAAGATGGGGTGTCAGGAACTAATCCTATATAAATGAGGTTAACCTTACGAGGTTGAGCTATATCTAGAGGGTTTGCATAATGGAAGGATGGGTCGCCAATTTCAGGAAAGAGGTCCTTAATGGGAACTATAGGAGGGGACTCATCTTGAAGGTATTGATTCAAAGAGATCAAGTCCTTAATAAATTCTTCTGGTTCTTGTATATTTGGACTAGACTCTATAATTTGGCTCTCCTCTATGGTTTCCTTAGGTAAGGCTCTTGCAGCAATACCTAGGTTCTCTTTCTCTATTTGTTCTTCCACTATAGCTTTAGGTTGGATGTGGTTAGGGTCAACTACCTCTAGGTTGGCTTCTACCTGGGTATCTATTGGGTCAGCTAATTCTAGGTTATCTAAAGGTGTCTCCTCTTCTCCCTCATACTCATCCACTAGGCTCGCATCAGCTTCATACACTTTCACATTAATGTAAGCCTTGTCAATCTCAGGAATGGTTGGAGAAGGTCGGCTAGGGGAAAATTGGCTAGGTCCTAGTTTCTGATTATGGACACTAGTCCTAGTAGGTTCAGGTTACCTAAGGGTAGTGGCTCACTACTGGGTTCATATTTAGGGGTACTAATCCTATGGGTTCAAGTTGACTAAGGAAAACCTGACTAGTACTAGATTGATACCTAGGGGTTATGGGCTCCCTAGGCTTATAGGACAATGGTGCAGATCTATTGGTTAGGGGATTATAGGATCTGGGGTCATAGGATTTTGGATCAGCTCTATGGTCAGGTTCTAAGGATGGATCATGGTATGGAGTCCTCCTAAGATTGGGCTCCCTATATAGGTCAGGATATTGGGTTCTCCTAGGGTTGGACTCCCTATATGGGTCAGAATATTGGGTTCTCCTAGGGTTGGATTCCCTATATGGGTCAGAATATTGGGTTCTCCTAGGGTTGCACTCCCTATATGGGTCAGAATATTGGGTGTTGGGTTCAGTATCATAATAAGGGTCATGGTAAGGGATTCTTCTAGGTTCAGTATCATAATAAGGGTCATGGTAAGGGTTCTTCTAGGTTCAGTATTATTGTATGGGTCAAGCTGAGGGGCTCTCCTAGGTTCAACCTCTCGGTATGGATCAGGGTTGGGGTCCTCCTAGGTTGAGGATTGTAGTACGGGTCAGGATGAGGGGACTCAGGATCTGGATCAGACTGTGACCCATGGGTTCTTTCTATGGTCTCTACATGGCCTTCTAACTAGCCAAACCTATCGGCAAGATGGTCAATTCTATTGTTGGTTGGGTACCAGACTGAGTTAGCTGGGTAGTCAATTGGGCCATGGATTGGGTTAGATGCTCAGTGAGTGCTTTTATTTGGGCTTGCAAATTTTCCATGGGTTCAGACATTTGAGAAGGAGGTGGGTGATATAAAACCCCTGATCTAGTGCTCATGCAAGACTTGATCAGACCGACTACAGCTGACTAGACCTAGAGTCTAAACTAGATGCTCAATCTAGGTGGCAAACTAGCCTATAGCAACCCTGTACTCAGCCAGGCAGGTGTAAAGGGAGTGTTAGGTCCCTGATTGCCAATCCTAGACACCAATCAGAGATTGGCAAGGTAGGCAAACCAGCACACAAGCCCTTCAGGATTGAATCCCTAAACCACCGTTCTAGACACTGAGCACAAAGCACACATGGGTTAGCTTGACACAATGATCAGACACATAGTCCGGACCCGACCAGTTGGTGTCCCTAGCCCACTAGGGCAAATTAAGTCTAGTTAATTTTAGGCTAAGGCTTGGGACCAAATGCAAGGGATGTGGTTTTGGGCTAAGGAAAGGTAATCAAATCCTCCCCCATCTGATATAACAAGAGTGCCCTTAAAAGTAAATTATGCAATGATGACAGGCAGATGAGGATGCAAATTAGGGTTTAGATGTTTTTGGTATTTTTGAAGAATATTTTTTTTTTTTTTTTTGGTATTTTTTTTTAAACATAAGAAAACATGCAATTTATGTCCTAATATGCAGGAAATAAACTAAAATTAAATGATATGCAAAAAGATGCTAATCAAAACCCTAAAACTTCCAAACATGTCTTGCTGAAAAAAACAGAGCTGAAAATTTGCAGGCTGTATTTCGGCTTGAAAATATGCACAGGCCATAATAAAATCTAATGGCATGGAAGAAGAACTCTTTTGAAGTAACTAAGGGTCTCTCACCCACTTCCTCTTGGAGGACATTGGATAACACCAAATGGAAGAAGAAACACTCCTTTTTTCATTCAAATTCATCAATCCTTTACAGGAGAACTTGGAGTAGATTTATAAGCCTCCAAGGACTTTTGAAATATCAAATTACAAGGAGATTTTCATGGGAGGTTCCTAGCTATAAGGGTGGGATTCAAATTACATGGAGAATTTTATGGGATAGCTAGCTAAAATGGTGGAAGAGTAAAGCTCCTTGGCCACCCACTTTGAATTTGAATCCTTGGTGATGTGGCATGTGATGAGGTGGCTTGCTGAGGTGTACTCCACATGGTTGGGGGGGTTGACATGGCATCCCACATGGCTTGCTAAGGTGGTGTCTTCTTTGGCTTAAATGGTTGAAGTGGTTGAGTGCATTCCATCTTCAATTGAGCTTGCTCAATTTCAAACCTTTCTTGGACTCAACTACTGAACTTAATAATTACAAGACTAATTTGATCCTAATTGTACTCAAAAGAAGATAAATTGAAATAAACCTACACTTATTACATGACTTAAATTTAATTAAAGAATAAATTGACTCTATTTACAAGACATGAAAGAATTAAAGCCATATTGAATTAGACTGAAGCCTCTTCCGGACATTGGTGCCCACACCAACTTGGATGCACTTAAATAAGCTTTAATTACTTTAGTGGCTTCTTCCCAAATTGCTTCAAGATTCAGATTAGAGTTGGTGAAGACTTGAAGACTGACTTGAATGTTCTTGTGCTCTTTTCCTTGTTGGTATGTAGGATATTCAATAAAGCCTTCTTTTCTTTGAAAAAACTTTTCTCAATCTTGCTTGAGAGAAGTTCAAATCCCTCAAATATAAAGTCTTCCATCACTCCAAGGTAGTTTGAGATATTATAGACCGTTGGGATGTGACATATGACCATTGGAGCACTTTTTGGCATTCAATAAGAAATTCTGGAAATAGCCGTTATGTTCCTGAAAGCGATATTCGAGTCGGCTCAAATTCCTTCGAGTCAGCTTGGATCCTTCGAGTTGATAGGTCAAGTCGCCAAATGTTCAGTGCAGTCGGCTCTTTGTCTCAGGGTGCAAAACTTCTCTCTGGATGAGTAGACTCTTGATAGCTCGGGTCGGCTTAAAAATCTGTCTTTGAAAATCTTGAAATCAAGGAGTCGGCTCTTTTGATTTTTGGTCAGCTTTTCTTCTCAGGTTCTGAAATCATCACTCTAGAAGAGTTGGCTCATTGCAGTTCGGGTTAGCTTACTTTCTTAGGTCTTCAAAATTAGGTATGGTAGAGTCGGCTCTTTCTGGTTCGGGTCGGCTTGCTTGGTAATTCTCAGAAATCTTCAAAAACTGGACTCTGGAAGAGTCAGCTCGGACTTATTCCAATTGACTTGGATTCACTGGAGTTGGCTCGGTTACTTTCAAGTCGGCTCGGATTGCTACAAACCAGAATTCTTGTTGCATGCGATAAGGTGGAGTCGGCTCTTCAATATGCTATGTTGGCTCGAGTAACTTTTTCAAGATTTTTATAATTGAACTTAAAGAACAACTCTCACCAACACTTTTAAACTTTTTAAGCAAACCAACTCAAAATAATTCTAAGGCATACACACAGAAGTAACCCTTTTACATGATTTTTTTTTAACTTTTTCATTGGGTTCTTCTTTAGAAAAATAGATTACAACTCAACTCAAAATAATAATTAAAGATGTAAGAGTTGAAGTTTAAACAAATAAGTTATCCTACAAAAACTCGTAAACCACTTGAAGAGTTGTTAGAAATAAATGTCCATGCTCCAATGTTTGGTTATCATCAAAATCACTTAGGGGTCAATAATCTCCCCCTTTTTGATGATGACAAAACACTGGGCATGAAAAAGTAAGATAAAACTTTACAATTACTTGTATAACTGTATTTGCAAGAATGTATGAACAAGTAAAAAGAATAGACTTTAAATAGTGTCAAACCATGGAAGGAGAATTAGGGCATAGAGAGGTAATCTCCCCCTCAATAAGATACTCCATGTTTTAATACATCTTTCATGGAAGTTCAAGGCTCAAAAGTTTCTAGGAGAACTTCAAGTACAAAGCCTTTAAATATCAGAGCTTAAACCATTTAAAGCATTGTATATCAGAGCTCAAAGTATCTTAAAATATTGTATATCAGAGCTTATAACGTGTCAGAGCAAAAATATCTGAGACATTGTGTATCAGAGCTATTTAAGACATTGTGTATCAGAGCTTATAAGAAAGTATATTGTGTTCATGTAATGTATCAGAGCATTAGTGAACAGGTTAGAGCAGAAATACAAACATGAACACATCTTATCATTTTCATGCAATATCTTCATAAATTTCTTCCCTTTTTGTCAATCAATCAAAAGGTGAAGTTAGAAAGAAGCTCAGATTTAAAATAGAATGAGAAAGATTTAAGATTTGTTTGAGATAATTTCGCTTTCTCACATTCATCTTGATATTCTAATTAAAAAGTATCATAGCTGTATCAAAGACATAAGCACAAGAGTAATTGATAGACATAATTCAAACTTTCATTTCATTTCAAAGATGTTCAATACAAAATACAAACTTTCATTTTATTTGAAAGAGAGTACATCTAGTCATTATCTATGTTTACTCTAGGGTTTGAAGGTTGACCCGAAATTTGGATGCCCGGAGGTAGAGAGGCAATTAGGTCAGCATCTAAGATATGAGATGGTGGAATTGTATGGGATCCCTGTGGCCTAAAATGAGGAGCTCGCTGTCTGGGATGAATAGACTGACCAGCAAAAGAAGATGATTGAGGCCTAGGTCTAGTAGGATCTAGTGGTGTTGGAGGAGGTACACTATGAGCAGGTTGAAGGTCTTCAACTTTAGTCATTAGCTTCCACAAAAAACTGTTAATGATCTTCAATTCAGTTTCAATTTTCTTTGTATTCTTAGAAGCAGCCAATCTTTCCATTGAGGCTCTTATTTCTGCAATTTCCTTTTGCATTGAAAGAATTTCTGAGGCTTGGACATTTGCAAAGGCTTCAATTGATCCTCTCAGTCTCCTGAACTCAGCTCTTATAATTCCAATTCCTCTTGTGTAGTCCTCTTCCATCCTCTTGCCTTCTTCCACTGAGCCCATTCTGATTCTTAAATTGTCCATTTCAACTTTAAATGCTTCAAGTACTTGATTAACAGAATTCTTAATAGTTTCAAAACTTGAAGAAATCAATTGAAGAATGGGTTGTAGGTTTGTCTTTGTTGCATATGTTGTATTCTTGGAGGCTTCAAGGGTATCAATTCTGCTGCACAGATTATCAATCTGCCCTTCAAATTGATCAAGTCTTTCATTAACAGACTGGTGAAATTCACCAAACATTGTAGTCATTAAAGAATTGATAGATTCAGTCAAATTACCCATCTACTGTGCAATGAAATCTTGCAATGTTGAAGTATCCACAATAGGTGCAGTAGCAATAGAAGTAGGAGCAAGAATATCGGTGGTAGTCTGAGTGTAAATAGGTGTACCAGGAGGCATGTCAGGCATTGAAACATCTAGAAAAGGAACATCAGAACCAATGAAACCAGGTGATCTTGGTTGAGGTTGTGACTCATAAATAGGTATAGAAATGTCTTCATCAGCTCGTACCTCACCTCCTTCTTCTTCAACTTCTTCAATTTTAGCAATATTATCAGATTCTTTTTCACACTCTTTAGATAATATATAACCCATCCTTTGTAATGTCTTTGCAGTGTAAGTGTCCGTGTGCTGCAACGGTCTACTGTCTTCATCTATCAAGTCTACATGTGCTGCTTGGAAAAATAGAGTTAATACCATTCCATAAGGCAAGCAGACTTTTACTTTCCTTATATCCTCCTTCATCTATGATATCATTATATCTGGAAGGTAGACTTTATCTCCCTGTATTATCAGTTCCATAAAGCACAGGTGTCTTTCACTCACCAATCAAAACGACCTGTTCTTGGTAGGAAGATTCTACTTATTAAACTATGTAGAAGTCTCATTTCCATGGAAAGTGAGCTAGCCTTCAGTGTTCCTATTTCATTTATAGCTTCTTGTTTTAGAACAGTCTGAGAGCTTTGGTTCTATCTTAAGGACTAAATGTTCAATTCCAACAATCGGCATTTCAAGCATGCTGCCCAAACATTCTACTAAAATAATAATTCTTTTCCTTAACCATAGATTCTATATGCTGTTCCCCAAATCTTAGATTTTCATAAAAGATTCTCACAAGATTGGGATATGTATTAACATTTAATGAACACATGAAATCCCATCCCTGATTTTAATTAGGTTACCCCAATCAAACTAATTTCCTAAGAAACTTGAATAAAATCCGTCTACCTATAGTGACGGGTCGCATCTCAAGTGAAATTTGGTGACAAGGAGAGGGTAGGCTAGGTGCTTCAATAGTTTGAACTGGAACTCTTGAAGAACCTTATTCCCGAAATTTTGAATGTCTCTCTAGTGGAGCTTAATCAACATCTTGGCGAGACCTCTTCCCAGCTAATTTTCTAGGAGACATCCCATAAACACACTAGAATTCGAAGGAATTTTTGGAAGAGTGTAGTTTTTTGGAAAGGTTCCTTGGAGGGAAAGAGGGTAGAGTCAAGAATAAAAACAGGAAAGAAAAATCCTATGGCTCGAACTAAAAAGAGATGGCTCGACATCCGAGCCGGCTCGACCAATAGGTCATCTGCTCAAGTCGGCTCGAGTAGAAGGAGCACAAAAGTGATTTTTGGGCTTCAATCAAGGTCTTTCTAACAAGAAAAATTGAGATAAGGAGGTACCTAGATAATTTTTTCTTATGTTTATAGGGATGTTTCTAGAGTGCATCACATAACCTAGTTTACATCTAATCATTGCAAATCTATCAAAATTTAAAGGTTTAGTAAAATATCAGCAAGTTGGTTTTTAGTTGGCATGAATTCAAGTATAATATCATTACTCAGTACATTATCTCTTATGAAATGGTTCCTAATTTCAATGTGCTTAGTTCTTGAATGCTGAATAGGATTTTTAATCAATTTATAGTACTTGTGTTATCACATTTGATTGGAATTTTAGATTGTGTAATACGAAAGTCTTCTAGCTATTGTTTAATCCATAACACTTGAGCACAACAACTACCAGCAGCAACGTATTCTGCCTCAGTAGTGGACAATGCTATGAAGTTTTGCTTCTTACAATGCCATGAAATTAAATTCAATCCTAGAAATTGGCATGTGCCACTAGTGCTCTTTCTATCAATTTTGCAACCAGCATAGTTAGCATCGAAAAAAACCAATTAAATTCAAAAATGATTTTTTAGATACCAAAGACCTAAATTGCTTGTGCCTTTCAGATATTTGATGATTCTTTTAACAGCAACCATATGTATTTTTTAGGATTACATTAAATCTAGCACATACACATACACTGTACAAGATATCCGATCTACTGGTAGTAAGATATAATAGGGATCCGATCATGCCTCTATATAGCTTTTGGTCAACATTGGATCCATTTTATCTTTGTCTAGTCTGTAGGTAGGACTCATGGGTGTGTTAGCCTCTTTGCTTATTTCCATGCCAAACTTTTTGATTATCTCTTTGATGTACTTGGCTTGGCTTATAAAGATTCCTTCTATCATTTGTTTGACTTGTAATCCAAGGAAGTAGTTGAGTTCACCCATAAGACTCATTTCAAACTTGCCCTGTATCAACTCAGAAAATTTTCCATGGAGATTTTCATTAGTTGCACCAAATATAATATCATCAACGTAAATTTGTACAATTAACATATCATTCTCTTTGTTCTTAAAGAAAAGAGTTTTGTCAACATTCCTCTTTTGAAATCATTTTCAAGTAAAAATTTGCTTAGTCTATCATACCAGGCCCTAAGTACTTATTTCAAACCATATAAAGCTTTGTTCAATTTAAACACATGATTTGGAAAAGCTTGATTTCAAAACCTGGTGACTGTTCTACAAAAACTTGTTTATAATAAATCCATTTAGAAAAGCACTTTTGACATCCATTTTAAAGAGTTTAAAATGATGGGAATTCTCCAAGGGTGCCAGGGATCAAGTAGCATGCAGAATTGACTTTCAAAATAAAATTTCATAGCATGATACCCTAGCATGTATAATATGTAAAAGAAACCCTAATTCACAGGAATCCCTTGGGCAATTACAACTAATGAATCATCAAATAAAGTCAAAAAAAATACTTGGATCATTGAAATCCAACTTTTTCTACAAGGATCACAAGCGCAAGCCCTCCAACGGTGATCCACATGAAACTCGGACCAAGGAAGAAGTCCTTGAAGTTGCTGGGAGAAGTGGAACTCTTTTGGCAGCCTTTGATCTATTGACCACTGTAGGACACCCTATCCTACTGAAGGGTACTCAAGACATGTCCTAAACCACTGTAGGATCTAGGACTACCCTCCTCTAGGACCCTACAGGCTTATGTCCTAAAACCAAGCCTTGTCCTAGTGTAGAAGAACTTGTCTTAACAAGACAAGTCTTGTCCTAAATAAGAAGGAAGGAGGGAGAAAGTGGAAGAACACTCTGACTCTCAGGAAAATAAAGCACTCAAACTCTCAGAAGATCGATGTCCTATTTCTCATTTCACAGTATCCTATTTATAATCTTAGATGGTGCTTGAAATGCATCCCGACAACACTTATCAGATATGAAACATCATATCTGATAAGACTCTTCGAGAATGGAGAGTCATATCTGTGTTCTTTCACTTACCAGATCAATCCCCATCGTGCCATGTGTCAAATATCAGTTTTTGAGATAGGGGGATGCCTCTTCTAATATGAGGTAATGTGAGGCTTGAAGAGTTTCAGAGGCAGAAAGACTCTGCCCTCTGTTTTGCATGCACATAAGATGAGGCGTGACTCTTTATGTGAGCGCCACCTTTCACACCTCTTCAAGCCATCCCTTTAAACTTTAAACCGGCTATTAAACTTCTTAAGGCTGTGGGGATAAAATGAAGAGGTTCCTTCCTAATGAAACTCTTAGAGTCTCATCTGCAAAAGGACTCTTAGTCCTTCTGCGTGCCACTTATTCTCCTGGGTGCGCCAAAAGGCACCAATAGTCTTTCCCTTTCCATTTAGTCCATCCAGTGCATCAAATTGACTTGGTTAAACATATGCAATATGGGTGTCATTGGAAAGGACATCAAATAAGCTTTCTGACCATATCTTTTATTTTCAGATCAGAGGTCTGTAGGCCCTTCTGTGTCATTTTGAAGTTAATGTATCATTTAGGCACAAGAGTCCCATGCCATTGGGACTCTTCATATATGGTGCCTAAAATGCCCTTAAGTCCAAATTAAAATCAGATTAAGCTCTGATTTAGCTAGCCCCACTTAGGACTTAACCTAATTTAGGTTTTTCATAATTAGGTTATGATGGGGGACAAGTATGTAGGATCGTTGGCGAGCCTAGAAGTCACCTAAATTAGGGTACTATTTTTTTTTTTTGGTATTTTTTTCACTAGGGGTGGCGAAGGAACAGTGGGGATGTAAGATAGGAATCTGGATCTCATGGACTTGGGGACTCACCCTAACGGAAGAGACCTCTCACCTCTAGGGCATCACACCCTCCTCGATACTTGGAGGCGCTAGGATGGATCTCAAAGGCCACGAGGGGATAGAGAAGATGGAATGGGTCGGGGGATAACTGGGCATCACGCCCACGCCCGAAGGCGAAGGACAGAAGAATCACTCTTCTAAAAACTCAAATTTTTTATGAACTAAACTGATTTTTTTACAAAGGACTGAGGGTGGTATTTATAGACCTGTCCAACCCTCATTTGAATTTGAATACAGGATAAAAAGATAGAGATGACTCAAATTCAAATACAAGATAGGATAAGATAAGCCTATCCATATCTCAATCCTAACCAACCAAATCCTAATTCAAATTTCAAACAAAAGTAAATCCTAAATAATTTATTCTAGAAATGCTCCAGATCCATGCCACTCGAGATCCGTGCTGCTTCGAGATTCGAGCGGGCCGATGTCCCATCATTCCCCTGAGGTGGGGAAAACTCGACTCTGTCGAGTTTGGGTCAGGCTCCACTTCAGCTTGACTATCAGGTTCCAAGAACTCCAAACTCTAGCTTGACATAACCAAGATTTTTTTTTTTTTTTTTTTTTTTTTTATTTAATCAGCTTTGCTTTGAAAATGGTACAGCTTTGAGATTGGGTGTGCTCTAAAATTTGTGCCACTTTAAGGAGCGTGCAGCTCTGAAATCTATGCTGAGTTGAAGTCGGCAAGAGGGAGGGGGATTTGCTTTCATGTTCGTGCATCCCTCTCCTTCTACTTCACGGATGGAGAACAGGGGATTACGGAGGGGTGTCGAGGCCGGCTTCCACCAAGAACTCTAGCCCACCAGATATCCGGTTGTTAGAGAGGATGAGCCGTTGGAGGGCCAGCAAGCGGGGAAGCCTTCGAGTGACATGAGTAGCACATTGGCGATCGGATGATAAGGGAGCGTCGATGCTGGTGCGGTCCTGGATCTCATCCTTGACCTGTTCCTGAGAGAGAGCGCACCAGTGACAACATGAAGGCTAAGATCCAGGACAAAGATGGTATCCACCAGATCAGCAGCGGCTCATTTTTGCTGGGAAGCAGTTGGAAGATGAAGAACTTTTGTAGACTACAACATTCAGAAGGAATCCACCTTCACTTGGTCCTTCGCCTTCGTGGTGGGATGCAGATTTTTTTTTTTTTTGTAATTTTTTCTGAAGATGAAATTTTACGTGATGATAACTGACTTAATATGGAGTAGAAAAAAAATTATTTCAATAAAAAATTAACTACTTTCATTCAGACTTTTATGCAAATCTCAGTCAGCTCATTCAGAAATATAGCAAGCAGAATTTAAACAACAAAGGCATTTACATACCAAACTTCAACCTAAAAATTCACGTCCGGCCAGGGGCTCATTATCCCATGGGTCGTGACAGTGTACTGGTGTACACCCACTCAGGAGGCGTGAATTTTAGATCTAGATTGGATTTTAAAAATAATAACTAAGTAGCATGTATGAATGCTATGCATGCAGAAAATTTCAGCAACCTACCTAAATGCACAAATTCAAAAGTAACCCTAACCTACCATGCTCTGATACCAAAATGATGGGGGACAAGTATGTAGGATCGTTGGCGAGCCTAGAAGTCGCCTAAATAGGGTACTATTTTTTTTTTTGGTATTTTTTTCACTAGGGGTGGCGAAGGAACAGTGGGGATGTAAGATAGGAATCTGGATCTCATGGACTTGGGGACTCACCCTAACGAAGAGACCTCTGAACTCTAGGGCATCACACCCTCCTCGATACTTGGAGGCGCTAGGATGGATCTCAAAGGCCTCGAGGGGATAGAGAAGATGGAATGGGTCGGGGGATAACTGGGCATCACGCCCACGCCCGAAGGCGAAGGACAGAAGAATCACTCTTCTAAAACTCAAATTTTTTATGAACTAAACTGATTTTTTTACAAAGGACTGAGGGTGGTATTTATAGACCTGTCCAACCCTCATTTGAATTTGAATACAGGATAAAAAGATAGAGATGACTCAAATTCAAATACAAGATAGGATAAGATAAGCCTATCCATATCTCAATCCTAACCAACCAAATCGTAATTCAAATTTCAAACAAAAGTTAAATCCTAAATAAATTTATTCTAGAAATGCTCCAAGATCCATGCCACTCCGGGATCCGTGCTGCTTCGAGATTCGAGCAGGCCGATGTCCCCATCAGGTTAGCCCAATTAGCAAGCAACCGAATCCAATCCAATTGGGTTACGAATTAGGTTAGCCTACATATGTTAGTATGCAATCTGGCTAACCAATTAGGATCCTATGATCCTAATTAAATCATGCATAACTTCCTTGGCTAAGTCTCTATTGTGTGTGACCCATTGGGTTCCACATCTAGCCAGTAGTAGGTTTATGTTTGAGCCGATTCGATCCGATCGAACTCGATTGACCTAATTAGGTCAAATTGGCTCACCTAATTGTCCAATTTGAATCACACTTCGAATTGACTCATGAAACCAAATCAATTGGTTCATGAAAAATTACAAGATAAGATTGACATCTAGCAACTTGTCATGCATACCCAGAAGATGAGAAATTTGTTAGAAAATACTAAAATACTCTTCAGTAGTAAGTTACCGTGCAATTCAATCTTTCGATCTCCTATTATCCCGATTAAGTGATAGGTATGGATAGATGTCAAACCCTAACACTTCATCATATCGAATCTCAGCTCGATCATGAGGATCAGTTGATGACTGATTAGATTCCACTAATCTCATCCTGCTTTGATCAAAGGCTCCTTGAGTCACTCATCGAAGATATTGCATTGGATAACAATTCCTCTTACTAGGAATGATCAATTCCTTGTTGGTCCACTCACATCCTTCATACACCTTCCACCATACCCAGAACACCTTGTACATGTCGAAATAGCATGAAAGAGTATGAACCAAAGTATGGCTTAGTGTTCACAAGGAACCATGTTGACCTCAAGTCTAAAGTTCACATGCACAACTTTTAGTCTGGGATCTATCTTTTGACAAGTAGTAAGACTTCTATAAGATAATCCCAGTGTGGATCAGTCCAGTGTGCTCATACCCTGATGAGCATCCTTATCTGGTATTAGTGTCGCTACACAAGTGGTTGTGAGATCAACCACCCTCATCAACTGAGTATAAATAGGATAAGCTAGTCTTTCCGGATTCATCGATCCCCGAATCGATGGTCCAACGATAGGAACATTTTAGATTAGGATTTATAGAAAATTAGGTCTCACTGTTATGAACTCCATCATAACCCTAATTCCATTACTTTACTCCATGGGGTTCATCATAATAATAAAAAAACATGACACAGCAGTATAGGATGAATCAAATGCCTTTATTAATATGAAAGTATGTCATGCATGAGTTGGAAGTTTACAAAAAGGCCCTCATAATGATTGGCTCTTAGGGCACTTTTCTATCAAACTCTTACTTGCACTAAAGCCAATCACCTTTGTATTTTATGCCCATACAATCTAAGTGATGATCTAATGCTGCTTGGCTAAAGCTTTAGTGAATGGGTCTGCTATGTGTCTTTGTGTCAACTCGTTCAATGACGACATCTTGTCTTTTAATAATCTCTTGAATGAGGTGGAACCATCTTAGAATGTGCTTAGACTTATGGTGAGACCTCGATTCCTTAGCTTGTGCAACAACCTAAGTATTATCATAGTATAATGGCACTAGCTGTTGTATATATGGAACCATGCCCAATTCTATGATGAATTTCTTCATCCAGACAGCTTCCTTCACGGCTTCACTAGCAGCTATGTACTCTGCCTCAGTGACCGAGTCAGCTACTATTGGCTACTTTGTACTTTTCTAACTCACTGCACCATATTTAGGGTGAAGACAAAACCCTGATGTGGATTTGCTATCATCTGGATCTGATTGAAAACTAGAATCTGTATATCCTTTAGTTTCAACTCAGATCCTCCATGTACTAGAAAAAATATCTTAGTCCTTCTCAGGTACTTAAGAATATTTTTCATAGCTCTCCAATGATCCTCTCCTAGATCTGCCTGTGAAACCTGCTCACTATGCCCATGGAATATGCAACATCAGGTCTGGTACATAACAAGACATACATTATCGATCCTACAGCCGAAGCATAAGGAATCGTAGCCATTCTCTCTCTTTCTTTTGATGTCTTAGGAGACATTTTCTTAGAGAGATGTATGGCTTGACTTATAGGTAAGTAACCTTTCTTACTTCCATCCATGTTGAATCTCTTCAACACTAAGTCAATGTACCTGGATTAGGATAAGCCTAGCATCCTTTTTGATCTATCTCTATAGTTCCTTATACCTAGTATATAGGATGCTTCTCCAAAATCCCTCATAGAAAATTTTGATGATAGCCAAGTTTTAACCGACTGTAACATTGGGATATTATTTCCAATGATCAGTATGTCATCCACATATAAAACCAAGAAAACAAGTGCACTCCCACTTGTCTTCTTGTACACACATGGTCATCTATATTTTTGATAAAATCAAATCCTTTGATTGTTTCATCAAAATGGAGTTCCAACTCCTCGATGCTTGCTTAAGTCCATAAATGGACTTCTCTAATTTGCATACCTGGTTTGGTCTCCCACTTGAGACAAAACCTTCTGGCTGTGACATGTAGACTTCTTTTTCAAGGTTTCTATTGAGGAAAGCAGTCTTTACATCCATTTGCCAGATCTCATAGTCGTGGTATGCTGCTATTACAAGCAATATCTGAATGGACTTGAGCATGGCTACTGAAGAAAAAGTTTCATCATAGTCTATACCATGTTTTTGTTTGAAACCTTTTGCTACAAGTCTAGCCTTGTAGGTCTCAACTTGACCATCTGCTCTAATCTTCTTCTTGAAGATCCATTTACAACAATTGGGTTAATTCCTTCAGGTGGATCTACCGAGCCCAACCTGATTGGAATACATGGAGTCCATTTCAGATTCATGGCATCAAGCCATTTGTCTGAGTCTTTACTCTTGACAGCTTCCGAATAGGTCACAGGATCATCATCTTGTATGATACTGGCTTCATTGTCATCCTCGATGACAAAGCCATATCTGAGAGGTGCTCCCCGCACCCTCTTTGACCTTTAGAGAGGAGGTGTGTATTGTGGTTATTCTTGATCTATAGACCTCTGGTTAAGGAACTTCACTTGAAGGCTATTGGTTTGTTGGTTCTATTCTTCACATAACTCAAGTAAAGAATCACTACATTCTTCTTGGATAAACTCTTGTTCCAAGAATGTGGCAGCCTACTGACAATTCTTTTATTAGTAGCATTATAAAAGAGGTATCCCATACCTACTTTTGGGAACCAAAATCTACACTTGTCAGCTCTAGCACTTAACTTATGTCCAAAGTTATTCTTGAATAAGCAACGACAACCCAAATCTTCAAATACTTAAGATTGGTCTTTTGCCATTCATAACTATATGGAGTGCAACTTACTGACTTAGATGGACCCTGTTTAATGTATGTGCTGCAATCTCCAGGGCATGTCCCCAAAAGGAAATGGGAAGATCTGTGAAGCTCATCATGGACCTCACAATGACCAATAAGGTGCGATTTCTCCTTTCTGCCACTCAATTAATTGGGATGTATAAGGAGGGGTCCATTCAGAAATAATACCTTTGTCTTTTAGATAGTTTTGGAACGACTAGATAAGTATTCTCTCCTCGATCAGATCGAAGAGCTTTAATACTAAGTCCAGTTGTTTTTGAACCATACTATGATATTCTTTAAACTTATCAAAGGCTTGGACTTGTGTTTCATAACATACACATGATCGTACTTGATAAATCATCAATAAAAGTGATGAAATAAGAAAATCCTCCTTTGGCTTGAGTTGACATAGGTCAATATATATCAGTATGCACTAGACCTAACAATTCAGTTGCCCTTTCTCCATCTAGTGATGGAGACTTGGTCATTTTTTCTTTGAGACAAGATTCATAAGTTCCTAATGATTGGAAATCATTAGAGTCAAAGTAATTATCTTTGACCAACTTGTTTCTTCTTGACTCACTGATATGACCTAATCCGTAGTGCCAAGATATGTGACATTGTCATTATCTTTTCCTCTTCTTATTATCAATAAGAAGAATATTATCATTGAGTTGTAAAGTTAGAAGACCATTTACAAAAGATCCATTATCCAAATATTTTATTATAATGAAGAATAGAGCAGCCATTGCTCTTTACACTTATTTTATATCCCTGGTTGTAATAACAAGGATATAGAAATAATGTTTCTAATAATATCTGGTACATAGAAGCATTATTATAACTTTATTACATCACTCGAAGGTAATAAAAGAAGATAGATACCCACAGCTTCAGCATGTATGGCTTCACTACTTGCCCCATGCAGCTTAAAGTAACACCTTCTTCAATCTTCTAATTCTGTGGAGTCCTTGCAATGAATTGCATATATGAGATCCACATGCAGTATCCAATACCCAGAATTAGAAGTGGAAGCAACTCAATGATAAATTAATTTGTATTATGTACAAACCTTTAGATGATCCACTTGCATCTGCTTCACACTTGCAAGGTAAACCTTGCAGTTCTTCTTCCAAGGCCCAGTCTTGCAACAATGGAAATAGGCTCCATCAGCCGTCTAGCTTTCTTGTTCTTCTTCTGGATGCTTTCCAATGGTTGAATTTTTCTTCATACCCTTCTTCATTGCCTGCTTCTTCTATAAACAAGAAGCACATGAGTCTTATTTTTTAGAGTGGCTCTCAGCTATCTAAGCATGTTAAGTAGCTCTAGCAATGAAATGGTTCGTTTGTTAATATGGTAGTTGAGAACAAACTGAGAGAAGGAATTGGGAGTGATTGCAGGATCAAGTCCTGATTGAGTTCACCATCCATGACAAATCCTAATGACCAAATCGAGTGATCAAGTAAATCATTTTCAGCACATGGGTTTGCACAGGTGAACCCTCATCATCTGAGCATGGAATAACACTTCTATATCTCATATCGAGCAGCCCTACTGTGCTCTCCATATAGCTCCTTTAAATTGAGCAATATGAACTGAGGTTCCATGCCTCATGTTGCCTCTGGAGCTCATTGCTTATTGAGGCCAACATGATGCATCTGACAGTTGTATTGTCATTTTGCCACATCTTATATGTGGCAATATCCTCCTCTGATGCATCCTCTCTGATCAACACTGGATTCGGATAATCAAGTATATATGAAAGCTTCTCCTGAGTTAATACAATTCTCAAGTTCCTCAACCAGTCCACATAATTTGGACCAGTTAACTTGTTGGCATCCAAGATGCCCCTCAGTGATAAGTTTGAAGGCATTATTTAAATGTCCTACATTTAATTAAAGAACAATATTAGCAGACCACTCAATTATAACATTCATAATTAGATAAGGACTTTATATCTAATTTTGTCTCCCACTATTTTTTTCAAATACCATAACCCTCAACTATGGTAAAAGAGAAACCTTCCTGGTTTCCTTAGTGGGGTTGAGATCCTTATTCCTCACGAGTGCCTTGTGTGTACACAACAAACACACATGAGTTTAAATGTAGGACAACCTTTCCAATTGCAACTCGTGCAATTCTCAACAATTATCTTTGCTTCTAGGATACTTATGGCCTTGTGTGTACACAACAAACCATAATGTCTTAGTTTAGTCAGACCCTTCATTTCCATATAGCCATAATTAAATAATGTTGCCCTTGTGTGTACACAACAAAGCAACATATCTAAACATGCTATAAAACACTAAGTGTACCAAGACAAATCTTATATCAATTCCTAGAGTAGGCCTTGTGTGTACACAACAAACCTACTGTAGTTTTGACATAAATTTGGCTTAGCATTAAGGAAAGCAAATTATAGTATACTTAACCAATTAGCATTATGGTGTGGGCACCAGGATCCGACAGAGGCTCCTCAACCCTCTATGGATCCCAGATTAGGGTTCTCCCTTTCTATGTGTCCTATAATAAGGCCTTGAGCCCAAAACATTGTTATAATTTCTTGTCAAAGTTTGTTTAGTCCTGTACCTTGACCAATTTGGGTCAAGTTAGGTCATGAGTCCTGTATTTGTTCGAGTCTGAGTTTGGACTGGGCCCAAGCCCAATTGAAGTCACTCTGGTTTTCTTCACCAAATCAAGTTCTGGTGGGCCAACCCACCCCTTCTACTAGGGATAATGCCAACTCAGGCCACCACAGCTACCTACGTGGCGCCACATTAGCTGCCACTTGGGCATCCAAGAAGGGAAACAAAGTGGCATCCTCATGCTTTCCACATGCCTTGGACAACATCCCCCTCTTCCCTCCCCCACATCATGCCTTGTTCCATCAAAAGAGGGCATTGAAGATCCTTAAAGGAACCAAGCCTCAAAGCAAGCCTCCTCCCAAGCTTTCTTCCCAATGTGATCTTGCAAGGAAGGAAGGTCAAAGGACACACTCCCCTCTTCAAGCCCTCAACCATGCAACGTCCATGGAGTTCTCCCTTGGTCGGCCAAGAATCAATCCTAGAAGATGACGTGAAGAGCCCAAGGGAACACATCCCTCCAAGCAAGCCATGCCCCACTCCTTCCCAAAATAAGCATGCTAAGGAAGGAAGTCAAGGGACCAATCCCCCTCTCCAAGCCTTTGCTCATGCCACGCCCAACTCCACATTATTTGGTCGGCCAAAGAGATGGGATGTGGAAAGTTTTTGGGTGCTACCATGAATCTTGTAATTTGAATTTCAAAAGGGCCTTGGGTGCCTATTTAAAGGACCGAATCCCTCCCTTGTAGAACTAATGAATGATTGAGTGATTAATGAAAAGTTTGAGTTTCTTCCACCCTCCAAACATTGTCTCTTAGGCTAGGTTTGAGTGGAATTGCCTTCATCCCCAGGGACGTCGAATGGTGTGAGGCCACCTGTCCGTCGCCCCAGGGCGTCGCAAATCCTTCGTCCTCCAGAACGTCGCATGGTGTGAGGCCACATTCCTTCATCCTCCGGGACGTCGCGGGGTGCGAGGTCCCAAGTTATCTCTGACTTCGACTTCGGAATCCAACCGGACACCGGGCTCGAAGCCCCTTCCCAACTCTAGTTCAATTCCTTTCCGTGCATCTCCACATTCCGCTGACCTTTCTTTTGTTTGCCTACAGGTCCTCCCTGGCATCTCGAGCATTGGAGACAGTCAGCTTTGCCATCGCGACCTCCCGACCCAAAGCCAGTGCTCCCACGGGTTCGACTGCTCGGGCATCCAGGCCGCATCCGTCGAGTTGAGCGATCTCTGCACCGGGCACTTCGAAAGTTTGAGGTTTGCCTTCTCTTTATCTCCTAAGTAGATATTGTAGGTCGAGCTAGTCCTACTGGGGTTTCTTAATCCCGGGGTCCTGTTCTCGTTCTTACTTTTAGGGCTTTGAACTGCTAGCATAAGCTTCCATTACTGTTCTTCGTATTTCTATCTTTGCTTGTGATCGGGAATTGAAACCCTAAAACAATGAAGAAGAACAACAAGAAACATAAAAAAAAACATCAACCCTAAAAAGAATTCCTTCGCATCGTAAGAATCCTTATTGGCATCCAGCATCCCTAGCCCTAACCCCCTTTCCTCCTACATTAATCTTGGTATCAAAGCAAGGCTAGGACTAGTGCATTAGTTTCATTTTCTGCATTCTGATCAGTACGTATATGGTCTGATCATTAGATTGTTTCTTCCTGTAGAGATATCCAAATTTCATGATTTCTATTTTTTTTGATCGAGTTCATTTCAAAGTATTTTTTCTATTTTCTCAGATTTTATTTCAGTTTGTAGAGTTTCTACAAGCCGAAATACTGCCTGAGAAAATCTCAGGTCTGAAATTTCAGCAAGCATCTCATTTTGATTCATTCCTCCATCTAGCTAGTTTCTTGCATGTTTTAGTTCCTACATTTTGTTTAGCATTCACCCATCTAAAAGACACAAAAGAACAAAAAAAAAAAATTTTAAGTCATTTCATTAGTCATTCTTGTACTTCATTTTACATAACATATCCTAAGGGCATCAATTTAACATAGGGTCAGGATTTCATTACCTGTCCCTAGCCCAAAAACCACCACCCGGCATATCGAAACCTAGCCATTAACTAAAATCAATTAGATGCTTAATCTGCTCTAGTAAGCTAGGGACACCCACGAAGTCGGGTCAACCCAAGTACCGAGCCAAGCTAGATTGCTTGTTGGTGTGTGCTTGTGTAGCTGGTGTCTAGGCAAGTGGTTCAGGGCTAGAGCCCGAAGGGAAGTGGGTTGGTTCGCTTACCTGGCCAATTTCTAATTGGTGTCTAGGAATGCAAAGAGGAACATCCACTCACCTTACACTTACCTGGCCAGGTGCCAATTTACTACTTCCAGGTTCATCTTCTTGACTTTACATTTGGAGAGATCTCCTAGGTCTAGCAAACCGTAGCATCGTTTTGTTACATGAGCACTAGATCAGGAACCTCTTTTCACCAACCTTCTCCACCCTCTACTGACACCATGGACCAACTGCGAGCTGACATTGGAGCCTTAACCCAATCCATGACCCAGTTGATCAATAGGCTGGACCAGATGGAGACTAGACTGAGACCCTTAGAAAAAGCTTCTAGGCCCCGACCTGAACCCAGTCCTGAGTCCCCTCCCCAAGGAGGAACCTGCCACAAGACCCCTACTTTGAGGATGACTTTGGGAGAGACCCTGACCCCTTTGTTGATACCCATCCTAGGAGACCCAATCTAGAGGACCGTGAAGAAAGAGCCCTTAGGAGCATCAAGCATGAGGCACCCACCTTCGATGGTAGCTTAGATCCCAGGGTGTATGAAGATTGGGAGTCTGCCATGGAGCAGTATTTTGACTGGTACTCTATGTCTAAGAGAACTAAGTTTAAGTTTGCCAAGCTTAGGTTGGTTCACCAAGCTAGGTTGTTCTGGAACAGTGTTGAGAACTACATAGAGCAGAAAGGTCAATTACCCATAACCGCCTGGGGGGAGATGAGAAAAAAGCTTAGGAGGAAATACTTACCTGCGTCTTACACCCAGAAACTGTTGGACCAATGGCAGACCTTAAGTCAAGGGAGTAAGAGTGTGGCCGATTACATCGCCAAGTTTGATGAATATGTTATGCGATAAAAGGTTGTTGAATCACCTGAGGTAACCCTGTCTAGGTTTAGGGCTGGCCTACACCCAGACATCCAGAGATAGCTATATTTTAGATCAACCAGAACCTTGGAAGAGGCTTACCAAGTTGCTAGGCTTTGTGAGCGTTTCCAGAGAGCTCCAACCTATAGAAGAACTGACCCTTTAGAAACCCGAGCCGTATCCCTGGATCCACCCAAGGTTACAATCAAGCTTACCCGAGTTGACCAAACCCAAACCGAGCTGACCCAAGTTGACCAAACCCAGCCCGACCCAGTCCTAGTCGTCCCAACCTGAACTGACCCCAGTATAGTAGAGAGGAAAAGGGTAAGGCTTTGAAGTCCAGAGGAGACCTGATTCCCAAGGTAAATGCTTTAGGTGTCATAAACCTGGACATTTTGCTAGCCAGTGCACCGCCTCTCCCCTATTCATAGAAGAACCAATTGAGACTGAACCCGAACCAACCCTAGAACCTAAAGAGGATGTCTATGACCCCGAAAACCAGTTGTTAGAAGGGTACGAGGGAGAGGAAGAAGTATATGAATCTGAAGACCTTGTAGGGGTAGTCCGATGCATCCTAGCCCAAAACATAGTACAGGAAGACTGGCGTAGGACCAACATCCTACAGACCCTGATCAAGCTAGGAGATAAGGTTTGTAAGGTCATCATTGATAGTGGAAGCTGTGTTAATGCCCTGTCCTTGAGTACAGTCAAATCCTTAGGACTAGCCACAGTTCCCCACCCCAACTCTTACAATGTCTCCTGGATAGATTCAACTTCAATCCCTGTCAAGTCTAGGTGTCAAATCAAGATAAAAATGAGTTCCTATGAAGAATCGATTTGGTGTGACGTCTTATCCATGGGTGTAGGTAGTATCATCCTAGGACGACCCTGGCTTTTCGACCATGATGCCACCCTTTATGGTCGATCCAATACCTGTGTCTTTCTCCACCAAGGGAAAAAGATCAGAATCAACCCAATCCAACCTAAGGACCCCGTCAAGAAAGGATCTAGCAGCCTTAAGGAGAAGAAAGCTGAAGTCAACCTGATCACACCTAAGGAGCTAGAGAAAGAGATTTTAGAGGGAACCCCTGTTTGGATTCTAGCCACCAAGGAGAGTCACGAGCCATCCAATGTAGAACAACCCCAAGAGGTAGTGAAGACTCTGAAAGAGTTTGAGGATTTTCCCGGAAGAGTTACCTGATCAACTGCCTCCCCTTAGGGACATCCAACATGCTATAGATTTGGTCCAAGGATCCACTTTGCCCAACCTTTCCCACTATAGGATGAATCCCACTGAACATCAGGAGCTTCAAAAATAAGTGGGTGAGGTTCTTAGGAAGGGTTTTCTTAGGGAGAGTTTATGTCCTTGTGCTGTCCCTGCCCTACTTACCCTAAGAAAGATGGGACCTGGAGGATGTGTGTTCATAGTAGGGCTATCAACAAATTACAATCAAATATAGGTTTCCAATTCCCCGCCTGGATGATATGCTCTATATGATGGCCGGTGCCACTATCTTTCTAGGATAGACCTCAAGAGTGGTTACCACCAGATTAGAATTCGACCGGGGGACGAATGGAAAATAGCCTTTAAAACTAAGGTTGGTCTGTTTGAATGGGTAGTGATGCCTTTCGGGTTGTCTAATGCGCCCAATACCTTTATGAGAGTCATGACCCAAGTCTTGTGCGAGTTCACTGGAAAATTCCTTGTAGTGTATTTTGATGATATCTTGATCTATAGCAAGACCAAAGAGGACCATCTTCACCACCTAAGGCTAGTCTGCCAAACCCTTAGGGAAAATAACCTTTACGCCAACCCTAAGAAGTGTGAGTTTTTGACAACTAGGGTTATCTTCTTAGGCTTTGTAGTTACCCCTAAAGGAGTTTCAACCGACCCCGAGAAGGTTAGAGCTATAGTTGAGTGACTTGTCCCTGCTAGCATCCACGATGTACGTAGTTTCCATGGCCTAGCCACATTTTACAAACGATTCATTCGGGGATTTGATTCAATTGTCGCACCGATAACTGACTGCATCAGGAAGGAAGGTTTTCAATGGACTAAAGCTGTAGACAAAGCCTTCCTTGAAATTAAGGATAGAATGGTACAAGCACCTGTCCTGAGATTGCCAGATTTTTCTAAGGTTTCGAGGTTGCTTGTGATGCTTCGGGAGTTGGGATTGGTGGAGTGCTTAGTCAAGAAAATCACCCTGTGGCCTTCTTTAGTGAAAAACTTAATGAAGCCAAACTTAAGTACTCGACTTATGATAAGGAGTTTTATGCAGTCGTCCAAGCCCTTAGGTATTGGAGGCACTATCCTTTACCCCATGAGTTTGTCCTGTTTTCAGACCATGAAGCCCTTCGATACCTGAACTCCCAAAAGAGATTGAACCCTAGGCATGCTAAGTGGGTCGAGTATATCCAAGCCTATACCTTTGTGCTTAAACATTGAGCTGGTACTGAAAATAAGGTAGCTGATGCCCTTAGCCGTCATGCCCTTTGTTGAACACAGTTAGGACTGAGGTTGTAGGATTTGACTGACTTAAGAAGCAATATGAATCTTGTCCTGACTTCAGTGAGATCTTCCAGTCTAAGCTTCAAGAACCCTTTAGTGCCCATAGTGACTATACCTTATAGGAGGGTTATCTTTTCAAGGGTAATAAGTTGTGCATTCCCAAGACTTCACTCCGAGATTTTTTAGTATGGGAAACCCATGTGGGAGGCCTAGCTAGTCACTTTGGTAGGGAGAAGACCATTCTAGCTGTTGAAGACCAGTTCTTTTGGCCTAGCCTTAAGAAAGATATAGCCAATGTCGTCTCTAGGTGCCGAACCTGTGCTGTGGCCAAGCAGCAAAAACATAATACTGGCTTGTACACCCCCTTGCCCGTACCTAGCCACCCTTGGCAAGACCTCAGCATGGATTTTGTGGTAGGATTACCCAAGACCGCAAGGAAGCACGATTCTTTCTTTGTAGTAGTGGATAGGTTTTCTAAAATGGCTCATTTTATACCCTGCTCCCAAACCCTAGATGCTTCCAAAGTCGCCAAGCTTTTTCTGGATCATGTCATCAAGTTACATGGCCTACCCAAGACTATAGTGTCCGAT
The DNA here is from genome assembly GCA_021397845.1 of Areca catechu. Lineage (NCBI taxonomy): Eukaryota > Viridiplantae > Streptophyta > Magnoliopsida > Arecales > Arecaceae > Areca > Areca catechu. The sequence continues at coordinate 138,205,026 of CM038039.1, read as the reverse complement.
AGGGATGTCCACTTTACTAGCTATTTCTGGAAATCCCTTTGGCACCTCCTAGGAACCAAGCTCCAATTCTCCACTGCCTACCATCCACAAATCGATGGACAAACTGAGGTGGTCAACCGCAGCCTAGGAAACCTTCTTAGATGCTTGATAGGTGAACATACGGGAAATTGGGATCTTCTTTTACCTCGAGCCGAGTTCACCTATAACAGCTCTGTAAATAGGACCACCGGAAGAGTCCTTTTGAAGTTGTCTCTAGTTACAAGCCTAACCGACCTCTTGACCTAATTCCCCTACCCATCCATGCACATGTCTCCGAGTCAGCTGATTCACTTGCACAGCATATTAGGGACATGCATAAAGAAATTACCCAAAAATTAATATAAGTAATAACACATATAAAGGCTGACTGATTCCCGAAAGCGAGCAAAAGAGTTTGAAATAGGAGATTTTGTAATGATTAGGCTTCGGCCTGAACGGTTTCCACCGGGAACCGTTAAGAAGCTTCCCACTCGTGGGGTGGGTCCCTTTAAAGTAATTAGGAGAATGGGCCCTAACGCCTATGTGCTAGAACCACCTCCGGATTATGGAATTAGCTTGACATTCAATATCTCTGACTTAGTCGAGTATAGAGAACCCGCAAACATACCCAGTGAGCCATTTGGGCCTGACCTCCCTTTTGAGAGTGAACCTGAACCTAAGTGTCTACCACCAAATATACCTAAGCGAGGAGAACGGATCGAGCGTGTCCTGGATAACCAAGCCATTACTACCCGGGGCAAAGGCTACCAGCGTTACCTGGTCCGATGGCAAGGTCGACCCGAATCCGATGACTCGTGGATCACACAGGAGGACTTGCAGCGCATCGACCCCGACATCTTGGAATGGTATCAAAGCCAAGCTAACCCTTACTCGACAGGGTCGAGTTCCTCCCACCCTGGGAGAACTGGTGTGGGCACCAGGATCCGATAGAGGCTCCTCAACCCTCTGTGGATCTCTGATTAGGGTTTCACCTTTCTATGAGTCCTGTAATAAGGCCTTGAGCCCAAAACATTGTTATAATTTCTTGTCAAAGTTTGTTAGTCCTGTACCTTGACCAATTTGGGTCAAGTTAGGTCAAGAGTCCTGTATTTGTTCGAGCCTGAGTTTGGATTGGGCCCAAGCCCAATTGATGTCATGCTGGTTTTCTTCACCAAATCAAGTTCTGGTGGGCCAACCCACCCTTCTACTTGGAATAATGCCAACTCCGGTGCCACCTCAGCTACCTATGTGGTGCCACATCAGCTGCCACTTAGGCATCCAAGAAGGGAAACAAAGTGGCATCCTCATGCTTTCTACACGCCTTGGACAACATCCCCCTCTTCCCTCCCCCACATCACGCCTTGTTCCATCAAAAGAGGGCATTGAAGATCCTTAAAGGAACCAAGCCTCAAAGCAAGCCTCCTCCCAAGCTTTCTTCCCAAAGTGATCTTTCAAGGAAGGAAGGTCAAAGGACACACTCCCCTCTTCAAGCCCTCAACCATGCAACGCCCATGGAGTTCTCCCTTGGTCGGCCAAGAATCAATCCTAGAAGATGGCGTGAAGAGCCCAAGGGAACACATCCCTCCAAGCAAGCCATGCCCCACTCCTTCTTCCCAAAATAAGCATGCTAAGGAAGGAAGTCAAGGGACCAATCACCCTCTCCAAGCCTTTGCTCATGCCATGCCCAACTCCACATTATTTGGTCTGCCAAAGAGATGGGATGTGGAAAATCTTTGGGCGCCACCATGAATCTTGTAATTTGAATTTCAAAAGGGCCTTGGGTGCCTATTTAAAGGACCCAATCCCACCCTTGTAGAACTAATGAATGATTGAGGATTAATGAAAAGTTTGAGTTTCTTCCACCCTCCAAACATTTGTCTCTTAGGCTAGGTTTGAGTGGAATTGCCTTCGTCCCCAGGGATGTCGAGTGGTGTGAGGCCACCTGTTCCTCGCCCCAGGGCATCGCAAATCCTTCGTCCTCCAGGACATCGCATGGTGTGAGGCCACATTCCTTCATCCTCTGGGATGTCACGGGGAGAGAGGCCACAAGTTATCTCCGACATTGACTTCGGAATCCAGTCGGTCACCGGGTTCGAAGCCCCTTCCCAACTCCAGTTTAATTCCTTTCCGTGCATCTCCACATTCCGCTGACCTTTATTTTGTTTGCCTACAGGTCCTTCCTGGCATCTCGGGCATTGGAGACAGTCAGCTTTGCCATCGCGACCTCCCGACCCAAAGCCAGTGCTCCCACGGGTTCGACTGCTCGGGCATCCAGGCCGCATCCCCCGAGTTGAGTGATCTCTGCACCGGGCGCTTCAGAAGTTTGAGGTTTGCCTTCTCTTTATCTTCTAAGTAGATATTGTAGGTCGAGCTAGTCCTACTGGGGTTTCTTAATCCCGTGGTCTTGTTCTCATTCTTACTTTTAGGGCTTTGAACTGCTAGCATAAGCTTCCATTACTGTTCTTCGTATTTCTTATGTTTGCTTGTGATCGGGAATCAAAACCCTAAAACAACGAAGAAGAACAACAAGAAACATAAAAAAAATCATCAACCCTAAAAAGAATTCCTTTGCATCGTAAGCATCCTTATTGGCATCCTGCATCCCTAGCCCTAACCCCCTTGCCTCCTGCATCAGATTACCAAATTAAGATTTAGATATGACCAAATTGGCCAGGTAAGTGGGAGGGGGAGGGGGTCCCTCCGTTGCTTTCCATAGACACCAACTAGATTGGCCAGGTCAGATAAAGGAACCAATTAAAATCCTCATTCCCTTTACCTTTTCAGAACCACTTGCCAAGACACCAATTGGCTGATCAAACCCTAACCGATTTTGCTTCTTGACTAAGTTTTATACTATGACTAAATATGATTTTTGATGAGGGCTTTGATAATCTCAAAACACATTCTAAAACTATCGTGATAATAGTGTTTATTAATGCAAGTATAAACATAAACATGATAACCAAGTTTATAACAAATATAAACACAATGCATATCAATATGCATTAAATTTCATATTGACATAATATCATACATATGAACATTGTCGAGTCGACTCGATAAGGTTCGGGTCAGCTCGATAGTGGAATTTAATCAAACTCCAAAATGATTCATAATTGGAATGCCACAAGGATGGCTCTGATACCACTGATGGGAATTCTCCAAGGGTGCCGGGATCATGCAGCATGTGGAATTGACTTTCAAAATAAAATTTCATAGCATGATACCCTAATATGTATAACATGTAAAGAAAACCCTAATTCCCAGGAACCCCTTGGGCAATTACAACTAATGAATCATCAAATAAAGTCAAAAAAAATACCTGGATCGCTAAAATCAACTTTTTTTCCATAAGGCTCACAAGCGGAAGCCCTCCAACGGTGATCCACACGAAACTCAAACCAAGGAAGAAGAACTTCTTCAAGTTGCTTGGAGAAGTGGAACTCTTTCGGCAGCCTTTGATCTATTGACCACTGTAGGACACCCTGTCCTATTGAAGGGAACTCAAGACATTGTCCTAAACCACTGTAGGATCTAGGACTACCCTTTTCTAGGACCCTACAAGCTTTTATCCTAAAACCAAGCCTTGTCCTAGTATAGAAGAACTTGTCTTTATAAGACAAGTCTTGTCCTAAACAAGAAGGAGGGAGGGAGAAAGTGGAAGAACACTCTAACTATCGAGAAAATAAAGCACTCAGACTCTCAGAAGACTGATGTCCTATTTCTCATTTTATCATACCCCTATTTATAATCTTAGATGGGGCATGAAATGCATCCCAACAACACTTATCAGATATGAAACATCATATCTGATAAGACTCTTCGGGAATGGAGAGTCATATATGTGTTCTTTCACATACCAGATCAATCCCCATCGCACCATGTATCAAATACTAGTTTTTGAGACAGGGAGACACCTCTTCTAATCTGACATAATGTGTGGCTTGAATAGTTTCAGAGGCAGAAGGACTTTGCCCTCTGTTGTGTGCGCGCATATGAAGAGGCGCGACTCTTCATGTGCACGCCACCTTTCACACCTCTTCATGCCATCCCTTTAAACTTTAAACCAGCGATTAGACTTCTTAAGACCATGGGGATAAAATGATAAGGTGCCTTCCTAATCAACTCTTAGAGTCTCATCTGCAGAAGGACTCTTAGTCCTTCCACGCACCACTTATTCTCCCGGTGCGCCGAAAGGCACCAATAGTCTTTCCCTTTCCATTTAGTCCACCCAAAGCATCAAATTGATTTGGTAAATATATGCAATATGGGTGTCATCAAAAAGGACATCAAATAAGCTTTCTGACCATATCTTTTATTTTCGCATCAGAGGTCTGTAGGCCCTTCTGTGCCCTTTTGAAGTTAAGGTATCATTTAGGTACCAAGAGTCCCATGCCATTGGGGCTCTTCATATATGGCGCCTAAAATGCCTTTAAGTCCAAATTAAAATCAGATTAAGATCTAATTTGGCTAACCCCACTTAGGACGTAATCTAATGTAGGTTTCCCATAATTAGGTTACCCCAATTAGCAAGGAACTGAACCCAATCCAATTGGGTTAGGAATTAGGTTAGCCTACATATGCTAGTATGCAATCTAGCTAAACAATTAGGATCCTATGATCCTAATTAAATCATAATTAACTTCGTTGGCCAAGTCTCTGTTGTGTATGACCCATTGGGTTCTACATCTAGCTAGTAGTAGGTTTAGGTTTGAGCCGATTCGATCCGATCGAACTCGATTGACCTAATTAGGTCAAATTGGCTCACCTAATTATCCAATTCGAATCACACATCGAATTGACTTATGAACCAAATCAATTGGTTCATGAAAACCTACAAGAAAAAATTGATGTCTAGCTTTGTGTCATGCCTACCCGGAAGATGAGGAATTTAGTAGAAAATACTAAAATACCCTTCAGTAGTAAGTTATCATGTAATTCAGTCTTTCGATCTCCCATTATCCTGATTAAGTGATAGGTATGGATAGATGTCAAACCATAACACTTCATCATATTGAATCTTAGATCAATCATGAGGACTCAGGTGATGACTGATTAGATTCCACAAATCTCATCTTTCTTTGATTAAAGGCTCCTTGAGTCACTCATCAAATAGATTGCATGGGATAACAATTCCTTTTACTAGGAATGATTGATTCCTTGTTGGTCCACTCACATCCTTCATACACCTTCCACCATACCTAGAACACCCCGTACATGTCACAATGGCATGAATGAGTATGAACCAAAGTATGGCTTAGTATGCACAAAGAACCATGGTGACCTCGGGTCTAAAGATCACATGCATAACTTCTACTCTAGGATCTATCTTTTGAGAAGTAATAAGACTTCCATAAGATAATCTCGGTGTGGATCAATCCAGTGTACTCATACCCTGATGAGCACCCTTATCCTAGTATTAGTGTCTCTACACAAGTAGTTATGAGATCAACCACCCTTATCAATTGAGCATACATAGGATAAGCTAGTCTTTCCAGATTCATCGATCCCCAAATCGATGGTCCAATGATTAGGAACATTCTAGATTAGGGTTTATAGAAAATTAGATCTCACTATTATGAACTCCATCATAACCTTAATTCCATTGCCATACTCTATGGGGTTCATCATAATCAAAAAACATGATACAGCAGTATATGATAAATCAAATGCCTTTATTAATATGAAACTATGTCATACATGAGCTGGAAGTTTACAAAAAAGGCCCTCATAATACTTTTCTATCATAAAATTCGTGTAGCAAGCAAATGCAAGAAGTAATCTAATGGCTTCTAGTCTTGCTACATGAGCATATGTTTCATCAAAATCAATGCCCTCTTCTTGATTGTACCCTTTTGCTACCAACCTTGCTTTATTTTTCATAACCTTATCATTTTCATCTAGTTTGTTCTTATAGACCCATTTGGTTCCTATGATGGGATGGTTTGTAGGCCTACTAACTAGTGCCAAAACATTATTCCTTTCAAATTGGTTAAATTCATCATGCATGGCTATCATCCAGTTTGGATCAGATTCAGCTTCTTCTAAGCTATGTGGTTTAATTTGTGAAACAAAAGCTAGGTAGTCATGTGCATCTTTATGTGCAAACCTAGTCCTAACACCATGAGAAGGATTACCAATAATTAAGTTTTTAGGATGTGAAGTTACATACCTTCATTCCTTTGGTAAATTAGTATGATCCTTACTTACCACTTCATTTCCATCTTGAGTTGGCTTGTCTTGAACGCTTAGATCTTCCATTTCCTTTCGTAATGTACCTGCATCATTGTCTATATACTCCTCTTTTATAGATGGTGAGGGGTTAGCTTCATCAAAAACAACATGAATTGACTCTTCTACAGTAAGACTCCTCTTATTAAATACTCTATATGCTTTGCTGTGTAGTGAATAACAAAGAAATATAGATTCATCAGATTTTGCATCAAACTTTCCTAGGTTATCTTAACCATTATTCAGCACAAAGCATCTACACCCAAAAACATGAAAATAATTAATATTTGGTTTTCTTCCATTCCAAAGATTATAGGGAGTTTTCTTTAAAATTAGGCATATTAAAACTCGGTTTAATATGTAACAGGCAGTGTTTACTACTTCTGCCAAAAGTACCTTGGAAGATTACCTTCACACAACATGGTTCGGGCCATTTCTTCCAAAGTCCTATTCTTCCTCTCTACAACACCATTTTATTGTGGTGTTTTAGGAGCGGAGAAGTTTTGAACAATTCCATGCTCAATGCAATATTCATCAAAGAATTGATTTTGAAATTTAGTTCAGTGATCACTTCTTATAGAAATAACAAAAAGATTTTTCTCATTTGAAACCTTATAAAATTTTTGAAAAACATAAAAGGTTTTGTCTTTATGTGCAATAAATAATATCCATGTGAATCTAGACAAGTCATCTACAATCACAAGGCCTTATTTCATACCTCCTAGGCTTGTGGTCCTAGTTGGTCCAAATAAGTCCATGTGAAGTAGCTCAAGGGGTCTAGTAGTTGAAATAACATTTTTTGATTTAAAACATTTCCTAGTTTGTTTGCCTAATTGACAAGCATCACATACATATTCAAGATCAACTTTAAAACGTGGCAAACCTGTAACTAGATTCTTTGAAATTAAATTGGCAATTGTATGCATGCTAGCATGACCTAATCATCTGTGCCAAAGTAAACATGACTCCTTGGTCTTAGCATTCATTGCTACTAGACTGGAGCTACCAGTCATGGCTAGATCATTTAGATCTACCACATAGATGTTACCAAGTCTATGACCAATGAATTGTTGCTAGAGTCAAGAGAATTACTATACACATAGATGATTCAAAGATAACCTTGAAGCCTTTATTACAAAGTTGACTAATACTCAATAAATTATGCTTCAATTTATCTACTAGCAGCACATCTTCAATAAAATTACAGGGGGTTATTTTGATCTTACCGATTTTGATTATTTTTTTCTTGCCATTATCTCTGAAAGTAACCAATCCTCCTCCTTTTATTTGTAGGGTGATGAACTGATCTTTGTCACTCGTCATATGCCTTGAACAGCCACTATCAAGATACCATTCTTTCTTTAATTTATAGGCTGCAAGATAGTCCTACAAAATAGTCAAGGAGTGATTTTAGGTACCCAAGCTAACTTGGATCCTTCTGAGTTAGCAAAATTGGTTCCTTTTGGAACCCACACAGTTCTATATTTCAATGTATCAATTTTGGAATTTTCAATGAATTGCATTGACAAAATTTTTGCCCAAATCTATGACATGCATAATAAATAATTTTATCATTTTTGAGCGATGCATGCTTTGAAGCTTTAAAAGATGTAGAACTAGTATGTTTGGTTTGAAAGATTTTTAAACAGAATTCTTAGGAACATACTTCAAGCCATTAGAAATATTTGATGGAAAAGCATTTTGAGATTTTGCATTTGAAGTTGAAGCTTTTGAGGATATAAATTTTGTTGCTAAAATTCCTTGAGCATTTGAAGCATTAAATCAAATTCCAGCTTCGCTTTTCGAGTCCCTTTGTTCTTTTAGAATTAGCTCAAGCTTATTAGAACTCAAAGTAAGTTTTCTACTAAAGGCTTAAGATTTTCAACCTTTTTTTAAAATCATCATTTTCGGCAACTAAAACTTTGTTTGTCTCATTTAAAGCATTTTTCTCATTTTTCAAAGCAATAACATTATCAGAAAAGATATTCAATTCCTTTGCAAAATGTTATTCTTTTCAGAAATTACATCCTTGTCTTTTGATAAAAGATCATTTTATTTCTTCAATGATTTGATTTTAACCCAATCTTTCTTGAATTTATAAGTAAATCATGAAATGCAAAATTCAATTCATCATATGTAAATTCAGTTTGAAGCTTAGGGGATGATACCTCATTTTCGAGACCCATTAGACATATGTTCATTGATTTCGTGGTCTCTTCTTCTTTAGTAGATGAGGATGCTTCACTGTCGCTTCACGTCACTACCATAGCTCTCTTTTTTTTTTCTTGAATCCCTTTTTTAGTAATGGACAATCCAATCGAATGTGCCCTGGTTTTTTACATTCATAGCAGGTAGGCACTTCTTTTTCTTTCTCTTTTTCTTTGTCTTTTTCCTTGCTGTATTCTTTGTTCTTGTGAAATTTCTATAGTTTCTTCCTCTTTGTCTTCCCAAGAACTTTTTGAATCTTCTAACGACCATGGCAACATCTTCATCTTCCATGTCGCTTTCAGTAGAGGAGCATTCTTTCGATTCATCATCTTTTCTTGAATCCATAGCAGCTTTGAAGGCAATAGATTTTTTTTCTTTTGATCATCTTCAGTTTGATGCTGCATGGTTAATTCATGAGTGATGAGAGATCCTAGTAGTTAATCCAGCAATAAGGTAATCAAATATTTTGCTTCCTGGATGGCATTCACTTTTGGATCCTATTTATCTGGAAGAGATCTTAGAATCTTCTGTACAGGATCTGCATTAGAATATACCATGCCAAGACTTTTTAAGCCATTAATAATATCAGTGAAACGCGAAAACATAGCAGAGATTATTTCATAGGTTCTATTTTGAATAATTCGTAACTATGTACAAGAAGATTAATTTTTGAAGACTTCACTTAAGAAGTTCCTTCATGGGTCACTTCAAGACATGCATCATGCCATGCCCAATCCAAGCTACCTTTGGTCAACCAAAGAGAGGAGAAAGTCAATGCTTTTGGCGCCCACCCAAGATGTTTGTAAATTTTTTTCATTTGAAATTCGAATGGGCCTTGGGTGCCTATTTAAAGGACCCAATCCCTCCATTGTAAGGGTATTGAATGATTGAATGAAAAAGCTTGAGTATTGTTCCACCACCATTGTCTCCGAGACTAGGTTTGAGTGAAGTTTCCTTCGTCCCCAGGGACATCGAGTGGTGTGAGGCCACCTTTCTATCGCCTCAGGGCATTGCAATTCCTTCATCCTCCTGGACGTCGAGTGGTGTGAGGCCACAATCCTTCATCCTCCGAGACGTCGTGGGGTGCGAGGCCCCAAGTTATCTACTTCTTCGACTTCAGAATCCAGCCAGCAGACCGGGCTCGAAGCCCCTTCTTAACCCTATCTTAGTCCATTTCAATACATCTCTCTACTTCACTAATCCCTACTTTGCTTGCCTACATGTCCTCCATGGTATCTCGGGCATCGGAGATAGTTTGCTTTGCCATTGTGACCATCTGATCGAAAGCCGGTGCATCCGCGGGTTCAACTGCTCGGGGCATCCAGGCCGCATCCATCAAGTTGAGCGATCTCTGCATCGTCGCTTTCGATGTGATGTATGAGGATTGCCCTATCTCCTAAGTAGGTATTGTATATCGAGCTTAGTCCTACCGGGGTTCTATCCTGTTCTCGTTTTCACTATGTAGGGATTTGAATTGCTAGAGTAGGCTTCTATTATTCAGCTTCTCTTATTTCTAGTCTTTGTTTATGATCGAGAATCAAAAACCTAGAAAAATATCTAAAACTCGTCAACTATAAAAATTTCTTTGCATCATAAGCATCCATACTAGCATCTCTAGCCCTACTCTCCTCCTGTATCACAAGGGAAACTTTAGCCTTTGGTAGCAAATGGTTAAAGATTTGCTGGTTCAGTAGAGAGTCTACAGGTCTTGGTTAAAAAAAGATCAAAAAAGATTAGTGTTGAAGAATGGGAAGAGTTAGAAGAGATTGCTTTTAGCACCATCAGGATGTGTTTGGCTGATCAGGTTTTACTTAAGGTGTGTTCAGAGACTACCGCAAAAGGTCTTTGGAGAAGACTAGAGAACATATACATGGGAAAGAACATGACGAACAAGCTATGGCTAAAGAAGCAACTATATAGCTTGAGGATGCATGAAGGTGGAGACCTAGTTGCTCACATTCAGAGGTTTAATCAGGTATGTTCTAAGGTGATGAGTCTGGTTGTGAAGATAGATGAGGAGGATCGGGCATTGTTGCTGCTGTGTTCATTCCCTGGATCGTATGATGGTCTCATAACAACCTTGGTCTATGGGAAGGAAACCCTGAACTATGAAGAGGTTGTTGGTGTACTCAGATCTAATGAGCAAAGGGAAAAGATATGCAGAGGTAATCTTAACTCAGAGGTTCTTGCTGTGAATGAGAGACAAAGAAGACTCAAGAAAAGAGCTAGGGGAAAGTCCAAGGGCAGATCTCAGTCTCGGAACCAAAAGAGTGTGAAATGCTACAAGTATCGTCAGTTTGGGCATATCAGGAAGAATTGTCCTCTTTGGAAGACAGAAAAGGGGAGAGCCAACACTAATGGTGCTAATGCTTTGTAAAGCAATGGAGGAGAAGTACTGATTATATCGAATGAATCAGTTGATTGGAAGAATACATGATTTTTAGATTTTGCATGCTCATACCACTATACCTCACATCGGGATTAGTTCTACACCTATGACAGGTCAAATGGAGGTAGTGTAAGTCTTGGTGATGATCACCCTTGTATGGTAGCTGGAGTAGGTACTATTAGGGTGAGGATGCATGATGGAGTGATAAGGACTCTATCAAATGTCAAACATATACCAGAATTGAAAAAGAATTTGATTTCTTTGGGCTACTTGGAAGAGAAAGGATATGCTTTTAGTTGCCAATCTAGTAGTGGATGTTTGACGATTACCGAGGAAGCTTTGGTGGTAATTAGTGGAAGAAGACTGAGTAACAATCTATACAGGATGGAAGGCTCAGTGGTGAGTGATAGTGCTGAGGTGCTTACAGCTGCATAGGAGGAATTTGAAATATAAACTATGGAACTATCGGATGGATATATGAGTGACCGAGGGCTCACGGAGTTAAGCAGAAAAGGGATCATCCCAGCTTTGGAAAAGGATGGAAATGACCTGTGTGAGCCATGTATCTTTGGTAACAGCATAGAGTGTAATTTGCTATTTGTACCAAGCCAAGTGAAGGAGTGCTGGATTTGGTGCACTTGGATGTATGGGGACCAGCACCTCTGTTATCCAGAGGTGGAGCAAGGTATTTTGTTACTTTTATTGATATCTTCTCTAGGAAACTGTGGGTGTATCTGATAATGGAGAAATCAGATGTATTTGCCTGGTTTAAATCTTGGAGGGCTGAGGTAGAGAAGGAGACAGGAAGACATGTAAAGTGCCTTCGGACTGATAATGGTGGGGAGTACTCTATTACAGAGTTTAGGAGTTACTATGAGGAAAATGGCATCAAACGTTATTACACAGTAAGGATGACCCCACAGCAGAATGGTGTCACAAAAATGATGAACCAGATACTATTAGAAAGGGCAAGGAGTATGAGGCTACAGTCTTCATTGCCGAAAACTTTTTGGGGTGATACTATTACTCTAGCGTGTTTTTTTATAAATAGGTCCCCTCACTTCAAGTTGGATGGAGGACTTCCAGAAGAAACTTGGAGTGGGAAGAAGGTGGAGCTTGGCTACTTGAAAGTTTTTGTTGCCCGGCTTATGTACATGCGGAGGCAACTGAAAGAAGCAAGCTGGATCCTAAGTCAAAGAATATGATCTTCATAGGGTATCCACAAAGTGTCAAAGGTTACCTACTATGGGATCCACAGTTTCAAAAGGCAGTGATCAGTAGGGATGTCATCTTTGATGAGAGGAGTATCTTGGTGAAACAGAGGATTGCAACTAGAAATGCAGTCAATAAGATGAACAGCAGTAAGAGCCCATCACAGGTGGAGGATAGGCCTTCAACATCAGCTAGAAATGGAGTTTTAGTTGAGGTGGCGTTAGATAGGAAAAATTCTCTAGGTGTGAAGGAGAGGCAAGAAGAATTAGCTATTCAAAGGGAAGTGCAGGAGGAGCCACAAACAGCAAACTTGCAGGACAGTGCAAGGAGAGTGGCATCGCATAAACCTCAATGCACAATCTAGAAGCCGGTAAGATATCATGGATGAAGCAATTTTATATGCTCTTATGTCTATGAATGGAGATCTAGAAAGTTTTGTAGAAGTCATGGAAAGTCCTGATAAAGATTCATGGATGCAAGGCATGATTTAAGAGATGGAATCTCTCAGGAGGAATCAGACTTGGCAGCTGGTGGATCTACCAAGAGATGCTCATGCTATTGGCTCCAAATGGGTGTTCTTTAGGAAATCATTACCATCAAGCAAGGTGGAGTAAGATACAAGGCAAGGTTGGTAGCAACGGGATACTCACAGAGGGAAGGAGTTGACTACACATAAGTGTTTTCTCTTATGGTACACCATACTTCAATGGGGGTGTTGTTGTCTTTAGTAGCAAAACATAATTTGGAATTGGAGCAGATGAATGTGAGGATAGCTTTTCTACATAGAAGACTGGAAGAGAAAATCTATATGAAGCAACTTGATGGCTTCATTGAGATTGGACAGGAGAACAGGTATGCCTACTTCTGAGATCATTGTATGGGTTTAAAACAATCACCTCGTCAGTGGTATCATAGATTTGATACATTTATCATGAGCCTTGGGTTCTCAGATGTGAATATGACCATTGTGTTTATGTGAAAGATGTGGATACTATGGATTCTCTACATTTACTTCTATTTATGGATGATATGTTGATAGCCAGCAGAAGTATGACAGTTATGAAAGGGCTGAAAAGAGCATTATCACAGGAATTTGAGATGAAAGACTTGGGATTAGCTCAGAAAATCCTTGGAATGGAGATTTGTAGAGATGGATGCAAAGGAATACTCCATTTATCACAAGGTGGATACATTAAAAGGGTACTCGAGAGGTTTGGATGGAAAAGGCCAAACCTGTGTTAACACCATTACTAGGGCTTATTTCTCTCTCGAAAAAATAGTGCCCCTAGTTAGATGAGGAGAGCGAGTACATGGAAAGAGTTCCATATGCCAATATAGTAGGTAGTTTGATGTATGCTATGGTTTGTTGCAGGCTGGATATAGCATATGTTGTAAGCTAGGTTAGCTGTACATGGCTAATCATGGGAAGGAACCTGGAAGGCATTGAAGTAGATTTTGAGATATATGCAATGGACTCAAAAACATGGACTGGTATTTGGTGGTGGGTAGACAGAAGGACATGGATGGAACTCCATAGAATCATGTGAGGATTCAGGTCCTTTAGAAGGGTTTGTTGATGCAAGCTATGTAGATGATCTTGACACAAGGAGGTCTACAACAGGTTATCTCTTCTGCATGTATGGTGGACCAGTTTTTTGAAGATCAACCCTTCAATCTATTACTTGCTTTGTCTATAACAGAAGCAGAGTGGTAGCAAAGGAAGCACTATGGCTGAGAAGGCTATATCTGAAATGGGGGTCAATAGTGTATGGTGGTCTTGCATAGTGATAGCCAGAGTGCCATACACTTGACACAGAACCCAGTCTATCATGCTAAGACCAAGCATATAGATGTGAGATACCACAGAATTAGGGAGCTGGTGGAGGAAGGATAGTGGCACTGGTGAAGGTTCATACAATGGAGAACCAGGTAGATGCACTCACGAAGGCTCTACCAAGGGATAGCTTCTACTCTTGTATGTGGTTAATGGGTTGAGGAGTCTGGCATATGTAGGCTTGAAGCACCAAGGTGGAGATTGTTGTGTATCAGGTGGTGCATTTATGGCTATTGGGTCAATGTACATGTATTGATCTGGTTATATCATGGTTTTCTATAATGTATCTAGGGCTAGGGTCGAGTCCGGTATGAGTCTTAGGTGTTTTGGCTCAGTTTTGGTCAGTCTGGGTCTTAGAGTCAGCTCTGTTGGTTGGCACGTCTTAGAACAGGTGATTGTGGACTAGAAGAGTTGGCTCTAAGGATTAGAGTCGACTCGGTTCCAGGGCCAAGTTGACTCTATTCTAGAGTCAACTGGGATGTCAGGTAAACTATTTTTGAATGGTGCCAGGTTGGGGAGTTTGGGATCTCGGCCACGTGTGACCAAGGTATATATATATGTATCCTCATTAGAGGACAAGTGAAGAAACGAAGAAGGTGTAACGAACTTCTTGAAGTGGAAATAGAACAAATCTCTTTCTCCCAAAAAAATTCCTTTGTTTCTCTTCTTCCTCTCTCTTCTCTCATTCTTGGTGTTCTTGATCTTCACAGACCTATATCCTACCATGATCTTCAGTAGAGATTGTGGCAGATGGTCATCCACAACCTGGTGATAAGCTTCCATAATTGCTTTGTTGATCAGGGCATTCATTCTTGATCGGAAACAGGGCTGCTCTTGAGGGTTTGGTTCTTCAGATCTGGTTGGGTTTGAAAGTCAAATTCTCGACACCTATGGCCTACTTCTTCAGGGACCTCACATCCAACTCCCTCCTCGTATGATCGGCTTCCTTCACCCGAATGTACTTATGGACCTGGAGGAGGAGCTCTGAGTAAGTCTTCGGAGATTTTTGTTGAGGGATTAGGTGAAACGGGAGGTCTGCAACCCCCTCTTCAGGGCCATCATCACAACTATCTCATTAAGGTTGTAGATCTCCAGGGCGGTTGTTCTTAAACCAGAACACGTAGTCCCAGAGAGGTTCTCGATCCTACTGCCAGATTGAGAAGAGGCTACTGGCTTCATGTGGCACCTTCCTGCATGCATCGAAGTACTCCACGAACTTCTTCTCCAACTGGGAGAAAGAATCGATACTCTCAAGCTCGAGCCTGGAGAACCAGACTCGAGCAGCCTTCCACAAGGTGGCGGGGAAGGTGATGCAAAAGAGGGTATCAGTAGCCACTAGGACCCTCATAAGGGCTTTGTAGCTCTCCAAGTGATCCAGGGGATCAGTTGTCTTGTCGTAGCGGTCAACCTGTGGCATGCAGAATCGGGTGAGGATCGGTTCCTCTTGGATCCTCCAGGAGAAGGGGGGACGAGCGTCATAATCGATAGGCTCATTGGGGGAGCCCTGAGATTCTATAAACCGGTGGGCTAGATCTGCCAGCTTGCATTCTTGTTCTTTGAGGTGCTTCTCCACTCGACTGTGGATGGCCTCGTTAGTGGACCCCTCGATAGATGATGTCGGGGGTGACGGAGGGTTGGAGTGGAGGAACTCTAGGCTGAGTTCCCGGCCACACCAATGTCGTCGATGCGAGGGCATACCATGTTCAAGGTTGGGGAGCAGCTCTCCTAGCCAGCCAGATCACGGTACAGCTCCTTCCCATTCACCTGATGGTCCCCTCTCATAGGGGAACCCGCAAGTAGCGACTGTTGGCTCCACCTAGTGATTTTGATGAATAACAAAATGTTGAGTACATATTGTGTACTAATGGTTATTTCTAGTTGTGAGTTTTCAGGAAACAAGCACCTCAAAATCTCAAAATTAAAGTATCGTGGCACGCTGTGACACAAAGCATTTTTCACGATTTTAGAAGTCTTCTCCATGCAAAAAGGGCTTAAAAGAGTTCATTTATTTGTTATTTGAATTAGTTTTAAGTTCTATATTTAACACCTGTGTTTTAGGGTTATTTTGCACTTGATTGTGAATTTCTCAGAACCAAGTGTCGACACTTGGAAAGTCAAGTGTCGACACTTAAGCTCTTGGCACACAGAAAAACTCCTTGACATGCCAAGTGTCGACACCCAGAATTCAAGTGTCGACACTTGCAACTCAAGTGTCGACTCAAGGCCTAATACTTTTTGAAAATCCAGAACTTGGCCATTGGAGTGTTTTTGTATCAAGTGTCGACACTTGAAAGTTCAAGTGTCGACACCTGGAAGTCAAGTGTTGACACCTGACAGCCATGTGTCGATACCTGACAAACCAAGTATCGACACTCGGGTTCTGATAGCCCTAACGGATCTATTTTTTTGACTTGCAGAATGTCTATTCAAGCTCCCAACGGCTAGATTCGATGCTCAAACGGTCACAAACCATTTTTTGGGAATTTTTATTGGTATTTAAGCTACACCAACTTCATTCTTGAGGGATTGAAGTCCATTAAAAGCCAAAAAGCCAAGATTCTCTTAAGAACTTCAAAGAGTCATTTAAAAAAGTGATTCCATGAAAAAGCCTATAGGCCTATCATTTCAAGATTCCAAAAGAAGAGGTTGATGAATATTCCAAGGAGAAGAAGACAAGAGAAGTATCAATTAGATCCTCAAAGCTCTCATTATACTCTTGAAGAGAGTTTGTCTTATTTATTTTAAATTGTATATCTGAAACTCTCCTTTGATTTGACCTTGCTTTCAAGGGTGTCTTGAAAGAAGGTTGTTGTGGTTTATTGGTGAGCCAAGGTGATAAAACCAACTAGGGTTAACTTGTGAGCCCGAAGACAAAACAAGTGTAAAGTTTTGTTGGTGAACCTAAGTGATAAAACCAACATAAGTTTTGACTTCTGAGCTTTTGGAAAAACAAGTCGGCTGTAATCTTGAAAAGATTATAGTGGAATTCCCATGGGTGGCTTGGAGAGTGGATGTAGGTGCTAGGTTTGTGCCGAACAACTATAAACTTTGTGTTTATGTGTGATTATCTCTTCTATCTCTTCCTCTTTACTTATTGCACTCTTTTTATTGCTTTCCGCTGCATATAACTTAGTGCATCAATTTCATAACTCACAAATACCACAAGGCCTGCACATTATTGCTTTAAATTTTAAAAGACCCAATTCACCCCCCCTCTTGGGCTCCATTTTTGGGCAACAAGTGGTATCAGAGCATTGGTACTCTCTTGTAGGTCCAAGGATCTTGAGTTAAAAATCATGGCAGCCGCAATTGGAATGGCTATTGTTGAAGGTCAAGCTTCAAATCGTCCCCCACTTTTTAATGGCACAAATTACACCTATTAGAAAACTCGCGTGCGCATATTCATTCAAGCCATGGATTATAATCTTTGGAGGACAATCATAAAAGGTCCTCATCAACCTACTATGATGGTTAATGGCATTCTCACTCCAAAAATGGAAGATGATTGGGATGAGAATGACATTAAGCAAATAGAGCTTAATGCGAAGGCTATGAATCTATTGTTTTCTTTCTTGATCCAAGTGAATTCAATAGAATATCAAATTGGCTCTCTGCTAGGGAGATTTGCGACACACTTGAGATTACCCATGAGGGTTCATACCAAGTGAAAACTATTAAGGTTAACATGCTCATTCATACATATGAAATGTTCAAGATGGAACCTACTGAATCTATTAATGAGATGTATACTAGGTTCATAAATATTGTGAATGGCATGAGAAGCTTAGAAAAAATTGTATCTAATGTTGAGCTTATTAATAAACTTCTCAGGTCTCTTCCAGCTTCTTGGGATGCCAAAGTGATGGCCATAGAAGAAGCCAAGGATGTCAACACTCTACCCCTCGAGCAACTATAAGGCTCATTGATGACTTATTAGCTTTCCTTGAAAGAAAAGAATGTGGAAGTAGAAAAGAAGAAGAAAGTCATCGCTTTCAAATACATCGCAAGAGAAGAGTCATGCGATGAATCCGAAGAAGAAAATGAAGATGATGAGACTGCTCTTATGGCAAGAAAGTTCAGAAGGTTCATGAGAAAGAAGAAGTACAACTTTAAGAATAAATCTCTGAAAGGTGAGCCAAGCAAGGAAAAAGAAAAGGAGAAAGACAAGGAGCAGCCCACGTGCTTCAAATGCAAAAATCCAGGCCACTTCAAGGTAGATTGCCCCTTAGTTAAGAAAAGCAAGAGAAAACTAAGAAAGAAGGCCATGATGGCAACCTGGAGTGACAGCGAAGACTCCAGCTCTAAAGAAGAACAGCAGGAAGTTGCAAACTTATGTCTGATGGCCGATCATGACGAGGTACTATCTGAAATTGAACATGAATTTATATTTGATGAACTGCATGAAGTTTTTGATGAGTTAGTTATAGAATTTCAAAACTAAAATCAAAACATAAAGAAATAAAAAGACAAAATCTAGTTTTAGTCAAAGCTAATGACAAGTTTTCAAATGAAAATGATTGCCTACTTCTTCAAAATAAATAGTTAAATGATAAGATTATTGTTCTTGAAAAAGAAAAGGAAGTTTTGAAAAAGAAGAATGTTTCTTCTTCAAATGAAAATTTTTCAAATCAAAATAAGAAAATCTTGGATGAAAAAAAAAAATATAAAGAAAAAATGATAAGTTAAAACCTTTTGTTGATAAATTCACATATAGTTCTGAAAAATTAAATATGCTTTTAAACAATTAAAGAGCTATTTTGATAAAGCCAGTTTAGGTTTTAGAATTCAAAAGAAACAAAAGTTTTTCAAAAATTTATTTGTGTCTGCATCATCATGCATTACTTATTATGCTTGTGGTACTATAGAGCAAAAATCTTACATGTATAATAAGAGAAGATTGAGTAATGTTAAGAAAATCTGGGTTCCAAAAGGAACCATTACCACTAACCTGAAAGGATCGAAGATGACTTGGGTACCTAAAGTCTCTACCTTTTTTATTGTAGGTATGCCTTGCAACCAATAAGAAAAGAATGAGGTACCTCGATAGCGGTTGCTCAAGGCATATGACCGGAGATGTGGAGCAGTTCTCATCACTTGTACATCAAAATAGTGGTAATGTGATATTTGGTGATAATGAAAAGGGCAAAATTATCAGAATTGGTAAAGTTCCATATCACCCCTTCTACTTACATTGATAATATTTTGTATGTTGATGGTTTGAAACATAACTTGCTTAGCATTAGTCAGTTTTGTGACAAGGACTTCAAAGTTACTTTCGAATCTTCTTTGTGCATTGTTTCTAGTTTAGATGACAATGGCATCAAGTTCATTGGTCATAGGCATGGCAATGTTTATATGGTTGATCTTGATGATCTTCCTGTTCAAAATGGTCAATGCTTAGTGGCAATGGAAGCCAAGATCAATGAAACTAGTTGGCTTTGGCATCGTAGACTAGGACATGCTAGTATGCATTTGATTTCAAATCATAGCAAAAAAAATTAATAAATGATTTGCCAAAACTCAGTTTTGAAAATGACAAAATTTGTAGTGCATGCCATATTTTTAAACAAACCAAATCATCTTTTAAACCAAAGGAGTAATCTCTATATCTAGACCCTTAGAGCTACTTCATATGGACCTCTTTGGGCTGACTAGAATATCTAGTTTGGGAGGTAAGAAGTACGGTCTAGTCATTGTAGATGATTTCTCATGTTTTACTTGGGTCATATTTTTAGCACACAAGGATGAAATGTTTTCTGAATTCATTAGATTTCATTAAAGAGTTTCAAATAAAAAAGTTTTTCAATTATATCTTTGAGAAGTGACCATGGAACCGAATTTGAAAATTCTGATTTTGATAAATTATGTATTGAAAATGGCATTTATCACAATTTTTCAGCATCTAGGATACCTCAACAAAATGGGGTGGTAGAAAGGAAAAATAGAACTCTTGAAGAAATGGTACGCACCAAGCTTTGTGAAAATGACCTACCAAGATATTTTTGGATGGAAGCCATAAACATTGCATGCTATGTTTTAAACTGTGTTTTAATTGACCGATTTTAAGGAAAACACCGTATGAGCTTTGGAAGGGTAGAAAACCTTCAATTCGTTATTTTCATGTTTTTGGATCCCGTTGTTTCATCTTAAATAATGGTAAAGATAATTTGAGCAAATTTGATGCCAAGTCAGATGAGGGTGTCTTTCTAGGCTACTCTACATCTAGCAAGGCCTACAGGGTCTTCAACAGAAGAACACTTGTTGTTAAAGAATCTGTACATATAGTATTTGATGAGTCTCACCAGAAATCTTCTAGAAAAGAAGATGTGCATTCTGATGAAATAGGTACTAAAAGAACTGAAGAAGTGAACACCAATAAAGAGCCTGCCAAGGAACAAGAAGTTGATCAAAATAATAAAGGAGATCATGCACAAGGTGATGAAAACACATCTACTGTTGATCCTCTACCTAAAGAATGGAGGTATGCTCATGGACACCCAAAAGAACTAATTATTGGTGATCCATCTAAAGGTGTAAGTACTCGATCATCCCTTAGAAATATATGTGATTACTTAGTATTTGTATCTCAAATTGAACCTAAGACTATTGAAGAAGCTGAAAATGATAGTAATTGGATAAATACTATGCAAGACGAACTTAACCAATTTAAAAGAAACAATATTTAGACTTTAGTAGATAGGCCTTCAAATGCTTCAGTTATTGGCACTAAATGGGTTTTTAAAACAAACTTGATGAAAATGGTATTGTTACAAGAAATAAGGCTAGACTAGTTGCCAAAGGATATAATCAGGAGGAAGGGATTGATTTTGATGAAACCTTTCTCCTGTGGCTAGACTTGAGGCAATTAGACTATTGTTGGCTTTTGCTTGTTTTATGAATTTTAAATTATTTTAAATTGATGTTAAAAGTGCCTTTTTGAATGGTTTTATCGAAGAAGAGGTTTATGTTGAACAACCACCTGGTTTTGAAAATCCTGAATTTCCAAACCACGTTTTCAAACTTCATAAAGCTTTGTACAGTTTGAAGCAAGGCCCTAGAGCTTGGTATGATCGTTTAAGTTCTTTCTTGCTCAAAAATAATTTTACTAGAGGTAATATTGATAAAACTTTATTTTTGAAGAAAAAGAATGAAGATCTTTTAGTAGTACAAATATATGAAGATTATATCATATTCGATGCTACTAACGAATCTCTTTGTCAAGGGTTTACAAGATTAATGCAGGGTGAGTTCGAGATGAGCATGATGGGAGAACTAAACTTCTTTCTCAGACTCCAAATAAAGCAAACCAAAGAGGGGATCTTCATCAACCAAGCCAAGTATACAAAAGAAATACTCAAGAAGTTTGGGATGGAGAGCACCAAGCCATTAGGTACCCTATGAGCTCCTCTTGTAGACTTGACAAGGATGAATCAGGTAAATCTGTAGATCAAAAACTTTATCGTGGCATGATTGGTTCATTGTTATATCTTACTGCCAGTAAGCCAGATATCATGTTTAGTTTTTGTATGTGTGCTTGACATTAGTCTAATCCTAAAGAGTTACATCTTTTGGCTGTTAAATGCATACATAGATATCTATCTGGCTCAATTAAAATTGGTCTTTGGTACTCTAGAGATTCTTCATTTGAATTGATTGCTTATTCTGATGCTGACTTTGCTGGGTATAAACTTGATGGTAAAAGTACTAGTGGAACTTGTCAGTATTTTGGAGTAAATTTGATCTCATGGAGTAGCAAGAAATAGAATTCAGTTGCTCTATCTATAGCTGAAGCTGAATATATAGCAGCTGGAAGCTGTTGTGCTCAAATTCTATGGATTAAACAACAACTCGAAGATTTTGGTATTAAACTAATTAAGACACCCAAAAGATATGACAATACTAGTGCAATCAATCTAACAAAGAATTCTGTGCAACATTCAAGAAGTAAACACATTGAAATAAGATATCATTTCATAAGAGATCATGTACAAAACTCTAATGTAATACTTGAATTTATGTGTACTGATGATCAATTAGCTGATGTGTTAACCAAACCTTTGAGTTAGGAGACATTTTGTCAGATTAGAAAAGAGTTAGGTATTATTGATCCATTCTCCTAGAACTCTCTCAAATTTCAACTTACCCAAGGTGCTTTTACTCAAAAATCACTTGTGTTTAGTTCCAAATGCATTTAAAAACATCCTTGAATTTTTTGAAAATTTTTAGATTTTTTTTGGATTTTCTTGGCCAAGTGTCGATACTTGGATTTCGCGAAGTGTTGACACCTGATCAAGTGTCGACACTTGCGAGAAAAATCTATCTTTTTAGGGTGAACTGAGGGTTTTGTATTTTGATTTTCCTCACTTTCTCTTTAGCTCCAGTGGTTCCGCAAGCTCCACTCCATCCAAATCGACTCTTTTCCCGTTCACCCTAACCGAAATCAGGTATTTCCCTCCTTTTTTTTTGTTATTTTGGAACCGTGTAACCTAGGTTTAGGGTTTTTCGTCCATTTTCAATGGATTTTGATCGGATTTTTTGATGTTTTTAGTCGTTTAGGATAATCCATTTTGGGGAAATCATGTTTGAACATGTTTATCTTTGATTTCCCATGGATTTTTGGCCGATTTCTCACACATTCCATCTGTTTTTCCTTCAAATCATTGTTGGATAGATTTTTGGCCGAAATATCCTAGGGTTTTCATCTAAAAATCAATTTTCTAAACTGATTATTACATTCTCATTGTTTTAAAAGTGATATTTGTGATGTTTTCCTCTCCCTTATTTTGGTGTTTAAATCTAAAACCCTAATGTATTTTGATTTTAATCCAAAAATCCCAAATAATTAACTTACTTATAAAATATACTTTAAATGTTTTTGTAACCCAAATGTAGGGTTATATGGATAAAATCCCCCTTTTTCTTATGATTTTACCCCCGATTTCTTTTGTCAAAAGTATTTCAACCTCGATTTCTCGTATTTTATAACTTAAATCTGGTTAATCCCAGTTTTCAAAACTTATTTTAGCTTCTCTTGAAATCCAGTATTCCTCTCTTAGAAAGACATAGCCTCCTTTAGCCTAAGTTCTTAACCAATTGAAACCTATACTTCCCTAGGTTATTTATCTTTTTCCTTTCTTGTTCAGTGTGATTGAAATGGGTCCAAGAAAGAGTTAGCTGTTAGGAGACCTAATCAGAGATCAGAGAGGAGGACCAAGACTAGACATGATACAGGAGAGTCTAGTAGCTCAGTTGCCCTAGGTTATCCTGCAAAGAGGATGGCAGGGAAGGCTGTAGCTTCAGGACGACAGATTGACCTCGAGTTCTTTAACAGACAGCATTTCCAGATCCATCAGACCCTCACTAATGCGGGATTGGTACCCTTTTGCACCAGGCAAGAGAGGTATTACCTCCACCTAGTGCATGAGTTTTATGGCACCATGGACTGTCGTCGCTTGCTATGGAGGACTTCTATCTGGGGTGTTGAGATTCTTCTGACTGAGGAGCTTCTGAGCAGAGTTTGGCAGATTCTACATCATGGTATCAATATTTTCTCTATGGAGGACAGAGAGGCTGCTTATAGGTGTATTCTTAAGCGTGAGGATGTTCGCAGAGTGACGATGGTCACCGCGAACCAGCTTTCAATGGAGATGCACCTTCTACACCATATCACTGCTCGAATACTGCTTCCGAAGACTGGGCACTTCGATTTCATCACCGAGAGAGAGCTGATGCTTATGGTTTGCTTGACTTAGAGGACCCAGTTCGATATTCCATCCATGATGTTAGCACAGATGAGAGATGCTGCGAGCCAGCAATGACACTATTTTCCCTACGGTATGGGGCTGACTAGACTTTCTAGAGCTTGTGGAGTAACCTTGGAGGGGGATATCCCAAAGAAGATTCTGCACACGAACATCTATGACGAGAGGTCGCTACATCAAATGGGATACAGACTGATGGGTTCGGAGAGAGTCTGGACGAGAGCCAGATGAGGAGGACGAGATATGAGAGGCAGAGGCAGGGCCATCATGGCCAGTTAGTTCACCTAATTAGACTGCTCACGCATATGAGACAGAGCCTATGACACCTACTGCACCTCCTTCTGCTGCTCCTCCATCATCTACTGGATTATCTTTTGAGGTGCATTCTTGTCAGCAGTTCATGGAGTGATAGGAAACAGGATCAGGATAGGATCATCGGCGAGCTGAGAAGTCATCGAAGATTAGTGTATCCTATTTTTTTCTGTTGATTTTTATATTTTTCTACGGTGGTGGCGAAGGAATAATAGAGATGGAGGGTAGGAAAATTGGAACTCTAGGAGCTGGGACTTAGATTCATGGAGAGACATCTCACCTCAGGGCATCTCACCCACCCCACTACATGTAGCCCAGGGCATCCCACCCATCTCACAACATGCAGAGCCTAGGGCATCCCACCCAAATCACTACCTGGGGCCGTAAAAGAAAATCCCTAAGACCATAGAGAGGACTCGATGGGGAAAAGGGGATAACTAGGGTCTCTCACCCCTCGACGCTCGAAAGTGAAGGACTAGGGTCTCTCACCCTCGATGCCCGAAGGCGAAGGACAAACTGGCCTTTCACCCTCCCATACGGTGCAAACAAAAAGAAAACACTCTTTTCTAAAAAAACTCTTTATTGACCAAACTAAATTTTTTACAAAGGATTCAGGGTGGTATTTATAGACTTGTCCACCCTCGTTTAAATTTGAATACAGGATAAAAAGATAGGGATGACTCAAATTCAAATACAAGATAGGATAAGATAAACCTATCCATATCTAAATCCTAACCAACCAAATCATAATTAAAAATTTAAAAGATAAAGATAAATCCAAAATAAATTTATTAAAATATGTGCTGCTCTGAGATCAGTGCTACTCAGGGATCAATGCTGCTCTGGGATTAGTGCTGGCAATGTCCCCATCATTTTCCTGAGGTGGGAAAAACTCGACTCTGTCGAGTTAGAATCAGGGGGGACGTTGGTAAAACTGAATCCAATCAATCAAAGGGGCTTTGCTCTGAGATCTGTTTGGCTCCGAGAATCATGCAGAACTGAAAATTGTATAACTTTGGAATCCGTGTAGCTTGAAATTATGCAGCTATGGAAACTATCACAAATTATATTTTTTTCTCTTTTTTATTCATTTTTTTTCTTTTTTTTCCTCGCTTTTTTTTTCACTTTTTTTTTAAATTCCCTGCCTAATCCTGAAGTGGGTGAAATCGGCAATAGAGGGAACGATTTATCTTTAAGAAACATGCAGCTTGAAGTTGGTAGAGGAACGGAAGTCTACTTTCGCATTCGTGCATTGGAGCTTCTTCCTTCCCCACAAACCAAAAACAGGGGAAAAGGGGAGGTCTTCGGAGAGTAGTCTGGCGGGTGTTCGCTTTCGGCGGCATTGGGAGGGAGACGGCGGCTCAGACCGTGGCTCGGACGGTGGCGATGGTTGGTGACGGTGGCAGGTGTACGGGGTCCGGCTGAGATCAGAGAGGACGATGGGGTCCAGAATTTCTCCGGCGATAGCTCCGAGTTCCACATCTCAAGGGAGAGATCGAGGAGAGCCAAATCGTTGGAGAACCCCTCCAGGAGGTAGTCGAGATCGAGGTCGCCAAGAATGTCTGGTGCTGGAGCTTCGACCACGTCTCCCATGGTGAGAAAAAGAAGCGGAGAGCCGGATTTAGGGGGGGAGGATTCATAGATGGAGGATGGGGACTTCACGGAAGGTAGAGAGGAGGGTGGGCGGCGAAGTGGATCCATCGTCGAGGGTGGCAGTGGAGCGGCGGAGGTCCTTGTCACCATCACGGAGCACGCGGTAGTGGCTGTCGAGGGTGGTGGCGACGGAGCGGGGTGCGGCGCCTGGGGAAGGGAGTGTTCGATGTAAGAGATGGAGTCATCGATGAGCATTGCGAGGACGACGATGGTGGTGGTGCCATCGCCGACGGTGGCATCTTGGGAGCGGGAGATGTCGATGAGGTTGGTGGGCAGGGAGGATTGGTTGGGTTGGCCGGTGGTAGCAGGTGTGTTGGTGGAGTTTAGGAGGAAACACGGAAATACGGAAAATTAAATTGTTGGCAAGACCCGCACCATTTAGATGGAGCGGGGCCTCTTCTTTTTAGGGACGGTGAGGGGGCGACTGCAGGAAGACCCATGGGAGGCCAGCGGATGAAGATGAGATCACTACTGTGTGGACGGTGGCTATGGGCAATGGATGATCCATAGGAAAAACAAAAAACGATGGAATCCATGGGGGAAATCTGGGATTGGGGAAGAAATGTACCCTAACCTAACATATTGCTCTGATACTAATTTGATGGGGAACGAGATCAGGATAGGATCGTCGATGAGCTGAGAAGTCACTGAAGATTAGGGAATCCTATTTTTTTTTTTTTCAATGGTGGTGGCGAAGGAAAAAAAGGGATGGAGGGTAGGAAAATTGGAACTCTAGGATCTCGGACTTAGATTCACGAAGAGACATCTCACCTCTAGGGCATCTCACCCACCCCACTATATGTAGCCCGGGGCATCCCACCCATCTCACTACATGCGGAGCGTAGAGCATCCCATCCAAATCACTACCTGGGGCCATAAAAGAAAATCCCTAAGACCATAGAGGGGACTCGATAGGGAAAAGGGGATAACTAGGGTCTCTCATCCCTTGACGCCCGAAGGCGAAGGACAGATGGGCCTCTCACCCTCCCTATACGGGGTGAACGAAAAGAAAACACTCTTTTCTAAAAAAACTCTTTATTGACCAAACTAATTTATTTACAAAGGACTGAGGGTGGTATTTATAGACCTGTCCACCCTCGTTTGAATTTGAATATAGGATAAAAACATAGGGATGACTCAAATTCAAATACAAGATAGGATAAGATAAGCCTATCCATATCTAAATCCTAATCAACCAAATCATAATTCAAAATTCAAAAGATAAAGATAAATCCTAAATAAATTTATTGAAATATGTACTGCTCCGAGATCAGTGCTGCTCCAGGATCCGTGCTGCTCTGGGATTATTGCTGGCGATGCCCCCATCATGGAGGTATGGAATGAGCTCATTAGTTTTGGAGTACGGACGACTCAGCTATGGATAGAGATAGAGAGCCTTAGAGCTTATGCAGCTTCAGAGCATGCTGAGATTCGTTAGACTATGGAGGCAGGATTTGCTCGTATTGAGGATATGCTTAGATCCCTCCTTCCTTTTGTTGCTCTTGCTGATCCACCTGCTGGTGATGATGATGGTGACGACCACCAGGATGACCCTGATGACATGATTGATGGTGGTGACCGTACTGATGGCATTAAGGATAGAGACACTGATGTTATTGATGACAGTGACAGTGACAGTGGTGATGGTGCAGATGGATATGAGGTAGTCAGCCGAGAGCCGCAGTCTCCTATTGTTCCTCCTGCTGATGCATCTGGCACACCTGTTTCCACTGATCCAGTCTTTGTCACTCCTGCTGAGACTCTTCCCCCTCCTTTTACTAGAGCTTCTAGGATTGTACCCCAGTTTGGACCTTCTATTAGGACTCAGAGTCATGGTATTCTGAAGACTCCTAGTGGTCTAGCCCATAGGTCTAGGATTACAGGTCCTATTTCCTTTGAGATCCCATCTGATGAGGATTAGCCTCACAGATGTTTATTGCGTTGTATGCTATTTATGACTCTTGTTACTTATGATTTATGACTCTTGATGTATTTTGTTTGTTTCAGTATTGCTGATGAGTCAACAAATTTTGTACTGAAAACATTATTTGATAGATATATATATATATTCAGTTTGATGTTTATAATTTGTGAATCACTGTGATTATCTTTGACAACTTAATTGTTTACATTTACTTGATAGATATACATTTTGGCTCTGATATACATTTACTTGAAATCAACTCTAATACTCTAGTACTCTTTGTCTCCATGCTCATTTTGAAGGAGAGTTTATTGCCTTTTCTAATGATTGACAAAAAGGGGGAGTAAAATCATAATTTTATGAATTTCAAATTTGATCTGATATCGATTTTGCATAGATCTGATACCAATATTCTGCTTGTTTTGATTAGAATTGTCTAATAAAGGGAAAGATTCATCCTTCTTAACTATGCAAGTTGTGGGTGTATTAGCTTGAAATCATATTCATGAATTATCAAAACTGAGAATTGAAATTAAATGTTGAGATACTCAAGGTTTGGTCATCATCAAAAAGGGAGAGATTGTTGGCTCTACCTAGTGATTTTGATGAATAACAAAATGTTGAGTACATATTGTGTACTATTGGTTATTTCTAGTTGCGAGTTTTCAGGAAACAAGCACCTCAAAATCTCAAAATTAAAGTATTGTGGCACGCTGTGGCACGAAGCATTTTTCATGATTTGAGGAGTATTCTCCATGCAAAAAGGGCTTAAAAGAGTTCATTTATTTGTTATTTGCACTAGTTTTAAGTTCTATATTTAACACCTGTGTTTTTGGGTTATTTTGCACTTGATTGTGAATTTTTCGGAACCAAGTAACGACACCTAGGAAGTCAAGTGTTGACACTTTAGCTGTTGGCATGCAGAAAAACTCCATGGCATGCCAAGTGTCAACACCCAGAATTCAAGTGTCGACACCTGCAACTCAATTAACGACACTTAAGTTCCTAAGTGTCGACTCAAGGCCTGAGACTTTTTGAAAATCTACAACTTAGCCATTGGAGTGTTTTTGTATCAAGTGTCGATACCTGTGCATCAAGTGTCGATACTTGAAAGTTCAAGTGTCGACACCTGGAAGTCAAGTATCGACACCTGATAGCCAAGTGTCGATACTTGACAAACCAAGTGTCGATACTCGGGTTCTGACAGCCCTAACGGATATATTTTTCTGACTTGCAAAAATGTCTATTCAAGCTCCTAATGGCTAAATTTGATGCTTAAATGGTCACAAACCATTTTTTGGAAGTTTTTATTGGTATTTAAGCTTTACCAACTTCATTCTTGAGGGATTGAAGTCCATTAAAAGCCAAAGCCAAGATTCTCTCAAGAACTTTAAAGAGTCATTTAAAGAGTGATTCTCTGAAAAAGCATAGAAGCCTATCGTTTCAACATTCCAAAAGAAGAGCTTGAAGAGTATTCCAAGGAGAAGAAGACAAGAGAAGCATCAATTAGAGCCTCAAAGCTTTCATTCTACTCTTGAAGAGAGTTTGTCTTGTTTATTTTAAATTGTATATCTAAAATTCTCCTTTGATTTGACCTTGCTTTCAAGGGTGTCTTGAAAGAAGGTTATGGTTTGTTGGTGAGCCAAGGTGATAAAACCAACTAGGATTAACTTGTGAGTCCGAAGACAAAATAAGTTTAAAGGTTTGTTGGTGAACCTAGGCGATAAAACCAACATAGGTTTTGACTTGTGAGCCTTTGGAAAAACAAGTCGGCTGTAATCTTGAAAAGATTATAATGGAATTCCCAAGGATAGCTTGGAGAGTGGATATAGGTGCTAGGTTTGCGCCAAATCACTATAAACTTTGTGTTTGTGTGTGATTGTCTATTCTATCTCTTCCTCTTTACTTATTGCACTCTTTTTATTGCTTTCCGCTGCATATAACTTAGTGCATCAATTTCATAACTCACAAACACCACAAGGCCTGCACATTATTGCTTTAAATTTTAAAAGACCCAATTCACCCCCCTCTTGGGCTCCATTTCTGGGCAACAGCGATACCTCCCGGTAGGACCGTAAGCTAGTGCAGGGATCTATAATATGAGTCACAGGGGTCCTTGGTTGTTGATGAGTTTCCAGGAATTGGTGCTTCTGATGGAGCTGGTGCATCACCATAGCTAGGACTTGGACCTGGTGGGCTAATGTGGTGAATTAAGGGTCTGCCGAAAGCGGTTGCAACGGAGTAGAAGGCTCCCTCTCCGTGCACCAGTCACCGTGGCGAGAGGGGTCCTCCGCTCAACCGATGGAGGCCTCTATTGACCCCTGGAATGATTTTGATGATCACAAAATATTGGAGCATGTATTTAATACCAATTCTTTCAATTACTTAAGAAGTTTTTGTAGGAAATTAGTTACCTTTAGTTTAAATTGGTTTTCAAATTGATGGAGAGGTAATTTGATTATGCATGGACTCTTATGAACTTTAACTTATAAAAGTCCTAATTTTGTCAATCTTGTAATCTTGTAAAATGTGCTGAAAATTATAAAATTGAGAGTATATAGATTAGCTTTTATTTG
Source organism: Areca catechu (assembly GCA_021397845.1). Lineage (NCBI taxonomy): Eukaryota > Viridiplantae > Streptophyta > Magnoliopsida > Arecales > Arecaceae > Areca > Areca catechu. The sequence continues at coordinate 138,174,908 of CM038039.1, read as the reverse complement.
ATTCAAGTGTTGAAGAGTTTTGGAGAAGTTTGAAGTATCAATTGAAGTCTTGGCAAGAGCCGACTCATGGATCAAGAGCTGACTCCTTGTTGCATGGCACGGAGAAAATCTTAGAGTTTCAGTATCAAGAGCCAACTCCTGTCCCAAGAGCCGACTCATGGATGAATACTTATTTCTGAAGCCTGAGAACTCGAGCCGACTCGAGCCCCAAGAGCTGACTCATCTAGAGTTATGAATTTTGGTGACTGAGAACTCGAGCCGACTTTGCCCTGAAGAGTCAACTCTAGGTATTTGCTATTTTGATGTGATTGAAGGTAAGAGCCTACTCTAGTTTGAAGAGCCGACTCTTATAGAAATTTATTTTGGACTATCTGAGACTTCGAGCCGACTCGAGTAGCCATTTTCTGCACTCTAATGGCTAGTTGCTGAAAGTAATTTTTGAATTCCATTTCATCTTCAATAGCTCTTTCATGAATCCCTAGGCCCTACAACGGTCATATCTCATGGAAAACTATAAAAGGGATTGTTCTTGAGGGATTAAAAAATGATTAGAAGATTATTCTCGATTTATCTTGAGAAATCAAAGAGCCGTCAAGTCTTTCACCTACCTACTTCAAGAGCTTTCAAGTTCAGATTCAAAGCTTCACCAACTCCACTTCATCATTGAATCCACTCATTAAAGAAACAAAGAAGTAGCTTGAAGAGCAACTAAAGAGCATTCAAAGCTAGGCTTCATCTTGATGTACATCGGCAACATTTAAACATACTCGTTTGTTGTAGTTGCTTGTTTATTTCTATCTTTATTTTCTCTCTAAGAACAGTAAGGGGCTGTGTCTTAAGAAAGGGTTGAAGGTTTTTAGGTGAGACTTGTAAAAATCTAAGTTGGGTTCTTGATGATCCTGGCATAAAACCAAGTGTTAGGATTTCTTAGGTGATCCCGTCTAAAACCAAAGGGAGTTTGGGTTTCTTTGGTAATCCCGGTAAAACCAAAGTATATAAGTTTAGATTGTGAGCCTGGTAAAACAATCTGACTGTATTCCAGTTGGGGGATATAGTAAAAATTTCAAGTGGTGCTTGGGTAGTGGACGTAGGAGCCTGTTGCTCCGAACCATTCTAAATCTCTTTGTATTTGAGCTTGTGCTTTTATTGTCTTATTGTATTTATTTATTTTCACATTGCATATTGCACCATAACACTAAAGGAATTTCAAAGTGTAATAATTATGAAAAGTTTTTTAATCCCAATTCACCCCCCTCTTGGGAAGCCACCTGGGCAACAATTGGTATCAAAATGGAGTCTCTGAAAGTTACTTAGAGTAAAGATAGATGGCACATCCCATGAGAACTTCATTGGCTGAAGGTCAATCCATAAATCGACCTTCATTTTTCACCGGAACCAATTATGCATATTAGAAGGTAAGAATGAAAATATACATTCAAGCCATAGATTTTTATTTATGAAAAATCATCTTGAAAGGACCTCACACACCCACTGTTAGAGTTAATGATGTAGAGGTTCCCAAACCAGAAAAAGATTGGAACGAAAATGATATGAAATTAGCTAAGCTGAATGCCAAAGCGATGAATTTATTGTATTGTTCTTTGGATCCAAATGACTTTAACAGAATTTTAACTTGTAATTCTGCTAAAAAAATTTGGGACAAGCTGGAAATTTCACATAAAGGCACATCACAAGTTAAAACATCAAAAATCAATCTTCTTGTGCATAACTATGAGTTATTTAAGATGGATCCTAGTGAGACTATATCTGCTATGTATACTCGCTTTACTGATATTGTAAATGGTCTCAAAAGTCTTGGTAAAACTTACACTAATGTTGATCTTGTCCAAAAAATTTTGAGATCCTTGCCAAATAAATGGGAAGCTAAGGTGATAGCTATTCAAGAGGTGAAGGACCTAAACACCTTACCACTGGATGAATTGCTTGGATCACTAATCGCATATGAATTAGTTATGAAACAAAGGACTGATGAAGATACCAAAACAAAGAAAGCTATAGCATTTAAAGCTACAGAAGAGGACAAGAATGAAGACTCAGACTCATCAGATAATGATGATTTAGAAAATGATGAGATAGCCCTTGTAATGAGATGATTTAAAAGGTTTATTGGTAGAAGAAAAACAAATAGATGGAGAAAGCAATTTAGAAAAGGATATTTTGGGAAAGAAAGAGAAAGAGATAAAGAAAAGGAGAAGGATAAAGATAAAGATCAAGTACTAATCTGCTATGGATGCAAGAAGCCGGGACACATTCGTCCTAACTGTCCTGAAGCAAAGAAAAAGATGATTACCAGAAAGAAGAAGAAGGCAATGCTTGTAGCATGGAGTGACAGCGATGAATCTACATCCACTGAAGAGGATGAAGAGACAACAAAGACTGCACAAATCTATCTTATGAGTTTGGAGGATGAGGTAACTACTTCTGAACCTAACTTAGAATTTATATATGATAAGCTGCATAATGCATTTTGTGAATTATTAGTAAAATACAAGAAAGCTAGTTTGAAAATGAAAACTTTGAAAAATCATCGTGATACAATTGAAAAAGACAAAAATGAATTTAGTGAAAGAAGTAAGATTTTGCAAAGGGAATTAAACCTAGTTTATGAAAGACTTAAGATCACACAATTTGAAAAAGAAGAGCTTCTTGAGAAAAACAAAGGTTTGAAAAATAAAAATAATGATTTAAAGAAAGAAGTTCAAAAGCTCTAGACTTTGGTTGAAAAACTAATCCTAAGTTCCAACAAGCTTGAATTAATTTTGAAAGATCAAAGAGAAACAAATAATAAATTTAGAATTGGTTATAAAGGTTTAATTTCAAACAAGTTTTTTGCATCTATATCATATGCTCCAGTGTTTACTAATTCAAAACAAGTTAGACCTAAATTTGCATCATCTCATGCTTATTATTCAAAGTCAAGGATTGTATGCTATGCATGTAATAACTTTGGTCATAAGGCATTTGAATGTCATTTGAAATATAATGACAAAAAGAAAATTAAGAAAGTTTGGGTTCCAAAAGGAACCATTTCTACTAACTTGCAAGGATCCAAAAAAGCTTGGGCACCTAAATTCATTAAATGATTATTTTGCAGGGAAGTCTTGTAGCCACAAATATAAATAAAAGATGGTATCTGGATAGCAGTTATTCAAGACACATGACGGGTGATATTGATCAATTCTTCACCCTAAAACATAAAGATGGTGGAATGGTAATATTTGGTGATAATCGAAAAGGAATGACAATCTGTATCGGTAAAATCAAAATTACTCCTTCTACATTTATTGAAAAAGTGTTACTTGTAGAAAAGCTAAAACATAATCTTTTAAGTATTAGTCAGCTATGTGATATTGGTTTTAATGTTTTCTTCAAGTCATCAATGTGTATAGTAGTTGATCCACTTGACTCTAGTACTAAATTCATTGGACATAGACTTGGTAATATTTACATAGTAGATCTTAATGATCTAGCTATGTCAAGCAACAGAAGTCTTGAAGAAATGAATGATAAGAGCAAGGAATCAAGTTTACTATGGCATAGATGACTTGGACATGCTAGTATGGCTACTATAGCTAAACTTGTTTCAAAAGATTTAGTTAAAAGATTGCCAAAATTTAAAGTTAATTTTGATTATGTTTGCGATGCTTGTCAATTAGGAAAACAAGTGAGGGAAAGTTTTAAATCCAAAAACATCATTTCTACTACTAGACCCTTAGAGCTACTTCACATGGACTTATTTGGACCTACTAGGACTACCAACCTAGATGGTATGAAAAATGGCCTTGTGATTGTAAATGATTTTTCAAGATACACATAGACTTTGTTTATTGCACATAAAGATGAAACTTTCAAAGTATTCAAAAAGTTTTATAAACATGTCACAAATTTGAAAAATCTATATGTTATTTCAATTCGTAGTGATCATGGCACCAAGTTTGAAAATCAATATTTTGATCATTTTTGCACAAAGCACGGTTTGGATCATAACTTCTCTGCACCTAGAACACCACAGCAAAATGGTGTTGTAGAAATAAAGAATCATACTTTGGAAGAGATGTCCAGAACAATGCTTTGTGAAGGAAATCTTCCAAAATACTTTTGGACAGAAGCTATAAATACCACTTGCTATATTTTGAATAGAGTTCTGATTAGACCTATCATTAAAAAAACCTCCTATGAACTTTGAACAATAGAAAGCCAAATATCAAATATTTTCATGTTTTCAGCAATAAATGTTTTGTTCTTAATAATGGAAAAGATAATCTTGGTAAATTCGATGCAAAATCAGATGAGACTATTTTTCTTGGATATTCTTTAAATAGTAAAGACTATCAAGTTTTCAATAAAAGAACTTTGACTGTAGAAGCATCAATATATGTTGTTTTCAATGAATCTGGCATTACATCTTCTAAAAAAGAAGATCTTGCTGATGATGATGTAGGTACTCTTAAACATGGACTGAAAGACTTGACTCTCAAAGACAAATAATCAAGTGAACCACAAAAGAAGTGGTAAGTAAAAATCATGATGATATACCCAAAGAATAGAGGTATGTACAATCACACCCCAAAAAATTAATTATAGAAGACCCATCTCAAGGTGTTAGAACTAGAGCTGCACATAAAGATACACATGACTTAATTGCTTTTGTTTCTCATGTAGAACCACAGACAATAGAAGAAACTGAAACTAATCCTAATTGGATGTTAGCCATGCATGATGAATTAAACCAATTTAGGAGAAATAATGTTTGGACCCTAGTAAAAAGATCTAATGACTATCCTGTTATAGGTACTAGGTGGGTTTATAGAAATAAACTAGATGAAGAAGAAAATATAATTAGAAATAAGGCTAGACTAGTAGCACAAAGATATAATCAAGAAGAGGAAATAGATTTTGATGAAACTTATGCACCAGTAGCTAGATTATAAGCCATTAGATTACTATTAGCTCATGCATGCTTTATAAATTTTAAGTTATTTCAAATGGACATAAAGAGTGCAATTTTGAATGGTTTTCTATCCGAAGAAGTTTTTGTTGAGCAACCACCAGGTTTCATTGATCACACTTTTTCAAATCATGTTTACAAATTGAATAAAGCTTTATACAGTCTAAAACAGGCACCTAGAGCCTGGTATGACAGACTAAGTAAGTTTTTAACTTCAAATAATTTTGTAAGAGGTAGTGTTGACACTACACTGTTTATTCAAACAAAAAAAAATGATATTTTAGTTGTTCAAATCTATGTTGATGATATTATTTTTGGATCTACTGATGAATCTTTGTGTCAAGATTTTGCTAAGCTAATGCAGGGAGAATATGAAATGAGCTTGATGGGTGAGCTGAGTTACTTTCTTGGACTTCAAAGCAAAGAAACTAAAGAAGGTATCCTGATCAACCAGGCCAAATATATCAGAAAATTATCAAAAAATTTAGCATGGAATCAAGCAATGAAATTGGAACACCCATGCATCCTACATGTAGACTTGATAAAGATGAGAATGGCACAAATGTTGATCAAAAGCTGTACCGAGGTATTATCGGTTCATTACTTTATTTGACAGCTAATAGACATGATATTTTATTTAGTGTTTGCATGTGTGCTCGATTTCAATCTAATCCAAAAGAATCACCCTTCATAGTTGTTAAAAAATCATTAAATATTTTAAAGGCACATACAATGTAGGTTTATGGTATTCTAAGCACACATCTTTGAAATTAATTAGTTATTCTGATGCTTATTATAGAGGCTGTAAGATTGATAGAAAAAGTACAAGTGGCACCTATCAATTTCTAGATGTTAACTTGATTTCATGGCACCGTCGCAAACAGAACTCTAATGCACTATCTACTACTAAGGTAGAATATGTGGCTAGTTGGAGTTATTGTGCTTAAGTGTTATGGATCAAGCAACAACTAAAAGATTATGGTGTTGTCCAATCTAAAATTCCTATTAAATGTGACAATACTAGTGCTATTCATTTATCCAAAAATCCAATCCAGCATTCACGAACTAAGCATATAGAAATTAGACATTATTTTATTCATGATCATGTTTAAAATAATGTTGTTGAGCTAGAATTTGTACCTACTGAAGGTCAACTTACTGATATTTTTACTAAACCTCTTAGTCTAGATAGATTTGAGAAGATTAGAGGCGAATTAGGACTGTGTGACCCATTCTGAACAATTCTGACCTAATTATTCGAAAATAAGAAAAAATTATCTAGATATTCCAAATTTCACTCTAGATCTTAGGACAACATATTTTAGTGTCTAGAAACCCATAAAAATTTATTTTAGACTTTTTCGAATTTTAGGCTAAATTTTGGCTCGAGCTGACTTGAGTCATTAGGCTGTTCGGTGAGCCGACTTGCGAGTCAAGCCAAAGGTTTTCTAAATAGGATTTCGTAACCTTGTATTCACTATGTTTTTCCATTTTTCTCTCTTCCACTTAGTTGACTCCTCTTTCCATCCAAGGAAAAGATCCTAAAACACTTCCTAAACCCTCCAAACTCCTAATCCAAGCTAGATGGCTCCTCGTAAGGTCATAGCTAAAAAACCTAAGAGAGTGGTTCGGATGGTTGCGGAGGAAAGAAGGATGAAATGGCATTTGGATACCTCGAATCCAGATGAAGAATAGCGAATAGAGCATGAGGAAGAGCAAGAGGCACCCAGGCAAGTTATTTTAATGGGTAATAGACAAGTTACTCCTGGTAGATGTATTGATTTCAATTTCTAGGAACAAGAGTATTTGCACATTAGGGATTGGTTGGATAAACAGGGTTGGAGAGATTTCTGTTTGTTAAATGTACCGACTTATCCAAATCTTTTCAAGCAATTTTTTGAAAGTATGTCCTTAGGTGCATTCCATATTGAGGGTTGTTTGATTGGGTCAGTAGTGAGTGTGACTTGGTTTTTATGTGATGTCTGATTGAGGGGGAGGCCCTCAATCTACCATTCATTATGCTTTCATAGATGAGAGAGGCTGCTCGTAAGGCACAAGCATGTCTACCATATGTCATGGTTTTTACACTTCTATTTCAGGATGCCCTAGTTGACTTGACTGGTGAGGATAGCCGGCTACTTTTACACACTAATAGATACAATCTGAAATCTCTTACTCGGAAGGGATTTAGTCACTAGATTTGAAAGACTCTAGGTCTTCCAGTAGCTCACTCAGAGGATGACTCAGATGAGGACATTCAGGCAGTAGTGGGACATGGTGCGGAGGCAGATGCATACACTGATGAGGCTGGACCCTCAGAGCTAGCTCCTACCACTCTTCGTTCACCATTCAGAAGATCTACAGATGTTGGACCTGATGCTGATGACCTATTACAGTGGGTACTGGATAAGATATCTTGTCTCAGATCTGAGACTGATACCAGGATTGCTCTACTTCAATCAGAGATGCACCAAGGATTCCAAGATATCATGACCATTCTTCAACAGCTTACTATAGCCAGTCAGTCCGTATCGACTACTTCCACAGCAGCACCTGACACTGGCACTGGCACTGATTGCGAGTAGGGACAAGCGGCACACTTCAGTGACATTCCTTCTCAGGCAACTCCTGTTGAGGCTGAGGCTTGTATCAAGGTTCCAGGATCTGACGTTGGACAGACTCCAGCTACAAGGATATTGTCTACCGCCAGCACTTTGGCTTTGTCCTTTGATCCTCCCATTGCCAGACCCACTCCCATTATCATTTCTTTAGAGTCCAAAGTAAAAGCTAAAGCCAAAACCAAAGCTTCTAGGACTACCACACCTATTAGGACTAGACTCAGGGACCTTAGGCCTAGGTTTCCTAAGTTCAATCTTGCTCCAGGCATCTTAGAAGTCGGTTCCTCCTCTAGTGAGGAAGACCGTAGTGGTGATGATCCTAGTCCATCCTTTTGAGGTTTTTAGTCTTTTTTTTTGATGTTTTTAGGACTCTATGCTTGTTATGTTTTTTTGTTGTGATACTATTTTATCGTGCCGAGGCACATTTGTAATGTATTACTTATGTACTGACTTTTCATATATATTCATATGATCTTTTATGAAACATGTCTTTTTATCATATACATTGTGAATGATTTTCTATAAATGTATATTCTCATATTCTATATACCTTTTGTTGATGACAAAAAGGGGAGAAGGGAGAATGTGCATGAAAAGGCTATGATATGAATGTTAAATTATAAAGACATGAATGTTAAATTATAAATGTGTATAAATGTTTATATGTTTATATGAAAATTTATGAAAATCTGATGAAAACAAAAAGAAATGCTATTACAATAGTAAGGGGGAGCTTATATCTAGTTTTTGTTAAGTTTTTATGAAATTCACTTCAAATACCAATTAATGCTAAAGTTTCGATATGCAATGTATAGATGATACTCTTGATACATTATGTTTCGATACTCGATACACTTTTGATACATATGATATACTACGACACACTTTGTTAATACCTTGATACTCAATTAGTCTGATACACACTATGATCAATATCATTTGATAATTGTGAATATGATACATTTAAATTCTGCTCTTGCCTAGTGTTTTGTCATCATCAAAAAGGGAGAGATTGTTGACCCCTGAAATGATTTTGATGATCACAAAATATTGGAGCATGTATTTGATACTAATTCTTTCAATTACTTGAGAAGTTTTTGCAAGAATTTAGTTACCTTTAGTTTTAATTGGTTTTCAAATTGATGGAGAGGTAATTCAATTATGTATGGACTCTTATGAACTTTAACTTGTAAAATCCTTAATTTTTCAATCTTGTAATCTTGTAAAATGGGCTGAAAATTATAAAATTGAGAGTATGTAGATTAGCTCTTGTTTAATTCAAGTGTTGAAGAGTTTTGGAGAAGTTTGAAGCATCAATTGAAGTCTTGGCAAGAGCCGACTCATGGATTAAGAGCCGACTCCTTGTGGCATGGCACGTAGAAAATTTCAGAGTTTTAGTATCAAGAGCCGACTCCTATCCCAAGAGCTGACTCATGGATGAATACTTATTTCTGAAGCTTGAGAACTCGAGCCGACTCGAGCCCCAAGAGCTGACTCATCCAGAGTTATGAATTTTTGGTGACTAAGAACTCGAGATGACTCTTCCCTGAAGAGCCGACTCTAGGGATTTGTTATTTTGAAGTGATTGAAGGCAAGAGCCGACTCTTACAGAAATTTATTTTGGGCTGTTTGAGACTTCGAGCTGACTCGTGGACCTCGAGCCGACTAGAGTAGCCATTTTCTGCACTCTAACAACTAGTTGCTAAAAGTGATTTTTGAATTCCATTTCATCTCCAATAGCTCTTTCACGAATCCATAGGCCCTACAATGGCCATAGCTCATGAAAAACTATAAAAGGGATTGTTCTTGAGGGATTAAAAAATGATTAGAAGATTATTATTGATTTATCTTGAGAAATCAAAGAGCCTTCAAGTCTTTCACCTACCTACTTCAAGAGCTTTCAAGTTAGGATTCAAAGCTTTACCAACTCTACTTCATCATTGAATCCACCCATTGAAGAAGCAAAGAAGTAGCTTGAAGAGCAACTAAAGAGCATTCAAAGCTAGGCTTTATCTTGATCTACATCGGCAACATTTAAACAAACTCGGTTTGTTGTAGTTGCTTATTTATTTCTCTCTATCTTTGTTTTCTCTCTAAGAATAGCAAGGTGCTGTGTCTTAAGAGAGGGTTGAAGGTTTTTAGGTACGTCTTGTAAGAACCTAGTTGGGTTCTTGGTGATCCTGGTATAAAACCAAGTGTTAGGGTTTCTTTGGTGATCCCATCTAAAACCAAAGGGAGTTTGGATTTTTTTGGTAATCCTGGTAAAACCAAAGTGTATAGGTTTGGATTGTGAGCCTGGTAAAACAATCCGACCGTATTCTGATTGGGGATATAGTGGAAATCTCAAGTGGTGCTTGGGTAGCGGATGTAGGAGCCGATTGCTCCGAGCTACTCTAAATCTCTTTGTGTTGTGCTTGTGCTTTTATTACCTTATTACATTTATTTACTTTTGCATTGCATATTGCACCACAACACTAAATAAATTTCAAAGTGCACATAATTGTGAAAAGTTTTTTAGTCCCAATTCACTCGCCTCATGGGAAGCCACCTGGGCAATAGCCTTGGATGCTCACATGGTCACCATTGGATCGTGGGCTTTTAGGGATATCTTCATCATAGTTGGGGGACCTGATATCTTTGTCTCACCCCCTACCTGGCACGGTAATCTATAACCACCAAGATCATCATGGCCCGTAGCTCTATCACATCAAGTCCAGCTGGGTGCTTGTCCTCTTGCTTTGCGGTATGCTCGCTTATCCGAGGGTCCTGCAAGACAGAGGAGACCTGGGTCGGGGATTTTAGTGAGGATACTCTGACAATCAAGTCAGTAAAATGATCAAGGGAAATATAACCTTTGTGACAGAGAGCTTGGGAAACTCTTTACATTTAGAGGATAATGAGAAAGAAGATAGTCAAGAATAGAGGGCGTGTTTATTACTTACCTTTACTTACCTTCCCTCATGGGTCTTATATAGATGAACGGCTTTTGTCGGTTTCCAGGTACCCCTTTTTGGAGAAAGCCTTCTATTATTAGCTATCACCTCCCTGTCAGGCTGGTTTTCCACTAAGCCTCGATCCATGATGTGCAGTTGCCATTTTAGGTGGAACAATCGATGTGCCACAGGACCTAGGGCTGGAGTGGGATGCCTTCTTAGGAAGGTTTAGGAACCTATTATGGAAGTCATAGTCTTACAGTTGGGTAGTCATCGACGTGGTGGCACACTACTGGCCTAGGAGCCTGATGGCACTCAGATCATGCAGGTTATGCATAAGGTACATCGTAGGACTTGCATTCATGGTAGGGCATGCGCCACCTCTCGGGGGCCGTGGGTGACCAGTCTCTCCCTTAACACAACTTCGAACTTCTGTTTCCTCTTTCCTTATGCCTTTGGTGGGAATTTGGATCTTCATAGGATGGGGGGAGCTAATTCGACAGAAGGGCCCCCTGGCAATGCGAGCTCGACCCTGGCTGGGAGCCAACCTTAGATTGGGAGCTCGCCCAATAAGCCCGGCCTCGACTGGGAGCTTGAGCTCAGACGGGGGGCTTGCCCAATGAGCCTAGCCTCGACTGGGAGCTTAACCTCAGATGTGGGGCTCACCTAATGTACCCAGCCTTGGCTGGGAGCTTGATCACCATGCCTAGATTGTGGGCACATCGCCTGGGTGGCTGTCAACAAGGGCTCCATGTTAGCGGTGGCTCCATATCAGTGGGTGTACCCCATCAGAAACCAAAATTAATTTGGTTATAACTAATTTAACCAACTTGAACAAAATTCAATTAGGTCATAATTAATCTTAATTAAATCTTAATTAAATCTAGGATTAACTGAGCTCTAGTTTGAATCAAAATTGTAATTAGAAATCCTTAGTGATTTAGTCATCAAATAACCTAATCATGTAAAACCCAATTGAACCAAATTCAATTAGACTTGACCTAAACCTCTTTTCTTAATCAAATTAAGACAATTGGAAATCAAATTTCTAATTAATCCTCTTATAATTTATTAATAATTAATTAACAATAAATTTATAATATTTTTGTATGGTTAATTATTTATTATATTTATAATTTTTCCATTGAACGATTCTTAATTGTTAATCAGCCATCATGATCGGTTAGAAACTTCTTATGTGTATGACCTCATTGGTTCGAACACTAAGCTAGTATCCTAGGAACCAACTCTTGAACAAATCGATGTGACAATCTAATAATGGTGCCCGATGTCTAGATAGGTCGAATGTTCGCAATGCAACATTCAAGAACCCAGGTATATGGTTTCTGTATAATTCATCCCTTTGATCCTAATGCTCTGAATAATTTCAGAGATGACAACCAACTCTAAATTATGCATCTAAATATATTTCAACCTACTAAATCCTATGACTCCTTGCAAGGATTGCCTTGATCAAGGTCTTGCTTCATTGAAACATAATAGAGTATTTCCTCCAACATCTTGGAGTGGTCAATCTCATCTTGACTCATCACTGACTTAACAAGTACTGACTGCACCTAGTAACCTTTCATCACTGGATTAGTGGTGTGGACACCAGGATTAGACAAAGGCTCCTCAACCCTCTGGAGATCTTTGATTAGGGCTCTTAATCTTTTGTGTCCTGTAATAAGGCTTCAAGCCAGAGTAATTTACTTTTGAGTCATATAATTAGTATCTAGTTGATTTCAATTTTTGGTTTAGTCTAGTAATTTGGCTAATTTGGTCAAGTTAGGGTCAATTGGTCCTGTAATTAGCCAAGTTGGTCCACAAGCTTGAGTCAATTTGAAGATGGGCTCAAGCTAGTTTGAAGATGGGTTCACAAGTGGGCAATCAAGTCAATCCCCAATGAAGTTGAGCTTTTAGAAAAGTAATTCTTCGTTCATCCTCGCATGGGGAGGGTGAGATTTCCAATATTGATGCCTTCATTCTTCGAGAATGTCGACCTCCATGAGGGAGTGGGTGTGAGGCAGAACATCGAGGGGTGTGAGGCCCTAGTTATCTAGCTATCCAAAAAAAAAATAATGGTACCCTAATCTAGGTGAGTTCTAGGATCACCAACGATTCCACCCCTTATCGGTCCCACATCATTTTGACTTGATGTGGGACTAAGATGCTAAGATGCATCCTAGTGATTCTTCTTTTTATTATTTTAAGTTTATAATGGATTTAAAGATTCCTGAAGACAAGCAAAGAGAAAATCTAGAGATTCTATAAAGATAAGAACTTTCTATCATGCAAGATGGCCCCTAAACAAAGATAAGTAGAGGACCCGGGATTGAGAAATCCTGTAGGACTTAGCTCTAGATCAATACCTACTTAGGAGATTAGGGATGCAAACCTTGAAAAAAAACTCTGATGTGCCTGATGCCGAGTTTACTCACTCTTGCGGATGCGGCCTGGAGGATCAAGCCTTCGACCTTGCAAATTTGTCGGCTTTCCATTCGATGGTCATGAAGGCAAGGGAGACCAACTCCGTTGTCCATGGCACTTGGTGGACCTTTGAGCATCCAAGTGAAGGGTTAGAAATCATCAAGAAACAAGTAGGAAGGGATGGAAAAGAGTTAAGAATGTTGGTCGAGGAGGCTCTTCTTGCTAGGCATTCAAGTTAATCTTCTAGGTGGCATCCAAGCTTGAAGATGGGAAGGTGGCTTTCATAGATGGATGGTAAATCAAGGCCTCTCATCCCTTAATGCCCGAAGGACAAAGGCGCTCCATCTCAGATTTCCTAGTCTAAAAGACATGGGCTAGAAGAATAACTGCTCAAACATTTTTTTTATTTCATCAACATTAGTTTACAAGAAGGTTAGGGTCCTTTTTATAAGCACCTAAGTCCTCATTTGACATTCAAACTCAAATTTGAAATAGGGATTACAAGACTTGATTAGGGGAGTGAAGAGAGGATGTTGTCTTCATGAATCAAGGGGCACCTATTTTGAATTTTGAATCTCCTCTTCATGAAGCTTTGTTCAACCATGAATACTAGGCTTGATATGTGGAGTGGAGTGGTAATATGGCTTGGATCAAGGAAAGATTAATAGGAGTTAACCATGGAATTTGAATTTGAAATTTCAGCTTTACTTGGCCGCGCAAGGTGCTTGATGATGTGGCACCTCCCATGCCATGTGGCATTGATGATGTGGCACTCCATGAGCTGAAGTGGCACCTCCCATTCCATGTGACACTGATGATGTGGCACTCCTAACCTGGTATGGAGAGGTGGCTTGACTCATCTTCAATTGGGCTTGACTTGATTGCCCACTTGTGAACCCATCTTCAAACCAGCTTTAGCCCATCTTCAAATTGACTTGAGCTTGTGGACCAACTTGGCAAATTAAGGACTAATTGATCCTAACTTGACCAAATTGACCAAATTACCAGACTAAACTAAAAATTGAAATCAACTAGATACTAATTACATGACTCGAAAGTAAATTACTCGGTCTTGAAGCCTTATTATGGGACCCAAAAGATTAAGAGCCATAATCAGAGATCCATAGAGGGTTAAGGAGTCTCTATCTAATTTTGGTGCCCACACTAATTCTTCCAAGGTGGGTGGAAACTCGACCCTGTCGAGTAAGGATTGATTTGGTTTTGGTATTTCTCAAGAAGGTCAGGGTTGAGGCACTGCAAGTCCTCTTGGATAATCCACGAATCATCGAACTCCAGTCAGCCTTGCCATCGGACCAAGTAATGATGATAACCTTTGCCCCGGGTGGTGATAGCTTGATCATCCAGGACATGCTCGATCTGCTCTCCTCTCTTAGGTAAAATTGGAGGTGGACACTCTAGGTTGGGTTTGCTCTCAAATGAAAGGTCAGGTCCAAATGGCTTGCTAGTTATGTTTGCTGGTTCCCTATACTCGACTAAGTCCGAGATATTGAAAGTCGAGCTAATGCCACAATCCGGGGGTAGCTCAAGCACATAGGCATTAGGGCCAACTCTCCTTATCACTCTAAAGGGGCCAGCTCTACGAGCACTGAGTTTCTTAACGGCTCCTGGTAGAAACCGTATAAGCCTAAGCCTAGTCATTACAGAATCCCTTATATCAAATTTTTAGGCTTGCTTTCGAGAATCAACCAATTTCATGTGTGTATTATTACTTAGATTGATTTTTGGCTAATAACTTTGCGGACTCTGAGACTTATACAGACACCTACAAAATGCAGACTCAACTATGCATTCTTATTGAGGGGATTTTTATTGGACTCTTTGGGCCTAAACCTAACAGACTATAGGCTCTCTAGGTTTGACCCTGGTTTGGTATGCTCCTGAGAATTTACCATGGGTTCCTAGCAAATGCCATAAGGTCTTCCAAAAGTTGGCTGCAAATGGGATGGGCTCTAAAGGTTCATGCAACCTGGTGATCTCAATAAAATGTTACCTAATGGCTTTAGAAACATGTGTAGACTCAAGAAAGGGTAGAAATAGGAAGGAGACTCAGGGACTGGTTCAAAGCTAATGAGACTAACCTTAATATATGAATATTGATCTATGGGTGTACTTGTCCCAACCTTATGATTAGTACTAGGAGGATCTATAGGTGCAAGTTCTAGGGCAGGCTGGGTGTTCCTAAGTGGTGGAAGGTCATCAGGAAGGTCTTTGAAAAGTCTATCTTGAAAGTCCTCTAAAATAATGTCTACTTCCTGGGGTTGTTCCTTAGGGATTTGTTCTTGGACCTCTTCTATGTACCACTCTTGTGAACCCTCACTTTCATCTACTATGTTTGATCCTGGCTCAGACACTCCTTCAAATTCTATAGTCGGTTCAGGATTTTTGCTATTAGTGCCTCAGTGATTTCAACCTTGGATCCATCTTCATCATACTTCTCCACTACACTTGATTCATAGATGTCTTCTTTGGATTCTTCAATGGGCTCAAGAGTTTCTTCATTTAAATTTTCAGTGGGTTCAATCTTTTCTTCCTGAAATTCTTTAGAGGGCTCTTCTCTCTGGGTTGGTTCATGAATCTCTTTTATGGTAGGGGTTCCCTCAGTAATCACATTCTCTAACTCTTTGGCCTTGATCAGGTTAACTTCTGGCTTCTTTTCCTTTAGGCTACTTGATCCTCTTTTAACTTGGTCCTTAAGTGGAGTTGGTTTGATTTCAAATTTCTTCCCATGGTGATTGAAGGCATAGGTATTGGTTCGACCAAGAAGGGTGGCATCGTGATCATAAAGCCAAGGTCGACATAGGATAATGCTACTGACTCCCATGAAAAGGACATCACACCAAATCATCTCTTCATATGATTGTAGTTTGATCAAGACTTAGCATCTAAATTTGATAGGTATGTAAGTCGAATCTATCAATGAGACCTTATAAGGGTTGGGGTGAGGAACTAGGGTCAATCCTAGGGATTTGACAATACTTAAAGAGATGGCATTGACACAGCTTCCATTATCCACTATGATCTTGCACACCTTATCCCCTAACTTGACAAAGGTTTGTAGGATGTTAGTCCTACAGTAATCTTCTTGTACCATGTTCTAGGTTAGGATGCACTTAACTACTCCTAACAAGTTAGCATACTCATGCAGTTCTTTGTGGTCCATGAACTTCTGATTGGGTCTCCTAGGGTGAATCTCGTGGGCTGTGTTAGGATGTGGGACTCTTCTGGGCTCAGCCTCTAAGGGGGAATCATGTTGAGGGAGATCCTTAGGGTGTGGAGGTGACTCAAACTTTGGTTC
The DNA here is from genome assembly GCA_021397845.1 of Areca catechu. Lineage (NCBI taxonomy): Eukaryota > Viridiplantae > Streptophyta > Magnoliopsida > Arecales > Arecaceae > Areca > Areca catechu. The sequence goes on along the minus strand of CM038039.1, from coordinate 138,158,642 downwards.
AGTGTGTGCTCCAGGACCCTTTCTAGAGTTCTTAACCTGGTTTCAAAACCATCAAATCTTTGGGTCAACTTGTTAACTTGCTCAGTGAGGAGCCTAATCTAATTCTCGAGGTTGTTTTTCATGGGTTCACTTGATTGAGAGTGGTGTGGGTGATACGGAACTCCAAACCTAGTCAACATGCACTACACAAAGAATGGTGCTACGATTTTGCTAGACCTAGGAGTTCAAACAAAATGGGTCAACGTAGAAGACACACAGCACAACAACTAGCCCTTTCACTAGCCAGGTAAGAGGTGGGAGTGTGGGAGGCCCCCTTGCTTTCGTAAGGATCCAATTAAAGAACCACAACATCGCTTAGGTCATTTGATGCTTAACCTCTTGCCTTAGACACCAGCTTCCTGGTACTAATTGAAGGGTTGCATGCACTAGCTTCCCCAAAATGGTTAAACCCTACTCATGGGTGTCCCTAAGCTATTAGGTTACTACTTGATTTTAGATCAGGCTTAGGTTCGAAGTGCAAGGGTGGTGGTTTTTGGGCTAAGGAAAGGTAATGACCTCCTTTCCTTATCTTGTGATATTGACGCCCTTAGGTTAATTACGTAAATGATGGCATACACATCAAACCTAATGAAATATATCAAAGTTTTGTTATTGGATTTTGATGTATGTTAGAAGAAATAAGATGCTGGAAATAAAAATATGAACCTAAAGTGCAAAATTAAACTATATGGGAATGAAAGTGTAATGAAATGCACTTGCTGGAGTTTCAGAATAGATTTGTTCTCAGGTAGTATTCCGGTTTGTAGAAATTTTACTGACTGTAATAAAATCTGAGAAAATTTTGAAAACTACTTTCAAATATATGGAATCCATGAAAATAAAAATCACAAAAATTAGATATTCTTAAAGGTAAAAATAACTAAAACAACAGACCATGTACTGGGTTAAAAGATGTAGAATTTGAAAGATGCTGAAAATTAAAACACCTATCTCCTTGTTTTCCCCTTCAAGGGTCAATCACATCGGCACCCCTACATGCCATAGGAAGTTTTCTTTGAATGGGATGTGAGGGTCTTGCAGTTCTACATTTTTCTATGATCGGACGGCCATAGTGAAGCACCCAATCAAAGTACTTAAAGAGAACTAAGTCCTGATCATGCTCTGATACTAGACTTGATGTGGGACTAAGATGCTAAGATGCATGCTAATGATTCTTCTTTTTCTTATTTTAAGTTTTTAATGGATTTAAAGATTCCCAAAGACAAGCAAAGAGCAAATCTAGAGCTAAGTCCTATGGGGTTTCTCAATCTCGGGGTCCTCTCCTTATCTTTTTTTAGGGGCTATTTTGCATGCTAGAAAGTTCTTATCTTTATAGAATCTCTAGATCTGCTCTTTGTATGTCTTCAGAATCTTTAAATCCATTAAAAACTTTAAAATAATAAAAAGAAGAATCATTAGCATGCATCTTAGCATCTTAGTCCCACATCAATTAGAAATCCAGGTAGTCAGGCACCTAAGTATAATGAGTTGCTTGCAAGTCATCATGGTGATCTCAAGTCGGAGGGATAATTATACCCATATCCTTTTATGAGATACTCTCGATAGCTGAGTTTTTAATAGTGGTGGTCATGTTCGGTGCAATGTACATATACACTTAACTACATACCATACCAATATCTCTACACTCCTTGGTTATGAGGACAACTAATCCATATGGCATACAATGATCGATGCTCGATAAATATTATCGTCCTAGGTAACAATGTATTATTTGATTCAGAACATATTTAAAAACTACTTGATAAATCTTTCTTTATTGAGCTAAAGTAGTTTTAAGGATTTCATCTCAAAAAAGTCCAAAGAAATATTCAAAAAGAGATGAACTACTAAAATAACTTTTATTTTATTAATGATTCTGTACAAATTATAAAGAGCTTGATAATCTATAACCTAGATGATTGGCTATAGAACACATTTTTTAACAACTTCCACTTGGACTATAGCTAATCTGAATAGTATCGAATACCCATATTCCACTTGTGGTCATCGAACTCTTTGATTATGAGGGCTTTAGTAAATGGATTACCTAAGTTCTCCTTTCCATCGATCTTCTAAAGATTAACATCACCTTGATCCACTATTTCCTGAATTAGGTTGAGGTGACATAAAAGTGCTTGGTCCACTGATGAGACTTTGGTTCTTTTTCTTGAGCTATAACCCTAATGCTATTACAATATAAGATAATTATGCCATAATGGAGGGTGCCACTCCAAGCTCGATAATGAACTACCATAGCCAAACAACTTCCTTTGCAGCATTGGATGCTACAATATACTCTACCCACATATAGAATTGGCCATAGTATACAGCTTGAAACTTTTCTAGCAGATAGCTCCTCCATTCAGGATAAAAATATAACTTGACATAATCTTGCTATCATTCCTATCTGAATGAAAACTTGAGTCAGTACAACTAACTAGTTTCATGTCAGAATCTCCATAAATAAGCCATTGGTCCTTAGTATTTCTCAAATACTTAAGGATGATTTTTACAACCTTCCAATGATTCTCACCTAATCAGATTGGTATCTGCTCACTATTCCTAGTGAGTATGCTACATCTGGTCTTGTATATATCATAGCATACATGATAGATCCCATGCTGAGGCATATAGAATCCTACTCATGCACTCCCTCTGGAGGACTTGTCAGGCAATTCTTCTTTGAGAAATTAATTCCATGGCCTATCAAAAGACAGCCTTTCTTGAAATTCACCACACTGAACTGCTTCAGCATGGTCTCAAAGTACATGGACTGGGTCAAACCTAGCAACATTTTGAAAGGGATATGCCCTACAAGCCAATCTATGTTATATCTCCCAAACCATTGTAATTGACAATTTTCTAAATAAAGGCATTATTTTTCATCATACGCTGTGTTTATATTATATGATGAACCCCATAGATTAGGGCTATGATTTTAGGATTATGATGAGATCATACCAGTGAGACCTAAAATCTTAAAACCTTAATCTAAAGTATTCCTAGTCAAAGGAACCCTGAGTAGGGGATCAGGGTTTTCCGGTAAGACTAGCACATCCCATGTATACTGGAAAGGGTGACTGCTCTCATAGTCACTTGTGTATGACACTAATACTGGGATGTGGGTGCTCATTGGAGAATGAGTTCACTGATATGATCCAACTTGAGAACATCTAATGTAGTCTTAGCTACATGTCAATAGAAGGTTCTCATAGTGGGAGTGGTTCAAGTAATTTTTTGACCTGAGACTGCCATAAGTACCTTATGTACATGAACCCATTCTTTGGTTCAATCCTAATCATGACACTGAGTCATGCACATGATTGATACTGGGAATGGTGAATTGGATATGAAGGCAATGAGTAGGTCAACAAGGAATCGATCACTCTTAGTAAGAGAGATTGCATCCAGCTGGTTAACAATTGGATGATGATTCATGGAATCTTTGATCAAAGTAAAGATATTAGAGATGGTTTCTAATATCAAGATAATTGAATCATCGATATAATTGAGCTAGAAATAAATATAAGATTGAGCTAGAAATAAATATAATATTGGATTTGACATATATCCATATCCATAGTTATATTTTGGGTGCAGGCTGATCGAAAGATTTAATTGTACGGTAACTCTCTACTGAAGGGTAATTTTGGTATTTCACCAGAATCTTCATATCTTCCGAGTAGACATGACACGTTGCTAGACGTCATTCTTGTCTTGTGGGTTGATCAAATTCAAGGATCATTTATTAGGAAGAGTCCTAAATGATCGAGTCGGGTAAGTCCGGTTTGACCTAAATCGATTAGAAAGAGTTCTAATCAAATTAGGTCAACTTGTATTCAAACCCACTGCTGGCTAGATGTGGAACCCATGGGTCACACACTTAAGAGGATTGATCAAGAGTTTAATTTGGAATTAAATCATCTTTGCAGGATAACACTCTAGCAGGTGTTGCAAACCCTAGCTTCTATTCGAATCGGATTTGAATTAGGGTTCCGGATTGGTTCAAATTGAGTTCTAATTGGACCTAATTAGACCCTAATTATGAAAATAGGATTATGGCTAACCCTATTGGCTAGCCATGTAACTAGGCTAGCCTCCCCATCCGCCCCCCTTGCTTTTCCATGCCAAATGCCAAGAGTCCATGCGCTTATGGACTCTTGGCGCGCCATTTGGAAGAGTCCATAGCGCATGGACTCTTGGCGCGCCCTGCTTAATTCTTCGATGAATTAAGATGGGGCGGCCTCCTTTCTTAATGATTAGCGCACCATCTATCCCCCCTTGGATGGGAATCCAACGGCTGATGGGATTTTAAGAAAGAAGGAATGTGCTAACTCTTCCCGGGCGCGCGAAATAACATCTCTTCGGAGATGAAAAGTCGCGACCCCTTTCCTTTTAAAACACCGTGGTTTTTCCTTTAAGAAAAGCCGTGGGATTTAATCTGGAAGGCCGTGAGATGGGAGGATGGGGCATGAGAAATAGGGAAGGGGTTGAGACAAAGTGGACTGGTGTTTACGGAGAGTTGTGTTCTTTTGAGAAGACATCTCTCTGTAATCTATTTAAACAACAAAGGTCTCGGGTGTTTGACTAATGAACGACAGAGTTTATTTTTTATTTTCTTTTCTTTCCAGGAAACTGATTCCTCCTTAGCTTGTTTAGGACACAGAGAGTTTCTCTCTTATAGAGTTCTCTTCTCTGTTGAAACTCAAGTCCAAAATAAGAGATAGGAAGAATCTCTTGATCGGTAAAAGAAAAGAACTCCTACTCTGTTTCTATTTCCTTTACTTTAAGACATTAGTGTCTTAAATCCTTCTCCTCCTTCAAGACAAGAGTTTTATTCTTAGGACAAGGTCTTAAGAAAGGGAGAGGAAGAAGAAAGAAAGGAAGTAAGGAGCCCCTACCCTGAAGTTTTAAAGCCATAGTCCTCTTGAGTTCTAGGATAAGAATTCAAGTGAAGGAAGCTTGCATCTTGATCAATCATCTTGTGGATCACCATTGGAGGGTGGACATTTGGATGCCTGGTGAATTCAATCAGCCCCTTCAACATCAAACTTTTTTGGAATTAGCGATCACGGGTTGGTACCCTAATTCTAACATTGTAAGTTTATATGTTTTAATCCTGAATAAGGAGATCTTGGCTAAGGGATTATGGTGAAAATTTCATTATTTTGAAATTACACTTCCGCTGCGGTGCACCGGATTCCCAACAGTGGTATCAGAGCCATCCTTATTACAATTAATACATATAAAATTATTCATATGTGGTTTTGATTGTAGTATCGCATGTTAGGGTTTTAAACCCTTGAATGCTGATACACTTAGCATAATTTATGGGATGCATATATGATAATTTATGTTTTGATGTATGCCACTAGTTAGGGTTTTTCACTCAAATCCTAATTATTATAGAGATATGATTAGTTTTGAAGTCATCATACTGAAATAAGGTTGCCTGGCATAATGGTGGATCCATTATGTGGTAAATGGTTGTCCTAGTATGATGACACACTTAGCACATATATGTTTATCAGAGTGATATGATTGTGATATGTTCTATAAGAATGTGCTGGCAATTTTATAAAGCCCTCTTCTTAAAATTATATTAAGTCATAGTATGTTTAACTAATAAGCATCACTAGTCATGATGAACAATTGATCATTCGGTGTCTAGATAGGTGGTTCTGGGAAGGTAAAGAGAATCGTGGTTTTTAATTGGTTCCGTTGACTGACCTGGCCAATTTTTATTGGTGTCTAGGAAAGCAATGGGGGGACTCCCACATCTCTTCCTCTTGCCTGGCCGATTTGATTATATTTAAATCTTGACTAAAATGCTTAGTGTTAAAAATACTATATATTGGCCTTCCTTCATGCTGGATCATTATTGTGTTATGAACCACATTAGGTTTGTTGTGTTATCTGCAAGACCTAATATGGTGATTAACATAATACTAGTCTAGTGCATAGATATGCTTACAGTATATTCAGTATAATGCCTTGTTGTGTTATCTGCAAGGGCATTTTATTTGAGTACTGAGTGTATAGAAATGAAAGGGTCTTGACTTAACTAGAACATTATTGTTTGTTGTGTTTTCTGCAAGACTTATAATGTTCTAAAGGCCAAGTTATTTTAGAGAATTATATGAGATATAATTGGAAGAGTTTCCTACCTTTAAGCTTATAAAAGATTTGTTGTGTTATCTGCAAGATCTTTTATAAGTTATTAGGATCTCAATCTCACTAAGAAAAACGATCAGGGTTTTTTCTCGATTATCATAGTGAGGGCTATGATTTTTGATAAAATAGTGGGAAAAATAATTAAATTGAAGACCTAATTTAATTATGTAAGTCATTTCATGGTTGTTTGCTTATGTATTGTTCTTTATTAAATGTAGATAAATGGCATCTTCATTATCACTGCGGAGCATCTTAGATACCAACAAACTGAATGGTCCAAACTATGTGGACTGGTTGAGAAACTTAAAGATTGTACTGAGTTCAGAAAAACTTTCTTATATTCTTGATACCCCTAGTATTAATCCACTAGGGGATGATGCCACATAGGAAGATATGGCCACATACAAAATGTGGCAGAATGACTCCCTCACTGTCAAGTGTATCATACTGGCCTCTATGACCAATGAGTTACAGAGGCAGCATGAAAGCATGGATACTCTATCCATAATGCTCAATTTAAAAGAGCTTTATGGAGAACAAAGTAGAACTGCTAGATACGAAATATCAAAGTAGTTATTCCATGCTAGGATGATAGAGGGTACATCCGTTCAGGATCATGTTCTGAAGGTAATTGACTTAATCACCAGATTGGGTCAATTAGGTTTTATTATGGATGGGGAGTTGAATCAGGATTTAATCCTGCAATCACTCCTGGAGTCATTTTCTCAGTTTGTCTTGAATTATCACATGAACAAACTGAACACTTCCTTGACTGAGCTGTTAAATATGTTAAAAACAGCAGAGAGCCACGTTAAGAAAGAAAAGGCTCCACTTCTTCTTGTTGATAAGACCAAGAAGAAAAATCAGGCAAAAAGGATTTTAATAGGAGGCTAAACCCTAAGAGTGGCATCAATAAGAATAAGAAAGGAAAGAAGGCCTCAAAACAGTCAACCTGTTTCTTTTGCGGCAAAGCGGGACATTGGAAAAGGAATTGCAAGGCTTACCTTGCAACTGTGAATCCTGGTGCGTCAGATGCACCAAAAGGTATGTATGAGATACATACTATATTGACATTAAATTCGTCTATATCAAATACTTGGGTATTGGATACCGCTTGTGGTTTCCATATATGCAAATCTTTGCAGGACCTCCACAAGCTTAAAGTATTGAAGGAAGGCGACTTCAATCTCTACGGTGCTGGTGGTGATATCATCCAAGCAGAAGCTGTAGGGACCTATATTCTGAAGTTGCCTTCAGGGAAGATCTTGGAGTTAGAAAATTGTTACTATATGCCAAAGATTATTAGGAACATTATATCTATTCCTTTGTTATTAAAACAAGGATATGTAATGGATGTAACGAGCACTGGTTGCTCGATAATGTTATCTAATAAAATTATTTGTTCTGGCATATTTAGCAATGGGCTCTTAACTCTTTCTTCCAATGATAGTGTTTTTCATGTCAATAATAAAAGGAAAAGAAAAGACTTTAATGATACTTTACTTTGGCATCATCGACTTGGTCATGTTAATGAGTCTAGGATAAGCAAGTTATACAAGGAAAAATTTCTTGATCCTTATGAGTATGAATCATTAGGAACTTGCGAATCATGTCTCATGGGTAAGATGACCAAGACTCCATTCACTGGACATGGAAAAAGGTCAACTGAGTTATTGGGACTTATACATACTGATGTATGTGGTCCAATGACAACTCAGGCCAGAGGAGGATACTCATATTTTATCACTTTTATAGATGATTTATCTAGGTTCGGATATGTGTATCTTATGAAACATAAATCTGAAACCTTTGATAAATTTAAGGAGTATCAAAGTATGGTCAAAAAACAAACCGGGAAAAGTATTAAAGTTCTTCGTTCTGATCGAGGAGGAGAATACTTATCCACGGAGTTTTTAGACTATCTTAAAGTTAATGGAATTCTTTCTGAATGGACCTCTCCTTATACACCACAGCTAAATGGTATAGCTGAAAGGAAGAATCATACCTTATTAGATATGGTACGATCCATGATGTGCTTCACAAATTTACCCATTTCCTTCTGGGGTCATGCCCTAGAAACTGTTGTTTACATTCTGAACAAGGTACCTTCTAAATCCGTTGTTAGTACTCCATATGAAACTTGGAGTGGAAAGAAACCATATCTTAAATATTTTAAGGTATGGGGATGTCCAGCTTATGTTAAAAAAATTTTGGACATAAGTTGAACCTAGAGCGGATAAATGTCTATTTGTAGGATATCCTAGAGAAGGTAGAGGATATCTATTCTACCATCCTACTGAACAAAAGATTTTTGTCAGCAGGCATGCCACTTTTCCAGAAAAGGAGTTCATTTTAAAAAAGGGCAATGGTAGAACTATTGAACTTGGAGAAGTACAAGAAATACAGATAGACAATTCTCAACCATTAGAACATATAGTTAGGACAGAACCAGAACACAAAACTCCTCCCCGTAGGTCTGATAGAGTGCCACGGGCACCTGAGAGGTATGGGTTTATTATTGAAAATAATGAAGCCCAAGTCATTCAAAATGATGAACCTCTGACCTATACGGAAGCTATCTTGAGTACTGATTCAATAGATGGCAAGAAGCCATGGAATCCGAAATAGACTCTATGTATATAAACCAAGTATGGTCTTTGGTTGATGCACCAGAGGGTATTAATCCTATTGGGTGCAAATGGGTCTATAAGAAAAAGATTGGGGCTGATGGCCAAGTTGAAACCTATAAAGCTAGATTAGTGGCTAAATGTTTTAGACAAAAACAGGGAATTGATTATGATGAAACATTCTCACCTGTTGCCATGCTCAAATCAATACGGATTTTACTTGCTATAGCAGCATATCATGATTATGAGATCTGGCAGATGGATGTGAAGACTGCATTCCTCAATGGTTTCCTTGAGGAAGAAGTCTACATGTCACAGCCAGAAGGTTTTATTTAAAAAATAAACCTAATCAAGTATGCAAGCTAAAGAAATCCATTTATGGATTAAAGCAAGCTTCAAGGAGTTGGAACATCCGCTTTGATGAAACTATTAAAAGGTTTGGTTTTATCAAAAATGTGGATGAACCCTGTGTTTATAAGAAGACTAGTGGGAGTGCCATAGTCTTCTTGGTTCTGTATGTAGATGACATACTCCTCGTTGGGAATGATATCCAATGCTGCAATCAGTCAAGGTTTAGCTATCAAACCAGTTTTTCATGAAAGATTTGGGAGAAGCATCCTATATACTAGGTATTAAGATCTATAGAGATAGATCTAAGAGGATGCTAGGTTTATCCCAATCTAGGTACATTGACTTAGTGCTGAAAAGATTCAGCATGGATGGAAGTAAAAGAGGTTATCTTCCTATGAGTCAAGGCATACATCTTTCTAAAAGGATGTCTCCTAAGACACCTGAAGAAAGAAATAGAATGAATTCTATACCCTATGCTTCGGCAATAGGGTCTATAATGTATGCCATGTTATGTACAAGGCCTGATGTGGCATATGCTTTAGGCATTGTCAGTAGGTTTCAGGCTGATCTAGGAGAGGATCATTGGAAAGCAGTTAAAAATATTCTTAAGTACCTAAGAAGGACTAAGGATATTTTTCTGGTTTATGGTGGTTCTGATATTAAACTAGAAGCTTATTCTGATTCTAGTTTTCAATCAGACCCTGATGATAGCAAATCCATTTCGGGATATGTTTTTATCCTAAATGGTGGAGCAGTGAGTTGGAAGAGTACCAAGCAGCAGACTGTAGCTGACTCAACCACAGAGGCAGAATACATAGCTGTTAGTGAAGCCGCCAAGGAAGCAGTCTGGATGAAGAAGTTCATCACAGAGTTGGGTGTTGTTCCTGAAATTGAAAACCCAGTGCCACTTTACTGTGACAACACTGGGGCTGTTGCTCAAGCTAAGGAACCAAGAGCTCATCATAAGTCCAAGCACATTTTGAGACGCTTCCATCTCGTCCGAGAAATAGTAGAGAGACAAGATGTCTACATAAATAGAGTTGATACGAAGAACAATGTAGCATACCCGTTCACTAAGGCTCTACCAAAGCGAGATTTTGATCGCCACCTCGAGTGTATGGGATTAAGATTTAAAGGCGATTGGCTTTAGTGCAAGTGGGAGATTGAAAGGGATATGCCCTACAAGCCAATCTATGTTATATCTCCCAAACCATTGTAATTGACAATTTTCTAAATAAAGGTATTATTTTTTATCATACGCTGTGTTTATATTATATGATGAACCCCATAGATTAGGGCTATGATTTTAGGGTTATGATGAGATCATACCAGTGAGACCTAAAATCTTAAAACCTTAATCTAAAGTATTCCTAGTCAAAGGAACCCTGAGTAGGGGATCAGGGTTTTCCGGTAAGACTAGCACATCCCATGTATACTGGAAAGGGTGACTGCTCTCACAGTCACTTGTGTATGACACTAATACTGGGATGTGGGTGCTTATTGGATAATGAGTTCACTGATATGATCCAACTTGAGAACATCTAATGGAGTCTTAGCTACATGTCAATAGAAAGTTCTCATAGTGGGAGTGGTACAAGTAATCTTTTGACCTGAGACTGCCATAAGTACCTTATGTACATGAACCCATTCTTTGGTTCAATCCTAATCATGACACTAAGTCATGCACAGGATTGATACTGGGAATGGTGAATTGGATATGAAGGTAATGAGTAGGTCAACAAGGAATCGATCACTCTAAGTAAGAGGAGATTGCATCCAGCTGGTTAACAATCGGATGATGATTCAGGGAATCTTTGATCAAAGTAAAGATATTAGAGATGGTTTCTAATATCAAGATAATTGAATCATTGATATAAGATTGAGCTAGAAATAAATATAATATTGGATTTGACATATATCCATATCCATAGTTATATTTTGGGTGCAGGCTGATCGAAAGATTTAATTATACGGTAACTCTCTACTGAAGGGTAATTTTGGTATTTCACCAGAATTTCCATATCTTCCGGGTAGACATGACACATTGCTAGACATCAATCTTGTCTTGTGGGTTGATCAAATTCAAGGATCATTTATTAGGAAGAGTCCTAAATGATCAAGTCGGGTAAGTCCGGTTTGACCGAAATCGATTAGAAAGAGTTCTAATCAAATTAGGTCAACTTGTATTTGAACCCACTGCTGGCTAGATGTGGAACCCAATGGGTCACACACTTAAGAGGATTGATCAAAGTTTAATTTGGAATTAAATCATCTTTGCAGGATAACACTCTAGCAGGTGTTGCAAACCCTAGCTTCTATTCGAATCGGATTCGAATTAGGGTTCCGGATTGGTTCAAATTGGGTTCTAATTGGACCTAATTAGACCCTAATTATGAAAATAGGATTATGGCTAACCCTATTGGCTAGCCATGTAACTAGGCTAGCCTCCCCATCCGACCCCTTGCTTTTCCATGCCAAATGCCAAGAGTCCAAGTGCTTATGGACTCTTGGCGCGCCATTTGGAAGAGTCCATGGCGCATGGGCTCTTGGCGCGCCCCGCTTAATTCTTCGATGAATTAAGATGGGGCGGCCTCCTTTCTTAATGATTAGCGCACCATCTGTCCCCCCTTGGATGGGAATCCAATGACTGATGGGATTTTAAGAAAGAAGGAATGAGCTAACTCTTCCCGGGCACGCGAAATAACATCTCTTTGGAGATGAAAAGTTGCGGCCCCTTTCCTTTTAAAACACCATGGTTTTTCCTTTAAGAAAAGCCGTGGGATTTAATCTGGAAGGCCGTGAGATGGGAGGATGGGGCATGAGAAATAGGGAAGGGGCGTGAGACAAAGTGGAGTGCTGTTTACGGAGAGTTGTGTTCTTTTGAGAAGACATCTCTCTGTAATATATTTAAACAACAGAGGTCTCGGGTGTTAGACTAATGAACGACAGAGTTTATTTTTTATTTTCTTTTCTTTCCAGGAAACTGATTCCTCCTTAGCTTATTTAGGACACAGAGAGTTTCCCTCTTACAGAGTTCTCTTCTCTGTTGAAACTCAAGTCCAAAACAAGAGATAGGAAGAATCTCTTGATCAGTAAAAGAAAAGAACTCCTACTCTGTTTCTATTTCCTTTACTTTAAGACATTAGTGTCTTAAATCCTTCTCCTCCTTCAAGAAAAGAGTTTTATTCTTAGAACAAGGTCTTAAGAAAGGGAGAGGAAGAAGAAAGAAAGGAAGTAAGGAGCCCTTACCCTGAAGTTTTAAAGCCATAGTCCTCTTGAGTTCTAGGATAAGAATTCAAGTGAAGGAAGCTTGCATCTTGATCAATCATCTTGTGGATCACTATTGGAGGGTGGACATTTGGATGCCTGGTGAATTCAATCAGCCCCTTCAACATCAAACTTTGTTGGAATTAGCGATTACAGGTTGGTACCCTAATTCTAACATTGTAAGTTTATATGTTTTAATCATGAATAAGGAGATCTTGGCTAAGGGATTATGGTGAAAATTTCATCATTTTGAAATTACACTTCCGCTGCAGTGCACCGGATTCCCAACACATTTTAGATCTATCCCTATAGTCTTCATCCCCAGGATGTAGGATACTTCTTCCAAGTTTTTCATGGAGAACTGAGAAGATGGCCATATTTTTACTTGTTAGAATGCAAGAATATCATTTCCGATTAAGAGAATGTCATCCACATACAAAATAAGAAATACTATAACTAATCCATTAGCCCATTTTTATATGTAGGGCTCTTCTTCATTCTTAATGAAGCCATATGTTCTAATCACTTTATCAAAATATATGTTCCAACTTCGAGATGCTTGCTTTAAACTATAAATAGATCTTTGAAGCTTGCATACTTTTGTTTCATCTATGAATGTGAACCCTTTAAACTCTATCATATACACTTCTTCTACTAGCTCTTAATTTAAGAAAGATATTTTCACATCCATTTACTAGATTTTATAATCAAGATGTGCCACTATTACAAGCATGATTTGAATAGATTTAAGAATTGCCACAAGTGAAAATGTCTCATCATAGTCAATACCATAATGCTAACGATATCCCTTGATAACTAGATGAGCTTGATAGGTCTCCACCTTCCCGTCTACACCTTTTTTTCTTTTAAAAATCTACTTACACCCTATGGATTTTATCCTTTCAAGTGGATCAATGAGTGTCCATACATCGTTAACTTTCATAGACTCCATTTTAAAATTCATGAATTCTAGCCATTTATTAGAGTCAGCACTCAGCATCGCACCATATAAGTGATCGGATCCTCATTATTTTTATCAAGTCCAATAGGTACACCATCCTAGATCAAGAAACTGTAGTATCTATCTAATTGATGTGATACTCTATAGATCTCCTTAATGGTGCTTTTAGAATGGGCTTCGAGTTTGATTCAATCAAATCTGGTTATTTGGATTCAGTCAATGTTGTCGGTCTTCTTAGTATCGAATCTTTTCAAGTTCAATCTTAGAGACATTAGTTCCTACTCTGAGAAACACCTTTTCTAAAAAGGCTACCCTATTACTAACAAACACCTTTCGTTCATCAGTATGGTAGAAGTAATAACCCTTTATCTCTTTTGGGTATCCTATGAAAATATACCTATCTGACCTAGGTTCGAGTTTATCTATTTTTAAATATTTGATATTTAACAAGTAATAAGCTACCTCAAGAGCATATTACCAAAAGAACATCGATAGACTAGCAAAGCCCATAATGGACTAAACCATGTTTATCAAAGTCCAATTCCTTCATTCAGACACTATTTAATTAAGATATCCCTGGAGGTGTCAATTGAGAGAGAATCCCTGATGGGGGACCCGAAACCATCCAGGTTTTCTTTTTATTTTTTTAGATTTTTTAATTTTTTAGTTTAAAAAATTTATCCCAACTATTCCTCTCATTCCCATTATCCTTAGCTTATCCCGATGTTATTCCCAACTTATTCCAGATCTATTCCTATCTTCTTCAACCTCCAGGAAATCACATAGAGTTCATTTTTCAAATTTTTTTTGCCCCACCGATCCCTGATCCACCGTGCCCGACCCCCGGTCGCCCTCGCTAGACCGTCGCTGATGCTCGCTGCCCCCGTCCTCGTCGGAGAAGCCACCACTGCCGCCCATGCCCGTGGGAAGACGAACGGACGCGGGAGGCATCCGTCCACCCACCTACGGCCGTGCCACCCTGTGCCACTGCCTGCCGCCATTCCCGCTGCCCGTCGGGCCCCGCTTGGCTGCTAGTGGGGTCTGCCCCACCCACGCCCGTGGGAAGACGAACGGACGCAGGAGGTGTCTGTCCCCACCGTGCATCCATGTGACGCCGCCACCGTGCCGCCCCGCCACCGCCGCCCGCCCGCCGGCGTGCCACCGTGCCGCCCCATCGCTGCCCGCTAGGCCGGCCACCGGAGATCCCCCCTATGGCTCGATCGAGAGAAGCTTTGGCATGCTTCTCAAAGCACCCCAAGGAAAGGCTGTTCTGCATGATTTTTAGAGCTACACGATCTTCAGGGCTGCATGATTTCCAGAGCAGAGGAAGATTTCAAAACTCAAATAACAGGAATTTATTTGGTATATTTTCATGATTGGGTTTAAAATAAAAATTTGGGATTTGGGTTTTGAATTTGAATTCAAATCTAGGGAGGATTTTAGGGGATCCTATTTTTGAATTTCAAAAAGATATGGGCATCTATAAATATCCATACTCCTCTTGTAATAAACTAGTTGAAAATAATGAATTTTTGAGAGTGTTTTTCCACTTGTGTGTGGTTATGGGCTGAGGCCCATTTGCCTTCATCCTTCGGGACGTCGAGGGGTGTGAGGCCCCTGTTTGCCTTCGTCCTTTAGGACATCGAGGGATGTGAGGCCCCAACTTGCCTTCGTCCTTCGGGACGTCGAGGGGTGTGAGGCCCCAGGTATCTCCATTCTTTTCTCTCATCTTCATGTCTCTCCCTGTTTCCCCTCGTGACCTTGAGATTCATCCTAGCGCCTCCAAGTATCGAGGAGGGCATAATGCCTTAGAGGTAAGAGGTCTCTTCGTTAGGATGAGTCCAAAGGTCCAGGAGTTCCAGTCCCCTGTCTCCCATCCCCATCCTTCCTTCGTCACCTCCGCTAAGAAAACAGAAAATCAAAAGAGTCTGGTTGTTTTAGGACTTTCGGGGTCGTCCTATCCTAGTCCCGGGAGGTTTCTTAGCCCTCCCACAATCCTTAGTTTGCTTTAGGTTTTTTATCACCATTTCTGAATAACCCTAGGTTTCTTCGTGTCCACCATCACCACATCATTATTGGTATCAGAGCAAGGCTAGGACTAGTGCATCTTTTCCTTTCATTTTTTGCATTCTAGTCAGCCCGTATATGGTCTGAACATTGAATTATTTCGCTCTATAGGGACCCCCAAATTTCTTGATTCCTATTTTGATAGATCACAATTATCTCAGAGTATTTTTGGCTAGTTTCTTAGATTTTATTTCAGTTTGTAGAATTTCTACAAGCCAAAATACGACCTGAGAAAAACTCAGGTTGAAATTCCAAAAAGCATCTCATTTCTTGCTTCATTCAACCCACTAGCTTATTTCTTATATTTAGGGGCATATTTCAATTCCTACATTTTGTTTTACATTCATACATCTGAAAGACAAAAAAAAAAAAAAAAGACAAAAAAAAAAAAGAAAAAAAGAAAATTTTTAGTCTTTTCATTAGTCATTTGTGTGCATCATTTTGCATAACTCATCCTAAGGGTGTCAAATTAACATAGGGTTAGGATTTCATTACCTGTCCCTAGCCCAAAAACCACCACCTGACATATCCAACCCTAGCCATTAACTAAAATTGATTATACGCTTTATCTGCTCTAGTGAGCTAGGGACACCCATGAAGTCGGGTCGACCCAAGTGCCAAGCCAAGCTAGATCACTTGTTGGTGTGTGCTTAAGTAGCTGGTGTCTAGAAAAGTGGTTCAGGGACTAGATCCCGAAGGAAAGTGGGTTGGTTCGCTTACCTGGCCAATTTCAAATTGGTGTCTAGGCAAGCAAAGAGGAACCTCCACTAACCTTACACTTACCTAGCCAGGTGCCAAGTTAATACTTCAAGGCCCATCTTCTTGACTTCACATTTGGAGAGATCTCCTAGGTCTAGCAAACCGTAGCACCGTTCTGTGTGTGTGTTACATGTGCACTAGATCAGGAACCTCTTTTCGCCCACATAGAAATTTGGGATTTGGGTTTTGAATTTGAATTCAAATCATTTTGAATTTGAATTCAAATCTAGGGAGGATTTCAGGGGATTTTATTTTTGATTTTCAAAAGTGATATGGGCATCTATAAATACCCATACTCCTCTTGTAATAAACTAGTTGAAAAAAATGAAATTTTGAGAGTGTTTTTTCACTTGTGTGTGGTTATGGGCTAAGGCCCGTTTGCCTTCGTCCTTCGGGATGTCGAGAGGTGTGAGGCCCCAACTTGCCTTCGTCCTTCGGGATGTCGAGGGGTGTGAGGCCCCAACTTGCCTTCATCCTTCGGGACGTCGAGGGGTGTGAGGCCCCAGTTATCCCCATTCTTTTCTCCCATCTTCATGTCTCTCCTTGTTTCACCTCGTGACCTTGAGATTCATCCTAGCGCCTCCAAGTATCGAGGAGGGTGTAATGCCTTAGAGGTGAGAGGTCTCTTTGTTAGAATGAGTCCCAAGGTCCATGAGTTCTAGTCCCCTATCTCCCATCCCCGTCCTTCCTTTGCTACCTCTGCGAAGAAAACTGAAAATCAAAAGAGTCTGGCTATTTTAGGACTTTCGAGGTCGTCCTATCCTAGTCCCGGGAGGCTTCTTAGCCCTCCCACGATCCTTGGTTTGCTTTAGGTTTTCTTTTCCCATTTCCGAATAACCCCAGGTTTCTTCGTGTCCGCCATCACTACATCAAATGAGTCTGGCTGTTTCAGAACTTTCCCATTTAATCATTTTTGAATAATTAAATGAAAAAGAGAGCTTGAGTTTTGTTTCACCTCCAACCATTGTCTCCTATACTAGGTTTGAGTGAAGTTTCCTTCGTCCCCAGGGACGACGAGTGGTGTGAAGCCACCTTTCCATCGCCCCAAAGCATCGCAAGTCCTTCGTCCTCCTAGATGTCATGCGGTGTGAGGCCACCATCCTTCATCCTCCGGGACATCACGGGGTGCGAGGCCCCAAGTTATCTCCTTCTTCGACTTCGGAATCTAGCCGGACACCGGGCTCGAAGCCCCTTCTCAACCCTATCTTAATCCATTTCAATACGTCTCTCCATTTCATTAATCCCTACTTTGCTTGCCTACAGGTCCTCCTTGGTATCTCGGGCACCAGAGACAGTATGCTTTGCCATCGCGACCATCTGACCGAAAGTCGATGCATCCGCAGGTTCGACTGCTCGGGCATCCAGGCCGCATCCGCCAAGTTGAGCGATCTCTGCATCGGGCGCTTCAAATGTGTGAGGTTTGCCCCTATCTCCTAAGTAGGTATTGTGTTTCGAGCTTAGTCCTATCGGGGTTTCTTAATCCCGGGATCCTGTTCTCGTTTTCACTATTTAGGGACTTGAATTGCTAGTGTAGGCTTCTATTATTAAACTTCACTTATTTCTAGTCTTTATTTATGATCGGGAATCAAAAACCTAAGAAAAATATCTAAAACTCATCAACTATAAAAAATCCTTTGCATCATAAGCATCCATACTAGCATCTCTAGCCCTATCCCCCTGCTTCATTAGTGGTATCTGAGCTCTATTCCACATCATTATTGGTATCAGAGCCAGCAGCGGACTAGGATTTGCTTCATCCTCAAACTCGTCGGAGTCGAGTTATTCGTGCTGTAGGAGAATGATGGGGGACCCGAAACCCATCCAGGTTTTCTTTTTCTTTTTTGAGATTTTTTTATTTTTTAGTTTAAAAATACTTTTCCCAACTGTTTCCTCTTATTCCCAATATCCTTACCTTATCCTGATGTTATTCCCAACTTATTCCAGTCTATTTCTATCTTCTTCAACCTCTAGGAAATCACATAGAGTTCATTTTTCTGATTTTTTTTGCACCACCGGTCCCCGATCCGCCGTGCCCAACCCTGGCCGCCTCTGCTGGACAGCCGTCGATGCTCGTTGGCCCCCGCCCTCACTGGAGAAGCTGCCACCGCCGCCCACGCCCGTGGGAAGACGAACGGATGCGGGAGGCGTTCGTCCGCCCACCTGTGACTGTGCCGCCCTGCGCCACCGCATGCCTGCTGCTTGCCACTGTTCCCGCAGCCCGCCAGCCCCCGCCCGGCTGCTAGTGAGGTCCGCCGCCGCCCACGCCCGTGGGAAGACGAACAGATGTGGGAGGTGTCCGTTTGCCTCGTGCGTCCATGTGACGCCGCCGCCGTGCCATCGTGCCGCCCCGCCACCGTCGCCGCCCGCCAGCGTGCCACCGTGATGTCCCACCACTGCCCGTTGGGCTGGCCGCCAGAGATCCCCCCTATGGCTCGGTCGAGAGAAGCTTTGGCACACTTCTCAAAGCACCCCAAGGAAAGGTTGTTCTACATGATTTTTGGAGCTGCACGATTTTCAGAGCAGCACGATCTTCAGGGCCACATGATTTTCAGAGCAGAGGGAGATTTCAAAATTCAAATAACAGGAATTTTTTGGTATTTTTTCATGATTGTAATGTGGGTTTAAAATGGAAATTTGGAATTTGGTTTTTGAATTTGAATTCAAATCATTTTGAATTTGAATTCAAATCTATGGAGGATTTCAGGGGATTTTATTTTTGAATTTCAAAAGAGATATGGGCATCTATAAGTACCCATACTCCTCTTGTAATAAATAGTTGAAAAAAATGAATTTTTGATAGTGTTTTTCCACTTGTGTGTGGTTATGGGCTGAGGCCCGTTTGCCTTCGTCCTTCGGGACGTCGAGGGGTGTGAGGCCCCAACTTGCCTTCGTCCTTCGGGACATCGAAGGGTGTGAGAACCCAACTTGCCTTCATCCTTCAGGACGTCGAGGGGTGTGAGGCCCCAGTTATCCCCATTCTTTTCTCCCATCTTCGTGTCTCTCCATGTTTCCCCTCGTGACCTTGAGATTCATCCTAGCGCCTCCAAGTATCAAGGAGGGCGTAATGCCTTAGAGGTGAGAGGTCTCTTCATTAGGATGAGTCCCAAGGTCCATGAGTTCTAGTCCCCTGTCTCCCATCCTCGTCCTTCCTTCGCCACCTCCTCCAAGAAAACTCAAAATCAAAAGAGTCTGGCTGTTTTAGAACTTTCGGGGTCGTCCTATCCTAGTTCTAGGAGGCTTCTTAGCCCTCCCATGATCCTTGGTTTATTTTAGATTTTTTTTTCCCATTTCCGAATAACCCCAGGTTTCTTCGTGTCTGCCATCACCACATCAATCTCATTCTCCTCTAGATAAGTCAAAAGCTCACTAGTAAGGTATTCTGCTCCTCAATCTGATCAAAAGGTTTTAATATACTTTTCAATTTTTTCTTACCTCATTATGATATTGTGTGAACATTTAAATGATTTAAATTTATGTCTCATAAGAAAGATATAACCAAACCTTGAAAGGTCATCTATAAATGTAATGAAATATAAACACCCACCCCTGTTACTAATGTTTATTTGTCTACACACATCAGTATGTACTAGACTAAAAATCTCAGTGGCTCTTTCACCTTTTCAAGTAAAAGGTGACTTGGTCATCTTTCCAAGAAGGCAAGATTCATAGGTTAACAATAATTCATAATTATTGACTTCAAGGAGACCTTCGTGTCTCAACCTATTTCTTCTATTCTTATTAATATGACCTAGCCTATAGTGCCAAAGATAAGTATTGCTAACATTATCTATCTTAGGGTATTTGCTCAAAGTGTACACTACGTTAATAGGCCATGATAAAATATAAATATCAATTTTAAATTATCCATGCATTATTGTAACATCATTCAAAATGATATCATAATAATCATCTTTTATTGATAAATGAAAATTGATCTAGGCCAAAAGGTCTACAGAAATAACATTTATCAAAAATTAGGACAATAAGGATAATTATCTAAAATAACAATATTTTCATTGAATATAAGCTTGACAATTCCTAAGGTTAGAACTGGAATGCTCTTCCATCTCCAACATTCAGGAATCTCTCACTATCGTCAAATCTCTTACTAACTTGATGTCTCTATAATGAATTGCAAATATTTATAGGGCTTCTGGTATCTAATATCCAAGTAGTGTATCATAAATGGAAAAATTACAAGGTGTTATCATATAAGTACCTTGGCTAGCAACTGCTTGCTGGTTCTTATTTTTCTTAGCCTATTCAAGTCCAACGAGGTAATGTAAAGATGATAATTCTTCTTCTAGTGGCCCTACTTCTTATAGAAGAAGCACTCTACCTAACTAGTTAGGCTTGCTTTTCTTGGTTTGGCTAAGTTAAGCATGTTGCACCTTTCTTTTCTTGGTATCGAATATGGCACAAGATATTTTATACCTTTCAACATCATTGGAAATGTCGATAGATTCTTTCAATACATAAAGTATATCTTTTAGCTGAGCATCCTCAAATATGCAATTGAACTTGTCATTCATGGATGCCGGCATTATACATTGAACTATGGTTCGATCATAGAGCCACTTCTAGTAAGTATGTCTAACAGGATGCGGTGCATTCGGAGCGGGCTCCTTAGGTGCCAAATCTATCAGCATGTACAAGATCCATTTATACTCTAAGTCTATTTTCAGCATTTGATACCAATTATAAAAATTGGATCCGTTAGCTTTTCATTGTCTAACAATAAATGGGGCGATAATGTATTGGCCATGTTAAATACTGAAAAGGAGAACAAGACTTATTAGTACATGAATCATTTAATCCTAAAGATTGAGACTTTAGTCTAAATGTCCTCACACTATTTTATTTAAATTGGTAGCCTTTACCTTCAATCTTAGGAATTACATTAATTTCCTAGTGGGTACTAGAATCTTATAAATTATACATGAGCTCGAGTGTAGCTCGGCCCATCCATGTGGATCTAAAGGTAGGTTCTTAATCAACTATTTCTCCAAACAACTTCTAGTGTTAAATTTTAGTGCTAGGCTCCTCTTCAGCATGGAAGTGGCATCTCCACTAAAAATCCTAGTTAGGTCCAACAATTAACATGATCGACTTAGTGCTTCTAACCAATAAATGACCAAGTCTAAGTATGAGTCAACCCACCGATCACCATTAAGAGAGTCATGATTGAATCATTATAATATGTATGGTAATTCCAATAGCTAGATGAGCATTAGGTCTTTGGACCTCTAATGATCATCTTAACTATTGAACCCATTACCATCTTCTTAATGGGAGGCTATGACTTGGCTATCCCCATAACTTTATCATTTTAAGGATCTAATAATTTTATAGATTTTTATTAAGAATTCAGAAGAGAGAAGAAGACATGGGCCAATCCTCCCACTAACTTCATTAAATCTATGATGAGGATCAAATTTATAATTGGTCCAAGGGCACCTAGATCAATTAAGATGATCATCTTTATTAGCATGGGTTAACTCGAATCAATTAACTATCTGATCAAATTTGATTGACCATATTGGCCAGGTAAGTGAGATCAATGGAAGGGTTCTGCCATTAACCTCTTTACTTAGACATCAAATAAGTTGGTCAGGTAAGAGGTAACCCTAATTAATAACCATGATTGAAATGCCATACTTATCTTAAACATCAACCGGTTCATCCGATTCGATCAAACTAGCCAAAGGACTCAGATATGTTCACTGAGCCATAATCAGGTCCATTTATTATAATATGGACTTGATCAAACTATCACTATAGATTTGATAAAGAAAAAAACTTGATATAATCCTAATCAATTTTTTATTAGATCAAATCCAGTTCTCTACTAGGTCCACATTATTCTAAATTCTAACTCTAGGTTTAACCTAGTTATTTGACCTAATTCAAACTAATCCAAAGCCCATGATTTATAAAATATGATTAGATATTTAATTTATAATTATAAATCTAATCTTAGATCAATTATTTTTAATAGTTAATCAAGATTAATTTTACTAAATTTTAGATCTAAACAATTTATATGCATTACATATACATTAAACACTTTTAGATCTCGACTATATAATATAGTCTTATGCTAAAATTAATTTTAAATCCCATATTCTAAACATAAAAACAAATCCAAATAGATTAATCTCAGATTAAAAATAGTAAATTAATAAAGATTAAATCATTAAAAATATATCTAATTATTGAAATAATTTTAATAATTTTTTCATCTCACTTGTTCATGAGATATAACTACAAGAGGCACCTATACATGCCATAGGAGACCACATTTAATAGAAGAGAGGGCCTTTAAACCTACCTTTCTCTTATGATCAGATGACCATGGTGTTTTTTTTTTACCAAAAAAAACACCTTCACTCAACTACCAAACCATCTCAGACTTCCTTCCTTGCTTATAAATTATTCCATCCCTTCCATATGCCTGCTTTCTTCTTCCTTAACTTTTGATCTTCATTGCAGGGTCCTTTGAAGTCATTGAGTTGTGAATAGGGTTCCCCTTGACAATGAACCAACAAGCCCAAGCCCAAGCCCAGCATTCTGATCTCTGTTATCCAAGTTCTCCAGTCCAGAGCATCGGTAGTTTCAAGGATTGAAATCATTAGAAGGTTGGAAAGGTAAACAAGGCAAGTCCTCAATCATTAGCCCCTATGGTCTAGATCTTCTTCTTCTTAGTTTTAGGATTGTGTCTAATCATGTAATAGTCCCTTTTCATGTAATCCTTAAGACTTATTATGATGAGTACAATGCTAGTGTAATTAGGTTTCATTGCTCCACAAACACTAATCAAATCATTAATCATATTTTGCCGCATCAGGGGCCTTGAAGGAAATCTTTATGACCATAGAGAGGACTCGACGAGGAAGGGGATAATTAGGGCTTCATGCTCCTCAATGCTCGAAAGTGAAGGCATAGGTCTCACACCCCTCGATGCCCGAAGGCGAAGGCAAGATGGGCCTCATGCCCACTCCTTTATGGAGGAAGAATGAAGAATCACTCTTCTCAAATCATTATCATTATTATTCTTCAATACAAGAGAGGGGTCCTTATATTGGGAACACTAGCCCTTGGAATACATGGAAAAATAAACATAAAAAGAGGCGCCAACAAGCTTCCTTGTTGGTGCCAACTACATGCCATAAGAGATGGGGCTAGAAGGGTAAGAGATTTCATGCTACAAGAAAAGATGGAGGGAACCACAAACATTCTATAAAAGGTTGGTCAACACAAGGAAATAAAATCTCATGAAAGAGGGAAGGAGAGTGGGCGCCCAAATGCTGCTTTATTTTCCTAATACTCCCTTTCATCTTCTCTTGGGTGGTCTCTAATTTCCATACGGGATGTTGATCCGCTACCTTTTATGCTTGAGTGGATATATGAGAATCCTAGGATGCCTAATAAGGTGGATGACGCCTGCTGGGACTCCATGTGGCAGCTGATAGCTCTTAGGTCCCCATCATTCATTCTCTTCTTCGAAATAAGAAATGCGATGCCTCTTGGTCTTCTGTCTAGAAGAACACAGGTTCGATCGCAAACCCCATCAATTTGTTTAAATAAATAACTATTTTATGGTTATTTAGGGAATGACATGTGGTTCCTCTGCATGAAGAGGTAGCTAATGGAATTACATGCACATAGAAGCGAACACGCCTTCTCATTTCACCATATATGAGGTGCCAAAGAGTGCAAGGTCAGATGTTCATATCCCAACTAGCTCATAAATTAATTATTTATTTATATAATAAATTTATAAATAATTTAAAATGTATAAGTAAAATTTAACCTATTTTAAACTCAAAAAAATTAGTCTAAAAAAGACTGCGAGCTCGTGTCAACCTGAACTTGCCAAATCAGGTTGAATTCGAATCTAATTCGAATTAAAACACTTAGAAAAGTCTGAAAAAATTTTGTAAATTAAAAATTAATTCAGGATAAAATACCTAACATGTGGATAATCTTAATTTAAGTCCATTTTAAATTAACTAGCCCCATCAGCAAGCAATCGGACCTAAACTAATTAGGTCAGGAGTTCCGGTTAGCTCACATTTGCTAGTATGTGAACCCGACTAACCTATTTATGATCTAAAAATCCTAATAAATTAAAATTAACTTATTTGTTGAGTTGACTAATGTGTGTGATCCTCAGGGTTTCTCATATAGCTAGCTATAGGTTTATGTTTAGCCTGAATTGATTTAAATAGGCAACTGACTTGCCAAATCAAGTAAAATTGCGCTAACCCAAACTGTAAATTTGAACCAACTTTCAAATTGACTAATGAAATCAATCAAATTAATTCATGAGAAACCTACAAGATAAGATTGACGTCAAGTAACATATCATGCCTATGCAAAAGATGAGGATTTGATTGAAACTACCAAAATTTTCATTAGAAGCAAGTTAACATGTAATTCAATCCTTCGATCTTCCTTATCTAGACTAAGTGATGGGCATGGATAAATATCAAACCCTTACACTTAATCTATTTAAATCTCTAATCACTAATCAAGACTTAATCGATGATAAATTAGAAAACCATTTCTAATTTTATCATGCTTTGATCAAAGACTTTCGAGTCATCATTCGATAAGATCACATGGGATAGCTTCTCCCCTTATTAGAAGTGATCGATTCCTGGTTGACCTACTCATTACCTTCATACATAATCCACCATATCCAGAAACACCCCGTACATGACTTAATTGCCATGAATGAGTATGCACCAAAACATGGGTTCATATGCATAAGATACTATGGGGAACTCAAGTCTAAGGATCACATGCACAACTCTCACTAAGAGAACATTCTTTTTGATAAGTAAGACTTTCATTAGATGTTGTCTTATCGGATCAATTCAGTAAACTCATAACCTAATAAGCACCCTGGTGTGTATACAAGGGCCAGAAGAAATCGACAAGTCGAACCCACATCCCTATGGATCACCTATGAATAAAGCCCTAAGTCCAAGCCCAGAGCACTTACAAATATTTATTTTAAATTCTATTATTTTAGCCTAGTTGGTTTTAGCCCTAAACCCTAAAATTGAGTTTGTAAAAAAACCCCTGGACCCAAAATCGAGTATGTAAAAAAAACTCCTGGACCCAGAATTGAGTCTGTAAAAAATTCCTAGATCCAAAATTGAGTCTGTAAAAAAACCCCTGAACCCAAATAATACCTGTATATATATAAACTTTATTTACCCAGGTGAGACAAAACCTATTTACTATATTGAACCTTTTTGTTTTGAGATTATGCCTTTTGATCAAATTAGGGTTCTAATTGATCAAGTTGAGTTTTAAATTAGTTTCAATTGAGTATTTTAGTTAATTAGTTGATTGAGTCAAGTGATTAGTTATTTTATTGAGTCTTGTAATATAAGAGGAGACCAAATCAAGACACCATGTGACACCATGTGCCAACCCAATTCAAGACATGTGCCAACTAATTCTTGGTGCCACATTATCACATGCCACCTCACATGCTACATCACCATGCCATCACATGGGATCCATTTGGAGCGCCAATCAAGAATTACAACTTATCTTGATTTCAAGACATCCAGACATTAGATATCCAGACATCTAGACATCGGACATCCGGATATTCAGACATCATTCAAGTTTATCCAAAAGGGGGCATCTATGAGTTAAATTTTTATTTGTCGCCCATTTGAAATTCATCGCTGATTTTTTAAGAGCAGTAAAAAGGAAGGATTCTACATCTTATTTAGCACCACATTTTTTCCTCATCCAAGAGGAGTCGGCCAAGAAGAAGGGAGGGTGCTAGTTTCTATCTTTTTGTTGCCTATCATGAAGCATTTAAATTCAAAGAAGTCCATTTATATCCAAAACAAGGAGTCCCATTCCAAGACAAGATAGAGGTTATCTTCATCTAATTTCAAATGCTAGAAGATGCCAAGATGGGGAAGAAGGATTGATGCCAATCAAAAAAGAAGGGAGGATGCCATCTTCTTGTAAATTGTCGCCCCACCTCATTCTTGTCGCCCATTACATGGAAGAGTCCAAGAGCAAAGGGAGCATCTATCCAGTTTAAAATTCACAAAGAGATGGGAGTCCACCTCTATCATCTCTCTTATTTGGAAATCAAGGAGTCCAAAGGAACTAATGCAA
Organism: Areca catechu; assembly: GCA_021397845.1. Taxonomy (NCBI): domain Eukaryota; kingdom Viridiplantae; phylum Streptophyta; class Magnoliopsida; order Arecales; family Arecaceae; genus Areca; species Areca catechu. The sequence goes on along the minus strand of CM038039.1, from coordinate 138,132,239 downwards.
AGAAAGGAGAAGATTTACCACCCCACTTCTTATTTGGGATTTATTTTGTCTCACACATCAAATCCAAGAGGAGCACTCATTATATTTTTTCATGTCGCGCACTATGGATGAAGTCCAAGGAAAGATCAAGTTCAAGAGTCATGACACCAAAAGAAGAAATTCCAAGAAGTTGATGCCCAAGAAGAGCTAATTCTACTCTTTGTAACCAACACTTCTCATATAGGTGGTCTATAAATACCACCATTAACCCCTTTTGTAAAATTAGACTATTATTGATGAAATACAGAAGTTACTCTACCATTCCTTTATTATGTTAGCAATGTGAGGTGTGAGGCCCTATTTCCTTTGTTCTTCAGAGCATCGTGGGGTGTGAGGCAATAATTCCTTTGTTCTTCAGAGCATCGCAGGGTGTGAGGCCCTAGTTATCCTATTTATCCAACCATCAGAAACCCTAGCCACCTTCAAGCTTCTTCCTCCTCTTTTCTCTTCCTTTAAAATTCTTTTTTACCCTTCAATGCCTTCTTATTGAGTGTTGTGATTGATTGCAAGTGATTGAGATCAGAAGTAACGATGATCTTTTCCATGGAACCGATTGAGATGAATATCGAAGCCTGAAGATCAATGATCTGGAAGTCCTGCTACAAGATCCTTGAGCATCCAATAAGATCTACAATAAGAGGATTATAATCTTCATTGGTAACGGAAAACCTTTTCCTAACTTTTAATTTCTGATCCCTTGAAAAGTAGAACCCTAGTTTATGGTTGTTTCTTAGTCACCAAATCCTATTTTCTAGTTATTTTGATTGATCTACATTACGGGCCTGATAACTAGTTGACTAGTTTTGCTTTATTGATTACTTTGAGTCTTAATCTAAAAATAATCCAAAAAATTAATCACTATTAATCTCAGATAATTAGTTTAATAATCAGTAGATTAGTTTTTATATTTTATCCCGCATCACACGTACATCCTTGTATTAGTATCACTACACAAGTGGTTGTGAGACCAACCACCTTCTCCATCGAGCATGCATAGGATGTGCTAGTCTATCCAGATTTGATGATCCTATAACTAGAAATATTCTAGATTAGGGTTTATAGATTTTAGTTATCACTTTTATCCCTTTAACCCTAGTTATAGGATTTGATGATCCTATAACTAGAAATATTCTAGATTAGGGTTTATAGATTTTAGTTATCACTTTTATCCCTTTAACCCTAAAACCATTGTCCTATTCTATAGGGTTCATCATCATCTTAAAATTAAAATACAAGACGCAGCATATGATGAATCAAAAATTTTCTTTATTATCATTCATGAGTTAGAAGAAATTATAAATTTTCCATTGAAATATTAAATATGATAAGGATTTAGGGTATAATTCTTTCAGGGCCTTAAGTGGGTAGCCAAATTGAAATTTATCATAATTTTATAGTCTTTATCCATGTTTTAAACCAAGAGTCCCAAGGGTTTGGGTTCTTGGCACCACTATTGGCATGTGCATATATTAAGTGGTGTAGAATGACCAAGAGTCCTATAATTAAATCATCTTTTTGATAATAAATATTAGCCCTTATCCTCTCTCATCTATGTCCAATTAGACTAGATTTGACCAGTCAAATTAAGAAATTATGGGCATGATTTCATGTGGCTTCATGAAGGGATACGATGCTTGGGATATATGGCACATGGGATGGACTAGAGTCCTACTTATCAATCATCTTTTCTAAATAAGCCTCTTTATATTACACACCTATTGGTGTGTTGGTCCAAGTTTTTAATTCTTAAATTAAAGATCAATTATCAGATTTTTTTGAAGAGTTGCAATAAGTAACTCTTGGTGCAAAATATTTGTGAAACAATGTATGTTTCACTTAGCACCTTTCTACCTAGATACTTTTTCTACTTGAAGGGTCTTATCTGATATGTTAAATATTAAATTAGGGGCTGATAAAAGGATATTTTAAGCACCTCCTCTCTTTCTATTTAAAGGCTTCGATGATTAAAACCAAAGTATCTGAAGTTTGTCCTGACAACTCTCTTCCTTACCTTGTTAGGACAAGTTTTTTATTTTAAGACAAGTCTATCATTTTAAGACAAGGACTTGGGAAGAGAATTAGAAAGGATAATAGGATAGTAAAAGAGTTTTTGGATTGGTTTTGAGGTACTCTTTAGAAGGAGAAAGGACTTAGAAGAGAGGAAAGTAATGCGGAAGATGATGATGATAAAAATGAACATAAAAAAAAATTGCAAAACTAATGTGAATAATTAAATTTAGATTCTTATATGGATAACATTCCCAAAAAAGAGATGAAGAACAGTGAGGGTATGATGTAACGACCAAACTACTACTACCCACAGAAAAGAACAATCAAAGAAATAAAGGAACAGGACCACAAGGGTTGAGAAACCTGCTATTAGGATAGTTTACCTTCAATAAAATAGAACTAAGAGAAGGGTTTTAGGCAAATACCTGGCAACGATGTTTTCTTCAATGTAGAAGGAGTCGCTCTGCACTTCAGTGCATTGCTTGGATGAACATGTCTCTTTCTCGCAGATTTGCTGGCTTTTTAATAGCTGGTCTCGAGGGCAAGGAGAACCTCTTGGATGGTTTCTCCAGATGGATCTTAAAAATTAGGGGTTAGATTCATAGATGATAAGAAAAATATAAAGTAGGAAGAAGGAGGAGTGGAGGAGTTGATGGAGTATAGGAGAAGGATGGCGACTAGAAGAAGAGGGAGGATGCCTGGCTTGGATGGGTGGCTTGGCTGCTGGTGAAGACTCCTGGAAGACTTGCTACTAGTAGCCTGGAAAAGGGAGAATAGCTGGCGGCCAAGGGCTTGGAAGGGTTGGTGGCCTAGGGTTGATGATGGAGGGTGGCGGCCAAGGTAAAGAAGAAAAAGAGGTGGGGCTACTTGGGGCTTAAGAGATGAGAGGCATCATAGGGTTTGGATGTGATGGTGGTGGCTAGGGTTAAATGGAAGGGGAAAGAGATGCTAGGCGGCTAGGGATTGCAAACAATAAAAAAGAACACACAAGCCTCACACCCACTCTTTATGGAGGCAATAATAAAATAAAGAAATTCAAGTTTATTTCATCAAAAGTTATGCACACAAGAGGGGAGGGGTGGGTATTTATAGATTCATCCAGCTCCCTAGACTCCCTGATAGACTACGATTACAAAACATGAGGGCCAAGAAAGCTCCTCTTGGGCTTGGGCAGAAAATCCATGGTCTAGGGCACCTCTTCTTCAAAAATTTCGGTAGCCAAGTTTGAATGTGCTCTTGCCTGTGGAACTATTGACTGAGCTGTTGTAGGCAAACTCTGCTCTAGGTAAAAGAAGGTCCCAATTTTTTGTGTGTTCACCGACAAGGCATCTTAAGAGATTTCCAAGGCTATAATTCACTATCTCGGTCTGGCCATCGATTTGAGGGTGGTAGGAGGTTTAAAATTTAAGCTTGGATCCTAATAAGTGCCAAAGGGTCTTCCATAAGTAACTAGTGAAGCGGACATCCCTATCGGACACTATGATTTTAGGAAGGCCATGTAACCTAACCACATGATCAAGAAAGAGTTTGGCCATCTTGGAAGCATCAAAGGTCTGAGAGCAGGATACGAAATAAGCCACTTTTGAAAACCTATCGACCACCACACAGATGGAGTCATGTTTCCTTAGGGTCATAGGTAGTCCTAATAAAAAAGTCCATGCTAAGGTCTTGCCAAGGGCGATTAGGTATAGGTAAAGGGGTGTATAAATCAGTGTTTTACTTCTGCTATTTGGCAATAGCACAAGTTCAACAACTAGACATAATGTGGGCAACGTTTCTTTTGTTGGCATGGAGTCCCTGATCGGCCGGTCGGAGCCGCTGCATCATAGGACCGCTCCCTGGTTCACCTGCAAAATAGGTTCCCTTGCTGGAGTTGTTCCGATGGAGGACACTCCGATGCCTAAGTCAATGGCAGATTCAAGCCATAAAATGGGGAAGATGTCGAGAGTGGAAGAGAAAAAGAGTTCTTGGAGATCGAAAGTGTATGTGTGTGAGATTATTCGCGCGTACCTCTTGAGCCATCCTTCTTACACATATTTAAAAGATGGCCTCCAGTCTTTGGCCCGCTCTTTTCCTAGAGATCATGGAGAGCCAATCACTCCCATGATTGGCGATCGTGGGTTGTCAATGAGCGGTTCTGGCCAGATTGGAGGCGTGGCTACAGGAATTGCGTGCCATGATCATGGCATGATGAGTGTCGATTGTAACCGTTGGTTATAGTCTCCTTTTTGGAACAGATTGTGGTTCAAGCTTCAGGTTTTCCCTTGCATAGGTGGAAGGCTTGATATTTCCCTGAGGCCGGAGATCATGTCTACGGCAGGGACCGAAGTTCGTGTCTTCGGTAGTTGATGAGTAGTTAGACTTCGGTCGGGGCCGAAGGTGCTACCCGAAGGACTGACCTTCGGATGTTGTAGTTTGGTGTAAAGCCTTGAGTTGCTTGTAGTTGGCCTTCACTTAGTCCGAAGTCTGTAGTCCGGAGAACCAGGGCTTCGATAAGTCGAACCGAAGCCTGGTTCATAGCTGAACTAGGATATCCCAACACTTTTCAAGCTTGGCCAAAAGAACTGGTCCTTTATAGCTAAAATGGTCTTGTTTCTGCCAAAGTGACCAGCTAGACCTCCTGCATGGGTTTCCTAAACTAAAAGCTCTCTAAGCGAGGTCCTAGAAATACATAGTCTATTGTTCTTGAAAAGGTAACCATCTTGAAGGGTGTACTCAATAAAGAAACTAGATGGTCCTTGTCCCACTGATTGGAAGATTTCAATAAAGTCAGGGCATGTTTTATATTCTTCTTTTAGTCGGTCAAACCCTATGACTTCTATCCTAACAGAATTCAGGAGAAGGGCTCGGTGGCTAAGGGCATCGGCTACCATATTCTTGGTACCAGCTTGATGTTTTAGCACAAAGGTATAAGCTTGGAGGTATTCTACCCACTTAGCATGCCTAGGGTTTAGTTTCTTCTGGGAGTTTAGGAATCGGAGTGCTTCATGGTCAGAGTAAAGGATGAACTCCTGGGATAGTAGGTAATGTCTCCAGTACCTAAGGGCTTGTACTACCACATAAAATTCCTTTTCGTAGGTTAAGTACCTAAGTTTAGCCTCATTGAGTTTCTCGCTAAAGAAGGCTATAGGGTGACTTTCCTGGCTCGGTACTCCTCCTATGCCTACTTTCAAAGCATCATAAGAAACCTCGAAAACTTTGGAAAAATTTGGTAATCTCAGGATGGGTGCTAGGGTCATCTTCTTCTTAATCTCTAGGAAGGCTCTATCGTCAGCTTTGGTCCATTTAAAATTTTCTTTCCTAATACAATCAGTGATGGGCGCTACAATAGAACTAAAGCCCCGAATAAACCTCCTATAGAAGGTAGCTAGACCATGGAAAGTACACACAACATGAATGCTAGTAGGTATTGGCCACTTAATTATGGATTTAACCTTTACAGGGTCAACTGAAACTCCTTTGGCGATCACTACGAATCCTAGAAAGATGACTCTATGGGTCATGAAATCACACTTCTTTAAATTGGCATAGAGACTCTCCTTCCTAAGGGTTTGGCAAACTTGTCTAATGTCATCAAGATGGTCTTCCTTAGTCCTACTATAGATCAAGATGTCATCAAAATAAACCACTACAAATTTTCTATGAACACTTGTAGGACTTGGGTCATGATCCTCATGAAGGTGCTAGGGGCATTGGATAAACCGAAAGGCATCATTACCCATTCATAAAGTCCATCCTTAGTTTTGAATGCGGTTTTTCGTTCATCCCCAGGTATGATCCAAACTTGATGATAGCCACTCTTAAGGTCAATCTTTGAGAAAATGGTTGCACTGGCCATCATATTTAATATATCATCCAAATGAGGGATGGGGAACCTATATTTCATAATATTTTATTTATGGCATGACTGTTGACACACATTCGCCACGTGCCATCTTTCTTAGGGGTGAGCAGGGTAGGTATGGCACATTGGCTCAGGCTCTCCCTAATAAATTCTTTTCTAAGGAGTTCTCCTACCTGTTTCCGTAGTTCTAAATGTTTAGAAGGGTTCATTCTATAGTGTGGTAGGTTCGATAGGGTGGCTCCTGGGACTAAGTTTATGGCATGCTAGATGTCCCTTAATGGAGGTAACTGGTCAGGTAAGAACTCACTTATAATTTTCTTAATTTCATGAGGCTACTCTTTCTGGGTCTGATCAGGTACTTCCTTAGCAGCTAACATCCAAATGGTTGAACCCTCAGTAATCTCTCATTCTATCTCCTTAGTACTAATCAAATTGATTCCTAATTTTTTCTCTTTCATTGAGCTAGATCTCCTTTTAATATAGTACTTAAAGCCAAGGTCTGCCTAGGATAATGCTACTAACTCCAATGGGAATGACATCAGACCACACCTTTTCCTGGTAAGATTGAAATTGGATCAAGACTTGGCATCTAAGTTTGATGGGGATGGAGATCTTGTCTATCCAAGAAACCTTATAGGGTCTAGGGTGGGGAACTGAGGTCATGCCTAAGGTTTTGACTGTACTAGTTGAGATGTCATTCACATAGCCTCCACTATCTATGATGATTTTGCATACCTTATCTCCTAATTTCATAAAGGTCTGTAAGATGTTGGTCCAATACCAATCTTTTTGTGTCTTAGTTTGGGCTAGGATACACCTGACTACCTCTAACAGGTCAGATTGCTCGACAACCTTTTCATCTCATTCATGTTCTTCTACAAGGTTCACTTCAACTTCATAAACTTCTTCCCCAAAATCATTGGTGGGTTCAGGATCCTCATCCTCGAGTTCTCCTATATGCAAGGATCGGGTTGGGCATTGGCTAGCATATTATCACACCTTATGACATTTGAAATAGGTATTGGGGTTGGGACTCAGGTTTTTCTGGATTTTAGGTGCCTTACCCTTATATTCCTTAGAGGTCACTGGGTTGCTAGGACTAGGATGGTTTGATTAGGGTTGGGTCAGCTCGGTTTAGGGTTGGGTCTGCTCGGGTATGCTTGGCTAGGACTTGGTCTTGGAATAGGGGCACTGTTCCTAGTGGGCTCAGGTCGATGGTACATGGGTCCCCTCTGGAATCTTTCATAATCTCTAGCTATCTGGTAGGCTTTCTCAAGATCATAGACCTCCCTCAAAAATAGCTCTCTGGATGTCATCATGAAGTCTAGCCCTAAACATAGATAGGGTCACCGACTCAGACTCAGCTATGCTACACCTCAAGGCAAACTCATCAAACTTGGCTTTGTACTCTGACACAGTCCTATTTCCTTGACTTAACCTTGGCCATTGGTCTAGGAGTCTCTGATGGTATGATTCAGTAAGGTACTTTTCCTTAAGTTTCAATTTCATGGCTCTCCAAGTGACTATGGGAAGTTCTCCTCGTTGTCTAACTAGATGATCAACATTCCCACAGTATAGCCTAGCCAGACGGACAAACCTAAGTTTGGAAAATTTGCACTTCCTCTCCTCACTCACCTCATACCATTCGAAATATTAGTCTATATCTGCTTCCCAATTTATGTAGACCTTAGGATCTAGACTACCAATAAATGTGGGTGCTTCTAGTCTAATATTCCTAATAGCTCTCTCATCCTGGTCAAAGAAATCATGATTGGGTCTCCTATGGTTGGGCTCCAAGAATGGATCAGGGTGTTGGGCTCTCCTAGGGTTGGGCTCCAAGAATGGATCATGGTGTTGGGCTCTCCTAGTGTTGGACTCCAAGAATGGGTCAGGGTATTGGGCTCTCCTAGGATTGGGAGGTGTGGGAAGTGGGGACTTGGGTTCAGGTTCAGTGTTTGATTCTTGGGTTCTTTCTAGGGTTCCTACTTGGTCCTCTATTTGGGTAAGCCTATTGTTGATTTGGGTAGTCACTTGGGTCAGTTGGGCTAGCTGTTCAGTAATTGTCCTTAGCTGGGTGCCCAGATTGGGGTCCATGGTTAAATTAGGATAGGGTTAAGACTAATGATAGTGGGCTCCTGATTTGGTAGTCATGCAACCAAGCACACAAGAGTTGTACATTCTAGGATTTGCTTTACCTAGAGCCTAAATAGAGTAAGTCAACTCAACTTTCACCCAACTCAAATATTAATCCTTCACTAGCTAGGTAAGAGGTGGGGTGGTGGGAGGGTCTCCCTTCTTGTCACAGGGTCCTAATTAAAAACCATAAATCCACTTAAGGTATTTGCTTTGGACCTCTAGCCTTTGACACTAGCTTCCAGTAATAATTGGAGGGTTAAGTGCAATAGTTTCTTCACAAGACTCGTGTTGCCTAGAAATGGAGCCCAAGAGGGGGGCTAATTGGGTCTTTTAAAAGTTTAAAACAATTATGTGCTGGTCTTGAAGTGTTTGTGAAACAACGTGATTAAGCTCTATGATGCAGAATGAAAACTCTGATACCAAAAATGATGTAGAACGGATATGTGGAACGCGGAAGCAAATTAAAATTAATGTATTTTTTTTATATATATATTTTTTCAGAAGTCGGCTTTGACTCAAAGGAAAGATAAACTAATGTTGAAAGAAACTAAGAAATGACAGAAAGCACAATTAAAAGGAGTGGATTATCAGAGTAACTCAGAAGTAGGATCGTGGGGATTGAGAAACCCCCAGATCTAGGGTTTGCTCTGAGTTTCAACGAAACAGACAAAGTGAGAAGGGAAGGTTCTTGTTACCTAGCAGTGATATCTCTCCATTTGGTGGAAAAAGACTCTCTCGAGCAGATTATTGGATCCGGAGTCAAGGTATCTTCGCAATGGATCCTCCGATAATGGTCCTTGGTAAAGTTGGCCTCTTCTTGAACCTTGGATCCTGGAGAGAAGAAGAACAAGGTTAGGAACATGAGACTCAGGGAAGAGAGTTACCAGAGTAGAAGAAAGGATGGGATTTGAAGGTCTTCAGCTGATCTGAAACTCCTAGGCTACGGATTTGGGGCTTCTTCTCCTGGATCTGCTGGATGGACTCTGAAGCAGTGGTAGATGACTTAAAGATGGCTGGACTGGGGTCCTGGTGGTCGGCCACCCTTTGAAAGAAGAACCTTGGAGATGGTGTAGAGGCTAGGGTTTGGTGGTGGTGGAGTAGAGATGGGTGGACTAAGCTAGGGTTTTGGGGTTGGAGATCTCACACTTCCTCAAGGTTCCTAGGGAACCCAGATTTACTCCCTCACGAAGCTCAACATTCAGAATAAGTGCGGAAGAACAAGACTTTGCTAAAAAACAAGGGATTTCATTCATAAGATTTCATAAGATAAGTTCAAGTTACAAAAGGGGTCTAATATATAGACCTATAAGAAAAATCAAAACCATACAAGTTCCCATGTGGGACTAATAGGACTAATCTACACTTTAGGCATTAAATTCTCTTCCATTGGCCAACCAAGACTCCTTCCATGAGTGAGCGGCCCAAAACTCCAAGAAAACTTGAAAATCAGCTCCAAATGGAAGGTTATGGGGGTGTCTCCTAGTATCTCTCCATGAATCAAGGATTTTCCCTTCATGGTTTGGCTCTTTTGGACACCTCCTAGTCTTGCTCCACAAGTTTAAGCTTCTTCTTTTCATGGCTTTGGAACTTTAGGAAACTTTTGGGTGCCTCCTTGATTTTCTCCCCAAGATGCTCTCTTCCCTTTTATAACTTGGATTTTTATGGAACATTCTGGGGCACCTCCTTGATCCTCTCTTCAAGAAAAATTCTTGCCATCCTGGCTTGGGTTTATCTGGAAAGAAAGTTGGCTCTTCCTTGGATTGAGGTATCTTGATGGATTTCTCCCCCAAGTGGTGCAAGAAAAAGGGAACTTACTTCTTATGGTGTGGGGACCAAAGACACTGATGGAGATGTGGCAGGGAGTGTGGCACCCACTTGTAGCTGGACCATGGAATAAAAAAATGTGGCACCCTGTGGCAAAGGGAATGGCGCCAACCTGGACTTGGACTTGGACTGAGTCAACATGACTCAACAAAATTGAAATGACAAAATTACAGACTCAAAATTGGGTTGATCAGGTCAATCCTTATTACAAACCCTAATTTTCTCGGGCAAGGTCAATCAGAGATCCAGATGGAACCCTGAAGTCATCTTCTGATTCTGGTGCCTGCACCACTTTAAGAGATATGCAATGGATAATAGCAAATTTAAATGCAAGAATGAAATAGCAAGTAATAAAGAAAGCAATCATATACAAACATAAAGATTTATAGTGGTTCGGTGCACTCCAAGCACCTACATCCACTCCTGATGCGGAACGATGCGATAAAGTGTAAGATGATCTAATTTTAGTCTAAGATGTTTTAAGGAGCAATGATCATAGCAATAAAGCAACTAAACATAACAGACTAAAGAGATTAAAAAAAGTAACTAACTACTTACCCGTAATCTGATCTACAAGCTATAAAGAATAAGGACCCGATAGCTAGGAAACCATCTAAGATTAGGCTATTCAATGCTTCAACTGAAAGAAAAATGGGGTTGCAAGAGCCTACACTAAGCATGCAACAGGGCAAAAAGTAGGTTTAAATTTTAAAACTATTTTAAAATAACAATGGAAAGACCTACTCCGCACAGGAGCTAACATTTTCAAGATGCACGTATAGGCAAAAAAAGGCATGAAATAGGCATGTAATATTTATAAACATTTTTATAAACCTAGATCTAGGCATGCATGAAAATTAAAACCAGAAATTTTACCTTATTCATGCTTGGAATAAAGTAGGGATAACTATAGGAATAGCTAGAATATCTGGAATAACTTTATTCCTGTCTTCTTCTTCCGACAGCCGTTTGAAACGTTGATTTACCTCTTCTCCAAGAACAACAATGGAGGAATTGAAAGCTCATAGGTGCTCAAGAGAACACCCTCTAGAGGGGGGACATGCCTGGGCTTCCTCTGATCCGGCTTCTCGCACGATGCTAATCGCCGGAAAACACTTGAAACGGTGAGAGGGGAGGAAGAAAAACAGAACACTCTGTTCTGTGATCATTTTCTCCAAAACAATATTATCTTCCACCAATTTGAGCTCCAACAAAATAGGGGATTAAGGAACTCTTTCTCTCCCAATCTCTCACAAAGAACTCAGGCCCAAAATCATCGATGGAAGTTCTCAAAAACAGCGCGCTCACTCAACGATTTTCAGCCCATAAATATAATCAGCGTGAAACAAAGAAAACACATATTTTTGGGAGCCGAGGAGACCTGCTGGGAATAAGAAAAGGCAGCAGGTTTCAGAATGAATCAAATTCGTCTTCAACAAAGCAATGAAGAGCAATAACTAGGGGTTAATTTCCAGCCAAATGCGAGTGGAAATGGGAGAAAATGACTTCTTATATTCCGTGTTTGCCTAAGCCCTTTATTATTATGCTGATGTGTCAAACAGCATGAAACCAGTTCACAACCGATTCAAAAATCCAAAATCGGTTCTAAATCAGTTCAATATTCAATTAGATCAAAATCCAATTTATAAAAGGCTTGGTCAAGTCCCGGTCACCCTGAAACAATTCCCAGTGGACTCGAACAATTTCTGATCGACCCAAAACCGAGTCAATTCAATGTGTGCTTAATGAAACCATTACCAAAATGATTTCTAATCATAAATCGGTACCTGGATCAAGGATAAATCCTTTATGGCATGTGACCTCATAGGTTCGAACCTAGGCAGTAGCACTAGAACAATTCCAGTACCAGCACATGATACCATCTAGTAATGGGTCTCGGCGTCCGGATAGGTCGAAGATGCGAGAGTAATCAATCGATCATCTGGCATATGGTTACCGTATAATTCATCCCTTTGACCTCCAATGCTCAAGATGAACAAGGGTTAAACTGCCAACCCTAGTTGAGTCAATCTACAACATGTCTCAACCTCGCAAGTCCAGTGACTCCTCACTAGGACTACCCCGGTCGAGGATTTGCTAAATTGAGATACTGTAAAACACTTAATGCAAACTATTTGAACAGGTCAATTCCATCTTGGTCCACCACTGCTCCATAAGTACTTGCTTGTACCCAAAAACCTTCCATCATCGGATTAGAAATCCGGGTAGTCTGGCAACAAAGCACAGGGAGTTGTTTGCAAGCTACCATGATGACCTTAGGTCAGAGGGACACATATTCCCATATCTAATCATGAGTATCCCTTTGGCAGAAAGGGGCTACATGGAGTCACGTTCAATGAGATATCACATATCCCACCTGTAGATCACATCTGTGTCACCACACTCTTTTGGTCAAGTGGACAACCAAATGATGTGAACCACAACAACCTATACTTGATACATTGCCATCCAGTACAATGTATCCTTTGGTCATGACCTGATTTTAAATACCACTCGATATATCCTCTCTATATCGAAGTCAATGTAGTCCTAAGGACTTCATCACATGAAAAAGAGTTCATTACAGGAAAAGGTAAGAATGTGATGAGCTGCCAAAATAATATTTATTAATTCATACAAAATGTACAATACTCAGCTCAACCACCTACAGCCTAGGTGATTGGCTTTGGGACACAATTTCCAACAACTCCTACTTGTACTAAAGCCAATCAAAATAGTATCTAATACACATTTTCCTTTTACAAAAGTCGAACTCTTTTATTCCGAGGGCTTTAGTAAAAATGTCGACTAGATTTTACTTTCCATCGATCTTCATAATATTGATGTCGCCTTGTTCTACAGTCTCTTGTATGAGGGGGTAGTGCCGCAGAATATGCTTGGTGCGGTGATGAGCTTTCAGCTCCTTAGCTTGAGCAATGGCTCCAGTGCTGTCATAGTACACTGGAACAGGACCATCTAGGGAAGATGCCACCCCTAGCTCTCCAAGGAACTTCCATAACCATACAGCTTCCTTCGCTGCATCTGATGCTACAAGGTACTCTACCTCGCATATCGAGTCTGCAACAGTCACCTGCTTGGAACTTTTCCAGCAAATTGCTTCTTCATTCAGGGTAAATACAAATCCTGACACACTCTTGCTATCATCTCTATCTGACTAGAAATTGGAGTCAGTATACCCCACAAGTTTCAAGTCAGATTCTCCATAAATCAGCCATTGGTCTTTAGTATTTCTTAAATACATCAGGATGGACTTAACCACCTTCCAATGCACCTCACCTGGGTCAGACTGGTATCTGCTCACTACTCCTAGTGAGTATGCCACGTCTGGTTTAGTACATGTCATAGCATACATGATAGAGCCTACTGCAGAAGCATAAGGTACACTACTCATGCTCTCTCTTTCCTCAGGAGTTGTCGCATAATTTTTCCTGGAAAGAGTAATTCCAGAACCTATCAAAAAATACCCTTTCTTGGAATTTTCCATGCTGAACCGTATTAACATGGTATTAATGTACGTAGATTGGGATAATCCTAGAAGCCTCTTAGATTTATCTCTATAGATCTTCATACCCAGTATGTAAGAAGCTTCACCCAAGTCCTTCATGGAGAACTGAAATGATAACCAGACCTTTATTCCTTATAATGCTGCGACGTCATTCCCGATTAAGAGAATGTCATTAATATACAGTATCAGGAATACAATCACAGAACCATTAACCCACTTATAGATGCGCAGTTCTTCTCCATTCCTAATGAAGCCATATGATTTGATACACCTATCAAATTGTTAGTTCCAACTTCGAGATGCTTGCTTAAGTCCATAAATGGACCTCTGCAACTTGCATACTTTTGACTCATCTGAGGATGTGAACCCTTTAGGCTGTATCATATATACCTCTTCTTCCAACTCCCCATATAGGAAAGCAGTTCGGACATCCATCTGTTAGATCTCATAATCAAAATATGCTGCTAAAGTAAGCAAGATCCGAATGGACTTGAGCATTGCCACAGGGAAGAAAGTCTCGTCATAATCGATACCATATCACTGACGATAACCCTTGGCAACCAGACGGGCTTTATAGGTCTCCACCTTCCCATCTACATCCCTTTTCCTCTTGAAGATCCACTTGCACCCGATAGATTTTATTCCTTCAGGCGGATCAACCAATATCCATACATTATTGATCTCTATGGACTACATTTTGGATCGCATGGCTCCAAGCCATGCCTCAGAGTCAGATCTCTAAAGTGCATCCATATTAGTGATCAGATCCTCATTGTTCTCATCGAGCTCAATGGGATTGATGTCCTGGACCAAGAAACTGTAGTATCTATCTGGCTGACACGGTACTCTACCGGATCTCCTAATAATGGGTTCTGTGTGTGATCTAATCACAGCCAGTTCTGTGATGTCGTTAGAGTGTGCAGGTTCTTCTACTAGCTGAACTTCATCAAGTTCAATCTTACAGGCAACTGTCCCTTCTCCAAGAAACTCTTTTTCCAAAAAAATAGCCCTAAGAGCGACGAACACTTTCTATTCATCCTCCAAGTTGAAGAAATACCCTTTGGTTTTCTTAGCGTAACCAATAAACAGGCACCGATCATACCTAGGACCAAGTTTATTTGAGTCTAAATGCTTTACATAAGCCGGACAACCCCAGACCCGAAGGTGTGAAATTGAGGGCTTACAACCAGTCCACATCTCATATGGAGTGGAGACAACAGACTTGCTCAGAATATTATTTAACAAGTGACAAGCTATCTCAAGTACATGTCCCCAAAAGGATGGCGGTAGAGTTGTAAAGCCCATCATGGATCGAACCATGTCCAACAGGGTTCGATTCCTCCTTCCGGACACACCATTTAACTGTGGTATTCCTGGAGAAGTCCACTAAGTGAGAATCCTGTTCTCCTTAAGGTATATCAAAAACTCACCAGATAGGTATTCACCGTCTCGATCAGATCGAAGGGTTTTAATACTTTTTCTAGTTTGTTTCTCTACTTCATTACGATATCGTTTGAATATTTTAAACGACTCAGATTTATATCTCATCAAAAAGACATAATCAAATCTCGAAAGGTCATCTGTAAATGTAATGAAATATCTGTATCAACCTCTAGAACTAACTATCATGGGTCCGCATACATCAGTATGTATGAGACTTAGAAGTTCTATAGCTTGTTCACCTTTTCCAGTAAAAGGTGACTTGGTCATTTTACCAAGTAAACAGGATTCACAAGTAGGCATTGATTCAGAATCACTAACCTTGAGGAGGCCTTCTCCTCGCATCTTGTTTATCTTATTCTGGTTAACATGACCTAGCCTACAATGCCAAAGATACAGATTACTGACATTTTCTAACCTTGGGCATTTGCTAGATGTGTACATTACACTAATAGGCTGTGACAGTACATAAATGCCATTATTTAACTTAGTTTTCATTATCACTGAGTCATTCAAAATAACTTGACAAATATCTCCTTTTATTGATAGTTCAAAACCATAATTGGCCAAAAGGCCTATAGAGATTATGCACATAACGAAACTAGGACAGTAATGATAGTTGACTAACTCGATAGTACAGGACTCAAAGACAAGACTCAGAAGTCCAACTGCCAGTACAGGAACATGATTTCCATTCCCGCTCAGGAACTGTTCCCCATCCTCGAGTCTCCAGCTAACCTGCAGTCCTTGTAATGATTTACAAACATGAACAGGACTACCGGTATCCAATACCCAGTTAGCAGTATCACAAATAGAGAATTAAAAGATTTTATTATATAAATACCTTGTCCAACAGTCTACTATTTTCCCTTCCTTGGCATGTTCGGGTCTAGGGATGCTTGGTAAAGAGGACAATTCCTCTTCCAGTGTCCCCGCTTCTTGTAGTAGAAGCACTCTGCAGTAGATTGGTCAGCTTTCACTTTCCTGGTCTGACTCGTGCCACGAGAATTCAGCACCTTTTTTCCCTTCCTTTTATTCTTCCCTTTCTTAAAGGGACGATGACCTTTAGAACCTCCCACTAAATTCACCTCCCCCTTGTTCAGTTGGTGGTCTTTCTCAAAGTCTGTAGTAATCCCATCAAATCATGGTAATTGATTGCAGGCTTGTTCATTCTGTAATGATCAAGAAAGTCAAGATAGGAGGAGGGCAGAGAATTCAAAATTGCATCCTTGTCGAGCTACTCATGCAAGGGACATCTGAGCTTGCCCAACATTTCAATCAGCTCGATCATGTACAATACATGATCGGTGACAGAACCACCATTCGGCATCTTGGCATTATATATGGCACAAGATACTTTGTACCTCTCTACATCATCCAGCGTGCCAAAAGATTCCTTCAACTTTTGAAGGATCTTATCTGGTTGTGCCTCCTCGAACTTACGACTGAACTCGTCATTCATTATCGCTAGCATAATGCATCGGATAGTAGTCCGATCAGAAACCCACTTTTGATAAGTGTCCTTGATCGAACTTCGAGCATTGACAGAGGGGATTTCAGGTGCCAGATCCGTTATCACATAAAGGATCCATTCATGCTCCAGGACAATCCTCAACTTTTGATACTAGCTATCAAAGTTGTGACCCTTCAACTTCTCGTTATCAAGAAGTGACCGGAGCGAAAGATATGAAGACATCTGAAAGGAAAAACAAGACCATATTAGAGTATGAATTA
This sequence comes from Areca catechu, assembly GCA_021397845.1. NCBI lineage: Eukaryota > Viridiplantae > Streptophyta > Magnoliopsida > Arecales > Arecaceae > Areca > Areca catechu. Next base: position 138,115,686 of record CM038039.1, on the reverse strand, counting down.
ATTAATTAACTAAAAGACTTGGACTTTAGTCTAAGGGTCTCTCCCACTAATTTTCTAGATTGGGAGTCTCTAACTTCAATCCGTGAAATCACTATTTCATAGTAGGTACTGAAATCCAATCGACCACATATGAGCCCTACTATGGCCAGCTCACCCATACTCTCCTAAAGGTAGGTTCACCAACCAATTGCTTCTCTAAGCAACTTCCAATAATTTATTTTGGCCCAAAGAGCACCCCAATTGACCTAGGGGCCTCCTATTATGGGTCTCCGGTTAGGTCCAACAATTAACATGATAAATCCAATACTTCCAACCAACGAATGACGAAGCCCAACTATGGCTGGCTCACCTAATCACCGTTAAGAAGGTTGCACTGAACCATCATCTATGAGAGAGTAATTCCAGTTAACCGGATGCACACCATTTCTATGGAACTGCCGATGAACACCAAGTTAAAGGACACATTACTAACCCACTTAATGGGAGGCTAAGACACCATCAACTCTTTGACTTAGCCTTTTCACGACCTAATTGATGGGGAACAAATATGCATGCAATTCTTTTTGTATATTTTACAAGTTGAGTTAGGTGATTAATTCCCAAATTTCAGATCAAAATTATTTGTAGAGAATTTTGTATGAATTTTTGAAGATCAGCATGCAGATTAGGACCTAGAAAAGTAGCAAAGAAGGATCGCCGGGGCTGAGAAGCCTCGGTTAGGGCAAGTTCTCCTACAATAAAATTACTGAAGGTAGAGGAGTGTACCTGACAACATCTGTGAAGATCGCAGTGAAGGGGTCTCTCGTTTCTCGATGGATGCGGCCTGGAAAATCGAGCCAATGACCCACGGATACCCGGCTTTCTGCTTGGTGGTCCGATTGAGGCTTGGCTGGAGTCGTTGGATTCGTAGGAACTCAGGGACCTACAAACAACCTGTCAGGGGTTAGAAAACTTACAAAGGAACAAGAAAACAAAGGAAAACAGCAAGGGAAGGCTTTTTTTGGAGTGGGCGTCCAGGGATCTGAGAGGCTTGTTGGCAGCAGGAAGATGATTGCAGCACTGGGAAGAAAACTCTCACAAACCCCTTTATGCACATAGCAGGGTATCACACAACTCAATAGAAGAACTCAAGGTTTAATTCATATAAAAATTAGGTTTCATACAAGAGGCTAGGGTCTCTTAAATAGACCCTTAACGTTGGGCTCCAAGTAAGGGCACATAAGTCTTTACATAAGAATCCTTTTCCCTCTCAAACCCTAGCTAGAAAATAAGGAAACATTAGGTAGAAAAAATCCCTAAAAATTTCTTGACTTGGCCAACACTCCAAGGATGCCTAGGGGGCGTGTTAGGCTTCTAGGAGCAGCCAGAGGCTAGCCCAAAGGGGCTCGGGTGCATGGGTTTGGGCCTATGGAAGCTGGGGTGGCCTGGTAGCCATGTAGCAGGAATATTCCCTGGTATCTTGCTTCTTAGGGGCGCTTGGGCTTGGCGCCTGGGCATGATTTCTTTGGGCTAGGATGCAGATGGAACTTTGGAATCATGGATGCCCTTATCTATGAATATATTTTGGCATCTAGAAGGGAATCTGGGCATCTGGAGGGCATCTGCAAGAAATCAGGGTTTTCTAAATTTTCCTCCTGGGGTCTTCAAATCTTCAAGCTGGGTTGGACTTGGGATATACTTCCATGTCTTCAATCTAGTTGGACTTGGTCTTCACTTGTATGATATAGTCTTGAGTCTTCAGTATGCTTGGATAAGACTAAAAAAAATAAAATTAGCTCAACATGAGCTGACTAGCATTGGACTGAACTAGCTCAACATAAGCTGACTAGTACAGAACTGAAATAACAACTTAAAAGACTCAAACAACAACTAAAAATGGACTCAGATGGGCTAAGCCCTTATTACAGATGGACTCATAAATTATTGATCAATTCATAGAGGGTTGAAAAGCCTTTGTCTTATTCTGGTGCCTTCGGTGTCCCAACCAATTCTCCCGGGGTGGGAGGAACTCGACCCTGTCGAGTGAAGATCAAGCTAGCTCACATATCTCTCGAGGAGGTCTGGGTTAAGGTGCTACAAGTCCTCTCAAAAAATCCATAAATCGTCCGGCTCTGGCCGGCCTTGCCATCGGACCAGGAAGCGTTGATAACCCGGCCCCGGGTCATAATGGCTTGATCGTCCAGGATACACTCGATCCGTTCTCCTCTCTCAGGCCAAATTTATTAGTGGATACTCTGTGTTAGGGTCACTCACAATGAAAAGGAATAGGTTCAAAAGCCTCACTAGGTATCGCTGCCGGTTCCCTGTACTCGACCAGGTCTATAATATTGATGGTAGAACTAATACCCAAATCCGAAGGCATGTCTAACACCTAGGCATTTGATCCAACCTTCTCTATCACTTTAAAAGGTCCGGCTCTGCGAGCATGAAGCTTCTTTTAGGCATAAGCCTAACCAAGATAGAATCCACTACATCAAATTCTTTGATCCATCTTCGGGAATTAGCCAGTTTGTTTAAAATTAGTGTAGGTGGTGAACATGCCGGGCACATGCAAACTCCTAACAAATGATTCAAAGGACTCATACTAACACCTAATAGACTCGACTTTGCATTCCTATCGAAGGAAATTTATTACACTTTTATGGGCCTAAATCTAAGAGACTATAGACTCTCTAGGTCTGACCCTAGTGTGGTGTGCACAAGAGTATTTACAATGGACTCCAAGCAAACGCCAAAGGGTATGCCAGAAGTATAATGCAAACCTAACATGCATAATGAATGCATGCAGTATGCTAATTTCAACTAAATGCAATCTAATGATCCAAGAAATGTTGTAGACGTTTGGAAAGGGCAGAAAATAAGAAGTGGGCTCAGAATTAGTTTGGTAGGGTAGAGAAAAAGGTTCATGGTTAGTTGGATAAAGTAAGATAAAAGACGGGGTGTCAGGAACTAATCCTATATAAATGAGGTTAACCTTACGATGTTGAGCTATATCTAGAGGGTTTGCATAATGGAAGGATGGGTCGCCAATTTCAGGAAAGAGGTCCTTAATGGGAACTATAGGAGGGGACTCATCTTGAAGGTATTGATTCAAAGAGATCAGGTCCTTAATAAATTCTTCTGGTTCTTGTATATTTGTACTAGACTCTATAATTTGGCTCTCCTCTATGGTTTCCTTAGGTAAGGCTCTTGCCGTAATATCTAGGTTCTCTTTCTCTATTTGTTCTTCCACTATAGCTTTAGGTTGGATGTGGTTAGGGTCAACTACCTCTAGGTTGGCTTCTACCTGGGTATCTATTGGGTCAGCTAATTCTAGGTTATCTAAAGGTGTCTCCTCTTCTCCCTCATACTCATCCACTAGGCTCGCATCAGCTTCATACACTTCCACGTTAATGTAAGCCTTGTCAATCTCAGGAATGGTTGGAGAAGGTCGGCTAGGAAAAAATTGGCTAGGTCCTAGTTTCTGATTATGGACACTAGTCCTAGTAGGTTCAGGTTACCTAAGGGGTAGTGGCTCACTACTGGGTTCATATTTAGGGGTACTAATCCTATGGGGTTCAAGTTGACTAAGGAAAACCTGACTAGTACTAGATTGATACCTAGGGGTTATGGGCTCCCTAGGCTCATAGGACAATGGTGCAGATCTATTGGTTAGGGGATTATAGGATCTGGGGTCATAGGATTTTGGATCAGCTCTATGGTCAGGTTCTAAGGATGGATCACGGTATGGAGTCCTCCTAAGGTTGGGCTCCCTATATAGGTCAGGATATTGGGTTCTCCTAGGGTTGGACTCCCTATATGGGTCAGAATATTGGGTTCTCCTAAGGTTGGATTCCCTATATGGGTCAGAATATTGGGTTCTCCTAGGGTTGCACTCCCTATATGGGTCAGAATATTGGGTGTTGGGTTCAGTATCATAATAAGGGTCATGGTAAGGGGTTCTTCTAGGTTCAGTATCATAATAAGGGTCATGGTAAGGGGTTCTTCTAGGTTCAGTATTATTGTATGGGTCAGGCTGAGGGGCTCTCCAAGGTTCAACCTCTCGGTATGGATCAGGGTTTGGGGTCCTCCTAGGTTGAGGATTATAGTACGGGTCAGGAAGAGGGGACTCAGGATCTGGATCAGACTGTGACCCATGGGTTCTTTCTATGGTCTCTACATGGCCTTCTAACTGGCCAAACCTATCGGCAAGATGGTCAATTCTATTGTTGGTTTGGGTACCAAACTGAGTTAGCTGGGTAGTCAATTGGGCCATGGATTGGGTTAGATGCTCAGTGAGTGCTTTTATTTGGGCTTGCAAATTTTCCATGGGTTCAGACATTTGAGAAGGAGGTGGGTGATATGAAACCCCTGATCTAGTGCTCATGCAAGACTTGATCAGACCGACTACAGCTGACTAGACCTAGAGTCTAAACTAGATGCTCAATCAGGGTGGCAAACTAGCCTATAGTAACCCTGTACTCAGCCAGGCAGGTGTAAAGGGAGTGTTAGGTCCCTGATTGCCAATCCTAGTCACCAATCAGAGATTGGCAAGGTAGGCGGACCAGCACACAAGCCCTTCGGGATTGAATCCCTAAACCACCGTTCTAGACACTGAGCACAAAGCACACATGGGTTAGCTTGACACAATGATCTGACACATAGTCCGGACCCTACCAGTTGGTGTCCCTAGCCCACTAGGGTAAATTAAGTCTAGTTAATTTTAGGCTAAGGCTTAGGACCGAATGCAAGGGATGTGGTTTTGGGCTAAGGAGAGGTAATCAAATCCTCCCCCCATCTGATATAACAAGAGTGCCCTTAAAAGTAAATTATGCAATGATGGCAGGCAGATGAGGATGCAAATTAGGGTTTAGATGTTTTTGGTATTTTTGAAGAATATGTATTTTTTTTTGGTATTTTTTTTAAACATAATAAAACATGAAATTTATGCCCTAATATGCAGGAAATAAACTAAAATTAAAAGATATGCAAAAAGATGCTAATCAAAACCCTAAAACTTCCAAACATGTCTTGCTGAGAAAATAGAGCTGAAAATTTACAGGCTGTATTTCGGCTTGAAAATTATGCACAGGACATAATAAAATCTGGAAAAACTTTTAAAATTACTTTGAATTATGATGAATCCATAAAATAAATTTTAAAATTTTTAGAGTTTTTATCAAGGAGAAATAATTAAAATAACAGAGCATATACAGACTGAAAAATTGTATAAAATAAGCCCTAATCCGAGCTCTGATACCAAATGATGGGGAACTAATATACATGCAATTCTTTTTGTATATTTTACATGTTGAGTTAGGTGATTAATTCCCAAATTTAGATCAAAATTATTTGTAGAGAGTTTAATATGAATCTTTGAAGATCAGCATGCAGATTATGACCTAGAAAAGTAGCAAAGAAGGACCGCCGGGGCTAAGAAGCCTCGGTTAGGGCAAGTTCTCCTATAATAAAACTACTGGAGGTAGAGGGGTATACCTGAAAATGTCTATGAAGATTTCAGCGAAGGGGTCTCTCATTCCTCGATGGATGCGGCTTGGAAAATCGAGCCAATTGCCCGCGAATACCCAGCTTTCTGCTCGGTGGTCCGATTGAGGCTTGGCTGGAGTCGTTGGATTCGTAGGAACTCAGGGACCTACAAACGACCTGTCAGGGGTTAGAAAACTCACAAAGGAACAAGAAAATAAAGGCAAAACAGCAAGGGAAGGCTTCTTTTGGAGTGGGCATCCAGGGATCTGAGAGGCTTGTTGGCAGCAGGAAGATGATTGCAGCATTGGGAAGAAAACTCTCACAAACCCCTTTATGCACACAACAGGGTATCACACAACTTAATAGAAGAACTCAAGGTTTTAATTCATATCAAAAATTAGGTTTCATACAAGAGGCTAGGGTCCCTTAAATAGACCCTTAACCTTGGTCTCCAAGTAAGGGCACATAAGTCTTTATATAAGAATCCTTTTCCCTCTCAAACCCTAGCTAGAAAATAAGGAAACATTAGGTAGAAAAAATCCCTAAAAATTCTCTTGACTTGGCCAACACTCCAAGGACACCTAGGGGGCGTGTTGGGCTTCTAGGAGCAGCAAGAGGCCGGCCCAAAGGGGCTCGGGCGCATGGGTTTGGGCCTATGGAAGCTGGGGTGGCCTGGTAGCCAGGTAGCAGGAATATTCCCTGGTATCTTGCTTCTTAGGGGCTTGGTCTTGGCACCTGTGCTTGATTTCTTTGGGCTAGGATGCAGATGGAACTCTGGAATCATGGATGCCCTTATCTATGAATATACTTTGGCATCTGGAAGGGAATCTGGGCATCTGGAGGGCATCTGCAAGAAATCAGGGTTTTCTGAATTTTCCTCCTGGGGTCTTCAAATCTTCAAGCTGGGTTGGACTTGGGCTATACTTCCATGTCTTCAATCTAGTTGGACTTGGTCTTCACTTGTATGATATAGTCTTGAGTATTCAGTATGCTTGGACAGGACTCAAAAAATAAAATTAGCTCAACATGAGCTGACTAGCATTGGACTAAACTAGCTCAACATAAGCTGACTACTACATAACTGAAATAATAACTCAAAAGACTCAAACAACAACTAAAAAAGGACTCAGATGGGCTAAGCCCTTATTACAGATGGACTCATAAATTATTGATCAATTCACAGAGGGTTGAAAAGCCTCTGTCTTATTCTGGTGCCTCCGGTGTCCCCACCACTAATAATTTTAGAGGATTTTAGATTGTGACAGATGAATAAGAGAAGAACATGGATCATCCTCCCACTGAACGAATCAATTTTTAGGAGGGTTGAATCAATTCAACAATTGATCCATGGGCACCTACCAATCAGTCAAACTGATCAACTTGGGTGACATGGGTTAACTCGAGTCAATAAGCTTTTCTAATCAGTTATGGTCGACATGACTGGCCAGGTAGGTGAGACCATGGGTGAGTATCCGCCATTAACCAACTTTCCTAGACACCAACCAAGTTGGCCAGGAAAGAGGTAGCCTCATACAACCATGATCACAATGCCAAATCTACCTTGACACCAACTAGTTTACCATACTCAATTAGACTAGCCTAAAGACTCGGGCTTCCACGGGGCCACTAATTAGATCCATTTTAGATGAATGGACTAACTCATCTAACTATTAGATAGTTCTAAAAGAAGGACCTTAATCAACTTTTGATTAGTCTTCTTATTATCCAGTTCAACTATACATAGGTCTAACCCAAAATATGGACCCAATTAGACAGCTAACCCAATTAACCCAATTGGCTTATTTAAATGACATTAGGTTTCATAAACCCTAAGATAACTTGTCATTTAATTTAATCATATAATTCAAATTTTTTTAGTATAAGCCAATATTTTAATTAAAATAATTTTAATTAAAACATGTAAAACTCCTTTTACATAAAAATTTCATGCATCATATCTAGTTATATTCTTTTATAAATATTGCATTACCAAAAATAAATTTGTATGACATGCCAAAAATGTATTTGAATTAAAATAATTTTAATTCATTTGATTTCCTTAAAGGATACTTCTGAAGAGGCCAACAAAGATGAACCGCATCGTGCCAAAAATACACGGTCATGGTGAAGGTCTCAACTAGGTTTCTAAAAGTACTCCCTAATCATATCCTATGATTAAGATACAGATATATATTAAAGATTAACATTTTAATCTACTATACATGTAATCAAGATGTGTTACACCATAACTTGGCTCTGATACCACTGAAAGAAAACTGGGGTTGCAAGAGTTTACACTAAGCATGCAACAGGACAAGGAGTAGGTTTAAATTTTAAAACTATTTTAAAATAACAGCGAAAAAACCTACTCTACACAGGATCTAACATTTTCAAGATGCATGTATAGGCAAAAGAAGGCATGAAATAGGCATATAATATTTATAAACATTTTTATAAACCTAGATCCAGGCATGCATGAAAATTAAAAGCTGAAATTTTACTTTATTCCTACTTGGAATAAAATAGGGATAACTACTGGAATAGCTGGAATATCTAGAATAACTTTATTCCTTCTTCTTCCAGCAGCCGTTTGAAATGTTGATTTACCTCTTCTCCAAGAATAGCAATGGAGGAACTGAAAGCTCACAGGTGTTCAAAAGAACACCCTCTAGAGGGGGGACATGCATGGGCTTCCTTTGATCCGGCTTCTCGAGCGATGCTTGTCGCCCAAAAACACTTAAAACGGTGAGAGGGGAGGAAGAAAAATAGAACACTCTGTTCTATGATTGTTTTCTCCAAAATAATATTGTCATCCACCAATTCCAGCACCAACAAAATAGGGGATTAAGGAACTCTTTCTCTCCCAATCTCTCACAAAGAATTCATGCCCAAAATCACCGATGGAAGCTCTCAAAAAAAGTGCACTCACTCAGCGATTTTCAGCCCATAAATATAATCAACATGAAATACAGAAAACACAAATTTTTGGGAGGCGAGGAGACCTACTGGGAATAAGAAAAGGCAGCAGGTTTCAGAATGAATCAAATTCATCTTCAATAAAGCAATGAAGAGCAAAAAATAAGAAATAATTTCCAGCCAAATGCGAGTGGAAATGCGAGAAAAAGAATTCTTATATTCCCTATTCACCCAAGCCCTTTATTATCGTGTTGATGTGTCAAACAGCATGATACCGGTTCAAAAATCCCAAACCGGCTCTAAATCGGTTCAATATTCAATTAGATCAAAATCCAATTTATAAAAGGTGTGGTCAAGTCCCGGTCACCCAGAAACAATTCCTGGTGGACCCAAACAATTTTTGATCGACCCAAAATTGGGTCAATTCAATGTGTGCTCAATGAAATCGTTACCAAAATGATTCCTAATCATAATCGGTACCTGGATCAGGGATAAATCCTTTATGGCATGTGACCTCATAGGTTCAAATCTAAATGGTAGCACTGGAATAATTCCAGTACCAGCATAAGATACCATCTAGCAATGGATCTCGATGTCCAGATAGGTCGAAGATGCGAGAGCAATCAATCGAACCTCTGGCATATGGTTATCATATAATTCATCCCTTTGACCTCCAATGCTCAGGATGAGCTAGGGTTAGACTGCCAACCCTAGATGAGTCGATCTACAACATGTCTCAACCTCGCAAGTCCAGTGACTCCTCACTAGGACTACCCCAGCCGAGGATTTGCTAAATTGAGATATAGCAAGACATTCAATCCAAACTATTTGGACAGGTCAATTCCATCTTGGTCCACCACTGCTCTATAAGTACTTGCCTGTACCCAGAAGCCTTCCATCACCGGATTAGAAATCCGGGTAGTCCGGTACCAAAGCACAGGGAGTTGTTTGCAAGCTACCATAATGATCTCAGGTCGAAGGGACACATATACCTAAATCCAATAGTGAGTATTCCTTTGGCAAAAAGGGGCTACATGGAGTCACGTTCAATAGGATATCACATATACCACTTGTAGATCACATCAGTGTCACCACACTCTTTTGGTCAAGAGGACAACCAAACGATATGAACCATAATAATCTACACTTGATACATTACCGTCCAGTACAATATATCCTTTGGTCGTGAACCTGGTTTTAAGGACCACTCGATATATCCTCTCTATATCGAAGTCACTGTAGTCCTAAGGACTTCATCACATGAAAAAGAGTTCATTACAGGGAAAAGTAAAAATAGATGAGCTACCAAAATAATATTTATTAATTCATACAAAAAGTACAATACTCAGCTCAACCGTCTACAGCCTAGGCGATTGGCTTTGGGACACAATTTCGAACATCAACTACCAAATCTAATGAGAAAGGATTGGTTGTTTACCCCAATGGAGATTCTCTTAGACTCGGGATAGATCGGCTACTTGGTCGCTCAAATCTCACAGCAGGATTAAGATCAGGACTCCAGAATTCAGATCTACCGTTAGATCTCAATTCAGAAGAAAAGGATCCATCCTCTAAAGTCTTTGAACAGCTAGGATCTACCAAGAAGGCATGAAACAAGACTTTAAGAATGAAGTAAATCAGATTCAAAATGGAAAAAGGAAGGGTTGGATGTGTAGAGCTTGAAGAATAACGGTAGCAGCTTGTCGAATTCGGCAGAGCCTCCACTCAAGGACCTCACCGCCTTGAGCTCTCAAGGACCTCCCCGCCTTGAGCTCTTAAGGACCTCCCCATCCTTAGAAAAAAATACTAAAGCCAAACCTAGCTTTGTAGAAGAAAGAACGCATCTTTATTTCATGAATGAATAATAATAAGTATAAGGAGGGTATGGGGTCCTATTAATAGGTTTTTTACATATGAAGATAACATAATACTCCATTTGAATTTAAATTACAAATTTGAACTTCAAATACTCCTTGGCTTCTTGGCATCTTCCTTGAATTTGAAATTTGAATTAGCTTTTCATGTCTTGGGTGACAACTTGAGATGAGATGAAGGCTTCTGGCTTGTGTGACAAAATTAAGATTTGGGATGGCACAAATCCTTTATTAATTTAGCACTAATCCTCCCCACTTCATGGCATGAAATCCTTCTTAATCTGATTTTTAATCTTCCTTGGTCGGCAACATGAGATAAGAAGAACTTCTGAATGCTTGAATTTGAGATTAAAATCCTTCCTTGAATTTGAAAGAAGTTTGAATGAGGGGGCTTCCATTTGATCTTCAAATTTTATCTCTTATTTTAGGATACATTGAATTTGAATTATCCCTTAATCTTGGAATTCTTCCAAACTTCAAATAGGCTAGCTATCTTGGAATTGGCATTAAGAAAGGAAGAAAGCAGATGGTGCACATTCATCTAGGCATGAATCCTCACTAGAAAAAGGCATTTGGATAAGGATAAGGTTCCCTTTGAAATGTGGATGACTCCATCTAATCTTGGATTCTCCCATTTAAATTTGAACTAATCCTTGGTATGGGCATCATATGGAGTGGAATGGGAAACAATGAGAGGAGGGGTGCTAGATGAAAAGCAGAGTCCTTCTGCTTTACTCCTATTAAATGGGCGCCTCCTTGAAATTGAAATGGGTGATGAAAAATAAATGGGATGGGGTGCCTCTCTTGGATAACGATGACTTTGTCTTGATGCCCAAATGTTCGGATGTCCCAATGTCTGGATATCCCAATGTCCGGATGTCTGGATGCCCCAATGTCTGGATGTCTTGATGTCAGGATATCTAGAGAAAAATTTGGACAACTCTTTTTTGACCTAGAATTGATCCACCATGTTGATGATGACTTGGGACTTGGATACTTATGACACCCCTTGACTTATTCAAGCACTAATTATAGGACTCAAATTGGATAATTCACCAAACAAAGCAAATTAATGCTATTTACAAGATTCTTAAATCAATTGATGGACTCAATGGACTCAATGGACTCAATTGGTAACTTAATAACCCTAATTGATCAAATTACACTCAATTTGATCAAATTACAACTCAATTTGACTTAAATTATAAACTTAAAATAACTAGGACTCGAGTGTTCTTTATGAAGAACACATGGACTTACTCATTAGTGATCCAAATTGAATTAGAAATCATTTGCTTCATCTTCCAGGCTCTTGTGTCCTCGCCAATTCTCTCAGGATGGGAGGAACTCGACCATGTCAAGCATGGATCAATTCGGCTCTAGTAATGTTCTAGTAAGTCAGGGTTCAACTTTGGAAGATCCTCTCTGGTGATCCAAGAATCATCAGACTCAGGTCTCCCTTGCCAACGAACCATATATCTTTGGTAGTTCTTATTTCTAGTAGTTATGATTTTATCATCCATGATCTGCTCAATCTTTTCTCTTCTCTCTGGTAATTTGGTTGGTAGACATTCTGGGATAGGGTCACTCTCAAAGGTGGGATCTGGATCAAATGGCTCACTAGGTATCACCATTGGTTCTTTAAACTCGACTAGATCAGATATCTTGAAGGTCGGAGAATACTTAACTCAAATAGTAATTCTAGCATATAAGCATTAGATCCAATCTTCTTTATAATCCTATACGGTCTAGCACTACGGGTGTGTAGTTTTTTCATGGTTCCGATTGGAAACCGTTCAGGTCATAACATGATCATGATGAAGTCTCCTTTGTTAAATTCTTTAAATCTCTTATATAAGTTAGCCTCGTGCTCATATGATTCATTACTCTTTTTAATTTTGTTACTAATTTCTTTATGCAATGCTTTCACATGTTATGCAAATGACTCAGCTAATTCAGAAATGCGGGCATGCAAGGGTAATGGAATCAAATCTAAAGGGTTTCGTGGCTTGTACCCGTGTACAATCTCAAAAGGTCTCTTACCAGTAGACCTATTGACAAAACTATTATAGGCAAACTCAGCTCTAGACAGTAATAGGTCCCAATTGCCAGTATTCTCCCTACCAGACATCTTAACAAGTTTCATAGACTTCGGGTCACTACCTCGATCTGGCCATCAGTTTAAGGGTGATAAGTAGTAGAAAACTTTAGCTTAGTCTCTAACATATGCCAAAGGATTTTCCAGTAATAACTTGTGAACCGTACATCCCCGTCAGACACAATTGTCTTGGGTAAACCATGTAATCTGACCACCTCATCTAGGAAAAGTTTGGCGACTCTAGAGGCATCGAATATTTGTGAAAAAGGAATGAAATGCACCATTTTGGAAAATCCGTCAACCTTGACAAAGATGGAATCGTGTCGCCTCATGGTTTTGGGTAAACCTAGAACAAAGTCCATACTTAGATCTTGCCAAGGGCAGTCAGGCATAGGCAAAGGGGTATAAAGGCCAGTGTTTCACTTTTGCTGCTTCACAACAGCACAAGTTCTACACCTAGCCCCTATTTGAGCTACATTTCTCTTAAGACTTGGCCAGAGGAATTGATCCCCCATTAGCAAAATAGTCTTATTTCTTCCAAAATGTCCTACTAAGCTTCTAGCATGGATCTCCCAAATCAGAAATTCCCTAAGGGATGTTCTAGGTATGCAAAGCTTATTTTCCTTAAAAAGATAACCATCTCGTAAAGTATAATCACTATCCAAACTAGATGGTCCTTGCTTGATTTTCTCATAGGTTTTCCCAAAATCTAGACAAGACTCATACTGCTCCTTGAGCTTGTCAAATCCAACAACCTCAGTATTGACACAATTCAACAACATGGATCGGCATCTAAGGGCATCTGCAACCTTATTCTCTAAACCAACTAGATGCTTCAACATGAAAGTAAAAGACTGGAGATACTTTACCCACTTAGCATGTCTTGGATTTAATTTCTTTTAAGAGTTTAGAAACCTAGGTGCGTCATGGTCAGATTACAAAACAAATTCATGTGGTAGTAAATAATGTCTCCAATATTTCAACGCTTGTGCTACCGCATAAAACTCATTATCATAGGTTGAGTACTTAAATTTAGCATCATTTAATTTTTCACTAAAAAAGGCTACAGGATGACTCTCTTGACTAAGTACTCCTCCTATGCTAACACCCGAAGCATCACAAGCAACTTCAAATACTTTAGAAAAATCAAGAAGTCTCAAGATCGGGGCTCGTGTCATCTTCTCTTTGATCTCTAGGAAGGCTCTATCAACATTCTTGGTCGACTTAAAGGCTTCCTTGCTAATGCAATCTGTAATCGGTGCTATAATGGTGCTAAATCCTTTGATAAATCTTCTATAGAAGGTGGCTAATCCATTAAAACTATGGACATCGTGGATTTTCCTAGTTATGGGCCACTCAACTATTTATTTGATCTTCTCAAGATCAGCTGACACTCCCTCTGGGGTCACTACAATATCTAAAAAGACTATCCTAGTGGTCATGAAGCTACACTTCTTAAGATTGGCATACAGGTTTCTTTCCTAAGTGTTTGACACACTAGATAAAGAGGTCTAAGTGATCCTTCCTTGTCTTACTCTATACGAGGATATCATCAAAGTATACAACCATAAATTTTCTATAGAGGCTCTTAATACTTGGGTCATTATCCTCATAAAAGTGCTTTGAGCATTGGACAAGCCAAAAGGCATTACCAACCATTCGTACAAAACATCCTTAGTCTTAAAGGCTATTTTCCATTCATCCCCAATTCTGATCCTAACTTGATGATAGCCACTTTTAAGGTCAATCTTTGAGAAAATGATTGATCTGGCCATCATATCTAACATATCATCCAAACGGAGAATTGGAAACCTATATTTAACAGTGATTTTGTTGATGGCTCTTCTGTCAACACACATCCTCCAAGTGCCATCTTTCTTAGGGTTTAACAAGGTTGGAACTGCACAAGGACTAAGACTATCCCTAATGAATCCTTTCTGTAAAAGCTCCCATACTTGTCATTGCATCTCTAAGTGTTCTATAGGGTTCATCCTATAATGTGGGAGGTTTGGCAATGTGGCTCCTGGGATTAGGTCTATGGCATGTTGAACATCCCTTAATGGTGGGAGTTCATTTGGCAAGTCTTCAAGAAACACATCCTGAAAGTCTTTCAAAAGCTCTACAACTTCCTTAGGGTGTTCAGGTTTAGGTTGTTCATGAGTCTCTTTAACTACCAAAACTCCAATGGGTGCACCTCCAATGATTTTTCTTTTCATTTCCTTAGCAGTAATTAGGTTCAATCCTGGCTTCTCCTCTCTCAAATTATTGGACCCCCTCTTAATGCTATCCTTGGGTGGGGTTGAATTTATGACTATCCTCTTATCTTGACAATTAAAAGAACAAGAATTTGATCTTCCAAATAGGGTAACATCATGGTCATATAACAAGGGTCTTCCCAAAATTATGCTACTAACTCCCATTGGTAAAACATCACATCAGACCTTCTCTTGGTATGACTGAAAAATGATTATGACCAGACAAATCGACTTAATGAGAATTGAGGTTGCATCAATCCATGAAACCTTATAGGGGTTAGGATGGGGTACTGTAGGTAAACCTAGACTTTTTACTGCATTGGTAGAAATGGCATTGATACGGCTCCCACTATCTATAGTGATCTTACACACTTTTTCCCCTAATTTAATAAAGGTTTGCAGGATGTTGGTCCTACGCTAGTCCTCGTTCTTCCTGGTCTAAGCTAGAATACACCTAACAACTCCTACAAGGTCAGGTGACTCTATTTCCTCCTCGTTACCTTCATACTCCTCTGCTAAATCAAGCTTAGCTTCATATACTTCCTCTCCACACTCTTCAGCTGCTTTAGGTTCCCCTTCTTCTCCCATCTCACCTATGTGTAGGTTATGTACAGGGCATTTGTTAGCAAAATGGCCAACCTGATGATACCTATAACACTCTACATTCTAACTTCCTTCTCCATGTACTACAGGTTCTCTTCCTCTGTCATTCATATGACTTATTTGTGCCTTTCCTCGATCATCCACTTGACCAATTGGTGCCTTTCCTCGATCATCCATTCGACCTACTTATGTGGGTTGATTAGGCCGATTAAAAGGAACTTGGCTTGACCTATTTCTAGGGTTACTAAACCTATTGAGTTCAGGTCGATAGATAGGTTGTCTTCTTTGAAATCGTTCACAGTCTCTGGCAACCTGGTAAGCGTGTTCCAAATCATGTACTTCTCTTAGAAATAGTTTCCTTCTAATATCCTCATTCAAGCCTTTTCTAAACCTAGATAGTGTCATAGATTTTGACTCGACTACACCACATCGCACAACAAATTCATCGAACTTGGCAATGTACTCGGTCACAGTCTTACTACCTTGGATCAAGTCCTGCCATTGATCCAATAGCCTTTGTTGATATATTAATGGCATATACTTCTCTCTCAACTTGTCCTTCATATCCCTCCATGTAACTATGGGCATGTGTCCTCTTTGAAGGGTCAATCTCTCAGTATTACCCCAATACAATCATGCTTGTCGGACTAACTTGAACATTGCAAATTTCACCTTTCGCTCCTCCGATATTTCATACCATTTAAAATATTGATCCGTGTCGCTCTCCCAATCTATATAGATCTTAGGATCTAAGTTCCTATTGAATGTTGGTTCATCAAATTTAACACTCCTAAAGGCTCTATCTTTTTCAGTTTCAACTTGAGTTGGGCATCTAGGATTTGGATTAGTAATAGGATCAGGATGTTGGACTCTAAGAATATGAACTGGAGTGGGTCTAGGAGGCGTAATGTCTAGCTGAGACACATGTGATTTTTCAAGGGTTCCCATTCTATGCTCAATTTGGTCTAGCCTACCACTCAACAGCCTAAACTGTTCAGTCAAAGTATGCCTAAACTATTCAGTCAAAGTATGCATCAGGCTTTCTAGACTGAAATCCATAGATGCAAATGTAATGGCTTGAGTCTGTTGATCTTGGTATGGGATACCTGCCCTAGTAGTCATGCAGTGCAAACAATATAAATCAAAGTCTAGGGTTCCTAGACCTAAGGGCCAATATAGTGCTTAGTCCAGGTAATAACCAAGACTGTAGTAACACGTCGATTGGCCAGGTAAGAGGTGAGGTGGTGGGAGGCTCCCCTCACTTTCGTGAGGTCCTAATTAAAGAACCCCCAGCCTGCTTAGGGCGTTTGCCTCTAGACTTCTAGCCTTAGACAACAAATATCAAAAGCATACATAGAAGTGACTACTACAATGCGTTAACACATATATAAAACCCGACATATTTCTATCCCAAGCTTTAAGTGCTACTTGATTTTAATTAAGGCTTAGGACTATGCAAATTAGGTTGGTTGTTTTGGGCTAAGAAAAGTGTCTCAATCCCCTTATGTTATATTGCTTGCCCTTAAGTATTTTTAAGTAAAATGAATGCACAATCAAGATAATATAAGATAACACAAGCAATTTAAAATTTAAACTTTAAATTTTAAATTTTAAGTTTAGATTTCAGATTTGGATTTTAAATTTTAAAATTTTAAATTGTAAATTTAAATTACAGAAATTAAACTTTTATGGAATTTAAACTATATGCTGAAATTCTGAAATAGAAATGTTCTCAGGCAGTAATTAGGCTTGAAAAAACTCTACTGATCGAATTAAATCTTGAGAAAGTATAAGAAAATAAACCAAATGTAAAAATCCAATTAAAAAAAATCAGAATTTTTTGATCTTCCTACATATAGAAATAATTAAAATAATAGACTATGTAATGGAATGGACAGGATGCAGAAAATTACCCTAAAGATGCATTTCTCTTCGTTTTCTTCTTCAGGGGTTAATTCACAATGGCACCCCTACATGCCATAAGAATTTCTTTTGAATGGGATGTGAGGGTTTTGCAGCCCTACTTTTTTCTATGACTGGATGGCCATGGTGAAGCACCGATCCGAGTACTTAAAAAAACTCAACAAGCATGAAACCCTAATCTAACCTAATACTCTGATACCAATAAGATGATGCAGAAAGATGCGATACGGTGAAGATGATCTAATTTTAGGCTAAGATGTTTTAAAGTGCAATGATCATAGCAGTAAAGCAACTAAACATAACAGACTAAAGAGATTAAAGAAAGTAACTAACTACTTACCCGCAATATAATCCGCAAGCTTTAAAGAATAAGGACCCGACGGCTAGGAAACCATCTAAGATTAGGCTATTCCATGCTTCAACTACCAAATCTAATGAGAAAGAATTGGTTTCTTACCCTAATAGAGATTCTCTTTGACTCGGGATAGATCGGCTGCTTGGTCACTCAGATCTCGCAGCAGGATGAAGCTCGAGGCTCCATATTTTAGATCAACCATCAGATCTCGATTTGGAAGCAAAAGATCTATCCTCTAAAGTCTTTGAACACCTGGGATCTGTAGAGAAGGCAGCAAACAAGACTTTAAGAATGAAGTAAATCAGATTCAAGATGAAAAAAAGGAAGGGTTGGATGCGTAGAGCCTGAAGAAGATCGGTAGCAACTTGTCGAATCTTGCAAAACCTCCACTCAAGGACCTCACTGCCTTGAGCTCTTAAGGACCTCCCCGCCCTTAGAGAAAAACACTAAAGCCTAACCCAGCTTTGTGAAAGAAAGAATGCATCTTTATTTCATGAATGAATAATAATAAGTACAAGGGGGGTATGGGGTCCTATTATAGGTTTTTTACATATGAAGATAACATAGGACTCAATTTGAATTTAAATTACAAATTTGAACTTCAAATACTCCTTGGCTTCTTGGCATCTTTTTTGAATTTGAAATTTGAATTGGCTTTTCATGGCTTGGGTGACAACTTGAGATGAGATGAATTCTTCTGGCTTGTGCGACAAAATTAAGATGTGAGATGGCGCTAATCCTTTCTTAATTTAGCACTAATCCTCCCCACTTCTTGGCATGAAATCCTTCTTAATATGATTTTTAATCTTCTTTGGTTGGCAACATGGGATAAGAAGTCCTTTTGAATGCTTGAATTTGAGTTTAAAATCTTGAATTTGAAAGAAGTTTGAATGAGGGGGCTTCCATTTGATCTTCAAATTCATCTCTTATCTTAGAACACTTTGAATTTGAATTCTTCCTTAATCTTGGAACTCTTTTGAAGTTCAAATATGTGGGCTATCTTGGAATTGGAATCAAGAAAGGAAGAAAGCAGATGGTGCACATTCATCTGGGCATGAATCCTCATGAGAGAAAGGCATTTGGATAAGGACAAGGCTCCCTTTGAAATGTGGATGACTCCATCTAATCTTGGATTCTCCCATTTAAATTTGAAGTAATCCTTGGTATGGGTGTCATCTAAAGTGGAATGGGAGACAATGAGAGGGGGGTTGCCAGAAGAAATCAGAGTCCTTCTGCTTTACTCTTTATAAATGGGCACTTCCTTGAAATTGAAATGGATGATGAAAAATAAATGGGATGGGGCACCTCTCTTGGATAAGGATGACTTTGTCTTGATGCCCAAATGTCTGGATGTCCAAATATCTGGATGTCCAGATGTTTTGATGTTTGGATGTCC
The DNA here is from genome assembly GCA_021397845.1 of Areca catechu. Classification (NCBI taxonomy): domain Eukaryota; kingdom Viridiplantae; phylum Streptophyta; class Magnoliopsida; order Arecales; family Arecaceae; genus Areca; species Areca catechu. The sequence continues at coordinate 138,096,800 of CM038039.1, read as the reverse complement.
GGATGATGACATGGGTCTTGGGTACTTATGACACCCCTTAACTTATTCAAGCATTAATTACAGGACTTGACTTGGACAATTCACCAAACAAAGCAAATTAATGCCATTTACAAGACTCTTAAACCAATTGATGGACTTAATGGACTCAATTGGTAACTCAATAACCCTATTTGACCAATTATACTCAATTTGATCAAATTACAACTCAATTTGACTTAAGTTACAAACTTAAAATAATTGGGACTCGATTGTTCTTTGTGAAGAACACATGGACTTACTCATTGGTGATCCAAATTGAATTGAAAATGGTTTGCTTCCTCTTCCTGGTTCTTGTGTCCTCACCAACTCCCTAAGTTTTCCCTTGGAAATTTAATTATAATCTCTCCAAGATTACAGATGACTTGTTTTTCAAGGCTCACTAGTGAAGACCTAAGTTGGTTTTATCACTTAGGCTCACCAACAACCTTTACAACCTAGCTTCAAAAATCTTGAAAACTAGGTTAACAAAGTAAGAATAAGAATGTAATAAAAGAGCACAATAAAAGCTCCTAGAATGAGCTGAAATGAAGATCGTTGAATCTCTCTTGATTGCTTGAGTTGACATCTCCTTGGAATCTCTTGAATGCACAATTATGGGCAAGCACTTGAAACCTTAACAACTGAAATATGTGAGGCTTTTTACAATGGAATCTCTTTAAACACACTCTTCTTGTCTTTTCAAATAATTGGAGTTTGTCCCATATGAATTCAGTCTTCCTTGTTGACTTTATGAGGTTTGGTGAGTGTTAAATACCTCAAATCCATTGAAAAGACCATTAAAGACTATTAGAATTTAAAAAGTAGCTATTTGGAACAATTTAGAAGCAATTCTGAAATTCTGAAAAACTAGTCGTTAGAGCTTGATCAACCTCATGAGTCAACACTTGATGCATGAGTTGATCTCATGAGTCGACACTTGATGCATAATCCAGAAAACATGAAGTTCTATTCCATAATTTTTTCAGGCGATGAGTCGACCACATGAGTCGATGCTTGAAGTGTGAGTCAACCTCATGAGTCGACACTTGCTGCATGCCACCGAGACTTTGTGTGCCGGTTTTCTGAAACTTTTGAATTTTCTTTATGAGTTGACCTTGTGAGTCGACACTTGGCTTGTGAGTCGACCTCTTGAGTTGACACTTGATCCTGTGCCATCCAGAAAAGCATGCCAAACTTGAATTCCTTAATAATTTGTCCATTAATCTATTTGGTAGTTCTTCATGAAGGTCAAAGAAGTTGTTTTGACAAGGTTCCAAGGTGAAAAGCTCAATTAATCATGAGAAACTTCTTGCTCTCAAATTAGTAAACTTGATACCTTATTGTTGGAGAAATTGATGTACCTGTGGCCTGAAATTCATGCTCTAATTGAAACATTAGTCCAAACATATACTCAGTGTTTTATTATTCATCCAAATTAAGGAGTCAAAGCCAACAATCTCCCCTTTTTGATGATGACAAAACCTTGAGTATATAAGCAAATGGATTTCAAAAATTAACTAGTATGGTATCAAGAGTTTTGAAAAAGTATAAATTTATCAAAGTATCTTCATATTTGACAAAAAACAAGATTCATATACTTATTTTAGTTGAAATGAAATAGATTTTCAGTTCATAGAGCAATGTTTCAAAGACTATCAAGGCAAGAGAATTCAAGATCTCCCCATATCTTAAGTAATCTATGAGAATTTGATGTTGCTTATATTATCTTTCTTACTCCCCTTTTTGTCATCATTAAGCAAGAAAAGTGATTTCTCCCCTGAATCAATGCATATCGAAAGAAACAAAGAAAGGAGTAAGGAAAGAAATAACAGAACTTTCATATGTCAAACTGGACATTCATATATCAATGCTTTCAATACAACATGAGCTGAAAAATAAATAAACTGAAAAGATACATAAGCTGATACATGCGTGGATATGATCTGATACATAATCAAACTAAAAGAGAGGTATAAGCAAACTAAGAGTCTGAAAAGCTACTCTCCATCAGATGGAAGCTCAAAAAAGATCGGTGCTCTGATCCTAGTAACAGAGGATCTAGGATTCTTATGGGTAAGGCTTCTAGTCTTAAGAGAGGGTCCTGATCTAGGTATGACCCTAGTAGTCCTTGATCTGGCACGAGTGAAAGTCTCAAAAGGAGTCTGATAGGCCGAAAAAGAATCTGGCTGAACCTTAGTGGGGATATCTGAACTGTGATCAAGTATAGCAGGAGTCTGAGCCTCTCTGCTGACAACCAGGAAGTCTCCATCATCACCACCACTGTTAGACTCAACAACTATATCGCCATCAATAGTAGTCTCACCAAGTACATCAATATGCTCAACATCATTTGCTACTGGAGGATGATTTGTAAAAGTATCAACTGTGGGAGCTGGAGTAGGATCAGCTGGAACTGCACTGTCGCTACCAGACTGATCACCATCATCATCAACTCCATCACTGCCATTATCATTGTAACCATCAGACTCACCAAAATCACCATCAATAGGGGGAAGTGGAGGTGCAGATCTAACAGTCATGCCAGAAGGCAACAATGATCTCAACAAACTATGTATCTGCACATATCCAACCTCAGTCATAGCATGAAGAGAGCTTATCTATATGTCAGTGTGTGCATGCAGACCCTACAGCTCCGTCCATACCTGTGATATCTCCCTACGGATGTCTGAGATCTAATCTGAAATCCTCTGCTCAAAGTCTGAGTCAGTCTTGATAGAGTGCTGTGGTGAAGAATCAAGAACATGTGTAGTTGGTGAAGTGATTGGCTCATGCTGCTCAGGCTAGACTGGTGCAGGCCTAGGAGGTGTAATCTGCTCAGCAGGTCTAGAAGGTCCTATCTCGGCTGCTCTAATCTCATCCTCCTCTTTTGGCTCCTAGCCGGACTCTCTATGCACCCATCATCTATTGATCAGCAAAATTCCATCCTATGAAGAGATCTATCTCCATATGTATCCGTATGGAGGATCTCTTTGGTGGGCCCCCCTTCCGATGGAACACATTTTCTTTGAACAAATGGGTCAGCGTCATGCCATAAGGTAAACAGAATTTGCACTGGGTGGTTGCCTCTCCCATCCGGTGGATCATAATCATCGACAAGTTGATGGGGGACTGCTATCTCAGAGCCACCATCAAAACCAACTCCCTCTTAGTAATAAAATCAAATCACTTGATCTTCAGAATCAGAATCCAAGCAATGATGTGATGAAGATCTTGCATCTCGACCAAGAGCTGGTTCATAGAAACAATTAAGAAGCCCTCCACATCATCATGCTCCAGGATACACTGAAAGGCTGCCTCTCGGTTCCTAACACTGTTCGCAGCTCTGCCGCGAAGTTGGATCTGCCATACTTTGATAATCATGTGAGGGGTCACTTGGATCTCAACTCCCCTGACTATAGCTATCCATCAAAGTCCATCAATTGACATACTGCCATAAAACTCCTTGATAAGCTAGGGGTAATAACACAATCGCATAATGCAGAAGTGAATAAGCCCAACTGCTCTCAGAAAGTCTTTGATAATGAAGCTCTGTGAATCCCAAAACTGTATATCCAAATGTCTACCATAAGCAATGGTCTTCTCCATAACTCTAGCTGCTCTAGGGGAAGAGGGTGAACACTGCTCATGAAAAACATGCTTTGCCTGCTCAGCTGGATCCTGATGGGCCTTGGTTCTTCTTTCCCTGCTAGATTGACCCTGCTCAGATCTTCTTTCTCTATAACCCAGTTGCTTCCGGGGACCAATTTCATAGACAATACCGAGAAGAGGGACATGGAAGAAGAAAGAAGGCTAAGGAAACAAGAGAGGGAAGAGCAATAGGTCGAAAGAGGACCTAAAATGGAGAAATAAGTCAGAGATGATAGAAAGGGTTGGAATGCAGGAAGAACTGGAAGAAAATGTGGCGCGGAAGGAGGAGAAACAATAAGTCGAGCAAGCCACGAGCCAAAGCAATCCAAAAGAGTAGGAATCGGCTCGGATGAGAGAGAAAAATCATGAAAGAATCAAGGATTTTGACAAAAAACACAGCAATGATGCAAGGTTTAGACCAAATGCAAAAAAAAAATGAAAGGAAAATCAAGGAGATACAGTCCGACCGGAAAATCCATGGAAAAGAGAAGAGAAATACCTAAAATTCTAAGGCTATAAGGGGCAATCAACTGTTCTTGGAGGTTTGGACTACTTTTGGGGACCACATGACTTTAAGGGAAGGAGAAAAAATTAGGTTAAAAGGGTTTACGGAAAGCCCTAAAAATCTCAGTTTCGACATCATAAGTCGACACTTTGAAACTGCTCAAGTGTCGACACTTCTGGTGAGTCGAGACATGGCAATTTTTTAAGTATCGATACTTGACCTCGGGCAAGCAAAAAATAAATTTTGATAATCCAAAAAAATCCAAGAAAAATCTATGGGATATTCTTAGAGATATTTGAAGGATTTTGAGAGATTTTTGGAGATTTCAACAAGAATTTGGAGAGTTTAGACAAAAGGATCAATGACACCAAGTTCTGTTCTAATCATGCAAAATCTATCTTTACTTAGAGGTTTTGTGAAAATATCTACTAATTGATTATCAGTACATACAAAATCAAGTATTATATTTCCATTTTGCACATGATCTCTTATGAAATGATATCTTATTTCAATATGTTTGCTTCTTGAGGTTGAACATGACTTTTAGTCAAATTAATTGACTAGTATTATCACATCTTATTGGTGTCTTAGTTAGTTTGATGCCAAATCTTCGAGTTGTTGTTTGATCCATAAGATTTGAGCACAACAGCTTCCAGCTACTATATATTTGGCTTCTACCATAGATAGAGCAACTGAATTCTATTTCTTGCTAAACCATGAAATCAAATTAACTCCTAGAAATTGACAAGTTCCACTAGTACTTTTTCTATCAAGTTTACAACCAGCAAAATTAGCATCAGAATATGCAATCAGTTCAATAGATGAATCTCTAGAGTACCAAAGTCCAATATTAATAGAGCCAGACAGATATCTAAGTATGCATTTAACAACCAATAAATGAGATTCTTTAGGAGCAGACTGATATCTTGCACACATACATATGCTGAATATTATATTTGGCATACTAGCAATCAAATAAAGTAGTGAACCAATGATACCTTTATATAACTTTTGATCTACATTCTTACCATTATCATCTTTATCTAATTTACAAGAAGGGCTCATAGGAGTACCTAATGACTTGGTTCTCTCCATCCCAAACTTCTTTAATATTTTTTTTATGCAATTGGTTTAGTTGATGAAGATCTCTTCTTTGGTTTGCTTAATCTGGAGTCCGAGAAAAAAATTCAGTTCTCCCATCATGCTCATCTCGAACTCATCTAGCATAAGTTTGGAAAACTCTTAACACAAAATTTCATCAGTAGCATCGAAAATAATATCATCGACATACACTTGTACTACTAAGAGATCATCATTTTTCTTTTTCAAAAATAAAGTAATATCTACATTTCCTCTAGAAAAACTATTTTCATGCAAAAATCTACTTAATCTATCATACCAAGCTCTTGGAGCTTGTTTTAAACCATAGAATACTTTATGAAGTCTAAAAACATGATTAAAAAATTCATGATTTTCAAAATAGGGAGGTTGTTCAACATAAACTTCTTCTTCAATAAAATCATTTAAAAAGGTACTTTTGACATCCATTTGAAATAGTTTGAAATTCATGAAACATGCAAATGCTAATAATAATCTAATTGCTTCAAGTCTAGCAATAGGAGCAAAGGTTTCATCAAAATCAATCCATTCCTCCTGATTGTAGCCTTGGTAACTAGCGTAGTTTATTTCTAGTAAGCAAACCATTTTCATCATGTTTATTTATGAAAATCCATTTTGTTCCTATTATTAAAATATTTGATGGTCTTTCAACTAATGTCCAAACTTTATTTCTTTTAAATTGGTTTAGTTCATCTTACATAGTATTTATCCAATTGAAATCCTTTTCAGCTTCTTGAAATATTTTGAATCTATTTGAGAAACAAAAGCTAAGTAATCACATACATTTCTCAAAGAAGAACGTGTACTTACTCCTTTTGATGGATCACCAATTATAAGTTCTTTGGGATGTCCATGAGCATACTTCCATTCATTAGGTAGTGGATTGGGTGAAGATGAAGCTCCTAATTATTCTCCTTCATTGTCCTGATTATCATCTTGCTCCTTGGAAGGTTCTTCATTAATTATCATTCTTTCAAACTTTTGAGTACCTGTAACATCATCAATAGTTTCTTCTTTTCTAAAAGTTTTATCATTATTCTCATCAAACACTACATGTATGGATTCTTCAACCAGAAGAGTTCTTCTGTTAAATACCCTGTATGCCTTGCTAGAAGTAGAGTATCCTAAGAATATACCCTTATCTAACTTGGCATCAAATTTGCTAAGGTTATCTTTACCATTGTTTAGAATGAAACAATGGCATCCAAAAACATTAAAATATTGAATAGTAAATTTTATATTTTTTCAAAGTTCATATGGTGTTTTTTTCAAAATAGGTTGAATTAAAACATGATTTAAAAGATAACATGCAGTATTTATGGCTTCTACCCAAAAATATCAAGGTAAATCATTTTCACAAAGGATTGTGCATGCCATTTCTTCAAGAGTTTTATTTTTTCTTTTTATCATCCCATTTTATTAAGATATCCTAGTTACAGAAAAATTGTGATCTATACTATTTTCATTGCAGAAGTTTTCAAAATCATGATTTTCAAATTCAGTACCATGATCACTTCTTAAAGAAAAAATTGAAACACCTTTTTTATTTGAAACCTTTTTAAAAAATTTAGTGAATGATGAAAAAGTTTCATCTTTATATGCCCAAAACATTATCCATGTAAAATATGAATAGTCATCTATAATCACTAACCCATACTTCTTACCTCCCAAACTTGTTGTTCTAGTTGGTCCAAAGATATCCATATGAAGTAATTCTAAGAGTCTAGTGGTAGATACTACTCCTTTAGATTTGAAAAAATATTTTGTCTATTTTCCATGTTGACAAGCACAACAAATCTTATCTTTTTCAAAAGTGAGTTTTGGCAAATCTTTTACAAGATCTTTCCTATTTAATTTTGAAATTAAATGCATACTTGCATTTCGTAGCCTACGATGCCAAAGCCAACTAGTTTCATTTGTCTTGACTTCTTTTGCCACTAGGCATTGACCATTTTCCGTAGGTTGATCATCAAGATCAACCGGGTTAATGTTCCCATGCCTATAACTAATGAACTTGATGTCATTGTCATCCAAACTGGATACCTTGCATAAAGAAGTTTCAAAAAGAACTTTAAATCCTTTATCATAAAATTGACTTATGCTAAATAGATTGTACTTTAAACCATCAACTAATAAAACATTATCAACAAAGGAAGTAGGGGTGATATGGACTTTACCGACACCAACAATTTTGCCCTTTCCATTATCAACAAAAGTCACGTTTCCACCATTCATATCTTCTAGAGATGAGAATTGTCTCACATCCCCAGTCATGTGCCTTGAGCAACCACTGTCAAGATACTACATTCTTCTTTTATCCTTGGTTGCAAGACACACCTATAAAATTAGTCAAGAAGAAATTTTAGGAACCCAAGTCATCTTGGATCCTTTAGGGTTAGTTGAAATGGTTCATATTTTCTTTTATTGCACATATACAACTTTTGCCCTACTTTACCACATGCATGACAAGTAAAATTAGATGAAGTAGGTACAAAGAAATTTTTAAATACTATTGTTGTTTAGAGGTTTGAAACCTAATCCCGCTTTGCTAAAAATAGCTCTTTGGTTATTCAAAAGCATATTGAGCTTTTCAAAACTATAAGTAAATTTTCAACAAAATATTTTAGTTTTTCAAGTTCTTCCTTATACTTCTTATTTTCTTGCAAATACTGTTTGTTCTCTTTGACAAGCTTTTCATTTATGGCAAATGTTTTATCCTTTTTCAAATCTTTTTCCAAAGAAGTAATTTTAATAGTTAACTATTTATTTTCTGGAAACAAACAATCATTCTTTATCAAAAACTTATCATTTGTCTTGATCAACTTCAAATTTGGTTTCTTAGTTCTTTGTTCTTTATCTTAAGTGTTTGAAATTCAACAATAAGTTCATCAAAAACTTCATGCAATTCTTTGAAAATAAATTCTTCTTCAAGTTCAAGGCTTACCTCTTCTTCTTTGTTGGCCATAAAGCAAAGGTTGGCAACCTCTTGCTGCTCTTCTTCAGAACTCAAATTTTATCCTCGCTCCATGTTGCCATCATGGCCTTTTTCATGAGATTCTTTTAGCTTTTCTTGAGTATGGAACAATCCAATTTGAAGTGATTGGGTTTCTTACACTCAAAGCAAGTGGGGTCCCTGTCCTTCTCTTTTTCTTTTTCTTTGCTATAGTCTCCTTTTTTATGCTTTTTCTTGTAAAAAACCTTTTTCTTCCTCATAAATCTTTTGAACTTTCTAGTAATGAGGGCCATCGCATCTTCATCATCCTCTTCTTTAGATTCATCACTTGATTCTTCTTTGGTAGTGGACTTGAAGTCAATGGCTTTCTTTTTCTTATCTGTTGCCTAGTGATGATGATGATGCAATCCAAGAGGGGGGTGAATTGGACTTTAAAACTTTTTCGCAATACTTCAAATAATGTGCCAATTCAAAATACCTGTTTGTGAGCATGATAATAAAGTATAATGAAAATAAAGAAAAAAATATAAAAAAAAAAAATAATCACAAACACATCAAATTTATAGTGGTCCGGTGCACTCCATGGAACCTACATCCAATCCCCAAGTTTACCTTAGGAATTCACTATAATCACACTAGATTATAGTCGATAAGTTTTCGGGGCTCACTAATCAAACCCAACTTATTTTTCCGGGCTCACAAGTCAAAACCCTTGGTTTCATGGGCTAACCAAAAATCTCTTGGTTTTCTAGATTAACCAAAATCTTGTTGGTTTTGCAGGCTCACCAAAAATCTAGTTAGTTTTACGCGATGACCAACAACCTAGATAATTTTTTGGACTAACCAACAACCCAACTTTTTTTGTGGGCTAACAAGTCAAAACCCTTGTTAGTTTTTATCACATGGCTCACCAACAACCTTGATGGTTTTTCCAAGGCTCACCATCAACCCAAATATAATAACGTAAGAATGAAAATAAAAGCTTTCTTACAAAGCAAATATTTTGTTGAGGCACATTGATTATTGATGTTGAGCTTGTCTCCATGTTGTAGAAGCTTCAATGGATGCTTAAAGATGTTGCTCTTGGAAGCTCCCTCTCCTCTTTGAATCCTTGGTGGCTCAACATCTCAACAAATGGATCCTTAAAATATCCATCACATACTTTCACTTGAAAACCAAAGGATTTATCTTTCAAACCATGGATCCTCTTCTTTCTTCTTTAGAATTGATTTTTCAAGTATTTAAATAACCTCCCAACACTTAAATGACTATTTGTAGTCATTAGAAAGGAAAAACTAGCCGTTAAAGCCAAGTTGGGGACGTTCTACACTCAAAAAAAATTAACTATTAGACCTTGAGTCGACCTCATGAGTCGACACTTGATCCATGAGTCGACCTCATGAGTCAACACTTGATCATAAATATCTTCTGAAGTCTTCTGCTTTGCACTGGTAAGTCGACACATTATTTGGTGAGTCAATACCTTGAGTCAACACTTTAGTTCTATTAGTCAACACTTGACCAAACACCTGAAATCATCAAGTTTTGTATCCTTTTTGGTCTCAGGCCTTGAGTCGACACTTTACTATTTATGAGTCGACAATTGGAGTCGACACATAAATTTTATGAGTCGACACTTGTCTGCACCGGTGCTGAAATTTCTTCAAAGTTAAATCTTGAGTACCTATATCTAATTTATACACTTAATGAATAATTAGTACTCAAATAAACTTAAGTATTTGGTCATAATCAAAACCATAGTCAACATTATCATTGTCCACTATTTTTTATTTCAAGGAGAGCTCATAAGTCATCAATGAGCCTAAAAGCTACTCAAGTGGAAGTGTGTTGACATCTTTGGCTTATTCTATGGAGGTGACTTTAGCATCCCAAGAATCTAGAAGAGACTTCAAAAGTTTATTAACAAGTTCAGCATTAAAAATAACTTACCTAAGCTTCTCATGCCATTCACAATGTTTGTAAATCTAGTATACCTTTCACATATATATTCAATTGGTTCCATTCTAAATATTTCATAGGTGTGAATGAGCATATTCACTTTGGTGGTCTTCACTTAATGTGTACCCTCATGGGTAACTTCAAGCGTATCCCATATTTCCTTGGCGGAGAGACAATATGAAACACTATTGAATTCACAAGGGTCAAGTGCATAAAATAATAAATTCATAGCCTTGGCATTAATTTTAGCTTGCTTAATATCATTCTCATCTCAATCTTCTTCTAGTTTGGGAGTAAGAATGCCATTAACCAAGTGAGTGGGTTGATGAGGCCCTTTAACAAAATTCTCTAGATATTGTAATCAATAACTTATAAATAAATGCGCATGCATATCTTCCAGTTTTGTAATTTGTGCCATTAAATAATGGGGGATGGTTAGAGACTTGTCCTTCTACAACACCCATACTAATTGGAGCTGCCATGATCTTTCACTCAAGATTGTCGGACCTACAAGTAGAGTACCGGTGCTTTGATACCACTTGTTGACCAGAAATGGAGCCCAAGAGGGAGGATGAATTGGGTCTTTTAAAAATTTAAAATAATTATGTGCTGGTCTTGAAGTGTTTGTAAAACAAAGTGATTTAGCTCTAAGAGAAATGCAGTAGATAATAGCAAATTTAAATGCAAGTATGGAAGAGCAAGTCAAAAAGAAAGCAATCAAACACAAACACAAGGATTTATAGTGGTTCGGTGCACTCCAAGCACCTACATCCACTCCTCAAGCTTTTTCTTAGAATTTCAATATAATCTCTCCAAGATTACAGCCGACTTATTTTCCAAGGCTCACAAGTCAAAACCTAAGTTGGTTTATCACTTAGGCTCACCAACAACCTTTACAACTTATTTTGTCTTTGGGTTCAAAAGTCAAATGCTAGTTGATTTTATCCCTTTGGCTCACCAACAGCCTTTACAACCTAGCTTCAAAAATCTTGAAAACTAGGTCAACAAAGTAAGAATAAGAATGTAATAAAAGAGTGTAATAAAAGCTCCTAGAATTAGCTGAAATGAAGATCATTGAATCTCTCTTATTGCTTGAGTTGACTTCTCCTTGGAATCTCTTGAATGCATAATTTTGGGCAAGCACTTGAAACCTTTACAACTCAAATATGGAAGGCTTTCTGTAAGGGAATCTCTTTAAACACACTCTTCTTATCTTTTCAAATGATTGGAGTTTGTCTCATATGAATTCACTCTTCCATGTTGACTTTATGAGGTTTGGTGAGTGTTAAATACCTCAAATCTACTGAAAAGACCATTGAAGACTTTTAGAATTTAAAAAATAGCCATTTGGAGCCATTTAGAACCATTTGGAAGCAATTCTGAAATTTGAAAAACTAGCCATTAAACCTTGAGTCAACCTCATGTGTTGACATTTGATGCATGAGTTGACCTCATGAGTCGATACTTGATGCATAATCCAAAAAACATGAAGTTTTATCCTAGAATTTTTCTCAAGCGATGAGTCGACCTCATGAGTTGATACTTGAAGTGTGAGTCAATCTCATGAGTCGACACTTGCTGCATCCCACAAAGACCTTGTGTGCTGGTTTTCTGAAACTTTTGAATTTTCTACATGAGTAGACATTGTGAGTCGACATTTGGCTTGTGAGTCAACCTCTTGAGTCGACACTTGATCCCGTGCCATCCAAAAAAGTGTGCCAAACTTGAATTCCTTAATAATTTATCCATTAATCCATTTGATAGTTCTTCATGAAGGCCAAAGAAGTTGTTTTGACAAAGTTCCATGGTGAAAAGCTCAATCAATCATAAAAAACTTCTTGCTCTCAAATTAGTAAACTTGATACCTTATTATTGGAGAAATTGATGTACCTGTGGCCTAAAATTTGTGCTCCAATTGAAACGTTAGTCCAAATATATACTCAATATTTTGTTATTCATCAAAATTAAGTTGCCAAAGCCAACAACTCAAAATTAAGGAGCCAAAGCCAACAACTCGAACCTGACCTGTTGGTGTCCCTAAATCAATTAGGTTTCTAATTAATTTTAGTTAGGCTTGGGTTTGAATGCAGGGTGATTGTTTTGCACCTAGGAAAGGTGATGAAATCCTTCCTAGATTTGAGATAGTAGAGGTGCCTTAGATTTGTTTGATACAAGATGATGCACACACTTATGTAACCCTAATGTAATCTAAAAATCAGAAAAATAACATAAAACAATTTTTTTGTGTTATACGAAGATGGTGAATAAAATTTTTGTTAATTAATTTGCAAGAAAAAAAGCTTGGGATTGGGGGTTTGTTTGTCAATTAAATTTTCAGCCCTAAACTAACATGCAAAAATCTCAGCAAGTATTTTTTTTGTTAGTTTTTTTTTTTGGCAGATTTTTTTTGGTTTTTATGATTTTTAAAATAAGGAAAAAAATAATAGTAAATAAGAAGACAACTGAGGGACCTTTTTGATGCAAAAATCAAGAAAAAATAGCAAAAGATTTATGGAAAACTAGGCCTATGTTTGGACTACTAGTGTAGAAATCAGCATGCAAAATTTTTATATGGTGTTTTGTGTTTATAGAAGATTCAAAACTAACCTAATCCTAAGCTCTGATACCAAACTAATGCGGGATGATTATGATGAGGATGAACATAAGAAAAAAAGTAAAACTAATGTGAACAATTAATTTCAGATTCTTATATGGACTACATTCCTGAAATAGAGATGAAGAATAGTGAGGGTATGATGTAAAGACCAAACTACTACTACCCGTAGATAAGAACAATCAAAGAAATAAAGGAACATGAGCACAAGGGTTGAGAAACCCCTATTAGGATAGTTTACCTTCAATAAAATAGAACTATGAGAAGGGTTTTGGACAAATACCTGGCAATGATGTTGTCTTCAACGTAGAAGGGGTCACTCTGCACTCCGGATCGGTGCCAGGATGAACAGGTCTCTTTCTTGTGGAGCCTCCGACTTTTTAATAGCTGGTCTCAAGGACAAAGAGAACCTCTTCCTTGGATGCTTTCACCAAAGGGATCCTGCAAATGTCAGGGGTTAGATTCATAGATGATGGAAAAAATATAAAGTAGGAAGGAGTGGAGGAGTTGATGGGGTATAGGATAATGCCGACGGCAAGATGGAGAGGGAGGGTTCCTGGCTTGGATGGGCAGCCTGCCTGCTGGTGAAGACCACTGGAGGACTTGCTGCTGGTGGCTTGGAAGAGGGAGAATCGTTGGCAGCCAAGGGCTTGTAGGGGTTGGCGGCCTAGGGTTGACGATGGAGGGTGGCGGCCAAGGTGAAGAAGGAAGAGAGGTGGGGCGGCCTTGGGGCTTGAGAGATGAAAGGCATCCTAGGGTTTAGATGTGATGGGCATGGCTAGGGTTAGATGAGATGGGAAAGAGATGCTGGGCGGCTAGGATTTGGAAACAAGAAAAAAGAACACACAGTGATGCGGGACAGAGATTGGACTGGATCGCTGGCGAGCATGAAAGTCACCAGAGATTAGGGTTTTGCAAAGGAGGAAAGAAGAGGGTGCAGGGTTAAGAAAAAAATACTGGGGTTCACATAGATTTCCCAAGAAGAACAAGCACATAGCAAAGGGGCTCACACAGATGCCCTAGAAAAACAAGCACTTAGCAAAGGGGCTCACATAGATGCCCTGGGCTCACACAGATGCCCAAATCAGGGATCACACAGAAACCCTGGGAAGATGGAGAAGGGATCATACAGATACCCTAGGATCACACAGATCCTTCACACAGAATAATAGAAATTTTATTCATCCATCCTCCCATTACAAAAAGGCTGAGGGTGGTATTTATAGATTTTCCAACCCTCATTTGAATAAAAAGATAAGAACGAATCAAATTCAAATATAAGATAGGATAAGATAAGCCTATCCATATATCAATCCTAACCAACCAAGTCCTAATTCAAAAGATAAATCCTAAATAAATTTATTCCAAAAATGCTTCAAGATCTATGCCACTCCAAGAATTATGCTTGCTCCAAGATCCGTGCTTGAGATGTCCCCATCATTCTCCTACGGTGGGGTGAACTCGACTCCGTCGAATCAGGCTGAGCGAGGTTGATGGAACTGAAACCAATCAAAAAGGACTCCGATGCTGGGTTCACCCCACTTTTTTTTATTTTTTTTTTTTTTTATTTTTTTTGTCAACTTCTTTTTTATTGGTTGCTTTGAGATATGTGCAGCTATGAAATTCATGCAGTTCCAGGAAGCGTGCAGCTTTGATATCTGTGCTGCCCTAAGGAACGTGAAACATAGAAGTCGGCAACAGTGAAGGCATCCTTTCTTCCTCACGGACCGAACCAGGGAGAGGAGCAATGGAGTTCGACGGCGTCAAGGCTGGGTGGAGATTGTCTGGCAGGGCAGCGGTGGACGACGACAGTAGCGGGGGTGATGACAGTGGCCAGCGATGGCACTGTGTGGCCGAGGGCATCGTGGATGATTGGATCTGGGTGGGTGTTCACCAGCGACGAGGGTGGGGCGGAGACGGTGGCTCGGGGCTGTGGTTCCGATGGACGGCACAGAGCATGATGGCGTTCGGCGGCAGTGGGGAGTTGTCAGGTGTTGTAAGTCGGCTCGGGCGTGCGGCGACTTGTGTGCAGTGGCCGATGTGGGAGAGCACCCACAGGGGTGTCCAGCTCCAGAACAACGGCGGCTTCTTCTCCTTGCGTGATGATGGCAGTGGTTTCGCCTTCGGATCGCCGGAGGAGTGGGATCTGCCAGCGGGACGGATCGGGGTGGTGGTTATCGCTATCGCCGCATCGTCTAGGGCTGTAAAAAACCACTAGGGTGGTGCGGGCTATGGAAGAGCTGCTATGGGGGGTGTAGGTGGCGGCACGGAGGAGACGAGTACTGGTGGGCGGCGTCGATCAGTTACAGGGATGGGTCTGGCAGGAGGGAGCTTCCGTGGCACTCTGGTCAGGCGGCATCTTGAAGACCTAGACCTGGAAAGCAGAGGAGGACTGCGACAGATCCATGGAGGCCAGAAGGATGGTGCCATTCTGGCAGCAAGACGGGATGCGACCGAGGTTGGTGTCATTGAATCTGGTCGGGGGTAGGTCGAGGATGGTGAGGGACATGAGATTCCACTGGGGAAGGGGGGTTGGGGCATCGGCTGTAGGCGGTGAGCAGGAGAAGGGCCTCACATCGGCAGAAAGGAGAGGGGTTGGGGTGCAGGCGATGTGGAATCGGTGAGGAAGAGAAACCCTAATCCGCTAAGCTCTGATACCATTTGATGCGGGACAGAGATTGGTCTGGATCGTTGGCGAGCATGAAAGTCACCAAAGATTAGGGTTTTGCAAAGGAGGAAAGAAGAGGGTGCAGGGTTAAGAAAAAAATACCGGGGTTCACATAGATTCCCCAAAAAGAACAAGCACATAGCAAAGGGGCTCACACAGATGCCCTAGAAGAACAAGCACATAGCAAAGGGGCTCACATAGATGCCCTGGGCTCACACAGATGCCCAAAATCAGGGATCACATAGATACCCTGGGAAGATGGAGAAGGGATCATACAGATACCCTAGGATCACACAGATCCTTCACATAGAACAATAAAAATTTTATTCATCCATCCTCCCATTACAAAAAGGTTGAGGGTGGTATTTATAGATTTTACAACCCTCATTTGAATAAAAAGATAAGAACAAATCAAATTCAAATATAAGAGAGGATAAGATAAGCCTATCCGTATATCAATCCTAACCAACCAAATCCTAATTCAAAAGATAAATCCTAAATAAATTTATTCCAAAAATGCTTCAAGATCTGTGCCACTCCAAGAATTATGCTTGCTCCAAGATCTGTGCTTGAGATGTCCCCATCACATAGGCCTCACACCCACTCCTTATGGAGGTAACAACAGAATAATGAAATTCAAGTTTTTTTCATTAAAGTTATGCATACAAGAGGAGAGGGGTGGATATTTATAGATTCACTTAGGTCCCAGGACTCCCTGATAGACTAGGTGATGCGGGATGACTCTAAGACTACTAAACATGCATGAAAAATAGTAAAATAATATTTTTATGATTTTTATAATTTTATGTACAAGCTAGATTCCCAAAATAAAGTAAAAACTAGCAGAAAGACTAGCAATGCAATGAATCATCGGGTCGTAGGCATACTCATGCAAACCAATGAAATATCCAAGACTCGAGAGTTGAGAAACTCCCAGTTTAGGATAGTTTATCATCATCAAAATTAGATAATAAGAGAAGGAAAGGTTTCTTACCACTCAGAGATTAAAATTTAGCAATAGAAGGGATCACACGCACTCTAATCGGAGCCTGGAAGAAGCCTTGTTTTCCTCGAATCTGATGGCTGATCTGGGCAGTCCGGGCAGCAAAGAAGGCCTCCTCAAGGGATGGGAAGCACCTTGGGATCTTGCAAAATGTTAAGGGTCAATCAAAATAACAAGTAAGAAAAAGAAAAGAAACAAAGTTTGGAAGAAATCAGGTTAAGGATTAGAAGCTGGGCTATTTGAAGCTTGTTGAAGACCTCCTTGCTTGGTGGCCTAGGGCACTACTCCTTGGATGTGTGAAGGCTTGGATGGCAATAATTTAGGGCATGGAAGGATGCTAGGGCAGCAAGGAATTCGTCCAAGCACAACAACACAAACCAAAGAACCAAAACCAAACACCAACACAAGGAAATAACTCAAATTTTAGCAAGTTGTATTCATAAGAAAGAGATGCTTACAGAGGGGAAGGGTGGGGTATTTATAGAGTTCCCATGCCCTCACTAGCCATGGTTACACTTGGGTTACAAGTCCTCTTCCAAATTGAAATACAAGTCCTTTCCTAGCTAGGTTAGAATTACAAAGTTTTCAAAGATTAAAAATCTCAACTAGGTTAGTAATAAACTTGGTCTTCTCCTTCTTCTCTTCAACTTGAACTTGGTCAAACATCATTGGACATGGTCAACACTTCAAGGATGCCTAGGGGGGTGTGTTGGGCCTCTAGGAGTAGCAAGGGCCGGACCAAAGGGGCTTGGGTGCATGGATTTGGATTTTTGGAAGCTGGGGTGGCCTGGTAGCCAAGTAGCAGGAATATTCCCAGGAATCTTGCTTCTAAAGGGCTTGGGCTTGGCACCTAGGCTTGATTTCTTTAGGCTGGGATGTAGGTGGACCTCTGGAATCATGGATGGCCTAGTTTAGAAATATGCTCTAGCATTTAGGGAGGAATCTGGGCATCTGGAGGGTATATGGAAAGAATCAGGATTTCTGGAAACATCTTGGATTCTGGGTTGTTACACAAAATCCAATGGGCTTGATGGGGGACTAACTAGATGCTAGGATGATACAGGTGATTTTTAGGGTTTTAAATTAGGTTGAGGATTGCCGAAGGCAAGAAAGAGTAATTCTAGGGATTCAATAATAATATGAACTATCAAGCAAGCAAGTAGTCCCTAAGTAATGATAAAGAGAGGACCCCGAGATTGAGAAACCCCGTAGGATTAGCTCTCAGATCAATACCTACTTAGGAGTCAGGAAGCAAACCTCAAAGATCTGAAGCACCCGATGCCGAGGTCACTCACTCTGGCAGATGCGGCCTAGATGATCGAGCCGTCAACCCTGTGGATGCGCTGGCTTGCTATATGAAGATCTCGATGGCTAGGGCAACCAACTCCATACTTGTGTCAGCTGGAGGACCTGTGAGCATTCAAAGAAGGGTTAGGTTTCAATTGAAAGAAAGCAATAGAAGAAGGAAAGAGAGTTGTTGTGGTGATGGCGGAGTTCTTCTTGACTCGAAGTTGGAGGATGGAGTTGCGGAAGTGATGGTAACTCGAGGCCTCACACCTCTCGACACCCGAAGGCGAAGGCGCTCCCTCACAGAGATCGATGTTCCTAGTGAACGAAGGCAACTAAAGAGAAATTGGATCTCAAGAAACTTAGTTTTTCATTCATCAAAGATTAACCTTACAAGGGAGGGGGTAAGTCCTTTATATAGGCATCTTAGAACCTTTCAAAATTTGAATGAAAAAAGACATTTCTTCTCTTGATAAGACACCAAAAAAATATTCAAAAATCTGAAATTCAAATTCCTTGGCCGACCAAAGCTTCTTGGATTTGGGTATGGCATGATAATGGGCTTGGAAGAAAGAATTTGGCTCCCTTGGACTTGGAAAGTTGACCTTCAATTTTGGAAAGAAGGCATGATGCAAGGCTTGTGTCTCCCTCTTTCCTTGGTTGCTCACCCTTCTTAGGAATGAAGCTTGATATGAGGCTTGGTGCAAGGCCTTTGTCTTCAACCTTTCCTTGGTTGCTCACCCTTCTATGGAAAGAAGCTTGATATGAGGCTTGGAACAAGGCCTTTGTCTTCAACCTTTCCTTGGTTGCCCATGACTCCTTTAGTAAGTGGCTTGATGGAGGGAGGGAAAGGATGAGAGAATATTTTATGTGTCTCCATTTGGCATCCAAGAAAATCTCACTTGTGCCGTCCACATGGCTGGATGAGGTGGCGCCACATGGGATGATGAAGTGGTGTCACATGGGGTGGTGAAGTGGTGCCCTAGGGTTGACATGTTGACCTTCAAGGCTCGGCACAAAGTAGTTGAGCTGGACTCAAAGACCACTCCGGCATGGACCCAAACTTGGACTAGACTAAATACAGGATTGGACTTAGTACAGGACACAACTTGACCCAATTGGTCAAAGTACAAGACAAGACACAGAGATAAGAGACTCAATTCAAAACTAAAGAAATTTCAAGTTTTAGTCTTGAAGCCTTATTTCAAGACCGGAAAAAAATGGAACCCTAATTGGACATCCATAGAGGGTTGAGGAGCCTCTATCGGATTCTGGTGCCCACACTAGTTCTCCCGGGGTGGAAGGAACTCGACCCTGTTGAGTAGAGTTGAGTTGGATTAGGTACTTCTCTAGAAGGTCGGGATCGAGGTGCTGCAAGTCCTCTCAGGTAATCCACGAGTCATCGGACTCAGGTTAGCCTTGCCATCAGACTAAGAAATGTTGATAACCTTTGCCCCGGGTAGTGATAGCTTGGTCATCCAGGATATGCTCGATCCACTCTCCTCTCTCAGGTATAATTGTAGGTGGACACTTAGGTTCGGGTTCACTATCAAAAGAAAGGTCAGGCCCAAATGGCTCGCTAGGTATGTTTGCTAGTTCCCTATTCTCGACTAAGTCTGAGATATTGAAAGTCGAGCTAATGCCATAATTCGGGGTTAGCTCAAGAATGTAGGCATTAGGGCTAACTCTCTTTATCACTTTAAAGGGGCCAGCTCCACGAGCATGAAGTTTCTTAACGGTTCCTGGTGGAAACCATTCAGGCCTAAGCCTAACCATTATAGAATCCCTAATTTCAAACTCATAGCTCATTTCTGGGAATCAACCAAATTATTTTAAAAATTATACTTAATGCATGATGCAAAATACAGACTTAATGATGCATTCCTATAGAGCGAAATTTTATTGGACTCTCTAGGGCCTAAAGCTAACAGATTATTGACTCTCTAGGTTTGACCCTGGTCTGGTATGCACAAGAAAAATTATTAAGGATCCCTAGCAAATGCCATAAAGTATACCAGAAGTAGAGGGCAAAAGGGATGTGCTCTAAGAAGTCACGCATTCTGGTAATCTCAATAAAAAGTAACCCTATGGCTCTAGAAATGTGAGAAGGTTCAGGGAAGGGTAGGAAATTGGAAGGAGACTCAGGAACTGGTTCAATGCTAAATAGACTAACCTTAATGTGTGAATGTTGGCCAATGGGTGTGCTGGTCCTAACCTCATGATCAATACTAGAAGGATCTATAGGTGCAAGTTCTAAGGCAGGCTGGGTGCTCCAAGAAGGAGGAAGGTCATCAGGGTTGTCTTTGGAAAGTTTTTCTTGAAAGTCCTTTAAACTAATGTCTACTTCTTGTTCCTGGACCTTCTCTATAGGCAATACTTGAGTACCTTCAACTTCCTCTATTATGTTCGATCCTGGCTTAATTACTCCTTCAAATTCTATGGTGGGTTCAGGATCTTTTTTTATGAGTTCCTTAGTGGTTTTAGCCTTGGGTCTATCTACATCACACTTTACCACTAGACTTGATTCCAAGATGTCTTCTTAGGATTCCTCAATAAGCTCAGGGATTTCTTCACTTAGATTCTCAGTGGGCTCAATCTTTTCTCCTTAAAATTCTTCAGAAGGTTCCTCTTTCTGGGTTGGTTCATGAGTCTCTTTAGTAGTAGGGGTTCCCTTAGTAGTCTCATTAGGTGGAAGTTGATTAGTTAACTCATCGAGAAATATGTCATCAAATTCTTTCACTTTCAGGGCTTCAGCTACCTTTTTAGGGGGTTCTCTCTGGGTCGACTCATGAATTTCACTAGTGGTAGGGGTTCCCTCAGTATTCCCCTTCTTTAACTCATTGCACTAATCAGGTTGACTTCAGGTTTCTTTTCCTTAAGGCTACTCGATTCTCTTTTAACCTGGTCCTAAGACTGAACTGGATTAATAGTAAATTTCTTTCCATGGTGGTTGAAGGTACAGCTATTGGTCCGACCATAAAGAGTAGCATCATGATCGTAAAGCCAAGGTCATCCTAAGATAATACTACTGACACCCATGGGAAGGACATCACACCAAATCTTCTCTTCATAAGACTGTAACTTGATCAAGACTTGGCACCTAGACTTTATGGGCATGGAAGTTGAATCGATCCAAGAGACCTTGTAAGGGTTGGGGTGAGGAACTGGGGTCAATCCTAAGGCTTTGATAGTACATGAAGAGATAGAATTGACACAGCTCCCACTATCAACTATGATTTTGCACACCCTATCCCCTAGTTTGATAAAGGTTTGTAGGATGTTTGTCCTATGCCAATCTTCTTGTACTGGGTTTTGGGTAAGAATGCATCTGACTACTCATGGAAGGTCTTCAGATTCAAATTGTTCTTCCTAGTCCATGATATCTATATTTGGTCTCCTAGGTTCAAACTCCTGGGCTGGGTTAAAATAGGGAACTCTCCTGGGCTCAGTCTTTATGGATGGTTCATGATGAGGGTAATGTTGGGAATTGTGTCCCAAAGCCAATCACTTGGGTTGTAGGTGGTTGAGCTCAGTATTGTACTCTTTCTATGAATTAATAAAATATTTTTTTGGCAGCTCATCACATATTGAATTTCCCTGAAATGAACTCTTTCCATGTGATGAAGTCCTTAGGACTACATTGACTTCGATACAGAGAGGATGTATCGAGTGGTCCTTAAAACTTGTTCGCAACCAAAGGATATATTGTACTAGACGGCAATATATCAAGTATAGGTTGTTGTAGTTCACATCGTTTGGTTGTCCTCTTGACCAAATGAGTGTGGTGATACTGATGTGATCTACAAGTGGGATATGTGATATCTCATTGAACGTGACTCCGTGCAGTCCCTTTCTACCAAAGGGATACTCACGATTGGATATGGGTATATGTGTCACTCTGACCTGAGGTCATCACGGTAGCTTGCAAGCAACTCCCTGTGCTTTGGTGCCGGACTACCCGGATTTTTAATCCGGTGATGGAAGGTTTTTAGGTACAGGAAAGTACTTATGGAGCATTGATGGACCAAGATGGAATTGACCTGTCCAAACAGTTTGGATTGAATGTCTCACAGTATCTCAATTTAGCAAATCCTCAGCCGGGGTAGCCCTAGTGAAGAGTCACTGGGCTTGCAATGTTATGACACGTAGTCGACTGACTCAGTCTGGGTTGGCAGCCCAATCTCAGTCGTCCTGAGCATTAGAGGTCAAAGGGTTGAATTATACGGTAACCATATTCCAGAGGTTCGATAGTTTTCTCCTGCATCTTCAACCTATCCGGATGCCGGGACCCATTGCTAGATGGTTTCCTGTGCTGGTACTAGAATTGTTCTAGTGCTACCGTTTAGGTTCGAACCTGAGGTCACAAGCCACAGAGGATTACTCTCTAATCCGGATACCGATTACAATTGGAAATCGTCTCGGTTTTATGGTCATAATTTTTTTTTTTGAGCACTATTTTCTCCATCTTGCCCTTGTCTGTGTCAACCAAAAATTGTTCCGGGTTGACCAGGACTGCACCAGGTTTTTTCTGAATCAGTTTTGAACTGATTTGGAGCTCGTTTCGGCCTTCAATTGGTTGTGAACCAATTTATCCCCTTGAACCAATTTTATTGGGTTTGGAATATTCCTGAACTGGTTCAATTAGATTTGGAATATTCCTGAACTGGTTCAATTTGATTGAACCACTTGGTTTTGAATGGGATTGGACCGATTTTTTGAACCGGCATTTTCTTTTTACCGCTTGACCGTTTTACATGGTGATTTGCTAGAAGGAATTCCATTCGATGGAGGCCAAATGACAGTGTCTTCTCTTCTCCCTCCACCTGCTGTCTTTAAACTCTCATTTATTTGCTGATTTATTGGGTGAACGGCAACCTCTCGAGTCCTCTTCGTCTCCCAGCCTCTCCCTCTTCCCTTTGCTGTCTTTAAATACAGCAAGCTCTGTTTCAACGAACCGTGTAACAGCAAATAGGTTATCTGGGCGTTGTTCTTGTTTGAGAGGCTGAGAGTTCTCCTAATTTTGAGAGTTTAATCCTTGCTTCCATCCGGTGCTCTTGGGGCTGAGTTTTGGTGTGATTTAGGGAGAGTTACAAGCTTGATTCCTCGTTGATAGTTGTGCTCAAGCCTAACACTACAGCAAACCAGTGTTACGGCTACCCACCATGACCAACATCCCTTCCAGCGGCTAGCACTGCACGAGAAGGACGATCCGAGAGCCTCGAGCATATCTCCCCTCTAGAGGGAGTATCCCTTTACTCCTGGGAGCAAGAGAATCGAACCCCGTTTGCTGTTGCTGCTCAAAATCCAAAGAAGAAGCCTGCTATTTTTCCTACACCAGATTTTTGGCAGTAAGCTTTTGGTGAATTGGTAGAGGTCTTTTAGTCATTTTTTCTTTGTAGATTTTGGTTGAAAATCGAAGAAGATCCAACCTCCTTGCTGTTGCTTCGATTTGGGAGCAAACGGAGGTCCAGAAGGTGGTGTTTGGACAACATTTTGAAAGCCCAAAACAGGACATCCCACGGTCCCAAGGAAGAAGAAGGCTGGAATAGTTTTATTCCAGCCATTCTAGCCTATTCCAGGTTTATTCCAGAGTTATTCCAGGTAGAATAAAGGAAAGGAAAATTATTTTTTTAATCAAGCATAAATAAACTTATTTGTTTAATATTTTGCAAATATTTTATATGCCTACATGCAACATGAATAGGTTAGGTTCTGGGCGGAACAGTTTTCCACTGCGCGTATTTTTAAAAAAAATTTAAAATCCATTCTGCTCCCGCAGCTGTTTGCATGCCTAGTGTAGGATCATGTCAAACCACCAGCACCTATTTTCTTTCAGGTAATCCCTAGGGGGAAAGGGCGACTTAGACTCAGGTTCAACAGATGGCCTAGGACTATTCTTCTCTATGGCTCCAACTCTATCATCAAGCTTGTCTAGCCTACTATTTATCCTAGCCAATTGCTCAAGAATAACCTTGAATTGATCTTCTCTTTCATTCTCCATAGGTTCACTTGATTGGGAATGGTGGGGATGATAAGGGACCCCTGATCTAGTCGACATGAGTCAAGCATGCAAAAATCGTCTATGATCTACAAGACCTAGAATCTCAACCAGTTACCTAAGTCAGGGTGGCAAACCAGTCTATAGTAACACTGTGCTTGGCTAGGTAAGTGTAGGGGAGTGGATGTCCTGAACGCCAACCTTAGACACCAATCTGGGATTGGCTAGGTAGGCGGACCAACTCATAAGCCCTGAATCACCAATCCTAGACACCAAGTGCAGCAGCACACCCAGAATGCGCTGATGCCATGAATAGACACTTAGTCTTGACTCGACCAGTTGGTGTCCCTAAGAACTCTAGAGCAAATTAAGTGTCTATTTAATTTTAGTTAGAGCTTGGGTTCATGATGCAGGTTAGTGATTTTTGGGCTAGGGATAGGTAATGAAATCTTGATCCTATGTTAAATTGCCGCCCTTAAAGTGATTTATGAAGATGATTGCAAGCAAATGATGTAATGAGATGTCTCTAAATTATATTTTTGAGTTTTTTTGATGTATGATAACAGAGATAAGATAAAGGAAATGAAATGATATGACCCTAAATGCAAGATTAAACTATATGACAAATGAAAACATAATAAATGTACTTGCAGAAATTCTTAGAATAGAATTTCTTCTCAGGTAGTATTCTGGCTTGTAGAAATTGTACAAATGCAATAAAATCTGAGAAAATTACAAAAAATATTTCAATTATGTGTGATCCAAAAAAATAAAAATCAGAAAATTTAAGATTCTAACAAGTAGAAAAAACTAAAACAACAGACTATATTTGGAAAGGAAAAAATGCAGAAATTTAAAGATGAGATCTAAGATGCAAAATTTTTTATTCTTTTAAATCTATTCTTCTTGTATTCCCTTTCAAATGTCAATCACAATGGCACCCCTACATGCCTTAGGAGATCCCCGTGGAATGGGAGGAGAGAGTCTTGAAACCTTACTTTCTTTTAAGACCAGATGGCCTGGTGAAGCACCTAATCCAGGTACTTAAGAAGAGCAAAAGTCCTAACCATGCTCTGATACCAGAAATGATGGGGGACTAACTAGATGTTAGGATGATGCAGGTGATTTTAGGATTTTAGATTAGGTTGAGGATTCCCGAAGACAAGAAAGAGTAATTCTAGGGATTCAATAGTAATAAGAACTATCAAGCAAGCAAGTAGTCCCTAAGCAAAGATAAAGAGAGGACCCCGGGATTGAGAAACCCCATAGGACTTAGCTCTTAGATCAATACCTACTTAGAAGTCAAGGGGCAAACCTCAAAGATCTGAAGCACCCGATGCTGAGCACACTCACTCTGGCTGATGTGGCTGGATGATCGAGCTGTCAACCCTGTGGATGTGCCGGCTTGCTGTGCAAAGATCTCGATGGCAAGGGAAACCGACTCCATACTCGTGTCACCTGGAGGACCTGTGAGCATTCAAAGAAGGGTTAGGATTTTTTTGGAAGAAAGTAATAGAAGAAGGCAAGAGAGTTGTTGTGGTGATGGCGGAATTCTTCTTGACTCGAAGTTGGAGAATGGAGTTGCGGAAGTGATGGTAACTTGAGGCCTCACACATCTCGACGCTCAAAGGCGAAGGCGCTCCCTCACAGAGATCGACGTTCCTAGTGAACGAAGTCAACTAAAGAAAAATTGGATCTCAAGAAACTTGGTTTTTCATTCATCAAAGATTAACCTTACAAGGGAGGGGATAAGGTCCTTTATATAGGCACCTTAGACCCTTTCAAAACTTGAATGAAAAAAAACATTTCTTCTCTTGCTAAGGAACCAAAAAAATATTGAAAAATCTGAAATTCAAAATCCTTGGCCGACCAATGCTTCTTGGATTTGGGTATGGCATGATAATGGTCTTGGAAGAAGGAATTTGGCTCCCTTGGACATGGAAAGTTGACCTTCAATTTGGGAAGAAGGCATGATGCAAGGCTTGTGTCTCACTCTTTCTTTGGTTGCTCACCCTTCTTTGGAAAGAAGCTTGATATGAGGCTTGGAGCAAGGCCTTTGTCTTCAACCTTTCCTTTGTTGCTCACCCTTCTATGGAAAAAAGCTTGATATGAGGCTTGGAACAAGGCCTTTGTCTTCAACCTTTCCTTGGTTGCCCATGACTCCTTTAGTAAGTGGCTTGATGGAGGGAGGGAAAGAAGGAGAGAATATTTGATGTGTCTCCATTTGGCATCCAAGAAAATCTAACTTGTGCCATCCATATGGCTGGATGAGGTGGCGCTACATGGGATGTTGAAGTGGTGCAACATGTGGTGGTGAAGTGGCGCCCTAGGGTTGACATGTTGACCTTCAAGGCTCTGCCCAAAGTAGTTGAGCTGGACTCAAAGACCACTCTGGCTTGGACCCAGATTTGGACTAGACTCTTTATAGGACTGGACTCGATACAGGACACAACTTGGCCCAATTGGTCAAAGTATAGGACTAGACACAGAGATAAGACAATCAATTCAAAACTAAAGAAATTACAAGTTTTAGGCTTCGAGCCTTATTTCAAGACTTGACAAAAAATGGAACCCTAATTGGACATCCACAGAGGGTTGAGGAGCCTCTGTCAGATTCTGGTGCCCACACCAGGACTGATGTAGCAGCCTCTGACTCCTGGATGCGGCCTGGTGGAACTCCAAAATAGGATGACCTTTTATCTTATATAAAAATCAGGATCATACTGGACTCATAATTGATGTACAGGATTCAAAATACAAACTAGTTCGATGGTTGAGACAAATCAACTAACCTCAACTTATTATAAGACTCAATTCTAATTTATTACAAAATTTACACATAGCTAGGTAAAGCAACTAGGGCCAAGTAATCTGTGTCTGATTCTGGTGCCCCACCAATTATCCCAGGATGGGAGGAACTCGACCCCATTGAGTATGGGATAACTTGGTTCTCATAGTGCTCGAGTAGGTCTGGGTTGAGGCATTGCAGATCCTCACAGGTGATCCACGAGTCCACAGATTCTGGCTGAACATGCCACCATACCAAGTACCTTTGATAGCAACGATTCCGGGTACATATGGCTTGATCATCTAGGATTCTCTCGATGTTTTCCTCACTCTTTGATAGCCAATTGGTTGGTGGACACTCTGGGATGGGTTCTCTCTCAAAGGAAGGGATAAGCTCAAGGTGCTCATTAGGTATCACTGCTGGTTCCCTAGACTCTATAAGACTTGAGATGATGAAGGTGGTGCTAATACCTAAGTAAGGTAGTATCTCATGCACATAGGCATTGCGTCCATTACTCTTCATTATTTTGGATGGGCCAGCTTCGCAAGCAGAAAATTCTTTATACTTATAAAATCCCCTGCAAAATTCTTTATCTCTGTTTTGGGGATTAGCCAAGTTGTTAGTTAGTTCATTAGTTATGTTCAGCTTTTGACTAATTTCCATATGCTATGTAGAGGCTAGTACAGGTGCAGACAAATGGGTTTGGGCTGTGTATTTTATTGTACTCTAGACTGACACCTAAACGACTCGACTAGACATCCTTTTTAAAGAAATTTATTGGACTCTACGGGACAAAACCTAACAAAATATAGATTCAATAGGTTTGACCATCGCATGACATGCACATGAAAACTTACTATATACTACTAGTAAATGCCAAAGGGTATGCAAGAAGTATGATGCAAACCTAACATGTGCAAGGAATGAATGTAACATGCAAACCTCTACATGATGCAGGTGAATGGTTAAAAAAATATAAGAAAACTCAAGAAAAGGTAAAAAATAAGAGGTGGATTCGGGGTTAGTCTGGCAGGAAAAGGGTTCGGGATTGGTTGGATAGAATGGAATGCAAGAAGGTATGTCATGAATTAGTCCTAGACTAATATGGTTTACCTTAAGGGGTTGATGGGTACCTACAGGGTTTACAGTATGTAAGAATGGATTACTAATCTCAGTGCAGAGATCGTCAATGGGAACTATAGGATGAGATTCTTCCTGAGGGTACTGATCAGCCAAATCCTTAATAAAGTCATCGGGTTCAAGAAATTTAGGATTGGACTCTTTACATGGGCTTTCTTCTATTGGCTCCTCAGGTAAGATGCTAATTGTAGGATTGGATTCCTCATGGTCTTCTTCCTTTAAGGGTTCTTCCACTACAGGTTGGGTGTGGATAAAGTCAACTAACTCTAGGGTGGCTTCTACCTAGGTTTCTACTGGATCAACTAACACTGGATTGGTTTCTATCTGGGTTTGGTTATAATCAACTAATCCTGGATCTTCTATAGGATACTCTTCTAGATCTTCAATAGACTCATTATCTTCATACTCCTCTACCAGACTTGGTTCAGCCTCATATATTTCTTCTTCTAAGTCATCTTGGTGAACCAATGGGGTGGTAAGAGGGGTTTGGCGAATGAAAAATTGACTAGGGTCTGGGGCAACAGGGATGGGTAAACTAAGGGTTATGGGTTCATAGGTTATGGGTTCAAAGGTTATGGGCTCAAATCTAGGGGTATCAATCCTATAGGGTTCAGGTCGATTACTGGGTTCATATCTAGGGACTATAGGTTCCTAGGGTTCAGCTCTATGGGTCTTGCCTAGGGTTCCTACTTGGTTATCTAATGGATCAAAACTATGGATTTCATGATTACTTGATTGGATCAGTTGGTCAAGCTTAGTATTAATTTGGACATCGGATTGGTCAAACCTATGGTTCATTTGGGCAGTTAATTGGGTAACCATCTGTTTATTCATGGCTTTTATGAAAGCCTCAAAATTGGGATCCATGGTTGGGGTTTAGACTTTTGATATTGGGTTCCTAATCTAGTGGTCATGCAACAAATCAAACAATCAAAATGAAATGTTGTAACCAAACATGCAAAAGAAAGAAAAAGCTAATATAATTTAGGGTTTCCTAGACCTCGAGCTAGAAACTGGGTGGGTCAGCTCAACTTACACCTAACCCTATAGCTAGTCCATCCACTAGCCAGGTAGGGGGTGGGAGTGTGGGAGGCCCCCCTGCTATTGTAGGGACCCAATTAAAAACCACAACACTACTTAGGTCGTTTGACTCTAGACCCCCAGCCTTAGACACCAGCTTTCAGTAATAGCTAAGAGGTTAAATGCACTAGTTGGCCCACACAGCTCGAACCCGACCTATTGATGTCTCCAAGCCCACTAAGGAAAATTAGGTCTAATTGATTTTAATTAGGCTTTGGTTAGTATGATGATGGTGGTTTTGGGCCCAGGACAAGTGATGAAATCCTGCCCTGATCTGAGATAGAGAATTGCCCTTAAGATTATATTAAGAATGATGGCAATCGATGGCCTTGATGCAATCTAAAACAATCAGAAAATAAAATAATTTTCAATAATTTATGATATGTCAAGTTAGGTTTAAGTTAACTAGGGTTATCAAACAAAGTTTGGCTTGGGATTGGGGGTTTAGTAGTTGATTAGTTTAGGTTGAGTCAAGATGCAGAATGTAACAGAAATCAGTGAATTAGGGTTTCAGTTGTTGCAGAGTTTGACACAGATCCTGATGCATAAAAAATCAAAAAAAATCTAAAATAGAAGATGGACAGCATTGATGATGCCTACAAAATCTCATGCAGAACAAAAATCATATGATGATGCAAACCTAGGGTTGTTTTGACTGCTATAGAAATTATTAGGATTCTATTAGGGTTTTTATTATTCCAGAGTTTAGAGACCTAGAGTTTTACTAAAATTAATTATAAATTTTGATAATTACTAGGAAAGAACAAGAAACATGCAGTGCAAATTTCATAAAAAAATAAAATGCTTAAGATGCAGAAATCAGATGAAACCTAGACACCTGATGCAATGTATAGAATGCAGAATTAGGGTTTGTGAATGCGATGAAAATAAAAAACTATCCTAAAATTGCTCTGATACCAAACTGATGCGAGATGACTCTAAGACTACTAATCATGCATGGAAAATAGTAAAATATTTTTTTTTGTGATTTTTATAATTTTATGTGTAGGCTAGATTCCCAAAATAAAGTAAAAACTAGCGGAAACACTAGCAGTGCAAAGAATCATCGGGTCGCAGGCATACTCACGCAAACCAATAAAACATCCAGGACCTTAGAGTTGAAAAACTCTCAGTTTAGGATAGTTTATCCTCATCAAAATCAGATAATAAGATAAGAGAAAGTTTCTTACCAGTCAGAGATTAAAATTTAGCAACGAAGGGATCGCACGCACTCTGATCGGAGACTAGAATAAGAAGCCTTGTTTTTCTCGAATCTGATGGTTGATCTGGGCAGTCCGGGTAGCAAAGAAGGCCTACTCAAGGGAGGGGAAACACCTTGGGGATCTTGCAAAATGTCAAGGGCCAATCAAAATAGCAAGTAAGAAAAAGAAGATAAACTAGGTTTAGAAGAAATCAGATTAGGGATTAGAAGCTGGGCTATTTGATGCTTGTTGAAGATCTCCTTGCTTGGTGGCCTAGGGTACTCCTCCTTGGATGTGTGAAGGCTTGGATGGTAGCAATATTGGACGTGGAAGGATTCTAGGGCAGCAATGAATTCGTCCAAGCACAACAACACAAACCAAAGAACCAAAACAAAACACCAACACAAAGAAATAACTCAAAATTTCAAAAAGTTGTATTCATAAGAAAGAGATGCTTTCAGAGGGGAAGGGGTGGGGTATTTATAGAGTTCCCATGCCCTCACAAGCCATGGCTATGATTGAATTACAGGTCCTATTACAAATTAGAATACTAGTCCTTTCCTAGCTAGGTTAGAATTACAAAGTTTTAAAGGACAAGAAATCCCAAATAGGTTACAAATAAACTTGGTCTTCTCCTTCTTCTCTTCAACTTGGACGTGGTCAAACCTCTTTGGACGTAGTCAATACCTTAAGGATGCTTTGGGGGGCATGTTGGGCCTCTAGAAGTAGCAAGGGGCTGGCCCAAAGGGGCTTGGGTGCATGGGTTTGGGCCTCTCGAAGCTGGGGTGGCCTGGTAGCCTAGTAGCAGGAATATTCCCTGGAATCTTGCTTCTTAAGGGCTTGGGCTTGGCATCTGGGCTTGATTTCTTTAGGCTGGGATGCAGGTGGACCTCTGAAATCATGGATTCCCTAGTTTAGGAATATGCTTTGGCATCTGGGGAGGAATCTGGGCATCTAGAGG
The DNA here is from genome assembly GCA_021397845.1 of Areca catechu. Lineage (NCBI taxonomy): Eukaryota > Viridiplantae > Streptophyta > Magnoliopsida > Arecales > Arecaceae > Areca > Areca catechu. The sequence continues at coordinate 138,065,857 of CM038039.1, read as the reverse complement.
ACATCTAGAAAGAATCAAGATTTTTGGAAACATCTTGGATTATGGGTTGTTACACAAAACCCAATTGACTGATGTAGCGACCTCTGACTCCTTGATGTGGCCTGGTGGAACTCCAAAATAGGATGACCTTCTCTCTTTTATAAAAATTGGGCTCATGCTGTACTCATAATTGATGTACAATACTCAAAATACTGACTAGGTTGAGTGTTGAGACAAAATAACTAACCTCAACTTATTACAGGACTCAATTCTAGTTGATTACAAAATTTGACACATGGCTAGGTAAACCAAATAGGGCCCAGTAATCTGTGTCTGATTTTGGTGCCCCCACCATTAGGATTACAAAACTTGAGAGCCAAGAAAGCTCCTTTTGGGCTTGGGTAGCAACTCCATGGGCTTGGGTGCCTCTTCTTCAAAATTTGGGTATCAATGGTCGTCCTCCTTGTGGGCTTGGTGCATGAACTCATGGTGGGCTGTGAAAGGTCTGGGGTTCCAACTATATGCTAGATGTTGGAGATTTTATCCCAAAGCTAATCATCTAGGCTATAGATGGTTGTGTGACTCATGTATATGTATATGTATTATTGAATTGAATAAAAAATTTATTCTGGTTGTTCATCACATGACATCTTCCTAACTGAACTGTTGTGTGATGATGTCCTTTGAACTACCTTGTATGTGATGTAGAGAGGATGTGTCGTGTAGTTCATAAACTAGTTCATGACCAAAGGATACATTGTTTCAAGATGATGATGTATCGAGAGTAGGTTGTTGATGTCATATTTATTAGTTGTCCTCTTAACCAAGTAGCATGGAGATGCTGGTGTGACATCAAGTGTTGTGTTTGATACTTCACTAAGCGTGACTCTCATTCAAGATTTTCTTTCTACCAAAGAGAAGTCTTGTATTAGAATATGGACATGAGTTTTTTCTCTGACTTGATATCACTATGTTTGCTTGCAAGCAACTCACTATGCTTAAGTGCTAAACTATCCAGATTTCTAATCCGGTGATAGAAGGTTGCTTGGTATAGTCAAGTACTTATGTAGCGATAGTAGGATCGAGATAGGATTGACCTCTCCAAATGGTTTGGATTGAATGCTTAATAATCCTCAATTGAGAAAGACCTTGACCAGGGCATTCTTTGTAAGGAGTTACAGGGATTCTTTATTTGAGACATATTGAGATGGACTAATTAGGGTTGGGCAGTTTAATGCTAAGCCATCTAGAGCATTAGAAGATTAAAGAAATAAGTTCACTAATATTCAATATTCGACAGGTTCATGTTGCTTTACAACCTTCAACCTATCCGGGTACCGGGTGTCATTACTAGATGGCAACTTTGGCTAGTACTGAAAATGTTTCCGTACTATCGATTTAGTGTTTGAACGTATGGGGTCACACACTGAGGGTTTCTTCTTACTTTTTTGGCTTGGGAATGATTGGGAATCACTCCAGACTCATTTGCCAAAGAGTTGTCAAAACTCGAGCCGGCTCATTTGGATGAGTCGACTCAAGTCAGTCGAGTGACTCGAGAAGTCGAGTCGACTCGATTGACAGGTTCTGGTAAAATTCGAGAATGCTTCATGGATTGCTTTGATGGCTAATGGAATTAATGATGGGCATTTCATGATTTTAATCTACTTTGGTTGGTGAAGTTCAAGGGCTTTGTAACCTACATGAATCCCAAGAGACTCCAAACCTCCCAATTAATCTCTCCTTATCTCCTCGTTAATGTTTCATTATGGGACTATTTTAGAGGGCTTATAAAGTGCAGCAGGAAGGTGAATGGTTCACATGTTTTTCCACTTTGGATTAAGCATGAGTCTCTGCCTAAAAGTTTCTAGAATAGAGACCTTGCTTGATCCTTGAGAGATTATGAGATTAGATCTTCGGGATGGAGTGAGGTTTGGTTTTGGGATTCTTGTGCACTACCATTTATTGAAGGTCTGGGATAGAGTGATCTGGGGAAGGTAATTAGGTTTCTTGTTCCAGTGCATCAGCAATCGATCTTCAAAGAGTTGAAGAGGGAGTCCGCTACTCGCCATAATGTTTCCGATGCGGCTAGCACCTCGAAGGAAGGAGAAGAAACCGTGCTACATGGTGTGAACCTCTCGTAGAGGCGATGCATGTGCATCACTCTTAGAGCTCGATCTTCTTCCTTGTAGGTAAACCTGGAGCTCTTCCATAGATTGCTACAGTCCCAGGTGATCGTCACTAAGGTATGGCTTTAGATTATACATTTGACATGTTATAATCTGCAGCATCATTGTGTGATACCTAGAATGGTTCTATATTTCATGCATTGCCTGCATGATTTATATTTACATTACTCTAGATGCATCAAGATCTATGTAGGAAACCTGTGTTAATTAGATTAACATACATATATAAATGGTTTATCTTCTTTTGCTGCATCCTGTAATTTAAAAAGGTTTTGAATTGCATGTCTTGGGCATGCCGAGCATGGTGCCCTTTCCCTAGGTTCCCCAATAGTGGTATCAGAGCATCCAGGTTGGATGCACATGTTGTTTAATATTTTTGTATGAAATTGGACTTATTTTTTTCACAAAGTACTTTGATTAAGGTGGATTTGTCATGGCCATCCTGTCATAGGAGAGAAGCATGGTTTAAAGGCCATCTCTTTCCATTCCAAGGGGTTCTCCTTTGACGTGTAGGGGTACTGCTGTGTCAGGACCTTATGAAGAAGAAAGTAAAAAGAAAAAATTGATGGATTAAAATGTTTTTAATATATGGTTAATAGATCATTACTATGTTTAGATGAGATATAAAACATGTATGATCTAAAACATTGAAAAATTCAAGTGGAAATGATCAAAATTTGAGGTTACTATTTCTAGAAGAGCTGACTCGAACATAAAATTGTGTTCTAGAAGAGCTGACTCAAGCAGAAGAGCTGACTTGACCAGAAATCTATATTTTGGAAAAGCTGACTCAAGTAGAAGAGCTGACTCGATCAGAAATCTGTGTTCTGGAAGAGCTGACTTGACCAGAAGAGCTGACTCGACCAGAAAACTATGAAATAGTAATTTTAAGCTTCAAATTTTTATAAAATTGTTTCACTTAATTTTGAAAATATTTCAATTTATGTGATACACTTAATTGGGAATTATGTTGTATATTTTTAAGATTTAGGATATGATTCTAATATTAAGTCATGATTGATAAACCATGGATTGATTGGGTTAGCTAGAATTGGATCCTTAAATGGGTTAGACCTTGGTTTAGATGAATGGATTAAATAGAGAAAAGACTAATCGAAAGTTGAATTAGGTCTCTCCTCTATTAAAGAAGTACATCATCACCATCGACAATGACTACTTTGTTGCTAAGGATCCATCTGGCAAAGAGATCAATGCACTTGAGCAGCACATAAAGAATCTCCTCTACCCTTCTGATGGGGAACTAATATGCATGCAATTATTTTTGTATGTTTTATATGTGGGGTTGAGTGGTTAATTCCCGAATTTCAGATTAAAATAAGTTGTAGAGAATTTTATATGAATTTTAGAAGATCAGCATGCAGATTAGGACCTAAAAAAGTAGAAAAGAAGGATTACCGGGGCTGAGAAGCCTCGGTTAGGGCAAGTTCTCCTACAATAAAACTATTGGAGATAGATGGGGTGTACCTGACAACATCTGTGAAGATCACAGCAAAAGGATCTCTCGTTCCTCGATGGATGCAGCCTGGAAAACCGAGCCAAAGACCCGCGGATACCCGGCTTTCTGCTCGGTGATCCGATTGAGGCTTGGCTGGAATCGTTGGATTCGTAGGAACTCGGAGACTTGTAAATGACTTGTCAGGGGTTAGAAAACTCACAAAGGAACAAGAAAACAAAGGAAAAATAGCAAGGTAAGGCTTCTTTTGGAGTGGGCATCCAGGGATCTGAGATGCTTGTTGGCAGCAGGAAGATGATTGCAGCACTGGGAAGAAAAACTCTTGCAAACCCCTTTATGCACACAGCAGGGTATCACACAACTCAGTAGAAGAACTCAAGGTTTCCATTCATCAAAATTCTAACTTTATACAAGAGGCTAGGGTCCCTTAAATAGACCCTTAACCTTGGGCCCCAAGTAAGGGTACTTTAGACTTTACATAGGACTCCTTTTCCCTTACAAACTCTAACTAGGAATACGTGGCAACCTAGGTAGAAAATATAAAATGGAATGGGACTCCCTCTCCTTTTCTTGGTCGGCCAAGGGGTGACCATAAGTGGCCGACCATGGGGAAGGTAATTCTAAGGAGGGGTGCCCTAATTTCTACCTGGGCCTGGGCTGGCCCAGTTTCCTTCTGGCTGGTCTTCAGGCTTCAGGTTTGCACTTGTTTTAATTCTCCTCCGGGGATTTTAATGTCTTCTAGTTAGGTTGGACTTGGGCTCAACATCCATGTCTTCAATCAGGTTGGACTTGGTCTTCACTTGTATGATGTGGTCTTGAGTCTTTAATATGGTTGAACAGGACTCAAAAAAATAAAATTAGCTCGACATGAGCTGACTAACATTGGACTGGACTAGCTCAACATGAGCTAAATAATTACAGGACTTAAATGAAAACAACTCAGCTGGACTAAGCTTTATTACAGTGGACTCGAATGTCATTTAAGTGATCCACAGAGGGTTGAGAAGCCTCTTCCTTTTTTGGTGCCTTTGGTGTCTGCACCAATTCTCCCGGGATGGGAGGAACTCGACCCTGTCGAGTGAAGATCAGACTGGCTCACATATCTCTCAAGAAGGTCTGGGTTGAGGCATTGCAAGTCCTCTCGATAAATCCACAAATCGTCCGACTCTGGCCGGCCTTGCCATTGAACTAGGAAGTGTTGATAACCGCTGCCCCGGGTCATAATTGCTTGATCGTCCAGGATACGCTCGATCCGTTCTCCTCTCTCCGGCCAATTAATTGGTGGACACTCTGGGTAAGGATCACTCTTAACAGAAGGGATAGGTCCAAAAGCCTCACTGGGTATCGTTGCCGGTTCCCTTTACTCAACCTGGTCTGTAATATTGAAGGTAGAACTAATGCCCATATCTGAAGGCAAGTCTAGCACATAGGCATTTGATCCAACCTTCTTTCATACTTTAAAAGGTCCGGCTCCCCGAGCATGAAGCTTCTTAATGGTCCCAGGTGGGAACCGTTCAGGCCTAAGCCTAATCATGACAGAATCCCCTATATCAAATTCTTTGATCCTTCTTCGGGAATTAACCAAATTTTTATAAGTTTCATTGCTTAAGTTTATCTTTTGGTTAATGTCGTTATGCAAGTCTCTAATTTGCTGTGCAAATGACTCTACGGACTCTGAGACTCATGCATGAATAGGTAAAGGAATCAAATCAATGGGGCGATTAGGCTTGTACCCATGGACTATCTCAAAAGGGCTCTTACCCGTTGTCCTATTTACTGAACTGTTGTAGGCAAACTCTGCTCTAGGTAATAACAAATCCCATGTTCCAACATGCTCACCTACCAGGCATCTAAGGAGGTTTCATAAACTTCGGTTCACTACTTCAGTTTGGCCATCTGTTTGAGGGTGGTAGGCTGTAGAAAACTTAAGCTTGGTCCCTAATAGGTGCCATAAGGCCTTCCAGAAAAAACTAGTGAACCTAACATCCCTATCAGATATAATGATCTTGGGTAGGCCATGGAGCTTGACCACATGATCTAAGAAGAGTTTGGCTACCCTAGACGCGTCAAAGGTCTGGGAACAAGGAATGAAGTGAGCCATCTTAGAGAACCTATCGACCACTACAAAGATTGAGTCATGTTTCTTTTGGGTCTTAGGAATTCCTAGCACGAAATCCATACTTAGGTATTGCCAAGGGCGATCAGGCACTGGTAATGGTGTGTAAAGACCAGTGTTTTGCTTTTGCTGTTTGGCAAAAGCACAAGTTCGACATCTGGCTACAATCTGTGCAACGTGCCTTTTCAATCCTGGCCAAAAGAACTGGTCCTCTATTGCTAAGATCATCTTATTTCTACCGAAATGACCAGCTAAACCTCCAGCATGGGTTTCCCAGATTAGGAATTCTCTAAGGGAAGTTTTGGATATACAGAGTCGATTATTCTGGAAAATGTAACCATCCTAAAGGGTATACTCACTATGGGTATTGGATGGTCCTAGCCTGAGGGTCTAGTAAATGCCTCCAAAGTCTGGGCAAGTTTCATATTCATCCTTTAACCTATCAAACCCTATGACTTGGGTGCTAACTGATCCCAATAGTAAAGACCTACGACTCAGGGCATCTGCAACCTTATTTCAGTGCCAGCACGGTGCTTCAGGATGAAAGTGTAGGCCTGAATGTACTCAATCCATTTATTATGCCGTGGGTTCAGTTTCTTTTGGGAGTTCAGGAATCGGAGTGCCTCATGGTCAGAAAATAAAACAAACTCTTGCGGTAGTAAATAATGTCTCCAATATCTAAGGGCCTGGACTACCGCATAAAATTCCTTGTCATAGGTAGAGTACTTAAGTTTAGCCTCATTCAGCTTTTCACTGAAGAAGGCTACAGGGTGGTTCTCTTGACTTAGTACCCCACCTATTCCTACTCCCGAGGTGTCGCAAGCGACCTCAAACACCTTAGTAAAGTCAGGTAATCTAAGGATGGGTGCATGGGTCATCTTATCCTTAAGCTCTAGGAAGGCCTTATCAGCTGCTTTGGTCCACTCAATTGTACCCTTCCTATTGCAATCGGTGATAGGTGAGATGATTGTGCTAAAACCCCTAATGAATCTCCTGTAAAAGGTTGCTAGGCCATGGAAACTACGTACATCATGGATATTAGAGGGTGTAGGCCACTCAACAATTGCCCTAACCTTTTCAGGATCTGCAGAAACTCCCTCAGGGGTGACAACAAAACCTAGGAAGATGACCCTATGTGTCATGAAATCACACTTCTTAAAGTTGGCATAGAGGTTATTCTCCCTAAGGGTTTGGCATACCTGTCTTAGATGACTAAGGTGGTCCTTCTTGGTCCTGCTATAAATCAGAATATCATCAAAGTAGACCACAATGAATTTTCCGGTAAACTCTCTCAGGACCTGGGTCATAATCATCATAAAGGTACATGGTGCATTGGAAAGTCCAAAGGGCATTACAACCCACTCAAACAGTCCATCCTTAGTATTGAAAGCAGTTTTTCACTCATCCTCAGGTCTAATTCTCACCTGATGATAGCCGCTCTTAAGGTCTATCTTGGAGAAAACTCTGGCTCCGGCCATCATGGGATGGGAAACCTATATTTCACAGTTATTTTTTTGATAGCTCTACTATCTACACACATCCTCCAGGTACCATCCTTCTTAGGGGTCAGTAGAGCAGGGACTGCACATGGACTCAGGCTCTCCCTAATGGAACCCTTCCTAAGTAATTCTCCCACTTGTCTCTGTAATTCTTGATGCTCACTGGGATTCAGTCTATAGTGAGGAAGGTTTGGTAAAGTGGCTCCTGGAACTAAGTCTATTGCATGCTGGATGTTCCTAAGGGGTGGCAATTGATCAGGTAAATCCTAAGGGAAGACTTCCTCGAATTCTTTCAGAGCTTCAACAATTTTTTTAGGGTGTTCCTTTTGGGTTGGCTCTAATATTTCTTTGGTGGTCAAGATCCAAACAGGGTTACCCTCAACAATCTCCTATTCTAACTCCCTAGCCTTAATCATGTTAACTCCAGGTTTCTTGTCCTTAAGGCTATTAGAACTCCTCTGTCATATCATACCATTCAAAATATTGATCCATCTCTCCCTCCCATTCTATATAGACCTTAGGATCTAGACAACCATCAAAAGTTGGAGCATCAAGCTTGACATGTCTATAGGATCGGTCCTCCTGGTCTACAAAATCCTGATTAGGCCTTCTATGATGAACTTCAGGGATTGGGTCAGGACGATAGCCTCTTCTAGTTTCAACCTCAAGATATGGATCAGGGTTTGGGGTCCTCCTGGGCTCAGGATTGTAGTATGGGTCAGGTTGAGGGGCTCTCCTAGGTTCGACCTCTTGGTATTGGTCAGGGTCTGGTGATGGGGGACTAATATGCATGCAATTTTTTTGTATGTTTTATATGTGGGGTTGAGTGATTAATTCTCGGATTTTAAATTAAAATAAGTTATAGAGAATTTTATATGAATTTTAGAAGATCAGCATGCAGATTAGGACCTAGAAAAGTAGAAAAGAAGGATCGCCAGGGTTGAGAAGCCTCGGTTATGGCAAGTTCTCCTACAATAAAACTACTGGAGGTAGAGGGGGTGTACCTGACAACGTCTGTGAAGATCGTAGCAAAGGGTCTCTCGTTCCTCGATGGATGCGGCCTGGAAAATAAAGCCAATGACCCGTGGATACCCAGCTTTCTACTCGATGATCCGATTGAGGCTTGGCTGGAGTCGTTGGATTCGTAGGAACTCGAGGACCTGTAAACGACCTGTCAGGGGTTAGAAAACTCACAAAGGAACAAGAAAACAAAGAAAAAATAGCAAGGGAAGGTTTCTTTTGGAGTGGGCGTCCAGGGATCTGAGATGCTTGTTGGCAGCAGGAAGATGATTGTAGCACTGGGAAGAAAAACTCTCGCAAACCCCTTTATGCACACAGCAGGGTATCACACAACTCAATAGAAGAACTCAAGGTTTTCATTCATCAAAATTCTCCCTTCATACAAGAGGCTAGGGTCCCTTAAATAGACCCTTAACCTTGGGCTCCAAGTAAGGTTACATTAGTCTTTACATGAGAATCCATTTCCCTCTCAAACCCTAGCGAGAAAATAAGGAAACATTAGGTAGAAAATATCCCTAAAATTTCTATTGACTTGGCCAACACTCCAAGGACACCTAGGGGGGCGTGTTGGGCTTCTAAGAGCAGCAAAGGGCCAGCCCAAAGGGGCCCGGGTGCATGGGTTTGGGCCTTTGGAAGCTGTGGTGGCCTGGTAGCCAGGTAGCAGGAATATTCCCTGGTATCTTGCTTCTTAGGGTCTTGGGCTTGGCACCTGGGCTTGATTTCTTTGGGCTATGATGCAGATGGACCTCTAAAATCAGGGATGCCTTGGTCTATGAATATATTTTGGCATCTGGAAGGAAATCTGAGCATCGGAGGGCATCTGCAAGGAATCAGGGTTTCTGATTTTCCTCCTACGATTTTCAAATCTTCAAGCTGGGTTGGACTTGGGCTAAACTTCCATGTCTTCAATCTGGTTGGACTTGGTCTTTACTTGTATGATGTGGTCTTGAGTCTTCAGTATGCTTGGATAGGATTCAAAAAAATAAAATTAGCTCAACATGAGCTGACCAGCATTGGACTGAACTAGCTCAACATGAGCTGACTAGTACAGAACTGAAATAACAACTCAAAAAACTCAAATAACAACTAAAATGGACTCAGATGAGCTAATCCCTTATTACAGATGGACTCATAAATTATTGATCAATTTACAGAGGGTTGAAAAGCCTCTGTCTTATTCTGGTGCCTTAGGTGTCCCCACCAATTCTCCTAGGGTGGGAGGAACTCGACCCTGTTGAGTGAAGGTCAGACTGGCTCACATATCTCTCGAGAAGGTCTGGGTTGAGGCATTGCAAGTCCTCTCGAGGAATCCACGAATCGTTCGACTCTGGCCGGCCTTGCCATCGGACCAGGAAGCGTTGATAGTCATGGCCCTGGGTCGTGATGGCTTGATCGTCCAGGATACGCTCGATCCGTTCTCCTCTCTCAGGCCAAATTTGTTTGTGGACACTCTAGGTTAGGGTCACTTACAATGAAAAGGAATAGGTCCAAAGGTCTCACTAGGTATCGCTGTCAGTTCCCTATACTCAACCAGGTCTGTAATATTGAAGGTAGAACTAATGCGCAAATCCGAAGGCAATTCTAACACCTAGGCATTTGATCCAACCTTCTCTATCACTTTAAAAGGTCCGGCTCTGCGAGCATGAAGCTCTTTTAGGCCTAAGCCTAACCAAGATAGAATCCACTACATCAAATTCTTTAATCCATCTTCGGGAATTAGCAAGTTGTTTCAAAATTAGTGCAGGTGGTGAACATGCTGGGCATATGCAGACTCCTAACAAGATGTTGCAAAGGACTCATACTGACACCTAAAGACTCGACTATGCATTCCTATCAATGGAAATTTTATTGAACTCTTTGGATCTAAACCTAATAGATTATAGGTTCTCTAGGTTTGATCCTAGCTTGACATGCACATGAATATTTACAGTGAACTCCTAGCAAATTCCAAAGAGTATGCCAGAAGTAAGATGCAAACCTAACATGTGTGATGAATGCATGCAGTATGCCAATCTCAGTTAAATACAATCTAATAATCAGGAAAGGGCAGAAAATAGGAAGTGGGTTCAGAATTAGTTTGGTAAGGTAGAGAAAAAGGTTCATGGTTAGTTGGATAAAGTAGGATAAAAGATGGGGTGTCAGGAACTAATCCTATACTAATAAGGTTAACCTTACGAGGTTGAGCTATATCTACAGGGTTTGCATAATGGAAGGATGGGTCGCCAATTTCAGGGAAGAGGTCCTTAATGGGAACTATAGGAGGGGACTCATCTTGAAGGTATTGATTCAAAGAGATCAGGTCCTTAATAAATTCTTCTGGTTCTTGTATTTTTGGACTAGACTCTATAATTTGGCTCTCCTCTATGGTTTTCTCAGGTAAGGCTCTAGCAGCAGTACCTAGGTTCTCTTCCTCTATTTGTTCTTCCACTATAGCTTTAGGTTGGATGTGGTTAGGGTCAACTACCTCTAGGTTGGCTTCTACCTGGGTATCTATTGGGTCAGCTAATTCTAGGTTATCTAAAGGTGTCTCCTCTTCTCCCTCATACTCATCCACTAGGGCTCGCATCAGCTTCATACACTTCCATGTTAATGTAAGCCTTGTCAATCTCAGGAATGGTTGGAGAAGGTCGGCTAGGAAAAAATTGGCTAGGTCCTAGTTTCTGATTATGGACACTAGTCCTAGTAGGTTTAGGTTGCCTAAGGGGTAGTGGCTCACTACTGGGTTCATATTTAGGGGTACTGATCCTAAGGGGTTCAAGTTGACTAAGGGAAACTTGACTAGTACTAGATTGATACTTAGGGGTTATGGGTTCTCTGGGCTCATTAGACAAGGGTGCAGATCTATGGGTAATGGGATTATAGGATCTGGGGTCATAGGATTTTGGGTCAGCTCTATGGTCAGGTTCTAAGGATGGATCATGGTATAGGGTCCTCCTAGGGTTGGACTCCCTATATGGGTCAGGATATTGGGTTCTTCTAGGGTTGGACTCCCTATATGGGTCAGAATATTGGGTTCTCCTAGGGTTGGACTCCCAATATGGTTCAGAATATTGGGTTCTCCTATGGTTGGACTCCCTATATGGGTCAGAATATTGGGTGTTGGGTCTACTAGGCTCATAGGGTGTGGGTGCATAGGATCTATGATCATGGGATCTAGAGTCATAGGATCTAGGTTCATAGGTTTTGGATTCATAGTTTCTAGGTTCATAGGATTTGGAGTCATAAGATCTATAGGTTATGGGTATACTAGGCTTATAGGGAGAGGGTAAATAGGATCTATCTTCTTGGTCTACAAAATCCTGATTGGGTCTTCTTAGACTAACCATAGGGATTGGGTCATGACGATGGGCTCTCCTAGGTTCAGCCTCAAGGTATGGATTAGGGTTTGGGGTCCTCCTAGGTTCAGTATCATAGTATGGGTCATGACGATGGGCTCTCCTAGGTTCAACCTCTCGGTAGGGATCAGGGTTTGGGGTCCTCCTAGGTTCAGGATTGTAGTACGGGTCAGGACGAGGGGACTCAGGATCTGGATCAGATTGTGACCCATTGGTTCTTTCTATGGTCCCTACATGGCCTTCTAACTGGCCAAACCTATCGGTAAGATGGTCAATTCTATTGTTGGTTTGGATACTAGACTGAGTTAACTGGGTAGTTAATTGGGCCATGGATTGGGTTAGATGCTCAATGAGTGCTTTTATTTGGGCTTGGGAATTTTCCATGGGTTTAGACATTTGTGAAGGAGGTGGGTGATGTGAAACCCCTAATCTAGTGCTCATGCAAGACTCGATCAGACTGACTATAGCTGACTAGACCTAGAGTCCAAACTAGATGCTCAATCAGGATGGCAAACTAGCCTATAGTAATCCTGTACTTAGCCAGGCAGGTGTAAGGGGAGTGTTAGGTCCCTGATTGCCAATCCTAGACACCAATCAGAGATTGGCCAGGTAGGCGGACCAGCACACAAGCCCTTCGGGATTGAATCTCTAAACCACCATTCTAGACACTGAGCACAAGGCACACATAGGTTAACTTGACACAGTGATCTAACACTAGCTTGTACCTGACCAGTTGGTGTCCCTAGCCCGCTAGGGCAAATTAAGTCTATTTAATTTTTGGTTAAGGCTTGGGATCGAATGCAAGGGATGTAGTTTTGGGCTAAGGAGAGGTGATCAAATCCTCCCCCCATCTGATATAGCAAGAGTGCCCTTAAAAGTAAATTTTGCAATGATGGCAGGCAGATGAGGATGCAAATTAGGGTTTAGATGTTTTTAGTATTTTTGGAGAATATGTAATTTTTTTTTGTATTTTCTTAAATAGAAGAAAACTTTCAAATCATGGCCTAATATGCTGAAAATATACTAAAATTAAAAGATATGTAAAAGATGCTAAACAAAACCCTAAAACTTCCAAACTTGTCTTGCTGAAAAAACAGAGCCAAAATTTGCAGGCTGTATTTCGGCTTGTAGACAATTCACGGTCCATAATAAAATTTGCAAAAATTCTTAAAATTATAGTGAATAAATGAATCCAGCAAACCAAATTTCAGAATTTTTGGAGTTTTTATCAGGGAGAAATAATTAAAATAACAAAGTATATACGGACTGAAAAATTACAGAAAACAAGCCCTAATCTAAGCTCTGATACCAAATGATGGGGGACTAATATGCATGCAATTTTTTTTGTATGTTTTATATGTGGGGTTGAGTGATTAATTCCTGAATTTTAGATTAAAATAAGTTGTAGAGAATTTTATATGAATTTTAGAAGTTCAGCATGCATATTAGGACCAAGAAAAGTAGAAAAGAAGGATCGCCGGGGCTGAGAAGCCTCGATTAGGGCAAATTCTCCTACAATAAAACTACTGGAGGTAGAGGGGGTGTACCTGAAAATATCTGTGATGATCGCAGCAAAGGGTCTCTCGTTCCTCGATGGATGCAGCCTGGAAAACCGAGCCAAAGACCCGCGGATACCCGGCTTTCTGCTCGGTGATCCGATTGAGGCTTGGCTGGAGTCGTTGGATTCGTAGGAACTCGGGGACCTGTAAACGACCTGTCAAGGGTTAGAAAACTTGCAAAGGTACAAGAAAACAAAAGAAAAATAGCAAGGGAAGGCTTCTTTGGAGTGGGCATCCAGGGATCTGAGATGCTTGTTGGCAGCAGGAAGATGATTGCAGCACTGGGAAGAAAAAACTCTCGCAAACCCCTTTATGCATACAGCAGGGCATCACACAACTCAATAAAAGAACTCAAGTTTTTATTCAACAAAATTCTCCCTTCATACAAGAGGCTAGGGTCCCTTAAATAGACCCTTAACCTTGGGATCCAAGTAAGGGCATATTAGTCTTTACATGAGAATCCTTTTCCCTCTCAAACCCTTGCTAGAAAATAAGGAAACATTAGGTAGAAATAATCCCTAAAATTTCTCTTGACTTGGCCAACACTCCAAGGACACCTAGGATGGCGTGTTGGGTTTCTATGAGCAGCAAGGGGCCGGCCCAAAGGGGCCCGGGTGCATGGGTTTGGGCCTTTGGAAGCTGGGGTGGCCTGGTAGCCAGGTAGCAGGAATATTCCATGGAATCTTGCTTCTTAGGGGCTTGGGCTTGGCGCCTGGGCTTGATTTCATTGGGCTAGGATGCAGATGGGCCTCTAAAATCAGGGATGCCTTGGTCTATGAATATATTTTGGCATCTTTAAGGAAATCTAGGCATCAGGAGGGCATCTGCAAGGAATCAGGGTTTCTGATTTTCCTCCTAGGGTCTTCAAACCATCAAGCTGGGTTGGACTTGGGCTAAACTTCCATGTCTTCAATCTAGTTGGACTTGGTCTTTACTTGTATGATGTGGTCTTGAGTCTTCAGTATGCTTGGATAGGACTCAAAAAAAATAAAATTAGCTCAACATGAGCTGACCAGCATTGGACTGAACTAGCTCAACATGAGCTGACTAGTACAGAACTGAAATAACAACTCAAAAAACTCAAATAACAACTAAAATGGACTCAGATGAGCTAATCCCTTATTACAGATGGACTCATAAATTATTGATCAATTTACAGAGGGTTGAAAAGCCTGTGTCTTATTCTGGTGCCTCAGGTGTCCCCACCATCTGGGGTCCTCCTAGGCTGAGGGTTATAGTATGGGTCAGGATGAGGGGCTCTCCTAGGTTCGACCTCAGGGTACGGATTAGGATTTGGGGTCCTCCTAGGTTGAGGGGAAGTAGGATCTGGCTCAGACTGTGACCCATGGGTTCTTTGTATGGTCTCTACACGGCCTTCTAACTGGTCAAACCTATTGGCAAGATGGTCAATTCTATTGTTGGTTTGGGTAGCAGACTGAGTTAACTAGGTAGTCATCTAGGTAGTTATCTGGGTAGCCATCTGGGCCATTTGATCAGCTAGGGCTTTTATTTGGGCTTGTAAGTTTTTCATGGGTTCAAACATTTGTGAAGGAGGTGGGTGATATGAAACTCCTAATCTAATGCTCATGCAAGACTCGATCAGACCGACTATAGCTGACTAGACCTAGAGTCCAAACTAAATGCTCAATCAGGGTGGAAAACTAGCCTGTAGTAACCCTGTACTCAGCCAGGCAGGTGTAAGGGGAGTGTTAGGTCCTTGATTGCCAATCCTAGACACCAATCAGAGATTGGCCAGGTAGGCCGACCAGCACACAAGCCCTTCGGGATTGAATCCCTAAACCACCATTTTAGACACTGAGCACAAGGCACACATTGGTTAACTTGACACAGTGATCTAACACTAGCCCGGACTCGACCAGTTGGTGTCCCTAGCCCACTAGGGCAAATTAAGTCTAATTAATTTTAGGTTAAGGCTTGGGACCGAATGCAAGGGATGCGGTTTTGGGCTAAGGAGAGGTTATCAACTCCTCCCCTTATCTGATATATCAAGAGTGCCCTTAAAAGTAAATTATGCAATGATGGTAGGCAGATGAGGATGCAAATTAGGGTTTAGATATTTTTTTTGGTATTTTTGGAGAATATGTAATTTTGTTTTTTTTATTTTTTTTGGTATTTTATTAAATAGAAGAAAACTTTCAAATTATGGCCTAATATGCAGGAAATATACTAAAATTAAAAGATATACAAAAATTGCTAAACAAAATCCTAAAACTTCCAAACTTGTCTTGCTGAAAAAAATAGAGCCAAAAATTTGCAGGCTATTTTTCAGCTTGTAGAAAATTCACAGTCCGAAATAAAATCCAAAAAATTTTAGAAATTACTGTGAATTATGATAAATCCATCAAAAGAAATTTAAAATTTTTGGAGATTTTAACAAAGAGAAATAATTAAAAAAACAGAGCATATACGGACTGAAAAATTGTAGAAAACAAGCCCTAATCTAGGCTCTGATACCAAATGATGGGGAACTAATATGCATGCAATTTTTTTTGTATATTTTATATGTGGGGTTTAGTAATTAATTCCCAAATTTTAGATTAAAATAAGTTGTATAGAATTTTATATGAATTTTAGAAGATCAGCATGCAAATTAGGATCTAGAAAAGTAGAAAAGAAGGATCGCCGGGGTTGAGAAGCCTCGGTTAGGGCAAGTTCTCCTACAATAAAACTACTGGAGGTAGAGGGGGTGTACCTGACAATGTCTATGAAGATCACAGCAAAAGGGTCTCTCGTTCCTCGATGGATGCGGCCTGGAAAACCGAGCCAAAGACCCGCGGATACCTGGCTTTCTACTCGGTGATCCGATTGAGGCTTGGCTAGAATCGTTGGATTCGTAGGAACTTGAAGACCTGTAAACGACCTGTCAGGGGTTAGAAAACTCACAAAGGAATAAAAAAACAAAGGAAAAATAGCAAGGGTAGGCTTCTTTTGGAGTGGGCATCCAGGGATCTGAGATGCATGTTGGCAGCAGGAAGATGATTGCAGCACTGGGAAGAAAAAACTCTTGCAAACCCCTTTATGCACACAGCAGGGTATCACACAACTCAGTAGAAGAACTCAAGATTTCCATTCATCAAAATTCTATCTTCATACAAGAGGCTAGGGTCCCTTAAATAGACCCTTAACCTTGGGCCCCAAGTAAGGGTACTTTAGACTTTACATAGGACTCCTTTTCCCTTACAAACTCTAACTAGGAATACGTGGCAATTTAGGTAGAAAATTTTAAATGGAATGGGACTCCCTCTCCTTGTCTTGGTCGGCCAAGGGTGACCATAAGTGGCCGACCAAGGGGAAAGTAATTCTAAGGAGGGGCGCTCTAATTTCTCCCTGGGCCTGGGCTGGCCCAGTTTCCTTCTGGCTGGTCTCCAGGCTTCAGGTTTGCACTTGTTTTAATTCTCCTCTGGGGATCTTCATGTCTTCTAGTTAGGTTGGACTCGGGCTCAACATCCATGTCTTCAATCAGGTTGGACTTGGTCTTCACTTGTATGATGTGGTCTTGAGTCTTCAATATGGTTGAACAGGACTCAAAAAAATAAAATTAGCTCGACATGAGCTGACTAACATTGGACTGGACTAGCTCAACATGAGCTAAATAATTACAGGACTTAAATGAAAACAACTCAGCTGGACTAAGCTTTATTACAGTGGACTTGAATGTCATTTAAGTGATCCACAGAGGGTTGAGAAGCCTTTGCCTTATTCTGGTGCCTTTAGTGTCCGCACCACCTTCGACTCCCTTCTTCTTTAACACCCTTTATGATCCCTTCAGGGAGGGTACAGACTTCGTTCATGGATACCCTTTCAGTCTTCGAGAAAGTTTGTGGCATCTGCAACTTCACCGGAGAGATCACCTCTGAGCCTAGCCATGCCATAGTTTCCTTTGTGGGATCTACCATAATCCGTGCTGCATTTCTCCTAGCCGCGCCACCATCTTCCTCCCCAGCGACGTCGTCGGCCACCATCTTCCTCCCCAGCGCCATCGCTGGTGAATGCTCATCGGACTGCCCTCTGCGAGCCTCCCCTGTTCCCTGGTTTTAGTCCATGGAGAAGGGTGAAGAAGAAGCACCGCACTTACCTATCCCTATTGCCAATTTCATAGCTACACAAGTTTCAAAGCACATGATCTTCAAAGCTATGCACTTTTAAAGTGCACAGATTTTAGAGCAAAGCTGATGCAGAACAAAAGCTCTAGTACCAAAATGATGCAGAATGAAAATGTGAAATGCGGAAGCAAATTAAATTAATGTATTTTTTTTATTTATTTATTTTCAGAAGTCGGCTTTAACTCAAAGAAAAGATAAACAAATGTTGAAAGAAACTAAGAAATGACAGAAAGCATAATTAAAAGGAGTGGATTATCAGAGTAACTCAGAAGTCGGATCGCTGGGGATTGAGAAACCCCAGAACTTGGGTTTACTCCTCTTTCAAGAAATAGACGAAGAGAGAAGAGAAGGTTTTATACCTGACTGTGATATCTCTCGTTGCTTCAATTGAAGGACACTCTCGAGCAGATTGTAGGATCCTTGGAGATGGGGTATCTTCGCAATGGATCCTCGGATTGTAGTCCGATGGCAAGGTAGGCCTTCTTCTCGAACTCAGGATCTGGAAGAAGAAGAACAAAAAAAAAAAACCAGAAACTCAAAGAAAGACACTGGATGGAGATGTGGTGCCTCCTGGACTCTGGCGTGTGGCTGGGAGTGTGGCGCCCACTTGCTTGGGCCTGGGAGAAAAAATGTGGCTCCCTGGACCTTGAGTTGATTGAAAAAAAAAAAGTGGCACCAACCTGGAGAAGACCTAAACCACTACTAGGACTTGTACTAAGTCAATATGACTCAACAAAATTTAAATTGCAGGGAAATACAGACTCAAGACTAAAATTGAGTTGATCAAGTCAACCCTTATTACAAAACCAGAATACCCTAATTCTTCTAGCAAGGTCAATCAGAGATCTAGATGGAGCCCTGAAGTCTTCTTCTGAGTCTGGTGCCCGCACCAATTCTCCCGGGGTGGGAGGAATTCGACCTTGTCGAGTATGGATCAAGCTGGCTCTGGTATCTCTCCAAGAGGTATGGGTCCAATTCTTGTAATTCTTCTTGGGAGATCCAAGAGTCATCAGTATCTGGCCTTCCTTGCCAGCGGACCAGGTAACTTTGGTATCCTCAATTACGAGTAGAGATAACCTGATCATCCAGGATCTTTTCAATCTGCTCTTTCCTCACAGTCCAGTTTGTTGGTGGACACACAGGGTCGGGATCACTCTCAATAACAGGATTAGGTTCAAAAGGCTCACTGGGAATCATAGCTAGCTTCCTGTACTCTACTAGGTCTGTAATGTTGAAAGTGGAGCTAATGCCTAGCTCTGGAGGCAACATAGGCATTGGGTCCCACTCTCTTCATCACTCTAAATGGTCCAGCTCCTTTAGCATGTAACTTTCTAACTGTTCCAGGAAAAAACTGCTCAGGCCTTAACCTAATCATTACATAGTCTTTGGAATGTTTATCTAGAAAGTCTTCTAAGCTACTGTCTTTTTCTTGTTCTTGGACCTTCTCAATGGGCAATTCTTGTGAACACCTTCCTTCTTCACACTTCTCTACCAGATTTGACTCAGGGGTGTCTTCTTTGGATTCCTCAATAAGTTCAGGGGTATTCTCACTTAAACTCTCATTGGGTGTAATTTTCTCTTCCTGAACTTCCTCAAAAGGGTCTTCTCTTAGGGTTAGCTCCTGAATTCCTTGAGAGGCAGGGGTCCCCTCAATAACCCCATCAGGTAGGAGTTGGTTAATTGAATTATCGGGAGAGATATCATCAAATTCTTCTTCTTCATATTCATCTATCAAACTTATGTCAGGCTCATATATTTCTTCCTCAATCTCACTGAAAGGTTCTAATCTATTCTCCTTTGATTCCTCTTTAAGTATGGCTCTGGTCAGGTCAACTAATTTTGGGATGGCCATGCCTAACTCCTTCTCAGTGTTATCCTTCTAGTCAAGAGGTGACATAAGTGGGAATTGACAAACAAAAGTCTGGTTCACTACGGATTTCGAATCAATCGGAACTTGACTCAAGTTGGTAGAGGTTGGCTTTAAGTCCAAAGTACTTGATTGGTTATATCTTAAAGACCACTCATAGTCTTGGGCTTCTTGGTAGGCTCAGTTTAACTTATTGGTCTTTTCAAGGCATAGCTTCCTATAAATGTCTGGGTGTAACCCAACCCTAAACCTCGATATGATCTGAGCTTCGGTCTCAATGGTATTGCATTTCATGTCATACCACTAGAAGTCCTCGATATATTTAGACACAGGCCTATTACCTTGTCGTAATTGGTACCATTGGTCTAAAAGTCTTTTCTCATAGGATCTACCTAGGTACCTATCTCTCAACTTACTTCTCATATCTCTCCAAGTATATATTTTCTTCTTTTCTTTGATAACACTCACGCTCAATAGCATACCAATGTGACCTAGCATGTTTGGTGAACTTGATTTTGGCCAACCTAACTTGTCCTAATTCCTATATGTTAGTGCACTCAAAATACCGATCCATTTATTCTTCCCACTTAATATATGTCTCTTGTCTTCCATCAAAAGTGGGTGCATAAGGTTTGGTGTTCCTAACGGGTCCCTTTTCTGAGTCAACCAAGTATGGATATAGGCTCCTAGGGTTATGCTCGGGATCACGGTATAAGGTCCTCCTAGGCTCCTGGCATGGGTGAGGTTGGGGCCTATTAAATTTTGGATCAGGGGTCCAATTTTGATGTCTACGTTTCTCAAGTCCCTGGGCTCGGTCTCTAAACTGGGCAAAACTCTTATTCATATCCTGACTTAATTTGGTCATACTTTCGATAAGAGTTCTAATCATGGCCTCTAAATCAGGTTGGGTTTGACCAGGTTGGTAGGGTACTCCGTTCCGGGTGGACATGATGATGCAAGCAAGCACACCAAATGAGACTCGACTGAAATGACTACGGGCTAACTAGACCTAGAGCCCAAACTAGATGCCCAATCAGAGTGGCAAGCTACCTTGTAGTAACTCGGGACTTAGCCAGGCAGGTGTAAGGGGAGTGTTAGGTTCCTAATTGCCAAACCAAGACACCAATCAGTGATTGGCTAGGTAGGCAGACCAGCACACAAGCCCTTCGGGATAGAATCCCTAAACCACCATTCTAGGCACTGAGTACAAAGCACACACAGAGTAACTAGACAAACTGACTCAACACTAGCCTAGACCCGACCAGTTGGTGTCACTAGCCCACTAGGGCAAATTAGGTCTAATTAATTTTAAGATTAAAGGTTTAGGTTCGAATGCATGGGAGGTGGTTTTGGGCTAAGGAGAGGGTCTCAATCGTCTCCTTATGTTGCAACTTCAGTGCCCTTAAGATAGATTCAATTTATGCACACTCAAATAAGAAAACAGCTTGCAGAAAATAAAAAGCAGAACAACAGTAAAATTGATCTCAGAAAATGTACAGAAATTAATAAATCATAAAAATTTTATGTAAATTACTTTCAATTATATTGGTTCCAGAAAAATAAGAATTACTTAATTTAGAATTTTTTGCTAGGTGAAACAATTCGAATAACAGATAGTTACTGGCAGAAAGCAGAACGTGTGTCCCGTTTACAATCCCTACCTAGAAGTTATAACCCAGCGGCACCCCTACACGCCCTGGGAACCCCCATGGAATGGGAGGAGGAGGCTTGCATCTCACTTGTTCCTAGGATCGGACGGCCAGGGGAGTCTACTCCAGGCAGCAAAAGTAAAAAGGAACGAAAAAATAATCAAACAAGCAAGAACCCTAGATAGGGCTCTGATACCATAATTGATGCAGAACAAAAGCTCTGGTACCAAAATGATGCAGAATGAAAATTTGGAATGCGGAAACAAATTAAAATTAATGAATTTTTTTTATTTATTTATTTTCAGAAGTCGGCTTTGACTCAAAGGAAAGATAAACTAATGTTGAAAGAAACTAAGAAATGACAGAAAGCATAATTAAAAGGAGTGGATTATCAGAGTAACTCAGAAGTAGGATCGCTGGGGATTGAGAAACCCCCAGACCTAGGGTTTACTCCTCTTTCAAGAAACAGACGAAGAGAGAAGAGAAGGTTTTATACCTGACTGTGATATCTTTCGTTGCTTCAATTGAAGGACACTCTCAAGCAGATTGTAAGATCCTTGGAGACGGGGTATCTTCGCAATGGATCCTCGGATTGTAGTCCTATGGAAAGGTTGGCCTTCTTCTCGAACTCAGGATCTGGAAGAAGAAGAACAAAAAAAAAGAACCAGAAACTCAAAGAAAGACACTGGATGGAGATGTGGCACCTCCTAGACTCTGGCGTGTGGCTGGGAGTGTGGCGCCCACTTGCTTGGGCCTGGAAGAAAAAATGTGGCTCCCTGAACCTTGACTTGACTGAAAAAAAAAAAGTGGCACCAACCTGGAGAAGACCTAGACCACTACTAGGACTTGTACTAAGTCAATATGACTCAACAAAATTTAAATTGCAGGAAAATACAGACTCAAGACTAAAATTGAGTTGACCAAGTCAACCCTTATTACAAAACCAGAAAACCCTAATTCTTTGGGCAAGGTCAATCAGAGATCCAGATGGAGCCCTAAAGTCTTCTTCTGAGTCTGGTGCCCGCACCAAAAGCTAAAAAATATTTTATAGGCCATGTGCATTCTAAAGCCATGTGCATTCTGAAGCTAGCCTAACTCAATGGAGTCGAGTTCTCCCCACTTCAGGAGAATGATGGGGACATCGGCATGCACAAATCCTATAGCAACATGGATTTCGGAGCAGCAAATAAATTGGTAGAATATTTATTTAGGATTTATCTTTTGTTTGAAATTTGAATTAGGATTTGGTTGATTAGAATTGAGATATGGATGACTTATCTTATCCTATCTTGTATTTGAATTTGAATCATCTCAATCCTTTTATCCTATATTCAAATTCAAGTAAGGGTTGGACAGGTCTATAAATAACACTCTCAGTCCTTTGTAAAAAAAAAGTTTAGTCAATTTTTAGGGAAAGAGAGATTCTTTTCTTCCACTCCGTGTGGAGAGGGTGAGAGACCCAACCCTAGGACATGATGTGAAGTCATGTCTAGTTATCCCCCTACCCATTCCATTTTCTTTATCCCCTCATGACCTTTGAGATTCATCCTAAGTCTCCAAGTATCGAGAAGGGTGGAATGCCCTAGAGGTGAGAGGTCTCTTCATTAGTGTGAGTCCCAAAGTCCATGAGATCCAGATCCTTGTCTTCCATCCCCATTATTTCCTTCACCACCCCTTACAAAAAGAAACCCAAAAAAATATGATACCCTAATATTGGTGACTTCTATGTTCGCCAACAATCTTATCCTTTGTCCCATATCAATTTTGGTATCAGAGCTAGAAAATTAGGGTACCTGCGTATCACCCCAGATCCCCTCTCCCCAGTCCTTACACAGATCCATCTATTGTATCCCAACATATTCTTGGATAAAAATAAATAAATAAATAGATCTCCCAACCAATGCCTTCCCTCCGATGACTCCTCCCATACCCCAGGTGCCACCGTTGCCTCCTTACTACCCCGCCGCCAAACAACAGTCCCACCCCTCCGGTGAACTATCAAATTGCCCCACCGATGTCTGACTATCCGCACCGCCCCACTGACATCTCTGTCCGCGCAGCCACCATGGCCGACATCCCTGCCGCCCGCCACCACGACCCTGCCTGCTCTTCCATCTCCCACTGCCTCTCCAAGCATGTTCCTTAAGCCATGCTCCACCATGAGCCGCTCTCGTTGGTGGAGCCGATCACCTTCCAGCCTCGGAGGAGCTCCCTCCCAAATCCTCCTTCCCATGGACGCCGAGAACCGCGCCCAGGATCTCGCCGCCACCATCTCACCACCACCTCCTCGACCAAGATCACTGTCGCTTGCTCTACGGTCGACGCCTTCGTCCGTCGCCATGCCTCCGACCAGTCCTGGCCACATCACGGCTTTGGAGAAGCTTTGTCTCCCTCTCTCTATTCCTCTCCTCCAACATGGTTTCTCTTTTCCCCCATCTCACCATTCCCTATGGATCCGAGCATCACCTTCTTTCCTTCTTCATGGAAGCTTGCTACCAACGGTCGCCAGCCACGATCATCTCAAGAATCATCTGATGCCATCCATTGCTACCAGCCTCCTATCCACCAAGCTGCTGCCATTTTCTCAGTCGGCCGCTCCATCTTCCTATGCTGATCTCCCATCTTCATCATTAATGGCCTCCACTTCTTCTTTCTCCTCCATGGCTAATTAATAGACTGTCTAAGATGGAGTCGCTCCTACCATTCTAAGAGAAAGGCAACCATGGCAGATTCTGCTTCGATCCCGAGCACACCATTATTGAAGGACGAGCTCGACATCGTGATCCTGATGATCTGAAACCTAGATTTCTTGGAGTTGTGGAGGCCCTACTTCCAGCCGTATCACTTGATCATCATTCAGGATGGGGATCCCTCGAAGACGATAAAGGTCCCAAAGGGGTTCGACTGTGAACTGTACAATCAGAATGACATTAATCGAATCTTGGGTCCCAAGGCTTCCTGCATCTCGTTCAAGGATTCAACTTGCCACTAGTTCAGCTACATGACCTCCAAGAAGAAGTACATCTTCACCATCGACGATGACTGCTTTGTTGCTAAGGATCCATCTGGCAAAGAGATCAATGCACTTGAGCAGCATATAAAGAATCTCATCTGCCCTTCAACTCCCTTCTTCTTTAACACCCTTTATGATCCCATCAGGGAGGGTACAGACTTCGCTCGTGGATACCCTTTTAGTCTTCGAGAAGGTGTGTGGCATCTATGACTTCACCAGAGAGATCATCTCTAAGCCCAACCGTGCCACGGTTTCCTTTGTGGGATCTGCCTCCGTCCGTGCCACATTTCTCCCAGCCGCACCACCATCTTCCTCTACAGTGACATCGTTAGCAACCGTCTTCCTCCCCACGGCCATTACCGGTGAACGCCCGTCGGACTGCCCTCCGCGAGCCTCCCCTATTCCCTGGTTTCAATCCATGGAGAAGGGTGAAGAAGAAGCACCGCACTTGCCTTTCCTTGTTGCCAATTTCATAGCTACACGAGTTTCAAAGCACACGATCTTCAAAGCTCTACACTTTTCAAAGCACATAGATTTCAGAGCAAGGCTAAAAAACATTTTACATGCCATGTGCATTCTGAAGCCATGCGCATTCTGAAGCTAGCCTGACTCGACGGAGTCGAGTTCTCCAAACCTCAAGAAAATGATGGGGACATCGACATGCACGAATCATGGAGCAACATGAATTCCGGAGTAGCAAAATTTATCTTTTGTTTGAAATTTGAGTTAGGATTTGGTTAGTTAGAATTGTGTTGCCCAGGTGGCTTTTCCCAAGAGGGGGTGAATTTGGAATTACAAAATTTTCATAAGTACATGCACAAGTAATTCCTTTTAGTGGTTGAGTGCTGTGTTAATCAGAGAATAAATGCAGAAGCTGAAAAGTAAATCAAGCATAACACAAACAAGACAAGTTTATAGTGGTTCGAAGCAACCCAGCTCCTACGTCCACTACCCAAGTTCATCACTCGGAATTTCCACTATATCCTCGAAACCGGAATACAGTCGGATTGTTTTACAGGTTCACAATCCCAACCTCCATACTTTGGTTTTTAAATCGGGCTCACCAAAGAAACCCACACGAGGTTTTCACAGGCTCACCTAGAACCTCTATACTTAGGTTTTGAAAAGGCTCACCAAAGAAACCTATTTGGTTTTTACAACCGGGTTCCCCAATAACCCAAATATTCTAATAATAGAATAAGAAAAGCAACAGTAATGACAAACTCAGTTGTCTAGTGGTTGTCAATGCAGCTCAAGTGAAGCTCAATTGAATGCTCTTCAATGCACTTCAATGGCTTCCTTACATTCCTCAAAAGATGCTTCAAACTTCTGGTAAGAGTTGGTGAAGGCTTGAAGGCTGACTTCAAAGCTCAAGTGCTCTCTCCTCTTACTTCAACAAATATTCAATAACTGTTCATTAACTCATTAGTCTCTCCAAAGATGTTCTCATACCTCATTTATAGAGACTTGAACTGCCTTCCTTAATTTTGAATGTTGTAGACCGTTAGGAGGTGACAGGTTATCAATGTAGAACTTTTGGAATTCAAAAATAGAAAACTGGAACTAGCCGTTGGAGGTGACCCCATCATTCTAGTCGGCTCGGACAATCTTTGAGTCGACTCGGATCAAGTTCAGGTCGGCTAGGCTGAACGCCAGTCGGCTGGGTTCCACAGTTGAAAAAATGGTTCACTCTGGATGAGTCGACTAGGCTGAAATCCAGTCAGCTCGGATCCTTGAGATTCTTAGAACATTCTAAACCATGTTCTGGATGATTCAGCTAGGCCTTGGTGCCAGTCGGCTGGATCTGTGTGCCAGAGAAATTCTTTCTTGTGCTAGTGCCAGAGTCGGCTGGTTCCTCCATCCAGTCAGCTCAAGAATGGTTCTTCACCTAGATCAAATTCAATCTTCCAAAATTCTTGTCCCATGCTTTGAAAACTTCTTCAAGGTCTTCTTACAACAAAATCAAGAAAAATTGAAGCTTGAAAACTACTAGAAGTAACCCTTTATCTTTGATTTAAGTAGGAAATTTTTTGTTGGGTTCTTTTTTACAATATTCTAAACACTTTACAACTCAACACAAAGCAATAAAGATTGTAGGATTTAGAAAGTATGTCAATATAGTTGTCCTACCAAAACTTGTCAACCATTTGAAGAGTTATTAGATAACCAAAATGTATGCTCCAATGTTTTGTTATCACCAAAATCACTTTAGGGGTCAACAATCTCCCCCTTTTTGATGATGACAAAATAGTGGGCATGAAAAGAATCTATTCTATTCACAAGTAGATGTATTTTATAATAAGCATTCACACTTGTTTGACAAATTATAACATCAACTGTATTCTCAAATGTGTATCAATATATGTTATACAGTTATACACAAAGCCAATTTTATAAACTGTAAGTATCAGAGAATGATTGCTTATATGTATCAAGCAGCATTAAGTATTGACAGATAGATGTAATATGTAGAGAGCATCATAGTAATCATTGAAGCAATTTAAACATGTAAATTTAACATGTATATCTCCCCCTTTTTATAAAATTTTTAAATAATATAAAATTTTTCTAAGTTTCTCCCCCTTTATCATTCATTTGAACATTTCAGCAGGAAAAGTATGCAAAAATCATTCAAAATTCATTAAGCTCCCCCTGTCTAATTTACTTTAGCAGTTTTATTTCAATTCATCAATTCATTAAGTTTCTTTGTTTTCATGCTTTCTATTGTATAATAGTTCTCCCCCTTTTTGTCATCAAATCAAAAAGATTAAACTTTCAAGCTCAGATTTTAAATAGATTGAGAAAGTATTAAGATTTGTTTAAGATAATTTCACTTTCTAAACTTAGAGAGAGAATTCTATTTAAGAAAATAGAGAGTGTAAACAGGATAACATAAGTACACACATTACACAGTGACCAAAAAGTATTCATTGCATTTCTATCAAAAAAATTCAGTACATCAAGCATTACATAAGCTTCAAAAAGTTTCAAAAAAGTATAGAAGACACTAAAGACTGATGGGGGACTAATATGCATGCAATTTTTTTTGTATGTTTTATATGTGGGGTTGAGTGATTAATTCCCAAATTTTAGATTAAAATAAGTTGTAGGAAATTTTATATGAAATTTAGAAGATCAGCATGCAGATTAGGACCTAGAAAAGTAAAAAAGAAGGATCGCCAAGGCTGAGAAGCCTCGGTTAGGGCAAGTTCTCCTACAATAAAACTACTGGAGGTAGAGGGGGTGTACCTGACAATGTCTGTGAAGATCGCAGCAAAAGGGTCTCTCGTTCCTCGACGGATGCATCCTGGAAAATAGAGCCAAAGACCCGCGGATACCCGGCTTTCTGCTCGGTGATCCGATTGAGGCTTGGCTGGAGTCGTTGGATTCGTAGGAACTCAGGGACCTGTAAACGACCTATCAGGGATTAGAAAACTCACAAAGGAATAATAAAACAAAAGAAAAATAGCAAGGGAAGGCTTCTTTTGGAGTGGGCATCCATGGATCTGAGATGCTTGTTGGCAGCAGGAAGATGATTGCAGCACTGGGAAGAAAAACTCTCGCAAACCCTTTATGCACACAGCAGGGTATCACACAACTCAATAAAAGAACTAAAGGTTTTCATTCATCAAAAAATTCTCCCTTCATACAAGAGGCTAGGGTCCCTTAAGTAGATCCTTAACCTTGGGCTCCAAGTAAGGGCACATTAGTCTTTACATGAGAATCCTTTTTCCTATCAAACCCTAGCTAGAAAATAAGGAAACATTAGGTAGAAAAAATCCCTAAAATTTCTCCTGACTTGGCCAACAGTCCAAGGACACCTAGGGGGACGTGTTGGGATTCTAACAGCAGCAAGGGGCCGGACCAAAGGGGCCCGGGTGCATGGGTTTGGGCCTCTGGAAGCTGGGGTGGCCTGGTAGCTAGGTAGCAGGAATATTCCCTGGTATCTTGCTTCTTAGGGGCTTGGGCTTGGCGCCTGGGCTTGATTTCTTTGTGCTAGGATGCAGATGGACCTCTAAAATCATGGATTCCTTGCTTTTTGAATATATTTTAGCATCTGGAAGGAAATCTGGGCATCTGGAGGGCATCTACAAGGAATCAGGGTTTCTGATTTTCCTCCTGGGGTCTTCAAATCTTCAAGCTGGGTTGGACTTGGGCTAAACTTTCATGTCTTCAATCTGATTGGACTTGGTCTTTACTTGTATGATGTGGTCTTGAGTTTTCAATATGGTTGAATAGGACTCAAAAAAACAAAATTAGCTCGACATGAGCTGACTAACACTGGACTGAACTAGCTCAACATGAGCTGACTAGTACAGAACTGAAACTCAAAATCAATTAAAATGGACTCAGATGAGCTAAGCCCTTATTACAGATGGACTCATAAATTATTGATCAATTCATAGAGGGTTGAAAAGCCTCTATCTTATTCTGGTCCCTTTGGTGTCCTTACCAATTCTCCTGGGGTGGGAGGAACTCGACCCTGTCGAGTGAAGGTCAGACTAGCTCACATATCTCTCGAGAAGGTCTGTGTTGAGGCATTGCAAGTCCTCTCGAGAAATCCATGAATCGTCCGACTCTGGCTGGCCTTGCCATCGGACCAAGAAGCGTTGATAGTCATGGCCCTGGGTCGTGATGGCGTGATCGTCCAGGATACGCTCGATCCGTTCTCCTCTCTCAGGCCAAATTTGTTTGTAGACACTCTAGGTTAGGGTCGCTCACATTGTAAAGGAATAGGTCCAATGGCCTCACTAGGTATCGCTGTCGGTTCCCTTTACTCAACCAGGTTAGTAATATTGAAGGTAGAACTAATGCCCAAATCCAAAGGCAAGTCTAACACCTAGGCATTTGATCCAACCTTCTCTATCACTTTAAAAGGTCCGACTCTGCAAGCATGAAACTTTTTTTAGGCCTAATCCTAACCATGATAGAATCCACTACATCAAATTCTTTGATCCATCTTCGGAAATTAGCCAGTTTGTTTAAAATTAGTGTAGGTGGTAAACATGCTGGGCACATGCAAACTCCTAACAAATGATTCAAAGGACTCATACTAACACCTAATAGACTCAACTTTGCATTCCTATCGAAAAAAATTTATTAGACTTTTATGGGCCTAAACCTAAGAGACTATAGACTCTCTAGGTCTGACCCTAGTGTGGTGTGCACAAGAGTATTTACAATGGACTCCAAGCAAATGCCAAAGGGTATGCCAGAAATATAATGCAAACCTAACATGCGTAATGAATGCATGCAGTATGCTAATTTCAACTAAATGCAATCTAATGATCCTAGAAATGTTGGAGATGTCTGAAAAGGGCAGAAAATAGGAAGTGGGTTCAGAATTAGTTTAGTAGGGTAGAGAAAAAGGTTCATGGTTAGTTGGATAAAGTAGGATAAAAGATGGGGTGTCAGGAACTAATCCTATACTAATGAGGTTAACCTTACGAGGTTGAGCTATATCTACAGGGTTTGCATAGTGGAGGGATGGGTCACTAATTTCGGGGAAGAGGTCCTTAATGGAAACTATAGGAGGGGACTCATCTTGAAGGTATTGATTCAAAGAGATCAGGTCCTTAATAAATTCTTCTGGTTCTTGTATTTTTGGACTAGACTCTATAATTTGGCTCTCCTCTATGGTTTCCTCAAGTAAGGCTCTAGCAGCAGTACCTAGGTTCTCTTCCTCTATTTGTTCTTCCATGATAGCTTTAGGTTGGATGTGGTCAAGGTCAACTAGCTCTAGGTTGGTTTCTACCTGGGTATCTATTGGGTCAGCTAATTCTAGGTCATCTAAAGGTGTCTCCTCTTCTCCCTCATACTCATCCACTAAGTTTGCATCAGCTTCATACACTTCCGCGTTAATGTAAGCCTTGTTAATCTCAGGAATGGTTGGAGAAGGTCGGCTAGGGGAAAATTGGCTAGGTCCTTGTTTCTGATTATGGACACTAATCCTAGTAGGTTTAGGTTGCCTAAGGGGTAGTGGCTCACTACTGGGCTCATATTTAGGGGTGCTAATCCTATGGGGTTCAAGTTGACTAAGGGAAACCTAACTAGTACTAGATTGGTACTTAGGGGTTATGGGTTCTCTGGGCTCATAGGATAAGGGTGCAGATATATGGGTCATGGGATTATAGGATCTGGGGTCATAGGATTTTGGGTCAGCCCTATGGTCAGGTTCTAAGGATGGATCATGGTATGGGGTCCTTCTAAGGTTGGGCTCCCTATATGGGTCAGGATATTGGGTCCTCCTAGGGTTGAACTCCCTATATGGGTCAGAATATTGGGTTCTCCTAGGGTTGGACTCCCTATATGGGTCAGAATATTGGGTTCTCCTAGGGTTGGACTCCCTATATGGGTCAGAATATTGGATGTTGGGTCTACTAGGCTCATAGGGTGTGGGCGCATAGGATCTATGATCATAGGATCTAGAGTCATAGGATCTAGGTTCATAGGTTATGGATTCATTGGTTCTAGGTTCATAGGATTTGGAGTCATAAGATCTATAGGTTGTGGGTATACTAGGCTTGTAGGGAGAGGGTAAATAGGATCTATCTTCCCAGTCTATAAAATCCTGATTGGGTCTTCTAGGACTAACCTTAGGGATTGGGTCATGACGATGGGCTCTCCTAGGTTCAGCCTCAAGGTATGGATCAGGGTTTGGGGTCCTCCTAGGTTCAGTATCATAGTATGGGTCATGACGATGGGCTCTCCTAGGTTCAATCTCTCGGTAGGGATCAGGGTTTGGGGTCCTCCTAGGTTGAGGATTGTAGTACGGGTCAGGATGAGGGCCTCTCCTAGGTTTGACCTCATGGTATAGATCAGGATTTGGGGTCCTCGTAGGTTGAGGGGACTCAGGATCTGGATCAGACTGTGACCCATGGGTTCTTTGTATGGTCCCTATATGGCCTTCTTACTTGTCAAACCTATTGGCAAGATGGTCAATTCTATTATTGGTTTGGGTACTAGATTGAGTTAACTGGGCCATGGATTGGGTTAGTTGCTCAGTGAGTGCTTTTATTTGGGATTGCAAATTTTCCATGGGTTCAGACATTTATGAAGGAGGTGGGTGATATGAAACCCCTGATCTAGTGCTCATGCAAGACTCGATTAGACCGACTACAGCTGACTAGACCTAGAGTCCAAACTAGATGCTCAATCAGGGTGGCAAACTAGCCTATAGTAACCCTGTACTCAGCCAGGCAGGTGTAAGGGGAATGTTAGGTCCCTGATTGCCAATCCTAGACACCAATCAGAGATTGGCTAGGTAGGCGGACCAGTACACAAGCCCTTAGGGATTGAATTCCTAAACCACCATTCTAGACACTGAGCACAAGGCACACTCAGGTTATCTTGACACAATGATCTGACACGTAGCCCGGACCCGACCAGTTGGTGACCTTAGCCCACTAGGGCAACTTAAGTCTAGTTAATTTTAGGTTAAGGCTTGGGACCGAATGCAAGGGATGTAGTTTTGGGCTAAGGAGAGGTGATCAAATCCTTCCCCAATCTGATATAGCAAGAGTGCCCTTAAAAGTAAATTATGCAATGATGGCAGGCAGATGAGGATGCAAATTAGGGTTTAGATGTTTTTGGTATTTTTGGAGAATATGTATTTTTTTTTGGTATTTTTTTAAATAGAAGAAAACTTGCAAATCATGGCCTAATATGCTAGAAATATACTAAAATTAAAAGATATGCAAAAGATGCTAAACAAAACCCTAAAACTTCCAAACTTGTCTTGCTGAAAAAATAGAGCCAAAAATTTGTAGGCTGTATTTTGGCTTGAAAAAAATTCACAAGCCATAATAAAATCTGAAAAAACTATTAAAATTATTGAGAATTATTTTGAATCTATAAAAATAAATTTCAGAATTTTTGAAGTTTTTATGAGAGCGAAATAATTAAAATAATAGAGTATATACGGACTAAAAAATTGCAGAAAACAAGCCCTAATCTAAGCTCTGATACCAAATGATGGGGAACTAATATGAATGCAATTTTTTTGTATATTTTATATGTGGGGTTGAGTGATTAATTCCCGAATTTTAGATTAAAATAAGTTGTAGGAAATTTTATATGAAATTTAGAAGATCAGCATGCAGATTAGGACCTAGAAAAGTAAAAAAGAAGGATCGCCGGGGATGAGAAGCCTCGGTTCGGGCAAGTTCTCCTACAATAAAACTAATGGAGGTAGAGGGAGTGTACCTGACAATGTCTGTGAAGATCTCAGCAAAAGGGTCTCTAGTTCCTCGACGGATGCGGCCTGGAAAACCGAGCCAATGACCCATGGATACCCGGCTTTTTACTCGGTGATCTGATTGAGGCTTGGCTGGAGTCGTTGGATTCGTAGGAACTCGGGGACCTGTAAACGACCTATCAGGGATTAGAAAACTCACAAAGGAACAAGAAAACAAAGGAAAAATAGCAAGAGAAGGCTTCTTTTGGAGTGGGCGTCCAGGGATCTGAGATGCTTGTTGGCAGCAGGAAGATGATTGCAGCACTGGGAAGAAAAACTCTCGCAAACCCCTTTATACACACAGCAGGGTATCACACAACTCAATAAAAGAACTCAAGGTTTTTATTCATCAAAAAATTCTCCCTTCATACAAGAGGCTAGGGTCCCATAAATAGATCTTTAACCTTGGGCTCCAAGTAAGGGCATATTAGTCTTTACATGAGAATCATTTTCCCTCTCAAACCCTAGCTAGAAAATAAGGAAACATTAGGTAGAAAAAATCCCTAAAATTTCTCTTGACTTGGCCAACACTCCAAGGACACCTAGGGGGACGTGTTGGGCTTCTAAGAGCAGCAAGGGGCCGGCCCAAAGGGGCCCGGGTGCATGGGTTTGGGCCTCTGGAAGCTGGGGTGGCCTGGTAGCCAGGTAGCAGGAATATTCCCTGGTATCTTGCTTCTTAGGGGCTTGGGCTTGGTGCCTGGGCTTGATTTCTTTGTGCTAGGATGCAGATGGACCTTTAAAATCATGGATGCCTTGGTCTATGAATATATTTGGGCATCTGGAAGGAAATCTGGGCATCTGGAGGGCATCTGCAAGGAATCAGGATTTCTGATTTTCCTCCTGGGGTCTTCAAATCTTCTAGCTAGGTTGGACTTGGGCTAAACTTCCATGTCTTCAATCTGATTGGACTTGGTCTTTACGTGTATGATGTGGTCTTGAGTCTTCAATATGGTTGAATAGGACTCAAAAAAATAAATTAGCTCGACATGAGCTGACTAACACTGGACTGAACTAGCTCAACATGAGCTGACTAGTACAGAACTGAAACTCAAAATCAATTAAAATGGACTTAGATAGGCTAAGCCCTTATTACAGATGGACTTATAAATTATTGATCAATTCATAGAGGGTTGAAAAGCCTCTATCTTATTCTGGTGCCTTTGGTGTCCCCACCAAAGACCATACTATAGACCTATTCACTTTCAGATTCTTCTTTAGGTACAATGGTATGTGTACTAGCACCATACCAAGAAGCAGGTCTAGGTGGTCTACTAGAGGATGCATGAGGTGGAGGTGCCCTAGGATGGTGAGAGGTAGTAGGAGCCCTAGTGGAAATAGGAGGAGGATCATACAAGGGTCTGGTCCAAGCAGTGACCTCCAAGGATCTAACAGTGCCACAGATAGACACCATCTCCATCCAGATTGCTCCAAGTTGTTGCTCCATATCCTTGAGGCTTGCTGGTACTTTGTTCACTACCTACTTCATTTCATTGATTTCCTTTTGCATTGATATAAGCTCAAAAGCTAGGACATTAGCAAATGCTTCGGCAAATCCTTTAAGTCTTCCAAGCTCTGACCTGATGATCCCAATGCCTCTAGT
The DNA here is from genome assembly GCA_021397845.1 of Areca catechu. Taxonomy (NCBI): domain Eukaryota; kingdom Viridiplantae; phylum Streptophyta; class Magnoliopsida; order Arecales; family Arecaceae; genus Areca; species Areca catechu. Next base: position 138,032,200 of record CM038039.1, on the reverse strand, counting down.
ATAGTCATCAGCCATCTATCTTGTTTCTGCAATTATTCCTAATGTACATTTGGCTTCATTCAATTCAGTTCTGTATTCCTTCAAAGTTGCATCCACAGATTTCAATATTGCTTTAGAACTAGAAGAGATACAATCTAGGATTGGTTGAAAATCTATTTGAGGTGCCGATCTTGAAGCTTCTATTGCTTCAACCTTTCATTGTAGATTTGAAACATGTTCTTCTAGCCTATCCAGTCTGCTATCCACTGACTCTTTCAGATCACCAAATAGAGAAGTAATTGTACTTGTTAGTGTATCAGTCAAACTTTTCATCTATTCTTCAATCTGATTTTGGATGATTGGAGGATGTGATGCTGCAGGAGGGTAGTCCAGTAGAGGAATATCAGTCACAGGCAAATCAAACTTGAGTGCAGGCAAATCAAACTCAGCTGCAAGCATATCAAAAACAGGAGAAGGTGCTCTAGCCTCCTTAAATATAGCATCAGGCTAAGAAATAAGTGACTCAGGCTCAGGTGCAGGCACAGAAGATGTTCAAGCTTCAACTGCAGCATTGCCAATAGGTTCTTCTTCTCCTTCTTCTTCTTCTTCACTACTTGAGCTGCCTATAGCCCTGACATTTGTACCTTTCTTCCTCCATACTCCTTCAACTTGGAAGTACCCCATCCTTTCTAGTGATTTGGAGGTGTAGACATCTGTATGGTGTAGTTCAATCCCATCTTCACCCTCCAAACTCACTTTTTGGGACTTAAACAGTAGGGTAAGCATCATTCCATAGGGTAGACATGACTTAGCCTTTCTAACTATCTCCTTCATTTGCAAAATTATATTGTAGGAAAGATTTACAGGAGTCTTTTCTATAACATGTTCCATAAGGGATAAGTCTATTTCACTGACCCAATCAAATCTTCCTGTTCTTTGCAAGAATATTATGCATATAAAATTGTATAGCAACCACATTTCTAGAGATAGGGTATTAGCAAACACTGTTCCAATTCCATTAACCTCTTCTCTGCTTAAGATTGTTCTTAAACCCTTTTCCCTATTGTCAATCACAAGGAATTTCACTCCATCTGAAAGTAAGTCCAGTTAACCATGTAGAAATTCTTCATTGACAATAATCCTTTTTCCTTTAACAGTGGATTTAACATGATGTGTTCCCAATCTCAGATTTTCATAAAAGTTTCTAATAAGAGTGGGATAGGTCTTTTCATTTAAAGAGCAAAACTTTCTGCATCCTTGATCTTCAATCAAATCTCCTATTTTTAACCCAATCTCCTTGATAAACTCAAAGTTAATGCATCGGCCAGAGGTTACCGGTCGTGTAGACTTTGAAGGGACTTGACTTGGAACGGTTGTAGCATCCCTTGCGGCTTCTTCCAAAAGTTTCTCACTGTGAACGGTGCCACTTGGCTCTTCTTGACGCCTTTTAGACCTTCTTTTTCTTTCAACAGTTGGAGCAGCCGTAATTGGACATTTCCCGGTTTCACGCTTGGGAGCCATTGCTAGGAAAGATGGAAAACTGAGAGATTGGAGTGCTTGGAAGGGAGATAAAAGTCTTTAGAGTACGATTAGGAGAGGAACGAACCGTTAGAGAAGACAAAATAGAGGTTAAACAACTCGGAGAAGGGTTTATAACCCAAAGTAAAACACTTAGGTGCGAAATTCCAATCGACTCGAATAACCCTAAAAAGGCTCGAGTCGACTCACCTAGAGCTCTCCTAAAACAATCAAAGAATATAGTCGACTCGAAAAAGCTCGAGCCGGCTAGGCCAGAACTCACTCAAAACTCTTAGAAAATCCTGTTGACTTAGATTAAGAACTAGTCGACTCGAACAGAGAAATTAGAGTTTTGGAAATTTCGATCATAAATCAAAGAGATTTTGAAGAGAATTTCAAAGGAAATTAAGGTTTTATGATATATAATAAAATCAGGAGGTTATCTAGATAATGTTTCCTTAAATTTGAAGGAATTAGGTTAGAAAATTTAGAAAGGATCGCAAAGTCCTAATTCACTCCTAATTTGTTCAAATCTATCTTGATTAAGTGGCTTAGTAAATATGTTAACTAATTGATATTCAGTAGGAACAAAATCAATCACTATATTACCATTTGAAATATGATCTCTAATAAAATGATGTCTAATTTGAATGTGCTTGGTTCTAGAGTGTTGAATTGGATTCTTTATCAAATTGCTAGCACTTGTATTATCACATTTAATTGGAGTTTTAGATTATGATACACCAATGTCTTCTAGTTGTTGTTTAATCCATAACACCTGAGCACAACAACTACCAGCAGCCACGTACTCAGCCTCAGTTGTGGACAAGGCTACGAAGTTTTGCTTCTTATAGTGCCATGAAATTAAATTCAACCCTAGAAATTGGCATGTACTGCTAGTGCTTTTTCTATCTATCTTACAAACAGCATAACCAGCATCAGAAAATCCAATCAAATTCAGGATAGAATGTTTGTAATACCAGATTCCTAAATTACTTGTTACTTTCAAATATCTAATTATTCTTTTAACAGCAAGCATATGTGTTTCTATTGGTGATGACTGAAATCTAGCACATACACATACATTATACAATATGTCAGGTCTACTTGCAGTCAAATACAATAAGGATCCGATCATAGCTCTGTATAGCTTTTGGTCAACATTGGATCCATTTTCATCTTTGTCCAATCTGCAAGCTGGGCTCATGGGTGTGCTCATTGACTTGCTACTCTCCATACCAAACTTTTTGATGATTTTCTTGATGTATTTGGCTTGGTTAATGAAGATGCATTTCTTTGTTTATTTTACATGAAGTCCAAGGAAGTAATTCAGTTCACCCATTAAGCTCATTTCAAATTCTGCCTACATAAGCTTAGCAAATTCTTTATATAAAGATTCGTTAGTTGTACCAAAAATAATATCATCAACATATATTTGTATGACTAAGATGTCATTATTCTTCTTTTTGATAAACAAGGTTTTGTCTATATTTTCTCTTGAAAAATCATTTTCAATTAAGAAAGTATTAAGTCTATCATACCAGGCTCTTGGTGCTTGTTTCAAACCATACAAAGCTTTATTTAATTTAAATACATGGTTTGGAAAAGAGTGATTTTCAAAACATGGTGGTTGTTCCATAAAAACTTGTTCAGAGATAAAACCATTAAGAAATACACTTTTTACATCCATTTGAAAAAGCTTAAAATTCATGTAGCAAGCAAATGCTAGTAGTAATCTAATGGCTTCTAGTCTTGCTACGGGTGCATAAGTTTCATCAAAATCAATACCTTCTTCTTGGTTATATCTCTTAGCCACTAATCTAGCTTTGTTTCTTATAATGTTTCCTTGCTCATCTAATTTATTCCTATAGACCCATTTGGTTCCTATTATTGGATGGTCTGTAGGTCTATCTACAAGTGTCCATACCTTATTTCTTTCAAACTGGTTTAATTCTTCATGCATTGCCATCATCCAGTTTGGATCAGTCTCAGCTTCTTCTAAGCTATGGGATTCTATTTGTGATACAAAGGCTAGGTTATCATGTGCATCCCTTGTCCTAACACCATGTGAAGGATCTCCTATTATTAATTCTTTAGGATGAGATGTAACATACCTCCAGTCCCTCGATAGATCGGTGTAATCCTTACTTACCGTTTCTTATCCATTTTGAGTGTCTTTATCTTGAATGCTCAGGTCATACATTCCTTTTTGCAATGTACCTGCATCATTATCTATGCACTCTTCTTATCTAGAAGGTGTAGGGTTAGTTTCAATAAATACAATATGAATTGACTCTTCAACAGTAAGAGTCCTTTTAGTAAAAACCCGATATGCTTTGCTATGTAATGAATAACCTAGGAAAATTACATCATCAGCTTTAGAATCAAATTTTCCTAAATTATCTTTTCCATTGTTATGCACAAAGCATTTGCATCCAAACACATGAAAATAACTAATATTGGGTTTTCTATCATTCCAAAGATCATAGGGGGTTTTTTTAAAATTGGATGGATCAAAATGTGGTTTTAAAAATATCATGCAGTGTTCACCGCTTTTGCCCAAAAGTACTTTGGAAGATTGCCTTCACACAACATTGTGTGATCCATTTCTTCCAATGTCCAATTTTTCTCTCTACAACACCATTTTGTTGAGGTGTTGTAGGAGTGGAGAAGCTGTAATCAATACCAAATTCAGTATAATAATCTTCAAAAATTGATTTTCAAATTCAATTCCATGATCACTTCTAATTGAAATCAAAGATAAGATCTTTTGGTTTGAAATCTTTTTATGGAATTTTCTTAAAACATGAAAAGTTTCATCTTTCAAAGCAATAAACAAAATCCAAGTAAATCTCAAAAAATCATCTACTATCACAAGGGCATATTTCATACCTCCTAGGCATGTGGTCCTAGTAGGTCCGAAAAGATCCTTGTGAAGTAGTTCAAGTGGTCTTGTTATAGAAACTATATTCTTTGATTTAAAACTCCCCAAAGTTTGTTTACCCATTTGGCATGCATCACAAACATGATTTAAATCAACTTTAAACTTAGGCATTTCTCTAACAAGATCTTTAGAAATTAATTTGGCAATGATATGCATGCTAGCATGACCTAATCGTCTAAACCATAGTAAATCCGACTCTTTGGTCTTAGCATTCATTGCAACTAGACTAGGGCTACTTGACTTGGCAAGATCATTAAGATCTACCACAAAGATATTCCTAAGTCTATGTCAAATAAAATAATTGCTAGAATCTAAAGAGTTAGTTACTATACACATAAAAGATTCAAAGATAATCTTGAAGCCTTTATCACACAATTGACATATGCTCAAGAGATTATGCTTCAACTTCTCCACTAGCAAAACATTTTCAATAAAAGTGAAGGGAGTTATTTTGATATTACCAATACCGATTATTCTTCCTTTGCCATTGTCTCCAAAGGTGACCAAGCCTCCTTCTTTCATTCCAAGGATGATAAATTGGTCCTTGTCACCTGTCATATGTCTTGAGCCACCACTATCTAAGTACCATCTTTTCTTCAATCTTTGGGCTGCAAGACATTCCTACAAAACAGTCAATGAATTTTTTTAGGTACCCAAGCTACCTTGGGTCATTGCATGTTAGCAGAGGTGGGTCCTTTGGGAACCCAAATCTTTCTTACATTCTTAAGGACATTTCTAGAATTATTACATTCAAAAGCTTTATGTCCTATTCTTTTACAAACATAGCATACAACTTTAGAGTTTTTAATAGAAATAGAATTTGAAGTTCTAAAAGTTGAAGCACTTGATGCAGATTTTGAACTTTTAGAGGTGTCGACATGCACGAATCTCGGGGCAGCATGGATTCAAGAGTAGCAAATAAATTGGAAGAATAATTATTTAGGATTTATCTTTTGTTTGAGATTTGAGTTAGGATTTGTTTGTTTAGAATTGAAATATGGATTGGCTTATCTTATCCTATCTTGTATTTGAATTTGAATCATCTCTATCTTTTTATCATGTATTCAAATTCAAATGAGGGTTAGACAGGTCTATAAATACCACCCTCAGTCCTTTGTAAAAAAAAAATAGTTCAGTCAATTTTAGGGAAAGAGAGATTCTTTTCTTCCACTCCGTGAGGAGAGGGTGAGAGACCCAACCCTAGGACATGATGTGAGGTCATGTCTAATTATCCCCCTTCCCATTCCATTTTCTTTATCCCCTCATGACCTTTGAGATTCACCCTAACGCCTCCAAGTATCGAGGAGGGTGGAATGCCCTAGAGGTGAGAGGTCTCTTCGTTAGTGTGAGTCGCAAAGTCCATGAGATCCAGATCCCTGTCTTCCATCCCCATTATTTACTTCACCACCCCTTATGAAAAAAAATCCAAAAAAATATGATACCTTAATATTGGTGACTTCTAGGCTCGCCAACGATCCTATCCTTTGTCCCCCATCAGGTCTCCTAGATTTTAGGGAAGATAGTTTACTTCCAACCTATGAGTCATGTCTTCTTGGAAAAATGACCAAGTCACCTTTTAATGGAAAAGATGAACGAGCCAAAGAGATTCTGAGTCTGATACATACTGATGTATACGGACCCATGAATGTTAGTGCCTGGGGTGGGTACATTTATTTCATTATATTTATAGATGACCTTTCGAGGTAAGGTTATGTCTTCTTGATGAGACATAAATCTGAGTCATTTGAAATATTCAAATAATATCGTAGTGAAGTAGAGAAACAAACTGGAAAGAGTATCAAAATCCTTTGATCCGATAGAGGTGGTGAATACCTTTCTAATGAGTTTCTGACATATCTCGAGGAGAATGAGATTCTCTCTCAGTGGACACCTCCAGGGACACCTCAATTGAATGGAGTGTCTAAGAAAAGGAATCGAACCCTATTAGACATGGTTCGGTCCATGATGGGCTTTGCTTCTCTGTCGGTATCCTTTTAAGGATATGCTTTAGAATCAGCTTGTTACCTTCTGAATAGGGCTCCAAGTAAGTCCGTTAGTAAAACACTATATGAGATATGACTAGCCGTAAGCCGACACTATCTCACCTTCAGGTTTGGGGGTGCCCGACTTATGTAAAACATTTGGAAATGGACAAACTTCGACCTAGGTCTTACCGGTGCCTATTTGGTGGGTATCCAAAAAAATCTAAGTGGTATTACCTCTACTTAGCTAAGGAACAAAAGTTGTTCATCGTTCTTAGGCTTATTGATGTGGACACCAGGGCTCGAGAATATTGACAGGTTGAACCTACATCCCCGTGGATCACTTATGAATGAAGCCCTGGACCCAACCCTTTTATCCATGTAAATAATTTATTTTAATTTTGTTATTTTGGGTTAGTTAGGGTTAGCCCCTTTTACCAACTAGAATTAGGGTCTTATTTATTTAGCCTTTTAGGCTAAACCCTTTTTGCCAAGTTAAATCACTTATTTACATGTCTTGCCTTTTGATCAAATTGGGTTCCAATTGATCTAGTAGGGCTTTAGTTATTTATTAAGTCCTGTAAAAAACTAGTTATTGAGTCTTGTATTACAAGGGAGACCCAATTGTAAGACCCATGTGACTCAAATCAAGACACATGTGCTAGCACAAGTTTTTGCCATATGCTAGCCTATTTTGGTGTCACCTTTGCATGATTTCAGGACAACTACTGCCACATCACACGGGAGACAATGACACATGGCCCATCACTTGAATTTGGACATGCTACACAAGTCAAGACAACACCACAAGGTCCACCCATGAGAAGAATTATTTGGCACCTCATATTTTTAAGAGGACTAAATGAGAAGGATTCTTATCTTGGCGCCTTCCATCCAAAATAAATTCATGCCAACTTCAAAGCATTTGGCCAAGCAATTCAACCCCTACTTCAAAGAGTTTTGAATTATTTTTTACCTAGTGTTGGAGGTCCAAGGGCTCCTAACATTGCAATCGAACAAGTGGCTAGCTGCTCAAGCTTCAAGCACTCAAGAATTTTATCAGGACTCTAGAGTTCTCTCCAATCTAAACTGAAGAGTCCATGCATCTGTAGATGAATACATTATCAAGACAATGGAGTCCAATCATCATGACCATCCAAGTAAGCAATCATGGCCCTTCATCGAAGTTCATCTCCCTCTCCATCCTGGCACTGACCATGGATAGAGTCCATTTTTTTCATCCAGCAGGAGTCCAGGCTAAGTAAACATGGAGTCTACAGTTGTTATGCAAATGGGACAAAACTCTTGTATCTGAGTCCCTTACTTCTCTCATTAGGGGTCTATAAATACCCCTACACCCCCCTTTTAATTCATGAATTATTAAAGAAATCCAACAAAATTCTGTTGAATTTTTCCTTTGCTGTGTGCATCGCGGCATGTGAGGCCCTTCATTTATTCCTTTGGAGCTTCGTGGGGTATGAGGTCCTATTTGTCTATCCGACGAGAAGACCTAGCCATTACTTCTAAACCTCTCGTTTCTTTCCATTCCCTTCTCTTACTGCTTTTTACCTTACTTTCCTTTGCTGAGTGTTTTGCAGGTGACCAACAATCTAGATTTGTTGCTCTTGCCTTGGAACTGGAATCATGTGGAAAATCGAAGCCCAATAGCAAGATCTTGAAGTCCCAACTCTATGATCTTGAGAGTCCCACCAGATCTACATCAAGTGAGCAATCTACATTGGTAACACTGAACCTTTCCCTTCTCATAGATTCTGAATCATTGAATGGATCCTAGTTTACAATGGTTTCTCAACCACCAGGTCCTGCTTTATTAATTACTTTTAGGTTTATTTGTGCGAGTAATAGACCTACTAGTTTCCATTACTATTTCTTTTGAGTTCTCCATTAAAATATGAAAATATAAAAAAATATATTAATTGCTATTTTTTAATTGTCTCATATCAGTTTTGATATCAGAGAAGGTTAAACTAGGGTTTAATCTCTCTTGTATCGATTTAGTTCTCTTTAAGTACTCAGATCGAGTGCTTCACCATGGCAGTTCGGTCATAGAAAAAAGTAGGGCTGCAAGACCCTCACTTGCCATTCAAACGGGATTTCCTATGGCATGTAGGGTGCCACTATGAATTGACCCCTGAAAAAGAAATGAAGAGATAGGTATTTTTAGGTTTCTAATTTTTGCATCTAGGTTTTAATTTCTACATCTCGGCTATCTTAGTATATACTTTGTTGCTTTAATAGTTTCTACAAGTAAAAAACTCAGAATTACTGGATTCTTATTTTGCTGGATCCATCATAATTGAGTTTATTTTCCAAATTTTATCATAAATTATTGCGATCTGTAGATTTTTTGCTCGCCAGAATAGTATCGAGAACATTCTACTTTGAATTTCAGCAATTCTAGTTTAGGGTTTTTTTTCTTGTTATTTTAATCATTTTAGTTTGATTGCATCTAAGGTTTCATCTTGTATGTGCATCATCTAAAGCTAATCTTAAGGGCACACATTATCTACATAAGGGAGGGATTTGATTACCCTTCCTTAGCCCACAATCACCACCTTTGCATTGATTATGGCCCTAATTAAAATCTATTAGACTTAATTGCTCTAATGAGCTAGGGACACCAACAGGTTAGGTTCTAAGTATTGTGTGTAAGCTAGTGAACCCAATCCTCTGATTATCTCTTGAATCTGGTGCCTAAGGCTAGAGATCCAGAGGCAAACACCCTAAGCGGACTCGTGGTTTTTAATTAGGACCCTGCGAGAGTAGGGAGAGCCTCCCATGACCCTACCTCTTACCTGGCCAGTGGACAGGGTAATTATTGAATTGGTTGTAAGTTAAGCTGACCCATTCTACTTGATCGCTAGGTCTAGGAGACCCTAGTCTGAGTCAAGTTCTATGTGATTGCATTGCATGGCGACTAGATCAGGCACACCCTATCAGCTTGCTCAAACCCAACCCAGTCTACCCATGGACCCTACTATAGAAAATATTTTGAGGACAATAACTGATCAACTTGGTCAGCTTACTACAAGGTTTGACCAAGTTGAAGAGAGGCTAGGTAATCTTATAGAATCCCATGTGACTAGATCAGATCCTGAAAGACCTAGACCCACTCACTCAGGTCAAAGTTCTGAAACCCCTAGACCAACTCCTCTAGGTCAAAGCTATGAGACACCTAGGCCCATTCCCCAAATTCCTCGAGCTCAACTCACTCCCCCAGATCTAAGAGGTCATTATAGAGAACCTGCCTATCTAGGTCCAAGAGCCTAACATAGGGAAATTACTCCTGACCCAATTCCTAGGTGCCATACCCCTGATGTAAATGATCAGGAAGAAAAGATTCTTAGGAGCATTCGATTAGACACACCCACATTTGAGGGTAGTTTAGATCCTAAGGTCTATACAGATTGGAAAAGTGATATGGACCAGTACTTTGAATGGTACGAAATGTTGGAGAAAAGAAAATTCAAATTTGCCAAGCTTAGGCTAGTCCGACAAGCTAGATTATACTGGGAAAATGTAGAACGACTGAACCAATAGAGAGGTAACCTATCTATATGTACATGATGAGCCATGAAGGTTAAGCATAGGGAGAAGTACCTACCATTCTCATATGAACAAAAATTATTAGATCAATGGCAAAAATTGATGCAAGGAAATAAATCAATAGCTGATTATATTGCTGAATTCGATGAGTACGTTATAAGGTGTAGTGTAGGCGAGTCTGAAGCTGTCACCCTGTCAAGGTTTAGAGCTGGTTTACATGAGGATATCTAGAGAAAGTTATTCTTAAGGGAAGTCAATGATTTGGAACAAGCTTACCAGATTGCTAGGGATTGTGAATGATTCCAGAGGTGACCTGTCACCTATAGACCTGAGCCCAATAGGTTTAATACCCCTAGAATTAGACCTAGCCCTAATCGATTTCCACCTAGCCAACCAAATCCTAGTTCTCAACCAGTTTGTAAGGAAGATAAAGGAAAGGCACCTATGGTCCCTAGAGATTGAAATAAAAATACATTATATTTTAAGTGCCATAAAATGGGTCATTTTGCTGCTGATTATCCTGTACGAGCATTGCATATAGGTGAATGTGAGGAAGAAAATGTTGAGGATGAAGAAGAATTTGAGGAAGAGATTTATGAAGTAGAAGAAGACTTGGTAGAAGAGTATGAAGGAGATGAAGAGCCCATAGAGTCATTTGACCTACTAGGTGTAGTTAGGTGTATTCTGACTCAAAACATGAAGAATGAGGATTGGTGTAGGACAAATATCCTTCAAACCTTTATTAAGCTAGGAGATAATATGTGTAAAATCATTATTGATAGTGGGAGTTGTGTGAATGCAATATCTACTAATGCTGTTAAGAGTTTAGGCTTACCTATAGTGCCACTTCCTAGCCCATATAAAGTATCTTGCATTGATGCTACATCAATTCCTATTAAATTACAATGCCAAATCCCGGTCCAAGTTCAATCCTAGCAAGAGAAGGTATGGTGTGACATGATTCCAATTGGGGTTAGTAGTATCATACTAGAAAGACCATGGTTATATGATCATGATACAACCCTCTTTGGCCGATCTAACTAATATGCATTCAAACACCATGAAAAGAGAATTGTGATCAACTCGACCCAATCCAAAGATAATACTAAATGAGGGTCTAGTCATTTGAAGGAGAAAGAACCCATATCGAACTTCATCACTGCTAAGGAATTAGAACATGAAATCACTGAAGGTTCAACAGTCTGGATGATGACTACAAAAGAAGTTCATGATGAATCTTTGAAAGAACAACCTAAGGAAATTTTAGATTTCCTTAATGAATTTAAGGACATATTTCCAGAAGACCACCCTAATTGTTTACCTCCATTAAGGGACATACAACATGCTATAGACTTAGTCCCAGGAGCTACATTGCCAAATTTATTTCATTATAGGATGAATCCTACTGAGCATAAGGAGTTACATAGGCAAGTTGAGGATCTTCTTAGAAAAGGATTCATAAGAGAAAGTTTAAGTCATTGTGCCGTTCTAGCACTTTTGACTCCCAAGAAGGATGGCACATGGAGATTGTGTGTCGATAGTAGAGCCATCAACAAGATTACTATAAAGTATAGGTTTCCAATATCCCAACTTGATGACATGCTAGACATGATGGCTGGTGCTACCTATTTTCAAAGATAGATCTTAAGAGTGGCTATCATTTGGTTAGAATTAGGCACAGGTATGAATGGAAAACTGAATTTAAGACCAAGGATGGCTTGTACAAATGGTTAGTGATGCCTTTTGGTTTATCGAACTCACCTAGCACTTTTATGAGTATCATGACTCAAGTAATAAAATCATTTATTGGAAAATTTGTAGTGGTATATTTGTTGGGAATTGTGTCCCAAAGCCAATCGCCTGGATTGTAGGCGGTTGAGCTCAATATTGTACTCTTTCTTTGAATTAATAAAATATCATTTTTGGCAGCTCATCACATATTGTATTTCCCTGAAATGAACTCTTTCCATGTGATGAAGTTCTTAGGACTACACTGACTTCGATATAGAGACGATGTATTGAGTGATCCTTAAACCTTGTTCACAACCAAAAGATATATTGTACTGGATGGCAATATATCAAGTATAGGTTGTTGTAGTTCACATCGTTTGGTTGTCCTCTTGACCAAATGAGTGTGGTGACACTGATGTGATATGCAAGTGGGATATGTGATATCTTATTGAACATGACTCCGTGCAGCCCCTTTCTGCCAAAGGGATACTCACGATTGGATATGGGTATATGTGTCCCTCTGACCTGAGGTCATCATGGTAGCTTGCAAGCAACTCCCTGTGCTTTGGTGCCGGACTACCCAGATTTTTAATTCGATGATGGAAGGTTTCTAGGTACAGGCAAGTACTAGTGGAGCAGTGATGGACCAAGATGGAATTGACCTGTCCAAACAGTTTGGATAGAATGTCTCGCAGTATCTCAATTTAGCAAATCCTTGGCCTGGGTAGTCCTAGTGATGAGTCACTGGGCTTGCGAGGTTGAGACACGTAGTAGACTGACTCAGTCTGGGTTGGCAGCTCAATCTCAGTCGTCTTGAGCATAGAGGTCAAAGAGATGAATTATACGGTAACCATATGCTAGAGGTTCGATAGTTTGCTCCCGCATCTTCGACCTATCCAGACGCCGGGACCCATTGCTAGATGGTTACCTGTGCTGGTACTAGATTGTTCTAGTGCTACTGTTTAGGTTCGAACCTATGAGGTCACACGCCATAGAGGATTACTCTCTGATCCGGATACCGATTACGATTGGAAATCATCTCGGTTTTATGCTCACAGTATTTTTTGAGCACTCTTTTCTCCATCTTACCCTTGTCTGTGTCAACCAAAAATTGTTCCGGGCTAACCATGACCACACCAGGTTTTTTATGAATTAGTTTTGAACTGATTCAGAGATCGTTTCGGCCTCCAATTGGTTGTGAACCAATTGTAATCCCTTAAACCAATTCAATTGGATTTGAACCAGTTCAATTGGATTGAACCGCCACTTGGTTTAAATGGATTTGGACCGGTTAATTGAACCAGCGTTTGCTTTTCTACCGTGTAACGGTTTACACGTCGAAATCCAAGCGCCAAGAAACCAAAATGATCGAACAAACCATACATCGCTGGGCATCTCATCCTCTCCCCCACCCGCTGCTTTAAACCTTGTATAATGGCTGTTTAATTGGGAGAACGGCAGCCGCTGCCTCTTGATTTCCTGGCCTCCCTGCCTTTCCCTTTTCCCTGCTGTCTTTATAAATAGCTATCCCCTGTTTCAGCGAAAAAAAAGGAATAGCAAGTTTAAACCGGGCGTTGTTCTTCTTTTTGAAAGGCTGAGTGAGATCTTTCATTTTGAGAGATCATCCATTCATTCCATTAAGTATTCTTTGGGCTGGGTTTTAGAGTGTTTGAGGGAGAGAAACAAGGCCATTTTCTTTGTTGTTTCTTGTGCTCAAATCTGCACTACAGCAAAGGTGTGTTGCTGCCATCTACCTGTGACCGTGTCTCCTTCCAGCGGCTAGCACCGCGCGTGAAGGCGGATCTGAGAGCCTCGAGTGTGTCTCCCCTCTAGAGGGAGTACTCTTCTACTCCTGGGAGAAAGCAAGGCGAGCCGGATTTGCTGCTGTTGCTCCAAACGCGAAGAAAAAAGCTGCTATCCTATTCTGCAGCAAACTTTTGGCAGCAGATTTTGGGTGAATTGTACACCGTTTTTGCTGGTTTTTGCTTGCAGATCTCGATGGCAAAACGAAGGCCACTTCATCCCCTTGCTGTAGCTTCATTTCGGGAGGAAACTAAGGTCCGGAAGGTGGTATTGGATGACGTTTTGAAAGGTCAAAACAGGGTATCCCACGGTCCAAGGAGGAAGAAGGCTGGAATATATTTATTCCAGCTATTCCCGCCTATTCCAGGTTTATTCCAAAGTTATTCCAGGCGGAATAAAGGTATGGAAAATTATTTTTTAATCATGCATAAATAGATTTATTTGTTTAATTTTTTGCAAATATTTTATTATCATACATGCCTACATGCAACATGAATAGGTTAGGTTCTGGGCGCAGCAGTTTTCCGCTACGAGAATTTTTAAAAAAAAGTTTTAAAATCCATTCTGCTCCCATTGCTGTTTGCATGCCTAGTGTAGGATCATGTCAAACCACCTGCACCTATTTCTTTCAGTGGTATCAGAGCAAAGTTGCATGTGTAATCTTTTCCTTTATGCATGTTTATAGATTAAAAATTATTTAATCTAAAAATGTATCCTGATTTCTTTTTGGAACCTAGTTGAGACCTTCACCATGACCGTGTGTCTTTGACACGATGCAGATCGTCTGTATTGGCCTCTTCAGAAGGATCCTTAAAGAATTTTTAAAATTAAAATATTTTAATTTGATGATACATGTTATAGGGAATGTTTTATATGGATATGAAATATTTGTAAAATTTGAATCTTGATGCATGATTAGTTATGTAAAAATATTTTACATTGTGACTTAATTAAAAATTATTTTAATTAAGTGTTTGGCTTATTAAAAATTTTAGGTTTATGAAATCTAAAACATTGCATAAGCCATTTTGGGTTAATTGGGTTAGCTGACTAGTTGGATCCATAACTGGGTTAGACCTAAGTTTAGTTGAACCGGATTACAAGAAGATTAAACAAAAGTTGTTTAAGGCCCTTCTTTAGAACTATCTAATAGTTAGATTAGTTGATCCGTTCATCTAAAATGGATCCAATTAGTGGCTCAGTGGACGCCCGAGTCTTTAGGCTAGTCAGATCGAGTCTGGTAAACCAACTGGTGTCGAGGTAGATTTGGCATTGTGATCATGGTTGTATGAGTGGTGCGGACACCAGAGGCACCAGAATAAGATAGCGACTTTTCAACCCTTTATGAATTGATCAATAATTTATGAGTCCATCTGTAATAAGGGCTTAGCCCATCAGAGTCCATTTTAGTTGTTATTTGAGTCTTTTGAGTTGTTATTTCAGTTCTGTACTAGTCAGCTCATGTTGAGCTAGTTCAGTCCAATGCTAGTCAGCTTATGTTGAGGTAATATTATTTTTTGAGTCCTGTCCAAGCATACTGAAGACTCAAGACTATATCATACAAGTGAAGACCAAGTCCAACTAGATTGAATACATGGAAATATAGCCGAAGTCCAACCCAGCTTGAAGATTTGAAGACCTCAGGAGGAAAATTCAGAAAACCCTGATTTCTTGCAAATGCCCTCCAGATGCCCAAATTCCCTTCCAGATGCCAAAGTATATTCATAGATAAGGGCATCCATGATTCCAGAGGTCCATCTACATCCTAGCGCAAAGAAATCAAGCCCAGGTGCCAAGTCCAAGCCCTAAAGAAGCAAGATACCAGGGAATATTCCTGCTACATGTCTACCAGGCCACCCCAGCTTCCAGAGGCCCAAACCCATGCATCCAAGCCCCTTTGGGCTGGCCTCTTGCTGCTCCTAGAAGCCCAACACGCCCCCCTAGGCATCCTTGGAGTTTTGGCCAAGTCAAGAGAATTTTTAGGGATTTTTTCTACCTAATGTTTCCTTATTTTCTAGCTAGGTTTTGAGAGGGAAAATGATTCTTATGTAAAGACTTATGTGCCTTTACTTGGAGCCCAAGGTTAAGGGTCTATTTAAGGGACCCTAGCCTCTTGTATGAAACTCACTTTTTGATATGAAATAAACCTTGAGTTCGTCTTTGCTTTGTGTGATTACCTTGCTGTGTGCATAGAGGGTTTGAGAGTTCTTCTTCCTGGTGTTTGCAACCATCTTCCTGCTGCCAACAATCCTTCCAGCCCCCTCCAAAACTTTTTTCCTTTGCTGTTTTCCTTTATTTTCTTGATTTCCTTTGAGTTTTCTAACCCCTGATAGGTCATTTTCAGGTCCCCGAGTTCCTACGAATCCAACGACTCCACCCAAGCCTCAATCGGACCACCGAGCAGAAAGCCAGGTATCCACAGGTCTTTGGCTCGGTTTTCTAGGCCACATCCATCAAGGAACGAGAGATCCCTTCGCTGCAATCTTCACCGAGCACTTCAGATGTTGTCAGGTACACCCCCTCTACCTCCAATCTTATTATTGTAGGAGAACTTGCCCTAACCGAGGCTTCTCAGCCCTGGCGATCCTTCTTTAGTACTTTTCTAGTTTCTAATCTGCATGCTTGGCTTCAAAAATTTATATATAATTCCCTACAATTAATTTTGATCTAAAATTTGGGAATTAATCATCTAACCCCACATATAAAACATAAAAAAAAAATTGCATGCATATTAGTCCCCCATCATTTGGTATCGGAGCTTAGATTAGGGCTTATTTTCAGCAATTTTTTAGTCCATAACTCTATTATTTTAATTATTTCACCTTGATAAAAATTCCAAAAATTCTAAAAATTACTTTTCTGGATTCATCATAATTCACAGTAATTTTAAGAATTTTTTCAGAATTTAGTATGGCCTGTGAAAGTTTTGCAAGCCGAAATACAGCCTACAAATTTTCTGCTCTATTTTTCAGCAAGACAAGTTTGGATGTTTTAGGGTTTTGATTAGCATCATTTTGAATATCATTTAATTTTATTTTATTTCCTTCATATTAGGGCATAAATTGCATGTTTTCTTATATTTAAGAAAATACCAAAAAAAAAATTATATATTCTCCAAAAATACTAAAAACATCTAAACCCTAATTTGCATCCTCATCTACCTGCCATCATTGCATAATTTACTTTTAAGGGCACTCTTGTTATATCAGAAGCGGGGAGGATTTGATCACCTCTCCTTAGCCCAAAACCACATCCCTTGCATTCGGTCCCAAGCCTTAACCTAAAATTAACTAGACTTAATTTGCCCTAGTGGGCTAGGGACCCCAACTGGTCGGGTCCGGGCTACGTGTTGGATCACTGTGTCAAGCTAACCTGTGTGTGCCTTGTGCTTGGTGTCTAGAATGGTGGTTTAGGGATTCAATCTTGAAGGACTTGTGTGCTGGTCCGCCTACCTGGCCAATCTCTGATTGTTGTCTAGGATTGGCAATTAGGGACCTAACACTCCCCTTACACCTGCCTGGCTGAGTACAGGGTTACTATAGGCTAGTTTGCCACCCTGATTGAGCCCTTAGTTTGGACTCTAGGTCTAGTCAGCTGTAGTCGGTCTGATCGAGACTTGCATGTGCACTAAATCAGGAGTTTCATATCACCCACCTCCTTCACAAATGTCTGAACCCATGGAAAATTTGCAAGCCCAAATGAAAGCCCTAGCTGATCAAATGGCCCAGATGACTACCCAGATGACCCAGTTAACTCAGTCTGGTATTCAAACCAATGATAGAATTGACCATCTTGCCAATAGGTTTGATCAGTTAGAAGTCCGGGTAGGGACCCCAAGAAAAACCCAAGGGTCATAGTCTGAGCCAGATCCTAATTCCCCTCAACCTAGGAGGACCCCAAACCCTAATCCATACCCTGAGGTCGAACCTAGGAGAGCCCCTCATCCTGACCCATACTATAACCCTCAGCCTAGGAGGACCCCAGACCCTGACCCATACCAAGAGGTCGAACCTAGGAGAGCCCCACAACTTGACCCATACTACAATCCTGAGCCCAGGAGGACCCCAAACCCTGATCCATATCTTGAGGTTGAACCTAGAAGAGGCTATCATCCTGACCCAATCCCTGAGGTTCGTCATAGAAGGCCTAATCAGGATTTTGTAGACCAGGAGGACCGATCCTATAGACATGTCAAGCTTGATGCTCCAACTTTTGATGGTTGTGTAGATCCTAAGGTCTATATAGATTGGGAGGGAGAGATGGATCAATATTTTGAATGGTATGATATGACAAAGGAGCGTAAATTTAGGTTTGCTAAGCTTAAGTTGGTTCGGGAAGCCATGTTACATTGGGCTAGTGTTGAGAGAACCCTTAATCTAGGAGGGCATGATCCTATAACCACCTGGGGGCCATGAAGGGTAAGCTTAGGACAAAATATGTTCCAGCTTCATATCGTAGTGGGTTACTAGATCAATGGCAACGATTTAATCAGGGTAACAAGAGCATAGATGAGTACATCGCAAAATTTGATGAGTATTCCATGCGATGTGATTTGAGAGAGTCTGAGGATGTTGTCTTATCTAGGTTTAGGACTGGATTAAGAGATGACATTAAGAAAGAGCTCTACATGAGAGAGGTTAGAGACCTGGACCATGCTTACCAAATTGCTAGGGATCATGAACGTTTCCATAGAGGGCCCGTTTACCGTCGACCTGAGCCCACTAGATACCCTAGTCAGTATCCGGGAGCTAGCCAGCCCCTTCAGAGTCAACCCATACCCAGCCGACCTAGTCTGAGTCGACCCAGTCCTAGTCAACCAGGCCCAAACCGACCCAGTCCTAGTCAGTCAGGTCCGAGTCGACCCCAGCCTAGTAATTCTTTGGCTTGTAAGGATGATCGAGGAAAATCTGTAGAAGCCAATAAGGGTTACACTCCCCAGAAGACCTGTTTTAGATGTAATAAGCCAGGCCACTTTATGAATCAATGTCCAGTTAGTGGTTTACATCTAGGTGAATTGCAAGAAGAAGAGCCTGAGTCTGTAGTCGAACCTGAGGGAGAAGTTTATGAGGTTGATGATCAATTAATAGAGGAGTATGAAGGTGAGGAGGAAGAACCAGAGTTTAAGAACCAATTAGGAGTGGTTAGGTGCATCATAGCCCAAACCCCAGTTAAGGAAGATTGGCGTAGGACTAGCATCCTACAGACTTTTGTTAAGATAGGGGGTAAGGTTCTTAAGATCATCATAGATAGTGGGAGTTATGTCAATGCCGTCTCTGCCAAGACAGTTAAATCTTTAGGATTGACTAAAGTTCCTCATCCTAGCCCGTACAAAGTTTCTTGGGTAGATTCCACCTCCATCCAAATTCAAGTTAGGTGCCAAATCTTACATAGATTGCAGTCCAATGAGGAAAAGATTTGGTGTGATGTTATCCCCATGGACGTAAGTAGTATTATTTTAGGTCGACCTTGGCTATTTGATAATGATGCAACCCTGTATGGTCGAACCGATGTTTGTACCTTCAACTACCATGTGAATAAGTTTGTTATCAATCCAGCTCCCCCTAGGGACCCAGTTAAGAGGGGTTCTAGTAGCCTTAAGGACAAGAAACCTGGAGTTAACTTGATTAAGGCTAGGGAGTTAGAAAAGGTGATTGTTGAGGGTAACCCTGTTTGGATCTTGACCTCCAAAGAAATATTAGAGCCAACCCAAGAGGAACACCCTAAAGAAATTGTTGAAGCTCTGAAAGAATTCGAAGATGTCTTCCCTATGGATTTACCTGATCAATTGCCACCCCTTAGAGACATCCAGCATGCAATAGACTTAGTTCCAGGAACCACTTTACCAAACCTTCCTCACTATAGACTGAATCCCAGTGAGCATCAAGAATTACAGAGACAAGTGGGAGAATTACTTAGGAAGGGTTTCATTAGGGAGAGCCTGAGTCCATGTGCAGTCCCTGCTCTACTGACCCCTAAGAAGGATGGTACCTAGAGGATGTGTGTAGATAGTAGAGCTGTCAACAAAATAACTGTGAAATATAGGTTTCCCATCCCCTGATTGGATGATATGTTAGACATGATGGCCGGAGCCAGAGTTTTCTCCAAGATAGACCTTAAGAGTGGCTATCATCAAGTTAGGATTAGACCTGGGGATGAGTGGAAAACTGCTTTCAAGACTAAGGATGGCCTGTTTGAGTGGGTTGTAATACCCTTTGGACTTTCCAATGCACCAAGTACCTTTATGAGGATTATGACCCAGGTCCTGAGAGAGTTTACTGAAAAATTCGTTGTGGTCTACTTTGATGATATTTTGATTTATAGCAGGACCAAGAAGGACCACCTTAGTCATCTAAGACTGGTATGCCAAACCCTTAGGGAGAATAGCCTCAATGCCAACTTTAAGAAGTGTGATTTCATGACACATAGGGTTATCTTCCTAGGTTTTGTTGTCACCCCTAAGGGAGTTTCTGCAGATCCTGAAAAGGTTAGGGCGATTGTTGAGTGGCCTACACCCTCTAGTGTCCACGATGTACATAGTCTCCATGGCCTAGCAACCTTTTACAGGAGATTTATTAGGGGTTTTAGCACAATCGTCGCACCTATCACCGATTGCATTAGGAAGGGTACATTTGAGTGGACCAAAGCAGCTGATAAGGCCTTTCTAGAGCTTAAGGATAAGATGACCCATGCACCCATCCTTAGATTACCTGACTTTACTAAGGTGTTTGAGGTCGCTTGCAATGCCTCGGGAGTAGGAATAGGTGGGGTACTAAGTCAAGAGAACCACCCTGTAGCCTTCTTCAGTGAAGAGCTGAATGAGGCTAAACTTAAGTACTCTACCTATGACAAGGAATTTTATGCGGTAGTCCAGGCCCTTAGATATTGGAGATATTATTTACTACCAAAGGAGTTTGTTTTATTTTCTGACCATGAGGCACTCCGATTCCTGAACTCCCAAAAGAAACTGAACCCATGGCATGGTAAATGGATTGAGTACATTCAGGCCTACACTTTCGTCCTGAAGCACCGTGCCAGCACTGAAAATAAGGTAGCAGATGCCCTGAGCCGTAGGTCTTTACTATTGGGATCAGTTAGCACCAAGTCATAGGGTTTGATAGGTTAAAGGATGAATATAAAACCTGCCTAGACTTTGGAGACATTTACCAGACCCTCAGGCTAGGACCATCCAGTACCCATAGTGAGTATACCCTTCAGGATGGTTACCTTTTCCAGAATAATCGACTATGTATACCCAAAACTTCCCTTAGAGAATTCCTAATATGGGAAACCCATGCTGGAGGTTTAGCTGGTCATTTCGGTAGAAATAAGATGATCTTAGTAATAGAGGACCAGTTCTTTTGGCCAGGATTGAAAAGGCACGTTGCACAGATTGTAGCCAGATGTCGAACTTGTGCTGTTGCCAAACAGCAAAAGCAAAACACTAGTCTTTACACACCTTTACCAGTGCCTGATCGCCCTTGGCAGGACCTAAGTATGGATTTCGTGCTCGGATTACCTAAGACCCAAAAGAAACATGACTCAATCTTTGTAGTGGTCTATAGGTTCTCTAAGATGGCTCACTTCATTCCTTATTCCCAGACCTTTGACGCGTCTAGGGTAGCCAAACTCTTCTTAGATCATGTGGTCAAACTCCATGGCCTACCCAAGACCATTATATCTGATAGGGATGTTAGGTTCACTAGTTATTTCTGGAAGAGCTAATGGCACCTATTAGGGACCAAGCTTAAGTTTTCTACAGCCTACCACCCTCAAACAGATGGCCAAACTGAAGTAGTAAACCGAAGTTTAAGAAACCTCCTTAGATGCCTGGTAGGAGAACATGTTGGAACATGGGATTTGTTATTGCCTAGAGTAGAATTTGCCTACAACAGTTCAGTAAATAGGACAACGGGTAAGAGCCCTTTTGAGATAGTCCATGGGTACAAGCCTAATCGCCCCATTTATTTCATTCCTTTACCTATTCATGCATGAATCTCAGAGTTCGCAGAGTCATTTGCACAGCATATTAGAGACTTGCATAAAGACATTAACCAAAAGATAAACTTAAGCAATGAAACTTATAAAAATTTGGTTAATTCCCGAAGAAGGATCAAAGAATTTGATGTAGGGGATTCTGTCATGATTAGGTTTAGGCCTGAGCGGTTCCCACCTGGGACCATTAAGAAGCTTCATGCTCATGGAGCCGGACCTTTTAAAGTATTGAAGAAGGTTGGATCAAATGCCTATATGCTAGACTTGCCTTCGGATATGGGCATTAGTTCGACCTTCAATATTACAGACCTGGTTGAGTACAGGGAATCGGCAACGATACCCAGTGAGGCTTTTGGACCTATCCCTTCTGTTGAGAGTGATCCTTACCTAGAGTGTCCACCCATCAATTGGCCTGAGAGAGCAGAACGGATCGAGCGTATCCTGGACGATCAAGCCATCCCGACCCGGGGCCATGACTATCAATGCTTCCTAGTCCAATGGCAAGGCCAGCCAGAGTCGGACAATTTGTAGATTTCTCGAGAGGACTTGCAATGCCTCAACCCAGACCTTCTCGAGAGATATGTGAGCCAGTCTGATCTTCACTCGACAGGGTCGAGTTCCTCCCACCCAAGGAGAATTGGTGCGGACACCGGAGGCACCAGAATAAGATAGAGACTTTTCAACCCTTTATGAATTGATCAATAATTTATGAGTCTATCTATAATAAGGGCTTCGCCCATCTGAGTCCATTTTAGTTGTTATTTGAATCTTTTGAGTTGTTATTTCAGTTCTGTACTAGTCAGCTCATATTGAGCTAATTTTATTTTTTGAGTCCTGTCCAAGCATACTGAAAACTCAAGACTATATCATACAAGTGAAGACCAAGTCCAACTAGATTGAATACATGGAAGTATAGCCCAAGTCCAACCCAGCTTGAAGATTTGAAGACCCCAGGAGGAAAATTCAGAAAACCCTGATTTCTTGCATATGCCCTCCAGATGCCCAGATTCCCTTCCAGATGCCAAAGCATATTCATAGATAAGGGCATCCATGATTCCAGAGGTCCATCTGCATCCTAGCCCAAAGAAATCAAGCCCAGGTGCCAAGTCCAAGCTCTAAAGAAGCAAGATACCAGGGAATATTCCAACTAAATGGCTTTCAGGCCACCCCAGCTTCCAGAGGCCCAAACCCATGCACCCGAGCCCCTTTGGGCTGGCCTCTTGCTGCTCCTAGAAGCCCAACACACCCCCCTAGGCATCCTTGGAGTGTTGGCCAAGTTAAAAGAATTTTTAGGGATTTTTTCTACCTAATGTTTCTTTATTTTTTAGCTAGGGTTTGAGAGGGAAAAGGATTCTTATGTAAAGACTTATGTGCCCTTACTTGGAGCCCAAGGTTAAGGGTCTATTTAAGGGACCCTAGCCTCTTGTATGAAACTCACTTTTTGATATGAAATAAACCTTGAGTTCCTCTTTGCTTTGTGTGATTACCCTGCTGTGTGCATAAAGGGGTTTGAGAGTTCTTCTTTCCGATGTTTGCAACCATCTTCCTGCCGCCAACAATCCTTCCAGCCCCCTCCAAAACTTTTTTCCCTTTGCTATTTTCCTTTGTTTTCTTGATTTTCTTTGAGTTTTCTAACCCATGACAGGTCGTTTGCAGGTCCTCGAGTTCCTACGAATCCAATGACTCCAGCCAAGCCTCAATCAGACCACCGAGAAGAAAGCCGGGTATCCGTGGGTCTTTGGCTCGATTTTCCAGGCCGCATCTGTCGAGGAACGAGAGATCCCTTCGTTGCGATCTTCACCGGGCACTTCAGACATTGTCAGGTACACCCCCTCTACCTCCAGTCTTATTATTGTAGGAGAACTTGCCCTAACCGAGGCTTCTCAGCCCCGGCGATCCTTCTTTAGTACTTTTCTAGGTTCTAATCTGCATTCTTGGCTTCAAAAATTCATATAAAATTCTTTACAACTAATTTTGATCTGAAATTTGGGAATTAATCACCTAACCCCACATATAAAACATAAAAAAAGAATTGCATGCATATTAGTCCCCCATCAATGAGGCTACCTCTTTCCTGGCCAACTTGGTTGGTGTCTAGGAAAGATGGTTAATGGCGGTTACTCACCCATGATCTCACCAACCTGGCTAGTCGAGTCAACCAGAGCTGATTGGAAAAGCTTAATGACTCGAGTTAACCATGTCACCCAGGTTCATCAGTCTGACTGATCTACGGGTGCCCATGGATCATTTTGTTAATTTATTTCAACCCTTCTGGAATCTGATTGATTCAGTGGGAGGATGATACATGTCCTTGTCTTTTTCTTCTGTCACAACTAAAAAAATCCTCTAAAATTATTAGATCCTTAAAAAGACTAAGTCAAAGAGTTGACAGTGTCTTAGCCTCCCATTAAGTTGGATAGAAATGTGTCCACTAGCTTGGTGTGCATCGACAGTTTCATAGAACGGGTGTACATCCGACGACTGGAATTTCTATCTGATCGATGATGGTTCAGTGCAACCTCCTTAACGGGACTAGGTGGGCCGGCCATAGTCGGGCTTGGTCTTTAGTTAGCTGGAAGCTTTGGATTTGTCATTTTAATGGTTGGACCTAACCAGAGAACCGCAATAGGAGGCCCCTAAGCCGATTGGGGTGTTCTTTGGGGCAAAATGAAATACTGAAAATTGTTTAGGGAAACAATTGGTTTACGAACCTACCGTTAGGCTCGTATGGGTGAGCTAGCCATAGTCGGGCTCATGCAAGGCCTATTGGATTTCAGTACCCACTTGAAAAAGTATTTTCATGGATTGGAGTTAGAGGCTGCCAATCTGAAAAATTAGTGGGAGAAACCTTTAGACTAAAGTCCAAGTCTTTTCGTTAAATTATTAATTCATACACTAATTTCTTATTTTCTTTTTAGATGTCTTCAAATTTATCGCTCCGGTCACATCTCGATAACGAGAAGTTAAAGGGTCATAACTTCGATAGTTAGTATCGAAGATTGAGAATCATTCTGGAGCATGAACGGTCCTCTATGTGATAACGGATCCGGCACCTGAAATCCCTCCTGCTAATGCACGGAGTGCGGTCAGAGACGCTTATCTGAAGTGGGTCTCCGATCGGACTACTGTCTGGTGCATTATTTTAGCAGCGATGAACGACGAGTTCAATCGCAAATTCGAGGAGGCCCAACCTGATGAAATCCTACAAAAGTTGAAGGAATCCTTCGGCACCCAGGATGATGTAGAATAGTATAAAGTGTCTTATGCCATCTACAACTCCAAGATGCCGAATGGTGGTTCAGTCACTGATCATGTATTGTACATGATCGAGCTGATTGAAAAGCTGGGCAAACTCGGATGCCCCTTGCACGAGCAGCTCGGCAAGGATGCGAACTTAAATTCTCTTCCCTCCTCCTATCTTGATTTTCTCGATCATTATAGAATGAATAAGCCTGCAGTCAACTACCATGGTCTTTTGGGGTTACTGCAGACTTTCGAGAAAGACCACCAACTGAATAAGGGGATGGTGAATTTAGTGGGAGGAAGTAGAGGTCGTCGTCCCTTTAAGAAAGGGAAGAAGAAAATAAATAAAAAGGGAAAGAAGGTGCAGAATGCTCCTAGCCCTAGTCAGACCAAGAAGTATAAGGCTGATCAGTCTTCTGCAGAGTGTTTCTACTGCAAGAAGAAGGGACACTAGAAGAGGAACTGTCCTCTTTATATTGCGTCCCTTGATCCGAACAGGCCAAGGAAGCAGAAGTCTGATGAACAAGGTATTTATATGATAAAACCTTGTAATTACTCTATTATTGATACTGCTAACTGGGTATTGGATACTGGTAGTCCAATTCATGTTTGTAATTCATTACAGGGACTTCTAGTTAGCAGAAGATTTAAAGATGGAGAACAGTTTCTGAGCATCGGGAATGGAAATCGTGTTCCAATACTGGCGGTCAGAGTCTTGTGTCTTGTCTTTGAGTCTTGTACTATCAAACTAGTCGACTGTCACTATTGTCCTAGTTTCATTATGAGCATAATCTCTATAGGCCTTTTGGCCAATTATGGTTTTGAACTATCCCAATGTTATTTTGAATAACTCTGTTATAATGAAAGCTAGATTAAATAATGGCATATATGTACTATCAAGACCTGTTAGTGTAATGTACACTTCTAGCAAACGCCCAAGACTAGATAATGTCAACGATTTGTATCTTTGGCACTGTAGGCTGGGTCATATTAACCAAAATAGGATAAACAAGATGTGAGGAGATGGACACCTCGAGGTTAGTGATTCTGAATCACTGGCCACTTGTGAATCCTATTTACTTGGTAAAATGACCAAGTCACCTTTTTCTGGAAAAGGTGAACGAGCTACAGAACTTCTAAGTCTTATACATATTGATGTATGTAGACCGATGACAGTTAGTGCTAGAGGAGGATACAAATATTTCATTACTTTTACAGATGACTTTTCAAGGTTCGGTTATGTATTCTTAATGAGACATAAGTCTGAGTCGTTTGAAATGTTCAAACGATACCGTAATGAAGTAGAAAAGCAAACTGGAAAAAGTATTAAAACCCTTCGATCTGATCGAGGTGGTGAATACTTATCTGGTGAATTTTTGACATATCTTGAGGAGAATGGAATTCTCTCTTAGTGGACTCCTCCAGGAACACCACAGTTGAATGGTGTGTCCGAAAGGAGGAATCAAACCTTGTTGGACATGGTTCGATCCACGATGGGCTTTGCAACTCTGCCGCTATCCTTTTGGGGATATGCGCTTCAGACAGCCTGTTACTTGTTAAATAATGTTCCAAGTAAGTATGTTGTCTCCACTCTGTATGAGATGTGGAATGGACAAAAATCCTCAATCTCACACCTTCGGGTCTCGGGTTGTCTGGCTTACGTAAAGCATTTAGACTCGGACAAACTTGGTCCAAGGTCTGATCGGTGTTTATTCATTGGTTATCCTAAGGAAACCAAAGGGTATTTCTTCTATTTGGAGAATGAACAAAAGGTGTTCGTTGCTCTTAGAGATATCTTTTTGGAAAATGGTGCGGGCACCAGACTCAGAAGAAGACTTCAGGGCTCCATCTGGATCTCTGATTGACCTTGCCCAAAGAATTAGGGTTTTCTGGTTTTGTAATAAGGGTTGACTTGGTCAACTCAATTTTATTTTGAGTCTGTAATTTTGTCATTTCAATTTTGTTGAGTCATGTTGATTCAGTCCAAGTCGAGGTCCAGGTTGGTGCCATTCCCTTTGCCATAGGGTGCCATATTTTTTCTTCCATGGTCCAGCTACAAGTGGGTGCCACACTCCCTGCCACATCTCCATCCAGTGTCTTTGGTCCCCACACCATAAGAAGTAAGTTCCCCTTTTTCTTGCACCACTTGGGGGAGAAATCCATCAAGATACCTCAATCCAAGGAGGAGCCAACTTCTTTCTAGATAAAACCAAGCCAGGATGGCAAGAATTTTTCTTGAAGAGAGGATCAAGGAGGTGCCCCACAATGTTCCATAAAAATCAAAGTTATAAAAGGGAAGAGAGCATGTCTTGGGGAGAAAATCAAGGAGGCACCCAAATGTTTCTTAAAGTGCCAAAGACATGAAAGGAAGAAGCCTAAACTTGTGGAGCAAGACTAGGAGGTGTCCAAATGAGCCAAACCATGAAGGGAAAATCCTTGATTCATGGAGAGATACTAGGAGACACCCCCATAACCTGCCATTTGGAGCTGATTTTCAAGTTTTCTTGGAGTTTTTGGGCTGCCCACTCATGGAAGGAGTCTTGGAAAGAGAATTTGATGCCTAAAGTGTGGGTTAGTCCCATTAGTCCCACATGGAAAATGTATAAAATTTTATTTCTTTGTTATGTCTATATATTCAACTCTATGTAACTCTTGAATTAAAATGATGAATGAAATCAATTTGTATGTGAGCAACTTTGTGTTTCTCTCTTCCGCACTTGTATTCAAGTGTTGAGCTCCGTGAGGGAGTAAATCCGGGTTCCCTAGGAATCTTGAGGAGGTGTGAGATCTCCAACCTCAAAACTCTAGCTTAGTCCACCCATCTCTACTCCACCACCAAAGCCTAATTTTTCATCTATATCCCACGGCCCCTCTCTTCCACATAGAGGCCGGCCACCAGCATCCGGGTTCAGATCAACTGTTTCAACTACAGAGCAAGTTCAAAGAAGAGTCAGATCAGTTCAAGATCTCCGGAACTTCTACATCCAACAATCTTCATTAAGTCCTCAGGTCAGTGTCTTTCATTGAGTTTCTGGTTCTTTTTTTTTTGTTCTTCTTCTTCCAGATCCTGAGTTCGAGAAGAAGGCCAACCTTGCCACAGGACTACAATCCGAGGATCCATTGCGAAGATACCCCGTCTCCAAGGATCCTACAATCTGCTCGAGAGTGTCCTTCAATTGAAGCAACGAGAGATATCACAGTCAGGTATAAAACCTTCTCTTCTCTCTTCGTCTGTTTCTTGAAAGAGGAGTAAACCCTAGGTCTGGGGTTTCTCAATCCCCAGCGATCCTACTTCTAAGTTACTCTGATAATCAACTCCTTTTAATTATGCTTTCTGTCATTTCTTAGTTTCTTTCAACATTAGTTTATCTTTCCTTTTAGTCAAAGCCGACTTCTGAAAATAAATAAATAAAAAAAAATATTAATTTTAATTTACTTTCGCATCGCATCATCTTTTTGTTCTGCATCATTTTGGTATCAGAGCTTTCGTTCTGCATCATTTTGGTATCAGAGCCCTGTCTAGGGTTTCTGTCTTGTTTGCTTGTTTAAGTGTCTCTCCATTTTACTTTGTCTGCTCGAAGTAGACTCCCCAGGATGTCCGGTCCTAGGAACGAAGTGAGGTGCAAACCTCCTCTTCCCATTCCACGGGGTGTTCCTAGGGTGTGTAGGGGATCCACTGGGTTACAACTTCGTAGCAGGGATTGTAAACGGGGGAAGCACTCTGTTTTTAGTCTATAGCTACCCTGTTATAGGAATTGTTTCTCATTGCAGGTATTTCCAAATTATGTGATTTTTATTTTGATGGAACCAATATAATTGAATCTATTTTATATAATTTTCCTGTGATTTATTGGTTTCCGTGAAATTTCTGAGAGTTAAATTACTGCAACTCTGTTTCTGTGTTTCTGCAATTCAATTTTTTTGAGTGATCATCTCCTAATTCATCTTAAGGGCATTTGAGCATCTAAGATAAGGGGAGGAGTTGATAACCTCTCCTTAGCCCAAAACCACCACCCACTCATTCGATCCTAAGCCTAATTTTAAACTTTATTAGACTTAATTTGCCCTAGTGGGCTAGGGACATCAACAAGTCGGGTCAAGGCTAGTGTTGAGTTAGTTTGTCTAGTTACTCTGTGTATGCTTTGTACTCAATGTCTAGAATGGTGATTCAGGGATTCTATCTCGAAGGGCTTGTGTGCTGGTCCGCCTACCTGGCCAATCACTGATTGGTGTCTAGGATTGGCATTTAGGGACCTAACACTCCCCTTACACCTGCCTGGCTGAGTCCCGAGTTACTACAGGCTAGCTTGCCACTCTGATTGGGCATCTAGTTTGGACTCTAGGTCTAGTGAGCCAGTAGTCGCTTTAGTCTAGTTACATTCTGTGTACTTGCTTGCATCATCATGTCTACCCGGAATGGAGTACCCTACAAACCTGGTCAAACCCAACCAGATTTAGAGGCCATGGTAAGAAATCTTACCGAAAGTATGACCAAATTGATCCAGGATATGAATGAGGGTTTTTCCCAGTTTAGAGATCGAGTCCAAGTACTTGAGAAATGTAGACATCAAAATTGGACCCCTGATCCAAAATTTTATAGGCCCCAACCTCACCCATGCCAGGAGCCTAGGAGGACCTTATACCGTGATCCCGAGCATAACCTTAGGGAGCCTAACCATGATATCTATAGTATGGATCGTGTCTATGAGAGGTCCTTACAATATTCTAAACCAGTCACTCAACAACCCAAGTCTTCTAGATCAAACCATTTAGATCCACACCCATGCCCAAGTAAGGTCTCTACTAGCTTGAAACCCAGTGTGACCCAGGTTCCTATATCGCAAGAATGTTTGTTTTGTAGAGAAAGAGGCCATAAATCTAGTCAGTGCCCATGCATAGGACTGGCTTGTGCACAGCTAAGTGGTAAGAATCCTAAGGATGGCATTAATGAGGGAGAACCCAAGCCTACCAATAAGGAAGAAAGGTTAGGTATGACAAGCCCAGAATCAGTTGACCCGATTACCACTGACCCGAAACCCATTGAAGATGGCATCGAAGAAGTATATGATGCTGGCTTGAGTCTAGTTGATGAATATGAGGGGGAAGAGCTTGAAGAATGTGACATCGGTACTATTGGTTCCTTACTTGAGGAGACCTTGGAGAGCAACCAAGTGGTAGGACCTTGTTCAGAAATTCAAGAGATTTGTGAGAACCAGGTTCCTTTAGTCAAATACCCCCAGGAAGAACTCATAGTGTTAGCCCGAGCTATCAGTTCGTACCCTCTAATGATAGTCATTTCCCAAGTACCAATTGAAGATCTTTGCACTGAACTGTTTATGTTTGCCCACCCTATGGTAGATCTTCTCCTTAGGATGACTGAATCAAGCCTCTTACAATTGGACCTTGTCCCATGCCCAGCCACTAAGGTCTCTCCCGTAATCTCAGTTGAACATCCTTGTCTTGAGCGGATTGATTCACCCAATCCTGTAGAAGTCCTCCTTATGGCCCCAGACCCCTTCCTTTGCATGACTGACCTACCCTTCTATAGAGTATACCTTTCCTCACCCATAGGTCAAATTTCAAGTCTTGAGGTCGTCATCTATAGGCCCTTCCATGAATCATTCTCTAATCCATTTCTTGAGAAAGTGGATCACTATTTGCTTAGAGAACAAACCTTAACTATTGCAATCACATGTCCTAGGCTACTCCCCGAACCATCTCTTGATCCATTCCTAGGAGTAGCAAACTTTTCCTTTCGTAAGGATGACTAGTTGATACTCATAGATCACCATTCAAACCTTCAGGTCACCACCTTTAGTCAACGGGTAATTCGAGACTCCACCTCATATTTCCTCCCTTTCTCTAGGACTTCCAATGCTTCTTACACCATCCAAGTATACTTTGTCGAAGTCTTTAGAGTGAACCACGTGTCAGAACCTATTAGGTTAGCCACCTACTTCTGGAAGACTTTATGGCACCTACTAGGCACCCATGATAAGTTTTCATGCTCTGCATGCCATCCTCTGACCCAAGGTCAAACCTAGAGAGCCGTAGTTTGTTAGGTTTAGACCTAGGGTTCCTTTGGAATAAAGTCCATTCTTTAGGAATGCGTCATCAGTCTAGTTAGTTTTTCTTAACCTTTTACTAGGCTTTGACTCAGATTTTGGTTTGATTGAGAGCACCAGGAATTGGGATTTGTATTTTGTCCAGGGCTGAAATTGCATTCAATGTTTCGATCAATAGGTCTATAGGCTAGAGTCCCTTTGAAATTGTTCATGGATACAAGCCTCTCACACCACTTGATCTGATTTCATTATTAGCCCACACACACAAGTCTCTTTATGCACTTGCATAGCATGTAAAGGACTTGCATAAAGAAATTCATGCCAAAATAACTTTAAGTAATGAAACTTATAAGAAGTTGGCTGATTCTCAAAATCGAGTCAAAACTTTTGTTGAAGGAGACTATGTAATGATTAGGTTAAAGCCTGAACGGTTTCCTCCTGGAACCGTTAGAAAGTTACATGCTAGAGGAGCTGGACCATTTAGAGTAGTGAAGAGAGTAGGATCCAATGCCTATGTGCTCGAGTTGCCTCCAGAACTAGGCAATAGCTCTACTTTCAACATTACAGACTTAGTAGAGTATAGGGAGCCAGCTGTGATTCCTAGTAAGCCTTTGAAACCTAATCCTATTATTGATAGTGATCCCGACCCTGTGTGTCCACCAACAAACTGGCCTGTAAGGAAAGAGCAGATTGAAAAGATCCTGGATGATCAGGTTATCTCTACTCGTAATCGAGGATACCAAAGATACCTGGTCCGCTGGCAAGGAAGGCCAGATTCTGATGACTCTTAGATCTTCCGAGAAGAATTACAAGAATTGGACCCAGACCTCTTGGAGAGATACTAGAGCCAACTTGATCCATACTCGACAGGGTCGAGTTCCTCCCACCCCGGGAGAATTGGTGCGGGCACCAGACTCAGAAGAAGACTTCAGGGCTCCATCTGGATCTCTGATTGACCTTGTCCGAAGAATTAGGGTTTTCTATTTTGTAATAAGCGTTGACTTGGTCAACTCAATTTTATTTTGAGTCTGTAATTTTGTCATTTCAATTTTTGTTGAGTCATGTTGACTCAGTCCAAGTCCAGGTCCAGGTTGGCGCCATTCCCTTTGCCATAGGGTGCCATATTTTTCTTCCATGGTCCAGCTACAAGTGGGTGCCACACTCCCTGCCACATCTCCATCCAGTGTCTTTGGTCCCCACACCATAAGAAGTAAGTTCCCCTTTTTCTTGCACCACTTGGGGGAGAAATCCATCAAGATACCACAATCCAAGGAGGAGCCAACTTCTTTCTAGATAAACCCAAGCTAGGATGGCAAGAATTTTTCTTGAAGAGAGGATCAAGGAGGTGCCCCACAATGTTCCATAAAAATCAAAGTTATAAAAGGGAAGAGAGCATGTCTTGGGGAGAAAATCAAGGAGGCACCCAAATGTTTCTTAAAGTGCCAAAGACATGAAAGGAAGAAGCCTAAACTTATGGAGCAAGACTAGGAGGTGTCCAAATGAGCCAAACCATGAAGGAAAAATCCTTGATTCATGGAGAGATACTAGGAGACACCCCCATAACCTGCCATTTGGAGCTGATTTTCAAGTTTTCTTGGAGTTTTTGGGCTGCCCACTTATGGAAGGAGTCTTGGAAAGAGAATTTGATGCCTAAAGTGTGGGTTAGTCCTATTAGTCCCACATGGAAAATGTATAAAATTTTATTTCTTTGTTATGTCTATATATTCAACTCTATGTAACTCTTGAATTAAAATGATGAATGAAATCAATTTGTATGTGAGCAACTTTGTGTTTCTCTCTTCCGCACTTGTATTCAAGTGTTGAGCTCCGTGAGGAAGTAAATCCGGGTTCCCTAGGAACCTTGAGGAGGTGTGAGATCTCTAACCCCAAAACTCTAGCTTAGTCCACCCATCTCTTCTCCACCACCAAAGCCTAATTTTCCATCTACATCCCACGGCCCCTCTCTTCCACATAGAGGTCGACCACCAGCATCCAGGTTCAGATCAACTGTTTCAACTACAAAGCAAGTTCAAAGAAGAGTCAGATCAGTATCAAGATCTCCGGAACTTCTACATCCAACAATCTTCATTAAGTCCTCAGGTCAGTGTCTTTCTTTGAGTTTCTGGTTCTTTTTTCTTTGTTCTTCTTCTTCCAGATCCTGAGTTCGAGAAGAAGGCCAACCTTGCCATAGGACTACAATCTGAGGATCCATTGCGAAGATACCCCGTCTCCAAGGATCCTACAATCTACTCGAGAGTGTCCTTCAATTGAAGCAACGAGAGATATCACAGTCAGGTATAAAGCCTTCTCTTCTCTTTCGTCTGTTTCTTGAAAGAGGAGTAAACCCTAGGTCTGGGGGTTTCTCAATCGCCAACGATCCTACTTCTGAGTTACTCTGATAATCCACTCCTTTAATTGTGCTTTCTGTCATTTCTTAGTTTCTTTCAACATTAGTTTATCTTTCCTTTGAGTCAAAGCCGACTTCTGAAAATAAATAAATAAAAAAAATATATTAATTTTAATTTACTTTCGCATCGCATCATCTTTTTTGTTCTGCATCATTTTGGTATCAGAGCTTTTGTTCTGCATCAGAAAAGGAGTTCCTTGGAGAAGGAACTATAGCCTCTAAGATTGAACTTGATGAAGTTCAGCCAATAGAAGAACCTGCACACTCTAAGGATATCGTAGAACCGGCTGTGATTGAATCACACCCAGAACCCATTAGGAGATTGGTGGTAGAATACTGCATCAGCCAGACAGATACTACGGTTTCTTGGTCCGGGATGGCGATCCCATTGAGCTCGATGAGAACAATGAGGATCTGATCACCTATATGGATGCACTTTAGAGATCAGACTCTGAGGCATGTCTTGGAGCCATGCGATCCGAAATGGAGTCCATGGAAATCAACAAAGTTTGGACATTGGTTGATCCGCCTGAAAGGATAAAACCCATCGGGTGTAAATGGATCTTCAAGAGGAAAAGGGGCACAAATGGGAAGGTAGAGACCTATAAAGCCTATCTGGTTGCCAAGGGATATCGTCAGTGATATGGTATCGATTATGACGAGACTTTCTCCCCTGTGGCAATGCTCAAGTCCATTCGGATCATGCTTGCTTTGGCAGCATATTTTGATTACGAGATCTGGCAGATGGATGTCCGAACCGCTTTCTTAAACGGGGAGCTGGAAGAGGAGGTGTATATGATACAGCCGAAGGGTTCACATCCACAGATGAATCAAAAGTATGCAAGTTGTAAAGGTCCATTTATGGACTCAAGCAAGCATCTCGAAGTTGGAACTTACGGTTTGATAGGTGTATCAAATCGTCTGGCTTCGTGAGGAATGGAGAAGAACTGTGCATCTATAAATGGGTTAATGGTTCTGTGATTGTATTCCTAGTACTGTATGTTGACGACATTCTCTTAATCGGGAATGATGTCGCAGCATTAAGGAATAAAGGTCTAGTTATCATCTCAGTTCTCCATTAAGGACTTGGGTGAAGCTTCTTACATACTAGGTATGAAGATCTATAGAGATAGATCTAAGAAGATTTTGGGATTGTCCCAGTCTACGTACATTGACACCGTGCTGAAACGGTTCAGCATGGAAAATTCCAAGAAAGGCTATCTCCCGATAGGTTCTGGAATTACTTTTTCCAAGAAGGATTGTGCGACAACTCCTGAGGAAAGAGAGCGCATGAGTAGAGTACCTTATGCTTCTGCATTAGGCTCTATCATGTATGCTATGACTTGTACTAGACCGAACGTGGCATACTCAGTAGGAGTAGTGAGAAGATACCAGTCTGACCCAGGTGAGGCGCATTGGAAGGTGGTTAAGTCCATCCTTAAGTATTTGAGAAATATTAAAGATCAATGACTGATTTATGAAGAACCTGACTTGAAACTTCTGGGGTACTTTGACTCCAGTTTCCAATCTGATAGAGATGATAGCAAGAGTGTGTCAGGGTTTATATTTATCCTGAATGGAGGGGCGATCTACTAGAAAAGTTCCAAGCAGGCAACTGTTGCAGACTCGGTATGCGAAGTAGAATACATTGCAACATCAGATGCAGCAAAGGAAGCTGTGTGGTTGCGGAAGTTCCTTGGAGAGCTAGGGATGGCACCTTCCCTAGATGGTCCTGTTCTAGTGCATTGTGATAGCACTGGAGCCATTGCTCAAGCTAAGGAGCCTTAAGCTCAACACCGCATCAAGCACATACTGCGACGATACCACCTCGTACGAGAAATCGTGGAACGAGGCGACATCAATCCTCTAAAGATCGATAGAAAAGAAAATCTGGCCGACCCCTTCACTAAAGCCCTCGGAATAAAAGAGTTTGACTATTATAAATGGGAAATGGGTATTAGACACTCTTCTGATTGGCTTTAGTACAAATGGGAGTTGTTGGGAATTGTGTCCCAAAGCCAATCGCCTGGGTTATAGGCGGTTGAGCTCAATATTGTACTCTTTCTTTGAATTAATAAATATTATTTATGGTAGCTCATCACATATTATATTTTCTTGAAATGAACTCTTTCCATGTGATGAAGTCCTTAGGACTACACTGACTTCGATACAGAGAGGATGTATCGAGTGGTCCTTAAACCCTGTTCACAACCAAAGGATATATTGTACTGGATGGCAATATATCAAGTATAGGTTATTGTAGTTCACATCATTGGTTGTCCTCTTGACAAATGAGTATGGTAACACTGATGTGATATGCAAGTGGGATATGTAATATCTTATTGAACGTGACTCCGTGCAGCCCCTTTCTGCCAAAGGGATACTCACAATTGGATATGGGTATATGTGTCCCTCTGACCTGAGGTCATCACGGTAGCTTGCAAGCAACTCCCTGTGCTTTGGTGCCGGACTACTCGGAATTTTAATTCGGTGATGGAAGGTTTCTGGGTACAGGCAAGTACTTGTAGAGCAGTGATGGACCAAGATGGAATTGACCTGTCCAAATAGTTTAGATTGAATGTCTCGTAGAATCTCAATTTAGCAAATCCTCGACTGGGGTAGTCCTAGTGAGGAGTCACTAGGCTTGCGATGTTGAGACACGTAGTAGACTGACTCAGTCTGGATTGGTAGCCCAATCTCAGTCGTCTTGAGCATTAGAGGTCAAAGAAATGAATTATACGGTAACCATATGCCAGAGGTTCGATAGTTTGCTCTCGCATCTTTGACCTATCCGGACGCCAGGATCCATTGCTAGATGGTTTCCTGTGCTGGTACTAGAATTGTTCTAGTGCCACCGTTTAGGTTCGAACCTATGAGGTCACACGCCATAGAGGATTACTCTCTGATCTGAATACCGATTATGATTGGAATCGTCTTGATTTTATGGTCACAGTATTTTTGAGCTCTCTTTTCTCCATCTTACCCTTGTCTGTGTCAACCAGAATTGTTTCGGGCTGACCACGACTGCACCAGGTTTTCCTGAATCAGTTTTGAATTAATTCGGAGTTCATTTTGGCCTCCAATTGGTTGTGAACCAATTATAATCTCTTAAACCAATTCAATGGATTTGAACCGGTTCAATTGGATTGAACCGCCACTTGGTTTAAAAGGATTTGGACCGGTTAATTGAACAAGCATTTGCTTTTCTACCGTGTAACCAATTTACAAGTTGAAATCCAAGCGCCTGGAAACCGAAACGACCGAACAAACCATACATCGCTGGGCGTCTCTTCCTCTCCCCACCCGCTGCTTAAACCTTGTATAATGGCTGTTTAATTGGGAGAACGGCAACCACTGCCTATTAATTTCCTGGCCTCCCTGCCTTTCCCTTTTCCCTGCTGTCTTTATAAACAGCTATCCCCTGTTTCAGCGAAAAAAAAGGAATAGCAAGTTTAAACCGGGCGTTGTTCTTCTTTTTGAAAGGCTGAGTGAGATCTTTCATTTTGAGAGATCATTCCTTCATTTCATTGAGTATTCTTTGGGCTGGGTTTTAGAGTGTTTGAGGGAGAGAAACAAGGTCATTTTCTTTGTTGTTTCTTGTGCTCAAATCTGCACTGCAGCAAAGGTGTGTTGCTGCCATCTACCTGTGACCATGTCTCCTTCTAGCGGCTAGCACCGCGCGTGAAGGCGGATCGAGAGCCCCGGGTGTGTTCCCTCTAGAGGGAGTACTCTTCTACTCTGGGAGCAAGCGAGGTGAGCAGGATTTGCTGCTGTT
Organism: Areca catechu; assembly: GCA_021397845.1. Classification (NCBI taxonomy): domain Eukaryota; kingdom Viridiplantae; phylum Streptophyta; class Magnoliopsida; order Arecales; family Arecaceae; genus Areca; species Areca catechu. Next base: position 137,995,194 of record CM038039.1, on the reverse strand, counting down.
GCTCCAAATGCGAAGCATAAGCTGCTGTCCTATTCTGCAGCAAACTTCTGGCAGCAATTTTTGGGTGAATTGTACACCATTATTGCTGGTTTTTGCTTGCAGATCTCGGTGGCAAAACGAAGACCACTTCATCCCCTTGCTGTAGCTTCGATTCGGGAGAAAACTAAGGTCCGTAAGGTGGTATTTGGATGACATTTGAAAGCTCAAAATAGGTATCCCATGGTCCAAGGAGGAAGAAGGCTAGAATAGATTTATTCCAGCTATTCCAGCCTATTCCAGGTTTATTCCAGAGTTATTCCAGGCAGAATAATGGTATAGAAAATTATTTTTTAATCATGCACAATAGATTTATTTGTTTAATTTTTTGCAAATATTTTATATTATCATACATGCCTACATGCAACATGAATAGGTTAGGTTCTGGGCGCAGCAGTTTTCCGCTGCGAGAATTTTTAAAAAAAGTGTTTAAAAATCCATTATGCTCCCGTTGCTGTTTGCATGCCTAGTGTAGGATCATGTCAACCACCTGCACCTATTTCTTTCAATATTTTTGAGACATCATCATATATCGTAAGAATAAGAAGGATCACTTAGACCATCTTCAGTAAGTTTGTCAAGTACGTAGAGGAGATAATCTTTATGCAAATTTGAGAAATGTATTTTATGACTCGAAGAATTATTTTCCTAGGTTTTGTAGTAACTGCTGAGGATATCAGTAGACCCCGAAAATATCAAATCTATAGTTGAGTGGCCTATCCTAAGATATTTATGATGTACGAAGATTTCATGGATTAGCTACTTTCTATAGGAGATTTATTCGAGGGTTTAGTACGATAGTTGCACCTATTACAGATTGTATGAAAAAAAAGCATTTGATTTGTCAAAGGTAGCCAATAGGGATTTTGAAGAGATTAAGAATAAGATGACCCAAGCCCCAATTTTGAGGCTACCCAATTTTTCAAAGCTTTTGAGGTTGCTTGTGATGCCTCACGAGTAGAAATTGGAGGAGTCATAAGTCAAGAGAATCACTCGGTTGCATTCTTTAATGAGAAACTAAATGATGCTAAATTGAAATACTCTACTTATGATAAGGAATTGTATGTGGTGGTTTAAGCACATAGATATTGGCGACACTATTTACTACTGCAAGAGTTCGTATTATATTCTGATCATGAAGCTCTTAGGTTCCTTAACTCGCAAAAGAAGTTGATTGCTAGGATTGGAAAATGGGTTGAATACATTCAGGCCTACACTTTTATTTTAAGACATCAATCGGGTGCTGATAATAAAGTTGCTGACGCATTAAGTAGGAAATTTATGCTTTTGAATTATGTTAGTACTAAGGTAGTTGGATTTGAGAAATTGAAGAATGAATACGAGAACTGTGATGATTTTGGAGAATTTTATAAGGTAGTTATGCAAGGACCGACTAGTTCATATAGTGAGTACACAATTTAGAGGATATCTCTTTAAGGACAGTAAACTATGTATTCCAAATACTTCACTTAGAGACTTTTTGATTTGGGAAACACATGCTGGAGGGTTTGCTAGACACATCAGTAGAAATAAGATGATTTTAGCTCTAGAAGACAAACTCTATTGGCAAAACCATAAGAGGAATGTTGCTCAAATAGTAGCTAGATATCGAACTTGTGCTGTTGCAAAACAGCAAAAGTAGAACACTGGCTTATACACCACTCTTCCTGTACCGGATTGTCCATGGCTAGACCTTAAAATGGACATTGTCTTGGATTACCTAAGCCCTAAGGAAGAATGATTCTATATTTGTAGTGGTCGATAGGTTTTCTAAGATGGCATATTTTCTTCCTTGTTTCCAAACCTATGATGCTTCTAAGGTAGCCATGCTATTTCTGAATGAAGTAGTTAGATTGCATGGTTTACCTAGAACCATAGTATTATACAGAGATGTACGGTTCACCAGTTACTTTTGGAAGATACTTTGGCATTTATTTGCGACGAAACTAAAATTCTCTATAGCTTATCACCATCAAACTGATGGCCAGAATGAGTTGTGAATCATAGTTTAGGAAACTTGTTAAGAAGTTTAGTGGGAGAACATACTGCCAATTAGGACCTATTACTATCTACGACTGAATTCTCTTATAATAGCTCAGTGAATAGGTTTACGAAGAAAAGTCCTTTTGGGGTACAAACCTAGAAAACCTTTAGATCTTATTCCTTTTCCCATGCATGATCGCTTTTTAGAGTCTGCTGAGTTGTATGCTAAACATGTTAGAGAGTTGCATAAGAAATAATTCAAAAAATTAATGAGGGCAATGAAACTTATAAACATATGGCTAACATAAAAGGAGACTCAAGAATATACTAAAAGAGACTTTGTAATATTTAGACTATGACCTGAAGGTTCCCACCTGGAACCAAAAAAAATTACATGCCCATAGTAGTGGACCTTACAAGTGATTAAAAAAATAGGATCTAATGCTACATGCTCGAATTGCCACCTGAACAAGGCATTAGTAATACTTTCAATGTTTCAGACCTTATCGAGTATTGGAAAACCAACGTTGATTCCTAGTGAGCCATTTGGGCCTAATCCTATCCTTGAGAGTGAGCCAACTGAAAGGATTATGCCCTAAAGGCCAATCAAAATGTTGTATTTCGATGGGATTTTCTTTTTATCCCAAACCAATGTATTGACATTATCATTAATAAAGGCATTTTTTTTCATCATACACTGTGTCTTATTAATTTTATTAAGATATGATGAACCCCATAGATGAAGGCTATGGTTCTAGGGTTATGATGAGATCATACCAGTGAGGCCTAAAGCTTTAAAACCTTAATCTAGAATATTCCTGGTTGATGGGATATTGAGCAGGGGATCAATGTTTCCGGTAGGACCAGCACATCCTATGTATGCTTGGTGAAGATGGTGACTGATCTCATAATCACATATGTTTGACACTAATACTAGGATATGGGTGCTCATTAGAGAATGAGTTCACTAAATGGATCCAGCTTGAGAACATCTAATGGAACCTTATCTGTTTGTCAATAGATAGTTCTCATAGTGGGAGTAGTACATATGGTCCTTTGACCTGAGACTGCCATGGTATCTTGTATGCATGAATCCATACTTTGGTTCACACTCAATCATGACATTGGGTGATGCATGGGGTGATACTGGGTATAGTGGATTGCATATGCAGGTTGTGAGTAGGTCAAAAAGGAATTGATCAACCCTAGTAATAGGGAAGCACATCCAGATGATTTCAATCAAATGATGATTCGAAAAATCTTTGATCAAAGTATGAACATTAGAAATAGTTTCTAATGGTTCATTAATGAATCATCATTATCATATTGAGCAAGCAATGAATATGAAATTGGATTTGACAAGTATCCATATCATAGTCATATTCAGGGTGCAAGTAGATCGAAGGACTAAATTGCCCGGTAACTCACCACTGAGGTATTTGGTATATCCACAAAATTCCTCATCTTCCGGTAGGCAGGACACATTGCTAGACATCAATCTGTCTTGTAGGTCTTCATGAACTAATTGATTTGGTTTCATGAGTCATTCAATGTGTGATTCGAATTGGACAATTAGGTGACCCAATTTGACCTAATTAGGTCAATCAGGTTCGATCGGATAGAATCGGCTCAAATCTAAACCTACTGCTGGCTAGATGTGGAACCCAATGGGTCACACACAGTAGAGACTTAGCCAAGAATGTCCTAGGGACCAATATTGACATGTAGCAAGTGAGAATTCATCCAGATAACTTCTCTTCGGTCTTGAAAAATCATATCTGATAAGTTGATTGGAGGACATATCACACGCCCCTCTTGTATCTATAAATAGGGGGCGGTGAAATAAGTCTGATAATGAAGATTTCTATCGAAGTACTATTCTGAGTGTCTCTCTCTCCCTCATTCTTTTTTTAAGAAAAGACTTGTCTTGTTAAGACAAGGTCTTTTCTACTAGGACAAGCTTTGTTTTAGGACATAAGCCTAGGGGTCCTAGAGGAGGTTGTCCTAAAACCAAGAGTGGTTTAGGAGAGTGTCTTTAGTGCCCTATAGTAGGATAGGGTATCCTACAGTGGTCAATATACCAAAGGTTGCCGAAAGAGTTCCAGTTCTCCAAGCAACTTGAAGAAGGAGTTCTTCCTTGGTCTGAGTTTCGTGTGGATCACCGCTGGAGGGCGAACATTTGGGAGCCTAGTGGAGAAGAAGGCTGAATCAGGGTTTTCTTCATCGGATTGGATACTAGGGTTCAGGTTGGTGACTAAACTCTAGTTTATATTATATATGCATGTTTGTATGTTTTAATTCCTAGTAAGGAGGTCTTGGGTTAAGGGTTTTGTTGTGGTTTCATAATAAATTTTTGAAATCCACGCTTCTGCCCTGGTCACCAAAACCCTTATACCAACCCAAGTGTGTCCACCTGCCATACCACCAGCCCGGAGAGACAAGATCGAATGGAACTTGGATGACCAGATCATTGTACCCGAGGTAAGGATTACTTGTGCTATCTGGATCATTAGCAAGGACGACCTGAGTCTGATGATTCTTGGATCACCATAGAGGACTTGTTGAGAGTTGACCCGGACTAGCTAGAGCGCTATGTTAGCAACGTTGATCCATACTCGATAGGGTCGAGTTTCTCCCACCAGGGGAGAATTTGTGTAGACACCAGGGCCCGAGAATATTGACAGGTTGAACCCACATCCCTATGGATATCCTGTGAATGAAGCCCTAGACGCAACGTTTTAATCCATGTAAATATTTATTTTAATTTTGTTATTTTGGGGTTAGTTAGGGTTAGCCCCATTTACCAACTAGAATTAGGGTTGTATTTATTTAGCCTTTTGGGCTAAACCCCTTTTACCAAGTTGAATCACTTATTTACATGTCTTGCCTTTTAATCAAATTGGGTTCCAATTTATCAAGTAGGGCTTTAGTTATTTATTTAGTCCTATAAAAAATTAGTTATTGAGTCATGTATTACAAGGGGACCCAATTGTAAGACCCATGCGACTTAAATCAAGATCCATGTGCTAGCACAAGTTTTGGCCATATGCTAGCCTATTTTGGTGTCACCTTTGTATGATTTCAGGACAACTACTTCCACATCACCAGGGGGACAATGACACAAGGCCTATTACTTGAATTTGGACATGCTACACAAGTCAAGACAACACCACATGGTCGGCCCATGAGAAGAATTATTTGGTGCCTCATATTTTAAGAGGAGTAAATAAGAAGGATTCTAATCTTGGCGGCCTCCATCCAAAGTAAATTCATGCCAACTTCAAAGCATTCGGCCAGGCAATTCAACCCCCACTTCAAAGAGTTTTGGATTATTTGTTTACCTAGTGTTGGAGGTCCAAGCATTCCTAACATCGCATTCAAACAAGTGCCTAGCTGCTCAAGCTTCAAGGACTCAAGAATTTCATCAGGACTCTAGAGTTCTCTCCAATCCAAATTGAAGAGTCCATGCATCTATAAAGATTACATTATCAGGACACTGGAGTGCAATCATTATGACCAACCAAGGAAGAAATTCTGGCCCTTCATCAAAGTTCATCTCCCGCTCCATCTTGGTGCCAACCATGGATAGAGTCCATTTTTTTTCATCCAGCAAGAGTCCAGGCTATGTAAACATGGAGTCTATAGTTGTAATGCAAATGGGACAAAACTCTTGTATCTGAGTCCCTTACTTCTCTAGTTAGGGGTCTATAAATAATCCTACACCCTCCTTGTAATTCATGAATTATTAGAGAAATTCAAGAAAATTTGCTGAATTTTTCTTTGTTATGTGCATCACGGGTCTGAGGCCCTTCCTTTATTCTTCGGAGCATCACGGGGTGTGAGGCCCTATTTATCTATCTGACGAGAAGATCCAGACATTACTTCTAGATGTCTTCCTTCTTTCCTTTCCCTTCTCTTACTGCTTTTAACCTTACTTTCCTTTGCTGAGTGTTTTGCAGGTGACTAACAATTAAGATCTATTGTTCTTTCCTTGGAATCAGCATCGTGTGGAAAATCGAAGCCTGGAAGCAAGATCTTGAAGTCCCAACTCTACGATCTTGAGTGTCCTCCCGGATCTACATCAAGAGAGCAATCTACGTTGGTAACACTGAACCTTTCCCTTCTCATAAATTCTAAATCATTGAATATATCCTAGTTTATGGTGGTTTCTCAACCACCAGGTCCTGCTTTATTAATTGCTTTTTGGTTTACTTGTATGGGTAATAGACCTACTAGTTTCTTTTCTGTTTCCTTTGAGTTCTCCATTAAAATCTAAAATATAAAAAAAATATATTAATTGCTATTTTTTTCTTAATTATCCCGCATCAACTATCTTTTTCAAAAATGAGTTCCTTTGTGAAGAGATTGTAGCCTCTAAGATTGAAATTAGTGAAGTTCAACAAGTAGAAGAACCAACACACTTAAGGGACATCATAGAACCGGATGTGATTAGATCACACCTAGAGCCCACTCAGGAACCATTAAGGAGATCCGTTAGAGTACCAAGCTGACCAAATAGATACTACAGTTTTCTAGTTCGGGACGGTGATCCCATTGAACTCAATGAGAACAATGAGGATCCGATCACCTATATGGATGTCATGTAGAGGTCCGACTCTAAAAAATGGCTGGGAGCCATGAAATCCAAAATAGAGTCCATGGAGATCAACAATGTATGGACATTGGTTGATACACCTGAAGGGATAAAACCCATTGGGTGCAAATAGATTTTCAAAAAGAAAAGGGTTGCAGACGGGCAAGTGGAGACCTATAAAGCTTGTCCGGTTATCAAGGGGTATCATCAACGTTATGGTATTGACTATGACGAGATGTTCTCTCCTGTGGCAATACTTAAATCAATTTAGATTATGCTTGCTTTAGCAGAACACTTTGACTATGAAATCTGGCAAATGGATGTCCGGACAGCATTCCTGAATGGTGAGCTAAAAGAGGAGGTGTATATGATACAACCTAAAGGGTTCACATGCACAGATGAGTCAAAGGTGTGCAGGCTTCAAAAGTCCATCTATGGACTGAAGAAAGCATCAAGGAGTTGGAACATGCGATTTGATAAGTGTATCAAGTCGTATGGCTTCATTAGGAACGGAGAAGAACCTTGCATTTATAAATGGGCTAATGGTTCTGTGATTGTATTCCTTGTATTGTATATGGATGACATTCTCTTAACGAGAATAACATCCCAGCACTACAAGGAATAAAGGTCTGGTTATCATCTCAGTTCTCTATGAAGGACTTGGATGAAGCCTCTTATATACTGGGTATGAAGATCTATAGAGATAGATCTAAGAGGCTTCTTGGACTATCACAGTCTATGTACATCGACACCGTGCTGAAACGATTTAGTATGAGAAATTTCAAGAAGGGCTATCTTCCAATAGGCACTGGAATTGATCTTTCAAAAAGGATTATGTGACAACTCCTAAATTTAGTCAGCTATAGCCGGTCTGATCGAGTCTTGCATGAGCACTAGATCAGGAGTTTCATATCACCCACCTCCTTCATAAATGTCTGAACCCATGGAAAATTTACAAGCCCAAATAAAAGCCCTAGCTGATCAAATTGCCCAGATAACTATCCAGATGACCCAGTTAACTCAGTCTCGTATTCAAACCAATGATAGAATTGACCATCGTGCCAATAGGTTTGATCAGTTAAAAGTCCGGGTAGGGACCCAAGAAAAAACCCATGGGTCACAGTCTGAGCCAGATCCTGACTCCCCTCAACCTAGGAGGACCCCAAACCCTGATCTATACCATGAGGTCGAACCTAGGAGAGCCCCTTATCCTGACCCGTACTACAATCCTCAACCTAGGAGGACCCCAAACCCTGATCCATGCCTTGAGGCTGAACCTAGGAGAGCCCATCATCCTGACCCAATCCCTAAGGTTAGTCCTAGAAGACCCAATCAGGATTTTATAGACCAAGAAGATAGATCCTATTTACCCTCTCCCTATAAGCCTAGTATACCCACAACCTATAGATCTTATGACTCTAAATCCTATGAAACTAGAACTTATGAATCCATAACCTATGAACCTAGATCCTATGACTCTAGATCCCATGATCATAGATCCTATACACCCATACCCTATGAGCCTAGTAGACCCAACACCCAATATTCTGACCCATATAGGGAGTCAAACCCTAGGAGAACCCAATATTCTGACCCATATAAGGAGTCCAACCCTAGGAGAACCTAGTATTCTGACCCATATAGGGAGTCCAATCCTAGGAGGACCCAATATCCTGACCCATATAGAGAGCCCAACCTTAGGAGGACCCCATACCTTGATCCAACCTTAGAACCTGATCATAGAGCTGACCCAAAATCCTATGACCCCAGATCCTATAATCCCATGACCCATAGATCTGCACCCTTGTCCTATGAGCTTAGAGAACCCATAACCCTAAGTATCAGCCTAGTACTAGTCATGCTTCCCTAGTCAACTTGAACCCTATAGGATGAGTATCCCTAAATATGAACCCAATAGTGAGCCACTACCTCTTATACAACCTGAACCTACTAGGAGTGGTACCCATAATCAGAGACCAGAACCTAACCAATTTCCTGCTAGCCGACCTTCTCCAACCATTCCTGAGATTCGCAAGGCTTACATTAACGTGGAAGTGTATGAAGCTGATGTGAGCCTAGTGGATGAGTATGAGGGAGAAGAGGAGACACCTTTAGTAGACCTAGAATTAGCTGACCCAGTAGATACCCAGGTAGATTCCAACCCAGAGCTAGTTGACCTTGACCACATCCAACCTAAAGCTATAATGGAAGAACAAATAGAGGAAGAGAACCTAGGTACTGTTGCTAGAGCCTTACCTGAGGAAACCATAGAGGAGAGCCAAATTATAGAGTCTAGTCCAAAAATACAAGAACCAGAAGAATTTATTAAGGACCTGATCTCTTTGAATCAATACCTTCAAGATGAGTCCCCTCCTATAGTTCCCATTAAGGACCTCTTCCCCGAAATTAGTGACCCATCCTTCCATTATGCAAATCCTGTAGATATAGCTCAACCTCATAAGGTTAACCTCATTAGTATAGGATTAGTTCCTGACACCCCGTCTTTTATCCTATTTTATCCAACTAACCATGAACATTTTTCTCTACCTTACCAAACTAATTCTGAACCCACTTCCTATTTTCTGCCCTTTCCTGACACCTCCAGCATTTCTAGGATCATTAGATTGCATTTAGCTGAGATTAGCATACTGCATGCATTCATCACGCATGTTAGGTTTGCATCTTACTTCTGGCATACTCTTTGGAATTTGCTAGGAGTTCACTGTAAATTTTCATGTGCATGTCAAGCTAGGATCAAACCTAGAGAACCTATAATCTATTAGGTTTAGATCCAAAGAGTTTAATAAAATTTCCTTCGATAGGAATGCATAGTCGAGTCTGTTAGGTGTCAGTATGAGTCCTTTGCATCATTTGTCTGCATGTGCCTAGCATGTTCACCACCCGCACTAATCTTAAAACAACTGGCTAATTCCCGAAGAAGGGTCAAAGAATTTGATATAGTGGATTCTATCTTGGTTAGGCTTAGGCCTAAAAGAAGCTTCATGCTCGCAGAGCCGGACCTTTTAAAGTGATAGAGAAGGATTGGATCAAATGCCTAGGTGTTAGACTTGCCTTCGGATTTGGGCATTAGTTCTACCGTCAATATTACAGACCTGGTTGAGTATAGGGAACCGGCAGCGATACCTAGTAAGGCCTTTGGACCTATTCCTTTTCATTGTGAGTGACCCTAACCCAGAGTGTCCACTAACAAATTGGCCTGAGAGAGGAGAACGGATCGAGCGTATCCTGGACGATCAAGCCATCACGACCCGGGGCCGTGACTATCAATGCTTCCTGATCCGATGGCAAGGCCAGCTAGAGTCGGATGATTCATAGATTTCTCGAGAGGACTTGCAATGCCTCAACCCAGACCTTCTCGAGAGATATGTGAGCCAGTCTGATCTTCACTCGACAGGGTCGAGTTCCTCCCACCCCGGGAGAATTGGTGCGGACACCAAAGGCACCAGAATAAGGCAGAGGCTTCTCAACCCTCTGTAATTGATCAATAATTTATGAGTCCATCTGTAATAAGGGCTTAGCTCATCTGAGTCCATTTAGTTGTTATTTGAGTATTTTTAGTTATTATTTCACTTCTGTACTAGTCAGCTCATGTTGAGCTAGTTCAGTCCAATGCTAGTTAGCTCATGTTGAGCTAATTTTATTTTTTTGAGTCCTGTCCAAGCATACTGAAGACTCAAGACTATATTATACAAGTGAAGACCAAGTCCAGCCAGATTGAAGACATGGAAGTTTAGCCCAAGTCCAACCCAGCTTGAAGATTTGAAGACCCCAGGAGAAAAATCAGAAACCCTGATTCCTTGCAGATGCCCTCCAGATGCCCAGATTCCCTTCCAGATGCCAAAGTATATTCATAAATAAGGGCATCCATGATTCCAGAGGTCCATCTGCATCCTAGCCCAATGAAATCAATCCCAGGTGCCAAGCCCAAGCCCCTAAGAAGCAAGATACCAGGGAATATTCCTGCTACCTGGCTACCAGGCCACCCCAGCTTCCAGAGGCCCAAACCCATGCACCTGGGCCCCTTTGGGCCGGCCTTTTGCTGCTCCTAGAAGCCCAACACGCCCCCCTAGGCGTCCTTGGAGTCTTGACCAAGTCAAGAAAAATTTTAGGGATTTTTCTACCTAATATTTCCTTATTTTCTAGCTAGGGTTTGAGAGGGAAAAGGATTCTTATGTAAAGACTTATGTACCCTTACTTGGAGCCCAAGGTTAAGGGTCTATTTAAGGGACCCTAGCCTCTTGTATGAGGGAATTTTGATGAATGAAAACCTTGAGTTCTTCTATTGAGTTGTGTGATACCCTGCTGTGTCCATAAAGGGGTTTGCGAGAGTTCTTCTTCCCAGTGCTGCAATCATCTTCCTGCTACCAACAAGCATCTCAGATCCCTGGACGCCCACTCCAAAAGAAGCCTTCCCTTGCTGTTTTTCCTTTATTTTCTTGTTCCTTTGTGAGTTTTCTAACCCCTGACAGGTCGTTTGCAGGTCCCCGAGTTCCTACGAATCCAACGACTCCAGCCAAGCCTCAATCGGATCACCGAGCAGAAAGCCGGGTATCCGCGGGTCTTTGGCTCGATTTTCCAGGCCGCATCCGTCGAGGAATGAGAGACCCTTTTGCTGCGATCTTCACAGACGTTGTCAGGTACACCCCTCTACCTCCAGTAGTTTTATTATAGGAGAACTTGCCCTAACCGAGGCTTCTCAGCCCCGGCGATCCTTCTTTTCTACTTTTCTAGGTCCTAATCTGCATGCTGATCTTCTAAAATTCATATAAAATTCCCTATAACTTATTTTAATCTGAAATTCGGGAATTAATCACCCAACCCCACACATAAAACATATAAAAAAAATTGCATGCATATTAGTTCCGCATCAGGTAAGGTCCTTAACATCATCATAGATAGTGGGAGTTGTGTCAATGCCATCTCTGTTAGCACCGTCAAATCATTAGGATTGACCATAGTGCCCCATCCTAGCCCTTACAAAGTTTCTTGGGTAGATTCCATCTCCATCCAGATCAAGTCTAGGTGCCAAATCTTAGTAGACTGCAAACCTATAAGGAAAAGATTTGGTGTGATGTCATCCCCATGAAAGTAAGTAATATCATTTTAGGTCGACCTTGTCTTTTTGATCATAACACAACCCTGTTTGGCCGAACCAATATTTGTGCTTTTAGCTACCATGGAAATAAGTTTGTTATCCACCCAACTCCACCTAGAGACCCAGTTAATAGAGGTTCTAGTAGCCTTAAGGACAAGATACCTGGAGTTAATCTGATTAAGGCTAAGGAGTTAGAAAGAGAGATTGTTGAGGGTAACCCTATTTGGATCTTGACCATGAAAGAAAAACATGAGCCGACCCAAAATGAACATCCTCCAGAAATTGTTAAGGCTCTTAAAGAATTTGAGGATGTCTTCCCTGATGATTTACCTGATCAATTAGCACCCCTTAGAAACATCCAACATTCAACAGATCTAGTCCTAATAGCCATATTACCGAACCTTCCTCACTATAGAATGAACCCCAGTGAGCATTAAGAGTTACAGAATCAAGTAGGAGAATTGCTTAGGAAGGGTTTCATTTGGGAGAGGTGAGTCCATGTGCAGTCCCTACTCTATTGATCCCTAAGAAAGATGGTACCTGGAGGATGTGTGTAGATAATAGAGCCATCAACAAAAAATTGTGAAGTATAGGTTTTCCATCCACCGATTGGACGATATGTTAGACATGATGACTGGAGCTAAAGTTTTATCAAAGATAGACCTTAAGAGCGGCTATCAACAGGTTAGGATTAGACCTGGGGATGAGTGGAAGACCTCATTCAAGACTAAGGATGGCCTGTTTGAGTGGGTTGGATGCCTTTCAAACTTTCAAATGAACCAAGTACATTTATGAGGTTTATGACCCATGTCCTAAAAGAATATACTGGAAAATTTGTCGTGGTCTAAATTGATGACATCTTGATTTATAGTAGGACTAAACAGGATCACCTTAGTCATCTGAGGTTAGTATGCCAGACCCTTTGAAAGAATAGCCTCTATGCCAACTTTAATAAGTGTGAGTTCATAACACATAGGGTTTCTTCCTAGGTTTTGTTGTCACCCCTGAGGGAGTTTCTATAGATCCTGAAAAGGTTAGAGCAATTATTGTGTGGCCTATACCCACTAGTGTCCATGATGTGCATAGCTTCCATGGCCTAGCAACCTTTTACAGGAGATTTATTAGGGATTTTAGTACAGTCGTCACACCTATAACTAATTGCATTAGGAAGGGTATATTTGAGTAGACCAAAGTAGCTGATAAGGCCTTCCTAGAGCTTAAGGATAAGATGACCCATGCACCCATCCTTAGATTACCTGATTTTACTGAGGTGTTTGAGGTCGCTTGCAATGCCTTAGGAGTAGGAATAGGTGGGGTACTGAGTCATGAAAATCACCCTGTAGCCTTCTTCAGTGAGAAGCTGAATGAGGCTAAACTTTAGTACTTTACCTATAATAAGGAATTTTATGCAGTAGTCCAGGCCTTTAGATATTGGAGACATTACTTACTACCGCAAGAGTTTGTCTTATTTTCTAACCATGAGACACTCCAATTTCTAAACTCCAAAAGAAACTTAACCCATGGCACGGTAAATGGATTGAGTACATTCAGGCCTACACCTTTATCCTAAAACATCATGCTGGAACAGACAATAAGGTAGTAGATGCCCTTAACCGTAGGTCATTGCTGTTAGGATTAGTCAGCACCCAAGTCATAGGGTTTGATAGGTTAAAGGATGAATATGAAACCTGCCCAGACTTTGGAGACATTTACCAGACCCTCAAGCTAGGACCATCCATTACCCATAGTGAGTATATCATTCAAGATGGCTACCTTTTCCAAAATAATCGACTCTGTATACCCAGAACTTCCATTAGAGAATTTTGATTTAGGAGACCCATGCTGGAGGTTTAGCTGGTCACTTTGGTAGGAATAAGACCATCTTAGCGATAGAAGATCAGTTCTTTTGGCTTGGTTTGAAAAGGCATGTTGCTCAAATTGTAGCCAGGTGTAGAACTTGCACTGTTGCAAAATAGCAGAAGCAAAACACTGGTCTCTACATACCTTTACCAGTGCCTGATCGCACTTGGTAGGACCTAAGTATGGACTTCGTGTAAGGATTACCTAAGACCCAGAAGAGACATGATTCTATCTTTGTAGTGGTTGATAGGTTCTCTAAAATGGCTCACTTCATCCCATGTTCCCAAACCTTTGATGCATCTAGAGTAGCCAAGCTTTTCTTAGACAATGCGGTTGGACTCCATGGCCTACCCAAGACCATCATATCTGATAGAGATGTTAGGTTAACCAGTTATTTCTAGAAAACCCTATGGTACCTGTTAGGGACCAAGCTTAAGTTTTATACAGCCTACCACCCCCAAACAGATGGACAAACCAAAGTGGTGAACCATAGTTTAGGAAACCTTCTTAGTTGCCTGGTAGGTGAACACATTGGAACTTGGGATCTATTATTGCCTAGAGCAGAGTTCGCCTACAATAGCTTAGTGGATAGGACAATGGGCAAGAGTCCTTTTGAGAGAGTCCATGGGTACAAGCCTAATCACCCCATTGATCTGATTCCTTTACCTGTTCATGCACGAGTCTCAGAGTCTGCAGAATCATTCACACAGCATGTTAGAGACTTGCATGAGGACATTAGCCAAAAAAAACCTAAGTAACGAAACATATAAGAAACTGGCTAATTCTCGAAGGACCAAGGAATTTGATGTAAGGGATTCTGTCATGATTAGGCTTAGGCCTGAGCGGTTCCCACCCGAGATAGTTAAGAAGCTTCATGCTCGCAGAGTAAAACCTTTTAAAATGATAGAGAGGGTTGGACCAAATGCCTGTGTTAGATTTGCCTTCAGATTTGGGCATCAAATCTACCTTCAATATCGCAAGCATGGTTAAGCACAGGGAACCAGCAATGATATCTAGTGAGGCCTTTGGACCTATTCCTTCCATTGAGAGTGACCCTAGCCCAGAGTGTCCACCAATTATTTGGCCTGAGAGAGGAAAACAGATGAGCATATCCTGGATGATCAAGCCATAATGACCTTGGACCACAGCTATCAATGCTACCTGGTCTGATGGCAAGGCTGGCCAAAGTCAGATGACTAGTGGACTTCTTTAGAGGACTTGCAGCACCATAACCCAGACATCCTCGAGAGTTATGTGAGCTAGCTTAATCTTCACTCGACAAGGTCAAGTTTCTCCCACCCCGGGAGAATTGGAGCGGACACCAAAGGCACTAGAATAAGACAAAAGCTTCTCAACCCTCTATGGATTAATTATCAGCATCTAATCCAATTGTAATAAAGTCTTAGTCCATCAAAGTTGTCTTTTTATTACTTTAGTCCTGTACTAGTCAGCTTATGTTGAGCTAGTCATCTTTTGGAGTTTAGTACATGTCAATCCAAGTACAAGTGAAGATATGGTAGCCCAAGTACAAGTGAAGACCAACAAGTCAAAGTGAAGTCCAACCCAAATAGAAGCTTTGAAGACCATGGAAGGCCTAGGAGAAGAAAATTAGAAGCCTGGAAGACAATTTTGAAATCCTGAAGCCTTGGACCGCATCCTGAAGCAGATTAGGCCAATCAGGGCCCAGGAGGAGAACCAAGGGGTGCCAAGCTTATGCTCACCACCCCTTGGTCGGCCACTAGGGTTAGCTCCCTTGGCTGACCAAGGCTAGTGAAAGAGGGAGGGAATTTAGGGATTTTATCTACCAAGCTTACCATGTTTTCTAGCTAGAGTTTGATTTGGATTAAAAGTCCTATGTAAAGTCTCTTTTAACCTTAATTGGGGCCAAGTCTAAGAGTCTATTTAAAGGGTTCTAATCTCTTGTATCAAGACAATTTTTATCATGAAATAATATTGAATTCCTCCAATTGCTGTGTGCTACCTACTATGTGCTTAAAGGGATTCTAGGTGAGCCCTTTTTCTTCCCGGTGTCCTGCGCCTACCTCCAAACTCCAACTTCCACTCCATGCCCTTGCCGCCCTCTTCAAATCCCATCTTCCCTTTGCTGGATTTTCAATTAACTCTCCACCTGTGCTTTGTTTTCTAACCCTAGAACAGGTATTTGCAGGTCCCTCGACTCCGACGAATCCAACAACTCCAATCGGGCCGCAATCGAACCACCGAGTAGAAAGTCGGGAATCCGTGGGTCTCCACCTTGATTTTCTAGGCCGCATCTGGGAGTGAGAGCGACTTCTTCGGATATGATCTGCACCAGGTTCTTCAACCATTGCTTGGTACTCCCCCTCTACCGCCAGTAGCCCTATTGTAGGTGAACTAGCCCAACCGAGGCTTCTCAGCCTCGGTGGTCCCTTTTTCTATTGCTTATTAAGTCCTGTTATGCATGCTTTAAGCTTCTTATTTTCATATAAACTCTTTACATCATTCCTTAGTCTGATCTTAGGGATTAAAACTTATAACTCAAAATTTAAAAACATAAAAAAATAATTTCATTCATATATAGTTTCGCATCACCTAAGCCCAAATCCCAGATCACTTGTAAATAGTTATCTTCAATCTGTTATTTTAGCTTAGCTGGGTTTAGCCATAAATCCCAAATTTAAGTTGTCCATAAAATCTCTTGAACCCAATTTTGAGTTTGTAGAAAAACCCAAATTTCAATTAGGTCATAAATTCTGTGATAATGGTCCAGTGTTAATTAGCCCTTTTTACCAACTTTGAATGGGTTTTGTATTTGCAAGCTTAATTAAGTATGGTATGGTTCAATTATAAATTGGTTATGCCTTTTGATCAATTTGATAAAGTTAGGCTATTAGTTATTTAGTTTGTTGAGTCTTGTAATTGTTAGTTGAGTCCTGTAATACAAGAGGGGACCCAAGTCAAGACCCATGTGACTCCATGTGCAACCTAAGTCAAGCCATGTGCCAACTACCTCTTGACGACCTTCACATGTGCCACCTCATCTGGATGCCCAAGTCACTTGCCACATGTCATCTTGCTGCCATGTCATGCCACATCATTAGCCTATGTCACTTGCCACATGTACCAAGTTTGGACATATCACATGCATCAAGTTTGGACATCATTTGCCACATCATCCTTGACAACAACACGTGCCATGCCACTTGTGTTGGTCGGCCACATGAAAAATGAATTAGCACCACTTTTTTAAGATGAGTAAAGCAGAAGGAGTCCAAGCCATATTTGCACCACCCATCCTCCTATTTTTTTGTCACCCAATCCAGGAAGTAGTCGGCCAAGAATCCATCTCCAAGGGATTCCTATCAAGAAGAGGACCAAGAAATTTTCTTGCTTCAAGAGTTTCAATATAAAGGGTTCCATTTCAAATTCAAATAGGAGTTATCTTCATCTACAAAACGGATTCATGCCAAATAGGAGTTGATGCCTTCTTATTTTGTCACCCATTATGAAGTATTATTTTTGTTGCACATTTAAGTAAAGCGCCGCATCTTTTTCTCATCGCCCACTTGGATAAAGCCTACCACTACATGCTGCCCAAGCTAGATAAAGTCTAGGGAAGGATGAAAAGCCAGAGTTCATGATGCCAAAAGTAAGGATTCAAGGAGTTGTTTTCCCGAGAGAAACCAATGCATGACTTTGTAACCCATACAACTCATGTTGGTGGTCTATAAATACCACAATTAATCCCTCTTGCAAATATAATTATTATTGATGAAATAAAGTCGACATTCTGTCAATTCCTTTGCTGCGTGCATCATGGGGTGTGAGGCCCTTCCTTTGTTCTTTGGAGCGTCGTGGGGTGTGAGGCTCTTCTTTAATTCTTCGGAGCATCGCAGGGTGTAAGGCCCTACATATCCAATAATTAGAAAACCCTAGCCACCATCTTCCAACTCTCTTTCTTTCCTTTCCATCTTCTTTCTCTTTCTATAACCATTTGACTTGAGTTTTTTTTGAGTGATTATAGGTGATCGAGATCGGACATGATGGTGGTTCTTGCCTTGGAACTAGTAGAGCTGAAGATCGGAGCCCGAAGATCAAAATCTAGAAGTCCTGCAACCTAGAGAGTCCAGTCAAATCCATAACAAAAGGAAAAATCATCTTCGTTGGTAAAGTATAAATCTTCTCTAATTCATTATTCGATGATCCATTGAGAGGTAGAACCCTAGTTTAAGTTGATTTCTTAATCACCAGGTCCTTTTCCTAACTAGATTTGTTAATCTACATTGCAGGATTGCAACAACTTGACTAGTTTCATTCATTTAAATACTTTGAGTCTTATTCCTGTTAAATTCCTAAAAAAAATAATCTATGATTACTGTCTGAAATTAGATTTAAAATCTATAATTTATTTTTGCATATTGTCCCACATCAAAAGCACTCTTTAAAAATTATATTTTGTCATGGTATTATAAAATCATAATGCAAATCCATTTAGGGTTTGATTGATCAATGGTGTCAAAGAAAGTAGTTCTTGAAAGGTAAAGAGAATGTGGTTTTTAATTAGATTCGTTGCTTACATGGCTACATTTTTGTTATCTAAGGCAAGCACGGGGGGCTTCCCAACCCTTTCCCACTTACTCAAGGCTAATTGATTAAAACATTAATAATTGCCTTCCTTTATGCTAAAGCTAAATTCATATAAAAAAACTATAGTAAGTTTATTGTGTAACACAAGGCCTACTTTAAAGTTTGATATGAAATTTATCTTGTGCATCTAATGCTTTATAGTATGATTGATGGTGTTATTTTGTTGTGTAACACAAGGACAACATTATTCAAACATGGCTCTATGGAAGACTAAACTAAGACTTTATAGTTTGTTGTGTAACACAAGGTTGTAAGTGTCTTAGAGGTAATTATCATGTTGAGTGTTAAATAGGTTGTGATTGGAAAAGAGAATTTCCAATCCTTGAACTCAAAAATGTTTGTTGTGTAACACAAGGCATTTATGTGGAATTGGGATCTCAACCCTACTAAAGAAACCTTATTAGGGTTTCTCGCTTACCATAGGTGAGGGCTATGGTATGTGTAGATAAATAGTGAGAGACAATTGATTGATAAGTCCTTATCTGGTTGTGTACATCATCTTGAGTGGTCTTCTTATATATTATTCCTTATTTTTGTAGATTAATATTATAGCATATATTTTATCACTGTGGGATAATATAGATGCCAATAAGTTGATCAGTCCTAATTATGTGGATTAGTTAAGGAACATGAAAATTGTTTCAACTTAGGAGAAGGTATCCTACATCCTTGATTCTCCTGATCTAGATTCGATCGAAGATGATGCTTTGGAGGAGGAAAGGATCATATATAAAATATGGTAGAATGATAGTTTATCTATCAAGGGCATTATGTTAGCTTCTATGAGCAATGAATTATAGAGGTAACATGAAGAAATGGAATCTCAGTCTATATTGCTAAATCTTAAAAAGCTTTTGGAGAGCAAAGTAGAACTACTCGATATGAAATATTGAAGCAGTTTGTTCTAAGCATGTATGAGCGAGCAGTCATCCGTACAAGTCCATAAACTAAAGATGATTGACTTAATCACTCGATTAGGTTAATTAGCATTTGTTATGGATGGAGAGCTTAATCAGGACTTGATCTTACAATCACTCCCTGATTCCTTCTCTCATTTTATCATGAACAATCACATGAACAAACTGAACCTTTCATTACCTGAGCCGCTTGACATACTTAAGACAACTGAGAGCCATTTTAATGGGGACAAAGCTCACCTTCTTCTAATAGATGAGAAGAAAAAAATAGTAATGAAGAAAATTATCTAGATTAGGAAGAAGGCAAAGAAGGCTTTTGATGTAACCTATTTTTACTATGACAAGCATGGATACTGGAAGAAGAACTACAAGTCATATCTTGCTAGTCTAAAGCTTAATGCTGGTGGAGCCTTTCTTTCACTCAATGATAAAGCTTTACTTGTTGAAAATAAGAAAAGAAAGAGAAAAGATATCAATGTCACTTTTCTCTAGCATTGCTAATTAGGTTATAGTATCAAGGTATAGTTAAGAAATAAACTGGAATGAGTATAAAATCCTTTGATTAGATCAAGGAGGAGAATATTAATCTTGTGAATTTCTTGATCATCTTAAGGACAAAGGCATTCTCTCATAATAGACACCACCATATACACCATAATTAAATGATGTAGCAGAAAGGAGGAATCGTACATTTTTAAACATGGTAAGATCCATGATAAGCTTCATTGATCTTCCTGTATCCTTCTAGGGTTATGCCCTAGAAATTGCTGCTTATATATTAAATAAACTACCATCAAAATCAATAGCAAGCACTCTAAATAAATTATACAAAGTCAAAAGATCAGGTCTTAAGTATTTTAAGATTTGGGATAGCCCAGCTTATGTCAGAAATGTATTTGAACATAAGCTGAGTACTAGGACTGATAAATGTTGGTTCATAAGTTATCACGAAGAGGGTATTGATACCTCTTTTATCATCCTACTGAATAAAATGTTTTTATCAATAGGCATGCTATTTTCATAGAAAAGAAATTTACCAAGGTGGATGCAGTGGGAGGATAATTGAACTTAGTGAAGTTAAAAATCTATAACCTACTCCTATAGATAATAAATCTCAAATTCCTCAACCACAAGTATCTATTAATCAAGTACAACCATAAAACACACCTCCACTCCATAGTTCAGAGAAAGTGTGGAATGCACCTCTCATATATGGCTTTATCATTTAAAATGATAATAAAGCGAGCATCATTCAAGCTGATGATCCTTTGACCCATGCAAAAGCAATCAAGAGTAAAGCTCTAACAAATGGATTGATGCAATGAAATCTGAAATGCACTCCATGTATTCCAACTAGGTTTGGACCATGGTTGACACATCTAAGAGACTAAACCCCCAATAGGGTACTGATGTGGCACATCCGCTGACATGGAGCCTTCGATGGTGGCCCCACTAGCAAAGAGCCTGCCACCCGGGCATGGTGGCCAAGCGAAGAGCAAAGGCGAGCCCTACATCTGATGTCAACTCCCGTTCAATGTCATGCTCATGCTGCCAAGGCGAGCCTTCCTGATGAGGTTATCTCCCAGCTGGGGTCGTGCTCATAAGGCAAGCCCTCCGTCTGAGGTCAACTTCCGGTTAGGGTCGTGCTCATGCTACCAAGGTGAGCCCTCCTACCAAGGTTAGCTCCCAGCTGGGGTCATGCTCATAAGTCGAGCCCTCCATCTGAGGTCAGCTCCTAATCGGGGTTGTACTCATTCTAGTAAGGCGAGCCCTCCTACTGAGGTCAACTCCCAGCCACGGTTGTGCTCATAAGGCAAGCCCTCCATCTGATGTCAGCTCTCGACCGGATCATGCTCATGCTACCAAGGCGAGCCCTCCTACCATGGTTAGCTCCTAGCCAGGGTCATGCTCATAAGGTGAGCCCTCAATCTGAGGTTAGCTCCCGGCTAGGGTCATGCTCATGCTGCCAAGACGAGCCCTTCAGCTAAGGTTAGCTCCCAGCTAGGGTCATGCTCATCAGGCGAGCCCACTGTCTGAGGTTAGCTCTCAGTCTGGGTCATGCTCATGCTGTCAAGGCAAGCCTTCCCGCTGAGGTAGGGCTCCATCCTACCCTGCCAAGGTAAAGTTCCCACCAGCGGCAAGAAGGATCAATAGGAATTCAAACCACAACAAGGAAGTTCCTGATCGCCTGCAACCACTGAGGGGAGGTGCATGCCTGGTCATGAGCCCAAACTCTGTAATGCGCCACCCTCATGCTCTTGTTGGCCTGCGCTCCACTAGGTCCTACACCTTGTTATGCACCACCACATTGACAACCATGCAACCGAAGGCTTCAACCCCGGTGACATGGAGCCAAAACCTCCCCTAAGAGGGGTATTCCATTAAAGCCCTAGTACCATGCAATGCTCTAGTAGTCCCCCCAGAAATGGAATGACCCCACCATGGTATGGGGCTCAGCGGCATGATGCCCACCCCTCCCACGAAGAACTGCACCACCAGAATGGACAGAATCTATGCCATGCTGACGTAAAACCCCAAAGAAAGGATCTCCTCTTAATGATCGATCCAACAGGAAGGAGGCCACAGGCAATAGCAAGCCTCTCCTCGAGAGGGCACAAGGAAAGGGACACCCGGATAAAGCCTCAGACCGACTTTGGGCCATCCCCTATACATAAGAGCAGGAAAAAGAAGGAAGAAAAGGAGGCCCTCTAGGAGAGAGGGCACACACACAAAAAAAAAGGGAGAAGAAGGAGAAAACAAACCGGTGAGAAGGAGATGGAGAGCAAGTGAGCAAGGTACTCCCAGAAGACCCTTAGAAACTCTCCGCTCCCATCTCCACTTGTTATTTCCACCTCTATTCCACCTTTCACCCCATATGCGGAGAGCTCCCCATGCTCTCCACCATAGGAGTTCTGTTGTCCTTGATCGTCCCGTTAGACTTGATCGTTGGAGTGTCTCCGCTAGAATCCATTGCTCGAGTCACCTCTTCTTTGCAAGGCAACCGGACCAAAGAGCCATCCAGCAAAGGAAAAGGGACAGGTGCTCCCTGTCGGAATCCGTCACATCTATGACACGTCGGAGCTATAGGCCACGATGATCTTTGCAGCAACAGATTGGCGGACCAAGTAGGGGCAGAGAAGCTTGTTTGACACCAAATCCACACTGCAAGGTAAGAACTTGTGGAAGCCCATGCTCCAATGGTGACCATGTGGGCCCGCAACCATTTCACCCTGAGATCCGCATGGGGCTAGATGAGACAGGAGATGAGGCCTAACCCTAGGGGGCAACCTGCTAGTAATGGGTAGCATGCTACTATAACTCCCACAAAAGGCCCCGATAAAGAGGTCGAGGCCCAATCGGGCGGGGCCTACTACCCTACCGGCCTCGGCGGTGCTCGATGCATTCGAAACTAGAATGCGAGTGATTTAAAAATGCAGTGCCAGTAATGTAATACCTCATCTTTATTATTAAAGTTCCTTTTTGGTGCAATTTTATCTTTCACCTATGCAGGAACGTATCCGTCTAGCTCCAAGTTCGACGAACTAAGCTAGGAAACTCAAGAAGCCCTGCACCTCTAAACCAGGAAACCCACGAAGCCCCGCACCTTTAATCTAGGAAACTCACGAAGCCATGCACCTTCAAGCCGGGCCTCCCAAGCTGGACTGCACTCCTCGCCGTGCTCACAGTTCGGAGGTGGCAGCAAGGCAACCCGCTATCTATCGCCTGACTCAAAATTCGACACCTTCAAGCCACGTCACCCTAGAAAAACTGCACTCCTCACCATGCTCATAGTCCAGAGGTGCAACCCATCATCTATCGCTTGACTCACAGTTCGGCACCTTCAAGGCACGTCATCGCAAAAGGCCTGCACTCCTCGCCGTGCTCACAATCCAGAAGTGGGGGCAAGGTAACCTACCATCTACCACTTGACTCATAATTCACCATCTTCAAGCCGGGTCACCTAAGCAAACCTGCACTCCTTGCCATGCTCATAGTCTGGAGGTGGCAGCAGAGCAACCTGCCATCTACTGCTTGACTCACAGTTCAGCACCTTCAAGCCGGGTCATCCAGCCAAGCCCGCACTCCTTGCCATGCTCACAGTCCGATGGTGGTGGTAGGGCAACTCGCCATTTACCGCTTGACTCAAAGTTCGGCACCCTCAAGCCGGGTCCCCTAAGCAGGTCCACACTCCTCATCGTGCTAATAGTCCGGAGGTGGTGGAAGGACAACTAATTAGGACATCAACCCACATGAATTTCAGAGCAGCATGAATCTCTAAATAACATGAATCTTGGAGTAGCACGAATCTTGGAGTAGCACGTACTTCGATGCATATCTGATACCATAATAAATTAGTTTAGGATTTATTTTTATCAATTATTTTGAAATTTGATTTAGGATTGGTTTGATTAGGATTGAGTTATTTAGTATGGATAGACCTTATCTTGTCTTTGAATTTGAACTATCCTTATCTTTCTATCTTGTATTCAAATTCAAATGAGGGTTGGAAAAGTCTATAAATACCACCCTCATTCCTTTGTAAATAATTGATGAATGACAATGAGTTTTTAGAAAAGAGTGTTTCTTTTCTTTCGCTTCCCATGGAGTGGGTGAGAGGCCCAATAATCACTTCGTAAGGAGAGCACGGAGGTGCAACCCCATGACATGATGCGAGGTCATGTCTAGTTATCCCCTTTCCTGATTCCACCTTCTCTACTGCCCTCATGTCCTTTGAGATTCACTCTAACGGCTCCAAGTAGAGAGGTGGGTGCAATGCCCTAGAGGTGAGAGGTCTCTTCATGAGGTGTGGTCCCAAAATCCATAAGAGTCTAAATTTTTTCTACCTTCTATCTCCATTATTCCTCCACAACCTCCATAAAAAAAATCAAAAAAATAGGATACCCTAATCTTCGGTGACATCTCAGCTCATCGACGAACCTTCACTTGATCCCATCCCTATCCCCCATCAATCTGGTATCAGAGCTAGAGGATTAGGGTATTTCCATCTTCCAGACTCATCCAAAATTCTTTCCCCCAAATCCCACCATTCTTTCTCTCCCATCTTCTTGCTCTACTGCCCTCATCTTTGGCCCACATCTATGCCAGCTCCAATCGAGAAAGCAGCCTCCACCACCAACCATCTGCCAAGACCATCCTCTGCCTCTCCCTGCCCCATCCCTATTGCATGACCATCGCCGTTCCACCATCACTAAGCATCATTGTCCTGTCGCTGATCCATCCACCCCATCTTCCTGTGCACCTCAAATCGCTGCCTCTCTGCTTCCCAATCCCACCGGAAGCCCTCCATTCTCCATCGCCTATCACCACTATTCAGAACCAACCAACCCTAGATTGCAACACCATCTCCCTACCTCATCCTAGCAACCAAGCCTTCCGACCATTACCCATGCATGTGCCCTCACGACTCCGACCCCTTCTGCAATGCCTCCCTCCCCATTGCTAGCCACGATCGTTCCTTCATCTCCCTCCTCACACTTGATGAGAAGATCCAGCAGCTCTCCAACATGACCGCCGCCATCCCCCGCCTCGGCCTCCGACTCTATGAATGGTGGTCCGAGTCCCTCCATGGCCTCTCCCCATTAGCCCCAGCATCTTTCTTCAATGGCACTATCCACTCTGCTGCCGCCTTCCCCGCCCAAGCCGAGTCCACCCAATGCATAGCTGGATCGATAGCACCACCACCTCCAACCATATCCTCCAATCGACACCGTAAGCACCATCCAGCAATCTTCCGGTCTACCGACCTCACCAGAGAGATCACCTCCAAGTGTAGCTATGCCACAGTTTCCTTTGTGGGATCTGTCTCCATCCGTGCCACACTTCTCCTAGCCACGCCATCATCTTCCTCCCCAGTGCCATCACCGGCCACCATCTTCCTCCCCAGCACCATTGCCGATGAATGCCTGCCGGACTGCCCTCTATGAGCCTCCCCTATTCCTTGGTTTCGATCCATGGAGAAGAAAGGAACCAGTGCACGAACGTGAAAGCATCTTTCATCCCTCTTGCTGACTTCAAGCCTGCACACATCTCAAAGCTGCAGATGTTAAAGCAATATGGATTTCAAAGCTGTGCAATTTTTATAGATGCATGATTTTCAAAGCCACATAGATCTTAAAGCAAAGCTAAAAAAAATATGGGATTTGTTTGAAAAAAAAATTATCTGCTGACGAGTTAAGCTGGAGTCCCAAGAGCCTAAAGTTAAGCATGAAATCAAGCTGAAGCTAGAGTCTGAGCCTAACTCGATGGAGTCGAGTTCTCTCCACCTCAGGAAAATGATGGGAACATCAACCTGCATGAATCTTGGAGCTGCACGAATCTTGAAGAAGCATGAATCTCAAAGCAGCATGAATTTGGTACCAGAATAAATTAGTTTACGATTTATTTTTATCAATTATTTTTAAACTGATTTATGATGCAGGACAGACTTGATGTACCCTGGATTATTTTGAAAAGGGAACACCTAAACAAACTAGGATCGTGGGAGGGCTAAGAAGTCTCCCGAGACTAGGACGAATTGAAACTAAAATCCTAAAATAGCTGATCTCTTTTGTTTTCAATTTTCTTGGTGGAGGAACAACAGGATGAAGGGTAGGAAAAATGGAGAATCTAGAACTGGGGACCTACCTTCACGGAGAGACGTCCCACCTCCAAGGCAAGTCACCCACCCCACTACATGTAATCTAGGGCATCCCACCCATCTCACAACATGCGGAGCCTAGGGTGTCCCACCCAAATCGCTACCTGGGGCCGTAAAGGAAAATCATTAAGACCTAGAGGGGGACTCGATGGAAAAGGGGATAACTAGGGCCTCGTTCCCTTCGATGCTTGCATGGAGCGAAGGAAGTGGGGTCTCTCACCCCTCGACACCCGCAGGTGAAGGAAAGACGGGCCTCAGCCCAAAACCTGGACCAGTGGCTAAACCAAAAATTCATATCAATCAATTATTACAGGGAGAGAGAGGGCCTTTTTATAGGCAAACAAAACCCCTCAATTACTTAGCCTACAAGCAAACCTAAAATGGAAAATAAATTACATCAAAATCCATGCTGCATCAAAATAGGTGTTGATCTACTTTGAGAAGCATGTTGGCTTGATGAAGTGCTCTGAAAGGTGTGCTGCTCTGAAAACTGGACTGCTCCAAAATCTGTACAGAACACATCTCACGTCTTGCACAATAGGGAGGAACGAACTCTACAGAGCATCGGTGGATTGCCGACGCCTGTGAAGCGGGTGACGGACGGGGCTGATGGACGGGGCCGGCGGACGATGGGCGATGGGCTGCAAGTGTGGTGGCAACACAGGGTGGGTACGACATGCCCTGTGCATGCCGTTTGGCCTTCCCACGGGCGTGGGACCCCTGGGCATCGGTGACGGACTTCGACTGCCGGTGGTGGCGGCTGTAGACGGGGAAGCGACAAGAGGCAGCACGACACACACAGGCGAGACGTTTGGCCTTCCCATGACCGTGGGGCCCATGGGTGCCAGCGAGGGCTCCCGACGATCGGGCGTGAGTCGGCGGACGGCGGGCGGGAGATCGATAGCCGGCCTACTGCAGCATGCAGTAGCATCGGTAAGTAGCGGCATGGCATGCAAGGGCATGCCATTTGGCCTTCCCATGGTCGTGGGGCCCATGGGCATCGACGAGGGCCTCCAGCGATCGAGCATTAGCCGGCGGACGGCGGGCGGGCTACTGGTAGCCGGTCGGTGATGGTAGGTGGCAGCAGTGACCGTGGGTGATGGTTTGTCTTCCCACGGACATCTCTTTGTCTTTCAACAGTCGTGAGCGGTAGATGGCCAGATTTTCAGTGCGAGCGCGATCGATGAGCACTGATGGGTGGGCCACCAGGGGCGGTCGGTGATCCGGCAGCCCGGATCTGGGGGCAACGGGGTGGTGGGCTAGGGTTTGGAAGTTTTAAAATTCACAGGATGAAGATGGAATAAGGCAGGGATAAGGCGGGGATATGTTTGAGATAATATTGAAATAGCGGGGATATGTGGAATAGAGGGAATAGGAAAAATTAAAAAAATGCAAGAAAATAAGAAAAAATAGAAAAAAAATCCAGACCTGCCCTGGATCACCATCATTCTCCTCGATCGTGAAGAACTCGACTCCGTCAAGTTCGAAAAATGGAGCATACCCTAATCCATAGCTCGCTTTAATGCGGGACAGAGTGGGAAGGATCGCTGGCGAGCGTAGAAGTCACAAGAGGATTAGGGCTTGCACTCAAGACCAGGAACCCGGGCGTCACACCCACTCCAATCGGGAGAAAAAACAAAAAACTCAGACAAAATAACTTTTTAAGTTGTATTCATGAGAAGAAGATGTTTAATACAAGATTGGAGGGGCGGTATTTATAGATTCACCCTTGGGTACATTACTTAAAGGCTAAGAAACCATGACTTGTGGGCCAAGAATCCCTGGTGGACCTGGTCAACAGTGGGCCTGTCTTGGACTGGAGCTCTCTCTTGCGGGCTTGGCAGTATGAATGGATCCATGTGCATGAAGGCCAGCTCTGGTTGGGGGGCCTGGTGAATCTCCTGGCTGCGAACTATCCTCTTGTACAAGACCTGATGCGGCAAGCATATGATTAATGATTTGATTAGTGTATGTAGAGCAATGAAACCTAATTACATTAGCATTGTACTCATCATAATAAGTCTTAAGGATTACATGAAAAGGGACTTTTACTTGATTAGACACAATCCTAAATTAAGAAGGAAGAAGATCTAGATAATAGGGGCTAATGATTGTGGACTTACCGTGATGAGCTTTCCAACCTTCTTTTGATTCATACCTTGAAACTACCAACGCTCAGAACTGAAGAACCTTGGATAACAGAGATCAGAACCCTGGACTTGCGCTTCAGCTTGTTGGTTCCTTATCAAGGAAGACCCTGCTTGCAACTCGAAAACCTCGAAGGACCCTGCACATAAAGAATAAGAGTTAAGGAAGAAGAAAGGCATGCATATGGAAGGGATGGAAAATTTGTGAACAAAGAAAGAGATTTGAGATGGCCTGGCCGACTCCAAGGCCTTCTTCTTTACTTGGGCGTTGGATGCTTGGAAGAGAGAATAGTTTGGTGTGGAAGAGGGGCTTAGAGATAATCACTCAAAACATAAAACTTCAATTCAACTTCAACTTTCATTAATCTCCAAAAATCAAATCCTCCTTTACAATGGGGCGTCCAAGGCTTTTTAATAGCCTTACAAAACTTTTGAAATTTGAAAACTCTCCAAATTATGGAGGATTACAAGGGAGGTTGGAGGATATGGGGCCTTGTTACATGGGATAAGGAGAAATTCATGGAGATTCTCCCCAAATTGTGGAGGATTACAAGGGAGGTTGGAGGATATGGGGCCTTGTTACATGGGATAAGGAGAAATTCATGGAGATTGGCTGGTTTCTTTGAATTTAAAATGCTTGGTCGATCTCCCCTTTAGGTGCCCATTTGAAGGTGATGTGGCTGATGATGTGGCATCCCTGGTGGCTGCTTTGTTGGCATGGTGATGTGGAATTCCAGCTTGGTGGACCAAGGTCTTGATTTGGAAGCTCCAAGTGGTTTGGTGAACCTCAACTTGAAGTAGCTTGGACTTGATTTAAATAAACCTAATGGAACTCTAATTGAGTTCTTATTTGAACCCAGATTGAGACAGGACATAATTACAGGACTCGATTGGACATAATTACAGGATTCATGAAATTGAAACTAAGTAATTACAGGACTCTTGAAAGTAAATTGCTTTTTACAAGAAAAATTTAACCTAGTGATTTTCGATCCAAAGTGGAATCAGGTTAACCTTATTTGAGTGAGGTTTTATTTTGCTTCTGCTTCTGGTGTCCACACCAATTCTCCTGGGGTGGGCAGAACTCGACCCAGTCAAGTATGGTTCAGTTTTGCCCTGGTAATGATCGAACAAGTCTGGGTTAAGTCTTTGCAGGTCCTCTCGAGTAATCCAAGAGTTGTTGGACTCAGGTCGACCTTGCCATTGAACCAGGTATCGCTGATAGTCCTTATTCCTGGTAGTAATGGTCTTGTCATCCAGGATTCTCTCAATCCTCTCTCTCCACTCAGGTAGGGTTGGTGGTGGACACATGGAAATAAGTTCACTCTCAATGAAAGTTTCTGGCCCAAAAGGCTCACTAGGTATTAGTACTGGTTCTTTGTATTCTACTAGGTCTGAAACATTAAAGGTTGTACTGATACCCATATCAGGTGGAAGTTCCAAAACATACGCATTAGGCCCTATTTTCTTTAAGATCTTGAAAGGTCCCGCTCCGCGGGCATGCAGCTTCTTTATGGTTCCAGAGGGGAACCGTTCAGGGTTGAGCCTAATCATCGCATAATCTCCTTCACAGAATTCTTTAGCCCTCTTATGTGAATCAGCTAAATGTTTGTAAGTCTCATTGCTCAATTTGATCTTATTACTGATTTCTTTATGCAAATTTGTGACATGCTGTGCGAAAGATTCAGCAGACTCAGAAATTTACACAAGCACTTACAAAATGCAGACTGAACTAGGCATCCTTATTGAGAGGAATTTTATTGGACTTTCTAGGACTTAAACCTAACAGATTAATGACTCTCTAGGTTTGACCCTGGTCTGGTATGCACATGAGAATTTACAATGGGTTCCTAGCAAATGCCATAAGGTTTTCCAAAAGTAGGTAGCAAAAGGAATAGGCTTTAAAAGCTCATGCATCCTAGTAATCTCATCAAAATGAAACTTAATGGCTCTAAAATTATGATAAGACTCAGGGAAAGGCAGGAAATAGGAATCCGAGACTTGGGATAATTTAGGGGAATCTTAAAATAGACCTTTGTTACTCATGATGACCTTAAGATTAGAATTTGATCTACAGGCGGGATGCTTCTAGGTAGTTGAAGGTCATCAGGAAAGTCTTCTAAAATAATGATGGGTTCTTCTCAGGTACCTGAAGGAGTTCTTGTGTCGAAGCTAAAGTATTGGGTTCTTCCTGAGGGCATTGTCTTATGGGAACCAAGTCCTCACTAAATTTTGGTTGTTCTGATGTTTCAGGACTAGGCTCAATAATCTTTTCTTTACCAAAGGTTTCCTCAGGTAAGGTATTAAGTTGTTTTCTTCACAGTCTTCCCCTTCATATTCATCTATTAAACTTATGTTAGTCTCATACACATATTTACTAGGTTCAGACTTGCCTTCTTCCTTCCCTAGCCCTTCAGTTTGAGGATACCTAAGTCTTGAGTATTCATGAACTCAACTTGTACTTCAGGGTTCTTACTCCTATCATTCATATGAGCTAATGGGAAAGTAGGAGTTGGTTGGTCTAAGGAAAATGGTTAGCCAGCATTTGGTTCAATTGGGCCATTAGATCATTTAGGCCTTTCAGCATGGTTTCAAGATTCGGGTCCATGGCTACACTAGACTGGGCTTGGAATGGTGAATATGGTGTCCCTGCTCTACTTGTCATGCATACAAATGGACTCAAGCTCGAGCTAAGGTTTTCTAGACCTAGAGCACAAATTAGAGGTCAAATTAAGTGAACCAACTAGCTAGTAGTACTTATGGGACTTAGCCAGGTAGGTGGTGGGGGAGTGAAGGTCCCTGATTGCCAACCTTAGACACCAATCTGAGATTGGCCAGGTAGGCGGACCAAATCACAAGCCCTGATGCACCAATCCTAGACACAAGCCAGTAAGCACACACCAATTAGCTGACACAGTTAACTTGACCCTAACCTGAACCCAATTTGTTGGTGTCCCTAACCACTAGGGTAATTAACGTTCTACTCAATTTTAATTAATGGGCTGGGATCGATATGCTGGTTGGTGATTTTTGGGCTAGGGACAGGTGATGAAATCCTGACCCTATGTCAAATTGATGCCCTTAATTTGATTTCTCATGAGATGAATGAAATGCAAAGGTGCTGCAGAAGTGTGTTGCAGTTTGAAAGTGGTGTGTAGAAAACGTGATGAAAAAAATATCTAAAAATTTGAAAAATTCACAGAGGATTCCTAAATATATGTTTCAATGCAGGTGAAAGGAATTTAAAAATAAAATCTGTACTACTCTAAGCAGATCCTACAATTGAAGATAAATAAAAAGGACAGAACAGAACCCTAATGACAGTGTCGAACTGCAGAAATTTTCATTTTTTTATAATTTTTTTCTGATGATGAAATTTAATATGGTGATAAGTGACTTAAAAAGGAACAGAAAAAAAAATATTACAATAAAAAATAAGTGACTTGCCTTGGAGCTGCAGAGGGATTACAGTAAACAGATGCAAATTTTCAGAAAACAGAACTTAATCAAACAAGTGCAATGGCTTACCCAAAACATCAATCTAAAAACTCACGTCCGGCCAGGGGCTCATTATTTCCATGGGTCATGACAGTGTACTGGAGTACACCCGCTCAGGAGGCGTGAATTTTAGATCTTGCTTGGATTTAAAGAAAACTATTCTACCCTAATGCAACCATGCTCTGATACCAATTTGATGCGGCAAGCATATGATTAATGATTTGATTAGTGTATGTAGAGCAATGAAACCTAATTACATTAGCATTGTACTCATCATAATAAGTCTTAAGGATTACATGAAAAGGGACTTTTACTTGATTAGACACAATCCTAAATTAAGAAGGAAGAAGATCTAGATAATAGGGCTAATGATTATGGACTTACCGTGATGAGCTTTCCAACCTTCTTTGATTCATACCTTGAAACTACCAACGCTCAGAACTGAAGAACCTTGGATAACAGAGATCAGAACCCTGGACTTGGGCTTCAGCTTGTTGGTTCCTTATCAAGGAAGACCCTGCTTGCAACTCGAAAACCTCGAAGGACCCTGCACATAAAGAATAAGAGTTAAGGAAGAAGAAAGGCATGCATATGGAAGGGATGGAAAATTTGTGAACAAAGAAAGAGATTGAGATGGCCTGGCCGACTCCAAGGCCTTCTTCTTGACTTGGGAGTTGGATGCTTGGAAGAGAGAATAGTTTGGTGTGGAAGAGGGGCTTAGAGATAATCACTCAAAACATAAAACTTCAATTCAACTTCAACTTTCATTAATCTCCAAAAATCAAATCCTCCTTTACAATGGGGCGTCCAAGGCTTTTTAATAGCCTTACAAAACTTTTGAAATTTTAAAACTCCCCAAATTGTGGAGGATTACAAGGGAGGTTGGAGGATATGGGGCCTTGTTACATGGGATAAGGAGAAATTCATGGAGATTCTCCCCAAATTGTGGAGGATTATAAGGGAGGTTGGAGGATATGGGGCCTTGTTACATGGGATAAGGAGAAATTCATGGAGATTGGCTGGTTTCTTGAATTTAAAATGCTTGGTCGATCTCCCCTAGGTGCCCATTTGAAGGTGACGTGGCTGACGATGTGGCATCCCTGGTGGCTGCTTTGTGGCATGGTGATGTGGAATTCCAGCTTGGTGGACCAAGGTCTTGATTTGGAAGCTCCAAGTGGTTTGGTGAACCTCAACTTGAAGTAGCTTGGACTTGATTTAAATAAACCTAATGGAACTCTAATTGAGTTCTTATTTGAACCCATATTGAGACAGGACATAATTACAGGACTCGATTGGACATAATTACAGGATTCATGAAATTGAAACTAAGTAATTACAGGACTCTTGAAAGTAAATTGCCCTTTACAAGAAAAATTTACTAGTGATTTTCGATCCAAAGTGGAATCAGGTTAACCTTATTTGAGTGAGGTTTTATTTTGCTTCTGCTCTGGTGTCCACACCAAGACCTGGATGATGAAAACTACATTGACTTGACTAGAGACTCAACTGGACTAAAAGACTCAAATAAAATAAATTAGACTTTTGGTCTCCATCAGTCCCCTACGGTTGGGAAAACTCAACTTCATCGAGTCAAGCTCAACATGGTTTGACGAAACCGGAACTAACCAAATCAAAACAAAAAGGCTAGTTTCAATTTTTTTTTCCCTCGATTTTTTTTGTTGCTACTCTGAGATCAGTGTAGCTTTGAATATTGTGCAGCACTAAGATCTGTGCTGCTCCAGAAAGCATGCTGCTTCAGAAACTATGCACTGAAGTTGGCAACAGTGAAGGCATTTGCCTTCACGTTTGTGCAGTCTCCTTCCATCCCACGGGCGACTAATGCAGACTAAATAGGGGAGGCTTCTCGGCAGGCGTCGCTATTGCATTGATGGTGGTGGCACGGGGAGAAGATGGCCGGATGGTAGTCGGCATGGCTCGATGGCATAGGGGACTCGATTTCGAGGCCCTGTTACAGGGCTTGACTCGCCATGGGAGGGCGCACAAGCAAGAAGAAGGAGGCGGAGCTGCCGTCTCCAATAGACACACTCCGGGGGCTGAGGACGATGAAGGCTCGGTTGGTCCTCCTGCACGCGATTGGCCCGACACGTCACCGATTGACATAAGGCGTCGGTGGTGTCGATCGACAGCATGGGGGGGCATCCCGTGCCTCGACGGTTGCAGCACTAGGATGGGCGCAGGCGGTGCCCCTGGCCTAGCGGCGACTTGCATGTGGGCCGCAGGAGAGCGGGTGCCCATGGGAGCTGCGGGGAAAGCTTGCATCTGCAGGGGATGACCGACCCACAGATAGGACACCGCAGCTGGCTGCGCGACCGAGGCCGGGGTCGATGAGGGCAACGGTGGCATCCAGGCGGGCAGGGCGGTGACGAGGCTCTCCAATTTGTGTCTATGGATTTGGAGGCGGTGGTTGTGGGAGTCACGGCCATTGGGGATCCGATTGGTGGCGCCGATCAGGTGCTGGGATAGATCTGGTGGGAGGGGTGGATGGGACGTCATGACCGACCGCGCGGCCGAGGTCGGGGTCGGCGAGGGCGGCGACGG
This sequence comes from Areca catechu, assembly GCA_021397845.1. NCBI lineage: Eukaryota > Viridiplantae > Streptophyta > Magnoliopsida > Arecales > Arecaceae > Areca > Areca catechu. The sequence continues at coordinate 137,961,200 of CM038039.1, read as the reverse complement.
CCTAGGCCTTGGTGCGGGACTTGTCTGCTGGATGTTAGGGTTGGGTCATGGGATGGAGGTGGAAGGTTTGAGATGGGCTTCACAGGTGGGAACTTCTGGATCGGCGTTGGTGGAGGCATGCTTCACAGGCGATGGTGGCAAGGGAGAGGGGCTTGGGTGCAGGGCGTTGATGGGCCTCAGCAGATCACCGAGGTTTGAGAAGCCTTGCACAGGAAGATCTGGACATGAGGAACAATGGGAAGCCAGAGTGTGAGAGAAAACCCTAATCCACTGGGCATTGATACCAAGTTGATGCGGGACAGAGTGGGGAGGATCGCTGGCGAGTGTAGAAGTCACTAAAGGATAGGGCTTGCACTTAGGAACCAGGAACCCGGGTGTCACATCACTCCAATCAGGAGAAAAACTCAAAACTCAGGCAAAATAACTTTTTTAGTGTATTCATGAGAAGAAGATGTTTAATACAAGAGGGGAAGGGCGGTATTTATAGATTCAACCCAGGGTACATTACTTGAGGGCTAAGAAACACTGACTTTTTAGGCAAAGAAACCCTGGTGGACCTGATCAATAGTGGGCCTGTCTTGGACTGGATCTCTCTCTTGCGATCTTGGTGGCATTAAAGGTCCAGGTGCATGAAGGCTAACTTGGTTATGGGGCCTAGTGAATCTCCTGGCTACGAACTCTCCTCTTCTACAAGACCTAGATGAAAAACTGCATTGATTTGACTAGAGACTCGACTGGACTTGATTGGACTAAAAGACTTAAATAAAATAAATTAGACTTCTAGTCCCATCAATTTAGGATTAGTTTGGTTTGGATTGAGCTATCTAGTATGGATAAACCTTATCTTGTATTTGAATTTGAACCATCCTTATCTTTCTCTCTTGTATTCAAATTCAAATAAGGGTGGAAAGGTCTATAATACCACCCTCATTCCTTTGTAAATAATTAATGAAAGAAAATGATATTTTAAGAAGGAGTGATTCTTCTCTTTCGCTCAGCATGGAGAGGGTGAGAGGCCCAATAATCACTCTTTAAAGAAAACATTAGAGGTGCAAACCCAGGACATGATGCGAGGTCATGTCTAGCTATCCCCTTCCTTGATTCTACCTTCTCTACCGCCTCATGCCCTTTGAGATTCGCTCTAACGGTTCCAAGTAGCAAGGTGGGTGGGATGCCCTAAGTGAGAGGTCTCTCCATGAGGTAAGAGTCCCAAAATCCATGAGAGTACTGATTTTTCCTACCCTCAATCTCCATTATTCCTCCAACACCTCCCTAAAAAAAATTTAAAAAAATAGGATACCCTAATCTTCGATGACTTCTCAGCTTGTCCATGACCCTTCCCCTGATTTCATCCCCATCCTCCATTAGCAACCTGCAATCTACCGCTTGACTCACAGTTTGGCACCTTCAAGCTGGGCCCCTAAGAAAGCCTACACTTTTCACCATGCTCACAGTCTGGAGGTGGCGGCAGTGCAACCCGCCATCTATCGCTTGACTTATAGTTTTGTACCTTCAAGCCGGGCCACCAAAGCAGGCCAGCACTCGATCCAATGCTCACAGTCCGGAGGTGGTGGCAGGGCAACCTACCATACACTGCTTGACTCATAATTCAGCGCCTTCAAGCTAGGTCACCCACGAAGGCCTGCACTCCTTGTCGTGCTCATAGTCTAGACAAGGTGGCAGGGAACCCCCCATCTACCGCTTAACTCACAATTCGGCACCTTCAAGCTTGGTCCCCCAAGCAAGCACGCACTCCTCGCCATGCTCATAATCCGGAGATGGCGACAGGGCAACCGACCATCTACCGCTTGACTCATAGTTTGGTACCTTCAAGCCGGGTCACTTGAGAAGGCCCGCACTCCTTGCCGTGCTCACAGTCCGGAGGTGGTAGCAGGTCAACCCGCCATCTGTTGCTTAAGTCATAATTTGGCACCTTCAAGCCGGGTCACTCCAGAATGCCCTCACTCCTCACCATGCTTACAGTCTGGTGGTGGCAGCAGGGCAACCCACCATCTACTACTTGACTCACAGTTCAGCACCTTTAGGTCAGGTCACCCAAGAAGGCCCACACTCCTCACTGTGCTCACAGTCCGAAGGTGGCGGTAGGGTAACTCTCCACCTATCGCTTGACTCACAGTTTGGCACCTTCAAGCCTGGCCCCTAAGTAAGCCCGCACTCCTCGCCTTGCTCATAGTCTAGAGGTTGCGGTAGGAAAATTGATGGGGACATCGACCTGCATGAATCTCGAAGTAGCACGAATCTCGGAGTAGTAGCATGAAACTCGAAGCAAAAAATTTTTGATACATATACGGTACTAGAATAAATTAGTTTAGTGATGGGGACATCGACAAGCCCAGCCCAGAAGCTAGCCCAGAACCTGAAGCCCAGCCCAGCCCAGCCTAGACTTGAAGCCTAGCCAAAAAACATTTAAGCCAGCCCTGCCCAAACCCCGAAGCCTTAGTCGATGTAGCATGGATCTCGGAGCAGCATGAATCTCGGAGCACATCCAAATGAAGATAAGCATAATTTTTTTATGGGTATACGAGGGATTGGGATATCTTATTTTAGGATTAGTTTCCGTATGTGTTTTAGAATTTATTTTATCATTGTTTTTAGTTTATCTCATTGGTTAAGATAGAGTTCTTGTTAGGATGGTTCTCAACTAACCGGGAACTATGAACTTTATTTATGATCCTTTCTCATGGAAAAAAAAAAATAGAAGATGAATTTTTGGGATGGGAAAGTAAGAACTTCTGGTTAAGGAGAGGGTGAATCACACCTGGTTAAAAAGGGTGCTGATGCCTTACATGGTCATTCTGGTTAAGAGTGGGCGCTGAAGCCTGGGTGGGGAACCCAATCATGATTTTTACCTTTTTCTTCCCAAATTTCCATTCCATCTTCTTCTTCATCTACATTATTTTCCCTTCGTCCTCTCTATTTCTCTCTCATTCAAACCTTAGAAAAAACACCGAACCATCAATCTTCCGGATCTCGCTTTTGCCAAACACCAAAGTGTCTCCATAGTGTCGAGCCACCCGTTAACCTCAACATCTCTATCCCTTGTTTCCCATGATAATCCCATCTCTACGCCGACCCACTTTCGTTTGTTAGCCGATTTCTACACGACGCCACTAACTCTACTTCCTTCAAGCTTCCCATCGACCATCTGACACCTCCATCATCTGTCAGATCAAGTCAATCACTGTCCACTGGCCAAACCAAGGGAGTGACGCTCTCTTGTTTCCATCAATCTGTGTGAATATCCACCCGAGAATCAAGCATCGAGCATCTCCCGGATCAGCCCGACAAAGCCAACCACCCCGCCGACCGTCATCGCTGATGTTCCCTGATGTTGCCGCCATCCTACTCCACCTGACCACCATCTTCCAAACTGTTGGTCACCACCTCTTCCATCCATGAAAACCACTGCTCGGTTGCACCACAATCGAATCCTGTTGGATCCATTGCTACCAATCTCCCACCTGGAGTCGCCCATGGTGAGATTGACATCCATCGCCCTGATGGATCCTGAGCCACCGTCTTCCTTCCCCGCTGCTGTCGCTAATGGAGAGCTCACCGGAATCATGATCGAAGACCTCCCCTATTTCAATCCACAGGGGGGAGCTTCTGCATGATCGAGAATGCGCATGATCGTCAAGGCAAGCCAGCTTCCAAATGCCGACATCAAGCTAGGGAAAAGAAAAGTGAAAAAGAAGTTTGGGTTTATTAGTATAAAGAAAAAGAAAAAAATAAAAAAAAAGAGTTTATTTGAATAAAAAATTGGAGAAAAAATAAATTGGGTTTGACCTAGCCTAATTGTCGTTTCTTAATGACCAGCGGTCCAACCTTCTTAAACCAATTTTGATCGGGGCTGTCCTGCATCAATTTTTGATATCAAAGCAAGGACTAGGTTAGGATAGTCATTTTCATTTTAATTGCACAATTTATATATAAAAAAAGTTCAATCTGTAGATCACGTGCATCCTTGAGTCAGAAGATTGTTGAAGCTTGACTTGATGGAGTCGAGTTCTCCCCACCTAAAGGGAATGATGGGGACATCGACCAGCCCAGCACATAAGCCATACCATAACCAGAAGCCCAGCCCAGCCCCCCAGACTTGAAGCATTGCCCAGAACCTGAAGCCAGCCCAGTCCAAACCCTGAAGCCATAGTCGATGTAGCATGGATCCTAGAGTAGCATGAATCTCGGAGCACATCCATGAAGATAAGTATAATTTTTTATGGATGTACGAGAGATTATATCTTATTTTAGAATTAGCATCATTTTTAGTTTATCTGATTGGTAGCATTGATCATGAATCTTAGACATCATAATGAATAAGTATCAATCATGGTTACGTGAAATTATATGAGTGAGTGAGAGTATTAATTATTATTTTATAAATGAATATAATAATTGTTTTTATGTATTACGAATTGGGATATATCTCTATATTTAATGGTTATGATAGACGGTTATCTTGAACTTTATTTATGATCATTTTTCTGGACTTATTGATGTCAAATATACAATAAATGAATAAAAAATGAATCTAATTTTCTGATTTAAGTATCATTTCTCATTAAAGAACAAATCAAAAGTTCATGAATTTCATGACACAACAATTAGTCACCAGTATCTCCATTACATGCATCCTACGCTATCAGACCCATAACTATGCCACCATGATCCTTCATTACTGAATTTCCTTTTCCTGCAATTTCCCATCTTATTTCAATCTCTTTCTTCTCACATCTATTTCCTTTCTCCTCATTTCCCTCTTCCTACTCTCTATCTCTTCAAATCTCTTCAACACTCAAACACCAAACCATCTCATAGACATCCACTTCCGCACAAACACACAGAGAACTCATCCCTCATGTCGAGCCAACCACCTACTGCCCTCAACATCTCTATCCCTATTTCCTGTGACAATTCCATCTTCGTGCCACCCACTTCCGTCCGTGAGCCGATTTCAACCCGACGTCGTCGAATCTACTTCCATTTGTTCCCATCGACTGTCAGTGCCTCCATCATCTATTAGATCAAGTCCATCACTGTCCACTAGCCAAACCAATGGTGCGACCATCTCTCATTTCCGTTCGTCCATGCAAAGATCAGTCCGAGAATCAAGCTACGAGCATCTCCCAGATCCACCCGACCGAGCCAACACTGCACCACCCATCATCACTGCCATTCCCTGACATTGCCGTCATCCTACTCCGCTCGACCACCATGTTCCGGACAGCCAGTCACTACCTCTTCATCCATGAAAAACCATTGCTCGGCCATACCATGATCGGATCCCATTGGATCCATCACTACCAAATCTCTCGCTTGGAGTCGCCCATGGTCAGATCGACATCCACTGCCATGATGGATCCCGAGCTGCCGTCTTCCTTCCCCGCTATCGCCATTAGTGGAGAGCTCACCAGAATCCCCGCAGAAGGCCTCCCATATTTCAATCCACATGGGGAGCTTCCACATGATCCTGAATGCCCACGATCGTCAAGGCAAGACAGCTTCCCAATGCCGACTTCAATCCAGGAAAAAAAAGTGAAAAAAAAGTATGAATTTCTTAGTATAAAAAAGGAAAAAAATAGAAAAAAAAAGTTTATTTCAATAAAAAATTTGGGAAAAAATAATTGGGTTTGACCTAACCTAATGGTCATTTCTTAATGACCAACGGTCTAACCTTCTTAACCAATTTTGATCGGGGCTGTCCCGCATCATTTATGATTTATCTTTATCAATTATTTTGAAATTTGATTTAGGATTAGTTTGTTTAGGATTGAGTTATCTAGTATGGATAGACCTTATCTTCTATTTAAATTTGAACCATCCTTATCTTTCTATCTTGTATTCAAATTCAAATGAGGGTTGGAAAGGTCTATAAATACTGCCCTCATTCCTTTGTAAATAATTAATGAATGAAAATGAGTTTTTAAAAAAGAGTGATTTTTTTCTTTCGCTCCGCATGGAGAGGGTGAGAGGCCCAATAATCGCTTCGTAAGGAGAGCACGAGAGGTGCAACCCTACGACATGATGCGAAGTCATGTCTAGTTATCCTCTTCTTTGATTTCACCTTCTGTATCGCCCTCATGTCTATTGAGATTCAGTCTAACAGCTCCAAGTAGCAAGGTGGGTGGGATGCCCTAGAGGTAAGAGGTCTCTTCAGGAGGTGTGAATCCCAAAATCCATAAGAGTCCAGATTTTTCCTACCTTCTATCTCCATTGTTCCTCCTCCATCTTCCTAAAAAAAAAAAAAAGTAAGATACCCTAATATTCGATGACTTCTCAGCTCACCGACGATCCTTCCACTGATCCCATCCCCATCCCCTATCAATTTGGTATCAGAGCTATGGATTAGGGTATTGCCATCTTCCCGACTCATCCCAAATTTCCTTCCCCCCAACCCCACCATTCTTTCTCTCCCCTTTTCTTGCTCTACTGCCCTCCTCTTTGGCGAACATATGTGCTAGCTCCAACCGAGCAAACTGCCTCCACCACCAACCATCGGCCAAGACCATCGTCAGCCTCTCCCTACTCCATCACTATTGCACGACCTCGCCATTCCACCATTATTGAGCATCACCATCCCATCGCTGATCTATTTGCCCCATCTTACAGTGCACCTCAGATCACTGCCTCTCTGCTTCCTAATCCCACCGGAAGACCTTCGTTCTCCATCGTCGATCACCACTGTTTGGAACTAACCAGCTCTAGATCTGCAACACCATCTCCTTACATCATCCCAGTAGCCGAGCCCTTTGACCACTACCCATGCGTGCACCCTCACGACTTTGACCCCTTCTGCAACACCTCCCTCCTCGTTGCTAGCCGTGACCGTTCCCTCGTCTTTCTCCTCACCCTTGACGAAAAGATCTAGTAGCTCTCGAACACCAACGCCGTCATCCCCTACCTTGGCCTCCGACTCTATGAATGGTGGTCCGAGTTTGGTAGGGGCATCAAGATCAAACACAGATTACTAGTTTCTATTTGGTTTACCTTGTCATGTGTGCAAATTTTGTAATCAACTAGAATTGAGTATGTAATAAGTTGAGGTTAGTTGATTTGTCTCAACCCTCAACCTATTCAGTATTTTGAGTCTTGTACATCAATTATGAGTCCAGTATGAGCATGATTTTTATTAAAAAAAAGAGGTCACCCTATTTTGGAGTTCCACTATGCCATATCTAGGAGTCAGAGGCCACTACATCAGCCCATTGGATTTTGTGTGACAACCAGGATCCAAGATGCTTCTAGAAATCCTAATTCTTTTCAGATGTCCTCCAGATGCCTAGATTCCTCCCAGATACCAGAGCATATTCTTAAACTAGGGCATCCATGATTCCAGAGATCCACTTGAATCCCAGCCCAAAGAATCAAGTCTAGGTGCCAAGCCCAAGCCCTTAAGATGCAAGATTCCAGCGAATATTCCTGCTACCAGGCTACCATGCCCCACCCAGCTTCCAAAGGCCCAATCCCATGCACCCAAGCCCCTTTGGGCCGGCCCCTTGCTGCTCCTAGAGGCCGAACATGCCCCCTAGGCATCCTTGAAGTGTTGACCACGTCTAAAGAAGTTTGACCAAGTCCAAGTTGAAGAGAAGAAGGATAAGACCAAGTTTATTCCTAACCTGGTTAGGATTTCTAATCCTTTTAAACATTATAATTTTAACCAAGCTAGGAAAGGACTTGTATTCTAATTTGGAAGAGGACTTGTAAACCATGTGTAACCATGGTTAGTGAAGGCATGGGAACTCTATAAATATCCCACCCCTTCCCCTCTTGTATACATCTTTTTCTTATGAATTACCTTGCTGAAATTTTGTGAAATTATCTTGAGTTTGAGTTTTGGTTCTCTCTTTGAGTGCTCTCCTTGTGTTCCTGGATTGATACCCTTCTGTCCTACCATCCCTTGGTATACCTGGAGATCAGCCACATCCAAGGAATTGAAGCCCTTGCTGCCGTCCAAGTCCAAGAGCTTCTTCTTCCCCAATTGCCAGCATTTAGCCCTAATCCAGAATCCCTTCAAACCTAGTTCCTTTTCTAATTTTTATTTGTTGTTTAGATTAACCTTTGATGCTTGTAGGATCCCCGAGGTGCTTCCCCTCCCCTGAGAATGACTTCTTTGCTGCTCAGACTGCCCAGATTCGCCATTAGATTCAAGGGAAACAAGGATTCTTCTTCTAGGCTCCGATCAGAGTTGTGAGTGATCTCTTCTGCTATTGAATTTCAATCTTTGACTGGTAAAAAACCATCCCTTCTCTGATTATCTGATTTAGATGAGGATAACTATCCTAAACTGAGAGTTTCTCAACTCTCAGGTCCTGGATATTTCATTGGTTTGTATGGGTATGCCTGCGACCCCATGATTATTTGCACTGCTAGTCTTTCCGCTAGTTCTTGCTTTATTTTGGAAATCTATCCTGCAAATAAATTTATAAAAATCATAAAAAAAAATTATTTTACTATTTTTCATACATTTTTAGCAGTCTTAGAGTCATCCTGCATCAGTTTGGTATCAGAGTAGATTTAGGATAGTTTTCTATTTACTTTGCATTCACAAATCCTAATTCTGCCTTCTATCCACTGCATTAGGTGTCTAGTTTTCATCTGATTTTGGCATCATAAACATTTTATTTTTTGTGAAATTTTCCCTGCATATCCTCTATTATATCCTAGTAATTATTAAATTTTTAATTATTTTTATCGAAACCCTAAATCCCTAAAATTTTGCATAATAAGAACCATAATAGAATTCTGATAATACCATAGTAGTCCAGAAAACCCTAGGTTTGCATCATCATATGATTTTTTTTCTGCATGAAATTTTGGAGGAATTATCCAAACCGTCAGTCCTCTGTTTTAGATTTTTTTCTGCATCAGGATCTGTGTCAAACACTACAACCATTGAAACCCTAATTCATTGATTTATACTACATTCTGCATCTTGACTCAACCTAACCTATCAACTACCAACCCCCAATCCCAAGCCAAACTTTGTTTGATAACCCTAGTTAACTTAAACCTAACTTGGCATATCATAAATCATTAAAATGAAAATATTTTATTTTTTATTGTTTAGATTGCATCAGGGCCATTGATTGCCATCATTTTTAACCTAATCTTAAGGGCAATTCTCTATCTCAGATCAGGGCAGGATTACATCACCTATCTTGGGCCCAAACCACCATCATCATACTAACTCAAGCCTAATTAAAATCAATTAGACCTTATTTTCCCTAGTGGGCTAGGAGATATCAACAGGTCGGGTCCGAGCTGTGTGGGCCAAATAGTGCATTCAACCTTTTAGCTATTACTGAAAGCTGGTGTCTAAGGCTAGGGATCTAGAGTTAAACGACCTAAGTGGTATTGTGGTTTTTAATTGGGTCCCTGCGAAAGTAGGGGGCCTCACACACTCCCACCCCCTACCTGGGTAGTGAAAGGATTAGCTATTGGGTTAGGTGTAAGTTGAGCTGACCCACCCAGTTTTTGGCTCTAGGTTTAGGAAACCCTATATTATGCTAGCTTTTTCTTTCTCTTTTGCATGCTTGGATGCATCATTTCATTTTGATTGTTTGATTTGTTGCATGACTACTAGATTTGGAACCCAATATCAAAAGTCCAAACCTCGGCCCAGTTCAGCCATGGATTCCACATTGGAGGCCATCCTAGCATAGCTTGCCCGAATGGACCGTAGGTTTGACCAATCCAATACCCAAATTAATAATAAGCTTAACCAAACCAATGGCCAGTTAACACAATTGACCAAATCCCAGAACCAAAGAAACCATAGATTCAACCAAGTAGGAACCCTAGGTTCCTAGATATGAACCCAATAGTAACCCACTATCCCTTAATCGACCTGAACCCTATAGAATTGATACCCCTAGATTTGAACCCATAACCCTTAGTTTACCCACCCCTGTTACCCCAGACTTTAGCCAGTTTCCTTTTAACCAAACCCCTCTTACCACCCCATTAGTTCACCAAGATAACCTAGAGGAAGAAATATATGAAGCTGACGAGAGCCTAGTGAACGAATATGAGGAAGAAGAGGAGTTCCCCATAGAAGACTTAGAGTTAGCTGAATAATTAGACAACCAGGTAGAAGACCACCCAACATTAGATGAACCTGACCATACCCAAGTAAAAGCAGACCTAAATTTAGCTTACCCTAGCCATACCCAAACAGTAACCAGCATAGAGTTAGATGACCATGTATTGAAAGAACCCTTAAAGAAGAAGACCATGAGGAACCCAATCCTGCTATTAGAATCCTACCTGGGGAGCCACTAGAAGAAAGCCCAATTAGAGAGCCCAGTTCAAAATTTCTTGAACCCGATGACTTTATTAAGAATTTGGCTTATCAGTACCCTCAGGAAGAATCCCATCCTATAGTTCCCATTAATGATCTCTTCCCTGAGATTAGTGACCAACTCTTCCATACTATAAACCCTATAGGACTACCTGAAACCCATAAGGTCAATCTCATTAGTATAGGCCTCATCCCTGAAATCCTTCTTATCTCCTATTATACCCGATCAACCCAGAACCTTCTTCTTACTTTCTACCCTATCAGACTAACCCCGTGTCCACCTCATACTTTTTTTCTTTTCTTGAGTTTTCTTGTATTTCTTCAACCATTCACCTGCATCATGTAAACGTTTGCATGTTGCATTCATTTATTGCCCATGTTAGGTTTGCATATTATTTTTGGTATAGTTTGTGGCATTTGCTAGGAGGACATAATAAATTCTCATGTGCATGCCATGATAGGATCAAACCTAGAGAGTCTATAGTCTCTCATGTTTAAGACTTAAAGAGTCCAATTAGTTTCATTTGATAAGGAAGCCTAGTTAAGTCTAATAAATGCACAGCTTGACTTACATGTCTGCACCTGCACTGCCATCTGCACAGCATATGCATATGGAAATTAGTCAACGCTGAACATAACTAATGAACTAAATAATAACTTGGCTAATTCCCAAAAGAGAGATAAAGAATTTTGTAGGGGATTTTGTAGTTGTAGAGAATTTTCTGCTCGCAAAGCTAGCCCATCCAAGATAATGAATATCGATGGACCCAATGCCTATGTTCATGAGATACTACCTGATTTAGGTATTTGCTCCACCTAAATCATCTCAGATCTTATAGAGTCTTGGGAGCTAGTAGTGATACCCAGCGAGCACCTTGAGCCTATCCCTCCTTTTAAGAGAGAACCCATCCTAGAGTGTCCACCAACCAATTGGCCAAATAGTGCAGAAAAGATTGAGAGAATCCTGGATGATCAAGCCATTCGTACCTGAAATAGAGTCTATCAAAGGTATTTGATCTGGTGATAAGGTCGGCCAGAATCTGAGGACCGTAGATCACCCATGAGGATCTGTAGTGCCTCAACCTAGACCTAGTCGAGCACTATAAGAGCCAAGTTATCCCACACTCGACGGGGTTGAGTTCCTCCCCCCCCGAGAGAATTGGTGGGGGTACTAGGATCAGACACAGATTACTGGGCCCTATTTGGTTTACCTAGCCATGTGACAAATTTTGTAATCAACTAGAATTGAGTCATATAATAAGTTGAGGTTAGTTGATTTGTCTCAACCCTCAACCTAGTTAGTATTTGAGTTCTCTACATCAATTATGAGTCCAGTATGAGCCCGATTATTGTACAAGAGAAGAGGTCACCCTATTTTGGAGTTCCATCAGGCCACATCCAGGAGTCAGAGGCTGCTACATCAGCCCATTAGATTTTGTGTGACAACCCAAGATCCAAGATGCTTCCAGAAACCTTGATTCTTTCCAAATATCCTCCAGATGCCCAGATTCCTCCCCAGATACCAGAGCATATTCCTAAACTAGAGAATCCATGATTACAGAGGTTCACCTACATCCCAGCCCAAAGAAATCAAGCCCAGGTGCCAAGCCCAACCCTTAAGAAGCAAGATTCCAGGGAATATTTCTGCTACGAGGCTACCAGGCCACCCCATCTTCCAGAGGCCCAAACCCATGCACCCAAGCCCCTTTGACTAGCCCCTTTCTGCTCTTAGAGGCCCAACATGCCCCCCTAGGACTTGAATTGTTGACCATGTCTAAAAAGGTTTGACCAAGTCCAAATTGAAGAGAAGAAGGAGAAGACCAAGTTTATTCACAACCTAGTTGGGATTTCTAATCCTTTTAAACTTTATAGTTCTAACCTAGCTAGGAAAGGACTTGTATTCCAATTTGGAAGAGGACTTGTAACCCAAGTGTAACCATGGTAGGTAAAGGCATGGGAACTCTATAAGTACCCCACCCCTCCCCCTCTTGTATGCATCCTTTTCTTATGAATAAACCTTGCTGAAATTTTATGAAATTGTCTTGAGTTTGAGTTTTGGTTCTCTCTTTGAGTGCTCTCCTTGTGTTCCTGGATCGATACCTACTGCCCTAGCATCCCTTGGCATCCCTGGACATTAGCCGTGCCCAATGAATTGAATCCCTTGCTGCTATCCAAGTCCAGAGCTTCTTCTTCCCCGACTGCCAGCTTTTAGCCCAAATCCTGAATCTCTTCAAACTTAGTTCCTTTTCTAATTTTTATTTGCTATTTTGATTAACCTTTGATGCTTGCAGGATCATCGAGGTGCTTCCACTCCCCTGAGGAGTCCTTCTTTGCTGCTCAGACCGCCCAGATTCACCATAAGATTCAAGAAAAACAAGGCTTCTTCTTCTAGGCTCCGATCAGAGTTGTGAGTATCTCTTCAGCTACTAAATTTTAATCTCTTATTGGTAAGAAACCATCCCTTCTCTGATTATCTGATTTAGATAAAGATAAACTATCATAATTCGGGAGTTTCTCAATTCTCGAGTCTTGGATATTTTTTTGGTTTGTATGGGTATGCCTACGACTCGATGATTCTTTGCATTGCTAGTATTTCCGATAGTTCTTGCTTTATTTTGAGAATCTAGCCAGCAAATAAAATTATAAAAATCATAAAAAAAATTTTACTATTTTTCATGTATGTTTAGCAGTGTTAGAGTTGTCTCGCATCAAAGTCCCTCCACGGCCTCACCCCAACTGCCCTGGCATCTTTCTTCAACAGCACCATCCACTCTACGACCACCTTCCCCGCCTGAGTTGAGTCCGCCCAATGCGCAACTGGAGATCGGCAGTGCCGTCGCCTCCCACCAAATCATCCAATCGACACCGTAAGCACCATCCAGCCATCTTCTGGTCTGCCAACCTCATTGGAGAGATCACCTCCGAGCCCAGCCGTGTCATAGTTTCCTTTGTGGGATCTGCCTCTGTTCGTGCTGCACTTCTCCCAGCCATGCCACCATCTTCCTCCAAAGCATCATTGCCGGCCACCATCTTCCTCCCCAGCACCATCATCGGTGAACGCCCACTAGACTGCCCTTCACGAGCCTCCCCTATTCCCTGGTTTCAGTCCATGGAGAAGAAATGAACCAGTGCATAAACATCAAAGCAGCTTCCATCCCTCTTGCCGACTTCAAGCCTACATAGATCTCAGAGCTGCATAGATCTCAAAGCTACACAGATTTCAAAGCTATGCAATTTTTAGAGATTCATGATTTTCGAAGCCACATAGATCTCAAAGCAGAGCCAAAAAAAAATCTAGGATTTGTTTGAAAAACAAAAAATTATCTATAGACGAGTTAAGTTGGAGTCCCAAGAACTTGAAGTTAAGCCTGAAATTAAGCTAAAGTTGGAGCCTGATCCTGACTCGACGAAGTCGAGTTCTCCCACCTTAAGAATGATGGGGACATCGACCTACACGAATCTTGATGCATAATGAATCTTGAAGCAGCATGAATCTCGAAGTAGCATGAATCTCAGAGTAGCATGAATTTCGATGCTTATCCGAAACAAGAAAAAATTAGTTTAGGATTTATCTTTATCAATTATTTTGAAATTTGATTTAGGATTAGTTTGGCTAGGATTGAGTTTCTAGCATAGATAGATTTTATCTTGTATTTGAATTTGAACCATCCTTATCTTTGTACCTTGTATTTAAATTTAAATTAGGGTTGGAAAGGTCTATAAATACCACCCTCTTCCTTTGTAAATAATTGATGAATGAAATGAAGTTTTAGAAAAGAGTGATTCTTTTCTTTCACTTAGCATGGAGAGTTGAGCGGCCCAACAATTGCTCCATAAGGAGAGCACGAGATGATGCGGGAAAATGGGGGGCTAGGAAGGAGGATCGAACGGTGAGCCTAGAAGTCACCTAGATTACGGTATTCTAATTTTTTTTTTGATTTTCTAATTTGATGGTGAAGGAATAATGGGATGGAAGCCCTAACAAAGAGACCTCTCACCTATAAGGTATTACACCCTCCTCGATACTAGTGCGGGCACCAGACTCAGAAAAAGACTTCAGGGCTCCATCTGGATCTCTGATTGACCTTGCCCGAAGAATTAGGGTTTCTGGTTTTGTAATAAGGGTTGACTTGGTCAACTCAATTTTAGTTTTGAGTCTGTATTTCCCTGCAATTTAAGTTTTGTTGAGTCATTTTGACTCAGTACAAGTCCTAATAGTGGTCTAAGTCTTCTCCAGGTTGGTGCCACTTTTTTTTTTCAGTCAAGTCAAGGTCCAGGGTGCCACATTTTTTCTTCCAGGCCCGAGCAAGTGGGTGCCACACTCCCAGCCACACGCTAGAGTCCAGGAGGTGCCACATCTCCATCCAGTGTCTTTGGTCCCACACCACAAGAAGTAAGTTTCTTTTTTTTTCTTGCACCACTTGGGAGAGAAATCCATCAAGATACCTTAATCCAAGGAGGAGCCAATTCTTTCCAGATAAACCCAAGCCAGGATGGCAAGAATTTTTCTTGAAGAGAGGATCAAGGAGGTGCCCCACAATGTTCCATAAAAATCCAAGTTATAAAAGGAAAGAGAGCATGTCTTGGGGAGGAATTCAAGGAGGTTCCCAAAAGTTTCCAAAAGTGCCAAAGCCATGAAAGGAAGAAGCCTAAACTTGTGGAGCAAGACTAGGAGGTGTCCATGAGCCAAACCATGAAGGGAAAATCCTTGATTCATGGAGAGATACTAGGAGACACCCCATAACCTGCCATTTGGAGCTGATTTTCAAGTTTTCTTGGAGTTTTGGGCTGCTCACTCATGGAAGGAGTCTTGGGAAGAGAATTTGATGCCTTAAGTGTGGGTTAGTCCTATTAGTCCCACATGGGAAATGTATAAAATTTTATTTCTTTGTTATGTCTATATATTCAACTCTATGTAACTCTTGAATTTAATGATGAATGATGAATAAAATCAATTTCTGTGTGAGCAACATTATGTTTCTCTCTTTCGCACTTGTATTCAGGTGTTGAGCTCCATGAGGGAGTAAATCCGGGTTCCCTAGGAACCTTGAGGAGGTGTGAGATCTCCAACCCAAAACCCTACCAAAACCCTAGGTTAGCCACTTCAATTCCAAACCTAGCCGCCCATCATATTCTTCATTCCACCAATCATTCAAACCCTAATCTACCTCATCATCTCACGGCCCCTCTCTTCCAAGTAGAGGCTGACCACCAGCATCCAGGTCCAGATCGGCTACTTCAAATACAGAGCAAATCCCAGAGGAAGTCAGATCAGCATCAAGGAGAATCATGATTTCAGCAACATTAATTTTTCAAGTTCTTCTTATATGGTAAATCCTTTCTTTGAGTATCTGGTTCCTTAACTTGTTCTTCTTCTTTCCCAGATCCTGAGTTCAGGAGAAGCCAACTCTGCCAAAGGACCAGTATTGGAGGGTCCATTGCGAAGATATCCAAATCCGAGGATCCAACAATCTGCTCGAGAGAGTCCTTCCACCAAACTCTGTGAAGATCACTGCCTGGTATATAACCCTTCCTTCTCTTTATTCTGTCTTGTTGAAAGTTCAGAGTGAAACCCTATGTCTGGCAGTTTCTCAACCCCAGTGATCCTTTACTTCTGAACTACTCTGATAATCTAGTTTCTTTGAATTGTGCTTTCAATTATTATATAGTTTCTTTCAATTTAGTTTAACTTTCATTTGAGTCACAGCCGACTTCTGAAAATATATATAAAAACAAAAAAATTAGTCTTAATTTACTTCCGCATCGCATCATCTTTTTCGTTCTGCATCAATTTTGGTATCAGAGCTTTCGTTCTGCATCAATTTTGGTATCAGACCCTGTCTAGGGTTTCTGACTTGCTTGCATGTTTTGAGTGTGTCTCTTTTTTACTTTTTGTCTGCTCGAAGTAGACTCCCGTGGACGTCCGATCCTAGGAACGAAGCGAGATGCAAGCCTCCTCTTCCCATTCCACAGGGTGTCCTAGGGCGTGTAGGGGATCCGCTGGGTTACAACTTCGTAGCAGGAATTGTAAACGAGGGAAGCCTTCTATTTTTAGTCTGTAACTACCATGTTGCAGGAATTGTTTCTCATAGCATTAACTCCAAATTGCATGATTTATATTTGCTAGAACAAGTATAATTGAAACTATTTTACATAATTTTACTATAATTATTAGTTTTTGTGAAATTTCTGAAAGTTAAATTACAGCAATTCTGTTTTTTGTGTTTCTGCAATTCAATTTTTTTGAGTGATCATCTCCTAATTCATCTTAAGGGCAATTAGCATCTAAGATAAGGGGAGGAGTTGATAACCTCTCCTTAGCCCAAAACCACCACCCATTCATTCGATCCTAAGCCTAATTTTAATTAGACCTAATTTGCCCGAGTGGGCTAGGGACACCAACAAGTCGGGTCTAGGCTAGTGTTGAGTCAGTTTGTCTAGTTACTCTGTGTGTGCTTTGTACTCAGTGTCTAGAATGGTGATTCAGGGATTCTATCCCGAAGGGCTTGTGTGCTGGTCCGCCTACCTGGCCAATCATTGATTGGTGTCTAGGATTGGCAATTAGGGACCTAACACTCCCCTTACACCTGCTTGGCTGAGTCCCAAGTTACTACAGGCTAGCTTGACACTCTGATTGGGCATCTAGTTTGGGCTCTAGGTCTAGTGAGCCAGTAGTCGCTTTAGTCTAGTCACATTCTGTGTGCTTGCTTGCATCATCATGTCCACCCGGAACGAAGTACCCTCCCAACCTGGTCAATTCCAACCTGATTTAGAGGCAATGGTTAGAACTCTTACCAAAAGTATGAACAAATTGAGTCAGGATATGACTAATACTGTTGCCCAGTTTAGGAATCCAATCCGTGAGGATCTTACCAGCTTAGGGATCGAGTCCAAGTACTTGAGAACCTAGACATCATATTGAACTCCTGACCCAGATTTTAATGTGCCTCAACCTCACCCACACCAGGAGCCTAGGAGGACCTTATACCGTGATCCCGAGCATAACCCTAGGAGCCTATACCCATACTTGGTTGACTCAGAGAAGGGACCCGTTAGGAACACCGAACCTTATGCACCCACTTTTGATGGAAGACAAGAGACATATATTAAGTGGGAGAACAAATGGATCGGTATTTTGAATGCACTAACATATCGGAATTTAGGACAAGTTAGGTTGGCCAAAACCAAGTTCACCAAACATGCTAGGTCGTATTGGTATGCTATTGAGCATGATTGTTATCAAAGAAAAGAGGAAATATATACTTGGAGAGATATGAGAAGTAAGTTGAGAGATAGGTACCTAGATAGATCTTATGAGAGAAACTTTTAGACCAATGGTACCAATTGCGACAAGGTAATAGGCCTGTGTCTAAATATATCTAGGACTTCCAATGGTATGACATGAAATGCAATACCATTGAGACCGAAGCTCAGATCACATCGAGGTTTAGGGTTGGGTTACACCCAGACATTTATAGGAAGCTATGCCTTGAAAAGACCAATAGTTAGACCGAGCCTACCAAGAAGCCTAAACTATGAGTGGTCTTTAAGATATAACCAATCAAGTACTTTGGACTAAAGCCAACCTCTACCAACTTGAGTCAAGTCCGATTAATCCGACATCCGTAGTGAACCAGACTTTTGTTTGTCAATTCCCACTTGTGTCCCTCTGACCAGAAGGATAACACTGAGAAGGAGTTAGGCATGGCCATCCCAAAATTAGTTGACCCGACTAGAGCCGTACTTAAAGTGGAATCAAAGAGAATAGATTAGAACCTTCAGTGAGATTGAGGAAGAAATATATGAGCCTGCCATTGTTTTATAGATGAATATGAAGAAGAGAATTTGAGGATATCTCTCCCGATAATTCATTAACCAACTCCTACCTAATGGGGTTATTGAGGGGACCCCTGCCACTCAAGGAATTCAAGAGCTAACCCTAAGAGAATCCTTTTTGATGAAGTTCAGGAAGAGGAAATTATACCAAATGAAAGTTTAAGTGAGAATACCCCTGAACTTATTGAGAATCCAAAGAAGACACCCCTGAGTCAAATCTGGTAGAGAAGTGTGAAGAAGGAAAGGGTTCACAAGAATTGCCCATTGAGAAGGTCCAAGAACAAGAAAAAGACAGTAGCTTAGAGGACTTTTTAGATAAACATTCCAAAGACCTTCCTGATAACCTTCCACCTTCTAGGAGCACCCAGCCTATCCTAGAACTTGCACTTGTAGACCCTCCTAGAGCAAATCATGAGGTTTGGATGAGTGCACCTATAGAACAATGTCCTCATTTTAAGGTCATCCTGAATAACCAAGGTTTGTTTCTTGTTTCTGATAAGCCACCTCAAAACTCTAATTCTTATTTCCTACCCTTCCCTGAATCTTCTCATGTTTTTAGAGCTATGGGATTACACTTTACTGAGATCTCTAGGTTGCAAGACTCCTTAGAACCTATTAAGTTTGCCACCTACTTCTGGAAACCTTATGGCACCTACTAGGCATCCATAATAAGTTTTCATGCTCTGCATGCCCTCCTCCGACCCAAGGTCAAACCTAAAGAGCCTTAGTTTGTTAGGTTTAGACCTAGGGTTCCTTTGGAATAAAGTCCATTCTTTAGGAATGCGTTGTCAGTCTAGTTTAGTTTTTCTTGACCCTTTACTAGGCTTTGGCTCAGATTTGGTTTGATTGAGAGCACCAGGAATTGGAATTTGTATTTTGTCCAGGGCTAAAATTGCATTCAATGTTTCAATCAATAGGTCTATAGGCTAGAGTCCCTTTGAAATTGTTCATGGATACAAGCCTCACACACCACTTGATCTGATTTCACTATTAGCCCACACACACAAGTCTCTTGATGCACTTGCATAGCACGTAAAGGACTTGCATAAAGAAATTCATGCCAAAATAATTTAAAGTAATGAAACTTATAAGAAGTTGGTTGATTCTCAAAGACGAGTCAAAACTTTTGTTGAGAGAGACTATGTAATGATTAGGTTAAGGCCTGAGCTATTTTTTCCTGGAACCACTAGAAAGTTACATGCTAAAGGAGCTGGATCATTTAGAGTAGTGAAGAGAGTAGGATCCAATGCCTATGTGCTCGAGTTGCCTCCATTACTAGGCAATAGCTCTACTTTCAACATTACAGACTTAGTAGAGTATAGGGAGCCAGCTATGATTCCTAGTAAGCTTTTGAAACCTAATCCTGTTATTGAGAGTGATCACGACCATGTGTGTCCACCAACAAACTGGCCTGTGAGGAAAGAGCAGATTGAAAAGATCCTGGATGATCAAGTTATCTCTACTCGTAATCGAGGATACCAAAGATACCTGGTCCGCTGGCTAGGAAGGCCAGATTCTGATGACTCTTGGATCTCCCGAGAAGAATTACAAGAATTGGACCTAGATCTCTTGGAGAGATACCAGAGCCAACTTGAGCCTTACTCGACAGGGTCGAGTTCCTCCCATCCCGGAAGAATTGGTGCGGGCACCAGACTCAGAAGAAGACTTCAGGGCTCCATCTGGATCTCTGATTAACCTTGCCCGAAGAATTAGGGGTTTCTGGTTTTGTAATAAGGGTTGACTTGGTCAACTCAATTTTAGTCTTGAGTCTGTATTTTCCTGCAATTTAAGTTTTGTTGAGTCATGTTGACTCAGTACAAGTCCTAGTAGTAGTCTAGGTCTTCTCCAGGTTGGTGCCACTTTTTTTTTTTCAGTCAAGTCAAGGTCCACGGTGCCACATTTTTTCTTCAGGCCCAAGCAAGTGGCGCCACACTCCCAGCCACACGCCAGAGTCCAGGAGGCGCCACATCTCCATCCAGTGTCTTTGGTCCCTACACCACAAGAAGTAAGTTCCTTTTTTTTTCTTGCACCACTTGGGAGAGAAATCCATCAAGATACCTCAATCCAAGGAGGAGCCAATTTCTTTCCAGATAAACCCAAGCCAGGATGGCAAGAATTTTTTTTGAAGAGAGGATCAAGGAGGTGCCCCACAATGTTCCATAAAAATCCAAGTTATAAAAGGGAAGAGAGCATGTCTTGGGGAGGAATTCAAGGAGGTTTCCAAAAGTTCCAAAAGTGCTAAAGCCATGAAAGGAAGAAGCCTAAACTTGTGGAGCAAGACTAGGAGGTGTCCAAATAAGCCAAACCATGAAGGGAAAACTTGTGGCTTCTTCCTTCATGGTTTGGCTCATTTGGACACCTCCTAGTCTTGCTCCACAAGTTTAGGCTTCTTCCTTTCATGGCTTTGACACTTTGAAAACTTTTGGGAACCTCCTTGAATTCCTCCCCAAGACATGCTCTCTTCCCTTTTATCACTTGGATTTTTATGGAACATTGTGGGGCACCTCTTTGATCCTCTCTTCAAAAAAAATTCTTGCCATCCTGGCTTGGGTTTATCTGGAAAGAAATTGGCTCCTCCTTGGATTGAGGTATCTTGATGGATTTCTCTCCCAAGTGGTGCAAGAAAAAAAAAGGAACTTACTTCTTGTGGTGTAGGGACCAAAGACACTGGATGGAGATGTGGCGCCTCCTGGACTCTGGCATGTGGCTGGGAGTGTGGCGCCCACTTGCTCGGGCCTGGAAAAAAAATGTGGCACCCTGGACCTTGACTTGACTGAAAAAAAAAGTGGCACCAACCTTGAGAAGACCTAGACCACTACTAGGACTTTTACTGAGTCAACATGACCAACACAAACTTAAATTGCAGGAAATACAGACTCAAGACTAAAATTAAGTTGACCAAGTCAATCCTTATTACAAAACCAGAAATCCTAATTCTTCGGGCAAGGTCAATCAGAGATCCAGATGGAGCCCTGAAGTCTTCTTCTGAGTCTTGTGCCCGCACCAGTATCGAGGAGGGTGTAATACCTTATAGGTGAGAGGTCTCTTCATTAGGGCTTCCATCCCATTATTCCTTCACCATCAAATTAGAAAATCAAAAAAAAAATTAGAATATCCTAATCTAGGTGACTTCTAGGATCACCGTTCGATCCTCCTCTCTAGCCCCCCCATCTGTCCCCCATCACGAGAGGTGCAACCCAAGGACATGATGTGAGGTCATGTCAGTATCCCATTCTTTGATTCCACCTTCACCACCGCCCTCATGTCCTTTGAGATTCGATCAACGGCTCCAAGTAGCGAGGTGGATGGGATAACCTAGCGGTGAGAGGTCTCTCTATAAGGTGTGAGTCCCAAAAACCATGAGAGTCCAGATTTTTTCTACCTTTATCTCCATTGTTCCTCCACCACCTACCTAAAAAAAAATAAAAAAAAAAATAGGATACCCTAATCTTTGGTCACTTCTAATCTCACTGACGACCCTTCCCCTAATCCCATCCCCGTCCCCCATCAGCAACCTACCATTTACCGCTTGACTCACAGTTTAGCACCTTCAAGCCAGGCCCCCTAAGCAAGCCTGCACTCCTCGCCATGCTCATAGTATGGAGGTGGTAGCAAGGCAACTCGCCATCTATCGCTTGACTCATAGTTTGGGACCTTCAAGCCGGACCCCAAGTAGGCCTGCACTACATGCCATGCTCATAGCACAGAGGTGGTGGTAGGGCAACCTACCATCTACTTCTTGACTCACAGTTCGGCACCTTTAAGATGGGTCACCCTAGAAGGCCCACACTCCTCACCATGCTCATAGTCCAGAGCAGGTGGCAATGCAACCTGCCATCTATCGCTTGACTCACAGTTTGGCACCCTCAAGACAGGTCCCCTAAGCAGGCCTGTACTCTCGTAATGCACATAGTCTTGAGGTGGTGGCAGGGTAACTCGCCATCTACTGCTTGACTCATAGTTCGACACCCTCAAGCTGGGCCCCCCAAGCATGCCCTCACTCCTTGCCATGCTCACAATCCAGAGGTGGTGGCAGGGCAACCCGCCATCTTCCGCATGACTCATAGTTTGGCACCTTCAAGCTGGGTCCCCCAAGTAGGCCCGCACTCCTTGCCGTGCTCACAGTCCAAAGGTGGCAGCAGGGCAACCCGCTATCTACTGCTTGACTCATAGTTCGGCACCTTCAAGCCATGTCACCCGAGAAGGCCGCACTCCTTGCCATGCTCAGAGTTCGAAGGTAGCAGTAGGGCAACCTGCCATCAACCGCTCGACTCACAGTTCGGCAACTTCAAGCTGGGTCAACCTAGAAGGCCTGCAGTCCTCACTGTGCTTACAGTTTGGAGGAGGTGGCAGGGCAACCGTCCATCTAATGCTTCACTCACAATTTAGCACCTTCAAGCCGGATCACCCGAGAATGCCCGCACTCCTCACCATGCTCACTATCCGGAGGTGGCGGCAAGGCAACCCGCCACCTATAGCTTGACTCATAATTTGGCACCGTCAAGCCGAGACCCCAAGCAGGCCCACACTCTTAGCCATGCTCGTAGTCTGGAGGTGGTGACAGGGCAACCTTCCATCTACCACTTGACTCATAGTTCGGCACCTTCAAGCTGTGTCACCCTAAAAGGCTCGCACCTTCTCCTTGCTCACAGCCAAGGGATGTCAGTGGAAAACTTCTGGAGCCCCACCATCTTTTGCTTGGCTCGTAGCTTGGCAAACCAAGAAGCCCCAGAATGATGGGGGACTAATATGCATGCAATATTTTTTTGTATGTTTTATATGTGGGGTTGAGAGATTAATTCCCAATTTTAGATTAAAATAAGTTGTACGAAGTTTTATATGAAATTTAGAAGATCAGCATGCAGATTAGGATCTCAAAAAGTAGAAAAGAAGGATCGCTGGGGCTGAGAAGCCTCGGTTAGGGCAAGTTCTCCTACAATAAAACTACTGGAGGTAGAGGGGGTGTACCTGACAACGTCTGTGAAGATCGCAGCAAAAGGGTCTCTCGTTCCTTGATGGATGTGGCCTGGAAAATCGAGCCAAAGATCCACAGATACCCGGCTTTCTGCTCGGTGATCCGATTGAGGCTTTGCTGGAGTCGTTGGATTCGTAGGAACTCAGGGACCTGCAAATGACCTGTTAGGGTTAGAAAACTCACAAAGGAACAAGAAAACAAAGGGAAAATAGCAAAAAGGCTTCTTTTGGAGTGGACGTCCAGGGATCTGGAGGGTTTGTTGGCAGCAGGAAGATGATTGCAAACACGGGAAGAAGAACTCTCACAAACCCCTTTATGCACACAGCAGGGTATCACACAACTCAATAGAAAAACTCAAGGTTTGAATTCATATAAAAAATTCTAACTTCATACAAGAGGCTAGGGTCCCTTAAATAGACCCTTAACCTTGGGTTCCAAGTAAGGGAACATAAGTCTTTACATAAGAATCCTTTTCACTCTCAAACCCTAGGTAGAAAATAAGGAAACATTAGATAGAAAAAATTCCTAAAAATTCTCTTAAATTGGCCAACACTCCAAGGATGCCTAGGGGGGCTTGTTGGGCTTCTAGGGGCAGCAAAAGGCTGGCCCAAAGGGGCTCGGGTCCATGGGTTTGGGCCTTTGGAAGCTGGGGTGGCATGGTAGCCAGGTAGCAGGAATATTCCCTAGTATCTTGCTTCTTAGGGGCTTGGGCTTGGCACCTGGGCTTGATTTCTTTGGTCTAGGATATAGATGGACCTCTGGAATCATGGATGCCCTTATCTATGAATATACTTTGGCATCTGGAAGGGAATCTGGGCATATGGAGGGCATTTGCAAGAAATCAGGGTTTTCTGAATTTTCCTCCTGGGGTCTTCAAATCTTCAAGCTGGGTTGGACTTGGGCTATACTTTCATGTCTTCAATCTAGTTGGACTTGGTCTTCACTTGTATGATATAGTCTTGAGTCTTCAGTATGCTTGGACAAGACTCAAAAAATAAAATTAGCTCAACATGAGCTGACTAGCATTGGACTGAACTAGCTCAACATAAGCTGACTAGTACAGAACTGAAATAACAACTCAAAAGACTCAAACAACAACTCAAAAGACTCAAACAACAACTAAAAAAAGGACTCAGATGGGCTAAGCCCTTATTACAGATGGACTCATAAATTATTGATCAATTCATAGAGGGTTGAAAAGCATCTATCTTATTCCGGTGCCTCCGGTGTCCCCACCAATTCTCCCGGGGTGGGAGGAACTCGACCCTATCGAGTGAAGATCAAGCTGGCTCACATATCTCTCGAGGAGGTCTGGGTTGAGGTGCTACAAGTCCTCTCGAGAAATCCATGAATCGTCCGACTCTGGTCGGCCTTGCCAACGGACCAAGAAGCGTTGATAACCACGGCCCCGGGTCATAATGGCTTGATCGTCCAGGATACGCTTCATCCGTTCTCCTATCTCAGGCCAAATTTATTAGTGGACACTCTGGGTTAGGGTCACTCACAATGAAAGAAAAAGTAAAAAGCCGCCTTACTAGGTATCGCTGCCGGTTCCCTATACTCAACCAGGCCTGTAATATTGAAGGTAGAACTAATGCCCAAATCCGAAGGCAAGTCTAAC
The DNA here is from genome assembly GCA_021397845.1 of Areca catechu. Lineage (NCBI taxonomy): Eukaryota > Viridiplantae > Streptophyta > Magnoliopsida > Arecales > Arecaceae > Areca > Areca catechu. The sequence continues at coordinate 137,936,447 of CM038039.1, read as the reverse complement.
ACCTAGGCATTTGATCCAACCTTCTCTATCACTTTAAAAGGTCCGGCTCTGCGAGCATGAAGCTTCTTTTAGGCCTAAGCCTAACCAAGATAGAATCCACTACATCAAATTCTTTGATCCATCTTCAGGAATTAGCCAGCTTGTTTAACATTAGTGCGGGTGGTGAACATGCTAGGCACATGCAGACTCCTAACAAGATGATGCAAAGGACTCAAACTAACACCTAATAGACTCGACTTTGCATTCCTATCGAAGAAATTTATTAGACTTTTATGGGCCTAAACCTAAGAGACTATAGACTCTCTAGGTCTAACCATAGTGTGGTATGCACAAGAGTATTTACAATGGACTCAAAGCTAATGCCAAAGGGTATGCCAGAAGTATAATGCAAACCTAACATGCGTAATGAATGCATGCAGTACGCTAATCTCAACTAAATGTAATCTAATAATCCTAGAAATGCTGGAGGTGTCAGGAAAGGAAGAAAATAAGAAGTGGGTTCAGAATTAGTTTGGTAAGGTAGAGAAAAAGGTTCATGGTTAGTTGGATAAAGTAGGATAAAAGACGGGGGTGTCAGAACTAATCCTACTAATGAGGTTAACCTTACGAGATTGTGGAATATCTATGGGCAAGAAAAGGTCCATGCTATGGAAGGATGGGTCAACAATTTCTGGGAAGAGATCTTCAATAGGAATGGCAGGAAGGGATTCATCCTGAGGGCAATGGGTTAAGTAAGCCAAATCCTGAATAAAGTCTTCTTGTTCATGGAGTTTAGGGTAGGCTCTACAATTAGATCATTTTCAAGTGTTTCCTTAGGTAAAATCTTAGTATCAGAGCTCTCTTCCTCTAATTGTTCTTCCACTATAGCTTTAGGTTGGATGTGGTCAAGGACAACTAGCTCTGGGTTGGTTTCTACCTGGGTATCTACTAGGTCAGCTAATTCTAAGTCTACTAAAGGTGTCTCCTCTTCTCCTTCATACTCATCCACTAGGCTCGCATCAGCTTCATAAACTTTCGCATTAATGTAAGCCTTGTCAATCTCAGGAATGGTTGGAGAAGGTCGGCTAGGAGAAAATTGGCTAGGTCCTGGTTTCTGATTATGGACACTAATCCTAGTAGGTTTAGGTTGCCTAAGGGGTAGTGGCTCACTATTGGGCTCATATTTAGGGGTGCTAATCCTATGGGGTTCAAGTTGACTAGGGGAAGCATGACTAGTACTAGGCTGATACTTAGGGGTTATGGGGTCTCTAGGCTCATAGGACAAGGGTGCAGATTTATGGGTCATGGGATTATAGGATCTGGGGTCATAGGATTTTTGGTCAGCTCTATGATCAAGTTCTAAGGATGGATCATGGTATGGGGTCCTCCTAAGGTTGGGCTCTCTATATGGGTTAGGATATTGGGTCCTCCTAGGGTTGGACTCTCTATATGGGTCAGAATACTGGGTTCTCCTAGGGTTGGACTCCCTATATGGGTCAGAATATTGGGTTCTCCTAGGGTTGGACTCCCTATATGGGTCAGAATATTGGGTGTTGGGTCTACTAGGCTCATAGGGTGTGGGTGCATAGGATCTATGATCATGGGATCTAAAGTCATAGGATCTAGGTTCATAGGTTATGCATTCATAGGTTCTAGGTTCATAGGATTTGGAGTCATAAGATCTATAGGTTGTGGGTATACTTGGCTTGTAGGGAGAGGGTAAATAGGATCTATCTTCCTGATCTATAAAATCCTGATTGGGTCTTCTAGGACTAACCTTAGGGATTGGGTCATGACGATGGGCTCTCCTAGGTTCAGCCTCAAGGTATGGATCAGGGTTTGGGGTCCTACTAGGTTCAGTATCATAGTATGGGTCATGACGATGGGCTCTCCTAGGTCAACCTCTCGGTAGGGATCAGGGTTTGGGGTCCTCCTAGGTTCAGGATTGTAGTAGGGGTCAGGATGAGGGACTCAGGATCTGGATCAGACTGTGACCCATGGGTTCTTTCTATGGTCCCTACATGGCCTTTTAACTGGCCAAACCTATCAGCAAGATGGTCAATTCTATTGTTGGTTTGGGTACTAGACTGAGTTAACTGGGTAGTCAATTGGGTAGTATCTGGGTAGCCATCTGGGCCATTTGATCAGCTAGGGCTTTTATTTGGGCTTGTAAATTTCCATGGGTTCAGATATTTGTGAAGGAGGTGGGTGATATGAAACTCCTGATCTAGTGCTCATGCAAGACTCGATCAGACCGACTATAGCTGACTAGACCTAGAGTCCAAACTAGATGCTCAATCAGGGTGGCAAACTAGCCTATAGTAACCCTGTACTCAACCAGGCAGGTGTAAGGGGAGTGTTAGGTCCCTGATTGCCAATCCTAGACACCAATCAGAGATTGGCCAGGTAGGCAGACCAGCACACAAGCCCTTCAGGATTGAATCCCTAAACCACCATTCTAGACACTGAGCACAAGGCACACACAGGTTAACTTGACATAGTGATCTAACAATAGCCCGGACCCGACCAGTTGGTGTCCCTAGCCCACTAGGGCAAATTAAGTCCAATTAATTTTAGGTTAAGGCTTGGGACCGAATGCAAGGGATGTGGTTTTGGGCTAAGGAGAGGTTATCAACTCCTCCCCTTATCTGATATAGCAAGAGTGCCCTTAAAGTAAATTATGCAATGATGGCAGGCAGATGAGGATGCAAATTAGGATTTAGATGTTTTGGTATATTTGGAGAATATATAATTTTTTTTCTTTTTTTGTATTATTTTAAATAGAAGAAAACTTGCAAATTATGGCCTAATATGCAGAAAGTATACTAAAATTAAAAGATATGCAAAAAATACAAAATAAAACCCTAAAACTTCCAAACTTGTCTTGCTGAAAAAAAATAGAGCCAAAAATTTGCAGGCTGTATTTCGGCTTGCAGAAAATTCACAATCCATAATAAAATCTACAAAAATTCTTAAAATTACTGTGAATTATGATAAATCCAAAAATATAAATTTTAGGATTTTTGAAGTTTTTATCAGGGATAAATAATTAAAATAATATAGCATATATGGACTGAAAAATTATAGAAAACAAGCCCTAATCTAAGCTCTGATATCAAATGGTGGGGGACTAATATGCATGCAATTTTTTTTTTTATGTTTTATATGTGGGGTTGAGTGATTAATTCCCAAATTTCAGATTAAAATAAGTTGTAGAGAGTTTTATATGAAATTTAGAAGATCAGCATGCAGATTAGGACCTCGAAAAGTAGAAAAGAAGGATCGCCGGGGCTGAGAAGCCTCGGTTAGGGCAAGTTCTCCTACAATAAAACTACTGGAGGTAGAGGGGTTGTACCTGACAATATCTGTGAAGATCGCAGCAAAAGGGTCTCTCATTCCTCGATGGATGCGGCCTGGAAAATCGAGCCAAAGACCCGTGGATACCCGGCTTTCTGCTCGGTGATCCGATTGAGGCTTGGCTGGAGTCGTTGGATTCGTAGGAACTCGGGGACCTGCAAACGACCTATCAGGGGTTAGAAAACTCACAAAGGAACAAGAAAACAAGGGAAAATAGCAAGGGAAGGCTTCTTTTGGAGTGGGCTTCCAGGGATCTGGAGGGTTGTTGGCAGCAGGAAGATGATTGCAAACACCGGGAAGAAGAACTCTCACAAACACCTTTATGCACACAGCAGGGTATCACACAACTCAATAGAAAAACTCAAGGTTTTAATTCATATCAAAAATTCTAACTTCATACAAGAGGCTAGGGTCCCTTAAATAGACCCTTAACCTTGGGCTCCAAGTAAGGGCACATAAGTCTTTACATAAGAATCCTTTTCCCTCTCAAACCCTAACTAGAAAATAAGGAAACATTAGGTACAAAAAATCTCTAAAAATTCTCTTGACTCAGCCAACACTCCAAGGATGCCTAGGGGGGCGTGTTGGGCTTCTAGGGGCAGTAGAAGGCCTGCCCAAAGGGACTCGGGTGCATGGGTTTGGGCCTCTGGAAGCTGGGGTGGCCTGGTAGCCAGGTAGCAGGAATATCCCTGGTATCTTGCTTCTTAGGGGCTTGGGCTTGGGACCTGGGCTTGATTTCTTTGGGTTAGGATGTAGATGGACCTCTGGAATCATGGATGCCTTATCTATGAATATACTTTGGCATCTAGAAGGGAATCTGGGCATCTGGAGGGCATCTGCATGAAATCAGGGTTTTCTAAATTTTCCTCCTGGGGTCTTCAAATCTTCAAGCTAGGTTGGACTTGGGCTATACTTCCATGTCTTCAATCTAGTTGGACTTGGTCTTCACTTGTATGATATAGTCTTGAGTCTTCAGTATGCTTGGACAGGACTCAAAAAATAAAATTAGCTCAACATGAGCTGACTAGCATTGGACTGAACTAGCTCACATAAGCTGACTAGTACAGAACTGAAATAACAACTCAAAAGACTCAAACAACAACTCAAAAGACTCAAACAACAACTAAAAAAAAGGACTCAGATGGGCTAAGCCCTTATTACAGATGGACTCATAAATTATTAATCAATTCATAGAGGGTTGAAAAGCCTCTATCTTATTCTGGTGCCTCCGGTGTCCCCACCGCAGAAGCATTTTTTACTTAAGACTGCACAGCCCTAAGGTCAGCAGGGCAAGAGTGGAATGCTTACGGAGTCCTCAATCCCGACCTCAGGACTCCAGCATCACGCCATAATGGTTGAAGGACTAGACTGGGCTTACTGCACCATGGAAGTCTGCCTCCCTGCTATGGATACCTAAGAAGAAGAGGAATAAAAGAAGTAAAAGTGAAATCCATCGGTCGGGTTATGTGGTTTAGTCCATAATTCTTGAGAGGCTTCCCTTGGAGCAATTCAAAAAAGAAGAAGAAGACACATCTTGATTAAAAGACATGAAGAGCTTTCATTAATCAAAAATTTTGTACATCATGGAGACCCCCGATAAGCCAGGAAGTCTTTCAACAACTAATTACAAAGTGAAAGGAAACAGGCTTCAGCCTCCCTCACCCCTCCTCACCTAACCAATGGGTAGGTCCTCTTAGTGTGGACGCAATACTGACCGGAGGGGCATTCTGAGCATCTCCGACACTGGACTTTACCTCTTCTCCAGTGCACCCCCAGCCCCAGGGTTATCCTGCTCCAGAGTGCACCTCCCCAAGTGTTGGAGGTATGGGTGGCACCGACGGGGGGACATTCCAGTCCCTTCTATTAAAAGAGGCAGGCACTCATCGGTGTCATGACCACCGCGACCGCCTCCATGGCGACCACAACCTCCACCACTGAGGCAGTCGCTTCACCACCCTCCTTCAGGGGCCTCCCCCTTCTCCTCTTTCCTTCAAGGGGTGGCATTGAACTCTGTGGATTCGTTCTCCAAGACAAGATATCCCTGCCAGGATGTCGATTGGCCCCTCTTGAAGGGTCATTATCTGGCTCGTAACACCGACCAACACTTCTTGAAGGGTCATTATCTGGTTCGCGGGCTCTCGGGACTGGGTGGCCTGAGCTCAAAACTTGACATGCTCCATGTCCGGGCGGTGGCCTTTCCTCCTCGACACTTGATGAGAAGGAAGCAGGAATAAGGATGAAGAAGGGAGGACCCTGTGCCACCCAGGGAATTGCAAGGCACAAGCAATGTAGTGCAAATCTGATCCCCTGTGCCCAGGAAGGCTCTTATAAAGGCGGGGAGATGGGAACTTTCCGAGAGGAGCCTGCTGCACCCCCATCGCATTATCTCCCGAGGCATGCCACATGTCAGGATTCTACAGTGTCGATGCTTCAGTTCAAACATAGCAATTATGGACCCTTTAAAGGGCTTTGATATGGCATCGTCCCATTGGCATGGAAGCATAGATTCTAGGAACCAATTCTCGAGGCATTGATGGTGTAGGGGCCGTGCCCCTTCCACGTCAGCATGGTAATTATTCCTTTACCCCGAGCATCGCTTAGTCCTCCAGGCCCGGGAGTGGGGTGCATCTAGTATGGTACATCTGCTGACATGGAGCCTCCACTGGTGGCCCAACTGGCAACTAGCCCGCACCTGAGCATGGTGGCCAAATGAAGAGTAAGATGATCCCTCCATCTGAGGTCAGCTCCCGATCGGGGTTGTGCTCATGCTGCCAATTTGAGCTCTCCTACCAAGGTCATCTCCCAGCTAGGGTCATGCTTATAAGGCAAACCATCCATCTAAGGTCAGCTCTCGGTCAGGTTCGTGCTCATGCTTCCAAGGCGAGCCCTCCTATCGAGGTTAGCTCCTAGCTGGGGTCATGCTCATAAGGCGAGCCCTCCATATGAGGTCAGCTCCTGGCCGAGGTCATGCTCGTGCTGCCAAGGCGAGCCCTTCTGTTGAGGTCAGCTCCCAACCAGGGCCATGCTCAAAAGGCGAGCCCTTCGTCTGAGGTCATCTCCCAGCCAGGGTCGTGCTCATGCTGCCAAGGCGAGCCCTCCTGCCTAGGTCAGCTCCCAGTCATGGTCGTGCTCCTAAGGATAGCCCTCCATCTGTGGTCAGCTCCCGACCGGGATCATGCTCATGTTTCCAAGGTGAGCCTTCCTACCGAGGTCAGCTCCAAGCCAGGGTCATGCTCATAAGGTGGGCCCTTTGTCGTAGGTCATGCTCATGCTACCAAGGAAAGCCTCCGACCAACATAGGGCTCCATCCTATCCTATTGAGGTCAAGTTCTTTCCAGTAGCAAGAAGGATCAATAGGAATTCAAACCACAACAAGGAGGTTCCCAATTGCTTGCAACCTCTAAAGGGCGTTCAATGCCCGGTTATGAACCCAGACTCTGTAATGCACCACTCTTGTGCTCTGGATGGCCTGCATTTCACCAGGTCCTGCACCCTGTTACGCGCCGCCACGTTGATAACCGTGTAACTGGAGGCTTCAACCCCCGCGACATGGAGTCAAAACCTCCCATAAGAGGGTTTTTCCATTAAAACCTTAGGGCCCTGCAATGCTCTAGCGATCCTCCTAGAAATGGAAACACCCCACCATGGCACGGGGCTCAGCAGCATGGATCCTGCCCCTCCCACGATGAAATGCACCACCAGAAGGGACAAAATCTGTGCCACACCGGCGTATACCCCCAAAGAAAGGATCTCCTCCTAAGGACCATTACGACAGGAAGGAGTCGTAGGATATAGAAACCCCCTCCCCGAGAAGGCACATAGAAAGGGACACCCGAACAAAGCCTCAAATCGGCTCTGGGCCATCCCTTTTACATAAGACCAGGAAAAAGAAGGAAGAAAAGGAGGCCCTCTAGGAGAGAGGGCACACACAAAAAAAAGGGAGAAGAAGAAGAAAACAAACGTGTGAAGGAGATGGACAACGAGTGAGCAGGGAACCCCAACAGACCCTTCCAAGCTCTCCGCTCCCAACTCCGCTTGTTCTTTCCACCTACGTTCTTCCTTTCACCCCTTACGCGGAGAGCCCCCCAAGCTCTCTGCCATAGGGGTTCTATTCTCTTTGATCGTCCTGTCTGACTTGATCGTCGGAGTGTCCCCAATAGAATTCTCAACCTAGGTCTCCCCTTTTTTGCATGGTGATCGAACCAAGGAGCCAGCCAGAAAAGGAGAAGGGACAAGCACCCCCTCAGGAACCCGACGCATCCACGATACATCAGAGCTACAGGCCATGGTGATCTTGGTGGCAACAAGTAACAAATGGGTCTTCAAAAGGAAGGTTGGAGTAGATGGCCAAGTAGAAACCTACAAGGCTAAGCTAGTAGCAAAATATTTCAATCAAAGATATGGAATTGACTATGATGAAGCATTTTTACCAGTAGCCATGCTTAAGTCCATTAAAAATTTACTTGCTATAGCTACTACTATAATTATGAAATATGGTGAATGGATGTAAAGACTACCTTTCTCAATGGGTCTCTTGAAGAAGAAGTCTATAGGTCATAGCCAGAAGCGTTTGTCTCAAGTGGGAGATGAAACAAGTATAAAGCGTAAGAAATCCATTATGGATTAAAGCAAGCCTTGAGAGTTGGAACATCTACTTCGATGAAACAATCAAGGAATTTGGTTTCATAAAAAATATGGACATACGTGTGTGTATAAGAAGACAAGTGGGAGTGCCATATCTTTTTAATATGTATATTTATGATATACTTATCATTGGGATTGATTGATGCAAGACAAGATGAGACGAATGACCGTCGGCGAGCTGAGAAGTCACCAAAGATTAGGGTACCACTACATTTTTATTTTTTCTTTTCTAAGGAGGTGGTGAAGGAAATCAAAGATGGAAGACATAAGTTTGGACTCTCATGGACTTTGGGACTCACACTTACGGAGAGACCTCTCATGATAGGGACATCGATCTACACAAATCTTGAAGCATCACAAATCTCGAAGCAGCATGAATCACGATACAGTATGAATTTCGATGCAAATAAATTTAAATTTGAAGATCATTTTATCCTCCATATAAGAAGGTCCCCACATGAATGCCAAGTATTGCCCAACACATGATGAAACTTAAATGCCCACATGAATGCCATGTTTGGCCCAACACATGATGACACAAGAATGTCCACATGAATGCCTAGTGGCGCCCATGCATGCAGATTTTCAGATTTAGACACTTGGCAACCACAAGGAGATACTTGGCACCCATGCATTTTGCCACCTCTTTTCATGAAACTGGAAATTCAAATTTGTAGCTACCTTCCCCCTCTTTCCATGTAAAATTTAAATTTCAAATTGAGCTTAGAAGGCTATAAATAGTTTCCTAATTTCTTTGTAAAAGGATGCTAGTGATGAATAAAAGTTTTTTTAAAGAAGAGTGACTTTCTTCTTTTGTCCGTAAGGAGGGATGTGAGGCCCAACCCAGGACATGATTGAGGACATGTTAGTTATCCCCTCTTGATTCAATCTTCAATACCACACTCATGTCCTTGAGATTACCTTAATGGCTCCATTAGTGAGGTGGGTGAGATGCCCTAGACGTGAGAGATCTCTCCATGAGTATGAGTCCCAAAGTCATAAGAGTCCAAATTTCTACCTTCCATCTCCATTGTTCTTCACACTTCTACAAAAAAAAAAATAATAATAATAGTACCCTAATCTGGTGACTTCTCACTCGCCGACGATCCTACCCTGATCGTTGCCGCATCAATTTTGATATCAGAGACAAAAGGATAGGATATTTTTATCTTTCCTCATTTTCTTCTCTCCACTTATTCTTTTTATTCCCATTACTCTCGCTATCCTGACCTTATTCCTCCTCTATCCTGGACTTATTATTGTCATCTTCTTTCTAAATCTACTCCAAATTGAATACCCAGAACAACCGATCCACCACCAATAGCCCCACCATCAAGCTCCCTCCACCATCGCTGCCACTCTCCGGTCCGGATCTCCACCCAGAGTCTGCCATAATTTCCTCCCAACATCGCTTAGAAGCTTCTCCAACCATCTTCCATCACCAACCCACCTCTGCCACCACCGTCCTTCCACCGACAGAAAACACCCCAATCCATCAGATTGACACCGTGCATGCACAGCCACACGGATTTATCGCTTGGACTCAGCCTCCTCACACTGCCAAGACGCTGACAAACCCCACCACTGCCCTACCAGTCTCCTCCAAAGCCCGGTCTCCCCTGCTTCAAACATCATCACCAGTGCTTTCGATCGCTGCCCATCTTGATCATAAGCTTGGTCGAGGATTCTGACAAGGATACTTCGATGATCAAGTCAGTGAGATGATCGAGGGGAACATAACCTCTGCGATGGAGAGCTTGGTGGACTCTCTACGTCAAGAGGGTAACAAGAATTCTATGGAAGAAGATAATCAAACACCATAAGCGTGTCTACTCTCTTGCTTACCTTTACTTACCTTTCCTTGGGGGTCTTATATAGATGAATGGCTTTGTCAGTTTCTGAGTCCTCCTTTTTGGATAGGGCTTTTTATTATTTGCTATCGCCTCCTTGTCGAGTTGGTTTTCTGCTCAGCCTCGAGTTGCGATGGGATATACAATTTAGGGGGAACCGTCGAAGTACTCCTGGACCTGGGGCCATAGTGGGATGTCCTTCTTAGGAAGGTTCAGGCATCCTATTATGGGAGTTGCAGTTTCTAAGTCATGCGATCATCGACGTGGTGGCACACTACAAGGCTAGGTGCCTGATGGCGCTCAGATTGTGCAGGTCATGCACAGGGTGCACCGCACGACTAATTCATGGCAAGGAATGCACCACCTCTCGAGGGCCATGGGTGACCAGGCTCTCCCTTGATACAACTTTGAACTTCTGTTTCCTCTCTCCTTATGCCTTTGAGAGAAACATAGGTCTTATAGGAGCGGGGAGCTGACCTCGGCAGAAGGGTCCCCCATAATAGCTCGAGCTCGACCCTGGCCGGGAGCTGGTCATAGACTGGGGGCTCGCCAAATGAGCCCGACCTCGACCAGGAGCTTGTCCTTAGATGGGGGGCTCGCCCAATGAGCAAGGTTTCAACTAGGAGCATTACCTCAGGTAGGTGGCTCGCCAATGAGCCCGGCCTGACTAAGAGCTCGACCTCAGATGTGGGGCTCACCTAATGATCCTAGCATCGATTGGGAGCTTGAACTCAGAAGGGGGGCTGCCCAATAGCCCGGCCTCGACTGGGTGCCCGGTGATGCAGAACAAATAAAGGGATGCGATGCGGAAGTAAATTAAGATTAACTAATTTTTTTGTTGTTTTTATATGTTTGTAGAAGTTGGCTTCAAATCAAAGAAAAGTTAACCTAACATTGAAAGATACTAATATGATAATTGAAAGCACAATTTTAAGGAAACTAAATATCAGAGTAGTTCAGAAGCAACGGATCGCTGGGGGTGAGAAACTCCCAGACCTAGGTTTCGCTCCGAACTTTCAAAAGAACAGAAATAAAGAGAAGAGATGGTTTATCTAACCAGACAATGATCTTCACAGATTTTGGTGGAGGAACTCTCCCGAGCAGATTGTTGGATCCTCGGATTCAGATATCTTCGCAATGGATCCTCCAATACTGGTCCTTGGCGGGTTGGCTTCTCCTGAACTCAAGATCTGGAAGAGAAGAAAAACAATTGATGGAATCAGAGAGTCAAGGGAAAGATTTACCAGGTTGATGAACTTGAAGATTGAAATTGCTGAAAACTGGTTCTCCTGGATGTTGATGTGATTTCCTTGGAACTTGCTTTGGATCTGAAGTAGCCGACTGGATCTGGATGAAGGTGGACGGCCTGGACTTGTAGAGAGAGAGAGGCGTGGGAGATGGATGGATCTAGGGTTTGATGGATTGAAAATAATGAAGGGTGGCTAGGGTTTTGGAATTTCAAGTGGCTAACCTAGGGTTTTGGATAAAGATGGAGATCTCTCACCTCCTCAAGGCTCCAATGGAACCCGGATTACCCCCTCACGGAGCTCAACACTTAGAATAGTGCGGAAGAAGAGAAACCTAGGTCACTCAACACAAGAGAATAGCAAAAAAATTTTTCTTCATTGATTTTTAAAGTTACAAAGAGAGGTCTATTATATAGACCTAAAATTTTCTCCAAGCTTGTACAAATTCCCATGTGGGACTAAACTCCTCCAACCACTAGATTAGGTAGAAAATCTTCTCTCTTGGCCGACCAAGAGTTCAAAAAAAATTGGGACGGCCATAAAGGAATTTTTTGAATTTTTTGGTGCCTCCTTTGGAGTTGGATTTGGATTTGGAGTCCTCTTCTTCTTATGGTATTTCTTCTTTTCTTCCACTCCAAGTTAAGCTCTTTGATTTTGATTTGAACTTCAATTAGGAATAGGTTGGATGTCCTTCTTTGATTTCTTCTCCAAGAGAAGTCTTCTTCCTTCTTTGCTTAGGTAAAATAGGCAGGTATGGGCGCCTCCTTTAAAGTAGCCTCCAATTTGATTTTTTTTCTTTGGATGTGGGGACCATGACACTGGGATGCCTCTGTGGCACCTCCTGGACTCTGGCGTGTGCTCGGAGTGTGGCTGGGCGTGTGGCTTGGAGTGTGGCCTCCACTTGCTTGAACCTTGATTTGATTGGAAGACAAATGTGGCACCATTTTGGACCAAATTGAAACCACATTGGGACTTGCACTGAGTCAACATGACTCAACAAAATTTAAATGGTGACTCAATAAATAAAATAAATAAACTGGTTGACCAGGTCAACCTTTATTACAAACCCTAATTTCTCGGGCAATGTCAATCAGAGATCCAAATGGAGCTCTGAAGTCTTCTTCTGAGTCTGGTGCCCGCACCAATTCTCCCAGGGTGGGAGGAACTCGACCCTGTCGAGTAAGGCTCAAGTTGGCTCTGGTATCTCTCCAAGAGGTCTGGGTCCAATTCTTGTAATTCTTCTCGGGAGATCCAAGAGTCATCAGAATCTGGCCTTCCTTGCCAGCGGACCAGGTACCTTTGGTATCCTCGATTACGAGTAGAGATAACCTGATCATCCAGGATCTTTTCAATCTGCTCTTTCCTCACAGGCCAGTTTGTTGGTGGACACACAGGGTCGGGATCACTCTCAATGATAGGGTTAGGCTCAAAAGGCTCACAGGAATCACAGCTGGCTCCCTGTACTCTACTAAGTCTGTAATGTTGAAAGTAGAGCTAATGCCTAGTTCTGGAGGCAACTCGAGCACATAGGCATTGGATCCTACTCTCTTTACCACTCTAAATGGTCCAGCTCCCCTAGCATGTAACTTTCTAACGGTTCCAGGAGGAAACCGTTCAGGCCTTAACCTAATCATCACATAGTCTCCCTCAAAAAGATTTGACTCGCCTTTGAGTATCAGCCAACTTCTTATAAGTTTCATTACTTAAATTTATTTTGGCATGAATTTCTTTATGCAAGTCTTTTACATGCTGTGCAAAATTCTCAGCAGATTCGGAGACTCGAGTGTGGACAGGTAAAGGGACTAGGTCAAGAGGTGTGTGAGGTTTGTACCCATGTACAATTTCAAATGGACTCTTACCCGTAGACCTATTGACCGAGTCATTGTACGCAAATTCTGCCCTTGGTAGGTATAAATCCCAATTTCTGGTGTTTTCACCAACAAGACATCTCAGCAGATTTCCTAGGCTACGGTTCACTACTTCAGTTTGGCCATCAGTTTGGGGATGATAGGCAGTTGAAAACTTAAGTTTTGTCCCTAACTTATGCCAAAGGGTCTTCCAAAAGTAACTGGTGAACCGGACATCCCTATCTGAAACGATGTCTTAGGTAGGCCATGGAGTCTAACTATCTCATTGAAGAAAAGTGTGGCTACCTTAGACGCATCAAAGGTTTGGGAACAAGGCAAGAAGTGGGCCATTTTAGAGAATCGGTCGACTACGACACAGATAGAATCATGTCTCCTCTGGGTCTTAGGTAAACCTAACACAAAATCCATACTCACATCTTGCCAAGGACGATCTGGGACAGGGAGTGGGGTATAAAGGCCAGTGTTTTGTTTTCGCTGTTTGGCAACAGCGCAGGTTCGACATCTAGCTACAATATTAGCTACATCCCTTTTCAAGCTAGGCCAGAAAAAGTGGTCTTCAATAGCTAGAATGGTCTTGTCTTTTCCAAAATGGCCGGCTAAACCTCCAGCATGGATTCCCCAAATCAAAAATTCCCTAAGAGAAGTTCTAGGGATGCAAAGCCTATTTTTGAAGAACAAAAAACCATCTACAAGGTATAATCCTGGTGATTACTAGATGGTCCTTGAACTAGATCCTGATACACAGTTGTGAAATCCGGACAAGACTCATATTCCTCTTTGATTTGCTCAAACCCTATGACCTCAGTTCTAAGAAGAAGTTAATAACAGAGATCGGCGACTAAGGGCATCAGCTACCTTATTCTCAACTCCAGCCTTATGTTTCAGGACAAAAGTATAGGACTGGATATATTCTACCCACTTAGCATGCCTAGGGTTAAGCTTCTTTTGGGAGTTCAGAAATCTAAGAGCCTCATGGTCCGAAAATAGTACAAATTCCTGCGGTAGCAAATAATGTCTCCAGTACGCAAAGCTTGCACCACCGCATAAAATTCCTTATCATAGGTAGAATACCTAAGCTTAGCATCATTAAGTTTTTCACTAAAGAATGCTATGGGATGATTCTCTTGGCTTAGGACTCCACCTATTCCTACACCTGAAGCATCACAGGCAACCTCAAATACTTTAGAAAAATCGGGTAATCTCAGAATGGGTGCCTGGGTCATTTTATCCTTAAGATCTAGGAAGGCTTTATGGGCTGACTTAGTCCAATGAAATTCTCCCTTCCTAATACAATCAGTGATAGGAGCAGCTAAAGTACTAAACCCCTTGATGAATCGCCTATAGAAGGTAGCCAAGCCGTGGAAACTTCTAACTTCATGCACATTGGTTGGCTCTGGCCAGTCTACTATGGACCTAATTTTCTCAGGATCGGCCGCCACGCCGTCAGGGGTTACTACAAAACCAAGAAAGATAACTCTACTAGTCATGAATTCACACTTCTTAAGATTACCGTAGAGTCTCTCATTCCTCAAAACTTGGCAGACTGCTCTAAGGTGGCCTAGGTGATCTGCTGGGGTCTTACTATAGATCAGGATGTCATCAAAATAGACCACCACAAATTTTCCTATGAAAGCTCTAAGTACCTGGGTCATAATTCTCATGAAGGTACTAGGGGCATTGGACAACCCAAAAGGCATAACAACCCATTCATAAAGACCATCCTTAGTTTTGAAAGCAGTTTTCCATTCATCCCCGGGTCTAATCCTAACCTGATGATAGCCGCTTTTGAGATCAATCTTAGAAAAAACCATTGCACCAGCCATCATATCAAGCATGTCATCTAGTCTAGGGATGGGAAACCTATATTTGATTGTAATTTTATTGATGGCACGACTGTCAACACACATCCTCCACGTGCCATCTTTCTTTGGGGTCAGTAAGGCTGGGACTGCACAAGGGCTAAGACTTTCTCTAATAAACCCCTTCCTCAATAATTCTCCAACCTGCTTTTGCAGTTCTTCATGCTCAGATGGATTTCCTGTAATGGGGCAAGTTGGGCAAAGTCGCTCCTGGGATTAGATCTATGGCATGCTGGATATCCCTAAGAGGTGGAAGGTGGTCTGGCAAATCCTCGGGAAAGACATCCTCAAATTCTTTTAACACAGGTTAACTTCTTGAGGAGGCTCTGAGGGTTCCGAAGTTCTAAGTTCCTTAGCAGTCAACATCCAGATGGGTGAACCACTATGAATTTCTTGTTCTAGATCCTTAGCACTGATTAGGTTCACTCCAGTTTTCATCTCCTTAACCTTACCGGCTCCTTTAGTTACCTTGTCCTTAGGGGGAACTGAATGGATCGTAATCTTCTTCCCATTGAAACTAAAGACACAGGTATTGGATTTTCCTAAGAGGGTGGCATCATGATCATACAACCAAGGTCTTCCGAGAATTATACTGCTCACCCCCATGGGTAAGACATCGCACCAAATCTTTTCGTGATAAGATTGCATTTGGATTTGGACTTGACATCTAGACTGGATGGGTATGGAGGTAGAATCTACCCAAGAAACTTTATAGGGGTTGGGATGGGGAACTGGGATTAAGCCTAACATCTTGACAGTGCTAGTAGAGATGGCATTTACACAGCTCCCACTATCTATGATGATCTTACATACCTTATCCCCTAATTTAAGAAAAGTCTGTAGGATGTTAGTCCTACGCCAATCCTCTTGAACTAGATTCTGGGATAGGATGCATCTTACAACTCCTAATTGGTCAGATTCATTGGGTTCCTCCTCTCCTTCATACTCCTCAACCAAATTCATTCCGGCCTCATAAACTTCTTCTTCAAATTCCTCACTGGGCTCGGAATTATCATTCTCTCCCTCTTCTATGTAAAGGGATCTACGTGGGCACTGGCTAGCAACATGACCTACCTTATGACACTTGAAACAGGCTATGGCAGTACACTGACTGGAAATGTGACCTGGTTTCTGACACTTAAAACAGGTGATATTTGAACTAGGGGTTCTCTGGGTGTCAGGTGCCTTACCTTTGTCCATGGGCCTAGGGATAGAAGTACCCTGAAAAGGTTTACTAGGGATAACTTGGCTAGGTCCATTCCTTGGGATTGGGGCACTAACCCTAGAAGGTATAGGTCCTCTCTGAAATTTCTCAGTGTTCAGTGCAATCTGGTAGGCTTGGTCTAGATCAGTAACCTCTCTCAGAAATAGTTCTCTCTTGATATCTTCCCTCAGTCCAGCCCTAAATCTAGACAAAGTGACTTCGTGGGCTTCACTCACATCACATCTCATTAGGTATTCATCAAAAGTAGCTATGTAGTCTGAGACAGATCGGTTTCCTTGTTTCAGGTTTTGCCATTGGTCTAACAGGTTTTGCTGGTATGAAATGGGTAGGTATTTATCTCTCAGTTTTTCTTTCATACCCTGCCAAGTGGTTATGGGCTCAACATTCCGTCTCCTAGTGGTTAGCTCAATGTTCCCCCAGTATAACCTAGCTTGACGCACTAATTTCATCTTGGCAAACTTGTATTTCCTCTCCTCAGACATAGCATACCACTCAAAGTATTGATCCATCTCACCCTCCCAATCAGAATACACCTTAGGGTTCAGACTACCATCAAAAGTGGGTGCATCTAATTTGATGTTCCTGATGAACCTATCATCTCTATCTTCAGGCTCTGGGTCAGGCCTCCTATGATTAGGTTCAGGATCTCTATATAAAGGCCTTCTAGGCTCCTGATGTGGGTGAGGTTGAGGCACATTAAAATCGGGGTCAGGAGTCCAATTCCGATGTCTAGGTTCTTCAAGTACTTGGACTCGGTCCCTAAGTTGGGTAAGATCCTCATGAATTTGTGCGCTAAACTGGGCCACAGTGTTTGTCATATCCTGATTCATTTTAGCCATACTTTCAGTAAGAGTTCTGATCATGGCCTCTAAATCAGGTTGGGTTTGACCAGGTTGATATGGCACTCATTTCTGGTAGACATGATGATTCAAGCAAGCACACAAAATGAGACTAGACTAAATCGACTACTGGATCACTAGACCTAGAGTCCAAACTAGATGCCCAATCAGAGTGGCAAGCTAGCCTGTAGTAACTCAGGACTCAGCCAGGCAGGTGTAAGGGGAGTGTTAGGTCCCTGATTGCCAATCCTAGACACCAATCAGTGATTGGCCAGGTAGGCGGACCAGCACACAAGCCCTTCGGGAATGGATCCCTGAAAACCGTTCTAGACACTGAGTGCTAAGCACACACAGAATAACTCGGCAAACTGACTCAACACTAGCCTAGACCCGACCAATTGGTGTCCCTAGCCCACTAGGGCAAATTAGGTCTAACTGATTTTAAATTAGGTCTAGGTTCGAATGATTGGATGGTGGTTTTGGGCTAAGGAGAGGTAATCAACTCCTCCCCTTATCTTAGATGCTCAATTGCCCTTAAGTAAATTATGAGATGATCACTCCAAAAGAATTGAATTGCAGAACACAAAAAAACAGAGTTGCTGTATTTTAATGCTCCAAATTTTTACCGAAACCAATAAATCACAGAAAAATTATGGAAAATAGGTTCAATATACTGGTTTCAACGAAGCAAAAATCATGCAATTTGGAGTTTTATGCAGGGAGAAATAATTCAGACAACAGGGCAATTACGGGCTGCAACTAGATTGTCTTCCCCGTTTATAATCCCTGCTACGAAGTTATAACCCAATGGATCCCCTACACGCCCTAGGAACACCCCGTGGAATGGGAGGAGGAGGCTTGCGCCTCGCTTAGTTCCTAGGACCGGACGTCTTGGGGAGTCTACTTCGAGCAGACAAAATAAAAAGAGAAAACAATCAAAACAAGCAAGCAAGCAAATCAGAAACCCTAGACTGGGCTCTGATACCAAAAATGATGCAGAACAAATAAAGGGATGCGATGCGGAAGTAAATTAAGATTAACTAATTTTTTTTGTTGTTTTTATATGTTTGTAGAAGTTGGCTTCAAATCAAAGAAAAGTTAACCTAACATTGAAAGATACTAATATGATAATTGAAAGCACAATTTTAAGGAAACTAAATTATCAGAGTAGTTCAGAAGCAACGGATCGCTGGGGGTTGAGAAACTCCGACCTAGGGTTTCGCTCCGAACTTTCAAAAGAACAGAAATAAAGAGAAGAGATGGTTTATCTAACCAGACAATGATCTTCACAGATTTTGGTGGAGGAACTCTCCGAGCAGATTGTTGGATCCTCGGATTCAGATATCTTCGCAATGGATCCTCCAATACTGGTCCTTGGCGGGTTGGCTTCTCCTGAACTCAAGATCTGGAAGAGAAGAAAAACAATTGATGGAATCAGAGAGTCAAGGGAAAGATTTACCAGGTTGATGAACTTGAAGATTGAAATTGCTGAAAACTGGATTCTCCTGGATGTTGATGTGATTTTCCTTGGAACTTGCTCTGGATCTGAAGTAGCCGGACTGGATCTGGATGAAGGTGGACGGCCTGGACTTGTAGAGAGAGAGAGGCCTGGGAGATGGATGGATCTAGGGTTGATGGATTGAAAATAATGAAGGGTGGCTAGGGTTTTGGAATTTCAAGTGGAAACTAGGGTTTTGGATAAAGATGGAGATCTCTCACCTCCTCAAGGCTCCAATGGAACCGGATTACCCCCTCACGGAGCTCAACACTTAGAATAGTGCGGAAGAAGAGAAACCTAGGTCACTCAACACAAGAGAATAGCAAAAAATAATTTTCTTCATTGATTTTTTAAAGTTACAAAGAGAGGTCTATTATATAGACCTAAAATTTTCTCCAAGCTTGTACAAATTCCCATGTGGGACTAAACTCCTCCAACCACTAGATTAGGTAGAAAATCTTCTCTCTTGCCGACCAAGAGTTAAAAAAAATTGGGACGGCATAAAGGAATTTTTGAATTTTTGGTGCCTCCTTTGGAGTTGGATTGGATTTGGAGTCCTCTTCTTCTTATGGTATTTCTTCTTTTCTTCCACTCCAAGTTAAGCTCTTTGATTTTGATTTGAACTTCAATTAGGATAGGTTGGATGTCTTCTTTGATTTCTTCTCCAAGAGAAGTCTTTCCTTCTTTGCTTAGGTAAAATAGGCAGGTATGGGCGCCTCCTTTAAAGTAGCCTCCAATTTGATTTTTCTTCTTTGGATGGGGGACCATGACACTGGGATGCCTCTGTGGCCCTCCTGGACTCTGGCGTGTGCTCAGAGTGTGGCTGGGCGTGTGGCTTGGAGTGTGGCCTCCACTTGCTTGAACCTTGATTTGATTGGAAGACAAATGTGGCACCATTTTGGACCAAATTGAAACCACATTGGGACTTGCACTGAGTCAACATGACTCAACAAAATTTAAATGGTGACTCAATAAATAAAATAAATAAACTGGTTGACCAGGTCAACCTTTATAACAAACCCTAATTTCTCGGGCAATGTCAATCAGAGATCCAAATGGAGCTCTGAAGTCTTCTTCTGAGTCTGGTGCCCGCACCAATTCTCCCAGGGTGGGAGGAACTCGACCCTGTCGAGTAAGGCTCAAGTTGGCTCTGGTATCTCTCCAAGAGGTCTGGGTCCAATTCTTGTAATTCTTCTCGGGAGATCCAAGAGTCATCAGAATCTGGCCTTCCTTGCCAGCAGGAACAGGTACCTTTGGTATCCTCGATACGAGTAGAGATAACCTGATCATCCAGGATCTTTTCAATCTGCTCTTTCCTCATAGGCCAGTTTGTGGTGGACACACAGGGTCGGGATCACTCTCAATGATAGGGTTAGGCTCAAAAGGCTCACTAGGATCACAGCTGGCTCCCTGTACTCTACTAAGTCTGTAATGTTGAAAGTAGAGCTAATGCCTAGTTCTGGAGGCAACTCGAGCACATAGGCATTGGATCCTACTCTCTTTACCACTCTAAATGGTCCAGCTCCCCTAGCATGTAACTTTCTAACGGTTCCAGGAGGAAACCGTTCAGGCCTAAACCTAATCATCACATAGTCTCCCTCAACAAAAGATTTGACTCGCCTTGAGTATCAGCCAACTTCTTATAAGTTCATTATTTAAATTTATTTTGGCATGAATTTCTTATGCAAGTCTTTTACATGCTGTGCAAAATTCTCAGCAGATTCAGAGACTCGAGTGTGGACAGGTAAAGGGACTAGGTCAAGAGGTGTGTGAAGTTGTACCATTACAATTTCAAATGGACTTTAACGTAGACTATGACACGAGTCATTGTACGCAAATTCTGCCCTTGGTAGGTATAAATCCCAATTTCTGGTGTTTTCACCAACAAGACATCTCAGCAGATTTCCAGGCTACGGTTCACTACTTCAGTTTGCCATCAGTTTGGGGATGATAGGCAGTTGAAAACTTAAGTTTTGTCCCTAACTTATGCCAAAGGTCTTCCAAAAGTAACTGGTGAACGGACATCCTATCTGAAATGATGTCTTAGGTAGGCCATGGAGTCTAACTATCTCATTGAAGAAAAGTGTGGCTACTTAGACGCATCAAAGTTTGGGAACAAGGCAAGAAGTGGGCCATTTTAGAGAATCCGGGACTACGACACAGATAGAATCATGTCTCCTCGGGTCTTAGGTAAACCTAACACAAAATCCATACTCACCATCTGCCAAGGACGATCTGGGACAGGGAGTGGGGGTATAAAGACCAGTTTTGTTTTCGCTGTTGGCAACAGGCAGCAGTTCGACATCTAGCTACAATATTAGCTACATCCCTTTTCAAGCTAGGCCAGAAAAAGTGGTCTTCAATAGCTAGAATGGTCTTGTCTTTTCCAAAATGGCCGGCTAAACCTCCAGCATGGATTTTCCAAATCAAAATTCCCTAAGAGAAGTTCTAGGATGCAAAGTTATTTTTGAAGAACAAAAAACCATCTACAAGGATATAATCTTGGTGATTACTAGATGGTCCTTGAACTAGATCTGATACACAGTTATGAAATCCGGACAAGACTCATATTCCTCTTGATTTGCTCAAACCCTATGACCTCAGTTCTACAAAAGTAATAACAGAGATCGGCGACTAAGGGCATCAGCTACCTTATTCTCAACTCCAGCCTTATGTTTCAGGAAAAAGTATAGGAGGATATATTCTACCCACTTAGCATGCCTAGGGTTAAGCTTCTTTTGGGAGTTCAGAAATCTAAGCCTCATGGTCCAAAAATAGTACAAATTCCTGCGGTAGCAAATAATGTCTCCAGTAACGCAAAGCTTGCACCACCGTATAAAAATCCTTATCATAGGTAGATACCTAAGCTTAGCATCATTAAGTTTTTCACTAAAGAATGCTATGGGATGATTTCTTGGCTTAGGACTCCACCTATTCCTACACCTGAAGCATCACAGGCAACCTCAAATACTTTAAAAAAAATCGGGTAATCTCAGAATGGTGCCTGGGGTCATTTTATCCTTAAGATCTAGGAAGGCTTTATGGGCTGACTTAGTCCAATGAAATTCTCCCTTCCTAATACAATCAGTGATAGGAGCAGCTAAAGTACTAAACCCCTTGATGAATCGCCTATAGAAGGTAGCCAAGCCATGGAAACTTCTAATTCATGCACATTGGTTGGCTCTGGCCAGTCTATATGGACCTAATTTTCTCAGGATCGGCCGCCACGCCGTCAGGGGTACTACAAAACCAAGAAAGATAACTCTACTAGTCATGAATTCACACTTTTAGATGACCGTAGAGTCTCTCATCCTCAAAACTGGCAGACTGCTCTAAGGGGGCCTAGGTGATCTGCTGGGTCTTACTATAGATCAGGATGTCATCAAATAGACCACACAAATTTCCTATGAAAGCTCTAAGTACCTAGGTCTAATTCTCATGAAGGTACTAGGGCATTGGACAACCCAAAAGGCATAACAACCCATTCATAAAGACCATCCTTAGTTTTGAAAGCAGTTTTCCATTCATCCCGGGTCTAATCCTAACCTGATGATAGCCACTTTTGAGATCAATCTTAGAAAAAAACCTTGCACCAGCCATCATATCAAGCATGTATCTAGTCTAGGGATGGGAAAACCTATATTTGATTGTAATTTTATTGATGGCAGACGACTGTCAACACACATCCTCCACGTGCCATCTTTCTTGGGGTCAGTAAGGCTGGGACTGCACAAGGGCTAAGACTTTCTCTAATAAACCCTTCCTCAATAATTCTCCAACCTGCTTTTGCAGTTCTTCATGCTCAGATGGATTCATCCTGTAATGGGGCAAGTTGGGCAAAGTCGCTCCTGGGATTAGATCTATGGCATGCTGGATATCCCTAGAGGTGGAAGGTGGTCTGGCAAATCCTCGGGAAAGACATCCTCAAATTCTTTTAACACAGGTTTAACTTCTTGAGGAGGCTCTGAGGGTTCCGAAGTTCTAAGTTCCTTAGCAGTCAACATCCAGATGGGTGAACCACTAGAATTTCTTGTTCTAGATCCTTAGCAATGATTAGGTCACTCCAGTTTTCATCTCCTTAACCTTACCGGCTCCTTTAGTTACCTTGTCCTTAGGGGGAACTGAATGGATCGTAATCTTCTTCCATTGAAACTAAAGACACAGTATTGGATTTTCCTAAGAGGGTGGCATCATGATCATACAACCAAGGTCTTCCGAGAATTATACTGCTCACCCCCATGGGTAAGACATCGCACCAATCTTTTCGTGATAAGATTGCATTTGGATTTGGACTTGACATCTAGACTGGATGGGTATGGAGGTAGAATCTACCCAAGAAACTTTATAGGGGTTGGGATGGGGAACTGGATTAAGCCTAACATCTTGACAGTGCTAGTAGAGATGGCATTTACACAGCTCCCACTATCTATGATGATCTTACATACCTTATCCCCTAATTTAAGAAAAGTCTGTAGGATGTTAGTCCTACGCCAATCCTCTTGAACTAGATTCTGGGATAGGATGCATCTTACAACTCCTAATTGGTCAGATTCATTGGGTTCCTCCTCTCCTTCTACTCCTCAACCAAATTCATTCCGGCCTCATAAACTTCTTCTTCAAATTCCTCACTGGGCTCGGAATTATCATTCTCTCCCTCTTCTATGTAAAGGGATCTACGTGGGGCACTGGCTAGCAACATGACCTACCTTATGACACTTGAAACAGCTATGGCAGTACACCTGACTGGAAATGTGACCTGGTTTCTGACACTTAAAATAGGTGATATTTGAACTAGGGGTTCTCTGGGTGTCAGGTGCCTTACTTTGTCCATGGGCCTAGGGGTAGAAGTACCCTGAAAAGGTTTACTAGGGATAACTTGGCTAGGTCCATTCCTTGGGTTGGGGCACTAAACCTAGAAGGTATAGGTCCCTCTGAATTTCTCAGTGTTCAGTGCAATCTGGTAGGCTTGGTCTAGATCAGTAACCTCTCTCAGAATAGTTCTCTCTTGATATCTTCCCCTCAGTCCAGCCCTAAATCTAGACAAAGTGACTTCGTGGGCTTCACTCACATCACATCTCATTAGGTATTCATCAAAGTAGCTATGTAGTCTGAGATAGATCGGTTTCCCTTGTTTCAGGTTTGCCATTGGTCTAACAGGTTTTTGCTGGTATGAAATGGGTAGGTATTTATCTCTCGTTTTTTTCTTTCATACCTGCCAAGTGGTATGGCTCAACATTCCGTCTCCTAGTGTTAGCTCAATGTTCCCCCAGTATAACCTAGCTTGACGCACTACTTTCATCTTGGCAAACTTGTATTTCCTCTCCTCAGACATAGCATACCACTCAAAGTATTGATCCATCTCACCCTCCCAATCAGAATACACCTTAGGGTTCAGACTTCCATCAAAAGTGGGTGCATCTAATTTGATGTTTCCTGATGAACCTATCATCTCTATCTTCAGGCTCTGGGTCAGGCCTCCTATGATTAGGTTCAAGATCTCTAATAAAGGCCTTCTAGGCTCCTGATGTGGGTGAGGTTGAGGCACATTAAAATCGAGGTCAGGAGTCCAATTCCGATGTCTAGGTTCTTCAAGTACTTGGACTCGGTCCCTAAGTTGGGTAAGATCCTCATGAGTTTGTGCGCTAAACTGGGCCACAGTGTTTGTCATATCCTGATTCATTTTAGGCCATACTTTCAGTAAGAGTTCTGATCATGGCCTCTAAATCAGGTTGGTTTGACCAGGTTGATATGGCACTCCGTTCTGGTAGACATGATGATTCAAGCGCACACAAAATGAGACTAGACTAAATCGACTACTGGATCACTAGACCTAAAGTCCAAACTAGATGCCCAATCAGAGTGGCAAGCTAGCCTGTAGTAACTCAGGACTCAGCTAGGCAGTGTAAGGGGAGTGTTAGGTCCCTGATTGCCAATCCTAGACACCATCAGTGATTGCCAGGTAGGCGGACCACACACAAGCCCTCGGGAATGGATCCCTGAACCACGTTCTAGACCTGAGTGCTAAGCACACACAGAATACCTCGGCAAACTGACTCAACACTAGCCTAGACCCGACCAATTGGTGTCCCTAGCCCACTAGGGCAAATAAGTTTAACTGATTTAAATTAGGTCTAGGTTCGAATGATTGGATGGTGGTTTGGGCTAAGGAGAGGTAATCAACTCCTCCCCTTATCTTAGATGCTCAATTGCCCTTAAGTAAATATGAGATGATCACTCCAAAAGAATTGAATTGCAGAACACAAAAAAAAACAGAGTTGCTGTATTTTAATGCTCCAAATTTTTACCGAAACCAATAAATCACAGAAAAATTATCGAAAATAGGTTCAATTATACTGGTTTCAACGAAGCAAAAATCATGCAATTCGAAGTTTTATGCAGGGAGAAATAATTCAGACAACAGGGAAATTATGGCTGCAACTAGATTGTCTTCCCCGTTTATAATCCCTGCTACGAAGTTATAACCCAATGGATCCCTACACGCCCTAGGAACACCCGTGGAATGGGAGGAGGAGGCTTGCGCCTCACTTAGTTCCTAGGACCGGACGTCCTGGGGAGTCTACTTCGAGCAGACAAAATAAAAAGAGAAAACAATCAAAACAAGCAAGCAAGCAAATCAGAAACCCTAGACTGGGCTCTGATACCAAAAATGATGCAGAACAAATAAAGGGAAGCGATGCGGAAGTAAATTAGATTAACTAATTTTTTTTGTTGTTTTTATATGTTTGTAGAAGTTGGCTTCAAATCAAAGAAAGTTAACCTAACATTGAAAGATACTAATATGATAATTGAAAGCACAATTTTAAGGAAACTAAATTATCAGAGTAGTTCAGAAGCAACGGATCGCTGGGGGTTGAGAAACTCCCAGACCTAGGGTTTCGCTCCGAACTTTCAAAAGAACAGAAATAACAAGAAGAGATGGTTTATCTAACCAGACAATGATCTTCACAGATTTTGGTGGAGGAACTCTCCCGAGCAGATTGTTGGATCCTCGGATTCAGATATCTTCGCAATGGATCCTCCAATACTGGTCCTTTACGGGTGGCTTCTCCTGAACTCAAGATCTGGAAGAGAAGAAAAACAATTGATGGAATCAGAGAGTCAAGGGAAAGATTTACCAGGTTGATGAACTTGAAGATTGAAATTGCTGAAAACGGGTTCTCCTGGATGTTGATGTGATTTTCCTTGGAACTTGCTTTGGATCTGAAGTAGCTGAACTAGATCTGGATGAAGGTAGACGGCCTGGACTTGTAGAGAGAGAGAGGTCGTGGGAGATGGATGGATCTAGGGTTTGATGGATTGAAAATAATGAAGGGTGGCTAGGGTTTTGGAATTTCAAGTGGCTAACCTAGGGTTTTGGATAAAGATGGAGATCTCTCACCTCCTCAAGGCTCCAATGGAACCCGGATTACCCCTCACGGAGCTCAACACTGAGAATAGTGCGGAAGAAGAGAAACCTAGGTCACTCAACACAAGAGAATAGCAAAAAAATAATTTTCTTCATTGATTTTAAAGTTACAAGAGAGGTCCATTATATAGACCTAAAAGTTTCTCCAAGCTTGTACAAATTCCCATGTGGACTAAACTCCTCCAACCACTAGATTAGGTAGAAAATCTTCTCTCTTGGCCGACCAAGAGTTCAAAAAAAATTGGGACGGCCATAAAGGAATTTTTTTGAATTTTTGGTGCCTCCTTTGGAGTTGGATTTGGATTTGGAGTCTTCTTCTTATGGTATTTTTCTTTTCTTCCACTCCAAGTTAAGCTCTTTGATTTTGATTTGAACTTCAATTAGGAATAGGTTGGATGTCCTTCTTTGATTTCTTCTCCAAGAGAAGTCTTCTTCTTTCTTTGCTTAGGTAAAATAGGCAGGTATGGGCGCCTCCTTTAAAGTAGCCTCCAATTTGTTTTTTCTTCTTTGGATGTGGGGACCATGACACTGGGATGCCTCTGTGGCACCTCCTGGACTCTGGCGTGTGCTCGGAGTGTGGCTGGGCGTGTGGCTTGGAGTGTGGCCTCCACTTGCTTGAACCTTGATTTGATTAGAAGACAAATGTGGCACCATTTTGGACCCAAATTGAAACCACATTGGGACTTGCACTGAGTCAACATGACTCAACAAATTTAATGGTGACTCAATAAATAAAATAAATAAACTGGTTGACCAGGTCAACCTTTATTACAAAACCTAATTTCTCGGGCAATGTCAATCAGAGATCCAAATGGAGCTCTGAAGTCTTCTTCTGAGTCTGGTGCCCGCACCAATTCTCCCAGGGTGGGAGGAAACGACCCTGTCGAGTAAGGCTCAAGTTGGCTCTGGTATCTCTCCAAGAGGTCTGGGTCAATTCTTGTAATTCTTCTCGGGAGATCCAAGAGTCATCAGAATCTGGCCTTCCTTGCCAGCGAACCAGGTACCTTTGGTATCCTCGATTACGAGTAGAGATAACCTGATCATCCAGGATCTTTCAATCTGCTCTTTCCTCACAGGCAGTTGGTGGTGGACACACAGGGTCAGGATCACTCTCAATGATAGGGTTAGGCTCAAAAGGCTCACTAGGAATCACAGCTGGCTCCTGTACTCTACTAAGTCTGTAATGTTGAAGTAGAGCTAATGCCTAGTTCTGGAGGCAACTCGAGCACATAGGCATTGGATCCTACTCTTTACCACTCTAAATGGTCCAGCTCCCCTAGCATGTAACTTCTAACGGTTCCAGGAGGAAACCGTTCAGGCCTTAACCTAATCATCACATAGTCTCCCTCAACAAAAGATTTGACTCGCCTTTGAGTATCAGCCAACTTCTTATAAGTTTCATTATTAAATTTATTTTGGCATGAATTTCTTTATGCAAGTCTTTTACATGCTGTGCAAAATTCTCAGCAGATTCGGAGACTCGAGTGTGGACAGGTAAAGGGACTAGGTCAAGAGGTATGTGAAGTTGAACCCATGTACAATTTCAAATGGACTCTTACCCGTAGGACCTATTGACCGAGTTGTACGCAAATTCTGCCCTTGGTAGGTATAAATCCCAATTTTGGTATTTTCACCAACAAGACATCTCAGCAGATTTCCTAGGCTACGGTTCACTACTTCAGTTTGGCCATCAGTTTGGGGATGATAGGCAGTTGAAAACTTAAGTTTTGTCCCTAACTTATGCCAAAGGGTCTTCCAAAGTAACTGGTGAACGGACATCCCTATCTGAAATGATTGTCTTAGGTAGCCATGGAGTCTAACTATCTCATTGAAGAAAAGTGGGGCTACTTTAGACGCATCAAAGGTTTGGGAACAAGGCAAGAAGGGGCCATTTTAGAGAATCGGTTGACTACGACACAGATAGAATCATGTCTCCTCTGGGTTAGGTAAACCTAACACAAAATCCATACTCACATCTTGCCAAGGACGATCTGGGACAGGGAGTGGGGTATAAAGACCAGTGTTTTGTTTTCGCTGTTTGGCAACAGCGCAGGTTCGACATCTAGCTACAATATTAGCTACATCCCTTTTCAAGCTAGGCCAGAAAAAGTGGTCTTCAATAGCTAGAATGGTCTTGTCTTTTCCCAAATGGCCGGCTAAACCTCCAGCATGGATTTCCCAAATCAAAAATTCCCTAAGAGAAGTTCTAGGGATGCAAAGTCTATTTTGAAAAACAAAAAACCATCTACAAGGATATAATCTTGGTGATTACTAGTGGTCCTTGAACTAGATCCTGATCCAGTTATGAAATCGGACAAGACTCATATTCCTCTTTGATTTGCTCAAACCCTATGACCTCAGTTCTAACAGAAGTTAATAATAGAGATCGGCGACTAAGGGCATCAGCTACCTTATTCTCAAACTCCAGCCTTATGTTTCAGGACAAAAGTATAGGACTGGATATATTCTACCCACTTAGCATGCCTAGGGTTAAGCTTCTTTGGGAGTTCAGAAATCTAAGAGCCTCATGGTCGAAAATAGTACAAATTCCTGCGGTAGCAAATAATGTCTCCAGTACCGCAAAGCTTGCACCACCGCATAAAATTCCTTATCATAGGTAGAATACCTAAGCTTAGCATCATTAAGTTTTTCACTAAAGAATGCTATGGGATGATTCTCTTGGCTTAGGACTCCACTATTCCTACACCTGAAGCATCACAGGCAACCTCAAATACTTAAAAAAATCGGGTAATCTCAGAATGGGTGCCTGGGTCATTTATCCTAAGATCTAGGAAGGCTTTATGGGCTGACTTAGTCCAATGAAATTCTCCCTTCCTATACAATCAGTGATAGGAGCAGCTAAAGTACTAAACCCCTTGATGAATCGCCTATAGAAGGTAGCCAAGCCGTGGAAACTTCTAACTTCATGCACATTGGTTGGCTCTGGCCAGTCTACTATGGACCTAATTTCTCAGGATCGGCCGCCACGCCGTCAGGGGTTACTACAAAACCAAGAAAGATAACTCTACTAGTCATGAATTCACACTTCTTAAGATTACCGTAGAGTCTCTCATTCCTCAAAACTTGGCAGACTGCTCTAAGGTGGCCTAGGTGATCTGCTGGGGTCTTATAGATCAGGATTCATCAAAATAGACCACCACCAATTTTCCTATGAAAGCTCTAAGTACCTAGGTCATAATTCTTGAAGGTACTAGGGACATTGGACAACCCAAAAGGCATAACAACCCATTCATAAAGACCATCCTTAGTTTTGAAAGCAGTTTTCCATTCAACCGGGTCTAATCCTAACCTGATGATAGCCACTTTGAGATCAATCTTAGAAAAAACCATTGCAAACCATCATATCAAGCATGTCATCTAGTCTAGGGATGGAAACCTATATTGATTGTAATTTTATTGATGGCACGACTGTCAAAACACATCCTCCACGTGCCATCTTTCTTTGGGGTCAGTAAAGCTGGGACTGCACAAGGGCTAAGACTTTCTCAAATAAACCCCTTCCTCAATAATTCTCCAACTGTTTGCAGTTCTTCATGCTCAGATGGATTCATCCTGTAATGGGCAAGTTGGGCAAAGTCGCTCCTGGGATTAGATCTATGGCATGCTGGATATCCCAAAGAGGTGAGGTGGTGGTCTGGCAAATCCTCGGGAAAGACATCCTCAAATTCTTTTAACACAGGTTTAACTTCTTGAGGAGGCTCTGAGGGTTCCGAAGTTCTAAGTTCCTTAGCAGTCAACATCCAGATGGGTGAACCACTATGAATTTCTTGTTCTGATCCTTAGCAATGATTAGGTTACTCCAGTTTTCATCTCCTTACCTTACCGGCTCCTTTAGTTACCTTGTCCTTAGGGGGAACTGAATGGATCGTAATCTTCTTCCCATTGAAACTAAAGACACAGGTATGGATTTTCCTTAGAGGGTGGCATCATGATCATACAACCAAGGTCTTCCGAGAATATACTGCTCACCCTATGGGTAAGACATCGCACCAAATCTTTTCGTGATAAGATTGCATTTGGATTTGGACTTGACATCTAGACTGGATGGGTATGGAGGTAGAATCTACCAAGAAACTTTATAGGGGTTGGGATGGGGAACTGGGATAAGCCTAACATCTTGACAGTGCTAGTAGAGATGGCATTACACAGCTCCCATCTATGATGACTTACATACCTTATACCCTAATTTAAGAAAAGTCTGTAGAATGTTAGTCCTACGCCAATCCTCTTGAAATAGATTCTGGGATAGGATGCATCTTACAACTCCTAATTGGTCAGATTCATTGGGTTCCTCCTCTCCTTCATACTCCTCAACCAAATTCATTCCGGCCTCATAACTTCTTCTTCAAATTCCTCACTGGGCTCGGAATTATCATTCTCTCCCTCTTCTATGTAAAGGGATCTACGTGGGAACTGGCTAGCACATGACCTACCTTATGACACTTGAAACAGGCTATGGCAGTACACTGACTGGAAAGGTGACCTGGTTTCTGCCACTTAAAATAGGTGATATTTGAACTAGGGTTCTCTGGGTGTCAGGTGCCTTACCTTTGTCCATGGGCCTAGGGGTAGAAGTACCCTTAAAGGTTTACTAGGGATAACTTGGCTAGGTCCATCCGGGATTGGGGCACTAACCCTAGAAGGTATAGGTCCTTTCTGAAATTTTCAGTGTTCAGTGCAATCTGGTAGGCTGGTCTAGATCAGTAACCTCTCTCAGAAATAGTTCTCTCTTGATATCTTCCCTCAGTCCAGCCCTAAATCTAGACAAAGTGACTTCGTGGGCTTCATCACATCACATCTCATTAGGTATTCATCAAAGTAGCTATGTAGTCTGAGATAGATCGGTTTCCTTGTTTCAGGTTTTGCCATTGGTCTAAAGGTTTTGCTGGTATGAAATGGGTAGGTATTTATCTCTCAGTTTTTCTTTCATACCCTGCCCAAGTGTTATGGGCTCAACATTCCGTCTCCTAGTGGTTAGCTCAATGTTCCCAGTATAACCTAGCTGACGCACTAATTTTCATTTGGCAAACTGTATTTTCCTCTCCTCAGACATAGCATACCACTCAAAGTATTGATCCATCCACCCTCCCATCAAAATACACCTTAGGGTTCAGACTTCCATCAAAAGTGGGTGCATCTAATTGATGTTCCTGATGAACCTATCACTCTATCTTCAGGCTCTGGGTCAGGCCTCCTATGATTAGGTTCAGGATCTCTATATAAAGGCCTTCTAGGCTCTGATGTGGGTGAGGGTTGAGGGCACATTAAAATCGGGGTCAGGAGTCCAATTCTGATGTCTAGGTTCTTCAAGTACTGGACTCGTCCTAAGTTGGGTAAGATCCTCATGAATTTGTGCGCTAAACTGGGCCACAGTGTTTGTAATATCTGATTCATTTTAGCCATACTTTCAGTAAGAGTTCTGATCATGGCCTCAAATCAGGTTGGGTTTGACCAGGTTGATATGGGCACCGTTTTGGTAGACATGATGTTCAGCAGCAAGCACACAAAAGAGACTGACTAAATCGACTACTGGATCCTAGACCTAGAGTCCAAACTAGATGCCCAATCAGAGTGGCAAGCTAGCTGTAGTAACTCAGGGACTCAGTTAGGCAGGGTACGGGGAGTGTTAGGCCCTGATTTGCCAATCCTAGACACCAATCAGTGATTGGCCAGGTAGGCGGACCAGCACACAAGCCCTTCGGGAATGGATCCCTGAACCACCGTTCTAGACATGAGTGCTAAGCACACACAGAATAAACGGCAAACTGACTCAACACTAGCCTAGACCCGACCAATTGGTGTCCCTAGCCACTAGGGCAAATTAAGTTTAACTGATTTTAAATTAGGTCTAGGTTCGAATGATTGGATGGTGGTTTGGGGCTAAAGGAGAGGTAATCAACTCTCCCCTTATCTTAGATGCTCAATTGCCCTTAGTAAATTATGAGATGATCACTCACTCCAAAAGAATTGAATTGCAGAACACAAAAAAAAACAGAGTTGCTATATTTTATGCTCCAATTTTTACCGAAAACCAATAAATCACAAAAATTATCGAAAATAGGTTCACTATACTGGTTTCAACGAAGCAAAAATCATGCAATTCGAATTTTTATGCAGGGAGAAATAATTCAGAAAACAGGGCAATTACGGCTGCAACTAGATTGTCTTCCCCGTTTATAATCCCTGCTACGAAGTTATAACCCATGGATCCCCTACACGCCCTAGGAACACCCCGTGGAATGGGAGGAGGAGCTTGCACCTCACTTAGTTCCTAGACCGGACGTCCTGGGGAGTCTACTTCGAGCAGACAAATAAAAAGAGAAACAATCAAACAAGCAAGCAAGCAAATCAGAAACCCTAGACTGGGCTAGCTACCAAAATGATGCAGAACAATACAAGGGATGCGATGCGGAAGTAAATTAAGATTACTAATTTTTTTTGTTGTTTTTATATGGTTGTAGAAGTTGGCTTCAATCAAAGAAAGTTAACCTAACATTGAAAGAAACTAATATGATAATTGAAAGCACAATTTAAGGAACTAAATTATCAGAGTAGTTCAGAAGAACGGATCGCTGGGGGTTGAGAAACTCCCCGACCTAGGGTTTCGCTCCGAACTTTCAAAAGAACGAAATAACGAGAAGAGATGGTTTATCTAACCAGACAATGATCTTCACAGATTTGGGTGGAGGAACTCTCCCGAGCAGATTGTTGGATCCTCGGATTCAGATATCTTCGCAATGGATCCTCCAATACTGGTCCTTGGCGGTTGGCTTCTCTCCTGAACTCAAGATCTGGAAGAGAAAGAAACAATTGATGGAATCAAGAGTCAAGGGAAAGATTTACCAGTTGATGAACTTGAAGATTGAAATTGCTGAAAATTGGGTTCTCCTGGATGTTGATGTGATTTTCCTTGAACTTGCTTTGGATCTGAAGTAGCCGAACTGGATCTGGATGGTGGACGGCCTGGACTTGTAGAGAGAGAGAGGTCATGGGAGATGGATGGATCTAGGGTTTGATGGATTGAAAATAATGAAGGGTGGCTAGGGTTTTGGAATTTCAAGTGGCTAACCTAGGGTTTTGGATAAAGATGGAGATCTCTCACCTCCTCAAGGCTCCAATGGAACCCGGATTACCCCTCACGGAGCTCAACACTGAGAATAGTGCGGAAGAAGAGAAACCTAGGTCACTCAACACAAGAGAATAGCAAAAAAATAATTTTCTTCATTGATTTTTAAAGTTACAAAGAGAGGTTCATTATATAGACCTAAAATTTTCTCAAGCTTGTACAAATTCCCATGTGGGACTAAACTCCTCCAACCACTAGATTAGGTAGAAAATCTTCTCCTCTTGGTCGACCAAGAGTTCAAAAAAATTGGAACGGCCATAAGGAATTTTTTGAATTTTTTTGGTGCCTCCTTTGGAGTTGGATTTGGATTTGGAGTCCTCTTCTTCTTAGGGTATTTCTTCTTTTCTTCCACTCCAAGTTAAGCTCTTTGATTTTGATTTGAACTTCAATTAGGAATAGGTTGGATGTCCTTCTTTGATTTCTTCTCCAAGAGAATCTTCTTTCCTTCTTTTGCTTAGGTAAATAGGCAGGTATGGACGCCTCCTTAAAGTAGCCTCCAATTTGATTTTTCTTCTTTGGATGGGGGACCATGACACTGGGATGCCTCTGTGACGCCTCCTAGACTCTGGCGTGTGCTCGGAGTGTGGCTGGGCGTGTGGCTTGGAGTGGCCTCCACTTGCTTGAACCTTGATTTGATTGGAAGACAAATGTGGCACCATTTTGGACCAAATTGAAACCACATTGGGACTTGCACTGAGTCAACATGACTCAACAAAAGTTAAATGATGACTCAATAAATAAAATAAATAAACTGGTTGACCAGGTCAACCTTTATTACAAACCCTAATTTCTCGGGCAATGTCAATCAGAGATCCAAATGGAGCTCTGAAGTCTTCTTCTGAGTCTGGTGCCCGCACCACCCGGCCTCGACTGGGGGCTTGACCTTAGATTGGGGGCTCGCCCAATGAGCTAGCCTCGATTAGGAGCTTGACCTCAGATGGGGGGCTTATCTAATGAGCCCGGCCTCGACTGGGAGCTTGATCATCATGCCCAGGCAGGTGCAATGCTCGGGTGGCATCAATTGGGGCTCAAGTTAGCAGATGCACCAAGTCAGTAGGCTTACCCCATTAGATTGCCCCCACTCCTGAGCCTAGAGAACGAAGCGGTGCTCTGGACGATGGAAGAAATGGTCATGCTGACATTGAGGGGGCATACTTCTGGCACCATCAATGCCTTATGCACCGCCATTCCATAAACCAAGCCTCCGTGCTAATTTGTGGACACCACGTCACTTCTTTTTGAGAGTGGCCATAACTATCACAATGGGCTCAAGGGGATCGCCTCCAATTCAGGATATCACCCCTAAAATGTGTCATTCCATGACTGGCCTAGGAGAAGTATGTGGTGCACATCTTCAACAGGTACTAGGTGATAGGGCTCCTAGTCATTTTTGAAAATGGGCCGTCTCTCTATCTCTCGAGGGTTTCTTTAGTGGCAGGAGATGGAACTTCTTTCACAAAGTGATCCTCTTGTCTTTTGGGCAGATTATGAAGTTCTAGCAGGTTGGGTTTCTTCCTTCTCCTCCTTGATGCAGAACAAAGAAGAGATGATGCGATGCGGAAGTAAATTGAGAATAATCTTTTTTTTTTTATATATGTATTTTCAGAAGTCGGCTTGACTCAAAGGAAGTTAAACAAATTGAAAGAAACTATGTAGTAATTGAAAGCACAATTAAAGAAACTAGGTTATCGAGTAGTTCAAAGTAAGGATCGCTAGGGGTTGAGAAACTCCCAGACCTAGGGTTTTCGCTCTGAACTTTCAACATGACAGAAGTAAGAGAAGAGAAGGTTACAGACCAGGCAGTGATCTTCACAGAGTTAGTGGAAGGACTCTCTTGAGCAGATTGTTGGATCCCCCAGATTCAGGTATCTTCGCAATGGATCCTCCAATACTGATCCTTTGGCAGAGTTGGCTTCTCCTGAACTCAAGATCTGGGAAAGAAGAAGAACAATTTATGGAACCAGATACTTAAGGAAGGATTTACCAGATTGAAGAACTTGAAGGCTGATGTTGTTGAAATCCTGATTCTCCTGGATGCTGATCAGACTTCCTCTGGGAATTGCTCTGGATCTGATGTATGAGGACTAGACCTGGATGCTGTTGGTCAGCCTTGACTTTGAGAGAGGTGGCCGTGAAGATGGGGATAGGCTAGGGTTTGGTGTAAGAAGAGGAGATGGGCGGTCTCGGTTTCGAAGTGAAGTGGCTAACCTAGGGTTTGGGGGTTGGAGATTCTCAAACCTCCTCAAGGTTTCTGGAGAACCCGGATTTACTCCCTCACGGAGCTCAACACCTGGATGCAATGCGGAAGAGAGAAACACAAAGTTTGCTCACACATAAATTGGATTCATTCATCAGATTACTTTAAAACTTACAAGAGGGTTTAATTTATAGGACTTTTAAGAGAGTAGGGTTTTACATCTTCCCATGTGGGACTAATAGGGGGGATCTTCAAATTAGGTTTTTGTAGGATCAATCCACACACTATGGCCGGCCAAGAGGTTCCAGAAATTGATTGGAGGCTTCAAAAGGAAGGTAGGTGGCGCATCTTAGCCTTGTTCTTCAAGAAAAATATTTTTCCTTCCATGGCTCAACTCTTTTGGACTCCTCCTTTTTCTTTCCTCCCTAAGTCATGGTTCTTCCCATCTTTGCTTTGGGCATTTTGGCATGGATTGGGCGCCCCCTTGAAGTGCTCCCTAAGAAGAGCTTCTTTCTTTACATAACTTGGCTCTTATAGAATGTTTTGGGCCGCCACCTTGAATTGTGATCCCAGGTTATTTTCTCCTCAGTTGGCGCATGAGAGAAGGGACTCTGCTCCTTTGTGGTGTGGGGACCAGAGCATAATGGATGGAGTGTGGCACCCATTGGACTCAGCGTGTGGCTGGGAGTGTGGCTGGAGTGTGGCGCCCACTTGCTTGACCTTGGGGAAAATGTGACACCCAGGTTGAAGTCCTAGACCACTACTGAGTCAACATGATCAACAAAATTAAATTACAGGGAAATACAGACTCAAGCTAAAATTGAGTTGATCAAGTCAACCCTATTACAAACCAGAAAACCCTAATTCTTCGGGCAGGTCAATCAGAGATCTAGATGGAGCCCTGAAGTCTTCTTGGGTCTGGTTCCCGCACCAATTCTCCGGGGGGGAGGAACGCGACCTTGTCGAGTATGGATCAAGTTGGCTCTGGTATCTCTCCAAGAGGTCTGGGTCCAATTCTTGTAATTCTTCTCGAGAGATCCAAGAGTCATCAGAATGAATTGGCCTTCCTTGCGAGCGGACCAGGTATCTTTGGTATCCTCGATTACAAGTAGAGATAACTGATCATCTAGGATATTTTCAATCTGCTCTTTCCTCACAGGCCAGTTTGTTGGTGGACACACAGGTTGGGTTCACTCTCAAGAGCAGGATTAGGCTCAAAAGGCTCACTGGAATCACAAGGGCTCTCTATACTCTACTAGGTCTGTTAATGTTGAAAGTGGAGCTAATGACTAGTTCTGGAGGCAACTCGAGCACATAGGCATTGGATCCTTCTCTCTCACCACTCTAAATGGTCCAGCTCCTTTAGCATGTAACTTTCTAACGGTTCTAGAAAAAAACGGCTCAGGCTTAACCTAATCATTTACATAGTCTCCCTCAACAAAGTTTTGACTCGCTTTGAGAATCAGCAACTTCTTATAAGTTTCATTACTTAAAGTTATTTTGGCATGAATTTCTTTATGCAAGTCCTTTACATGCTATGCAAGTGCATCAAGAGAATGTGTGTGTGGGCTAATAGTGAAATCAGATCAAGTGGTGTGTGAGGCTTGTATCCATGAACAATTTAAAGGGACTCTAGCTATAGCCTATTGATCAAAACATTGAATGCAATTTCAGCCCTGGACAAAATACAAATCCCAATTCCTGGTGCTGTCAATCAAACCAAAATCTGAGCCAAAGCCTAGTAACGGGTCAGAAAAACTAACTAGACTGACGACGCGTTCCTAAAGAATGGACTTTATTCCAAAGGAACCCTAGGTCTAAACCTAACAAACTAAGGCTCTCTAGGTTTGACCATGGGTCGGAGGAGGGCATGCAGAGCATGAAAACTTATTATGGATGCCTAGTAGGCGCCATAAGGTCTTCCAGAAGTAGGTGGAAAACCTAATAGGTTCTAAGGAGTCTTGCACCTAGAGATCTCAGTAAAGTGTAATCCCATAGCTCTAGAAACATGAGAAGATTCAGGGAATGATAGGAAATAAGAATCAGAGTTTTGTGTTAGATGCTTATCGGAAACAAGAAACAAACCTTGGTTATTCACGACGACCTTAAAAGAGGACATTGTTCTATAGGTGCAATCATCCAAACCTCATGATTTGCTCTAGGAGGGTCTACAAGGCATGTTCTAGGATAGGCTGGGTGCCTAGAAGGTGAAAGGTTACAGGAAGGTCTTTGGAATGTTTATCTAAAAAGTCCTCTAAGCTACTGTCTTTTCTTGTTGTGGACCTTCTCAAGGGGCAATTCTTGTGAACCCCTTCCTTCTTCACACTTCTCTACCAGATTTGACTCAGGGGTGTCTTCTTTGGACTCCTCAATGAGTTCAGGGGTATTTCTCACTTAAACTTTCATTTGGTGTAATTTCTCTTCTGAATTTCCTCAAAGGGTCTTCTCTTAGGGTTAGCTCCTGATTCCTTGAGTGGCAGGGGTCCCCTCAATAACCCCATTAGGTAGGAGTTGGTTAATTGAATTATCGGGAGAGATATCCTCAAATTTTTCTTCATCATTCATCTATCAAACTTATGTCAGGCCCATATTTCTTCCTCAATCTCACTGAAAGGTTCTAATCTATTCTCCTTTGATCCTCTTTAAGTACGGCTCT
The DNA here is from genome assembly GCA_021397845.1 of Areca catechu. Lineage (NCBI taxonomy): Eukaryota > Viridiplantae > Streptophyta > Magnoliopsida > Arecales > Arecaceae > Areca > Areca catechu. The sequence goes on along the minus strand of CM038039.1, from coordinate 137,898,655 downwards.
GGTCGGGTCAACTAATTTTAGGATGCCATGCCTAACTCTTTCTCAATGTTGTCCTTCTGGTCAAGAGGTGACACAAGTGGGAATTGACAAACAAACGTCTGGTTCACTACGGATGTCGGATCAATCGGAACTTGACTCAAGTTGGTAGAGGTTGGCTTTAAGTCGAAAGTACTTGATTGGTTATATCTTAAAGACCTATCATAGTCTTGGGCTTCTTGGTAGGCTCGGTCTAACTTATTGGTCTTTCAAGGCATAGTTTCCTATAATGTTTGGGTTAACCCAACCCTAAACCTCGATGTGATCTGAGCTTCGGTCTCAATGGTATTGCATTCATGTCATACCACTGGAGTCTCGATATATTTAGACACAGGCCTATTACCTTGTCGCAATTGGTACCATTGGTCTAAAAGTCTTTTCTCATAGGATCTACCTAGGTACCTATCTCTCAACTACTTCTCATATCTCTCCAAGATATGTGTCTTCTGTGATAACTTTTTTTTTTTTTTTAACACTCACGCTCAATAGCATACCAATGCGACCTAGCATGTTTGGTGAACTTGGTTTGGCCAACCTAACTTGTCCTAATTCCGATATGTTAGTGCACTCAAAATACCGATCCATTTGTTCTTCCCACTTAATATATGTCTCTTGTCTTCCATCAAAAGTGGGTGCATAAGGTTCGGTGTTCCTAACGGGTCCCTTTTCTGAGTCAACCAAGTATGGATATAGGCTCCTAGGATTATGCTCGGGATCATGGTATAAGGTCCTCCTAGGCTCCTGGTGTGGGTGAGGTTGAGGCACATTAAAATCTGGGTCAGGAGTCCAATTCTGATGTCTAGGTTCCTCAAGTACTTGGACTTGATCCCTAAGCTGCGTAAGATCCTCACGGACTGGGTTCCTAAACTGGGCAACAATATCAGTCATATCCTGACTCAATTTGTTCATGCTTTCGGTAAGAGTTCTAACCATGGCCTCAAAATCAGGTTGGGTTTGACCAGGTTGGTAGGGTACTCCATTTCGGGTAGACATGATAATGCAAGCAAACACACTAAATGAGACTCAACTAAAACGACTACAGGCTAACTAGACCTAGAGCCCAAACTAGATGCCCAATCAGAGTGGCAAGCTAGCCTGTAGTAACTCGGGACTCAGCCAAGCAGGTGTAAGGGGAGTGTTAGGTCCCTCATTGCCAATCCTAGACACCAATCAGTGATTGGCCAGGTAGGTGGACCAGCACACAAGCCCTTCGGGATAGAATCCCTGAACCACCATTCTAGACACTGAGTACAAAGCACATACAAAGTAACCAGACAAACTGACTAAACCCTAGGCTGGACCCGACTTGTTGGTGTCCCTAGCCCACTAGGGCAAATTAAGTCTAATAAATCTTAAAATTAGGCATAGGATCGAATGAATGGATGGTGGTTTTGGGTTAAGGAGAGGTTATCAACTCCTCCCCTTATCTTAGATGCTCAATTGCCCTTAAGATGAATTAGGAGATGATCACTCAAAAAAATTGAATTACAGAAACACAGAAACAGAGTTGCTGTAATTTAACTCTCAGAAATCCCACAGAAACCAATAAATTACAGTAGAATTATGTAAAATAGGATCAATTATACTTGTTCCATCAAAACAAAAATCAATAAATTTAGAGTTACTTGCAATGAGAAACAAATCCTGCAACAGGATAGTTATAGACTAAAAATAGAATACTTTCCCCGTTTACAATTCCTGCTATGAAGTTGTAACCCAGCGGATCCCCTACACGCCCAAGGAACACCCCGTGGAATGGAAAGAGGAGGTTTGCACCTCGCTTCGTTCCTAGGACCGGACGTCCTTGGGAGTCTACTTCGAGCAGACAAAGTAAAAAGAGAGAGACTCAAAACAAGCAAGCAAAACAGAAATCCTAGACAGGGCTCTGATACCAAAATTGATGCAGAACAAAAGCTCTGATACCAAAATTGATGCAGAACAAAGAAGAGATGATGCGATGCGGAAGTAATTGAGACTAATTCTTTTTTTTTTATATATATGTATTTTCAAAAGTCGGCTTGACTCAAAGGAAAGTTAAACTAAATTGAAAGAAACTATGTAATAATTGAAAGCATAATTTAAAAGAAACTAGGTTATCATAGTAGTTTAGAAGTAAAGGATCGCTGGGGGTTGAGAAACTCCCAGACCTAGGGTTTCGCTCTGAACTTTCAACAGGACAGAAGTAAAGAGAAGAGAAGGGTTACAGACCAGGCAGTGATCTTCATAGAGTTAGTGGAAGGACTCTCTTGAGCAGATTGTTGGATCCCCGGATTCAGGTATCTTCGTAATGGATCCTCCAATACTGATCCTTTGGTAGAGTTGGCTTCTCCTGAACTCAAGATCTGGGAAAGAAGAAGAACAATTTATGGAACCAGATACTCAAGGAAGGATTTACCAGATTGAAGAACTTGAAGGCTGATGTTGCCGAAATCCTGATTCTCCTGGATGCTGATCAGACTTCCTCTGGGAATTGCTCTGGATCTGAAGTATCCGGACTAGACCTGGATGCTGGTGGTCTGCCTTGACTTGGAGAGAGGTGGCCGTGATAGGTGGGATATGCTAGGGTTTTGTGGAAAGAAGAGGATGATGGGTGGCTAGGGTTTGGAAGTGAAGTGACTAACCTAGGGTTTTGGGGTTGGAGATCTCACACCTCCTCAAGGTTCCTGGGGAACCCGGATTTACTCCCTCACGGAGCCCAACACCTGGATGCAAGTGCGGAAGAGAGAAACACAAAGTTTGCTCACACATAAATTGGATTCATTCATCAGATTACTTTAAAACTTACAAGAGGGGTTTAATTTATAGGACTTTACAAGAGAGTAGGGTTTTACATCTTCCCATATGGGACTAATTGGGGGGGATCTTCAAATTTGGTTTGTAGGATCAATCCACACACATATGGCCGGCCAAGAGGTTCCAAAAAAGTTGATTGGAGGCTTCAAATGGAAGGTAGGTGGCGCCTCTTAGCCTTGTTCTTCAAGAAAAATATTTTTCCTTCCATGGCTCAACTCTTTTGGACTCCTTTTCTTTCTCCCTAAGTCATGGTTGTTCCCATCTTTGCTTTGGGCATTTTTGGCATGGATTGGGCGCCCCCTTGAAGTGCTCCCTAAGAAGAGCTTCTTTCTTTACATAACTTGGCTCTTATGGAATGTTTTGGGCCACCCCCTTGAATTGCGGATCCCAGGTTTTTTTCTCCTCAAGTGGCGCATGAGAGAAGGGACCTGCTATCTTGTGGTGTGGGGACCAGAGCATACTGGATGGAGATGTGGCACCCCCTGGACTCAGGCGTGTGGTTGGGAGTGTGGCTGGGAGTGTGGCGCCCACTTGCTTGACCTTGGGTGAAAATGTGACACCTAGGTTGAAGTCCTAGACCACTACTGAGTCAACATGACTCAACAAAATTAAATTGCAGGGAAATACAGACTCAAGCTAAAATTGAGTTGATCAAGTCAACCCTTATTACAAACTAGAAAACCCTAATTCTTCGGGCAAGGTCAATCAGAGATCCAGATGGAGCCCTGAAGTCTTCTTCTGAGTCTGGTGCCCGCACCAATTCTCCCGGGGTGGGAGGGACTCGACCTTGTCGAGTATGGATCAAGTTGGCTCTGGTATCTCTCCAAGAGGTCTGGGTCTAATTCTTGTAATTCTTCTCGAGAGATCCAAGAGTCATCAGAATCTGGCCTTCCTTGCCAGCAAACCAGGTATCTTTGGTATCCTCGATTACGAGTAGAGATAACCTGATCATCTAGGATCTTTTCAATCTGCTCTTTCCTCACAGGCCAGTTTGTTGGTGGACACACAGGGTTGGGTTCACTCTCAAGAGCAGGATTAGGCTCAAAAGGATCACTGGGAATCACAGCTGGCTCTCTATACTCTACTAGGTGTGTAATGTTGAATGTGGAGCTAATGCCTAGTTCTGGAGGCAACTCGAGCACATAGGCATTGGATCCTACTCTCTTCACCACTCTAAATGGTCCAGCTCCTTTAGCATGTAACTTTCTAATGGTTCCAGGAAAAAAACCGCTCAAGCCTTAACCTAATCATTACATAGTCTCCCTCAACAAAAGTTTTGACTCTCTTTGAGAATCAGCCAACTTCTTATATGTTTTATTACTTAAAGTTATTTTGGCATGAATTTCTTTATTGAAGTCCTTTACATGCTATGCAAGTGCATCAAGAGACTTGTGTGTGTGGGCTAATAGTGAAATCAGATCAAGTGGTGCGTGAGGCTTGTATCCATGAACAATTTCAAAGGGACTCTAGCCTATAGACCTATTGATCGAAACATTGAATGCAATTTCAGCCCTGGACAAAATATAAATCCCAATTCCTGGTGCTCTCAATCAAACAAATATCTGAGCCAAAGCCTAGTAAAGGGTCAAGAAAAACTAAACTAGACTGACGACGCATTCCTAAAGAATGGACTTTATTCCAAAGGAACCCTAGGTCTAAACCTAACAAACTAAGGATCTCTAGGTTTGACCATGGGTCGGAGGAGGGCATGCAGAGCATGAAAACATATTATGGATGCCTAGTAGGTGCCATAAGGTCTTCCAAAAGTAGGTGGCAAACCTAATAGGTTCTAAGGAGTCTTGCAACCTAGAGATCTCAGTAAAGTGTAATCCCACAGCTCTAGAAACATGAAAAGATTCAGGGAAGGGTAGGAAATAAGAATCAGAGTTTTGAGGTGGCTTATCGGAAACAAGAAACAAACCTTGGTTATTCAGGACGACCTTAAAATGAGGACATTGTTCTATAGGTGCACTCATCCAAACCTCATGATTTGCTCTAGGAGGTTCTACAAGTGCAAGTTCTAGGATAGGCTGGGTGCTCCTATAAGGTGGAAGGTTATCAGGAAGGTCTTTGGAATGTTTATCTAAAAATTCCTCTAAGCTACTGTCTTTTTCTTGTTCTTGGACCGTCTAAATGGGCAATTCTTGTGAACCCCTTCCTTCTTCACACTTTTCTACCAGATTTGACTCAGGGGTGTCTTCTTTGGACTCCTCAATGAGTTCAGGGATATTCTCACTTAAACTTTCATTTGGTGTAATTTCCTCTTCCTGAACTTCCTCAAAAGGGTCTTCTCTTAGGGTTAGCTCCTGAATTCCTTGAGAGCAGGGGTCCCCTCAATAACCCCATTAGGTAGGAGTTGGTTAATTGAATTATCGGGAGAGATATCCTCAAATTTTTCTTCTTCATATTCATCTATCAAACTTATGTCAGGCTCATATATTTCTTCCTCAATCTCACTGAAAGGTTCTAATCTATTCTCCTTTGATTCCTCTTTAAGTACGGCTCTGGTCGGGTTATCCTTCTGGTCAAGAGGTGACACAAGTGGGAATTGACAAACAAACGTCTGGTTCACTACGGATGTCGGATCAATCGAAACTTGACTCAAGTTGGTAGAGGTTGGCTTTAAGTCCAAAGTACTTGATTGGTTATATCTTAAAGACCTCTCATAGTCTTGGGCTTCTTGGTAGGCTCGGTCTAACTTATTGGTCTTTTCAAGGCATAGCTTCCTATAAATGTCTGGGTGTAACCCAACCCTAAACCTCGATGTGATCTGAGCTTCGGTCTCAATGGTATTGCATTTCATGTCATACCACTGGAAGTCCTAGATATATTTAGACACAGGCCTTTTACCTTGTCGCAATTGGTACCATTGGTCTAAAAGTCTTTTCTCATAGGATCTACCTAGGTACCTATCTTTCAACTTACTTCTCATATCTCTCCAAGTATATATTTCCTCTTTTCTTTGATAACACTCACGCTCAATAGCATACCAATGCGACCGAGCATGTTTGGTGAACTTGGTTTTGGCCAACCTAACTTGTCCTAATTCCGATATGTTAGTGCACTCAAAATACCGATCCATTTGTTCTTCCCACTTAATATATGTCTCTTGTCTTCCATCAAAAGTGGGTGCATAAGGTTCGGTGTTCCTAACAGGTCCCTTTTCTGTGTCAACCAAGTATGGATATAGGCTCCTAGGGTTATGCTCGGGATCATGGTATAAGGTCCTCCTAGGCTCCTGGTGTGGGTGAGGTTGAGGCACATTAAAATTTGGGTCAGGAGTCCAATTTTGATGTCTAGGTTCCTCAAGTACTTGGACTTGATCCCTAAGCTGCGTAAGATCCTCACGGACTGGATTCCTAAACTGGGCAACAATTTCAGTCATATCCTGACTCAATTTGTTCATGCTTTCGATAAGAGTTCTAACCATGGCCTCTAAATCAGGTTAGGTTTGACCAGGTTGGTAGGGTACTCCGTTCCGGGTAGACATGATAATGCAAGCAAACACACTAAATGAGACTCGACTGAAACGACTACAGGCTAACTAGACCTAGAGCCCAAACTAGATGCCCAATTAGAGTGGCAAGCTAGCCTGTAGTAACTCGGGACTCAGCCAGGCAGGTGCAAGGGGAGTGTTAGGTCCCTCATTGCCAATCCTAGACACCAATCAGTGATTGGCCAGGTAGGCGGACCAGCACACAAGCCCTTTGGGATAGAATCCCTGAACCACCATTCTAGACACTGAGTACAAAGCACACACAGAGTAACCAGACAAACTGACTAAACCCTAGGCTGGACCCGACTTGTTGGTGTCCCTAGCCCACTAGGGCAAATTAAGTCTAATAAATCTTAAAATTAGGCTTAGGATCGAATGAATGGATGGTAGTTTTGGGCTAAGAAGAGGTTATCAACTCCTCCCCTTATCTTAGATGCTCAATTGCCCTTAAGATGAATTAGGAGATGATCACTCAAAAAAATTGAATTGAAGAAACACAGAAATAGTGTTGCTGTAATTTAACTCTCAGAAATCCCACAGAAACCAATAAATTACAGTAGAATTATGTAAAATAGGATCAATTATACTTGTTCCATCAAAATAAAAATCATGCAATTTGGAGTTACTTTCAACTAGAAACAATTCCTGCAACAGGGTAGTTACAGACTAAAAATAGAATGCTTCCCCCGTTTACAATTCCTGCTATGAAGTTGTAACCCAGCGGATCCCCTACACGCCTTAGGAACACCCCGTGGAATGGGAAGAGGAGGTTTGCACCTCGCTTCGTTCCTAGGACCGGACGTACTGGGGAGTCTACTTCGAGTAGACAAAGTAAAAAGAGAGAGACTCAAAACAAGCAAGCAAAACAGAAATCCTAGATAGGGCTCTGATACCAAAATTGATGCAGAACAAAAGCTCTGATACCAAAATTGATGCAGAACAAAGAAGAGATGATTCAATGCGGAAGTAAATTGAGACTAATTTTTTTTTTTTTTATATGTATTTTTAGAAGTCGACTTGACTCAAAGGAAAGTTAAACTAAATTGAAAGAAACTATGTAATAATTGAAAGCACAATTTAAAAGAAACTAGGTTATCAGAGTAGTTCAGAAGTAAAGGATCGCTGGGGGTTGAGAAACTCCCAGACCTAGGGTTTTGCTCTGAACTTTCAACAGGACAGAAGTAAAGAGAAGAGAAGGGTTACAGACCAGGCAGTGATGTTCACAGAGTTAGTGGAAGGACTCTCTTGAGCAGATTGTTGGATCCCCGGATTCAGGTATCTTCGCAATGGATCCTCCAATACTGATCCTTTGGCAGAGTTGGCTTCTCCTGAACTCAAGATCTGGGAAAGAAGAAGAACAATTTATGGAACCAGATACTCAAGGAAGGATTTACCAGATTGAAGAACTTAAAGGCTGATGTTGTCGAAATCCTGATTCTCCTTGATGCTGATCAGACTTCCTCTGGGAATTGCTCTGGATCTAAAGTATCCGGACTGGACCTGGATGCTGGTGGTCGGCCTTGACTTGGAGATAGGTGGCCGTGAGAGGTGGGATAGGCTAGGGTTTGGTGGAAAGAAGAGGATGATGGGCAGCTAGGGTTTGGAAGTGAAGTGGCTAACCTAAGGATTTGGGGTTGGAGATCTTACACCTCCTCAAGGTTCCTGGGGAACCCGGGTTTACTCCCTCACGGAGCTCAACACCTGGATGCAAGTGCGGAAGAGAGAAACACAAAGTTTGCTCACACATAAATTGGATTCATTCATCAGATTACTTTAAAACATACAAGAGGGGTTTAATTTATAGGACTTTACAAGAGAGTAGGGTTTTACATCTTCCCATGTGGGACTAATAGGGGGGGATCTTCAAATTAGGTTTGTAGGATCAATCCACACACATATGGCCGGCCAAGAGGTTCCAAAAAAGTTGATTGGAGGCTTCAAAAGGAAGGTAGGTGGCGCCTCTTAGCCTTGCTCTTCAAGAAAAATATTTTTTCTTCCATGGCTCAACTCTTTTGGACTCCTCCTTTTCTTTCTCCCTAAGTCATGGTTCTTCCCATCTTTGCTTTGGGCATTTTTGGCATGGATTGGGCGCCCCCTTGAAGTGCTCCCTAAGAAGAGCTTCTTTCTTTACATAACTTGGCCCTTATGGAATGATTTGGGCCGCCCCCTTGAATTGTGGATCCCAGGTTATTTTCTCCTCAAGTGGCGCATGAGAGAAGGGACCTGCTATCTTGTGGTATGGGGACCAGAGCATACTGGATGGAGATGTGGCGCCCCCTGGACAAGCGTGTGGCTGGGAGTGTGGCTGGGAGTGTGGCGCCCACTTGCTTGACCTTGGGAGAAAATGTGACACCCAGGTTAATGTCCTAGACCACTACTGAGTCAACATGACTCAACAAAATTAAATTGCAGGGAAATACAGACTCAAGCTAAAATTGAGTTGATCATGTCAACCCTTATTACAAACCAGAAAACCCTAATTCTTCGGGCAAGGTCAATCAGAGATCCAGATGGAGCCCTGAAGTCTTCTTCTGAGTCTGGTGCCCGCACCACTCCTTTCTTCTTCTTGCCCCCCTTCTTTGTGTTGGAGGGGCACTCTTGCTTGGCACTTTAGGTCTTTCCTTTAGCTCATCTTCTGTTGCTTCCAATGAGTCCCTCCCGTGAGGGCACCATCACCGAAGATCTCCTGATGGTGCGGGGCCTTCACAACCGAGGCCACCTGCCTTAGACAATGAGGAGGAGGAAGTTCTGGTCGCGTCCCATGGCAGTTCCCATGGGACCGAGATTGTTATTGGTCCCCCTGTGGCTCATTGACAATCCACTCCCCTTGCTAGGGAGTTGGTGGTCCAGCCGGCATTGCTTCGATGATGACTAATGAGGATCTCCTTTGCTTTAGGAAGTAATTCGAGGTCCCTGTCTCCTTCAACTCTCCATTCCTGAGCCGGAGGATCGGGCCACTTCTAGTGCCCCAGGCCGGATAGCCCCATACGAACACATCTTTTCTGTTGGTCTTCGTCTTCCCTTTCAAGACTTTTTCTCTTCCTCTATCCACAACTATCACCTGGTTCCAACTCAGCTCACCCCCAGAGCCATCCAGATCATTTTCTTTTTCATAGTCCTCTGTGGCCATGAAGGGGTCATTGCCTGTTTTTCACTCTTCAGGGCTTTGTTTACCTTGAAATGCCACCCCATCGATAGTGGGTGGTGGTTCGTGTCCCCTCAAAAGGGGCCTCAAACTTGATCTGCCTACTTCCATCAAGGGATGGAAGCGCAGATTCTTCTTTGCTTTGGTCGAGGGGGTGGACTAGGTATTCAGTGACCCAAGCACTTCTTCGAACTGACAATCTATGGTCGAACTAGTCAACAAGGAAGTGTTTGACCGGCTTATCTCATCATGGGTCCCAAACCCTCGGATCTAGCTATGTGAGCTGACCCTTGCTGAAGCTGGGATCACCCAGGCCTAGCCCTAGGGTAAGACTCAGGAGCTGGGCAACCCTTTCTTTAGTGGCTGGTCCAGTATAGGGGTGGGATTGATTAGTTTACCTTGTGTTGCAGGGATGAAATTCAACTTCAAGGAACTTTAGAGGATGTCTCGAAAGAGGGCCCCTGTTGCAAGGTCCAGGGGAGAGCCTGCAAAGAAGACTAAAGAGGAAGAAAGGTTGGGGGCCAGTGATGGGTTGGACAGGAGGGATGCTGCTAGGGTCGTAGAGGGGGCTTTGCCATCAGCCCAACACTCGCTCCACACGCCGATAGCCCGCCACAAGCAAGGGTTGCTGGTGATGCTACTGCTGCTATGCCACTTCTGCCATTCAGGGCCGAAGTTGCAATGCCGACCTAAATATGGCAGCGGCCCCACCAAGGGCTATGTCGGGTCCCTCCCAGCCGTCCGCGGTGCCAAGCTAGGAGGACCAAATTTTCACCATGTTGACTCTAATCTTGATTTTGATTATTGACAAAATATTTTAAGTATATATGAGTATTAATTATATTTTTAAATATTTTTATCAGATCTTAGTACTCATCCATGTTGAATAAAGAAATACATGCTTTTAGTCGAAGAAAGTCCTTAAATTAATGGAAAATCAAGTATATGGACTTTGTAATTGATATGGAAAAACTTGGAGAGGTTGAAAATCAATTTTGGAGAAGTTTCAGCACTGGCACAAGCAAGTGTTGACTCATAAAGGAGTTCAAGTATCGACTCAAGGACTGGGAACAAGAAAAATATAGAACTATGAAAATCAAGAATTTTTGTCTTGAGCTAACCCAAGTATCGACTCACAGAAACCAAGTGTCGACTCACAAAAACCAAGTGTCGACTTACAGAAACCAAGTATCAACTTGATACGGGATGACTCTAGGATTGCTAAACATACAGGAAAAATAGTAAACTAATTTTTTTGTGATTTTTTATAATTTTATTTGCAGGCTAGATTTTCAAAATAATGTAAGAACTAGCATAAGGAGTAGCAATGCATAGAATCAGTGTATCACAGGCAAACTCATGCAAAATAATAAATTACCATGAGCTGAGAATTGAGAAACTCCTAGATTAGGATAGCTTATCTTCATCAAATCAGAAATTAAAAGAAGGGAAGTACGTTACCAATCAGTGATTTGAAGAAATTTCGATGAAGAGATCACACAACACTCTGATTAGAGCCTAGATGATGAAGCTCGATTTCCTTGGATTAGATGACTGATTTGAGCAGTCCTAGAGGTAAGGGAAGCCTTCTCTGCGGATGTGAAACACCTTGGGGATCTTGTAAAACATCAAGGGTCAATCGAAACAGCAAGTAAGAAAATGAAAATGAATTAGGTTTAGAAAGAATCAGGTTAGGGTTTAGAAGTGGGGCAGCTTGAAGCTTGAAAAAGATCTCCTTGCATGGTGGCCTAGTGCACTCTTTCTTGGATGTTTGAAGGCTTGGATGGCAGTGGGTTAGGGAATGGAAGGATGCTAGGGCAGCAAGGAATTCGGCCAAGAACAATAGTAATCAAAGAAAAAAATAAAAACAAAGCAACACACAAGCTCGCAAGCTCAAATAAATTTACCAGGATTTTGATATCATGAATAAAAGTTGATTACAAGAGAAAGAGGGGTGGGGTATTTATAAAGTTCCCATGCCCTCTAACTAGGTTTACACACTTGGGTTACAAGTCCTCTCCTAGCTAGGTTAGAATTACAAGTCCCAAATAAACTAGGAAGAACTCCCATCTAGGTTAGGATTTGACCTAGTCTTCTCCTTCTCCCTTCATGCTTTGACTATTTCACTTAAGGACACCTCTTAGACTTGGTCAACACTTTATGGATGCCTAGGAGGGCATGTTGGGCTTCTACGGGCAGCAAGGGGCCGGTTTAAAGGGGCTTGGGTGCATGGGCTTGGGCCTTTGGAAGATGCGGTGGCCTGATAGCATGGTAGCAGGAATATTCCATTGAGTCTTGCTTCTTTAGGGCTTGGGCTTGGTTCCTGGGCTTGATTTCTTTGGGCTAGGATGTAGATGGACCTGTAGAATCATGGATGCCCTGGTTTTAGAATATGTTCTGGCATCTGGAAGACATCTGGAAAGAATCATGTTTTCTGGAAGAATCTTTGATCCTGGATTGTCACACAAAATCCAATGGACTGATGTAGTGGCCCCTAACTCCTGGATGTGGCCTCGTGGAACTCGAAAATAGGGTAACCTTCTCTCTTGTATAAAAATTGGGCTCATACTAGACTCATAATTGATGTATGGACTCAATATATTGAATAGGTTGAGGGTTAAGACAAATCAACTAACATCAACTTATTACAGGACTCAATCTTAATTGATTACAAAATTTTCAAAACTTTGACACATGACTAAGTAAACCATTTGGGATCCAGTGATCTATGTCTAATCCTAGTGTCCCAACCAATTCTTTCGAGGTGGTAGGAACTCAATCCCATCGAGTATGGATCAATTTGGCTCAAGGAGTGTCTGGGTTGAGGCACTGCAGATCTGCACAAGCATTCCACAAGTCCTCAGATTCTGGTCGACCTTGCCAACAGACCAAATACCACTGACAGTCTCTATTCTAGGTGCTAATATCTAGATCTTCCAGAGTTCTTTCAATCTTTACCTCACCAAAAGGTCGAATTATATGTGGTCACTTTGGGGTGGGTTCTCTCTCAAAAAATGGGAGTAGCTTACTGGGCTCGTTGGGTATCACTAATAGGTCCCAAGACTTTACAAAGTCTGAGATGATGAAGGTGGAGCTAATAGCTAAATCAGGTGATATCTCAGGCACATAGGCATTAGGTCCACTACTATTCATTATTTTAGATGGGCCAGCTTTGCGAGCAAAAAATTCTTTAACAGTCACATATTCCTCTACAAAAAATTCTTCATCTTTCTTTTGAAAATTAGCCAAGTTGTTATTTAGTTCATTAATTATATTCAGCTCTTGATTAATTTCATGATACATATGCTGTGCAGAGGCTAGTGCATGTGTGGACAGATGAATCAGGGTTGTAAATTTATTGGATGCAAAACTAACACCTAAAAGACTCGACTAGGCTTTCCTATTGAAGGAAATTTTATGGACTCTTCAGGACAAAACCTAATAGACTATAGACTCTTTAGATTTGATCATATCATGACATGCACATGAAAATGTGACATGAACTCTTAGTAGATGCCAGAGGGTTTTCTAGAAGTAGGAAGCAGATATGACAGACTCGATGAATGAATGCAGTATGCAAACCTCTATGAAATGCAATCTAAGAGTTAGAAAATCATGAAAAGTTTTAGAAAAGAGTAGAAAATAAGAAGTGGATTCAGGATTAGTCTGATTGGGTAAGAAATAAGAAAAGGGTTCGGGGTTACTCAGGTAGAATAGGATGCAGGAAGGGGTATCAAGAATTAGTCCTAGACTAATGAAGTTAATCTTATGGGGTTGATGTTTATCTAAAGGGTCTGCATAATAGAAGAAAGGGTCATTGATTTCAAAGAAGAGATCAATTGGAGTCAAAGAGGTGACTTCATCTTAAGGGCATTGATCTGAAGAGATTAAATCCTTAATAAACTCTAATGGTTCATAAATCAAAGGATTGGGCTCTTTATTTGGGCTTTCTTCTAGTGGCTCCTCAGATAAGACTCTAATAGCAATATTAGGGTTCTCTTCCTCTAACTTCTCTTCTATTACATGGTTAGCTATCTCTATGTTGGCTACTATCTGGGTATGGCTAGGGTTAGCTAAATCTAAGTCTGCTCCTACCTGGGTATGGTCAGGTTCCACTAATATTTGTTGGTCTTCTACCTGGGTTTGGTCATAATCAACTAATCCTGGATCTTCTATAGGGTACTCTTCAAGATCTTCAATTGACTCATTATCTTCATAGTCTTCTACAAAACTTGGGTCAGCCTCATATATTTCCTCTTCAAGGTCATTTGGGTGAACCAATGAGGTGGTAAGAGGGGGTAGACTAAGGGATATCAGACTAATACTAGGTTCAAATCTAGGGGTATTAATTCTATAGGGTTCAGGTCGACTGAGGGATAGTGGGTTACTACTGGGTTCATAGGTTATGGGTTCAGTCCTATGGGTCTTGTCTAAGGTTCCTAACCGATCTCCTACTTGATCAAAACTAGTGTTTAACTGGTTGATCCTAGTGGTTGCCTGGTCAAATTGTTGGTCTACTTGGTTGAATCTATGGTTCATTTGGTTCTGGGATTGGGTCAACTGATCTTTGGCTTGGTCAAGCTTAGTACTAATTTAGGTATTGGCTTGGTTCATTTGGGTGGTTAACTTAGCAAGTTGGTTCATGATGGCCTCAAAATTGGGATCCATGGCTGAGTCAGTTTGGGATTTAGACTTATGGTATTGGGTTTCTAATCTAGTGGTCTTACACTCAAACAATCAATCAGAATGAGATGGTGCAGCCAAGCATGCAAAATGGGTTAGCTTAATCTAGGGTTTCCTAGACCTAGAGCCAAAACTGGGTGGGTCAGCTCAACTTACACTTAACCCAGTAGCTAATCTTTTCTCTAGCCAGGTAGAGGGTGGCTGTGTGGGAGGCATCCCCTGTTATCGTAGGGACCCAATTAAAAACCATAGCACCACTTAGGTCATTTGACTATGGACCCTCAGCCTTTGACACCAGATTTCAGTAATATCCATAGGATTAAATGCAATAGTTGGCCCACACAGCTTAGACCCAACCTGTGGGTGTCACCTACTCCTCTAGGAAAAATTAAGTCTAACCAAATTTGATTAAGGCTTGGGTGGAAATACTGGGTGGTTGTTTTGGACCCAAGACAAGTTATGACCTCCTGCCTTGATGTTATATTGATTGCCTTTAAGATTAGATTAAAAAATGAAGAACATTCAATGATCCTGATGTAAACTAAAACATCACAGAAAATAAAATATTTTTAATCATTTATGATGTGTCAAGTTAAGTTTAAGTTAACTGGGGTTATCAAACAAAGTTTGGCTTGGGATTGGGGGGGTTTTGAAAGTTAATTAGGTTTTGGTTGAACAAGTATGCAGAATAACAGAATTCTAAAAATTAAGATTTCAGAAGATGCAGATTTTGGCATAGATTTCAATGCAAAAAAAAAAATTAAAAAAAATAATAGGATAGAGTATGGATGGTGATGATGACACCTACCAAATTTGGTATGCAAAAAAAATCAATTGAGGATCAAAATCCTAGGGTTTTTAGATTATTGCAGAAATTTTAGGATTTCGTTAGGGTTTCTAAGATACCAAATTTTAATAATTTAAGTTTTCTGTAAAATTAAATAAAAATCTTTATAAATCATATTAAAAGATAGAGAACAATTCATGCAAATTTCATGAAAAAATAAAAATTCTAGGTTATCGAAATCAGATGAAGAACAGACACCTAATGCTGTAGACAGGATGCAGAAATTAGGGTTTGTGAATACAAAGCAGATAAAAAATATCTTAAACCCTCTTTGATACCAAACTAATGCAGGATGACTCTAGGATTGCTAAACATGCAGAAAAAATAATAAACTAATTTTTTTGTGATTTTTATAATTTTATTTGCAGGATAGATTCCCAAAATAAAGTAAGAACTAGCATAAGGAGTAGCAATGCGTAGAATCATTGTATTGTAGGCAAACTCATACAAAATAATAAATTACCAGGATTCAAAAATTGAGAAACTCTTGGATTAGGATAGCTTATCTTCATCAAATTAAAAATTAAAAGAAGGAAGGATGTTACCAATCAGTGATTTGAAGAACATCCGATGAAGAGATCACACAGCACTCTGATTGGAGCCTGGATGATGAAGCTCGGTTTCCTTGGATTAGATGACTGATTTGGGCAGTCCTGGAGGTAAGTGAAGCCTCCTCTGGGGAGGTGAAACACCTTGGGGATCTTGCAAAATGTCAAGGGTCAATCAAAATAGCAAGTAAGAAAAAGAAAAGGAATTAGGTTTAGAAGGAATCAGGTTAGGGTTTAGAAGCGGGGCGGCTTGAAGCTTGATGAAGATCTCCTTGCTTGGTGGCCTAGGGCACTCCTTCTTGGACGTGTCAAGTCTTGGATGGCAGTGGGTTAGGGCATGGAAGGATGCTAGGGCAGCAAGGAATTCGGCCATGAACAATAGTAACCAAAGAAAAAAATAAAAACAATGTAACACACAAGCTCGCAAGCTCAAATAAATTTACCAGGATTTTCATATCTTGAATAAAAACTGATTACAAGAGGAAAAGAGGTGCGGTATTTATAGAGTTCCCATGCACTCTAACTAGGGTTACACACTTGGGTTACAAGTCCTATCCTAGCTAGGTTAGAATTACAAGTCCTAAACAAACTAGGAAGGACTCCCATCTAGGTTAGGATTTGACCTAGTCTTCTCCTTCTCCCTTCTTGCTTTGACTATTCCACTCAAAAACACCTCTTAGACTTGGTCAACACTTCAAGGATGTTTAGGAGGGTGTGTTGGGCTTCTAGGGGCTGCAAGGAACCGGCCCAAAGGGGCTTGGGTGCGTGGGCTTGGGCCTCTGTAAGCTAGAGTGGCCTGATAGCATGCTAGTAAGAATATTCCATGGAGTCTTGCTTCTTTAGGGCTTCGACTGGGCACATGTGCTTAATTTCTTTAGGCTATGATATTGGTCAACATCTAGAATGATGGATGCCCTGGTTTAAAAAAATATTTTGGCATTTGGGGAGGAATCTGGGCATCTGGAACATATCTGGAAAGAATCAGGGTTTCAAGAAGCATCTTGGATCCTGGGTTGTCACACAAAATCCAATGGACTGATGTAGTGGCCCCTGACTCCTGGATGTGGCCTCGTGGAACTCTAAAATAGGGTAGCCTTTTCTCTTGTATAAAAATTAGGCTCATACTGGACTTATAATTGATGTACAGGACTCAATATACTAACTTGGTTGAGGGTTCAGACAAATCAACTAACCTCAACTTATTATAGGACTCAATCTTAATTGATTACAAAATTTTCAAAAGTTTGACACATTACTAAGTAAACCATTTGGGATCCAATGATCTATGTTTGATCCTGGTGTCCCCACCATGACTCATAGTAATCAAGTGTCGACACTTGCTGTAATGGCTAGTTTTTCAGAAGTACAGAATTGATTCCAACTTGCTTCAAATGGCTAATTTTTCATTCCCAATGGTCATAAATGTCATCTATGATTTGGAGAGCTACATAAACACCAAAAATCAAATGAAAAAGCAATCCTTTGATGAGATTATTAAATATCCTTCAAGGATTCAAGAGTTGAGTGATTCAAGCCTTCAAGCTTTCAAAGATAAGAGAGTGCATCCAAGTTCACATCATCAAGTTGCAATCAAAGGCTTCAACAACATGAAGACAAGTTCTTCATCAACAATCAAGGACTTCAAAGAGATATTTGCTTTGTTTATGAAAGCATTTATTATGTTCTTTTCATATTTTGCTTACTTTGTTTATTAAGATTTTTGGTGAGCCTTGAAAAACCAAAAAGGTTTGTTGGTGAGCCTTGTGTGAAAACTAACAAGGTTGTTTGTAAACCTTTGTATCAAAACCAACTAGGTTATTGGTGAGCCCGTAAAACCATCAGATGTTGTTGGTTAGCCTAAGTTATAAAACCAATAAGGAATTTTGACTTGTGAGCCCGGAAAATAAGTTGGGTTTTGATTAGTGAGCCTAAAAAACTAATCGACTATAATCTTGGTGATTTTAGTGAAATTCCTAAGGAAAAATTTGGGAGTGGATGTAGATACCTTGGAGTGCACCGAACAACTATAAACTTCTTGTATTTGTGATTGCTTTTATTTATTGCTTATTTACTCTTGCATTTACTTTGTTAATTTTATTGCATATTTTCATTAAGCACACAAACACTTTGGTAAAATACAAGTACTTAATTATAATTATCACATACTTGTTTTATATCTATTGAAATAGTTCAAATAATTTTATAAAATCTAATTCACCCCCCCTCTTGGGTTGCATCATCACTAGGCAACAATTGGTATCAAAGCTTGGTACTTTATTTTAAAATCTAATGATTTTGAGTAAAAGATCATGGCAACCATTGTAGGTATTAGCATTAGACTACCGTTTTTCAATTGCACTAATTATACTTTTTAGAAAACTAGTTTGCACATCTATATTCAATCTATTTGTTTTTACCTTTGGAAAGTTATAATTAATGATCCTCATATTCCTTCCATTTTGGTTAATGGCATTTCCATTCCAAAGCTTGAAAGGATTGAAGTGAATATGACATTAAGTAATATGAAATTAATGCTAAAGCAATGGACTTGCTTTATTGTGCATTGGACTCTAATGGATTGAATAGGATCTCCACATGCATATCAGCGAAGGACATATAGGACACATTTGAAATTACATACGAGGGTACTCTTCAAGTAAAAAGTACTAAAATTAATATGCCTATTCATTCTTTTGAAATGTTTGAAATGCTACATTTTGAATCTATATCTGATATGTATACTAGATTTATGACTATTGTTAATGAATTGAAAAGTCTTGGCAAAGTCTATACTAATACTTATTTGGTTGATAAAATTCTTAGATCTTTGCCAATATCTTGGGATCCAAAGGTAACGACGATCCAAGAAGCCAATGATATTGATACCCTACCTTTAAAGAAGCTTATTGGTTCACTCATGACTCATGAGTTGAATTTATGGCATAAAAAAGTGGTTGCTGATCAAGAGAAGAAAAAGATAATAGCGCTCAAGGCCAAAAAAAATTCAAAGCAATGATGGCAACTTGGAGCGATAGCGAAGATTCAAGTTCGGATGATGAACAAGAAATTGGCTATCTTTACTTCATGGCAAATGAGAAAGAGGTATGTTATGAAAATAATATGATTTTACCATTGATGAATTACATGATGCATTTAACGATCTTGTGCATGAATACAAAGTATTAAAAATGAGCACAAAAAATTAAAAAGGCATGTAGATTTTTTTTCTCTTGAGAACACCAATCTTGCCAATAAAAACGATGTTTAAATATCAAAATTGATATTTTAGTAAATGATAAGAATAATCTTTCAAAAGAAAAAAAATTTAGAAAAAGAAAATTTTGATTTGAAAGATTTATGTAATAAGTTTTCAAATTAGAAAACTATTTTATTGAATGAAATAAAAATTCTAACAAGGTCCAAGATTTTTATATCAAATGATGAGTTTTTAAAGAAAAATAAAAATCTTAAGTGGAAAAACAAGAATTTTTATGTTGATGCATCCTCCAATCTGACTTGTTTTAAATGTTGTAAAATTGGGCATAATACATATCCTTATAAATTAAGAAAGATTTGGGTTCCAAAAAGAACCATATTTACTAATCCTAAAGGACCCAAGAAAGTTTGGGTATCAAAATTGTCAACCTAGTTTGTTTTGCAGGAGTGTCTTGCAGCCCAACATGAAAAAAGGATGTTTTTGAGAAGTGGCTGTACAAGACAATACAAAGAGTGGACAAGCTACATTTTGGACTAAATGGTAAAGGAAGAATTATATATATTGGTAAATTCTAAACACTTCTTTCCATAATTGAAAATGTAGTAGAATATTTGTTATCAATGTTGTATAATTACTTTGAAAATGTTTAATTAGAATCAAGTTTAGAATTATAGTCATTGCTTATGATCATGAACTTTTTGATGTTGATGGATTCATTTTTCCATGATTAAACTTATAATTATTAGACTTTCACTTGATTTTGATTAATATAGTTTTAAACTATTTAAAGTGAAATGTTATGATTTATATGTTTTCATGAAATATATGCATTTTTTGGCATCTATGCTTAAGTTAGAAATTATTTGAATCAAGGCTAGAATTGGTAATTAAGGATTACATTTAAGAAGAAGGTATGCATATTGATAAATTATTATTCCAGTAGCTAAACTTAGTACTAGATTAGTTCTAACATTTGTAAGGGTAATCAAAATCATTTCAAATCATATGGTTTTCATGAAATATGTTCTATTTTGTATCCATGCTTAGACTAGAAATGATTTAAAACATGTATAGAACTAGTAGTTAAGGATTACATTTAAGAAGAAAGTATGCACATTGATAAACCCTTAATCCAGTAGCTAGACTTGGTGTCATATTACTTCTAGCATTTATATGGATATCAAATCATTTCAAATAGATTTTAAATCATGCTAAAAGTTTTAAAAAGTTCAATCTCTTATTTTTTGAAGATAATGTATATCTTCAAAATTCAAATCTTTGATTTCAGACTTAGTATTTATGTTCATATCTCAAATCTTTTATTCAAATCTTTGATTTGTTATCATTATATACATATGATGCTTTCAATATTTTTTTTTATATTATGCTTTACTTATATTACTCTGATACTCCTCCTTATTTTCAAATATAATCCTTTAAAGGGAGTTACATTCAATTGGTATCAAGATTTATTTCATTAAGAATCTTAAAAAAGGAGAGAGAAGAGCTCCTAGTAACTACTTCGGATTGGGTTAGTTACCATGGCCGTCCAGTCATACGAGCTAAGTAGGGTTTAAAGACCCTCTCTTCCCATTTAATGGGGTCTCTAATGACATGTTGGGATTCCACTATGGCCTTATCCTGTGAACAATTGAGGTGAATGGATTGTTATCTTAATCATACCTTGGTTATGCATATTATAGCTAATATATATTGAATTATTTTTTGCATGTGCATCTCATTTTGTGGTATCATGTTTAACTAGTGTCATATTTAATCGATAACATTATTAATTGATTTCATTATTGATTTTAATGATCTACTTGCTATTCTTTCCATCTTTATTCCCATTTTGTATTGTCTTTCACCCTTTTTCATGATAACAAAAAGGGGAGAAAAATATTAAATATGAAAAGGGGAAAGACATGATAAACATGAAAAATCATACGAGAAATGAAAGAAAATGCAAAAGGAAAGAATAAAGCAAAATATTTTAATCTTAAGGGAAGAATTAGTAAGATAGAGAAAATTTGAAAATTTTGCATATTTTGAAAAATATTTTGAAAAATTTTTAAAAAAATTTTTTGGATCTTATTTTGAGGGAGAGCTTGATGCTTATAGATGTTGAGCTTACATGTTTATACTATTGTTAATCTTTTAAGCTTACCCTATTCATATACTTAAAAATTTTGTCATCATCAAAAAGGAGAAGATTGTTGACTCTGATATTGATTATAATGATTGACAAAATATTTAAGTATTATGAATACTAATTATATTTTTAAGTATGTTTATCAAATCTTAATACTCATCCATGTTGAATGAAATAATACATGCTTTTAGTTGAAGAAAGTCCTTAAATTAATGGAAAATCAAGTATATGGACTTTAGAATTGATATGAAAGAACTTGAAGAGGCTAAAAATTAATTTTGAAGAAGTTTAAGCAAGTTTCAGCACTAGCACAAGCAAGTGTCGACTCATGAATAAATTTAAGTGTCGACTGAGCCTAAGAACAAAAAAAATATAAAATTATGAAAATCCAGAATTTTTGCCTTGATCTAATCAAAGTGTCGACTCACAAAAGCCAAGTGTCGACACTTGCTATAATGGCTAGTTTTTTGGAAGTACATAATTGATTCCAACTTGCTTCAAATGGCTAGTTTTTCATCTCTAATGGTCATAAATGGTGATCTATGGTTTGGAGAGCTATATAAACACCAAAAATCAAATAGAAAAATAATCCTTGGGTGAGATTATTGAATATTCTTCAAGGATTCAAGAGTTAAATGATTCAAGCCTTCAAGCTTCCAAAGATAAGAGAGTGCATCCAAGTTCAAATCATCAAGCTGTAATCAAAGGTTTCAACAACTTGAAGACAAGTTCTTCATCAACAATCAAGGGTTTCAAAGAGATATTTGCTTTGTTTAAGAAAATTTTTATTATGTTCTTTTCATATTATGCTTACTTTGTTTATTAAGGTTTTTGATGAGTCTTGGAAAACCAAAGAGTTTTGTCGGTGAGCCTTGTGTGAAAACCAACAAGGTTGTTGGTAAGCCTTTATATCAAAACCAACTAGGTTGTCAGTAAGTGTGTAAAACTATCGGAGGTTGTTGGTTAGCCTAAGTTATAAAACCAACAAGGGATTTTGATATGTGATCCCAAGACAACAAGTTGGGTTTTGATTAGTGAGCCCAAAAAACTAATCGACTGTAATCTTGGTGATTATCGTAAAATTTCCAAGAAAAACTTGGGGAGTGGATGTATATTCCTTGGAGTGCATCGAATCACTATAAACTTCTTGTGTTTGTGATTATTCTTATTTATTGCTTATTTACTCTTGCATTTACTTTTCTAATTCTGTTGCATATTTTCATTAAGCATACAAACACTTTGGCAAAATACAAGTACTTAATTGCAATTATTACATACTTGTTTTATAAAACCCAATTCACCCCCCTCTTGGGTTGCATCATCATCGGGCAACACACCATCACTCTGCCCGTAGGTTCTATGATAACCCAAGACGGGAAGGTGGTGGAAGACATTCTGAATTCCCTCATCTAGTCATCAGATTGTTAGAATAGGTTTGGGAAGCCAATGTTGGAAGTAGCCAGGGGGTGTTTCCTAAGCTGATGTCGGTGAGTGATTTCCCTTGGTTGTTCTCCACCTCTCCTGCATGAGGAATGTTGATAATTGCTTTCTATGCAGGTGGCGATGAATGTCCAGCTCTTGCAGGATGCTAACCGAGTACTGCTAATGCATGAGGCCCACCTCCATTAGGGGAGGGATGAGGCCTGGAGTCTAACAGGCCAGGCCTAGGAGTTGGTGTCCAGGTGGCCGCCACCCAAGCCAGGGTGGCATAGCTTCAAGAGGCCCTCACTAAGGAGAGAGGGGCTACTTCTCGCCGGGCTGAGGAGGTTGCTTGCTTGGGGGGAGGGTGCAGACCCCCGAGGCTCAATTGGACAAGGAGGCAGTCGGAGCTACTGTGGTGGCCGAGAAGGCAATGACGGTCGTCGCGTTGATGGAGATGGCCTAAATGGAAGCTATCGAGGCCATCCCAAAGTTCATGGCATCTTAGGCCTTCAAGGATGAGGTCTCTTAGAGGATTCTAGATTTCTTCCATAAGGGATTAAGGGACTTCAAGAGCAAAGCCTTCCGCTTTTATGAGCTGAAAGGGCTAGACAATATCTGGCCTTCTCTTTCCTTTCCTATGAAGGAAGAAGAGCTAATCATTGAGGTGGAAATGGAGCCAAAATCGGAGGACGGCGAGGTCGAGGATGAACCTGAAGCTGTCCTGGGCTCTCCTCAGTGGATTGAGGCCTCCAATTGTGTTCGCTGGCCTAGGGAAGATCCGGCGGCCGATGCATAGACTTTTCTTTTTGCTTCCTTTTATACATAAAATTTTGGAAGGGTTCCTGGTTTGTTTGGGGCCTTCATAGTGAATGTAAAAAAAGTTTTATCAATGAAATGCCTTTCTTCCACGGTTGCCTTTCCTCCTTTGAGGATAGCTCTTCTTTTTCCTCTATCTTTTTTTTTGTTTTTTTTTTTACTGTCCTTTCTGGGAACTCTTTAAAGTGTACTTGGGATCTTGATAACTCCAAGTTTACACTGAGGCTTTAAAATTGGTTTGGAGGCTCCTAGGGGCCCCTAGTACCTTTCTTCTGGGACCATGCAAACCCAAATGCATGGCCTCTGGCTTTTTTTGCTTTTCCCGGCTATGAGCCTGATGGTAGAATGTGGGACCTTCTTGGGGTTCCCATCGACATCTTCAGACTACGAGCAAGGCAGTTGGATTAAGCAATTTGCCTAGCTACATGTCAGGGGTAGATAGTGGGACCTGTTAGAGTTCCAATCGATATCTTCAGATAGCGAGCAAGGTGGCTGGGAGTCTTCTGGCCTTGGAGGTGAGACTTCTGGTTAGGAGCATCAGGCTTCATAATATTTTGGGCTCGAAGTGTCGGGCTTCATAAGTTTCCAGGCTTATGGTACCGGGCTTTGTAAGTTTTCAGGCTCAGAGTGCCGAAATTCTTAAGTTTTCGGGCATAGGGTGCCGGGCTTCATAAGTTTTTGGGCTTAGAGTGTCGGGCTTTGTAAGCTTTTAGGCTTAGAGTGTTAGTCTTTGTATATTTCCAAGCTTGGAGTGCCGAGCTTTGTAAGTTTTCGGGCTTAGAGTGCTAGGCTTTGTATGTTTCTGGGCTTAGAGTGTCGGGCTTTGTATGTTTCTGGGCTTAGAGTGCCCGTCTACATAAGTTTCCAGGCTTAGAGTGCAGGGCTTCGTAAGTTTCTAGGCTTAGAGTGCCGGGCTTTATAAGTTTCTGAGCTTAGAGTGTCGGATTTCATAAGTTTCCAGGCTTGATCTGCTTGACTTAGAGTCGAATAGAAAAGTTCTTGCACAGGTGAAAAACAAGGTTGCACCATAAAGGAACTTTAATCATTGAGAATAAATTTTGACATTATTGATGATACATCCTCAGTTTGCTGGCATTCCACGTCCGTGTGAATTAAGCGCCATCAAGCCTGGCAAAGTAGTAAGCCCCTCCTAGTAGGACCTCGACCACCTTGTTGTTGGGAATTGTGTCCCAAAGCCAATCGCCTAGGTTGTAGGTGGTTGTGCTAAGTATTGTATTCATATTATGAATTAATAAAATATTATTTTTGGCAGCTCATCACATATTGTATTTCCCTGAAATGAACTCTTTCCATGTGATGAAGTCCTTAGGACTACACTGACTTCGATACAGAGAGGATGTATCGAGTGGTCCTTAAATCCTGTTCACAACCAAAGGATATATTGTACTGGACAGCAATATATTAAGTATAGGTTGTTGTAGTTCACATCGTTTGGTTGTCCTCTTGACCAAAATGAGTGTGGTGACACTGATATGATCTGCAAGTGGGATATTTGATATCTCATTGAATGTGACTCCGTGCAGCCCCTTTTTTTGCCAAAGGGATACTCACGATTGGATATGGGTATATGTGTCCCTCTGACCTGAGGTCATCACGGTAGCTTGCAAGCAACTCCCTGTGCTTTGGTGCGGGACTACCCGGAATTTTTAATCCGGTGATGGAAGGTTTCTAGGTACAGGTAAGTACTTGTGGAGCAGTGATGGACCAAGATGGAATTGACCTGTCCAAACAGTTTGGATTGAATGTCTCGCTGTATCTCAATTTAGCAAATCCTCGGCCGGGGTAGTCCTAGTGAAGAGTCACTGGGCTTGCGAGGTTGAGACATGTAGTCGACTGACACAATCTAGGTTGGCAGCCCAATCTCAGTCGTCATGAGCATTAGAGTTCAAAAGGATGAATTATACGGTAACCATATGCCAGAGGTTCGATTGTTTGCTCCCGCATCTTCAACCTATCCGGATGCCGAGACCCATTGCTAGATGGTTTCTTGTGCTGGTACTAAAAATTGTTCTAGTACTGCCATTTAGGTTCGAACCTATGAGGTCACACGCCACAGAGGATAACTCTCTGATCCGGATACCGATTACGATTGGGAATCGTCTCGGTTTTATGGTCACAGTATTTTTTAGCACTCTTTTCCCCATCTTGCCCTTGTCTGTGTCGATCGGAAAATGTTCCGGGTTGACCAGCTCTGCGCCAGGATTTTTCTGAATCAGTTTTAAACTGATTCGGAGTTCGTTTCGGCCTCCAATTGGTTGTGAACCAATTTTATTCCCTGAACCAGGTTCAATTGGATTGAACCACCATTGGGTTTGAACCAAATTGATTTAATGGGATTGGACCAATTTTGGTTGGACCGGTTTTGGATGAACCGGCGTTTTCATTTTCACTGACCGTATTACACGTTGGAATTTTCTTTTCGTTGGAAGCCAGGACAAACGACCGAACATGCCTTGACGGGGCGTCCCTTCTCCTCCCTCCACCTGCTGCCTTCTCTCCCCTTTAATCTCTCTTTTATTGCTGGTTAATTGGATGAACGACAGCTGCAATCTCTTCATCTCCCAGCACCTTTTATAAAACCCCTCTTGCTATCCCCTGTTTTCAAAGAATAGATATATTTTCTGCTGGGTTGGTTTTGCATCGTGTGAAGAGAACAGCAAGTGCTGTTCTTCTTAGAGTTTACAAATCCCCTGAGACCTTGATTCCTTCCATTGGGTATTGCAAGGGCTGGGTTTAGGAGGGTGTGAGGGAGAGTTTTCCCATTGTTTCAAGTACTCCAAAAATCCCTGCTGCAGCAATTCTGTTTTGCTGCAGCAACCTGTGACCGTGAACCATCTTCCGGCGGCTAGCACCATGCGTGGAGAGGGATCGGAGAGCCCCGGGCATTTCTCCCCTCTAGAGGGAGTATTCTTCTACACCTCGGAGCAAACCACGCGAGCCGGGATCGCTCCAGTTGCCCGAAATCCAACGACGAAGACAGCTACTCTGTTCTGCTGCCATTTTCGCACAGCAGACTTCGACAAATTTTTATGATTTTTGGCTTAGTTTTTCTTGCAGAAACTAGTGCCAAATCGAAGAGGACTTCCTTAAGAATCTACAGCTCAAATTTGGGACCGATCGGAGGTCCGGAAGGTGGCGTTCTGTGGACTTTTCGGAAGCCCAGTTTTCAGTCCAAGGTGGAAGACGACTGGAATAACTTTATTCCAGTTATTCCAGTCTATTTCAGGTTTATCCCAGACTTATTCCAGCTGGGAATAAGGTATGTTTTTGGGTTTTATTTTCGGTGCATATGTAGATCTAGATTTATTAAAATATTTATAAATACTATATGTCCTGTATCATGCCAATACATGCATCTTGCATATGCTAGATCCTGTGCAGAGTAGGTATTTTCCGCATTTATTAAAAATTTCAAAAATACTTACCTATTCCCTGTGCTGTTGCATGCTTGCGTAGGCACCTGCAACCACATTTTTTACTTTCACTTGTAGGGGCCTTTCCAGTTTGGGTAGAGTTTCCCATATTTCCTTGGTTGGGGCACCTCCGCCTGTCTGAGAACAAGATCGCCCGAGCAGAATACCTTGGGCTGTACATGGGAATTGTAGTACCGTGCCACCCGCTACCACTAGGTGGCCATCCAGAGTCAAGCTTTGTCTTTCATCTCATCTAGTAGGTTTAGGTTGAGAAGGAGGCAGGCCGGATTCTCAGCTTCGTTATACTGCTCTATTCATAGCATGGGTAAGCCAAGTTCTACTACAATCACAACTTCTGCACCGAAGATGAGGTTGAAGGTCGTTTCGCCGATAGCCATACAGGGTGTGGTGTGGTAAGTCCATAGCACACTGGGCAGTTCGTCTACCCATCGACTCTTGACCTTGTCCAACCTCGTATAGAGCCCTTGCAAAATGGTCTGGTTAGTCACCTTGGCCTCCTCGTTGGTCTGGGGATGAGCTATTGAAGTAAAATGGTGGTGAATGCCGAGGTGAGCATAGAACTCTTTGAAAGCCCGGTTGTCATAGTGCCTCCCATTGTCAGTAATGATCATGTACGGGAGGTCGAATCTATAGATTATGGATTTCCAGAAGGACTAGACTTTCGCCTCCATGATCCAGGCCAAGGGTTTGGCCTCAATCCACTTGGTGAAGTAGTCGATGGCCATAATTAAAAACTTTCATTGACCAGATGCAGCTAGAATGTGACCTAGTGTTGACTATGTTAACCTAGTGTTGACTATGTTATTGATTTTGATGATAACCAAAATACTTAAATATAAGTTGAGTACTAACATGTTTCTTGAATTATGTTTAATAGAAAAAGGTACTTATCAAAACAACTAAATTGGATTGCTTGTCAAATGATGAAGAAGCCCTTTGTATGGATGAAAGATCAGTTAAAAATGGACTTAAGCACTTGAGTTATGCTTGAAAAGACCTAAAGAGTTCAACTCAAAATGGTTTCAGCAGAAGTTTAGTGATTTTTGAAAAAATCTCAGTAACTGTCGATTCACAGTTCAAGGTAAACTTATGGCAGTGCAAGTGTCGACTCAAGCCGGCATGCAGAAAGAGTTTCAGATGGCATGACTGAAGTATCAACTCATGGCACTTAAGTGTCGACTCAAGGTGTCGACTCAAAGATCGACTCAAGGCCTGAGACAAATTTCTTACAGAACATGCCGAAGTTGAAGACTTGTCTGAAGTGTCGACTCATGGATGTCAAGTGTCGACTCACTTGAAGAAGTGTCAACTCACTTGAGAATTCCAGAGAGCTTCAAAGAAGAATTTTGAATTAGGTCTCAACTCATGGAACTTAAGTGTCGACCCTAAGAGTCGACTCATAGCTTGAAGTGTCGACACTTGGAGTTCTGGAGACAATAACGGCTAGTTTTTCAAACACAGAACTCGGCCCTCTTAGTTCTTAACAGCTAGTTTTTCGTGTCTAGCATTCATAAACTAACTTTGAGGCCTTGATTAGGTATTTAAGTGATTGAAATTAAATTGAAATATAAGAAGATAAAAAAAGAATAAGAAAAGGAAGAAAAGCAAGAGCATTCATTCATATTCATTGAGAGCAACCACCTTCAAGCAAAAATAAGTCTCCAAGCATTTAAAGCTATCAAGAAGCATTCAAGTCCAATACCTTTGAGCGTTGATTGAGGCTCCATCAAGTTCAAGACAAGCAACTTCTTTAAGCTTCAAAGAGATATCAACTTTTCATCAGAAAGCTTTTCTTGTTTACTTTACTTCATTTATATGCTTGCTGTAAGGGTGATGATGGGGACATCAGGTCAACCCTAGTTTACTATGGGTCCCTGAGTTTTGAGTCCTTTAGCCATGATTCAAATTTTATC
The DNA here is from genome assembly GCA_021397845.1 of Areca catechu. Lineage (NCBI taxonomy): Eukaryota > Viridiplantae > Streptophyta > Magnoliopsida > Arecales > Arecaceae > Areca > Areca catechu. The sequence continues at coordinate 137,870,132 of CM038039.1, read as the reverse complement.
TTTGAGTCTAATAATCTAGCTATGTTAGCCATTTGAGTCCAGTATTTGGGCCATGAGTTTTATTTTATAAGCTTTGTTACACTTGAGTCTGTACCTTGGACTCTGAACCTCATTTTAGGCCTTTTTACATTTGAGTCCTCTAATTAGAGTATTAAGTCATGTTTTGGATGCTTAGTGAGCCTTATGAGTCATATAAATTTTGAGTTTTATGAGTCCAATCTAATTTTCTAAGTCTTATATTGAGTCTGGTCCAATTTTGTAAGAAGACTCAAGTCACTTATGAAACCAATCAGCATAATACTTCAACCACTGCAAGAAATCCAATCATCCACATAACTGTGCCACTTGGAAAGCATGGAGGGAGTCTTGAAGCTATCATTGAAGACCTGGACGACAAGTATATCAGCCCACCAGGAGGAGATGGCCACCATGATAACCCTAGAGCCTGCCTAGCACTGAAATGGGTTGCCCAAAGCCCTGGCCCATCCTTAAATTCAGCGCCCTCCATATGGTTACCTCTCATGTTAGTGCCCCACTTATGGTCACTGGTGAGGACACCTACACAAAATTTCAGAACTCACAGTGGATCTCGTAAGGAAGATCCAGACTCTGAACCATCCAGCAAATGCAACCCAGTAATTGTTTTCGGGTTTTAAAGTATGAAGTCTTTTGTTGCCAAACATCAAGAGAAGCTAGCAAAGGAGGGAAAATTTTCCCAATTTTAAAGCATGTGTCATGCATTTCTTTAGCTAGCAGAGGAGGGGAGATTTTTTGAGTTTTAAAGCAATAGCATGCACCACCGTCCAGCAGTCCCAGATTTCCTGCGGCTCCATATTTTGTCAGCATTTTGCAGCTCCTCCTGCAGCCCTTCATCATGATCCCTGCAGCTTTGTACCCATTTTAAAAAAAGAGAATTAAACTAATCTTTATATAGAGGGTTCTAGAGGGTGTTCTTGAGCCTATAAATAGGGATGGTTCTCTTGTATGAAAGAAGAAAAAAAAAGATGAAATGAAATACTGCTGGAGTGTTTTCTCTAGTGCCTTTGTTACAATTGTAACATTGAGGGGTGTGAGGCCCTAACCCTGCCTTCGTTGCGTTGCAACATCGAGGAGTGTGAGGCTCCGGCTGCCTTCGTTGCACCCGTGGCATCGAGGGGCGCGAGGCCCTATCTATCCTACCATTTTCCAACCGTCTAAGCCCCCCTATCATCCATTCCATCATCCATAATTCTCTCTACCGTGCTCCAGAAGATCGAAGATTTCAAGCTCGCCCGAATTTAGCCTTTCCACCTCGAACGGAGCTCCAGGAATTATGATTGTCATTTTATTTGATGTCCTGGTACTCTTCTTGCTTTGATTTGGGTTTTGTACCTTGTAGGGTCTTTCTCCGGTAACGATCCCCCGAAGAAACCTTGCCAACATACATTTAGCACGATGCCACCCATTGAGCAGCTGATTATTGATCATCTAGGCTGCATCTTCCCAGGAAGAGTGACCCTAGTGCTTTGGGAATATTTATTTACTGTTGTGTCATTTTACCTCACCTCCTTATCCTCAAGATCTATTTTATTAATTGTTTGCATGTCCTAGATCGGTGATTTCTCAATCTCTGAGTCCTGGGTCTATTATTCAGCTCACTTAATTTTGGGGTCCAGCTTGAGAGGTTGTATGAGTTGATATCTTCCTTAAGTTGTTTTCTATCATCCTTGCTTATTATGAGTCTCAATTTAATCAGATTTAAGGGTGATTTTCTTTGCATTTCATCTCTCATCATCTTCATGCCATCCTAGTCTATAGGTTCCCCATCATATTTGGTATCAGAGCAGGTTAGTTTAGGACTTGTTCCAGTCTCTGCACTTCAGGATTTCTGTTTTCACTTGTGACCTACCTATAATCCATTTTAATTTCAATATAAGAGTAGTTAGTTTCTTTGTTTTGTATTTTTTTCCTTGTGTCATTTTTAGTTAGCTGTCTTAGTTTAAAATTTAGTCTTTAGAGAAAAATTATAAAAAAAAAAAATTCTTGCAAGTTGTTGTTGTCCTGTTTGCTATTTACTGTTTTTTTCTGTATTAGTTACATTTTCTGCCTGTAATCTATTTAAATCTCTATATAAAAGTAGTTAGTTTATCTTGTTTATTTTTTTTTCCTTGTAGAATTTTCAGTTATCTATCTTTTTTTAAAATCTCATCCTCAGAAAAAAATTACAAAAAAAGTTAAAATTTCTGAAATCCTCTACTATCTGCATGCGGTTTTGCTGACTCTTCCATTTTAGTTAAGTTCCAAGACATGTTTAGAATAGCATAGGTTTTATTTGTCTAAATCCTTTCATCTGGTATGCTATTGATGTGTTAAGTGTCTACTGTGATTTTTCTGGAATTTTTTTTGCACCATTAGACTAGGGTTCATTGCATGTTTCATTCCATCTCATGATAAATCTATTTAAGGGCGGCAATTTCATAACAAAGGGGAGGACGTCATTACCTCTCCTTAGTCCACAACAACCACCCTCATTTTCGAACCTAAGCCTTTAAATTTAAAATCAATTAGCAACGTACTGCTTTGCTTTAGAGAGCCATAGGGACACCAACACGGTCGAGTCAAGACTTCGAGTATACTCCTTGTGTCAGTCTATCTTGTGTGTGCCACTATTCTTGGTGTTTAGGCTGGTGAACCTAGGGCTTGTGAGTTGGTCCGCCGTACCTGGCCAATCCCCAATTGGTGTCTAAGGTTGGCAGAAAGGGACCTTCACTCCCCTACACCTACCTGGCCAAGGATAAGGGTTACTACTGGTTAGCCTGTTGCATTGAGTTAGGCCCCAGTTGAGATTCAAGGTCTATTTACCCTTAGTCGAATTTTCTGCTTGTGTGCTTGATTCATGTCTACTAGGGCAGGGACATCATATCAGCCCGAGACACCTATGGATAACCCTCAAGAGGCTTTACTAAGAACTATGTTAGAGCATTTTGACCAAATGTCAGCCCAGTTATCTGCCCAATTGACCAATCACTTAGATAACCGGTTGAATCAGTTTGAGGCTAGATTGGACACCATAGAGAGAACCCAGCAGCAGCATTCTGAGCTCGACCCTGGCACCCCAGCATCGATGACACACCCTAGGAGGGCTAGAAATCTTGATCCTTTCGAAGAGCCTAACCCTAGGAGAGAGAGAACTTTTGACCCATTCGAGGAACCGCATCCTAGGAGGGCCCAGCAACCTGACCCATACCGAGATCATCCTCCTAGAAGACCCCATCAGGAGTTTGTTGATTTGGAGGATAGGGCTTTTAAGAGCATTAGACTAGAAGCCCCCACATTTGATGGCACCCTGGACACCAAGTTATACCTGGACTGGGAAAAGGAAATGGACCAATATTTCGAGTGGTACGAGATAACGGAGGGTAGGAAATTTAAGTTTGCCAAGCTTAGGTTAATTCGCCAAGCCCGGATGTATTGGGATACTATTAAGAGACTAATGAGGTAAAGAGGACAGGAACCCGTAGCCACCTGGGGAGAGTTAAAAGCCAGGCTTAGGGAAAAGTACATACCTGTGTCTTACCACCAACGCCTTTTAGATCAGTGGCATAGGTTGATTCAAGGAAACAAGAGTGCCACAGAGTATATTGCCCAGTTTGATGAGTTGGCCATGAGGTATGGGATGAACGAATCTGAGGCCGTGATTTGTCTAGATTTAGGTCTGGTTTGAGAGAGGAGTTAAAGAGAGAGCTTTACCTGAGGGAGGTAAAAGATCTAGAGCAGGCCTACCAGGTAGCTAGGGATTTTGAGTAGTTCCATAAGACTCCCGCCTATCGAAAGATTGAACCCGCTAGGAGTCTATACCCTAGACCAGCCCAACCTAATCTAGGCCGGCCTTACCCTGCCCGTCCAAATCCGAGTCGTCCTGACCAAAACCGGACTGACCCTAGTCGACCCAAGTCTAGTAGACCAAGTCCCAGCTGGCCTCAAGATAATAAAGGTAAACCTGTAGATGATGCAGAACGAAAGCTCTGATACCAAAAATGATGCAGAACAAAGAACAAAGAAGCGTATGCGGAAGTAAAATTAAGATTAATTCTTTTTTTTTTTATATATATATATATATATTTTAGAAATTGGCTTCGACTCAAAGTAAAGCTAAACTACATTGAAGGAAACTAGGTAAGGATTGAAAGCACAGTTTAGAAGAAACTAAATTATCAGAGTAGTTCAGAAGTAACGGATCGCTGGGGGTTGAGAAACTCCCAGACCTAGGGTTTCGCTCTGAACTTTCAACAGAACAGAAATAGAGAGGAGAGATGGTTTACTAACCAAACAGTGATCTTCTCAGGATTTTTGTGGAAGAACTCTCTCGAGCAGATTGTTGGATCCTCGGATTTGGCTATCTTCGCAATGGATCCTCCAATACTGGCCTGTGGTTTGGTCGGCTTCTCCTGGACTCAAGATCTGGGAAAGAAGAGGAACAAGTGATGGAATTCAGAAACTCAAGAAAAGATTTTACCAGGTTGAAGAACTTGAAAGCCGAAGTTGCTGAAATCAGGATTCTCCTGGAGGCCGATCTGACTTCCTCTTAGAATTGCTGTAGACCTGAAGTATCTGGACTGGAGCTGGATGCTGGTGGCCGGCCTGGACTTGGAGAGGGTGGCCGTGAGAAGAGAAATAGACTAGGGCTTGGTGGAAAGAGAAGGGTGATGGCGGTTAGGGTTTGGGAGTGGAGTGGCTAACCTAGGGTTTGGGGTTTTGGAGATCTCTCACCTCCTCAAGGTTCCAGAGGAACCCGGATTTACTCCCTCACGGAGCTCAACACCTGGAAGCAAGTGCGGAAAAGAGAAAACACAAGTTTGCTCATAAAAAAAATTTCTTTCATTCATCTCATTGTTGTAAACTTACAAGAGGGTTTAATTTATAAGGCATTACAAGGGAGGAGGGTTTCACATCGTCCCATGTGGGACTAAAGGAGGGGATCTCCAAATTAGGGCAAATCCCTTACATATGGTCGGCCAAAATACCAAAAAAATAGGATTTGGGTTATAAATGGCAGGTAGATGGCGCCACCTTGCTTGGATTTTCAAGAAAAATTTTCTTCCTTCCCTGGATCAACTCTTTTGGACTCCTCCTTTTCTTCCTCCCTAAGTCAAGGTCCTTCCCATCTTTGTTTTGATTGTTTTTGGCAGGTAGTGGGCGCCCCCTTGAAGTTCTCTTCCAAGAGAATTTATTCCCTTCTTTGTTTTGGAATTCTTGGGAAAGTCTTGGCCGCCCCCTTGATTGGTGGTCTCTTGGTGGACTTCTCTTTATCTGGCGCATGAGAGAAGGAAGTTGCCATCTGTGGAGTGGGGACCAAAGGCTGCTGGATGTGGATATGGCGCCCCTTGGACTGGGAGTGTGGCTGGGAGTGTGGTGTCCACTTGTCTGGTCTTGGGAGAAAATGTAACATCCCAGGTTGAAACCCTAGTCCACTATTGAGTCAACATGACTCAACAAAATAAAATGCAGGTAATGTAGACTCAAGCTAAATTGAGTTGATCTAGTCAACTCTTATTACAAACCAAAACCCTAATTCTTCGGGCAAGGTTAATCAGAGATCCAGATGGAGCTCTGAAGTCTTCTTCTGAGTCTGGTGCCAGCACCAATTCTCCTAGGGTGGGAGGAACTCGACCCTGTCGAGTATGGATCAAGTTGGCTCTGGTATCTCTCCAAGAGATCTGGGTCCAGCTCTTGTAACTCTTCTCGGGAGATCCAAGAGTCATCAGAATCTGGCCTTCCTAGCCAGCGGACCAGGTATCTTTGGTATCCTCGATTACGAGTAGAGATAACCTGATCATCCAGGATCTTTTCAATCTGCTCTTTCCTCACCGGCCAATTTGTTGGTGGACACACAGGGTCAGGTTCACTCTCAAGAGCAGGATTAGGTTCAAAAGCCTCACTGGGAATCACAGCTGGCTCCCTATACTCTACTAGGTCTGTAATGTTGAAAGTGGAGCTAATGCCTAGTTCTGGAGGCAACTCGAGCACATAGGCATTGGATCCTACTCTCTTTACCACTCTAAATGGTCCAGCTCCCCTAGTATGTAACTTTCTAACGGTTCCAGGAGGAAACCGTTCAGGCCTTAACCTAATCATTACATAGTCTCCTTCGTCAAAAGTTTTGACTCGCCTTTGAGAATCAGCCAATTTCTTATAAGTTTCGTTAGTTAAATTTATTTTGGCTTGAATTTCTTTATGCAAGTCTTTTATATGCTGTGCAAAAACTTTGGCAGACTCGGAGACCCGAGTGTGGACTGGTAAAGGAGCTAGGTCAAGAGGTGTGTGGGGTTTGTAACCATGCACAATTTCAAATGGACTCTTACCCGTAGACCTATTGACCGAGTCATTATATGCAAATTCAGCCCTAGGTAAATACAAATCCCAATTCCTGGTATTCTCACTCAATCAAAATCTGAGACAATGTCCTAAACTCGACTGACGATGCATTCCTAAAGAATGGACTTTATTCAAAGAAACCCTAGGTCTAAACCTAACAAACTACGGCTCTCTAGGTTTGACCTTGGGTCGGAGGATGGCATGCAGAGCATGAAAACTTATCATGGGTGCCTAGTAGGTGCCATAAGGTCTTCCAGAAGTAGGTGGCAAACATAATAGGTTCTGACACGTGGTTCACTCTAAACACTTCGACAAAGTATACTTGGATGGTGTAAGAAGCATTGGAAGTCCTAGAGAAAGGGAGGGGATATGAGGTGGGGTCTCGAATTACCTGTTGACTAAAGGTGGTGACCTGAAGGTTTGAATGGTGATCTATGAGTGTCAACTGGTCATCCTTACGAAAGGAAAAGTTTGCTACTCTCAGGAATGGATCAAGAGATGGTTCGGGAAGTAGCCTAGGACATGTGATTGCAACAGTTAAGGTTTGTTCTTTAAGCAAATAATGATCCACTTTCTCAAGAAATGGATTAGAGAATGATTCATGGAAGGGCCTATGGATGATGACCTCAAGACTTAAAATTTGACCTATGGGTGAGGAAAGGTATAATCTATAGAAGGGTAGGTCAATCATGCAAAGGAAGGGATCTGGGATCATAAGGAGGACTTCTACAGGACTGGGTGAATCAATCCGCTTAAGAAAAGGATGTCCAACTGAGATTATGGGAGAGACCTTAGTGGCTGGGCATGGGACAAGGTCCAATTGTAAGAGGCTTGATTCAGTCATCCTAAGAAGAGGATCTACCATAGGGTGGGCAAACTTAAACAGTTCAGTGCAAAGATCTTCAATTGGTACTTGGGGAATGACTGTCATTAGAGGGTACGAACTGATAGCTCGGACTAACACTATGAGTTCTTCCTGGGGGTATTTGACTAAAGGGACCTGATTCTCACAAATCTCTTGAATTTCTGAACTAGGTCCTACCACTTGGTTGCTCTCCAAGGTCTCCTCAGGTAAGGAACCAATAGTATCGACGTCACATTCTTCAAGTTCTTCCCCCTCATATTCATCAACTATACTCAAGCCAGCATCATATACTTCCTCGATGCCATCTTCAATGGGTTTTGGGTCAGTGGTAATCGGGTCAACTAATTCTGGGCTTGTCATACCTAACCTTTCTTCCTCATTGGTAGGCTTGGGTTCTCCCTCATTAATGTCATCCTTAGGATTCTTACCACTTAGCTGTGCACAAGCCAGTCCTATGCATGGGCACTGACTAGATTTATGGCCTCTTTCTCCACAAAACAAACATTCTTGAGATATAGGAACCTGGGTCACACTGGTTTCAAGCTAGTAGAGACCTTACTTCAGCATGGGTGTGGATCTAAATGGTTTGATCTAGAAGACTTGGGTTGTTGAGTGACTGGTCTAGAATATTGTAAGGACCTCTCATAGACACGATCCACACTATAGATATCATGGTTAGGCTTCCTAAGGTTATGCTCGGGATCACAATATAAGGTCCTCCTAGGTTCCTGGCATGGATGAGGTTGGGGCCTATTAAATTTTGGATCAGGGGTCCAATTTTGATGTCTACGTTTCTCAAGTACTTGGACTCGATCCCTAAACTGGGAAAAACCCTCACTCATGTCCTGACTCAATTTGGTCAAACTTTCGGTAAGATTTCTAACCATGGCCTCTAAATCAGGTTGGGTTTGACCAGGTTGGCAGGGCACTCCATTCCGGGTAGACATGATGCAAGCAAACACACAAAATGAGACTCAACTGAATGACTACGGTTAACTAGACCTAGAGCCAAACTAGATGCCCAATCAGAGTGGCAAGCTAGCCTGTAGTAACTCAGGACTCAGCCAGGCAGGTGTAAGGGGAGTGTTAGGTCCCTGAATGCCAATCCTAGACACCAATTAGAGATTGGCCAGGTAGGCGAACCAGCACACAAGCCCTTCGGGATGGAATCCCTGAACCACCGTTCTAGACACTGAGTACAAAGCACACACAGAGTACTAGACAAACTGACACAACACTAGCCTTGACCCGACTTGTTGATGTCCCTAGCCCACTAGGGCAAATTAGGTCTAATCAATTTTAGATTAAAGGCTTAGGTGCGAATGAGGGGTGGTGGTTTTGGGCTAAGGAGAGGTTATCAACTCCTCCCCTTATCTTAGATGCTCAAATGCCCTTAAGTTGAATTAAGTGATGAACACTCAAAAATAAAAGGATTGCAGAACACAAAAACAGAGTTGCAGTAATTTAATTCTCAGAAATTGGACGGAAACCAATAAATCATGAGAAAATTATTTAAATTAGATTCAATTATATTGGTTTCACAAAAATAAAAATCACTGAATTTGGAGTTACCTGCAGTGAGAAATAATTCCTGCAACAGGGCAATTACGGGCTGAAAACAGAGCACTTCCCCGTTTACAATTTCTGCTACGAAGTTGTAACCCAACGATCCCCTACACTCCCTAGGAACACCCCGTGGAATGGGAAGAGGAGGTTTGCACCTCGCTTCGTTCCTAGGACCGGACGTCCTTGGGAGTCTACTTCGAGCAGACAAAGTAAAAAGAGAGGGACTCAAACAGGCAATCAAACAGAAACCCTAGACAGGGCTCTGATACCAAAAGTGATGCAGAACGAAAGCTCTGATACCAAAAATGATGCAAAACAAAGAACAAAGAAGCGTATGCGGAAGTAAAATTAAGATTAATTTTTTTTTTTTTATATATATATATATTTCAGAAATTGGCTTCGACTCAAAGTAAAGCTAAACTATGTTGAAGGAAACTAGGTAAGGATTGAAAGCACAGTTTAGAAGAAACTAAATTATCAGAGTAGTTCAGAAGTAACGGATCGCTGGGGGTTGAGAAACTCCCAGACCTAGGGTTTCGCTCTGAACTTTCAACAGAACAGAAATAGAGAGGAGAGATGGTTTACTAACCAAACAGTGATCTTCTCAGGATTTTGGTGGAAGAACTCTCTCGAGCAGATTGTTGGATCCTCGATTTGGCTATCTTCGCAATGGATCCTCCAATACTGGCCTGTGGTTTGGTCGGCTTCTCCTGGACTCAAGATCTGGGAAAGAAGAGGAACAAGTGATGGAATTCAGAAACTCAAGAAAAGATTTTACCAGGTTGAAGAACTTGAAAGTCGAAGTTGCTGAAATCAGGATTCTTCTGGAGGCCGATCTGACTTCCTCTTAGAATTGCTGTAGACCTGAAGTATCTGGACTGGAGCTGGATGCTGGTGGCCGGCCTGGACTTGGAGAGGGTGGCCGTGAGAAGAGAAATAGACTAGGGCTTGGTGGAAAGAGAAGGGTGATGGCGGCTAGGGTTTGGAAGTGGAGTGGCTAACCTAGGGTTTGGGGTTTTGGAGATCTCTCACCTCCTCAAGGTTCCAGGGGAACCCGGATTTACTCCCTCACGGAGCTCAACACCTGGAAGCAAGTGCAGAAAAGAGAAAACACAAGTTTGCTCATAAAAAAAATTTCTTTCATTCATCTCATTGTTGTAAACTTACAAGAGGGGTTTAATTTATAAGGCATTACAAGGGAGGAGGGTTTCACATCTTCCCATGTGGGACTAAAGGAGGGGATCTCCAAATTAGGGCAAATCCCTTACATATGGTCGGCCAAAATACCAAAAAAATATGATTTGGGTTATAAATGGCAGGTAGATGGCGCCACCTTGCTTGGATTTTCAAGAAAAATTTTCTTCCTTCCCTGGATCAACTCTTTTGGACTCCTCCTTTTCTTCCTCCCTAAGTCAAGGTCCTTCCCATCTTTGTTTTGATTGTTTTTGGTAGGTAGTGGGCGCCCCCTTGAAGTTCTCTTCCAAGAGAATTTCTTCCCTTCTTTGTTTTGGAATTCTTGGGAATGTCTTGGCCACCCCCTTGATTGGTGGTCTCTTGGTGGACTTCTCTTTATCTGGCGCATGAGAGAAGGAAGTTGCCATCTGTGGAGTGGGGACCAAAGGCTGCTGGATGTGGATATGGCGCCCCTTGGACTGGGAGTGTGGCTGGGAGTGTGGTGTCCACTTGTCTGGTCTTGGGAGAAAATGTAACATCCCAGGTTGAAACCCTAGTCCACTACTGAGTCAACATGACTCAACAAAATAAAATGCAGGTAATGTAGACTCAAGCTAAATTGAGTTGATCTAGTCAACTCTTATTACAAACCAAAACCCTAATTCTTCGGGCAAGGTTAATCAGAGATCCAGATGGAGCTCTGAAGTCTTCTTCTGAGTCTGGTGCCCGCACCAGTAGAGGTCCCCAAAAAATCTGGCATTTGTTTTAGATGTCACCAGCCCAGCCATTACTCCAGTGAATGTTCTACTAGATCCCTCCATATAGGTGGTTTAGAGGAAGAAGAGAACCCCGAGACTGTTCATGAGTTGGAAGAAGAAGTGTATGAGGAAGGACTGACTTTAGCAAAAGAGTACGAGGGAGATGAGGAAACCTGTGACCCCACTACCTTGTGTGGAGTAGTTAGACGTATCCTTGCCCAATCTAAGGAACAAGAAGACTGGCGTAGGACCAACATCCTACACACTTTCATTAAGGTTGGAGAGAAGGTTTGTAAGGTTATCCTAGATAGTGGCAGTTGTATCAATGCCATTTCTGCTAGCACTATCAAGACTTTAGGGCTAACCCCAATTCCTCATCCTAGCCCTTACAAGGTGTCCTAGATAGATTCCAGCTCCATTCCCATTAAGCTCCAGTGTCAAGTCCTCATCCAATTACAATCGTACAAGGAGAAAGTGTGGTGTGATGTGCTGCCCATAGGGGTTAGCAGCATCATTTTAGGACGACCCTGGCTCTATGACCATGATGTCACTCTATTTGGCAAGTCCAACTCCTGTTCCTTCAACCACTTAGGGAAGAAGATAGTCATTAACCCAGTGCCCCCTAAGGATGAAGTCAAGAAGGGAGCTAGCTCTTTGAAAAAGAAGACATCTGGATTAAATCTGATTAGTGCCAAAGAGTTAGAAAGGGAGATTGTGGAAGGTTCACCTGTTTGGTTAGTGTCCTCTAAGGAAGTTAAGAAACCAACCTTAGAAGACCCACCTCAGGGAGTTTTGGAAGTTTTGGAAGAATTTAAGGATGTATTTCAAGATGATCTGCCCGACCAACTTCCACCCCTTAGGGACATCCAGCATGCCATTGACCTTGTCCCGGGATCCGCTTTGCCTAACCTGCCCCAATACCGGATGAACCCCAAGGAACATTTAGAGCTCCATAAGCAAGTTAGTGAGTTGTTGAATAAAGGTTTTATCAGAGAGAGTTTGAGTCCTTGTACCGTCCCAGCCCTTTTGACACCCAAAAAGGATGGCACATGGCGAATGTGCGTTGACAGTCGAGCTATTAACAAGATCACCATCAAATATCGGTTTCCCATACCCCGCCTAGACGACCTCTTAGACATGATGGCTGGAGCCACAATTTTCTCCAAGATTGACCTTAAGAGTGGCTACAATCAAGTTAGAATCCGACCCGGGGATGAATGGAAGACAGCATTCAAGACTAAGGATGGTTTGTATGAGTGGATAGTCATGCCTTTTCGATTATCCAATGCACCCAGCACTTTCATGAGAGTCATGACCCAGGTCCTTAGGATGTTCATCGGTAAGTTTGTGGAAGTCTATTTTGACGACATCCTGATTTACAGCAAGAACGAGAAGGACCACCTGGACCACCTTAGGTTAGTGTGTTCGGCCCTTAGGAAAGACAGCTTCTATGCAAATCCCAAGAAGTGCGAGTTTCTGACCCATAGGGTTGTCTTCCTAGGATTTGTCGTGACCCCAGAAGTAGTAGCCGCTGATCTCGAAAAGATCAGGACGATAGTTGAGTGGCCTGTACCAACCTCTATTACTGAAGTTCGTAGTTTCCACGGACTGGCCACCTTTTATAGACGATTCATTAGGGGTTTCAGCACCGTTGTCTCACCCATCACTGATTGCATTAGGAAGGGAGTTTTCGAGTGGACCAAAGCTGTTGATAAAGCCTTCTTAGAGCTGAAAGAGAAAATGACCCAAGCCCCCGTCCTAAGATTGCCCGATTTTTCCAAAGTGTTCGAGGTAGCATGTGATGCCTCAGGGGTAGGAATAGGAGGAGTCCTAATCCAAGAGAACCACCTAGTAGCCTTTTTTAGTGAGAAGTTCAATGAGGCTAAGCTTAGGTATTCTACCTATGACAAGGAATTTTATGCCTTACTACAAGCACTAAGATATTGGAGACATTACCTTTTACCTAATGAATTTGTGTTGTACTATGATCACGAGGCATTGAGGTATCTGAGTTCCCAAAAGAAGTTGAACCCTAGACACGCTAAGTGGGTAGAATATATCCAGGCGTATACCTTTGTTTTGAAACATTGAGCAGGAACTGACAATAAGGTAGCCGACGCCCTGAGCCGACGATCATTACTCCTGAGCATTGTTAGAACCAAGGTTGTAGGGTTAAACAGATTAAAGAGCAGTACGATAGCTATCCTGATTTCAGAAAGATTCACTAAGCCTTGAGTATCGGACCATCTAAGGAACACAGTCAGTATACCTTGTTAGATGGTTACCTATTTAAGGAGAATAGGCTATGCATCCCAAGAACGTCTGTAAGGGAATTTTTGGTCTGGGAGACGCACGCAGGAGGCTTAGCTGGCCATTTCGGGAAAAATAAGACCATCCTAGCTGTAGAGGAACATTTCTTTTGGCCAAATCTGAAAAGGGATGTTGCCCAAATTATGGCTAGGTGCCAAACGTGCGCTGTTGCAAAACAGCGAAAGCTGAACACTGGCTTGTACACCCCTTTGCCCATCCCTAGTTGCCCTTGGCAGGATTTGAGTATGGATTTTGTGTTAGGATTACCTAGAACCCAAAGGAAACACGACTCAATCTTTGTTGTGGTTGATAGATTCTCCAAGATGGCCCACTTCCTACCATGCAACCAATCTTATGATGCCTCTAAGGTAGCCAAACTATTTTTAGATGAGATAGTTAGAATTCATGGCCTACCTAAGACAATTGTGTCCGACAGAGATGTTAGGTTCACTAGTTACTTTTGGAAGACCCTCTGGCACATGTTAGGGACCAAGTTGAAATTCTCCACTGCTTACCATCCCCAAACTGACGGCCAGACTGAAGTTGTGAACCGAAGCCTAGGAAACTTGCTTAGGTGTCTTGTAGGCGAAAACATTAAGAACTGGGACTTGCTGTTACCCAAAGCCGAGTTCGCCTACAACAGTTCTATCAATAGGACCACCGGTAAAACCCCATTTGAGATTATCCATGGGTACCAATCTAACAAGCCACTTGACCTGATTCCCCTGCCATTGCATGCTAGGACATCCGAGTCTGCTGAATCTTTTGCACAGCATATTAGGAATCTGCATAAGGAAATCACCCAAAAAATCACATTAAGTAATGAGGCTTATAAAATACAAGCTGATTCTAGAAAGCGATTCAAGGAATTTTTTGTAGGGGATTTCGTAATGATCCGACTCAGACCAGAACGGTTCCCCTCAAGAACTATTAAGAAATTACATTCTCGAAGTACTGGTCCCTTTAAAATTATTGAGAGAGTAGGACCCAATGCTTACGTGCTTGAATTACCTCCTGATCTAGGCATTAGCTCCACTTTCAATATTGCAGATCTAACTGAGTATAAGGAGCCAACAGTAATACCCAATGAGGCATTCGGACCTGATCCATTACTTGAGAGAGAACCCACCATAGAGTATCCACTAAAAAGGCCTAAGCGACGAGAGAAGATCGAGCGAATCCTAGATGATCAAATTATCAGTACTCGGTGGAATGGTTATCAACGCTACTTGGTAAGGTGGCAAGGATGTCTCGAGTTGGAGGATTCATGGGTTACCCGAGAGGACCTACAACGCGTTGACCCGGACCTTCTGAAAGAATATCAAAGCCGAATGAGCCTTTACTCGACGGAGTCAAGTTCTTCCCACCCCAGGAGGATTGGTGAGGACACCTACACAAAATTTCAGAACTCACTATGGATCTCGTAAGGAAGATCCAGACTCTGAACCATCCAGCAAATGCAACCCAGTAATTGTTTTCGGGTTTTAAAGTATGATGTCTTTTGTTGCCAAACATCAAGAGAAGCAAGAGCAAGCCTCGGCTTTCGGCCTGCAGCTCCAGATTTTGTCAACATTTTGCAGCTCCTCCTGCAGCCCTTCATCATGATTCCTGCAGCCCCAGCTTTCAGCTTGCAGCTCCAGATTTTGTCAGCATTTTGCAGCTCCTCCTGCAGCCCTTCATCATGATTTCCTGCATCCCCAGATTTCCTGCAGCCCTTCATCATGATCCCTGCAGCCCCAGATTTCCTGCAGCCCTTCATCGTGATCCGTGCAGCTTTGTAACCATTTTAAAAAAAGAGAATTAAACTAATCTTTATATAGAGGGTTCTAGAGGGTGTTCTTGAGCCTATAAATAGGGATGGTTCTCTGGTATGAAAGAAGAAAAAAAAAGATGAAATGAAATACTGCTGGAGTGTTTTCTCTAGTGCCTTTGTTACAATTGTAACATTGAGGGGTGTGAGGCCCTAACCCTGGCTTCGTTGCGTTGCAACGTCGAGGAGTGTGAGGCTCCGGCTGCCTTCGCTGCACCCGTGGCATCGAGGGGCACGAGGCCCTATCTATCCTACCATTTTCCAGCCGTCTAAGCCCCCCTATCATCCATAATTCTCACCACCATGCTCCAGAAGATTGAAGATTTCAAGCTCGCCCGAATTTAGCCTTTCCACCTCGAACGGCGCTCCAGGAATTGTAATTGTCATTTTATTTGATATCTTGGTACTCTTCTTGCTTTGATTTGGGTTTTGTACCTTGTAGGGTCTTTCTCCGATAACGATCCCCCGAAGGAACCTTGCCAACATACATTTAGCACGATGCCACCCGTTGAGCAGCTGATTATTGATCATCTAGGCCGCATCTTCCCAGGAAGAGTGACCCTAGTGCATTGGGAATATTTATTTACTGTTGTGTCATTTTACCTCACCTCCTTATCCTCAAGATCTGTTTTATTAATTGTTTGCATGTCCTAGATCGGGGATTTCTCAATCTCTGAGTCCTGGGTCTATTATTCTGCTCACTTAATTTTGGGGTCCAGCATGAGAGGTTGTATGAGTTGATATCTTCCTTAAGTTGTTTTCTATCATCCTTGCTTGTTATGAGTCTCAATTTAATCAGATTTAAGGATGATTTTCTTTGCATTGCATCTCTCATCATCTTCATGCCATCCTAGTCTATAGGTTCCCCATCAGTCACCTCACTTGGACCAAGTCAAAGAGAAGGAGAGGAGTAATCCTAGTGAGAAGAGGGAATTTGAACCTATTTGGAAGAGGCGATCTCTATGTATTTGAGTAAGAAAAGGATTAGTGGGAATTCTCTTGTATGCCCTTACTTGGAGTCCAAGTTTTTCAGCCTATTTAAAGGCCCCCCCTCTCATGTATATTGGATGTTAATGAATATGAAACTTTTTTTGAGTTCTTCTCAACTATTGGTGTGAATTATGAGTGAATTTGCATGATTAAGGGTATTTATGTGAAATCTCAGGGCATCTGTGTGATCCATGTCCCTGCCACCAACCCGCCTGCATCTTCGTCTCTTGGCCGCCCACTTCTAAGCCTTCCTTCCTTTTGCTTTCTTTAGCCTTCAAATTTGTCTCTTCTTTGATTTCTAACCCTTGTTAGATGATTTGCAGGTCCCTCAGAGGTCACAAATCCAGGATTCCAATTGGCAAGCTTTCGAGCCACCAGATTGAAAGCCAAAAATCCATAGGATCTCTAGCTTATTTTTTTAGGCCGCATTCGAGAGCGTAGGGCGAACTCTTTACAGATCGATCTATAAATCACTACCAGGTACACACCCTAGACTCCTCTGGTAGCAGTATTTGATGGGGGATGAGTATCGAATGATGCATTTCTAGGAATTAGAAGGACTAAATGAAAATAAAATAGAAAAACATGCAGCTATTCTATGTAAAAGGATTAGGATTACATGAAAGGAACATAATGAAAAAAACTAGACTAGAAAAGTCTCTATCAAAATAACTAAAAAAGGGATCTTCGTGGTTAGGAAAGCACACAGATTAGTGTTAACTTACTCACTATTTCAGATCTGAAGGAGGATTAAGATGGTTATCCAGTGTTAATATTCTGAAATGCAGAAAAGGACACTTAAGAAGAAGTACTAAATAACTAAGAGATTACTCTAGGTTTCAAGGCACTCCGTATTTGAATCTTTGGCACAGTAGACATTCATCTTGGAAACCATGAGACCCGGGGATCCTGCTGAAATAGCTGGAAACATTAAATGGTTAAGAAGGAAGGTTGGAGGAATGGAAGTGAAAAACTAGGAATAGAAGAAGAGGTTTAGGCTTGGAATGAAGTAGATCCAATTTGGCGCCCATAGCTTGAATCTACTTTTCTTGTTGGCATGTGGAACTCCATTGTAGATGATCTCCTTTGGAAGGTGGGATGGACGAATTTGGAAAAGCTTGAAGAGGGTTCTTCAAGGGTGGCCGAATGGGATTGGAAGAGGGATTAGTAGCTTGTTTGGTTAAGTATCCTATGTCTCACACCGACCTTCTGTCAAGGGTCTTTGGCTAGCAAAGGAAGAAAGCTTTCTTAGAAAAAAATTTCATTTCATTCATCATCCCCATTACAAGAGAACTTAAGAGCTTTTATAAACTTTAAGCTTCTTTTCAAAATTCAAACTACGCCTCCTTTCATGGAGAAAATCAAGGGGCATCCCATGAAGAGAGGAGGGCCCTTTCAAATTTGAAATTCCTACTTACAAGGGAGAAAATCAAGGGCATCCCAAAGAAGGTGGAATGGCTCTTGCAAGGTGGCGCCCCAAGAAGAGTGGAGCTTCATTTGAGTTTTTCTTGGATGGGAATCCATGGTTGACTTGTCTTGGTGATGTGGCATGTTCTCTCCTCCAAGTGGCATGACTTGTCTTCCAACGTAGCATGGTTCAATGATGATGTGGTGCTCCAAGTAGTTGGTGAAGCTGGTTGCATTTAATCTGGCTTAATTGAAACCCAGCTTCAAGTAGTTTTGGATCCTACTTAATACAAAGCCTAATTGAACTCTAATTGGACCCAAGTTAAAATAAAACAGAACTCAATTATTCAATAAAATAAATACAGGACTCAAAGACTTATTAAAGGACTTAAATTCCTAGTCTTCTAACCATAAAGAGCATGGCATTAGTTGAAGCCTCTTCCTGAGCATGGTGCCCGCACCAATTCTCCCCGGGTGCGTGGAACTCGACCCTATCGAGTAAGTATTGGTTTGACTGTAGTATTTCTCTAATATGTCTGGGTCAATTTGTTGTAGATCCTCTCAGGTAATCCAAGAGTCTTCAGATTTTGGTTGACCGTGCCAACGAATCAAATAACGCTGATAACCCTTATTTCTAGAAGTAATCACTTGGTCATCTAAGATACGTTCAATCTTGTCTCTCCGGTTTAGTGGAATTGCTGGAGGACACTCAGGTAGGGTTTCGCTCTCAAAGGCAGGGAGCAGTCCAAAAGGCTCACTAGGAATTAATGCCAGTTCTTTAAATTCTTTCAGATCAGAAATATTAAAAGTGGAGCTAATGCCATAATCAGGTGGTAACTCCAACACATATGCATTAGAACCTATTTTCTTAATTATTTTGAAAGGTCTAGCTCCCCAGGCATGCAATTTCTTCATAGTTCCCGGTGGAAACCTTTCAGGTCTATGTTTTATCATGACTGAGTGCCCTTCATTAAATTCTTTTATCCGTTTACGTGAATCAGCCACATGCTTATAAACTTCATTACTCATTTGAATTTTCTTACTAATTTCTTTATGTAATTCTTTAAGATGCCGTGCATATGACTCGGCAGACTCAGATACACGTGAGTGTATGGGTAATGGAATAAGGTCGATAGGTCTCCTAGGTCTATAACCATGAAAAATTTCAAAGGGACTTTTACTGGTAGACCTATTGACCGAGCTATTGTGTGCGAACTCAGCATGAGGCAGAAGTAAATTCCAATTTCCCAGACTCTCTCCAACTAGGCACCTTAATAAGTTCCCTAGACTTCTATTTACAACTTCAGTTTGTCCATCAGTCTGAGGGTGGTAAGCAGTTAAAAATTTCAATTTTGTTCCTAATAGGTACCAAAGGGTTTTCCAAAAATAGCTTGTGAATCGGACATCCCTATCAGAAACAATGGTCTTACGTAACCCATGTAACTTGACTACATGATCGAGAAAAAGCTTAGCTACCAAGGAGGCATCAAAAGTTTGGGAGAAGGGTATAAAATGGGCCATTTTCGAAAACCGGTCGACCACTACAAAGATAGAATCGTGTTTACTAAGGGTCTTGGGCAGTCCTAAAATAAATTCCATTCTAAGATCCTGCCATGGACAATCCGGCACAAGTAAAGGAGTGTATAACACGGTGTTTTCTCTTTGATGTTTGGCAACTGCACATATTCTACATCGGGCAACAACATTGGCTACCTGTCTCTTAAGGCCTGGCCAGTAAAATTTCTCCTCAATTATCAATATGGTGTTGTTTCTTTTAAAATGGCCAGCCAATCATCCAGCATGGGTTTCCCAAATTAAAAAATCTCTCAGGGAAGACTTTGGGATACAAAGCTTGTTTTCCTTAAACAGATAACCATCTAAAAGGATGTACTCACTATGATGACTAGATGGTCCTAATTTCAAAGCTTGGTAACCTTCACTAAAGTCTGGACAATTATCATATTCATCCGTATGTCTTTCAAATCCAACGACTTTAGTGCTAATCGAGTTCAGAAGCAGGACTATATGACTTAAAGCATCGACTACCTTATTCTCAGTTTCGGCATGGTGATTCAAGACAAATGTGTAGGCTTGGATGTATTCTACCCACTTAGCGTGCCTAGGATTCAACTTCTTCTAGGAACTAAGGAATCTAAGGGCCTCGTGATCGAAAAACAAGACAAATTCATGCGGTAGTAGATAGTGCCTCCAATTCCTTAATGCTTGCACTACCGCGTAGAGCTCCTTATCATAGGTGTAATACTTAAGCTTGGCTTCATTTAATTTTTCACTAAAGAAAGCTATGGGATGGCTCTCCTGGCTTAAAACTCCACCTATTCCAACTCTAGATGCATCACAAGCAACCTCAAAAACCTTGGAAAAATTAGGCAATCTTAAGATAGGTGCTTGTGTAATTTTCTTCTTAACATCTAGGAAGGCCCTATCAGCAGCTTTTGTCCATTCAAATTGGCCTTTCCTAATGCAATCCATGATTGGTGCAACTATGGTACTAAACCCCCGAATGAACATTCTATAGAAAGTAGCAAGGCCATGAAAACTTCGTACTTCATGAACATTTTTGGGCATAGGCCACTCTACAATTGACTTAATCTTTTCGGGGTCAGCAAAAACTCCATCAAGTGTGACTACAAAACCTAGGATAATGACTCTATGGGTAAAAAAACCACATTTTTTAAGGTTTGCAAAGAGACTATTTTCCCTAAGAGCTAAATAGACTTGATTCAAATGATCCAAAAGATCCCTCTTGGTCTTGCTATATATAAGAATGTCATCGAAGTAAACTTCGACAAACTTTCCTATAAATAACCGTAGGACTTGATTCATAATCCGCATAAAGGTACTAAGAGCATTGGACAGTCTGAATGACATTACTACCCACTCAAAAAGACCCTCCTTGGTCTTGAATGCAGTTTTCCACTCATCCCCAGGTCTAATCCTAACCTGATGATATCTACTCTTAAGGTCAATCTTTGAGAATATTGTTGCTCCGGCAATCATATAAAAAATGTCATCCAAACGGGGTATGCGAAACCTATATTTTATTGTGATCTTATTAATGACACGACTATCAACACACATCCTCCAAGTGCTATCTTTCTTAGGGGTCGGAAATGCTGGTACTGTGCAGGGACTCAAACTCTCTCTAATAAATCCTTTCCTAAGGAGATCCCCTACTTGTCTTTGTAGCTCTAAATGTTCGGTAGGGTTCATCCTATAGTATGGAAGGTTGGGTAGGGTGGCTTCTGGGACAAAGTCAATGGCATGCTGGATGTCCCTAAGTGGTGGAAGTTGGTCTGGTAGGTCCTTTGGAAATACATCATTAAAGTCTTCTAACACTTTAGCCACTTCCTGAGGGCCTTCTTTCTGGGAAGGCTCCTGAATTTTCTCAGTGGTTAAAATCCAAACATCTATACCCTCAATGAGCACTTTCTCAATTTCCTTTTCAGTGATCAAATTGACTCCCATTTTCTTTTCCTTTAGGTGGCTTGATCCTCTCTTAACAGTGTCCTTAGGTGGTGTTGGGTTGATCACAAACTTCTTTCCTATGTGCATGAATGAGCAGGAATTTGATTGGCCGTATAGGGTCACGTCATGGTCAAATAACCAGGGTCGACCTAGGATGATACTGCTCACTCCCATTGGTAAGACATCACACCACACTTTCTCCTGATAGACTGTAACTGGATTTGGACTAGGCACCTATGTTTGATAGGATCGAAGTGGAGTCTATCCAAGAAATCTTATAGGGAGTCGGATGGGGAACTGTGGACAAGCCTAAAGTTTTGACAGCACTAGTGGATATGGCATTTACACAACTCCCACTATCTATGATTATTTTACATACCTTATCCCCTAACTTGACAAATGTTTGTAGGATGTTAGTCCTACGCCAATCTTCATGTGTTGCGTTTTGGGTAAGGATGCATCTAACTACTCCCAACATATCAAGCTCTATTTGTTCCTCGTCTCCTTCATACTCTTCAGCCAAATTGTCCTCAGCCTGATATACTTCCTCGACATTATCACCTAGGGGTTCTTTAGGTTTAGACTCACTTTCTTCTAATTCCTCTATGTGTAAGGCCCTAGTTGGACAATTGCTATGTAATCGCCTAACTTATGACATCTATAGCAAGCCACATTAGAATTTGGAGTCCTCTGAACTTTTTATGCTTTACCCCTATCATCTTTTCAGGGCAGAGGGGTGCTAGGGTTGGGTCGGCTGGGTCACATCTGATTCGATCCTGGCTGCTGACTAGGTGCACTAGTTCTAGGGGGTTCAGGTCTGCGATAAAATGGTCCCCTATGAAATCTCTCGGCATCTCGTGCTACCTGGTAAGCTAGCTCTAAGTCATGGACTTCTCTCAAAAATAACTCCTTCTGGATCTCTTCTCTCAATCCTGCCCTAAACCTAGACAAAGTAACTGACTCAGACTCATCTACATTGCCTTTTATCACAAATTCGTCAAACTTTGCAATGTATTCAACTACACTCTTAGTTCCCTGGGTCAATATCTACCACTGGCCTAGAAGTCTCTGGTGGTAGGACATAGGAAGGTATTTCTTTCAAAGCCTAAGTTTTATTGCCCTCCAGGTTACTATGGGAACATCACTCCTCTTTCTAATGAACCTCTAGACATTTTCCCAGTAAAGCCTAGCCTGACGAATTAACCTAAGCTTCACAAACTTGCATTCTCTCTCCTCCGTCATGTCATACCAATCAATGTGATGATCCATCTCTCCCTCCCAATCTATGTAAACCATAGGATCTATATTTCCATCGAATGTTGGTGCTTCCAACCTAATACTCCTAAGGGTTCGCTCCTCACGGTCTGTCTGATCCTGATTGTGTCTCCTAGGATTTGGCTCTAGACTGGATCATGGTGTGCTATCCTAGAGTTTGGGTCATGGACTCAATCAGGATTGGGCCTCCTAGGATTTGGCTCGAAGAAATGGTCTTGATGAAGAGCTCTTCTAGGGTTGATGGGTGTCTCAAACTCAGATTCAGACTCTAACTCATTTTGGACTTCTTGATTTCCACCAGGGGTATGAGCTTCTAATCGATCAAGTCTAGCAGTGATGTGGGTTATCTGATCAGTAATGTTTTGATTAGTCTGGGCTAATTGATCAGTTAAGTTTGGGTTTAGCCTGGTCATTTGGTCATTCAAAGATTTCTTCAGACTCTCAAAGTTTTGTTCCATGGTTACACTATATTGGGCTTGGGTTTATTGATAAAGTGCTCCTGATCTAGTTGAAATGCACAAGGACTCAACTTGGACTAGGGGTTTTGCTAGACCTAGAGTACAAATCAAATGTAAGGTCAAATTGACAATCCGGGTTGTAGCAACTTGGCACCTGGCCAGGTAAGTGTAAGGTTAGTGGAGGTTCCTGTTTGCTTGCCTTAGACACCAATTTGAATTTGGCCAGGTAAGCGAACTAACCCACTTTCCTTCGGGCTCTTGTCCCTGAACCACTTGCCTAAACACCAGATACAAGCACACATAAACAGGTTGTCAAAGTTGGCTTGACACTTGATTCGACCCAACCTTGTGGGTGTCCCTAGCTCGCTAGAGCAATTAAATGTCTAATCCGTTTTAGTTAGGGTTGGGTTCGTTATGCAAGTTGGTGATTTTTGGGCTAGGGATAGGTAATGAAATCCTGACCCTATGTCAATTTGATGCCCTTAATTTGGTTTACCATGAAATGAATGCAACAAACACATGGATCCAAATTTCAGGTGCAGAATCAGTGTGTTGCAGTTCTAAAGTTATGGAAAAGTGCAATGTAACCTATTCAAAAAAATTTAAAAAATTCATAAAATATTGCTAACTTCTAGTTGATATGCCATACAAAAGGAAGTTTAAAATAAAATTTATACTTTGCTGAGCTGATACTGAGAACTAGATAATGAGAAGAAAAAAAAAGGACTGAACATAAAGGAATTTCAGTGATAGTGATGGAATGTGGAAATTTTTGTTTTTTTCTATGGATGAAATTTTATATGCTCATAACTATCTTAATATGGAGTAGGAAAAAAATTATCTCAATGAAAAATTAACTACTTTCATTCAGAATTTATGCGAATCTCAGTCAGCCAACTCAGAAATACAGCAAGCAGAATTTAAACAAACAAAGACATTTACATACCAAACTTCAACCTAAAAATTCACGTCCGGATAGGGGCTCATTATTCCAATGGATCGTGATAGTGTACAGGTGTACACCTGCTCAGGAGGCATGAATTTTAGATCTAGATTGGATTTTAAAAATAATAACTAAGTAGCATGTATGAATGCTATGCATGCAGAAAATTTCAGCAACCTACCTAAATGCACAAATTCAAAATTAACCCTAACCTACCATGCTCTGATACCAAATATAATGGGGGACGAGTATCAAATGATGCTTTTATAGGAATTAGAGGGACTAAATGAAAATGAAACAGATAAACATGCAGCTATTCTACGTAAAAGGAACAGGATTACATGAAAGGAACATAATGAAATAAACTAGACTAAAAAAGACTCTATCAAAATAACTAAAAAAGGGATCTTCGTGGTCAGGAAACCACACAGAGTAGGGTTAACTTACTCACTATTTCAGATATGAAGGAAGATTAAGATTTTTATCCGGCATTAATATTCTGAAATGAGGAAAAGGACACTCAAGAAGAAGTACTAAATGACTAAGATATTACTCTAGGTTTCAAGGCACTCCATATTTGAATCTTTGTCACAGTAGACCTTCATCTTGAAAACCATGAAACGTGGGGATCCTGCATAAATAGATGGAAACATTAAATGGTTAAGAAGGAAGGTTGGAGGAATGGAAGTGGAAAATTAGGAATAGAAGAAGAGGTTTTGGCTTGGAATGAAGCAGATCCAATTTGGCACCCATAGCTTGAATCTGCTTTGCTTGTTGGCGTGGGGAACTCCATTGTAGATGATCTCCTTTGGAAGGTGGGATGGACAAATTTGGAGAAGCTTGAAGAGGGTTCTTGAAGGGTGGTCGAAGGGGATTGGAAGAGGGATTAGTAGCTTGTTTCGTTAAGTATCCTAGGTCTCACACCTACCTTCTGTCAAGGGTCTTTGGCTAGCAAAGGAAGAAAGATTTCTTAGAATAAAATTACATTTCATTCATCATCCCCATTACAAGAGAACTTAGGAGCTTTTATAAACTTTAAGCTTCCTTTCAAAATTCAAACTACACCTCCTTTCATGGAGAAAATCAAGGGGCGTCCTATGAAGAGTGGAGAACCCTTTCAAATTTGAAATTCCTACTTATAAGGGAGAAAATCAAAGGCATCCCAAAGAAGGTGGAATGGCTCTTGCAAGGTGGCGTCCAAAGAAGAGTGGACCTTCATTTGAATTTTTCTTGGGTGGGAATCCATGGTTGACTTGTCTTGGTGATGTGGCATGTTCTCTCCTCCAAGTGGCATGACTTGTCTTCCAAGGTGGCATGGTTCAATGATGATGTGGTGCTCCAAGTAGTTGGTGAAGCTGGTTGCACTTAATCTGGCTTAATTGAAACCCAGCTTCAAGTAGCTTTTGGACCCAACTTAATACAAAGCCTAATTGAACTTAATTGGACCCAAATTAAAATAAAACAGAACTCAATTATTCAAATAAAATAAATACAGACTGAAAGACTTATTACAGGACTTAAATTCCTAGTCTTCTAACCATAAAGAGCTTGGCATCAGTTGAAGCCTCTTCCTGAGCCTGGTGCTCGCACCAATTCTCCCCGGGTGGGAGGAACTCCACCCTATCGAGTTAGGATTGGTTTCACTATAGTATTTTTCTAACATGTCTGGGTCAATTTGTTGTAGATCCTCTTAGGTAATCCAAGAGTCTTCAGATTCTGGTCAACCGTGCTAATGAATCAAATAACTCTGATAACCCTTATTTCTAGTAGTAATCACTTGGTCATCTAAGATACGTTCAATCTTGTCTCTCCGGTTTAGTGGAATTGCTGGAGGACACTCAGGTAGGGTTTCGCTCTCAAAGGCAGGGAGCAGTCCAAAAGGCTCACTAGGAATTAATGCCGGTTCTTTAAATTCTTTTAGATCAGAAATATTAAAAGTGGAGCTAATGCCATAATCACGTGGTAACTCCAACACATATGCATTAGATCCTATTTTCTTAATTATTTTGAAAGGTCTAGCTCCCCGGGCATGCAATTTATTCATAGTTCTCGGTGGAAACCTTTTAGGTCTATGTTTTATCATGACTGAGTCCCCTTCATTAAATTCTTTTATCCTTTTACGTGAATCAGCCACATGCTTATAAACTTCATTACTCATTTGAATTTTCTTACTAATTATGTAATTTTGTAAGATGCTTTGCATATGACATGGCAGACTCAGATACACGTGAGTTTGTGGGAAATGGGATAAGGTCGATAGGTCTCCTAGGTCTATAACCATGGATAATTTCAAAGGAACTTTTATCGGTAAACCTATTGACCGAGCTGTTGAATGCGAACTCAGCATGAGGCAGAAGTAAATTCAAATTTTCCAGACTCTCTCCAACAAGGCACCTTAATAAGTTCCCTAGACTTCTATTTACAACTTTAGTTTGTCCATTAGTCTGAGGGTGGTAAGCAGTTGAGAATTTCAATTTTGTTCCTAATAGGTGCCAAAGGGTTTTCCAAAAATAGCTTGTGAATCGGACATCCCTATCAGAAACAATGGTCTTACGTAACCCATGTAACTTGACTACTTGATCGAGAAAAAGCTTGGCTACCCTGGAGGCATCAAAAGTTTGGGAGTAGCGTATAAAATGGGCCATTTTCGAAAACCGGTTAACCACTACAAAGATAGAATTATGTTTTCTATGGGTATTGGGCAGTCCTAAAACAATGTCCATGCTAAGATCCTGCCATGGACAATCCGGCACAGGTAAAGGAGTGTATAACCCGGTGTTTTGTCTTTGATGTTTGGCAACCGCACATATCCTACATCGGGCAACAACATTGGCTACCAGTCTCTTAAGGCCTGGCCAGTAAAATTTCACCTCAATTATCAATATGATCTTGTTTCTTCTAAAATGGCCAGCCAATCCTCCAGCATGGGTTTCCCAAATTGAAAAATCACTTAGGGAAGTCTTTGGGACACAAAGATTGTTTTCCTTAAACAGATAACAATCTAAAAGGATGTACTCACTATGATCACTAGATGGTCCTAATTTCAAAGCTTGGTAACCTTCACTAAAGTCTGGACAATTATCATATTCATCGGTAAGTCTTTCAAATCCAACGACTTCAGTGCTAATCGAGTTCAGAATCAGGACTATACGACTTAAAGCATCGGCTACCTTATTCTCAATTCCGGCATGGTGATACAAGACAAATGTGTAGGCTTGGATGTATTCTACCCACTTAGCATGCCTAGGATTCAGCTTCTTCTGGGAACAAAAGAATCTAAAGGCCTCATGATCGAAAATCAAGACAAATTCATGTGGTAGTAGATAGTGCCTCCAATACCTTAAAGCTTGCACTACCGCATTGAGCTCCTTATCATAGGTGGAATACTTAAGCTTGACTTCATTTAATTTTTTAGTAAAGAAAGCTATGGGGTGTGATGCGGGACTAATATGCATGCAATTCTTTTTGTATATTTTATATCTGGGGTTAGGTGATTAATTCCCGAATTTCAGATCAAAATTAGTTGTACAAAATTTTGTATGAATTTTTGAAGCCAAGCATGCAGATTAGAACCTAAAAAAGTACTAAAGAAGGATCATCGGGGCTGAGAAGCCTCGGTTAGGTCATGTTCTCCTACAATATAAAGTATGGAGGTAGAGGGGGTGTACCTGACAATGTCTGAAGTGCCTGGTGATGATCGCAGTGAAGGGATCTCTCGTTCCTAGATGGATGCGGCCTAGAAAACCGAGCCAAAGACCCGCGGATACCCGGCTTTCTGCTCGGTGGTCCGATTGAGGCTTGGCTGGAGTCGTTGGATTTGTAGGAACTCGGGGACCTGCAAACGACCTATCAGGGATTAGAAAACTCAAAGGAGATCAAGAAAATAAAGAAAAGCAACAAAGGGAAGAAAGTTTTGGAGGGGGCTGGAAGGATGGTTGGCGGCAAAAAGATGGTAGCAAACACCGGGAAGAAGAACTCTCAAACCCCTTTATGCACACAGCAGGGTAATCACACAAAGCAATATAAGAACTCAAGGTTTATTTCATATCAAAAATCAAGCTTCATACAAGAGGCTAGGGTCCTTTAAATAGAACTTTAACCTTGGGATCCAAGTAAGGACACATTAGTCTTTACATAAGAATCCTTTTCCCTCTTAAACCCTAGCTAGAAAATAAGGAAACAATAGGTAGAAAATTCTCTAAAAATTTTCTTGACTAGGCCAACACTCCAAGGATGCCTAGGGGGGCATGTTGGGCTTCTAAGAGCATCAAGAGGCCGGCCCAAAAGGGCTCGGGCACATGGGTTTGGGCCTTTGGAAGCTGGGATGGCCTGGTATCCAGGTAGCAGGAATATTCCCTGGTATCTTGCTTCTTAGGGGCTTGGGCTTGGCGCCTGGGCTTGATTTCATTGGGCTAGGTTGCAGATGGACCTCTAAAATCATGGATGTCTTGGTCTATGAATATACCTTGGCATCTGGAAGAGAATCTGGACATCTAGAGGGCATCTACAAGGAATCAGGGTTTCTGATTTTCCTCCTGGAGTCTTCAAATATTCAAGCTGGGTTGGGCTTGGGCTAAACTTCCATGTCTTCAATCTGGTTGGACTTGGTCTTCACTTGTATGATGTGGTCTTGAGTCTTCAGTATGCTTGGACAGGACTCAAAAAAATAAAATTAGCTCAACATGAGCTGAGTAGCATTGGACTAAACTAGCTCAATATGAGCTGACTAGTACAGAACTGAAATAACAACTCAAAAGACTCAAATAACAACTAAAATAAACTCAGATGGTCTAAGCCCTTATTACAGATGGACTCATAAATTATTGATTAATTCACAGAGGGTTGAAAAGCCTCTGTCTTATTCTAGTACCTCCGGTGTCCCCACCAATTCTCCCTGGGTGGGAGGAACTTGACCCTATCAAGTGAAGATCAGACTGGCTCACATATCTTTCGAGAAGGTCTGGGTTGAGGCATTTCAAGTCCTCTCGAGAAATCCATGAATCGTCCGACTCTGGCTGGCCTTGCCATCGGACCAAGAAGCTTTGATAGTCACGGCTTCGGCTCATGATGGCTTGATCGTCTAGGATACGCTCGATCCGTTCTCCTCTCTCAGGCCAATTTGTTAGTGGACACTCTGGGTTAGGGTCACTCACAATGAAAAGGAATAGGTCCAAAGGCTTCACTAGGTATTGCTACCGGTTCCCTATACTCAACCAGGTCTGTAATATTGAAGGTAGAACTAATGCCCAAATCCAAAGTCAAGTCTAATACCTAGGCATTTGATCCAACCTTCTCTATCACTTTAAAAGGTCCGGCTCTACGAGCAAGAAGCTTCTTTTAGGCCTAAGCCTAACCAAGATAGAATCCACTACATCAAATTCTTTGATCCATCTTTGAGAATTAGCTAGTTTGTTTAAAATTAGTGGAGGTGGTGAACATGCTGGGCACATGCAGACTCCTAACAAATGATTCAAAGGACTCATACTAACACCTAACAGACTTGACTATGCATTCATATAGAAGAAAATTTTATTGAACTCTTTAGATCTAAACCTAACAGATTATAGGTTCCCTATGTGTGATCCTAGCTTGACATGCACATGAAAATTTACAGTGAACTCTTAGCAAATTCCAAAGAGTATGCCAGAAGTAAGATGCAAACCTAACATGCGTGATGAATGCATGCAGTATGCTAATCTCAGTTAAATGCAATCTAATAATCCTACAAATGCTGGAGGTGTCAGGAAAGGGCAGAAAATAGGAAGTGGGTTCAGAATTAGTTTGGTAGGGTAGGGAAAAAGGTTCCGGGTTAGTTGGATAAAGTAGAATAAAAGAAGGCATGTCAGGGACTAATCCTAGACTAAGGAGGCTAACCTTACGGGGTTGCGGTATATCTATGGGCAAGAAAAGGTCCATTCTATGGAAGGATGGGTCAACAATTTCTAGTAAGAGATCTTCAATAGGAATGGCAGGAAGGGATTCATCCTGAGGGCAATGGGTTAAGTAAGCCAAATACTGAATAAAGTCTTCTTGCTCATGGAATTTAGGAATAGGCTCTACAATTAGATCCTTTTCTAGTATTTCCCCAGGTAAAACCCTAGTATCAGAGTTCTCTTCCTCTAATTGTTCTTCCACTATAGCTTTAGGTTGGATGTGGTCAAGGTCAACTAGCTCTGGGTTGGTTTCTACCTGGGTATCTACTGGGTCAGTTAATTCTAGGTCTACTAAAGGTATCTCTTCTTCTCCTTCATACTCATCCACTAGGCTTGCATCAGCTTCATACACTTTTGCATTAATGTAAGCCTTGTCAATCTCAGGAATGGTTGGAGAAGGTTGGCTAGGAAAAAATTGGCTAGGTCCTGGTTTCTGATTATGGACACTAATCCTAGTAGGTTCAGGTTGCCTAAGGGGTAGTGGCTCACTACTGGGCTCATATTTAGGGGTACTGATCATATGGGGTTCAAGTTGACTAAGGAAAACCTGACTAGTACTAGATTGATACCTAGGGGTTATGGGCTCCCTAGGCTCATAGGACAAGGGTGCAGATCTATGGGTCACGGGATTATAAGATTTGGGATCATAGGATTTGGGTTCAGCTCTATGGGTCTTGGGTCTACTGAACTCATGGGATATGGGTTCATAGATTCTAAAGTCAGAGGATTTGGAGTCATAAGATCTATAGGTTGTGGGTATACTAGGCTTATAGGGAGAGGATAAATAGGATCTATCTTCCTGGTCTACAAAATCCTGATTGGGTCTTCTAGGACTAGCCTTAGTGATTGGGTCACGACGATGGGCTCTCCTAGGTTCAGCCTCAAGGTATGGATCAGGGTTTGGGGTCCTCATATGCTCAGGATTATAGTATGGGTCAGGCTGAGGGGCTCTCCTATGTTCAACCTCTCGGAATGGATCAGGATTTGGGGTCCTCCTAGGTTGAGGATTATAGTATGGGTCAGGATGAGGGGCTCTCCTAGGTTCAACCTCTCGGTAGAGATCAGAGTTTGGGGTCCTCTTAGGTTCAGTATCATAGTATGGGTCATGATGATGGGCTCTCCTAGGTTCAGCCTCAAGGTATGGATCAGGGTTTGGGGTCCTCCTTGGTTCAGTATCATAGTATGGGTCATGACGATGGGCTCTCCTAGGTCAACCTCAGGGTAGTGATCTGGGTTTGGGGTCCTCCTAGGTTCAGTATAATAATAAGGGTCATGGTGATGGTCTCTCCTATGTTCAACCTCACAGTAGGGATCATGGTAAGGGGTTCTCCTTGGGTTGGGCTCCTTATATTGGTCAGAGTATTTGGTTCTCCTATGATTGGACTCCCTATATGGGTCAGAGTAATGGGTTCTCATAAGGTTAGGCTCTATGGTTTCACTAGGTTGAGTTTGGTTGAGGATATTGGTCTGGGTCAACTGAGTCATTTGGGTAATTAACTTGGTAGACATCTGGGCCATTTGGTCTATAAGGGCTTGAATCCTAGCTTCCTACTTATCCATGGGTTCAGGGAGATGGTGGATGAGATGGGACTCCTGATCTAATGCTCATGCAAGACTCGATCAAACTGACTACAGCTAACTAGACCAAGAGTCCAAAACTAAGTGCTCAATCAGGGTGGCAAACTAGCCTATAGTTACCCTATACTCAGCCAGGCAGGTGCAAGGGAAGTGTTAGGTCCCTGATTGCCAATCCTAGACACCGATCAGAGATTGGCCAGGTAGGCGGACCAGCACATAATCCCTTCGGGATTGAATCCCTAAACCAGCGTTCTAGACACTGAGCACAAGGCACATACAGGTTAACTTGACACGGTGATCTAACACTAGCTCGGACCCAACCAATTGGTGTCCCTAGCCCACTAGGGCAAATTAAGTCTAGTTAATTTTAGATTAACGCTTGGGACCGAATGCAAGGGATGTGGTTTTGGGCTAAAGAGAGGTGATCAAATCCTCCCCCCATCTGATATAGCAAGAGTGCCCTTAAAAGTAAATTATGCAATGATGGCAGGTAGATGAGGATGCAAATTAGCGTTAAGATGTTTTTGGTATTTTTGGAGAATATGTAATTTTTTTTTTATTTTGGTATTTTCTTAAATATAAGAAAACTTTCAAATTATGCCTAATATGCAAGAAATATACTAAAATTAAAAGATATGCAAAAGACGCTAAACAAAACCCTAAAACTTCCAAACTTGTCTTGCTGAAAAAAACAGAGCCAAAAATTTACAGGAAGTATTTCGGCTTGCAGAAAATTCATAGGCTGAAATAAAATCTACAAAAATTCTAGAAATTACTGTGAATTATGATGAATCCAGAAAAAAAAATTTCAGAATTTATGGAATTTCTGTCAGCAAGAAATAATTTAAATAATAGAGAATATACATACTAAAAAATTGTAAAAAATAAGCCCTAATCTAAGCTCTGATACCAAATGATGCGGGACTAATATGCATGAAATTCCTTTTGTATGTTTTATATCTGGGGTTAGGTGATTAATTCCCAAATTTCAGATCAAAATTAGTTGTAGGGAACTTTTTATGAATTTTTGAAACCAAGAATGTAGATTAGAACCTAAAAAAGTACTAAAGAAGGATCGCCGGGGCTGAGAAGCCTCGGTTAGGTCAAGTTCTCCTACAATATAAAGACTGGAGGTAGAGGGGGTGTACCTGACAATGTCTGAAGTGCCCGGTGAAGATCGCAGTGAAGGGATCTCTCATTCCTCGATGAATGTGGCCTGGAAATCCGATCCGAAGACCCGTGGATACCCGGCTTTCTGCTGGGTGGTCCGATTGAGGCTTGGCTGGAGTCGTTGGATTTGTATGAACTCGGGGACCTGCAAATGACCTATCAGGGGTTAGAAAACTTAAAGGAGATCAAGAAAATAAAGAAAAATAGCAAAGGAAAGAAAGTTTTGGAGGGGGTTGGAAGGATGGTTGGCGGCAAGAAGATGGTAGCAAACATCGGGAAGAAGAACTCTCAAACCCCTTTATGCACACAGCAGGGTAATCACACAAAGCAATATAAGAACTCAAGGTTTATTTCATATCAAAAATCAAGCTTCATACAAGAGGCTAGGATCCTTTAAATAGACCCTTAACCTTGGGCTCCAAGTAAGGGCACATTAGTCTTTACATAAGAATCCTTTTCCCTCTCAAACCCAAGCTAGAATATAAGGAAACATTAGGTAGAAAAATCTCTAAAAATTCTCTTGACTATGCCAACACTCCAAGGATGCCTAGGGGGGTGTGTTGGGCTTCTAAGAGCATCAAGAGGCCGGCCCAAAGGGGCTCAGGCACATGGGTTTGGGCCTCTGGAAGCTGGGATGGCTTGGTAGCGAGGTAGCAGGAATATTCCCTGGTATCTTGATTCTTAGGGGCTTGGGCTTGGCGCTTGGGCTTGATTTCATTGGGCTAGGTTGTAGATGGACCTCTAAAATCGTGGATGCCTTGGTCTATGAATATACTTTGGCATCTGGAAGGGAATCTGGACATATAGAGGGCATCTACAACGAATCAGGGTTTCTGATTTTCCTCCTGGAGTCTTCAAATCTTCAAGCTGGGTTGGACTTGGGCTAAACTTCCATATCTTCAATCTGGTTGGACTTGGTCTTCAATTGTATGATGTGGTCTTGAGTCTTCAGTATGCTTGGACAGGACTCAAAAAAATAAAATTAGCTCAACATGAGCTGAGTAGCATTGGACTAAACTAACTCAACATGAGCTGACTAGTACAAAATTGAAATAACAACTCAAAAGACTCAAATAAGAACTAAAATAAACTCAGATGGGCTAAGCCCTTATTACAGATGGACTCATAAATTACTGATCAATTCATAGAGGATTGAAAAGCCTCTGTATTATTCTGGTGCCTCTGGTGTCCCCACCAGGGTGGCTCTCTTGGCTTAAAACTCCACCAATTCCAACTCTAGATGCATCACAAGCAACCTCAAAAACCTTGGAAAAATTAGGCAATCTTAATAAAGGTGCTTAGGTCATTTTCCTCTTAACATCTAGGAAGGCCCTATGAGCAACTTTTGTCCATTCAAATTGGCCTTTCCTAATGCAATCCGTGATTGGTGCAACTATGGTACTAAACCCCGGAAAGAACCTTCTATAGAAAGTAGCGAGGCCATGAAAACTTCGTACATCACGAACATTTTTGGGCACAGGCCACTCTATAATTGACTTAATCTTTTCAGGGTCAGCAGAAACTCCATCAGGTGTGACTACAAAACCTAGGATAATGACTCTATGGGTAAAAAAATCACATTTTTTAAAGTTTGCAAAGAGACTATTTTCTCTAAGAGCTAAACAAACTTGATTCAAATGGTCCAAATGATCCTTCTTTGTCCTGCTATATATAAGAATGTCGTCGAAGTAAACTACGACAAACTTTTCTATAACTAACCATAGGACTTGATTCATAATCCGCATAAAGGTACTAGGAGCATTGGACAGTCTGAATGGCATTACTACCCACTCAAAAAGACCCTCTTTGGTCTTGAATGCATTTTTCCACTCATCCCCAGGTCTAATCCTAACCTGATGATAGCTACTCTTAAGGTCAATCTTTGAGAATATTGTTGCTCCGGCAATCATATCAAAAATGTCATCTAAACGGGGTATGTGAAACCTATATTTTATTGTGATCTTATTAATGACACAACTATCAACACACATCCTCTAAGTGTCATCTTTCTTAGGGGTCAGTAATGCTGGTACTGCATAGGGACTCAAACTCTCTCTAATAAATCCTTTCCTAAGGAGATCCCCTACTTGTCTTTGTAGCTCTAAATGTTCGGTAGGGTTCATCCTATAGTATTGAAGGTTGGGTAGGGTGGCTCCTGGGACTAAGTCAATGGTGTGCTGGATGTGCCAAAGTGGTGGAAGTTGGTCAGGTAGGTCCTCTGGAAACACATCCTTAAAGTCTTCTAACACTTTAGCCACTTCCTGAGGGCGTTCTTTCTTGGAAGGCTCCTGAATTTTATTAGTGGTTAAAATCCAAACATGTTTACCCTCAATGAGCTCTTTCTCAATTTCCTTTTCAGTGATCAAATTGACTCCCGTTTTCTTTTCTTTTAGATGGCTTGATCCTCTCTTAACAATGTCCTTAGGTGGTGTTGGGTTGATCACAAACTTTTTTCCTATGTGCATGAATGAGCAGGAATTTGATCAGCCATATAGGGTCACATCATGATCAAATAACCAGGGTCGACCTAGGATGATACTGCTCACTCCCATTGGTAAGACATCACACCACACTTTCTCCTGATAGGACTATAACTGGATTTGGACTAGGCACTTATGTTTGATAGGAATCGAAGTGGAGTCTATCCAAGAAAACTTATAAGGAGTTGGATGGGGAACTGTGGACAAGCCTAAAGTTTTGACAACACTGGTGGATATGGCATTTACACAACTCCCACTATCTATGATTATTTTACATACCTTATCCCCTAACTTGACGAATGTTCGTAGGATGTTAGTCCTACGCCAATCTTCCTATGCCGCGTTTTGGGTAAGGATGCATATAACTACTCCCAACATATCAGGCTCTATTTATTCTTCGTCTCCTTCATACTCTTTAGCCAAATTGTCCTAAACCTGATATACTTCCCCGACACTATCACCTAGGGGTTCTTTGGGTTTAGACTCACTTTCTTCTAATTCTCCTATGTGTAAGGCCCTAGTTGGACAATTGCTAGCGTAATCGCCTAACTTATGACATCTATAGCAAGCCACATTAGAATTTGGAGTCCTCTGAACTTCTAGTTCTTTACCCCTATCATCTTTACGGGTCAGAGGGGTGCTAGGGTTGGGTCGGCTGGGTCGCATCTGATTTGATCCTGGCTGCTGACTAGGTGCACTAGTTCTACGGGGTTCAGGTCTGCGATAAAATGGTCCCCTAAGAAATCTCTCGGCATCTCGTGCTACCTGGTAAGCTAGCTCTAAGTCATGGACTTCTCTCAAAAATAACTCCTTTGGATTTCTTCTCTCAATCCTACCCTAAACCTAGACAAAGTAACTGACTTGGACTCATCTACATTGCATCTTATCACAAATTCGTCAAACTTTGCAATGTATTCAACTACGCTCTTAGTTCCCTGGGTCAATCTCTACCACTGGTCTAGAAGTCTCTGGTGGTAGGACATAGGAAGGTATTTCTCTCAAAGCCTAAGTTTCATTGCCCTCCAGGTTACTATGGGAACATCACCCCTTTGTCTAATGAACCTCTAGACATTTTCCCAGTAAAGCCTATACTGAGGAATTAACCTAAGCTTCGCAAACTTGCATTTTCTCTCCTCCGTCTTGTCATACCAATCGAAGTGCTGATCCATCTCTCCCTCCAAATCTATGTAAACCTTAGGATCCATATTTCCATCGATTGTTGGTGCTTCCAACCTAATACTCCAAAGGGTTCGCTCATCACGGTCTGTCTAATCCTGATTGTGTCTCCTAGGATTTGGCTCTAGACTCGATCATGGTGTGCTATCCTAGGGTTTGGGTCATGCACTCGATCAGGATTGGGCCTCCTAGGATTTGGCTCGAAGAAATGGTCTTGATGAAGTGCTCTTCTAGGGTTGATGGGTGTCTCAAACTGAGATTCATGCTCTAACTCATTTTGGACTTCATGATTTCCTCCAGGGGTACGAGCTTCTAATCAATCAAGTCTAGCAGTGATGTGGGTTATTTGATCAGCCGTGTTTTGATTGGTTTGGGTTAATTGATCAGTTAAGTTTTGGTTTAGCCTGGTCATTTGGTCATTCAAAGATTTCATCAGACTCTCAATGTTTTGTTCCATGGTTACACTAGACTGGGCTTGGGTTTACTGATTAAGAGCTCCTGATCTTGTTGCCATGCACACAGACTCAACTCAGACTAGGGGTTTTGCTAGACCTAGAGTACAAATCAAATGTAAGGTCGAATTGACAATCCGGGTTGTAGTAACTTGGCACCTGGCCAGGTAAGTGTGAGGTTAGTGGATGTTCCTCTTTGTTTGCCTTAGACACCAATTTGAATTTGACCAGGTAAGCAAACCAACCCACTTTCCTTCGTGCTCTTGTCCCTGAACCACTTGCCTAGACACCATATACAAGCACACAGAAATAGGGTGTCAAAGTTGGCTTGACACTTGATTCGACCCGACCTTGTGGTTGTCCCTAGCTCGCTAGAGAAATTAAATATCTAATCCGTTTTAATTTGGGTTCGGTTCGTTATGCAAGTTGGTGATTTTTGGGCTAGGGATAGGTAATGAAATCCTGACCCTATGTCAATTTGATGCCCTTAATTTGGTTTACCATGAAATGAATGCAACAAACATATGGATCCAAATTTCAGGTGCAGAATTAGTGTGTTGCGGTTCTAAAGTGATGGAAAAGTGCAATGTAACAGATTCAAAAAAATTTAAAAATTCATAAAAGATTGCTAACTTCTAGATGATATGCCATACAAAAGGAAATTTAAAATAAAATTTATACTTTGCTGAGCAGATACTGAGAACTAGATAATGAGAAAAAAAAAATAGGACTGAACATAAAGGAATTTCAGTGATAGTGATGGAATTTGGAAATTTTCATTTTTTTATATTTTTTTTCTGAGGATAAAATTTCACATGCTGATAACTATCTTAATATGGAGTAGGAAAAATATTATCTCAATGAAAATTAACTACTTTCATTCAAGCTTTTATGCAAATCTCAGTCAGCCCACTCAGAAATACAGCAAGCAGAATTTAAACAAACAAAGACATTTACATACCAAACTTCACCCTAAATATTCTCATCCGGCTAGGGGCTCATTATTCCAATGGGTCATGACAGTGTACTGGTGTACACCCGCTCATGAGGAAATGAATTTTAGATCTAGATTAGATTTTAAAAATAATAACTAAGTAGCGTGTATGAATCTATGCATGCAGAAAATTTCAGCAACCTACCTAAATGCACAAATTCAAAAGTAACCCTAACCTACCATGCTCTGATACAAAATATGATGGGGGACGAGTATCAAATGATGCATTTCTAGGAATTAGAGGGACTAAATAAAAATGAAATAGATAAACATGCAGCTATTCTATGTAAAAGGAACAGGATTACATGAAAGGAACATAATGAAATAAACTAGACTAGAAAAGACTCTATCAAAATAACTAAAAAAGGGATCTTCGTGGTGAGGAAACCACACAGATTAGGGTTAACTTACTCACTATTTCAGATTTGAAGGAAGATTAAGATGTTTATCCGGCATTAATATTCTGAAATGAGGAAAAGGACACTCAAGAAGAAGTACTAAATGACTAAGAGATTACTCTAGGTTTCAAGGCACTCCGTATTTGAATCTTTGGCATAGTAGACCTTCATCTTGGAATCCATGAGACCCGGGGATCCTGCACAAATAGATGGAAACATTAAATTGTTAAGAAGGAAGGTTGGAGGAATGGAAGTTGAAAATTAGGAATAGAAGAAGAGGTTTTGGCTTGGAATGAAGTAGATCCAATTTGGTGCCCATAACTGAATATGCTTTGCTTGTTGGCGTGGGGAACTCCATTGTAGATGATCTCCTTTGGAAGGTGGGATGGACGAATTTGGAGAAGCTTGAAGGGGGTTCTTGAAGGGTGGTCGAAGGGGATTGGAAGAGGGATTAGTAGCTTGTTTCATTAAGTATCCTAGGTCTCACACCTACCTTCTGTCAAAGGTCTTTGGCTAGCAAAGGAAGAAAGCTTTCTTAGAAAAAAAATTCATTTCATTCATCATCCCCATTACAAGAGAACTTAGGAGCTTTTATAAACTTTAAGCTTCCTTTCAAAATTCAAACTACACCTCCTTTCAAGGAGAAAATCAAGGGGCATCCCATGAAGAGAGGAGGGCCCTTTCAAATTTGAAATTCCTACTTACAAGGATGAAAATCAAGGGCATCCCAAAGATGATGGAATGGCTCTTGCAAGGTGGCGTCCCAAGAAGAGTGGAGCTTCATTTGAATTTTTCTTGGGTGGGAATCCATGGTTGACTTGTCTTGGTGATGTGGCATGTTCCCTCCTCCAAGTGGCATGACTTGTCTTCCAAGGTGGCATGGTTCAATGATGATGTGGTGCTCCAAGTAGTTGGTGAAGCTGGTTGCACATAATATGGCTTAATTGAAACCCAGCTTCAAGTAGCTTTTGGACCCAACTTAATACAAAGCCTAATTGAACTCTAATTGGACCCAAATTAAAATAAAACAGAACTCAATTATTCAAATAAAATAAATACAGGACTCAAAGACTTATTATAGGACTTAAATTTTTAGTCTTCTCACCATAAAGAGCTTGGCATTAGTTGAAGCCTCTTCCTGAGCCTGGTGCCCGCACCAATTCTTCCCGGGTGGGAGGAACTCGACCTTGTCGAGTAAGGATTGGTTTGACTGTAATATTTTTCTAATATGTCTGGGTCAATTTGATGTAGATCCTCTCACATAATCTAAGAGTCTTCAGATTCTGGTCGATCGTGCCAACGAATCAATTAACACTGATAATCCTTATTTCTAGTAGTAATCACTTTGTCATCTAAGATACATTCAATCTTGTCTCTTAGGTCTAGTGGAATTGCTGGTGGACACTCAGGTAGGGTTTTGCTCTCAAAGGCAGGGTGAGGTCCAGAAGGCTCAATAGGAATTAATGCCGATTCATTAAATTCTTTCATATCAGAAATATTAAAAGTGGAGCTAATGCCATAATCAGATGGTAACTCTAAAACATATGCATTAGATCCTATTTTCTTAATTATTTTGAGAGGTCCAGCTCCCCAGGCATGCAATTTCTTCATAGTTCCTGGTGGAAACCTTTCAGGTCTATGTTTTATCATGACTGAGTCCCCTTCATTAAATTCTTTTATCCGTTTACGTGAATCAGCCACATATTTAAAAACTTCATAACTCATTTGAATTTTCTTACTAATTTCCTTATGTAATTCTTTAAGATGCTGTGCATATGACTCGGCAGACTTAGATACACGTGAGCATGTGGGTAATGGGATAAGGTCGATAGGTCTCTTAAGTCTATAACCATCGATAATTTCAAAGGAACTTTTATCGGTAGTCCTATTGACCGAGCTTTTGTATGCGAACTCAGCACGAGGCAGAAGTAAATCCCAATTTCTCAGACTCTCTCCAACAAGGCACCTTAATTAGTTCCCTAGACTTCTATTTACAACTTCAGTTTGTCCATCAGTCTGAGGGTGGTATGCAGTTGAGAATTTCAATTTTATTCCTAATAGGTTCCAAAGGGTTTTTCAAAAATAGCTTGTGAATCAGACATCCCTATCAGAAACAATGGTCTTAGGTAACCCATGTAACTTGACTACTTGATCGAGAAAACGCTTGGCTACCCTGGAGGCATCAAAAGTTTTGGAGCAAGGTATAAAATGGGCCATTTTTGAAAACTGGTCGACCACTTCAAAGATAGAATCATGTTTCCTAAGGGTCTTGGGCAGTCCTAAAACAAATTTCATGCTAAGATCCTGCCATGGACAATCCGGCACAGGTAAAGGAGTGTATAACCCGGTGTTTTGTCTTTGATATTTGACAACCGCACATATCCTACATCAGGCAACAACATTGGCTACATGTCTCTTAAGGCTTGGCCAGTAAAATTTCTCATCAATTATTAATATGGTCTTGTTTCTTCTAAAATGGCCAGCCAAACCTCCAGCATGGGTTTCCCAAATTAAAAAATCACTCAGGGAAGTCTTTGGGACACAAAGCTTGTTTTCCTTAAACAGATAACCATCTTAAAGGGTGTACTCACTATGGTCACTAGATGGTCCTAATTTCAAAGCTTGGTAAACTTCACTAAAGTCTGGACAATTATCTTATTCATCCGTAAGTCTTTCAAATCCAACAACTTCGGTACTAATCGAGTTCAGAAGCAGGACTCTACGACTTAAAGCATCAGCTACCTTATTCTCAGTTCCAGCATGGTGTTTCAAGACAAATGTGTAGGCCTGGATGTATTCTACCCACTTAGCGTGCCTAGGATTCAGCTTCTTCTGGGAACTAAGGAATCTATGGGCCTCATGATCGGAAAACAAGACAAATTCATGCAGTAGTAGATAATGCCTCCAATACCTTAAAGCTTGCACTACCGCATAGAGCTCCTTATCATAGGTGGAATACTTAAGCTTGGCTTCATTTAATTTTTTACTAAAGAAGATATGGGGTGGCTCTCCTAGCTTAAAACTCCACCTATTCCAACTCCAGATGCATCACAAGCAACCTCAAAAACCTAGGAGAAATTAGGCAATTTTAAAATAGGTGCTTCTGTCATTTTCTTCTTAACATCTATGAAGGCCCTATTAGTAGCTTTTGTCCATTCAAATTAGCCATTCCTAGTACAATCCATGATTGGTTCAACTATGGTACTAAACCCCCGAATGAAGCTTGTATAGAAAGTAGCGAGGCCATGAAAACTTCATACTTCATGAACATTTTTGGGAATAGGCCACTCTACAATTGACTAAATCTTTTCGGGGTCCGCAGAAACTCCATCAAGTGTGACTACAAAACCTAGGAAAATCACTCTATGGGTAAAAAAATTACATTTTTTAAGATTTGCAAAGAGACTATTTTTCCAAAGAGCTAAACAGACTTGATTCAAATGGTCCAAATAATCCTTCTTGGTCCTGCTATATATAAGAATGTCGTTGAAGTAAACTACGACAAACTTTCCTATAAATAATCGTAGGACTTGATTCATAATCCGCATAAAGGTATTAGGAGCATTGGACAGTCCGAATGGCATTACTACCCACTCAAAAAGACCCTCCTTGGTCTTGAACACAGTCTTTCACTCATCCCCAGGTCTAATCCTAACCTAATGATAGCCACTCTTAAGATCAATCTTTGAGAATATTATTGCTCCGGCAATCATATCTAACATATCGTCCAAACGGGGTATGCGAAACCTATATTTTGTTGTGATCTTATTAATGACACGACTATCAATGCACATCCTCCAAGTGCCATCTTTCTTAGGGATCAGTAATGCTGGTACTATACACGGACTCAAACTCTCTCTAAAAATCCTTTCCTAAGGTGATCCCCTACTTGTCTTTGTAGCTTTAAATATTCTGTAGGGTACATCCTATAGTGTGGAAGGTTGGGTAGGGTGGCTCCTGGGACAAAGTCAATGGCATGCTGGATGTCCCAAAGTGGTGGAAGTTGGTCTGGTAGGTACTCTGGAAACACATCCTTAATATCTTCTAACACTTTAGCCACTTCCTGAGGGCGTTCTTTCTGGGAAGGCTCCAGAATTTTCTTAGTGGTTAAAATCCAAACATCTGTACCCTCAATGAGCACTTTCTCAATTTCCTTTTCAGTGATCAAATTGACTCCCATTTTCTTTTCCTTTAGGTGGCTTGATCCTCTATTAATAGTGTCCTTAGGTGGTGTTGGGTTGATCACAAACTTCTTTCCTATGTGCATGAATGAGCAGGAATTTAATCGGCCGTATAGGGTCACGTCATGGTCAAATAACCAGGGTCGACCTAGGATGATACTGCTCACTCCCATTGGTAAGACACATCTCACCACACTTTTTCCTGATAAGACTATAACTGGATTTGGACTAGGCACCTTTGTTTGATAGGAATCAAAGAGGAGTCAATCCAAGAAACCTTATAGGGAGTCGGATGGGGAATTGTGGACAAGCCTAAAGTTTTGATAGCACTAGTGGATATGGCATTTACACAACTCCCATTATCTATGATTATTTTACATACCTTATCCCCTAACTTGACGAATGTTTGTAGGATGTTAGTCCTATGCCAATCTTCCTGTGTCGCGTTTTGGGTAAGGATGCATCTAACTACTCCCAATATATCAGGCTCTATTTGATCCTGGTCTCCTTCATACTCTTTAGCCAAATTATCGTCAGCCTGATATACTTCCTCGACATTATCACCTAGGGGTTCTTTGGGTCAGACTCACATTCTTCTAATTCTCCAATGTGTAAGGCCCTAGTTGGACAATTGCTAGCGTAATCGCCTAACTTATGATATATATAGCAAGCCACATTAGAATTTGGAGTCCTTTGAACTTCTAGTGCTTTACCCCTATCATCCTTGGGTCAGAGGGGTGCTAGGGTTGGGTCGGCTGGGTCGCATCTGATTCGATCCTGGCTTCTGACTAGGTACACTAGTTCTAGGGGGTTCAGGTCTGCGATATAATGGTCCCCTATGAAAATCTCTTGGCATCTCGTGCTACCTGGTAAGCTAGCTCTAAGTCATGCACTTCTCTCAAAAATAACTCCTTCTGGATCTTTTCTCTCAATCCTGCCCTAAACCTAGACAAAGTAACTGACTAGGACTCATCTACATTGCATCTTATCACAAATTCATCAAAATTTGCAATGTATTCAACTACACTCTTAGTTCCCTGGGTCAATCTCTGCCACTGGTCTAGAATTCTCTGGTGGTTGGACATAGGAAGGTATTTCTCTCGAAGCCTAAGTTTCATTGCCCTCCAGGTTACTATGGGAACATCACCCCTTTGTCTAATGAACCTCTAGACGTTTCCCTAGTAAAGCTTAGCCTGACGAATTAACCTAAGCTTCGCGAACTTGCATTTTCTCTCCTCCGTCATGTCATACCAATCGAAGTGCTGATCAATCTCTCCCTCCCAATCTATGTAAACCTTAGGATCCATATTTCCATCGAATGTTGGTGCTTCCAACCTAATACTCCTAAGGGTTAGCTCGTCACGGTCTGTCTGATCTTGATTGTGTTTCCTAGGATTTGGCACTAGACTGGATCATGGTGTGCTATCCTAGGGTTTGGGCCATGGACTCGATCAGGATTGGGCCTCCTAGGATTTGGCTCGAAGAAATGGTCTTGATGAAGAGCTCTTCTAGGGTTGATGGGTGTCTTAAACTCAAATTCAGGCTCTAACTCATTTTGGGCTTCATGATTTCATCCAGGGGTACAAGCTTCTAATCGAGCAAGTCTAGCAGTGATGTGGGTTATCTGATCAATCAAGTTTTGATTGGTCTGGGCTAATTGATCAGTTAAGTTTTGGTTTAGCCTGGTCATTTGGTCATTCAAAGATTTCATCAGACTCTCAAAGTTTTGTTCCATGGTTACACTAGATTGGGCTTGGGTTTAATGATAAAGTGCTCCTGATCTAGTTGACATGCACATGGACTCAACTTGGACTAGGGGTTTTGCTAGACCTTGAGTACAAATCAAATGTAAGGTCAAATTGACAATCCAGGTTATAGTAACTTGGCACCTGGCCAGGTAAGTGTAAGGTTAGTGGACGTTCCTCTTTGCTTGCCTTAGACACCAATTTGAATTTGGCCAGGTAAGCGAACCAATCCACTTTCCTTCGGGCTCTTGTCCCTGAACCACTTGACTAGACAGCATATACAAGCACACACAAGTAGGGTGTCAAAGTTGGCTTGACACTTGATTCGACCCGACCTTGTGGGTGTCCCTAGCTTTCTGGAGCAATTAAATGTCTAATCCATTTTAATTAGGGTTGGACTCGTTATGCAAGTTGATGATTTTTGGGCTAGGGACAGGTAATGAAATCCTGACCCTATGTCAATTTGATGACCTTAATTTGGTTTACCATGAAATGAATACA
This sequence comes from Areca catechu, assembly GCA_021397845.1. Classification (NCBI taxonomy): domain Eukaryota; kingdom Viridiplantae; phylum Streptophyta; class Magnoliopsida; order Arecales; family Arecaceae; genus Areca; species Areca catechu. The sequence goes on along the minus strand of CM038039.1, from coordinate 137,826,129 downwards.
ACAAACATATAGATCCAAATTTCAGGTGCAGAATTAGTGTGTTGCAGTTCTAAAGTGATGGAAAAGTGCAATGTAACATATTCAAAAAAATTTTAAAAATTCACAGAAGATTGCTAACTTCTAGTTGATATTCTATACAAAAGGAAATTTAAAATAAAATTTATACTTTTCTGAGCAGATACTAAGAACTAGTTAATGAGAAAAAAAATAGGACTGAACATAAAGGAATTTCAGAGATAGTGATGGAATATGAGAATTTTCATTTTTTTTATAATTCTTTTCTGAGGATGAAATTTTATATGCTGATAACTAATGTAATATGGAGTCGGAAAAAAATTATCTCAATGAAAAATTAACTACTTTCATTCATACTTTTATACAAATCTCAATCAGCCCACTCAGAAATACAGCAAGCATAATTTAAACAAACAAAGACATTTACATACCAAACATCAACATAAAAATTCACGTCCGGCCAGGGGCTCATTATTCCAATGGGTCATGATAGTGTACTGGTGTACACCCGCTCAGGAGGCATAAATTTTAGATATAGATTGGATTTTAGAAATAATAACTAAGTAGATGTATGAATGCTATGCAAGCAGAAAATTTCAGCAACCTACCTAAATGCACAAATTCAAAAGTAACACTAACCTACCATGCTCTGATACCAAATATGATGGGGGACGAGTATCAAATGATGCATTTCTAGGAATTAGAGGGACTAAATGAAAATGAAATAGATAAACATGCAGCTATTCTACGTAAAAGGAACAGGATTACATGAAAGGAACATAATGAAATAAAGTAGACTAGAAAAGACTCTATCAAAATAACTAAAAAATGGATCTTCGTGGTGAGGAAACCACACAGATTTGGGTTAACTTACTATTTCATATCTGAAGGAAGATTAAGATGCTTATCCGGCAATAATATTCTGAAATGAGGAAAAGGATACTCAAGAAGAAGTACTAAGTGACTAAGAGATTACTCTAGGTTTCAAGGCACTCTGTATTTGAATCTATGGCACAGTAGACCTTCATCTTGAAAACCATGAGACCATGGGATCCTGCATAAATAGATGGAAACATTAAATGGTTAAGAAGGAAGGTTGGAGGAATGGAAGTGGAAAATTAGGAATAGAAGAAGAGGTTTAGGCTTGGAATGAAGTAGATCCAATTTGGCACCCATAGCTTGAATCTGCTTTTCTTGTTGGCGTGGGGAACTCCATTGTAGATGATCTCCTTTGGAAGGTGGGATGGACAAATTTGGAGAAGTTTGAAGAGGGTTCTTTAAGGGTGGTCGAAGGGGATTGGAAGAGGGATTAGTAGCTTGTTTGGTTAAGTATCCTAAGTCTCACACCTATCTTCTCTCAAGAGTCTTTGGCTAGCAAAGGAAGACAGCTTTCTTAGAAAAAAATTTCATTTCATTCATCATCCCCATTACAAGAGAACTTAGGAGCTTTTATAAACTTTAAGCTTCCTTTCAAAATTCAAACTACACCTCCTTTCATGGAGAAAATCAAGGGGCGTCCCATGAAGAGAGGAGGGCCCCTTCAAATTTGAAATTCCTACTTACAAAGGAGAAAATCAAGGGCATCCCAAAGAAGGTGGAATGGCTCTTGCAAGGTGGCATCCCAAGAAGAGTAGATCTTCATTTGAATTTTTCTTGTGTGGGAATCCTTGGTTGACTTGTCTTGGTGATGTGGCATGTTCTCTCCTCCAAGTGGCATGACTTGTCTTCCAAGGTGGCATGCTTCAATGATGATGTGGTGCTCCAAGTAGTTGGTGAAGCTGGTTGCACTTAATCCAGCTTAATTGAAACCCATCTTCAAGTAGCTTTTGGACTTAACTTAATACAAAGCCTAATTGAACTCTAATTGGACCCAAATTAAAATAAAACAGAACTCAGTTATTCAAATAAAATAAATACAGGTCTCAAAGACTTATTACAGGACTTAAATTCCTAGTCTTCTAACCATAAAGAGCTTGTTATTAGTTGAAGCCTCTTCCTGAGCCTGGTGCCCGCACCAGTATTACAGATGTGCTAGTCCTAACCAAGGCTTCTTAGCCTTGGCGGTCCTATTCTTCAAAAAATTCTATAGAATTCTCTTCTTAATAACATGGCTTGAAATTTAGGATATGAACTCCAAACTTAATACCTAAAACATGAAAGATAATTGGCATGCATAATTAGCCATGCATCATTTGCTATCAGAGTATGTTTTAGGACTAGTTTCTGAATCCCGTAATTCTTATATATGTTCTATTTTTTTATTGTTTTTACAATTAGGTAGATCAAAAAATTCTGATTTATATTTGTTTGGATTTGTCATAATTGTTAATATTCTCAAAATCTTTCCATGATTTATTTCGACCTATAGAATTTCTTTTAAGCCTATTTTTTTTCCTTAGAAACTTTTACATTCTGCTTTTGCATTAGGTGTCTATGTTTTGGTCTAGTTCATCACCTTAGCAATTTTATATTTTATTGATATTTACATGACATACTCTCCGTTTAGTCCTAATAATTATCAAAGTTTTTTATTAATTTTTGCAAAACAAAAAATATAAAAATTTTGCATCTTTGAAACCCTAATGAAAATCCTGAACTTCTGCACATAGTCTGGAGACCCTATATTTTGTACCATAACACTATTTTATTTTTTCATGAAATTTGGTATGAAGTATCTTTACATGTCATTCTCTGCTTTGTAAATTTTTTATAATTTTTATGTATTGAAATCTATGCTAACTTCTGCATCAAAGAAACCCTAATTTCAGTTTTTGTATATCTGACTAAACCAAACCTAATCAACTACCAAACCCACTTCACCCAAGCCAATTTTTGTTTGATAACTTAACCAACTCAAATTTAATTTGTCACCTCATAAAAAAACAAAAAATATTTTTTATTTTTTGATTGTTATTAGATTGTATCATGTTTCATTATGTGTCATCATCTCATTCAATTAATCTTAAGGACAATTTCCTATCTCAGATCATGACAGGATTTCATCACCTGTCCTGGGCCCAAAACAATCACCCAGCATAAGAACCCAAGCCTTAATTAAAATCAATTAGTAACCTAATTGCTCTAGAGATCATAGGGACACCAACAGGTCATGTCCGAATTATGTGGGCCAACTAGTGCACCTAATTTCCCGGCTATTACTGAAAACTGGTGTCTAAGGCTAGAGGTCCAGAGGCAAATGCCCTAAGTGGACTGGTGGTTTTTAATTAGGACCCTGTCACAGGCAGGAGGAGCCTCACACCACCCCACCTTTTACCTGGATAGAGGAAAGATTAGCTATTAAGTTAAGTGTAAGTTGAGTAGATCCATTCAATTTTTTCTCTAGGTCTAGCAAACTAAAGTCCATTTCCATTATGTGCTTGACTGCATCGCACTAACTTGTTTGATTGATTACATGACTACAAGGTAAGGAACCAAATATCAATAGTCTAAACCCCAACCTAGCTCAGCCATGGACTTCGACTTGAGATCTTCATGAAAGCCATGACTGAACGATTTGACCAGATGAACCAACTAAATGCCCAATCCACTGACCAATTAACCACCCAAATTAACCAGTCTAATACCCAATCCCAAAACCACTTTGCCCAGTTGACCGGCTAAATAAACCAAATAATCCAATCAAATTCCCAAGCAACCAATAGGCTTGACCGATTAACCAATATTTCCGATCAATTAGAGAACCAATTTGGAGGTTTAGAGAAAATACCTAAAACCCATCCTAGACCCAAACTTGAGTCTAACCCCAGGAAAGCCCAATACCCTAACCCATACTCAGAGCCTAACCCTAGGAGAGCCCCATACCTTGAACCTAGGAGATCCACAACTTACAGATCTGAGCCGAAATCCAATTACTCTAGATCTTATGACTCTAGAACTTTTGCACCCAGATCCTCTGAACCCAGATCCTATGTACCCATGTCCTATGAGTCTAGTGGATCCATAACCCATAGATCCGAACCTACATCCTATAGTCCAGTACTAGGCTAGTTTCCCCTAGTCAACCTAAATCCCATGGGATTGGTACCCGTACATATGAGCCTAGTATTAGTTCACTTCCCTTTAGTCAACCCAAACCCTTTAGGACTAGTGCCCCAGCCCAGACCAAATCCTAACCAGCCCAACCTTAGCCTAGTTTCACTATGGCCCTTAGAGAAGGTAGAGGCAAGTCTAGTTCCAATCCCCTGAGAGTTTATTTTAGATGTCGTAAACCAGACCATTTTGTTAGCTGGTGTCCATTCAGCACCATATAGCTAGGTGAGCTTGATAAAGATGAGTCTGAACCCATTGTTCAACCAAATGTAGAAGTATATGAGGCTGACCCAAGTATGGTAGAGTACAAAGATGATGAGCCTATTGAAGATTTAGAGGAAAAAACTCTTGAGCCCATTGATGAGTCTAAATATGACATTAAGGAGTTGAGTCCAATAGAGATACCTATAGATGACCTAGAATTAGTTGACCTTGACCATACCCAAGTGAAACCAACCCATAATAAGTTGACCAGGTAGATACCCAGATAGAAGCCAACCCAAAGTTAGTTGACCTTGACCACATCCAGACTGAACCTGTAGTGGAAGAGCAATTACAGGATGAGAAACCTAACCCTAGTATTAGACTCTTACCTGAGGACCCATTAGAAGAAAGCATAATTATAGAGCCCAGTCCTGAGATCCATGAACCAGAAGAATTTATTAAGGACTTGATCTCTTTAAATCAGTACCCTAAGGATGAAGTCCCTCCTTTCACTCCAATTGATCTCTTCCCTGAGATTAGTGACCCATTCTTCCATAAGATAAACTCTGTAGATAGATATCAACCCCATAAGGTCAACCTCATTAGCCTAGGATTAATCCCTGATACCCCTTCCTACATCCTATTCTATCCACTCGACCCCAATCCCTTTTCTTATTTCACACCCTACCAAACTAACCCTGAATCTACCTCTTATTTCTTGCCCTTTTCTGAAGCTTCTCATATTTATCTAACCACTAAATAGTATTTTTTTGAAGTAAGCATGTTTCATACATTTATTATGCATGTTAGGTTTGCATCGTATTTTTGGTATACTTTATGGCATTTACTAGAAGTTCATTGTAAATTTTCATGTGCATGCCACTCCAGGGTCAAACCTAAAGAGCCAAAATTCTGTTAGGTTTGGATCCAAAGAGTCTAATAAATTTCCTTCAATAGGAATGCCTAGTCACCTCTATTAAGTATTGGTTTTGAGTCCAATAAGTCCCTAGACCTAATTCATTTGTCTACACTTGCACTGACCTCTGCACAGTATTTGCATTAAGACATTAGCCAAAAGATTAATTTAAGTAATGAAATCTATAAAAACTAGCTAATTTCTGAAAGAAAACCAAGGAATTTATTATAAGAAATTTTGTTATGGTTAAGAAGCTTCATGCTCGTAGAGTTGAACCCTTTAGAGTGATAAAGAAAGTGGAACCCAATGCCTATGTGCTTGATCTAACCTTGAATTTAGGCATTAGCTCTACCTTCAATATCACGAACTAGGTTGAGTATAGGGAACTGGCAGTAATTCCTAGTGAGATTATTGGACCTCACCCATCCTTTGAGAGAGAAACCTTACCTAAGTGTCCACTAAATTTGCCTAAGAGAAGAATACGGATCGAGCGTATCCTGGATGATCAAGCTATCATGACCTAGGGCCATGGCTATCAATGCTACCTGGCCTGTTAGCAAGGTTGACCAGAATTCAATGATTCATGGATTACTCGAGAGGACTTATAGTGCCTCAACCTAGACCTCCTTGAGTGATACCAGAGAAAGAGCGACCTTTACTCGATGGAGTCGAGTTCTTCACACCCCGAGAGAATTAATAGGGAGATCAGGTCAACCCAGGTTTACTATGGATCCCTGAGTTTTGAGTCCTTTAGCCATGATTCCAATTTCGCCTTTAAGTCCAATAATTTTGCTATGTTAGCCATTTGAGTCATGTATTTGGGCAATTAGTTTAGTTTTATAGGCTTTGTTTCACTTGAGTCTGTACCTTGGCCTCTAAATCTCATTTCGGGTCTCTTTATATTTGAGTCCTGTAACTAGAGTATCAAGATAAGTTTTGGATACTTAGTGAGCCTTATGAGTCCTGTAAGTTATGAGTTTTATGAGTACTATACAATTTTGTATGTCTTATATTTAGTCCAGTCTAATTTTGTAAGAAGACTCAAGTCACTTATGAAGCCAGTCAGCATAATACTCCAACCACCGCAAGAAATCCAATCATCCACATAATTGTGCCACTTGAAAACCATGGAAGGAGTCATGGAGCTATCATTGAAAACCTGGACGACAAGTACATCAATCCACCAGGAGGAGATGGACACCAAGAGAACCCTAGAGCCTGCCCAGCACTAAAATGGGCCACCTAAAGCCCTGGCCCATCCTCAAATTTAGTGCCCTCCTTGTGGTCGCCTCTCATGTTGGCGCCCCACTTATGGTCACCTCCCTTGGACCATGTCAAAGAGAAGGAGAGGAGTAATCCTAGTGAGAAGAGGAAGTTTGAACCTATTTGGAAGATGAGATCTCTATGTATTTGAGTAGGAAAAGGATTAGTGGGAATTCTATTGTATGCCCTTACTTGGAGCCCAAGTTTGTAAGCCTATTTAAAGGCCCCCCTCTCATGTATATTGGATGTTAATGAATATAAAAACTTTCTTGAGTTCTTCTCAACTCTTGGTGTGAATTTTGAGTGAATTTTTGTGATTAACGGTATCTGTGCGATCCCTCAAGGTATCTATGTGATCCCTGCACCTTGCCTCCAAGCCACCTACCTCTTCATCTCTTGGCCGCCCACTTCTAAGCCTTCCTTCCTGGTGCGCACACCAGAGGCACCAGAATAAGGCAGAGGCTTTTCAACCCTCTGTGGATCACTTAGTTAATATTTGAGTCCCCTGTAATAAAGCTTAGTCCAGCTACATTTGAGTCCTGTAATTAGTCCAACTCTTGTTGAGCTAGTTCAGTTCGTTCAGTACTAGTCAGCTCATGTTGAGCTAATTTCAATTTTTGAGTACTGTCTAATCAAATTGAAGACTCAAGACCACATCATACAAGTGAAGACAAAGTTCAACCTAATTGAAGATATAAAAGTAAAGCCCAAGTCCAACCCAGCTTGAAGACTTGAAGAGTCCAGGAAGAGAAGACAAAATCAGGAACAAATTAGAAATCCTGGACCAGCATGAAGGAATTTGGGCCAGCCCAGGCCCAGGTAGAATTTAGGGCGCCCCTCCATAGGGTCACCTCCCCTCTTGGTCGGCCACTTATGGTCACCACCTTGGTCGACCAAGAGAAGGACAAGAGGAGAGTGTTTGAGTTGAAGTTTTCTACCTATTTGCCTTGTATTCCAATTATAGTTTGAAAAGGAAAAGGAGTCCTATGTAAAGTCTAAAGTGCCCTTACTAGGAGCCCAAGGTTAAGGGTATATTTAAGGGACCCTAGCCTCTTATATGAAACTCACTTTTTGATATGAATTAAAACCTTGAGTTCTTCTTTTGAGTTGTGTGATACCCTGCTGTGTTCATAAAGAGGTTTGTGAGAGTTTTTCTTCCCGGTGTTTGCAATCATCTTCCTGCTGCCAACAAACCCTCCGGATCCCTGACGCCCACTCCAAAAGAAGCCTTCCCTTGCTATTTTTCCTTTGTTTTCTTGTTACTTTGTGAGCTTTCTAACCCCTGACATGTCGTTTGCAGGTCCCCGAGTTCCTACGAATCCAACGACTCCAGCCAAGCCTCAATCAGACCACTGAGCAGAAAGCCGGGTATCCGCGGGTCATTTGCTCAGTTTTCCAGGGCGCATCCGTCGAGGAACGAGAGACCCCTTCACTGTGATCTTCTCAGACATTGTCAGGTGCACCCCTCTACCTCCAGTAGTTTTATTGTTGGAGAACTTGCCCTAACCGAGGCTTCTCAGCCCCGGCGATCCTCTTGCTACTTTTCTAGGTCCTAATATGCATGTTGATTTTCTAAAATTCATAGAAAATTCTCTATAACTTATTTTAATCTAAAATTTGGGAATTAGTCACTCACCCTACATATAAAACATACAAAAAAATAATTGCATTCATATTAGTCCCACATCATTTGGTATCAAAGCTTAGATTAGGGCTTATTTTCTGCAATTTTTTAGTCTGTATATGCTCTGTTATTTTAATTATTTCTCTCTGATAAAAACTCTAAGAATTCTAAAATTTGTTTTTCTGGGTTCAACATAATTAATAGTAATTTTAAATTTTTTTCAGATTTTATTATGGACTGCAGATTTTTTGCAAGCCGAAATACAGCCTGCAAATTTTTGGCTCTATTTTTCAGCAAGACAAGTTTGGAAGTTTTAGGATTTTGATTAGCATCTTTTTGCATATCTTTTAATTTTAGTTTATTTCCTGCATATTAGGGCATAAATTGCATGTGTTCTTATATTTAAAAAAATACCAAAAAAAAATTACATATACACCAAAAATACCAAAAACATCTAAACCCTAATTTGCATCCTCATCTGCCTGCCATCATTGCATAATTTACTTTTAAGGGCACTCTTGTTATATCAGATGGGGGGAGGATTTGATCACCTCTCCTTAGCCCAAAACCACATCCCTTGCATTCGGTCCCAAGGCTTAACCTATAATTAACTAGACTTAATTTGCCCTAGTGGGCTAGGGACACCAACTGGTCGGGTCCGGGCTACGTGTTAGATCACTGTGTCAAGCTAACCTATGTGTGCCTTGTGCTTGGTGTCTAGAATGGTGGTTTAGGGATTCAATCCCGAAGGGCTTGTGTGCTGGTCTACCTACCTGGCCAATCTCTGATTGGTGTCTAGGATCGGCAATCAGGGACCTAATACTCCCCATACACCTGCCTGGCTGAGTACAGGGTTACTATAGGCTAGTTTGCCACCCTGATTGAGCCCTTAGTTTGGACTCTAGGTCTTGTCAACTGTAGTCGGTCTGATCGAGTCATGCATGAGCACTAGATCAGGAGTTTCATATCACCCACCTCCTTCACAAATGTCTAAACCCATGAAAAATTTGCAAGCCCAAATGAAGGCCCTAGCTGATCAAATGGCCTAGATGGCTACCCAGATGACTACCCAGATGACCCAGTTAACTCAGTCTGGTATTCAAACCAATGATAGAAATGACCATCTTGCCAATAGGTTTGATCAGTTAGAAGTCCGGGTAGGGACCCCAGGAAAAACCCATGGGTCATAGTCTGAGCCAGATCCTAATTCCCCTCAACCTAGGAGGACCCCAAACCCTAATCCATACCCTGAGGTCGAACCTAGGAGATCCCCTCATCCTGACCCATACTATAACCCTCAGTCTAGGAGGACCCCAGACCCTGACCTATACCAAGAGGTCGAACCTAGGAGAGTCCCTCAACCTAACCCATACTACAATCCTGAGCCCAGGAGGACCCCAAACCCTGATCCATATCTTGAGGTTGAACCTAGAAGAGGTTATCGTCCTGACACAATCCCTGAGGTTCGTCATAGAAGGCCTAATCAGGATTTTGTAGACCAGGAGGACCGATCCTATAGACATGTCAAGCTTGATGCTCCAACTTTTGATGGTTGTCTAGATCCTAAGGTCTATATAGATTGGGAGGGAGAGATGGATCAATATTTTGAATGGTATGATATGATAGAGGAGCGTAAATTTAGGTTTGCTAAGCTTAAGTTGGTTCAGAAAGCTAGGTTACATTGGGCTAGTGTTGATAGAATCCTTAATCTAGGAGGGCGTGATCCTATAACCACCTGGTGGGCCATGAAGGGTAAGCTTAGGGCAAGATACGTTCCAGCTTCATATCGTAGTGGGTTACTAGATCAATGGCAACGATTTAATCAGGGTAATAAGAGCATAGATGAGTACATCGCAAAATTTGATGAGTATTCCATGCGATGTGATTTGAGGGAGTCTGAGGATGTTGTCTTATCTTGGTTTAGGGCTGGATTAAGAGATGACATTAAGAAAGAGCTCTACATGAGAGAGATTAGAGACCTGGACCATGCTTTCCAGATTGCTAGGAATCATGAACGTTTCCATAGAGGGCTCGTTTACCGTCGACCTGAGCCCACTAGATACCCTAGTCAGTATCCGGGAGCTAGCCAGCCCCTTCAGAGTCAACCCATACCCAGCCGACCTAGTCCGAGTCGACCCAGTCCTAGTCACCCAGGCCCAAACCGACCGAGTCCTAGTCAGTTAGGTCCGAGTCTACCCCAGCCTAGTAATTCTTTGGCCCGTAAGGATGATCGAGGAAAATCTGTAGAAGTTAATAAGGGTTACACTCCCTAGAAGACCTATTTTAGATGTAATAAGCCATGCCCTTTATGAATCAATGTCCAGTGAGTGCTTTACATCTAGGTGAATTGCAAGAAGAAGAGCATGAGTCTGTAGTCGAACCTGAGGGAGAAGTTTATGAGGCTGATGATCAATTAATAGAGGAGTACGAAGGTGAGGAGGAAGAACCTGAGTTTGAGAACCAATTAGGAGTGGTTAGGTGCATCTTAGCCCAAACCCTGGTTAAGGAAGATTGGTGTAGGACTAGCATCCTACAGACTTTTGTTAAGATAGGGGGTAAGGTTCTTAAGATATTCATAGATAGTGGGAGTTGTGTCAATGCCGTCTCTGCCAAGATAGTTAAATCTTTAGGATTGACCACAGTTCCTCATCCTAGCCCATACAAAGTTTCTTGTGTAGATTCCACCTCCATCCAAATTCAAGTTAGGTGCCAAATCTTACTTAGATTGCAGACCTATGAGGAAAAGATTTGGTGTGATGTTATCCCCATGGAAGTAAGTAGTATTATTTTAGGTCAAGCTTGGCTATTTGATCATGATGCAATCCTGTATGGTCGAACCAATGTTTGTACCTTCAACAACCATGGGAATAAGTTTGTTATCAATCCAGCTCCCCCTAGGGACCGAGTTAAGAGGGGTTCTAGTAGCCTTAAGGACAAGAAACCTGGAATTATCCTGATTATGGCTAGGGAGTTAGAAAAGGAGATTGTTGAGGGTAACCCTGTTTGGATCTTGACCTCCAAAGAAATATTAGAGCCAACCCAAAAGGAACACCCTAATGAAATTGTTGAAGCTCTGAAAGAATTCGAGGATGTCTCCCCTGAGGATTTACCTGATCAATTGCCACCCTTAGAGACATCCAGCATGTAATAGACTTAGTTCCAGGAGCTACTTTACCAAACCTTCCTCACTATAGACTGAATCCCAGTGAGCATCAAGAATTACAGAGACAAGTGGGAGAATTACTTAGGAAGGGTTTCATTAGGGAGAGCTTGAGTCCATGTGCAGTCCCTGCTCTACTGACCCCTAAGAAGGATGGTACCTGGAGGATGTGTGTAGATAGTAGAGCTATCAACAAAATAACTGTGAAATATAGGTTTCCCATCCCCCGATTGGATGATATGTTAGACATGATGGCCGGAGCCAGAGTTTTCTCCAAGATAGACCTTAAGAGCGGCTATCATCAGGTTAGGATTAGACCTGGGGATGAGTGGAAAACTGCTTTCAAGACTAAGGATGGCCTGTTTGAGTGGGTTATAATGCCCTTTGGACTTTCCAATGCACCAAGTACCTTTATGAGGATTATGACCCAGGTCCTGAGAGAGTTTACCGGAAAATTCATTGTGGTCTACTTTGATGATATTCTGATTTATTGCAGGACCAAGAAGGACCACCTTAGTCATCTAAGACTGGTATGCCAAACCCTTAGGGAGAATAGCCTCTATGCCAACTTTAAGAAGTGTGATTTCATGACACATAGGGTTATCTTCCTAGGTTTTGTTGTCAACCCTGAGGGAGTTTCTATAGATCCTGAAAAGGTTAGGGTGATTGTTGAGTGGCCTACACCCTCTAGTGTCCACGATGTACATAGATTCCATGGCCTAGCAACCTTTTACAGGAGATTTATTAGGGGTTTTAGCACAATCATCGCACCTATCACCGATTGCATTAGGAAGGGTACATTTGAGTGGACCAAAGCAGCTGATAAGGCCTTCCTAGAGCTTAAGGATAAGATGACCCATGCACCCATCCTTAGATTACCTGACTTTACTAAGGTGTTTGAGGTCGCTTGCGATGCCTCGGGAGTAGGAATAGGTGGGGTACTAAGTCAAGAGAACCACCCTGTAGCCTTCTTCAGTGAAAAGCTAAATGAGGCTAAACTTAAGTACTCTACCTATGACAAGGAATTTTATGCGGTAGTCCAGGCCCTTAGATATTGGAGACATTACTTACTACCGCAGGAGTTTGTTTTATTTTCTAACCATGAGGCACTCCGATTCCTGAACTCCTAAAAGAAACTGAACCCATGACATGGTAAATGGATTGAGTACATTCAGTCCTACACTTTCGTCCTGAAGCACCGTGCTGGCACTGAAAATAAGGTAGCATATGCCCTGAGCCGTAGGTCTTTACTATTGGGATCAGTTAGCACCCAAGTCATAGGGTTTGATAGGTTAAAGGATGAATATGAAACCTGCCCAAACTTTGGAGACATTTACCAGACCCTCAGGCTAGGACCATCCAGTACCCATAGTGAGTATACCCTTAAGGATGGTTACCTTTTCCAGAATAATCGACTCTGTATACCCAAAACTTCCCTTAGAGAATTCCTAATCTAGGAAACTCATGTTGGAGGTTTAGCTGGTCATTTCGGTAGAAATAAGACGATCTTAGCAATAGAGGACCAGTTCTTTTGGCCAGGATTAAAAAGGCACGTTGCACAGATTATAGCCAGATGTTGAACTTGTGCTGTTGCCAAATAGCAAAAGCAAAACACTGGTCTTTACACACCTTTACCAGTGCCTGATCACCCTTGGCAGGACCTAAGTATGGATTTCGTGCTAGGATTACCTAAGATCCAAAAGAAACATGACTAAATCTTTGTAGTGGTCGATAGGTTCTCTAAGATGGCTCACTTCATTCCCTGTTCCCAGACCTTTGATGTGTCTAGGGTAGCCAAACTCTTCTTAGATCATGTGGTCAAACTCCATGACCTACCCAAGACCATTATATCTGATAGGGATGTTAGGTTCACTAGTTATTTCTGGAAGACCATATGGCACCTATTAGGGTCCAAGCTTAAGTTTTCTACACCCTACCACCCTCAAATAGATGGCCAAACTGAAGTAGTGAACCGAAGTTTAGGAAACCTCCTTAGATGCCTGGTAAGTGAACATGTTGGAACATGGGATTTGTTATTGCCTAGAACAGAGTTTGCCTACAATAGTTCAGTAAATTGGACAACGTGTAAGATCCCTTTTGAGATAGTCCATGGGTACAAGCCTAATCACCCCATTGATTTGATTCCTTTACCTATTCATGCACGAGTCTCAGAGTCCGCAGAGTCATTTGCACAGCATATTAGAGATTTGCATAAAGACATTAACCAAAAGATAAACTTAAGCAATGAAACTTTTAAAAATTTAGTTAATTCCTGAAGAAGGATCAAAGAATTTGATGTAGGGGATTCTGTCATGATAAGGCTTAGGCTTGAGCGGTTCCCACTTGGGACCGTTAAGAAGCTTCATGCTCGTGGAGCCAGACCTTTTAAAGTATTGAAGAAGGTTGGATCAAATGCCTATGTGCTAGACTTGCCTTCGGATATGGGCATTAGTTCTACCTTAAATATTACAGACCTGGTTGAGTACAGGGAACCGGCAACGATACCCAGTGAGACTTTTGGACCTATCCCTTCTGTTGATAGTGATCCTTACCCAGAGTGTCCACCCATCAATTGGCCTGAGAGAGGAGAACGGATCGAGTGTATCTTGAACGATCAAGCCATTATGACCTGGGGCCATGGTTATTAACGCTTCCTGGTCCGATGGCAAGGCCAGCCAGAGTCGGATGATTCATGGATTTCTCGAAAGGACTTACAATGCCTCAACTCAGACCTTCTTGAGAGATATGTGAACCAGTCTGATCTTCACTCGACAGGGTCGAGTTCCTCCCACCCCGGGAGAATTGGTGCGGACACCAAAGGTACTAGAATAAGGCAGAGGCTTCTCAACCATTTGTGGATCACTTAGTTAATTTTTGAGTCCCCTGTAATAAAGCTTAATCCAGCTACATTTGAGTCCTGTAGTTAGTCCAGCTCTTGTTGAGCTAGTTCAGTTCGTTCAGTACTAGTCAGCTCATGTTGATCTAATTTCAATTTTTGAGTCCTGTCCAATCAAATTGAAGAGTCAAGACCACATCATACAAGGGAAGACCAAGTTCAACCTAATTGAAGACATAAAAGTTTAAGCCCAAGTCCTACTCACCTTGAAGACTTGAAGAGTCCAGGAAGAGAAGACAAAATCAGGAACAAATTCGAAACCCTGGACCAGCCGGAAAGAATTTGGGCTAGCCCAGGCCCAGGTAGAATTTAGGGCGCCCCTCCCTAGGGTAACCTCCCCTCTTGGTCAGCCACTTATGGTCACCATCTTGGTCGACCAAGAGAAGGACAAGAGGAGAATGTTTGAGTTGAAGTTTTCCATCTATTTGCCTTGTATTCCAATTAGAGTTTGAAAAGGAAAAGGAGTCCTATGTAAAGTCTAAAGTACCCTTACTTGGAGCCCAAGGTTAAGGGTCTATTTATGGGACCCTAGCCTCTTGTATGAAACTCACTTTTTGATATGAATTAAAACCTTGAGTTCTTCTATTGAGTTGTGTGATACCCTACTGTGTGCATAAAGGGGTTTGTGAGAGTTTTTCTTCCCGGTGTTTGCAATCATCTTCCTGCTACAAACAAACCCTCCAGATTCCTGGATGCCGACTCCAAAAGAAGCCTTCCCTTATTGTTTTCCTTTGTTTTCTTGTATCTTTGTGAGTTTTCTAACCCCTGACAGGTCGTTTGCAGGTCCTCGAGTTCCTACGAATCCAACGACTCCAGCCAAGCCTCAATCGGACCATTGAGCAGAAAGCTGGGTATCCGCGGGTCATTGGCTCGGTTTTCCAGGCCGCATCCATCGAGGAACGAGAGACCCCTTCGTTACAATCTTCTCAGATGTTGTCAGGTACACCCCTCTACCTCCAGTTGTTTTATTATAGGAGAACTTGGCCTAACCGAGGCTTCTCTGTCCCGGCGATTTTCTTTACTACTTTTCTAAGTCCTAATCTGCATGCTGATCTTCTAATATTCATACAAAATTCCCTATAACTTATTTTAATCTGAAATTCGGGAATTAGTCACTCACCCTACATATAAAATATATAAAAAAAAGAATTGCATGCATATTAGTCCCGCATCACTTCCCTTTGCTTTCTTTAGCCTTAAAGCTTGTTTGTTCCATGATTTCAAATTTTTGTTAGGTGATTTGCATGTCCCTCAAAGTTCATGAATCTAGGATTCCAATCGGCAAGCTTTCGGGCCACCGTATTAAAAGCGATGAATCCACAAGGTCACCTGCTTGTTTTTCCAGGCTACATCCGAGAGCGTAGAGTAACCCTTCATGGATCGATTTCAAAATCTTTGCCA
Organism: Areca catechu; assembly: GCA_021397845.1. Classification (NCBI taxonomy): domain Eukaryota; kingdom Viridiplantae; phylum Streptophyta; class Magnoliopsida; order Arecales; family Arecaceae; genus Areca; species Areca catechu. The sequence continues at coordinate 137,810,600 of CM038039.1, read as the reverse complement.
GGTATACCCCCTAGACTCCTATGATAGCGGTATTGTAGAAGAGCTAGTCCTAACTAGGGCTTCCTAGCCTTGGCGGTCCTATTTCTTCACTTTTAGGGTCTAATTCTGCATGCCTGTTCTTCCAAAAATTCTATAGAATTCCCTACACAATAACATGGCTTGAAATTTGGGATACAAACTTCTAACTTAATGCTTAATACAAGAAAAATAATTGGAATGCATAATTAGTCCCACATCAAAGGGTTTTTGGTTAGCCTTTGAAAACTAAAGAGGTTATTGGTTAGCCTTTGAAAACCAAGGAGGTTTTTGGTAAGCCTAGTTGAAAACTAAGAAGGTTATTGGTTAGCCTTTGAAAACCAATAGGTTTTTTTGGTGAGCCTTGCAAAAACCAAAAGGGCTTTTGATTAGTGAGCCTGGAAAACTAATCGACTATAATCATGGAAGATTATAGTGAATTCCCAAGTCGACCTTGGTGAGTGGATGTAGGTGCATTGAAATGTACTGAACCACTATACTTGGCTTGTATTTGTGATTGTCTCTAGCTTTCTTTACTTGCTTTTATATTTTTCTGGATACTCTTCAAGAGCATACTCTTTCACCTCACACTAGCACTTGATTTAATATTTGTATTGGCACATATTCTTGCAAGTGATTTTTAGAAATGTAATTCACCCCCCTTCTTGGATTGCTTACTGGGCAACAAGTGGTATCATAACCATGTTCTCAGTATATAGGTCTAATTGCCTTGAATAAAGATCTATGGTAACCCCCCTTGATATTAGTGTAGTTGAGGGACAAGCCTCAAATAGACCTCTATACTTTAATGGAACTAATTATACTTATTAGAAAACTAGAATGAGAATCTACATGCATTCTAAAGATTATAATTTATGAAAAGTTGTTGATAAAGGTCCTCATATTCCTTCAATTATGGTTAATGGTATTTCGATCCCAAAACTTGAAGAGGATTGGGATGAAAATAACATTAAACAATCTGCTATCAATGCAAAAGCAATGAATCTCCTTTATTATGCATTGGATTCTAGTGAGTTCAATAAGATTTCTGTAAGCACATTTACCAAATGAATATGGGATACACTTGAGATTACCCATAAGTGTACTGACCAATTGAAGAACACTAAGGTTAACCTATTAGTGCACACTTATGAGATGTTCCAAATGGAACCAAATGAATCTATCACTGACATGTACACTAGATTCACAAACATTATAAATGGCATGAGAAGTTTAGGTGAAGTTATGTCTAATGCCGATCTTGTTAACAAAATTCTTAGGTGACTTCCAACATCTTGGGATCCAAAGGTGATAGCTATACATGAAGCCAAAGATGTTGATAAACTACCATTGGAGCAGCTAGTAGGATCGCTTATAACTTATGAGCTAAATTTGAAATAAAAATCTATGGATTTGGATAAGAAGAAAAAGGAGATAGCTTTCAAGTCTACAACACAAGAAGAATCCTCAAATGATGAATCGAAAGAAAAAGAAGATGATGAGAGTGAGGAAGTTCTTCTAGCTAGAAAATTCAGAAGATTCATGAGAAGAAAGAAATTTCCTTACAAGAAAAAGTTTCAACCAAGCAAAGAAAAGGAAAAAGAAATGGAGAAGGAAAAGGACAAGGAGAAGGAGGTACCAACTTGCTTCTAATGCAAGAAGCTCGGAAACTACAAGTTTGACTACCCTCTCCTAAAGAAATCAAGAAAAAACTTAGAAAGAAGGCAATGATGGCAATTGGAGTGATAGCGAGGACACCAGTTCAGATGAAGAACCAACTGAAGTCGCCAATCTATGTCTCATGGCACTACAACATAGAGAAGAATAGGTAAATTATGATCTTCAAATAGATTATACTTTTGATGAATTAAGAATTGCATTTGATGAATTGATGCATGACCATAAATTAATGATTTATGAAAATAAAAAGTTGAAAAAGCATGCAAACAATTTTCACATGAAAACACTACTCTTTTAAATGAAGTCAATGATTTGAAAAACAAAATTGATATTTTAGAAAAGAAAAACAATGCTTTATCTATAAAAAATGAAGTTTTAAGAAGACCTAGCAAGTGTTTCAAATAATAAACTTTTGTAGAAAAGTAAAGATCTTAAAACTAAATATATGTAATATAAAGATGAGCTTGATAAGATAAAAACCATTTGCTTAAAACTTCACATATAGTTCTCAAAAGCTAAATTTTATTTAAACAATAAAGGAGCTATTTTTAAAAAAGCCAGATTAGGTTATAGCCTCAAAAATAGTAAAAATATTTCAAAAAGATTTTTATACCTGCGTCATCTTGCATTATATGCTTTTCTTGCAAAAGAGTAGGTCATAAAGCTTTTCAATATAATTTAAGAAAAATTAATGATTTTAGAAAGATTTGGGTTCCAAAAGGAACCACTTTTAATACTAACCCTGAAGGACCTAAGTTGGCTTGGGTACCTAAAAACAAAACTTAATTTGTTTTGCAGGTGTGTCTTGCAACCAATGAAAACAAAAGACTATGGTATCTTGATAGTGGTTGCTTAAGGCCATGACAGGAGATGTGAAGCAATTTACCTCTCTTGAAGTAATAAATGGAGGGACTGTAACCTTTGGTGATAATGGTAACTAAAAAATCATTGTTATTAGTAAGGTTCACATCTCTCCTACTACTTGGATTGATAATGTTCTTTTAGTTGAAGGTTTAAAGCATAATCTTCTTAGTATTAGCCAATTTTGTGATAAAGATTTTCAAGTTATTTTCGAATCATCTTTCTGCATGATTGCTAGTCCTGATAAAATTGGAGTGAAATTCATTAGAAAAAGGCATGACAATATCTATCTTGTTAATTGGATAATCTATCTTTGCCTAATGGAGAATGCCTGGTTGCAATGAATTCCACTATTAATGAGACTAGCTGGCTTTGACATCGTAGATTAGGTCATGCAAGCATGTTTTTATTACAAAAACTTCTTAAAAAGGACTTAGTAAGAGATTTACCAAAATTTAGTTTTGAGAAAGACAAAGTTTATGAAGCATGCCAATTTGGAAAACAAGTAAAAATGTCTTTTAAACATAAAAGTTTTGTTAAAACTTCTAGACCATTAGAACTACTCCATATGGATCTCTTTGGACCAACTAGGATATCTAGCCTAGAAGGTAAGAGATATGGATTAGTTATAGTAGATGATTTTTCATGGTTTACATGGATTTTATTTCTTGCTCATAAAGACGAATCATTTTCAGCATTCATGAAGTTTTACCGAAAAGTTTTAAATAAAAAAGGTACTTCAGTTATTTGCATTCATAGTGATCATGATTCTGAATTTGAAAATCAAGATTTTAAAAACTTTTGCAATGAAAAAGAAATTGACCATAATTTTTCTGCACCTAGGACACGTCAATAGAACGGGGTTGTGGAAAGGAAAATCATACTTTAGAAGAAATGGCACGCACTATGCTTTGTGAAAATGATTTGCTAATATATTTTGAGCTGAAGCTGTTAATATTGCATGTTATATTTTAAATCATGTTTTAATTCATCCTATTTTAAAGAAAACTCCATATGAGCTTTGGAAATAAAGAAAACCATCTTTAAAATAATTTCATATTTTTGGTTGTAAATATTTATCATGAATAATGGTAAAGATAATTCAGAAAAAATTGATACCAAATCTGATGAAGGTATTTTTTAGGATACTCTACATCAAGCATGGCATATAGAGTCTTTAACAAGAGAACCTTAGTAGTAAAGGAGTCTATACATGTAGTCTTTAAAGAATCTACTAACAAATCCTCTAGAAAAGAGGAACTTCTGATGCATGTGCAGGTGCTTAAAAGTTAAAGAAGCTGACATGGATAATCAACCTTTTCAACAAAGTGAAGAAGATCAAGATAAGAATGAAGGAGAAGAAGCCATACAATCCACACCAAAGCATCATGATCTACCCAAGGAGTGGAGGTATGCTCATGGACATCCTAAGGAGTTAATCCTAGGTGATCCATCAAAAGGAGTAAGAACAAGATCTTCAATTAGAAATGAATGTTATTATACTACTTTTGTTTCTCAAGTTGAACCAAAATATTTTGAAGATGCTCAAAAAGACCATAATTGGATTAATGTCGTGCAAGAAGAACTAAATTAGTTTGAAAGAAATAATGTTTGGACTCTAATAGAAAGACTACTAATGTTTTAATTAGTGGCACAAAATGGGTATTTGATGGGGACCCGAGAGCCTAGCCAGCTCCGCAGCCACATGGAGTCCTAGTCACATCTGGGAATGCGCCACCTAGGATTACATGGAGGATCACATGAAGATGGCCTGTGCATGCCACATGCCAGCACACCCCTTCCACCCTACAGGCACATCAACTCCATACACTATCAAGTGAGAAAGGAAGGTCAAGTGGATAAGCATGAATCCCCTGATTCATGCCAAGTAGCTAAGAAAAGATGTGGTCCCTCCCAAGCCCAAAAGAGTAGGTGTTTGTTGCCCCACATGGTCCCCCTCTTCTTTCCTTATTTTTCTTGAGTTTTTTTGAAAATTGTATAAAACCTTCCATGTTATCATTCAGCAAATCAGGAAAGATTGTGGTGCATATATTTTCTTTACTACCTTTTTAAGTAATTGGTCCCTATATAAAGACCCTCACTTGTATTGAATGTTATGAAGATTATGAATTTTTGAGAAAAAGTTTTTTTTGTTCTGCCTCCGGGCATGAGGCCCGTCCTTCCTTCACCTGTGAGTGTCGAGGGGTGTGAGACCCCACTTCCTTCGCTTTCGAGCATCGAGGGGCGTGAGGCCTTAGTTATCTTCTTCCATTGCTAAGTCCCCTCCATGATCTTGGAGCTTCTCCTTCACGACCCCAGGCAGTGATTTGGGTGGGATGCCCTAGGCTCTGCATGTAGTGAGATGGGTGGGATGCCCTAGACTACATGTAGTGGGGTGGGTGAGATGCCATAGAGGTGCGACATCTCTCCATTAAGGTAAGTCTCAAGTCCATAGAGTATCCATCTTTCTCGCCCCCACATATTTTTTTCTACCTTTTGATCCTAATCACAGGAGACTTCTCAGCTCTCCAACGATCCTCCTAGCTAGCCCCCATTTATCCCGCATCAGTATTTAAGAATAATTGTATTAAGATGGTATTGTAACTAGAAATAAAGCTATGCTAGTTTCCAAAGGCTACAATCAAGAAGAAGGGAATGATCTTGATGAAACCTTTGCTCTTATTGCTAGACTTGAGGTAATTAGATTACATTTAGCATTTGCATATTTATGAACTTCAAATTATTTCAAATGGATGTTAAAAGTGCTTTTGTTGCCTAGGTGGCTACCCAAGAGGGGGGGTGAATTGGGTATTTAAAAAATTTAATCAGATAATGTGCTCTTGAAAATCCCTTTAAGAGTGTTATGAGCTGTGACAGAGTAATAACTTGCAGAAGCTAGATAAGAACAAAGAAGCACAACAAAAACATACAAAAATTATAGTGGTTCGGAGCAACCCAACTCCTACATCCAATACCCAAGATACCACTTGGGATTTTCACTATATTCACACCCGAATATAGTAAGATTGTTTTACAGGCTCATAATCCAAAATCTCTATACTTTGGTTTTACCGGGATCACCAAAGAAGCCCTAACACCCTTTGGTTTTAAACCGAATCACCAAAGAAACCCAACTTGGTTTTGACAGGATCACCAAGAATCCAACACTTAGTTTTTAGCAAAGGCTCACCAAGAACCTATTTGGTTTTCAAATAGGCTCATCAATAACCCAATAATTCAAAATGAATTAAAAATAAATGCATCAATAAATGACAAACTCTAGTTGTCAGATAGTTGCCGCTTTAGCATTGATGAAGCCTTCTTTAACTTCTCTTTAATGCACTTGAGAGGCTTCCTTTTTTTTTTCTTAAATGAATGCTTCAATCTTCATATGTGAGTTGGTGAGGAGAAAAGTCTACTTTGAATGCTCACTTGTGCTCTCTTCTTGTTGGTAGGTTAGATCTTCAATAAAGCATTAAGACTTTGAGGAAATCACTAACTCTTTTTTAAGGAAGTTCAAATCCCTCATCATCCCAAGACAGTTTGAGATGTTGTAGACTGTTGGGATGTGACATTTGATGGTTGAAGAACCTTTTGCATTCAAAAAAGAATTCTAGAACTAGTTGTTATGTACTTAAAAATGATATTCGAGTCGGCTCGAATACTTCGAGTCATCTCGGATCTTCGAGTCGATAAGTCAAGTCACCATTTCTTTAGTAGAGTCGGCTCTTTGTCTCAGGGTGCAGAAGAAACTTCACTCTGGACGAGTCAGATCTTGATAGCTCGAGTCGGCTCGAACTTCAATCATTGAAATCATTGAACTCGAGGATCCGGCTCGCTTCTACTTGAGTTGGCTCGGATTGCTACATGCCAAAATCCTTGGTGCATGTCATGAGGTAGAGTCGGCTCTTCTTCGGATTGGGTCGGCTCGAGTAACTTGATCAGAATTTTTACAAATTAACTTGAAAACACTCTTACCAACACTCTCAAACTTTTCATACAAACCAACTCAAATGAATTTAATGCATAACACTCATAGAAGTAACCCTTTTACATGATTTTTCTTAATTTTTTCTTTGGGTTCTTCTTTTAAAAAAATGATTACAATATAACTCAAACAAGAAGTATAACTGTAAGAGTTGAAGTTTGAACAAAGAATTCATCCTACATAAACTTGTAATCCACTTGAAGAGTTGTCAGTAAAATATGTGCATGCTCCAATGTTTGGTTTCATCAAAATCACTTATGGTGGTCAACAATCTTCCCCTTTTGATGATGACAAAACACTGGGCATGAAAAAGTTAGATGAAACTTTACATATACAGATTTACTTGTATAATTGTATTTGCAAGAATGTATAAATAAGTAGAAATAATTGACTCAAATTTTGAACAATACATATTTAAGATATGCTCAACTATTAATGTCAAAGCATGAAAGGAGAATTAGAGTGGTGAGAGGTTATCTCCCCCTCATAAGATACTCCTGTTTCAACAAACTTTCCATGCAAGTTCAGAGCCCAAAAGTTTCTAAGAGAACTTTATGTATCAGAGCTTAAAACTTATTGTATCAGAGCTTAAAAGGATCTTTATACATCAAAGAATATTGTATTTCATGTATCAGAGCATAAGCAAATAGATTTTATCCTTTTCAAGCTTTATATATCAGAGCAAAAACTAAAAAAGATATTATCTTTTCATGCAAGAATATCTTCATCAATTTCTTCCTTTTTGTAAATCATTCAAAAAGGTGAAGTCATTAAAACATCTTTTGAAATAGATTGAGAAAGATGTTAATATTTGTTTGAGATAATTTTACTTTCTCAAATTCCATTGGATATACTAATTAAAATTCATTATAGTTGCATCAAGGACATTGCATAAGCACAAGAAATTTTATGACAAAAGAAACTTTCATTTCATTTAGAGATTTTTAATATAAAGTACAAAATATAAAAGAGAGAGTACATTCAATCACTATCTATCTATCTACTTTAACGTTGGTTGAATGACCCAAAATTGAATGCCAGGAGGCATAGCGGCTATGGGGTCAGCATCAAATACATCAGATGGTGGAGGAGAAGAACAAGATCCCTGGGGCCTAAGATGTGGAGCTGGCTGTCTAGGATGGGCAGACTAACCAGCAATGGTTGAAGATTGTAGCCTAGGTCTAGACTAAGGAACACCAAATGCAGTAATCACTCTGCTTGATAGCTGATCTAACTTGAATTGAACTGTGTCCACTTCTTCATCCACCTTCTTTAGATCTTTATGCAGTTGGACCAATTCAGATGCTTGCTCATTAGCAAATGCTTCAGTCGAACCCCTCAATCTTCCAAATTCAGCTCTCAATATTCCAATTCCTTTGGTATAATCTTCTTCCATTCTTACCTTCATCCATTAAGCCCATTCTAAATCTTAAATTATTCATTTCAATACTAAATGCTTCAAGTGTAGTATTAACATATATTTTAAGTGATTTAGAACTGGACAAAATCATGTCAAGTATGGGCTGAATGTCTGGCTGAGTTGCACTGGTTATACTTTTGGAGGCTTCAAGAACATCTACGCTGCTACGTAGATCATTAATTTGTCCTCCAAACTGATCTAATCTCATTTCAACTAACTGGCAGAAGTCGCCAAACATTGTAGACATAGTAGAAGTGATTGATCAGTAGTTAGTTACCCATTTGTTATGAGATAAAGTCCTGCAATGTTAATGTGTCAATAGTAGGTGTAGGAGGAGCAATGCCAGGTAAAGTAGTATCAGTAGCTATCTAATCAAAAGAAGGAGCAGAAGGAGTCAAGTCTAGTATAGTAGTATCATAAGCAGGAATATCAAAACCTAATAGATCAGGTGAGCTTGGTTGAGGCTGTGACTAAGGAATAGGCAAAGAAATATCCTCATTAGCTCTCACTAACCTTCTTCTTCTTCATTTTCTTCAATTTCAGCAAGATTGTCTAACTTCTTCTTCCAGATACCATCAGAAAACAAGTAACCCATCCTTTGTAATGTTTTTGTAGTGTAAGTATCCATGTGTTGTAGAGGTCTACTGTCTTTATTTGTTAAGTCCACATATACAGCTTGGAAGAATAGAGTTAATATCTTTTCATAAGGTAGACAGGCTTTTACTTTTCTTATAGCCTCCTCATTTGTGACAACATAATAGCTGGAAGGTTAATTTTATCTCCATGTTCACCAACTCCATAAGGCACAGATCTCTTTCACTAACCCAATTAAAATGACCTATTCTGGGTAGGAAAATTCTACTTATAAAACTATGAAGAAGTCTCATTTCCAAGGATAGTGAGCTGGCTTTCAGAATTCCAATCTCATTTACATCTTCTTGTTCTAAAAATAGTTTGAAGTGCCCTTGTTCTGTCCTTTAGAAACTAAATGTTCTATTCCTTGAAATGGCATTTCCAATATACTGCCCAGACTTTCTTAGAAATAATTTCTTTTTCCTTTTAGCATAGATTCTATGTGCTATTCCCAAAACTTAAATTTCATAAAACATTCTGACTAGTTTGGGATATGTATTAATATTCAATGAGCACATAAAATCCTAGCCCTAGTTCACAATTAGGTCATCGATAATTAACCTAATTCCTTGAGAAACTCAAACAAGATCTATCTACCTATAGTGACGGGTAGCATTGCAAGAGAAATTTGGTGACGAGGAGAGGGAATACTGGGTTCTTCAACTGTTTGAACTGGAACCCTTGAAAAGTTTTCTCCAGAAATTTTGAATGCTTCTCCTAAGGAGCTTGCTTAACATCTTGACGAGGCCTTTTACCAACTGCCTTTTTTGGTGCCATTCCCACAAATGCAGTGTTCCAAAGAGGATTTTTGAAGGGAAGGATTTTTGGAAAATATGCCTTGGAGGGAAAGAACGAAGAGCTGTGGAGAGAGTTAAAAGGAAATAACCCTAAGGCTCGACTTAAAAAGGAGACGACCCAACATCCAAGCCAGCTCGACAAACAAGTCATCTGCTCGAGTTGGCTCGAGCAGAGGGAGCCAAAAATGAATTAAAGGCCTTAAAAAAATTTTACACAAAAAAGTAGGATGTGGCGGTTATCTTGATAATCTTTCCTTAGGTTTGTAGAACTTAGGTTGAGATTTCTAAAGTAGGTCACACAAACCTAGTTCACATCTAATCATTGCAAATCTATCATAACTTAAAGGTTTAGTAAAAATATCAGCAAGTTGATTTTCAGTTGGTACAAATTCAAGTACAATATCATTATTCGGTACATGATCTCTTATGAAATGGTGTCTAATTTCAATGTGCTTGGTTCTTGAATGCTGAATAGGATTCTTAGTTAAATTTATAACTTGGGTTATCATATTTGATTGGAATTTTATATTGTGTAACACTAAAGTCTTCTAGCTATTGTTTAATCCAAAGCACTTGAGCATAACAACTACCAGTAGCAACATACTCTACCTAGCAGTGGATAATACTATAGAGTTTTGTTTCTTACGGTGCCATGTGATTAAATTCAACCCTAGAAATTGGCATGTACCACTAGTGCTATTTCTATCAATTTTACAACCAGCATAATCAGCATCCGAAAAAGTAATTAAATTTAAAAAAGATTCTTATAATACTAAAAACCTAAATTACTTGTACCTTTTAGATATTTGATAGTTCTTTTAATAGCAAGCATGTGTGATTCCTTAGGATTTGACTGAAAACTAGCACACACACATACACTTTACAAGATATCAGGTATGTTGTAGTAAGATATAATAGGGATCCGATCATACCCTTATATAGCTTTTGGTCAACATTGGATCAATTTTCATCTTTGTCTAGTCTGCAGGTAGGGCTCATGGGTGTGCTAGCTTCTTTGCTTGTTTCCATGCCAAACTTCTTGATTATCTCATTGATATACTTAGCTTGGTTTATAAATTCCTTCCTTTGTTTGTTTTACTTGTAGTCCAAGGAAGTAGTTGAGTTCACCATAAGGCTCATTTGGAACTCTCCCTGCATCAACTCAGCAAATTCTCCACAGAGATTTTCATTAGTTGCACCAAATATAATATCATCAACTTAAATTGTAGATCCAACATATTATTACCCTTTTCTTAATGAAAGAGTTTTGTTAACATTTTTCTTTTGAAATCTTTTTCAAATAAAAATTTTCTAAGTCTGTCATATCAGGCTCTAGGTGCTTGTTTCAAACCATATAAAGCTTTATTTAGTTTAAACACATGATTTGGAAAAGCATGATTTTCAAAACCTGGTGGCTGTTCTACAAAAACTTGTTCAAAAATAAATCCTTTTAGAAAAGCACATTTTACATCCATTTGAAAAAATTTAAAATTCATGTAGCAAGCAAATGCAAGAAGTAATCTAATAGCTTCTAATCTTGCTGCAGGAGCATATGTTTCATCAAAATCAATGCCCTCTTCTTGATTGTACCCTTTAGCTACCAACCTTGCTTTATTTCTCATAACCTTACCATTCTCATCTAATTTGTTGTTATAGACCCATTTGGTTCCTATTTTGGATGGTCTGTAGGTCTATCAACTAATGTCCAAACCTGTTACTTTCAAACTGGTTCAATTCTTCATGCATGGCCATCATCCAGTTTGGGTCATTTTCAGCTTTGTCTAATGTATGAGTTTCTATTTGAGATACAAAGGCTAGGTAGTCATGTGCATCTCTATGTGCAAAACTAGTCCTAACATCATGAGAATGATCATCAATAATTAAATCTTTAGAATGTGAAGTTACATACCTCCATTCCTTTGGCAAATCAAATGATCCTTACTTACCACTTCATTTCCATCTTGTGTTGGCTTGTCTTGTATGCTTAGATCTTTCCTCTCCTTTTGTAATGTACCTACATCGTTGTCAATACACTCATCTTTTCTAGATGGTGAGGGGTTAGTTTCACCAAAAACAATATGAATTGATCTTCTACAATAAGAGTCCTCTTATAAATACTCTATATGATTTGCTGTGCAGTGAATAACCAAGGAATATAGATTCATCACGATTTGCATCGAATTTTCCTAAGTTATCTTTATCATTATTCAACACAAAGAATTTACACCCAAAAATATGAAAGTAATTATATAGGTTTTCTTCAATTCCAAAGCTCATAGGGGGTTTTCTTTGAAATTTGGCATATTAAAACTCGATTCAATATGTAACTGGCAGGTGTCTGCTCTATACTAAAAGTACTTGGAAGATTACCTTCACAAACATTGTTCGGGCCATTTCTTCCAAAGTCTATTCTTCTCTCTACAACACACCATTGTTATGGTGTTCTAGGAGTGTAGAAGTTGTGATCAAGCCCGTGCTCAGTGCAATATTCATCAAAAAATTGATTTTGAAATTCAGTCTCGTGATCACTTCTTATAGAAATAACAGAAAGATTTTTTTCATTTGAAACCTTTTTGGTGAATTTTGAAATGCCTCGAAGTTTCATCTTTATGTGTAATAAATAATACCCAGTAAATCTAGAAAAGTCATCTACAATCACAAGGCCATATTCATACCTCCTAGGCTTGTGGTCCAAGTGTGGTACAAATAAGTCCATGTGAAGTAGCTCAAGGGGATCTAGTAGTTGAAATAATAATTTCAATTTAAACCTTCCACTAGTTTATTGCTAATTGATAAGCATAACCATATAATCAAGATCAATTTTAAATGTGGCAAACCTCTAACTAGATTCTTTAAAATTAATTTGGTATTGTATACGTGCTAGCATGACCTAATCATTTATGCCATAGTAAACAAGACTCTTGGTCTTAGCATTCATGTATAGACTGGAATACTAGTCATTGCTAGATCATTCAGATCCCCACATAGAGGTTTCCCAAAGTCTATGACCAATGAATTATAGCTAGAGTCAAAAGAGTTAGTTACTATACACGTAGATGATTCAAAGATAACCTTTAAGCCTTTATCAAAAAGTTGACTAATACTGAATAAATTATGCTTCAATTTATCTACCAGCAGCACATCTTCAATAAAAGTATAGGGGGTTATTTTGATGTTACCAATTTCGACTATTTTCTGTTTGCCATTATCATCAAAAGTAACCGATCCTCCTTCTTTCCTTTGTAAGGTGATGATTTGCTCTTTATCACCGGTCATATGCCTTTAACAGCCACTGTCAAGATACCATTGAATAGCCACTATCAAGATACCATCTTTTCTTCAATTTGTGGGCTACAAGCCAATCCTGCAAAATAATCAAGGAGTGATTTTAGGTACCCAAGCTAACTTGGGTCCTTTCGGGTTAGCAAAATGGGTTCCTTTTGGAACCCAAACAGTTATAATTTCAATGCACCACTCTTGGAACTTTTCAAAGAATTGCATGATGAGATTTATGCGCAAATCTATGACATGCATAGCAAATACTTTATCATACTTGAACGATGACTGCTTTGAATCTTTGACAGATGCAGAAATGGATATATTTGGTTTGAAAGATTTTTTAGCAGAATCATAGGAATGTGCTTTGAAACCTTTTGAAATCGAATTTGATGGAAAAGCTTTGAGAGATTAGTTTGAAGCTTAAGCTTTGAGATACAAGTTTTTTGCTGAAATTCCTTGGCATTTAAAGCATTAAATCCAATTCCAGCTTTGCTTTTGAACTCTTTGCTCATTAGAATTAGCTCAAGCTTATTAGAACTCAAGGTAAGTTTTTCTACAAGTGGCTTAAGCTTTTCAACTTCCTTTTCTAAATCATTGTTTTCGACAACCAAAGCTTGTTTATCTCAATTAAAACATTCTTTTATATTTTCAAAGCAACAATAATATCAAAAAAAAAATATTCAGTTCTTTTTGCAAAATGTTATTTTTTTGAAATCTATCCTGTCTTTTACTAAAAAATCATTTGTTTCTCAAGGATTTGATTTAAAACCCAAGCTTTCTTAATTTAACAAGCATATCACAAAAACCAGAATTCAATCATCATAAGTAAATTAAGTTTGAAGCTCAGGGATGATACCTCATTCTCTAGACCATTAAATATAAGTTCACAGATTTTGTGGTCTCTTTTCAGTAGATGTGGATGCTTCACTATCGCTCTGCGTCGCTACCATAGCTTTCTTTTACTTTTTCTTAATACTTTTTCAATAAAGGACAGTCTGGTCAGATGTGCTCTAGTTTCTTGCATTGTAGCATACAGGCACTTCTTTGTCCTTCTCTTTTTCCTTGTCCTTTTCTTTACTATATTCTTTGTTCTTGTGGAATTTTCTAAAGTTTCTTTCTTTTTGTCATTCCAAGAACCTTTTGAATCTCCTAACGACCATGGCAACATCTTCATCTTCTATGTCACTTTCGGTTGAGGAGCATTCTTCTTCTGATTCATAATCCTTTCTTAAATCCATAGCAGCTTTGAAGGCAATAAATTTCTTCCTCTTTTGATCAACCTCAGTTCTGTGCTACATGGTCAGTTCGTGAGTGATGAGAGATCCTAACAGTTTATCCAGCAGTAAGGTATTTAAATCTTTTATTCTTGGATAGCAGTAACTTTTGGATCCCACTTGTTTGGAAGATATCTTAAAATCTTCTATACAAGGTCTACATTAGAATATACCCTGCCAAGACATTTTAGTCCATTAATAATATTAGTGAAATGTGAAAACATGGCAGAGATTGTTTCACTAGGTTCCATTTTGAATAAATCATAACTATGCACAAGAAGATTAAATTTTAAGGACTTTACTTTGGATGTTCCTCCATGGGTCACCTCAAGTTTATCCCAAATTTTCTTTGTAGAAGAGCAAATGAAAATTTAATTAAACTCATTACTGTCCAAATCACAATATAGCTAATTCATTACTTTGGCATTTAACTCACCCATTTTCATGTCATGTTCGTCCCAATCCTCTTTAGGTTTTGGAACGTCCACTCCATCAATTTTAACCATGAGAAAATATGGACCCTTCAGAATGACCTTCCATAATTGAAAATCAATTGCTTAAATATAAATTTTCATTCTAGCATTCCAGTATGCATAATTGGTGCCAGTGAAGAGTGGAGGTCTATTGGTTGATTGGCCTTCAGCCAACGATGTACACATTGGATGAACCATCAATCTTTACTCTAATGTAATCAGAGACACTGCTCTGATACCAATTGTTGCCCAGGTGGTTGCCCAAGAGGGGATGAATTGGGTATTTAAAAAATTTAAGCAGATAATGTGCTCTTAAAAATTCCTTTAAAAGTGTTAGGTGCTATGACAGAGTAATAACTTGTAGAAGCTAGATAAGAACAAAGAAGTACAACAAAAACACACAAAAATTATAGTGGTTCAAAGAAACCCAGCTCATACGTCCACTACCCAAGATACCACTTGGGATTTCTAATATTCACACCCGAATACAGTAGGATTGTTTTACAGGCTCACAATCCAAAATCTCTACACTTTGATTTTACTAGGATCACCAAAGAAATCCTAACACCTTTTGGTTTTAACTAGGATCACCAAAGAAATCCAACTTGGTTTTGACAGGATCACCAAGAACCCAACACTTGGTTTTTAGCAAAGGCTCACCAAGAACCTATTTGGCTTTTCAAATGGGCTCACTAATAACCCAACAATTCATGAATGAATTGAAAATAAATGCAACAATAAATGATAAACTTTAGTTGTCGGATAGTTGCCCTTTAGCATTGATGAAGCCTTCTTTACTTCTCTTTAATGCACTTCAGAGGCTTCCTTTTTTTTTTCTTCAATGAATGCTTCAATCTTCAGATATGAGTTGGTGAAGAGTGATGTCTGCTTTGAATGCTCACTTGTGCTCTCTTTCTTGTTGGTAGGTTAGATCTTCAATCAAGCATTAAGACTTTGAGGAACTCACTAACTCCTTTTTTAAAGAAGTTCAAATCCCTCAATCATCCCAAGATAGTTTGAGATGTTGTAGACTGTTGGGATGTGATATTTGACTATTGGAGCACCTTTTGGCATTTAAAAAGGAATTCTGGAACTAGCTGTTATGCACCTGGAAATGATATTCGAGTCGACTCGGATACTTCGAGTTGGCTCGAATCCTTCAAGTCGATAGGTCGAGTTGCCATTTCTTCAGTAGGGTCGGCTCTTTGTCTTAGGATGCAAAAACTTCACTCTGGATGAGTCAGCTCTTGATAACTCGGGTCAGCTTTAACTTCCATCATTGAAATCATTGAACTCAAGGAGTCAGCTCGCTTCTACTTGAGTCGGCTTAAATTGCTGTGTGCCAGAATCCTTGGTGCATGCCATGAGGTAGAGTCAGCTCTTCTTTGTATTGGGTCAGCTCGAGTGACTTGATCAAAATTTTTACAAATGAACTTGAAAACTCTCAACACTCTCACACTTTTCAAATAAACCAACTCGAATGAATTTAATGCACAACACTCATAGAAGTAACCCTTTTACATGATTTTTCTTAACTTTTTCTTTGGGTTCTATTTTCAAAAAATGATTACAACACAACTCAAAACAAGAAGTATAACTATAGGAGTTGATGTTTGAACAAAGATTCATCTTACAAAAACTTGTAAACTACTTGAAGAGTTGTCAGTAAAATATATGCATGCTCCAATGTTTGGTTATCATCAAATCACATATGGGTCAACAGCTTTTCTAAATGACTTTATTACCAAAGAAGTATTTGTTGAACAACTACCTAGATTCGAAAATCATGCACATCCTGATCATGTTTTTAAACTACAATAAAGCACTCTACGGTTTTAAGCAAGCACCTTGAGCATTGTATGAAAGACTCAGTAAGTTTTTAATAAAAATAATTTTTTTAGAGGCCATGTTGATACTACATTATTTTTAAAGAACAAAAATGATGATTTACTAGTAGTACAAATTTATGTTGATGACATTATATTCGGTGCTACTAATGAAATTCTATGTCAAGAGTTTGCCAGCTTATGCGGGAATGTTTGAAATGAGTATGATGGGAGAACTCAACCATTTTCTCAGACTCCAAATCAAGCAAACTAATGTTGAAATCTTCATCAACCAAGCTATGTATACAAGAAAAATTTGAAGAAGTTTAGGATGGAGACTACCAAATAGGTACACCTATGAAACCCTCTTGTAAACTTGATAAAGATGAACATGGTAAATCAATGATCAAAAATTATATAGAGAAATGATTGGCTCCTTATTATATTTGACTGCTAGTAAAGCAGATCATATTTAGTGTTGTATGTATGCTAGATATCAGTCTGATTCTAAAGAATCTCATATGTGACTGTTAAGCGCATATTTAAATACTTATCTGGTATAATTGATATTAGTTTATGGTATTCTAGAGATTCATCGATTGATTTAATTAGTTATTTAGATGCTGATTTTGCTGGGTATGAATTAGACAGAAAAAGCACAAGTGGAACTTGCTAATTTATTGGAATAAACATAACTCCTGGTTTAGCATGAAATAAACTTCAGTTGCATTATCCATAGTTGAGGCTGAGTATATTATTGCAAGAAGTTGTTATGCTCAAATTTGTCGATTAAAAACCAAGTTGAAGATTTGGAATCAAACTAATAAGACACCCATAAGAAGTGATAACACTAGTGCTATAATCTTAATTGAAAACCCTGTTCAGTACTCTAGAAGTAAGCATATTGAAATTAGGCATCATTTTATTAGAAATCATGTTGAAAATAATGATATTATGCTTGAATTTGTTAATACTGAAATACAACTAGCTGACATATTGACTAAACCTCTCCAAGAAGACCGGTTCAATATGATTAGAAGAGAACTTGGGTCATCAACCCTTTGTTTGAAATTTCCAACTCTTCACAAATCTTGACACTTATTTGATCAAAATTGCTTTTTAATCTTGTTCAAATTCCTTGAAATTCTTTTTATTTTGATCAATGGTCTTCTCCCTTCATTTCTTGATTTTTAGTTAAAGTGTTGACACTTGGAAGTGTCGACACCTGGAAGTATCTACACTTGACTCTAAGCATGAGTCGACACTTGAACAATGACAGACCGACCTAAAATATGATAAACAAATGGTTTTCTATGATTTTTCTCACTCCAGCTTGAGCCGACTCATCCTCTAACTGTGTTCCATCATCCTCTTCCCTCCAATCATGGATTTTCTTTGACTGGGATAGCTTCTATTCGATCTTTCACTGTTCATTCTTTTATTTGCACTTCTTCATTCGGTTTTGCTATGATTCCACCATAGAAACCCTAGGTTTCTTCCCCTCGTACATTTCCATCTTGTATCCTTGGAATGGGGCCTAGAAGCAAGTTGTCCAGCATCCAGACCATCCATTCAGGAGAAGAAAGGAGAATTAAGGCAAGTCAATGAGGATAAAGCAGCAAATGTATTTGATATCCTCGCTAGACCTCTCTTTCCTGTAGCAAGTCGAATGGGATCGAAGACCATCATTGGGGGGTGTTGTGTGGACTTCGATTTCATTGATTAGAAGTAATTTAGGATAGGCCAGTGGCTCACAGATGTAGGGCTAGCACCATTTTGCTCTTTGACAGAGAGATTCTACCCGGGTTTGATTCGAGAGTTTAACGGTTCACTTGCTCGAGGTAGTGATGGATGGATTGCTCAGGTCCGAGGCTGAGATTTTTCTTTATCAACAAAGATTCTGAGTAGAGTATGTGTCATTCCCATGAGAGGATCAGTTGTGGATGCTCTAGTTGATAGGATTAGTGGATTCGATGCATCTTCGAGATAGATGATCTTCTTGAGGGAGTCATTGTTGTAGCTTCGAGGTTAATGCTTGAGATGAGGTTGCTGCACCAAATTGTTGCCCGGATCCTTCTACCAAAGACCGGTCAATTCGACTTCATCAAAGAGCACAAGCTTCTGATGATGGTATCTTTAGTACAGAACACTCCAGTATGCCTCAGGTACTTATGGTACACTAGTTGACCGAGGCATTGATAAGTCAAAGATTGTGTCTAGCTTATGGGATGGGTTTGACACTACTATTTAGAGCTTACGGAGTGGTCTTGGGTGATGAGCCCTACAAGCAGCTATTGACACACACATCTACGACATTAGATCATTGCATCGGATGAGGTATTAGCATGTCAAAGGCCAGTGGAGACGATGCATATATGGACAGGTCACTGACAGAGATGATAATGTGGCAGAGGAGGAGCGTATCTTTTCAGGATAGATAGGGCAATCTAAGGTTCATAGAGAGACATCTGAGACACAGCCCGAGCCTTCAGTGTAGCTAAAGCTATCTCCTTAGCCTGAGATAGCATGGACAGATATCCCTGGAGTTTCAAAGAGTCTAGAGGATAGGGTTGTTTGCGTTGAGACTGAGGTGATGATCATTTATCAGCGAGTCGACAGGATTCATATGGAGATGAGGGAGACCCATCGAGGACTGAATGATGGGATCTTTGCCATTTTGCCTACCTTGGCTAGACCTTCTTCAGGCAGAGTTATTGACCCCATAAGTGATTTTGATCATAACCAAACATTGGAGCATGGATATTTATTTCTGACAACTCTTCAAGTGTTTGACAAGTTTTTGTTGGATGATTTAAATGTTCAAACGTCAACTCCTACACCTTTATTTTCTTGTTTGAGTTATGTTGTAATGTGTTTTTGTAAAGAAGAACCCATTGAAAAAGTAAAGAAAAAAAAATCATGTTAAAGGGTTACTTCTGAGTGTGTGTGCCATAAAATTTTTTTTGAGTTGGTATGTTTGAAAATGTAAAAAGTTGGCAAGAGTTTTTCCATGAGACCAAGTATAAAAATCCTGAAGAAGATGCTCGAGCCGACCCAGCATAATGAAGAGCCGACTCCACCTCCTAGCATGCAGCAAGGATTCTAGAATGCAAATATCTGAGCCAACTCAATGGTAACCGAGCCGACTCTGTTGAATCCAAGTCAACTAGAATCAGTCCGAGCCGACTCCTCCAGAGTCCAGTTTTGAAGATTTCTTAAAACAGCCAGGCGAGCCGACCAGAACAAGAAAGAGCAGACTCAGCTAGACTTAATTTTGAAAGCCTAAGAAAGCGAGCCGACCCGAACTGCATCGAGCCGACTCTTCCAAAGTAAGGTTTTCTGAACCTGAGAAGAAGAGCCGACCCAAGCTGAAAAGAGCCGACTCCTCAAGTTCAAGTTTTTCAAAGAAAGAAGTTCGAGCCGACCCGAGCTAACAAGAGCCGACTTATCCAGAGTGATGTTTTGCGTCCTAAGACAAAGAGCCGACTACATCAAAGATTTGGCAACTCGACCTATCGAATCGAAGGATCCGAGCCAACTCGAAGGAATCCGAGCTGACTCAAACATTGTTCCAAGTATCTAATGGCTAGTTCTAGAATTTATTTTTGAATGCTAAAAAGTGCTCCAACGGTCACAAGTCACATCCTAACGGTCAAAAACATCTCTAACTACCTTGGAGTGATGAAAGACATTAAATTTGAAGGATTTGAACTTCCTTGAAGCAATGAATTAGAAAGTTCTTCAAAGAAAAAAGGGCTTCATTGAATATCCTACCAACCAACAGTAAAGGAGCACAAGAACATTCAAGTCAAACTTCAAGTCTTCACCAACTCTGATCAGAAGCTTGAAGCAACTTTGGGAGAAGCCACTGAAGCAATTAAAGCTTATTCAAGTGCATTCAAGTGGACTTCCATCAAGCTGCACCAGCAACTATCAAACAAATTGAGTTTGTCATTTTTATTGCATTTCCTTCAATTTATTTTAGAATTATTGGGTTATTGGTGAGCCCGGTTGAAAAACCAAATAGGTTCTTAGTGAGCCTTGATAAAAACAAAGTGTTGGGTTCTTGGTGATCCTCATAAAACCAAGTTAGGTTTCTTTGGTGAGCCTGTTAAAACAAAGGGTGTTGGGTTTTCTTTGGTGATCCCGTAAAACCAAAGTATAGAGGTTTTGGATTGTGATCCTGTAAAACAATCCTACTATATTCACGTATGAATATAGTATAAATCCTAAGTGGTATGGACGTAGGAGCCGGGTTGCTTCGAACCATTATAAATTTGGTGTGTTTGTGTTGTGCTTCTTTACTTCTTTTTAGCTTCTGCAATTTATAACTCTGTCACAGCACCTAACACCTTCTAAGTGATTTTAATTGCACATTATTTATTTTAAATTTTTTAAATTCTCAATTCACCCCCCTCTTGGGTAGCCACCTGGGCAACAACTAGTATCAGAGCAGTATCTCTAAATACATAAGAGTAAAGATTGATGTCTCATCCAATGAGTACGTCTTTGGCGGAAGGCCAATCAACTAATAGACCTCCACTTTTCACTGGCATAAATTATGCATATTAGAAAGCTAGAAAGAAAATTTATGTTCAAGCAGTTGATTTTCACTTGTGGAACGTCATTCTAAAGGATCCTTATATCCCCATGGTTAAAATTGATGGAGTGGATGTTCCTAAACCTGAAGAGGATTGGGACGTACACGACATGAAGATGGGCGAATTAAATGCCAAAGCCATGAACTTATTATATTATGCTTTGGATAGTAATGAGTTTAATCAAAATTCTATTTACACTTCTACAAAGAATTTGGGATAAACTCGAAGTGACCCATGACGGAACTTCTCAAGAGAAGTCTTCTAAAATTAATCTTCTTATGCACAATTATGAATTATTTAAGATGGAACCTAATGAAACTATCTCTGCCATGTTTTCATGTTTCACTACATTATTAATAGCTTAAAGAGTCTTGGCAAGGTATATACTAATGCAGATCTAGTACAGAAGATACTAAGATCTCTTCTGGATAAATGGGATCCGAAAGTGAAAGCCATCAAGGAAGCAAAAGATTTGAACACCTTGCTGCTGGATGAACTACTAGGATCTCTCATCACACATAAATTGACCATGCAGCACTGAACTGAAGATGATCAAAAGAAGAAGAAATCTATCACCTTCAAAGCTGCTATGAATTCCAAAAAGGATGAAGAATCGAAAGAAGAAAGCTCCTCTATTGAAAGCGACATGGAAGACGAAGATGTTGCCATGGTCGTCAGAAAATTTAGAAAGTTCTTGGGAAAAAGAAAAGGAAGATATTTTAGAAAATCCCATAAGAACAAAGAGTTTAGTAAGGAGAAGGACAAGGAAAAGGAGAAAGAAAAAGAAGTGCCCACTGTTTTGAATGCAAAAGGCCAAGGCACATCCGACCAGATTGCCCATTATTGAAAAGGGATTTAAGAAAAAGAAAAAGAAAGCTATGGTAGATAGAGGAAGCACTCATCAACTAAAGAAGAAGAGGCCACGAAATCTGCGAATCTATGTTTAATGGGTCTCGAAAAATGAGGTATCATCCCCTGAGCTACAAACTGAATTTTCATATGGTGAACTAAATTTAGTATTCATAATTTACTTATTGAATTCAAGAAAGCTTGGTGTTAAAATTAAATCCTTGAAGAAACAAAATGATGTTTTATCAAAAGGCAAGGATAAGATTTAGAAAAGAATAACATCTTGCAAAAAGAATTGAATATCTTTTCTGATAATGTTATTGCTTTGAAAAATGAGAAAAATGTTTTAAATGAGACAAACAATATTTTAGTTGCCGAAAAATATTGATTTTAAAAAGGAGGTTAAAAAGCTTAAGGCTTTAGTAGAAAAACTGACCTTGAGTTCCAATAAGCTTGAGCTAATTTTGAAAGAACAAAATGATTCAAAAAGTAAAGCTAGAATTGGATTTAATGCTTTGAATGATAAAGGAATTTTAGCAACAAGATTTGTATCTTCAAAAGCTTCAGCTTCAAATGCTAATTTTTTAAAAGATTTTCCATCAAAATCTATTTCAAATGGCTTGAAAAATGTTCCTATGAATTCTATGCAAAAATCTTTCAAACCAAATATTTCTATTTCTGCATCTTTTAAAACCTCAAAGCATGCATCATTCAGAAATAATAAACTTATTTATTATGCATGTCATAGATTTGGGCATAAATTTACCAATGTAACTCCTTAAATAATTCCATGATTGGTGCATTGAAATGTAAAACAATTTGGGTTCTAAAAGGAACAAATTTTGCTAACCCAAAAGAACCCAAGTTAGCTTGGGTACCTAAAATCACTCCTTGATTGTTTTGCAGGATTGTCTCGCAGCCCACAAATTAAAGAAAGATGGTATCTTAACAGCAACTGTTCAGGGCATATGACGGGTAACAAAGATCAGTTCATCACCCTATAAATGAAAGAAGGAGGATTAGTTACATTTGGAGATAATGTCAAGGAGAAAATAATCAAAATCGGTAAGATCAAAATAACCCCCTGCACTTTCATTGAAGATGTACTGCTAGTAGATAAATTGAAGCATAATTTATTGAGTATTAGTCAATTATGTGATAAATGCTTCAAAGTTATTTTTGAATCATCTGTGTATAGTGACTAACTCTCTTGATTCTAGCAACAATTCATTGGCCATAGACTTGGAAACATCTATGTAATAGATCTGAATGATCTAGCCATGTCTAATAGTTCTAGCTAGTAGCAATGAATGCCAAGACAAGGAGTCATGTTTATTATGGCATAGACAATTAGGTCATACTAGCATGCGTACAGTTGCCAAACTAATCTCAAAGAATCTAGAAGATTTGCCACATTTAGAGTTGATCTTAATTATGTATGTGATAAATGTCAATTAGGCAAACAAACTAGGAAGAATTTTAAATCGAAAAATATATTCAATAACTAGACCCCTTGAGCTACTTCACATGGTCTTATTTGGACAACTAGGACCACAAGCCTAGAAGGTATGAAATATGGCCTTGTGATTGCAGATGTCATTTCTAGATTCAAATAGGTATTATTTATTGCACATAAGGATGAAATTTTTAATGTATTTCGAAAATTTTATAAAAATGTTTCAAATGAGAAAAATCTTTGTTATTTCTATAAGAAGTGATCATGAAATTGAATTTCAAAATCAATTTTTTGATAAGTATTGCATGAGCATGGCATTGATCACAACTTCTCCGCTCCTAGAACATCACAACAAAATGATGTTGTAGAGAGGAAAATAGGACTTTGGAAGAAGAAATGGCCCGAACAATACTATGTGAAGGTAATCCTTCAAGGTACTTTTGGGCAGAAGCAGTGAACACTGCTGTTTTATATTAAATCAAGTTTTAATACGACCAATTTCAAAGAAAACCCCCTATGAGCTTTGGAATGGAGTAAAACCAAAATCAATTACTTTCATATTTTTGGGTGTAAATGTTTTGTGCTAAATAATGGCAAAGATAACCTAGGAATGTTTGATGCAAAATCTGATGAATCTATATTCCTTGGTTATTCCTTACACAACAAAGCATATAGAGTGTTTAACAAGAGGAATCTTACTGTTGAAGAGTCAATTCATGTTGTTTTTGAAGAAGCTAATCCCTCACCATCTTGAAAGGATGAGTGTATAGATAATAATGTAGGTACACAACAAAATGGAAGATCTAAGCATTCAAGACAAGCCAATACAAGATGGAAGTGAAATGGTAAGCAAGGATAATGCTGATTTACCAAAGGAATGGAGGTATGTAACTCACATCTTAAAAATTTAATTATTGGTGATCCTTCTCAATGAAAGTAAAAAAATGTGGTTGCAGGTGCCTACGCTAAGTATGCAACAGCACAGGGAATAGGTAAGTATTTTAAAACATTTTTAATAAATGCAGAAAATACCTACTCCACACAGGATCTAGTATATGCAAGATGCATGTATTGGCATTACACAGGACATATAATATTTATAAATATTTTAAAAAATCTAGATCTACACATGCACCGAAAATAAAATCCAAAAACATACCTTATTCCCAGCTAGAATAAGTCTGTGATAAACCTGGAATAGACTGGAATAACTGGAATAAAGTTATTCTAGTCGTCTTCCACTTGGGCTGAAAACTGGGCTTCCGAAAAGTCCCCGGAACGCCACCTTCCGGACCTCCGATCGCTCCCAAATTTGAGCTGTAGATTCTTAAGGAAGTCTTCTTCGATTTGGCACTGGTTTCTGCAAGAAAAACTAAGCCAATAAATTGTAAAAATTCGTCGAAGTCTGCTGTGCGAAAATGGCAGCAGAACAGAGTAGCTGTCTTCGTCGTTGGATTTCAGGCAACTGGAGCGATCCCGGCTCGCGTGGTTTGCTCCGAGTAGTAGAAGAATACTCCCTCTAGAGGGGGACACGCCCGGGGCTCTCCGATCCTCTCCACACACGGTGCTAGCCGCCGGAAGATGGTTCACAGTCACAGGTTGCTGCAGTAAAACAGAATTGCTACAGCGGGA
Source organism: Areca catechu (assembly GCA_021397845.1). Lineage (NCBI taxonomy): Eukaryota > Viridiplantae > Streptophyta > Magnoliopsida > Arecales > Arecaceae > Areca > Areca catechu. The sequence goes on along the minus strand of CM038039.1, from coordinate 137,785,816 downwards.
TTTTTGAAGCACTTGAAACAATGGGAAAACTCTCCCTCACACCCTCCTAAACCCAGCCCTTGCAATACCCAATGAAGGAATCAAGGTCTCAGGGATTTTAAACTCTAAGAAGAACAGCACTTGCTGTTCTCTTCACACGATGCAAAACCAACCCAGCAGAAATATATCTATTTTTTGAAAATAGGGATAGCAAGAGCGGTTTTATAAAAGGTGCTGGGAGATGAAGTGATTGCAGCTATCGTTCATCGAATTAAACAGCAATAAAAGAGAGATTAAAGGGGAGAGAAGGCAGCAGGTGGAGGGAGGAGAAGGGACGCCCCGTCAAGGCATGTTCGGTCGTTTGGCCTGGCTTCCAGCAAAAAGAAAATTCCAACATGTAATACGGTCAGTGGAAATGAAAATGCCGGTCATCCAAAAACCGGTCAACCAAAATGGTCCAATCCCATTAAATCAATTTGGTTCAAACCCAACGATGGTTCAATCCAATTGAACCTGGTTCAGGGAATAAAATTGGTTCACAACCAATGGGAGGCCGAAACAAACTCCGAATCAGTTCACAACTGATTCAGAAAAATCTTGGCGTAGAGCTGGTCAACCCGGAACATTTTCCGGTCAACACAGACAAGGGCAAGACGGGGAAAAGAGTGCTCAAAAATACTGTGACCATAAAATCGAGACGATTCCAATCGTAATCGGTATCCAGATCAGAGAGTTATCCTCTGTGGCGTTTGACCTCATAGGTTCGAACCTAAACGGTAGCACTAGAACAATTTTAGTACCAGCACAGGAAAACATCTAGCAATGGGTCCCGGCGTCCGGATAGGTTGAAGATGCGGGAGCAAAGAATCGAACCTCTGGCATATGGTACCGTATAATTCATCCTTTTGACCTCTAATGCTCATGACGACTGAGATTGGGCTGCCAACCCAGATTGTGTCAGTCGACTACGTGTCTCAACCTCGCAAGCCCAGTGACTCTTCATAGGACAACCCCGGCCGAGGATTTGCTAAATTGAGATACAGCGAGACATTCAATCCAAACTGTTTGGACAGGTCAATTCCATCTTGGTCCTCACTGCTCCACAAGTACTTGCCTGTACCCAGAAACCTTCCATCACCGGATTAAAAATAGGGTAGTCCGGTACCAAAGCACAGGGAGTTGCTTGCAAGCTACCGTGATGACATCAGGTTAGAGGGACATATATACCCATATCCAATCGTGAGTATCCCTTTGGCAAAAAAGGGGCTGCACGAGTCACGTTCAATGAGATATCAATATCCAACTTGCAGATCACATCAGTGTCACACACTCATTTTGGTCAAGAGGACAACCAAACAATGTGAACTACAACAACCTATACTTGATATATTGCTGTCCAGTACAATATATCCTTTTGTTGTGAACAGGATTTAAGGACCACTCGATACATCCTCTCTGTATCGAAGTCAGTGTAGTCCTAAGGACTTCATCACATGGAAAAGAGTTCATTTCAAGGAAATATACTATGTGATGAGCTGCCAAAAATAATATTTTATAATTCATAATAGAATACAATACTTAGCACAACCGCCTAAAACCTAGGCGATTGGCTTTGGGACACAATTCCCAACAACTCCACTTGTACTAAAGCCAATCAGAAGAGTATCCAATACCCTTTCCATTTACAATAGTCAAGCTCTTTTATTCCGAGGGCTTTAGTGAAGGGTTGCCAAATTTTCTTTTCCATCGATCTTCAGAAGATTGATGTTGCTCGTCCACGATCTCTCGTACAAGGTGGTAGCGCTGCAAAATGTGTTTGGTGCGGTGATGAGCTTTAGTCTCCTTAGCTTGAGCAATGGCTCCAGTGTTGTCATAGTACACGGAACAGGATCATCTAGGGAAGGTGCCACCCCTAGCTCTCCAAGGAACTTCCGCAACCACATAGCTTCCTTTGCCGCATCTGATGCTGCAATGTATTCTGCTTCGCATACCGAGTCTGCAACAGTTGCCTGCTTAGAACTTTTCTAGCAGATCGCTCCTCCATTCAGGGTAAAAACAAATCCTGAAACACTCTTGCTATCATCTCTATCTGATTGGAAATTGGAGTCAGAGTACCCCATAAGTTTCAAGTTAGGTTCTCCATAAATCAGCCATTGATCTTTAGTATTTCTTAAATACTTAAGGATGGACTTAACCACCTTCCAATGCGCCTCACCTGGGTCAGACTGATATCTGCTCACTACTCCTAGTGAGTAGCCACATCTGGTCTAGTACAAGTCATAGCATACATGATAGAGCCTATTGCAGAAGCATAAGATACTCTACTCATGCGCTCTCTTTCCTCAGGGGTTGTCGCACAATCCTTCTTGGAAAGAGTAATTCCAGAACCTATCGAAAGATAGCCTTTCTTGGAATTTTCCATGCTGAACCGTTTCAACACGGTGTCAATGTACATAGACTGGGACAGTCCCAAAAGCTTCTTAGATCTATCTCTATAGATTTTCATACCTAGTATGTAAGAAGCTTCACGCAAGTCCTTCATGGAGAACTGAGATGATAACCAGACCTTTATTCCTTGTAATGCTGTGACATCATTCTCAATTAAGAGAATGTCGTCAACATATAGTACTAGGAATACGATCACAGAACCATTAACCCATTTATAGATGCACGGTTCTTCTCCGTTTTTAACGAAGCCATACGATTTGATACACCTATCAAACCGTAAGTTCCAACTTCGAGATGCTTGCTTGAGTCCATAGATGGACCTCTGCAACTTGCATACTTTTGATTCATCTGTGGATGTGAACCCTTCAGGCTGTATCATATACACCTCTTCTTCCAGCTCCCCATTCAGGAAAGCGGTTCGGACATCCATCTGCCAGATCTCATAATCAAAATATGCTGCCAAAGCAAGCATGATCTGAATGGACTTGAGCATTGCCACAGGGGAGAAAGTCTCGTCATAATCGATACCATATCATTCATGATACCCCTTGGCAACCAGACGGGCTTTATAGGTCTGTACCTTCCCATCTGCGCCCCTTTTCCTCTTGAAGATCCATTTACACCCGATGGGTTTTATTCCTTCAGGCGGATCAACCAATGTCCAAACATTGTTGATTTCCATGGACTCCATTTCGGATCGCATGGCTCCAAGCCATGCCTCAGAGTCAGATCTCTGAAGTGCATCCATATAGGTGATCGGATCCTCATTGTTCTCATCGAGCTCAATGGGATCGCCGTCCCGGACCAAGAAACCGTAGTATCTGTCCGGCTGACATGGTATTCTACCAGATCTCCTAATGGGTTCTGGGTGTGATTCAATCACAGCCGGTTCTACGATGTACTTAGAGTGTGTAGGTTCTTCTATTGGCTGAACTTCATCAAGTTCAATCTTAGAGGCTATAGTTCCTTCTCCAAGGAACTCCTTTTTCCAAAAAGATAGCTCTAAGAGCAACGAACACCTTTTGTTCATTCTCCAAGTAGAAGAAATACCCTTTGGTTTCCTTAGGATAACCAACGATAAACACTGATCAGACCTAGGACCAAGTTTGTCTGAGTCTAAATGCTTTACGTAAGCCGGACAACCCCAGACCCGAAGGTGTGAGATTGATGGTTTATGTCCATTCCACATCTCATACGGAGTGGAGATAACAGACTTACTTGGAATATTATTTAATAAGTAACAGGCTGTCTGAAGCGCATATCCCTAAAAGGATAGCGCCAGAGTTGCAAAGCCCATCATGGATCGAACCATGTCCAACAAGGTTCGATTCCTCCTTTCGGACACACCATTCAACTGTGGTGTTCCTGGAGGAGTCCACTGAGAGAGAATTCCATTCTCCTCAAGATATGTCAAAAAAGCACCAGATAAGTATTCGCCACCTCGATCAAATCGAAGGATTTTAATACTTTTTCCAGTTTACTTTTCTACTTCATTACGGTATCGTTTGAACATTTCAAACGACTCAGACTTATGTCTCATTAAAAAGACATAACCGAACCTTGAAAAGTCGTCTATAAAAGTAATGAAATATTTGTATCCTCCTCTAGCACTAACTGTCATCGGTCCACATACATCAGTATGTATTAGACTTAGAAGTTCTGTAACTCGTTCACCTTTTCCAGTAAAAGGTGACTTGGTCATTTTACCAAGTAAACAGGATTCACAAGTGGGCAGTGATTCTGAATCACTGACCTCGAGGAGTCCATCTCCTCGCATCTTGTTTATCCTATTTTGGTTAATATGACCTAGCCTACAGTGCCAAAGATACAAATCGTTGATATTATCTAACCTTGGGCGTTTGCTAGAAGTGTACATTACACTAACAGGCCTTGATAGTACGTATATGCCATTATTTAATCTAGCTTTCATTATAATAGAGTTATTCAAAATAACATTGCAAAAATCTCCTTTTATTGATAGTTCAAAACCACAACTGGCCAAAAGGCCTACAGAGATTATGCTCATAATGAAACTAGGACAATAGTGACAGTCGACTAGTTCGACAGTACAAGACTCAAAGACAAGATGCAGGACTCCGACCGCCAGTACTGGAACACGATTTCCATTCCCGATGCTCAGAAACTATTCTCCATCTTCAAATCTTCTGCTAACTTGAAGTCCCTGTAACGAATTACAAACACGAATTGGACTACCAGAATCCAATACCCAGTTAGCAGTATCAACAATTGAGTAATTACAAGGTTTTATCATATAAATACCTTGTTCAGCAGACTTCTGCTTTCTCGGCCTGTTCGGATCAAGGGACACAATATAAAGTGGACAGTTCCTCTTCCAGTGTCCCTTCTTCTTGCAGTAGAAGCACTCTGCAGAAGACTGATCAGCCTTATACTTCCTGGTCTGAAAAGGGCCAGGAGCATTCTGCACTTTCTTTCCCTACTTATTTATTTTCTTCTTCCCTTTCTTAAAGGGACGACGACCTCTACCACCTCCTACTAAATTCACCACCCCCTTATTCAGTTGGTGGTCTTTCTCAAAAGTCTGCAGCAACCCCAAAAGACCATGGTAGTTGACTGCAGGCTTGTTCATTCTATAATGATCGAGAAAATCAAGATAGGAAAAGGGAAGAGAATTCAGGATCGCATCCTTGCCAAGCTGCTCGTGCAAGGGGCATCCAAGTTTGCCCAGTTTTTCAATCAGCTCGATCATGTACAATACATGATCAGTGACTGAACCGCCATTCAGCATCTTGGAGTTGTAGATGGCACAAGACACTTTATACCATTCTACATCATCCGGGGTGCCGAAGGATTCCTTCAACTTTTGAAGGATTTCATCAGGTTGGGTCTCCTCGAATTTGCGAGTGAACTCGTCGTTCATCGCCGCTAGCATAATACAACGGACAGTAGTGCGATCAGAGACCCACTTCAGATAAGCGTCTCTGACCGTAGTCCATGCATTAGTGGGAGGGATTTCAGGTGCCGGATCCGTTATCACATACAGGATCCGTTCGTGCTCCAGAACTATTCTCAACTTTCGATACCAACAATCGAAGTTGTGACCCTTTAACTTCTCGTTATCGAGAAGTGACCGGAGCGATAAATTGGAAGACATCTGAAAAGAAAATAAGACCTATTAGTATATGAATTAAATAATTAACCAAAAGACTTGGACTTTAGTCTAAAGGTTTCTCCACTAATTTTTCAGATTGGTAGCCTCTAACTCTAATCCGTGAAAACACATTTTCAAGTGGGTACTGAAATCCAATAGGCCACGCATGAGCTCGACTATGGCCGGCTCACCCATACGAGTCTAAAGGTTGGTTCATAAACCAATTGTTTCCCTAAATAATTTTCAGTATTTTATTTTGCCCCAGATAACACCCCAATCGGCCTAGGGGCCTCCTATTGCGGGTCTATGGTTAGGTCCAACCATTAAAATGACTAATCCAATGCTTCCAGCTAACTAAAGACCAAGCCCGACTATGGCCGGCCCACCTGGTCCCGTTAAGGAGGTTGCACTGAACCATCATCGATCAGATAGAAATTCCAGTCGCCGGATGTACACCCGTTCTATGGAATTGCCGATGCACACCAAGCTAGTGGACACATTTCTATCCAACTTAATGGGAGGCTAAGACATTGTCAACTCCTTGACTTAGTCTTTTTAAGGACCTAATAATTTTAGAGGATTTTTTTTTTTTTTTTATAGTTGTGATAGAAGTTGAAGGTAAGGACATGGATCATCCTCCCACTCAATCAATCAGATTCCAGGAGGGTTGAATTAAATCAACAATTGATCCATGGGCACCTATTGATCAGTCAGACCGATCAACCTGGGTGACATGGGTTAACTCGAGTCATTGAGCTTTTCCAATCAGTTCTGGTCGACTCGACTAGCCAGGTAGGTGAGATCATGGATGAGTATCCGCCATTAACCATCTTTCCTAGACACCAACCAAGTTGGCCAGTAAAGAGGTAGCCTCATACAACCATGATCACAATTGCCAAACCTACCTCGACACCAGTCGGTTTACCAGACTCGATCAGACTAGCCTAAAGACTCGGGCGTCCACTGAGCCACTAATTGGATCCATTTTAGATGAACGGATCAACTAATCTAACTATTAGATAGTTCTAAAGAAAGACCTTAAACAACTTTTGTTTAATCTTCTTTTATTCCGGTTCAACTAAACTTAGGTCTAACCCAGTGATGGACCCAACTAATCAGCTAACCCAATTTGCCCAATTTGACTTATACAAATTTTATTAGATTTCATAAACCTAAAAATTTTTATTAAGCCAAATACTTAATTAAAATATTTTTTAATTAAGTCTCTATGTAAAACAATTTTACATCTTAAATTATGCATCATATCTAGATTTATACTTTTATAAATATTATATAACCCAAATAACAAAATTATAAATCAGGCCAAAATTATAAAATAATTTTAATTTCTTTTTGATTTCCTTAAAGGATCCTTCTGAAGAGGCCAACACAGACGAACCGCATCGTGTCAAAGACACACGGCCATGGTGAAGGTCTCAACTAGGTTCTTAAAAGTACTCTCTAATCCCAAGATTAAACAATTTAATCTACTATACATGCATCAAGATATGTTACACTAGAACCTGGCTCTGATACCACTGAAAGTAAAAAAATATGGTTGCAGGTGCCTATGCTAAGCATGCAACAGCACAGGGAATAGGTAAGTATTTTAAAATATTTTTAATAAATGCGGAAAATACCTACTCCACACAGGATCTAGCATATGCAAGATGCATGTATTGGCATGACACAGGACAAATAATATTTAAAAATATTTTTATAAATCTAGATCTACACATGCACCGAAAATAAAACCCAAAAACATACCTTATTCTTAGCTGGAATAAGTCTGGGATAAACCTAGAATAGACTGGAATAACTGGAATAAAGTTATTCCAGTCGTCTTCCACCTTGGGCTGAAAACTGGGCTTCCGAAAAGTCCCCGGAATGCCACATTCCGGACCTCCGATCGCTCCCAAATTTGAGCTGTAGATTCTTAAGGAAGTCCTCTTCGATTTGTCACTAGTTTCTACAAGAAAAACTAAGCCAATAAATCGTAAAAATTTGTCGAAGTCTGCTGTGCGAAAATGGCAGCAGAACAGAGTAGCTGTCTTCGTCATTGGATTTTGGGCAACTGGAGCGATCCCGGCTCGCGTGGTTTGCTCCGAGGAGTAGAAGAATACTCCCTCTAGAGGGTAGACATGCCCGGGCTCTCCGATCCCTCTCCACGCGCGGTGCTAGCCACCGGAAGATGGTTCACGGTCACAGGTTGCTGCAGCAAAACAGAATTGCTGCAGCAGGGATTTTTGGAGAACTTGAAACAATGGGAAAAGTTTCCCTCACACCCTCCTAAACCTAGCCCTTGCAATACCCAATGGAAGGAATCAAGGTCTCAGGGGATTTGTAAACTCTAAGAAGAACAGCACTTGCTGTTCTCTTCAAACGATGCAAAACCAACCCAGCAGAAATATATCTATTCTTTTGAAAACAGGGGATAGCAAGAGGGGTTTTATTAAAGGTGCTGGGAGATGAAGAGATTGCAGCTGCCGTTCATCGAATTAACCAGCATTAAAAGAGAGATTAAAGGGGAGAGAAGGCAGTAGGTGGAGGGATGAGAAGGGACGCCCCGTCAAGGCATGTTCGGTCGTTTGGCCTGGCTTCCAATGAAAAGAAAATTCCAACATGTAATACGGTCAGTGGAAATGAAAATGCCGGTTCATCCAAAACCGGTCCAACCAAAATTGCTCCAATCCCATTAAATCAATTTGGTTCAAACCCAATGGTGGTTCAATCCAATTGAACCTGGTTCACGGAATAAAATTGGTTCACAACCAATGGGAGGCCGAAACAAACTCCGAATCAGTTCAAAACTAATTCAGAAAAATCCTGGCGCAGAGCTGGTCAACCCGGAACATTTTTCGGTTGACACAGACAAGGGCAAGACGGGGAAAAGAGTGCTCAAAAATACTGTGACCATAAAACCGAGACGATTCCTAATCGTATTCGGTATCCGGATCAGAGAGTTATCCCCTGTGGCGTGTGACCTCATAGGTTCGAACCTAAACGGTAGCACTAGAATAATTTTTAGTACCAGCACAGGAAACTATCTAGCAATGGGTCCCGGCGTCCGGATAGGTTGTAGATGCGGGAGCAAACAATCGAACCTCTGGCATACGGTTACCGTATAATTCATCCTTTTGACCTCTAATGCTCATGACGACTGAGATTGGGCTGCCAACCCAGATTGTGTCAGTCGACTACATGTCTCAACCTCGTAAGCCCAGTGACTCTTCACTAGGACAACCCCGGCCGAGGATTTGCTAAATTGAGATACAGCGAGACATTCAATCCAAACTGTTTGGATAGGTCAATTCCATCTTGGTCCATCACTGCTCCTCAAGTACTTGCCTGTAAGGTCAAACAAATGAAGGAAGAAATGAGCCTTATGGGTGAGCTTAACTATTTCCTTGGATTACAAGTCAAACAAATGAAGGAAGAAATTTTTATAAGCCAAGCCAAGTACATCAAAGAAACAATCAAGAAATTTGGCATGAAAACAAGCAAAGAAGCTAACACACCCATGAGCACCACCTGCAAACTAGATAAAGATGAAAGTGGATCCAAAGTTGACCAAAAGCTTTATAGAGATATGATCGAATCCCTTTTATATTTAATAGCTAGTAGACCTGATATCTTGTACAGTGTATGTGTTTGTGCGAGATTTCAATGAAATCCTAAAGAAACACATATGCTTGCGGCTAAAAGAATTCTCAAATACTTAAAAGGTACAAGTAATTTAGGTCTTCGGTATTCCAAAGAATCATCTTTGAATTTAATTAGTTTTTCTGATGCTGACTATGCTGGTTGCAAAATTGATAGAAAGAGCAGTAGCGATACATGCCAATTTCTAGAGTAGAACTTAATTTCATGGTATTATAAGAAGCAAAACTTCATAGCATTGTCCACTACTGAGGCAGAGTACATTGCTGCTGGTAGTTGTTGTGCTCAAGTGTTATGGATTAAACAATAGCTAGAAGACTTTGGTATTACACTATTCACGAACTAAGAACATTGAAATTAGGCACCATTTTATAAGAGAACATGTATTGAATAATGATATTGTTCCTGAATTCATGCCAACTGAAAAACAACTTGCTGATATTTTTACCAAACCTTTGAATTTTGATAGATTTGCAATGATTAGAAGTGAACTAGGATTATGTGACCCACTCTAGAAACACTCCCATAATCTCAAGGACATATTATCTAGGTAACTTTCTAATCCCTAAATTTTGTTGAAATGAGCTTTGATTGAAATCCATAAAATATTTTTGTGCTCTCTCTGCTCGAGCCAACTCGTGCAGATGAACTATTAGTCAAGCCAGCTTGGATATCGAGCTGTCTCCTTTTAGTTCGAGCTGTAGGGTTTGTTTTTCCCATTTTCACTCCTAAACCCTATTCTCTTTCCCTCCAAGAAACCTTCCAAAAACCTCAAACTTTCAAAAACTCTTCAGAATTCAAACATCTTTACACTATGGCACCAAAAAGAGCAATTGGGAAGAAATCAAGAAGAGTTAGTGAAGCAGCTCCGCAAGAAATGAGAACGAAATTCTGAGAAGACCATGTTTCCCATAATGCACCACAGTTTTAGGAAGATGCTAGCCCAGTTTCTCCAACTCACCAAATCTCTCTAGGTATGAGACCAATCACCACTAGCAAACGAATTTTATTTGAATATCTAAAAGAGATAGGTTTCGTGATTGGCGATTTTATTGAAAATCAAGGATGGAGAAATATGTGCTCCCTAGATGTTAAAACCTACCCAAACCCAGTAAGAATGTTCTATGAAAATTTAAGGTTTAGAGAGAACTTCATTGAATCCTTGTTAAGGGAAGAAGGATAATTATCTCTACTGAAATTCTTAGAAGTATTTTGGAAATGCCTTTTGAAGGCACAGAGTATCTAGTACTGAAAGATAGAACCAAGGCACTGCAAACAATTTTAGAGAGAGCTAAAGTAAATGAAATAGGAATTCTCAAAGTAAACATGTTATTAATTGAGATTAGAGTCCTACATAATTTTATTAGCAGGATCTTCTTACCCAGAACTAGATGTTTTGATTGGGTTAGTGAATGGGATCTATGCTTTATGGAACTCTTGATTAATGGTGATAAGATTAATTTGCCAGCAATTATGATTTGCCAAATGAAGGAGGCAGTTAGAAAAGTTAAAGTTTGCCTGCCCTATGGAATGGTCCTTTCTCTCTTCTTTCAAAATGCAAATGTAGATTTGGTAGGAGAAGATAGCAAGACACTACTCCATACTGATACATACACTGCCAAAACTTTTCAAAGAATAGGATACTTATTGTCTGATGGCACCTGGAGGAAGAAGACTGAAACTCCAGTAGTTGAAGAAAATGAAGAAGTCCAAGAACAGACAGAATTAGAGGCAGGTGAAGGCACTACAATGCACATTCCTGAACCACAGCCACAGTTGGGATCTCCAGTCCATATGGACTTTGACACCTCTTTTCCAGACATCTCAGTTCCAGATGTGACTGATATGCCATACAGTGCCCCTACTTTCAATCAATCTGCTGAAATTCCAGTTCCTAGTCATGCTTACTACTGTTCCAGCTGTGGATACTTCATTGTTACAAGACTTCATAACATAGCAAATGAATAACATGACTGAAACCATAAAATCTTCTATGGTTGCAATGTTTGGAGAACTTCAAAAGATAATTGATATCAAACTAACACAATTTGGTAAACAGATAGAAAATCTGAAGGGAAGAATAGATAACATTGAAACCTCTAAAATAATAGCAACTGGTACAACTGAGATAGATGTCCAACACATACTTAAATTTAATTGCTTCAAATTCTAAAAATATTAAGAAATCTGTTACTCAAGTTCTTAAAGCCTATAGAACTGAAATGGATAACTTGAGGATCAGAATTGGGTCAGTTGAAGCAGGTAAAAGGATGGAGGAAGATTACACCAAAGGTATTGGTATAATCAGATGTGAGTTTGGGAGATTGAGACGATCAGCTGAAGCATTTGCCAATGTTCAAGCTTCAGAAATGTTTTTAATGCAAAAAGAAGTGGCAGAAATCAAAGAAGCAATGGAAGATTTGGCTACTTCTAAAAGTATAAAGAAAGTTGAAGTTGAAATGAAATCAATGAACAGCTTCCTGTGGAAAATGATGGCTAAAATTGAGGATATCCAAGTTGCTCAAAGTGCTCCTTCTTTTTCTAGACCTTCTCATAGCCATTCAGCTCATCCAAGACAACCTGCTCCACACATTAGGCAACCAGGATCGCATAGCATTCCACAATTTATTGATCCACTTACTTCTCTACCTCCTGGCATTCAAATTCCTAGCCAAACTTCAAAACCTATTGTAGATATAGATAGTGACTAAGTGTATTTCATTTCATCTTGAACTTTGTACTGAATAGTTTTGCAATGAAATGAAAAGAACACCTTTTATTGTTCTATAAAAATGAATGCTTTTATTCAATTGGTTATACAATGATTGATATTTTAATTAGCATTTCAAGATAAATATGAGAAAGTGAAATTATCTCAAACGATTTACAAATACTTTCTCATTCTACTTAAAAATCTATATTTTTCTCTTACTCTACCTTGTTGATTGATTGACAAAAAGGGTAGAAAGGTATGAAATTACTGCATGAAAAGAATGACAAGGATAAAATATGTTCTTGGTTATATATATTTGCTCTGATGCTTAATGATTCTTTATGCAAGCTCAATACTTAATGCATAATGATTACAAAGATCATGATTCAAAGCTCTAAATTACAAATTTTAGACTCTGATATATAGTGTTTGATACTTTAATATCTGATAGCTCTGATACCCAAAGCTTTGAAATATGAAATTGCATGAAAGATATGTCAAAACATGGAGTATCTTAGTGAGGGGGAGATTATCCCTCTAAGCCATATTTCTCCTCCATAGTTTGACTCTAATTAAAAGTTAATTCTCATTACTTGTTCATATATACTTGCAAATATAATTATACAAGTAATTATAAAGTGTTATATTGCTTTTTCATGCCTAGAATTTTGTCATCATCAAAAAGGGAGAGATTGTTGACCCCATAAGTGATTTTGATGATAACCAAACATTGGAGCATGTATATTTATTTCTGACAACTCTTCAAGTATTTTACAAGTTTTTGTAGGATGATTTAAATGTTCAAACGTCAACTCCTACACCTTTATTTTCTTGTTTGAGTTGTGTTGTAATGTGTTTTCGTAAAGAAGAACCCATTGAAGAAGTCAAGAAAAAAATCATGTTAAAGGGTTACTTCTGAGTGTGTGTGCCATAAAAATTATGTTGAGTTGGTATGTTTGAAAATGTAAAGAGTTGGCAAGAGCCGACTCCTCGAGTTCAAGTTTTTGAAAGAAAGAGGTTCGAGCCAACCCGAGCTATCAAGAGCCGACTCGTCTAGACTGATGTTTTGTGCCCTGAGACAGAGCCGACTACATCGAAGATTTAGTGACTCGACCTATCAACTCAAAGGATCCGAGCTGACTCAAAGGAATCCAAGCCAACTCGAACATCGTTTCTAGGTATCCAATGTGAAAGGGATATGCCCTACAAGCCAATCTGTGTTGTATCTCCCAAACCATTGTAATTGACAAAAAATTCTAATAAAGGCATTATTTTTCATCATACGCTGTGTTTTATTATTATATGATGAACCCCATAGATTAGGGCTATGATTTTAGGGTTATGATGAGATCATACCAGTAAGACCTAAAATCTTAAAACCTTAATCTAAAATATTCCAAGTCAAAGGAACCCTGAGTAGGGGATCAGGGTTTTCTGGTAAGACTAGCACATCCCATGTATACTGGAGAGGGTGACTGCTCTCACAGTCACTTGTGTATGACACTAATACTGGGATGTGGGTGCTCATTGGAGAATGAGTTCACTGATATGATCCAACTTGAGAACATCTAATGGAGTCTTAGCTACATGTCAATAGAAGGTTCTCATATTGGGAGTGGTACAAGTAATCCTTTGACCTGAGACTGCCATAAGTACCTTATGTACATGAACCCATGCTTTGGTTCAATCCTAATCATGACACTGAGTCATGCACAGGATTGATACTGGGAATGGTGAATTGGATATGAAGGTAATGAGTAGGTCAACAAGGAATCGATCAATCTTAGTAAGAGGAGATTGCATCCAGCTAGTTAACAATCGAATGATGATTCAGGGAATCTTTGATCAAAGTAAAGATATTAGAGATGGTTTCTAATATCAAGATAATTGAATCATCAATATAAGATTGAGCTAGAAATAAATATAATATTGGATTTGACATATATCCATGTCCATAGTTATATTTTGGGTGCAGGCTGATCGAAAGATTTAATTGTACGGTAACTCTCTACTGAAGGGTAATTTTGGTATTTCACCAGAATTTCCATATCTTCTCGGTAGACATGACACATTACTAGACGTCAATCTTGTCTTGTGGGTTGATCAAATTCAAAGATCACTTATTAGGAAGAGTCCTAATTGATCAAATCGGGTAAGCCCGGTTTGACCTAAATCGATTAGAAAGAGTTCTAATCAAATTAGGTCAACTTGTATTCGAACCCACTGCTGGCTAGATGTGGACCCAATGGGTCACACACTTAAGTGGATTGATCAAGAGTTTAATTTGGAATTAAATCATCTTTGCAGGATAACACTCTAGTAGGTGTTGCAAACCCTAGCTTCTATTCGAATTGGATTCGAATTAGGGTTCCGGATTGGTTCAATTTGGGATCTAATTGGATCTAATTAGACCCTAATTATGAAAATAGGGATTATGGCTAACCCTATTGGCTAGCCATTCACCTAGGCTAGCCCCCACCATCCCCTTAACATTTTTCATGCCAAAATGCCAAGAGTCCATGCGCTAATGGACTCTTGGCGCACCATTTGGAAGTGTCCATGGCACATGGACTCTTAGCATGCCCCACTTAATTCTCTGATGAATTAAGATGGGGCGGCCTCCTTTCTTAAAAATTAGCGCCTCACCTGTGTGCCCTTGGATGGGAATCCAACGGCTGGAAAGTTTTTAAGAAAGAAGAAAAATGCTGACTCTTCCCGGGCGCACGAAATAACATTTCTTCGGAGATGAAAAGTTGCGACTCCTTTCCTTTTAAAACACCGCATTTTTTCCTTTAAAAAAGCCGTGGGATTTAATCTGGAAGGCTGTGAGATGGGAGGATGGGGCATGAGAAAATGAGAAGGGCATGAGAAGGAGTTTATGGAGAGTTTTGTAGGCGCTTTTCTGAAAATTATTTAAGGGGTAGGAAAGATCAGAACCGGGTTAAGATTTTTTTTCCTTTTATTCCTTCTTCCTCTCCTAAAGACTCTTTCATTCGTTTCTTGCTCTTGCACTGTTTCCTTTACAGAGTACACCTCTGTCGAAACTCTGCAACTGAACAAGAATAAGAGTGAAAGTCTCCGACGGTAAAGGAAAGAAAGGAGTTCTAATTTATTCCTTCTTTCTTACATTAAGACATTATTGTCTTAATTTCTCCTCCAACTTAAGACAAGCCAATGTCCTCTTAGGACAAGGTCTTTTCTTCAAGACAAGGGTGTCTAAAGGGCCAAGGTCTTAGTGGAAGGAGAAGAAGAGATCAAGGAAAGGGAGGCTACCTCTTGTGTGGAAGAATTCAAGCCGTAGTCCAAGCAATTGAGTTCTAGGAAGAAGAACTTAATAGGAGGAACCATTGAAAAGAAGATAGGTTTACTTGATCATTGCTCTGTGTGGATCACCATTGGAGGGCAGACACTTGGATTCCTGGTGAATTCAATTAGCCCCTTCAACATCAAATTTGTTGGAATTAGCGATTACAGGTTGGTACCCTAATCCTAATTTACATATGTTGGCTTTGGCTCCTTAGTTTTGATGATTAACAAAAGGTTGAGTATATGTTTGGACTAATGTTTCATCTCAAGATAAAGTTTCAGGACTTAGGTTATTCAAAAAGAGTATCAAGAGTACAATGATGAAACCAAGCTTGCCTGATTTGGGAAAGAACTTTTCTACCTTGGACAAGATCAAATTTCTCATATTGGACCTTCCTGTTAAGAAATAATCAACAAAAGAAACAAAGGCTTAGAGAAACTCAAGCATGGCACGCACATCTCTAAGAGTTTCAGAAAATTTTCAGATCAGAGGTCGACCCCAGAGGTCGACACCTTGTCAAAGGTCGACCACCAGAGGTCGACTCATGAAGAGAAGAAAAGTTCAGCATGGCCGGCACGGCAAAATCTCAGTGGCACGCTCCAGAGGTCGACCACCAGAGGTCAACACCTGTCCAGAGGTCGACACTAGAGGTCGACTCATAGCCTGAGAATTCAAAATGGGCAGAACTATTGTTTTCTGGATTTTTGCCTAAAACAAACTGGAGGTCGACTCATGAGGTCGACACTTGATCCAGAGGTCGACTCATGAGGTCGACTCATGGCATAATGGCTAGTTTTTCTGAACTTTTGATTTGATTTCTAACGGCCATAAACGGCCATATTTTTGATTCTAACGGTCTTGTGGAGTTGTTTCAGCTTGAATGAGGTATTTAACCTCCACCAAACTTCAAAAAAGACAAGGAGACAAAGTGAAAAAGTTTAGAGTCAAAGTACAAAGCCTTCAATCAATTCCTAGCCAAAAAGAGTGAGAAAACCAAGAGATTCCTTAGCCAAAAGCTTTCCATCTTTGAGGAATCCAACTTTCAAGTATTTGGCATTTAGTGAGGTCCAAAGATTCCAAGAGAAAGTCTTGAAGAGTCTCCATCAAGAGCTACATCGAATTACTTTTTGCTCAAAAGGAGTTTGTCTTGTTTTATTCATTGTATTCATATTCTTTTTGTCTTAGGCTAGTTTCAAGGGAATTTGAAACTAGTGTGAGGTTTGTTGGTGAGCCAATTGATAAAACCAACTAGGGTTGCTTGTAAGCCTGAAGCCAAAACAAGTGAGTGTGGTTTGTTGGTGAGCCAATTGAAAAAACCAACTAGGGTTGCTTGTAAGCCTGAAGCCAAAACAAGTGTGTAAGGTTTTGACTTGTGAGCCTGATAAAACAAGTCGGCTGTAATCTAAAGATTATAGTGGAAATTCCCAAGTGTAGCTTGGAGAGTGGATGTAGGTGCTAGGTGCACCGAACCACTATACTTCTTGTATGTTTGCATTGCTTTACTCTTTATCTTCTTTTGCTCTTTAATTGTTGTTTTATTTCATTGCTTCCGTTGCACATTTACTTGAGCACTATCACTCTTCACATTAGAACTTGATAGCACATATATTGCTTTAATTTTTAAAATACCCAATTCACCCCCCCTCTTGGGTACCATATTGATGCAGAACGAAATCTCTGATACCAAAAATGATGCAGAACAAAGAACAAGGAAGCGTATACGGAAGTAAATTTAAGATTAATTCTTTTTTTTTTTTTTTTTTTTTTTTTATATTTCAGAAATTGGCTTTGACTAAGTTGAAGGAAACTAGGTAAGGATTGAAAGCACAATTTAGATGAAACTAAATTATTAGAGTAGTTCAGAAGTAACGGATCGCTGGGGGTTGAGAAACTCCCAGACCTAGGGTTTCGCTCTGAACTTTCAACAGAACAGAAATAGAGAGGAGAGATGGTTTACTAACCAGACAGTGATCTTCTCAGGATTTTGGTGGAAGAACTCTCTCGAGCAGATTATGGGATCCTCGGAGTCGGCTATCTTCGCAATGGGTCCTCCAATACTGATCTTGTGGTTTGGTCGGCTTCTCCTGGACTCAAGATCTGGGAAAGAAGAGGAACAAGTGATGGAATTCAGATACTCAAGAAAAGATTTACCAGGTTGAAGAACTTGAAAGCTGAAGTTGCTGAGATCAGGATTCTCCTGGAGGCCGATCTGACTTCCTCTTAGAATTGCTGTAGATCTGAAGTATCTGGACTAGAGCTGGATGCTGGTGGCCGGCCTGGACTTGGAGAGGGTGGCCGTGAGAAGTGGAATAGACTAGGGCTTGGTGGAAAGAGAAGAGTGATGGCGGCTAGGGTTTGGGAGTGGAGTGGCTAACCTAGGGTTTGGGTTTTGGAGATCTCACACCTCCTCAAGGTTCCTGGGGAACCCGGATTTACTCCCTCACGTAGCTCAACACCTGGATGCAAGTGCGGAAGAGAGAAAACACAAAGTTTGCTCACAAAAAAATAATTGGTTTCATTCATCTGATTGATTTAAACTTATAAGAGGGGTTTAATTTATAGGACTTTACAAGAGAGTAGGGTTTTACATCTTCCCATGTGGGACTAAAGGAGGGGATCTACAAATCAGGAAAAATCATACACATATGGTCGGCCAAAGTACCAAAAAAATTTGATTTGGTTATAAAAGGCAGGTAGATGGCGCCTCCTTGTATGGATCTTCAAGAGAATTTTTTTCCTTCCATGGATCAACTCTTTTGGACTCCTCCTTTTCTTCCTCCCTAAGTCAAGGTCCTTCCCATCTTTGTTTTGGATTTTTTTGGCAGGTAGTGGGCGCCTCCTTGAAGTTCTCTCCAAGAAAATTTCTTCCCATCTTTACTTTGGTTATCTTGGGAAAGTCTTGGCCGCCCCCTTGATTTGTGGACTCTTGGTGGATTTCTCCTCATCTGGCGCATGAGAGAAGGAAGCTGCTATCTGTGGAGTGGGGACCGAAGGCTGCTGGATGTAGATATGGCACCCCCTGGATTCAGGCGTATGGCTGGGAGTGTGGCTGGGAGTGTGGTGTCCACTTGCTTGGTCTTGGGAGAAAATGTAACACCCCAGGTTGAAACCCTAGTCCACTACTGAGTCAACATGACTCAACAAAATAAAATGCAGGTAATGTAGACTCAAGCTAAATTGAGTTGATCTAGTCAACTCTTATTACAAACCAAAAACCCTAATTTTTTTTTTGGGCAAGGTTAATCAGATATCCAGATGGAGCTCTGAAGTCTTCTTCTGAGTCTGGTGCCCGCACCAATTCTCCCAGGGTGGGAGGAACTCGACCCTGTCGAGTATGGATCCAGTTGGCTCTGGTATCTCTCCAAGAGGTCTGGGTCCAGCTCTTGTAACTCTTCTCGGGAGATCCAAGAGTCATCAGAATCTGTCCTTCCTAGCCAGCGGACTAGGTATCTTTGGTATCCTCGATTACGAGTAGAGATAACCTGATCATCCAGGATCTTTTCAATCTGCTCTTTTCTCACAGGCCAATTTATTGGTGGACACACAGGGTCAGGTTCACTCTCAAGAGCAGGATTAGGTTCAAAAGCCTCACTGGGAATCACAGCTGGCTCCCTATACTCTACTAGGTCTATAATGTTGAAAGTGGAGCTAATGCCTAGTTCTGGAGGCAACTCGAGCACATAGGCATTGGATCCTACTCTCTTTACCACTCTAAATGGTCCAGCTCCCCTAGCATGTAACTTTCTAACGGTTCCAGGAGGAAACCGTTCAGGCCTTAACCTAATCATTACATAGTCTCCAACGTCAAAAGTTTTGACTCGTCTTTAAGAATCAGCCAATTTCTTATAAGTTTCATTACTTAAAATTATTTTGGCTTGAATTTTTTTATACAAGTCTTTTATATGCTGTGCAAAAACTTCGGCAGACTCGGAGACCCGTGTGTGAACTGGTAAAGGAGCTAGGTCAAGAGGTGTGTGGGGTTTGTAACCATGCACAATTTCAAATGGACTCTTACCCGTAGACCTATTAACCGAGTCATTATATGCAAATTTAGCCCTGGGTAAATACAAATCCCAACTCCTGGTATTCTCACTTAACCAAAATCTGAGACAATGTCCTAAACTCGACTGATGATGCATTCCTAAAGAATGGACTTTATTCAAAGGAACCCTAGGTCTAAACCTAACAAACTACGGCTCTCTAGGTTTGACCTTGGGTCGGAGGATGGCATGTAGAGCATGAAAACTTATCATGGGTGCCTAGTAGGTGCCATAAGGTCTTCCAGAAGTAGGTGGCAAACCTAATAGGTTCTGACACGTGGTTTACTCTAAAGACTTCGACAAAGTATACTTGGATGGTGTAAGAAGTATTGGAAGTCCTAGAGAAAGGGAGGAAATATGAGGTGGAGTCTTGAATTACCTGCTGATTAAAGGTGGTGACCTGAAGGTTTGAATGGTGATCTATGAGTGTCAACTGGTCATCCTTACGAAAGGAAAAGTTTGCTATTCCTAGGAATGGATCAAGAGATGGTTCGGGGAGTAGCCTAGGACATGTGATTGCAATAGTTAAGGTTTGTTCTCTAAGCAAACAATGATCCACTTTCTCAATAAATGGATTAAAGAATGATTCATGGAAGGGCCTATGGATGATGACCTCAAGACTTGAAATTTGACCTATGGGTGAGGAAAGGTATACTATATAGAAGGGTAGGTCAGTCATGCGAAGGAAGGGGTCTGGGGTCATAAGGAGGACTTCTATAGGACTGGGAGAATCAATCCGCTCAAGACAAGGATGTTCAACTGAGATTACGGGAGAGACCTTAGTGGCTAGGCATGGGACAAGGTCCAATTGTAAGAGGCTTGATTCAGTCATCCTAAGGAGAGGATCTACCATAGGGTGGGCAAACTTAAACAGTTCAGTGCAAAGATCTTCAATTGGTACTTAGGGAATGACTGTCATTAGAGGGTACGAACTGATAGCTCGGGCTAACACTATGAGTTCTTCCTGGGGGTATTTGACTAAAGGAACCTGATTCTCACAAATCTCTTGAATTTCTGAACTAGGTCCTACCACTTGGTTGCTCTCCAAGGTCTCCTCAGGTAAGGAACCAATAGTATCGATGTCACATTCTTCAAGTTCTTCCCCCTCATATTCATCAACTAGACTCAAGCCAGCATCATATACTTCCTCGATGCCATCTTCAATGGGTTTCAGGTCAGTGGTAATCGGGTCAACTGATTCTAGGCTTATCATACCTAACCTTTCTTCCTCATTGGTAGGCTTGGGTTCTCCCTCATTAATGTCATCCTTAGGATTCTTACCACTTAGCTGTGCACAAGCCAGTCCTATGCATGGGCACTGACTAGATTTATGGCCTCTTTCTCCACAAAACAATCATTCTTGCGATATAGGAACCTGGGTCACACTGGATTTCAAGCTAGTAGAGACCTTACCTGGGTATGGGTGTGGATCTAAATGGTTTGATCTAGAAGACTTGGGTTGTTGAGTGACTGGTCTAGAATATTGTAAGGACCTCTCATAGACACGATCCACACTATAGATATCATGGTTAGGCTTCCTAAGGTTATGCTCGGGATCACGGTATAAGGTCCTCCTAGGCTCCTGGAATGGATGAGGTTGGGGCCTAATAAATTTTGGATCAGGGATCCAATTTTGATGTCTACGTTTCTCAAGGACTTGGACTTGATCCCTAAGCTGGGTAAAATTCTCATGGACTTGTTCTTTACACTGGGTAACAGTAGCAGTCATATCCTGGCTTAACTTGTTCATGCTCTCAGTAAGAGCTCTAACCATGGCCTCTAAATCAGGTTGGGTTTGACCAGGTTGGTAGGGCACTCCATTCCGGGTAGACATGATGCAAGCAAACACACAAAATGAGACTCAACTGAACGACTACGGGCTAACTAGACCTAGAGCCCAAACTAGATGCCCAATCAGAGTGGCAAGCTAGCCTGTAGTAACTCAGGACTCAGCCAGGCAGGTGTAAGGGGAGTGTTAGGTCCCTAATTGCCAATCCTAGACACCAATCAGTGATTGGCCAGGTAGGCGGACCAGCACACAAGCCCTTCGGGATGGAATCCCTGAACCACCGTTCTAGACACTGCATACAAAGTACATATAGAGTAACCAGACAAACTGACTCAACACTAGCCTTGACCCGACTTGTTGATGTCCCTAGCCCACTAGGGCGAATTAGGTCTAATCAATTTTAGATTAAAGGCTTAGGTTCAAATGAAGGGGTGCTGGTTTTGGGCTAAGGAGAGGTTATCAACTCCTCCCCTTATCTTAGATGCTCAAATGCCCTTAAGGTGAATTAAGAGATGAACACTCAAAAATAATTGGATTGCAGAACACAAAAATAGAGTTGCAGTAATTTAATTATCAGAAATCACATGGAAACCAATAAATCATGAGAAATTTACAAAAATTAGTTTCAATTATACTGGTTTCAGCAAAACAAAAATCACTGAATTTAGAGTTGCTTGAAGTGAGAAATAATTCCTGCAACAGGGAAATTACGGGCTGAAAATAGAGCACTTCCCCGTTTACAATTTCTGCTATGAAGTTGTAACCCAACGGATCCCTACATGCCCTAGGAACATCCCTTAGAATGGGAAGAGGAGGTTTGCACCTCGCTTCGTTCCTAGGACCGGACATCCTGGGGAGTCTACTTCGAGCAGACAAAGTAAAAAGAGAGGGACTCAAACAAGCAATCAAACAGAAACCCTAGACTGGGCTCTGATACCAAAAATGATGCAGAACGAAAGCTCTGATACCAAAAATGATGCAGAACAAAGAACAAGGAAGCGTATGCAGAAGTAAATTTAAGATTAATTCTTTTTTTTTCTTTTTTTTTTTTTATATATTTCAGAAATTGGCTTTGACTAAGTTGAAGGAAACTAGGTAAGGATTGAAAGCACAATTTAGATGAAACTAAATTATCAGAGTAGTTCAGAAGTAACGAATCGCTGGGGGTTGAGAAACTCCCAGACCTAGGGTTTCGCTCTGAACTTTCAACAGAACAGAAATAGAAAGGAGAGATGGTTTACTAACCAGACAGTGATCTTCTCAGGATTTTGGTGGAAGAACTCTCTCGAGTAGATTGTGGGATCCTCGGAGTCGGCTATCTTCGCAATGGTGAAAGGGATATGCCCTACAAACCAATCTCTGTTGTATCTCCCAAACCATTGTAATTGATAATTTTCTAAATAAAGGCATTATTTTTTATCATACGCTGTGTTTATTATATGATGAACCCCATAGATTAGGGCTATGATTTTAGGGTTATGATGAGATCATACCAGTGAGACCTAAAATCTTAAAACCTTAATCTAAAGTATTCCTAGTCAAAGGAACCCTGAATAGGGGATCAGGGTTTTTCCGATAAGACTAGCACACCCCGGGTATACTGGAAAGGGTGACTGCTCTCACAGTCACTTGTGTATGACACTAATACTGGGATGTGGGTGCTCATTGGAGAATGAGTTCACTGATATGATCCAACTTGAGAACATCTAATGGAGTCTTAGCTACATGTCAATAGAAGGTTCTCATAGTAGGAGTGGTACAAGTAATCTTTTGACCTGAGACTGCCATAAGTACCTTATGTACATGAACCCATCCTTTGGTTCAATCCTAATCATGACACTGAGACATGCACAGGATTGATACTGGGAATGGTGAATTGAATATGAAGGTAATGAGTAGGTCAACAAGGAATCGATCACTCTTAGTAAGAGGAGATTGCATCCAGCTAGTCAACAATCGCATGATGATTCAGGGAATCTTTGATCAAAGTAAGGATATTAGAGATGGTTTCTAATATCAAGATAATCGAATCATCATTATAAGATTGAGCTAGAAACAAATATAATGTTGGATTTGACATATATCCATATCCATAGTTATATTTTGGGTGCAGGCTGATCGAAAGATTTAATTGTACGGTAACTCTCTACTGAAGGGTAATTTTGGTATTTCACCAGAATTTCCATATCTTCCGGGTAGACATGACACGTTGCTAGACGTCAATCTTGTCTTGTGGGTTGATCAAGTTCAAAGATCACATGTTAGGAAGAATCCTAATTGATCGATCCGGGTAAGCCCGGTTTGACCTAAATCGATTAGAAAGAGTTCTAATCAAATTAGGTCAACTTGTATTCGAACCCACTGCTGGCTAGATGTGGAACCCAATGGGTCACACACTTAAGAGGATTGATCAAGAATTTAATTTGGAATTAAATTGTCTTTGCAAGATAACACTCTAGCAGGTGTTGCAAGCCCTAGCTTCTATTCGGATCGGATTCGAATTAGGGTTCCGGATTGGTTCAAATTGGGTTCTAATTGGACCTAATTAGACCCTAATTAAGAAATATGGGAATATGGCTAACCCTATTGGCTAGCCATGTAGCTTGGCTAGCCTCCCACCCGCCCCCTTTTGCTTTTCATGCCAAACACCAAGAGTCCATGCGCATATGGACTCTTGGCGCGCCTTAAGGAAGAGTCCATGGCGCATGGACTCTTGGCGCGCCCCAAATAAAATCATCGGAGATTTTATTTGGGCGGCCTCCTTCTTAAGTGATTAGCGCTCCTTCTCCCCCCCCTTGGATGAAAATCCAACGGCTGATGGGATTTTGAGAAAGAGAGAAAGCGCTAACTCCTCCCGGGCGCGCGAAGTAACATCTCTTCGGAGATGAAAAGTCGCGACTTTCTTCTTTTTAAAACACCGCGGTTTTTCCTTTAAGAAGAGCCATGGGATTTAATCTGGAAGGCCGTGAGATGTGTGGATTGGGCGTGAGAAATAATAAAGGGGCGTGAGATAAAGTGGAATGGGGTTTACGGAGAGTTGTGTTCTTCTGAGAAGACATCTCTCTGAAATCTATTTAAACAACAGAGGTCTCGGGTGTTCAGATGATTTTTTTTTGAACAACAGAGTTTATTTTATTGTCTTTTCTTTCCAGGAAACTGATTCCTCCTTAGCTTGTTTAGGACAAAGAGAGTTTCCCTCTTACAGAGTTCTCTTCTCTGTTGAAACTCAAGTCCAAAACAAGAGATAGGAAGAATCTCTTGATCGGTAAAAGAAAGGAACTCCTACTCTGTTTCTATTTCCTTTACTTTAAGACATTAGTGTCTTAAATCCATCTCCTCCTTTAAGACAAGAGTTTTATTCTTAGGACAAGGTCTTAAGAAAGGGAAAGGAAGAAGGAAGAAAGGAAGTAAGGAGCCCCTACCCTGAAGTTTTAGAGCCATAGTCCTCTTGAGTTCTAGGATAAGAATTCAAGTGAGGGAACTTTGAAGAAGCTTGCATCTTGTTCAATCATCTTGTGGATCACCATTGGAGGGTGGACATTTGGACGCCTGGTGAAATCAAAAGAAGCATTCAACACCAAGTTCTGATTCTACATCAAAATTGGACTTAGCGTTAAAAGGTTAGTGCCCTAATTCTAACAATGTTAGTATGTATGTTTTAATTAGTATATAAGGAGATCTTGGCTAAGGGATTTCGGTGCAAATTTCATCATTTTGAAATTTACACTTCCGCTGCGGTGCACTTGAAACCCCAACAGTGGTATCAGAGCCATCCTTATTACAGTTAAAACATATTATATGCATTTTTGTTGTAGTATCGAAATTAGGGTTTTAAACCCTTGAATGCTGATACGCTTAGCATAATTTAAGGAATGCATATATGATAATTAATGTTTTGATGTATGCCACTAATTAGGGTTTTTCACTCAAACCCTAATTATTATAGAGATATGATTAGTTTTGAAGTCATCATACTGAAATAAGGTTGCCCTGGCATAATGGTGGATCCATTATGTGGTAAATGGTTGTCCTAGTATGATGACACACTTAGCACATATATGTTTATCAGAGTGATATCATTATGATATGTTTTTTATGTAAGAATGTGCTGGCAATTTTATAAAGCCCTCTTCTTAAAATCATATTAAGTCATAGCATATTTAACTAATAAGCATCACTAGTCATGATGAACAATTGATCATTCGGTGTCTAGAAAGGTGGTTCTGGGAAGGTAAAGAGAATCGTGGTTTTTAATTGGTTCCGTTGACTGACCTGGCCAATTTTTATTGGTGTCTAGGAAAGCAACGGGGGACTCCCACATCTCTTCCACTTGCCTGGCCGATTTGATTATATTTAAATCTTGACTTATATGCTTAGTGTTAAAAATTGCTATATGTTGGCCTTCCTTCATGCTGGATCATTACTGTGTTATGAACCACATTAGGTTTGTTGTGTTGTCTGCAAGACCTAATAGGGTGATTGACATAATATTGGTCTAGTACAAATATCCTTACAGTATATTCAGTATAATGCCTTGTTGTGTTATCTACAAGGGCATTATATTGAATATTGACTGTATAGAAATGAAAGGGTCTTGACTTAACTAGAACATTATGGTTTGTTGTGTATTCTGCAAGACTTATAATGTTCTAGAGGCCAAGTTATTTTTGAGAATTATATGAGATATAATTGGAAGAGTTTCCTACCTTACAACTTATAAAAGATTTGTTGTGTTGTCTGCAAGATCTTTTATAAATTATAAGGATCTCGATCTCACTAAGAAAACCGATCAGGGTTCTTCTCGATTATCATAGTGAGGGCTATGATTTTTGATAAAATAGTGGGAGACATAATTAAATTGAAGACCTAATTTAATTATGTAAATCATTTCATGGTTGTTTGCTTATGTATTGTTCTTAATTAAATGTAGATAAATGGCATCTTCATTATCACTGAGAAGCATCTTAGATACCAACAAACTGACTGGTCCAAACTATGTGGACTGGTTGAGAAACTTAAAGATTGTACTGAGTTCAGAAAAACTTTCTTATATTCTTGATACCCCTAATCTTAATCCACTAGGGGATGATGCCACACAGGAAGATATGGCCACATACAAAATGTGGCAGAATGACTCCCTCACTGTCAAGTGTATCATACTGGCCTCTATGACCAATGAGTTACAGAGGCAGCATGAAAGCATGGATACTCAATCCATAATGCTCAATTTAAAGGAGCTTTATGGAGAACAAAGCAGAACTGCTAGATACGAAATATCTAAGCAGTTATTCCGTGCTAGGATGACAGAGGGTACATCCGTTCAGGATCATGTCCTGAAGGTAATTGACTTAATCACTAGATTAGGTCAATTAGGGTTTATTATGGATGGGGAGCTGAATCAGGATTTAATCCTGCAATCACTCCCAGAGTCATTTTCTCAGTTTGTCTTGAATTATCACATGAACAAACTGAACACTTCCTTGCCTGAGCTGTTAAATATGTTAAAAACAGCAGAGAGCCATGTTAAGAAAGAAAAGGCTCCACTTCTTCTTGTTGATAAGACCAATAAGAAGAAATCAGGCAAAAAGGGTTTTAGCAGGAGACTAAACCCTAAGGGTGGCATCAATAAGAACAAGAAAGGAAAGAAGGTCTCAAAACAGTCAACCTGTTTCTTTTGCGGCAAAGCGGGACATTGGAAAAGGAATTGCAAGGCTTACCTTGCAACTGTGAAGCCTGGTGCGGCAGACGCACCAAAAGGTATGTATGAGATACATACTATATTGACATTAAATTCGTCTATATCAAATACTTGGGTATTGGATACCGCTTGTGGTTACCATATATGCAAATCTTTGCAGGACCTCCACAAGCTTAAAGTATTGAAGGAAGGCGACTTCAATCTCTACGGTGCTGGTGGTGATATCATCCAAGCAGAAGCTGTAGGGACCTATATTCTGAAGTTGCCTTCAGGGAAGATCTTGGAGCTAGAGAATTGTTACTATATGCCAAAGATTATTAGGAACATTATATCTATTCCTTTGTTATTAAAACAAGGATATGTAATGGATGTAACGAGCACTGGTTGCTCAATAATGTTATCTAATAAAATTATTTGTTCTGGCATATTTAGCAATGGGCTCTTAACTCTTTCTTCCAATGATAGTATTTTTCATGTCAATACTAAAAGGAAAAGAAAAGACTTTAATGATACTTTACTTTGGCATCATAGACTTGGTCATGTTAATGAGTCTAGGATTAGCAAGTTATACAAGGAAAAATTCCTTGATCCTTATGAGTATGAATCATTAGGAACTTGCGAATCATGTCTCATGGGTAAGATGACAAAAACTCCATTCACTGGACATGGGGAAAGGTCAACTGAGTTATTAGGACTTATACACACTGATGTATGTGGTCCAATGACAACTCAGGCCAGAGGAGGATACTCATATTTTATCACTTTTACAGATGATTTATCTAGGTTCGGATATGTGTATCTTATGAAACACAAATCTGAAGCCTTTGATAAATTTAAGGAGTATCAAAGTATGGTCGAAAAACAAACCGGGAAAAGTATTAAAGTTCTTCGTTCTGATCGAGGAGGAGAATACTTATCCGCGGAGTTTTTAGACTATCTTAAAGTTAATGGAATCCTTTCTGAATGGACCCCTCCTTATACACCACAGCTAAATGGTATAGCTGAAAGGAGGAATCGTACCTTATTAGATATGGTACGATCCATGATGTGCTTCACAAATTTGTCCATTTCTTTCTGGGGTCATGCCCTAGAAACTGCTGTTTATATTCTGAACAAGGTACCTTCTAAATCCGTTGTTAGTACTCCATATGAAATTTGGAGTGGAAAGAAACCATATCTTAAATATTTTAAGGTATGGGGATGTCCAGCTTATGTTAAAAGAAATTTGGACATAAGTTGGAACCTAGAGCGGATAAATGTCTATTTGTAGGATATCCTAAAGAAGGTAGAGGATATCTATTCTACCATCCTACTGAACAAAAGATTTTTGTTAGCAGGCATGCCACTTTTCTAGAAAAAGAGTTCATTTTGGAAAGGGGCAATGGTAGAACAATTGAACTTGGAGAAGTGCAAGAAATACAGATAGACAATTCTCAACCATTAGAACATATAGTTAGGACAGAACCAGAACACAAAACTCCTCCTCGTAGGTCTGACAGAGTGCCACGGGCACCTGAGAGGTATGGGTTTATTATTGAAAATAATGAAGCTCAAGTCATTCAAAATGATGAACCTCTGACCTATACGGAAGCTATCTTGAGTACTGACTCAGATAAATGGCAAGAAGCCATGGAATCCGAAGTAGACTCTATGTATGTAAACCAAGTATGGTCTTTGGTTGATGCACCAGAGGGTGTTAATCCTATTGGGTGTAAATGGGTCTATAAGAAAAAGATTGGGGCTGATGGCCAAGTTGAAACCTATAAAGCCAGATTAGTGGCTAAAGGTTTTAGACAAAAATAGGGAATTGATTATGATGAAACTTTTTCACCTGTTGCCATGCTAAAATCAATTCGGATTTTACTTGCTATAGCAGCATACCACGATTATGAGATATGGCAGATGGATGTGAAAACTGCATTCCTCAATGGTTTCCTTGAGGAAGAAGTCTACATGTCACAGCCAGAAGGTTTTATTTCAAAGAATAAACCTAATCAAGTATGCAAGCTGAAGAAATCCATTTATGGATTAAAGCAAGCTTCCAGGAGTTGGAACATCCGCTTTGATGAAACTATTAAAAGATTTGGTTTTATCAAAAATGTGGATGAACCCTGTGTTTATAAGAAGACTAGTGGGAGTGCCATAGTCTTCTTGGTTCTGTATGTAGATGACATACTCCTCATTGGGAATGATATCCCAATGTTGCAATCAGTCAAGGTTTGGCTATCAAACCAGTTTTCCATGAAAGATTTGGGAGAAGCATCCTATATACTAGGTATTAAGATCTATAGAGATAGATCTAAGAGGATGCTAGGTTTATCCCAATCTAGGTACATTGACTTAGTGCTGAAAAGATTCAGCATGGAAGGAAGTAAAAGAGGTTATCTTCCTATGAGTCAAGGCATACATCTTTCTAAAAGGATGTCTCCCAAGACACCTGAAGAAAGAGATAGAATGAATTCTATACCCTATGCTTCGGCAATAGGATCCATAATGTATGCCATGTTATGTACCAGGCCTGATGTGGCATATGCTTTAGGCATTGTCAGTAGGTTTCAGGCTGATCCAGGAGAGGATCATTGGAAAGCAGTTAAAAATATTCTTAAGTACCTAAGAAGGACTAAGGATATTTTTTGGTTTATGGTGGTTCTGATCTTAAACTAGAAGCTTATTCTGATTCTAGTTTTCAATCAGACCCTGATGATAGCAAATCCATTTCGGGATATGTTTTTACCCTAAATGGTGGAGCAGTGAGTTGGAAGAGTACCAAGCAGCAGACTGTAGCTGACTCAACCACAGAGGCAGAATACATAGCTGTTAGTGAAGCCGCCAAGGAAGCAGTCTGGATGAAGAAGTTCATCACAGAGTTGGGTGTTGTTCCTCAAATTGAAAACCCAGTGCCACTTTACTGTGACAACACTGGGGCCGTTGCTCAAGCTAAGGAACCAAGAGCTCATCATAAGTCCAAGCACATTCTGAGACGCTTCCATCTTGTCCGAGAAATAGTAGAGAGACAAGATGTCTACATAGATAGAGTTGATACAAAGAACAATGTAGCAGACCCGTTCACTAAGGCTCTACCACAGCGAGATTTTGATCGCCACCTAGAATGTATGGGATTAAGATTCAAAGGCGATTGGCTTTAGTGCAAGTGGGAGATTGAAAGGGATATGCCCTACAAACCAATCTCTGTTGTATCTCCCAAACCATTGTAATTGATAATTTTCTAAATAAAGGCATTATTTTTTATCATACGCTGTGTTTATTATATGATGAACCCCATAGATTAGGGCTATGATTTTAGGGTTATGATGAGATCATACCAGTGAGACCTAAAATCTTAAAACCTTAATCTAAAGTATTCCTAGTCAAAGGAACCCTGAATAGGGGATCAGGGTTTTTCCGATAAGACTAGCACACCCCGGGTATACTGGAAAGGGTGACTGCTCTCACAGTCACTTGTGTATGACACTAATACTGGGATGTGGGTGCTCATTGGAGAATGAGTTCACTGATATGATCCAACTTGAGAACATCTAATGGAGTCTTAGCTACATGTCAATAGAAGGTTCTCATAGTAGGAGTGGTACAAGTAATCTTTTGACCTGAGACTGCCATAAGTACCTTATGTACATGAACCCATCCTTTGGTTCAATCCTAATCATGACACTGAGACATGCACAGGATTGATACTGGGAATGGTGAATTGAATATGAAGGTAATGAGTAGGTCAACAAGGAATCGATCACTCTTAGTAAGAGGAGATTGCATCCAGCTAGTCAACAATCGCATGATGATTCAGGGAATCTTTGATCAAAGTAAGGATATTAGAGATGGTTTCTAATATCAAGATAATCGAATCATCATTATAAGATTGAGCTAGAAACAAATATAATGTTGGATTTGACATATATCCATATCCATAGTTATATTTTGGGTGCAGGCTGATCGAAAGATTTAATTGTACGGTAACTCTCTACTGAAGGGTAATTTTGGTATTTCACCAGAATTTCCATATCTTCCGGGTAGACATGACACGTTGCTAGACGTCAATCTTGTCTTGTGGGTTGATCAAGTTCAAAGATCACATGTTAGGAAGAATCCTAATTGATCGATCCGGGTAAGCCCGGTTTGACCTAAATCGATTAGAAAGAGTTCTAATCAAATTAGGTCAACTTGTATTCGAACCCACTGCTGGCTAGATGTGGAACCCAATGGGTCACACACTTAAGAGGATTGATCAAGAATTTAATTTGGAATTAAATTGTCTTTGCAAGATAACACTCTAGCAGGTGTTGCAAGCCCTAGCTTCTATTCGGATCGGATTCGAATTAGGGTTCCGGATTGGTTCAAATTGGGTTCTAATTGGACCTAATTAGACCCTAATTAAGAAATATGGGAATATGGCTAACCCTATTGGCTAGCCATGTAGCTTGGCTAGCCTCCCACCCGCCCCCTTTTTGCTTTTCACGCCAAACACCAAGAGTCCATGCGCATATGGACTCTTGGCGCGCCTTAAGGAAGAGTCCATGGCGCATGGACTCTTGGCGCGCCCCAAATAAAATCATCGGAGATTTTATTTGGGCGGCCTCCTTCTTAAGTGATTAGCGCTCCTTCTCCCCCCCCTTGGATGAAATCCAACGGCTGATGGGATTTTGAGAAAGAGAGAAAGCGCTAACTCCTCCCGGGCGCGCGAAGTAACATCTCTTCGGAGATGAAAAGTCGCGACTTTCTTCTTTTTAAAACACCGCGGTTTTTCCTTTAAGAAGAGCCGTGGGATTTAATCTGGAAGGCCGTGAGATGTGTGGATTGGGCGTGAGAAATAAGAAAGGGGCGTGAGATAAAGTGGAATGGGGTTTACGGAGAGTTGTGTTCTTCTGAGAAGACATCTCTCTGAAATCTATTTAAACAACAGAGGTCTCGGGTGTTCAGATGATTTTTTTTTGAACAACAGAGTTTATTTTATTGTCTTTTCTTTCCAGGAAACTGATTCCTCCTTAGCTTGTTTAGGACAAAGAGAGTTTCCCTCTTACAGAGTTCTCTTCTCTGTTGAAACTCAAGTCCAAAACAAGAGATAGGAAGAATCTCTTGATCGGTAAAAGAAAGGAACTCCTACTCTGTTTCTATTTCCTTTACTTTAAGACATTAGTGTCTTAAATCCATCTCCTCCTTTAAGACAAGAGTTTTATTCTTAGGACAAGGTCTTAAGAAAGGGAAAGGAAGAAGGAAGAAAGGAAGTAAGGAGCCCCTACCCTGAAGTTTTAGAGCCATAGTCCTCTTGAGTTCTAGGATAAGAATTCAAGTGAGGGAACTTTGAAGAAGCTTGCATCTTGTTCAATCATCTTGTGGATCACCATTGGAGGGTGGACATTTGGACGCCTGGTGAAATCAAAAGAAGCATTCAACACCAAGTTCTGATTCTACATCAAAATTGGACTTAGCGTTAAAAGGTTAGTGCCCTAATTCTAACAATGTTAGTATGTATGTTTTAATTAGTATATAAGGAGATCTTGGCTAAGGGATTTCGGTGCAAATTTCATCATTTTGAAATTTACACTTCCGCTGCGGTGCACTTGAAACCCCAACAAATGGATCCTCCAATACTGATCTTGTGGTTTGGTCAGCTTCTCCTGGACTCAAGATCTGTGAAAGAAGAGGAACAAGTGATGGAATTCAGATACTCAAGAAAAGATTTACCAGGTTGAAGAACTTGAAAGCTGAAGTTGCTGAGATTAGGATTCTCCTGGAGGCCGATCTAACTTCCTCTTAGAATTGCTGTAGATCTGAAGTATCTGGACTGGAGCTGGATGCTGGTGGCCAGCCTGGACTTGGAGAGGGTGGCCGTGAGAAGTGGAATAGACTAGGGCTTGGTGGAAAGAGAAGAGTGATGGCGGCTAGGGTTTGGGAGTGGAGTGGCTAACCTAGGGTTTGGGTTTTGGAGATCTCACACCTCTTCAAGGTTCCTGGGGAACCCGGATTTACTCCCTCACGGAGCTCAACACCTGGATGCAAGTGTGGAAGAGAGAAAACACAAAGTTTGCTCACAAAAAAAAAATTGGTTTCATTCATCTGATTGATTTAAACTTACAAGAGAGGTTTAATTTATAGGACTTTACAAGAGGGTAGGGTTTTACATCTTCCCATGTGGGACTAAAGGAGGGGATCTACAAATCAGGAAAAATAATACACATATGGTCGACCAAAGTACCAAAAAAATTTGATTTGGGTTATAAAAGGCAGGTAGATGGCGCCTCCTTGTATGGATCTTCAAGAGAATTTTTTCCTTTCATGGATCAACTCTTTTGGACTCCTCCTTTTCTTCCTCCCTAAGTCAAGGTCCTTCCCATCTTTGTTTTGGATTTTTTTGGCAGGTAGTGGGCGCCTCCTTGAAGTTCTCTCCAAGAAAATTTCTTCCCATCTTTACTTTGGTTATCTTGGGAAAGTCTTGGCCGCCCCCTTGATTTGTGGACTCTTGGTGGATTTCTCCTCATCTGGCGCATGAGAGAAGGAAGCTGCTATCTGTGGAGTGGGGACCAAAGGCTGCTGGATGTAGATATGGCACCCCCTGGACTCAGGCGTATGGCTGGGAGTGTGGCTGGGAGTGTGGTGTCCACTTGCTTGGTCTTGGGAGAAAATGTAACACCCCAGGTTGAAACCCTAGTCCACTACTGAGTCAACATGACTCAACAAAATAAATGAAGGTAATGTAGACTCAAGCTAAATTGAGTTGATCTAGTCAACTCTTATTACAAACCAAAAACCCTAATTTTTTTTTCGGGCAAGGTTAATCAGAGATCCAGATGGAGCTCTGAAGTCTTCTTCTGAGTCTGGTGCCCCCACCACATATCTGGGCAACAAGTGGTATCAGAGCACCGGTACTCTCTTGTAGGTCCAACGATCTTGAGTTATAGATCATGGCCGCCCCAATTGGAATGGGTATAGTTGAAGGACAAGCATCAAATCGCCCTCCTTTCTTTAATGGCACAAACTACACATACTGGAAAACTCGTATGTGTATATATTTACAAGCTGTAGATTATCATATATGGAGAATAATTACTAAAGGGCCTCATCAGCCCACTCACTTGGTTAATGGCATTATCATCCCAAAATCTGAAGAAGAATGGGATGACAATGACATCAAACAAGCTGAGTTAAATGCTAAGGCGATGAATTTGCTATTCTGTGCACTTGACCCTAGTGAATTCAACAGAATATCAAATTGTATTTCCACCAAAGAAATTTGGGATACACTTGAGGTTACCCATGAGGGTACACACCAAGTGAAGACCACAAAGGTGAACATGCTCATTCGTACGTATGAGATGTTCAGGATGGAACCAACTGAAAGTATAAGTGAAATGTATACTAGATTTACCAATATAGTAAATGGTATGAGGAGTTTGGAAAAAATTATTTCTAATGGTGAACTGGTTAACAAACTTCTCAGGTCTCTTCCGGCTTAATGGGATGCGAAAGTAACAGCTATAGAAGAAGCCAAGGATGTCAATACTCTACCTCTCGAGCAGCTTCTTGGATCACTGATGACCTACGAGCTTTCACTAAAGCAGAAGATAGTGGACAATGACAAGAAAAAGAAAGCCATAGCCTTCGATGAATCAGAAGAAGAAGCTGATGATGATGAGACAGCCCTCATTACAAGAAAATTCAAAAGATTCATGAGAAAGAAGAAGGGCTTCTACAAGAAAAGGCCACAAAAAGGTGATCACAATAAAGAAAAAGAGAAAGATAAAGAAAGGGATCCACCCATCTGCTTCGAGTGCAAGAAGCCTGGACATTATAAAACGGATTGCCCTTTGCTTAAAAAGAGTCGAAGGATGTTGAGAAAGAAAGCCATGATGGCTACCTGGAGTGAGAGTGAGGACTCCAGCAGTGATGAAGAGCAGCAGGTAGTCGCCAATTTATGTTTCATGGCCAATGAAGATAATGAGGTAAATTCTGAACCTGAAATTGAATTTACTTTCAATGAATTGCATGATGCTTTTGATGATTTAGTTATGGAATATGAAAAATTAAAACTGAAAAATAAGAAATTAAGAAAGCTAAATTTTGAGCTTACCAAAAATTCAGAAAAGTTTTCAACTGAAATTGAAGATTTAATTCAAGAAAACAAGAAATTAATTGAACATGTAAAGACCTTGACAAATGATAAGGATAATCTTTTAAAAGAAAATGATTCTTTGAAAAATAATAGAAGTCTTAAAACTAATGAGAAAATTGAAAAACAAAACAAAGAACTATTGCTTCAAAACAAGAATTACAAAGAAGAGTTAGAAAAAGTAAAACTTTTGTAGAAAAGTTTACTTTTAGTTTAGAAAAACTAAATATGCTTTTAAATAGTCAACATGCAGTGTTTAACAAAGCTGGACTTGGATTTAAACCACACAATCAGCAAAAACTTTACAAAAACTTTTTCATACCTGCATCTTCTAATATTACCTGCTATGCATGTGGTAAATTAGGACATAAATCATATGTTTGTAATAGAAGAAAATTAAAAACCTTTAAAAAGATTTGGGTTCCAAAAGGAACCACTTTGACTAACCCTAAAGGACCCAAGATGACTTGGGTACCTAAAGTTTCAACTTGATCAATTTTTTGCAAGTGTGCCTTGCAACCAAAAATAAAGAAGAATGTGGTATCTGGATAGTGGTTGCTCAAGGCACATGACTGGGGATGTGAAGCAATTCTCATCACTAGCAGCTATTGATGGTGGAAACGTTACTTTTGGTGATAATGGAAAAGGCAAAATCGTCGGAATTGGTAAAATCCATATCACCCCTAATGCTTATGTAGATAATGTATTATTTGTTGATGGCTTGAAGCATAATCTTTTTAGCATTAGTCAATTTTGTGATAAGGGTTTTAAAGTAATTTTTGAATCATCCTTGTGCATGGTATCTAGTCTAGATGTCGATGGCATCAAGTTCACTGGTCTTAGGCATGGAAACATTTACATGGTTGATCTTGATGATCTAGCCATGGAAAGTGGTCAATGCCTCATGGCTAAGGAAGCCAAGGCAAGTGAAACTAGTTGGCTTTGGCATCGTAGGCTAGGGCATGCTAGTATGCAGTTGATTTCAAAATTAAGCAAAAAGAATCTTGTAAAAGAATTGCCAAAACTCACATTTGAAAAAGATAAGATTTGTGCTACATGTCAATTTGGAAAACAAACTAAATCTACTTTCAAACCTAAAGGAGTAGTATCTACTACTAGACCCCTTGAATTATTGCATATGGACCTCTTTGGACCAACCAGTACAACTAGTTTGGGAGGTAAAAAATATGGGCTAGTAATTGTAGATGATTACTCACGATTTACTTGGGTGATGTTTTTAGCTCCATAAAGATGAAACATTTTTAGCTTTTGTTAAATTTCATAAAAGGGTTTCAAACGAAAAAGATCTCACTATTATTTCTTTGCGTAGTGATCATGGAACTGAATTTGACAATCATGATTTTGAAGCTTTTTGTAATGAAAATGGCATTAGTCATAATTTTTCTGCACCTAGGACACCTCAACAAAATGGGGTGGTAGAAAGAAAGAACAGGACACTTGAAGAAATGGCACGCACAATGCTTTGCGAAAGCGATTTACCTAGATATTTTTGGGCAGAAGCCATTAATACTTCCTGTTACATTTTAAATCGTGTTTTAATTCGACCTATTTTGAAGAAAACACCATATGAGCTTTGGAAAAATCGAAAACCGAATCTTAAATATTTTCGTGTATTTGGTTGCCGCTGTTTCATATTAAACAATGGCAAAGACAATATCAGTAAATTTGATGCCAAGTCAGATGAGGGTATCTTCTTAGGATACTCTACTTCTAGCAAGGCATAAAGGGTCTTCAACAGAAGAACTCTTCTGGTTGAAGAATCAATTCATGTAGTGTTTGATGAATCTAATGAAAAATCTTCTTGAAAAGAAGATTCTATTGATGATAAAACAGGTACAAAGAAGCTTGAACATTTGACAATCAATGAAGATGAGCCCAAAGGAGATGATGATCAAGAAAATGAAGATCAAACTCAAGAGATCAATGCAACTTCACCAAAACCTTTACCTAAAGAATGGAGGTATGCACACGGACACCCCAAAGAGCTAATTATTGGTGATCCGTCAAAGGGAGTAAGTACACGCTCTTCGATTAGAAATGTTTGTGATTATTTAGCTTTTGTATCTCAGATAGAGCCTAAGTCAATTGAAGAAGCTGAAAAAGATTGTAACTAGATTAATGCTATGCAAGATGAACTAAATCAATTTAAAAGAAATAACGTTTGGACTTTAACTAAAAGACCCCTTAATGTTTCTGTAATTGGCACAAAATGGGTTTTTAGAAATAAACTTGATGAACATGGTATTGTAACTAGAAACAAAGCTAGACTTGTTGTTAAAGGCTACAACCAGGAAGAAGGGATCGACTTTGATGAAACCTTTGCTCCTATTGCTAGGCTAGAAGCAATTAGACTTTTACTTGCTTTTGCTTGTTTTATGGATTTCAAGTTATTTCAAATGGATGTTAAAAGTGCTTTTTAAATTGATTTATTGAAGAGGAAGTTTATGTTGAACAACCTCCTGGTTTTGAAAATCATGAATTTCCTAACCATGTTTTTAAATTGCATAAAGCATTGTATGGTTTAAAGCAAGCTCCTAGAGCTTGGTATGATAGATTAAGTTCATTTTTAATGAAGAATGATTTTTCTAGAGGTAATGTAGATAATACATTGTTTTTGAAAAAGAAAAATGATGATCTCTTAGTAGTACAAATCTATGTAGATGATATTATTTTTGGTGCTACTAACGAATGTCTTTGTCAAGAATTTGCAAAGTTAATGCAGAGTGAGTTCGAGATGAGCATGATGGGAGAACTCAACTTCTTCCTCGGACTCCAAATTAAGCAAACCAAAGAGGGGATCTCCATCAACCAAGCCAAGTACACAAGGGAAATATTGAAAAAGTTTGGGATGGAGACTACCAAACCAATAGGTACCCCTATGAGCTCTTCATTTAAATTAGACAAAGATGAATGTGGTAAATCAATAGACCAAAAATTATATAGAGGCATGATTGGTTCACTGCTATTTCTAACTACCAGTAGACCAGATATAATATTTAGTGTTTGTATATGTGCACGTTTTCAGTCTGCTCCTAAAGAATCACATCTCTTAGCTGTAAAATGTATATTTAGATACTTATCTGGGTCAATCGAAATTGGTCTTTGGTACTCTAGAGAGTCATCATATGAATTAATTGCATATTCTGATGCTGATTTTGCTGGGTGTAAACTTGATCGAAAAAGTACTAGTGAAACTTGTCAATTCCTAGGAGTCAATTTGATTTCATGGAGCAGTAAGAAACAAAATTCGGTTGCTCTATCTACGGCGGAAGCCGAATATATAGCAGCTGGAAGCTGTTGTGCTCAGATTCTATGGATCAAAAAACAACTCGAGGACTTTGGCATCAAACTAACTAAGACACCCATAAGATGTGATAATACTAGTGCAATCAATTTAACGAAAAATCCTGTACAACATTCAAGAAGCAAACATATTGAAATAAGACATCACTTCATAAGAGATCACGTTCAAAACTCTAATGTGTTGTTAGAATTTATTTGTACTGATTATCAATTGGCTGATATATTCACAAAACCATTGAATGAAGATAGATTTTGTATGATCAGAAGAGAACTGGGAGTCATTGATCCTTTTGCTTGAAACTCTTCAATTTTCATCAAAAATTCCTCAAAAATGAATATAAATTCTCAAATATGTTTAAAAGTTATTTTTCTAAATTTTATAAATTTTTTAAATTTTACAAAATTTTATTTTGGGTAATTTATTGTTGGAGGTCGACACTTGAGTTTTCGAAGGTCGACACTTGAGGTCGACCCCTGAAAATTTTTAGAGGTCGACACTTGAACGGAAATCTCCTTTTTTAAAACCTGTCCGCAAGCCACTTTTTCTTCATTTCTTTCTATTTCTCCTTCGTGTGGTCCCCCTCCAACTTCCCTAAACCTCTAAACAGTGGATTTCCAACCTTCTCCTTCATCTTTTTGGGTAATCCTCTCCTCTCCTCTTGTTTTCTTTAGAACCAAACCATTTTTTGACCGTGTTCGTGGTTTTGGACAACCGAAGGCTTTTTCTCCTATCTACCCTCAAATCTCAGTTGTTTTTCAATTGAAATCACTTATTTCTTTCATCCATTTCTTGCATTTTCTCCATTTACTCTCGATTTTCTCCATTTTCACAAACCCTATCTCACCATTTCATCATTTCCTCTTTTTCTCAATCCGTGAACCTCACTTTCCCTCTCCTTTCCTCTTAGCCTTGCCTCATTGTATTTCTCTCTAAGTTACCCCTCTTCCTTTCACATGGGTCCGAGAAAGCACTTGGCAGTAAGGAAAAGGAGATTGGAACAAGGCCAGGGTAGTATTGAGCGACGAAGAAAGGTCAGACATGAGCGTGAGCCGACCCCAGAGCCACCTGCACCAGTGCCAGCCAGCCTAGTACGGAAGAGCATTGCTAGTGGGAGGCGTGTGGATATACCATTCTGGGATCAGCATCACTTCTTTATTGGAGATGTACTGAGAGATGCAGGTCTGGTTCATTTCTGTACGATGTCTGAGAGATTCTACCCAGATCTCATTAGGGAGTTCTATGGATCCATGGCCACTGATGGCATTGGATGGTCAGCTACTGTACGTGGGATAGAGATTCCAGTGACACCGGAGGTCATCAGTCGCGTTTGGAGGATTCCACTTCATGGCACTGCTGCCACTTCGATCAGCGACAGAGAGCATGCCTTCAGATGTATTCTAGAGCGTGAGGATGTTAGCGGCATTTCCACAGTAGTCGCTAACCAGCTTTCACTGGAGATGAGAGTGCTGCATCATATCATCGCCCGTATTTTGATTCCGAAGAGTGCGAGATTCGACTTTATCACTGAGCGTGAGTTGGTGTTGATGGTGTCCCTGAGACAGAGGACTCCCATCAACCTTCCCAGGATCATGCTTCAGCAGATGGGTGAGGCAGCATCTCACAGGAGACTAGTTCAGCCATATGGTATGGGGCTGACACAGCTTTTCAGGGAGCATGGTGTTTCATTTGATGGTATACCCTTCAGTCAGCTGCAACATACTGATACATATGGAGAGAAATCCCTGCATAGGATGGGATTTCGACTGATTGGTGACCGTTGGGTGCGACGAGAGTCTGGCCAGGAGCCAGATGAGGAGGATGAGATCCGAGCAGCTGAGGCAGGGCCTTCAGAGCCTACTGATCATGGTACACCTTCTCGCCCAGCACCAAAGTCAGAGACTGCGGAGCCTGAGCCATTCACACCACCACCCTCATCAGCTCCAGCACCTACTGCTACTGCTACACCACGGAGGACTACAGCGAGGATATCGGACTTTGAGCAGAGAGTGATTGATCACATTTCAGAGGTCCGGACAGAGATTACTGGTGTACGATAGGAGCTACATGATCTGCGGATACACACAGATATGCGCATTGGAGCTCTCTCAGCTAGTGTAGATGCAGGATTCCGACAGATCCTCAGCCTACTAAGATTAGCACTGCCACCAGGGACTGTAGATCCGACAGTATCTCCTCCACAATCTGATGATGATGATGATGATGGCTCCAGTGGATACAGTGACAGTGATGGAGATCAGCCTGGAGCAGGTAGCTCTGATGTTCCACCTGCAGA
Source organism: Areca catechu (assembly GCA_021397845.1). Classification (NCBI taxonomy): domain Eukaryota; kingdom Viridiplantae; phylum Streptophyta; class Magnoliopsida; order Arecales; family Arecaceae; genus Areca; species Areca catechu. Next base: position 137,745,315 of record CM038039.1, on the reverse strand, counting down.
TCCGATTCCAGAGATTCCCCCTTCTACCGATCCTCCTTCTACTGATCTTCCCAGTACAGATCCTCCAGCTATAGATGTGCCAGTAGATACTGAGTTTATTGAGTCACTTTTTAAGACTATTACAGGGATTCCGGATGATATAGATGAGCATACAGAGACAGATATTGATGATCCCATTGCTTATGAGCTAGTCAGCAGGCACACTCCAGCTCAGTCTACTCAGCATACTGATCCATCTACTCCTTCTGCTACTGCCTCAGTCAGGACACCTGTGGAGCCTTTTCCTCGGACCTATAGATCTCATAGGAGTACCCCTAGGTCTGGTCCCTCTCTGAGGACTCGGAGTCTCACTCATAGGACTCCAAAATCCTCATCTAGGATCTCGGCTCCTATCTCTTTTGAAATACCTTCTGATGAGGAGTAGCCTCATAGATTTACTTGATGTATGTTGTACTTAGTTTGCTTTGTATGATCTGATGTATCAGTGTTTTGTGCTTACTATGTAAGCAATTTTGTAACTGAATACATTATACACTTATCTATATTGTGATATTTTACTGTCTGATACCAGCTCTTAGCATTTATCTTTTTAAACCCTCAAGTTAGAATGATTTTGTTATCTCGAATGCACAAATTGAGGGGGAGCATGTATTTTATGCAACTAAGTATTTCATTGCAATGGAATGGTATCATTTGTTTTTTATCTTTTACTACAAAGAATGCACTTTTTGATTCTTGACAAAAAGGGGGAGTATAGTAAAGTTTATAAAGTATATATGGTAAAGTATGTCTCTCTCATAGAATAGAGTAGAGTAAAGCTATAATGGTTCTTATCTTTTTGACTCATAAGAATGTTTTCACAAAAAAATAAATAAATAGATGAAAAGTAAATTTTTATGATATACTCATGCATGTGAGGTTTCTTTGAAAATTTTTATTGGTGCTATATTTTTCTTTTGGACTTAATTACATATATACTCAAGGTTTTGTCATCATCAAAAAGGAGGAGATTGTTGGCTTTGGCTCCTTAGTTTTGATGATTAACAAAAGGTTGAGTATATGTTTGGACTAATGTTTCATCTCAAGATAAAGTTTCAGGACTTAGGTTATTCAAAAAGAATATCAAGAGTACAATGATGAAACCAAGCTTGCCTGATTTGGGAAAGAACTTTTCTACCTTGGACAAGATCAAATTTCTCATATTGGACCTTCCTGTTAAGAAATAATCAACAAAAGAAACAAAGGCTTAGAGAAACTCAAGCATGGCACGCACATCTCTAAGAGTTTCAGAAAATTTTCAGATCAGAGGTCGACCCCCAGAGGTCGACACCTTATCAAAGGTCGACCACCAGAGGTAGACTCATGAAGAAAAGAAAAGTTCAGCATGGCTGGCACGGCAAAATCTCAGTGGCACGCTCCAGAGGTCGACCACCAGAGATCAACACCTGTCCAGAGGTCGACACTAGAGGTCGACTCATAGCCTGAGAATTCAAAATGGGCAGAACTATTGTTTTCTGGATTTTTGCCTAAAACAAACTGGAAGTCGACTCATGAGGTCGACACTTGATCCAGAGGTCGACTCATGAGGTCGACTCATGGCATAACGGCTAGTTTTTCTGAACTTTTGATTTGATTTCTAACGGCCTTAAACGGCCATACTTTTGATTCTAATGGTCTTGTGGAGTTGTTTCAGCTTGAATGAGGTATTTAACCTCCACCAAACTTCAAAAAGATAAGGAGACAAAGTGAAAAAGTTTAGAGTCAAAGTACAAAGCCTTCAATCAATTCCTAGCCAAAAGAGTGAGAAAACCAAGAGATTCCTTAGCCAAAAGCTTTCCATCTTTGAGGAATCCAACTTTCAAGTATTTGGCATTTAGTGAGGTCCAAAGATTCCAAGAGAAAGGCTTGAAGAGTCTCCATCAAGAGCTACATCGAATTACTTTTTGCTCAAAAGGAGTTTGTCTTGTTTTATTCATTGTATTCATATTTTTTTTTTCTTAGGCTAGTTTCAAGGGAATTTGAAACTAGTGTGAGGTTTGTTGGTGAGCTAATTGATAAAACCAACTAGGGTTGCTTGTAAGCCTGAAGCCAAAACAAGTGAGTGAGGTTTGTTGGTGAGCCAATTGATAAAACCAACTAGGGTTGCTTGTAAGCCCGAAGCCAAAACAAGTGTGTAAGGTTTTGACTTGTGAGCCTGGTAAAACAAGTCGGCTGTAATCTAAAGATTATAGTGAAAATTCCCAAGTGTAGCTTGGGGAGTGGATGTAGGTGCTAGGTACACCGAACCACTATACTTCTTGTGTGTTTGCATTGCTTTACTCTTTATCTTCTTTTGCTCTTTAATTGTTGTTTTATTTCATTGCTTCCGTTGCACATTTACTTGAGCACTATCACTCTTCACCTTAGAACTTGATAGCACATATATTGCTTTAATTTTAAAATACCCAATTCACCCCCCCTCTTGGGCACCATATCTGGGCAACAACATAGTTATGCTTGCCATATGTTCTAGTCTTATTTAAGGAGTTCCTGGTTTAGGGTTCTTGGTTTGAATTTAATTTCCATTTTTGAAATTACACTTCTGCTGCGTTGCATCGGAACCCAACACAATGGCTAGTTCCAGAATTTATTTTTGAATGCTAAAAAGTGCTCCAACGGTCACAAGTCACATCCTAATGGTCAAAAATGTCTCTAACTGCCTTGGAGTGATGAAAGACTTTAAATTTGAAGGATTTGAACTTCTTTGAAGCAATAAATTAGAAAGTTCTTCAAAGAAAAAGGAGCTTCATTGAATATCCTACCAACTAACAGCAAAAGAGCATAAGAGCATTCAAGTCAAACTTCAAGTCTTCACCAACTCTGATTAGAAGCATGAAGCAACTTTGGGAGAAGCCATTGAAGTAATTAAAGCTTATTCATGTGCATTCAAGTGGACTTCCATCAAGCTGCACAAGCAATTATCAGACAAATTGAGTTTGTCATTTTTGTTGCATTTCTTTCAATTCATTTCTGAATTGTTGGGTAATTGGTGAGCCCAATTGAAAAACCAAATAGATTCTTGGTGAGCCTTGATGAAAACCAAGTGTTGGGTTATTGGTGATCCTGGTAAAACCAAGTTAGTTTTTTTGGTGAGCCTGTTAAAACCAAAGGGTGTTGGGTTTTCTTTGGTGATCCCGTAAAACCAAAGTATAGAGGTTTTGGATTGTGATCCTGTAAAACAATCCTACTATATTCGGGTGTGAATATAGTGGAAATCTCAAGTGGTATCTTGGGTAGTGGACGTAGGAGCTGGGTTGCTCTGAACCATTATAAATTTGGGTGTGTTTGTGTTGTGCTTCTTTACTACTTTTTAGCTTCTGCAATTTATAACTCTGTCACAACACCTAACACCTTCTAAGGGATTTTAATTGCACATTATTTACTTCAAACTTTTTAAATTTCAATTCACCCCCCTCTTGGGTAGCCACCTGGGCAACAAGTGCACCTGCTGATGCGGGGACTAACTAGATGCGAAGATGAGGAGATGCAGGTGATTTTTCTTTGGTGGTTTTTAGGTTTTTTTAAAATAGGTTATGGATTCCCGAAGACAAGCAAAAGTAGATCTAGGGATTCGACAATGATAATAACTACTAGCATGTAAATTAGCATCTAAGCAAGGATAAAAAGAGGACCCCGAGATTGAAAAATGCCATAGGACTTAGCTCTCAAATCAATATCAACTTAGGAGTCTAGGGTTGCAAACCTTAAAGTTCTGAAGCGCCCGATGCTAAGTTCGCTCGCTCTCGCAGATGCGGCCTGGATGATCAAGCCTTCAACCCTCGCGGATGTGCCGACTTCCTGTCCGAAGGTAAGAAAAATCGACTCCGTATTCATGGTACCCAGAGGACATGCGATCATTCAAGAGAAGAGATAGGATTTCACAAAAAGAAAGCAAGAGATGAAGGAACGAGAGTTGATGTTGGTGGTGGATGGAGTTCTTTATGCTAGACGCCTGGTTGGATGATCCCGATGGACTCCAAACTTGAAGTTGGAAGATGGAGTGGCGGAAGAGACAGTAACTTGAGACCTCACACCTCTCGACGCCCGAAGGCGAAGGCGCTCCCTCACGGAGATCAACATTCTTAAGGAATGGAGGCAACAAAGAATAACACTCAAATAACTTTTTTTCATTCATCAATATTAAACTTTACAAGGGAGCGGTAAGGCCCTTTATATAGGCACCTTAAAACCCATTCAAATTTCAAAAATACAAAACTTCATGAAGAGGGTGCCCAAATTCCAATTTCTTCTTCCAAGGTTTTGTGGCTTGATTTGGGGCTTGAAAAATGGGAGTTGTCTCCTTGATTTGAGGGTCAATGATTTTCTTCCATAGCTGACCAAGCACTTTTGAAAGATGGCTTGATATGGGGCTAGAAACAATGTAGTTGTCTTCTTGATTTGAGGATCAAAGATTTTCTTCCATAGCCAACCAAGCACTTTGGGAAGAAGTCTTGATATGGGGCTTGAAACAAGGATTATGCCTTCATTGCCCATTGACCTTCCTTGGCTGCCCATAGCTCCTTTGGAAAGAGGCTTGATAGGTGGAGGGAAGGGAGGAAAGAATCAAGGAATGTCACCCATAAATTATAGCATTCCCTTCTTGCCTTGGCCATCCACATGTCAAGGTGATGTGGTGCCATATGGGATAGATGAGGTGGCACCATGTGGCATCCTTCATGGCTTTGGAGATAGCTTGACGCATTACAAATTGGATGAGACTCGAAGACCACTCTGGCTTGGGTCCAATCTTCAAACAGACTCGGACTGGAATCATTACAGGACTGGACTCAATACAGGACACAACTTGACCCAATTGGTCAATATACAGGACTAAACAAAAATAAATGAGACTAATTTCATGACTAAAATTACAATGCATAGGCTTGAAGCCTTATTACAAGACCCAAAAATTGAAACCCTAATCAAATGTCTGGTGCCCACACCACCTTCTCCTTCTGCTCCAACTGATTCTCCTACAGCACCACCTGCTCCAGTACCAAATTTGGATGATGATGAGACTAACTCTGATGAGTTTGACATGGCAGATCTGATGATAGAGCCAGCGCTAGAGGCAGTAGCTGACCTTCCTAGGAGTCCTATTCCTGACCCATCTGGATCATCTTTTCAAACTCCAATCCTATCATCCTCACCTTCCAGATCTGATCCATATTCTTCTTCCATTCCTATACCTACTCCTGTCATACCTTCAGCTTTTGATACTCCTATCATTCATTCCCCATCTTTGCATACGTTCTCCCTTATCAGGGAACTAGGATTCTATACCCCTGTTTCCATCATCTTGACTTACGACCCATCTTTGATCATACCCCGCTTCATAATAATTTTGATACTGTCGTTCCCGTCAGTGTTGTTCTTGCTACTGACATAGCTTCTATCTCTTCTGCACCAGCAAGAGGAAGGATTTATGTTAGACACAGAGGACGAGGCCATCGTATTCCATCGAGATCGACCAGAACCCATTTCTCTAATCTCCGGTCGATGTGGCCACGATTCCATGCTTTTACTGATACCGGACCGATCAAGATTGGATCCTCGGATGACAAGGAATCTACTTAAGACACTCTTTATGTTTAGATAGTTTATATTTCAGCACTCTTGTATGCATCTATGTCTATTTACTATTATGTATCTTTATTTGTATCAATGTATGAAGTGTACTTCAATGAATGAAATCCTTTTATATATACCAATATTTTATCCATGACATTATATTGGTAAATTTTATGATGTTTTCATCCCTTCCTTTGCTCTAACCTTTTTTCATGATGACAAAAAGTGGGAGAATTAAGTGAGTAGTAAGTGAAAGAGAATTGAGATAAAAAGTAAAAGAGAATTGATATAGGACTAAGATGATGTGGTACTATACTAATGATGATATGGATATGCAAATGATTTTTCTTTTAGGTTTTAGGTTTTAAGAGATGTACTGATTCTCGAAGTTAAGTTAAGAATGGAACTAGAGATTCTATAAGGATAAGAACTTTCTAGCAAGCAAAGATAGTCCCTAAACAAAGATAATGAAAGGACCCCGAGATTGAGAAACCCATAGGACTTAGCTCTAGATCAATACCTACTTAGGAGATTTAGGGTGCAAACCGTGAAGACTCTGATGTGCCCGATGCTGAGTTCACTCACACATGCAAATGTGGCCTTGGGAATTAAGCTTTCAACCCTACGGATTCGCCGGCTTTTGGTCTGATGGTCGCGGGGGCAAGGAAGACCGACTCTGTTGTCCGTGGCACCTGGAGGACCTACAAGAACCCAAGAGAAGGGTTAGAAGACATCAAGAAGAAGGAATAAGCAAGTAAGAAGTGATGGGAAAGAGTTGAGAATGGTGGTCGAGGAGGCTCTTCTTGCTAGGTGTCCAAGTAGATTTTCTAGGGGCATCCAAGCTTGAAGATTGGTGGGTGGATCACAAAGGAGGAAGGAAACCTAGGGCTTCTCACCCCTTGATGTCGTGAAGGACAAAGGCACTCTCTCAAAGAGTTTCTAGTCTAAGAACACAAGGGATATAATGAAGTAAAAACTTCCCCAAAATTTCATTCATCAAAAGCTTCTTTTTTACAAGGGGGTAGGGCCCTTTATATAAGCTCCTAAGTCCCATTCAAATTCAAATGAAAGAATTACAAGTCTTCATCAAGAGGGCACCAAAAATTCTGAATTTCCTTCTCTTGGTCAACCATGATCCTTGCTTATGCTTGGTGGCGTGGCTTGATTTGGGGAGTGAAAGGTGGATGTTGTCTTCTAGAATCAAGGGAGGCTCTTTTGACCTTCCTTGGCCACCCACCCTTCTTTAGAGAGAGGCTTGATATGGGGAGGGAAGAAAGGAAGGTTGTCTCCCTTTGAAATTTGCTTCCTTGGCCGCCCATGGTTCTTTGGAAAATGACTAGATAGGGGGAGGGAAGGGAGGAAGCGGTTGGCTTGGATCAAGGGGAGGCTTGATGGCATCCAAAAAATCTGAATTTCTCTCTTGCCTTGGCCGCCCAACTTGTCTTGGTGATGTGGCACTTCCTCATGCCACGTGGCACAGATGAGTAGGTGCTTCATGAATTTATGTGGTGCTCCTACTTGGCGTGGGGAGATTGCTTGAACCGTCAACAACTGGGTTGGACTTGAATGCTCACCAAGCTTGAGCCCAACCTCTAGTAGACTTAGGCTTGAACCAATTTAGCTCACTATAGGACCCATTGATCCAACTTGACCAAATTGGCCAATGTACATGACTAAAAGAAAAATTGATACTAAATACATGACTCAAAATAAAATGCTCGGGCTTGAAGCCTTATTACAGGATCCAACAAATTTAAATGACACCCTAATCCAAGATCCATAAAGGGTTGAGAAGCCTCTGTCTGATCCTGGTGTCCACACCAATTCTCCTAGGGTGGGAGGAAGTCGACCCTGTCATGTAATGGTTAATTTGGCTTTGATATTTCTCTAGAAGGTCGGGGTCGAGGTGTTGCAGTCCTCCTGGGTAATCCACGAATCGTCGGACTCTAGTCGACCTAGCCATCGGACCAAGTAATGCTGATAGCCTTTGCCCCGGGTGGTGATAGCTTGATCATCCAGGACACACTCGATCTGCTCTCCTTTCTCAGGTAAAATTAGAGGTGGACACTCATGGTCGGGTTTGCTCTCAAATGAAAGGTCAGGCCTAAATGGTTCGCTGGGTATGTTTGCTGGTTCCATATACTCGACTAGGTCTGAGATATTGAAAGTCAGGCTAATGCCATAATCTGGGGGTAGCTCAAGCACATAGGCATTACGGCCAACTCTCCTTATTACTCTAAAGGGGCCAACTCCACGAGCATGAAATTTCTTGCAAATAGTTCAGGCCTAAGCCTAATCATTACAGAATCTCCTATGTCAAATTCTTGGGCTTACTTTCAGGAATCAACCAATTTCCTGCATATATCATTACTTAGATTAATTTTTTTGGCTAATTTTATTATGCATGCTGAGTGAATGACTTTGCAAACTCTGACGCTCGTACTGATACCTAACAAAATGCAAACACAACTATGCATTCTTATTGAGAGAAATTTTTATTGGACTCTTGGGCCTAAACCTAACAGACTATAGACTATCTATGTTTGACCCAAATTTGGTATGTACACGAAAATTTGCCATGAACTTCTAGCAAATGCCAGAGGGTCTTCCAGAAGTAGGTAACAAAAGGGATGGACTCTAAGGATTCATGCAACCTGGCAATCTCATCAAAATGTAACCTAATAGCTCTAAAAACATGATAAGACTCATGGAAGGGTAGGAAATAGGAAGGAGACTCAGGACTGGTTCTGAGCTAAAGAGATTGACCTTAATATATGAACATTGATCTATGGGTGACATAAGGTCAAATTGAAAAATGGAGAATTTGGTCATTGCAAGTGCAGGTTGTTCAAGAAAGGAAGACTTAGTTAGTTCCAAAAAAAGGTCAGCAACTGGGGTTAGAGAAATAAACTCTCGATAAGGGAACTGAATGAGGTCTCAGGTTGAGGCTAAAAGAGTGGGATCTTCCTGAGCGCATTGACTTACAGGAACCAAGTCCTCACTAATTTCCTATTGTTCTGATATTTCATGTCTAGGCTCTACAATCTTATCTTCTCCAAGGATTTCTTTAGGTAAGGTACTAGAATTGTCCTCCTCGATGTCTTCTCCTTCATATTCATCTACCAAACTCATGTCAGCCTCATATATTTCTACTTCAGGCTTACTGGTGGGTTCAAAATCTTTGAAGGGTCCTTCCAATATAGCTTCTACCTGGGCATCTTCTGGGTCAACCAATTCTAAGACTGCAATATGTACCTCTTCTTTAATGTCACCCTAGTTAACACATGGGGTAGCAGGGGTGGGTTGACTCGGGATAGGGTTGGGTAGACTCGGGTTAAGGTTGGGTTTGGGTTCAGAGGTACTAATCCTGCTGGGCTCAACTCGATAGTTCATGGGTTCCCTTTGACTTGACTCGAATTCCATAGCAAGTCGATCGGCATCATCCAGGTTATAAATCCTCCACTGGAATAGTTCCCACTAGATATCCCTTCATAGTTCATCTCTAAATCTAGATATGATTTTAGACTCAGGTTCAACTGTGTCACATCTCTTAATAAACTCATTAAATTCCTCAATATACTCAAACAATTTTATTGCCCTGTCTCAATTTGTACCATTGGTCTAAAAGTTTGTGCTCTTAAAATCTACCTAGGTACTTTATCTTTAGTTCAAGTTTCATGTCGCTCCAGGTAGTTATGGGTTTACGGCCTTCTTGCCTAAGTACTCTCTCAAACTTATCCCAGTCTACCTTAGCCTGGCAAACTAACTTAGCTTTAGCAAACTTGAATTGATCTCTTTCAGAATAGATTTTCATATGGCTTTCAAAATACAAGTCCATATTTTTTTTCCAATTAAGATAATTCTCAATCTTAGAATCACAACCAAATTTAGACACTTGCAACACAATGTACCTGGTGGCTCTTCTAGGGTTGGGCTCCATGGTCACACTAGGTTGGGTTAGGTCGAGACTATAGGTTAAGCTCCTAATCTAATGGTCATGCAATCAATCACACACATTGACTCCTAATCTAGTGCACATGTAACACACAATGGAGGGTACTACGGTTCGGTATACCTATGAGTTCAAACAAAATGGGTTAACTTAGATTACACAGCACAACAACTTGCCCTTTCACTGGCCAGGTAAGAGGTGGGGGTGTGGGATGCCCCCCTTGCTTTCGCAAGGATCCAATTACAGAACCACAACACTACATAGGTTGTTTGACACTAGACCTCTTGCCTTAGATACCAGTTTCCTGGTACTAACTTAAGGGTTGAATGCACTAGATTCCCCACAATGGTTAAACCTGACTCGTTGATGTCCCTAAGCTATTAGGTTGCTACTAGATTTTAATTTAGGCTTAGGTTCGAAATGCAAGTTGGTGGTTTTCAGGCCAAGGAAACGTAATGACCTCCTTCCCTTATCTTGTGATATTGTCACCCTTAAGTCGATTATGTAGATGATGGCATGCACATGAAACCTAATGAAATGTATCTAAGTTTTTTTGTGTTTTGATGTAGATTATCATAAGTATAAGTTACTGGAAATAAAAACATGAACTTAAAGTACAAAATTAAACTATATGGAAATGAAAGTATGATGAAATGAACTTGCTAGAAATTCATAGCAGAATTATTCTTAGATAGTAATCTGGCATGTAGAAAATCAATGGACTGAGATAAACACAGAAAAATTTCTCAAAAATACTATCAATTATATGGAATCCAGGAAATTAAAAATCAGCAAAATAAGAGATTCCTATAGGGAGAACAACTAAAATAGTAGATCATGTACTGGGTCAGAAAATGCAGAAATTTTAAAGATGTTGAAATCTAATGATGCAAAACTTTTCTTTAGGATCTAAAATCTATCTTCTTGTTTTCTCCTTCAAGGGTCAATCACATCGGCACCCCTACATGCCATAAGAAACACCATTTGAATGAGATGTAAGTATCTTGCAGCCCTACTATTTCCTATGACCGGACGGCCATGGTGAAGCACCAAGTCCAAGTACTTAAAAAAAAACTAAGCCCTATCCATGCTCTGATATTTGAAATGATGTGGGACAATGATGAGCATGACTATACTAATGATGAGATGGATATACAAATAATTTTTCTTTAGAGTTTTAGGTTTTAAGAGATGTACTGATTCCCGAAGTCAAGTTAAGAATGGAACTAGAGATTCTATAAGGACAAGAACATTCTAGCAATCAAAGATAGTCCCTAAACAGAGATAACGAGGGGACCCCGAGATTGAGAAACCCCGTAGGACTTAGCTCTAGATCAATATCTACTTAGGAGATTAGGGGTGCAAATTGTGAAGACTCTGATGCGCCCGATGCTGAGTTCACTCACTCTCGCAGATGTGGCATGGAGGATCAAGCCTTCAACCCTGTGGATTCACCAGCTTTCCATCTAATGGTCACGGGGGCAAGGAAGACCGACTTCATTGTCTGTGGAACTTGGAGGACCGGTGAGCACCCAAGGGAAGGTTAGAAAACATCAAGATGAAGGAATAAGCAAGTAAGAAGGGATGGGAAAGAGTTTAGAATGGTGGTTAAGGAGTCTCTTCTTGCTAGGCATCTAGGTAGAGTTTCCAGGGGCGTCCAAGCTTGAAGATTGGTGGGTGGCTCGTGAAGGAGGAAGGGAACTTAGGGCCTCTCACCCCTCGATGTCCCGAAGGACAAAGGCACTCTCTCACAGAGTTCCTAGTCTAAGAAGACAAGGGCTATAATGAAGTAGAAACTTCCCAAAATTTTCATTTATCAAAAACTTCTTCTTTACAAGGGGGGGGGGGCCCTATATATAGGCTCCTAAGTCCCATTCAAATTCAAATAAAAAATTACAAGTCTTCATCAAGAGGGTGCCAAAAATTCTGAATTTTCTTCAATTGGCCAACCATGATCCTTGCTTGTGCTTTATGGCGTGGCTCGATTGGGGGAGTGAAAGGTGGATGTTGTCTTCAAGAATCATGGGAGGCTCTTTTGACCTTCCTTGGCCCCCCACCCTTCTTTGGAGAGAGGCTTGATATGGGGAGGAAAGGAAGAAATGTTGTCTCCATTTGAATTTACTTCCTTGGTCGCCGATGGTTCTTTGGAAACATACTTGATAGGGGGAGAGAAGAGAGGAAGGTTGCCTCCCTTTGAAATTTGCTTCCTTGGCAGCCCTTGGTTCTTTGGAAAGAGACTTGATAGGGGGAGGAAAGAGAGGAAGTTGTTGGCTTGGATCAAGGGGAGGCTTGATGGCGTCCACATGGCTGATGGCATCCAAAAATCTAAATTTCCCTCTTGCCTTGGCTGCCCATCTTGTCTTGGTGATGTGGCACTTCCTCATGCCATATGGCATAGATAAGGTGGTGCTTCATGAATTTAAGTGGTGCTCCTACTTGGCTTGGAGAGATTGCTTGACCAGTCAACAACTGGGTTGGACTTGAATGCTCACCAAGCTTGAGCCCAACCTCAAGTAGACTTAGGCTTGAACCAGTTCAGCTTAGTACAGGACCCATTAACCCAACTTGACCAAATTGTCCAAGGTGCATGACTAAAACACAAATTGAAACTAAATACATGACTGAAAATAAAATGCTCGGGCTTGAAGCCTTATTACAATACCTAACAAATTAAAAGGATACCATAATCTTTGATCCACAGAGGGTTTGGAGCCTCTGTCCGATCCTGGTGCCTACACCAAGAATTGAGTGAAAAGTAAAAGAGATTTGTATACAAGTTTTCAATAAAAGGAAAATGAATGTAAAAGAAAAGTGCAATAAGTGAGGGGGAGTAATCCTTCCTTGCTATTTTTGTGATAATTAGTTTCCTCAAATCTTTAAATTTAGCTTTTCATTTATGAAAAGTTATGAAAATCAGTTTTCCTAATCATCTTTTGAGGGGGAGTATTCTTCCTCTTCAATCTTTTATTCAAAAATTTCATTTTGATTTTTCTATGAAAGACTTTCTTATCTTAAAGCATGTTTTATCCTAATACTTGAAATTGTTTTTAGCTCTGATGCTCTTATGATTCTTATTTAATTCAAATGAGCTTTTAGACTTATGTCTTTGCTATAATACAAAATGCATTAAGCTTTATGCAAATTGAAAAATTCTTTTAAGAGCTTATTATATAAGTATACTTAAAGGTTTTGTCATCATCAAAAATGGAAAGATTGTTGACTCCGTTATCAATTTTGATGATAGAAAAAACACTTAAGTATAAGTTGAGTACTAACATGTTTCTTGAAGTGTGTTAATAGAAAAAGGTACTCATCAAAATAACTAATTTGGATTGCTTGTCAAATGATAAAGAAGCCCTTTGTATGGATGAAAGATAATTTAAAATGGACTTAAGCACTTGAGATATGCTTGAAAGGACTTAAGAGTTCAGCATAAAAAGGTTTCAACATAAGTTCAATGATTTTTGAAGAAATCTCAATAAGTATCGACTCAAAGTTCAAGTGTCGACTACTGACAGTGCAAGTGTCGACTCAAGCCGGCACGTAGAAAGAGTTTCAGATGGCATGGCTAAGTATCGACTCATGCCACTCAAATATCGATTCAAGGTTTCTACTCAGGATCGACTCAAGGCCTGAGATAAATTTCTTACAGAACATGCTGAAGTTGAAGACTTATCTGAAGTGTCGACTCATGGATGTCAAGTATCGACTCACCTAAAGAAGTGTCGACTCACTTGAGAATTCCAGAGAGCTTCAAAGAAGAATTTTGAACTAGGTGTTGACTCATGGGACTTATGTGTCGACTCTAATTGTCAACTCACAGCTTGATTGTGTCGACACTTGGAGTTCTGGAAACAGTAATGGGTAGTTTTTTAAACGCAGAACTCAACCCTCTTGGCTCCTAACAGCTAGTTTTTCATGTCTAACGGTCATACACTAACTTTGAGACCTTTGAAGGTATTTAAGTGATTGAAATTAAATTAAAACATAGAGGATGAAAAGAGAATAAGAAAAATGAAGAAAAGCAAGGCATTCATTCATATTCATTGAAAGCAACCACCTTCAAGCAAAAGAAGTCTCCAAGCATTCAAAGCTATCGAGAAGCATTCAAGTCAAACACCTTTGAGCATTGATTGAGGCTCCATCAAGTTCAAGATAAGCAACTTCTTAAACCTTCAAAGAGATATTGCTTTTCATTAGAAAGCTTTTCTTGTTTACTTTACTTCATTTCACATCCTTGTTGTAAGGGTTTTTGGTTAGCCTTTGAAAACCAAGGAGGTTATTAGTTTGCCTTTGAAAACCAAGAGGTTTCTTTTGGTGAGCCTTGTAAAAATCAAAAGAGGTTTTGATTAATGAGCCCGAATAACTAATTGGTCATAATCGTGGGAGATTATAATGAGTTCCCAAGAGGACCTTGTGGAGTGGATGAAGGTGCATTGGAAAGCACTGAACCACTATACTTGGCTTGTATTTTTGATTGTCTCTAGCTTTCTTTACTTGCTCTTATATTTGTTTCATTTATTTTCTGCTGCATACTCTTCAAGAGCATACTCTTTCACCTCACACTAGCACTTGATTTAATATTTGTATTGGCACATATTCTTGCAAGTAATTTTTAGAAATCCATTCACCCCCCCTCTTGGATTGCTTACTAGAAAATACTTAGGATGTCCATTCCCCATTGGGTGAATTGCCACAGAGCTGATAACTAGGAATAGGAGCCACCGACTAATGCTGAATGTGTGCATGATGCTATCGTCGGATGCATTTCCACACAAAGTCAGCGGCGTCTTCTCGCATAGTCTTCCAGAAGTACCCTTGCCAAATCACTTTATAGGCTAGGGTCTTGCCCCCCACGTGATTGCCACAGATGCCTTCATGTATTTTTTGAAGCATGTAAGTAGCCTTTGAGGGCTTCAAGCATTGCTTTAGGGGGTAGGAGTAGGACCTTTTGTATAGCTACCCATCCATCACCACATAGCGCATGGCCTTCTTCTTGAGGAGGCCGACCTCTTTTCAATATTTAGGTAGGTCACCAGTGTGATGTCCTTGATGTAGGGATCCATCTAGCTGGCTTCAAAGGTGACTTGCTGAACTTCGACTATAGATTCATAGCTGGGAGCTTCGAGATACTCGACAAAGGAATTCCCCAGCAAGGACTCGAGCAGAGTGGCCAGTTTGGAGAGGACATCGACCCAGGTGTTCTCTACTAGAGGGATATGGGAGTCACCGAAGTACTAGAGTTTGCCATATGTGTGCAAACCTTGTCTAGGTACTTCACCATCATAGGGTCTTAGGCCTCGTACTTGCCAGAGACTTGGCCCACCACCAGTTGAGAGTTAATGAACACCTTTAGCCTCTTGACATCCAACTCACGGGAAACTCTAAGCCCTACGATGAGTGCTTCATACTCCGCCTGGTTTTTGGTGGCCATGAAGAGGAACCATAATGCGTATTCTATGACGACTCCATCAGGGTTGGCGAGGATGAGGCCGGCTTTGCTTCCTTCTGCATTGGATGCACCATCGATGGGGACTATTCATGTCTTCTCTTCCGAGGCTGGGTATAGCCCAAGCTCGGCTTGTCGATCTTTCTTCCTCGGGTCTTCATCCATCTAGGTGCATTCCACCAGGAAATCAGTTAGGGCTTAGGCCTTCTATGCTGTTCACGGGTGGTACGTAATATCGAACTCGTTGATTTTCAACATCCACTTTGCCAGGAGCCCGGAGGTGTCAGGGCGACTCAGGATCACCCTTATGGGTTGGTGGTGAGGACGGTGATGGGATATGCTGGGAAGTAGGGCCTGGGGTGCTGTGCAGATGTTATTAGAGCAAAAATAACTTTTTTTGATCTAGTGTACCTGGTTTCGGCATCACGAAGTAGCTTGCTGGTATAGTAATCCAGTTGCTGGGAGCCGTCTCCATCGGTGCAGACCAGCATTGAGCTGATCGCTTTGGGTGACATTGCCAGGTATAGGAGGAGTTCTTCTCTAGGCTCTGGCATAGATAGTAGTGACGGGGAGGCGAAGAGCTTCTTCAATCTCTCGATACCCCTCGACACTCTTCTATCCAGGTAAAGTCATTCATCTTCTAGAGCACCTTAAAGAATGGCTGGCAATGCTCGACATAGCATGAGATGAAGTAGCTCAAAGCCTTGATGTGCCTAGTCAAACACTGGACTTCTTTCATGGAGCTGGATGCCTCGTATCCATGATCACCCCAATCTTCTCGAGGTTGGCATCTATCCCCCTCTAGATCACCATGAATCCCAAAAACTTTCCTGCCGTGATGCCGAAGGCGCACTTGGAGGGATTCAGCTTCATTTGGTAGCGGTGTAGTTGTCGAAAGCCTCCACCAGGTCAGTGATATGGTCCCCCTCTGGGCCACTTATGACAAGCATGTCATCTACATACACCTGCATGTTGCGACCGATCTGGTCCTTGAAGACCGTGCTGACCAAGTGCTGGTAGGTGGCCCCAGAATTCTTGAGACCGATGGGCATCTTCCTATAATAATGCATGCCTTGATCAATCATAAATGCCATGCACTTCTTATCTTTTGGATGCCTATGGATCTGGTCATATCCGTAGAAGGTGTCCATGAAGCTGAGGTACTTGTGGCTCGAGGTCGCATCCACCAACTAGTCAATCTTGGGGAGGGGGAAGCTGTCCTTTGGGTATGACTTGTTGAGGTCGGTGTAGTCCACCTAGATCTTCCACTTCTCAAAGGCTTTCCTGACCATTACCATGTTAGCAAGCTAGTCAAGATACCGCGCCTCTTGGGTGAAACCTACCGCGAGGAGTTTTTTGACCTCCTTATCGATAGCTTTCTGCCATTCTGGAGTGAAGCTCCTTTTCTTCTACAGAACCGGATAATGATTAGTGTTGGTGTTCATCCAGTGAGTAATCACCTCTAGTTGAATATAGGGCATGTCGATGACAGTCCAAGCAAAAATGTCAGTGTTGGCCCGTAGGAAGCCGAGCAGACAGGATCTCTCTTCTTCAAGCGATAGAGCTCCAACTTGTATCATCTTTGAGGGATCATCCCCTAAGGGAAAAGATAACCTGGTTCAACTAGTCCACCCTTTAGCTCTGGTACCGTCAAGTTGGGCTGGTCAATGGCAGGACTCAGATCTGCTCGTCGTTTGCCCGGGACAATCTGCCAACAATGCTGGAGTGGCTGCCAAAATCCTCTCATCTACCTAATCCCACATGGAGTCAGGAACTGCATAAGAAGGAGCCTTGTAGAGATGGTGGTGTCAAGCAGATTGAGTCCAGGAGACCCAGGATGGTGTTGTAAGGTGAAGGGAGCTTCATAACAGTAAATGTTGTCATCACAGTGCTCTGCTAAGATGGTGTCTTGGTAGTTATTGGGAGCATAATGTCTCCCTCGACTCCGACTAAGTTTCTGGTGAAGCCCACCAAGGGCATGAACACCAGCCTTATTTGGTCAGTGGACAAATTCATTCTCATGAAAGCATCATAAAAAATGATGTCCGTTGAGCTTCACTATCCACTATAATTTTTTTTATAGGATATTTTGCTATCGTCATCTCCATGATGACAGCATCATTATTCGGGTTGTCCACCCATCTGGCCCTTTTCTTGTGCAAGGGAGTACATCATCACTCTCCTCTCTCCCCCAAGCCCTCTTCGGGGACTTCCCTACCCCCCAGGATACCATCCCTACTGACTTCTCGATGGGACGGTTATCGATGGTGAGAGGTTGGGGCTCTTCATTCCAAACTATCGAGGCTGCCCCTCCGTCCACATACTTGTCGAGGTGGCTGTGCTTGATCAACTCTTCTATCTCCCTCTTCAGCTGGCGGCATCCTCGGTGTCATGGTCGTGGTCCCAGTGGAAACGGTAATAGCAGGACCTATCCTGGCCAGTGGACAGCTTCAGTGGATGGGGTCGATGTAGAAATGCATGCCCTCGATCTCCATGAGAATTTTTGCTCTGGAGATGAGGATAGGGGTGAACTTCTCCTCCTTGGCGTGGTCGACTCTGGGCCTTAGCCCCAGCCACTGGACTGGCATCATTTTCTTAGGAGGGGAAGCGGATGACCTCCCCACGGCCTCCTTCTTCAAGGGCCTCCCATCCAACTCCCTCCTCATATGATCAGCCTCCTCCGCCCGGATGTATTTATGGGCCCGGTAGAGGAGCTCCAAGTAAGTCTTCAGAGGCATCCTGTCGAGGGAGTTGGTAAAACAGGAGGTTTGCATCCCCCTCTTCAAGGCCATCATCACAACTGGCTCATCAAGATTGTAAATCTCAAGGGCGGCGGTCTTAAACCGGGACACGTAGTCCTAGAGAGGTTCTTGATCTTGCTATCGGATTGAGAAGAGGCTATCGGCTTTATGTGGCACCTTCTTGCGTGCATTGAAGTGTGCCATGAATTTCTTCTCTAGTTGGGAGAAGGAATCAATACTTTCAGGCTAGAGCCTGGAGAACCAGACCCGAGCGGCCTTCCATAAGGTAGCAGGGAAGGCGACACAAAAGAGGGCATCAGTATCCCCTTGGACACTCATAAGGGCCTTGTAGCTCTCAAGGTGGTCCAGGGGATCAGTCATCCCATCATCGGGGTCGACTTGTGGTATGCAAATCTAGCCAAGGATCGGTTCCTCCTTGATTGATGGGTACATTGCCAGCACAGATCCTGGAGCAAGCACGAATCCTTGAGCTGCATGAATCTCAGAGGATATCCAGAATAAATTTGTTTGGAATTTATCTTTATCTTTTGTTTTAATTTTGAATTAGGATTTGGTTCGTTAGGATTGAGATATGGATAGGCTTATCTTATCCTATATTGTATTTGAATTTGATCATCCTTATCTTTTTATCTTGTATTCAAATTCAAATAAGGGTTGGACAGGTCTATAAATTCCATTCTCAATCCTTTGTAAAAAAATAGTTTGGTTATCAAGTGAGTTTTTAGAAAAGAGTATTTCTTTTGTTCGCCTCGTTTGGGGAGGGTGAGAGGCCTGTCTGTCCTTCGCCTTCGGGCGTCGAGGGGTGTAAGACCCAAGTTATTCCCTTCCCCATCGAGTCCCCTATATGGTCTTAGGGATTTTCTTTTACGACCCCAGGTAGCGATTTGGGTGGGATGCCCTAGGCTCCGCGTGTAGCGAGATGGGTGGGATGCCCTAGGCTGCATGTAGTGGGATGGGTGAGATGCCCTGGAGGTGAGAGGTCTCTCCATGAATGTAAGTCCCAAGTCCTAGAGTGTCCAATTTCCTACCCTCCATCTCCATTTTTCCTTCGTCACCACCCTAGAAAAAATTTTAAAAAATAGGATACCCTAATCTTCGGTGACTTCTCAGCTCACCGACAATCCTACCATGATTCGTCCACTCAAATTAGTATCAGAGCCATAGATCAGGTTAGGGTACGTTTCCTTTTCAATTCCAAATTCCTCCACCGTTCTATCGTTCTCTATCTTTCCTGTTCTTTCTCCATTATCCAAAGCCACCATCTCCCTACTGTCGAAGTTCCTCAGATTAGCACCTCCAACTAATCTTTCAGACGCTGACAGCCACTATACCAACGAAACTTACTTTTCTACATCAACCCATTCCGAGACCATTGGCCACCATGTCATCTCCAATCCACCACAGACCTTCGCCCAGATGCTTCTGGACTCCTGCCGCATGATTCCCTACACTGCAAACATCCATCCTAGAAGTCGATCCTCTGTTCATCTCCACACGCGGTGCCTCTCTGACTAGATGACACTACCAAACCACATCATCCACCCAGATCTGATCGGCAACTCCACCGGATCCTGTTGCATTCCCCTACTACCGACGACTCTGATGAACAATGGCTCTCGCCTTCCTTACCTAAGATGACAGTCATCCACTCGATCTCCCTCAATGCTATCACCCCTAACCAGAGAGCCTCTATGGCCGCTACCATACCACCAGATCTTCCAAATGCAGATGAACATCCTCGTCATCAACCCATAGATTGCATCACCCAACACAGCCATTCACCAATGGCACATCCTCCCAGTGTCCTGTCCTCCTCCGATGTAGCGAGAAGCTGTTCCCCTTTTGGCCATCTATCTCCTCCTTCAAAATCCCTCTAGCCGCCTGAAATTCCATCTACCGTGCGGCCCCTTCCACCTCTCCACAACTATCAGAGATGCAGTCTTCCACCCAGAACCAGAACGCACCAGTTAAAGCACCAGCCCTCTGCTGCCTCGACAACCGGCAACATGACCTCCTCCTCCGGTGAATCCTAGATCCGATCCCCAGTGTGATGCAGAACAAATAAGATGATGCGATACGGAAGTAAATTAAGACTATTTTTTTTTTTTTTGTTGTGTTTTGTTAGAAGTTGGCTTGACTCAAAAACAAGGCAAACTAATATTGAAAGAAAATATGCACTGAAAGAAAACACAATTTAAAAGAGTAGATTATTTGAGTAATAAGAAGTAGGATCGCTGGGGATTGAGAAACCCCCAGACCTAGGGTTTACTTTTCTTTCAAGAAACAGATGAAGAGAGAAGAGAAGGTTTTATACCTGACTGTGATATCTCTCTTTGCTTCAATTGAAGGACACTCTCGAGCAGATTGTAGGATCCTTGGAGACGGGGTATCTTTGTAAAGGATCCTCGGATTGTAGTCCTATGGCAAGGTTGGCCTTCTTCTCATACTCTGGATCTGGAAAGGATGAAGAACAAGATAAGGATGTAAGAAACTCAAGGAAGAGACCATTACCTGGGATAGCTCCGGACTGCTCGAACTTGAAGATGAGAGAAGAGTATGGAGGTGGCAGTGGAAGATGGAGTGAATTTAGGGTTTGGCTGGTAGGGCGGCGGCTTGCAGATGAAAAGGACCTAGGGCTTGATATAGTGGGCGGTGGCTTGGAGAAGAAGATGACAGCCTTGAATGAAGTGGGAATAGGGTTTAGGAATTTGGGTGTTGGCGGCTAGGATGATGAAAGGAAATAAGGGTTGGCGGCCAGGGATGAAAGCGGGGCAGGGTTTCGGTAACTTTGGAGATCTCTCACCTCCTCAAGGCTCCAATGAACCCGGATTTACTCTCTCACGGAGCTCAACACTCAAAGAAGTACAGAAGAAGAGAACACAAGGTTGCTCAACATAAGAAAAGATTTCATTTACTCATTCTAATCAAAAGATTACATAAGGGTCCAATATATAGACCTTGCAAGAGAAACAAAATTACACTACTTCCCATGTCGGACTAAACATTCATCCTAATCATGAAAAACTTTCCCTTGACCGACCAGGCTTCTTTCCTTGGAGTGGGTGGCCTCAAATGCAAGATGATGGCTTCATATGGCAGGTATGTGGGGCATCTCCTAGTTCTTCTCCTTAAGTCATGGGTTTTCCTTCCATGACTTGCTCTTTCTTGGAAGAAAATACTCATCTCCTAGTCTTTCACCCCAAGACTAGGCTCCTTCCATTCATAGCCAGGTACTTTAGGCAAGTGTGGGCACCTACCTTGAAGTCCTCTACAAGAAAAATCCCCTGCTCCTTTAGCTTGGTTACTTTTGGCAGCTTGTGGGTGCCTTCCTTGACTTCTCTTAAGAAAATTTTCTTGCTCTCTTGGGCATGGGGACCAGGGACACTGGGATGAAATGTGGTGCCAACTGGTCCAGGGAGTGTGGCTGGGAGTGTGGCGTCCACTTGCATTTGGCCTTGGAAGAAAAAATGATGCCATAGGGAATGGCGCCAACCAGGACTTGACTTGGACTTAGACTGAGTCAACATGACTCAACAAAATGAAATGCAGACTCAAAGAAATAAAATAATCTGGTTGACCAGGTCAACCCTTATTACAAACCCTAATCTTCGGGCAAGGTCATTCAGAGATCCAGATGGAACCCTGAAGTCTTCTTCTGATTTTAGTGCCCGCACCAATTCTCCCGGGGTGGGAGAAACTCGACCCTGTCGAGTAAGGCTCAAGTTGGCTCTGGTATCTCTCCAAATGATCTGGATCCAGCTCTTGTAATTAATCTCGGGAGATCCAAGAGTCATCAGAATCTGGCCTTCCTTGCCAGCGGACCAAGTATCTTTGGTATCCTCGATTACGAGTAGAGATAACCTGATCATCCAGGATCATTTCAATATGTTCTTTCCTCACTGGCCAGTTTGTTGGTGGACACACAGGGTTGGGTTCACTCTCAAGAACAGGATTAGGCTCAAAAGGCTCACTGGGAATCACAGCTGGCTCTCAATACTCTACTAGGTCTGTAATGTTGAAAGTAGGGCTAATGCCTAGTTCTGGAGGCAACTCGAGCACATAGGCATTAGATCCTACTCTCTTCACCACTCTAAATGGTCCAGCTCCTCTAGCATGTAACTTTCTAATGGCTCCAGGAGGAAACCGTTCAGGCCTTAACCTAATCATTACATAGTCTCCCTCAATAAAAGTTTTGACTCGCCTTTGAGAATCAGCCAACTTCTTATAAGTTTCATTACTTAAATTTATTTTGGCATGAATTTCTTTATGCAAGACTTTTATATGCTGTGCAAAAACATCAACAGATTCGGAGACTCGTGTGTGGACTGGTAAAGGGGCTAGGTCAAGAGGTGTGTGAGGTTTGTACCCATGCACAATTTCAAATGGACTCTTACCTGTAGACCTATTGACCGAGTCATTGTATGCAAATTCAGCCCTAGGTAAGTACAAATCCCAATTCCTAGTGTTTTCACCAATAAGACATCTTAGCAGATTGCCTAAGCTATGGTTCACTACCTCAGTTTGGCCATCAGTTTGGGGATGATAGGCAGTTGAAAACTTAAGTTTTGTCCCTAACTTATGCCAAAGGGTTTTCCAAAAATAGCTGATGAACCAGACATCCCTATCTAGAACAATTATCTTAGGTAGGCCATGGAGTCTAACTATCTCATTAAAGAACAGGGTGGCTACCTTAGATGCATCAAAAGTCTGGGAACAAGGCAAGAAGTGGGCCATCTTAGAAATCGGTCGACTACGACACAGATAGAGTCATGCCTCCTCTGGGTCTTAAGCAAACCTAACACAAAGTCCATACTCACATCTTGCCAAGGACGATCTGGGGCAAGGAGTGGGGTATAAAGGCCGGTGTTCTGTTTTCGCTGTTTGGCAACAGCGCAGGTCCGACACCAAGCCACATTGTGTGCTACATCTCTTTTTAAGCTAGGCCAGAAAAAGTGGTCTTCATCAGCTAAGGTGGTCTTGTCTTTTCCAAAATGGCCTGCTAGACCCCCAGCATGAATTTCCCAAATCAAAAATTCTCTAAGAGAAGTTCTAGGGATGCAAAGCCTATTCTTAAAGAACAGAAAGCCATCTAAAAGGGTATAATCCTGATGATCACTAGATGGTCCTTGAGCTAGATCCTGATACACAGTCTTAAAATCTGGACATGACTCATATTCCTCTTTGATCTGCTCAAATCCAACGACTTCAGCCCTAACAAAATTCAATAACAAAGATTGACGACTAAGGGCATCAGCTACCTTTTTTTCAGTCCCAGTCTTATGTTTCATAACAAAAGTATAGGACTGCATATACTCTACCCACTTAGCATGCCTAGGGTTAAGCTTCTTTTGGGAATTCAGGAATCTAAGAGCCTTATGGTCCAAAAACAGCACAAATTCCTGCAGTAGCAAATAATGTCTCCAGTAACGCAAAGCTTGCACTACCGCATAAAATTATTTATCATAGGTAGAATACCTAAGCTTAGCATCATTAAGTTTTTACTAAAGAATGCTACGGGATGATTCTCTTGGCTTAAGACTCCACCTATACCTACACCTGAAGCATCACAGGCAACCTCAAATACTTTAGAAAAGTTGGGTAACCTCAAAATGGGTGCCTGGGTCATCCTATCCTTAAGATCTAGGAAGGCTTTTTGGGCTGCTTTAGTCTACTGAAATTCTCCCTTCCTAATACAGTCTGTGATAGGAGCAACTACAGTACTAAACCCCTTGATGAGTCATCTATAGAAGGCAGCCAAGCCGTGGAAACTCTTAATTTCATGCACACTGGTCGGCTCTGGCCATTCTACTATGGACCTAATCTTCTCTGGATCGGTAGCCACGCCGTCAGGGGTTACTACAAAACCAAGGAAGATAACTCTACTGGTCATGAATTCATAATTCTTGAGATTACCGTAGAGACTATCATCCCTCAAAACTTGGCAGACTTGTCTAAGGTGGCCTAGGTGGTCTGCAGTGGTCTTACTATAGATCAGGATGTCATCGAAAACTTCCCTATGAAAGCTCTAAGCACCTGGGTCATAATCCTTATGAAAGTACTAGGGGCATTGGACAACCCAAAAGGCATAACAACCCATTCGTAGAGACCATCCTTAGTTTTGAAAGCGGTTTTCCACTCATCTCCTGGTCTAATTCTAACCTGATGATAGCCACTCTTGAGATCAATTTTGGAAAAAACCATTGCACCGGCCATCATATCTAGCATGTCATCTATTCTAGGGATGGGGATCCTATACTTGATTGTGATTTTGTTGATGGCATGACTATCAACACACATCCTCCACGTGCCATCTTTCTTTGGGGTCAGTAGTGTAGGGACTGCATAAGGGCTAACACTCTCTCTAATGAACCCCTTCCTCAACAATTCTCAAACCTGCTTTTGCAGTTCCTCATGCTCAGATGGATTCATCCTATAATGGGGCAAGTTGGGTAAAGTAGCTCCTGGGATTAAACCTATGGAATGCTGGATATCCCTAAGAGGTGGAAGGTGGTCTGGCAGATCCTCGGAAAAACATCTTCAAATTCTTCTAACAAAGGCCTAACTTCCTGAGGAGGCTCTGAGGGTGTAGGAGTCCTAAGTTCCTTAGCAATCAACATCCAAATGGGTGAACCACTATGAATTTCTTGCTCTAGATCCTTAGCACTAATTAGGTTCACTCCAGTCTTCATCTCTTTGACCTTATTGGGTCCTTTAGCTACCTTGTCCTTAGGAGGGACTGAATGGATTGTGATCTTTTTCTCATTAAAACTAAAGACACAGGTATTGGATTTTCCTAAGAGGGTGGCATCATGATCATATAACCAAGGTCTCCCAAGAATTATACTGCTCACCCCCATGGGTAAGACATCACACCAAATCTTCTCTTGATAGGATTGCATCTGGATTTGGACCTGACATCTAGATTGGATGGGTATAGAGGTAGAGTCTAACCAAGAAACCTTATAGGGGTTGGGGTGGGGAACTGGGGTTAAGCCTAACATTTTGACAGTGCTTGCAGAAATGGCATTCACACAGCTCCCACTATCTATGATGATCTTACATACCTTATCCCCTAATTTAAGGAAAGTCTGTAGGATGTTAGTCCTACGCCAATCCTCCTGAACTCTACTCTGGGATAGGATGCATCTCACAACTCCTAACTGGTCAGACTTTGTGGGTTCCTCCTCTCCTTCATACTCATTAACCAAGTTCATTCTGGCCTCATAAACTTCTTCTTCAAATTCCTCATTGGGCCCGGAATTCTCTTCCTCTCCCTCTTCTATGTAAAGGGATCTATGTGGGCACTGGCTAGAAATATTACCTACACTATAGCACTTAAAACAGGCTATGGTTGTACACTGGCTGGAGATATGACCTGGTTTCTGACAATTAAAATAGGTGATACTAGAACTAGGGGTTCTCTGGGTGTCAGTTGCCTTACCTTTGTCCATGGGCCTAGGGGTGGGAATACCCTGAAAAGGTTTACTAGGGATAACTTGGCTAGGTCCATTTCTTGGGATTGGGGCACTAACCCTAGAAGGTATAGGTCCTCTCTGAAATTTCTTAGTATACAATGCAATCTGATAGGCTTGGTCTAGGTCAGCAACCTCTCTCAGAAACAACTCCCTCTTAATGTCTTCCCTAAGTCCAACCCTAAATCTAGACAAAGTGACCTCATGGGCTTCACTGACATCACATCTCATCTAGTACTCATCAAAGGTGGCTATATAGTCTGAGACAGATCGGTTCCCTTGTTTCAAGGTTTGCCATTGGTCTAATAGATTCTGCTGGTATGAAATGGGTAGGTACTTATCTCTAAGCTTCTCTTTCATACCCTAACAAGTGGTTATGGGCTCAACATTTCATCTCCTAGTGGTTAGCTCAATGTTCTCCCAGTATAACCTAGCATGACGCACTAACTTCATCTTGGCAAACTTGAACTTCCTTGCCTCAGACATGGTATACCACTCAAAGTACTGGTCCATCTCACCCTCCCAATCAGAATACACCTTAGGGTTTAAGCTACCATCAATAGTGGGTGCATCTAATTTGATGTTCCAGATGAACCTATCATCTCTATCTTCAGGCTCTGGGTCAGGCCTCCTATGATTTGGTTCAGGATCTCTGTGTAAAGGTCTTCTAGGATCCTAGTGTGGGTGAGGTTGAGACACATTAAAATCTGGGTCAGGAGTACAATTCTGATGTCTAGTTTCCTCGAGTACTTGGACTCGATCCCTAAGCTGGGTAAGATCCTCACGGACTTGATCCCTAAACTGGGCAATAGTATCAGTCTTATCCTGACTCAATTTGGTCATACTTTCTATAAGAGTTCTTCTAATCATGGCCTCTAAATCAGGTTGGGTTTGACCAGGTTGGTAGGGTACTTCATTCCGGGTGGACATGATGATGCAAGCAAGCACATCAAATGAGACTCGACTGAAATGACAACGGGCTAACTAGACCTAGAGCCCAAACTAGATGCCCAATCAAAGTGGCAAGCTAGCCTGTAGTAACTCAGGACTCAGCCAGGCAGGTGTAAGGGGAGTGTTAGGTCCCTAATTGCCAATCCTAGACACCAATCAGTGATTGGCCAGGTAGGCGGACCAGCACACAAGCCCTTCGGGATAGAATCCCTGAACCACCATTCTAGACATTGAGTACAAAGCATACACAGAGTAACAAGGCAAACTAACTCAACACTAGCCAAGACCCGACCAGTTGGTGTCCCTAGCCCGCTAGGGCAAATTAGGTCTAATTAATTTTAAGATTAAAGGCTTAGGTTAGAATGCATGGGAGGTGGTTTTGGGCTAAGGAGAGGGTCTCAATCATCCCCTTATGTTGCAACTTCGGTGCCCTTAAGATAGATTCAATTTATGCACACTCAAATAAAAAAATAGCTTGTAGAGAATAAAAAAGCAGAACAGCAGTAAAATTGATCTCAGAAAATCTACAGAAATAAAAAAATCATGAAACTTTATGTAAATTCTATTAATTGTGCTCATTCCAGCAAATAAAAATTACTTAATTTAGAATTTTTTGCAGGGAGAAACAATTTGAATAACAGGGAAGTTACTGGTAGAAAACAAAACGTGTGTCCCGTTTACAATCCCTTCCTAGAAGTTTTAACCCAGCGGCACCCCTACACGCCCTAGGAACCCCATGGAATGGGAGGAGGAGGCTTGCGTCTCACTTGTTCCTAGGACCGGACGGCCAGGGGAGTCTACTCCAGGCAGCAAAAGTAAAAAGGAACGAAAAGATAATCAAACAAGCAAGAACCCTAGACAGGGCTCTGATACCAAAAATGATGCAGAACAAATAAGATGATGCTATGCGGAAGTAAATTAAAACTAATTTTTTTTTTTTTTTTGTGTTTTGTTAGAAGTTGGCTTGACTCAAAAACAAGGCTAACTAATATTGAAAGAAAATATGCACTGAAAGAAAGCACAATTCAAAAGAGTAGATTATTAGAGTAATAAAGAAGTAGGATCGCTGGGGATTGAGAAACCCCTAGACCTAGGGTTTACTCCTCTTTCAAGAAACAGATGAAGAGAGAATAGAAGGTTTTATACCTAACTGTGATATCTCTCTTTGCTTCAATTGAAGGACACTCTCGAGCATATTGCAGGATCCTTGGAGATGGGGTATCTTTGCAATGGATCCTCGGATTATAGTCCTATGGCAAGGTTGGCCTTCTTCTCGTACTCTGGATCTAGAAAGGATGAAGAACAAGATAAGGATGTAAGAAACTCAAGGAAGAGACCTTTACCTAGGATAGCTCCGGACTGCTCGAACTTTGAAGATGAGGGAAGAGTATGGAGGTGGCGGTGGAAGATGGAGTGGATTTAGGGTTTGGCTGGTAGGGTGGCGGCTTGCAGATGAAAAGGACCTAGGGCTTGATATAGTGGGCAGTGGCTTGGAGAAGGAGATGGAGACCTTGAATGAAGTGGGAATAGGTTTAGGAATTTGGGTGTTGGCGGCTAGGATGATGAAAGGAAATTAGGGTTGGCGGCCAGGGATGAATGCAGGGTAGGGTTTTGGTAACTTTGGAGATCTCTCACCTCCTTAAGGCTCCAATGGAACCCGGATTTAATCCCTCACGGAGCTCAACACTCAAAGAAGTGCGGAAGAAGAGAACATAAGGTTGCTCAACACAAGAAAAGATTTCATTTACTCATTCTAATCAAAAGATTACATAAGGGTCCAATATATAGACCTTGCAAGAGAAACAAAATTACACTACTTCCCATGTGGGACTAAACATTCATCCTAAGCATGAAAAACTTTTCGTTGACTGACCAAGCTTCTTTCCTTGGAGTGGGCGGCCTCAAATGCAAGGTGATGGCTTCATATGGCAGGTATGTAGGGCACTTCCTAGTTCTTCTCCTTAAGTCATGGGTTTTCCTTCCATGACTTGCTCTTTCTTGGAAGAAAATACTCATCTCCTAGTCTTTCTCCCCAAGACTAGGCTCCTTCCATTCATAGCCAGGTACTTTAGGCAGGTGTGGGTGCCTACCTTGAAGTCCTCTCCAAGAAAAATCCCCTGCTCCTTTAGCTTGGTTACTTTTGGTAGCTTGTGGGCGCCTTCCTTGACTTCTCCTAAAAAAATTTTCTTGCTCTCTTAGGCATGGGGACCAGGGACACTGGGATGAAATGTGGCGCCAACTGGTCCTGGGAGTGTGGCTGGGAGTGTGGCATCCACTTGGATTTGGCCTTGGAAGAAAAAATGATGCCCTAGGGAATGGCACCAACCAGGACTTGACTTGGACTTAGACAGAGTCAACATGACTCAACAAAATGAAATGCAGACTCAAAGAAATAAAATAATCTGGTTGACCAGATCAACCCTTATAACAAACCCTAATTTTCAGGCAAGGTCATTCAGAGATCCAGATGGAGCCCTGAAGTCTTCTTCTGATTCTGGTGCCCGCACCACGGTGCCATAAGAAAGTCTTTCATCCTCCCTCTCCTCATCATTTTCCATGATCTCGTTTTAAGTGGGCTTCTGCTTCTTTTCTCTTCTTCAGACTCATCGGTGGCTGTCTCGAGGTTGCTGGTGATGGAGACCTGCTTTGATTTCCAGGAATGGCTGGGGCTGAACGTCTCCACAAGGGTGTTCATATGCCTGAACGATCTATCTGATATCGTGTGAGCTAGTGCTGTGTCCCGATCCTGGCACCAATTGTTATTGTACAAGGTTTTAGCAAAAATCTGTGCTTAATAATTTGCCCAGATGTATCAATTTTATTGGTGTTATCGATCTAAGAAGTTCAAAATAGTCTATGGAAGTTGGATCTGGCACTGCTATTGAATGGGAAAGCCTAGAGAGGGAGCACAGGGTGTACACAAATTTGAGTTACTATCTTGTTTCACCTAAGGGCAAAGAGGATTGCATTTTTTATGCCATTAGTGCTTCTAGCACTGATTATAATCCAAATGAAAGGATTCGTAATACACTGGAACCAAGAGATCAGGTGGATAGGAGGCCTTCTTACTGGTCAAGTGGGGGATAAATAGATCTTGAAGTACCTGAAACTTTGACTTATAGATTGCTTTCTAAGTTATTCATCATTAATGAAATAAAGATATGGCCATTTGAAGCATTCTTTCAGTCCGGCAATCCTATATATTTAGCAAAATCTATGCATTTTCGGATGGGTTACTCCAGACTACCCAAAGGGGCTGGAAGTTTTGTTACAGATGGATATGCAGAAAAGAAAAATTCTTCTCTTCAGACTTCTGTCGATAGGGCTAATTGATTCCATCACACTATCAACAATGGAAAGTAAAAGATTGAAGTTTGTTGAATAAACAATTTGTAGAAGTTTGGAGTCCAAAAAAAATAATATTAAGTTGAAGATGGAAGACTTGAAGCCTGACTCGACAGAGTCGAGTTCTCCCCACCTCAGGGGAATGATGGGAACATCGCTAGCATGGATCCCGGAGCAAGCATGAATCCAAAGTGGCACCCCTGCACGCCATAAGAGACCCATTGAATGGGAAGAGAGGGCCTTTAAACCCTCCTTCACTCATATGACCGGACAGCCATGGTGACTAACCCAATCCAAAGCAATTACTTGGTTCATGCATAATTTCATATTGACATAATATCATATATATGAACATGGTCGAGTCGACTCGATAATGTTTGGGTCGGCTCGGTAGTGGAATTTAATCAAACTCCAAAATGATTCATAATTAGAATGCCACAAGGATGGCTCTGATACCACTGATGGAAATTATTCCAGGGTGCCAGGGATCATGCAGCATATAGAATTGACTTTCAAAATAAAACTTCATAGCATGATACCCTAATATATAACATGTATAGAAAATCCTAATTCCCACGAACCCCTTGGGCAATTACAACTAATGAATCATCAAATAAAGTCAAAAAAAATACCTGGATCACTAAAATCCAACTTTTTCTACAAGGCTCACAAGTGCAAGCCCTCCAACAGTGATCCACACAAAACTCGGACCATGGAAGAACTCCTTCTTCAAGTTGCTTGGAGAAGTGGAACTCTTTCGGCAGCCTTTGGTCTATTGACCACTGTAGGACACCTTGTCCTACTGAAGGGTACTCAAGACACTATCCTAAACCACTGTAAGATCTAGGACTAACTTCCTCTAGGACCCTAAAGACTTATGTCCTAAAACCAAGCCTTGTCCTAGTGTAGAAGAACTTGTCTTAACAAGACAAGTCTTGTCCTAAAACAAGAAGGAGGGAGGGAGAAAGTGGAAGAACACTCTTACTCTCAGGAAAATAAAACACTCAGACTTTCAAAAGACCGAAATCACTTTTCTCATTTCACCGTACCCCTAATTATAATCTCAAATAGGGCATGAAATGCATCCTGACAATACTTATCAGATATGAAACATCATATCTAATAAGACTCTTTCGGAATGGAGAGTCATATCTGTGTTCTTTCACTTAACATATCAATCTCAATCGTGCCATGTATCAAATACCGATTTTTAAGATAGGGAGATGCCTCCTCTAATCCAAAGTAACATAAGGCTTGAAGAGTTTCAGAGGCAGAAGGACTCTGCCCTCCATTATGCGCGCGCATATGAAGAGGCGCGACTCTTCATGTGCACGCCACCTATCACACCTCTTCAAGCCATCCCATTAAACTTTAAACCGCTATTAGGCTCCTTAAGACCATGGGGATAAAATGAAGAGGCACCTTCCTGATGAAACTCTTAGAGTCTCATCTACAGAAGGACTCTTAATCCTTCTGCATGCCACTTATTCTCCCGGGTGCGCCAAAAGGCACCAATAGTCTTTCCCTTTCCATTTAGTCCACCCAAAGCCTCAAATTGACTTGGTCAAACATATGCAATATGGGTGTCATTGGAAAGGGCATCAAATAAGATTTTTGACCATATTTTTTATTTTCATATCAGAGGTCTATAGGCCCTTCTATGTCCTTTTGAAGTTAAGGTATCATTTAGGTACCAAGAGTCCCATGACATTGGGACTCTTCATATATGGCACCTAAAATGCCCTTAGGTCCAAATTAAAATCAGACTAAGCTCCAATTTGGCTAGTCCCACTTAGGACTCAACCTAATTAGGTTTTCCATAATTAGGTTAGCCCAATTAGCAAGCAACTGGACCCAATCCAATTGGGTTAGGAATTAGGTTAACCTACATATGCTAGTAAGTAATCCGGCTAACCAATTAGGATCCTATGACCCTAATTAAATCATTAATGACTTCCTTGGCCATGTTTCTATTGTGTGTGACCCATTGGGTTCTACATCTAGATAGTATTAGGTTTAGGTTCGAGCCGATTCGATCCGATCCAACGCGATTGACCTAATTTGGTCAAATTGGCTCACCTAATTGTCCAATTCGAATCACACATCGAATTGACTCATGAAACCAAACCAATTGGTTCATGAAAACCTACAAGACAAGATTGACGTCTAGCAACATGTCATGCCTACCCGAAAGATGAGGAATTTAATGGAAAATACCAAAATATCCTCAGCAGTAAGTTACCATGCAATTCAATCTTTCGATCTCCTATTATCCCGATTAAGTGATAGGTATGGATTGATGTCAAACCCTAACACTTCATCATATCGAATCTCAGCTCGATCTTGAAGACTCGGCTGATGACTGATTAGATTCCACTAATTTCATCCTACTTGATCAAAGGCTCCTTAAGTCACTCATCGAAGAGATTGCATGGGATAACAATTTCTCTTACTAGGAATGATCGATTCCTTGTTGGTCCACTCACATCCTTCGTACACCTTCCACCATACCCAGAACATCCCATACATGTCACAATGGCAGGAATGAGTATGAACAAAAGTATGGCTTAGTTTACACAAGGAACCATGGTGACCTCTGGTCTAAAGATCATATGCACAACTTCTACTCTTGGATCTACCTTTTGACAAGTAGTAAGACTTCCATAAGATAATCCCGGTATGGATCAGTTCAGTGTACTCATATCCTGATGAGCACCGTTATCCTAGTATTAGTGTCTCTACACAAGTGGTTGTGAGATCAACCACTCTCATCAACTGAGCATACATAGGATAAGCTAGTCTTTTCGGATTCATCAATCCCCGAATCGATGGTCCGATGACTAGGAACATTCTAGATTAGGATTTATAGAAAATTAGGTCTCACTGTTATGAACTCCATCATAACCCTAATTCCATTGCCCTACACTATGGGGTCCATCATAATCAATAAAAACATGACACAACAGTATATGATGAATCAAATACCTTTATTAATATGAAAGTATGTCATACATGAGCTGGAAGTTTACAAAAAGGCCCTCATAATGATTGGCTCTTAGGACACTTTTCTATCAAGCTAGTCCTAACCAGGGCTTCTTAGCCTCGGTGGTCCTGTTTCTTTACTTTTATGGTTTATTTCTACATGCCTGTGCTTCAAATTTTTTATAAAATTTCCTACTTAATTTCTTGGCTTGAAATTTGCGATACAAACTCCTGAATTAATGCCTAACAATAAAAAATAACTAGCATGCATAAATAGTCCCTCATCATTTGATATCAGAGCATATTTTAGATCAAGTTTCTGCATCCTATAATTTTTACACATTGTTGATTTTACTGTTTCCACCTATAGGTAGATCAGAAAATTTTGATTTTTGCTTTTTCAATTCCTTATAATTGATAGTATTTTTTAAATTCTTTTATGATTTATTTTAGATTTTATAATTTTTGCACGCCTATTTTCTTTTGCCCTAGAAAACTTTTTCATCCGATATTTGCATTAGGGGTCTTATTTTTGTTTTAGTTCGTCACCTTAAGAATTTTATTTTTCATTGAAATTTGCATGACACACTCTCTTTTTGGTTCTAATAATTATCATAATTTTTAATTATTTTTACCAAGAAAAAATAAAAAATTTCTGCATCTTAGAAACCCTAAAAGAAATCCTGAACTTTTGCATATTGTCTGAAAATCCTAGGTTTTGCATTATCATATGAATTTTTCTCTACATAAGATTTAGTAGGAATCATCCACACTGCTCATACTCTCTTAAAATTTTTTTGATTTTTTTTTTGCATAAAAAATTGAACAAAATTTTGCATCGAATCAAACCCTAATTTCTGTTCTGCATACTTGATCAAACCAAATCTAATCAACTTCCAAACCCTACCTCACCCAAGCCCAGATTTTGTTTGATAATTTAATCAACTTAAACTAAATTTTCCACCTCATAAAAGATAAAAAAATATTTTATTTTTTTGATTGTTATTAGTTGCATTAGGGCTCATTAAGTGTCATCATTTCATTTAATCAATCTTAAGGGCAATTTCCTCTCTCAGATAAGGGCAGGATTTCATTAACAATCCTGAGCCCAAAACAACCACCCAGCATTAGAACCCAAGCCTTAACTAAAATCAATTAGCAACCTAATTGCTCTAAAGAGCTTAGGGACACCAACAGGTCAGGTCCGAATAGTGTAGGCCAACTAGTCACCTAATTCCCCAGCTATTACTAAAAACTAGTGTCTAAGGTTAGAGGTCTAAAGGCAAATGCCCTAAGTGGACTGGTGGGTTTTAATTAGGACCCTGTCATAGGCAGGGGGAGCCTCCCACCATCCAATCTCTTGAAAGATTGCACCCTGAAAGCCAATTGAAATATTGTATTTCGATCCCAAAATCAATGAATTGACATTATTATAATAAAGGCATTATTTTTATCATACGCTGTGTCTTTATGATTATATGATGAACCCCATAGATTAGGGCTATGGTTCTAGGATTATGATGAGATCATACCAGTGAGACCTAAAACCTTAAAATCCTAATCTAAAATATTCCTGGTCGATGGGACATTGAGTTGGGGATCAATGTTTCTAGCAAGACCAGCACATCCTATATATGCAATGTGATGAGGGTGACTGATCTCACAGTCACTTGTGTTTGACACTAATACTAGGATGTGAGTGTTCATTAGAGAATAATTTCACTAAATTGATCCAGATTGAGAATATCTAATGGAACCTTATCTGTTTGTCAATAGATAATTCTCATAGTGGGAGTAGTGCATGTGGTCCTTTGACCTGAGACTACCATGGTACCTTATATACATGAATCCATACTTTGGATCGCAATCAATCATGACACTGAGTCATGCACGAGGTGATACTGGGTATGGTGGATTGTATATGGAGGTTGTGAGTAGGTCATGATGCAGAACAAAGAACAAGAAGCGTATGCGGAAGTAAAATTAAGATTAATTCTTTTTTTTATTTTATTTTTTTTTATATTTCAGAAATTGGCTTTGACTCAAAGTAATGTTAAACTAAGTTGAAGAAAACTATGTAAGGATTGAAAGCACAATTTAGAAAAACTAGGTTATCAGAGTAGTTCAGAAGTAACGGATCGCTGGGGGTTGAGAAACTCCCAGACCTAGGGTTTCGCTCTGAACTTTCAACAGGACAGAAATAGAGAGGAGAGATGGGTTACCAACCAGACAGTGATCTTCACAGAATTTGGGTGGAAGAACTCTCTCGGGCAGATTGTTGGATCCTCGGATTCGGCTATCTTCATAATGGATCCTCCAATACTGGTCTCGTGGCTGGGTCGGCTTCTCCTGGACTCAAGATCTAGGAAGAAGAAAAACAAGTGATGGATTCAGAGACTCGGGAAAGGATTTACCAGTTCGAAGAACTTGAAGGCTGATGTCACTGAGATCCGGATTCTCTTGAAGGCTGATTCGACTCCCTCTGGAAAGAGCTTTGGATCTGAAGTATCCGAACTGTAGCTGGATGCTGGTGGTCGGCCTGGACTTGGAGAGAATGGCCGTGAGAGGTGGGATATGCTAGGGCTTGGTGGAAAGAGAAGGGTGATGGGCGGCTAGGGTTTGGGAGTGAAGTGGCTAACCTAGGGTTGGGGTTTTGGAGATCTCACACCTCCTCAAGGTTCCCGGGGAACCTGGATTTACTCCCTCATGGAGCTCAACACCTGGATGCAAGTGCGAAAGAGAGAAAACACAAAGTTTGCTCACGAAAAAATTTGGTTTCATTCATCTTATTCCTTTAAAATTACAAGAGGGGTTTAATTTATAGGGCTTTACAAGGGAGTAGGGTTTTACATCTTCCCATGTGGGACTAAAGGAGGGGATCTACAAATCAGGATAATCCATACACATATGGTCGGCCAAGGTACCAAAAAATTTGATTTGGGTTATAAAAGGCAGGTAGGTGGCGCCTCCTTGTTTGGGTCTTCAAGAGAGGATTTCTTTCCTTCCATGGATCAACTCTTTTGGACTCCTCCTTTTCTTCCTCCCTAAGTCAAGGCCCTTCCCATCTTTGTTTTGGATATTTTTGGCAGGTAGTGGGCGCCTCCTTGAAGTTCTCTCCAAGAGAATTTCTTCCCTTTCATAGTTTGGTTCTTTTGGGAAAGACTTGGGCCGCCCCCTTGATTTGTGGACTCCTGGTGGATTTCTTCTCAACTGGCGCATGAGAGAAGGAAGCTGCTATCTGTGGTGTGGGGACCAAAGGCTGCTGGATGTAGATATGGCACCCCCTGGACTCAGGCGTATGGCTGGGAGTGTGGCTGGGAGTGTGGCGCCCACTTGCTAGGCCTTGGGAGAAATGTAACACCCCAGGTTGAAGCCCTAGTCCACTACTGAGTCAACATGACTCAACAAAATAAAATGCAGGTAATGTAGACTCAAGCTAAATTGAGTTGATCTAGTCAACTCTTATTACAAACCAAAACCCTAATTCTTCGGGCAAGGTTAATCAGAGATCCAGATGGAGCTCTGAAGTCTTCTTTTGAGTCTGGTGCCCGCACCAATTCTCCCAGGGTAGGAGGAACTTGACCCTGTCGAGTATGGATCAAGTTGGCTCTGGTATCTCTCCAAGTGGTCTGGGTCCACTCTTGTAATTCTTCTCGGGAGATCCAAGAGTCATCAGAATCTGGCCTTCCTAGCCAGCAGACCAGGTATCTTTGGTATCCTCGATTACGAGTAGAGATAACCTGATCATCCAGGATCTTTTCAATCTGCTCTTTCCTCACAGGCCAATTTGTTGGTGGACACACAGGGTCAGGTTCACTCTCAAGAGCAGGATTAGGTTCAAAAGCCTCACTGGGAATCACAGCTGGCTCCCTATACTCTACTAGGTCTGTAATGTTGAAAGTGGAGCTAATGCCTAGTTCTGGAGGTAACTCGAGCACATAGGCATTGGATCCTACTCTCTTTACCACTCTAAATGGTCCAGCTCCCCTAGCATGTAACTTTCTAACGGTTCCAGGAGGAAACCATTCAGGCCTTAACCTAATCATTACATAGTCTCCTTCGTCAAAAGTTTTGACTCGCCTTTGAGAATCAGCCAATTTCTTATAAGTTTCATTACTTAAATTTATTTTGGCTTGAATTTCTTTATGCAAGTCTTTTATATGCTGTGCAAAAACTTTGGCAGACTCGGAGACCCGTGTGTGGACTGGTAAAGGAGCTAGGTCAAGAGGTGTGTGGGGTTTGTAACCATGCACAATTTCAAATGGACTCTTACCCGTAGACCTATTGACCGAGTCATATATGCAAATTCAGCTCTAGGTAAGTACAAATCCCAGTTCCTAATGTTTTCACCAACAAGACACCTTAGCAGATTGCCTAAACTATGGTTCACTACTTTGGTTTGGCCGTCAGTCTGGGGATGATAGGCAGTTGAAAACTTAAGATTCGTCCCTAACTTATGCCAAATGTTTTTCCAGAAATAGCTGGTGAACCGAACATCCCTATCTGAAACAATTGTCTTGGGTAGGCCATGGAGTCGAACTATCTCATTAAAGAACAGGGTGGCTACCTTAGATGCATCAAATGTTAGGGAACAAGGCAAGAAATGGGCCATCTTGGAAAATCGGTCTACTACAACACAGATAGAGTCATGCCTCCTCTGGGTCTTAGGCAAACCTAACACAAAGTCCATGCTCACATCTTGCCAAGGACAATATGGGACAGGGAGTGGGGTATAGAGGCCGGTGTTCTGTTTTCGCTGTTTGGCAACAGCGCAGGTTCGACACCTAGCCACAATGTGTGCTACATCTCTTTTTAAGCTAGGCCAGAAAAAAAGGTCTTCAATAGCCAGGGTGGTCTTATCTTTTCCGAAATTGCCAGCTAAACCTCCAGCATGAGTTTCCCAAATCAAGAATTCCCTAAGAGAGGTTCTAGAGATGCAAAGTCTATTCTTAAAGAACAGAAAGCCATCTAAAAGGGAATAATCCTTATGTTCACTAGATGGTCCTTGAGTTAGATCCTGGTACACAGTCTTAAAATCCGGACACGACTCATATTCTTCTTTGATTTGCTCAAACCCTATGACTTCAGCCCTAACTGAATTCAATAATAAAGATCGACGACTAAGGGCATCAGCTACCTTATTTTCAGACCCAGCCTTATGCTTCAAAACATAAGTATAGGACTGGATATACTCTACCCACTTAGCATGCCTAGGGTTAAGCTTCTTTTGAGAATTCAAGAATCTAAGAGCCTCATGGTCCGAAAATAGCACAAATTCTTGCGGTTGCAAATAATGTCTCCAGTAACGTAAAGCTTGCACTACCGCGTAAAATTCCTTATCATAGGTAGAATACCTAAGCTTAGCATCATTAAGTTTTTCACTAAAGAATGCTACGGGATGGTTCTCTTGGCTTAGGACTCCACCTATACCTACTCCTGAAGCATCACAGGCAACCTCAAATACCTTTGAAAAGTCCGGTAGTCTTAAATGGGTGCCTGGGTCATCCTATCCTTAAGATCTAGGAAGGCTTTATGGGCTGCTTTGGTCCACTGAAATTCTCCCTTCCTAATGCAGTCTGTGATAGGAGCAACTACGGTACTAAACCCCTTGATGAATCGCCTATAGAAGGTAGCCAAGCCATGGAAACTTCTGACTTCATGCACACTGGTCGGCTCTGGCCATTCTACTATGGACCTAATCTTTTCAGGATCGGCAGCCATGCCGTCAGGGGTTACAACAAATCCAAGGAAGATAATCCTACTGGTCATAAATTCACACTTTTTGAGATTACCGTAGAGACTATCATTCCTCAAAACTTGACAGACTTGTCTAAGGTGGCCTAGGTGATCTGCAGGGGTCTTACTATAGATCAGGATGTCATCAAAATAGACCACTACAAACTTTCCTATGAAAGCTCTAAGTACCTGGGTCATAATCCTCATGAAAGTACTAGGGGCATTGGACAACCCAAAAGGAATAACAACCCATTCGAAGAGACCATCCTTAGTCTTGAAGGCTGTTTTCCACTCATCCCCTGGTCTAATCCTAACCTGATGATAGCCTCTCTTGAGATCAATTTTAGAAAAAACCATGGCACCGGCCATCATATCAAGCATGTCATCTAGTCTAGGGATGGGAACCTATACTTGATTGTGATTTTATTGATGGAACGACTGTCAACACACATCCTCCACGTGCCATCCTTCTTCGGGGTTAGAAGTGCAGGGACTGCACAAGGGCTAAGACTCTCTCTAATGAACCCCTTCCTCAACAATTCGCCAACCTGCTTTTGCAGTTCTTTATGCTCAGATGGATTCATCCTATAATGGGGCAAGTTGGGTAAAGTAGCTCCTAGGACTAAATATATGGAATGCTGAATATCCTTAAGAGGTGGAAGGTGGTCTGGCAAATCCTCGGGAAAAACATCCTCAAATTCTTTTAATAAAGGCTTAACTTCCTGAGGAGGCTCTGAGGGTGTAAGAGTCCTAAGTTCCTTAGCAGTCAACATCCAAATGGATGAACCACTATGAATTTCTTGTTCTAGATCCTTGGCACTAATTAGGTTCACTCCAGTCTTCATTTCTCTGACCTTACTGGTTCCTTTAGCTACCTTGTCCTTAGGTGGGACTGAATGGATTATGATTTTCTTCCCATTGAAACTAAAGACACAGGTGTTGGATTTTTCTAAGAGGGTGGCATCATGATCATACAACCAAGGTCTTCCAAGAATTATACTGCTCACCCCCATGGGCAAGACATCACACCAAATCTTCTCTTGATAGGATTGCATTTGGATTTGGACCTGACATCTAGACTGGATGGGTATAGAGGAAGAGTCTACCCAAGAAACCTTATAGGGGTTGGGGTGGGGGACTGGGGTTAAGCCTAACATTTTGACAGTGCTAGTAGAAATGGCATTCACACAGCTCCCACTATCTATGATGATTTTACAAACCTTATCCCCTAGTTTAAGGAAACTCTGTAGGATGTTAGTCCTACTCCAATCTTCCTGAACTTTAGTCTGGGACAGGATGCATCTCACAACCCCTAAGTGGTCAGACTCAGTGGATTCTTCCTCCCCTTCATACTCATCAACTAAATTCATTCCGACCTCATAAACTTCTTCTTTAAACTCCTCATTAGGCTTGGAATTCTCTTCTCCTCCCTCTTCTATATATAGGGATCTACGAGGGCACTGGCTGGAAACATGACCTACCTTATGACACTTAAAACAAGCTATGGCTGTGCACTGATTGGAGATATGACCGGGCTTCTGGCACTTAAAACAGATGATACTAGGGGTTCTCTGGGTGTCAGGTGCCTTACCTTTGTCCATGGGCCTAGGAGTGGGAATACCCTGATTAGGCTTGCTAGGGGTAACCTGGCTAGGTCCATTTCTTGGGATTGGGGCACTAACCCTAGATGGCATGGGTCCTCTCTGAAACTTCTCAGTATTCAGTGCAATCTGATAGGCTTGGTCTAGGTCAGTAACCTCTCTCAGAAACAACTCTCTCTTAATATCTTCCCTAAGTCCAGCC
This sequence comes from Areca catechu, assembly GCA_021397845.1. Classification (NCBI taxonomy): domain Eukaryota; kingdom Viridiplantae; phylum Streptophyta; class Magnoliopsida; order Arecales; family Arecaceae; genus Areca; species Areca catechu. The sequence continues at coordinate 137,705,253 of CM038039.1, read as the reverse complement.
CTAAATCTAGACAAAGTGACCTCATGGGCTTCACTCACATCACATCTCATTAGGTATTCATCAAAGGTGGTTATGTAGTCTGAAACATATCGGTTTCCTTGTTTCAAAGTCTGCCATTGGTCTAACAGATTTTGCTGGTATGAAATGGGTAGGTACTTGTCTCTAAGCTTCTCTTTCATACCCTGCCAAGTGGTTATGGGCTCTACATTTCATCTTCTAGTGGTCAGCTCAATGTTCCCCCAGTATAACCTAGCTTGACGTATTAATTTCATCTTGGCAAACTTGAATTTCCTCTCCTCATACATGGCATACCACTTAAAGTACTGGTCCATCTCACCCTCCCAATCAGAATACACCTTAGGATTTAAGCTACCATCAAAAGTGGGTGCATCTAACTTGATGTTCCGAATGAACCTATCATCTCTATCCTCAGGTTCTGGGTCAGGCCTCCTATGATTTGGTTCAGGATCTCGGTATAAAGGTCTTCTAGGCTCTTAGTGTGGGTGAGGTTGAGGCACATTAAAATCTGGGTCAGGAGTCCAATTCCGATGCCTAGGTTCCTCAAGTACTTGGACTCGATCCCTAAGCTGGGCAAAATTCTCATTCATATCCTGACTTAATTTGTTCATACTCTCAGTAAGAGCTCTAACCATGGCCTCTAAATCAGGTTGGGTTTGACCAGGTTGGTAGGGTACTCCATTCTGGGTAGACATGATGCAATCAAGCACACAAAATGAGACTCAACTGAACTACTACAGGCTAACTAGACCTAGAGCCCAAACTAGATGCCCAATCAGAGTGGCAAGCTAGCCTGTAGTAACTCAGGACTCAGCCAGGCAGGTGTAAGGGGAGTGTTAGGTCCCTGAATGCCAATCCTAGACACCAATCAGAGATTGGCCAGGTAGGCGGACCAGCACACAAGCCCTTCGGGATGGAATCCCTGAACCACCGTTCTAGACACTGAGTATAAAGCACACACAGAGTAACCAGACAAACTGACTCAACACTAGCCTTGACCCGACTTGTTGATGTCCCTAGCCCACTAGGGCAAATTAGGTCTAATCAATTTTTAGATTAAAGGCTTAGGTTCGAATGAGTGGGTGGTGGTTTTGGGCTAAGGAGAGGTTATCAACTCCTCCCCTTATCTTAGATGCTCAAATGCCCTTACGATGAATTAAGAGATGAACACTCAAAAATAATTGGATTGCAGAACACAAAAATAGAGTTGCAGTAATTTAATTCTCAGAAATCCCACGGAAACCAATAAATCACAGGAAAATTATTCAAAATAGTTTCAATTATAATGGTTTCAGAAAAAAAAAATCACCGAATTTGGAGTTACCTGCAGTGAAAAATAATTCCTGCAACAGGGCAATTACGGACTGAAAACAGAGCACTTCCCCGTTTACAATTCCTGCTATGAAGTTATAACCCAACGGATACCCTACATGCCCTAGGAACACCCCGTGGAATGGAAAGAGGAGGTTTTCACCTCACTTCGTTCCTAGGACCGGACGTACTGGGGAGTCTACTTCAAGCAGACAAAGTAAAAAGAGAGAGACTCAAACAAGCAATCAAAACAGAAACCCTAGACAGGGCTCTGATACCAAAAATGATGCAGAACAAAGAACAAGAAGCGTATGCGGAAGTAAAATTAAGATTAATTCTTTTTTTTATTTCATTTTTTTTTATTTCAGAAATTGGTTTTGACTCAAAGTAAAGTTAAACTAAGTTAAGGAAACTAGGTAAGGATTGAAAGCATAATTTAGAAAAATTAGGTTATCAAGGTAGTTCAGAAGTAACGGATCGCTGGGGTTGAGAAACTCCCAGACCTAGGGTTTCGCTCTGAACTTTCAACAGGACAGAAATAGAGAGGAGAGATGGGTTACCAACCAGACAGTGATCTTCACAGAATTTGGGTGGAAGAACTCTCTCGGGCAGATTGTTGGATCCTCGGATTCGGCTATCTTCATAATGGATCCTCCAATACTGGTCTCGTGGCTGGTCGGCTTCTCCTGGACTCAAGATCTGGGAAGAAGAAAACAAGTGATGGATTCAGAGACTCGGGAAAGGATTTACTAGTTCGAAGAACTTGAAGGCTGATGTCGCTGAGATCCGGATTCTCTTGAAGGCTGATTCGACTCCCTCTGGAAAGAGCTTTGGATCTGAAGTATCCAGACTGTAGCTGGATGCTGGTGGTCAGCCTGGACTTGGAGAGAATGGCCGTGAGAGGTGGGATATGCTAGGGCTTGGTGGAAAGAGAAGGGTGATGGGCGGCTAGGGTTTGGGAGTGAAGTGGCTAACCTTGGGTTGGGGTTTTGGAGATCTCACACCTCCTCAAGGTTCCTGGGGAACCCGAATTTACTCCCTCACGAAGCTCAACACCTGGATGCAAGTGCGGAAGAGAGAAAACACAAAGTTTGCTCACAAAAAATTTGGTTTCATTCATCTTATTCCTTTAAACTTACAAGAGGGTTTAATTTATAGGGCTTTACAAGGGAGTAGGGTTTTACATCTTCCCATGTGGGACTAAAGGAGGGGATCTACAAATCAGGATAATCCATACACATATGGTAGGCCAAGGTACCAAAAAATTTGATTTGGGTTATAAAAGGCAGGTAGATGGCGCTTCCTTGCTTGGGTCTTCAAGAGAGGATTTCTTTCCTTCCATGGATCAACTCTTTTGGACTCCTCCTTTTCTTCCTCCCTAAGTCAAGGCCCTTCCCATCTTTGTTTTGGATATTTTTGGCAGGTAGTGGGTGCCTCCTTGAAGTTCTCTCCAAGAGAATTTCTTCCCTTTCATAGTTTGGTTCTTTTGGGAAAGACTTGGGCCGCCCCCTTGATTTGTGGACTCCTGGTGGATTTCTCCTCAACTGGCGCATGAGAGAAGGAAGCTGCTATCTGTGGTGTGGAGACCAAAGGCTACTGGATGTAGATATGGCACCCCCTGGACTCAGGCGTATGGCTGGGAGTGTGGCTGGGAGTGTGGCGCCCACTTGCTAGGCCTTGGGAGAAAATATAACACCCCAGGTTGAAGCCCTAGTCCACTACTGAGTCAACATGACTCAACAAAATAAAATGCTGGTAATGTAGACTCAAGCTAAATTGAGTTGATCTAGTCAACTCTTATTACAAACCAAAAATCCTAATTCTTCGGGCAAGGTTAATCAGAGATCCAGATGGAGCTCTGAAGTCTTCTTCTGAGTCTGGTGCCTGCACCAGGTCAACAAAGAATTGATCAGCCCTAGTAAGAGGGAATTGCATCCAGCTAATTTCGATTAAATTATGGATTCAGGAAATCTTTGATCAAAGTATGAACATTAGAGTTAATTTCTAATAGTTCATTAATGAATCATCATTATAAAGATTGAGATAGGGATGAATATGAAATTGGATTTGACAAGTATCCATATTCATAATCATATTCGGGATGCAAGTTGATCAAAGGACTGAATTGCCCAGTAACTCAACACTGAAGGATATTTTGGTAATTCCACCAAAATTCCACATCTTCCGGGTAGACATGATACGTTGCTAAACGTCAATCTTGTCTTGTAGGTATATGATTGAATTATGGTAATTCAAATCAGTTAATTAGAATTAGATTCTAATTGATCGAGTCGAGCTAGTTTGAGTTGACCTAAATCGGCTTAGTTGAGATCTAACCGAATTAAGTCAAATAGCACTCAGACCTACTGCTGGCTAGGTGTGGAACCCAATGGGCCACACATGAAAGAAAATTGATGAAGGATTTAATTTGGAATTAAATCATGTTTGTATGATAAACACACTAGCATGTGTTGCAGACCAAATTTCTATTCGAATCAGATTCGAATTTGGTTCCAAATTGGGCTTAATTTGGTTCTGATTGAACCAGATTAAGGTCTAATTTAAATTTTAGGACATTGGGCTATCCCATGGCTGAACCCAAGTGAATCAAGTGCACTGAGACCCTCTCTCCAAGCCACCCACTCCTTTCCTCACCCGCGCGCGCCAAGGAGAAGAGTCCACGCGCGTGTGGACTCCTCTTCACACGCATGGCAAGAAAATCCCATCGGAGAAAAAAAGACAGGGTGGGCGATTTGGATGTTTATCTGACGCCCTTGGAACTGGATCTGATGGCCAGTTAAATTAAGGAAAAAGATCCGTCATTTTTCGGTCGCAAATCCATCTCCAAAAGTCGTGATTATTTCTGAAGTTTTTCCGAGAGTCCTCCTCATCAGAAAAATGAAAATTAAATCAGAGAATCATGATTTTTGGTTGAGGGGACACGTGAGGAATGAGGGATCGTGATTCCTGGGGTTTTAGAGGGTTGCATTGTTTTGAGAAGACGCCCCCCTGAAATCTATAAAAGGGATTTGGTTCTCGGGGGTTTTTTCTGATAATCAAATTTAGAGATCATATTCCTCTCCTCCTCTCCGGAATACTTCTTTCCTTTATGCTTGTTGCATATTGTTTTCCTTATAGAGATAATCTCTATCGAAACTCTGACCCTAAACAAGAATAAGAGGAAGGTCTTGAACGGTAAAGGAAAGGAAAAGGAAGGATCTGTTCTTCTTCTTTTCTTTCTTGAATTAAGACATTACTTGTCTTAATTTCTTCCTCCAATTCAATTCAAGAAAAGGAATTCAAGAAAGGGAATTCAAGAAAGGAATTCAAGAAGAGGAAAGAAGGAAGTAAAGAAATTTTCAAGAAAGAAAATTTCAGCCTAAAAGTCCAAGAATTGAATTTTTGAAAAATAATTCAAGAAGAGGAGCCAAGAACAAGAAATTGTTGTCTTCATCTTTTCTGTGTGGATCATCATGAGGGTGAACATTTGGACACCTGGTGGAGATTCAGAGTTTGGATTTTAGCAATACAGGTTAGTACTTTTATATGAGTTTAATTCTTATATATACATGTTATATGTTTTAATTCTTTTAAGGAGATCTTGGGTTAAGGGTTTGCTGAAGATTTCATAAAGATAAAAATTTTGAAATCTATGTTTCCGCCTTGCCACCGAACCCTACAGTGGTATCAAAGCCTCCTTATTAAGATTAAAATATATGTTGATTTTTAGATGCATATGTATATAATTAACATATGATATTGTATATGTTTGATGTAATGTCACTAATTAGGGTTTTCACTCAAACCCTAATTGTTGTAGAGATTTGTTTAGACATCTAGTCATCATACTGAAATAAGGTTGCCCTGGCATAATGGTGGATCCATTATGTGGTAAATGGTTATCCTAGTATGATGACACACTAATAACATATTTATGTTAATTATGCATATATGTTTGATGTATGCCACTAATTATGGTTTTCACTTAAACCTTAATTTGTATAGAGATATGTTTAGCCTTCTAGTCATCATACTGAAATAAGGTTACCCTGGCATAATGGTGGATCCATTATGTGGTAAATGGTTGTCCTAGTATGATGGCACACTATGGCACATATTTGCTAGGTTATATAAAGAATGTGCTTTGTTTTAATAAAGCCCTCTTTAAAAACATATTAAGTTGTAGTGTCATATACCAAAAGCAAAATAATCAATATGATTAGTTTATCATTCGGTGTCTAGGAAAAGTGGTTCATGATTGGTAAAGAGGACGTGGTTTTTAATTGGTTTCATTAACTGACCTGGCCAATTCTTATTGGTGTCTAAGGAAAGCAACGGGGGGACTCCCACCACTCTCCCACTTACCTGGCTGATAAGATTAACTTAATTATTGATTGAAATGCTTAGTATAATATTCACTACATGTGGCCTTCCTTCATGCCAAGTCATTATTATGTTATGATCCATATTATGTTTGTTGTGTACACACAAGGCCTTTTATGGTGACTAACATAATTTTGGCTTGGTACATTTGATGTTTATGGCATGATTTAATATAATACTTTGTTGTGTACACACAAGGATATTATAATTAACATCATGACTATATAGCAATGAAGGGTCTAACTTAACTAAAATATTATAGTTTGTTGTGTACACACAAGGCTATTAATATTTTAGAGGCCAAGATAAGTTGAGAATTGTATGAGTTACAATTGAAAAGAGTTTTCCTACCTTTGAACTTATATAAGATTTGTTGTGTACACACAAGGTCTTTTGTAAGGAATTAGGATCTCAACCCCACTAAGAGAACCAATTAGGATTTTCTCGATCATCACATGGAGGGTTATGATGCTTGATAAAATAGTAGGAGACATAATTAAGTTAAAGTCCTAATTTAATTATGTTTTGTCAACATTGGTTGTTTGCTTATGTAATGTTCTTTTTTAATGTAGATTAAATGGCCTCTTCACTCTCATTCCGTAGCATTCTTGATGCAAATAAATTGACTGGACCAAACTTTGTTGATTGGTTGAGAAACTTGAAGATAGTACTCAGCCAAGAAAGAATTTCTTATATTCTTGATACCCCAACCTTGGAACCATTAGGGGAAGATGCCGCGCAAGAGGATAAGACCACATATAACACATGGCAAAATGACTCACTTACTGTCAAGTGCATAATGCTTGCCTCTATAACCAATGAGTTACAGAGGCAACATGAAAGCATGGACAAAAACTCCATATTGCTCAATCTAAAAGAACTTTATGGAGAACATAGTCGAACTGCAAGATATGAAATATCTAAGCAGTTATTCCATGCAAGGATGACAGAAGGTACATCCGTACAAGATCATGTATTAAAGGTTATTGACCTAATCACCGATTGGGTCAATTGGATTTTGTTATGGATGGAGAGTTGAATCATGATTTAATCCTACAGTCACTCCCATAGTCATTTTCACAGTTTGTTCTTAATTATCATATGAACAAACTTAACACTTCCTTACCGGAGCTGTTGAATATGTTAAAAATAGCAGAGAGCCATTTAAAGAAAAATAAGGCTCCACTTCTTCTTGTGGATGGTGTAAACAAGAGGAAAATAGGCAAAAAGGGTTCCAAGAGGAGGTTGAACCCAAAAGGAGGCATCAAGAAAAAGAAAGGAAAGAAGGCCTCCAGACAAATGACCTGCTTTCATTGTGGCAAGCCGGGTCACTGGAAAAGAAACTGCAAGGTTTACCTTGCAAGTGTGAAGCCTAGTGCTAGTGATGCACCAAAAGGTATGTATGAGATACTTGCAATTTTGTCATTAGACTCTTCTAATTCAAACTCTTGGGTATTGGATACTGCTTGTGGTCATCATATCTGCAAATCATTGCAGGGACTACAGAACATTAGAGTTTTGAAGGAAGGCGACTTCGAGCTCTACGGTGCTGGAGGAGATTCCATCTTAGCAGAAGTTGTAGGGACTTATATATTGAAGCTGCCTTCTGGGAAGATTTTAGAGTTAAAAAATTATTATTTTATGCCTAGAATCATTAGAAACATCATATCTATACCCTTGTTACTTAAAAAGGATATATTATGAATGTAATGAGCAGTGGCTGCTCAATCAATTTTTCTAATGAAATAATATTTAATGGCATATTTTGCAATGGTCTCTTAACTCTATCTTCTGATGACAATATACTACATGTTAGTAATAAACGAAAAAGATATGAAGTAAACAATACTTTACTTTGGCACTATCGTCTTGGACATATTAGTGAGCAAAGGATTAACAAGTTATACAAGGAAAAATTCCTTAATCCTTATGACTATGAATCATTAGGAAGTTGTGAATCATGTCACATGGGTAAAATGACCAAGACTCCATTTAGTGGACATAATGAAAGGACAACTGAGTTATTAGGACTCATACACACAGATGTATGTGGACCTATGACAACTTAGGCCAATGGTGGATACTTATATTTTATCACATTCACTGATGATTTTTCAAGGTACGGATTTGTGTATCTAATGAAACATAAGTCCGAAGCTTTTGAAAAATTTTAAAGTATCAAAGTATGGTAGAGAAACAAACGGGGAAAAGTATTAAGATCCTTCGATCAGATAGAGGAGGTTAATACTTATCCACCGAGTTTCTGGATCACCTTAAAGAAAAGGGAATCATCTCAAAATGGACTCCTCCTTAAACACCATAATTAAATGGTGTTGCTGAAAGGAGAAATCGTACTTTATTAGATATGGTACGGTCCATGATGTGCTTCATGGACTTACCTGTTTCTTTCTGGGGATATGTCTTGGAAACAGTGGCTAATATTTTAAATAGAGTACCATCCAAATCTGTATCTAGCACTCCATATGAGTTATGGAGGGGAAAGAAACCCAATCTTAAGTATCTTAAGATATGGGGATGTCCTTCCTATGTCAAAAGAAATTTTGGACATAAGCTTGATGTTAGAGCAGAAAAGTGTCTATTTGTTGGATATCCTAAAGATAGTATAGGATATCTGTTCTACCACCCTACTGAACAAAAGGTTTTAGTCAGTAGGCATGCCATTTTTATGGAGAAAGAGTTCATCCTACAAAAGGGCAGTGGGAGAAATATTGAACTTGAAGAAGTTCAGCAAGTAGATACATCTCAACCAACTCATAACATAGTTAGTATAGAACCTGAACACACCACTCCTATCCGTAGGTCTGATAGGGTGCGACATGCACCTGAGAGGTATGGGTTCATTATTGAAAATAATGAAGCCCGAATCATTGATAATGATGAGCCTCTAACATATACGGATGCTGTCATGAGTAGTGACTCAGACAGATGGCTAGAAGCCATGAGATCCAAAATGGACTCCATGATTGTCAACCAAGTCTGGACTTTGGTTGATACACCAGAGGGTGTTAACCCTATTGGATGCAAATGGGTCTATAAGAAAAAGATTGGGGCAGATGGCCAAGTTGAAACTTATAAAGCCAGATTAGTGGCTAAGGGTTTCAGACAAAAACAGGGAATAGATTATGATGAAACATTTTCCCCTGTTGCCATACTCAAATCTATTCGGATCATGCTTGCTATAGCAGCATATCATGATTATGAAATCTGGCAGATGGATGTGAAAACCGCATTTCTCAATAGTTTCCTTGAGGAAAAGGTTTATATGTCATAGCCAGAAGGATTTGTCTTGGAGACTAAACCTAATCAGGTATGTAGGCTAAAAAAATCTATTTATGGATTAAAGCAAGCATCTAGGAGTTGGAACATCCGATTTGATAAGACAGTCAAAGAATTTGACTTTATCAAAAAGGAAGATGAACCTTGTGTGTACAAGAAGACTAGTGGGATTGCCATAGTTTTCTTGGTTCTGTATGTAAATGACATACTCCTCATTGGGAATGATATCCCAATATTACAATCAGTCAAGGTATGGTTATCTAAATAGTTTTCCATGAAAGACTTGGGAGAAGCATCTTATATACTAGGCATCAAGATCTATAGAGATAGATCAAAGAGGATGCTAGGTTTATCCCAGTCTAGGTACATTGACCAAGTGCTAAAAAGATTTAGCATGGAGGAAAGTAAAAGTGGTTACTTACCTATTGGCCATGGCATACATCTTTCTAAAAAGATGTCTCCTAAGACACCTGAAGAAAGAAATAAAATGAATTCTATACCTTATGCTTCGGCAATAGGGTCTATTATGTATGCTATGTTATGTACTAGGCCTGATGTGGCATATGCCTTAGGTATAGCCAACAGGTTTCAGGCTGATCCAGGAGAGGATCATTGGAAGGCTGTGAAAAATATTCTTAAGTACTTGAGAAGAACTAAGGATATTTTTTTAATATACGGAGGATCTGATCTTAAACTAGAAGCTTATTCAGATTCTAGTTTTCAATCAGATCCAGATGATAGCAAATCTATATCTGGGTATGTTCTTACCCTAAATGGAGGAGCTGTAAGCTGGAAGAGTTCTAAACAGCAAACTGTAACAGACTCAAAAACTGAGGCAGAGTACATTGCTGTTAATGAAGCTACCAAGGAAGCTGTCTGGATCAAGAAGTTCATATCAGAGTTGGGCGTAGTTCCTGAGATTGAAGGTCCAGTATCACTTTACTGTGATAATACGGGGGCTGTTGCTCAAGCAAAGGAACCAAGAGCTCATCATAAATCAAAGCACATTCTGAGACACTTCCATCTCGTTCGAGAGATTGTCGAAAGACAAGAAGTCTACATTAAAAGGGTAGAAACGAAGAACAACATAGCAGACCCGTTCACTAAGGCTCTATCATAGCAAGAGTTTGATCGCCACCTTGATTATATGGGGTTAAGAATTAAAGGCGATTGGCTTTAGTGCAAGTGGGAGATTGAAAGATTATGACCTGAAAGCCAATTGAAATATTGTATTTCGATCCCAAAATCAATGAATTGATATTATTATAATAAAGGCATTATTTTCATCATACGCTGTGTCTTTATGATTATATGATGAACCCCACAGATTAGGGCTATGATTTTAGGGTTATGATGAGATCATACCAGTGAGACCTAAAACCTTAAAACCCTAATCTAAAATATTTCTGGTTGATGGGACATTGAGTTGGGGATCAATGTTTCCGGCAAGACCAGCACATCCTATATATGCTTTGTGATGAGGGTGACTGATCTCACAGTCACTTGTGTTTTACACTAATACTAGGATGTGAGTATTCATTAGAGAATGAGTTCACTGAATTGATCCAGATTGAGAATATCTAATGGAACCTTATCTGTTTGTCAATAGATAATTCTTATAGTGGGAGTAGTGCATGTGGTCCTTTGACCTGAGACTACCATGGTACCTTATATATATGAATCCATACTTTGGATCGCAATCAGTCATGACACTGAGTCATGCATGAGGTGATTCTGGGTATGGTGGATTGTATATGGAGGTTGTGAGTAGGTCAACAAGGAATTGATCAGCCCTAATAAGAGGGAATTGCATCCAGCTAATTTCGATTAAATGATGGATTCAGGAAATCTTTGATCAAAGTATGAACATTAGAGTTAATTTCTAATGATTCATTAATGAATCATCATTATAAAGATTGAGCTAGGGATGAATATGAAATTGGATTTGACAAGTATCCATATTCATAATCATATTTGGGATGCAAGTTGATCAAAGGACTGAATTGCCCGGTAACTCACCACTGAAGGGTATTTTGGTAATTCCACCAAAATTCCACATCTTCCGGGTAGACATGATACGTTGCTAGACGTCAATCTTGTCTTGTAGGTATATGATTGAATTATGGTAATTCAAGTCAGTTAATTAGAATTAGATTTTAATTGACCGAGTCGAACTAGTTTGAGTTGACCTATATCGGCTTAGTTGAGATCTAACCGAATTAAGTCAAATAGCACTCGGACCTACTGCTGGCTAGGTGTGGAACCCAATGGGTCACACACAAAAGAAAATTGATGAAGGATTTAATTTGGAATTAAATCATGTTTGCAGGATAAACACACTAGCATGTGTTGCAGACCAAATTTCTATTCGAATCATATTCGAATTTGGTTCCGAATTGGGTTTAATTGGGTTCTGATTGAACCAGATTAAGGTCTAATTTAAATTTTAGGACATTGGGCTAACCCATGGCTGAACCCAAGTGAATTAAGTGCACTGAGACCCTTTCTCCAACCCGCTCACTCCTTTCCTCACCCGCGCGTGCCAAGGAGAAGAGTCCATGCGCGTGTGGACTCCTCTTCACGCACATGGGAAGAAAATTCTGTCAGAGAAAAAAATACATGGGGGGGGGGGCAATTTGGATGTTTATCTGATGCCCTTAGATCTGGATCTGATGGCCAGAAAAATTAAGGAAAAGATCCATCATTTTTCGGTTTTAAATCCGTCTCCAAAAGTCACGATTATTCCTGAAGTTTTTCTGAGAGTCCTCCTCGTCGGAAAAACGAAAATTAAATCGAAGAATCATGATTTTTGGTTGAGGGGACATGTGAGGAATGAGGGATCATGATTCCTAGGGTTTCAGAGGGTTGTGTTGTTTTGAGAAGACGCCCCTCTGAAATATATAAAAGGGTTTGGGTTCTCAGGGATTTCTGATAATCAAATTCAGAGATCATATTCCTCTCCTCCTCTCCAGAATACTCCTTCCCTTTATGCTTGTTGGGTATTGTTTCCCTTACAGAGTTAATCTCTGTCGAAACTCTAACCCTAAACAAGAATAAGAGGAAGGTCTTGAATGGTAAAGGAAAGGATAAGGAAGGATCTGTTCTTCTTCTTTTCTTTCTTGAATTTAGACATTACTTGTCTTAATTTCTTCATCCAATTCAATTCAAGAAAAGGAATTCAAGAAAGGGAATTCAAGAAAGGAATTCAAGTAGAGGAAAGAAGGAAGAAAAGAAATTTTCAAGAAAGAAAATTTCAGCCTAACAGTCCAAGAATTGAATTCTTGAAAAAGAATTCAAGAAGAGGAGCCAAGAACAAGAAATTGTTATCTTCATCTTTTTCTGTGTGGATCACCATTGGAGGGTGAGCATTTGGGCACCTGGTGGAGTTTCAGAGTTTGGATTTTAGCAATACAGGTTAGTACTTTTATATGAGTTTAATTCTTATATATACATGTTATATGTTTTAATTCTTTTAAGGAGATCTTGAGTTAAGGGTTTGGTGAAGATTTCATAGAGATAAAAATTTTGAAATCTATGTTTCCGCCTTGCCACCGAACCCTACATCTCTTACCTGGCCAGTGGAAGGACTAGCTGTTGAGTTATGTGTAAGTTGAGTAGACCCATTCAATTTTGGCTCTAGGTCTAGCAAACCATAGTCCATAGTAACCTTGTGTGCTAATTGCATCATACCACCATGCTTGTTTGATTGCAAGACCACTAGACTAGGGACCAAATATCAACAGTCTAAATCCCAACCTAGCTCAACCATGGAATCCAATCTTGAAGCTCTCATTAAGGCCATGAATGAGCAGCTAACCACCCAGATAAACCTGATGACCTTCAGGTTGACCAAAACAATATCCAAACCCAAAATCAGTTAGCCCAGATGAACTAGACCAATACCCAAACCCAAAACCAGCTTGCCTAATTGACCACTCATATAAACCAAATGACCCAATCAAATGCCCAAGCAACCAATAGGCTTGACCAATTATCCAATACGTGTGACTAGGTAGGAGATTTGTTAGGAACCTTAGAGGATAACCATAGGACCCATACTAAACCTAAACTCGAGTTACCAAGGAGAGCCCCACACCCTGATTCCACATCCTATGAACCTAGTTCCTATGTACCCAATCTTTTTGAACCCATATCCCATAGCCCTAAGCCCATATCCTATAAGCCAAGAGATCTATAACCTCTAGGTCTGAGCCCCTGTCCTATGAACCAAAGGAACCCTTAATCCCTAGGTATCAGCCTAGTATCAATCAGGTTTCCCTTTGTCAACCTGAGCCCCATAGGATTAGTATCCCTATATATAAGCTTAGTGTTAGTCCACTTCCCTTTAGTCAACCTAAACCCTTTAGATCTAGTGCCCCTAGCCCAAGACCAAATCCTAACCAGCCCAACCAGAGCCAACCCCAGCCCAATACCATTATAGCCCATAGAAAAATAGAGCCAAGTCTGGAAAGGTTCAAAGGAGTTCCAATCCCCTGTGAGTGTATTTTAGATGTTGCAAACCTGGCCATTTTGTTAGCCAGTGTCCGGTCAGCTCCCTACATCTAGGTGAGTAGATGAAGATGAGTCTGAACCCATTGTTGAGCTTGAAGAAGAGGTATTTCGACTGATCCAAGTATGGTAGAGGAGTATGAAGATGATGAGCCTATTGAAGATTTAGAGGAAGACATTAATGAGTTGAGTCTAGTAGAGATACCTGTAGAAGACCTAGAATTAGTTAACCCAGTAGATATCCAGGTAGAAGATAACCCAAAGTTAGTTAACCCTAACCATACCATGATAGAAGTCAACCCAAAGGTAGTTGACCCAGAACATACCCAGATTGAACCTGTAGCAGAAGACTCGTTAGAGGAAGAGAACCTGGATACTGCTACTATAGTTCTACCTGAGGAGACACTAGAAGAGAATCCAATTATAGAGCCTAATCCAAAAAGCCAAGTGGAAATTATTTAGGATATGGTCTCTTCAATTCGGTACCCTCAGGAGGAGTTCACCCCTTCAATCCTAGTTCAAGATCTCTTCCCAGAAATTGTTGACCCATCCTTTCATAGCATGACCTTTTCTTGCCCATAGACATAACTCAATGTTCAAACATTAAGGTCGGTCTTCTTAGCCCAGAACCAGTCCCTGGATCCCCTTCCTATTTTCTACCCTTCCCTGAGTCGTCTCATGTGTCTAAAACCATTAGGTTACATTTTATTGAGATTATCAAGTTGCATGAATCTTTAGAGCCCATCCCATTTGCTACCTACTTCTGGTATACCTTATGGCATTTACTAGAAGTTCATTGTAAATTTTCATGTGCATGTCAAACCAAGGTCAAACCTAGAGAGCTTAAATTCTGTTAGGTTTAGACCCAAAGAGTCCAATAAATTTCCTCCGATAGGAATGTCTAGTCGAGTCTATTAAGTGTTGGTTTTGAGTCCAATAAGTCCCCAAACCTAATTCATCTATCCACACATGCACTGACCTCTACACAGCATTTGCATTAGGACATTAGCCGAAAGATTAATTTAAATAATAAAATCTATAAAAACTGGATAATTCCTGAAAGAAAGCCAAGGAATTTAATGTAGAAAATTCTATTATGGTTAAGAAGCTTCATGCTTGCAGAGTTGAACCCTTTAGACTGATAAAGAAAGTGGAACCCAATGACTATGTGCTTGATTTGACCTTAGATTTAGGCATTAGCTCAACCTTCAATATCGCGAACTTCGTTGACTATAGAGAACCGGCAGTGTTCCTAGTGAGACTTTGGACCTCACCCATCTTTTGAGAGAGAAACTTACCGAGTGTCCACTAAATTTGCCTAAGAGAGGAAAACGGATCAAGCATATCCTGGATGATCAAGCTATCATGACCTGGGGCTGAGGCTATCAACACTACCTGGTCCGTTGGCAAGATTGACCAAAATCCGATGATTCATGGATTACTTGAGAGGACTTGCAGTGCATCGACCCAGACCTCCCTAAGTGATACCAGAGCCAGAGTGACCCTTGACAAAATTGAGTTCCTCCCACCCTGAGAGAATTGATAGGGACATCAGGTCAACACTAGTTCACTATGGGTCCCTGAGTTTTGAGTCCCTTAGCCAAGATTCTAATTTTGTCTTTGAGTCCCATAATCAGTCCTGTTAGACCTTTGAGTCTTGTAAGTAGGGCTTAAGTCAATTGAGTCACTTGAAGTCCTGTAATTAGGGTTTTGATCAGTTAAGCATGATTGTGCCTATTAAGTCCTATTATGTCATTTTGGGTCATTGTAAGTCTATAGTTCTTTTGGTCTTGTTATGTCATTTTGGGTCTTGTGTCAATTTGAGTCCTGTAGTTTTGTTCAAGTCCTATGTTGAGTCTAGTCCAGTTGAGAGTTGAGTCCTTTAGTAAGTTGAGCTATCTCAATCTCAGTCCAATTGAGTCCTGTTAGTCCAATACAAGTTTATGTTATAAGTCTGTGTCAAGTACCAGTTTCATACAAGAGGAAGATCACCAATGTAGAAGGACATGAAGTTTCTCCACATGAAGATTCCAAGCATATTTTTCTCCTAGGCATCCCAGCCTAGAAGATCTTCAAGTCCAAAAGCCATGGCACCCCAGGTTTTCCCAAATCCACTTCTAAGTTGGTGCCCAGGAGTTCCAGCCCACCAGGGGACACGCATCAAAGCCCAGCACCCAACCTTGGAGGTCGCACAAGACCAAGCCCAAGCGCCCCTTGCTGCCTAAGGTCCAAGCCCAAGAGTGGATGGCATCCAAGCCCAAGTGAAGCACATTTGATCAAGTCCAAGAGAGGGAGAAGCCCAATTCTAACAAGGAGATCATGTTTAATTTCTATTCAAATTATATACTTTCTAAGCAAATTTATAATCCCTCTCCCACTCAACTTTGTAATTCTATCCTAACAAGGAGTGGACATGAAAACATCATAAATACCCCCCCTCTAGCCCTTGTAACTAATGATTAAATTATTATGAATGAATTTCTCTTGAGTTTTTCTCAAAGTTCAGTTTGAATTTCTTTGTGATTAAGGATATCTGTGTGATTCTTGCACCCTACATCAAAGCCACCAGCCCTCTTCATCCCGTGGCCGCCCTCTTCAAACTTCTTCCTTTTTCTTCTTCCTATACTGATTTAGCCTTCTTCTTCTTTGTTTTCTAACCTTTGTTATGTGATTTGCAGGTGTTGCCGATCTCGCCGCCGCGCTTGTGGCTTCGGAGCTGCCGATCCGACCAGACCGTCTCGCCCCTGGGGTCTCCTGGCTTGATCAAACCTGCAAGGCAAGGTCAGAAACCCTAGCCGGGGATCCCGGTGAGGGGGCTCTGACGGTCAAGTTAGTAGACGGCGAGAGGGAACAGAGTCTCTGAGACGGGCCCCGAGGGAGTCCCAGACTTAGAGATCGTGTTAACAAGAAAGTTTCCAGAAAGAATAGAAACCCGGCTAGGTTCCTCCGCCGAGCTCACGCCAAAGGGCCCCCTATCGGGACCTTGGATCCTGCTCTTGGGGCGGAGTCTCCTCTCCCAGCCTTTGTTTCTTGCTTGCTTACCTTGTCATCTATTCTCTCCTTCCTTTTATCTCCTCCTGCAACCTTCTCATTTTTCATCCCTGGGAGGCTCCTTTGTCGCTTTCACCTTCTTCCCTCCGTCTCTTTCCCTTTCCCCTTCTAGATCAAAGGGCCAGGCGGCTTCCCGGCCTTGCTTGCCGAGCCTAGTGAGGAAAGAGTTGGGGAGGGGGGCGCCGGTCAGACCGCCGACCAGACCTCGGGCCGAGCATGAGCGCTCTCCTTCCCAGGCACCGACGTTGTCCGTTATCGGTTCCTGTTTTGTCAAGGCCTCGCCTCTTGACTGCGGAACTTGTTGGGTCGATGTAAGCGATGTTTCGCGTGTCGCCACCGACCGTACGGGGCACCTTTCTCGGAGTGCGGCGTGCATGGCTCGAGGGGCAACCTCAGAGATCGCGCTCCCGCTCCTCAGGACCTTCTCTGCATGGGTTGGCCCACGTCGGCCAAGGTGGACCCCTCCTGGGTGGACACCTGGATGAGCGGCAAAAGGTCGCTCGACTTCGGCCGAGGTGGTCCCATCTCCGGGTGCCACCTGGCGAAGGAGCGAAGGAGCCCGGCTCGACCTCGGCTGAGGTGGGACCGTCTCACGGCGCCACCTGGCGAGGGAGCAGGGGGGCCACCGTCTTCGGCCGAGGTGGACCCCTCCTAGGTGGACACCTGGCGGAGCGGCAGAAGGTCGCTCGACTTCGGCCGAGATGGTCCCGTCTCCGGGCGCCACCATGCGAAGGAGCGAAGGAGCCCGGCTCGACCTCGGTCGAGGTGGGACCGTCTCAGGGTGCCACCTGGTGAGGGAGCAGGGGGCCGCAGGCTTCGACCGAGGTGGACCCCTCATGGGTGGAAACCTGGCGGAGCGGCAGAAGGCCGCTCGACTTCGGTCGAGGTGGTCCCATTTCTGGGTGCCACCTGGTGAAGGAAAGAAGGAGCCCGGCTCATCCTCGGCCGAGGTGGGACCGTCTCAGGGTGCCACCTGGCGAGGGAGCAGGGGGGCCGCCGGCTTCGATCGATATGGACCCCTCCTGGGTGGACACCTGGTGAAGCGGTAGAAGGCCTGGACCGACCTCGACCTCAATCGAGGCGGATCTGCATCTGACTTTGCCGAGAAAACTCCACGTGGCTCGAATCACGCCCAATGAGATCTGAGACATGCCATGTCATCGATACGGCCGTAACATTTGCCCCCCATCCCCCATTCCGTTAAGGCGTCATGGAACATGACATGGGGATTTAATGCAGAGATGACATGTGGAAGGCGAAGAACTTGTGCCATGATTGCCACGATCCTCGTCGCCGTTCCCTGGTGCACCCAAAGCCCTATAAGAGGCTGCCACGTGTCGCCTATTCGGCCGCAATTAATTCATCGCTTCGAAACAGAGGCCGTTTCCCTGCAACTGAGGCATTGATGTCGAGCGTGCGTCCACGCGGCACCCATCCGATGGTCCAGAACGGAATGATGGGTACAGCCGCTACTGATCGAATTTGAAAAGGAGGGGACTTTTCGAAACGAGGCCCTTTCCCTTGCTCCATCGACGGTTCGCAGCAGGGTATCTCCCACTCGCCCGTGTTGCACAGTTCATTTCAGTGAGTGCTTCTGCTTCCTTCCTCGCTCCATCCCTTCCTTTAGCATCCTTCCCTACCATCTTCTTTTCCCTGGCATGCCACCACCATGTTTCTTCTAACCCGGACGAGGCTGGTCCATCCTGGCCGAGGACTCCATCGTCTTCCTCCTCGGAAGAGGAAGTGATCCCGGAGGATACCCACAGGCGACTCCAGCCTGGGGGTATTAAAATAGGCATCCCTAGGGGTGTTAGGTCTCCTCCCATCGTGTCTACCCAACCTATCTCTTCTCTTCCTCCTCCGGCCCTTCCTTCTGTCGGTCCCTCCGGTCACGTTTCAACGATGACCGAAGGTGACCTTTCTTTGCTCCGAGAGGTCTATGGCATCCCGGGGTCCATCCGTCTTTCTCTTCCACGGCCTGGGGATCGCATCACCATGAGTGGCCCCGGTCGCATAGCTTTCTACGTGGACTTCCTCCTTGAGGGTCTTCGGTTTCCTCTGCACCCCTTCTTCCTTTCCTTCCTCAGCCATTTCCATCTGGTCCCGGCCCAGTTGTCTCCCAATTCCATCCGGGTCATCTTCTCCTTCATTGTCTTCTGTCACTTCCACGGGTTTGTTGCATGTTTCTCCCTCTTCAGGTCTCTGTTCACCCTGAAGCGGTGCTCCACTAATGACGGCTGGTGGTACATCTCGCCCCGGCCTAGGTATCTCCGGTTCGACCTCCCTTTTTCCATCAAGGGTTGGAAGAGCCGGTTCTTTTTTGCCTCGGTCGAGGACGTCGACTGGGCCTGGAGCGAGCCGGATCGGTCCCCGAACCGGAACTCCCAAGTCGAGCCGGCAGACCAAGAGGCCTACTCCCAGCTTTTGAGCGACGTGGTTCCAGCGCTCGATGTTCTGCTCTCAGAGCAGAACTTGTTCGAGGCGGGGATCAGTCCCATCCGGGAGCCGGGTGAGGCTTAGCTTTTCTCTCACTTCGCCTTTCCCCCCTTCTTCTCTTCTTCTTCTAACCAGGCTGACCGATTCCCTTTCTATTGCAGGCATGAAGTTTTCCCTGGAGAACCTACTAGAGGGCGCGGCTTAGAGGGACACCGCCGAGGGAGAGGAGCCTGCGACGAAGAGGGCTCGCACCGAGGCGAGCCAGGAGGTCGTGCCTGTGCCTGTGCCTATTGCAGCAGTTGCAGCTCCCCTGCCCAGGCCGCCTCGGGCCTGGGCCACCGATGCTCCAATCGTCCGTTCTGATGGGGCTGCCGAAGAGGGAGGTCCACCGGCAGCGGTTCCACCCCGTGCTGGCCCCGTCATCACCGTAGCCCCAACGGCGCCGCCCGTGACTCCAGCTGCCCCGTCGGAGGAAGTCCCACCCGAGGGGTTGGTCACCCCTGCAGCCGACCTGACAGCCCTGCCACCGACGATCTCCAACCGGTGCTCCGTGATCTGCGACAAGGGGCTCGCAGAGAAGGTGATGGAGTTTGCATGCACCTCCCTGGACCGCCGACTTCGTGGCAGCCAGGACTATGCCGATGCCTTGCTCGTGACCCTCCCACAGCTCTTCACGGTAAGTCCGAGCTCAGACTCCTCTCCTTTATAATTCCAGTTGACTTCTTTTCTGACCAACTTTCCTTTTCATGCAAATCGGGACCGACGTGCTCCTGTTGAGGAACTTCCTTGCAGGGTATGCCAAGAAGGATGCCGAGAAGGAGGAGAAGCTTGGCAAGCTCACGGCCGATGTGAAGGACCTCATGAAAAAGGGGGTCGAGCTGCGGGGAAGCAACCAGGCCCTTCAGTCAGACCTGGCATGCACCGATGAGCACGTCAAGGACCTGGAGTCCTCTCTGTCCGAGGAGAGGATCTCCAACCAGCGGTGCACGGAGGAGGACGCGGTGGAGAGGGCTCGCCTCAGAGCTCATTCCCAGTCATTGGAGCGCCAGCTGGAGGAGGCCCGGCGGGAGGCGAGCGCGGCCTAGGAACGGAGCACCTACATCAACGGGCTCCTGGAGGCCTCGAAGTGGGAGGCTCAGGAGGCCGTCCCGAGATTCCGGGCCTCCGATGAGTATGTCTCGAAGGTCCAGGAGGCCACCGTGGACTCCTTTCTGAAGGGGTTCCAGGTGTGCCTGGAAAAGGTGGGGTCCTTCTATCCTGAGCTCGACCTCATTGGGGTGGCGCTCTGGGGCAGAAGGTAAGGACCCACCGGCGAGGCTCCTATTGCAGCGGGCGACACGACTGCAGCTCCAGAGCAGCCCTCCGAGCCGGCAGCCACCGAGGGTGAGGACGAGGAGCGCGTGCCTCAGCCTAAGGATCCAACCACCGCGCCGAACTATGTCTCCAGTTGTATCATCTTTCTCTTTTCTCTTTTTTATTTTTGAGGACTCCTGGCCTGTCGGGACTCCTTTGTTGTAACTCTCCTGAATCAATGAAAACTTGAATTTTGCTAAGTACAGACCTCGTCTTCCTTTTCTCTTTTTCCTCCTTCTTCTTTTTTTTTTTTGTCTTGTCGAGGTGTTGGTGTCGAGTGCCGAGATGAGGTGCTGCGGCTTGCTCCGGGCTGAGTCCGCGGGTGGACAGGGTCCCATCCAGCATTCAGATCTAAGTTCGGAGCTTCCACATTGGGCGACAGCAGAGCAGATGATGGGGCACGGGATAGGGATAGGATCGTCGGCGAGCTAAGAAGTCGCCGAAGATTAGGGTATCCTATTTTTTTTCTATTTTCTGATTTCTTTATGGTGGTGACAAAGGAAAAAATAGGGATGGAGGATAACGAGGATGGACTACCACGAACCCTGAAACCCACTCTCACAGAGAGACTTCACACCTCTAGGGCATTATACCTACCACCCACCTCACTACATGCAGTCTAGGGTATCTCACCTACCACCCATCTCACTACACGCGGAGCCCAGGGTATTTCACCAGCCACCCAGGTCACTCTTGGAGCCATGAGGGGGATTTCAAAGAACGTGGAGGAAAACGAAGATGGGGTGATAACTAGGGCATCACGCCCCTACGATGTCCCGAAGGATAAAGACAACATCAACACCCGTAGGTGAAGACATAATGGGCCATAGCCCTGAACAACAATAGCCAAACCAACTAACAAACCAAATCCCAAAAATTCAATTTCTTCTATCCTTTTACAATAGGAATGAGGGGTTATTTATAAGCTCCATAACCCTCATTTGAATTTGAATACAGGATAGCGATAACTCAAATTTAAATACAAGATAGGATAAGATAAGCCTATCCATATCTCAATCCTAACCAACAAAATTCTAATTTAAATTTTAAATAAAAGATAAATCCTAAATTTATTCTTCAAATTTATTTGCTGCTCCAAAATTCATGCTTCTTCAAGATTCGTGCAGGCTGATGTCCCCATCATTCTCCTGTGGTGGGGAAAAACTTGACTCTATCGAGTCAGGCTTAGCGAGATTTGACAGAACCGGAACTAATCAAAGCAAAGAAACTAGCTTAATTTTTTTTTTTTGGCTGCTCTGGGATCAGTGAAGCTTTGAAGATTGTATAGCACTGAGATTCGTGCTGCTCCAGAAAGCGTGCATTGAAGTCGGTAATAGTGAAGGCATTTGCCTTCACGTTCGTGTGGTCCCTTTCATCCACACGGACCAAACCAGGGAGAGGCGCAATGGAGTTCGCCGGTGTCAAGGCTGGGCGGAGACCGTCCTCAGGGCAGTCATGGAGGCGGCGGTGTCCGGTGACGGCAGCAGCAGGGGTGACGATGGTGGCCGGCGATGGCGCTGCATGGCCGAGGGTGTCGCAGACGATCAGATCTAGGTGGGTGTTCGCCAGTGGCGGTGCTGGGGCAGAGAACGGTGGCTCGGGGTGGTGGTTCTGGTGGACGGCACGGGGCGCGACGGCGTTCGACGACGGTGGGGAGGCGTCGGGCATTGGATGTCGGCTCGGGGACGTCCGGCACGGTCACTGAGACATGAGGAGAAGGCGCCGTTGGTGCTCGGGAGGACCGGTTGAGGGAGATCCGGTGACGGGAGGGGCCAGAGGAGTGAGAGCCGATGATAGAAGGACTGGAAGAAGGAGGTTCGGGAGGACCGAAGGAGGCTTACGGTCAATGGGTGCGCCAGAGGAGGCCGTTTAGGCTACGGGAGATGGAGCGTGGTGGTTCTGAGCGATGGGCTTGGATCTGAGCACCTCGGAAGACAGTGAGGAGGGGAGATCTGGCATTGGGAGATAGGGGAGGGAAGTCTTGGCAGCTTGTGATCGTCTGGAAGAACACCGAGAGGGATGGAAACTTTTTTTGTTGTGGACTGGATCGAGGGTTGAACGGTGCTTCGGGGAAGATGACTGGGAGAACAGTGGGATGACACACGATGGGATCGGCTGCAGGGAGCACCCATGGGAGGCCAGCGGATGAAGGTAAAATTATTGCTGTGGTGTACCGATCTGATGAGCTTCAGCCACGGTGATCAGCTATTTTTGATTGCAGGCGGATGGGACTGGTGGCTGACAAGGACTAGGGAAGAAACATATCCTAACCTAACCTATGGCTCTGATACCAAGTTGATGGGGCACGGGATAGGGATAGGATCGTCGGCGAGCTAAGAAGTCGCCGAAGATTAGGGTATCCTATTTTTTTTCTATTTTCTGATTTCTTTATGATGGTGACGAAGGAAAAATAATAGGGAAGGAGGATAACGAGGATGGACTACCACGAACCCTAAAACCCACTCTCACAGAGAGACTTCACACCTCTAGGGCATTATACCTACCACCCACCTCACTACATGCAGTCTAGGGTATCTCACCTACCACCCATCTCACTACACGCGGAGCCCAGGGTATTTCACCTACCACCCAGGTCACTCCTGGAGCCATGAGGGGGATTTCAAAGAACGTGGAGGAAAACGAAGATGGGGGGATAACTAGGGCATCACGCCCCTACGATGTCCCGAAGGACAAAGGCAACATCAACACTCGCAGGTGAAGACATAATGGGCCATAGCCCTGAACAACAACTGCCAAACCAACTGACAAACCAAATCCCAAAAATTCAATTTCTTCTATCCTTTTATAATAGGAATGAGGGGTTATTTATAAGCTCCATAACCCTCATTTGAATTTGAATACAGGATAGCGATAACTCAAATTTAAATACAAGATAGGATAAGATAAGCCTATCCATATCTCAATCCTAACCAACAAAATTCTAATTTAAATTTCAAATAAAAGATAAATCCTAAATTTATTCTTCAAATTTATTTGCTGCTCCAAAATTCATGCTGCTTCAAGATTCGTGCAGGTTGATGTCCCCATCAACAGACCTCGCGCGTGCCCTTCGGGCTTGCCGGGCCATCCTTCGTGATCGCGTGGGCGAGCTGGGCTCTGCCCTGTCTTCCAGATTGAAGTCTGGGACTTCTGGACTGAACCCCGGGGTCGCAGGCTTTTTCAAGTCTTATGCGGCTTGCCGAGCAATTCTCCATGATCGCGTGGGCGAGCTGGGCTCTGCCCCGCCTTCCAGACCGAAGTCCAGGACTTCCGGACTGAACCCCGGGGTCGTAGGCTTTGTTCAAGCCTGCGCGGCTTGCCGAGCTATTCTCCGTGATCGCATGGGCGAGCTGGGCTCTGCCCCGCCTTCCAGACCGAAGTCCGGGACTTCCGGCAACCCTGGGGTCGCAGGCTTTGTTCAAGCCTTGCGTGGCTTGTCGAGCTGTTCTTCGTGATCACGTGGGTGAGCTGGGCTCTGCCCCACCTTCCAGACTGAAGTCCGGACTTCCAGACTGAACCCCGGGGCCGCAGGCTTTGTTCAAGCCTTGTGCGGCTTGGTGAGCTGTTCTCCGTGATCGCGTGGGTGAGCTGGGCTCTGCCCTGCCTTCCAGACCGAAGTCCAGGACTTCTTGCTTTCTCGGGTCTCCGGCCACAACCGTGTTTGCCGAACTCAGAGCCGTCACCCATTTTCCTACGATGCGAGAAAAAGCGTTTGAAGCAAAAAAACTTTATTGTAGGAGTTGGAGGAACCTTACATTATTGATAATACATCCTTAGGTTTGAGGCGTTCCACGTCCGAGGGAATCTGGATCCTCCCAATTCCTCCAGATAGTAGGCCCGTGAGGGAGGACTTCCGCTACCCTGTACGGGCCTTCCCAGTTCGGGCAGAGCTTCCCGCACTCTAGGGGCTAAGAAGCTTCAGCGCGCCGGAGCACCAGGTCTCCGGGGCGAAAGGATTTTGGCCGTACCCGGAGTTGTAGTACCTAGCCACTCGCTGCCTGTACGCCGCCATCCGGACTCGGGCCTTGTCCCTCGTCTCTTCAAGAAGGTCCAGGTTGATCATCATCCTGGCGGGGTTCTCCGCTTCGTCATACTGTTCCACACGCAGGGTGGGTAGACTGAGCTCAATCGGGATAACCGCTTCGGCTCTGAAGACGAGATTGAAGGGGGTCTCGTCGGTGGCCATTCTCGGGTTGTGTGGTATGCCCACAGGATGCTCAGGAGCTCTTCTATCCACCTACCCTTGGCCTGGTCCAGCCTCGTTCGGAGGCCTTGTAGAATGGTCCTATTTATGACCTCGGCTTCCCCATTCGTCTGTGGGTGGGCCACCGAGGTGAAGCGATGGTGGATGCCGAGGTCGCTGCAGAATTCTTCAAACTCCCGGCAGTCGAACTGACGCCCATTATTAGTGATCACGGTATGGGGGAGGCCGAAACGACAGATGATTGACTTCCAGAAGAACTTGGCGACGTTTGCCTCAATGATCCGTGCCAAGGGTTCGGCCTCAACCCACTTCGTGAAGTAGTCGATGGCCACAATCATGAACTTCCGCTGTCCGGACGTCGGTGGAAATGGTCATAGGAGGTCCATTCCCCATTGGGCGAACGGCCACGGAGCTGAGAGCTGGGAGATTGGAGTGGAGGGCTACCGTTGCACCACGACGTGCCGTTGGCACCGATCACACTTCTTCACGAAATCGACGGCGTCCTCCTTCATCGTCTCCCAAAAATAGCATTGACGGAGGGCCTTGTAGGCTAGCGTTCTGCCCCCCACGTGGTTCCCGCAGATGCCCTCATGAATTTCCTGGAGCACGAGTGCGGCCTCCGCGGGTCTCAGGCACTTGAGGAGGGGATAGGAGTAAGACCTCCAATACAATTGCCCATCCATCAGGACAAACCGTGCAGCCTTCTTTTTGATAAGGCGGGCCGCTACACTGTCCTCCGGCAAGGTACCGCCAGTTATGTACTCGGCGTACTTGTCCATCCAGCTGGGCTCATGGCTGACCTGTTGGACCTCCACTGGGATCTCATAGCTTGGGGCCTTGAGGCGCTCTATATGAGCGTGACCCAGCATCGAGTCCGGCAGGGTCGCCAGGCGGGAAAGAGTGTCCGCACGGCCATTTTCCCCGTGGGGGATGTGGAAGATGCTGAAGCGCCAGAATCCGACTACGCTCGTTTTGACAAGCTCCAAATACTTTACCATTTGAGGGTCGTGCGTAGCATATTCTCCGGAGATCTGTCCAGCCACCAGCTAGGAGTCAGTGAAGGCTTTGAGGTTGTTTACGCCCAGCTTACGGGAGACCCTCATCCCGGTGAGGAGTGCCTAGTACTCCGCTTGGTTGTTGGTTGCGGCGAACTAGAAATGTAGTACGCATTCGGCCACGACCCCGCCGCCGTTGGCAAGAATGAGTCCGGCTCCGCTCCTGCTGGAGTTCGAGGCTCCATCCATGTGAAGGATCCAGGTGTCCTCCTCGAGTTCCTCGGGTCCTGGTTTCAACTGCTGGTGCGGGGAGTCCCCCTCTGGCTCCTTGCCTAGGCCCGTGCACTCGACCAAGAAGTCGGCCAGCAATTGCGCTTTCATGGCCGACCTCGGCCTGTAAGCGATATCAAATTCGCTGAGCTTGAGTGCCCACTTCGCCAATCGCCGAGATGTGTCGGGTAGGCTGAGTATCGCTTTCAGTGGCTGATCCGTCAGGACGGCGATGGGATGCGCTTGGAGATAGGGCCTGAGATGCTGAGCATACACTATTAACGCAAAAACAAGCTTTTCGGGCTGGGAATACCTGAGCTCCGCATCGTGGAGAAATTTTCTGGTGTAGTACACCGGCCGCTGGACTCCCTGGTCGTCGGTCCAAACTAGGACCGAGCTGACAACCTCCGGGGTGACCACAAGGTAGAGGATGAGCTCCTCTCCCTCCTCGGGCCTGGAAAGTAATGGGGGCGATGCAAGCATCTTCTTCAGCTCTCCAAAGGCCTCCTGGCACTCTTCAGTCCAGGCGAAGTCGTTCATCTTCCTCAGCACTTTGAAAAAGGATCGGCAGCGGTCGGCCGACTTGGAGATGAACCGGCTCAGGGCGGCTATCCGGCCGGTGAGTTGCTGCACTTGCTTCTTGGAGGCGGGCTGCTCTATGTCCAGGATGGCTTGAACCTTCTCCGGGTTGGCTTCAATCCATCTCTAGGTTACCATGAACCCCAGGAACTTCCCGGCGGTGACGCCGAAAGTGCACTTCACCGGGTTCAACTTCATCTGATGAAGTCGGAGGTTGCCGAAGGTCTTCGCCAGGTCGGCAACGTGATCCGAGAGGGGCTTGCTCATTACTAGCATGTCGTCCACGTACACCTCCATGTTGCGATCGATCTGGTCCTTAAAGACTTTGTTGACCAATCGCTGGTACGTGGCCCCGGCATGCTTAAGGCCAAATGGCATCATCCTATAACAAAAAGTTCCGCGGTCGGTGACGAAGGCGGTGTGCTCTTCGTCCTCCGGGTTCATTCGGATCTGGTTGTACCTGGAGAAAGCATCCATGAAAGATAGGAGGCGATGCCCCGAGGTGGTGTCGACTAACTGGTCAATCTTTGGAAGAGGGAAGCTGTCCTTTGGGCAGGCCGGTTGAGGTCGGTGTAGTCCACACAGATCCTCCACTTACCACTGCTCTTCTTCACCATGACCAGATTCGCC
This sequence comes from Areca catechu, assembly GCA_021397845.1. NCBI lineage: Eukaryota > Viridiplantae > Streptophyta > Magnoliopsida > Arecales > Arecaceae > Areca > Areca catechu. The sequence continues at coordinate 137,678,217 of CM038039.1, read as the reverse complement.
AGCCAGCTGGGATACTGGACTTCCCGCCTCAAGCCGACGGCGAGGAGTTTCTCCACCTCCTCGTTGATGGCCCTCTACCTCTCCGCGGCGAAGCTCCTCTTCTTCTGGCGGACCGGGCGGCACCTCGGGTCCACGTTCAGCCTGTGCGTAATGACCTCGGGGGGAATGCCCAGCATGTCGGCCATGGACCAGGCAAACACGTCCGCGTTCATGCGGAGGAACTCCAGCAGGCGGGTCCATTCCTCCTCCGGGAGTTGGGCCCCCACCTGCATTGTCTTCAGAGGGCCCGAACTGAGGGAATAAGTCAACAGGCGCTCTACGGGTCCTCCTCTGGGTTCCTTCTCCCTTAGGTCGAGGTCGTCAACGTCGGGGGCGAGCTCGTCGCCCCGGGCACCTGGGATCGTCTGCAGGCAATGCTGAACAGGCTGGGTCGAACCCCTCATCACCCCAGGCCCAGAGGCTGTGGGGAATTGCACTAGCAATCGCTTCGTAGAAATCATGGCGTCCAACTGGTTGAGCCCCGGGCGCCCGAGGATCGCATTGTAAGGGGAAGGGAGCTTGATGACGGTGAACGTCATCATGACTGTGGTCTGTCGAGGTGGGGATCCAACGGTGACCAGGAGAGTGATCTCCCCTTCGACCCGCACGGAGTCCCTGGTGAAGCCTACCAGGGGGTGTGCACCGGCCTTAGCTGATCATGGGACAGATTCATTCGGGAGAAAGCATCATAAAAAAGCACGTCAGCAGAGCTTCCACTATCTACCATAATTTGGTGTACAGGATGCTTCGCGATGGTCATCTGACCACCACAGCATCGTTATTTACATTCTTGCTTTCACTCCCCTTCTCAGAAGGGGGACATCCTCTGGGTTCCCGACCTCCCGAGCTCTCTTTGCCGCCTGCCTCAACAGGTAACTCCTTTCTCCGCTATATTACAATATGAAAAACTGTGTTTCAGTTTTACAGGAAAGGCTCTTGTACCACCATCAAGGGCAAGCACTATGGCCCACCAGAGCCAGTCACCACCCGCAAGAATTCTTAACAAAAGCCAAAGCCATGAAACTCACTATGCCTCGCATCTACCACTTGACTCTCAGTTCAGCTCTTGCCCTACTAATGGGGACATCAAAACCCATCCGGGTTTTGCTTTTTTTTTTCATATTTTTTTATTTTAGTTTAAAAATATTTATCCCAGCTATTCCACATATTCTTGTTATCCTCACTTTATCCATATTTTATTCCTGACTTATTTCCCGTTTATCCCTATCATCTTCAACCTCCTAGAACCTCCATTTTTTTAGGTTTTTTCTTCCCATTTATCCTAGATCCGCCCTGCTGGACCTCCGGTGCCACCCTCGATGGCCGTCCACCTTCCCCCGGCATCGATCTCTTCATGGGAATGCTGGCGAATCTCACAGAACCGCCCATGGCTGTGCCCCCTGCAGCTCCTCCCATGGCCGTCCACCCCTGCGGCTCCACCCATGTGCCCCTCTCCCCCCGCCGCCGTCCGCCGCTGCTCGAGCCATCCCCGCTGGACCTCCGCCCATGAAGCCGTCTACACACCTCCGCGCATCACCCCTATTTCGTGGTCACAAGTCACAGGGAGTTTTTAATTCTGCATGGATCTTAAAGCAGACCAATTTCGCATGGATCTCAGAGTGCACACTATTCAGAGCAAGAATTTTCTACACAGTCATCAAGCCTGCATATATTTTAGAGCATCTCAGCACGGATCTTGATGAATTTGGATTTTATATTATTATTTAAATCTGGATGTATGGACCAGTTAGAAATTACTTAAATTACTTTTAGATTAGGATTAGTTTTATTTTTCACAATATGAGGAGGGTTGTGTTTGATTTTCTACCATGTTTTATGCTACAAACAAAGAATGTTTGGGATGTCACTTTTTTTGGGCTGCATGCCTTGTATTCTTTTCTGGGTCCCAGGTTTTGTAAGCCTATATAAAGGCATCCCCTCTCTTAAATAAAATGATGATGAATATGAATTTTTGAAAAGAGTTCTTGGTTCTGCCTGGGCATGAGGCCCGTCTTTCCTTCACCTGCGGTGTTGAGGGGTGTGAGGCCCCAATTATCTTCTCCCTTGCTAAGTCCCCTCTATGATCTTGGAGCTTCTCCTTCACGGTCGCAGGTAGCGATTTGGGTGGGATGCCATAGGCTCCGCATGTAGTGAGATGGGTGGGACGCCTGATGCAGAACGAAAAAGATGATGCGATGCGGAAGTAAATTAAGACTAATTCTTTTTTTTTATTTTTTTTTTATATTTTCAGAAGTCGGCTTTGACTCAAATGAAAGTTAAACTAAATTGAAAGAAACTATATAATATTGAAAGCACAATTCAAAGAAACTAGATTATCAGAGTAGTTCAGAAGTAAAGGATCGCTGGGGGTTGAGAAACTCCCAGACCTAAGGTTTTGCTCTGAACTTTCAACAGGATAGAAATAAAGAGAAGGGAGGGTTATATACCAGGCAATGATCTTCACAGAGTTTGGGTGGAAGGACTCTCTCGAGTAGATTGTTGGATCCTCAGATTCAGATATCTTCGCAATGGATCCTCCAATACTGGTCCTTTGGCAGAGTTGGCTTCTCTTGAACTCAGGATCTGAGAAAGAAGAAGAACAAGTTAAGGAACCAGATACAAAAGGATTTACCAGATAAGAAGAACTTTAAAAATTGATGTTGCTAAAATCCTGATTCTCCTGGATGCTGATCTGACTTCCTCTGGGATTTGCTCTGCATTCGAAGTAGCCGATCTGGACTGGATGCTGGTGGTCGGCCTCTACTTGGAAAGAGGGGCATGAGATGATGAGGTAGATTAGGGTTTGGATGATTGGTGGAATGAAGAAGATGATGGGGGCTAGGGTTTGGAATTGAAGTGGCTAACCTAGGGTTTTGGTAGGGTTTAGAGATCTCACACCTCCTCAAGGTTCTTGTGGAACCCGGAATCACTCCTCACGGAGCTCAACACTTGAATACAAGTGCGGAAGAGAGAAACACAAAGTTGCTCACAAAGAAATTGATTTCCTCATCATTAAATTCAAGAGTTACATAGAGTTGATATATAGACATAACAAAGAAATAAAATTTTACATTTCCCATGTGGTACTAATAGGACTAACCCACACTTTAGGCATCAAATTCTCTTCCCAAGACTCCTTCCATGAGTGGGCAGCCCAAAAACTCCAAGAAAACTTGAAAATCAGCTCCAAATGGCAGGTTATGGGGGGTGTCTCCCAGTATCTCTCCATGAATCAACGATTTTTCCTTCATGGTTTGGCTCATTTGGACACCTCCTAGTCTTGCTCCACAAGTTTAGGCTTCTTCCTTTCATGGCTCAACTCTTTTGGACACCTCCTTTTCTTCTCCCCAAGTCATGGCTCTCCCAACTTTGCTTCGGTCTTTTAGGCATGGATTGGGCGCCCCTTGAAGTGCTCCCCAAGAAATGCCTCTTCCTCTTTTAGCTTGGCCTTTAAGGTATATATGGGGCGCCTCCTTGATTTTGGCTTTAAGAAAAATTCTTGCTCCTTGGGTGGGGGACCAAGACACTGGGATGGAGAAGTGGCGCCCCCTAGATTCTGGCGTGTGGCTGGGAGTGTGGCGCCCACTTACTTGAGCTTGGGAGAAAAATGTGGCACCTGGACCTTGACTTGAAAAAAGGTGCCACCTACCTGGAGAGGACCTAGACCACTACTAGGACTTGTACTGAGTCAACATGACTCAACAAAATTTAAATTGCAGGGAAATACAGACTCAAGACTAAAATTGAGTTGACCAAGTCAACCTTTATTACAAAACCAGAAAACCCTAATTCTTCGGGCATGGTCAATCAGAGATCCAGATGGAGCCCTGAAGTCATCTTCTAAGTCTGGTGCACGCACCAATTCTCCCGGGGTGGGAGGAACTCGACCCTGTCGAGTAAGGCTCAAGTCGGCTCTGGTATCTCTCCAAGAGATCTGGGTCCAATTCTTGTAATTCTTCTCGAGAGATCAGAATCTGGCCTTCCTTGCCAGCGGACCAGGTATCTTTGGTATCCTCGATTACGAGTAGAGATAACCTAATCATCCAAGATCTTTTCAATCTGCTCTTTCCTCACAGGCCAGTTTGTTGGTTGACACACAGGGTTGGGTTCACTCTCAAGAGCAAGATTAAGCTCAAAAGGCTTACTGGGAATCACAGCTGGCTCTCTATACTCTACTAGGTCTGTAATGTTGAAAGTGGAGCTAATGCCTAGTTCTGGAGGCAACTCGAGCACATAGCCATTGGATCCTACTCTCTTCACCACTCTAAATGGTCCAGCTCCTTTAGCATGTAACTTTCTAACGGTTCCAGGAGAAAACGTTCAGGCCTTAACCTAATCATTACATAGTCTCCCTCATCAAAAATTTTGACTCGCCTTTGAGAATCAGCCAACTTCTTATAAGTTTCATTACTTAAATTTATTTTGGCATGAATTTCTTTATACAAGTCTTTATATGCTGTGCAAAAACTTCAGCAGACTCGGAGACTCGTGTGTAGACTGGTAAGGAGCTAGGTCAAGAGGTGTGTGAGGTTGTAACCATGCACAATTTCAAATGGACTCTTGCCTATAGACCTATTGATCGAAACATTGAATACAATTTCAGCCCTGGACAAAAAACAAATCCCAATTCCTGGTGCTCTCAATCAAACCAAAATCTGAGCCAAAGCCTAGTAAAGGTTCAAGAAAAACTAAATTAGACTGACGACGCATTCCTAAAGAATGGACTCTATTCTAAAGGAACCCTAGGTCTAACCCTAACACACTACTGCTCTCTAGGTTTGATCTTGGGTCGGAGGATGGCATGCAGAGCATGAAAACTTATCATGGTGCCTAGTAGGTGCTATAAGGTCTTCCAGAAGTAGGTGGCAAACCTAATAGGTTTGACACGTGGTTCACTCTAAGACTTCGACAAAGTATACTTGGATGGTGTAAGAAGCATTGGAAGTCCTAGAGAAAGGGAGAAGATATGAGATGGGGTCTCGAATTACCTATTGACTAAAGGTGGTGACCTGAAGGTTTGAATGGTGATCTATGAGTGTCAACTGGTCATCCTTACGAAAGGAAAAGTTTGCTACTCCCAAGAATGGATCAAGAGATGGTTCGGGAAGTAGCCTAGGATATGTGATTGTAATAGTTAGGTTTGTTCTCTAAGCAAATAATGATCCACTTTCTCAAGAACTGGATTAGAGATTGATTCATGGAAGGGACTATGGATGATGACCTCAAGACTTGAAATTTGACATATGGTTGCGAAAAGGTATACTCTAAAGAAGGGTAGGTCAGCCATGCGAAGGAAGGGGTCTGGGGTTATAAGGAGGACTTCTACAGGATTGGGTGAATCAATCGCTCAAGACAAGGATGTTCAACTGAGATTACGGGAGAGACCTTAGTGGCTGGGCATGGGACAAGGTCCAATTGTAAGAGGCTTGATTCAGTCATCCTAAGGAGAGGATCTACCATAGGGTGGGCAAACATAAACACTTTAGTGCAAAGATCTTCAATTGGTACTTGGGGAATGACTGTCATTAGAGGGTATGAACTGATAGCTTGGGCTAACACTATGAGTTCTTCCTGGCGTATTTGACTAAAGGAACCTGATTCTCACAAATCTCTTGATTTCTGAACTAGGTCCTACCACTTGGTTGCTCTCCAAGGTCTCCTTAGGTAAGGAACCAATAGTATCGATGTCACATTCTTCAAGTTCTTCCCCCTCATATTCATCAACAAGACTCAAGCCAGAATCATATACTTCCTCGATGCCATCTTCAATGGATTTCGGGTTAGTGGTAATCGGGTCAACTGATTCTGGGCTTGTCATACCTAACCTTTCTTCCTCATTGGTAGGCTTGGGTTCTCCCTCATTAATGTCATCCTTAGGATTCTTACCACTTAGCTGTGCACAAGCCAGTCCTATGCATGGGCACTGACTAGATTTATGGCCTCTTTCTCCACAAAACCAACATTTTTGTGATATAGGAACCTCGGTCACACTGGGTTTCAAGCTAGTAGAGACCTTACTTGGCCATGGGTGTGGACCTAAATGGTTTGATCTCGAAGACTTGGGTTGTTGAGTGACTGGTCTAGAATATTGTAAGGACCTCTCATAGACACGATCCACACTATAGATATCATGGTTAGGCTTCCTAAGGTTATGCTCAGGATCACGGTATAAGGTCTCCTAGGCTCCTGGCATGGGTGAGGTTGGGGCCTATTAAATTTTGGATCAGGGGTCCAATTTTGATGTCTACGTTTCTCAACCACTTGGACTCGATCCCTAAGTTGGGTAAAATTCTCATTCATATCCTGACTCAATTTGTTCATACTTTCAGTAAGAGCTCTAACCATGGCCTCTAAATCAGGTTGGGTTTGACCAGGTTGGTAGGGTACTCCATTCTGGGTAGACATGATGATGCAAGCAAACACACCAAATGAGACTCGACTGAAATGACTACGGGCTAACTAGACCTAGAGCCCAAACTAGATGCCCAATCAGAGTGACAAACTAGCCTGTAGTAACTCGGGACTCAGCCAGGCAGGTGTAAGGGGAGTGTTAGGTCCCTAAATGCCAATCCTAGACACCAATCAGAGATTGGCCAGGTAGACGGACCAGCACACAAGCCCTTCGGGATAGAATCCCTGAACCACAGTTCTAGACATTGAGTACAAAGCACACACAGAGTAACTAGACAAATTGACTCAACATTAGCCTAGACTGGACTTGTTGGTGTCCCTAGCCCACTAGGGCAAGTTAAGTCTAATAAATTTAAAATTTGGCTTAGGATCGAATGAATGGGTGGTGGTTTTGGGCTAAGGAGAGGTTATCAACTCCTCCCCTTATCTTAGATGCTCAATTGCCCTTAAGATGAATTAGGAGATGATCACTCAAAAAAAAATTGAAATGCAGAAACACAGAAACAGAGTTACTGTAATTTAACTCTCAAAACTTTCACGGAAACCAATAAATTTCAATAAAATTAAATAAAATAGTTTCAGTTATACTGGTTCCAGCAAAATAAACAATTTGGAGTTACCTGTAATAAGAAACAATTCCTGCAATAGGATAGTTACAGACTGAAAACAGAATGCTTCCCCCATTTACAATTCCTGCTACGAAGTTGTAACCCAGCAGATCCCCTACACGCCCTAGGAACACCCCGTGGAATGGGAAGAGGAGGCTTGCACCTCACTTCGTACCTAGGACCGGATGTCCTAGGGAGTCTACTTCGAGCAGACAAAGTAAAAAAGAGAGACACTCAAAACATTCAAGCAAGTCAGAAATCCTAGACAGGGCTCTGATACCAAAAATGATGCAGAACGGAAGCTCTGATACCAAATTGATGCAGAACAAAAAATTATGCGATGCAGAAGTAAATTAAGACTAATTCCTTCTTCTTTTTTTTTTTTTATATTTCAGAAGTCGGCTTTGACTCAAATGAAAGTTAAAACTAAATTGAAAGAAACTATATAATAATTGAAAGCACAATTCAAAGAAACTAGATTATCAGAGTAGTTCAGAAGTAAAGGATTGCTGGGGGTTGAGAAACTCCCAGACATAGGGTTTCGCTCTGAACTTTCAACAGGACAGAAATAAAGAGAAGGGAAGGGTTATATACCAGGCAGTGATCTTCACAGAGTTTGGGTGGAAGGACTCTCTCGAGCATATTGTTGGATCCTCGGATTCGGATATCTTCGCAATGGATCCTCCAATACTGGTCCTTTGGCAGAGTTGGCTTCTCTTGAACTTAGGATCTGGGAAAGAAGAAAAAAAAGTTAAGGAACCAGATACGAAAGGATTTACCAGATAAGAAGAACTTGAAAAATTGATGTTGCTGAAATCTTGATTCTCTTGGATGCTGATCTGACTTCCTCTGGGATTTGCTCTGTATTCGAAGTAGCCGATCTGGACCTGGATGCTGGTGGTCGGCCTCTACTTGGAAGAGAGGGGCCATGAGATGATGAGGTAGATTAGGGTTTGGATGATTGGTGGAATGAAGAAGATGATGGCAGCTAGGGTTTGGAATTGAAGTGGCTAACCTAGGATTTGGTAGGGTTTGGAGATCTCACACATCCTCAAGGTTCCTGTGGAACCCGGAATCACTCCCTCACGGAGCTCATACTTGAATACAAGTGCGGAAGAGAGAAACACAAAGTTGCGCACAAAAAAATTGATTTCCTTCATCATTAAATTCAAGAGTTACATAGAGTTGAATATATAGACATAACAAAGAAATAAAATTTTATACATTTTCCATGTGGGACTAATAGGACTAACCCACACTTTAGGCATCAAATTCTCTTCCCAAGACTCCTTCCATGAGTGGGCAGCCCAAAAACTCCAAGAAAACTTGAAAATCAGCTCCAAATGGCAGGTTATGGGGGTGTCTCCTAGTATCTCTCCATGAATCAACGATTTTTCCTTCATGGTTTGGCTCATTTGGACACCTCCTAGTCTTGCTCCACAAGTTTAGGCTTCTTCCTTTCATGGCTCAACTCTTTTGGACACCTCCTTTCCTTTCTGCCCAAGTCATGGCTCTTCCCAACTTTGCTTTGGTCTTTTTAGGCATGGATTGGGCGCCCCCTTGAAGTGCTCCCCAAGAAATGCCTCTTTCCTCCTCCTCCTTTAGCTTGTCCTTTTAAGGTATATATGGGGCGCCTCCTTGATTTTGGCTTCAAGAAAAATTCTTGCCCCCTTGGGTGTGGGGACCAAGACACTGGGATGGAGATGTGGCACCCCCTGGATTCTGGCATGTGGCTGGAGTGTGGCGCCCACTTACTTGATCTTGGGAGAAAAATTTGGCACCCTGGACCTTGACTTGAAAAAAGGTGCCACCTACCTGGAGAGGACCTAGACCACTACTAGGACTTGTACTGAGTCAACATGACTCAACAAAATTTAAATTGCAGGGAAATACAGACTCAAGACTAAATTGAGTTGACCAAGTCAACCCTTATTACAAAACCAGAAAACCCTAATTCTTCGGGCATGGTCAATCAGAGATCCAGATGGAGCCCTGAAGTCATCTTCTAAGTCTGGTGCCCACACCAATTCTCCCGGGGGGGGAGGAACTCGACCCTGTCGAGTAAGGCTCAAGTCGGCTCTGGTATCTCTCCAAGAGATCTGGGTCCAATTCTTGTAATTCTTCTCGGGCCTTCCTTGCCAGCGGACCAGGTATCTTTGGTATCCTCGATTATGAGTAGAGAAAACCTAATCATCCAGGATCTTTTCAATCTGCTCTTTCCTCACAGGCCAGTTTGTTGGTGGACACACAGGGTTGGGTTCACTCTCAAGAGCAAGATTAAGCTCAAAAGGCTTACTAGGAATCACAGCTGGCTCTCTATACTCTACTAGGTCTGTAATGTTGAAAGTGGAGCTAATGCCTAGTTCTGGAGGCAACTCGAGCACATAGCCATTGGATCCTACTCTCTTCACCACTCTAAATGGTCCAGCTCCTTTAGCATGTAACTTTCTAACGGTTCCAGGAGGAAACCATTCAGGCCTTAACCTAATCATTACATAGTCTCCCTCATCAAAAGTTTTGACTCGCCTTTGAGAATCAGCCAACTTCTTATAAGTTTCATTACTTAAATTTATTTTGGCATGAATTTCTTTATACAAGTCTTTTATATGCTGTGCAAAAACTTCAGCAGACTCGGAGACTCGTGTGTGGACTGGTAAAGAAGCTAGGTCAAGAGGTGTGTGAGGTTTGTAACCATGCACAATTTCAAATGGACTCTTGCCTATAGACCTATTGATCGAAACATTGAATACAATTTCAGCCCTGGACAAAAAACAAATCCTAATTCCTGGTGCTCTCAATCAAACCAAAATCTGAGCCAAAGCCTAGTAAAGGGTCAAGAAAAACTAAATTAGACTGACGATGCATTCCTAAAGAATGGACTCTATTCCAAAGGAACCCTAGGTCTAACCCTAACAAACTACGGCTCTCTAGGTTTGATCTTGGGTCGAAGGATGGCATGCAGAGCATGAAAACTTATCATGGGTGCCTAGTAGGTGCTATAAGGTCTTCCAGAAGTAGGTGGCAAACCTAATAGGTTCCGACACGTGGTTCACTCTAAAGACTTCGACAAAGTATACTTGGATGGTGTAAGAAGCATTGGAAGTCCTATAGAAAGGGAGGAGATATGAGATGGGGTCTCGAATTACCTGTTGACTAAAGGTGGTGACCTGAAGGTTTGAATGGTGATCTATGAGTGTCAACTGGTCATCCTTACGAAAGGAAAAGTTTGCTACTCCCAAGAATGGATCAAGAGATGGTTCGGGAAGTAGCCTAGGACATGTGATTGCAATAGTTAAGGTTTGTTCTCTAAGCAAATAATGATCCACTTTCTCAAGAACTGGATTAGAGATTGATTCATGGAAGGGACTATGGATGATGACCTCAAGACTTGAAATTTCACATATGGGTGCGGAAAGGTATACTCTATAGAAGGGTAGGTCAGTCATGCGAAGGAAGGGGTCTGGGGTTATAAGGAGGACTTCTACAGGACTGGGTGAATTAATCCGCTCAAGACAAGGATGTTCAACTGAGATTACGGGAGAGACCTTAGTGGCTGGGCATGGGACAAGGTCCAATTGTAAGAGGCTTGATTCAGTCATCCTAAGGAGAGGATCTACCATAGGGTGGGCAAACTTAAACAGTTTAGTACAAAGATCTTCAATTGGTACTTGGGGAATGACTGTCATTAGAGGGTACGAACTGATAGCTCGGGCTAACACTATAAGTTCTTACTGGGGTATTTGACTAAAGGAACCTGATTCTCACAAATCTCTTGATTTTCTGAACTAGGTCCTACCACTTGGTTGCTCTCCAAGGTCTCCTTAGGTAAGGAACCAATAGTATCGATGTCACATTCTTCAAGTTCTTCCCCATTATATTCATCAACAAGACTCAAGCCTGAATCATATACTTCCTCGATGCCATCTTCAATGGATTTCGGGTTAGTGGTAATCGGGTCAACTGATTCTGGGCTTGTCATACCTAACCTTTCTTCCTCATTGGTAGGCTTGGGTTCTCCCTCATTTATGTCATCCTTAGGATTCTTACCGCTTAGCTATGCACAAGCCAGTCCTATGCATGGGCACTGACTAGATTTATGGCCTCTTTCTCCATAAAACCAACATTCTTGTGATATAGGAACCTGGGTCATACTGGGTTTCAAGCTAGTAGAGACCTTACTTGGCCATGGGTGTGGACCTAAATGGTTTGATCTAGAAGACTTGGGTTGTTGAGTGACTGGTCTAGAATATTGTAAGGACCTCTCATAGACATGATCCACACTATAGATATCATGGTTAGGCTTCCTAAGGTTATGCTCAGGATCACGGTATAAGGTCCTCCTAGGCTCCTGGCATTGGTGAGGTTGGGGCCTAATAAATTTGGAATCAGGGGTCCAATTTTGATGTCTACGTTTCTCAACCACTTGGACTCGATCCCTAAGCTGGGTAAAATTCTCATTCATATCCTAACTCAATTTGTTCATACTTTCAGTAAGAGCTCTAACCATGGCCTCTAAATCAGGTTGGGTTTGACCAGGTTGGTAGGGTACTCCATTCTGGGTAGACATGATTATGCAAGCAAACACACCAAATGAGACTCGACTGAAACGACTACGGGCTAACTAGACCTAGAGCCCAAACTAGATGCCCAATCAAAGTGGCAAACTAGCCTGTAGTAACTCGGGACTCAGCCAGGCTGGTGTAAGGGGAGTGTTAGATCCCTAAATGCCAATCCTAGACACCAATCAGAGATTGGCCAGGTAGGCAGACCAGCACACAAGCACTTCGGGATAGAATCCCTGAACCACCGTTCTAGACATTGAGTACAAAGCACACACAGAGTAACTAGACAAACAGACTCAACACTAGCCTAGACCCGACTTGTTGGTGTCCCTAGCCCACTAGGGCAAATTAAGTCTAATAAATTTTAAAATTAGGCTTAGGATCGAATGAATGGGTGGTGGTTTTGGGCTAAGGAGAGGTTATCAACTCCTCCCCTTATCTTAGATGCTCAATTGACCTTAATATGAATTAGGAGATGATCACTCAAAAAAAATTGAAATGCAGAGACACAGAAACAGAGTTGCTATAATTTAACCCTCAGAAATTTCACAGAAACCAATAAATTTCATTAAAATTATGTAAAATAGTTTCAGTTATACTGGTTCCAGCTAAATAAAAATCATACAATTTGGAGTTACTTGCAATAAGAAACAATTCCTGCAACAGGGTAGTTACAGACTAAAAACAGAATGCTTCCTCCGTTTACAATTCCTGCTACGAAGTTGTAACCCAGCGGATCCCCTACACGCCCTAGGAACACCCCGTGGAATTGGAAGAGGAGGCTTGCACCTCACTTCGTTCCTAGGACCAGATGTCCTGGGGATTCTACTTCGAGCAGGCAAAGTAAAAAGAGAGACACTCAAACATGCAAGCAAGTCAGAAACCCTAGACAGGGCTCTGATACCAAAAATGATGCAGAACGGAAGCTCTGATACCAAAATTGATGCAGAATGAAAAAGATTATGCGATGCGGAAGTAAATTAAGACTAATTCCTTCTTCTTCTTTTTTTTTTTTATTTTCAGAAGTCGACTTTGACTCAAATGAAAGTTAAACTAAATTGAAAGAAACTATATAATAATTGAAAGCACAATTCAAAGAAACTAGATTATCAGAGTAGTTCAGAAGTAAAGGATCGCTGGGGGTTGAGAAACTCCCAGACATAGGGTTTCGCTCTGAACTTTCAACAGGACAGAAATAAAGAGAAGGGAAGGGTTATATACCAGGCAGTGATCTTCACAGAGTTTGGGTGGAAGGACTCTCTCGAGCATATTATTGGATCCTCGGATTCGGATATCTTTGCAATGGATCCTCCAATACTGGTCCATTGGCAGAGTTGGCTTCTCTTGAACTCAGGATCTGGGAAAGAAGAAAAACAAGTTAAGGAACCAGATACGAAAGGATTTACCAGATAAGAAGAACTTGAAAAATTGATGTTGCTGAAATCTTGATTCTCTTGGATGCTGATCTGACTTCCTCTGGGATTTGCTCTGTATTCGAAGTAGCTGATCTGGACCTGGATGCTGGTGGTCGGCCTCTACTTGGAAGAGAGGGGCCGTGAGATGATGAGGTAGATTAGGGTTTGGATGATTGGTGGAATGAAGAAGATGATGGCAGCTAGGGTTTGGAATTGAAGTGGCTAACCTAGGATTTTGGTAGGGTTTGGAGATCTCACACATCCTCAAGGTTCCTGTGGAACCCGGAATCACTCCCTCACGGAGCTCAATACTTGAATACAAGTGCGGAAGAGAGAAACACAAAGTTGCCCACAAAGAATTTGATTTCCTTCATCATTAAATTCAAGAGTTACATAGAGTTGAATATATAGACATAACAAAGAAATAAAATTTTATACATTTCCCATGTGGGACTAATAGGACTAACCCACACTATAGGTATCAAATTCTCTTCCCAAGACTCCTTCCATGAGTGGGCAGCCCAAAAACTCCAAGAAAACTTGAAAATCAGCTCCAAATGGCAGGTTATGGGGGTGTCTCCTAGTATCTCTCCATGAATCAAGGATTTTCCCTTCATGGTTTGGCTCATTTAGACACCTCCTAGTCTTGCTCCACAAGTTTAGGCTTCTTCCTTTCATGGCTCAACTCTTTTGGACACCTTCTTTTCTTTCTCCCCAAGTCATGGCTCTTTCTAACTTTGCTTTGGTCTTTTTAGGCATGGATTGGGCGCCCCCTTGAAGTGCTCCCCAAGAAATGCCTCTTTCCTCCTTTAGCTTGGCCTTTTAAGGTATATATGGGGCGCCTCCTTGATTTTGGCTTCAAGAAAAATTCTTGCTCCCTTGGGTGTGGGGACCAAGACACTGGGATGGAGATGTGGCGCCCCCTGGATTCTGGCATGTGGCTGGGAGTGTGGCACCCACTTACTTGAGCTTGGGAGAAAAATGTGGCACCCTGGACCTTGACTTGAAAAAAGGTGGCACCAACCTGGAGAAGACCTAGACCACTACTAGGACTTATACTGAGTCAACATGACTCAACAAAATTTAAATTGCAGGGAAATACAGACTCAAGACTAAAATTGAGTTGACCAAGTCAACCCTTATTACAAAACCAGAAAACCCTAATTCTTCGGGCAAGGTCAATCAGAGATCCAGATGGAGCCCTGAAGTCATCTTCTGAGTCTGGTGCCCGCACCAACGCCCAAGACTACATATAGTGGGGTGGGTGGGATGCCCTAGAGGTGCGACGTCTCTCCATGAAGGTATGTCCCAAGTCCATAGAATATCCATTTTCTTGCCCCCATATATTTTTTCCGCCTTCTTGACCCTAATCACAGGAGACTTCTCATCTCTCCAACGATCATCCTAGCTAGGTCTCCTTTTATTCCTCATCAATTTTGGTATCAGAGTAGGAGAGGATTAGTGTTGAAAAAAAAAGTTGAATAAAAAAGGATAAAAAAATGAGAAGAAAAAAGAGCAAAAAAAAAAATGCAGCGAGCCTGACTCGACGGAGTCGAGTTTTTTCCATCCCAGGGGAATGATGGGGACATCAAAACCCTTCCATGTTTTGTTTCATTTTATCTAATTTTTTTTTATTTTAGTTTAAAAATATTTATCCCAGCTATTCCACCTACTCTTGTTATCCTCACTTTATCTACATTTTATTCCCGACTTATTCTTTATTTATCCCTATCATCTTCAACCTCCTAGAACCAACATTTTTTTGGGTTTTTTCTTCCTGTTTGTCTTGGATCCACCATGCTCGACCTCCGGCGCCACCCCCAATGGCCGTCCACCTTCCCCAGCATCGATCTCCTCGTGGGAACGCTGGCGAATCCCGTGGAATCGCCGATGGCCGTGCCCCCTATGGCTCCTCCCATGGCCGTCCACACTTGCGGCTCCACCCATGCACCCCTCTCCCCCGTGCCACTGTCCGCCGCTGCCCGAGCCGCCGTCCGTCACTGCCAGAGCCATCCCCAATTAGTGAATCAATTAGCACTAAAGTCGTTGGATTTGAAAGACTTACAAATGAATATGATAATTGTCCAGACTTTAGTGAAGTTTACCAAGCTTTGAAATTAGGACCATCTAGTGACTACAGTGAGTACACCCTTTTAGATGGTTATCTGTTTAAGGAAAACAAGCTTTGTGTTCCAAAGACTTCTCTAAGCGACTTTTTAATTTGGGAAACCCATGCTAGAGGTTGGGTTGGCCATTTTGGATGAAACAAGACAATATTGATAATTAAGGAGAAATTTTACAGGCCAGGCCTTAAGAGACAAGTAGCCAATATTGTTGCCCGATGTCGGACATGTACGGTTGCCAAACATCAAAGACAAAACACCAGGTTATACACTCTTTTACTTGTGCCAGATTGTCCATGGCAGGATCTTAGCATGGACTTTGTTTTAGGACTACCCAAGACCCTTAGAAAACATGATTCAATCTTTGTAGTGGTCGATAGATTTTCGAAAATGGCCCATTTTATACCCTGCTCCCAAACTTTTGATGCCTCCAGGGTAGCCCAGCTTTTTCTCAATCAAGTAGTCAAGTTATATGGGTTACCTAAGACCATTAATTCTGATAGGGATGTCCATTTCACAAGCTATTTTTGGAAGACCCTTTGGCACCTACTAGAAACAAAACTAAAATTCTCAACTGTTTACCACCCTCAGACTGATGGACAAACTAAAGTTGTAAATAGAAGTCTAGGGAACTTATTAAGGTGTCTTGTTGGAGAGAGTCTAGAAAATTGGGATTTACTTCTACCTCGTGCTGAATTCACGTACAATAGCTCGGTCAATAAGTCCACTAGTAAAAGTACCTTTGAGATTGTCCATGGTTACAAATCTTGGAGACCTATCAACCTCATCCCATTACCCATATACGCACGTGTATATGAGTCTACCAAGTCATATGCACGGCATCTTAAAGAATTACATAAGAAAATTCAAATGAGTAATGAAGTTTATAATCATGTGGCTGATTCACATAAACAGATAAAAGAGTTTAATGAAGGGGACTCTATCATGATAAAACTTAGACGTGAAAGGTTTCCACCAAAAACTATGAAGAAATTGCATGCCCGGGGAGCTGAACCTTTCAAAATAATTAAGAAAATAGGATCTAATGCATAAGTGTTAGAGTTACCACCTGATTATAGCATTAGCTCTACTTTAATATTTCTGTTCTAAAAGAATTTAAAGAACCGGAATTAATTCCTAGTGAGCCTTTTGGACCTCACCCTACCTTTGAGAGCGAAACCCTACCTGAGTGCCCACCAGCAATTCCACTAGACCGGAGAGTCAAGATTGAACGTATCTTAGATGACCAAGTGGTTACTACTAAAAATAAGGGTTATCAGCGTTATCTGGTTCATTGGCACAGCCGACCAGAATCTAAAGACACCTGGATCACCCGAGAGGATCTACAACAAATTGACCTAGATATTTTAGAAAAGTACCACAGTCAAACCGATCCTTACTTGGTAGGGTCGAGTTCCTCCCACCCGGGGAGAATTGGTATGGGCAATAGGCTCAGGAAGAGGCTTCAATTGATACCAAGTTCTTTATGGATAGAAGATTAGGAATTTAAGTGTTGTACTTGTGTTTATTTGAATAATTGAGTCATGTTTTATTTCAATTTAGGTTTTAAAGTTTAATTAGGCTTTGTATTAAGTCAGGTTGAATAATTGAGTCATGTTTTATTTCAATTTGGGCTCAATTAGAGTTCAATTAGGCTTTGTATTGAGTCGGGTTGAAGAGCTACTTGAAGTTGGGTTTGAATTAAGCCAGATTAAGTGCAACCAGCTTCACCAACTACTTAGAGCACCAAATCATCATTGAACCATGCCACCATGGAGGACAAGTCATGCCACTTGGAGGAAATATCAAGACACATCACAAGACACCTCACCCATGAATTTTTGCCCAAATCAAATTCAAATTGAAGGAAGCTCCACTCTTCATGGGATGCCACCTTAAAATTAGGAGTTTGAATTTTTAAATGTGCCATTCAACTTTCTTTGGGATGCCCCATGATATTCTCCATGCAAGGTGTTGTATTTTGAGTTTGAAAAGGAGCTTAAAGTTTATAAAAGCTCCTAGAATCATCTTGTAATTGGATGATGAATGAAATGAAATTTTTTTCTAAGAAACCTTTCTTCTTTTGCTAGCCAAAGACCCTTGAGAGAAAGTTGGTGTGAGACATAGGATATTTAACCAAACAAGCTACTAATCCCTCTTCCAATCCCATTCAGCCACCCTTGAAGAACCCTCTTCAATCCTCTCCAATTTTGACCTTCCCAACTTCCAAAAGAGATCATCTACAATAGAGTTCTCCATGCCAACAATTGAAGATGATTCAAGCAAAGGACGCCAAAGGGAGATTACTTCAATCCAAGCCTAAGCCAACACTTCCATTCTTAACTTTCCTTTTCCTTTCTTCCAATCTTCCATCTAAACCTTAAACCATTCCATCTACCTGTGCAGGATCCTCGGGTCTCATGGTTTCCAAGATGAAGGTCTACTATGCCAAAGAATCAGATACAGGATGCTTTAAAACCTAGAGTAATTCCTTGGCCATTTAAATACTTCATCTTGAGTGTTCCTTACTTCATTTCAGAATATTAATGGCCAGATAACCAATCTTTATAAATCTCTTTCAGATCTGAAATAGGAAATTAAGCTAGCCCTAACCTGTGTGGTTTCCTAACCATGAAGGTCCATTTTCTTAATTGCTTTGATAGATACTCTTCCTAGTCATGTTTTCCTTATGTCCTTTTCATGAAATTTTGCTTATTTACGTAAAATAGCCGCATGCATATCTGCCTCATCATCATTTAATATCTTTAATTCATAGAAATGAATCATTCCATATCTGTACCCCATTATTTTGGTATCAGAGCATGGTAGGTTATGGTTAATTTTGAATTTGTGCATTTATGTAGGTTGCTGAGATTTTTGCATGCATAGCATTCATACATGCTACTTAGTTATTATTTTTAAAATCCAATCTAAATCTAAAATTCATGCCTCCTGAGTGGGTGTACACCAGTACACTGTCACGACCCATGGGAATATTGAGCCCCTGGCCGGACGTGAATTTTTAGGTTGAAGTTTGGTATGTTCATATCTATGTTTGTTTAAATTATGCTGTTCTGTCCTGCATGCTTTATCTGTGTTCCGGGATCTACCACATCTAACACAGATTTTTATTTTTAATTTCCTATCATCTGGTATGTCATACATGAGATAGGAACATTCTATAATTTTTTCAAAATTTTTGGATATCTTTACATTGCACTTTTCTGTACCACTTTAGAACTACAACACACTAATTCTGCACCTGAAATTTGGGTCCATATGCTTGTTTGCATTCATTTCATGATAAAACAAATTAAGGGCATCAAAATGACATAGGGTTAGGATTTCATTACCTGTCCCTAGTCCAAAAATCACCAACTTGCATAACGAGCCCTACCCTAATTAAAACGGATTAGACATCTAATTGCTTTAGTGAGCTAGGGATACCCACAAGGTCGAGTCGAATCAAGTGTCAAGCCAACTTTGAAACCCTGTTTGTGTGTGCCTGTATCTAGTGTCTAGGCAAGTGGTTCTGGGACAAGAGCTCGAAGGAAAGTGGGTTGGTTTCCTTACCTGGCCAAATTCAAATTGGTGTCTAAGGCAAGCTGATGCAGAACAAAGAACAAAGAAGCGTATGCAGAAGTAAAATTAAGATTAATTCTTTTTTTTTTATATATATATATTTCAGAAATTGGCTTCGACTCAAAGTAAAGCTAAACTACGATGAAGGAAACTAGGTAAGAATTGAAAGCACAGTTTAGAAGAAACTAAATTATAGAGTAGTTCAGAAGTAACGGATCGCTGGGGGTTGAGAAACTCCCAGACCTAGGGTTTCACTCCGAACTTTCAACAGAACAGAAATAAAGAGAAGAGATGGTTTATCTAACCAGACAATGATCTTCACAGATTTTGGTGGAAGAACTCTCCCGAGCAGATTGTTGGATCCTCGGATTCAGATATCTTCGTAATGGATCCTCCAATACTGGTCCTTTGGCGGGTTGGCTTCTCCTAAACTCAAGATCTGGAAGAGAAGAAAAACAATTGATGGAATCAGAGAGTCAAGGGAAAGATTTACCAGGTTGATGAACTTGAAGATTGAAATTGCTGAAAACTGGATTCTCCTGGATGTTGATGTGATTTTCCATGGAACTTGCTCTGGATCTGAAGTAGCCGAACTGGATCTGGATGAAGGTGGATGGCCTGGACTTGTAGAGAGAGAGAGGCCATGGGAGATGGATGGAGCTAGGGTTTGATGGATTGAAAATAATGAAGGGCGGCTAGGGTTTTGGAATTTCAAGTGGCTAACCTAGGGTTTTGGATAAAGATGGAGATCTCTCACCTCCTCAAGGCTCCAATGAAACCCAGATTACCCCCTCACGGAGCTCAACACTTAGAATAGTGCGGAAGAAGAGAAACCTAGGTCACTCAACACAAGAGAATAGCAAAAATAATTTTTCTTCATTCATCTGATTGATTTAAACTTACAAGAGGGGTTTAATTTATAAGGCTTTACAAGGGAGGAGGGTTTCACATCTTTCCATGTGGGACTAAAGGAGGGGATCTACAAATTAGGGCAAATCCTTCACATATGGTCGGCCAAGGTACCCAAAAATTGGATTTGGATTATAAAAGGCAGGTAGATGGCGCCTCCTTGCTTGGATCTTCAAGAAAAATTTTCTTCCTTCCCTGGATCAACTCTTTTGGACTCCTCCTTTTCTTCCTCCCTAAGTCAAGGTCCTTCCCATCTTTGTTTTGGATGTTTTTGGCAGGTAGTGGGCGCCCCTTGAAGTTCTCTTCCAAGAGAATTTCTTCCCATTTTTGCTTTGGATGTCTTGGGAAAGTCTTGGCCGCCCCCTTGATTTGTGGTCTCTTGGTGGACTTCTCTTTATCTGGCGCATGAGAGAAGGAAGTTGCCATCTGTGGAGTGGGGACCAAAGGCTGCTGGATGTAGATATGGCGCCCCTTGGACTGGGAGTGTGGCTGGGAGTGTGGTGTCCACTTGCCTGGTCTTGGGAGAAAATGTAACATCCCAGGTTGAAACCCTAGTCCACTACTGAGTCAACATGACTCAACAAAATAAAATGCAGGTAATGTAGACTCAAGCTAAATTGAGTTGATCTAGTCAACTCTTATTACAAACCAAAAATCCTAATTCTTCGGGCAAGGTTAATCAGAGATCCAGATGGAGCTCTGAAGTCTTCTTCTGAGTCTGGTGCCCACACCAATTCTCCCAGGGTGGGAGGAACTTGACCCTGTCGAGTATGGATCAAGTTGGCTCTGGTATCTCTCCAAGTGGTCTGGGTCTAGCTCTTGTAACTCTTCTCGGGAGATCCAAGAGTCATCAGAATCTGGCCTTCCTAGCCAGCGGACCAGGTATCTTTGGTATCCTCGATTACGAGTAGAGATAACCTGATCATCCAGGATCTTTTCAATCTGCTCTTTCCTCACAGTCCAATTTGTTGGTGGACACACAGGGTCAGGTTCACTCTCAAGAGCAGGATTAGGTTCAAAAGCCTCACTGGGAATCACAGCTGGCTCCCTATACTCTACTAGGTCTGTAATGTTGAAAGTGGAGCTAATGCCTAGTTCTAGAGGCAACTCGAGCACATAGGCATTGGATCCTACTCTCTTTACCACTCTAAATGGTCCAGCTCCCCTAGCATGTAACTTTCTAACGGTTCCAGGAGGAAACCGTTCAGGCCTTAACCTAATCATTACATAGTCTCCTTCGTCAAAAGTTTTGACTTGCCTTTGAGAATCAGCCAATTTCTTATAAGTTTCGTTACTTAAATTTATTTTGGCTTGAATTTCTTTATGCAAGTCTTTTATATGCTGTGCAAAAACTTCGGCAGACTCGGAGACCCGTGTGTGGACTGGTAAAGGAGCTAGGTCAAGAGGTGTGTGGGGTTTGTAACCATGCACAATTTCAAATGGACTTTTACCCGTAGACCTATTGACCGAGTCATTATATGCAAATTCAGCTCTAGGTAAGTACAAATCCCAGTTCCTAATGTTTTCACCAACAAGACACCTTAGTAGATTGCCTAAACTACGGTTCACTACTTCGGTTTGGCCGTCAGTCTGGGGTGATAGGCAGTTGAAAACTTAAGTTTCGTTCCTAACTTATGCCAAAGGGTTTTCCAGAAATAGCTGGTGAACCGAACATCCCTATCTGAAACAATGGTCTTGGGTAGGCCATGGAGTCGAACTATCTCATTAAAGAACAGGGTGGCTACCTTAGACGCATCAAATGTTTGGGAACAAGGCAAGAAATGGGCCATCTTGGAAAATCGATCTACTACAACACAGATAGAGTCATGCCTCCTCTGGGTCTTAGGCAAACCTAACACAAAGTCCATGCTCACATCTTGCCAAGGACGATCTGGGACAGGGAGTGGGGTATAAAGGCCGGTGTTCTGTTTTCGCTGTTTGGCAACAGCGCAGGTCCGACACCTAGCCACAATGTGCGCTACATCTCTTTTTAAGCTAGGCCAGAAAAAATTGTCTTCAATAGCCAGGGTGGTCTTATCTTTTCCGAAATGGCCAGCTAAACCTCCAGCATGAGTTTTCCAAATCAAGAATTCCCTAAGAGAGGTTCTAGGGACGCAAAGCCTATTCTTAAATAACAGAAAGCCATCTAAAAGGGAATAATCCTTATGTTCACTAGATGGTCCTTGAGTTAGATCCTGGTATACAGTCTTGAAATCTGGACACGACTCATATTCATCTTTGATTTGCTCAAACCCTATGACTTCAGCCCTAACAGAATTCAACAACAAAGATCGACGACTAAGGGCATCAGCTACCTTATTTTTAGACCCAGCCTTATGCTTCAAAACAAAAGTATAGGACTGGATATACTCTACCCACTTAGCATGCCTAGGGTTAAGCTTCTTCTGAGAATTCAAGAATCTAAGAGCCTCATGGTCCGAAAATAGCATAAATTCTTGCGGTAGTAAATAATGTCTCCAGTAACGCAAAGCTTGCACTACCGCATAAAATTCCTTATCATAGGTAGAATACCTAAGCTTAGCATCATTAAGTTTTTCACTAAAGAATACTACGGGATGGTTCTCTTGGCTTAGGACTCCACCTATACCTACTCCTGAAGCATCACAGGCAACCTCAAATACCTTTGAAAAGTCTGGTAGTCTCAAAATGGGTGCCTGGGTCATCCTATCCTTAAGATCTAGGAAGGCTTTATGGGCTGCTTTGGTCCACTGAAATTCTCCCTTCCTGATGCAGTCTGTGATAGGAGCAATTACGGTACTAAACCCCTTGATGAATCGCCTATAGAAGGTAGCCAAGCCATGGAAACTTCTGACTTCATGCACACTGGTCGGCTCTGGCCATTCTACTATGGACCTAATCTTTTCAGGGTCGGCGGCCACGCCGTCAGGGGTTACAACAAATCCAAGGAAGATAATTCTACTGGTCATAAATTCACACTTTTTGAGATTACCGTAGAGACTATCATTCCTCAAAACTTGACAGACTTATCTAAGGTGGCCTAGGTGATCTGCAGGGGTCTTACTATAGATCAGGATGTCATCAAAATATACCACTACAAACTTTCCTATGAAAGCTCTAAGTACCTAGGTCATAATCCTCATGAAAGTACTAGGGGCATTGGACAACCCAAAAGGCATAACAACCCATTCATAGAGACCATCCTTAGTTTTGAAGGCTGTTTTCCACTCATCCCCTGGTCTAATCCTAACCTGATGATAGCCGCTCTTGAGATCAATTTTAGAAAAAACCATGGCACCGGCCATCATATCAAGCATGTCATCTAGTCTAGGGATGGGGAACCTATACTTGATTGTGATCTTATTGATGGCACGATTGTCAACACACATCCTCCACGTGCCATCCTTCTTCGGGGTTAGAAGTGCAGGGACTGTACAAGGGCTAAGACTCTCTCTAATGAACCCCTTCCTCAACAATTCGCCAACCTGCTTTTGTAGTTCTTTATGCTCCGATGGATTCATCCTATAACGGGGCAAGTTGGGTAAAGTAGCTCCTGGAACTAAATCTATGGAATGCTGAATATCCCTAAGAGGTGGAAGGTGGTCTGGCAGATCCTCGGGAAAAACATCCTCAAATTCTTCTAATAAAGGTTTAACTTCCTGAGGAGGCTCTGAGGGTGTAGGAGTCCTAAGTTCCTTAGCAGTCAACATCCAAATGGGTGAACCACTATGAATCTCTTGTTCCAGATCCTTGGCACTAATTAGGTTCACTCCAGTCTTCATTTCCCTAACCTTACTGGTTCCTTTAGCAACCTTGTCCTTAGGAGGGACTGAATGGATTATGATTTTCTTCCCATTGAAACTAAAGACACAGGTGTTGGATTTTCCTAAGAGGGTGGCATCATGATCATACAACCAAGGTCTTCCAAGAATTATACTGCTTACCCCCATGGGCAAGACATCACACCAAATCTTCTCTTGATAGGATTGCATTTGGATTTGGACCTGACATCTAGACTGGATAGGTATAGAGGTAGAGTCTATCCAAGAAACCTTATAGGGGTTGGGGTGGGGGACTGGGGTTAAGCCTAACATTTTGACAGTGCTAGTGGAAATGGCATTCACACAGCACCCACTATCTATGATGATTTTACAAACCTTATCCCCTAGTTTAAGGAAAGTCTATAGGATGATAGTCCTACGCCAATCTTCCTGAACTTTAGTCTGGGACAGGATGCATCTCACAACCCCTAAGTGGTCAGATTCAGTGGATTCTTCCTCTCCTTCATACTTATCAACCAAATTCATTCCGGCCTCATAAACTTCTTCTTCAAACTCCTCATTAGGCTCGGAATTCTCTTCTCCTCCCTCTTCTATATATAGGGATCTACGAGGGCACTGGCTAGAAACATGACCTACCTTATGACACTTAAAACAAGCTATGGCTGTGTATTGAGTGGAGATATGACCGGGCTTCTGGCACTTAAAATAGACGATACTAGGGGTTCTTTGGGTGTCAGGTGCCTTACCTTTGTCCATGGGCCTAGGGGTGGGGATACCCTGATTAGGCTTGCTAGGGGTAACCTGGCTAGGTCTATTTCTTGGGATTGGGGCACTAACCCTAGATGGCATGGGTCCTCTCTGAAACTTCTCAGTGTTTAGTGCAATCTGATAGGCTTGGTCTAGGTCAGTAACCTCTCTCAGAAACAACTCTCTCTTAATATCTTCCCTAAGTCCAGCCCTAAATCTAGACAAAGTGACCTCATGGGCTTCACTCACATCACATCTCATTAGGTATTCATCAAAGGTGGTTATGTAGTCTGAAACAGATCGATTCCCTTGTTTCAAAGTCTGCCATTGGTCTAACAGATTCTGCTGGTATGAAATGGGTAGGTACTTGTCTCTAAGCTTTTCTTTCATACCCTGCCAAGTGGTTATGGGCTCTACATTTCGTCTTCTAGTGGTCAGCTCAATGTTCCCCCACTATAACCTAGCTTGACGTTTTAGTTTCATCTTGGCAAACTTGAATTTCCTCTCCTCAGACATGGCATACCACTCAAAGTACTGGTCCATCTCACCCTCCCAATCAGAATACACCTTAGGATTTAAGCTACCATCAAAAGTGGGTGCATCTAACTTGATGTTCCAAATGAACCTATCATCTCTATCCTCAGGTTCTGGGTCAGGCCTCCTATGATTAGGTTCAGGATCTCGGTATAAAGGTCTTCTAGGCTCTTGGTGTGGGTGAGGTTGAGGCACATTAAAATCTAGGTCAGGAGTCCAATTCCGATGCCTAGGTTCCTCAAGTACTTTGACTCGATCCCTAAGCTGGGCAAAATTCTCATTCATATCCTGATTTAATTTGTTCATACTCTCAGTAAGAGCTCTAACCATGGCCTCTAAATCAGGTTGGGTTTGACCAGGTTGGTAGGGTACTCCATTCCGGGTAGACATGATACAAGCAAACATACAAAATGAGACTCAACTGAACGACTACGGGCTAACTAGACCTAGAGCCCAAACTAGATGCCCAATCAGAGTGGCAAGGTAGCCTATAGTAACTCAGGACTCAGCCAGGCAGGTGTAAGGAGAGTGTTAGGTCCCTGAATGCCAATCCTAGACACCAATCAGAGATTGGCCAGGTAGGCGGACCAGCACACAGGCCCTTCGGGATGGAATCCCTGAACCACCGTTCTAGACACTGAGTACAAAGCACACACAGAGTAACCAGACAAACTGACTCAACACTAACCTTGACCCGACTTGTTGATGTCCCTAGCCCACTAGGGCAAATTAGGTCTAATCAATTTTAGATTTAAGGCTTAGGTTCGAATGAAGGGGTGGTGGTTTTGGGCTAAGGAGAGGTTATCAACTCCTCCCCTTATCTTAGATGCTCAAATGCCCTTAAGTTAATTATGAGATGATCACTCCAAAAAGAATTGAATTGCATAACACAAAAAAATAGAGTTGCTGTATTTTAATGCTCAGAATTTTTACCGAAACTAATAAATCACAGAAAAATTATGAAAAATAGGTTCAATTATACTGATTTCAACGAAGCAAAAATCATGCAATTCGGAGTTTTATGCAGGATGAAATAATTCATACAACAGGGCAATTACGGGCTGCAACTAGATTGTCTTCCCCGTTTATAATCCCTGCTACGAAGTTATAACCCAATGGATCCCCTACACGCCCAAGGAACACCCCATGGAATGGGAGGAGGAGGCTTGCGCCTCACTTAGTTCCTAGGACCGGATGTCCTGGGGAGTCTACTTCGAGCAGACAAAATAAAAAGAGAACAATCAAAGCAAGCAAGCAAATCAGAAACCCTAGACTGGGCTCTGATACCAAAAATGATGCAGAACAAAGAACAAAGAAGCGTATGCAGAAGTAAAATTAAGATTAATTCTTTTTTTATATATATATATATTTCAGAAATTGGCTTCGACTCAAAGTAAAGCTAAACTACGATGAAGGAAACTAGGTAAGAATTGAAAGCACAGTTTAGAAGAAACTAAATTATTAGAGTAGTTCAGAAGTAACGGATCGCTGGGGGTTGAGAAACTCCCAGACCTAGGGTTTCGCTCCGAACTTTCAACAGAACAGAAATAAAGAGAAGAGATGGTTTATCTAACCAGACAATGATCTTCACAGATTTTGGTGGAAGAACTCTCCCGAGCAGATTGTTGGATCCTCGGATTCAGATATCTTCGTAATGGATCCTCCAATACTGGTCCTTTGGCGGGTTGGCTTCTCCTGAACTCAAGATCTGGAAGAGAAGAAAAACAATTGATGGAATCAGAGAGTCAAGGGAAAGATTTACCAGGTTGATGAACTTGAAGATTGAAATTGCTGAAAACTGGATTCTCCTGGATGTTGATGTGATTTTCCTTGGAACTTGCTCTGGATCTGAAGTAGCCGAACTGGATCTGGATGAAGGTGGACGGCCTGGACTTGTAGAGAGAGAGAGGCCGTGGGAGATGGATGGAGCTAGGGTTTGATGGATTGAAAATAATGAAGGGTGGCTAGGGTTTTGGAATTTCAAGTGGCTAACCTAGGGTTTTGGATAAAGATGGAGATCTCTCACCTCCTCAAGGCTCCAATGGAACCCGGATTACCCCCTCACGAAGCTCAACACTTAGAATAGTGCGGAAGAAGAGAAACCTAGGTCACTCAACACAAGAGAATAGCAAAAATAATTTTCTTCATTCATCTGATTGATTTAAACTTACAAGAGGGGTTTAATTTATAAGGCTTTACAAGGGAGGAGGGTTTCACATCTTCCCATGTGGGACTAAAGGAGGGGATCTACAAATTAGGGCAAATCCTTCACATATGGTCGGCCAAGGTACCAAAAAAATTGGATTTGGGTTATAAAAGGCAGGTAGATGGCGCCTCCTTGCTTGGATCTTCAAAAAAAATTTTCTTCCTTCCCTGGATCAACTCTTTTGGACTCCTCCTTTTCTTCCTCCCTAAGTCAAGGTCCTTCCCATCTTTGTTTTGGATGTTTTTGGCAGGTAGTGGGCGCCCCCTTGAAGTTCTCTTCCAAGAGAATTTCTTCCCATTTTTGCTTTGGATGTCTTGGGAAAGTCTTAGCCGCCCCCTTGATTTGTGGTCTCTTGGTGGACTTCTCTTTATCTGGCGCATGAGAGAAGGAAGTTGCCATCTGTGGAGTGGGGACTAAAGGCTGCTGGATGTAGATATGGCGCCCCTTGGACTGGGAGTGTGGCTGGGAGTGTGGTGTCCACTTGCCTGGTCTTGGGAGAAAATGTAACATCCCAGGTTGAAACCCTAGTCCACTACTGAGTCAACATGACTCAACAAAATAAAATGCAGGGAATGTAGACTCAAGCTAAATTGAGTTGATCTAGTCAACTCTTATTACAAACCAAAAACCCTAATTCTTCGGGCAAGGTTAATCAGAGATCCAGATGGAGCTCTGAAGTCTTCTTCTGAGTCTGGTGCCCGCACCACAAGCAAAGAGGAACCTCTATTAACCTTACACTTACCTGGCCAGGTGCCAGGTTAATACAACCCGGATTGTCAATTTGACCTTACATTTGATTTATACTCTAGGTTTAGCAAAACCCCTAGTTCGAGTTGACTCCGTGTGCATGGTAACTAGATCAGGAGCACCTTATCAGCAAACCCAAGCCCAATCTATTGTAACCATGGAACAAAACTTTGAGAGTCTGATGAAATCTTTGAATGACTAAATGACCAGGCTGAACCAAAACATAACTCATCAATTAGCCTAGGCCAATCAAAACTTGACTAATCAGATAACCCACATCACTGCTAGATTTGATCGATTAGAAGCTCGTACCCCTAGAGGAAATCATGAAGTCCAAAATGAGTTAGAGCCTGAACCTGAGATTGAAACACCCATCAACACTAGAAGGGCTCTTCATCAAGACCATTTCTTCGAGCCAAATCCTAGGAGGCCCAATCCTGATCGAGTCCATGATTCGAATCCTAGGATAGCATGTCATGATCCAGTCTATTAGCCAAACCCTAGGAGACACAATCAGGATCAGACATACCGTGATGAGCGAACCCTTAGGAGTATTTGATTGGAAGCTCCAACATTTGATGAAAATCTGGATCCTAAGGTTTACATATATTGGGAGGGAGAGATGGACCAATACTTTGATTGGTATGACGTGACTGAGGAAAGAAAGTACAAGTTTGCAAAGCTTAGGTTAATTAGTCAGGCCAGGCTTTACTTGGAGAATGTTGAGAGGTTCATTAGACAAAGAGGTGATGTTCCCATAGTAACCTGGAGGGCAATGAAACTTAAGCTTAGAGAGAAATACCTTCTCATGTCCTACCACCAGAGACTTCTAGATCAGTGGTAGAGACTGACTCAGGGAACCAAGAGTGTAGCCGAATACATTGCCAAATTTGATGAATTTGTAATGAGATACAATGTAGATGAGTCTGAGTCAGTTACTTTGTCTAGATTTAGGGCAGGATTGAGAGAAGAGATCCAAAAGGTGTTATTTTTGAGAGAAGTCCATGACTTAGAGCTAGCTTACCAGGTAGCACAAGATGCCGAGAGATTTCATAGGAGACCATTTTATCGCAGACTCGAACCTCCTAAAACTAGTGCACCTAGTCAGCTGCCAGGATTGAATCATATTTGACCCAGTCAACCCAACCCTAGCACCCCTCTGACCCATAGAGATGATAGGGATAAAGCACAAGAAGTTCAGAGGACTCCAAATCCAAATGTGGCATGCTATAGATGTCATATGTTAGGCCATTACACTAGCAATTATCCAACTAGGGCCTTACACATAGGGGAATTAGAAGAGAATGAGTCTGAACCCAAAGAACCCCTAGGTGATAATGTTGAAGAATTATATCAGGCTGAGGACAATTTGACTAAAGTGTATGAAGGTGACGAGGAACAAGTAGAGCATGATAGATTCAGATTAGTTAGATGCATCCTTACCCACACTGTTACACAGGAGGATTGGCGTAGGACTAACATCCTACAAATATTTGTCAAGTTAGGGGATAAGGTATGTAAAATAATTATTGATAGTGGGAGTTGTGTAAATGCCATATCCACTAGTGCTGTCAAAACTTTAGGCTTGTCCGTAGTTCCCCATCCAAATCCCTATAAGGTTTCTTGGATAGACTCCACTTCAATTCCCATCAAACATAGGTGCCTAGTCCAAATCCAATTACAGTCCTATCAGGAGAAAGAGTGGTGTGATGTCTTACCAATGGGAGTGAGCAGTATCATCCTAGGTCGACCCTGGTTATTTGATCATGAGACGACCCTATACGGCCAATCAAATTCCTGCTCATTCATGCACCTAAGAAAGAAGTTTGTAATTAACCCAATACCACCAAAGGACACCGTTAAGATGGGATCGAGACACCTAAAGGAAAAGAAAACAGGAGTCAATTTGATAACTAATAAAGAGATTGAGAAAGAACTCACTAAGGGTACACATGTTTGGATTTTAGCCACTAAGAAAATTCAAGAGCCTTCCCAGAAAGAACGCCCTCAGGATGTGGCCAAAGTGTTAGAAGACTTTCAGGATGTGTTCTCAGATGACCTGCCTGACCAACTTCCACCACTTAGGGACATCCAGCATGCCATTGACTTAGTCCTAGGAGCCACACTATCCAACCTTCCACACTATAGGATGAACCCTACCGAACATTTAGAGTTACAAAGACAAGTAAAAGATCTCCTTAGGAAAGGATTTATTAGATAGAGTTTGAGTCCCTGTGCAGTACCCACATTACTGATCCCTAAGAAAGATGGCACTTGGAGGATGTGCGTTGACAGTCGTGCCATTAATAAGATCACAACGAAATATAGGTTTCTCATACCCTGTTTGGATGACATGTTAGATATGATGGCCGGAGCAACAATATTTTCAAAGATTGACCTTAAGAGTGTCTATCATCAGGTTAAGATTAGACCAGGGGATGAATGGAAGATTGCGTTCAAGACCAAGGAGGTTCTTTTTGAATGGGTACTAATGCCTTTCGGACTATTCAATGCTCCTAGTACCATTATACGGATTATGAATCAAGTCCTATGGTTATTTATAGGAAAGTTTGTCGTAGTTTACTTTGACGACATTCTTATATATAGCAAAACCCAGGAGGATCATTTGGATCACTTGAATCAAGTCTATTTAGCTCTTAGGGAAAATAGTCTCTTTGCAAACCACAAGAAATGTGATTTTTTTGCCCATAGAGTCATTTTCCTAGGTTTTGTTGTCACACTTGACGGAGTTTATGCTGACCCCAAAAAGATTAAATCAATTGTAGAGTGGCCTGTGCCAAAAAGTGTTCATGAAGTACGAAATTTTCATGGCCTAGCTACTTTTTATAGAAGATTCATTTGGGGGTTTAGTACCATAGTTGCTCCAATCATGGATTGCATTTGGAAAGGCCAATTTGAATGGACCAAAGCTGCTGATAGAGCCTTCCTAGATGTTAAGAAGAAAATGACACAAGAACCTATCTTAAGATTGCCTGATTTTTTCAAGGTTTTTATGGTCGCTTTTGATGCATCTGGAGTAGGAATAGGTTGAGTTTTAAGCCAGGAAAGCCACCCCATAGCTTTCTTTAGTGAAAAGTTAAATGACACTAAGCTTAGGTATTCCACCTATGATAAGGAGCTCTATGCGATAGTGCAAGCTTTATGGTATTGGAGGCACTATCTACTACCACATGAATTTGTCTTGTTTTTCGATCACAAGGCCCTAGATTTCTAGTTCCCAGAAGAAGCTGAATCCTAGGCACGCCAAGTGGGTAGAATACATCTAGGCCTACACGTTTGTCTTGAAACACCATGCCGAAACTGAGAACATGGTAGCCAATGCTTTAAGTCGTAGAGCCTTGCTTCTGAACTCGATTAGTACTAAAGTCATTGGATTTGAAAGACCTACGGATGATTATGATAATTGTCCAAACTTTAGTGAAGTTTACCAAGCTTTGAAATTAGGACCATCTAGTGACCACAGTGAGTACACCCTTTTAGATGGTTATCTGTTTAAGGAAAACAAGCTTTGTGTTCCAAAGACTTCTCTGAGGGACATTTTAATTTGGGAAGCCCATGCTGGAGGTTTCACTGGCCATTTTGGAAGAAACAAGAGTATATTGACAATTGAGAAGAAATTTTACTGACCAGGCCTTAAGAGACAAGTAGCCAATATTGTTGCCCGATGTAGCACATGTACAGTTGCCAAACATCAAAGACAAAACACCAGGTTATACACTCCTTTACTTGTGTTGAATTGTCCATGGCAGGATCTTAGCACGGACTTCATTTTAGGACTGCCAAAGACCCTTAGAAAACATGATTAAACCTTTGTAATGGTCGACAGATTTTTGAAAATGGCAAATTTTATACCCTGCTCCCAAACTTTTGATGCCTCTAGGGTAGCCAAGCTTTTTCTCAATCAAGTAGTCAAGTTATATGGGTTACCTAAAACCATTGTTTCTAATAGGGATGTTCATTTCACAAGCTATTTTTGGAAGACCCTTTGGCACCTACTAGGAACAAAACTAAAATTCTCAACTGTTTACCACCCTCAGACTGATGGACAAATTGAAGTTGTAAATAGAAGTCCAGGGAACTTATTAAGGTGCCTTGTTGGAGACAGTTTGGGAAATTGGGATTTACGTCTACCTCGTGCTGAATTCGCGTACAATAGCTCATTCAATAAGTCCACTGGAAAAAGTCACTTTGAGATTGTCCATGGTTACAGACCTACGAGACCTATCGACCTCATCCCATTACCTACACATGCACGTGTATCTGAGTCTGCCGAGTCATATGCATAGCATCTTAAAGAATTACATAAGGAAATTAGTAAAAAAATTCAAATGAGTAATGAAGTTTATCAGCATGTGGCTGATTCACGTAAACGGATAAAAAAATTTAATGAAGTGGACTCTGTCATGATAAAACTTAGACCTGAAAGGTTTCCACCGGGAACTATGAAGAAATTGCATGCCCGGGGAGCTAGACCTTTCAAAATAATTAAGAAAATAGGATCTAATGTATATGTGCTAGAGTTACCACCTAATTATGGCTTTAGCTCCACTTTTAATATTTAAGATCTGAAAGAATTTAAAGAACCGGCATTAATTCCTAGCGAGCCTTTTGGTCCTCACCCTGCCTTTGAGAGCGAAACCCTCCCTGAGTGCCCACCAGCAATTCCACTAGACCGGAGAGACAAGATTGAACGTATCTTAGATGACCAAGTGGTTACTACTAGAAATAAGGGTTATCAATGTTATCTGGTTCATTGGCATAGCCGACCAGAATCTGAAGACTCCTGGATCACCCAAGAGGATCTACAACAAATTGACCCAAATCTATTAGAATAGTACCACAGTCAAACTGATCCTTACTCGATAGGGTCGAGTTCCTCCCACCTGAGAAGAATTGGTGCGGGCACCAGGCTCAGGAAGAGGCTTCAATTGATACCAAGTTCTTTATGGATAGAGGATTAGGAATTTAAGTCTTGTACTTGTGTTTATTTGAATAATTGAGTCCTGTTTTATTTCAATTTGGGTTTTAAAGTTCAATTAGACTTTGTATTGAGTCAGGTTGAATAATTGAGTCATGTTTTATTTCAATTTGGGTTAAATTAGAGTTCAATTAGGCTTTGTATTGAGTCGAGTTCAAGAGCTACTTGAAGTTGGGTTTGAATTAAGCCAGATTAAGTACAACCAGCTTCACCAACTACTTGGAGCACCAAATCATCATTGGACCACGCCACCTTGGAGGACAAGTCATGCCACTTAGAGGAAAGACCAAGCCACATCACAAGACACCTCACCCATGAATTTTCGCCCAAATCAAATTCAAATTGAAGGAAGCTCCACTCTTCATGGGATGCCACCTTAAAATTAGGAGTTTGAATTTGTAAATGTGCAATTCCACTTTCTTTGAGATGCCCCATTTTTATCTCCATGAAAGGTGTTGTATTTTGAATTGGAAAAGGATCTTAAAGTTTATAAAAGCTCCTAGAATCCTCTTGTAATTGGATGATGAATGAAATGAAATTTTTTTCTAAGAAACCTTTCTTCCTTTGCTAGCCAAAAGACCCTTGAGATAAGGTAGGTGTGAGACCTAAGATACTTACCAAACAATCTACTAATCCCTCTTCCAATCCCATTCGGCCACCCTTGAAGAACCCTCTTCAAGCCTCTCCAATTTCGACCTTCCCATCTTCCAAAAGAGATCATCTACAATGGAGTTCTCCATGCCAACAATTGAAGATGATTCCAGCAAAGGATGCCAAAGAGAGATTACTTCAATCCAAGCCTAAGCAAACTCTTCCATTCTTAACTTTCCTTTTCCATTCTTCCAATCTTCCATCTAAACCTTTAAACTTTCCATCTACCTGTGCAGGATCCTCGGGTCTCATGGTTTCCAAGATGAAGGTCTACTATGCCAAAGAATCAGATGCAGGATGCTTTAAAACCTAGAGTAATTCCTTGGCCATTTAAATACTTCATCTTGAGTGTTCCTTAATTCATTTCAGAATATTAATGGCCAGATAACCAATCTTTATAAACCTCTTTCAGATCTGAAATAGAAAATTAAGCTAGCCCTAACCTGTGTGGTTTCCTAACCATGAAGGTCCATTTTCTTAATTGCTTTGATAGGTTGTCTTCCTAGTCATGTTTTCCTTATGTCCTTTTCTTGAAATTCTACTTCTTTACATAAAATAGCCACATGCATATCTGCCTCATCATCATTTAATATCTTTAATTCATAGAAATGCATCATTCCATATCTGTAACCCATTATTTTGGTATCAGAGCATGGTAGGTTAGGGTTAATTTTGAATTTGTGCATTTAGGTAGGTTGCTGAAATTTTCTGCATGCATATCATTCATACGTGCTACTTAGTTATTGTTTGTAAAATCCAATCTAGATCTAAAACTCACACCTCCTGAGTGGGTGTACACTAGTACACTGTCATGACCCATGGGAATAATGAGTCTCGGGCTGGATGTGAATTTTTAGGTTGAAGTTTGGTATGTTCATATCTATGTTTGTTTAAATTCTGTTGTTCTGTCCTGCATGCTTTGTCTGTGTTCCGGGATCTACCACATCTAACACAGATATTTATTTTAATTTCCTTTCATATGGTATGTCATACATGAGATAGGAACATTCAATAATCTTTTCAAAATTTTTGGATATCTTTACATTGCACTTTTATGTACCACTTTAGAACTGCAACACACTAATTCTGCACCTGAAATTTGGGTCCATATGCTTGTTTGCATTCATTTCATTATAAAACAAATTAAGGGCATCAAATTGACATAGGGTTAGGATTTCATTACCTATCCCTAGCCAAAAAATCACCAACTTGCATAACGAGCCTAACCCTAATTAAAACGGATTAGACATCTAATTGCTCTAGTTAGCTAGGGACACCCACAAGGTCGGGTCGAATCAAGTGTCAAGCTAACTTTGACACCCTGTTTGTATGTGCCTGTATCTAGTGTCTAGGCAAGTGGTTCTGGGACAAGAGCTCGAAGGAAAGTGGGTTGGTTCGCTTACCTGGCCAAATTCAAATTGGTGACTAAGGAAAGCAAAGAGGAACCTCCACTAACCTTACACTTACCTGGCCAGGTGCCAAGTTACTACAACCCGGATTGTCAATTTGACCTTACATTTGATTTGTACTCTAGGTCTAGCAAAACCCCTAGTCCGAATTGACTTCGTGTGCATGGAAACTAGATCAGGAGCACCTTATCAGCAAACCCAAGCATAATCTAGTGTAACCATGAACAAAAGTTTGAGAGTCTGATGAAATCTTTGAATGACCAAATGACCTGGCTGAACCAAAACTTAACTGATCAATTAGCCCAGACCAATCAAAACTTGACTGATCAGATAACCCACATCACTGCTAGACTTGATCGATTAGAAGCTCGTACCCCTGGAGGAAATCATGAAGTCCAAAATGAGTTAGATCCTGATCCGGAGTTTGTAACACCCATCAACCCTAGAAGGGTTCTTCATTAAGACCATTTCTTCGAGCCAAATCCTAGGAGGCCCAATCCTGATTGAGTCCATGATCCGAAACCTAGGATAGCACATCTGATCCAGTCTATTAGCCAAACCCTAGGAGACACAATCAGGATCAGACATACTATGATGAGCGAACCCTTAGGAGTATTTGATTGGAAGCTCCAACATTTGATGGAAATCTGGATCCTAAGGTTTACAAAGATTGGGAGGGAGAGATGGACCAATACTTTGATTGGTGTGACATGACTGAGGAAAGAAAGTGCAAGTTTGCAAAGCTTAGGTTAATTCGTCAGGCTAGGCTTTACTGGGAGAATGTCG
The DNA here is from genome assembly GCA_021397845.1 of Areca catechu. Taxonomy (NCBI): domain Eukaryota; kingdom Viridiplantae; phylum Streptophyta; class Magnoliopsida; order Arecales; family Arecaceae; genus Areca; species Areca catechu. Next base: position 137,642,728 of record CM038039.1, on the reverse strand, counting down.
TGAGGTTCATTAGACAAAGAGGTGATGTTCCCATAGTAACGTGGAGGGTAATGAAACTTTGGCTTAGAGAGAAATACCTTCCCACGTCCTACCACCAGAGACTTCTAGATCAGTGGCAGAGACTGACTCAGGGAACCAAGAGTGTTGCCGAATACGTTGCCAAATTTGATGAATTTGTAATGAGATGCAATGTTGATGAGTCTGAGTTAGTTACTTTGTCTAGATTTAGGGTAGGATTGAGAGAAGAGATCCAGAAGGAGTTATTTTTGAGAGAAGTCCATGACTTAGTGCTAGCTTACCAGGTAGCACGAGATGCCGAGAGATTTTATAAGGGACCATTTTATCACAGACCCAAACCCCCTAGAACTAGTGCACCTAGTCAGCAGCCATGATCGAATCATATGTGACCCAGTCGACCCAACCCTAGCACCCCTCTGACCTATAGAGATGATAGGGGTAAAGCACCAGAAGTTCAGAGGACTCCAAATCCAAATGTGGCTTGCTATAGATGTCATAAGTTAGGCCATTACGCTAGCAATTGTCCAACTAGGGCCTTACACATAGGGGAATTAGAAGAGAATGAGTCTGAACCAAAAGAACACCTAGGTGATAATGTTGAAAAAGTATATCAGGCTGAGGACAATTTGGCTGAAGAGTATGAAGGTGATGATGAACAAATAGAGCTTGATCTATTGGGAGTAGTTAGATGCATCCTTACCCACACTATGACACAGGAGGATTGGTGTAGGACTAACATCCTACAAATATTTATCAAGTTAGGGGATAAGGTACGTAAAATAATCATAGATAGTGAGAGTTGTGTAAATGCCATATCCACTAGTGCTGTCAAAACTTTAGGCTTGTCCACAGTTCCCCATCCAAATCCCTATAAGGTTTCTTGGATAGACTCCACTTCAATTTCCATCAGACATAGGTGCCTAGTCCAAATCCAATTACAGTCCTATCAGGAGAAAGTGTGGTGTGATGTCCTACCAATGGGAGTGAGCAGTATCATCCAAGGTCGACCATGGTTATTGATCATGATGCGACCCTATACGGCCGATCAAATTCCTGCTCATTCATGCACCTAGGAAAGAAGTTTGTAATTAACCCAATACCACCTAAGGACACCGTTAAGAGAGGATCGAGCCACCTAAAGGAACAAAAAAATAGGAGTCAATTTGATAACTGATGAAGAGATTGAGAAAGAACTCACTAAGGGTATACATGTTTGGGTTTTAGCCACTAAGGAAATTCAGGAGCCTTCCCAGAAAGAACACCCTCAGGAAGTGGCTAAAGTGTTAGAAGACTTTCAGGATGTGTTCCCGGATGACCTGCCTGACTAACTTCCACCACTTAAGGACATCCAGCATGCCATTGACTTAGTCCCAGGAGCTACCCTATCCAACCTTCCACACTATAGGATGAACCCTACCGAACATTTAGAGTTACAATGACAAGTAGGGGATCTCCTTAGGAAAGGATTTATTAGAGAGAGTTTGAGTCCCTGTGCAGTACCCGCATTACTGACCCCTAAGAAAAATGGTGCTTGGAGGATGTGCGTTGACAGTCGTGCCATTAATAAGATCACAATGAAATATAGGTTTCCCATACCCCGTTTGGATGACATGTTAGATATGATGGCGAAGCAACAATATTTTCAAAGATTGACCTTAAGAGTGGCTATCATCAGGTTAGGATTAGACCAGGGGATGAGTGGAAGATTGCATTCAAGACCAAGGAGGATCTTTTTGAATGGGTAGTAATGCTTTTCGGACTATCCAATGCTCCTAGTACCTTTATGCAGATTATGAATCAAGTCCTACGGTTATTTATAAGAAAGTTTATCGTAGTTTACTTCAACAACATTCTTATTATAGCAGGACCCAGGAGGATCATTTGGATCACTTGAATCAAGTCTGTTTAGCTCTTAGGGAAAATAGTCTCTTTGCAAACCTCGAGAAATGTGTTTTTTTTACCCATAGAGTCATTTTCCTAGGTTTTGTTGTCACACCTGACGGAGTTTTTGCTGACCCCGAAAAGATTAAATCAATTGTAGAGTGGGATGTGCCAAAATGTGTCCATGAAGTACGAAGTTTTCATGGCCTAGCTACTTTTTATAGAAGATTCATTCGGGGGTTTAGTACCATAGTTGCTCCAATCACAGATTGCATTAAGAAAGGCCAATTTGTATGGACCAAAGCTGCTGATAGGGCCTTCCTAGATGTTAAGAAGAAAATGACACAAGCACCTATCTTAAGATTACCTGATTTTTTCAAGGTTTTTAAGGTTGCTTGTGATGCATCTGGAGTAGGAATAGGTGGAATTTTAAGCTAGGAGAGCCACCCCATAGCTTTCTTTAGTGAAAAGTTAAATGACGCTAAGCTTAGGTATTCCACCTATGATAAGGAGCTCTATGCGGTAGTGCAAGCTTTATGGTATTGGAGGCACTATCTACTACCGCATGAATTTATCTTGTTTTCTAATAACGAGGCCCTTAGATTCCTAGTTCCTAGAAAAAACTGAATCCTAGGCACGCCTAGTGGGTAGAATACATCCAGGCCTACACGTTTGTCTTGAAACACTGTGCTGAAACTGAGAATAAGGTAGCCGATGCTTTATGTCGTAGAGCCCTACTTCTGAACTCGATTAGCACTGAAGTCCTTGGATTTGAAAGTCTTACGGACGAATATGATAATTGTCCAAACATTAGTGAAGTTTACCAAGCTTTGAAATTAGGACCATCTAATGACCAAAGTGAGTACACCCTTTTAGATGGTTATTTATTAAGGAAAACAAGTTTTGTGTTCCAAAGACTTCTCTGAGAGACTTTTTAATTTGGGAAACCCATGCTGGAGGTTTGGCTGGCCATTTGGAAGAAACAAGACCATATTGACAATTGAGGAGGATTTTACTGGCCAGGCCTTAAGAGACAAGTAGCCAATATTGTTGCCCGATTTAGGACATGTACAATTTCCAAACATCAAAGACAAAACACCAGGTTATACACTCCTTTACCTGTGCTGAATTGTCCATGGCAGGATCTTAGCATGGACTTCATTTTAGGACTGCCCAAGACCCTTAGGAAACATGATTAAATCTTTCTAGTGGTCGACAAATTTTCGAAAAGGGCCCATTTTGCACCGTGCTCCAAAACTTTTGATGCCTCCAGGGTAGCCAAGCTTTTTCTCAATCAAGTAGTCATGGGTTACCTAAGACCATTATTTCTGATAGGGATGCCCGTTATACAAGCTATTTTTGGAAGACCCTTTGGCACCTACTAGGAACAAAACTAAAATTCTCAAATGTTTACCACCCTCAGACTGATGGACAAACTGAAGATGTAAATAAAAGTCTAGGAAACTTATTAAGGTGCCTTGTTGGAGAGAGTCTGGAAAATTGGGATTTACTTCTACCTCGTGGTGAATTCGCGTACAATAGCTCCATCAAAAGGTCCACTGGTAAAAGTCCCTTTGAGATTATCCATGATTACAGACCTAGAAGACCTATCGACCTCATCCCATTACCCACACATGCACGTGTATCTGAGTCTGCCGAGACATATGCACAGCATCTTAAAAAATTCATAAGGAAATTAGTAAAAAAATTCAAATAAGTAATGAAGTTTATAAGCATGTGGCTGATTCACATAGACGGATAAAAGAATTTAATGAAGGGGACTCTGTCATGATAAAACTTAGACCTGAATGGTTTCCACCAGGAACTATGAAGAAATTGCTTGCTCGAGGAGCTGGACCTTTCAAAATAATTAAGAAAATAGGATCTAATGCATGTGTTAAAGTTACCACCTGATTATGGCATTAGCTCTACTTTTAATATTTCTGATCTGAAAGAATTTAAAGAACCGGCATTAATTCCTAGTTAGCCTTTTGGACCTCACCTTGCCTTTGAGAGCGAAACCCTACCTGAGTGCCCACCAGCAATTCCACTAGACCGGAGAGACAAGATTGAACGTATCTTAGATGACCAAGTGGTTACTACTAGAAATAAGGGTTATCAGCGTTATCTAGTTCATTGTCACAGCCGACCAGAATCTGAAGACTTTTGAATCACTCGAGAGGATCTACAACAAATTGACCTAGATCTATTAGAAAAGTATCACAGTCAAACTGATCCTTACTCGATAAGGTCGAGTTCCTCCCACCCGGGGAGAATTAGTGCGGGCACCAAGCTTAGGAAGAGGCTTCAATTGATACCAAGCTCTTTATGAATAGAAGATTAGGAATTCAAGTATTGTACTTGTGTTTATTTGAATAATTGGGTCCTGTTTTATTTCAATTTGGGTTTTAAAGTTCAATTAGGCTTTGTATTGAGTCAGGTTGAATAATTGAGTCATGTTTTATTTCAATTTGGGTTAAATTAGAGTTCAATTAGGCTTTGTATTAAGTCGGGTTCAAGAGCTACTTGAAGTTGGTTTTGAATTAAGATAGATTAAGTACAACCAGCTTCACCAACTACTTAGAGCACCAAATCATCATTGGACCATGCCACCTTGGAGGACAAGTCATGCCACTTGAAGGAAAGATCAAGCCACATCACAAGACACCTCACCCATGAATTTTCGCCCAAATCAAATTCAAATTGAAGGAAGCTCCACTCTTCATGGGATGCCACCTTAAAATTAGGAGTTTGAATTTGTAAATGTGCCATTCCACTTTCTTTGGGACACCCCATGATATTCTCCTTGAAAGGTGTTGTATTTTGAATTTGAAAAGTAGCTTAAAGTTTATAAAAGCTTCTAGAATCATCTTGTAATTGGATGATGAATGAAATGAAATTTTTTTCTAAGAAACCTTTCTTCCTTTGCTAGCCAAAGATCCTTGAGAGAAGGTAGGTGTGAGACCTAGCATGCTTAACCAAACAAGCTACTAATCCCTCTAACAATCCCATTCGGCCACCCTTGAAGAACCCTCTTCAAGCCTCTCCAATTTCGACCTTTATATCTTCCAAAAGAGATCATCTTCAATGGAGTTCTCCACGCCAACAATTGAAGATGATTCAAGCAAAGGATGCTAAAGGGAGATTACTTCAATCCAAGCCTAAGCCAACACTTCCATTATTAACTTTCCTTTTCCTTTCTTCCAATCTTCCATCTAAACCTTTAACCTTTCCATCTACCTGTGCTAGATCCCCGAGTCTCGTGGTTTCCAAGATGAAGGTCTACTATGCCAATGAATCAGATGCAGGATGCTTTAAAACCTAGAGTAATTCCTTGGCCATTTAAATACTTCATCTTGAGTGATCCCTACTTCATTTCAGAATATTAATGGATGGATAACCAATCTTTATAAATATCTTTCAGATCTGAAATAGGAAATTAAGCTAGCCCTAACCTGTGTGGTTTTCTAACCACGAAGGTCCATTTTCTTAATTGCTTTGATAGGTTGTCTTCCAAGTCATGTTTTCCTTATGTCCTTTTCATGAAATGATACTTCTTTACATAAAATAGCTGCATGCATATCTGCCTCATCATCATTTTATATCTTTAATTCTTAGAAATGCATCATTCCATATCTATACCCCAACACCACTTATGCTGTACCTGGAGCCCTGCCAGGCATATCGTGGCATGCCCACGGTGGTGTGCCCATGGTGTGCCCACGGCAGCCCCTAGTCCACACGCGTGGATGCCTTCTGCCCGGCGCGTGCCCGCGGCAATGGATGTCCTACCTGCATGGAGTCCTTCCACCCATGACGTGCCCATGGCAGCCCGTCTCCGCCCGCGGTGTGATCGCATGTAGTTCTTCCACCCGTGATAACCCCGTCTCCAGGGAGCGCACCTCGGCTCCAGCTCCAGCCCAGCTTAACACACCCACGGTAGCCCCGACTCTAGCCCAGCTCGGCATGCCCGCGGCATGCCCATGGGACGAGCACGGTGTGCCCACGGCAGCCCTAACTTCGTCCAACCTACTTAGCCCACGGAGTGCCCGCGTGGAGTTCTTACGCCCGTGGCATGCCCGCATGGAGTTCTTACGCCCGTGGCATGCCCGCGGTAGCCCCGTCTCTAGTGAGCGCACCCTGGCTTTGGCTCCAGCCCAGCTCAGCAAACTAGCGGCAACCCCGCCTCTGGCTCCAGCCCAGCTCGTCATGCCCGCGGCATGCCCGCGACACACCCACGGCGCGCTCGTGGCAGCCCCAGCTCCATCCACACCAACATCACCCACAGCATGCCTGCCTAGAGTTCTTTCACTCACGACAGCCCCATCTCCGGTGAGCGCACCTTTGCTCCGGCTCCAGCCCAGCTCGGTACACCCACGATAGCCCCAGCTCTGGCTCCAGCCTGGTTCGGCATGCCCGTGACATGCCTACGGCATGCCCGCGATAGCCCCAGCTCCGTCTGCACCTACACCTCCCGCGATGTCCCCACATGGAGTTCTTCAACCCGCGGCATGCCCGCGGCAGCCCTGTCTCTGGCGAGCATACCACGGCTCTGGCTGCAGCACAGCTTGGCACACCCGCGTTAGCCCTGGCTCAGGCTCTAGCCTACTCGGCATGCCAGCAACATGCCCGTGGCATGCCCGTGGCATGCCGCGGGACACCCACATCGCACTCGCGGCATGCCCATGGCACCCCGTGATAGCCCCAGCTTCATCCTCACCTACAACGCCCGCAGTGCACCTGCGTGGAGTTCTTCCACCCGCGGTATGCCCACGGTAGTCCCATGGTCCAACTCCACCATCCCACAATCCGGCTCCGCTCTCTGCCACCTTGATAATGACCGGGAGTAGCTCGTGGGTTCGTACCGAGCATGGGGGCTCTACAGGCCTCGCCTTGATCCATGTGCATGGAAAGCCTCTACGGGACCTCTCTCAATCCGCGTGCTTGTATGATAACCTGGCACGTAAAGTCACCATCTTTGTTGCCTGCAATGGCGGACTACAATAAAACCTCCCAGGCCACTGTTTACACTAATCAGGAAAGAGTGCCCCACCTGAGGCACTGCACTCCTTCACCAACACTCTGAACCTCCTAGAATATGAAGGCTCACTAACCCATCATAGCCTCACAGGCCTATCCTAGCCTCACAGGCCTATGTGATGCAGAACGAAAGCTCCGATACAAAAATTGATGCAGAACGAAAGAGAGATGATGCGATGCGGAAGTAAATTAAGACTAATTCTTTCTTTTTTTATTTATTTATTTTTTTTTTAATATTTTTGAAGTCGGCTTGACTCAAAGAAAAGTTAAACTAAATTGAAACAAACTATGTAATAATTGAAAGCACAATTTAAAGAAACTAGGTTATCAGAGTAGTTCAGAAGTAAAGGAATGCTGGGGGTTGAGAAACTCCCAGACCTAGGGTTTCGCTCTGAACTTTCAACAGGACAAAAGTAACAAGAAGAGAAGGGTTACAGACCAGGCAGTGATCTTCACAGAGTTTAGTGGAAGGACTCCTTGAGCAGATTGTTGGATCCCCGGATCAGATATTCGCAATGGATCCTCCAATACTGGCCCTTTGGCAGAGTTGGCTTCTTCTGAACTCAAGATCTGGGAAAGAAGAAGAACAAGTTTTGGAACCAGATACTCAAGGAAGGATTTACCAGATAGAAGAACTTGAAAGCTGATGTTGCTGAAATCCTGATTCTCCGGAATGCTGATCTGACTTCCTCTGGATTTGCTCTGTCTTCGAAGTAGCTGAACTGGGCCTGGATGGGTGGTCGGCCTTACTTGGAGAGAGGGCCGTGAGAGAGAGATGGGGTAGGCTAGGGTTGGTGGAATGAAGAGGATGATGGGCGGCTAGGGTAGGAATGGAAGTGGCAACCTAGGGTTTGGGGTTGGAGATCTCACACCTCCTCAAGGTTCCTAAGGAACCCGGATTTACTCCCTTACGAGCTCAACACCTGAATACAAGTGCGGAAGAGAGAAACACAAAGTTTGCTCACACATAAATTGAATTCATCATCAGTTGTCCTCTAAAACTTACAAGAGGGGTTTATTTTATAGGTCTTTACAAGAGGTCAGGGTTTACATCTTCCCATGTGGGACTAATAGGATGGATCTTCAAATTAGGCTTGTAGAATCAAATCCTTCTCATATGGCCAGCCAAGAGCTTCCATAAGTGTTGATTGGTGGCTACAAATGGTAAGTAGGTGTGCGCCTCCTAGCCTTGCTCTTCAAGAAAAATTTTTTTGCTCCATGGCTCAACTCTTTTGGACACCTCCTTTTCTTTCTCCCCAAGTCATGGATCTTCTCAACTTTGCTTTGGTCTTTTTAGGCATGGATTGGGCGCCCCTTGAAGTGCTCCCCAAGAAATGCCTCTTCCTCCTTTAGCTTGGCCTTTTAAGGTATATATGGGGCACCTCCTTGATTTTGGCTTCAAGAAAAATTCTTGCTCTCTTGGGTGTGGGGACCAAGACACTGGGATGGAGATGTGGCGCCTCCTGGACTCTGGCGTGTGGCTGGGAGTGTGGCGCCCACTTGCTTGGGCTTGGGAGAAATGTGGCACCCTGGAGAAGACCTAGACCACTTACTAGGACTTGTACTGAGTCAACATGACTCAACAAAATTTAAATTGCAGGGAAATACAGACTCAAAAAAAATTGAGTTGACCAAGTCAACCCTTATTACAAAACCAGAAAATCCTAATTCTTCGGGCAAGGTCAATCAGAGATCCAGATGGTGCCCTGAAGTCTTCTTCTGAGTCTGGTGCCCACACTAATTCTCCCGGGATGGGATGAACTCGACCCTATCGAGTATGGATCAAGCTGGCTCTGGTATCTCTCAAGAGGTCTGGGTCCAATTCTTGTAATCTTCTCGGGAGATCCAAGAGTCATCAGAATCTAGTCTTCCTTGCTAGCGGACTAGGTATCTTTGGTATCCTCGATTACGAGTAGAGATAACCTGATCATCCAGGATCTTTTCAATCTGCTCTTTCCTCACAGGCCAGTTTGTTGGTGGACACACAGGGTTGGGTTCACTCTCAAGAGCAGGATTAGGCTCAAAAGGCTCACTGGGAGTCACAGCTAGCTCTCTATACTTTACTAGGTCTGTAATGTTGAAAGTGGAGCTAATGCCTAGTTCTGAAGGCAACTCGAGCACATAGGCATTGGATCCTACTCTCTTCACCACTCTAAATGGTCCAGCTCCTCTAGCATGTAACTTTCTAATGGTTCTAGGAGGAAACCGTTCAGGCCTTAACCTAATCATTACATAGTCTCCCTCAACAAAAGTTTTGACTCGTCTTTGAGAATCAGCCAACTTCTTTTAAATTTCATTACTTAAAGTAATTTTGGCATGAATTATTTATGCAAGTCCTTTACATGCTATGCAAGTGCATCAAGAGACTTGTGTGTGTGGGCTAATAGTGAAATCAGATCAAGTGGTGTGTGAGGCTTGTATCCATGAACAATTTCAAAGGGACTCTAGCCTATAGACCTATTGATCGAAACATTGAATGCAATTTCAGCCCTGGACAAAATACAAATCCCAATTCCTGGTGCTCTCAATCAAACCAAAATCTGAGTCAAAGCCTAGTAAAGGGTCAAGAAAAAAAACTAAAACTAGACTGACGACGCATTCCTAAAGAATGGACTTTATTCCAAAGGAACCCTAGGTCTAAACCTAACAAACTACGGCTCTCTAGGTTTGACCTTGGGTCAGAGGATGGCATGCAGAGCATGAAAACTTATCATGGGTGCCTAGTAGGTGCCATAAGGTCTTCCAGAAGTAGGTGGCAAACCTAATAGGTTCTGACACGTGGTCACTCTAAAGACTTCGACAAAGTATACTTGGATGGTGTAAGAAGCATTGGAAGTCCTAGAGAAAGGGAAGAATATGAGGTGGAGTCTTGAATCTACCTGTTGACTAAAGGTGGTGACCAGAAGGTTTGAATGGTGATCTATGAGTGTCAACTGATCATCCTTACGAAAGGAAAAGTTTGCTACTCCCAGGAATGGATCAAGAGATGGTTCGGGAAGTAGCCTAGGACATGTGATTGCAACAGTTAAAGTTTGTTCTCTAAGCAAATAATGATCCATTTTCTCAAGAACTGGATTGAAGAATGATTCATGGAAGGGCCTATGGATGATGACCTCAAGACTTGAAATTTGACATATGGGTGCGGAAAGGTATACTCTATAGAAGGGTAGGTCAGTCATGCGAGGAAGGGATTTGGGTCATAAGCAGGACTTCTACAGGACTGGGTGAATCAATCCGCTCAAGACAAGGATGTTCAACTGAGATTACGGGAGAGACCTTAGTGGCTGGGCATGGGACAAGGTCCAATTGTAAGAGACTTGATTCAGTCATCCTAAGGAGAGGATCTACCATAGGGTGGGCAAACTTAAACAGTTCAGTGCAAAGATTTTCAATTGGTACTTGGGGAATGACTGTCATTAGAGGGTACGAACTGATAGCTCGGGCTAACACTATGAGTTCTTCCTGGGGTATTTGACTAAAGAAACCTGATTCTCACAAATCTCTTGAATTTCTGAACTAGGTCCTACCACTTGGTTGCTCTCCAAGGTCTCCTCAGGTAAGGAAACCATAGTACCGATGACATTCTTCAAGTTCTTCCCTCATATTCATCAACTAGACTCAAGCCAGCATCATTATACTTCCTCGATGCCATCTTCAATGGGTTCGGGTCAGTGGTAATCAGGTCAACTGATTCTGGGCTTGTCATACCTAACCTTTCTTCCTCATTGATAGGCTGGGTTCTCCCTCATAATGTCATCTTAGGATTCTTACCCAATTAGCTGTGCACAAGCCAGTCTATGCATGGGCACTGACTAGATTTATGGCTTCTTTCTTCATAAAAACCAACATTCTTGCGATATAGGAACCTGGGTCACACTGGGTTTCAAGCTATTAGAGACCTTACTTGGGCATGGGTATGGATCTAAATGGTTGATCTAGAAGACTTGGGTGTTGAATGACTGGTCTAGAATATGTAAGGACCTCTCATAGACACGATCCATACTATAGATATCATGGTTAGGCTTCCTAAGGTTATGCTCGGGATCATGGTATAAGGTCCTTCTAGGCTCCTGGCATGGGTGAGGGGGGCCTATTAAATTTTGGATCAGGGGTCCAATTTTGATGTCGACGTTTCTCAAGTACTGGACTCGATCCCTAAGCTGGGTAAGATTCATGGACTTGTTCCTTAAACTGGGCAACAGTAGCAGTCATATCCTGACTCAATTTGTTCATACTTTGGTAAGAGTTCTAACCATGGCCTCTAAACAGGTTGGATTTGACCAGGTTGGGAGGATACTCCGTTCCGGTGGACATGATGATGCAAGCAACACACCAAATGAGACTCGACTGAAATGACTACGGGCTAACTAGACCTAGAGCCCAAACTAGAGCCCAGTCAAAGTGGCAAGCTAGCCTGTAGTAACTCAGGACTCAGCCAGGTAGGGTAAGGGGAGTGTTAGGTCCCTAAATGCCAATCCTAGACACCAATCAGTGATTGGCCCGGTAAGCGGACCCAGCACACAAGCCCTTCGGGATAGAATCCTGAACCACCGTTATAGACATTGAGTACAAAGCACACACAGAGTAACTAGACAAAGACTCAACACTAGCCTAGACCCGACTTGTTGGTGTCCCTAGCCCACTAGGGCAAATTAAGTCTAATAAATTTTAAAATTAGGCTTAGGATCGAATGAATGGGTGGTGGTTTTGGGCTAAGGAGAGGTTATCAACTCCTCCCCATATCTTAGATGCTCAATTGCCCTTAAGATGAATTAGGAGATGATCACTCAAAATTTAATTGCAGAAACACAGAAACATAATTGCTGTAATTAACTCTCAAAAATTTCACAGAAACCAATAAATCACAATAAAATTATGTAAAATAGTTTCAATTATGTTGGTTACAGAAAAATAAAAATCACACAAATTAAAGTTACCTACAATGAGAAACAATTCCTGCAATAGGGTAGTTATAGACTGAAAACAGAATGCTTCCCCCTTTTACAATTCCTGCTACGAAGTTGTAACCCAGCGGATCCCCTACACGCCCTAGGAACACCCGTGGAATGGGAAGAGGAGGTTTGCACCTCGCTTCGTTCTAGGACCGGATGTCCTGGGTAGTCTACTTCGAGCAGACAAAGTAAAAAAGAGAGACACTCAAAACATGCAAGCAAGTCAGAACCTAGACAGGCTTTGATACCAAAATGATGCAGAATGAAAGCTCTGATACCAAAATTGATACAAAATGAAAGAGAGATGATGTGATGCGGAAGTAAATAAGACTAATTCTTTCTTTTTATTTATTATTTTTTTTTATATTTTCAGAAGTCGGCTTTGACTCAAAGGAAAGTAAACTAAATTGAAAAGAACTATGTAATAATTGAAAGCACAATTAAGAAACTAGGTTATTAGAGTAGTTCAGAAGTAAAGGATCACTGGGGGTTGAGAAACTCCAGACCAAGGATTTCGCTCGAACTTTCAACAGGACAGAAGTAAAGAGAAGAGAAGGATTACAGACCAGGCAGTGATCTCACAGAGTTTAGTGGAAAGACTCTCTTGAGCAGATTGTTGGATCCCCGGATTCAGATATCTCGCAATGGATCCTCCAATACTGGCCCTTTGGCAGAGGTGGCTTCTTCTGAACACAAGATTGGGATAGAAGAAGAACAAGTTATGGAACCAGATACTCAAGGAAGGATTTACCAGATAGAAGAACTTGAAAGCTGATGTTGCTGAAATCCTGATTCTCCTGGAATGCTGATCTGACTTCCTCTGGGATTTGCTGTCTTCGAAGTAGCAGAACTGGGCCTGGATGCTGGTGGTCGGCCTCTACCTGGAGAAGAGGGGGCCATGAGAGATGGGGTAGGCTAGGGTTTGGTGGAATGAGAGGAGGGTGATGGGCGGCTAGGGTTTGGAATGGAAGTGGCTAACCTAGGGGTTTGGGGTGGAGATCTCACTCCTCAAGGCTTCCAGGGGAACCCGGATTTCTCCCTCACGGAGCTAACACCGAATACAAGTGCAGAAGAGAGAAACACAAAGTTTATCACATATAAATGAATTCTTCATCAGGTATCTAAAACTTACATGAGGGTTTATTTTATAGGTCTTACAAGAGTCAGGGTTTTACATCTTCCCATGTAGGACTAATAGGATGGATCTTCAAATTAGGATTTGAAATCAAATCTTCTCATATGGCTGGCAAGAGCTTCTATAAGTGTTGATTGGTGGCTCCAAATGGTACGTAGGTGGCGCCTCCTAGCCTTGCTCTTCAAGAAAATTTTTTCCTTCATGGCTCACCACGTTTGGACACCTCCTTTCTTTCTCCCAAGTCATGGCTCTTCCAACTTTGCTTTGGTCTTTTTAGGCATGGATTGGGCGCCCCTTGAAGTGCTCCCCAAGAAATGCCTCTTCCTCCTTTAGCTTGGTCTTTAAGGTATATATGGGGCGCCTCCTGATTTTGGCTTCAAGAAAAATTCTTGCCCTTGGGTGTGGGGACCAAGACACTGGGATGAGATGTGGCACCTCTGGACTCGCGTGTGCTGGGGAGTTTGGCACCCACTTGCCTGGGCTTGGGAGAAAATGTGGCACCCTGGAGAAGACCTAGACCACTTACTAGGACTTGTACTGAGTCAACATGACTCAACAAAATTTAAATTGCAGGGAAATACAGACTCAAAAAAATTTGAGTTGACCAAGTCAACCCTTATTACAAAACCAGAAAACACTAATTCTTCAGGCAAGGTCAATCAGAGATCCAGATGGAGCCCTGAAGTCTTCTTCTGAGTCTGGTGCCCGCACCACTATGTCAAGGACAGCCCGCTCCCAAAATGATAGGAGCCATCTTATAAGTAGGTAAGAGGGGGACCCCCAGCCGAGGTAAGAAAAACCTACCCATGCTCATTTACTGTCTCTCAGGCCAGGATTTTCTACACAGCTCGGCTATCCTCCAACTAACTTGAGCATCGGAGTGTCCCATCGAAACCCCTGGTCAGCACTTTTTTGCAGGTCTTTATCCCCGAGGAGCGACGAGGAAAAGGATTTCTCTCCATTGGAGAGGCCCACTAGATGACCAGCATAGTTGTAAGCCCTCATATCTTAACAACCCCTCCAAACATGGTGACTCCGCGGGGGTCCCGTGATGGAGGGCCTGTCCCTGGATGCCTTGATTAGCAAGCCCGGATGATGTCGATGGGAGTCCATTCACCTAGGCCAGTAAGAGCTACAGGCTAGGTGTGCGGGCACCAGACTCAGAAGAAGACTTCAGACTCCATCTGGATCTCTGATTAACCTTGCCCAAGAAATTAGGGTTTTGGTTTTTAATAAGAGTTGACTAGATCAACTTAATTTAGCTTGAGTCTACATTACTTGCATTTTATTTTGTTGAGTCATGTTGACTCAGTAGTGGACTAGGGTTTCAAAATGGGATGGTTACACTTTCTTCAAGACCAGGCAAGTGGACACCAAACTCCCAGCCACACTCCCAGTCCAGGGGGTGCCATCCCACATCCAGCAGCTTTGGTCCCCACTCCACAGATGGCAACCTCCTTCTCTCATGCGCCGATAAGGAGAAGTCCACCAAGAGACCACCAATCAAGGGGGCGGCCAAGACTTTCCCAAGAAAAACAAGCAAAGAAGGGAAGAAATTTCTCTTGGAAGAGCATATCAAGGGGCGCCCATTACTGCCAAAAAACCTAAAACAAAGATGGGAAGGGCCTTGACTTAGGGAGGAAGAAAAGGAGGAGTCCAAAAGAGTTCATCCAGGGAAGGAAGAAAATTTTTCTTGAAAAATCCAAGCAAGTGGCGCCATCTACCTGCCATTTTAACCAAATCCTAATTTTTGTATTTTGGCCGACCATATGTAAGGGATTTGCCTAATTTGGAGATCCCCTCCTAGTCCCACATGGGAAATATGAAAACCCTTCTCCCTTATAAAGCATTATAAATTAAACCCCTCTTGTAAGTTGAAATGAATCAGATGAATGAAAGAAATTTTCTTGAGAAACTTGTGTTTTCTCTTGTCCGCACTTGCTTCCAGGTGTTGAGCTCCATGAGGGAGTAAAATCCGGGTCCCCTGGAACCTTGACGAGGTGAGAGATCTCCAAAACCCTAAACCCTAGGTTAGCCACTAATTGCCAAATCCTAGCCGCGCATCACCCTTCTTTCCACCCAAGCCCTAGTCTGTTCTACTTCTCACGGCCACCCTCTCCAAGCCCTGGCCGGCCACCAGCATCCAACTCCGGTCCGATACTTCAGGTCTGCAGCAACTCTAAGAGGAAGTCAGATCGGCCTCCAGGAGAATCCTGATCTCAGCAGCCTCGGCTTTCCAAGTTCTTCAGCCTGGTAAGATCTTTCCTGAGTTTGGAATTCCATCTTTGTTCCTCTTCTCTCCCAGATCTGAGTCCAGAAGAAGCCGACCAAAACCACGAAACCAGTATTAGAGGATCCATTGCGAAGATAGCCGACTCCGAGGATCCCACAATGCTAGAGAGAGTTCTTCACCAAACCCTGAGAAGATCACAAGTCTGGTTAGTAAACATCTCTTCTCTCTATTTCTGTTCTGTTGAAAGTTCAGAGCGAAAACCTAGGTCTGGAGTTTCTCACCCCCAGCGATCCATTACTTCTGAATACTCTGATAATTTAGTTGCTTCTAAACTGTGCTTTCAATCCTTACCTAGTTTCCTTCAACGTATTTTAGCTTTACTTTGAGTCGAAGCCAATTTCTAAAATATATATAAAAAAAAAAGAATTAATCTTAATTTTACTTCCGCATACGCTTTTTGTTCTGCATCATTTTTGTATCAGAGCTTTTGTGCTGCATCATTTTTGGTATCAGAGCTTTTGTGCTGCAATCATTTTTGTATCAGAGCCCTGTCTAGGATTTCTGTTTGATTGCCTGTTTGAGTCCCTCTCTTTTACTTTGTCTGCTCGAAGTAGACTCCCCAGGACGTCCGGTCCTAGGAACGAAGTGAGGTGCAAACCTCCTCTTCCCATTCCACGGGTGTTCCTAGGGCGTGTGGGGATACGTTGGGTTACAACTTCGTAGCAAAATTGTAAACGGGGAAGTGCTCTGTTTTCAGCCCATATTTCCCTGTTGCAGGAATTATTTCTCATTCCAGCTAATTCCAAATTCAGTGATTTTTGTTTTGCTGAAACCAGTATAATTGATTCTAATTTGCATAATTTTCTCACGATTTATTGTTTCCATACAATTTCTGAGAATTAAATTACTGCAACTCTATTTTTGTGTTCTGTATCCATTTATTTTTTTTGTTCATCTCTTAATTCACTTAAGGGCATTTGAGTATCTAAGATAAGGGGAGGAGTTGATAACCTCTCCTTAGCCCAAACCACCACCCCTCATTCGAACCTAAACCTTTAATCTAAATTGATTAGACCTAATTTGCCCTAGTGGGCTAGGGACATCACAAGTCGGGTCAAGGCTAGTGTTGAGTCAGTTTGTCTAGTTACTCTGTGTGTGCTTTGTACTCAGTGTCTAGAACGGTGGTTCAGGGATTCCCATCCCGAAGGGCTTGTGTGTTGGTCCGCCTACCTGGCCAATCTCTGATTGGTGTCTAGGATTGGCATTCAGGGACCTAACACTCCCCTTACACCTGCCTGGCTGAGTCCTGAGTTACTACAGGCTAGCTTGCCACTCTGATTGGGCACCTAGTTTTGGGCTCTAGGTCTAGTTAGCCCGTAGTCGTCAGTTGAGTCTCATTTTGTGTGCCTGATTGCATCATGTCTACCCGGAATGGAGTACCCTACCAACCTGTCAAGCCACCTGATTTAGAGGCCATGGTAAAGCTCTTACTGAGAGTATGAACAAATTAAGTCAGGATATGATGAGAATTTTTGCCCAGCTTAGGGATCGAGTCCAAATACTTGAGGAGCCTAGGCATCGGAATTGGACTCCTGACCCAGATTTTAATGTGCCTCAACCTCACCCACACCAAGAGCCTAGAAGACCTTTATACCGAGATCCTGAATCTAATCATAGGAGACCTGACCCAGAACCTGAGGATAGAGATGATAGGTTCATTCGGAACATCAAGTTAGATGCACCCCTTTTTGATGGTAGCCTAAATCGTAAGGTGTATTCTGATTGGGAGGGAGAGATGGACCAGTACTTTGAGTGGTATGCCATGTCTGAGGAGAGGAATTCAAGTTTGCCAAAATGAATTAATACGTCAAGCTAGGTTATACTGGGGGAACATTGAGCTGACCACTAGAAGACGAAATGTAGAGCCCATAACCACTTGGCAGGGTATGAAAGAGAAACTTGAGACAAGTACCTACCAATTTCATACCAGCAGAATCTGTTAGACCAATGGCAGACTTTGAAACAAACCGATCTGTTTCAGACTACATAACCACCTTTGATGAATACCTGATAGATGTGATGTGAGTGAAGCCCATGAAGTCACTTTGTCTAGATTTAGTGCTGGGCTTAGGGAAAGATATTAGAGAGAATTATTTCTGAGAGGTTACTGACCTAGACCAAGCCTATCAGATTGCACTGAACACTGAGAAGTTTCAGAGAGGACCCATGCCATCTAGGTTAGTGCCCCAATCCAAAGAAATGGACCTAGCCAGGTTACCCTAGCAAGCCTATCAGGGTCTCCCCACCCCTAGGCCCATGGACAAAGGTAAGGCACCTGACACCCAGAGAACCCCTAGTATCATCTTTTTTAAGTGTCAGAAGCCCGGTCATATCTCCACTCAGTGCACAGCCATAGCTTGTTTTAAGTGTCATAAGGTAGGTCATGTCTCTAGCCAGTGCCCTCGTAGATCCCTATATATAGAAGAGGGAGGAGAAGAGAATTTCCGAGCCTAATGAGGAGTTTGAAGAAGAAGTTTATGAGGCGGAATGAATTGGTTGATGAGTATGAAGGAGAGGAAGAATCCACTGAATCTGACCACTTAGGGGTTGTAAGATGCCTCCTGTCCCAGACTAAAGTTCAGGAAGATTGGCGTAGGACCAACATCCTACAGCCTTTCCTTAAACTAGGGGATAAGGTTTGTAAATCATCATAGATAGTGGGAGCTGTGTGAATGCCATTTCCTCTTAGCACTGTCAAAATGTAGGCTTAACCCCAGTTCCCCACCCCAATCCCTATAAGATTTCTTGGGTAGACTCTTCCTCTATACCCATCCAGTCTAGATGTCAAGTCCAATCCAAATGCAATCCTATCAAGAAAAGATTTGGTGTGATGTCTTGCCATGGGGGGTGAGCAGTATAATTCTTGGAAGACCTTGGTTGTATGATCATATGCCACCCTCTTAGGAAAATCCAACACCAGTGTCTTTAGTTTCAATGGAAAGAAATCAAAGCTTCAGTCCCTCCTAAGGACAAGGTATGCTAAAAGAACTAGCAAGGTCAGAGAAATGAAGACTGAGTGAACCTAATTAGTGCCAAGGATCTAGAACAAGAGATTCAGTCTGGTTCACCCATTTGGATGTTGACTGCTAGGAACTTAGGACTCCTACATCCTCAGAGCCTCCTCAGAAAGTTAAAGCCTTTATTAGAAGAATTTGAGGATGTTTTTTCCCCGAGGATCTGCCAGACCACCTTCCACCTCTTAGGGATATTCAGCATTCCATAGATTTAGTCCAAGGAGCTACTTTACACAACTTGCCCCTTATAGGATGACTCCTCGGAGCATAAAGAAATGCAAAAATAGGTTGGCGAATTGTTGAGGAAGGGGTTCATTAGAGAGTCTTAGCCCTGTGCAGTCCCTGCACTTCTAACCCCGAAGAAGGAAGGCACGTGGAGGATGTGTGTTTGACAGTCGTGCCATCAATAAAATCACAATTAAGTATAGGTTCCCCATCCCTAGACTAGATGACATGCTTGATATGATGGCCGGTGCAATGGTTTTTTCTAAATTGATCTCAAGAGCGGCTATCATCGGTTGTAGGATAGACCAGGGGATGTAGTGAAAACAGCATTCAAAACTAAGGATGGTCTCTATGAATGGGTTGTTATGCCTTTTGGGTTTTCCAATGCCCCTAGTACCTTCATGAGGATTATGACCCAAGTACTTAGAGCTTTCATAGGGAAGTTTGTAGTGGTCTATTTTTGATGACATCCTGATCTGTTAGTAAGACCCCTGCAGATCACCTAGGCCACCTTAGACAAGTCTGTCAAGTTTTGAGGAATGATAGTCTCTACGGTAATCTCTCAAAGTGTTGAATTTATGACCTTTAGAATTATCTTCCTTGGATTTGTTGTAACCCCACGGCGTGGCTGCCGACCCTGAAAAGATTAGGTCCATAGTAGAATGGCCAGAGCTGACTAGTGTGCATGAAGTCGGAAGTTTTCCATGGCTTGGCTACCTTCTATAGGCGATTCATCAAGGGTTTAGTACTGTAGTTGCTCCTATCACAGACTGCATCAGGAAGGGGAATTTTAGTGGACCAAAGCAGCCCATAAAGCCTTCCTAGATCTTAAGGATAGGATGACCCAGGCACCCATTTTGAGACTACGACTTTTTCAAAGGTATTTGAGGTTGCCTGTGATGCTTCAGGAGTAGGTATAGGTGGAGTCCTAAGCCCAGAGAACCATCCCGTAGCATTCTTTAGTGAAAAACTTAATGTGCTAAGCTTAGGTATTCTAACCTATGATAAGGGATTTTACACGGTGCAAGCTTTGCGTACTGGAGACATTATTTACTACCGCAAGAATTTGTGCTGTTTTCGGACCATGAGGCTCTTAGATTTCTGAATTTTTCAGAAAAAGCTTACACCCTAGCATGCTAAGTGGGTAGAATATATCCAGTCCTATACTTTTTTTTGGAAGCATAAGGCTGGGTCTGAAAATAAGGTAGCTGATGCCCTTAGTCTCGATCTTTGTTGTTGAATTCTGTTAGGGCTGAAGTCATAGGGTTTGAGCAAATCAAAGAAGAATATGAGTCGTGTCCGGATTTCAAAACTGTACCCATGATCTAACTCAAAGACCATCTAGTGACATAAGGATTATTCCCTTTTAGATGGCTTTCTGTTCTTTAAGAATAGGCTTTGCATCCCTAGACCCTCTCTTAGGGAATTCTTGATTTGGGAAACTCATGCTGGAGGTTTAGCTGGCCATTTCGAAAGATAAGACCACCCTGGCTATTGAAGACCATTTTTTCTGCCTGCTTAAAAAGAGATGTAGCACACATTGTGGCTAGGTGTCGGACCTGCGCTGTTGCCAAACAGCGAAAACAGAACACCGGCCTTTATACCCCATCCTGTCCCAGATCGTCCTTGGCAAGATGTGAGCATGGACTTGTGTTAGGTTTGCCTAAGACCCAGAGGAGGCATGACTCTATCTGTGTTGTAGTAGACCGATTTTCCAAGATGGCCCATTTCTTGCCTTGTTCCCAAACATTTGATGCGTCTAAGGTAGCCACCTGTTCTTTAATGAGATAGTTCGACTCCATGGCCTACACAAGACCATTGTTTCAGATAGGGATGTTCGGTTCACCAGCTATTTCTGGAAAAACCCTTTGGCATAAGTTGGGACGAAACTTAAGTTTTCAACTGCCTATCATCCCCAGACCTGACGCCAAACCGAAGTAGTGAACCATAGTTTAGGCATCTGCTAAGGTGTCTTGTTGGTGAAAACATTAGGAACTGGGATTTGTACTTACCTAGAGCTGAATTTGCATATAATGACTCGGTCAATAGGTCTACGGGTAAAAGTTCATTTTAAATTATGAATTGGTTACAAACCCCACACACCTCTTGACCTAGCTCCTTTACCAGTCCACACACACGGTCTCCGAGTCTACCGAAGTTTTTGCACAGCATATAAAAAGACTTGCATAAAGAAATTCAAGCCAAAATAAATTTAAGTAACGAAACTTATAAGAAATTGGCTGATTCTCAAGGCGAGTCAAAACCTTGATGAAGGAACTATGTAATGATTAGGTAAGGCCTGAACGGTTTTCCTCCGGAACTGTTAGAAAAGTTACATGCTAGTGGAGCAGGACCATTTAGAGTGGTAAAGAGAGTAGGATCCAATGCCTATGTGCTCGAGTTGCCTCCAGAACTAGGCATTAGCTCCACTTTCAACATTACAGACCTAGTAGAGTATAGGGAGCCAGCTGTGATTCCCAGTGAGGCTTTTGAACCTAATCCTGCTCTTGAGAGTGACCTACCCTGTTGTCCACCACAAATTGGACTGTGAGGAAAGAGCAGATTGAAAAGATCCTGGATGATCAGGTTATCTCTACTTGTAATCGAGGATACCAAAGATACCTGGTCCGTTGGCTGGAAGGCCCAATTCTGATGACTCTGGATCTCCCGAGAAGAGTTACAAGAGCTGGACCAGACCTCTTGGAGAGATACCAGAGCCAACTTGATCCATACTCGACAGGGTCGAGTTCCTCCCACCCTGGGAGAATTGGTGCGGGCACCAGGCTCAGAAGAAGACTTCAGAGCTCCATCTGGATCTCTGATTAACCTTGCCCGAAGTATTAGGGGTTTTTTGGTTTTTAATAAGAGTTGACTAGATCAACTTAATTTACCTTGTCTACATTACTTGCATTTTTATTTTGTTGAGTCATGTTGGACTCAGTAGTGGACTAGGGTTTCAAAATGGGATGTTACACTTTCTTCCAAGACCAGGCAAGTGGACCCACACTCCCAGCCACACTCCCAGTCCAGGGGGCGCCATATCCACATCCAGCAGCTTTTGGTCCCCACTCCCACAGATGGTAACCTCCTTCTCTCATGCGCCAGATGGAGAAGTCCACCAAAAGACCACCAATCAAGGGGGCGGCCAAGACTTTCCCAAGAAAATCCAAGCAAAGAAGGGAAGAAATTCTCTTGAAGAGCATATCAAGGGCGCCCATTACCTGCCAAAAAAACCTAAAACAAAGATGGGAAGGGCCTTGACTTAGGGAGGAAGAAAAGGAGGAGTCCAAAAGAGTTTCATCCAGGGAAGGAAGAAAATTTTTCTTGAAAAAATCCAAGCAAGGTGGCGCCATCTACCTGCCATTTATAACCCAAATCCTAATTTTGGTATTTTGGCCGACCATATGTAAGGGATTTGCCCTAATTTGGAGATCCCCTCCTTTAGTCCCACAGGGAAAATATGAACCCTTCTCCCTTGTAAAGCATTATAAATTAAACCCCTCTTGTAAGTTGAAATGAATCAAATGAATGAAGAAATTTATCTTGAGCAAACTTGTGTTTTTCTTCTGTCCGCACTTGCTTCCAGGTGTTGAGCTCCATGAGGGAGTAAATCCGGGTTCCCCTGGAACCTTGAGGAGGTGAGAGATCTCCAAAAACCCTAAACCCTAGGTTAGCCACTCAATTCCCAAACCCTAGCCGCCACACCCTTCTCTTTCCACCAAGCCCTAGTCTGTTCTACTTCTCACAGCCACCCCTCTCCAAGCCCTGGCCGGCCACCAGCATCCAACTCCGGTCCAGATACTTCAGGTCTGCAGCAACTCTAAGAGGAAGTCAGATTCGGCCTCCCAAAGAATCCTGATCTCAGCACCTCGGCTTCAAGTTCTTCAGCCTGGTAAGATCTCTTCTTGAGTTTCTGAATTCCATCTTTGTTCCTCTTCTCTCCCAGATCCTGAGTCCAGAAGAAGCCGACCAAACCACGAAACCAGTATTAGAGATCCATTGCGAGAATAGCCGACTCCGAGGATCCCACAATCTGCTAGAGAGAGTTCTTCCACCAATCCTGAGAAGATCACAAGTCCCGGTTAGTAAACCATCTCTTCTTTCTATTTCTGTTCTGTTGAAAGTTCAGCCGAAACCCTAGGTCTGGGAGTTTCTCAACCCCCAGCGATCCATTACTTCTGAACTACTCTGATAATTAGTTGCTTCTCTAACTGTGCTTTCAATCCTTACCTAGTTTTCCTTCAACGTAGTTTAAGCTTTACTTTGAGTCGAAGCCAATTTCTAAAATATATATAAAAAAAAGAATTAATCTTAATTTTACTTCCGCATACTCTTCTTTGTTCTGAATCATTTTTGGTATCAGAGCTTTGTGCTGCATCATTTTTGGTATCAGAGCTTTTGTGCTGCATCATTTTTGGTATCAGAGCCATGTCTAGGGTTTCTGTTTGATTGCCTGTTTGAGTCCCTCTCTTTTTACTTTGTCTGCTCGAAGTAGACTCCCCAGGACGTCCGGTCCTAGGAACGAAGTGAGGTGCAAACCTCCTCTTCCCATTCCACGGGGTGTTCCTAGGGTGTGTAGGGGATCCGTTGGTTACAACTTCGTAGCAGAAATTGTAAACGGGGAAGTGCTCTGCTTTCAGCCCGTAATTTCCCTGTTGCAGAATTATTTCTCATTGCAGGTAATTCTAAATTCAGTGATTTTTGTTTTGCTGAAACCAGTATAATTGAAACTAATTTGCATAATTTCTCACGATTTATTGGTTTCCTTGCAATTTCTGAGAATTAAATTACTGCAACTCTATTTTTGTGTTCTGCAATCCATTTATTTTTGAGTGTTCATCTCTTAATTCAACTTAAGGGCATTTGAGTATCTAAGATAAGGGGAGGAGTTGATAACCTCTCCTTAGCCCAAAACCACCACCCCTCATTCGAACCTAAACCTTTAATCTAAAATTGATTAGACCTAATTTGCCCTAGTGGGCTAGGGACATCAACAAGTCGGGTCAAGGCTAGTGTTGAGTCAGTTTGTCTAGTTACTCTGTGTGTGCTTTGTACTCAGTGTCTAGAACGGTGGTTCAGGGATTCCATCCCGAAGGGCTTGTGTGCTGGTCCTTCTACCTGGCCAATCTTTGATTGGTGTCTAGGATTGGCCTTCAGGGACCTAACACTCCCCTTACACCTGCCTGGCTGAGTCCTGAGTTACTACAGGCTAGCTTGCCACTCTGATTGGGCACCTAGTTTGGGCTCTAGGTCTAGTTAGCCCGTAGTTCAGTTGAGTCTCATTTTGTGTGCCTGATTGCATCATATCTACCCGGAATGGAGTACCCTACCACCACCTGGTCAAGCCCACCTGATTTAGAGCCATGGTTAAGCTCTTACTGAGAGTATGAACAAATTAAGTCAGGATATGAATGAGAATTTTGCCCAGCTTAGGGATCGAGTCCAAATACTGAGGAGCCTAGGCATCGGAATTGGACTCCTGACCCAGATTTTAATGTGCCTCAACCTCACCCACACCAGAGCCTAGAAGACCTTTATACCGAGATCCTGAACCTAATCATAGGAGACCTGACCCAGAACCTGAGGATAGAGATGATAGGTTCATTCGGAACATCAAGTTAGATTCACCCACTTTTGATGGTAGCCTAAATCCTAAGGTGTATTTCGATTGGGAGGGTGAGATGGACCAGTACTTTGAGTGGTATGCCATGTCTGAGGAGAGGAAATTCAAGTTTGCCAAAATGAAATTAATACGTCAAGCTAGGTTATACTGGGGGAACATTGAGCTGACCACTAGAAGACGAAATATAGAGCCCATAACCACTTGGTAGGGTATGAAAGAGAAACTTAGAGACAAGTACCTACCCATTTCATACCAGCAGAATCTGTTAGACCAATGGCAGACTTTGAAACAAGGGAACCGATCTGTTTCAGACTACATAACCACCTTTGATGAATACCTGATGAGATGTGATGTGAGTGAAGCCCATGAAGTCACTTTGTCTAGATTTAGGGCTGGGCTTAGGGAAGATATTAAGAGAGAATTATTTCTGAGAGAGGTTACTGACCTAGACCAAGCCTATCAGATTGCACTGAACACTGAGAAGTTTCAGAGAGGACCCATGCCATCTAGGGTTAGTGCCCCAATCCCAAGAAATGGACCTAGCCAGGTTATCCCTAGCAAGCCTAATCAAGGTATCCCCACCCCTAGGCCCATGGATAAAGGTAAGGCACCTGACACCTAGAGAACCCCTAGTATCGTCTGTTTTAAGTGTCAGATTCCCGGTCATATCTCCACTCAGTGCACAGCCATAGCTTGTTTTAAGTGTCATAAGGTAGGTCATGTCTCTAGCCAGTGCCCTCGTAGATCCCTATATATAGAAGAGGGAGGAGAAGAGAATTTCGAGCCTAATGAGGAGTTTGAAGAAGAAGTTTATGAGGCTGGAATGAATTTGGTTGATGAGTATGAAGGAGAGGAAGAATCCACTGAATCTGACCACTTAGGAGTTGTAAGATGCATCCTGTCCCAGACTAAAGTTCAGGAAGATTGGCATAGGACCAACATCCTACAGACTTTCCTTAAACTAGGGGATAAGGTTTGTAAAATCATCATAGATAGTGGGAGCTGTGTGAATGCCATTTCTACTAGCACTGTCAAAATGTTAGGCTTAACCCCAGTTCCCCACCCCAATCCCTATAAGGTTTCTTGGGTAGACTCTTCCTCTATACCCATCCAGTCTAGATGTCAAGTCCAAATCCAAATGCAATCCTATCAAGAAAAGATTTGGTGTGATGTCTTGCCCATGGGGGTGAGCAGTATAATTCTTGGAAGACCTTGGTTGTATGATCATGATGCCACCCTCTTAGGAAAATCCAACACCAGTGTCTTTAGTTTCAATGGAAAAAAAATCATAATCCATTCAGTTCCTCCTAAGGACAAGGTAGCTAAAGGAACTAGCAAGGTCAGAGAAATGAAGACTGGAGTGAACCTAATTAGTGCCAAGGATCTAGAACAAGAGATTCATAGTGGTTCACCCATTTGGATGTTGACTGCTAAGGAACTTAGGACTCCTACATCCTCAGAGCCTCCTCAGAAAGTTAAGCCTTTATTAGAAGAATTTGAGGATGTTTTTCCCGAGGATCTGCCAGACCACCTTCCACCTCTTAGGGATATTCAGCATTCCATAGATTTAGTCCCAGGAGCTACTTTACCCAACTTGCCCCATTATAGGATGAATCCATCGGAGCATAAAGAAATGCAAAAATAGGTTGGCGAATTGTTGAGGAAGGGGTTCATTAGAGAGAGTCTTAGCCCTTGTGCAGTCCCTGCACTTCTAACCCCGAAGAAGGAAGGCACGTGGAGGATGTGTGTTGACAGTCGTGCCATCAATAAAATCATAATTAAGTATAGGTTCCCCATCCCTAGACTAGATGACATGCTTGATATGATGGCCGGTGCAATGGTTTTTTCTAAAATTGATCTCAAGAGCGGCTATCATCAGGTTAGGATTAGACCAGGGGATGAGTGGAAAACAGCCTTCAAAACTAAGGATGGTCTCTATGAATGGGTTGTTATGCCTTTTGGGTTGTCCAATGCCCCTAGTACCTTCATGAGGATTATGACCCAGGTACTTAGAGCTTTCATAGGGAAGTTTGTAGTGGTCTATTTTGATGACATCCTGATCTTTAATAAGACCCCTGCAGATCACCTAGGCCACCTTAGACAAGTCTGTCAAGTTTTGAGGAATGATAGTCTCTACGGTAATCTCAAAAAGTGTGAATTTATGACCAGTAGAATTATCTTCCTTGGATTTGTTGTAACCCTGACGGCGTGGCTGCCGACCCTGAAAAGATTAGGTCCATAGTAGAATGGCCAGAGCTGACTAGTGTGCATGAAGTCGGAAGTTTCCATGGCTTGGCTACCTTCTATAGGCGATTCATCAAGGGGTTTAGTACTGTAGTTGCTCCTATCACAGACTGCATCAGGAAGGGAGAATTTTAGTGGACCAAAGCAGCCCATAAAGCCTTCCTAGATCTTAAGGATAGGATGACCCAGGCACCCATTTTGAGACTACCAGACTTTTCAAAGGTATTTGAGGTTGCCTGTGATGCTTCAGGAGTAGGTATAGGTGGAGTCCTAAGCCAAGAGAACCATCCCGTAGCATTCTTTAGTGAAAAACTTAATGATGCTAAGCTTAGGTATTCTACCTATGATAAGGATTTTACGCGGTAGTGCAAGCTTTGCGTTACTGGAGACATTATTTACTACCGCAAGAATTTGTGCTGTTTTCGGACCATGAGGCTCTTAGATTCTTGAATTTTCAGAAAAAGCTTAACCCTAGGCATGCTAAGTGGGTAGAATATATCCAGTCCTATACTTTTGTTTTGAAGCATAAGGCTGGGTCTGAAAATAAGGTAGCTGATGCCCTTAGTCGTCGATCTTTGTTGTTGAATTCTGTTAGGGCTGAAGTCATAGGGTTTGAGCAAATCAAAGAAGAATATGAGTCGTGTCCGGATTTCAAAACTGTATACCATGATCTAACTCAAAGACCATCTAGTGAACATAAGGATTATTCCCTTTTAGATGGCTTTCTGTTCATTAAGAATAGGCTTTGCATCCCTAGAACCTCTCTTAGGAAATTCTTGATTTGGGAAACTCATGCTGGAGGTTTAGCTGGCCATTTCGAAAAAGATAAGACCACCCTGGCTATTGAAGACCATTTTTTCTGGCCTAGCTTAAAAAGAGATGTAGCACACATTGTGGCTAGGTGTCGGACCTGCGCTGTTGCCAAACAGCGAAAACAGAACACCGGCCTTTATACCCACTCCCTGTCCCAGATCGTCCTTGGCAAGATGTGAGCATGGACTTTGTGTTAGGTTTGCCTAAGACCCAGAGGAGGCATGACTCTATCTGTGTTTGTAGTAGACCGATTTTTCAAGATGGCCCATTTCTTGCCTTGTTCCCAAACATTTGATGCGTCTAAGGTAGCCACCCTGTTCTTTAATGAGATAGTTCGACTCCATGGCCTACCCAAGACCATTGTTTCAGATAGGGATGTTCGGTTCACCAGCTATTTCTGGAAAACCCTTTGGCATAAGTTAGGGACGAAACTTAAGTTTTCAATTGCCTATCATCCCCAGACTGACGGCCAAACCGAAGTAGTGAACCATAGTTTAGGCAATCTGCTAAGGTGTCTTGTTGGTGAAAACATTAGGAACTGGGATTTGTACTTACCTAGAGCTGAATTTGCATATAATGACTCGGTCAATAGGTCTACGGGAAAAGTCCATTTGAAATTATGCATGGTTACAAACCCCACACACCTCTTGACCTAGCTCTTTACCAGTCCACACACGGGTCTCCGAGTCTGTCGAAGTTTTTGCACAGCATATAAAAGACTTGCATAAAGAAATTCAAGCCAAATAAATTTAAGTAACGAAACTTATAAGAAATTGGCTGATTCTCAAAGGCGAGTCAAAACCTTTGACGAAGGAGACTATGTAATGATTAGGTTAAGGCCTGAACGGTTTCCTCCTGGAACCGTTAGAAAGTTACATGCTAGGGGAGCAGGACCATTTAGAGTGGTAAGAGAGTAGGATCCAATGCCTATGTGCTCGAGTTACCTCCAGAACTAGGCATTAGCTCCACTTTCAACATTACAGACCTAGTATAGATAGGGAGCCAGCTGTGATTCCCAGTGAGGCTTTGAACCTAATCCTGCTCTTGAGAGTGAACCTGACCCTGTGTGTCCACCAACAAATTGACTGAAGAAAGAGCAGATTGAAAAGATCCTGGATGATCAGGTTATCTCTACTTGTAATCGAGGATACCAAAGATACCTGGTCCGTTAGCTAGGAAGGCGATTTCTGATGACTCTTGGATCTCCCGAGAAGAGTTACAAGAGCTGGACCCAGACCTCTTGGAGAGATACCAGAGCCAACTGATCCAACTCGACAGGGTCGAGTTCCTCCCACCCTGGGAGAATTGGTGCGGGCACTAGGCTCAGAAGAAGACTTCAGAGCTCCATCTGGATCTCTGATTAACCTTGCCCGAAGTATTAGGGTTTTTTTGGTTTTTAATAAGAGTTGACTAGATCAACTTAATTTAGCTTGAGTCTACATTACTTGCTTTTATTTTGTTGAGTCATGTTGACTCAGTAGTGGACTAGGGTTTCAAAATGGGATGTTACACTTTCTTCCAAGACCAGGCAAGTGGACACCACACTCCCAGCCACACTCCCAGTCCAGGGGGCGCCATATCCACATCCACAGCTTTTGGTCCCCACTCCACAGATGGTAACCTCCTTCTCTCATGCGCCCAGATAAGGAGAAGTCCACCAAAGACCACCAATCAGGGGGCGGCCAAGACTTTCCCAAGAAATCCAATCAAAGAAGGAAGAAATTTCTCTTGGAAGAGCATATCAAGGGGCGCCCATTACCTGCCAAAAAAACTAAAACAAAGATGGGAAGGGCCTTGACTTAGGGAGGAAGAAAAGGAGGAGTCCAAAAGAGTTCATCCAGGGAAGGAAGAAATTTTTCTTGAAAAATCCAAGCAAGGTGGCGCCATCTACCTGCCATTTATAACCCAAATCCTAATTTTTGGTATTTGGCCGACCATATGTAAGGGATTTGCCCTAATTTGGAGATCCCCTCCTTTAGTCCCACATGGGAAAATATGAAACCTTCTCCCTTGTAAAGCATTATAAATTAAACCCCTCTTGTAAGTTGAAATGAATCAATGAATGAAAGAAATTTTTCTTGAGCAACTTGTGTTTTCTCTTGTCCGCACTTGCTTCCAGGTGTTGAGCTCCATGAGGGAGTAAATCCGGGTTCCCCTGGAACCTTGAGAGGTGAGAGATCTCCAAAACCCTAAACCCTAGGTTAGCCACTCAATTCCCAAACCCTAGCCGCCATCACCCTTCTCTTTCCACCAAGCCCTAGTCTGTTCTACTTCTCACAGCCACCCTCTCCAAGCCCTGGCCGGCCACCAGCATCCAACTCCGGTCCAGATACTTCAGGTCTGCAGCAACTCTAAGAGGAAGTCAGATCGGCCTCCAGGAGAATCCTGATCTCAGCAGCCTCGGCTTTCAAGTTCTTCAGCCTGGTAGATCTCTTCTTGAGTTTCTGAATTCCATCTTTTGTTCCTCTTCTCTCCCAGATCCTGAGTCCAGAAGAAGCCGACCAAACCACGAAACCAGTATTAGAGGATCCATTGCGAAGATAGCCGACTCCGAGGATCCCACAATCTGCTAGAGAGAGTTCTTCCACCAAATCCTGAGAAGATCACAAGTCTGGTTAGTAAACCATCTCTTCTTTCTATTTCTGTTCTGTTGAAAGTTCAGAGCGAAACCCTAGGTCTGGGAGTTTCTCAACCCCCAGCGATCCATTACTTTTGAACTACTCTGATAATTTAGTTTGCTTCTAAACTGTGCTTTCAATCCTTACCTAGTTTCCTTCAACGTAGTTTAGCTTTACTTTGAGTCGAAGCCAATTTCTAAAATATATATAAAAAAAAAGAATTAATCTTAATTTTACTTCCGCATACTCTTCTTTGTTCTGCATCATTTTTGGTATCAGAGCTTTTGTGCTGCATCATTTTTGGTATCAGAGCTTTTGTGCTGCATCATTTTTGGTATCAGAGCCATGTCTAGGGTTTCTGTTTGATTGCCTCTTTGAGTCCCTCTCTTTTTACTTTGTCTGCTCGAAGTAGACTCCCCAGGACATCCGGTCCTAGGAACGAAGTGAGGTGCAAACCTCCTCTTCCATTCCACGGGGTGTTCCTAGGGTGTGTAGGGATCCGTTGGGTTACAACTTCGTAGCAAAATTGTAAACGGGGAAGTGCTCTGTTTTCAGCCCGTAATTTCCCTGTTGCAGGAATTATTTCTCATTGCAGGTATTCAAATTCAGTGATTTTTGTTTTGCTGAAACCAGTATAATTGAAACTAATTTGCATAATTTTCTCACGATTTATTGGTTTCCTTGCAATTTCTGAGAATTAAATTACTGCAACTCTATTTTTGTGTTCTGCAATCCATTTATTTTTGAGTGTTCATCTCTTAATTCAACTTAGGGCATTTGAGTATCTAAGATAAGGGGAGAGTTGATAACCTCTCCTTAGCCCAAACCACCACCCCTCATTCGAACCTAAACCTTTAATCTAAAATTGATTAGACCTAATTTGCCCTAGTGGGCTAGGGACATCAACAAGTCGGGTCAAGGCTAGTGTTGAGTCAGTTTGTCTAGTTACTCTGTGTGTGCTTTGTACTCAGTGTCTAGAACGGTGGTTCGGGATTCCATCCTGAAGGGCTTGTGTGCTGGTCCGCCTACCTGGCCAATCTTTGATTGTGTCTAGGATTGGCATTCAGGGACCTAACACTCCCCTTACACCTGCCTGGCTGAGTCCTGAGTTACTACAGGCTAGCTTGCCACTCTGATTGGGCACCTAGTTTGGGCTCTAGGTCTAGTTAGCCCGTAGTTGTCAGTTGAGTCTCATTTTGTGTGCATTGCATCATGTCTACCCGGAATGGAGTACCTACCAACCTGGTCAAGCCCACCTGATTTTAGAGGCCATGGTTAAAGCTCTTACTGAGAGTATGAACAAATTAAGTCAGGATATGAATGAGAATTTTGCCCAGCTTAGGGATCGAGTCCAAATACTTGAGGAGCCTAGGCATCGGCATTGGACTCCTGACCCAGATTTAATGTGCCTCAATCACCCACACCAAGAACCTAGAAGACTTTTATACCGAGATCCTGAACCTAATCATAGGAGACCTGACCCAGAACCTGAGGATAGAGATGATAGGTTCATTCGAACATCAAGTTAGATGCACCCACTTGATGGTAGCTAAATCCTAAGGTGTATTTCGATTGGGGAGGGTGAGATGGACCAGTACTTTGAGTGGTAGCCATGTCTGAGGAGAGAAAATTCAAGTTTGCCAAAATGAAATTAATACGTCAAGCTAGGTTATATGGGGAACATTGAGCTGACCACTAAAGACGAAATATGAGCCCATAACCACTTGGCAGGGTATGAAAGAGAAACTTAGAGACAAGTACCTACCATTTCATACCAGCAGAATCTGTTTAGACCAATGGCAGACTTTGAAACAAGGGACCGATCTGTTTCAGACTACATAACCACCTTTGATGAATACCTGATGAGATGTGATGTGAGTGAAGCCCATGAAGTCACTTGGTCTAGATTTAGGGCTGGGCTTAGGGAAGATTAAGAGAGAATTATTCTGAGAGAGGTTACTGACCTAGACCAAGCCTATCAGATTGCACTGAACACTGAGAAGTTTCAGAGAGGACCATGCCATCTAGGGTTAGTGCCCCCAATCCCAAGAAATGGACCTAGCCAGGTTACCCCTAGCAAGCCTAATCAAGGTATCCCCACCCCTAGGCCCATGGATAAAGGTAAGGCACCTGACACCCAGAGAACCCCTAGTATCGTCAGTTTTAAGTGTCAGAAGCCCGGTCATATCTCCATCAGTGCACAGCCATAGCTTGTTTTAAGTGTCATAAGGTAGGTCATGTCTCTAGCCAGTGCCCTCGTAGATCCCTATATATAAGAAGAGAGAGGAGAAGAGAATTCCGAGGCCTAATGAAGAGTTTGAAGAAGAAGTTTATGAGGCCGGAATGAATTTGGTTGATGGTATGAAGGAGGAGGAAGAATCCACTGAATTTGACCACTTAGGAGTTGTAAGATGCATCCTGTCCCAGACTAAAGTTCAGGAAGATTGGCATAGGACCCACATCCTACAGACTTTCTTAAACTAGGGGATAGGTTTGTAAAATCATCATAGATAGTGGGAGCTGTGTGAATGCCATTTCTACTAGCCTGTCAAAATGTAGGCTTAACCCCAGTTCCCACCCCAACCCCTATAAGGTTTCTTGGGTAGACTCTACCTATACCATCCAGTCTAGATGTCAAGTCCAAATCCAAATGCAATCCTATCAAGAAAAGATTTGTTGTGATGTCTTGCCCATGGGGGTGAGCAGTAATTCTTGGAAGACCTTGGTTGTATGATCATGATGCCACCCTCTTAGGAAAATCCAACACCTGTGGCTTAGTTTCAATGGAAAGAAAAACACAATCCATTCAGTCCCTCCTAAGGACAAGGTAGCTAAAGGAACTAGCAAGGTCAGAGAAATGAAGACTGGAGTGAACCTAATTAGTGCCAAGGATCTAGAACAAGAGATCATAGTGGTTCACCCATTTGGATGTTCACTACTAAGGAACTTAGGACTCCTACATCCTCAGAGCCTCCTCAGGAAGTTAAGCCTTTATTAGAAGAATTTGAGGATGTTTTCCGAGGATCTGCCAGACCACCTTCCACCTCTTAGGGATATTCAGCATTCCATAGATTTAGTCCCAGGAGCTACTTTACCCAACTTCCCCATTATAGGATGAATCCATCGGAGCATAAAAATGCAAAAACAGGTTGGCGAATTGTTGAGGAAGGGGTTCATTAGAGAGAGTCTTAGCCCTTGTGCAGTCCCTGCACTTCTAACCCCGAAGAAGGATGGCACGTGGAGGATGTGTGTTGACAGTCGTGCCATCAATAAAATCATAATTAAGTATAGTTCCCCATCCCTAGACTAGATGACATGCTTGATATGATGGCCGGTGCAATGGTTTTTTCTAAAATTGATCTCAAGAGCGGCTATCATCAGGTTAGGATTAGACCAGGGGATGAGTGGAAAACAGCCTTCAAAACTAAGGATGGTCTCTATGAATGGGTTGTTATGCCTTTTGGGTTGTCCAATGCCCCTAGTACCTTCATGAGGATTATGACCCAGGTACTTAGAGCTTTCATAGGGAAGTTTGTAGTGGTCTATTTTGATGACATCCTGATCTAGTAAGACCCCTGCAGATCACCTA
Organism: Areca catechu; assembly: GCA_021397845.1. Lineage (NCBI taxonomy): Eukaryota > Viridiplantae > Streptophyta > Magnoliopsida > Arecales > Arecaceae > Areca > Areca catechu. Next base: position 137,609,283 of record CM038039.1, on the reverse strand, counting down.
GGCCACCTTAGACAAGTCTGTCAAGTTTTGAGGAATGATAGTCTCTACGGTAATCTCAAAAAGTGTGAATTTATGACCAGTAGAATTATCTTCCTTGGATTTGTTGTAACCCCTGACGGCGTGGCTGCCGACCCTGAAAAGATTAGGTCCATAGTAGAATGGCCAGAGCTGACTAGTGTGCATGAAGTCAGAAGTTTCCATGGCTTGGCTACCTTCTATAGGCGATTCATCAAGGGGTTTAGTACTGTAGTTGATCCTATCACAGACTGCATCAGGAAGGGAGAATTTCAGTGGACCAAAGCAGCCCATAAAGCCTTCCTAGATCTTAAGGATAGGATGACCCAGGCACCCATTTTGAGACTACCAGACTTTTCAAAGGTATTTGAGGTTGCCTGTGATGCTTCAGGAGTAGGTATAGGTGGAGTCCTAAGCCAAGAGAACCATCCCGTAGCATTCTTTAGTGAAAAACTTAATGATGCTAAGCTTAGGTATTCTACCTATGATAAGGATTTTACGCGGTAGTGCAAGCTTTGCGTTACTGGAGACATTATTTACTACCGCAAGAATTTGTGCTATTTTCGGACCATGAGGCTCTTAGATTCTTGAATTCTCAGAAAAGCTTAACCCTAGGCATGCTAAGTGGGTAGAATATATCCAGTCCTATACTTTTGTTTTGAAGCATAAGGCTGGGTCTGAAAATAAGGTAGCTGATGCCCTTAGTCGTCGATCTTTGTTGTTGAATTCTGTTAGGGCTGAAGTCATAGGGTTTGAGCAAATCAAAGAAGAATATGAGTCGTGTCCGGATTTCAAAACTGTATACCAGGATCTAACTCAAGACCATCTAGTGAACATAAGGATTATCCCTTTTAGATGGCTTTTTGTTCTTTAAGAATAGGCTTTGCATCCCTAGAACCTCTCTTAGGGAATTCTTGATTTGGGAAACTCATGCTGGAGGTTTAGCTGGCCATTTCGAAAAGATAAGACCACCCTGGCTATTGAAGACCATTTTTTCTGGCCTAGCTTAAAAAGAGATGTAGCACACATTGTGGCTAGGTGTCGGACCTGCGCTGTTGCCAAACAGCGAAAATAGAACACCGGCCTTTATACCCCACTCCCTGTCCCAGATCGTCCTTGGCAAGATGTGAGCATGGACTTTGTGTTAGGTTTGCCTAAGACCCAGAGGAGGCATGACTCTATCTGTGTTGTAGTAGACCGATTTTCCAAGATGGCCCATTTCTTGCCTTGTTCCCAAACATTTGATGCGTCTAAGGTAGCCACCCTGTTCTTTAATGAGATAGTTCGACTCCATGGCCTACCCAAGACCATTGTTTCAGATAGGGATGTTCGGTTCACCAGCTATTTCTGGAAAACCCTTTGGCATAAGTTAGGGACGAAACTTAAGTTTTCAACTGCCTATCATCCCCAGACTGACGGCCAAACCGAAGTAGTGAACCATAGTTTAGGCAATCTGCTAAGGTGTCTTGTTGGTGAAAACATTAGGAACTGGGATTTGTACTTACCTAGAGCTGAATTGCATATAATGACTCGGTCAATAGGTCTACGGGTAAAGTCCATTTGAAATTATGCATGGTTACAAACCCCACACACCTCTTGACCTAGCTCCTTTACCAGTCCACACACGGGTCTCCGAGTCTGCCGAAGTTTTTGCACAGCATATAAAAGACTTGCATAAAGAAATTCAAGCCAAAATAAATTTAAGTAACGAAACTTATAAGAAATTGGCTGATTCTCAAAGGCGAGTCAAAACCTTTGACGAAGGAGACTATGTAATGATTAGGTTAAGGCCTGAACGGTTTCCTCCTGGAACCGTTAGAAAGTTACATGCTAGGGGAGCAGGACCATTTAGAGTGGTAAAGAGAGTAGGATCCAATGCCTATGTGCTCGAGTTGCCTCCAGAACTAGGCATTAGCTCCACTTTCAACATTACAGACCTAGTAGAGTATAGGGAGCCAGCTGTGATTCCCAGTGAGGCTTTTGAACCTAATCCTGCTCTTGAGAGTGAACCTGACCCTGTGTGTCCACCAACAAATTGGCCTGTGAGGAAAGAGCAGATTGAAAAGATCCTGGATGATCAGGTTATCTCTACTCGTAATCGAGGATACCAAAGATACCTGGTCCGCTGGCTAGGAAGGCCAGATTCTGATGACTCTTGGATCTCCCGAGAAGAGTTACAAGAGCTGGACCCAGACCTCTTGGAGAGATACCAGAGCCAACTTGATCCATACTCGACAGGGTCGAGTTCCTCCCACCCTGGGAGAATTGGTGCGGGCACCAGACTCAGAAGAAGACTTCAGAGCTCCATCTGGATCTCTGATTAACCTTGCCCGAAGTATTAGGGTTTTTGGTTTTTAATAAGAGTTGACTAGATCAACTTAATTAGCTTGAGTCTACATTACTGCATTTTATTTTGTTGAGTCATGTTGACTCAGTAGTGGACTAGGGTTTCAAAATGGGATGTTACACTTTCTTCCCAAGACCAGGCAAGTGGACACCACACTCCCAGCCACACTCCCAGTCCAGGGGCGCCATATCCACATCCAGCAGCTTTTGGTCCCCACTCCACAGATGGCAACCTCCTTCTCTCATGCGCCAGATAAGGAGAAGTCCACCAAGAGACCACCAATCAAGGGGGCGGCCAAGACTTTCCCAAGAAAATCCAAGCAATGAAGGGAAGAAATTTCTCTTGGAAGAGCATATCAAGGGGCGCCCATTACCTGCCAAAAAACCTAAAACAAAGATGGGAAGGGCCTTGACTTAGGGAGGAAGAAAAGGAGGAGTCCAAAAGAGTTCATCCAGGGAAGGAAGAAAATTTTCTTGAAAATCCAAGCAAGGTGGCGCCATCTACCTGCCATTTATAACCCAAATCCTAATTTTTGGTATTTGGCCGACCATATGTAAGGATTTGCCCTAATTTAGAGATCCCCTCCTTTAGTCCCACATGGGAAAATATGAAACCCTTCTCCCTTGTAAAGCATTATAAATGACCCCTCTTGTAAGTTGAAATGAATCAGATGAATGAAAGAAATTTTTCTTGAGCAAACTTGTGTTTTCTCTTGTCCGCACTTGCTTCCAGGTTTTGAGCTCCATGAGGGAGTAAATCCGGGTTCCCCTGGAACCTTGAGGAGGTGAGAGATCTCCAAAACCCTAAACCTAGGTTAGCCACTCAATTCCCAACCCTAGCCGCCATCACCCTTCTCTTTCCACCAAGCCCTAGTCTGTTCTACTTCTCACTCACGCCACCCTCTCCAAGCCCTGGCCGGCCACCAGCATCCAACTCCGTCCAGATACTTCAGTCTGCAGCAACTCTAAGAGGAAGTCAGATCGGCCTCCAGGAGAATCCTGATCTCAGCAGCCTCGGCTTTCAAGTTCTTCAGCCTGGTAAATCTCTTCTTGAGTTTCTGAATTCCATCTTTTGTTCCTCTTCTCTCCCAGATCCTGAGTCCAGAAGAAGCCGACCAAACCACGAAACCAGTATTAGAGGATCCATTGCGAAGATAGCCGACTCTGAGGATCCCACAATCTGCTAGAGAGAGTTCTTCCACCAAACCTGAGAAGATCACAAGTCTGGTTAGTAAACCATCTCTTCTCTCTATTTCTGTTCTGTTGAAAGTTCAGAGCGAAACCTAGGTCTGGGAGTTTCTCAACCCCCAGCGATCCATTACTTCTGAACTCTCTGATAATTTAGTTGCTTCTAAACTGTGCTTTCAATCCTTACCTAGTTTCCTTCAACGTAGTTTAGCTTTACTTTGAGTCGAAGCCATTTCTAAAATGTAAAAAAAAAAAAAAGATTAATCTAATTTTACTTCCGCATACGCTTCTTTGTTCTGCATCATTTTTGGTATTACTTTTGTGCTGCATCATTTTTGGTATCAGAGCTTTTGTGCTGCATCATTTTGGTATCAAGCTTTTGTGCTGCATCATTTTTGGTATCAGAGCCCTGTCTAGGTTTCTGTTTGATTGCCTGTTTGAGTCCCTCTCTTTTTACTTTGTCTGCTCGAAGTAGACTCCCCAGCACGTCCGGTCCTAGGAACGAAGTGAGGTGCAAACCTCCTCTTCCCATTCCACGTGGGTGTTCCTAGGGCGTGTAGGGGATCCGTTTGTGTTACAACTTCGTAGCAAAATTGTAAACGGGGAAGTGCTCTGTTTTCAGCCCGTAATTTCCCTGTTGCAGGAATTATTTCTCATTGCAGGTAATTCCAAATTTAGTGATTTTTTGTTTTGCTGAAACCATATAATTGAAACTAATTTGCATAATTTTCTCACTGATTTATTGGTTTCCTGTGCGATTTCTGAGAATTAAATTACTGCAACTCTATTTTTATGTTCTGCAATCCATTATTTTTGAGTGTTCATCTCTTAATTCAACTTAAGGGCATTTGAGTATCTAAGATAAGGGAGGAGTTGATAACCTCTCCTTAGCCCAAAACCACCACCCCTCATTCGAACCTAAACCTTTAATCTAAATTGATTAGACCTAATTTGCCCTAGTGGGCTAGGGACATCACAAGTCGGGTCAAGGCTAGTGTTGATCAGTTTGTCTAGTTACTCTATGTGTACTTTGTACTCAGTGTCTAGACGTTGGTTCAGGGATTCCATCCCGAAGGGCTTGTGTGCTGGTCCGCCTACCTGGCCAATCTCTGATTGGTGTCTAGGATTGGCATTCCGGGACCTAACCTCCCCTTACACCTGCCTGGCTGAGTCCTGAGTTACTACAGGCTAGCTTGCCACTCTGATTGGGCACCTAGTTTGGGCTCTAGGTCTAGTTAGCCCGTAGTCGTCAGTTGAGTCTCATTTTGTGTGCCTGATTGCATCATGTCTACCCGGAATGGAGTACCCTACCAACCTGGTCAAGCCCAACTGATTAAGAGGCCATGGTTAAAGCTCTTACTGAGAGTATGAACAAATTAAGTCAGGATATGAATGAGATTTTGCCCAGCTTAGGGATCGAGTCCAAATACTTGAGAGCCTAGGCATCGGAATGGACTCCTGACCCAGATTTTAATGTGCCTCAACCTCACCCACACCAAGAGCCTAGAAGACCTTTATACCGAGATCCTGAACCTAATCATAGGAGACCTGACCCGAACCTGAGGATAGAGATGATAGGTTCATTCGGAACATCAAGTTAGATGCACCCACTTTTGATGGTAGCCTAAATCCTAAGGTGTATTTTGATTGGGAGGGTGAGATGGACCAGTACTTGAGTGGTATGCCATGTCTGAGGAGAGGAATTCAAGTTTGCCAAATGAATTAATACGTCAAGCTAGGTTATACTGGGGAACATTGAGCTACCACTAGAAGACGAAATGTAGAGCCCATAACCACTTGGCAGGGTATAAAGAGAAACTTAGAGACAAGTACCTACCCATTTCATACCAGCAGAATCTGTTAGACCAATGGCAGACTTTGAAACAAGGGAAACCGATCTTTTTCAGACTACATAACCACCTTTGATGAATACCTGATGAGATGTGATGTAGTGAAGCCCATGAAGTCACTTTGTCTAGATTTAGGGCTGGGCTTAGGGAAGATATTAAGAGAGAGTTGTCTGAGAGAGGTTACTGACCTAGACCAAGCCTATCAGATTGCACTGAACACTGAGAAGTTTCAGAGAGGACCCATGCCATCTAGGTTAGTGCCCCAATCCCAAGAAATGACCTAGCCAGGTTACCCCTAGCACCTAATCAGGGTATCCCCACCCCTAGGCCCATGGACAAAGGTAGGCACCTGACACCCAGAGAACCCCTAGTATCGTCTGTTTTAAGTGTCAGAAGCCCGGTCATATCTCCCACTCAGTGCACAGCCATAGCTTGTTTTAAGTGTCATAAGGTAGGTCTGTCTCTAGCCAGTTGCCCTCGTAGATCCCTATATATAGAAGAGGGAGGAGAAGAGAATTCGAGCCTAATGAGGAGTTTGAAGAAGAAGTTTATGAGGCCGGAATGAATTTGGTTGAGAGTATGAAGGAGAGGAAGAATCCACTGAATCTGACCACTTAGGGGTTGTAAGATGCATCCTGTCCTAGACTAAAGTTCAGAAGATTGGCGTAGGACCAACATCCTACAACTTTCCTTAAACTAGGATAAGGTTTGTAAAATCATCATAGATAGTGGGAGCTGTGTGAATGCCATTTCTACTAGCACTGTCAAAATGTTAGGCTTAACCCCAGTTCCCCACCCCACCCCTATAAGGTTTCTTGGTAGACTCTACCTCTATACCCATCCAGTCTAGATGTCAAGTCCAAATCCAAATGCAATCCTATCAAGAAAAGATTTGGTGTGATGTCTTGCCCATGGGGGTGAGCAGTATAATTCTTGGAAGACCTGTGGTTTATGATCATGATGCCACCCTCTTAGGAAAATCCAACACCTGTGTCTTTAGTTTCAATGGAAAGAAAATCACAATCCATTCATCCCTCCTAAGGACAAGGTAGCTAAAGGAACTAGCAAGGTCAGAGAAATGAAGACTGGAGTGAACCTAATTAGTGCCAAGGATCTAGAACAGAGATTCATAGTGGTTCCCCATTTGGATGTTGACTGCTAAGGAACTTAGGACTCCTACATCCTCAGAGCCTCCTCAGAGTTAAGCCTTTATTAGAAGAATTTGAGGATGTTTTTCCCGAGGATCTGCCAGACCACCTTCCCCTCTTAGGGATATTCAGCATTCATAGATTTAGTCCCAGGAGCTACTTTACCCAACTTGCCCCATTATAGGATGAATCCATCGGAGCATAAAGAAATGCAAAAACAGGTTGGCGAATTGTTGAGGAAGGGGTTCATTAGAGAGAGTCTTAGCCCTTGTGCAGTCCCTGCACTTCTAACCCGAGAAGGAGGCACGTGGAGGATGTGTGTTGACATCGTGCCATCAATAAATCACAATTAAGTATAGGTTCCCCATCCCTAGACTAGATGACATGCTTGATATGATGCCGGTGCATGGTTTTTTCTAAAATTGATCTCAAGAGCGGCTATCATCAGTTAGGATTAGACCAGGGGATGAGTGGAAAACAGCCTTCAAAACTAAGGATGGTCTCTATAAGGGGTTGTTATGCCTTTTGGGTTGTCCAATGCCCCTAGTACCTTCAGGAGATTATGACCCAGGTACTTAGAGCTTCAAGGGAAGTTTTGTAGTGGTCTATTTTGATGACATCCTGATCTATAGTAAGACCCCTGCAGATCACCTAGGCCACCTTAGACAAGTCCTGTCAAGTTTTGAGGAATGATAGTCGCTACGGTAATCTCAAAAAGTGTGAATTATGACCAGTAGAATTATCTTCCTTGGATTTGTTTGTAACCCCTGACGGCGTGGCTGCCGACCCTGAAAAGATTAGGTCCATAGTAGAATGGCCAGAGCTGACTAGTGTGCATGAAGTCAGAAGTTTCCATGGCTTGGCTACCTTCTATATGCGATTCTCAAGGGGTTTAGTACTGTATTGATCCTATCACAGACTGCATCAGGAAGGAGAATTTCAGTGGACCAAAGCAGCCCATAAAGCCTTCCTAGATCTTAAGGATAGATGACCCCAGGCACCCATTTTGAGACTACCAGACTTTTCAAAGGTATTTGAGGTTGCCTGTGATGCTTCAGGAGTAGGTATAGGTGGAGTCCTAAGCCACGAGAACCATCCCGTAGCATTCTTTATGAAAACTTAATGATGCTAAGCTTAGGTATTCTACCTATGATAAGGAATTTTACGCGGTAGTGCAAGCTTTGCGTTACTGGAGACATTATTTACTACCGCAAGAATTTGTGCTGTTTTCGGACCATGAGGCTCTTAGATTCTGAATTCTCAGAAAAACCGTAACCCTAGGCATGCTAAGTGGGTAGATATATCCAGTCCTATACTTTTGTTTTGAAGCATAAGGCTGGGTCTGAAAATAAGGTAGCTGATGCCTTAGTCATCGATCTTTGTTGTTGAATCTGTTAGGGCTGAAGTCATAGGGTTTGAGCAAATCAAAGAAGAATATGAGTCGTGTCCGGATTTCAAAACTGTATACCAGGATCTAACTCAAGGACCATCTAGTGAACATAAGGATTATTCCCTTTTAGATGGCTTTCTGTTCTTTAAGAATAGGCTTTGCATCCCTAGAACCTCTCTTAGGGAATTCTTGATTGGGAAACTCATGCTGGAGGTTTAGCTGGCCATTTCGAAAAAGATAAGACCACCCTGGCTATTGAAGACCATTTTTTTTGGCCTAGCTTAAAAAAGATGTAGCACACATTGTGGCTAGGTGTCGGACCTGCGCTGTTGCCAAACAGCGAAAACAGAACACCGGCCTTTATACCCCACTCCCTGTCCCAGATCGTCCTTGGCAAGATGTGAGCATGGACTTTGTGTTAGGTTTGCCTAAGACCTAGAGGAGGCATGACTCTATCTGTGTTGTAGTAGACCGATTTTCCAAGATGGCCCATTTCTTGCCTTGTTCCCAAACATTTGATCCGTCTAAGGTAGCCACCCTGTTCTTTAATGAGATAGTTCGACTCCATGGCCTACCCAAGACCATTGTTTCAGATAGGGATGTTCGGTTCACCAGCTATTTCTGGAAAACCCTTTGGCATAAGTTAGGGACGAAACTTAAGTTTTCAACTGCCTATCATCCCCAGACTGACGGCCAAACCGAAGTAGTGAACCATAGTTTAGGCAATCTGCTAAGGTGTCTTGTTGGTGAAAACATTAGGAACTGGGATTTGTACTTACCTAGAGCTGAATTTGCATATAATGACTCGGTCAATAGGTCTACGGGTAAAGTCCATTTGAAATTATGCATGGTTACAAACCCCACACACCTCTTGACCTAGCTCCTTTACCAGTCCACACACGGGTCTCCGAGTCTGCCGAAGTTTTTGCACAGCATATAAGACTTGCATAAAGAAATTCAAGCCAAAATAAATTTAAGTAACGAAACTTATAAGAAATTGGCTGATTCTCAAAGGCGAGTCAAAACCTTTGACGAAGGAGACTATGTAATGATTAGGTTAAGGCCTGAACGGTTTCCTCCTGGAACCGTTAGAAAGTTACATGCTAGGGGAGCAGGACCATTTAGAGTGGTAAAGAGAGTAGGATCCAATGCCTATGTGCTCGAGTTGCCTCCAGAACTAGGCATTAGCTCCACTTTCAACATTACAGACCTAGTAGAGTATAGGGCCAGCTGTGATTCCCAGTGAGGCTTTTGAACCTAATCCTGCTCTTGAGAGTGAACCTGACCCTGTGTGTCCACCAACAAATTGGCCTGTGAGGAAAGAGCAGATTGAAAAGATCCTGGATGATCAGGTTATCTCTACTCGTAATCGAGGATACCAAAGATACCTGGTCCGCTGGCTAGGAAGGCCAGATTCTGATGACTCTTGGATCTCCCGAGAAGAGTTACAAGAGCTGGACCCAGACCTCTTGGAGAGATACCAGAGCCAACTTGATCCATACTCGACAGGGTCGAGTTCCTCCCACCCTGGGAGAATTGGTGCGGGCACCAGACTCAGAAGAAGACTTCAGAGCTCCATCTGGATCTCTGATTACCTTGCCCGAAGTATTAGGGTTTTTTGGTTTTTAATAAGAGTTGACTAGATCAACTTAATTTAGCTTGAGTCTACATTACTTGCATTTTATTTTGTTGAGTCATGTTGACTCAGTAGTGGACTAGGGTTTCAAATGGGATGTTACACTTTCTTCCAAGACCAGGCAAGTGGACACCACACTCCCAGCCACACTCCCAGTCCAGGGGGCGCCATATCACATCCAGCAGCTTTTGGTCCCCACTCCACAGATGGCAACCTCCTTCTCTCATGCCCAGATAAGGAGAAGTCCACCAAGAGACCACCAATCAAGGGGCGGCCAAGACTTTCCCAAGAAAATCCAAGCAAGAAGGGAAGAAATTTCTCTTGGAAGAGAACTATCAAGGGGCGCCCATTACCTGCCAAAAAAACCTAAAACAAAGATGGGAAGGCCTTGACTTAGGGAGGAAGAAAAGGAGGAGTCCAAAAGAGTTCATCCAGGGAAGGAGAAAATTTTTCTTGAAAAATCCAAGCAAGGGGCGCCATCTACCTGCCATTTATAACCCAAATCCTAATTTTTGGTATTTTGGCCGACCATATGTAATGGATTTGCCCTAATTTGAGATCCCCTCCTTTAGTCCCACATGGGAAAATATGAAACCCTTCTCCCTTGTAAAGCATTATAAATTGAACCCCTCTTGTAAGTTGAATGAATCAGATGAATGAAAGAAATTTTTCTTGAGCAAACTTGTGTTTTCTCTTGTCCACACTTGCTTCCAGGTGTTGAGCTCCATGAGGGAGTAAATCCGGTTCCCTGGAACCTTGAGGAGGTGAGAGATCTCCAAAACCCTAAACCCTAGGTTAGCCACTCAATTCCCAAACCCTAGCCGCCATCACCCTTCTCTTTCCACCAAGCCCTAGTCTGTTCTACTTCTCACGGCCACCCTCTCCAAGCCCTGGCCGCCACCAGCATCCACTCCGTCCAGATACTTCAGGTCTGCAGCAACTCTAAGAGGAAGTCAGATCGGCCTCCAGGAGATCCTGATCTCAGCAGCTTCGGCTTTCAAGTTCTTCAGCATGGTAAGATCTCTTCTTGAGTTTCTGAATTCCATCTTTTGTTCCTCTTCTCTCCCAGATCCTGAGTCCAGAAGAAGCCGACCAAACCACGAAACCAGTATTAGAGGATCCATTGCGAAGATAGCCGACTCTGAGGATCCCACAATCTGCTAGAGAGAGTTCTTCCACCAAACCCTGAGAAGATCACAAGTCTGGTTAGTAAACCATCTCTTCTCTCTATTTCTGTTCTGTTGAAAGTTCAGAGCGAAACCCTAGGTCTGGGAGTTTCTCAACCCCCAGCGATCCATTACTTCTGAACTACTCTGATAATTTAGTTGCTTCTAAACTGTGCTTTCAATCCTTACCTAGTTTCCTTCAACGTAGTTTAGCTTTACTTTGAGTCGAAGCCAATTTCTAAAATAAAATAAAAAAAAAGAATTAATCTTAATTTTACTTCCGCATACGCTTCTTTGTTCTGCATCTTTTTGGTATCAGGCTTTTGTGCTGCATCATTTTTGGTAACAGAGCTTTTGTGCTGCATCATTTTTGGTATCAGAGCCCTGTCTAGGGTTTCTGTTTGATTGCCTGTTTGAGTCCCTCTCTTTTACTTTGTCTGCTCGAAGTAGACTCCCAGCACGTCCGGTCCTAGGAACGAAGTGAGGTGCAAACCTCCTCTTCCCATTCCACGAGATGTTCCTAGGGCGTGTAGGGGATCCGTTGGGTTACAACTTCGTAGCAGAAATTGTAAACGGGGAAGTGCTCTGTTTTCAGCCCGTAATTTACCTGTTGTAGGAATTATTTCTCATTGCAGGTAATTCCAAATTCAGTGATTTTTATTTTGCTGAAACCAGTATAATTGAAGCTAATTTTCATAATTTTTTCACGATTTATTGGTTTCTGTGCGATTTCTGAGAATTAAATTACTGCAACTCTATTTTTGTGTTCTGCAATCCATTTATTTTTGAGTGTTCATCTCTTAATTCAACTTAAGGGCATTTGAGTATCTAAGATAAGGGGAGGAGTTGATAACCTCTCCTTAGCCCAAAACCACCACCCCTCATTCGAACCTAAACCTTTAATCTAAAATTGATTAGACCTAATTTGCCCTAGTGGGCTAGGGACATCAACAAGTCGGGTCAAGGCTAGTGTTGAGTCAGTTTGTCTAGTTTCTCTGTGTGTACTTTGTACTCAGTGTCTAGAACGGTGGTTCAGGGATTCCATCCCGAAGGGCTTGTGTGCTGGTCCGCCTACCTGGCCAATCTCTGATTGGTGTCTAGGATTGGCATTCAGGGACCTAACACTCCCCTTACACCTGCCTGGCTGAGTCCTGAGTTACTACAGGCTAGCTTGCCACTCTGATTGGGCACCTAGTTTGGGCTCTAGGTCTAGTTAGCTCGTAGTCGTCAGTTGAGTCTCATTTTGTGTGCCTGATTGCATCATGTCTACCCGGAATGGAGTACCCTACCAACCTGATCAAGCCCACCTGATTTAGAGGCCATGGTTAAAGCTCTTACTGAGAGTATGAACAAATTAAGTCAGGATATGAATGAAATTTTGCCCAGCTTAGGGATCGAGACCAAATACTTGAGGAGCCTAGGCATCGGAATTGGACTCCTGATCTAGATTTTAATGTGCCTCAACCTCCCCACACCAAGAGCCTAGAAGACCTTTATACTGAGATCCTGAACCTAATCATAGGAGACCTGACCCAGAACCTGAGGATAGAGATGATAGGTTCATTCGAACATCAAGTTAGATGCACCCACTTTTGATGGTAGCCTAAATCCTAAGGTGTATTTTGATTGGGAGGGTGAGATGGACCAGTACTTTGAGTGGTATGCCATGTCTGAGGAGAGGAAATTCAAGTTTGCCAAAATAAATTAATACGTCAAGCTAGGTTATACTGGGGGAACATTGAGCTGACCACTAGAAGACGAAATGTAGAGCCCATAACCACTTGGCAGGGTATGAAAGAGAAACTTAGAGACAAGTACCTACCCATTTCATACCAGCAGAATCTGTTAGACCAATGGCAGACTTTGAAACAAGGGAACCGATCTGTTTCAGACTACATAACCACCTTTGATGAATACCTGATGAGATGTGATGTGAGTGAAGCCCATGAAGTCACTTTGTCTAGATTTAGGGCTGGGCTTAGGGAAGATATTAAGAGAGAATTGTTTCTGAGAGAGGTTATTGACCTAGACCAAGCCTATCAGATTGCACTGAACACTGAGAAGTTTCAGAGAGGACCCATGCCATCTAGGGTTAGTGCCCCAATCCCAAGAAATGGACCTAGCCAGGTTACCCCTAGCAAGCCTAATCAGGGTATCCCCCCCCTAGGCCCATGGACAAAGGTATGGCACCTGACACCCAGAGAACCCCTAGTATCATCTGTTTTAAGTGTCAGAAGCCCGGTCATATCTCCACTCAGTGCACAGCCATAGCTTGTTTTAAGTGTCATAAGGTAGGTCATGTCTCTAGCCAGTGCCCTCGTAGATCCCTATATATAGAAGAGGGAGGAGAAGAGAATTCCGAGCCTAATGAGGTTTGAAGAAGAAGTTTATGAGGCCGGAATGAATTTGGTTGATGAGTATGAAGGAGAGGAAGAATCCACTGAATCTGACCACTTAGGGGCTGTAGATGCATCCTGTCCTAGACTAAAGTTCAGGAATATTGGCGTAGGACCAACATCCTACAGACTTTCCTTAAACTACGGGATAAGGTTTGTAAAATCATCATAGATAGTGGGAGCTGTGTGAATGCCATTTCTACTAGCACTGTCAAAATGTTAGGCTTAACCCCAGTCCCCACCCCAACCCCTATAAGGTTTCTTGGGTAGACTCTACCTCTATACCCATCCAGTCTAGATGTCAAGTCCAAATCCAAATGCAATCCTATCAAGAAAAGATTTGTGTGATGTCTTGCCCATGGGGGTGAGCAGTATAATTCTTGGAAGACCTTGGTTGTATGATCATGATGCCACCCTCTTAGGAAAATCCAACACCTGTGTCTTTAGTTTCAATGGGAAGAAAATCACAATCCATTCAGTCCCTCCTAAGGACAAGGTAGCTAAAGGAACTAGCAAGGTCAGAGAAATGAAGACTGGAGTGAACCTAATTAGTGCCAAGGATCTAGAACAAGAGATTCATAGTGGTTCACCCATTTGGATGTTGACTGCTAAGGAACTTAGGACTCCTACATCCTCAGAGCCTCCTCAGGAAGTTAAGCCTTTATTAGAAGAATTTGAGGATGTTTTTCCCGAGGATCTGCCAGACCACCTTCCACCTCTTAGGGATATTCAGCATTCCATAGATTTAGTCCCAGGAGCTACTTTACCCAACTTGCCCCATTATAGGATGAATCCATCGGAGCATAAAGAAATGCAAAAATAGGTTGGCGAATTGTTGAGGAAGGGGTTCATTAGAGAGAGTCTTAGCCCTTGTGCAGTCCCTGCACTTCTAACCCCGAAGAAGGATGGCACGTGGAGGATGTGTGTTGACAGTCGTGCCATCAATAAAATCACAATTAAGTATAGGTTCTCCATCCCTAGACTAGATGACATGCTTGATATGATGGCCGGTGCAATTATTTTTTCTAAAATTGATCTCAAGAGCGGCTATCATCAGGTTAGGATTAGACCAGGGGATGAGTGGAAAACAGCCTTCAAAACTAAGGATGGTCTCTATGAATGGGTTGTTATGCCTTTTGGGTTGTCCAATGCCCCTAGTACTTCATGAGGATTATGACCCAGGTACTTAGAGCTTTCATAGGGAAGTTTGTAGTGGTCTATTTTGATGACATCCTGATCTATAGTAACCCCTGCAGATCACCTAGGCCACCTTAGACAAGTCTATCAAGTTTTGAGGAATGATAGTCTCTACGGTAATCTCAAAAAGTGTGAATTTATGACCAGTAGAATTATCTTCCTTGGATTTGTTGTAACCCTTGACGGCGTGGCTGCCGACCCTGAAAAGATTAGGTCCATAGTAGAATGGCCAGAGCTGACTAGTGTGCATGAAGTCAGAAGTTTCCATGGCTTGGCTACCTTCTATAGGCGATTCATCAAGGGGTTTAGTACTGTAGTTGCTCCTATCACAGACTGCATCAGGAAGGGAGAATTTCAGTGGACCAAAGCAGCCCATAAAGCCTCTCCTAGATCTTAAGGATAGGATGACCCAGGCACCCATTTTGAGACTACCAGACTTTTCAAAGGTATTTGAGGTTGCCTGTGATGCTTCAGGAGTAGGTATAGGTGGAGTCCTAAGCCAAGAGAACCATCCCGTAGCATTCTTTAGTGAAAAACTTAAAGATGCTAAGCTTAGGTATTCTACCTATGATAAGGAATTTTACGCAGTAGTGCAAGCTTTGCATTACTGGAGACATTATTTACTACCGCAAGAATTTGTGCTGTTTTCGGACCATGAGGCTCTTAGATTCTTGAATTCTCAGAAAAGCTTAACCCTAGGCATGCTAAGTGGGTAGAATATATCTAGTCCTATACTTTTGTTTTGAAGCATAAGGCTGGGTCTGAAAATAAGGTAGCTGATGCCCTTAGTCGTCGATCTTTGTTGTTGAATTCTGTTAGGGCTGAAGTCATAGGGTTTGAGCAAATCAAAGAAGAATATGAGTCGTATCCGGATTTCAAAACTGTATACCAGGATCTAACTCAAAGACCATCTAGTGAACATAAGGATTATTCCCTTTTAGATGGCTTTCTGTTCTTTAAGAATAGGCTTTGCATCCCTAGAACCTCTCTTAGGGAATTCTTGATTTGGGAAACTCATGCTGGAGGTTTAGCTGGCCATTTCGAAAAAGATAAGACCACCCTGGCTATTGAAGACCATTTTTTCTGGCTTAGCTTAAAAAGAGATGTAGCACACATTGTGGCTAGGTGTCGGACCTGCGCTGTTGCCAAACAGCGAAAACAGAACACCGGCCTTTATACCCACTCCCTATCCCAGATTGTCCTTGGCAAGATGTGAGCATGGACTTTGTGTTAGGTTTGCCTAAGACCCAGAGGAGGCATGACTCTATCTGTGTTGTAGTAGACCGATTTTCCAAGATGGCCCATTTCTTGCCTTGTTCCCAAACATTTGATGCATCTAAGGTAGCCACCCTGTTCTTTAATGAGATAGTTCGACTCCATGGCCTACCCAAGACCATTGTTTCAGATAGGGATGTTCGGTTCACCAGCTATTTCTGGAAAACCCTTTGGCATAAGTTAGGGACGAAACTTAAGTTTTCAACTGCCTATCATCCCCAGACTGACGGCCAAACCGAAGTAGTGAACCGTAGTTTAGGTAATCTGCTAAGGTGTCTTGTTGCTGAAAACATTAGGAACTGGGATTTGTACTTACCTAGAGCTGAATTTGCATATAATGACTCGGTCAATAGGTCTACGGGTAAAAGTCCATTTGAAATGGCATGGTTACAAACCCCACACACCTCTTGACCTAGCTCCTTTACCAGTCCACACACGGGTCTCCGAGTCTGCAAAGTTTTTGCACAGCATATAAAAGACTTGCATAAAGAAATTCAAGCCAAAATAAATTTAAGTAACGAAACTTATAAGAAATTGGCTGATTCTCAAAGGCGAGTCAAACCTTTGACGAAGGAGACTATGTAATGATTAGGTTAAGGCCTGAACGGTTTCCTCCTGGAACCGTTAGAAAGTTACATGCTAGGGGAGCAGGACCATTTAGAGTGGTAAAGAGAGTAGGATCCAATGCCTGTGTGCTCGAGTTGCCTCCAGAACTAGGCATTAGCTCCACTTTCAACATTACAGACCTAGTAGAGTATAGGGAGCCAGCTGTGATTCCCAGTGAGGCTTTTGAACCTAATCCTGCTCTTGAGAGTGAACCTGACCCTGTGTGTCCACCAACAAATTGGCCTGTGAGGAAAGAGCAGATTGAAAAGATCCTAGATGATCAGGTTATCTCTACTCGTAATCGAGGATACAAAGATACCTGGTCCGCTGGCTAGGAAGGCCAGATTCTGATGACTCTTGGATCTCCCGAGAAGAGTTACAAGAGCTGGACCCAACCTCTTGGAGAGATACCAGAGCCAACTTGATCCATACTCGACAGGGTCGAGTTCCTCCCACCCTGGGAGAATTGGTGCGGGCACCAGACTCAGAAGAAGACTTCAGAGCTCCATCTGGATCTCTGATTAACCTTGCCCGAAGTATTAGGGTTTTTGGTTTTAATAAGAGTTGACTAGATCAACTTAATTTAGCTTGAGTCTACATTACTTGCATTTTATTTTGTTGAGTCATGTTGACTCAGTAGTGGACTTGGGTTTCAAAATGGGATGTTACACTTTCTTCCAAGACCAGGCAAGTGGACACCACACTCCCAGCCACACTCCCAGTCTAGGGGGCGCCATATCCACATCCAACCTTTTGGTCCCCACTCCACAGATGGCAACCCCTCTCTCATGCGCCAGATAAGGAGAAGTCCACCAAGAGACCACCAATCAAGGGGCGGCCAAGACTTCCCAAGAAAATCCAAGCAAAGAAGGGAAGAAATTTTCTCTTGGAAGAGCATATCAAGGGGCGCCCATTACCTGCCAAAAAAACCTAAACAAAGATGGGAAGGGCCTTGACTTAGGGAGGAAGAAAAGGAGGAGTCCAAAAGAGTTCATCCAGGGAAGGAAGAAAACTTTCTTGAAAATCCAAGCAAGGTGGCGCCATCTACCTGCCATTTATAACCCAAATCCTAATTTTGGTATTTTGCCGACCATATGTAAGGGATTT
Source organism: Areca catechu (assembly GCA_021397845.1). Taxonomy (NCBI): domain Eukaryota; kingdom Viridiplantae; phylum Streptophyta; class Magnoliopsida; order Arecales; family Arecaceae; genus Areca; species Areca catechu. The sequence continues at coordinate 137,591,963 of CM038039.1, read as the reverse complement.
GCCCTAATTTGAGATCCCCTCCTTTAGTCCCACATGGGAAAATATGAAACCCTTCTCCTTGTAAAGCATTATAAATTAAACCCCTCTTGTAAGTTGAAATGAATCAGATGAATGAAAGAAATTTTTCTTGAGCAAACTTGTGTTTTCTCTTGTCCGCACTTGCTTCCAGGTGTTGAGCTCCATGAGGGAGTAAATCCGGGTTCCCCTGGAACCTTGAGGAGGTGAGAGATCTCCAAAACCCTAAACCCTAGGTTAGCCACTCAATCCCAAACCCTAGCCGCCATCACACCTTCTCTTTCCACCAAGCCCTAGTCTGTTCTACTTCTCACGGCCACCCTCTCCAAGCCCTGGCCGGCCACCAGCATCCAACTCCGGTCCAGATACTTCAGGTCTGCAGCAACTCTAAGAGGAAGTCAGATTGGCCTCCAGGAGAATCCTGATCTCAGCAACCTTGGCTTTCAAGTTCTTCAGCCTGGTAAGATCTCTTCTTGAGTTTCTGAATTCCATCTTTGTTCCTCTTCTCTCCCAGATCCTGAGTCCAGAAGAAGCCGACCAAACCACGAAACCAGTATTAGAGGATCCATTGCGAAGATAGTCGACTCTGAGGATCCCACAATCTGCTAGAGAGAGTTCTTCCACCAAACCCTGAGAAGATCACAAGTCTGGTTAGTAACCATCTCTTCTCTCTATTTCTGTTCTATTGTAAGTTCAGAGCGAAACCCTAGGTATGGGAGTTTCTCAACCCCCAGTGATCCATTACTTCTGAACTACTCTGATAATTTAGTTGCTTCTAAACTGTGCTTTCAATCCTTACCTAGTTTCCTTCAACGTAGTTTTGCCTTACTTTGAGTCGAAGCCAATTTCTAAATTATAAAAAAAAAAAAAAAAAAAAAAAAGAATTAATCTTAATTTTACTTTCGCATACGCTTCTTTGTTCTTTGTTCTGCATCATTTTTGGTATCAGAGCTTTTGTGCTGCATCACTAGGGTATCTTGGCAGCAACAGATTGGTGCGCCAGGTAGAGGGGCACATCAAAGTTCCTCAACTGGTGGACCGCAGTAGCCACCTTCATCCTCTACCCCCGGGGTAGGCTGGGGGTAGGAGGATGGGGGCACGGGAGCTTCTCTCTCTCTCGGGGCTCCAAGGATTGTCCTCAAAAAAAATAAAATAAAATTCCTGAACTGTGAAGGTGCATCGTCACCCTTGACAGGGAAGTAGGTAGCAAGCCAAAGATGGAGCCACCTCTAGGCGGTGCCACCTTCTAGGAGCCCATTCAAAAAAAAAAAAAAAAGAAAGAAGAAGAGAAGAAGAGAAGAAGAAGGGATGGAGGAAGGGTTTGACCACCGTAGAGAGAAAAGAAATTCATGCTCATGGCGTTCACAAATGCCCGTCACTTCACAGGGTCTCTTTCCACCCAAGCAATGGAGCCTCATGCTCCCATGCAATGGAGTTCCATCTCTCTCATGCAACGTTGTCTCATTCCTCCTTTGCAACAGAGACTCATGCTCCCATGTAATAGAGTTCCAACTCTCCCAAGCAAAGGAGCCTCATGCTCCCATGCAACGGACTCCTACTCTCTCATGCAGCAGGGTTTCTTCTTCCTTGGCAATGGAGCCTCATGCTCCCACGCAACAGATGGTGCAAACACCAGAGGCACCAGAATAAGACAAAGGCTTCTCAAACCTTTATGGATTACTTAGTCATATTCATGTCCATTTGTAATAAAGCTTAGTTTATCTAAGTTATTTTTTTATCACATGAGTCATATACCAATCAGCTCATGTTGAGCTAGTCATTTTCCAGAGTCCAATACATGTCCAGTAGTGACTCATACAAGTGAGGACCAAGCCAGCCAAGTGAAGACCACCCAACAAAAGCTAGGAGGATCATAAAAGGCATAGGAGGAGAAATCACAAGCCTCAATGAAGAAAGCAAAAGCCTGGGAGACAAGCCCGAGACCCTGAAGCCCTGAAATGCAGCCTGCAATATGGACCAGCCTAGGCCCAGGAGAGGAGAAAGTGGCACCAAGGTCTTATGCTCACCACCCTTGGTCGGCCACTAGGGTCACCTCCCTTGCCGACCAAAGCAAGAAGAGGGAGAGAAATTGTAGGGATTTATTCTACCTATTTTTCCTTATTTTCTAGCTAGGGTTTAGGTGGGAATAGGATTCCTATGTAATGACTATTGTATCCTTACTTGGGCCCAAGACTATGAGTCTATTTAAAGGACCCTAGTCTCTTGTATGAGAAATAATTTTGATATATGAAATAATCTTTGATTCTCCAATTGCTGTGTGCTACCCTGCTATGTGCTTAAGGGGTTCTGTGTGAGCACTTCCTCTTCCCGGTGTCCTACGATTGCTTCCTGCCAGCAGCCTTCTCTCCAAAGCCGTGGCCACCCACTCCAAAAAACCTCTTCCCTTTGCTGTTTTCCCCTTATTTCTTCTTTTCCACTGTGTTTTCTAACCCCTGACAGGTTGTTTGCAGGTCCATCGACTCCAACGAATCTGACGACTCCAGCCAGGCTACAATCGGACCACCAAGCAGAAAGCCGGGTATCCGTGGGTCTCTGGCTTGGTTTTCCAGGCCATTCGGAGTGAGAGAGATCTCTTCGCATATGATCTATATGAGGTGCTTCCACTATTGCCAGGTACACCCCATCTGCCACTAGTAGCTTTATTGCAGGAGAACTAGCCCAACCAGGGCTTCTCAGCCTCAGCTGTTCTTTTCTTTCTGTTGCTTTTATGTCCTATCTTGCATGCTTTAGTTTCTTATCTTGCATAGTTTTCCCTACTTAGATTCTTGGTCTATTCTTCGGGATTAGTCATACAACTTAACATTAAAAATGAAAAAATACTTGCATGCATATGTATGTTCCGCATCAATTTGGTATCAGAGCCTGTTTGGGCTCAGTTCTCTTTGGATACTCGGATCGGGCACTTCAAAATGGTCGTTCGGTCATAGGAAATTAGTAGGGCTTCAAACCCTCTTTCCCAATCGACGAGATCTCCTAGGCAGTAGGTGTGCTGCTGTGAATTGGCTCTTGAAATAACACAAAGAGTTCTTTAGGATTTTTTTCATTTTCGGCCTTTAAGTATATATTGTGTTCTTTTAATTATTTCTGCCAGCATATAACTCAGAAAATTCTGAGTTTATTTTTCTAAATTCATAATAATCTAATTATTTTTTAGAATTTTATCATGAATTATTTCTATCCATAAATTTCTCCCATCTGAAAAACTTCCTGAGAACAATTCTGCTATATTTTGGCAGCATGATGATTTCAAAAAGTTCAGGGTTTGTTTTATAATATCTTTGCATATATTTAATTTTAGAATATTCCTACATAATTATGCATAATCTGCAATTATCTCTATTTAAAATTTCAAAATAAAAAAAAAATTACATGTATTCAAAAATATAAAACATCTAAACCCTAATTTGCATCTTCATCTACCTGCTATCATTGCATAAATTACTTTAAGGGCACTTTTCTTTATGTCAGATAAGGGGAGGATTGATAACCCCTCCTTATCCAAAAACCACTTCCCTCGCATTCGGTCCAAAGCCTAATTAAAATTACTAGACTTAATTTGTCCTAGTGGGCTAGGGACACCCATCGATTGCGTTTAGTCTTTGTGGGACCTAGTGCACCCAATTCATTTTCTATTCCTGGATACTCATATCTAGGCAAGAGGTACAGTGTCAAATGACCTAAGCGGATTGGTGGTTCCTTAATTGGGTCCCTGCGAGAGAATGGGGCCTTCCACATCCCACCTCATACTTGCTAGATTGAAGGATTAGGATTTGAGTTGTGTGTAAGTTGAGTCAACCCATTCTGATTTGGCTCTAGGTCTAGGTAGATGTAGTCGAGTCATTATTGAGTCCTGCATGTGCACTAAATTAGGAGCCCCATATCATCCACCATCTCTATCTTTGGCTGAATCCATAGATAATCTTGAAGCCTAGAAGCCTGTATGGCCCATACTAAACGTAGATCATCTAGGCCCAACTCCCTTGATGCAAGAGCCTATTATCATGATCTTGCCCCTGAGTCTAATCCTAAATGTCCATACCCATACTTTGTTGATTCAGAGGAAAGACCCATTAGGAACACCCAACCTTATTCACCCACTTTTGATGGAAGACAAGAGTTGTATATTTTGGGAGGGATGAATGGATCAGTATTTTGAGTACACTAGGATGTTGGAGTTTGAAAAATTTAGATTGGCCCTACATAGTTTAACCCGATATGCTAAGGTATATTGGGCAGTTATTGAGGATGAAAGTTATCGAGGAGGAGATGAAATACATACCTGGAAAGTCATGAGAAGTAAATTAAGAGAGAGGAACCTAGGTGAATTTTATGAATACAAACTTTTAGACCAATAGTACAAATTGAGGCAGGTTAATAAGACTGTGTCTGAGTACATTGACCAATTTAACAAGTTTAGTAGGAAATGTAACACAGTTAAACCTGAGTCTAAGATCATGGCTAGATTTCAAGATGGCCTGCAGGGATATATGGTGGGAGCTGTTTCATTGGCAAATTCAGGACCTAGAGGAAGCCTATCACCTAGCTAGGAAATTCAAGTTATATCAGAGGGAACTCATGATCAGTCAATCTAAGTCCAATAAGGTTAATTCTCTTAAACCTAAGTCCAAACCTTGCTGACTTCCTTTAGAACAGCCTACTACTCCTATCCCATTAGTTTGCAAGGAAAGACCCCAGAACCCATTAATGACCTGAGGTAGAAGTGTATGAGGATGATCCTAGTTTAGTAGATGAATACGAGGGAGAGGACTTTGAAGAGGATGAACCGCTTGAAAATTTAGAGAAAGAAACTCCTGAGCCCACTAAGACATCTAAAGAGGCCACCTATGAGTTTAGTCTAGTAGAGGAACCTGTAGTGGAAGAACAAATAGAGGAGGAGAACTTAGATACTGCTGCTAGAACCTTACCGGAGGAAACCATGGAGGAGAGCCAAATTATAGTCTAGTCCTAAATATAAGAACCAAAAAATTTATTAAGGACTTGATCTTTTTGAATCAGTACCCACAGGATGAGCCCGCTCCCATTGTTCCCATTGAGGACCTCTTTCCAGAAATTGTTGACCTATCATTCCATAGCAAGGACCTTTCTTATCTAAAGACATAATCCAATGCTCATACATTAAGGTCAGTCTCTTTAGTCTAGAATCAGTTCCTGAATCACATTCCTATTTTCTACCCTTCACCGAGTTATCTCATATGTCTAGAACCATTAGGTTCCATTTTGTTGGGGTTACGAAGTTACATGAATCCTTAGAGCCCATCCCTTTTGCCACCTACTTTTGGAAGACCCTCTAGCATCTATTAGGAGTTCCTGGCAAATTTTCTTCTGCATGTCATCCATCAACCATGACTCATGGCACATGCCCAAGTTATAGTTAAGACCTAATAAACCTCTTTCAACAGGAATGCATAGTTGAGTCTGTTAGGTGTTAGTATGAGTCCTTTGCATCACCTGTTAGGAGTCTACATGTGCCTAGCATGTTCACCAACTGCACTAATTTTGAATGAAACTGGCTAATTCCCGAAGAAGGGCCAAGAAATTTGATGTAGTGGATTCTATCTTGGTTAAGCTTAGGCCTAAAAGAAGCTTCATGCTCGCAGAGCTGGACCTTTTAAAGTGATAGAGAAGGTTGGACCAAATGCCTGTGTTAGATTTGCCTTTGAATTTGGGCATCAGTTCTACCTTCAATATCGTAGACCTGGTTGAGTACAGGGAACCGGCAGCGATACCTAGTGAGGCCTTTGGACCTATTCCTTCCATTGAGAGTGACCCTAGCCCAAAGTGTCCACCAATAAATTGTCTTGAGAAAGGAGAATGGATCGAGCGTATCCTGGACGATCATTCCTTAACGACTCAGGGCCATGACTATCAACGCTACCTAGTCCGATGGCAAGGCCGGCCAGAGTAAGATGATTCATGGATTTCTCAAGAGGACTTGCAATGCCTCAACCCAGAACTCCTCAAGAGATATGTGAGCTGCTTGATCTTCACTCGACAGGGTCGAGTTCCTCCCACCCAAGAGAATTGGTGCGGACACAAGAGGCACCATAATAAGACAAAGGCTTCTCAACCCTCTGTGGATTACTTAGTCATATTCAAGTCCATTTGTAATAAATCATAGTTCATCTAAATTATTTTTTTATCACTTGAGTCATGTACCAGTTAGCTCATGTTGAGCTAGTCATTTTCCGGAGTCCAGTACATGTCCAGTAGTGACTCATACAAGTGAGGACCAAGCCAGCCAAGTGAAGACCAACCCAACTAAAGCTAGGAGGATCATGGAAGGCCTAGGAGAAGAAATCATAAGCCTCAAAGAAGAAATCAAAAGCCTGGGAGAAAAGCCCGAGACCCTGAAGCCCTGAAATGCAGCCTCCAATCTAGGCCAACCTAGGCCCAAGAGAGGAGAAAGTGGCACCAATGTCTTATGCTCACCACCCTTGGTTGGCCACTAGGGTCACCTCCCTTGGCCGACCAAGGCAAGAAGAGGGAGAGAAATTGTAGGGATTTATTCTACCAATTTTTCCTTATTTTCTAGCTAGGGTTTAGGTGGGAATAGGATTCCTGTGTAATGACTATTGTATCCTTACTTGGGCCCAAGACTATGAGTCTATATAAAGGACCCTAGTCTCTTGTATGAGAAATAATTTTATATATAAATAATCTTTGATTCTCCAATTGCTGTGTGCTACCCTGCAATGTGCTTAAGGGGTTCTGTGTGAGCACTTCCTCTTCCCGGTGTCCTACGATTGCTTCCTGCCACCAGCCTTCTCTCCAAAGCCCTGGCCACCCACTCCAAACAACCTCTTCCCTTTGCTGTTTTCCCCTTATTTCTTCTTCTCCTCTATGTTTTCTAACCCCTGACAGGTCGTTTGCAGGTCCATCGACTCCAACGAATCTGACGACTCCAGCCAGGCTACAATCGGACCACCAAGCAGAAAGCTGGGTATCCGTGGGTCTCTGGCTTGGTTTTCCAGGCCGCATCCGGAGTGAGAGAGATCTCTTCGCATACGATCTATATGAGGTGCTTCCACTATTTCCAGGTACACCCCCTCTGCCACTAGTAGCTTTATTGTAGGTGAACTAGCCCAACCGGGCTTCTCAGACTTAGCGGTTCTTTTCTTTCTGTTGCTTTTAGGTCCTATCTTGCAAGCTTTATTTTCATATCTTGCATAGTTTTTTCTACTTAGATTCTTGGTCTATTCTTCAGGATTAATCATACAACATAACATTAAAAATATAAAAAAATACTTGCATGCATATATAGGTTCCGCATCAATTTGGTATCAGAGCCTGTCTGGGCTCAGTTCTCTTTGGATACTCGATCGAGCACTTCAACATGGCCGTTCGGTCATAGAAGATTAGTAGGGCTTCAAAACCCTCTTTCCCAATCGATGAGATCTCCTATGGCAGTAGGGGTTCTGCTGTGAATTGGCTCTTGAAGAAGAACACAAAGAGTTCTTTAGGATTTTTTTCATTTTCGGCCTTTTAAGTATATATTATGTTATTTTAATTGTTTCTACCTGCATATAACTCAGAGAATTCTAAGATTTTTTTTATGGATTCCTAATAATCTAAAGTATTTTAATAATTTATAATAATTATTTCTATCCATAAATTTTCTCCCATCCGAAACACTTCCTGAGAACAATTCTGCTATATTTTGGCAGCAAAGCTGATTTCGAAAAGTTCTGGATTTTTTTTAATATAATCTTTGCATATCTTTAATTTTAGAATATTTCCTACATATATAGCATAATCTGCAATTATCTTCTATTTATGAAAAATTCCAAAATAAAAAAAATACATATTCAAAAAACCAAAACATCTAAATCCTATTTTGCATCTTCATCTGCCTGCCATCATTACATAAATACTTTAAGGGCACTTTTCTTTATGTCAGATAAGGGGAGGAGTTGATAAAACCTACTTAGCCCAAAACCACATCCCTCGCATTCGGTCCCAAGCCTAATTTAAAATTAACTAGGCTTAATTTGCCCTAGTGGGCTAGGGACACCCATCGATCGGGTTCAGTCTTTGTGGGATGACTAGTGCACCCAATTCATTTTCTATAACTAGATACTGGTATCTAGGCAAGAGGGAAAGTGTCAAATGAGAGGTACAGTGTCAAATGACCTAAGCGGATTGGTGGTTCCTTAATTGGGTCCCTACGAGAGCAGGGGGGCCTCCCACCATCCCACCTCTTACCTGGCCGATTGAAGGATTAGGATTTGAGTTGTGTGTAAGTTGAGTCAACCCATTCTGATTTGGCTCTAGGTCTAGGTAGATGTAGTCGAGTCAGTATTGAGTCCTGCATGTGCACTAGATTAGGAGCCCCATATCATCCACCATCTCTATCTTTGGCTGAATCCTTGGATAATCTTGAAGCCTAGAAGCCTGTATTGCCCATACTAAATGTAGATCATCTAGGCCCAACTCCCTTGATCCAAGAGCCTATTATCATGATCTTGCCCCTGAGTCTAATCCTAAATGTCCATACCCATAATTTGTTGATTCAGAGGAAAGACCCATTAGGAACACCCAACCTTATGCACCCACTTTTGATGGAAGACAAGAGTTGTATATTGATTGGGTGGAGAAATGGATCAGTATTTTGAGTACACTAGGATGTCGGAGTTTGAAAAATTTAGATTGGCCCTACATAGTTTAACCTGATATGCTAAGGTACATTGGGCAGTTTTTGAGGATGAATGTTATCGAGGAGGAGATGAGAAACATACCTGGAAAGCCATGAGAAGTAAGTTAAGAGAGAAGTACCTAGGTGAGTTTTATGAATACAAACTTTTAGACCAATAGTACAAATTGAGGTAGGTTAATAAGACTGTGTCTGAGTACATTGACCAATTTAACAAGTTTAGTAAGAATTGTAACACAGTTGAACCTAAGTCTAAGATCATGGCTAGATTTCAAGATGGCCTGCATAGGGATATCTGGTGGGAGCTATTTCATTGGCAAATTCAGGACCTAGAGGAAGCCTATCACCTAGCTAGGGAATTCAAGTTATATCAGAGGGAACTCATGATCAGTCAATCTAAGTCCAATAAGGTTAATTCTCTTAAACCTAAGTCCAAACCTAGCTGACTTCCTTTAGAACAGCCTACTACTCCTATCCCATTAGTTTGCAAGGCAAAGACCCCAGAACCCACTAATGAACCTGAGGTAGAAGTGTATGAGGCTAATCCTAGTTTAGTAGATGAATACAAGGGAGAGGACTTTGAAGAGGATGAACCCATTGAAAAATTAGAGAAAGAAACTCTTGAGCCCACTAAGACATCTAAAGTGGCCACCTATGAGTTTAGTCTAGTAGAGGAACCTGTAGTGGAAGAATAATTAGAGGAGGAGAACTTAGATACTGCTGCTAGAACCTTACCCGAGGAAACCATGGAGGAGAGACAAATTATAGAGTCTAGTCCTAATATACAAGAACCAGAAAATTTATTAAGGACCTGATCTTTTTGAATCAGTACCCACAGGATGAGCCCGCTCCCATAGTTCCCATTGAGGACCTCTTTCCAGAAATTGTTGACCTATCCTTCCATAGCAAGGACCTTTTCTTGTCTAAAGACATAATCCAATGCTCATACATTAAGGTCAGTCTCTTAGTCTAGAATCAGTTCCTGAATCCCATCCTGTTTTCTACCCTTCCCTGAGTCGTCTCATGTGTCTACAACCATTAGGTTCCATTTTGTTGGGGTTACGAAGTTACATGAATCCTTAGAGCCCAGCCCTTTTGCCACCTACTTTTGGAAGACCCTCTAGCATCTATTAGGAGTTCCTTGCAAACTTTTTTCTGCATGTCATCCATCAACCATGACTCATGCCCCATGCCCAAGTTGTAGTTAAGACCTAATAAACCTCTTTCGATAGGAATGCATAGTCGAGTCTGTTAGGTGTTAGTATGAGTCCTTTGCATAACCTGCTAGGAGTCTACATGTGCCCAGCATGTTCACCACCTGCACTAATTTTGAAAGAAAGTAGCAAATTCCCAAAGAATGGCCAAGGAATTTGATGTAGTGGATTCTATCTTGGTTAGGCTTAGTCCTAAAGAAGCTTCATGCTCGCAGAGCTGGACCTTTTAAAGTGATAGAGAAAGGTTGGACCAATGCCTGTGTTAGATTTGCCTTCAAATTTGGGCTTCAGTTCTACCTTCAATATCGTAGACCTGGTTGAGTACAGGGAACTGGCAGCGATACCTAGTGAGGCCTTTGGACCTATTCCTTCCATTGAGAGTGACCCTAGCCCAGAGTGTCCACCAATAAATTGGCTTGAGAAAGGAGAATGGATCGAGCGTATCCTGGATGATCTTCCTTAACGACTCAGGGCCGTGACTATCAATGCTACAAGTCCGATGGCAAGGCCGGCCAGAGTCAGACGATTCATGGATTTCTCAAGAGGACTTGCAATGCCTCAACCCAGAACTCCTAGAGACATTTGAGCCACTTGATCTTCACTCGACAGGGTCGAGTTCCTCCCACCCCAAGAGAATTGGTGCGGACACCTGAGGCACCAGAATAAAATAGAGGCTTCTCAACCCTCTGTGGATTACTTAGTCATATTCAAGTCCATTTGTAATAAAGCTTAGTTCATCTAAGTTATTTTTTTATCACTTGAGTCCTGTACCAGTCAGCTCATGTTGAGCTAGTCATTTTCCGGAGTCCAGTACATGTCCAGTAATGACTCATACAAGTGAGGACCAAGCCAGCCAAGTGAAGACCAACCCAACTAAAGCTAGGAGGATCATGGAAGGCCTAGGAGGAGAAATCATAAGCCTCAAAGAAGAAATCAAAAGCCTGGGAGACAAGCCCGAGACCCTGAAGCCTTGAAATGTAGCCTGAAGTAATCTAGTGCAGCCCAGGCCCAGGAGAGGAGAAAGTGGCGCCAGGGTCTTATGCTCACCACCCTTGGTCGGCCACTAGGTTCACCTCCCTTGGCCGACCAAGGTGAAAAGAGGGATAGAAATTGTAGGGATTTATTCTACATGTTTTTCCTTATTTTTTAGCTAGGGTTTGGGTGGGAATAGGATTCCTATGTAATGACAATTGTATCCTTACTTGGGGCCCAAGACTATGAGTCTATTTAAAGGACCCTAGCTCTTGTATGAGAACTAATTTTGATATATGAAATAATCTTTGATTCTCCAATTGTTGTGTGCTACCCTGCTATGTGCTTAAGGGGTTCTATGTGAGCCTTCCTCTTCCCAGTGTCCTGCGATTGCTTCCTGCCACCAACCTGATCTTCAATGCCCTGCCACCCAATCCAAACAACCCCTTCCCTTTGCTGTTTTTCTCTTATATCTTCTTCTCCTCTGTGTTTTCTAACCCCTGACAAGTCGTTTGTAGGTCCCTCGACTCCAACGAATCTGACGACTCTAGCTAGGCCACAATCAGACCACCAAGCAGAATGTCGAGTATCCGTGGGTCTCTGGCTTGGTTTTCCAGGCTGCATCCGGAGTGAGAGCAATCTCTTCGCATACGATCTATACGAGGTGCTTCCACCATTGCCATGCACACCCCCTCTGCCACCAGTAGCTTTATTGTAGGTGAACTAGCCCAACTGGGGCTTCTCAGCCTCGGCGGTCCTTTTCTTTCTGTTGCTTTTAGGTCCTATATTGCATGCTTTAGTTTCTTATCTTGCATAGTTTACCCTACTTAGATTCTTGGTCTGTTCTTCAAGATTAATCATACAACTTAACATTAAAATATGAAAAAAATACTTGCATGCATATATAGGTTCCGCATCAATGGAGTTCCATCTCTCCCATGCAATGGGGTCTCATTCCTCCATGCAACGGAGCTTCATGCTCTCATGCAAAGGGGTTTCCAACTCTCCTCCCATGCAATGGAGCCTCATTCTCCCCATGCAATGGACTCCTACTCTCCCATGCAATAAGGTCTTTTTCCTCCCATGTAACGGAGCCTCATGCTCCCATGCAATGGAATTCCCTCTCCTATGCAATGGATCCTTTCCTTCCATGCAACGGAGCCTCATGCTCCCATGCAACCAAGTTTCTATTATGCCATGCAGCATAGTCTCTTCCCTCCTTAGATGGTGGTCGGCGAATTTAATTCTAGATTTCTCAAGGAAGAATATATTTTTAATTATTCATATGACCGGAGCTCAGTAGGTAGCTCCTTTCTCTGCTATATTTATAACATAAAAAACTGTATTTCAGTTCTACAAGAAAGGCTCCTGTACCACCATCAAGGGCAAGCACTAGGCCCACCAGAGCCAGTCATTTCTTGCAAGAATTCTGACAAAAGCCAAAGGTATGAAATTCACTGAGCCCAACATCTACCGCTTGACTCTCAATTCAGCTCTTGCCCTACTCACAATCTGGAGATGTTCGTGAAGACTCCAAGAGTCCCGCCATCTATTGAAAAACTCAAAGTTTAGCATCTACTATACTCATAGTCTAGAGATGCCTATGAAAAGCTCCAGAGGTCCAACGATTTATGGCTCGCCTCCAAGCATGGTGAACCAGTGGCTCTGCCACCCCACGAAGGATGTAAGAATCCCTCCTCAATAATTAAAGTTCCTCTTTGGTGCAACTTTGTTCTTCACCAATACAGAAACTCACCCGTCCGACTCCAAGTCCGACGAAGTTAAGAGTTGAAGTCAAGCTCCTCAATTCAATCGAGCTGAAGTCAAGTGAAGTCCAGTTGAAGTCAAGCTCCAGAATGAGCCCGCATCTACCACTTGACTCTCAGTTCAGCTCTTGCCTTACTCACAATCCAGAGATATCCATGGAGACTCCAAGAAGTCCCACCATCTATCGAGAAACTCATAGTATGACAACTGCTATACTCATAGTCTGGAGATGCCTATGAGAATCTCAAGAGGTCCAACTGTTAACGGCTCGCCTCCAAGCATGGTAAACCAATAGCTCTACCACCTTATTAAGGATGTAAAAATCCCTCCTCAATAATTAAAGTTCTTTTTGGTGCAACTTTATTCTTCACCAATACAGAACTTGCCCGTCTGACTCTACGTCCGGCGAAGTAAGTCCAAAAACTTTCAAAGCCTGGCATCCAATGCTAGGAAGCTTCTAAAGCCCTGCATTCATGTTGCCAAGCCGAAATCAAGCTCCTATCCAAGGCCAAGCTCCTACTCCTCGTGCCTTCCAACAGCTCTACACCCTCATCAAAAGATTTGAGGAGTGCTATGAGCTCAACCATGTGCCTAGTCGGCTATGTGCGTGACCAAGTTATGCACCTTACCAACCGCTTCCTCCTCGGCACCCCACCTTCTATCTAGTTTGAGAAGAGTGAGACTGAAGTTATGCTCCATCAAGTGATAGGCTTCCTACGACCAGTGCAAGGCCTACTACAGCAAGGGGCCGAATGGTTAAAGCTACTCCCTTCATCCAAAATGATGAGAGGTAACTCTTTGGACTCAGGGAGTGGCGGCATCTATTATAGTAGTAACCAACCCATTCAGCCCAGGCACAGCATCCTCCTTGGCAGCTGACAAGGCCACGCACGTCATGGGTACCCCCAAGTCTCCCATCAAAACAAGATGGTGGGTCTACTTTTTCTGAGTGGAATTGAACCCTGCAGCATCCAGGTCGGCACCTCGGTCGACCCACTTCGGCCATGCCTAGAGCCCAGCTCGACCAGGTTGGCACCTCGACCAGGTTGGCACCTCAGCCAGCGCACTTCAGCCATACCTGGAGCCCAGCAAGGCATACTGTGGCATGCCCACGTGTGCCTACGGTAGCCCATGCTCTGCCCGCAAGGAGTCCTTCCACCCATGGGTGGTAGCCCCTGCTCCACTCACGTGGAGTCCTTCCACCCATGGCGCACCCGTGGTATCCCCTACTCCACCCGCGTGGAGTCCATCCACCCAAGACACCCTCACGGTAGCCCCAGCTCTGCACGCGACATGCCCACGATAGTCCCGGCTCCACCCGTGGCATGCCGGCATGGAGTTCTTCCGCCCACGGCAGCCCCGTCTCCACCGAACGCACCCCGGCTCTGGCTCCAACAAAGCTCAGCACACCCATGGCAGCCCCGGCTCTGGCTCAAACACAGCTCAGCGTGCCCGTGGTAGCCCTAGCTCCATCCGCACGTACACCACCCGTGACATGCCTGCGTGGAGTTCTTCCACCCGTGTCATGCTCGCGGCAGCCTCATCTCCGACGAGCGCACCCTTGCTCCAACTCCAGCCTAGCTCGACACACCCATGGTAGCCCAGGCTCTGGCTCCATCCCAGCTCGGCATGCTCGTGGCTTGACTACAGAATGCTCGCAGCACCCTCGTGGCATCGCCAGCTCCATCCGTACCTGCACCGCATGCGGCGTGCCCATGTGGAGTTCTTCCATCCATGACATGATCGCGGTAGCCCCCTCTAGTGAATGCACCCCGGCTCTGGCTCCACCCCAACTCGGCACACCCGCGGCTACCTTGGCTCCGGCTCCAACCTAGCTTGGCATGCCCGCGGCTTGACCATGGCATGCCCACGGTGCTCCCACGGTGCCCCAACTCTGTTCAAACCTACACAGCCTGCGGTGCGCCCACATGGAGTTCTTTTGCCCGTGGTTGCCCCTTCTCCACAGCGCACCCTGGCTTTGGCTCCAGCCTAGCTTGGCAAACATGCGGTAGCCCCGGCTCTTACTTTAGCCTAGCTCGAAATGATAGTGGAACGCACACGGTGCTCCCATGGCATCCCCAGCTCCGTCTGTGCCTGCATCACCCGTGGGGTGCTCGCATGGAGTTCTTCCACCAGCAACATGCCCGTGGCAGTCTCTGATGAGCGCACCCCGACTCTGGCTCCAGCCCACCTCGGCACACTCGCAGTAGCCTCGACTATGGCTCCAGCCCAGCTCGACATGCCTGTGGCATGCCTGTGGCATGCCCATGGCACGCCTGCGGCAGCCACAGCTCTGTCTACACTTGCACCTCCCGTGGCATGCCCACGTGGAGTTCTTCCGCTCATGGCATGCCCGCGGCAGTCCCGCGATCTAGTTCTACCCTCCCGTAATCCGGCTTGGCCCTTTGCCACCTCGGTAATGATCGGGAGCAGCGCGTGGGTTCGTACCGTGCATAGGGGCTCTACAGGCATCACCTCGATCCCCATGCTTGGAAAGCCTCCACGGGCCTTCTCTCTATCCATGCACCCTTATGGCAACCTGGCATGTAAAGTCACCATCTCCATCGCCTGTAATGGAGGACTACAATAGAACCTCCCAGGCCACTGTTTACACTAATAAGGAAAGAGTGCCCCACCCAAGGCACTGCACTCCTTCACCAACTCTCTGAACCTCCAAGAAGAGGAAGGCTCACCAACCCATCATAGCCACATAGGCCTATCCTAGCCTCACAGGCCTACGTTAAGAAGAGCACGCCTCTCCAAATGATAGGAGGAGTCTCATAAGTAGGCAAGAGGGACCTCTGGCCGAGGTGAGAAAAGACTACCCGCGCTCATTCACTAGCTCTCAGGACATGATTTTTCCTACACATCTCCAGCTGTTACTCCAATTGACTTGAGCATCAGAGTGTCCCTCCCAGAACCCCTAGTCTGGACTTTTTGCAGGTCTTCATCTACAAGAGGCGACGAGGAAAAAGATTCCTCCCCACCGTAGAGGCCCACAGGATGACCAGCATAGATCCAAGCCCTCCTATTACAACGACCCCTCCGAACACGGTGACTCTATCGGTCCATGATGTCATTGGATCCCATGATGGAGGTGCTGTTCCCCTAGATCGCCTCCAATCGACGAACCCGGCGATGTCAACTGGAGTCCATTCACCTAGGCCATGTAAGAGCTGTAGGCCAGGGTGATCTTGGTGGCAACACTTATCATCAAAATCAATAACAAAGTCAATAAACCATCCTTGGATGAAGTCTTCTTTGCCCTTGAATGACTAATAAAAAAAGCCAGCGGATCTACGGGATAGTGGCTTGATCATCCAGGCACCAACCTGAGTGAGTGATCTCATCATTATAAGACATCATTGCTTGGTAAGTTTAATCCAATTCCCAGCTCTCTTTATCTAATTTCTTGAAGTTGAACATGCTCCTAATAGGCCTTCTTAGTCCTAGGATCCTTGTTTTCTTTTCTCTTTGATTGATCTTAGCATGTGGGTAGGATGCTAACTGATATAAGATAATCCTAACCTAATCTAGACTAGTTTCGAGAATCAAACCATAAAATAAAAATAATCTAAAAATATTTATTTGCTTAATCTGATTTTCTTCATGTTCATCCTTGCTATCATCTTGCATCATGTTAGAATCCCATACCATCACTTGGTGGGTGAGTGCAAAGAACTGAGGTTCACCGAAGGTGCGACGATGGGGTGAGAGGCTCCTTCTCCAGGCAGCGGTCACTATAGCGAGAGAGTCCCTCCGCTCGATTGGTGAGGCCTTGCATTCTCAGCATGGTCACCATTGGATTATTGGCTTCTACAGATGTCTTTATCATGATAGGGGGACTTGGTATCTTTGTCTCCTCCGTCCGTCCCCCTACGGGCATGACAATCTGTTCCCTCCAGAGATCGTCGTGGCCTATAGCTTTAATGTGTTGGGTTCCGCTGGGCGCTCGTCCTCCTACTTTGCTGTCGGCTCGCTTGTCCGAAAGTCCTGCAAGATAGAGGAGACCTGGGTCAAGATTTCTAGTGAGGACACTCTGAAGATCAGTAGTGAGATGATCGAGGGAACAAAACCTCTAGGAGAGAGCTGGGGGACTCTTTTCATTGAGAGGGTAACAGGATTTCTATGGAAGAAGATAATCAAAAATAGAAAGCGTGTCTGCTCTCTCTTGCTTACCTTTACTTACCTTCCCTTGTGGGTCTTATATAGATGAATGGCTTCATCGATTTTCGAGTCCTCCTTTTTGGAGTGGGATTTTTGTTATTTACGTCACCTCCCTGTTGGGCCAATTTTCTACTCAGCCTCAAGTCATGACAGGATATTGCCATTTTAGTGGAAACCATCAGAGTGCTCCCGGACCTAGGGCCTGAGTGGGATATCCTTTTTATGATGGTTCAGGTGTCCTGTCATGGGAGTTGTAGTTTCCCAGTCATGCGGTCATCAACATGGTAGCACACTACAAGGCTGGAAGCTTAATGGTGCTTAGATCATGCAGGTCATGCACAGGGTGTGCCGCAGGACTTGCATTCATGGTAGGGCATGTGCCACCTCTCAGGGGCTGGCCATGGGTGACCAGGCTCTCCCTTGATACAACTTTGAACTTCTGTTTCCTCCCTTCTTATGTCTTTGGTGGGAACTTAGGTCTTCATAGGATGGGGGAGTTGACCTCGTAAGAAGTGTCCCTCCTGATAGTGCAAGCTTGACCGCGGCCAGGAGCTGGCCATAGACCAGGGGCTCACCTAATGAGCACGATGGTGGTCGGGAGCTTGACCTCAGATGGGGGGCTCGCCCAATGAGCCCAGCATTGACTGGGAGCTTGACCTCAGGCAAGGGGCTCACCCAATGAGCCCGGCCTCAATTAGGAGCTCAACCTCAGATGGGGGGCTCGCCCAATAAGCTCAACCGCCTCGATTGGAAGCTTGACCTCAGATAGGGGGCTCACCCAATGAGCCCGGCCTCGGCTGGGAGCTTGACCTCAAACGGGGGGCTCATCCAATGAGCCCAGCCGCGATGAGAGCTTGATCATCTGCCCAGATGGTGGGCACATCACCCAGGTGGCTGTCAATAGGGCTCCAATCAATGAAGGCTCTACATCAGCAAGCATACCCCATCAATGACTTATCTAGATTTGGATAGTATATATAATAAACATAAATCCGATGCCTTTGATAAATTTAAAGAATATCAAAATATGGTTCAGAAAACAATTGGACATAATAAAACTTTTCAATCTAATTGAGGAGGAGAATACTTATCAGTGAATTTCTAAACCATCTAAGGACAAAGGCATACTCTCAGAATGGACCCCTCCTTATACACCCCAATTAAATGGTGTAGCAAAAATGAGAAATCGTACCTTGTTAGACATGGTGAGGTCCATGATGAGCTTTGCAGATCTTTCTATTTCCTTCTAGGGATTTCCCTAGAGAATGTTGCTTATATTTTGAACAGGGTACCATAAAAAGTTAGTTATTAGCACTCCATATGAGATATGGAATGGGAAAAGACCAATGTCTTAAATATTTAAAGATTTGAGGATGCTATGCTTATGTCAAGAATACTTTCGGACATAAATTAAGTGCTAGGGCTGACAAGTGCAGGTTCATTGTTTATCCCAGAGAGGATATTGGATTCCTCTTTTATCATTCTACTGAACAAAAGGTATTTGTCATTAGACATGCTACCTTCTTGGAGCAAGAATCATCCAAAATAGTGGTAGTGGGACAACAATTGAACTTAGTGAAGATCAAGATCAACAACCTACTTCTGAAGGGTCCTTGAATAAAGTTCCTCAACCAAAGGTTCTTGTTGATCAAGAACAACCACAATATACATCTCCTCTCCAAAGGTCAAAGAGGGTGCGGGGCGCACCTCATAGATATGGCTTTATCATTGGAAAAGTTGACGAAGCAAGTATCATTCAGGATGTTGATCTTGTGACCTATACGGAAGCTGTCGAGAGTAAAGACTCCAACAAATGGCTAAATACCATAAAATTGAAATGGACTCCATATATTCCAATCAGGTTTGGGACTTTAGTAGTCCACCTAAAGGAATTAACTCAATAGGGTGTAAACGGGTCTTCAGAAGAAGATTGGATCAAATGGTCAAGTAGATACCTATAAGGCCAGGCTAGTAGCAAAAGGTTTCAAACAAAGGCATGGTATTGACTATGATGAAACTTTTTCACCAATAGCTATGCTCAAGTCCATTAGTATTTTACTTGCAATAGTGGCATACTATGACTATGAATCTGGCAGATAGATGTAAAGATGGCTTTCCTTAATAATATCTTGAGAAAGAATTCTATATGTCACAGCCAGAGGGTTTCGTCTCAAGTGGGAGACCAAACCAAGTATGCAAGCTTAAGAAATCCATTTATGGATTAAAGCAAGCATTGAGGAGTTGGAACATTCGATTTGATGAAGCAATTGAAGAATTTGATTTCATCATAAATATGGATGACCATGTGTGTTTAAAAGACAAGTGGGAGTGCCATTATCTTTTTAGTTTTGTATGTTGATGACATACTTTTTATTGGGAATGATATCCCAATATTACAATGAGTCAAAACTTGGCTATCTACAAAGTTTTTGTAGGGTTTTGTGTAGTGCTCCCAAGCCTTGGAGAGACTTGGGAGGCCATGGCAGGGATGCTGGAGGCGATCCTTAGGTGCTTAGTGGTGTGCTAAGCAGTTCCTAAAGGTGTTCCAGGGGGCCATGATGTATACATGGGTGTCCAGGACAGGTTTGGGTCCTAGGTCTAGGACGGGTTTGGTCCTAAGGTGGAGTTCGGCACTGCACGGGCTCGAGATCCAGGTTTTGGGATCTTGAGGGTCGGAGTCAGTTTGAGTTTTCTAGGAGTCAACTCAGATGGGACGAGTTGGCTCGATCACTGCAGGAGCCGACTCCTATAAGTCAACAGCAAGGAAGTGTTCTGGACGTTTGACTCTTAGGTGGTTCGAGTTGACTCGGATGTTGATGAGTCGACTCATGACTGGATGAGTCGACTCATCTCTGACAGGATTCAGACATCCATGAGTTGCCCACGGGAGAGTTTGAGTAGGGTTTGACCTATTAGTATATGAGTATATATACAAGTATTAAGGATTATTTGAATGAGGAAAAAAAATAGAGTGCTCTTTCTCCCCAGCCATCATTCCTCCTCTCCCTCTCTTTGGTTCTCTCTCGTGTGTTAAACCCCATGGGGGCGCACCTCCACTACGGGAGAAGATGATGTGCCCCATCTCTTCCCAGATTATGCGTTACCTTTCCACCATGGCGATAACAAGTAGGATCCCTGGCATTCTGTTGAGTGGCCTTGCTCCAACAATTAGTATCAGAGCTGATCTTGATGCACTGGCACGAATGAAGAACGGAAGAGGACATCATGATGATACGACATGTAGATCTCTAGTGATGAGGTCTAGAAGTGGTTGACGATCGCATGGTGCAAATCTCTGGTGTCGAGATCTAGAGGTGAGGGCTTGCTGCCCTCCATAAAAATAAAGAGATGTGACTGTCGGTGATGCTGGTCTGGGTGGAGTACTAATGGAGAAGACTTGTGGGTGTCATCCTCGTCGAATCCGATGATGCCATGATGAGGATCCGGTCCTTGTTGTGGAGATGGAGAAGGTCCGGTGAAAGAGGAGGCTGCCATGGGTGCTAGATGCTGAGCATGAGGAGATCGTTGCATGGGTTAGTCGATTGCAAGGCTCCGTGAAAGGGCTCGGTGAAAGTGCTTCGTAGATGGTGCATGCTCCATGGATGGGCTTAGGTTCGGGCTCATCGGTCACAGGGTAGCGTAGGGGCTCGAGCTTGGTGGAGGAGATGATGGCAATGCCGACTCATCGATGCCAGGTGCAGCAGAAGCATGGTGATCTCGTTGGTCCCGATAGGAGTAGATCGGGCCAGTCATGGCTGCGGGTAGTTCACCGAAGGCGAGGCTCAATGGCGGGAAGTAACTAGAGGTGATGCATGGTCCCGATCGAAGCAGATCGGGCATGACACAGTAGCGAGAAGACACCGGTGGCATGGAATGGGGTGCGGGCAGCCATAAGAGATACGTCAAGGCTATGAACAGTCGCTGGAGGCATAGTGCAGTGGCTGGTTGCGACGGTGGTGGCTGGGAGAGGCTGTGGTCCATGGTTCTAACCATGGACAGACAGTAATGGCAGCCATGGACTGCTATTATGCACGTGAACTGTTGGATCGGTTCATGGTGGACCTGCATCTCAAGTCACTCTTCTCTGAGTTATGTGCTGACTAGATTTTTGGTGATTCCGGGCTCAATTAAACTTTGATTTAAGCCTCGTCTATGCTGTTGGATTCTATTTTTTGAGCTTTTCATATTGAGCTAGGATTGATCTTGTGATGGAGTCAGATTACAGGTGATGTGTATGTGGAGATCATGGTGTAGCAGCTATGCATGCGGGCAGCATGTGCAGGATTGTTTCATCTTCGGCCTCCCAGGTGGACAGAGGTTCGTGGTATCGAGAGCAGTTTGAAGGTCTGCTGGTGGAGCGGATCTCGTCGAAGATGAAGGATCCAATGGTGCAAGAACTCGCGATGGTGGTGCAGAGCTACAGGTCATGTGCTATAAAGTAGTGGTAGGTCAGGTGATCTACAATTTAGCATAGGTGGAGCGACACACACCAGAGACCTTCAGAGCATGAGTGGTAGCTCCAGCGGTAATGGACCAGGCCCTTGGTCACTATGAAGGAGAGCGAACGGTAGTACTCCAGCTACCTTGATTATAACAGAGCTATACTCTGTACGTGGGTGCGATATCCTGAATGGTTGAAGATAGGTCTCGAGAGATGGATATCTCAGGGAGACCGAAGCACATCAATAGAGGTGATGCCAGAGGCAACTCAGGGAGACAGGTGACAGTCTTAGAGAGCACCGGGTGTATTGGATAGTCTAGGAGTGTCCCAGTATGGTGACATTGGTCTAGGGACAGAGACTGGAGCTGAGAGATGGCAACTTAGGGAGATCGAGGATAGGTCTCAGGTAGTGCCAAGGAGATCTCAAGAGATGGATATCTCAGAAAGATTAGAGTACATTAGCAGAGACAATGCTAGAGGTAGCTTAGGGAGATAGGAGACTGTCTCAAGGAGTGACGGGGGTATCGGGATGTCTGGAGAGTCCTGGTATGGCGATATTGGCCTAGGGACAAAGACTGGAGATGATGGAGATGGCAACTCAGGGAGACCGAGAATAGGTCTCAGGGAGCTCTAGTGACATCATGCAGCCAGAAGACAGGCTGGGACATGATGGAGTAGCTAGGTGGAGATGGTTGCTGGGTTCAGTTGCTGGGTTAGAGGAGTTAGGATGAGTCCTAGGTTTTGGAGGTTCTTCAGGGTTACAGAGTATCCAAAATGATCTCGAGGGGTCCACAGTAATGCGGAAGTTCAAGGAGGCCGCGATTGGGTACGTGGTTCAGATGCATGCTCAATTGGGCAGCGTTGAGTTGCTGTCCTCATGATTTCTTTCTGTGGCATCAGGGAGACTTCAGTTTCAGGTGGAGCACCAATAAGAGGTGGCTTCACAGGGTGGAGCAGGATTCGACACGCATTTAGAGCGCGAGATACCGGGAGGACCATATCCTAGCATGAGCGCCTAGGGTACACTTAGCCAGGTGGAGCAGAGTGTGTGGAGTTGGCATGGCTCTAAGAAGATTGTGTCAGGTAGAGCTCCAGTTACAGCGAGTGCCAATTAAGGTTCACTAGTTTCTTCTAGGAAAGTCAAGGAACAGACTGATGCAGCTACCAGGTAGAAGAAAAGCTATAATCGTGGTGCCAGGATACAAGCAAGGAACTTCAGCTATGGAGGCGATCATCCCAAAGGCCACCAAGGGCATGCAGTAGCTGAAGGGTTTTGGTAGAGGCAAGTAGATCTGCACAAGAGGCTATCAGGACACGTAGTTATAGCAAGGTTGTGCAGGAGGATATTGCCAGGTGTGCCTAGGCTTGGGGGCACCAGGTGAAGATTGTATGGTTTTGTGTGGTGCTCCCAAGCCTTGGACAGAATTGGAAGGCCATGACAGGGATGCTGGAGGCGATCCCTGGGTGCTTGGTGACATGCTAAGCAGTTTCTGGGGTGTTTGTTTCCGGAGCTCATGATGTATTCATGGGGGTCTAGGATAGGTTTGGGTCCTAGGTCTTGGACGAGTTTGGTCCTAGGGTGGAGTTCAGCACTCCACGGGCTCGAGATCCAGGTTTGGGGATCTTGAGGGTTGGAGTTGGTTCGAGTTCTGCAAGAGTTGACTCGGATAGGATGAGTCAGCTTGGTTACTGCAGGAGTTGACTCCTGCAAGTCAACAGCAAGGAAGTGTTCTGGACGAGTCGACTCTCAGGTGTTCGAGTCAACTCGGATGTTGACGAGTCAACTCGTGACTTGGATGAGTTGACCTGCATTATCCACCTTGTCTTTTCCTTCCCTTGTAAACAAAAGTCTTCTTTAAGACAAGTCTGCCATTTAAGACAAAGGTTTAGGAAGAGAATAAGGAAGTGATAAGAAGAAATAAGAGATGTTTTGGAAAGGGCTAAAGTGCTTTACTGGAGGGCAAAGGGCTGACCAAGGAAGGAAATGCTGCCAAAGAAAGAAAGGCTGTCAAAGAGTCCCAATGGAAGCAAGCAACTTACAACGAGTGCTTCCTAGGATCAATTTCTATGTGGATCACCTCTAGAGGTCATGCGTTTGTGTGCCTTGTGGAAACAAGTGGGAAGTTGCATTCCAGGCATTCTTCAAAATCTTAACTTTGTGACTTGTTAATTATTATGAAAAAGGGATTATGGTTTAAGGGTTTCATGCAACTTGTTTTTTCAATATGTCAATTCATAAAATCCACTCTTCCACTGTGCCAATAAAACCCAACACTAGTGAAGCCACTAAGAAAGCTATCTAAATGAAGAAATTCATCTTAGAATTGGGTGTACAATAATCGATACCACTTTATTATGACAATATGGAGTTGTGTACAAGCTAAAGACAAGGTCTCATCAAAAGTCCAAGCACATCTTAAGGTCTTCCATCTCGTTCATGAAATCATTGAAATATAATATGTGATCATAGAATGAGTAGATACAAAGAACAATATAGCAGACTGATGCAGGACCTAGGATGCATGCAAGTGATTTTCTTTGTTGTTTTTATATTTGAGAGGGATGGGACCGATTCCGAGTTCGAAGTAAGAATAAATTTAGAGATATGCATAATGATAAGAGACTCTAGCATACAGACAGCCCTAAACAGTGACAAAGAAAGGACCCCCGGGATTGAAAAACCCAGTAGGACTTAGCTCTAGATAATATCCTACTTAGGAGACTATGGAGTGCAAACCCACAAAGCTTTGAAAGCGCCGATACGAGTTTCAATCAAACTGATGGATGCCGCACGGAAGATCAAGTCCTCGACCCAGCAGATTCAACAGCTTTCCATCCGGTGGTCCTGAAGGCAAGGAAGACTGACTCCATTGTCCAAGGTACTGAAGGACCCTGTGAGCAACCTAGAGACAAGTTAGAAAACAAAGAAGGAATGTGAAGGCAAAAGAAATAGAGGGAGTGAAGAGAAGGTGGTAATCAAGGTAGGCTCTTTTTGCTGGGTGTCCAGGAGAATCATCTAGGGGCATCCATGATGCAGGACAATGGGGGGCTAGGAGCTAGGATCGAATGGTGAGCCTAGAAGTCAACTAGATTATGATATTCTTTTTTTTTTTTTTGGAACTTTCTAATTTGATGGGAAGGAATAATAGGATGGAAGATAGAGATCTAGATCTCATGGACTTTGGGACTCACCCTAACGAAGAGACATCTCACCTCTAAGTATTTACCCTCCTCAATACTTGGAGGTGCTGGATGGATCTCAAAGGACACGCGGGGGGTAGAAAAGATGGAATGGGAAGAAAGATAACTGGGCATGACCTCACATCATGTCCTGGTTTGGGCCTCATACCCTCTCCTCACAGAGTAAAGAAGAATCACTCTCTCTCAAACAAAAATTTCATTTCTCAATAATTTTTACAAGAAGGATTGGAGCCTATTTTATAGACACCAAGCCATTTTGAAATTCAAATTCAAAATTCAAATAATTACAAAATGTGGGGAGAGAATGGTGAAGAGAATGGTGGGTGCCATTTATGGAGGAATTGTGGCCATTTCAAATTCGATTCAAATTTGAATTCAAATTCCTCCTCTACTCTGAGATCATATGCAGAAATTCCCTGCTCTGAGATATGTGCAGGTTGTTCCTACTCTGAGATCCGTGCATAAATTTTTCCTTCCATGGCCGTGGAAAAGAGGTGGATAGAGAAGAAGGGTAGTAGGGAGGCTTCGATTCATAGCATCCAGCTCACCATCCAATCCCTTGATGACATGAACCTTCTGTACATTGTCCTTCATGGCCGCATCCAGCTTCTCGACGTGCTGCAAAGCGCACTTATAGTTGCAAATCCTCAACAGAAAGAAGGTTTGGAGCAATTCATTGTAAAAGAAGAGGCCAAGGCCGTGCCATCTCTGGTCGATGGAATGGAGTCCCAGATCTTATAGGAGCTGTGGTGGTTGCCAGAGACGATGATGGAACCATTACGGTTGAAGTGGATGGTGGTGACGGGGTCGTCGTAGGAAGTAGACGGCACTAGTGTTCAGGGTATCGATGGCGTGCTGGTACGAGCACGTCAACCGGACGATGTGCTTGGTGGTGTGCAAGAACCACCAGTTGTGGGAGCTCACCTTCAAGTTCGTCTCCTGCAACAAGATTAGGACCTTCTTGATGGATGGCTTCTTCTGCCACACTCATAATGTTCTATGTAACAATGATCCATGGGAGGAACGACGAGGTGCTTCCACTTAGCTGTATTTATGATGTCCGGTGCAAGATTCCTCGGGTGGTCGAGCGGTGCAGGCCACCGATGGTGGAGGAGGGGCGCGGCATGGTGGTAGTAGGGGTGGCAGTCGGTGGCGGCATAGAGGGGTGCAGCATGGGTGGAGCAGCATGGGGGGAAATGGCTGTGAGTAGTTCATGGGATTCGTCGGCATTCCCACGAGAAGATCGGCACAGGGGAGATGGAGGGCTGGCGAGGGGGGGTCTCCGATGGTTGGGCATGGCAGAGAGGGATAGATGGAAGAAAAAAAATGGAAAAAAAAGAAGGTTTTGTAAGTTTCTGGGAGGTTGAAGATGATTGGAATAGCAGAGGGATAAAATGGGGACAAGTTTGGAATAAAACTAGAATAACAAGAATAGGTGGAATAGCTAAAATAAGAAAATATGAAATATATATATATATATATATAAATCTAGAAAAAAAGAAAGAAAACCCGGATGGGTTTTGATGTCCCCATCATTCCCTAAGGTAAAGAAAACTCGACTCCATCGAGTCAGGCTCGTTGCATTTTTTTTTTCTCTCTCTTTTTTTCTCTTCTTCTCTTTTTTTTTCATCTTCATTTTTTTTTTCAACTTTTTTTTTAACCCTAATCCTAACCCACTATGATAGCAAAAATTGATGTCGGACAAGAGATGGGAGGATCGTCGGAGAGCTGAGAAGTCTCCAGGGATTAGGGTCAAGAACGAGATAACCAAGGCCTCACACCCCTCGATGTCCCGAAGGAAAAAGGCAATCAGGGCTTCACACCCCTCGATGAACGTCGACCTCCGTGAGGGAGTGGGTGTGAGGCTCGTTTTGCCTTTGCCTTCGGGCATCAAGGGGTGTGAGACTCTATGCCTTTGTCCTGTGGGACATCGAGGGGTGTGAGGCCCTATTTTCCTTTGTCCTTCAGGACATCGAGGGGTGTGAGTCTCTGGTTATCTCGTTCTTGATCCTAATCCCTTGAGACTTCTCAGCTCTCCGATGATCCTTCCATCTCTTGTCCTACATCAATCCAAGCTTGGGAAGAAGTGTTGGCGGCTTGTGTAGGAAGAAGGTAACTAGGGCCTCTCACCCCTCGATTTTCTGAAGGACAAAGGCGCACTCTCTAACAAAGTTCTAAGTCTAAGACAAGGGCTAGGAAGAAGAAAACATCAAATTTTTTTTCATTCATCAAAATTATTTTACAAGAGGGTTAGGGCCCTTTTTATAAGCACCCAAGTCCTCATTTGAATAATTGAATTTAAATTTGAAAGAGGGGGTTACAAGACTTGATTTGGGGAGGAGAAAGGGGTGGGAGTCAAGGAGCATTCATTTGAAATTTGAATTTCTCCTTCATGAAATCTTGGCCGCCCTTGACTTGGCTTGCTCTTTAGTAGAATGGCTTGATTTGGGGGAGTGAAGAAAGGATGTTGTCTTCATGAATCAAGGGGGTGCCCTTTTTGAAATTTGAAATCCTTCTTCATGACACCTTGGCCGACCATGATCTTTGCTAGTGTGGCTTGATATGTGGAGTGAGGTGGGGATGTTGTTGGCTTGGATCAAGGGGAGGCTTAATGGGGCATCGAACATGGCTTTGAATTTGAATTTTAGCTTTAAGCTTGGCCGCCCAAGATGCTTGGTGAAGTGGCACCTCCCATGCTATGTGGCATTGATGATGTGGCACTCCATGAGCTGAAGTGGTGCCTTCCATGCCACATGACATTGATGATGTGGCACTCCATGAGTTGGCACTCCTGCTTGGCATGGAGGAGAGGTGGCTTGACTCATCTTCAATTGGGATTAACTTGATTGCCCACCTGTGGACCCATCTTCAAACTAGCTTGAGCCCATCTTCAAATTGACTTGAGCTTGAGAACCAATTCGGCTAATTGTTGGACCAATTATCCTAACTTGACCAAATTGGCCAATTTACAAGACCAAACCAAAAATTAAAACCAACTAGATACTGATTACATGACTCAAAAGCAAATTACTCAGGCTTTAAACCTTATTACAGGACCTAAAAATTAAGAACCCTAATCAGAGATCCATAGAGGGTTGAGAAGCCTCTGTCTAATCCTGATGCCCGCACCATAGACCCATTCACTAAGGCCCTTCCTCAATAGCAATTTGATTACCATTTAGACTATAGGGAAATTAAATACAAGGGTGATTGGCTTTAGTGTAAGTGAGAAATTGAAAGAATAGTACCCTGAAAGCCAATCATATTTCTTATGTATCAGGGTATTTCTATAAAATTCTTTCAACTCATATATGATATTAAAAAAGGCATTTTGTTTCATCATATGTTGTGTCTTATACTTTATTATTTTAATATTATGATGAATTCCGTAAATTAGGGCAATGATTTTAGGGATATAATGGTGTTCATAATAGAGAGATCTAAGATTTTATAAATCCTAATCTAAAATATTTTCAGTTAAAGGATCATTGAGTTGAGGATTGATGTTTCTGAAGAGACTGGGACATCATATATGTACTCGATGGAGAGGGTGGTTGGTCTCATGACCACTTGTAATAGGGATACTAATGTAAGGATGTGGGTGCTCATCAGGATATGAGTACACTAAATTGATGTATCATAAAATATTTTATGGAGTTCTTACTTATCAAAAGATGATTCTTTTAGTGGGAATTGTGCAAGTGAACCTTAGATTTGATATCACCATGGTATCTTATATACAAGAATCCCTGTTTTGGTTCATATTCATTCATGACTTAGTCATGTACGGGATGTTCATGGATATGGTGAACTTTGTATGAAGGTTTTGAGTAGGTCAACATGGAATCAATCACTCCTAGTAAGAGGAGTATTTATCCCTTATAATCTCATTAAATGATGACTTAGGAAGTCTTTGATCAAAGTAGAATGAAATTAGAAAAGGGTTTTTAATCTTTCACTGGTCAAGTCTACAATAGTGATTTAAGGTTTGAATGAATAAAGTATAAGGATTTGATAATTTTTCATATACATTACTTATTCAAGATAAGGGAAGATCAAAGAATTGAATTACATAGTAACTTATCATTGAAGGGTATTTTGATAAATTCTACTACATTTTCATCTCTAGGTAGGCATGACATATTGCTAGACATCAATCATGTCTTGTAGGATTTCATAAATTAAATTGATTGAGTTTATGAGTCAATTTGAAAGATGGTTCAAATTGGAAGCAAGGGTTAGCTCGATTTGACATAATTTGATTTGTTGATTTCTAATTAACTAAATAGACTTGAATCTAAACCTACTACTGGCTAGATGAGGAGACCTAAAGGTCACACATGTTAAGGAATTGATCAAAAAATTATTTATATTTTTATTAGGATCATAGAATCTTTATTGGCTAGCTAATTAACATGCTAGCATATGTTGGCTTGCCTAACTCCTAACCTAATTATATTAGTTTTAAATACTTGCTATTTGGGCTAATTAATTTGAATTGGACTTAAATTGGGTTGAGCCTTAAGTGGGGTAGCCAAATTAGATTTATCCTAATTTTATAGCCTTTATCCTTGTTTTAAACCAAGAGTCCTAAGGGCTTGGGACTCTTGGTGCCAATATTGGTGTGCACACATATTAAGGGACATCAAAGGACCAAGAGTTCATCTATAATTAAATCACCTTTTGAGATAAACCTTAGCCCCTATCCTCTCTCATCTATTCCTAATTAGACTGGATTTGACTAGTCAAGTTAAAAAATTATGGGCGTGATTTCATGTGGGCGCATGAAGGGATGTGATGCTTAGAATATGTGGCACATAGGATGGACTAGAGTCATTCTGCTTATCAATCACCTTTTCTAGATTGGCCTCTCTAGTTTATATGCCTATTGGGGTATTGGACCAAGTATTTAATTCTTAAATTAAATACTAATTATCATATTTTTCTTAAGAGTTGTGATAAGCAACTCTTGGTGCAAAATATTTGTGAAACAATGTATGTTTTACTTAGCGACTTTCTGCCTAGAGACTCCTTCTACTTGAAGGGTCTTATCTGATATGTTAAATATTGATTAGAGGCTAATGAAATGGTACTTTAAGTTTTTTTCTTGAAAGAATTATACTTTAAAAGCCAATCATTTTACGGGAATTTTATAATCTATCAACTCATGTATGATATTATTTATTAATAAAAAATAATTGTTGATTCATCATATTGCTGCATCTTATCAAGATTATGATGAATCCCATAGGTTAGGATAATAGAATTAGGGTTAAGATGGAGATCATAACGGTGAGACCAAAGTTCTATAAACCCTAATCTAAAATATTCCTAGTTGTTGGATCATCAATTCGAGGATAGATGTTTCTAGAAAGACTAGCGCATCCTATGTATGCTCGATGGAGACGGTGGTTAGTCTCACAGCCACTTATGTAGGGATTCTAATATAAGAATGTGGGTTCTCATTAGAGTATGAGTTCACTGAACTGATCTGCATTAAGAATATCATATGGAGGTCTTACTACTTGTCAAAAGATGGTTTCATAGTGGGAGTTGTACAAGTGATCCTTAGACTTGAGATTACCATGGTTCCTTATGCACATAAAGCCATGTTTTGGTTCATACTCATTCATGATAAAGAGTCACATACGGGCTGTTCTTGGTTATGGTGGTTGTGCATGAAGGATGTGAGTGGATCAACAAGGTCGATCACTCCTTGTAAGAGGAGGACTTATCCCATGTAATCTCTTCGATTGTTGAATCAGAAAATCTTTGATCAAAGCAGGAAGAGATTAGAAAGGGTTTCTAATCTTTTATCAATCAAATTTTCATATCAAATTGAGATTCAAAAGAATTGAGTGATAGGGTTTGACAATTCTCATACCTATCACTTATTCGGGATAAAGGGAGATCGAATGATTGAATTGCATGATAACTTTCACTGAAGGATATTTTTATAATTTATATCAAATTCATCATCTTTTGGGTAGGCATGATGTATTGCAAGATGTCAGTCATGTCTTGTAGGTTCTTATGAATCAAATTGGTGGGATTCATGAGTTAATTTGGAAGTTGGTTCGAATTGGCAACTTGGGTAAGCTTGATTTTACTAATTTGGTCAATCAATTTTGATCGGATAAAAACAGCTTGGACTTGGACCTATTACTAGATAGATGTGGAGCCCAAAGGGTCACACATGCTAAGAAATTGGACAAGGAAGTCAATTAGATTTTGGTTAGGATCATTGGATCCTAATAGGCTAGCTAATCTGCATAGTAGCATACGCATCCTAACCTAACTCCTAACCAATTAGATTGGGTTAGTTTGCTTGCTATTTAGGCTAACTTATTTAAGACTCGGTTGAGTCCTATTTGGCATAGCATTTATCTAATTTATCTAGAATTTGTTGGATATTATCCTTGGATTATGGAAGAGTCCAAAGTTGATTGGGCTCTTGGTGCCTTATTGGCGTGCACCAGGATTATGGGGCACAAAAGGACCAAGAGTCCTTCTGCCACTTAATCACCTATTCTAGATAAGTGATAGGCCTCTTTCCCTTATCCCCACATCCATTTGAATTGGGCTTAATCGGTCAAAAGGTGGTTATGGCATGGAGAAGTGTGGCACACAAAATGAAGGGATGCAACCTTCATGTTTGGCACACAATCATAAATCCAGAAGTCTTTCTGTTTGAAGGCTTCTAGTTCTTCGATACAACCTTTAAAATCCCATGTCATTTAGCAAATTTTGACTGATTACTTGCCACATGGCAAGTAAAAAAATCACTGGAAAATTGAAGAAATACATATATGTCTTTTGGTGTAGTGATATGGTATGATGTGGCATATCAAGATAAAACCTTTCACTGAAGGACTCCTGCTTGAAGGGTCCTATCTAATTATTAAAAAATCAGATCAAGGGAAAAGAAAAAGGTTATTAGGCACCCCCTCACTCAATATATAAAGGCATCGGTATTCTGATGCAAATGAGATCCGAATAAATTCTTTTCTCTCTCTTCCTTCTTTTAGGACAAAAGTCTTCTTTAAGACGAGGCTTGTAATTTTAAGACAAGAGTCTAGGAAGAGATATAGGAGGGATAATTAGATTCTAATAGAGGATTCAGAGAGGTTCTGAGTGCCTTACAGGAGGGTAGGGGTTCCAGCAAAGGGAAAAAGGCATTGAAGGAAGAAAGGCTGACAGGAAGAGTACTAGTTAAATAAGCAAGCTCAATAAGAGTGCCTTCTTGATTTGGTTCCTATGTGGATCACCTTTTGATGGCATACACTTATATGCCTTGTAGAAATTAAGGAGTATAATGCTCCAAGTATTTCTCTATAGCCAAAAGTTATGAATTTATTAGTTATCATGGTCAAGTGGTCCTTAGGTCTAGGGTTTCGACTGATTAGGATTTCAATAATGAAAATTTTTGAAATCTAGTCTTCCTCTATATCAGCCTGAACCCAATAGTAGTATCAAAGCCATCTTGATTCATGCAATTAATAGTAATTTTAGTGTTAATTACTTGCTTTGCTATAACTCTTGCATGATTAGTTAATATTACATATGTGATATGTTATGCTCCTTGTAACTGCTTCAAGTTGGGTTAGTTACCAGGGCTATCCGATCATAAAAGCTAAGTAAGGTTTAAAGGCCCTCTTCCCATCAATGGGATCTCCTATAATGTGTTGAGGTGCCGCTGTGGCCTTTTCCCATAAAACAAGTGAGGTGAATGGATTGTTGTTTTAATCATGCTTTGGGTATGCATATTAGGGTTAAATGCTTATTTGCTGGAATATGTGTCATGTTGGCATGTTTAATTAGGATGTTTGTTTGAGACCATCAAAGCCTCATAAAAATTATATTTAGTCATAATCAAGATGCAAATCCATATAGGGTTTGATTAGCAAATTTGTGTCTAGGCAAGTGGTTCTGGGAAGGTAAAGGGAATGAGATTTTTAATTTGTTGTTGTCTGACCTGGTCAATTCATTTGGTGTCTAAGAAAAGCAAAGGGGGACCCACTCATCTCTCCCACTTATCTGGCCAATATGGTTATATCTAGACCGTAAATTGATAATGCTAATTGATTAAGCATACTAAAAATAGTCTTCTTTCATGCTAAGCCAAATCCATGTCAAAAACTATGGTAGCTTTGTTGTGATAAACACAAGGCCTATTCTAGGGTTTGATATGATATTTGTCTTGGTGCATTTATTCTTTATGGCATGATGGTGGTGTTGGTTTATTATGATTGACACAGGACAATAATATCAAACATGGTTACGTGGAAATGAGGGATCTGACTAAACTAAGACATTATAGTTTGTTATGATTAACACAAGGTTACAAGTGTCTTATGTTGAGAGTTGCAAGGGTTGTAATTGGAAAGGACTTTCCTACCATTGAACTCATGAGTGTTTGTTGTGATAATACAAGGCATTTATGAGAATTGGAACTCAACCCTACTAAGGAAGCCCTGGGAGGGTTTTTCACTTACCATAGTTGAGGGTTATGGTATTCGAAAGAAAATAGTAGGAGACCCAATAGATAAAAAAAGTCCTTGTCTAATTATGAATATCATCATGAGTGATCTGCTTATAGTTGTTGTTATTAATGTAGATTTTACATTATGGCTTCTATTCTTTCACTACAGGGCATCTTGGATTCCAAAAAGTTGACTGGTCCGAATTATGTGGACTGGTTGAGAAACCTGAGGATTGTATTAGCTCAGGAAAAGTTTGCTTGCATCCTCGATTTTCCTGACCCAGATATGGTAGGAGAGAATGCTATAGAGGAGGAAATGGCCATATATAAATATGGCAGAATGATAGTGGACTATCAAGTGCATTATGTTGGCCTCTATGAGCAACGTGTTGCAGAGGCAGCATAAGAAAATGGAATCTCAGTCCATATTGCTCAATCTTAAAGAGCTTTATGGAGAGCATAGTCGGATTGCTTGATATGAGGCATCGAAGTAGTTGTTCCGAGCATGCATGAATAAGGGCTTATGTTCAGGCACACGTTTTCAAGATGATTGGCCTGATCAATCAATTAGGTTAACTTGGGTTTATGATGGATGGATAGCTTAATCAAGACTTGATGCTGCAGTCACTCCTGGATTCTTCTCATAGTTTGGCATGAATTACCACATGAACAAAACTGCATTTATCATTGCTTGGCTACTGAATATGCTCAAGATAGTAGAGAGCCACTTCAAAGATGATAAGGCTCAGCTTCTTCTGGTTGATGGAAAGAAGTAGCAAGTAATGAAGAAGAGTTTAAAGAGGAAGAGGAACCCTAAGAGTAGCTTCCAAAAGAGAAAGAAGAAGTCAGGAAGCCTTCTAATGATGGGACTTGCTATCACTGTGGGAAGCAAGGGCACTAGAGGAAGAATTACAAGTTATATTACAATTCTAAAGCACGATGCTAATGGATCATCTAAAGGTTTGTACATGATACAATCAAACTTGTCATTGAGTTCTTCAATTTCTGATCATGGGTATTGGATATGATGTGGGTCTCATATCTACAAGTCATTGTACAGGTTACAATGACTAGGAAGCTTGAAGAAGGGTGACTTCGAGCAATTCAGCATGAGTGGGTGAACCCATTTAGGCTGAAATTATTAGCACCTATCTATTATTATTGCCATCAGGGAATATTTTTGAATTAGAAGATTATTATTATGTACCCAATATTATAAGGAATTATTTTCTATATCTTGTTGTTGAAACAAGGTTATGAAATAAATTTGACGAGCCATGGGTGCTCAATTTTTTTTCAAAGAAATTTTTTGGTTGTGGAACATTTTATAACGATCTTTTGATTCTATCACTCAATGATGAGGTTATGCTTGTTGAAAACAAGGAAAGAAACAGAGATGATTTGAATATCACTATCTTAGTATTATCGTTTGGGTCATAGTAATAAGTATAGGATAAACAAGTTATACAAAGATAATTTCTTTGAACCTTTTGATT
Source organism: Areca catechu (assembly GCA_021397845.1). Taxonomy (NCBI): domain Eukaryota; kingdom Viridiplantae; phylum Streptophyta; class Magnoliopsida; order Arecales; family Arecaceae; genus Areca; species Areca catechu. The sequence continues at coordinate 137,557,516 of CM038039.1, read as the reverse complement.
AAAATCATTAGTGACATATGAGTCTACCTCATGGTAAGATGACCAAGTCTTCATTCACTGGACATGGAGAAAAGGAATTGAGTGTTTGGTCTAGTAACATAGATGTGTGCAGTCCTATGACAAACCAAGCTAGAGGAGGATACTTTTTTTCATCTATTTTACTGATAATTTATCGAGGTTCGGATATGTGTATCTTATAAAACACAAGTTTGAAGTATTTAATAAATTCAAAGAGTATAGAAGTGAGATTGAGAAACCAACTGGGCATAGTATTACAATCCTTCAATCTGATCGAGGAGGAGAATACTTATCTAGTGAATTCTCGATCTTCTTAAAACAAAGACATTCTCTCTTAATGGACCCGTCACACACACCACAGTTAATGTTGGAAATGTGTCCCAAAGCCAATCATCTAGCTTGTAGACAGTTGAGCTATTGTTGTAATTGTAAATAAATTATATTGAATAAAAATATTTATTCTAGCTGTTCATAAGATTTACATCTTCCTATAATGAACTCTTGTGTGATAAAGTCTTAGGACTACTTTGATATGATATAGAGAGGATATATCATCTAGTTCTTAAATTGGTTCGCGACCAAATAATACATTGTCACAGGATGATAGTGTATTAAGTGTAGGACATTGTATGTCATAGTCATTGGTTGTCCTCTAACCAAGGAGTGTAGAGATACTGGTATGGCATGTAGGGTGTTATGTATTGTACTTCATTGGACATGATCCATCTGTAGAACATTCTTTCTACCAAAGTGTAGTTCCATAGGATATGGATAGAAGTGTTCCTCTGACTTGAGATCACCATGGTAGCTTGCAAGTAACTCACTGTGCTTAGGTACCGGACTACCCGGATTCTAGTCTGGTGATGAAAGGTTACTGGGTACAGTCAAGTACTTGTGTAGCAGTGGTTGAATCAAGATCAGATTAACCCCTCTAAAAGAGTTTGGAGTAAATGACTCATTATTTCAATTGAGTAAAACCTTGGCCAAGGTAGTCTTTGTAAGCAATTACAGGGATTTTGAGTTTGAGACACATTATGATGGATTATTCTAGGGTTGGGCAGTTAAACCCTAAGTCATCCAGAGCATTGGGGGTTAAACGAATGTATATATGATCATCATATCCATTTGGTTCTTAATAGTTGCTCTACAACCTGTGACCTATCCTGACGCCAGGTGCCATTCCAAGATGGCAACTTTGGCGGGTACTGGAAGTGTTCCAAAACTACTGGCTTAGTGTTCGAACCTATGGGGTCACACACCATAGGGGTTTCTGAATGACCTAATGGCTATTGAATGACTAGGAATCATTTTTGGACTCTTTGGACAATTTGATTGTCCATCTACATTTCGGAGTTGACTAGAATCATGAGTCGACTCAGTTATAGGGATTTGATGATTTGTCAAGTGTTGACACATCATGTTACAAATATGGTGACAAAGATTTTAATTACTAAATGTTGGTGATTATATGGAGGGTTAATGGCAATGTGATTTCTTGATCAACTCAATTTGATGAACAATTTAGTTTGGATCAAATCAAATGTGATTCAGTTTAAGCTCAAGTTAGGTCCAATGTGATTGGGCTAAATTATTGCATCCAAATTCAGATTTAAGTTTGATTATGATTCAAATTTTGATTTAAGTTTAAATTTCGATTTAGATTGAATTAAAAGGATGTAACTCCCATGGCCTTGAATCTTTTGTAACCCCCCATAATTATGTCATAACTTATGTAACTCCCCTTTTCTTCTCTCCCCACTTACCTACATATGGGGGCTTGATGAGGATGTGAGAGAGAGAGATTTCTGAAATTTATTTGCTGAAAAATTATTTAAAAAGGGGGGAAAAGAAGAAGGAGAGCTTGAGACCTTTGTGTGGGGAAGAAAGGTTTGGGTTGAGTGTGTGCTACCTAGTGTTTAGTCTTGGAAGAGTGTCTTGGGAAGGGTTCTTGAGTGCACTTCCTAAATCCTCCATTGTACTTCTTCATCTCCTAGAGTATTCTGGAGAAGAAGAAGAAGAGTCCATAAGCCATTTCATTCTGGTGAAGCTAGCACTTCAAAGGAAGAAGGTCAGGAAGAACTCGGTGTGGATTACTTATAGAGGCTGAACACATGCACAGCTTCTAGAGCTATTGTCTTCCTGCTTGATGCTTTTTTCAGCCCGGCGAGTGTCACATCGAATTAAAGGTAAGGTTCTTGATGAGTTTGCTGAAGAAGTGTGCTTTAGCATGTGCATCGAGCATATAGTTGTTCTATGTGAGCACGGCTTTGTATGTTATATTTTCTTTCATTTGCATGTCAAATTCATACATGATCCTATTTGTAGGCCTATATTAGAAATGTCTCAATATATATGTTGATTAATATAATAATCTAGGCTTCCACCGCTTGCCAAGGTTAAAAGTTTTAAAGTTGCATGACTATTGCCTACTAATTTTTTCTTACAATGGTATCAGAGCCAAGTTCATTAATATGATTGTTTAACATGTAGATGTGACCTCCTAGTTTCCTTTCATTAGGAAGTACTTGGATTAAGGTGAATTCCACCATGGTCGTCCATTCAAAGAAGAGAAGTAAGGTTTAAAGCCCCTCTCTTTCCATTCAATGGGTCTCTATGGCGTGTAGGGGTGCCGCTTGCATCATGTTCTTATGAGAAGAAAATGAAAGGTTTAGTAGATTAAAATAGTTTTAATCTTGTATGTTAGATCATATTTGTTTAGTATGATCTAGTACAATGATATGATCTCGATCCACTAAGATGTTTAGTAAAATCTTTGAGTTTTTGTAAATTGTTTCACATATTGAAATTATTCAAATACCAATGATTAATGAAAATGTTTCAATTAGAATGATAAGCTAATTATGAATTAAGTTGTTCTAACATTTTTAAGATTTAGAAATGTGATTCAAAATCTTAAGACATGATCATACCCTGGGTTAATTGGGGTAGCTATAATAAGTCTTTAATTGGGTAGACCTTAAGTTTAGATGAAATGATTAAATAGAGAGTAAGTCTAATCAAAATTTATATTAGGTCTCTCTCTATAGATCACACTAATTTGTTAGTTTGATCAGCCCCATCTAAATAGACATGATTTTTGGCTTTGTGGTGCCCGCGTCTTTAGGTTAGTCCAATTGAGTCTAGTTCGTAAAACTGGTATAAGATAAGTTTGGCATCTTAATCAAGATTCTTGGGGCTAACTCTTACCTAGCCCACTGAAGGTTGGTGTCAAAGGCAAGAGGCTTACTAGGCCCAACCCATCCCTTGATCTCACTTATCTGGCCAATGTGGTGAACCATAATTGATTGGATAACTTGTTGATTTGAGTAAACCCATGTCAATTGAGATTAATCAGTCATGACTGGTTATTAGGTGCCCAAGGACCAATTGATCATGAACCCCTCTTGAGATAGTGGGAGGTTTCTTGATTAGGTCCATGTCTTCTCTTAATGTGTCCTATGAATTAAATCCTCTAAATTATTAGGTCCTTTAAAAGACAAAGTTATAGGATAACCTAGTCTTAGCCTCCTTTTAAGTGGATGGTAATAAGTCCATTAGTTGGGTGATCATCGGCAGATCCAAAGATTGGGTGGTCAGTTCCAGGCGGGGGTAGAATTGCCATTCATAATGTGATGGTTCAGTGCACTATCTTCAGTAGTCAGGTTAGTTCGGCCAAAAGTCGGGCTGATCATTCATTAGTTAGAAGCTTGAATTCGGTCATGTTAATGGCTGGGACCTAACTAGGACCTCCAATTGGAGGCCCAAAGGCCGATTGATTGGCCTGGGGCAAAAATTATTTACTAAAATTACTTCGAGAATTAATTGATTGTGAACCTACCTTTAGATGATATGGGTTGGTCCGGCCAATGTCAGGCTGATAATCTATTGGATTTTACCCACTACCAAGAGTAAGAGATTTACTTTTCGGATTGGAGTGTAGAGGCTACCAGTTGTACAAATAGTGGGAGAAACCTTTAGACTAAAGTCTATATCTTTAGGATGTTAATAATTCATATACACTATATTTTGAGGTTTTTTCCTTTTAGATTATGTATACTAGTCTATCGCTCCAGTCATTGCTTGATGAATGAACTATGGGACCCAACTTGATAACTGTCTTGAAGACTCAGAATAGTTCTGGAGACACGAAAGAATCGTATATCTGATGGGGATCTTGCACCTGAGGAACTTACTGCCAATAACCCATACTGCAGTCAGATATGTTTATCAGAACCGGCTCTCTGACCACACTACGGTGTGATGTATTATGTTGGCATCGATGAACGACAAGTTTAGTCACAGGTTCGAGGAAGCCTAGCCAGAGGAGATCCTTCAAAGTGAGGAGTCTTTGGGTGCACCTAATAATGTTGAGCGGATATGGTTTCCTCTACCATTTTTAGCACTCGAATGCATGATGGAGCATCGTCCACTGATCATGTACTTTACATGATCTAGTTGATTGAGTATTTAGGCAAGCTCAGATTTTCCTTGCATGAGTAACTAGGAAAAGCTGCAATTTTAAATTCCTTGCCTCCCTTCTACTTGGACTTTCTCGATCACTGTAGATTGAATAGGCCTATAGTAAACTACCATGGTTTGTTGGGTACTGCAGACCTACAAGAAGATCATCAGCTCAATAAAGAGTGAACCTAGGGGAGGCAGTGTGGAAGATGTCATCCCTTTGAAAAGGGAAATGAAAAAGATAAATCCGAGAAGGTGCAAAGTGCTAGGTAGCTCAGACGATGAAGAGGAGGTTAATCAGAGTAAGGCATAGTGCTTCTATTCCGCCAGAATCATTGAGGAGAAACTGTTCCTGCTACCTTGCTAACTCTTGACCCAAACAGGCTAAAGAAGAGAACGCAGCGTTGTTGCTGCACAAAGTATTTGTATACCTTACCCTTACTTTTCTTATGTGATAATACTAATTGGGTATTGGATACCGGAATCCTTCCTTATTTGCATTCTTGCAATTCGGGGGATTTTTAGTAGGAGATTCAAGGGTGGGAAGAAATTCTTGAATGTGGGAAATGGAAGTCAAGTTCTAGTCCTGATGTGGAGTTATCAAGCGTTACGCACTCGTCTTGTCATGTCATTTAAATGATTGTCATTACTGTCCATCTTTTCTTATGAATGTCATTTTTGTAGGCTAGTTGGCTAATGAAAATTATGATTTTAATAAAGAGGGATGTTTTTTTATCATTGTGAATGGTGTGAAACTCTGGTAGACGTTTAAGTAATGGCCATGATCTAGATACGATGTCCTACTATCCGACTAATAGTATGATACTTATTGCAAAGGCCCTTGCTAGCTATATAGCAATGTCACGACTTATCTTAGACTTAGGCTAGGTCATATTAACAAGAACAGGCAACAAGTTAGTTGGAGAAGGTCTCCTGAATATCAGTGATTGTAATCACTCCAACTTATGAATCTTGTCTTCTTGGTAAAATGACCAAGTCACCTTTCACTAGAAAAGGTGAGCAGCTATGATATTAGTCTGGTACATACTGATATACATGGACCAAGGACTATCAATGCGAGGGGTGGGTGTACTATTTTATTTCGTTTATAGATGACCTATAGGTATGGTTTTTTTTTCCTGAGAGACATAAATCAAAGTCGCTTGAAATGTTCAAACGATTCATAATGAAGTAAAAAAATAATTGGAAAAAGTTTATTAAAATCTTCCCGATCAGCGAGGTGGTGAGTTCTTTGGGTAGTTTCGCCGAGTCTTGAAGAGAATGGGATTATTTCTCAATGGACTCCTCTAGGGACACTTTAATAAATGAAGTGTCTGAAAGGAGAAATCGGATTCTATTAGGTATGGTCCAATCCATGATGGGCTTCACTCTACCTATATCCTTTTGGGGATATGCTTTTCATTATGTCAGCATGTTATTTTTAAATAGGTTCCGTAAGTAAATCCTTGACAAAACTCCTATGAGATATGGACTGGGTAAGCCAACCCTTCCATTTTAGGTTGGGTTGGGGTTCCCGACTTATGCCAAACGTTTGCAAATGGATAAACTTTCCTACACCTGACTCCTCTTTGCTGTGTATCCAAAGTAGTCTAAAGGGTATTTCTTCTATCTACTAAGGAATATAGAGTGTTCATTAGTCTTAGGGCTACCTTTTGGAAAGGGAGTAACTTTTAAGGCTCACTCGGTTGCTGGACGTTGGTTGAAAGTTCATCCAGGTAGAGAAACAACCATCAGGACCGCTATATAACCCGATTGATTAGATTTGAGCCTATTATGCAATCAGGAGAACCGAACGTAGAGTATCGCATTAACCGGATAGATACTATGGTTTTCTGTTCCGGACGGTGATACTATTAAGCCTCGTTGACAACAACTGATCCAATCAAGTAGATGGCAGGCAATGCCTAGGTTAACTCTGAAGATGGCTTGAGGTCATGAAATCACAAATGGAGTCCCAAAATCCAATAATGTGTGGACATTAGTTGATCCACCTAAATGATAAGATCCAATGGTGCAGGAGTCTTCAAGAGGAGAGGGGTGAAGACGGGCAGGTGGAACCTATAAAGCCTATTGGATGCCCAGTGATATCGTAAACATTATGGTATATAGACTATTCCAAGACCATTTTTCCCCTGTGGCAATACTCAACTCTTCAAATTATGCTTGCTCTGGCAGCATATCTAGACTATGATCCAAGACAGGAAAATGATGTCCGAACAGCTTTCTTAAATGGTGAACAGGAAGCGGAGGTGTATATGATGCAACCTGAAGGGTTACATCCATAGATAAGTCTAAGGTGTGCAAGCTAAAAAGGTCCATTTATGGACTGAATAAGCATCTCGGAGTTGGAACATGCATTTTAATAAATGTATCAAGATGTATGGCTTCATTAGGAATGGAGAAGAACCCTACATATTAAATGGGTTGATGGTTCTATAGTTGTATTTCTTGTTTTGTATGTGGATGACATTCTCTTAATCGGGAATGACATTCCTGTATTATAGGGAATAAAGGTCTAGTTGTCATCTCATTTTCTATGAAGTACTTGGGTGAAGCTTCCTACATACTTGGAATGAAAAATCTATAGAGATAGATCTAGGAAGCTTTTAGGATTGTCTCAATCTATGTATATGATATTGTGCTAAAATGGTTCAGCATAGAAAATTCCAGGAAAGGCTATCTTCCGATAGGTCATGGAATTACTCTTTCCAAGAAAGATTATGTGATAACTCTTGAGGAAAGAGAGCATATGAGTATGATTCCATATGCTTCGATAGTGGGTCTATCATGTATGCCATGATATGTACTAGACCAGACATGGCATACTCACTAGGGATAGTTAGTAGATACCAGTCTAAACCAGGTGAGCACATTGGAAGGTAGTAAAGACTATCCTTAGGTATTTGCAAAATACTAAAGACCAATGGCTAATTTCTGGAGAACCTGACTTAAAACTTATGGGGTATATTGATTCCAGTTTTTAGTCAGATAGAGATGATAGTAAGAGTGTATTTGGATTTGTGTTTATCCTGAATGGAGGAGCTATCTGCTAGAAAAGTTCCAAGCAGCATACAGTGGCAAACTCAGTATGCAAAGTAGAGTACATTGTAGCATTAGATGCCGCAAAGGAGGCTGTATGGTTATGGAAATTCCTAAGTAAGTTAGAAGTGGCACCTTCCCTAGATGGTTCCTATTTTGGTGTACTGAGATAGCACTACAGCCATTACTCAAGCCAAAGTTCCATCAGCATACCAATCACATTCTTCGTCGCTATAATCTTGTACAAGAAATCATGGAACAAGGTGACGTCGAACTTATGGAAGATCAATGGAAAGGAGAATCTGGCCGACCCCTTCACTAAAGCCATGGGAGTTCAAGATTCAATGATTGTAAATGGAAGATGGGAATATGATTCTATTTTGATTGGCTTTAGTCTAAGTGGGAGTTGTTGGAAAATGTGTCCAAAGCCAATCATCTAGCTTGCAGATTGTTGAGCTATTATTGAAATTATATATGAATTATATTGAATAAAATGTTTATTCTGCTGTTCATCATATTTTACATCTTCTTATAATGAACTCTTATGTGATGAAGTCCGTAGGACTACTTTGATGTGATATAGAGAGGATATATCATCTTGTTATTAAATTGGTCTAGGACCAAATGATACATTATCACAGGATAATAATGTATCAAGTGTAGGTCATTGTATGTCATAGTCGTTGGTTGTTCTCTTAACCAAAGAGTATAGAGACACTGGTATGGCATGCAGGTATTGTATATGACACCTCACTGGATGTGACCCATCTGTAGAATATTCTTTCTATCAAAGAGTAGTTCGTATTAGGATATGGATATAATATTTCTCTAACTTAAGATCACCATGGTAGCTTGCAAGCAACTCACTATGCTTAGGTACCAGACTACCCAAATTTCCAATCTGGTGATGAAAGTGTTGGACAAATCCAGGTAGGGCTGATACATGCAATTTAAAACTTTTCTAAACTAAATGATGCAGCAGAAGGAGATAAAACAATTTTATCCTACGTGTTAATCTAATTAACACAGGCCCTACGCAGATCTTTATGCATATACAATAATACATGTATGAAGTCAAGCAAGCAAAGCATGTAATCATTGAACCATTCTTTGAATCACACACAAGGGTATTGAAGATCATTTTTTCAGACCCATAAGATAGAAGTACAAACATTTTATCCAAGGTGATGATCGCTGGGAGGGGAGGTACTTCAAGGATGAGCAAAAGCCTTGCGAGCAGCACAAGCATCCTGCCTCTATAGGTAGTTCACACTAGGGTAAGGAGACTCTCGTCCTTCCTTCAAGGTGCTAGCCTCTCTAGAAATAAGGTGGCAATGACGGACTCCTTCTTCAACTCCTTGAAGAATCTACTACTGAATAGATGGAACAAAGAACCCAAGAACCTTTTGATGGGGATCCAGCCATCGTCCGGGTATTTTTTCACATTTTTTAAATTTTCTAACATTTTTTTTTTTTCCTATTCCTACTATTCCACCTATCCCAGCTATTCTAGTTTTATTCTTGGTTTATCCCTGAGTTATCCCAAACTTATTCCATCTCCTCCATCCTTCTCCCGTGATTTTTTTTAAAACTCCCAAACCCTAGCCGCCGCCACCACCGCCCCAGATCCGGGTTGCCGGACCCCCAACAGGCCCGTCGGACCGTCGTCGACGCACGCCGTCCCCCGCCCTCCCCAAAAAAGCTGCCACCGCCCCCCATGCCTATGGAAGATGAACAACCATGGGAAGACCAATCGTCGCCCATGTCCCACGGCCACCACCACCGCTGCTACCGCCGGCCTGCCACCAGCAGCCCGCCCACCGCCCGCTGGCTCACACTCGGCCACTGGAGGTCCCCCGCCGCTGCACTTGGGCCCCACGACCGTGGGAAGCCCAAATGGCAAGGCCGTGCATGCCGTGATGCCCCTGCGCCGCCGCTCGTCGTTGCCGCCTGCCGCAACCACCCGCCTACCCGCCGGCCACCATCCCGTCGTCCCCAACCTCCCCCGCTACCCGCCATCCCGCCGGAACCCAAGAGGTCTCCCACGGCCATCGGAGACCAAACGGCACTCCCAGTGTGCCGTGCCATTCCCTGTGCCGCCTCGCTTGCAGCACGCCGCCAGCCATCCGTCGCTCGCCGTCCGTCGGCCATGTCCGCCGGCCACGTCCACCGCCTGCTTCCCGGTCGTCCGCTGGTGCCTCACTGGAGTTGGTTCCCTCTCTATCCATGGCCGTGAGTTTGAGTTTGCACAGATTTCAAAGCATTCCAGTTTTCAAAGCAGCATGCTTTTCAGCACAGATCATCAAGCCAACATGCTTCTTAGAGCATATCAGCACCACTTTTGATGCAATATGAATTTTGATGTAATTTATTTTCCTTTTTTTAGTTTTCTTAGAGGCTAAGAAACTGAGGGTTTGGTTTTTCTATATAAAAGCCCCTTCTCCCTTGTAATATAATGATTTGATATAAATTATTGGGTTTTCAATTGGTTCTGGTTCAGGTTCTGGGCTGAGGCCCATTTGTCTTCGTTCCTTGCTGTCTACATTATGGTTTCGATGAGAGGTGTGACGCATTCCCTGCTGTGTGCATTATGGGTTCGATGACCACCCTAGTTATCCCCTATCTCGTCTTCTTTATCTCCTTGTGTCCTTTGAGAGTCATCCTAGCACATCTATGTGAGAGCCCTGCAATGTGCATTATGGGTTCGATGAGAGCTCAGGGTAGCTAGTGCTGTGATCCCCACGGATGGTAGCTGTGTGCTATGATCCCTCGGAAGGGTAGCTTTATGCTTTGACCACTGACTTTCTGTGTCCGTCTCTCCGTTAGAGTGAGTCCCAGGGCCATGAGTTCTAGTCCCCAGTCCCCCATCTCCATCTTTCCTTCGCCACCTCCACCAAGAAAATTGAAAACAAAAGAGATCATCTATTTTAGAGTTTTAGTTTTAGTGTCACCCTAGTCCCGGGAGGCTTCTTAGCCCTCCCATGGTCCTAGTTTGTTTAGGTTGTTTTCCTTACCCAAATAATCTAGGTTACATCGATTCGCGTCCCGCATCAATTTTGATATCAGAGCGAGTTATGGATTAGGGTGTGCTCCATTTTTTGAATACGACGGAGTCAAGTTCTTCGCAGTCGAGGAGAATGATGGGATCTAGCCGTCGTCCGGGTATTTTTCCAATTTTTTTTAATTTTCTCACATTTTTTTATTTTCTTATTCCCACTATTCCACCTATCCACACTATTCTAGTTTTATTCTTGGTTTATCCAGAGTTATCCCAGCCTTATTCCATGTCCTCCATCATTCTCCCGTGATTTTTTAAAAAACTCCCGAACCCTAGCCACCGCCCCTCCGGCCCCAGATCCGGGCCACCGACCCATGGCCGGCCTCGCCGGACCACCGTCGATGCTCGCCGACCCCCGCCCTGGCCGAACAAGCCCCCCCACGCCGTGGAAGATGAACGACCATGGGAAGACCAACCGCGGCCATGTCCCACCGCCGCCACCGCCGCCTGCCACAGCTAGCCTACCACCAGCAACCCGCCAGCCGCGTGCCGGCACACGCCCGGTCACGGAGGGCCCCGCCAGTGCCCTTGGGCCCCATGGCCATAAGAAGCCCAAACGGCACAGTCGTGCATGCCATGGCGCCCCTGCGCGCCCACCCGCCATTGCAGCCTGCCACCACCGCCCGCCTGCTCGTCGACCACCATCCCGTCGTCCTTGGCTCTCCGGCCGTCCGCCGTCCCGCCGGAACCCAGGAGATCTCCCACGGCCATGGGAGCCAAACGGCATGCCAGCATGCCGTGCCATTCCCTATGCCACATTGCTTGCAGCCATCACCAGCTATCCGCCACTCGCGTCCGCTGGCCACGTCCGCCGCCCGCTTCCCGGCCTCCGTTGGAGCCCCATTGTAATGGTTTCTCCTTGTCCACGGCAATGTGTTTGAGTTTGCACGGATTTTGAAGCATTCCAAATTTTCAAAGCAGCACGCTTTTCAGCATAGATCATCAAGCCAACACGCTTCTCAAAGCAGATCAGCACCCTTTTGACATAACCTGAATTTGATGTAATTTATTTTTCTTTTTAAGTTTTCTTAGAGGCAAGAAACTGAGGGTTTGATTTTCTATATAAAAGCCCCCTCTCCCCTTGTAATAATAATGATTCGATATAAAATTTGAGTTTTCATTTGGTTCTATGGTGCGGGCACCAGACTCAGAAGAAGACTTCAGAGCTCCATCTGGATCTCTGATTAACCTTGCCCAAAAAAATTAGGGTTTTTGGTTTGTAATAAGAGTTGACTAGATCAACTCAATTTAGCTTGAGTCTACATTACCTGCATTTTATTTTGTTGAGTCATGTTGACTCAGTAGTGGACTAGGGTTTCAACCTGGGGTGTTACATTTTCTTCCAAGACCAAGCAAGTGGACACCACACTCCCAGACACACTCCCAGCCTACGCCTGAGTCCAGGGGGCGCCATATCTACATCCAGCAGCCTTTGGTCCCCACTCCACAGATAGCAAGCTCCTTCTCTCATGCGCCAGATGAGGAGAAATCCACCAAGAGTCCACAAATCAAGGGGCGGCCAAGACTTTCCGAAGAGACCCAAAGTAAAGATGGGAAGAAATTTTCTTGGAGAGAACTTCAAGGAGGCGCCCACTACCTGCCAAAAATCCAAAACAAAGATGGGAAGGACCTTGACTTAGGGAGGAAAAAAGGAGGAGTCCAAAAGAGTTGATCCATGGAAGGAAAAAAATTCTCTTGAAGATCAAACAAGGAGGCACCATCTACCTGCCTTTTATAACCCAAATCAAATTTTTTTGGTACCTTGGCCGACCATATATGTATGATTTACCCTAATTTGTAGATCCCCTCCTTTAGTCCCACATGGGAAGATGTGAAACCCTCCACCCTTGTAAAGCCTTATAAATTAAACCCCTCTTGTAAGTTTATACCAATCAGATGAATGAAAGAAATTTTTTTATGAGCAAACTTGTGTTTTTCTTTTTCCGCACTTGCTTCCAGGTGTTGAGCTCCGTGAGGGAGTAAATCCGGGTTCCCCTGGAACCTTGAGGAGGTGAGAGATCTCCAAACCCCAAACCCTAGGTTAGCCACTCCACTCCCAAACCCTAGCCGCCATCACCTTCTCTTTCCACCAAGCCTAGTCTATTCCTCTTCTCACGGCCACCCTCTCCAAGTCCAGGTCGGCCACCAGCATCCAGCTCCAGTCCAGATACTGCAGATCTACAACAATTCTAAGAGGAAGTCAGATCGGCCTCCAGGAGAATTCGATTTCAGCAACTTCGGCTTTCAAGTTCTTCAACCTGGTAAATCTTTTCTTGAGTTTCTGAATTCCTTCACTTGTTCCTCTTCTTTCCCAGATCTTGAGTCCAGAAGAAGCCGACCAAACCACAAGACCAGTATTAGAGGATCCATTACGAAGATAGCCGACTCCGAGGATCCCACAATCTGCTCGAGAGAGTTCTTCCACCAAAATCCTGAGAAGATCACTGTCTGGTTAGTAAACCATCTCTCCTCTCTATTTCTGTTCTGTTGAAAGTTCAGAGCGAAACCCTAGGTCTGGGAGTTTCTCAACCCCAGCGATCTGTTACTTCTGAACTACTCTGATAATTAGTTTCTTCTAAACTGTGCTTTCAATCCTTACCTAGTTTCCTTCAACTTAGTTTAACTTTACTTTGAGTCGAAGCCAATTTCTAAAATATGAAAAAAAAAAAGAATTAATCTTAAATTTACTTCCGCTTACGCTTTTTTGTTCTTTGTTCTGCATCATTTTTGGTATCAGAGCCCTGTCTAGGGTTTCTGTTTGATTGCTTGTTTGAGTCCCTCTCTTTTTACTTTGTCTGCTCGAAGTAGACTCCCCAGGACGTCCGGTCCTAGGAACGAAGCGAGGTGCAAACCTCCTCTTCCCATTCCACGGGGTGTTCCTAGGGCGTGTAGGGGATCCGTTGGGTTACAACTTCATAGCAGAAATTGTAAACGGGAAGTGCTCTATTTTCAGCCCGTAATTTCCCTGTTGCAGGAATTATTTCTCACTGCAAGTAACTCCAAATTCAGTGATTTTTATTTGTTGAAACCATATAATTGAAACTAATTTGCATAATTTTCTCATGATTTATTGGTTTCTGTGCGATTTCTGATAATTAAATTACTGCAACTCTATTTTTGTGTTCTGCAATCCATTTATTTTTTAGTGTACATCTCTTAATTCATCTTAAGGGCATTTGAGCATCTAAGATAAGGGGAGGAGTTGATAACCTCTCCTTAGCCCAAAACCACCACCCCTTCATTCGAACCTAAGCCTTTAATCTAAAATTGATTAGACCTAATTTGCCCTAGTGGGCTAGGGACATCAACAAGTCGGGTCAAGGCTAGTGTTGAGTAGTTTGTCTGGTTACTCGTGTGTGCTTTGTACTCAGTGTCTAGAATGGTGGTTCAGGGATTCCATCCCGAAGGGCTTGTGTGCTGGTCCGCCTACCTGGCCAATCTCTGATTGGTGTCTAGGATTGGCATTCAGGGACCTAACACTCCCCTTACACCTGCCTGGCTGAGTCCTGAGTTACTACAGGCTAGCTTGCCACTCTGATTGGGCACCTAGTTTGGGCTCTAGGTCTAGTTAGCCCGTAGTCGTTCAGTTGAGTCTCATTTTGTGTGCTTGATTGCATCATGTCTACCCGAATGGAGTACCCTACCAACCTGGTCAAACCCAACCTGATTTAGAGGCCATGGTTAGAGCTCTTACTGAGAGTATGAACAAATTAAGTCAGGATATGAATGAGAATTTTGCCCAGCTTAGGGATCGAGTCCAAGTACTTGAGGAACCTAGGCATCGGAATTGGACTCCTGACCCAGAATTTAATGTGCCTCAACCTCACCCACACCAAGAGCCTAGAAGACCTTTATACCGAGATCCTGAACCTAATCATAGGAGGCCTGACCCAGAACCTGAGGATAGAGATGATAGGTTCATTCGAAACATCAAGTTAGATGCACCCACTTTTGATGGTAGCCTAAATCCTAAGGTGTATTCTGATTGGAGGGTGAGATGGACCAGTACTTTGAGTGGTATGCCATGTCTGAGGAGAGGAAATTCAAGTTTGCCAAGATGAAATTAATACGTCAAGCTAGGTTATACTGGGGGAACATTGAGCTGACCACTAGAAGATGAAATGTAGAGCCCATAACCACTTGGCAGGGTATGAAAGAGAAACTTAGAGACAAGTACCTACCCATTTCATACCAGCAAAATCTGTAAGACCAATGGAAGACTTTAAAACAGGGAACCGATCTGTTTCAGACTACATAACCACCTTTGATGAATACCTGATGAGATGTGATGTGAGTGAAGCCCATGAGGTCACTTTGTCTAGATTTAGGGCTGGACTTAGGGAAGATATTAAGAGAGAGTTGTTTCTGAGAGAGGTTACTGACCTAGACCAAGCCTATCAGATTGCACTGAACACTGAGATGTTTCAGAGAGGACCCATGCCATCTAGGGTTAGTGCCCCAATCCAAGAAATGGACCTAGCCAGGTTACCCCTAGCAAGCCTAATCAGGGTATTCCCCACCCCTAGGCCCATGGATAAAGGTAAGGCACCTGACACCCAGAGAACCCCTAATATCGTCTATTTTAAGTGCCAGAAGCCCGGTCATATCTCCACTCAGTGCACAGCCATAGCTTGTTTTAAGTGTCATAAGGTAGGTCATGTTTCTAGCCAGTGCCCTCATAGATCCCTATATATAGAAGAGGGAGGAGAAGAGAATTTCGAGCCTAATGAGGAGTTTGAAGAAGAAGTTTATGAGGCCGGAATGAATTTGGTTGATGAGTATGAAGGAGAGGAAGAATCCACTGAATCTGACCACTTAGGGGTTGTGAGATGCATCCTGTCCCAGACTAAAGTTCAGGAAGATTGGCAAAGGACTAACATCCTACAGACTTTCCTTAAACTAGGGGATAAGGTTTGTAAAATCATCATAGATAGTGGGAGCTGTGTGAATGCCATTTCTACTAGCACTGTCAAAATGTTAGGCTTAACCCCAGTCCCCCACCCCAGCCCCTATAAGGTTTCTGGGGTAGACTCTACCTCTATACCCATCCAGTCTAGATCAGGTCCAAATCCAAATGCAATCCTATCAAGAGAAGATTTGGTGTGATGTCTTGCCCATGGGGGTGAGCAGTATAATTCTTGGAAGACCTTGGTTGTATGATCATGATGCCACCCTCTTAGGAAAATCCAACACCTGTGTCTTTAGTTTCAATGGGAAGAAAATCACAATCCATTCAGTCCCTCCTAAGGACAAGGTAGCTAAAGGAACTAGTAAGGTCAGAGAAATGAAGACTGGAGTGAACCTAATTAGTGCCAAGGATCTAGAACAAGAGATTCATAGTGGTTCACCCATTTGGATGTTGACTGCTAAGGAACTTAGGACTCCTACACCCTCAGAGCCTCCTCAGGAAGTTAAGCCTTTATTAGAAGAATTTGAGGATATTTTTCCCGAGGATCTGCCAGACCACCTTCCACCTCTTAGGGATATTCAGCATTCCATAGATTTAGTCCCAGGAGCTACTTTACCCAACTTGCCCCATTATAGGATGAATCCATCGGAGCATAAAGAACTGCAAAAGCAGGTTGGCGAATTGTTGAGGAAGGGTTTCATTAGAGAGAGTCTTAGCCCTTGTGTAGTCCCTGCACTTCTAACCCCGAAGAAGGATGGCACGTGGAGGATGTGTGTTGACAGTCGTGCCATCAATAAAATCACAATCAAGTATAGGTTCCCCATCCCTAGACTAGATGACATGCTTGATATGATGGCCGGTGCCATGGTTTTTTCTAAAATTGATCTCAAGAGCGGCTATCATCAGGTTAGGATTAGACTAGGGGATGAGTGGAAAATAGCCTTCAAAACTAAGGATGGTCTCTATGAATGGGTTGTTATGCCTTTTGGTTGTCCAATGCCCTAGTACTTTCATGAGGATTATGACCCAGGTACTTAGAGCTTTCATAAGAAAGTTTGTAGTGGTCTATTTTGATGATATCCTGATCTATAGTAAGACCCCTGCAGATCACCTAGGCCACCTTAGACAAGTCTGTCAAGTTTTGAGGAATGATAGTCTCTACGGTAATCTCAAGAAGTATGAATTTATGACCAGTAGGATTATCTTCCTTGGATTTGTTGTAACCCCTGACGGCGTGGCTGCCGATCCTGAAAAGATTAGGTCCATAGTAGAATGGCCAGAGCCGACCATTGTGCATGAAGTCAGAAGTTTCCATGGCTTGGCTACCTTCTATAGGCGATTCATCAAGGGGTTTAGTGCCGTAGTTGCTCCTATCACAGACTGCATCAGGAAGGGAGAATTTCAGTGGACCAAAGCAGCCCATAAAGCCTTCCTAGATCTTAAGGATAGGATGACCCAGGCACCCATTTTGAGACTACCGGACTTTTCAAAGGTATTGAGGTTGCCTGTGATGCTTCAGGAGTAGGTATAGGTGGAGTCCTAAGCCAAGAGAACCATCCCGTAGCATTCTTTAGTGAAAAACTTAATGATGCTAAGCTTAGGTATTCTACCTATGATGATAAGAATTTTACGTGGTAGTGCAAGCTTTGCGTTACTGGAGACATTATTACTACCGCAAGAATTTGTGCTGTTTTCGGACCATGAGGCTCTTAGATTCTTGAATTCTCAGAAGAAGCTTAACCCTAGGCATGCTAAGTGGGTAGAGTATATCCAGTCCTATACTTTTGTTTTGAAGCATAAGGCTGGGTCTGAAAATAAGGTAGCTGATGCCCTTAGTCGTCGATCTTTGTTGTTGAATTCTGTTAGGGCTGAAGTCATAGGGTTTGAGCAAATCAAAGAAGAATATGAGTCATGTCCGGATTTCAAGACTGTATACCAGGATCTAACTCAAGGACCATCTAGTGAACATAAGGATTATTCCCTTTTAGATGGCTTTCTGTTCTTTAAGAATAGGCTTTGCATCCCTAGAACCTCTCTTAGGGAATTCTTGATTTGGGAAACTCATGCTGGAGGTTTAGCTAGCCATTTCGGAAAAGATAAGACCACCCTGGCTATTGAAGACCATTTTTTCTGGCCTAGCTTAAAAAGAGATGTAGCACACATTGTGGCTAGGTGTCGGACCTGCGCTGTTGCCAAACAACGAAAACAGAACACCGGCCTTTATACCCCACTCCCTGTCCCAGATCGTCCTTGGCAAGATGTGAGCATGGACTTTGTGTTAGGTTTGCCTAAGACCCAGAGGAGGCATGACTCTATCTGTGTTGTAGTAGACCGATTTTCCAAGATGGCCCATTTCTTGCCTTGTTCCCAAACATTTGATGCATCTAAGGTAGCCACCCTGTTCTTCAATGAGATAGTTCACTCCATGGCCTACCCAAGACCATTGTTTCAGATAGGGATGTTCGGTTCACCAGCTATTTCTGGAAAACCCTTTGGCATAAGTTAAGGACGAAACTTAAGTTTTCAACTACTATCATCCCCAGACTGACGGCCAAACCGAAGTAGTGAACCGTAGTTTAGGCAATCTGCTAAGGTGTCTTGTTGGTGAAAACATTAGGAACTGGGATTTGTACTTACCTAGAGCTGAATTTGCATATAATGACTCGGTCAATAGGTTACGGGTAAGAGTCCATTTGAAATTGTGCATGGTTACAAACCCCACACACCTCTTGACCTAGCTCCTTTACCAGTCCACACACGGGTCTCCGAGTCTGCCGAAGTTTTTGCACAGCATATAAAAGACTTGCATAAAGAAATTCAAGCCAAAATAAATTTAAGTAATGAAACTTATAAGAAATTGGCTGATTCTCAAAGGCGAGTCAAAACTTTTGACGAAGGAGACTATGTAATGATTGGGTTAAGGCCTGAACGTTTTCCTCCTGGAACCGTTAGAAAGTTACATGCTAGGGGAGCTGGACCATTTAGAGTGGTAAAGAGAGTAGGATCCAATGCCTATGTGCTCGAGTTGCCTCCAGAACTAGGCATTAGCTCCACTTTCAACATTACAGACCTAGTAGAGTATAGGGAGCCAGCTGTGATTCCCATGAGGCTTTTGAACCTAATCCTGCTCTTGAGAGTGAACCTGACCCTGTGTGTCCACCAACAAATTGGCCTGTGAGGAAAGAGCAGATTGAAAAGATCCTGGATGATCAGGTTATCTCTACTCATAATCGAGGATACCAAAGATACCTGGTCCGCTGGCTAGGAAGGCCAGATTCTGATGACTCTTGGATCTCCCGAGAAGAGTTACAAGAGCTGGACCCAGACCTCTTGGAGAGATACCAGAGCCAATTGATCCATACTCGACAGGGTCGAGTTCCTCCCACCCTGGGAGAATTGGTGCGGGCACCAGACTCAGAAGAAGACTTCAGAGCTCCATCTGGATCTCTGATTAACCTTGCCCGAAAAATTAGGGTTTTTGGTTTGTAATAAGAGTTGACTAGATCAACTCAATTTAGCTTGAGTCTACATTACCTGCATTTTATTTTGTTGAGTCATGTTGACTCAGTAGTGGACTAGGGTTTCAACCTGGGGTGTTACATTTTCTCCCAAGACCAAGCAAGTGGACACCACACTCCCAGACACACTCCCAGCCATACGCTGAGTCCAGGGGGCGCCATATCTACATCCAGCAGCCTTTGGTCCCCACTCCACAGATAGCAGCTTCCTTCTCTCATGCGCCAGATGAGGAGAAATCCACCAAGAGTCCACAAATCAAGGGGGCGGCCAAGACTTTCCCAGAGAACCAAAGTAAGATGGGAAGAAATTTTCTTGGAGAGAACTTCAAGGAGGCGCCCACTACCTGCCAAAAAAACCAAAACAAAGATGGGAAGGACCTTGACTTAGGGAGGAAGAAAAGGAGGAGTCCAAAAGAGTTGATCCATGGAAGGAAATAAATTCTCTTGAAGATCCAAACAAGGAGGCGCCATCTACCTGCCTTTTATAACCCAAATCAAAATTTTTTGGTACCTTGGCCGACCATATGTGTATGATTTATCCTAATTTGTAGATCCCCTCCTTTAGTCCCACATGGGAAGATGTGAAACCCTCCTCCCTTGTAAAGCCTTATAAATTAAACCCCTCTTGTAAGTTTACACCAATCAGATGAATGAAAGAAATTTTTTATGAGCAAACTTGTGTTTTCTCTTTTCCGCACTTGCTTCCAGGTGTTGAGCTCCGTGAGGGAGTAAATCCGGGTTCCCCTGGAACCTTGAGGAGGTGAGAGATCTCCAAAACCCAAACCCTAGGTTAGCCACTCCACTCCCAAATCCTAGCCGCCATCACCTTTCTCTTTCCACCAAGCCTAGTCTATTCCTCTTCTCACGGCCACCCTCTCCAAGTCCAGGCCGGCCACCAGCATCCAGCTCCAGTCCAGATACTGCAGATCTACAACAATTCTAAGAGGAAGTCAGATCGGCCTCCAGGAGAATCGATTTCAGCAACTTCGGCTTTCAAGTTCTTCAACCTGGTAAAATCTTTTCTTGAGTTTCTGAATTCCTTCACTTGTTCCTCTTCTTTCCCAGATCTTGAGTCCAGAAGAAGCCGACCAAACACGAGACCAGTATTAGAGGATCCATTACGAAGATAGCCGACTCCGAGGATCCCATAATCTGCTCGAGAGAGTTCTTCCACCAAAATCCTGAGAAGGTCACTGTCTGTTAGTAAACCATCTCTCCTCTCTATTTCTGTTCTGTTGAAAGTTCAGAGCGAAACCCTAGGTCTGGGAGTTTCTCAACCCCAGCGATCCGTTACTTCTGAACTACTCTGATAATTTAGTTTCTTCTAAACTGTGCTTTCAATCCTTACATAGTTTCCTTCAACTTAGTTTAACTTTACTTTGAGTCGAAGCCAATTTCTAAAATATAAAAAAAAAAAAAGAATTAATCTTAAATTACTTCCGCATACGCTTCTTTGTTCTTTGTTCTGCATCATTCTGGTTCTGGCTATGGGCTGAGGCACGTTTGCCTTCGTTCCTTGCTGTGTGCATTATGGGTTCGATAAGGGGTGTGGGTGTTCCCTGCTTTGTGCATTATGGGTTCGATGAGAACCTAGTTATCCCATATCTCGTCTCTTTATCTCCTCGTGTCCTTGAGAGTCATCCTAGCGCATCTATGTGAGAGCCGTGCTATGTGCAGTATGGGTTTCGATGAGAGCTCAGGGTAGCTGGTGCTGTGATCCCGCGGGAGGGTAGCTGTGTGCTGTGATCCCTCAGGAGGATAGCTTTATGCTTTGACCCATAACTTTCTGTATGCATCTCCCTGTTAAAGTGAGTCCCAGGGCCATGAGTTCCAGTCCCAAGTCCCCAATCTCCATCTTTCCTTCACCACCTTACCAAGAAAATTGAAAACAAAGAGATCAGCTATTTAGGATTTTAGTTTCAGTGTCACCTTAGTCCCGGGAGGCTTCTTAGCCCTCCCACGGTCCTAGTTTGTTTATGTTGTTTCCCTTTCCCAAATAATCCGATTTACATCGATTCTCGTCCCGCATCATTTTGGAATCAGAGCGAGGTATGGATTAGGGTGTGCTCCATTTTTCGAACTCGACGGAGTCGAGTTCTTCATGATCGAGGAGAATGATGGTGATCCAGCCATCGTTCGGTATTTTCTCATTTTTTTTATTTTCTCACATTTTCTTTATTTTTTCTTTCCCACTATTCCACCTATCCCCACTATTCTAGTTTTATTCTTGGATTATCCCAAAGTTAACCCAGCTTATTCATCTCCTCCATCCTCTTCTCCCGTGACTTTTTTTTAAACTCCCGAACCCTAGCCCCGCCCCTACCGGCCCCAGATCAGGGCCGCCCGACCCCCGGCCGGCCCCGCGGATTGCCACCGATGCTTGCTGGCCCCGCCCTGCTGGAAAAGCTGACGCCGTCGCCCCACCCATGAAAGACGAATGGCCGTGGGAAGACCAATCGTCGCCCACGTCCCACGGCCGCCACCATCGCCTGCCGTCGTTGGCCTGCCACCGGTCGCCCGCCCGCCTCATGCCGGCTCACGCCCGGTCGCTGGAGGGCCCTCGTCGGTGCCTTTAGGCCCCACGACAGTGGTAAGCCCAAACGGCAAGGTCATGCATGCCGTGCCGCCCCTATGCCGTCGCCCGTCGTTGCCGCCTGCCATCGCCGCCCCCCGTTGCGCCTTCCGCCGCTGCCTGCCTGCCCGCCAGCCACCATCCCGTCGTCCCCGGCCTCCCTCGCCATCCGCCGTCCCACCGGAACCCATGAGGTCTTCCATGACCGTGGGACACCAAACGGCACGCACAGTGTGCCGTGCCATTCCCTGTGCCGCCTCGCTTGCAGCCCACCGCCAGCCTTACACCGCTCACCGTCCGTCGTCCACGTCTGCCGCCGCTTCCTGGCCATCGGCTGGTGCCCATTAGAGTTGGTTCCCTCCCTGTCCATGACCGTGAGTTTGAGTTTGCAAAGATTTCGAAGCATTCCAGTTTTCAGAGCAGCAAGCTTTTCAGCACAGATCATCAAGCCAACATGCTTCTCATAGCAGATCAGCACCACTTTTGATGCAACATGAATTTTGATATAATTTATTTTCCTATTTTTAGTGTTCTTAGAGGCTAAGAAATTTAGGGTTTTGGTTTTTCTATATAAAAGCCCCCTCTCCCCCTATAATAATAATGATTTGATATAAATTTTTGGGTTTTCAATTAGTTCTGGTTCTGGTTCTAGGCTGAGGCTCGCTTGCCTTCGTTCCCTGCTGTGTGCATTATGGGTTCGATGAGAGGTATAAGGTATTCCTTGCTGTGTGCATTATGGGTTCGATAAGCATCCTAGTTATCCCCTATCTCATCTTCTTTATCTCCTCGTGTCCTTTGAGAGTCATCCTAGCGCATCTATGTGAGAGCCCTGCTATGTGCATTATAGGCTCGATGATAGCTCAGGGTAATGGTGCTGTGATCCCCCGGGAGGGTAGCTGTGTGCTGTGATCCCTAGAGAGGGTAGCTTTACGCTTTGACCCCTGACTTTCTGTGTGCGTCTCCGTGTTAGAGTGAGTCCTAGAGTTCCACTCCCCAGTCCCCCATCTCCATCTTTCCTTCGCCACCTCCACCAAGAAAATTGAAAACCAAGAGATCAGCTATTTTAGGGTTTTAGTTTCAGTGTCACCCTAGTCATGGGAGGCTTCTTAGCCCTCCCACGGTCCTAGTTTGTTTAGGTTGTTTCCCTTTCCCAAATAATCCAGGTTACATCAATTCTTGTCCCGCATCAATTTTTGTATCAGAGCGAATTATGGATTAGGGTGTGCTCCATTTTTCGAACTCGACGGAGTGGAGTTCTTCACGGTCGAGGAGAATGATGGGATCCAGCCGTCGTCCGGGTATTTTTTCCCTTATTTTTTAGTTTCTCGCATTTTTTATATTTTCTATTCCCACTATTCCACCTATCCTTGCTATTCTACTTTTATTCTTGGTTTATCCCCGAGTTACCCCAGCCTTATTCCATCTCCTCCATCCTTCTCCCATGATTTTTTTTAAAACTACCGAACCATAGCAGCCACCCCTACCGGCCCCAGATCCGTGCCGCCCGACCCGAGGTAGGCCCCGCCGGACTGCCACCGATGCTCGCTGGCCCCCGCCCTCACAAAAAAGCCATCGCCCTCACCCAAAAAGCCACCGCCACTGCCCATGCCTGTGGAAGATGAATGGCCGTCGGAAGACCAACCGTCGCCCATGTCCCACGGCCACCACCACCGCCTGCCGCCGCCGTCGCCCGCCGGCTCATGCCCCGAACCATCGAGGGACCCCGTCGGTGCCCTTGGGCCCCACGTCCGTGGGAAACCCAAACGGCTCGATCAAGAGTGCCGTGCCACCCATGCGCCGCCATCCACCGTTGTTGCCTGTTGCCATCGCCCACTTGCCCGTCGGCCACCATCCGGTCATCCCCGGCCTCCCCTGCCGTCCGTCGTCCCGCCAGAACCCAGGAGGTCTGCCATGGCCGTGGGAGAACAAATAGCACACCCAGCGTGCCGTGCCATTCCTTGTGCCACCTCGCTTGCAGCCCACCGCTAGCCGTCCGCTGCTCACCGTCCGTCGGACACGTCCACCGCCCGCTTCCGGCCATCAGCTGGTGCCCAACCGGAGTTGGTTCCCTCCCTGTCCATGGCCGTGAGTTTGAGTTTGCACAAATTTGTAGCATTCCAGTTTTTAGAGCACATGCTTTTTAGCACAGATCATCAAGCCAACATGCTTCTCAAAGCAGATCAGCACCACTTTTGATGCAACACAAATTTTGATGTAATTTATTTTTTTTTTTTTAGTTTTCTTAGAGGCTAAGAAAAAGCCCCCTCTCCCCTTGTAATAATAATGATTTGATATAAATTTTTGGGTTTTCAATTGGTTCTGGTTCTGGCTCTGGGTTGAGGCCCGTTTGCCTTCGTACCCTGCTGTGTGCATTATGGATTCGATGAGGGATGTGAGGCGTTCCCTGCTATATGCATTATGGGTTCGATGAGCACCCTAGTTATCCCCTATCTCGTCTACTTTATCTCCTCGTATCCTTTGAGAGTCATCCTAGCGCATCTATTTGAGAGCCTTGGTATGTGCATTATGGGTTCAATGAGAGCTCAGGATAGCTGGTGCAGTGATCCCCCGGGAGTGTAGCTGTATGCTATGATCCCTCGGGAGGGTAGCTTTATGCTTTGATCGCTGACTTTCAGTGTGCGTCTCCTCGTTAGAGTGAGTCCCAGGGCCATGAGTTCCAGTCCCCAGTCCCCCATCTCCATCTTTCCTTCGCCACCTCCACCAAGAAAATTGAAAACAAAAGAGATCAGCTATTTTAGGGTTTTAGTTTCAGTGTCACCCTAGTCCTGGGAGGCTTCTTAGCCCTCCCACGGTCCTAGTTTGTTTAGGTTGTTTCCCTTTCGCAAATAATCCAGGTTACATCGATTCTCGTCCCGCATCACCTTTCCTAAAACACTCTATCCCAAACCTTCAACAAAGGGTATGCATACAAGAATCCCAAAACCCCAATCCTCTCACGACCCGATCTCTCAGAGATCAAGCAAGACTTCTGACCAGAGAATAGTAGAGTCTTACACTTGATCAAGAATGAAGTGTCTCATTCTCAGCCCCAAAATTGTCCCCTTAAGTAAAACCATAAAGAGGAGGGAATGAGAGATTAATGAGAGGTTTAGAGTCCTTTGGGATTCATGCAGGTTACAAGACCTTTGGACTTCAGTAACAACAGCTGACTAAAAACCAATGATACCAATCATTGATTGCTATAATGCTTATAGCCATCAATGAAGCATTCTCCGATTTTTTAGTAAATCCATCAAACAGCTCGACTCGCCTCAGGTTAACTCGTCTCGGGTCGAATCTTTTGGCAGTTTTGACAACTTGTGCCCAAAGAGTCAGAAATGATTTCCAATCATTTCCAAGCCACCAAATCAAGAAAAAACCCGAAAGTGTGTGACCCCGTAGGATCAAACACTAAACTGGTAATACATGAACATTTCCAGTACTAGCCAAAGTTGCCATCTAGCAATGACACCCAGGATCTGGATAGGTCGAAGGTTGCAGAGCAAACAAGAACCTGTTGAACATGGAATACCACTGAACTTATTTTTTTGATCTCTTAATGCTCCAGATGGCTTAGGGTTAAACTGTCCAACCCTAATCAGTCCATTTAAATATGTCTCAAACAAAGAATCCTTATAACTCCTTACAATAAATTCCCTGGCCAAGGTCTTTCTCGATTGAGGCATAATGAGCATTCAATCTAAACCATTTGGAGAGATCAATCCTATCTTGATCCTACTATCACTACACAAGTACTTAACTGTACCCAGTAACCATCCATCACTAGATTAGAAATTCGGATAGTCTGGTACCCAAGCACAGTGAGTTGCTTACAAGCTACCATAGTGATTCAAATAAGAGGAATAATTCATGTCCACATTCTATTGCAAAGCTTCTCTTTAACAAGAGGAGAATCTCGCATGTGAGTCACGCTCAGTGAAGTGTCAAACACAACACCTGATGTCAAGCCAGCATCTCCATGCTACTTGGTTAAGAGGACAACCAACAGACATGGCATCAACGACCTACTCTCGATACACCATCATCTTGAAACAGCGTATCGTTTGGTCATGAACTAGTTTATGAACTACATGATGCATCCTCTCTACATCGCATACAAGGTAGCTCAAAGGACATCATCACATAAGAGTTCAATTAGGAAGATGTCATATGATGAATAATCAGAATAAATAATAATTCATATATATATACATGTGTTGCACAACCATCTACAACCTAACGATTGGCTTTGGGACATACAATTTCCAACAACTCTAACCTGGACTAAAGCTAATCAGAATAGAATATGATTCCCATCTTCCATTTGCAATTGTTAAACTCTTGCATTCCAACAGCTTTAGTAAAGGGGTCGGCCAAGTTCTACTTACCATCGATCTTCAAAAGTTCGATGTCACCTAATTCAATAATCTCCCAAACAAGTTGATAGCGACATAGAATATGCTTGGTGCGCTGATGTGACTTCAGCTCTTTAGCTTGAGCTGTGGCTCTAGTGCTGTCACAATATACCGGAATAGGACCATCCAGGGAAGATGCCACTCCAAGCTTACCTAGGAATTTTCATAACCACACAGTCTCCTTTGCTACATCCGATGCTATAATATACTCCACCTCATAAATAGAATCATCCACTATATACTGCTTGGAGCTTTTCGAGCAGGCTGCTCCACCATTGAGGGTAAATATGAAACTATATAAACTTTTGCTATCATCACTATCCAACTGAAAACTGGAGTCAGTGTATCCCATAAGTTTTAAGTCAGAATCTTCATAAATAACCATTGGTCCTTAGTATTTCTCAAATACTTAAGGATGTTCTTAATAACTTTCCAATGAACTTCACCTGGGTCAGACTAATATCTGCTCATTATCCCTAGTGAGTATGCTACATCTGGTATAGTACATAACATGGCATACATAATAGAACTCACTGCCGAAGTATATGGAATCCTACTCATACGCTCTCTTTTCTTAAGATTTGTTGCATAATCCTTATTGGAAAGAGTAATTCCATGACCTATCAAAAGATAGCCTCTTTTAAAATTCTCCATGCTGAACCGCTTCAGCATAGTATCTTTATACATAGATTGGGATAGTCCCAGAAGCTTCTTAGATCTATCTCTATAAATCTTCGTACCTAGTATGTATGAGGCTTCACCCAAGTCCTTCATAGAGAATTGAGATGAAAGCCAGACCTTTATTCCTTGTAATGCTAGAATGTCATTCCCAATTAGGAGAATGTCATCCATATACAAAATAAGAAATACAACTACAGAGCCATTTATCCATTTATATATACAAGGTTTCTCTCCATTCCTAATGAAGCCAAACATCTTGATACACTAATCAAAATGCATATTCCAACTCTGAGAAGCCTACTTCTATCCATAAATGGATCTCTGAAGCTTGCACACTTTAGACTCATCTATGGATGTGAACACTTTAGGCTGCATCATATACACTAATGGGGGACTAATATGCATGCAATTCTTTTTGTATGTTTTACATGTTGAGTTAGGTGATTAATTCCCCAATTTCAGATCAAATATATTTGTAGGGAATTTTGTATGAATTTTTGAAGATCAGCAAGCAGATTAGGACCTAGAAAAGTAGGAAAGAAGGACCGCCGGGGCTGAGAAGCCTCGGTTAGGGCAAGTTCTCCTACAATAAAATTACTGGAGGTAGACGGGTGTACCTGACAACGTCTGTGAAGATTACAGTGAAGGGGTCTCTCGTTCCTCGATGGATGCGGCCTGGAAAACCGAGTCAAAGACCCGCGGATACCCGGCTTTCTGCTCGGTGATCCGATTGAGGCTTGGTAGGAATCGTTGGATTCGTAGGAACTCGGGGACCTACAAATGACCTGTCTGGGGTTAGAGAATTCACAAAGGAACAAGAAAACAAAGGAAAACAACAAGGAAAGGCTTCTTTTGAAGTGGGCATCCAGGGATCTAGAGGGTTTGTTGGCAGCAGGAAGATGATTGCAAACACCGGGAAGAAGAACTCTCACAAACCCCTTTATGCACACAGCAGGGTATCACACAACTCAATAGAAGAACTCAAGATTTTAATTCATATCAAAACGTCCCTTCATACAAGAGGCTAGGGTCCTTTAATAGACCCTTAACTTGGGCTCCAAGTAAGGGCACATTAGTCTTTACATGAGAATCCTTTTCCCTCTCAAACCCTAGCTAGAAAATAAAGAAACATTAGGTAGAAAAAATCCCTAAAAATTTTCTTGACTTGGCCAACACTCCAAGGACACCTAGGGGGGCGTGTTGGCCTTCTAGGAGCACAAGAGGCTGGCCCAAAGGGGCCCGGGTGCATGGGTTTGGGCCTCTGGAAGCTGGGGTGGCCTGGTAGCCAGGTAGCAGGAATATTCCCTGGTATCTTGCTTCTTAGGGGCTTGGGCTTCGCACCTGGGCTTGATTTCTTTGGGCTAGGATGCAGATGGACCTCTAAAATCAAGGATGCCTTGCTCTATGAATTATTTTGGCATCTAGAAGGAAATCTGGGCATCTGGAGGGCATCTACAAGGAATCAGGGTTTTCTGAATTTCCTCCTGGGGTCTTCAAATCTTCAAGCTGGGTTGGACTTGGGCTATACTTCCATGTCTTCAATCTAGTTGGACTTGGTCTTCACTTGTATGATATAGTCTTGAGTCTTCAGTATGCTTGGACAGGACTCAAAAAATAAAATTAGCTCAACATGAGCTGACTAGCATTGGACTGAACTAGCTCAACATGAGCTGACTAGTACAGAACTGAAATAGTAACTCAAAAGACTCAAATAACAACTAAAATACACTAAGATGGGCTAAGCCCTTATTACAGATGGACTCATAAATTATTGATCAATTCACAGAGGTTTGAAAAGCCTCTATCTTATTCTGGTGCCTTCGGTGTCCGCACCAATTCTCCTGGGGTGGGAGGAACTCGACCCTGTCGAGTGAAGATCTGACTGGCTCACATATCTCTCGAGAAGGTCTGGGTTGAGGCGTTGCAAATCCTTTCGAGAAATATACGAATCGTCCGACTCTGGCTGGCCTTGCCATCGGACCAGAAAGCATTGATAGTCACGGTCCCGGTTCATGATGGCTTGATCATCCAGGATACGCTCGATCCGTTCTCCTCTCTCAGGACAATTTGTTAGTGGACACTCTGGGTTAGGGTCACTCACAATGAAAAGGAATAGGTCCAAAAGCCTTACTAGGTATCGCTGCCGGTTCCCTATACTCAACCAAATCTGTAATATTAAAGGTAGAACTGATGCCCAAATCCGAAGGCAAGTCTAACACATAGGCATTTGATCCAACCTTCTTTAACACTTTAAAAGGTCCGGCTCTGCGAGCATGAAGCTTCTTTTAGGCCCATGCCTAACCAAGATAGAATCCACTACATCAAATTCTCTGATTCATCTTCGGGAATTAGCTAGTTGTTTTAACATTAGTGCGGGTAGTGAACATGCTAGGCACATGCAGACTCCTAACAAGATGATGCAAAGAACTCAAACCTACACCTAACAGACTCGACTAAAGAGGTTTATTAGGTCTTAACTACCACTTGGGCATGGGGGCATGAGTCGTGGTTGATGGATGACATGCAGAAGAAAATTTGTTAGTAACTCCTAATAAGTGCCAGAGGGTCTGCCAAAAATAGGTAGCAAATGGGATGGGCTTTATGGATCCTTGCAACCTAGTAACCTCAACAAAATGTAACCTAATAGTTCTAGACACATGAAAAACTCAGGAAAGGGTAGGAAATAGGAAGTGGGTTCAGAATTACTCTGGTAGGGTGGAGAAAAAGGTTCCAGGTTAGTTGGATAATGTAAGATAAAAGAAGGGGCATCAGGGACTAATCCTAGACTAATGAGGTTAACCTTACGGGGTTGCGATATATCTACGGGGTTTGTATATTGGAAGGATGGGTTATTAATCTCAGGGAAGAGGTCCTTAATGGGAACTATAGGAGGAGGCTCATCCTGAGGGTACTGATTCAAGGAGATCAGGTCCTTAATAAATTCTTCAGGTTCTTGTATTTTAGGACTAGACTCTATAATTTGGCTCTCCTCTATGGTTTCCTCAAGTAAGGCTCTAACAGCAGTACCTGGGTTCTCTTCCTCTATTTGTTCTTCCACTATAGCTTTTGGTTGGATGTGGTTAGGGTCAACTACCTCTAGGTTGGCTTCTACCTGGGTATTTACTAGGCCAACTATTTCTAGGTCATCTATAGGTGTCTCATTTTCTCCCTCATACTCATCCACTAGGCTCGCATCAGCTTCGTACACTTCCGTATTAATGTAAGCCTTGTCAATCTCAGGAATGGTTGGAGAAGGTCGGCTAGGGAAAAATTGGCTAGGGCCTGGTTTCTGATTATGGACACTAATCCTAGTAGGTTCAGGTTGCCTAAGAGGTAGTGGCTCACTACTGGGCTCATATTTAGGGGTACTAATCCTATGGGATTCAAGTTGACTTGGGAAAGCATGACTAGTACTTGATTGATACTTAGGGGTTATGGGCTCCCTAGGCTCATAGGACAAGGGTGCAGATCTATGGGTCAGGGGATTATAGGATCTGGGGTCATAGGATTTGGGTCAGCTCTATGGTCAGGTCCTAAGGATTGATCATGGTATGGGGTCCTCCTAAGGTTGGGCTCTCTATATGGTCAGGATATTGGGTCCTCCTAGGGTTGGACTCCCTATATGGGTCAGAATATTGGGTTCTCCTAGGGTTGGACTCCCTATATGGGTCAGAATATTGGGTTCTCCTAGGTTGGACTCGCTATATGGGTCAGAATATTATGTGTTGGGTCTACTAGGCTCATAGGGTGTGGGTGCATAGGATCTATGATCATGGATCTAGAGTCATAGGATCTAGGTTCATAGGTTATGGATTCATAGGTTCTAGGTTCATAGGATTTGGAGTTATAAGATCTATAGGTTGTGGGTATACTAGGCTTATAGGGAGAGGGTAAATAGGATCTATCTTCTTGGTCTACAAAATCCTGATTGGGTCTTCTAGGACTAACCTTAGGGATTGGGTCATGACGATGGGCTCTCCTAGGTTCAGCCTCAAGGTATGGATCAGGGTTTGGGGTCCTCCTAGGTTGAGGATTGTAGTACGGGTCAGGATAAGGGGCTCTCCTAGGTTCAACCTCATGGTATAGATCAGGGTTTGGGGTCCTCTTAGGTTGAGGGGAATCAGGATCTGGCTCAGACTGTGACCCATGGGTTTTTCTTGGGGTCCCTACCCGAACTTTTAACTGATCAAACCTATTGGCAAGATGGTCAATTCTATCATTGGTTTGAATACGAGACTGAGTTAACTGGGTCATCTGGGTAGTCATCTGGGTAGTTATCTGGGTAGCCATCTGGGCCATTTGATCAGCTAGGGCTTTTATTTGGGCTTGTAAATTTTCCATGGGTTCAGACATTTGTGAAGGAGGTGGGTGATATAAAACTCCTGATCTAGTACTCATACAAGACTCGATCAGACCGACTATAGCTTACTAGACCTAGAGTCCAAACTAGATGCTCAATCAGGGTGGCAAACTAGCCTATAGTAACCCTGTACTCAGCCAGGCAGGTGTAAGGGGAGTGTTAGGTCCCTGATTGCCAATCCTAGACACCAATCAGATATTGGCCAGGTAGGCGGACCAGCACACAAGCCCTTTGGGATTGAATCCCTAAACCACCATTCTAGACACCAAGCATAAGGCACACACAGGTTAGCTTGACACAATGATCTGACACGTAGCCCAGACCCGACCATTTGGTGTCCCAAGCCCACTAGGGCAAATTAAGTCTAATTAATTTTAGGTTAAGGCTTGGGACCGAATGCAAGGGATGTGGTTTGGGCTAAGGAGAGGTGATCAAATCCTCCCCCCATCTGATATAGCAAGAGTGCCCTTAAAAGTAAATTATGCAATGATGGCAAGCATATGAGGATGCAAATTAGGGTTTAGATGTTTTTGGTATTTTTGGAGAATATGTATTTTTTTTTTGGTATTTTTTTAAATAGAAGAAAACTTTCAAATTATGGCCTAATATGCTAGAAATATACTAAAATTAAAAGATATGCAAAAATGCTAAATAAAACCCTAAAACTTCCAAACTTGTCTTGCTGAAAAAATAGAGCCAAAAATTTGTAGGTTGTATTTCGGCTTGCAAAAAATTCATAGTCCATAATAAAATCTGAAAAAATCTTAAAATTACAGTGAATTATGTTGAATCTAGAAACATAAATTTTAGAATTTTTTGAGTTTTTATTAGGGAGAATAATTAAACTAATAGAGCATATACGGACAAAAAATTGCAGAAAATAAGCCATAATCTAAGCTCTGATACCAAATGATGGAGACTAATATGCATGCAATTCTTTTTGTATGTTTTACATGTTGAGTTAGGTGATTAATTCCTCAATTTCAGATCAAATATATTTGTAGGGAATTTTGTATGAATTTTTGAAGATCAGCAAGCAGATTAGGACCTAGAAAAGTAGGAAAGAAGGACCGCCGGGGCTGAGAAGCCTCGGTTAGGGCAAGTTCTCCTACAATAAAATTACTGGAGGTAGACGGGTGTACCTGACAACGTCTGTGAAGATTACAGTGAAGGGGTCTCTCGTTCCTCGATGGATGCGGCCTGGAAAACCGAGTCAAAGACCCGCGGATACCCGGCTTTCTGCTCGGTGATCCGATTGAGGCTTGGTAGGAATCGTTGGATTCGTAGGAACTCGGGGACCTACAAATGACCTGTCTGGGGTTAGAGAATTCACAAAGGAACAAGAAAACAAAGGAAAAACAACAAGGAAAGGCTTCTTTTGAAGTGGGCATCCAGGGATCTAGAGGGTTTGTTGGCAGCAGGAAGATGATTGCAAACACCGGGAAGAAGAACTCTCACAAACCCCTTTATGCACACAGCAGGGTATCACACAACTCAATAGAAGAACTCAAGATTTTAATTCATATCAAAACGTCCCTTCATACAAGAGGCTAGGGTCCTTTAAATAGACCCTTAACCTTGGGCTCCAAGTAAGGGCACATTAGTCTTTACATGAGAATCCTTTTCCCTCTCAAACCCTAGCTAGAAAATAAGGAAACATTAGGTAGAAAAAATCCCTAAAAATTCTCTTGACTTAGCCAACACTCCAAGGATGCCTAGGGGGGCATGTTAGGCTTCTAGGAGCTGCAATAGGCCGGCCCAAAGGGGCCCGGGTGCATGGGTTTGGGCCTCTGGAAGCTGGGGTGGCCTGGTAGCCAGGTAGCAGGAATATTCCCTGGTATCTTGCTTCTTAGGGGCTTGGGCTTGGCACCTGGGCTTGATTTCTTTGGGCTAGGATGCAGATGGACCTTTAAAATCATGGATGCCTTGGTCTATGAATATATTTTGGCATCTGGAAGGAAATCTGGGCATCTGGAGGGCATCTACAAGGAATCAGGGTTTTCTGAATTTTCCTCCTGGGGTCTTTAAATCTTCAAGCTGGGTTGGACTTGGGCTATACTTCCATGTCTTCAATCTAGTTGGACTTGGTCTTCACTTGTATTATATAGTCTTGAGTCTTCAGTATGCTTGGACATGACTCAAAAAAATAAAATTAGCTCAACATGAGCTGACTAGCATTGGACTGAACTAGCTCAACATGAGCTGACTAGTACAGAACTGAAATAACAACTCAAAAGACTCAAATAACAACTAAAATAGACTCAGATGGGCTAAGCCCTTATTACAGATAGACTCATAAATTATTGATCAATTCATAGAGGGTTGAAAAGCCTCTGTCTTATTCTGGAGCCTTCGGTGTCCGCACCATACACCTCCTCTTCTAGCTCACCATTTAGGAAAGCTATTCGGATATCTATTTTCCAAATTTCATAATTTAAATGTGCTGCTATAGCAAGCATAATCTGAATGGACTAGAGCATTGCCATGGAAGAAAATGTCTAATCATAGTCAATACCATAACGCTGACGATATCCCTTGGCAACCCGATAGGCTTATAGATCTCCACCTACCCTTCTGCACCCCGTTTCCTCTTGAAGATCCACTTACACCCAATGGGTTTTATTCCTTCAGGTGGATCAACCAATGTCCATACATTGTTGATTTTCATAGACTCCATTTCAGATTTCATAGCTCTCAGCCATGACTCAGAATTAGACCTTGACATGGCATCCATATACGTGACCGGGTCCTCGTTGTTCTCATCAAGCTCAATAGGATCACCATCTCAGATCAAGAAATCATAGTATCTATCCGGTTGATGTTGTACTCTACCAGATCTCCTTAATGGTTGCACTATGGGCTCTAGATCTAATCTTATCAAATCCAGTTTTATAGTGGCCTTAGAGTGAGAAGGTTTTCTATCTATTAAACTTCCCCAAGTTCAATCTCAGCAGCTTAGGTGCCTTCACTAAGGTACTCCCTTTCTAAAAAGATTGCCCTAAGACTGATGAACAATTTTTGTTCCTCAGGTAGATAGAAATAATACCCTTTGGATTCTTTGGGATACCCAATAAAAAGACACTTATCAGACTTAGGTCCTAGCATATCCATCTCCAGATGCTTAACATAAGCTGGACACCCCCAAACCTAAAGGTGAGAGAGAGTTGTCTTACATCCAGTCCATATCTCATATGGTGTCTTATAAACGGACTTACTTGGAACTCTATTCAGAAGGTAACATGCTGACTTAAGAGCATATCCCCAAAAGGATTCAGGCAGACTTGCTAAGCCCATCTTGGATTGAACCATGTCCAACAGAGTTCAATTCCTCCTTTCATACCACCATTTATGATGCGGGACAAAGGGTGGGGGCTAGAAGGATCGTTGGAGAGCTGAGAAGTTTCATGTGATTAGGGTCAAGAAGGCGAAAAAAAATATAGGGAAAAGAAAGATGGATACTCTATGGACTTGGGACTTACCTTCACAGAGAGACCTCTCACCTTTCTGGCATCTCACCCAGCCCACTATATGTAGCCTAGGGCATCCCACCCATCTCACTACATGCGGAGCCTAGGGCATCCCACCCAAATCGCTACTTGGAGCCATGAAGGAGAAACTCTAAGATCATAGAGGGGACTCAGCGAGGAAGAAGATAACTAGGGCCTCACGCCCCTCAATGCTCAAAAGTGAAGGCAGTGGGGTCTCACACCCCTTGAAACCCGCAGGTGAAGGAAAGACGAGCCTCATGCCCACTCCTAATAGAGGCAAAACCAAGAACACTCTTTTCTTCAAAAATTCATAATTCTTCATATTTTATTCAAGAGAGGAGGTGCCTTTATATAGGCTTACAAAACTTGGGGTCCAAGTAAAGAATATAAGGCATGTAGATCATAAAAGGTGACACCCCAAACATGCTTTGTTTGAAGCATAAAAACATGATAGAAAACTAAACACAATTCTTCCCATATGGTGAAAAATCAAACTAATCCTAATCTAAAACTAATTTAAATAACATCCGAACTGGTCCATACATCCAGATTTAAAATAAATAAATTAGGCATACTCTGAATTCACCAAGATCAGTGCCTACTCTGAAATTTATGTAAAAGGATTGAGACCACTTTGAAATCTATATAAAATTATTTTTACTCTGGGATCTGTGCAAACACTCTAGGCTTTGAGATCCGTGCATAAACTTTCCTTCCCATGGTCGTGGAATAGAGGGAGAAGTTCGTGGTCCTAAGGATAACCTGTTTCTGTGCCTTCCTCCCTCTTCACGAGATCCACTTTTGCTGTAAATAAAGATCATGTCTTAGGGAGATCAAGGTGACAATCCTAGTTCAGGTGAAAATAAAAGCTCTAAAACAGAAGCACCATGGGCCCTGCAGCAATCAAGACATCACGGAGGGGTAGATGAAGGCTGGTGGTTCGGTGGCATGGGCGGTGACGGTGCTTGACGGGGGGATCGGTGAGGCAGACAGGAGGGAGAGATCCTCCACTGCTGGTTGTGGCAGGGTGGGGCTCGAAGGGGATGGCAGTGGGCAGTTTGTCGATATGTTGCCGACGGAGCATTTGAACTTCATGGTGGCTGGGGGGCGAGGCTGATGGCGATGGTGACAGGGTGGCATTGCAGAGAGAAGCAGTGATGCCACTTTCCTTGGAACAAGGAATAAAGGAGAAGGGCTTGGGAATGGCCGGTTATGTTCTCGACATCTCCTCTGACTGCTGGCGGCTCTCAGCGATGCGATTCCCAATGGTAGTGGCGGACAGTGGCACGGGGGAGTGGCGTGGCACGGCACTGCCGAAGCAGCAAGGTTAGACAATCATGGGCGGTTTCGATGGGATTCA
Source organism: Areca catechu (assembly GCA_021397845.1). Lineage (NCBI taxonomy): Eukaryota > Viridiplantae > Streptophyta > Magnoliopsida > Arecales > Arecaceae > Areca > Areca catechu. Next base: position 137,521,616 of record CM038039.1, on the reverse strand, counting down.
CCGGCATTCCCATGAGAAGATCATCGCTAGGGGGGAGGTGGACGGCCTTCGAGGGTCGCCGGTGGTCGGGCATGGTGGATCCGGCACCGGCGGTGAAAGATTGGGAGTTCTGGTAGCATAGTCTTGAGATTGAAGATGATGGGGATAAGGAGTAATAAATTAGGAATAAAAAAGGATAAAGTTGGAATAGTGGGGATAATTGGAATAGGTGGAATAAAAAATTACAAAAAAACAAAAAACAAAATATGGGATAAAAAATAAAAGAAAACCCATATGGGTTTTGATGTCCCCATCATTCCCGTGGGATGGGAAAACTCGACTCCGTCGAGTCAGGCTCACTGCAATTTTTTTTCTCTATTTTTTTTTCAACCCTAATCCTCTCCTGCTTTGATACTAAAATTAATGTGGGACTATGTTAGGAGGATCGTCGGAGAGCTGAGAAGCCTCCTGTGATTAGGGTCAAGAAGGTAGAAAAAAAATGTAGGGAAAAGAAAGATGGATACTCTATGGACTTGGGACTTACCTTCACGGAGAGACCTCTCACCTCTAGGGCATCTCACCCACCCCACTACATGTAGCCTAGGACATCCCACCCATCTCACTACATGCAGAGCCTAGGGCATCCCACCCAAATCGCTACCTGGGGCCATGAAGGAGAAGCTCCAAGATCATAGAGGGGACTCGGTGAGGAAGAAGATAACTAGGGCCTCATGCCCCTCGATGCTCGAAAGCGAAGGCAGTGAGGTCTCACACCCCTCGACACCCATAGGTGAAGGAAAGATGGGCCTCATGCCCACTCCTAACAGAGGCAGAACCAAGAACACTATTTTTTTCAAAAATTCATAACTCTTCAATTTTATTCAAGAGAGGAGGTGCCTTTATATAGGCTTACAAAACTTGGGGTCTAAGTAAAGAATACAAGGCATGCAGCTCATAAAAGGAGACACCCTAAACCTACTTTGTTTGTAGCCTGAAAACATGATAGAAAACTGAACACAATCCTCCCTATATGGTGGAAAATCAAACTAATCCTAATCTAAAATTAATTTAAATAACTTCCTAACTGGTCCATACATCTAGATTTAAAATAAATAAATTAGAAATACTCTGAATTCACCAAGATTAGTGCCTACTCTGAAATCTATATAGAAGGATTGGGACCACTTTGAAATCTATATAAAATTATTTTTACTCTAGGATATGTGCAAACACTTTGGGCTTTGAGATCCGTGCATAAATTTCTCTTTCCCGTGGTCGTGGAACCGAGGGAGGTGTTCGTGGTCCTGAGGATAACATATTTCTGTGCCTTCCTCCCTCCTCACAAGATCCACTTTTTCTACGAATAAAGATCATATCTTCGGGAGATCAAGGTGACAATTCTAGTTCAAGTGAAAACAAAAGCTCTAAAACTAAAGCATCATGGCCCCTGCAGTAATCAGGATGTCATGGAGGGGGAGATGAAGGCTGGTGGTTCGGTGGCACGGGCGGCAATGGTGCTTGATGGGGGGTCGACGGGGTGAACAGGAGGGAGAGATCCTCCATTACTAGTTGCGACAGAATGGGGCTCAGAGGGGATGGCAGTGGGTAGTTCGCTGATGAGCTACTGATGGAGCTTCTGGACATCATGGTGGCTATGTGGTGAGGCTGATGGTGACGGTGTTAGGGCGGCGTTGCAGGGAGAAGCGGTGGCACCACTTGCCTTGGAACATGGAACAGAGGAGAAGGGCTTGGGGATGGCCAATTCTTGTTCTTGGCATCTCCTCCGACTACGGGCGGCGCTCGATGATGAGATTTTGAATGGCAGTGACAAACGGCGATGCAGGGGAGAGGGGCGCGGCATGGCACGGGCGAAGCAGCAGGGTCGGATGGCCGTGGGTGGTTCCAGTGGGATTCACCGGCATTCTCACGAGAAGATCCTTGCTAGGAGGGGAGGTGGACGACCATCAGGGGTCGCCGGTGGTCGAGCATGGTAGATCCGAGACCGGTGGCGAAAGATTCAAAGTTTTGGTAACATAGTCTTGAGGTTGAAGTTGACGGGGATAAGGAGGAATAAGTCAAGAATAAAAGAGTGATAAAGTGGAATAGTGGGGATAACTAGAATAGGTGGAATAAAAAATTACAAAAAAAAAAAAATAAAATCTGGGATTAAAAAAAAAAAAACTCGAATTGGTTTTGATATCCCCATCAATTTAACTAAGGTGTCCCTAGAGGAGTTCATTGAAAGAGAATCACATTCTCCTCAAGATATCAAAAACTCATTGGAAAGATATTCACCACCTCGATCTGATCAAAGGGTTTTAATAAACATCCCAGTTTGTTTTTCAACTTCATTACGATAGCGTTTAAACATTTCAAACAAGTCAGATTTATGCCTCATCAAGTAGACATAACCTACCTTGATAGGTCATTTGTGAATGTAATGCAATAATTATACCCACCTCTTGCACTGACATTCATAGGTCCACATACATTAGTATGTACTAGACTTAGAATATCACTGGCTCTTTCATCTCTTCCAGTAAAAGGTGACTTGGTCATTTTTCCAAGCAGACAAGATTCATAAGTTGGTAAAGATTCACTCTCAGTGATATCTGGAGAACTTCTCCCACCAACCTATTTATACTGTTCTTATTTATATGACCTAGCCTATAGTACTGGAGATAAGTATCACTGACTTTATCTAACCTAGGGCGTTTATTAGTAGTGGATAATAAAGTGACAGGCTGTGACAGTACATATATGCCATTGCTCACTTGTTCAATCATCACATTTAATGATGCGGGACTAATATGCATGCAATTCTTTTTGTATATTTTATATGTAGGGTTAGGTGATTAATTCCTAAATTTTAGATCAAAATTAGTTGTAGGGAATTTTGTATGAATTTTTGAAGCCAAGCATGCAGATTAGAACCTAGAAAAGTACTAAAGAAGGATCGCCGGGGCTGAGAAGCCTCGGTTAGGAAAAGTTCTCCTACAATATAAAGACTGGAGGTAGAGGGGGTGTTCCTGACAATGTCTGAAGCACCCAGTGAAGATCACAGTGAAGGGATCTCTCGTTCCTCGATGGATGCGGCCTGGAAAATCGAGCTAAAGACCCGCGGATACCTGGCTTTCTGCTCGGTGGTCCGATTGATGCTTGGCTGGAGTCGTTGGATTCGTAGGAACTCAGGGACCTGCAAACGACCTGTCATGGGTTAGAAAACTCAAAGAAGATCAAGAAAATAAAGGAAAACAGCAAAGAGAAGAAAGTTTTGGAGGGGTTGGAAGGATGGTTGGCGGCATGATGATGATTGCAAACACTGGGATGAAGAACTCTCAAACCCCTTTATGCACACAGCAGGGTAATCACACAAAGCAATAGAAGAACTCAAGGTTTATTTCATATATCAAAATCTCCCTTCATACAAGAGGCTAGGGACCCTTAAATAGACCCTTAACCTTGGGTCCCAAGTAAGGGTACAATTGACATTACATAAGAATCATTTTCCCTTTCAAACCCTAGCTAGAAAATAAGAAAACATTAGGTAGAAAAAATTCCTAAAAATTCTCTTGACTTGGTCAACACTCCAAGGATGCCTAGGAGAACGTGTTGGGCTTCTAGGAGCAGCAAGAGGCCAGCCCAATGGGGCTCGGGTGCATGGGTTTGGGCCTCTGGAAATCTAGGGTGGCCTGGTAGCCAGGTAGCAGGAATATTCCCTGGTATCTTGCTTCTTAGGGACTTGGGCTTGGTGCCTGGGCTTGATTTCTTTGGGCTAGGATGCAGATGGACCTCTGGAATCATGGATTCCCTGGTCTATGAATTTACTTTGGCATCTGGAAGGGAATTTGGGCATCTAGAGGGCATCTGCAAGGAATCAGGGTTTTCTGAATTTTCCTCCTGGGGTCTTCAAATCTTCAAGCTGGGTTGGACATGGGATATACTTCCATGTCTTCATTCTGGTTGGACTTGGCCTTCACTTGTATGATGTGGTCTTGAGTCTTCGATATGCTTGGATAGGACTCAAGAAAATAAAATTAGCTCAACATGAGCTGAATAGCATAGGACTGAACTAGCTCAACATGAGCTGACTAGTACAGAACTGAAATAACAATTCAAAATACTCAAATAACAACTAAAATGGACTCAGATGGGCTAAGCCCTTATTACAGATGGACTCATAAATTATTGATCAATTCATAGAGGGTTGAAAAGCCTCTATCTTATTCTGGTGCCTTTGGTGTCCCCACCAATTCTCCCGGGGTGGGAGGAACTCGACCCTGTCGAGTGAAGATCAGACTGGCTCACATATCTCTCGAGAAGGTCTGGGTTGAGGCATTACAAGTCCTCTCAAGAAATCCATGAATCATCTGACTCTGGCCGGCCTTGCCATCGGACTAGGATGCGTTGATAATCAAGGCTCCGGGTCATGATGGCTTGATCATCCAAGATATGCTCAATCCGTTCTCCTCTCTTAGGCCAATTTGTTAGTGGACACTCTTGGTTAGGGTCACTCACAATGAAAAGGAATGGTCCAAAGGCCTCACTAGGTATCGCTGCCGGTTTCCTATACTCAACCAGGTCTGTAATATTGAAGGTAGAACTAATGCCCAAATCCGAAGGCAAGTCTAACACCTAGGCATTTGATCCAACCTTCTCTATCACTTTAAAAGGTCCAGCTCTGCGAGCATGAAGCTTCTTTTAGGCCTAAGCCTAACCAAGATAGAATCCACTACATCAAATTCTTTGATCCATCTTCAGGAATTAGCCAGTTTGTTTAAAATTAGTGTAGGTGGTGAACATGCTGGGCACATGCAGACTCCTAACAAAATGATGCAAAGGACTCAAACTAATATCTAATAGACTCGACTTTGCATTCCTATCGAAGGAAATTTATTAGACTTTTATGGGCCTAAACCTAAGAGAATATTGACTCTCTAGGTCTGACAGTAGTGTGGTGTGCACAAGAGTATTTACAATGGACTCCAAGCAAATGCCAAAGGGTATGCAAGAAGTATAATGCAAACCTAACATGCATAATGAATGCATGCAGTACGCTAATCTCAACTAAATGTAGTCTAATGATCCTAGAAATGTTGGAGATGTCTAGAAAGGGCAGAAAATAGGAAGTGGGTTCAGAATTAGTTTGGTAGGGTAGAGAAAAGGTTCTGGGTTAGTTAGATACAGTAGGATAAAAGAAGGCATGTCAGGGACTAATCCTAGACTAATGAGGCTAACCTTACGGGGTTGCGATATATCTATAGGCAAGAAAAGGTCCATGCTATGGAAGGATGGGTCAACAATTTCTGGGAAGAGATCTTCAATAGGAATGGTAAGAAGGGATTCATCCTGAGGGCAATGGGTTAAGTAAGCCAAATCCTCAATAAAGTCTTCTTGTTCATGGAATTTAGGAATAGGCTCTACAATTAGATCCTTTTCTAGTGTTTCATCAGGTAAAATCCTAGTATCAGAGTTCTCTTTCTCTAATTGTTCTTCCACTATAGCTTTAAGTTGGATGTGGTCAAGGTCAACTAGCTCTGGGTTGGTTTCTACCTGGGTATCTACTGGGTCAGCTAATTCTAGTTCTACTAAAGGTGTCTCCTATTCTCCTTCATACTCATCCACTAGGCTAGCATCATATTCATACACTTCCGCGTTAATGTAAGCCTTGTCAATCTCAGGAATGGTTGGAGAAGGTCGGCTAGGGGAAAATTGGCTAGGTCCTAGTTTTTGATTATGGACACTAGTCCTAGTTGGTTCAGGTTGCCTAAGGGGTAGTGGCTCACTACTGGGCTCATATTTAGGGATACTAATCCTATGGGGTTCAAGTTGACTAAGGAAAACCAGACTAGTACTAGATTGATACCTAGAGGTTATGGGCTCCTTAGGCTCATAGGACAAAGGTGCAGATCTATGGATCATGGAATTATAAGATCTGGGGTCATAGGATTTAGGTTCAGCTCTATGGGTCTCGGGTCTACTGGGCTCATGGGATATGGGCTCATAGGTTCTAGAGTCATAGGATTTGGAGTCATAAGATCTATAGGTTGTGGGTATATAGGTTAAAGATGGCTCAGGTTTGGATATAGTCTGGGTCCTCCTAGGTTCAGGATTATAGTATGGGTCAGGAAGAGGCGCTCTCCTAGGTTCAACCTTACGGTATGGATCAGGGTTTGGGATCCTCCTAGGTTCAATATCATAGTATGGGTCATGACGATGGGCTCTCCTAGGTTCAACCTCTCAGTAGGGATCAGGGTTTGGGGTCCTCCTAGGTTCAGTATCATAGTATGGGTCATGACAATGGGCTCTCCTAGGTTCAACCTCACGGTAGGGATCAGGGTTTGGGGTCCTCCTAGGTTTAGTATCATAATAAGGGTCATGATGATGGGCTCTCCTAGGTTCAACCTCATGGTAGGGATCAGGGTTTGGGGTCCTCCTAGGTTTAGTATAATAATAAGGGTCATGGCAATGGTCTCTCCTAGGTTCAACCTCACGGTAGGGATCATGGTAAGGGGTCCTCCTAGGTTCAGTATCATAATAAGGGTCACGGCGAAGGGTTCTCCTAGGCTGGGGAGGTGACTCAAGTTCTGGTTCAGGTTTGGATCTGGTTTGGGTCCTACGGGTTTTCTCTAAGGTTCCTCGTCGGGCATCTATTTGTTCAAGCTTCTGGGTCAATTGGGCATTTGCTTGCTCAAACCTAAGATTGAGGGTTTGGACTAACCTTTCTCCAAGGGCTTCAAATTTGGCATCAAAATGGTCCATGGATTCAGGGAGATAGTGAATGAGATGGGACTCTTGATCTAATGCTCATGCAAGACTCGATCATACCAGCTATAGCTGACTAGACATAGAGTCCAAACTAGATGCTCAATCAGGTGGCAAACTAGCCTATAATAACCCTGTACCCAGCCCGGCAGGTGTAAGGGGAGTGTTAGGTCCCTGATTGCCAAGCCTAGACACCAATCAGAGATTGGCCAGGTAGGTGGACCAGCACACAAGTCCTTCGGGATTGAATCCCTAAACCATCATTCTAGACACTGAACACAAGGCACACATAGGTTAACTTGACACGGTGATCTAACACTTAGTCCGGACACGACCAGTTGGTGTCCCTAGCCCACTAGGGCAAATTAAGTCTAATTAATTTTAGTTTAAGGCTTGGGACCAAATGCAAGGGATGTGGTTTTGGGCTAAGGAGAGGTGATCAAATCCTCCCCCCATCTGATATAGCAAGAGTGCCCTTAAAAAAAATTATGCAATGATGGCAGGTAGATGAGGATGCAAATTAGGGTTTAGATGTTTTTGGTATTTTGGAGAATATGTAATTTTTTTTATTTTGGTATTTTCTTAAATAGAAGAAAACTTGCAAATTATGGTCCAATATGCAGGAAATATACTAAAATTAAAAGATATGCAAAAGATGCTAAACAAAACCCTAAAATTTCCAAACTTGTCTTGCTGAAAAAAAATAGAGCCAAAAATTTGCAGGCTATATTTCGGCTTGTATAAAATTCACAGGCCGAAATAAAATCTGAAAAAATTCTGAAAATCACTGTGAATTATGATGAATCCAAAAAAATAAATTTTAGAGTTTCTAGAGTCTTTATCAAAAAGAAATAATTTAAATAACAGAATATATACGGACTGAGAAATTACAGAAAACAAGCCCTAATCTATGTTCTGATACCAAATGATGTGGGACTAATATGCATGCATTATTTTTTTATATTTTATATGTAGGGTTAGGTGATTAATTCCCAAATTTCAGATAAAAATTAGTTGTAGGAAATTTTGTATGAATTTTTGAAGCCAAGCATGTCGATTATAACCTAGAAAAGTACTAAAGAAGGATCGCCGGGGCTGAGAAGCCTCGGTTAGGGAAAGTTCTCCTACAATATAAAGACTGGAAGTAGAGGGGGTGTACCTGACAATGTCTGAAGTGCCCGGTGAAGATCACAGTGAAGGAATCTCTCGTTTCTCGATGGATGCGGCCTGGAAAACCGAGACAAAGACCCACGGATACCCGGCTTTTTGCTCGATGGTCCGACTGAGGCTTGGCTGGAGTCGTTGGATTCATAGGAACTCGGGGACCTACAAACGACATGTCAGGGGTTAGAAAACTCAAAGGAGATCAAGAAAATAAAGAAAAACAGCAAAGGGAAGAAAGTTTTGGAGGGGGCTGGAAGGATGGTTGGCGGCAGGAAGATGATTGCAAACACCGGGATGAAGAACTCTCAAACCCCTTTATGAACACAGCAGGGTAATCACACAAAGCAATAGAAGAACTCAAGGTTTATATCATATATCAAAATCTCCCTTCATACAAGAGGCTAGGGTCTCTTAAATAGACCCAAAAACTTGGGCCCCAAGTAAGGGTACAATTGACATTACATAAGAATACTTTTCCCTCTCAAACCCTAGCTAGAAAATAAGGAAACATTAGGTAGAAAAAATTCATAGAAAATCTCTTGACTTGGTCAACACTCCAAGGATGCCTAGGGGGGCATGTTGGGCTTCTAGGAGCAGCAAGAGGCTAGCCCAAAGAGGCTCGGGTGCATGGGTTTGGGCCTCTGGAAGCTAGGGTGGCCTGGTAACCAAGTAGTAGGAATATTCCCTGGTATCTTGCTTCTTAGGGGCTTGGGCTTGGCGCTTGGGCTTGATTTATTTGGGATAGAATGTAGATGGACCTCTGGAATCATGGATGCCCTGGTCTATGAATATACTTTGGCATCTGGAAGGGAATTTGGGCATCTGGAGGGCATCTGCAAGGAATCAGGGTTTTCTGAATTTTCCTCCTGGGGTCTTCAAATCTTCAAGCTGGGTTGGACATGGGCTATACTTCCATGTCTTCATTCTGGTTGGACTTGGCCTTCACTTGTATGATGTGATCTTGAGTCTTCGATATGCTTGGACAGGACTCAAAAAAATAAAATTAGCTCAACATGAGCTGACTAGCATAGGACTGAACTAGCTCAACATGAGCTGACTAGTACAGAACTGAAATAACAACTCAAAATACTCAAATAACAACTAAAATGGACTTAGATGGGCTAAGCCCTTATTATAGATGGACTCATAAATTATTGATCAATTCATAGAGGGTTGAAAAGCCTCTATCTTATTCTGGTGTCTTTGGTGTCCCCACCATTTAAACAATTCAATGTGATTTTGCAAATATCATTCTTTGTAGATAATTCATAACTATCTTTGGCTAACAGCCCTACATAAATGATATTCACTAAAAAGGAAGGACAAAAATGGCAATCATTAAGAATGACAGTATAAGACTCGAAATACAAAGAAATAGTTTCTAATGCTAGAACTGGAGCTTGACTTCCATTTCCAACATTCAGAAACCTTTTACCGCTTTCAAATCTCCTACTAACTTGAGTCCCTGCAATGAACTGCAAGTATGGTAAGGACTTCTGGTATCCAACACCCAGCTAGTAGTATCTCAAATGGAAAAACTAAAAGGATTTATTGTATAAATACCTTGACCAACAATAGCTTGCTACTTTCCCTTCCATTGCCTGTTTGGGTCTAGGGTAGCAAGGTAAGTAGAAAAACTCCGCTTCCAATGACTTGGCTTCTTGCAGAAGAAACACTTTGCCTGACTCTTGTCATCCTTCGCCCTCCTAGTTTGACTATGTCCAGCTGATGGGGATATGAGAGCTATCAGCTACCACGTGGAGTCCCAGCAGGCATCATCCACCCTATTAGGCATCCCAGGATTCTCATATATCTACTCAAGCATAAAAGGCAGCAGATCAACATCCCGTATGAAAATTAGAGACCACCTAAGAGAAGATGGAAGGGAGTATCAAGCAAATCAAGCAGCATTTGGGCACCCACTCTCCTTCCCTCTTTCATGAGATTTTATTTCCTTGTGTTGACCATCCTTTTATGGAATGTTTGTGACGCCCTCCATCTTTCCTTGTAGTATGAAATCTCGTCCTTCTAGCCCCATCTCTTATGGCATGTAGTTGGCACCAACAATGAAGCTTGTTGGCACCCCTTTTTATGTTATTTTTCCATGTATTTTAAGGCCTAGGGCTCCCTATATAAGGATCCCTCTCTTGTATTGAAATGAATAATGATGATGATTTGAGAAGAGTGATTCTTCATTCTGCCTCCATAAAAGAGTGGGTGTGAGACCCGTCTTGCCTTCGCCTTTGGGCGTCAAGGGGTGTGAGACCCTATGCCTTCGCTTTCGAGCATCGAGAAGCATGAGAACCTAGTTATCCCCTTCCCTGTCGAGTCCTCTCTATGATCTTAGAGATTTTCCTTTATGGCCCCGGGTATCGATTTGGGTGGGATGCCCTGGGCTCCACATGTAGTGAGATGGGTGGGATGCCCTAGGCTACATGTAGTAGGGTGGGTGAGATACCCTAGAGGTGAGAGGTCTCTTCGTGAATATAAGTCCTAAGTCCATAGAGTATCCATCTTCTTTGTCCCTCCACGGCCTTGGAAAGTTACCCTCACGGCTCCATTAGTGAGGTGGGAGAGATGCCCAATGTTGCTAGGTGGCTACCCAAGAGGGGGTGAATTGGAAATTTTAAAAATTATGCAAGATAATGTGCAATTAAAAATCCCTTAGAAGGTGTTAGGTGCTGTGGCAAGATAATAAATTGTAGAAGCTAAATATAGTCAAGTAAGCACAACACAAACACATAAAATTTATAGTGGTTCGGAGCAACCCAGCTTCTATGTCCACTACCCAAGATACCACTTAGGATTTTCACTATATTCACACCCGAATATAGTAGGATTGTTTTATAGGATCACAATCCAAAACCTCTACACTTTGGTTTTAACAGGATCACCAAAGAAAACCCAACACACTTTGGTTTTGAACAGGCTCACCAAAGAAACCCAACTTGGTTTTTACAAGATCACTAAGAACCTAACTTAGTTTTACCAGGATCACCAAGAACCCAACACTTGGTTTTATCAAAGGCTCACCAAGAACCTAACTTGGTTTTCACAGGATCACCAAAAACCTAACATGGTTGGTGTGGGCACCAGACTCCGAAGATGACTTCAGGGCTCCATCTGGATCTCTGATTGACCTTGCTCGAAGAATTAGGGTTTTCTAGTTTTGTAATAAGGGTTGACTTGGTCAACTCAATTTTAGTCTTGAGTCTGTATTTCCCTGTAATTTAAATTTTGTTGAGTCATGTTGACTCAGTACAAGTCCTAGTAGTGGTCTAGGTCTTCTCCAGGTTGGTGCCACTTTTTTTCAGTCAATTCAAGGTCCAGGGTGCCACATTTTTTCTCCCAGGCCCAAGCAAGTGAGCGACACACTCCCAGCCACACGCCAGAGTCCAGGAGGCGCCACATCTCAATCCAGTGTCTTTGGTCCCTACACCACAAGAAGTAAGTTCCTTTTTTTTCTTGCACCACTTGGGAGAGAAATCCATCAAGATACCTCAATCCAAGGAGGAGCCAATTTCTTTCCAGATAAACCTAAGCCAGGATGGCAAGAATTTTTATTGAAGAGAGGATCAAGGAGGTGCCCCACAATGTTCCATAAAAATCCAAGATATAAAAGGGAAGAGAACATGTCTTGGGGAGGAATTCAAGGAGGTTCCCAAAAGTTTCCAAAAGTGCCAAAGCCATGAAATGAAGAAGCCTAAACTTGTGGAGCAAGACTAGGAGGTGTCCAAATGAGCCAAACCATGAAGGGAAAATCCTTGATTCATGGAGAGATACTAGGAGACACCCCCATAACCTGCCATTTGGAGCTGATTTTCAAGTTTTCTTAGAGTATTTGGGCTGCCCACTCATGGAAGGAGTCTTGGGAAGAGAATTTGATGCCTAAAGTGTGGGTTAGTCCTATTAGTCCCACATGAAAAATGTATAAAATTTTATTTCTTTGTTATGTCTATATATTCACTCTATGTAACTCTTGAATTTAATGATGAATGAAATCAATTTCTTTGTGAGCAACTTTGTGTTTCTCTCTTCTGCACTTGTGTTCAGGTGTTGAGCTCCGTGATGGAGTAAATCTGGGTTCCCTAGGAACCTTGAGGAGGTGTGAGATCTCCAACCCCAAAACCATACCAAAACCCTAGGTTAGCCACTTCAATTCCAAACCCTAGCCGCCCATCATCTTCTTCATTCCACCAATCATCCAAACCCTAATCTACCTCATCATCTCACGGCCCCTCTCTTCCAAGTAGAGGCCGACCACCAACATCCATGTCCAGATCGGCTACTTCGAATGCAGAGCAAATCCCAGAGGAAGTCAGATCGGCATCCAGGAGAATCAGGATTTCAGCAACATCAATTTTTTTTAAGTTCTTCTTATCTGGTAAATCCTTTCTTTGAGTATCTGGTTCCTTAACTTATTCTTCTTCTTTCCCAGATCCTGAGTTCAGGAGAAGCCAACTCTGCCAAAGGGCCAGTATTGGAGGATCCATTGCGAAGATATCCGAATCCGAGGATCCAACAATCTGCTCGAGAGAGTCCTTCCACCAAACTCTGTGAAGATCACTGCCGGGTACATAACCTTCCCTTCTCTTTATTTCTGTCCTGTTGAAAGTTCAGAGCGAAACCCTAGGTCTGGGAGTTTCTCAACCCCCAGCGATCCTTTACTTCTGAACTACTCTGATAATCTAATTTCTTTGAATTGTACTTTTAATTATTATATAGTTTCTTTCAATTTAGTTTAACTTTTCTTTGAGTCAAAGCCGACTTCTAAAAATATATAAAAAAATAATAATAATAAATAAATACATTAATTTTAATTTACTTCCGCATCGCATCATCTTTTTGTTCTACATCAATTTTGGTATCAGAGCTTCCGTTCTGCATCAATTTTGGTATCAGAGCCCTGTCTAGGGTTTCTGACTTGCTTGCATGTTTTGAGTGTCTCTCTTTTTTACTTTGTCTGCTCGAAGTAGACTCCCCCGGACGTCCGGTCCTAGGAATGAAGCGAGGTGCAAGCCTCCTCTTCCCATTCCATGGGGTATTCCTAAGGCATGTAGGAGATCCGCTGGGTTACAACTTTGTAGCAGGAATTGTAAACGGGGGAAGCATTCTATTTTCAGTCTGTAACTTCTCTATTGCAAGAATTGTTTCACATTGCAAGTAACTCCAAATTGCATGATTTTTATTTTGCTGGAACCAGTATAATTGATACTATTTTAAATTATTTTACTGTAATTTATTGGTTTCTGTAAAATTTCTGAGAGTTAAATTACAGCAATTATGTTTCTATATTTCTGCAATTCAATTTTTTTTTTTTGGAGTGATCATCTCCTAATTCATCTTAAGGGCAATTGAGCATCTAAGATAAGGGGAGGAGTTGATAACCTCTCCTTAGCCCAAAACCATCACCCATTCATTCGATCCTAAGCCTAATTTTAAAATTTATTAGACTTAATTTGCCCTAGTGGGCTAGGAACACCAACTAGTCAGGTCCAGCCTAGGGTTTAGTCAGTTTGTCTGGCTACTCTGTGTGTGCTTTGTACTCAGTGTCTAGAACGGTGATTTAGGGACTACGTCCCAAAGGGCTTGTGTGCTCGTCCGCCTACCTGGCCAATCACTGATTGGTGTCTAGGATTGGCAATTAGGGACCTAACACTCCCCTTACACCTGCCTGGCTGAGTCCCAAGTTAGTACAGACTAGCTTGCCACTCTGATTGGGCATCTAGTTTGGACTCTAGGTCTAGTGAGCCAGTAGTCGCTTTAGTCTAGTCACATTCTGTGTGCTTGCTTGCATCATCATGTCCACCCAGAATGGAGTACCCTCCCAACCTGGTCAAATCCAACCTGATTTAGAGGCCATGGTTAGAACTCTTACCAAAAGTATGAACAAATTAAGTCAGGATATGACCACTACTGTTGCCCAGTTTAAGGAACAAGTCCATGAGGATCTTACCCAGCTTAGGGATCGAGTTCAAGTACTTGGGCAACCTAGACATCAGAATTGGACTCCTAACCCAGATTTTAATGTGCCTCAACCTCACCCACACCAGGAGCCTAGGAGGACCTTATACCGTGATCCCGAGCATAACCCTAGGAAGCCTAACCATGATATCTATAGTGTGGATCGTGTTTATGAGAGGTCCTTACAATATTCTAGACCAGTCACTCAACAACCCAAGTCTTCTTGATCAAACCATTTAGATCCACACCCATGCCTAAGTAAGGTCTCTACTAGCTTGAAACCCAGTGTGACCCAGGTTCCTATATCGCAAGAATGTTGGTTTTGTGGAGAAAAAGGCCATAAATCTAGTCAGTGCCCATGCATAGGACTGGCTTGTGCATAGCTAAGTGGTAAGAATCCTAAGGATGACATTAATGAGGGAGAACCCAAGCCTACCAATGAGGAAAAAGGTTAGGTATGACAAGCCCAGAATCAGTTGACCCGATTACCACTGACCCGAAATCCATTGAAGATGGCATCGAGGAAGTATATGATGCTGGCTTGAGTCTAGTTGATGAATATGATGGGGAAGAACTTGAAGAATGTAACATCGATACTATTGGTTCCTTACCTGAGGAGACCTTGGAGAGCAACCAAGTAATAGGACCTAGTTCAGAAATTCAAGAGATTTGTGAGAAGCAGGTTCCTTTAGTCAAATACCCCCAGGAAGAACTCATAGTGTTAGCCCGAGCTATCAGTTTGTATCCTCTAATGACAGTCATTCCCCAAGTACCAATTGAAGATCTTTGTGCTGAACTGTTTAAGTTTGCCCACCCTATGGTAGATCCTCTCCTTAGGATGACTAAATCAAGCCTCTTACAATTGGACCTTGTCCCATGCCCAGCCACTAAGGTCTCTCCCGTAATCTCAGTTAAACATCCTTGTCTTGAGCGGATTGATTCACCCAGTCCTGTAGAAGTCCTCCTTATGGCCCCAGACCCCTTCCTTCACATGACTGACCTACCCTTCTATAGAGTATACGTTTCCGCACCCATAGGTCAAATTTCAAGTCTTGAGGTCGTCATCCATAGGCCCTTCCATGAATCATTCTCTAATCCATTTCTTGAGAAAGTTGATCATTATTTGCTTAGAGAACAAACCTTAACGGTTGCAATCACATGTCCTAGGCTACTTCCCAAACCATCTCTTGATCCATTCCTGAGAGTAGCAAACTTTTCCTTTCGTAAGGATGACCAGTTGACACTCATAGATCACCATTCAAACCTTCAGCTCACCACCTTCAATCATCAGGTAATTCGAGACTCCACCTCATATTTTCTCCCTTTCTCTAGGACTTCCAATGCTTCTTACACCATCCAAGTATACTTTGTCGAAGTCTTTAGAATGAACCACGTGTTAGAACCAATTAGGTTTGCCACCTACTTCTGGAAGACCTTATGGCACCGACTAGGCACCCATGATAAGTTTTCATGCTCTGCATGCCATCCTCCGACCCAAGGTCAAACCTAGAGAGCCTTAGTTTGTTAGGTTTAGACCTAGGGTTCCTTTGGAATAAAGTCCATTCTTTAGGAATGCATCGTCAGTCGAGTTTAGGACATTGACTCAGATTTTGGTTGAGTGAGAATACCAGGAATTGGGATTTGTATTTTGTCCAGGGCTGAAATTGCATTCAATGTTTCGATCAATAGGTCTATAAACTAGAGTCCCTTTGAAATTGTTCATGGATACAAGCCTCACACACCACTTGATCTGATTTCACTGTTAGCCCACACACACAAGTCTCTTGATGCACTTGCATAGCATGTAAAGGACTTGCATGAAGAAATTCATGCCAAAATAACTTTAAGTAATGAAACTTATAAGAAGTTGGCTGATTCTCAAAGATGAGTCAAAACTTTTGTTAAGAGAGACTATGTAATGATTAGGTTAAGGCCTGAGCAGTTTTTTCTTGGAATCATTAGAAAGTTACATGCTAAAGGAGCTAGACCATTTAGAGTAGTGAAGAGAGTAGGATCCAATGCCTATGTGCTCGAGTTGCCTCCAGAACTAGGCAATAGCTCTACTTTCAACATTACAGACTTAGTAGAATATAGGGAGCCAGCTATGATTCCTAGTAAGCCTTTGAAACATAATCCTGTTATTGAGGGTGATCCCGACCCTATGTGTCCACCAACAAACTGGCCTGTGAGGAAAGAGCAGATTGAAAAGATCCTGGATGATCAGGTTATCTCTACTCATAATCGAGGATACCAAAGATACCTGGTCCGCTGGCAAGGAAGGCCAGATTCTGTTGACTCTTGGATCTCCCAAGAAGAATTACAAGAATTGGACCCAGACCTCTTGGAGATATACCAAAGCCAGCTTGATCCATACTCGACAGGGTCGAGTTCCTCCCACCCTGGGAGAATTGGTGCGGGCACCAGACTCAGAAGATGACTTCAGGGCTCCATCTGGATCTCTGATTGACCTTGCCCGAAGAATTAGGATTTTCTAGTTTTGTAATAAGGGTTGACTTGGTCAACTCAATTTTAGTCTTGAGTCTGTATTTCCCTGCAATTTAAATTTTGTTGAGTCATGTTGACTCAGTACAAGTCCTAGTAGTGGTCTAGGTCTTCTCCAGGTTGGTGCCACTTTTTTTTTAGGCAAGTCAAGGTCCAGGGTGCCACATTTTTTCTTCAAGGACCAAGCAAGTGGGCGCCACACTCCCAGCCACATGCCAGAGTCCAGGAGGCGCCACATCTCCAACCAGTGTCTTTGGTCCGTACACCACAAGAAGTAAGTTCCTTTTTCTTCTTGCACCACTTGGGAGAGAAATCCATCAAGATACCTCAATCCAAGGAGGAGCCAATTTCTTTCCAGATAAACCTAAGCCAGGATGACAAGAATTTTTATTGAAGAGAGGATCAAGGAGGTGCGCCACAATGTTCTATAAAAATCCAAGTTATAAAAGGGAAGAGAGCATGTCTTGGGGAGGAATTCAAGGAGGTTCCCAAAAGTTTCCAAAAGTGCCAAAGCCATGAAATGAATAAGCCTAAACTTGTGGAGCAAGACTAGGAGGTGTCCAAATGAGCCAAACCATGAAGGGAAAATCCTTGATTCATGGAGAGATACTAGGGAGACACCCCCATAACCTGCCATTTGGAGCTGATTTTCAAGTTTTCTTGGAGTTTTAGGGCTGCCCACTCATGGAAGGAGTCTTGGGAAGAGAATTTGATGCCTAAAGTGTGGGTTAGTCCTATTAGTCCCACATGGGAAATGTATAAAATTTTATTTCTTTGTTATGTCTATATATTCAACTCTATGTAACTCTTGAATTTAATGATGAATGAAATCAATTTCTTTGTGAGCAACTTTGTGTTTCTCTCTTCCGCACTTTTGTTCAGGTGTTGAGCTCCGTGAGGGAGTAAATCCGCGTTCCCTAGGAACCTTGAGGAGGTGTGAGATCTCCAACCCCAAAACCCTACCAAAACCCTAGGTTAGCCCCTTCAATTCCAAACCCTAGCCGCCCATCATCTTCTTCATTCCACCAATCATCCAAACCCTAATCTACCACATCATCTCACGGCCCCTCTCTTCCAAGTAGAGGCTGACCACCAACATCCAGGTCGAGATCGGCTACTTCGAATACAGAGAAAATCCCAGAGGAAGTCAGATTAGCATCCAAGAGAATCAGGATTTCAGCAACATCAATTTTTTTTAAGTTCTTCTTATCTGGTAAATCCTTTCTTTGAGTATCTGGTTCCTTAACTTGTTCTTCTTCTTTCCCAGATCCTGAGTTCAGGAGAAGCCAACTCTGCCATAGGGCCAGTATTGGATGATCCATTGCGAAGATATCCGAATCCGAGGATTCAACAATCTGCTCGAGAGAGTCCTTCCACCAAACTCTGTGAAGATCACTGCCTGGTACATAACCCTTCCCTTCTCTTTATTTCTGTCCTGTTGAAAGTTCAGAGCGAAACCCTAGGTCTGGGAGTTTCTCAACCCCCAACGATCCTTTACTTCTGAACTACTCTAATAATCTAGTTTCTTTGAATTGTGCTTTCAATTATTATATAGTTTCTTTCAATTTAGTTTAACTTTCCTTTGAGTCAAAGCCGACTTCTGAAAATATATATAAAAAATAAATAAATAAATAAATACATTAATTTTAATTTACTTCTGCATCGAATCATCTTTTTGTTCTGCATCAATTTTGGTATCAGAGCTTTCGTTCTGCATCATTGGTTTTACCAGGATCACCAAGAACCCAACTTGGTTTTCAAAGGATCACCAAGAACCTAACACTTAGTTTCTAATCAAGGCTCACCAAGAACCTATTTGGTTTTGCAACCAGGCTCACCAATAACCTAACAATTCAATAAAATGAATTGAAATAAATGCAACAAAAATAACAAACTCCATTTATCGGATAGTTGCCGGTGCAGCTTGATAGAAGTCCACTTGAATGCACTTGAATGAGCTTTAGTTGCTTCAGTGGCTTCTTCCCAAATTGCTTCAAGCTTCAGATCAGAGTTAATGAGAACTTGAAGGCTTGCTTGAATGCTCTTATGCTCTTTTTCTTGTTGGTAGGTAGGATATTCAATGAAGCTCTCTAAAAGTTTGAATAACTCTCTAATTATTGTTTCAAGGAAGTTCAAATTCTTCAAATATAAGGTCTTCCATCACTCCAAGGTAGTTCTAGCCATCGTAGACCATTGGAGCACTTTTGGCATTCAAAAAGAAATTCTGGAACTAGATGTTGGATACCTGAAAGCGATACTCGAGTCAGCTCGAATTCCTTCAAGTTGGCTCGGATCCTTTGAGTCGATAGGTTGAGTCACCAAATCTTCAGTACAGTTGGCTCTTTGTCTCAAGGTAAAAAACTTCACTCTGAACGAGTCGGCTCTTGATAGCTTGGGTCAACTCGAACTTATATCTTTGAAAAACATAAACTCGAGGAGTCGGCTCTTTTCAACTTGGGTTGGCTCTTCTTCTCCGGTTCTGAAATCATCACTCTGGAAGAGTCGGCTCGATGCAGTTCGGGTCGACTCGCTTTCTCGAGTCTTCAAGATTAGGTATGGCAGAGTTGGTTCTTTTTGGTTTGGGTCGGCTTGCCTGGCTATTCTCAGAAATCTTCAAAAACTGGACTCTGGAAGAGTCGGGTCGGACATATAACAGTTGACTCAGATTCACTGGAGTCGGCTCGGTTGCCTTCGGGTCGGCTCGGATTGCTGCGTACCAGAATCCTTGCTGCGTGCCGTGAAGTGGAGTCGGCTCTTCAACATGCTGGGTCAACTCAAGTAACTTCTTTAGGATTTTTACAATTGAGATTAAAGAAAACTCTCACCAACACTCTTACATTTTCTCAAGCAAACTAACTCAAAATAATTCTAGGGCACACACACACAGAAGTAACCCTTTTTACATGATTTTTACTTAGCTTTCTCATTAGATTCTTCTTTACAAAATCAAATTACAACACAACTCAAGCAAGAAACAAAGATGTAAGAGTTGAAGTTTGAGCAATTAAATCATCCTACAAAAACTTGTAAAATACTTGAAGAGTTGTTAGAATTACATGTACATGATCCAATATTTGGTTATCATCAAAATCACTTATGGGGTCAACAATCTCTCCCTTTTTGATGATGACAAAATACTAGGCATGAAAAAGTAAGATAAAACTTTACAATTACTTGTTTAACTATATTTGCAAGAATATATGAACAAGTAAAATTAATTGACTTTAATTAGTGCCAAACTATGGAAGGAGAATTAGGGCATAGAGAGGTAATCTCCCCCTCAATAAGATACTCCATATTTTGACACACTGTTCATGCAATTTCATATTTCAAAGCTCAAAAGTTTCTAACAGAACTTTAAGTATCAGAGATATTAAATGTGAAAGTTTAAAACATTATGTATCAAACCATAAATTTTGTAAATTAGAGCTTTCATATGTATTATATATCAAAGTTTTCAAGCTTTATATATCAGAGCAAACATACAAACCTAACTAACAAACATGAATACATCTTATCCTTTTCATGCAATATCTTCATAAATTTCTCACCCTTTTTGTCAATCAATCAAAAAGGTGATGTTAGAGTGAAGCTCAGATTTTAAAATAGAATGAGAAATTATTTAAAATTTGTTTGAGATAATTTCACTTTCTCAGATTTATCTTGATATTCTAATTAAAAAATCAGTCATTGTTTCAGTCATCTTGTGATCAATCATAAACTTTCAATTGAAGAGACAAAATGTGAACTTTCATTTCATTTCAAAATGTTCAATACAAAGTACAAAGTGAAAGAAAATACATCTAGTCACTGTCGATGTTTACTCTAGGGTTCGGAGGTTGACCCAGAATTTGAATGCCTGGAGGTAGAGAGGCAATTAGGTCAGCATCTAAGATATGAGATGGTGGAATAGTATGGATTCCTTGTGGTCTAAAATGAGGAGCTGGTTGTCTTGGATGAACAGACTAACCAGCAAAAGAAGATGACTGAGGCCTAGATCTAGTAGGATCTAGTGGTGTTGGAGGAGGTGCACTTGGAGCAGATTGAAGGTCTTCAACCTTGGTCATTAGCTTCCACTAAAAGCTATTAATGGTCTTCAATTCAGTTTCAATTTTTTTTGTATTCTTGGAAGCAACCAATTTTTCCATTGAGACTCTTATTTCTGCAATTTTTTTTTGCTTTGAAAGAATTTCAGAGGCTTGGACATTTGCAAAGGCTTCAACTGATCCTCTGAGTCTCCCAAACTTAGCTCTTATAATTCCAATACCTCTTGTGTAATCCTCTTCCATCTTTTTGCCTTCTTCTATTGAACCCATTCTGATCCATAAGTTATCCATCTCAACTATATAAGCTTTAAGTACTTGAGTAACTGAGCTTTTAATAGTTTCAGAACTTGAAGAAATCAGTTGAAGAATTGGTTGAACATTTGTCTCAATTGTATATGCTGTAGTCTTGGAGGTTTCAAGGGTATCAATTCTGCTTGTCAAATAATTAATTTGCCCTCCAAATTGATTAAGTCTCTCATTAACAGACTGGCAAAATTCGCCAAACATTATAGACATAGAGGAATTGATAGTTTTAGTCAAGTTCCCTATCTGCTATGCAATGAAATCTTGTAATATTGAAGTATCCATAATAGGAGCAGCAATACAAGGACTATGAACAGGAATATCAGTGGTAGCCTGAGTGTAGATAGGTGTACTAGGAGGCATATCAGGCACAGAAATATCTAGAAAGGGAGCATCAAAGAGTGTCTAAACAGCAGACCCTTGCTGTGGCTGTGACTTTGGAATTTGAATTATTGTGCCTTCACTAGTCTCCATTTCAACTTGCACTTGTACATCTTCAGTTTCTTTAGCCATTGGACCATCAGACTTCTTTTTCCAAGTTCCTTCTAAAAGTAACCCATCCTTTGTAGGGTTTTAGCTGTATAAGTGTCAGTATGAATGAGGGTTATATAGTCTTCTCCTGATAAGTCAATGTTTACACCTTGGAAGAAAAGAGTGAGGACCATTCCGTAAGGCAAACATGCCTTTACCTATATCACTGCCTCTTTCATCTGACTAATCATGATAGCTGGTAGGTTAATTTTGTCCCCATTTATCAATGGCTCCATGAATCAAAGATCTCGCTCACTTACCCAATCAAAGTGGCCTGTCTTGGGTAGAAAGATCCTACTAATAAAGCTATGAAGTATTATCATTTCAATGGACAATGTGCTGGCCTTGAGAGTTCCAATTTCATCAACTTCGGTCCTTTCCAATATAGTTTGCAAGGTTTTTGTTCTATCTTTTAGGACTAAGTACTCAGTGCATTCGAAAGGCATTTCTAGAATATTTCCAAGAATTTCTTCTGATATAATAATTCTTTTTCCTTTCAACTGTGATTCAATAAAATTCTCTCCAAATCTCATATTTTCATAGAAGGTTCTAACTACATTTGGGTAGGTTTTGATATCCAAGGAACACAGATTTCTCCAACCTTGATTTTCAAAAAAATCTCCAATAACAAATCCTATTTCCTTTAGGTATTCAAACAAAATCCTTCTTCTAGTAGTAATAGGTCGCATATCCAAGGAAATCTGATGACTTGGTGAAATAGGGCTTGGTTCTTCATCTGATTGAGATGGAATTCGAGCAGCACTATCTTCATAGAATTTTGTTCTTCTTTCCTGCAGAGCAGCTTCCGCTTCCCGTCAAGAATTCTTGCCTATTGCCTTTTTTGGAGCCATTGCACAAATACACCAGAGTTCTAAAAGCGGTTTTTGGAAGGTAGAAGATTTTGGAAATGTTCTTCAGAGGGAAAGAGTGTAGGGTTGAAGAATAGAATCGGAATGAAAAACCCTATGGCTCGAACTAAAAAGAGATAGATGGACATCCAAGCCGACTCGACAAATAGGTCATCTGCTCGAGTCGGCTCGAGCAGAGGGAGCACAAAAGTGATTTTTGGGCTTTCAATCAAGGACTTTTTAACAAAAAAAATTGGATAAGGAGGTCACCTAGATAATTTTTCCTTAAGTTTATAGGAATGTTTCTAGAGTGGGTCACATAACCCTAGTTCACTTATAATCATTGTAAATCTATTAAAATTCTAAGGTTAGGTCAAAATGTTAGCAAGTTGATTTTCAGTTGGCACGAATTCAAGTATAATATCATTATTCAATACATGATCTCTTATGAAACGGTGCCTAATTTTAATGTGCTTAGTTCTTGAATGCTGAACAGGATTTTTTGTCAAATTAATAGCACTTGTGTTATCACATTTAATTAGAATTTTAGATTGTGTAACATCAAAATCTTCTAGCTATTGTTTAATCAATAACACTTGAGCATAACAACTATTAGCAGCAACATACTCTGCCTCAATAGTAGATAGTGCTACAGAGTTTTGCTTCTTACAGTACCATGAAATTAAATTCAATACTAGAAATTGGCATGTACCACTAGTGCTCTTTTTATCAATTTTGCAACCAGCATAGTCAGCATCAGAAAAACCAATTAAATTCAAAGATGATTCTTTAGAATACCAAAGACCTAAATTGCTTATAACTTTTAAATATTTAATGATTTTTTAACAGCAAGCACATGTGCTTCTTTAAGATTACATTGAAATTTAGCACAAACACATACACTGTACAAGATATCAAGTCTACTGGCTATCAAATATAATAGGGATCCGATCATATCTCTATAAAGTTTTTGGTCAACATTGGATCCACTTTCATCTTTGTCCAATCTACAGGTAGGGCTCATGGGTGTGTTAACCTCTTTGTTTGTGTCCATGCCAAACTTCTTGATTATTTCTTTGATATACTTGGCTTGGCTTACAAAGATTCCTTCCTTCATTTGTTTGACTTGTAATCTAAGAAAGTAGTTGAGTTCACTTATAAGACTCATTTAAAACTCACCCTATATCAACTCAACAAATTCTATACAAAGATTTTCATTAGTTGCACCAAATATTATATCATCAACGTAAATTTGTACAACTAACATATCATTCTCTTTGTTTTTAATAAAAAGAGTTTTATCAACATTTCCTCTTTTGAAATCATTTTCAACTAAAAACTTGCTTAGTCTATCATACCAGGCCCTAGGTGCTTGTTTTAAACCATATAAAGCCTTATTCAATTAAATACATGATTTCGAAAAGCATGATTTTCAAAACCTGGTGGCTGTTCTACAAAAACTTGTTCAGAAATGAATCCATTTAGAAAAGCACTTTTGATATCCATTTAAAATAGTTTAAAATTCATGTAGCAAGCAAATGCAAGAAGTAATCTAATGGCCTCAAGTCTTGCTACAAAAGCATATGTTTCATCAAAATTAATGCCCTCCTCTTGATTGTATCCTTTTGCTACCAACCTTGCTTTATTTCTTATAACCTTACCATTCTCATCTAGTTTGTTCCTATAGACCCATTTGGTTCCTATGATGGGATGGTCTGTAGGTCTACTAACAGTGTCCAAACGTTATTCCTTTCAAACTGGTTTAATTCATCATGCATGGCCATCATCCAGTTTTAATCAGTTTCAGCCTCTTCTAAATTATATGGCTCAATTTGTAAGACAAAGGCTAGGTAGTCATGTGCATCTCTATGTACAGACCTAGTCCTAACACCATGAGAAGGATCACCAATAATTAAATCTTTCGGATGTGAAGTTACATACCTCCATTCCTTTGGTAACTTAGTATGATCCTTACATATAACTTCCTTTCCATCTTGCGTTGGCTTGTCTTGAATACTTAGATCTTCCATTTCCTTTCATAGTGTACCTACATCATTATCTACACACTCATCTTTTCTAGATGGTGAGGGGTTAGCTTTATCAAAAACAACAAGAATTGACTATTCAACAGTAAGAGTCCTCTTATTAAACACTCTATATGCTTTGCTATATAATGAATAACCAAGGAATATAGATTCATCAGATTTTGCATCAAACTTTCCTATGTTATCTTTACTATTATTCAATACAAAGCATTTACACCCAAAAACATGAAAATAATTGATATTCAATTTTTTTCAATTCCAAAGATCATAGGGGGTTTTCTTTGAAATTGATCAAATTAAAACTCAGTTTAATATGTACCAGGCAGTGTTCACCACTTTTGCCCAAAAGTACCTTCAAAGATTACCTTCACACAACATGGTTCGGGCCATTTCTTCCAAAGTCCTATACTTTCTATCTACAAACCATTTTGTTGTGGTGTTCTAGGAGCAAAGAAGTTGTGATCAATGCCGTGCTCAGTGCAATATTCATCAAAAACTGATTTTGAAATTCAGTTTCGTGATCACTTCTTATAGAAATAATGAAAAGATTTTTCTCATTTGAAACATTCTTATAAAATTTTTGAAATACATCAAAGTTTTCATCTTTATGTGCAATGAATAACACCAATGTGAATCTAGAAAAGTCATCTACAATCACAAGGCCATATTTCATACCTCATAGGCTTGTGGTCCTAGTTGATCCAAATAAGTCCATGTGAAGTAGCTCAAGGGGTCTAGTTGTTGAAATAATATTTTTTGATTTAAAACTCCCCCTAATTTGTTTGCCTAATTGACAAGCATCACATACATAATCAAGATCATCTTTAAAGTGTGGCAAACCTCTAACTAGATTTTTAGAAATTAATTTGGCAATTGTATGCATGCTAGCATGACTTAATCGTCTATGCCATAATAAACATGACTCCTTGGTCTTAGCATTCATTGCTACTAGACTGGAACTACTAGTCATGACTAGATCATTTAGATCTACCACATAGATATTTCCAACTCTATGACTAATAAATTTGTTGCTAGAATCAAGAGAGTTAGTTCCTATACACATAGAAGATTCAAAAATAAGCTTGAAGCCTTTATCACACAATTGATTAATACTCAATAAATTATGCTTCAATTTATCTACTAGCAGCATATCTTCAATAAAAGTACAGGGGATTATTTTGATCTTACCGATTTTGATTATTTTCCCCTTGCCATTATCTCCGAAAGTAACCAATCCTCCTTCTTTTATTTGTAGGGTGATAAACTGATCTTTGTCACCCATCATATGCCTTGAACAATCACTATCAAGATACCATCTTTTCTTTAATTTGTGGGCTGCAAGACAGTCTAGCAAAACAATCAAGGAGTGATTTTAGGTACCCAAGCTAACTTGGGTCCTTTCGAGTTAGCAAAATTGGTTCCTTTTAGAACCCAAATGGTTCTATATTTCAATGCACCAATCATGGAATTTTTCAAAGAATTGCATTGATGAGGTTTATGTCCAAATCTATGACAAGCATAACAAACAATTTTCTCATTTTTGAATGATGCATACTTTGAAGCTTTAAAAGATGCAAAAATCAATATGTTTGGTTTGAAAGATTCTTGAATAGAATTCTTAGGAACATTCTTAAAACCATTTGAAATAGAGTTTGATGAAAAGGCTTTTTGAAATTTTGTATTTGAAGCTGAAGCTTTCGAATATACAAATTTTGTTGCTGAAATTCTTTTGGAATTTAAAGCGTTAAATCCAATTCCAGCTTTGCTTTTTGAATCACTTTGTTCTTTAAGAATTAGCTCAAGCTTGTTAAAACTCATAGTAAGTTTTTCTACTAAGGGCTTAAGCTTTTTAACCTCCTTTTTTAAGTCAACATTTTCGGCAACTAAAACCTTGTTTGTCTTATTTAAAAAATTCTTTTCATTTTTCAAAGAAATAACATTATTAGAAAAGATATTCAATTCTTTTTGCAAGATGTTACTCTTTTCAAAAATTTTATCCTTGTCTTTTAGTAAAACATCATTTGTTTCTTCATGGTTTTAATTTTAACCCCAACTTTCTTGAATTCAATAAGTAAATCATGAAATGCATAATTCAATTCATCATAAATAAATTCAGTTTGAAGCTCGGGTGATGATACCTCATTTTCAAGACCCATCAAACAAAGATTCACAGATTTCGTGGTCTCTTCTTCTTCAGTAGATGAGGATGCTTTGCTGTCGCTCCACGTCACTACCATAGCTTTCTTTTTCTTTTTCTTAAATCCCTTTTTCAGTGATGGACAATCTGGTTGGATGTGCCCTGGTTTTTTGCATTCATAGCAGGTGGGCACTTCTTTTTCTTTTTCCTTTTCCTTGTCCTTCTCTTTACTGAATTCTTTGTTCTTGTAGAATTTTTTAAAATTTATTCCTTTTCATCTTCCCAAGAACTTTCTGAATTTCCTGACGACCATAGCAACATCTTCATCTTCCATGTCGCTTTCAATAGAGGAGCATTCTTCTTCTAATTTTTCATCTTTTCTGGAATCCATAGTAACTTTGAAGGCAATAGATTTCTTCTTCTTTTGATCATCTTCAGTTCGGTACTGCATGGTCAGTTCATGAGTGATGAGAGATCCTAGCAATTCATCCAGCAGTAAGGTATTCAAATCTTTTGCTTCCTGGATGGCAGTCACTTTCGGATCCCATTTGTCCGGAAGATATCTTAGAATCATCTGTACAAGATCTGCATTAGAATATACCCTGCCAAGACTTTTTAAGCCATTAATAAAATCTGTGAAATGTAAAAACATGGTAGATATTATTTTGTTAGGTTCCATCTTGAATAATTCATAACTACGCACAAGAAGATTAATTTTAAAAAGAATCACTTGAGAAGATCCTTCATGGGTCTCTTCGAGTTTATCCAAAATTTTCTTTGCAAAGGAGGAAATGAAAATTTGATTAAACTCATTACTATCCAAAGCATAATATAATAGATTTATTACTTTGGCATTTAACTCACCCATTTTCATGTCATGTTTGTCCCAATCCTCTTCAAGTTTTGGAACGTCCACTCCATCAATTTTAATAATGGAGATATAAGGACCTTTTAGAATGACCTTCCATAATTGAAAATCAACTGCTTGAATATAAATTTTCATTCAAGCATTCCAGTATGCATAATTTGTGCTAGTGAAGAGTGGAGGTCTATTAGTTTATTGGCCTTCAGCCAAAGATGTACTCATCGGATGAGCCATCAATCTTTACTCTAATGTATTCAAAGATGCTGCTCTGATACCAGTTGTTATCCAGGTGGCTACCCAAGTGGGGGGTGAATTGAGAATTTTAAAAATTATGCAAGATAATGTGCAATTAAAAATCCCTTAGAAGGTGTTAGGTGCTGCGGCAAGATAATAAATTGTAGAAGCTAAATAGGGTCAAGTAAGCACAACACAAACACATAAAATTTATAGTGATTCGAAGCAACCCAGCTCCTACGTCCACTACCCAAGATACCACTTGAGATTTTCACTATATTCACACTCGAATACAGTAGGATTGTTTTATAGGATCATAATCTAAAACCTTTACACTTTGGTTTTAACGAGATCATCAAAGAAAACCCAACACCTTTTGGTTTTGAATAGGCTCACCAAAGAAAACCAACTTGGTTTTCATAGGATCACCAATAACCTAACTTGGTTTTACTAGGATCACCAAGAACCCAACTCTTGGTTTTTATCAAAGGCTCACCAAGAACCTAACTTGGTTTTTACAGGATCACCAAGAACCTAACTTGGTTTTACCAGGATCACCATGAACCCAACTTGGTTTTCACAGGATCACCAAGAACCTAACACTTGGTTTTTAATCAAGGCTCACCAAGAATCCATTTGGTTTTTCAACTGAGCTCACCAATAACCCAATAATTCAATAAAATGAATTGAAATAAATGCAACAAAAATGATAAACTCAATTTATTGAATAGTTGCCATTGTAGCTTGATAGAAGTTCACTTGAATGCACTTGAATGAGCTTTAATTGCTTCAGTGGCTTCTTCCCAAATTGCTTCAAGCTTCAGATCAGAGTTGGTGAAAATTGAAGGCTTGCTCGAATGCTCTTGCGCTCTTTTTCTTGTTGGTAGATAGGATTTTCAATGAAGCCCTTTAAAACTTTGAAGAGCTCTCTAATTATTGCTTCAAGGAAGTTCAAATCCTTCAAATATAAGGTCTTCCATCACTCCAAGGTAGTTCTAGCTATTGTAGACTGTTGGAAAGTGATTTCTGACCATTCGAGCACTTTTTGGCATTCAAAAAGAAATTCTAGACTAGCCGTTGGATACCTGAAAGCGATACTCGAGTCGGCTCGGATTCCTTCGAGTCGGCTCGGATCCTTCGAGATGGCTCAGATCCTTCGAGTCGATAGATCGAGTCACCAAATCTTTAGTGTAGTCGGCTCTTTATCTTAGGGCACAAAACTTCAGTCTAGACGAGTCGGCTCTTGATAGCTCGGGTCGACTCGAACTTATATCTTTGAAAAACTTAAACTCGAGGAGTCAGCTCTTTTCAACTTGGGT
Organism: Areca catechu; assembly: GCA_021397845.1. Lineage (NCBI taxonomy): Eukaryota > Viridiplantae > Streptophyta > Magnoliopsida > Arecales > Arecaceae > Areca > Areca catechu. Next base: position 137,492,914 of record CM038039.1, on the reverse strand, counting down.
CAGCTCTTCTTCTCAGGTTCTGAAATCATCACTCTGGAAGAGTCGGCTCGATGCAGTTCGGGTTGGCTCACTTTCTCAGGTCTTCAAGATTAGGTCTGGTAGAGTCAGCTCTTTCTGGTTATGGTCGGCTTGCCTAGTTATTCTCAGAAATCTTCAAAAACTGGACTCTGCAAGAGTCAGTTCGAACATATTCCAGTCGACTCTGATTTACTAGAGTCGGCTCGGTTGCCTTCGAGTCGACTCGGATTGCTGCGTACCAGAATCCTTGCTACGTGCCATGAAGTGGAGTCGGCTCTTCAACATGCTAGGTCGGCTCGAGTAACTTCTTCAGGATTTTTATAATCGAGCTTAAAGAAAACTCTCACCAACACTCTTACATTTTTTCAAGCAAACTAACTCAAAATAATTCTAAGGCACACACACATAGAAGTAACCCTTTTTACATGATTTTTTCTTAGCTTTTTTATTGGATTCATCTTTACAAAATCATATTACAACACAACTCAAACAAGAAACAAAGATGTAGGAGTTGAAGTTTGAGCAATTAAATCATCCTACAAAAACTTGTAAAACATTTGAAGAGTTGTTAGAACTACATGTACATGCTCCAATATTTGGTTATCGTCAAAATCACTTATGGGATCAACAATCTCCCCCTTTTTGATGAGGACAAAACACTGGGCATAAAAAAGTAAGATAAAACTTTACAATTACTTGTATAACTATATTTGCAAGAAAATATGAACTAGTAAAATGAATTGACTTTAATTAGTGCCAAACTATGGAAGGAGAATTAGGGCATAGAGAGGTAATCTCCCCCTCAATAAGATACTCCATATTTTGACACACTGTTCATGCAATTTCATATTTCAAAGCTCAAAAGTTTCTAACAGAACTTTAAGTATCAGGGCTATTAAATGTCAAAGTTTAAAACATTTTGTATCAGAGCCTAAATTTTGTAAATCAGAGCTTTCATATGTATTATGTATCAGAGTTTTCAAGCTTTATATATCAGAGCAAACATACAAACATAACATACAAACATGAACACATCCTATCTTTTTCATGCAACATCTTCATAAATTTCTCCCCATTTTTGTCAATCAATCAAAAGGTGAAGTTAGAGTGAAGCTCATATTTTAAAATAGAATGAGAAAGTAATTAAAATTTGTTTGAGATAATTTCATTTTTTTATATTCATCTTGATATTCTAATTCAAAAATCAGTCATTGTTTCAGTCATCTTGTGATCAATCATAAACTTTCAATTGAAGAGACAAAATGTGAACTTTCATTTCATTTCAAAATATTCAATACAAAGTACAAAGTGAAAGAAAATACATCTAGTCACTATCTATGTTTACTCTAGGGTTTGGAGGTTGACCCAGAATTTGGATGCCTGGAGGTAGAGAGGCAATGGGTCAGCATCTAAGATATGAGATGGTGGAATAGTATGGGTTCCCTGTGGTCTAAAATAAGGAGCTGGTTGTCTGGGATGAACAGATTAACTAGCAAAAGAAGATGACTGAGGCCTAGATCTAGTAGGATCCAGTGCTGTTGGAGGAGGTGCACTTGGAGCAGATTGAAGGTCTTCAAACTTGGTCATTAGCTTTCACAAAAAGTTGTTAATGGTCTTCAATTCAGTTTCAAATTTTTTTTATTCTTGGAAGTAGCCAATTTTTCAATTGAGACTCTTATTTCTACAATTTCCTTTTGCACTAAAAGAATTTCAAAGGCTTGGACATTTGCAAAGGCTTCAGCTGATCCTCTGAGTCTCCCGAACTCAGCTTTTATAATTCCAATACCTCTTGTGAAATCCTCTTCCATCTTCTTGCCTTCTTCTACTGAGCCCATTCTAATCCTTAAGTTATACATCTCAACTCTATAAGCTTCAACTACTTCAATAACTGAGCTTTTAGTGGTTTCTGAACTTGAAGAAATCAGTTGAAGAATTGGTTGAAGATCTGTCTCAGTTGTACATGCTGTAGTCTTGGAGGTTTCAAGGGTATCAATTCTGCTTCTCAGATTATCAATTTGCCCTCCAAATTAATTAAGTCTCTCATCAACAGACTAGCAAAATTTGTCAAACATTGTAGACATAGAGGAATTGATAGTTTTAGTCAGGTTCTCTATCTACTGTGAAATGAAATCTTGTAATATTGAAGTATCCACAACAGGAGAAATAATACCAGGACTATGAATAGCAATATCTATGGTAGCCTGAGTGTAGATAGGTGTACCAGGAGGAATATCAGGCATAGAAATATCTGGAAAGAGAGCATCAAAGTGTGTCTGAACAGGAGACCCTTGCTATGGCTGTGACTCTGGAATTTGAATTGATGTTCCTTCACTAGTCTTCATTTAAGCTTGCTCTTGTACTGCTTTAGTTTCTTGAATGCTGAACAGAATTTTTTGTCAAATTAATAGCATTTGTGTTATCACATTTAATTGAAATTTTAGATTGTATAACACCAAAGTCTTCTAGCTGTTGTTTAATTCATAACACTTGAGCACAAAAACTACCAGTAGCAATGTACTATACCTCAGTAGTGGATAGTTCTATGGTGTTTTGCTTCTTACAGTGCCATGAAATTAAATTCAACCCTAAAAATTGGCATGTACCATTAATGCTCTTTCTATCAATTTTGCAACCATCATAGTCAGCATCTGAAAAAATAATTAAATTCAAAGATGATTTTTTTAAAATACCAAAGACCTAAATTGCTTGTACCTTTTAAATATTTAATGAATCTTTTAACTGCAAGCATATGTGTTTCTTTAGGATTACATTGAAATCTAAAACATACACTGTACAAGATATCAGGCTACTGGCTATCAAATATAATAGGGATCCGATCATACCTCTATAAAGCTTTTGGTCAACATTGGATCCACTTTTATCTTTGTCAATCTAGAGGTAGGGCTCATGGGTGTGTTAACCTCTTTGCTTGTCTCCATGCCAAACTTCATGATTATTTTTTTGATATACTTGGCTTGGCTTACAAAGATTCCTTCCTTCATTTGTTTGACTTGTAATCCAAGGAAGTAGTTAAGTTCACCCATAAGACTCATTTCAAACTCACCCTGCATCAACTCAGCAAATTCTATACAAAGATTTTCATTAGTTGTACCAAATATTATATCATCAACGTAAATTTGTACAACTAACATATCATTCTCTTTATTTTTAATAAAAAGAGTTTTGTCAATATTTCCTCTTTTGAAATCATTTTCAAGTAAAAATTTGCTTAGTCTATCATACCAGGTCCTAGGTGCTTGTTTTAAACCATATAAAGCCTTATTCAGTTTAAACACATGATTTGGAAAAGCATAATTTTCAAAACGTGGTGGCTATTCTACAAAAACTTGTTCAGAAATGAATCCATTTAGAAAAGCACTTTTGATAACTATTTGAAAGAGTTTCAAATTCATGTAGCAAGCAAATGTAAGAAGTAATCTAATGGCCTCAAGTCTTGCAACAAGAGCATTTGTTTCATCAAAATCAATGCCCTCCATTTGATTGTACCCTTTTGCACCAACCTTGCTTTATTTCTTATAACCTTACCATTCTCATCTAGTTTGTTCCTCTAGACCCATTTGGTTCCTATGATGGGATGGTATTTAGGTCTACTATCTAGTGTTCAAACATTATTCCTTTCAAACTGGTTTAATTCATCATGCATGGCCATCATCCAGTTTTGATCAGTTTCGGCCTTTTCTAAATTTTGTGGTTCAATTTGTGAGACAAAGGCTAGGTAGTCATGTGCATCTCTATGTATAGACCTAGTCCTAACACCATGAGAAGGATCACCAATAATTAAATCTTTCAGATATGAAGTTACATACCTCCATTCCTTTGGTAATTCAGTATGATCCTTACTTATCACTTCCTTTCCATCTTGTGTTGGCTTGTCTTGAATTCTTAGATCTTCCATTTCCTTTTGTAGTGTACCTGCATCATTATCTACACACTCATCTTTTCTAGATGGTGAGGCGTTAGCTTCATCAAAAACAACATGAATTGACTCTTCAACAGTAAGAGTCCTCTTATTAAACACTCTATATGCTTTGCTATATAATGAATAACCAAGGAATATAGATTCATCGAATTTTGCATCAAACTTTCCTAGGTTATCTTTACCATTATTCAACGTAAAGCATTTACACCCAAAAACATAAAAATAATTGATATTCAGTTTTCTTCCATTCCAAAGCTCATAGGAGGTTTTCTTTAAAATTGGTCGAATTAAAATTCGGTTTAATATGTAACAGATAGTGTTCTCCACTTCTGCCTAAAAGTATCTTGGAATATTACCTTCACACAACATGGTTCGGGCCATTTCTTCTAAAGTCCTATTCTTTCTCTCTACAAACCATTTTGTTGTGGTGTTTTAGGAGTGGAGAAGTTGTGATCAATGCCGTGCTCAGTGCAATATTCATCAAAAAACTGAGTTTGAAATTTAGTTTCGTGATCACTTCTTATAGAAATAACAAAAAAAAATTCTCATTTGAGACTTTCTTATGAAATTTTCAAAATACATCAAAGGATTCATCTTTATGTGCAATGAATAACACCCATGTGAATCTAGAAAAGTCATCTACAATCATAAGGCCATATTTCTTACCTCTTAGGCTTGTAGTCCTAGTTGGTCCAAATAAGTCCAAGTGAAGTAGCTCAAGGGGTCTAGTTGTTGAAATAATATTTTTTGATTTAAAACTCTCCCTAGTTTGTTTGCCTAGTTGATAAGCATCACATACATAATGAAGATCAACTTTAAAGTGTGGCAAACCTGTAACTAGATTCTTAGAAATTAATTTGGCAATTGTATGCATGCTAGCATGACCTAATCGTCTATGCCATAATAAACATGACTCCTTGGTCTTAGCATTCATTGCTACTAGACTAAAACTACTAGTCATGGCTAGATCATTTAGATCTACCACATAGAAATTTCCAAGTCTATGACCAATGAATTTATTGCTAGAATCAAGAGAGTTAGTTACTATACACATAGAAGATTCAAAGATAACCTTGAAGCCTTTATCACACAATTGACTAATACTCAATAAATTATGCTTCAATTTATCTACTAGCAGCACATCTTCAATAAAAGTACAGGGGGTTATTTTGATCTTACCGATTTCGATTATTTTTCCCTTGCCATTATCTCTGAAGGTAACCAATCCTCCTTCTTTCATTTGTAGGGTGATAAACTGATATTTGTCACCCATCATATGCCTTGAATAGCCACTATCAAGATACCATCTTTTCTTTAATTTGTGGGCTACAAGACAGTCCTGCAAAACAATTAAGGAATAATTTTAGGTACCCAAGCTAACTTGGATCCTTTCGGGTTAGCAAAATTAGTTTCTTTTGGAACCCAAATGGTTCTATATTTCAATACATTAATCATGGAATTTTTAAAGAATTGCATTGATGAGATTTATACCCAAATCTATGACATGCATAACAAACAATTTTATCATTTTTGAATGATTCATGCTTTGAAGCTTTAAAAGATGCAGAAATCGATATGTTTGGTTTGAAAGATTTTGAATAGAATTCTTAGGAACATACTTCAAACCATTTAAATAGAATTCAATGGAAAAGCTTTTTGAAATTCTATATTTGAAGCTGAAGCTTTCGAAGATACAAATTTTGTAGCTGAAATTCCTTTAGCATTTAAAGCATTAAATCCAATTCCAGCTTTGCTTTTTGAATCTCTTTGTTCTTTTAGAATTAGCTCAAGCTTGTTAGAACTCGAGTAAGTTTTTCTACTAAGGGCTTAAGCTTTTCAACCTCCTTTTTTAAATCAACATTTTCGGCAACTAATATCTTGTTTGTCTCATTTAAAATATTCTTTTCATTTTTCAAAGAAATAACATTATCAGAAAAGATATTCAATTCTTTTTGCAAGATGTTATTCTTTTTAGAAATTTCATTCTTGTCTTTTAGTAAAACATCATTTTGTTTCTTCAAGGATTTAATTTTAACCCCAGCTTTCTTGATTTCAATAAGTAAATCATGAAATGCAGAATTCAATTCACCATATGTGAATTCAGTTTGAAGCTCAAGGGATGATACCTCATCTTTAAGACCCATCAGATAAAGATTCGCAGATTTTATGGTCTCTTCTTCTTCAGTAGATGAGGATGCTTCGCTGTCACTCCACGTTACTACCATAGCTTTCTTTTTCTTTTTCTTAAATCCCTTTTTTAGTAATAGACAATCTAGTCGGATGTTCCCTGGTTTTTTACATTCATAGCAGGTGGGCACTTCTTTTTCTTTTTCTTTTCCTTGTCCTTCTCCTTACTGAATTCTTTGTTCTTATGAAATTTTCTAAAATTTCTTCCTTTTCATCTTCCTAAGAACTTTCTGAATTTCTTGATGACCATGGAAACATCTTCGTCTTCCATGTCCGTTTTAGTAGAGGAGCATTCTTCTTCCAATTCTTCATCCTTTCTGGAATCCATAGCAGCTTTGAAGTGCCATAGCTTTCTTCTTTTTTTGATCATCTTCAGTTTGGTGCTGCATGGTCAGTTCATGAGTGGTGAGAGATCCTAGCAATTCATCCAGCAGTAAGGTATTCAAATCTTTTGCTTCCTGGATGGCAGTCACTTTCGGATCCCATTTATCTGGAAGAGATCTTAGAATCTTCTGTATAAGAGTTGCATTAGAATATACCCTACTAAGACTTTTTAAGCCATTAATAATATTAGTGAAACATGAATACATGGCAGAGATTGTTTCATTAGGTTCCATCTTGAATAATTCGTAAATATGCACAAGAAGATTAATTTTAGAAGACTTCACTTAAGAAGTTCCTTTATGGGTCACTTCGAGTATATCCCAAATTTTCTTTACAGAGGAGCAAATGGAAATTCGATTAATCTCATTGCTATCCAAAGCGCAATATAACAGATTCATTGCTTTGGCATTTAACCCACCCATTTTCATGTCATGTTCGTCCCAATCCTCTTCAGGTTTTGAAATGTCCACTCCATCAATTTTAATCATGGGGATATAAGGATCCTTTAGAATGACCTTCCATAACTGAAAATCAACTGCTTGAACATAAATTTTCATTCTAGCTTTCCAATATGCATAATTTGTGCTAGTGGAGAGTGGAGGTCTATTAGTTGATTGGCCTTCAACCAAAGATATACTCATTGGATAAGCCATCAATTTTTACTCTAATATATTCAGAGACGCTGCTCTAATACCAGTTGTTACCCAGGTGGCTACCCAAGAGGGGGTGAATTAGGAATTTTAAAAATTATGCAAGATAATGTGCAATTAAAAATTCCTTGGAAGGTGTTAGGTGCTGTGGCAAGATATTAAATTATAGAAGCTAAATGAGTCAAGTAAGCACAACACAAACACACAAGATTTATAGTGGTTCAGAGTAATCCAGCTCTTACGTCCACTACCCAAGATACCACTTTGGATTTCCATAATATTCACACCCAAATATAGTAGGATTGTTTATAGGATCACAATCCAAAACCTCTACACTTTGATTTTAACGGGATCACCAAAGAAAACCCAACACCCTTTGGTTTTGAACAGGCTCACCAAAGAAACCCAACTTGGTTTTCACAGGATCACCAAGAACCTAACTTGGTTTTACCAAGATCACCAAGAATCCAACACTTGGTTTTTATCAAAGGCTCACCAAGAACCTAACTTGGTTTTCACAAGATCACCAAGAACCTAACTCTTGGTTTTAATCAAGGCTCACCAAGAACCTATTTTGTTTTTCAACCTGGCTCACCAATAACCCAATAATTCAATAAAATGAATTAAAATAAATGCAACAAAAATGACAAACTCAATTTGTCGGATAGTTGCCGGTGCAGCTTGATAGAAGTCCACTTGAATGCACTTGAATGAGCTTTAATTGCTTCAGTGGCTTCTTCCCAAATTGCTTCAAGCTTCATATCAGAGTTGGTGAAAACTTGAAGGCTTGCTTGAATGCTCTTGTGCTCTTTTTCTTGTAGGTAGGTAAGATATTTAATGAAGCTCTCTAAAACTTTGAAGAACTCTCTAATTATTGCTTCAAAGAAGTTCAAATCCTTTAAATATAAGGTTTTCCATCACTCCAAGGTAGTTCTAGCCATTGTAGACCATTGAAAAGTGGTTTGTGATCGTTGGAGCACTTTTTGGCATTCAAAAATAAATTATAGAACTAGCCATTGGATACCTGAAAGTGATACTCGAGTTGGCTCGGATTCCTTCATGTCGGCTCGGATTCCTTCGAGTCAGCTCGGATCCTTCGAGTCGATAGGTCGAGTCATCAAATCTTCAATACAGTCGGCTCTTTGTCTCAGGGCACAAAACTTCACTCTAGATGATTCAGCTCTTGATAGCTCAGGTCGACTCGAACTTATATCTTTGAAAAACTTAAACTCGAGGAGTCAGCTCATTTCAACTTGGGTTGGCTCTTCTTCTCAAGTTTGAAATCATCACTTTGGAAGAGTCGGCTCGATGCAGTTCGGGTCGGCTCGCTTTTTTAGGTCTTCAAGATTAGGTCTAGCAGAGTTGGCTCTTTCTCGTTCGAGTCGGCTCGCCTGGTTATTCTCAAAAATCTTCAAAAATTGGACTCTAGAAGAGTCGGCTCGGACATATTCCAGTCGACTCGGATTCACTAGAGTTTGCTCGGTTGCCTTCGAGTCGGCTTGGATTGCTGCACACCAGAATTCTTGCTGCGTGCCATGAAGTGGAGTCAGCTCTTCAACATGCTGGGTTGGCTCGAATAACTTCTTTAATATTTTTATAATTGGGCTTAAAGAAAACTCTCACCAACACTCTTACATTTTTTCAAGCAAACCAACTCAAAATAATTCTAAGGCACACACACATAGAAGTAACCCTTTTTCCTTGATTTTTTCTTAGGTTTTTCATTAAGTTCTTCTTTACAAAATCAAATTATAACACAACTCAAGCAAGAAACAAAGATGTAAGAGTTGAAGTTTGAGCAATTAAATCATCCTACAAAAACTTGTAAAACACTTGAAGAGTTGTTAGAACTACATGTACATGCTCCAATTTTGGTTATCATCAAAATCACTTATGGGGTCAACACCCTAGATGAGAGAGGTCTCTCCATGAGTGTGAGATTCCAAGTCCGTGGTAGTTCAAACCCTACCTTCCATCCCCGTTGTTTCCTTCACCACCTCCATCAAAAATATAAAAAATATATAAATTTTTTTTTTGTGGTACCCTAATCCTTGGTGACTTCTCAGTTCGCCAACGATCCTACACCCCCAACTCGTCCCCCATCATTTTTGGAATCAGAGCCCAGAGATTTAGGGTATCCAATATTTTTTTTTACCCCAACTTATTCCTGTTATTCATGCTATTCTCTACTTATCGAAGTTCGATCCAGAGAGTTTTCCTTTATCCAATATTGATCGGAGCGACAAAGTGGTCGATATTATATGAAAAAGGAGAACAAGACCTATTAATATATGAATCATTTTAAACATCCTAAAGACATGGATTTTAGTCTAAAAGTTTCTCTCGCTATTTTATTCAAACTGGTAAATCTACACTCCAATCCGAAGAATAACATTTGTCCTTTAGCAAGTACTAAGATCCAATAGACTATACATGAGCCCAACTTTGGCCGACCAACCCATATGCATCTAAAGGTAGGTACAATACTAGTTGCTTTTCTAAGCAATTCCTAGTATTCATTTTACCCTAGGGATCCTCACAATTGGCCTTTGGGCCTCCTATTGAAGGTCTTGGTTAGGTCCAACCGTTAACATGATCAAATTTAATGCTTCTAACAAACCATGATCAAACCCGACTTTTGCCAGCCCACCTGACCACATGTTAAGATAGTCGCACTGAGCCATCATATGCTAAATGGCAATTCCACTTACTTAATGACCACCTATTCGTTGGAACTATCGATGATCACCGAACTTATGGATACATTACCAACCCAACTTAATGGGAGGCTAAGACTTAGGCTACCACATAACTTAGTCTTTTTATGGACCTAATAATTTAGAGGATTTAAATTTTGTGACACATAAGAAGAAAGCATGGTGATGTGGGATAACTCTAAGATTGCTAAACATGCATGAAAATAATAAACTAATTTTTATTTTATAATTTAATTTGCATGCTAGATTCCTCAAATAAAATAAGAACTAGCATAAGGAGTAGCAATGCAAAGAATCATCATATCGCAGGCAAACTCATGCAAAATAATAAATTCCAGGACCCAAGAATTGAGAAACTCCCAAATTAGGATAGTTTATCTTCATCAAATCAAAAATAAAAGAAGGAAAGAATATTACCAATCAGTGATTTGAAGAATGTCTGATGAAGAGATCATATAGCACTCTGATTGGAGTCTGGATGATGAAGCTCGGTTTCCTTGGATTAGATGACTGATTTGGGTGGTCTTGGAGGCAAGGAATGCCTCTTCTGGGAGGTGAAATATCTCAAGGATTCTACAAAATGTCAAGGGTCAATCAAAATAGCAAGTAAGAAAAAGAAAGGTAACTAGGTTTTAAGGAATCAGGTTAGGGTTTAGAAGCGGGGCAACTTAAAGCTTAATGAAGATCTCCTTGCTTGGTGGACTAGGGCACTCTTCATGGACATGTGAAGGCTTGGATGGTAGTGAGTTAGGGTGTGGAAGGATGCTAGTGAAGCAAGGAATTCGGCCAAGCAAGAGAACACAAACACAAACCAAAGAACAAAAGCAAAATAACACAAGCTTGCAAGCTCAAATAAATTTACTAGGGTTTTGATATCATGAATAAAAATAGCTTACAAGAGGAAAAGGGGTGGGGTATTTATAGAGTTCCATGTCCTCTAACTAGGGTTACACACTTGGGTTACAAGTCCTCTCCTAGCTAGGTTAGAAAAACAAATCTTAAAACAATTAGGAGCATAAGTCCCAACTAGGTTAGGATTTGACCTAGTCTTCTCCTTCTTCCTTCATGCTTTGACTATTCCACTCAAGGACACCTCTTGGACTTGGTCAACACTTCAAGGATACCTAGGAGGGCATGTTGGGCTTCTAGGGGCAGTAAGGGGCTAGCCCAAAGGAGCTTGGTGCTTAGGTTTGGGCCTCCTGGAAGCCGGGGTGGCCTGGTAGCCTGGTAGCAAGAATATTCATGGAATCTTACTTTTTTAAGGCTTGTGCTTGGAACCTGGGCTTGATTTCCTTGGGCTGGAATACAAGTGGACCTCTAAAATCATGGATGCCCTGGTTTAGGAATATGCTATGGCTTCTGGACAGGAATCTGGGCATCTAGAGTGTATCTGGAAGGAATCAGGGTTTTTGGAAGCATATTGGATCCTGGGTTGTCACACAAAATCCACTGGGCTAATGTAGTGTTCTCTGACTCCTGGATGTGGCCTGGTAGAACTCCAAAATAAGGTGACCTTTCTTGTACAAAAATTGGGCTCATACTGGACTCATAATTGATATACATGACTCAAAATACTGACTAGGTTGAGGGTTGAGACAAATTAACCAACCTTAACTTATTACATGACTCAATCTGAATTGATTACAAAATTTTCAAAATTATGACACTTGACTAATTAAACCATATGGGATCTAGGGATCTGTGTCTGATCCTGGTATCCCCACAAATTCTCCCGGGGCGGGAGGAACTCGACTCTGTCGAGTATGGGTCAATTTGGCTCAAGGAGGGTCTGGGTTAAGGCACTGTAGATCCGCACCAGCGTTCCACAAGTCCTCAAATTCTGCCTGACCTTGCCATCGGACCAAATATCGCTAACAGTCTCTATCTTGGGTACTGATAGCTTGATCATCCAGATCTTTCTCAATCGTTTCCTTACCATAAAGCCAAATTATATGTGGTTGCTCTAGGGTGGGTTGTCTCTCAAAGAACGGGAGTGGCTTAAGGGGCTCACTGGGTATCATTGCTGGCTCCCTAGACTTTACAAAGTCTGACATGATGAAGGTCGAGCTACTACCTAAATCAGGTGATATCTCAGGCACATAGGCATTGGGTCCACTACTATTCATTATTTTATATAGGCCAGCTTCGCGAGCAGAAATTCTTTGACAATCATATATCCTCTGCATAAAATACTTTATCCTTCTTTTGAGAATTAGCTAAGTTATTATTTAGTTCATCAATTATGTCAGCTCTTGACTAATTTCATGATGCATATGCTTTGCAAAGGCTAGTACATGTGTGGACAGGTGGATTGGGTCTGTAAATTTATTGGACTCAACTAATACCTAATAGACTCGACTAGATTTTCCTATCAAAAGAAATTTTATTGGACTATAAGAGATAAACCTAACAGGTTATAGACTCTTTAGGTTTGACCCTAGCATAAAATGCACATGAGAACTTACTATGTACTCCTACTAGGTGTCATAGGGTTCTCCTAAAGTAATATGCAAATATGGCATGCTTAAAGAATGAATGCATCATGCAAATTCATATAAAATGCAACCTAATAGTAAGGGAAATAGAAGAAGTTTTGGAAATGGTAGAAAATAGAAGTTGGTTCAGGGTTAGTCAGATTGGGTGGAAAGTAAGAAAAGGGTTCAAGGTTAATGGATAGACCAGGAGACAAGAAGGTGTTTCAGGGATAAGTCCTATACTAATGAGGTTGATCTTATAAGGTTGAGGTATTACTACTAGGTTGGCATGATGGAAATATGGGTCACTAATTTTGGGGAAGAGATCAATGGAAGTCAAAAGAGTGAATTCATCCTGAGGGTACTAATAAGAAATCAAGTCCTTAAAATTCTTTTGGCTAAGGAAATTCAGAACTAGGCTCAACAATTGGATTCTCTTCCTCTAACTGGTTTTGTACTACCGGTTCAGCTTGGGTGTGGTCGGGTTCAACTAATGTTGGGTGGTCTTCTACTTGGTTATCTACTTGGTCAACTAATTCTTGGTTGGTTTCTACCTGAGTATGGTCAGGGTCAACTAATCCTAGGTCATCTATGGAAAACTTCTCTTCTTCCTCCTTGTACTCATCCACTAAGCTTGGGTCAGCCTCATATATCTCATCTTCAATATCATTTTGGTGAACAATGAGGTGGTAAGAGGGGGTTGGCTAAAGGATACCTGACTAATATTAGGCTCAAATCTAGGGTTATTGATCCTATAGGGTTTAGGTTGACTGAGGGATAGGGGGTTACTACTGGGTTCATATCTAGGGACTATGGGTTCCTGGGGCTCATATGGCAAGGGTTAAACTCTATGGGTCTTGTCTAGGGTTCCTAACTGATATCTTACTTGGTCAAAACTAGTGGTTAGCTAGTTGATCCTAGTGGTTGCCTGGTCAAATCGTTGGTCTACTTGGTTGAGTCTATGGTTATTTTGGTTCTGGGATTGGGTTAATTGGGTTATCTGGTTTAGTTGAGTGGTCAACTGGACAAGCTGATTTTGGGTTTGATCATGTTTGAGGTCAATCTGAGCTAACTGATTTTGGGTTTGATCAAGTTTGAGGTCCATCTAAGCGAACTAATTTTGGGTTTGGGTGTTGGATTGGTGGATCTGGGTGGTTAATTGGGCAACCATCTGTTCATTCATGGCTTTTATAAAAGCCTCAAAATTGGGATCCATGGTTGAGTTGGATTGGGGTATAGACTTCTGGTATTGGGTTCCTAGTCTAGTGGTCATGCAACAATCAATCTAGCAATCGAAATGGAATGGTGCAGCCAAGCATGCAAAAGAACTAGGCTAGTATAATCTAGGGTTTCCTAGACCTAGAGCCAAAACTGAATGGGTCAGCTCAACTACACTTAACCTAGCAGCTAATCCTTCTACTAGCCAGGTAGGGGTGGGGTGGTGGGAGGCTCTCCTTGCTTGTCACAGGGTCCTAATTATAAACCACCAGTCCACTTAGGTCGTTTGACTTTGGACCCCTAGCCTTAGACTCTAGATTTCATAATAGCTAAAGGATTAAATGCACTAGTTGGCCCACACGATTTGGACCCGACTATGGGTGTCACGTAGCCCACTAGGGCAAATTAGGTCTAATTAATTTTAATTAAGTTTGGGTGGAATGCTAGATGGTTTGTTTTGGGCCCAAGACAGGTTATGACCTCCTACCTTGATCTAAAATATTGAGTTGCCCTTAAGATCATTTTAAAGAGATGATGAACATACAATGAGCCCTGATGCAATCTAAAACAATCAAAAATAAAAAATTTTATGTATATTTATGGAATGACAAATTAGGTTTAGGTTGATTAGGTTAGCAATCAAATGGGCTTGGGATTGGGGTGTGTGGAAGTTGATTAGGTTAGGTTAAGTATGCAAGAATAGCAGAAATCAGAAAATTAGGATTTTAGATGATGCAAGTTTTGATACAGATATAGATGAAAAAAAATTCAAAAAAATTCTAGGGTAGAGGATGGACGGTGTTGATGATACCTGCCAAATTTGATATAAAACAAAAATCAAATGATGATGTAAATCTTAGGGGTTTTAGACTACTGTAGAAATTTCAGGATTTTGTTAAGGTTTCAAAGATGCCAAAGTTTATAATTTATATTTTCTATAAAATTAATTAAAAAATTTTGATAAATTATATAACTAGACAGAGAACAGTTCATAAAAATTTTATAGAAAAATAAAATTCCTAGGTGGTCGAAATCAGATGAAAATAGACATCTAATGCAGTTGGTAGGATGCAGAAATTAGGGTTTGTGATGCTAATGCAAATGAAAACTATCATAAACCTACTCTGATACCAAAACTAATGTGGGATGAATCTAAGATTGCTAAACATGCATGAAAATAGTAAATTATTTATTTTTTTTTTTGGTAATTTAATTTGTAAGCAAGATTCTCAAAATAAAATAAGAATAGCATAAGAAGTAGAAATGCAAAGAATCATCGTATCACAGGCAAACTCATGCAAAATAATAAATTCCAGGACTCAAGAATTGAGAAACTCCTAGATTAGGATAGCTAATCTTTATCAAATCAAAATTTAAAAGAAGGGAAGGATGTTACCAATCAGTGATTTGAAGAACGTTCAATGAAGAGATCACACAGTACTCTGATTAGAGTCTAGATGATGAAGCTCGATTTTCTTGGATTAGATAACTGATTTGGGTGGTCCAGGAGGCAAGGAAAGTCTCCTCTGGGGAGGTGAGATATCTCAGAAATCCTACAAAATATCAAGGGTCAATCAAAACAGCAAGTAAGAAAAAGAAAGGGAATTAGGTTTAGAAGGAATCAGGTTAGGGTTTAGAAGCGGGGCGGCTTGAAGCATGATGAAGATCTCCTTGTTTGGCAGCCTAGGGCACTCCTTCTTGGATGTGTGAAGGCTTGGATGGCAATGAGTTAGGGCATGGAAGGATGCTAGGGCAGCAAGGAATTCGGCCAAGCAAGAGAACATAAACACGAACCAAAGAACAAAAGCAAAATAACACAAGCTCGCAAGCTCAAATAAATTTACCAGGGTTTTGATATCATGAATAAAAATTGCTTACAAGAGGAGGAGGGGTGGGGTATTTATAGAGTTCCCATATCCTCTAACTAGGGTTACACACTTGGGTTACATGTCCTCTCCTAGCTAGGTTAGAAAAATAAATCTTGAAACAATTAGGAGCATAACTCCCAACTAGGTTAGGATTTGACCTAGTCTTCTCCTTCTCCCTTTATGCTTTGACTATTCCACTCAATGACACCTCTTGGACTTGGTCAACACTTAAAGGACACCTAGGAGGGTGTGTTAGTCTTCTAGGGGCAGCAAGGGGGTGGCCCAAAGGGGCTTGGCGTGTGGGCTTGGGCCTCTTGGAAGCTATGGTTGTTGGTAGCCTGGTAGCAAGAATATTCCATGGAATCTTGCTTCTTTAGGGCTTGGGCTTGGTGCCTGGGCTTGATTTCCTTGGGCTGGGATGCAGGTGGACCTCTGGAATCATGGATTCCCTAGTTTAGGAATATGCTCTGGCATCTGGACTAGAATCTGGGCATCTGAAGGGTATCTAGAAGGAATCAGGATTTCTAGAAGCATCTTGAATCCTAGGTTGTCACACAAAATCCACTAGGCTGATGTAGTGGCCTCTGACTCCTGGATATGGCCTGGTGGAACTCCAAAATAAGGTGACCTCCTCTCTTGTTCAAAAATTGGTCTCATACTAGACTCATAATTGATGTACAGGACTCAAAATACTAACTAGGTTGAGGGTTGAGACAAATCAACTATCCTCAACTTATTACAGGACTCAATCTTGATTGATTACAAAAATTTCAAAACTTTGACACATGAATAATTAAACCATATGGGATCCAAGGATCTGTGTCTGATCCTAGTGTCCCCACCTCATGGACCTTGATCAAGAAGACTCCCACCACACTCTTAGAGGATTTCTAGATCAAGTTGGTCCATGGGCACCTTAAATTAGTCAGACTAATTAACCTTAGCTGACATGGGTCAACTCGAATCAATAGATAGTTTAATCTGATCTGATTCACCATATTAGCCAGGTAAGTAAGATCAAGGGATGGGTTATGCCAGCTAAGCCTCATGCCTTAGACACCAACCATGAGCTGGCCAGGTATGAGTTAGCCCCAAAGAACCTTAATCACCTATGTCAAACTTATCTTAGACACCAAGTGATTTACCAAACTCAATCAGACTAATATAAAGACCCGGGCTCACCATGAAGCCATCAATCAAGTCCATTTAGATATATAGACTAATCTAACTAACTATTAGATAGATCTATAGAGGAGAGACCTAATTCAACCTTTGATTAGTCTTTTCTCTAATTAATCCATTCATCTAAACCGAGGTCTAACCCATTCAAGGACCCAATTACAGCTAACCCAATTAACCCATGGTTTATCAATCATGACATAAGATTAGAATCATATCCTAAATCTTAAAAGTTTTCCAAAATATAACTTAATTCTCAATTAAGTGTAACATGCCAATTGAAATATTTTCAATTAACTCATATTTGAATCAATTTCAGAAACAAGTGAAACAATTTCACAAAAAATATGAACTTTAACTTTACTATTTTAACATTTTCTGGTCGAGTCAGACTGTCCAAAAAATTTTTCTTTGTTCTCAGATCCGAGTCGACTCGTACAAGGATGAGTCGGCTCGGACAGAACATTTTTCTTTGTGCTGTAGAGATGAGTCGACTCGAGCAGGAGGCGAGTCGGCTCGTCTACTTGGGCAAAAAATAGAAACTCTAAAATTCATTCCTTTTCACTTGAACTTTTCAAAATTTTAGATCCTGCATCTTTTAGATATTATCTAAACAAAGCTATGATCCATAAACATAGATTAAAACTGTTTTAACTTATCAAATCCCTCACTTTCTTTTTCATAAGGTCATGATGCAACAGCACCACTACATGCCATAAGAGTACCCCATTGAATGGAAAGAGATGGCCTTTAAACCATGCTTTTCTCCTATGACCGGACGGCCATGGCAAATCCACCTTAATCCAAGTACTATATGAAGGATATCAACACAATTTCATACAAAAGTATTAAACCAAATATGCATTCAACCTATGGCTCTAATACCAATGATGGACGAACCCAGGTAGGGATGATACATGCAATTTAATAAATTTCTAAACTACATGATGCAGCGAAAGGAGATAAAATAATTTTCTCCTACATGTTAATCTAATTAACACGGGCCCTATACAGATCTTTATGCATATACAATAATGCATGTATGAAGTCAAGCAAGCAAAGCATGTAATTCATTGAACCATTCTTTGAATCACACATAAGGGTATTGAAGATCATTTCTTCAGACCCACAAGATAGAAGTAGAAACCTTTTATCCAAGGTGACGATCATCGGGAGGGGATGTACTTCAAGAATGAGCAATAGCCCAGCAAGCAACACAAGCATCCTACCTCTACAGGTAGTTCACACCGGGGTAAGGGGACTCTCCTCGTTCTTTCAAGGTGCTAGCCTTTCCAGAAATAAGATGGCAATGGTAGACTCCTTCTTCAACTCCTTGAAGAATCTACTGCTAAACAGATGGAACAAAGTACCCAAGAACATTTCCTAAAGCACTCTATCCCAAACCTTCAACAAAAGGTATGCACACAAGAATCCCAAAACCCCAATCCTCTCACTACCCGATCTCTTAGAGATCAAGCAAGACTTCTAACTAGAGAATAGCAGAGTCTTGGCCTTGATCAAGAATGAAGTGTCTCATTCTTAGCCCCAAAATAGTCCCCTTGAGTAAAACCACAAAGGCGAGGGAATGAGAGATTAATGAGAGGTTTAGAGTCTCTTAGGATTCATGCAGGTTACAAGACCTTTGGACTTTAGTAACAGCAGCTAATTAAAACCTAGAAATGCCAATCATTGATTTTTATACTGCTTACAGCCATCAACAAAACATTCTCGAATATTTTAGCAAATCCGTCAGACGGGTCGACTCGCCTCGGGTGACTCTATTGGAAGTTTTTACAACTTGTTGTCAAACGAGTCAGAAACGATTTCCAATCATTCCTAGGCCACCAAATCAAGAAGAAATCCCACGGTGCGTGACCCCGTAGGTTCAAACACTAAACCGATAGCACAGGAACTTTTTCTGTACCAGCCAAAGTCACCATCTTGTAATGATACCCGATATCTGGATAGGTCGAAGGATGCAGAGCAACAAGAATCTATCGAACATGGAATACCACTGAACTTATTTCTTTGATCTCCTAATGCTCCGGATGGATTAGGGTTAAACTGCCTAACCCTAATCAGTGCATCTCAATATGTCACAATTAATGAATCCCTGTAACTCCTTACAAGGAATGCCCTAGCCAAGGTCTTTCTCAATTGAGGCATAATGAGCATTCAATCCAAACAATTTGGAGAGATCAATCCTATCTTGATCTTATTACCGCTACACAAGTACTTGAGTGTACCCAGCAACCTTCCATTATCAGATTAGAAATCCGGATAGTCCGGTACCTAAGCACTGTGAGTTGCTTGCAAGCTGCCATTATAATCTCAAGTCAAAGGAATAATTCATGTCCATATTCTAATACAAAACTTCTCTTTGGCAGGAAGAGAATCTCACATGAGAGTCACACTCAGTGAAGTGTCAAATACAACATCTGATGTCATGCCAGCATCTCTATGCTACTTGGTTAAGAGGACAACCAACAGACATGACATCAATGACCTACTCTTGATACACCATCATCTTGAGATGGCATATCTTTTGGTCGGGAAGTAGTTTATGAACTACACGATGCATCCTCTCTACATCGCATACAAGGTAGCTCAAAGGACATCATCACACAAGAGCTCAATTAGAAAGATGTCATGTGATGAACAACTAGAATAAACAATAATTCATATACATATACATGAGTCGCACAACCATCTACAACCTAGACAATTGGCTTTGGGACATATAATTCCCAATAGAAAGGTGGCTGGGTGATAGAAATCCGGATCAACACCTATATCGTGGAAGCAAGAGGGAGAGATCAAGAATCAACCTTCTTGATCCAAGAAACCACCAATAACCTTTTCTTGGATTCCAAGATTGCAAAGAGAAGTTGGAGAAGAGATGAAAGAGATGTATAGGAGAAAAGAGAGATTTATTCCATGGGCAAGAACCTTGCTGCAATACACAAGACACCACTTCCTCTCTCAAATTGAGAAGAAGCTTCATGCACGCCCCCTCTCCAAAACCATGAAGCCCTCATGCATGCCCCCTTTCTCTCTTGAACTATCAGCCTCCTCCCTTTCCTTATTTATAAGGGACAGTTTTTCCTTGGGCCAACCAACTTCTTGGGTGGTTAGGCTTCTTGGACCAAACCAGTTAGGATCCTTAGGTGGTTGGGCTAACCAACTAACCAACTTACCACCTAACCAACTATTCCCCTTTCACACCGAAGGAGAAGCTAGCTACACCTGTACCCAAACCCATAACCCATAATGGGTTATGTTACAATCTCTCAAAAAACTCTCCCCAATAACTTAATGAGAAAATACTCAAACCCTGAGCCCATATGCACCTATGTCTCACATATTCTCTCAACCCTGGGTCAAGCCCCCTGACCCAACATGACTCAAAGGTCCTTGGAAACTTATAAACCTAAGCTCCCAAACCTATCCTAGATAACCATGAATACATCATGATCTCCCTAGAACACCTCCAAGACCTCTAGAACACCTCCAGAAACTGCTTGGCACCCCTCCAAGCTCTTAGGGATTGCCTTAAACTTCCTTGCCATACCTTTTAAGTCTCTCCAAAGCTTAGGAGCACCACACAAAATCCTACAATCTTTTCCTTGGTGCCCCCATGATTTGGCAAACATGGCAATGTCCTCCTGCACATCCTCGTTGTAACTGCATGTCCTGACAGCCCCTTGTATGGATCTCCTTGCCTCTACCAACACCCTTCAGCTATTGAGCTCTCTTTGAGGCCTTTGAGATGACTGCCTCCCTTGCTAAACATCCTTGCTTATACCCTGGCACCACCATTATAGCCTTCCTTCTGAATGGCAGTTGCATCAGTCTTTTCCTTGGACTTCCTTGGAGAGACTGTAGTGAACCTAAGCCAGCACTCGCTGTAACTAGAGCTCTACCTGACACCATTTCCTTAAAGATGGCCTTACTACCTGTATACACTGCTCCACCAGCCTCGGTGCATCCCTGGCACTAGTTCTGGGATGTGACTCCTCCCCATGCACACCTCCACTCTGATCTCGTATCGAATCCTGCTCCACCCGTGAAGCCACCTCTCTTTAGTGCTCCACCTAAGATTGAAGTCTCCCTGAAGCCACAGAATAAAATCTTGAGGCCAACCACTCAACACTACCCTACTAAGCCTATCGCTGCATCTCGTACTCCATCATAGCCTCCTCGGACCCTTCGTATCCTGTGAACTCCTTTGAGACCATTTCGGAGACACTGCCCCCCACAGGCTCCTTCAAAAGAACCAAGAGCTCATGCAACTCTTCCTCTGACCCAATGACTAAACCTAAGAAATCTAGGCTTTTCCATTCTCCATCCCTACACTTCTTACTACGTGGACACTCCCATTTAAGGTGCCCTCCTTCACGACACCTGTAGCACTTGAATTCTTTCTTACCCTTATAGGACATGGACTTCCCCTTGTGCTTGCTTCCTTCCTTCCCTCTCCTGGTCCTCTCTCCTACTATGAGGCCCTCTTAAGGTACTTTGGTGAGGACACAAGAGCCAGGAAGAGGAAGCAAACCTTTTTTAATTTAATTTGGATCACCAATGAGTAAGTTCATGTGTTCTTCACAAAGAACACTCAAGTCCTAGTTATTTTGAGTTTGTAATTAAGTCAAATTGAGTTGTAATTCGATCAAAGTGAGTGTAATCTCATCAATTAGGGTTGTTGAGTTACGTATTGAGTCCATTGAGTCTATCAATTAGTTTAAGAGTCTTGTAATAGCATTAATTTGCTTTGTTTGGTAAATTGTCCAATTTGAGTCATGTAATTAGTGCTTGAATAAGTCAAGGGGTGTCATAAGTACCCAAGACCCAAGTCATCATCATCTTGGCGGATCAATTCTAGGTCAAAAGAAGGTTGTCCAAAATTTTAACCAGACATCAGGACATTCAGACATTGGGACATCAAGACATTGGGACATCCAGGCATTAAGACATTATGACATTTGGACATCAAGACAAGAAGAGAATTCGAATTTCATCATTATCCAAGAAAGGTGCCCCATCCAATTCCCTTTCATCGCCCATTTGACATTCCAAGGAGGCGCCAATTGAGGAGAGTAAAGCAGAAGGACTCTACATCTCATCGGGCACTCCCCCTCATTCTCTCTTGTCGCCCACTCCAGATGACGCCCCCCCATGGTTCATTCAAATTTTAAATGGGAGGAAGAGTCCAAGGGTAAGTGATTCATTCAAATTTAAATGGAGTCCAAGATAAGTGGAGGTTCATCCAAAATTCAAAGGAGGAGTTATCTTCTATCTACTTTCAAATTCAAAGGAGGAGATATCTTCATCCAAATTCAAATTCAAAGAAGAGTTCTAAGGCTAAGGAAGAGTTCAAAATTCAAGTTTGAAAGTTGTCTTAAGATGAAGATAAAGTTTTGAAGTTTAAATGGAAGCCCCTCGTCAAAACCTCTTTCAAATTCAAATGAAGGATTCAAATTCAAACTTAAACCTTTGAAGCTTTTTCTTATCCCATGTTGCCAATCAAAGAGTTCAAAAAATTCAGATATGATGCCAATTGAGATTAAGAAAGAGAGATTAGCACCAAATAAGAAGAAGGATTAGCTCCAAGAGAAGGATTAGTGCACCATCTCAATCTTAAATTTGTCGCACATTTTTTTCATGAAGCCAGAATACTTCATGTTGTCACCCAAGCCATGAAAGGTCTATTCAAAATTCAAAATTTCAAGGGGAAGCCAAGAAGCCAAGAAGTGTTTGAATTAGAATTTAAATTTAAATGTAATTTGAATTCAAAGGAGTCCTATGATATCTTCATGTATGAAGAACCTTACAAATAGGACCCCATACCTCCCTATAATTATTGTTATTCATTCATGAAATAAATATGCATTCTTTTTTCCACAAAGCTGGGTTAGGCTTTAGTGTTTTTCTCTAAGGATAGGGAGGTCCTTAAGAGCTCAAGGTGGAGAGGTCCTTGAGAGCTCAAGGCGGTGAGGTCCTTGAGTGGAGGTTCTGCCGGATTCGACAAACTGCTACCAATCTTCTTCAAGCTTTACGCATCCAACCCTTCCTTTTTTTCATTTTGAATCTGATTTACTTCATTCTTAAAGTATTGTTTGCTACCTTCCTTGTATATCCCAGGTGTTCAAGGACTTTAGAGGATGGATCCTTTGCTTTCGAACCAAGATCTGATGGTAGATCTGAAATCTAGAGTCCCAATCTTCATATTGCTACGAGATCTGAGCGACCAAGCAGCCAATCTATCCCGAGTCAAAGAGAATCTCCATTAAGATAAGCAACCAATCCTTTCTCATTAGATTTGGTAGTTGAAGCATGGAATAGCCTAATCTTAGATGGTTTCCTAGCCATCGGGTCCTTATTCCTTATAGCTCATGGATCAGATTGTGGGTAAGTAGTTAATTACTTTTTTTAATATCTTTAGTATGTTATGTTTAGTTGCTTTACTGCTATGATCATTGCTCTTTAAAATATCTTAGACTAAAATTAGATCATCTTACACCATATCACATCATTCCACATCATCTTATTAGTATCAGAGCATTAGGTTAGATTAGGGTTTCATGCTTATTGAATTTTCTTTAAGTACTCGGATCGGATATTTCACCATGGCCATCCTGTCATAGGAAAAAGTAGGGCTGCAAAACCCTCATATCCCATTCAAAGAAAGTTTCTTATGGTGTATAGGAGTGCCACTGTGAATTGACTCCTAAAGAAGAAAACGAAGAGAAATGTATCTTTAGGGTTAATTTTCTGCATCCCGTCTATTCTGGTACATGGTCTGTTATTTTAATTATTTCTAGATGTAGGAAGATCAAAAAAATTTTGATTTTTATTTTCATAAATTCGTTACATTTGGTTTTATTTTCAATTATTTTCTTAGGATTTAATTCAATCTATAGAATTTCTGTAAACCTAATTTCTGCATGAGAATATTTCTATTTCAGAATTTTAGCATATAGTTTAAATTCTATAAAAGTTTAATTTATGTAATTTAAAATTAATATCCAAATCTGAAATCTAAACTTAAAATTTGAAATTTAAAGTTTAAATTTTGAATTACTAGTGTAATTTTATCTTATCTTGATTGTGCATTCATTTTACTTGAAAACACTTAAGGGCAAGCAATATAACATAAGAGAAGGATTGAGACCCTTTCCTTGGCCCAAAACAACCTATCCCATTTGCATAGTCCTAAGCCTTAATTAAAATCGAGTAGCACTTAAAGCTAGGGACAGCAACAGATCGGGTTTTATATACGTGTTAACCCATTGTAGTAGTCACTTCTATATGTGCTTCTGAGAATTGGTGTCTAAGGCTAGAGGTCCTGAGGCAAACTCCCTAAGCTGACTGGTGGTCCTTTAATTAGGACCTCACGAAAGTGAGGGGAGCTTCCCACCACCCCATCACTTACCTGGCCAATCGAGGAGTTACTATAGTCTTGGTTATTACCTTGACTAAGCACTATATTGGACCTTAGGTCTAAGAGCCCAAACTTAGGTTGTTTTGTAATGTTTGCATTACATGACCACTAGAGCAGGCCAAACCCAACCCAGTCTGATCATAGAGTCCACTATAGAAATTTTACTAAGGACCTTCAATGAACAATGTGACCGACTAGATAAGCGACTCGACAACCTAGAAAGAACCCGTATGGCCCGGACTAACCCTGCTTCACCTAACCGACTTTCACTAGACCCAGAATTCATTGGCCAGAATCCATTTGGATTAGTTCCCCTTATCAAAAATCAGGATCTAGCCTAGTCCACCCGAGTTGACCCATTCTACAACAGAGTCAACCCAATTTTCATCAAAGTCGACTAAACCCTAATTTGAGCTGATGCACTCTTGTGACCCCGTTTGTTCCTAAGAATGACCCTGAAGAGGAAATATCTATTGCAGATTCAGATTTAATTGACCAGAAGGTTACTCAAGCTGAAATCATAGTGGAAATATATAAAGCTAAAGAAAACCTGATGGATGAATACGAAGGAGAAGACTTTGAGGAGGACAACTCTAGTACCTTACCTGAGGAAACCCTTGGAAAAGAAAAGATTGTTGAGCCTAGTCCTGAAACATCAGAATAACAAGAAATTAGTGAGGACTTGGTTCCCGTAACTCAATGCCCTTAGGAAGAACCCAATAATTTAGCCTCGACACAAGACCTCCTTCAAGTCCCTAAGGAACAACCCCAGGAGGTCGACATTATTTTAGAAGACTTTCAAGATGAACTGCCTGAAGACCTTCCAGATGACATTCCGCCACCTAGAAGCATCCCACCTACCATAGATCTTACACCAATAGATCAATATTCAAATCTTAAGGTCATCTTGAGTACCAAGGTCTGTTTCATGCTTCCCCTAAGTTACCCCAAGACTTCAATTCCTATTTATCCTTCACTTATCATGTTTCTAAAGCCATTAGGTTTCATTTTGAAGAGATTACCAGGTTGCATGAGCCTTTAAAGCCCATCCCTTTTGCTACCTACTTTGGAAGACCTTATGGCATTTGCTAGGGATCCACGGTAACTTTTCATGTGCATAACAGACCAGGGTCAAACCTAGAGAATCAATCGCTGTTAGGTTTAGACCCTAAGAGTCCAATAAAATTCCTCTCAATAGGATTACATAGTTGAGTCTATTTTTTGTCAAGTATCAGTATGAGTCCTAGAGTCCACAGAGTCATTTGCACAGCATGTCAAAGCATTGCATAAAGAAATCAATAACAAAATTAAAAAGAGAAATGAATAATATTAGCACGAGGCTAACTTACGTAAGAGATTTAAAGAGTTTAACAAAGGGGACTTCGTCATGATCAAGTTACAACCTGAACGGTTTTCAGTCGAAACCATGAAAAATTTACACGCCCGTAGTGCTAGACCGTATAAAATTATAAAAAAGATTGGACCTAATGCTTATATGATAGAATTACCATCTGAGTTAGGTATTAGTCTGACCTTCAATATATCTAATCTAATCGAGTTTAAGGAACCAATGGTGACACCTATTAAGCCATTTGAGCCTGATCCCACCTTTGAGAGTTACCCTATCCCAAATGTCCACTAGCCAAATTACTATAGAGAAGAGAAAAGTTTGAGCAGATTATGGATGATAAGATCATAACTACTAGAAATAAGAACTACCAAAGATATCTGGTTCGTTGGCAAGGGAGACCTGAGTCTGAAGATTCTTGGATCACCAGAGAGGATCTTCAAAAGTTGAACCCTGACTTGCTAGATGTTGCCCAAAAATGGAGCCCAAAAGGAGGGATGAATTGGGTCTTTCAAAAATTAAAACAATAATGTACAGGTCTTGTAGTATTTGTGAATAATGTGATAAATGCACTAGAGTTTATGTAGTGATAAACAATAAATAGAGTGCAGGAATTAAAGTGCAAGTAGTAAAAAGAGACAATCACACACAAACACCAAGTTTTATAGTGGTTCGGTGCTCTCCAAGCACCTACGTCCACTCTCCAAGCTTTCCTTGGGAATTTTCACTATAATCTCTTCAAAGATTATAGCCGACTTATTTTCCAAGGCTCACAAGTCAAAACCTAAGTTGGTTTTGTCACCTAGGCTCACCAACAAACCTTACAACTTATTTTGGCTTTCGGGCTCACAAGTAAAACCTAGTTAGTTTTGTACCTTTGGCTCACTAACAACCTTATAACCTACTTTCAAGAACCTTGAAAGCTAGGTCAAATAATAATAAATTCAAAATACAAGAATTTAAACACAAGCAAACTCTCTTCTTAGAGTGGAATGAGGAATATTTGAAGCTCTTGAATGATTGCTTGATGTGACTTGACTTGGAATCAACTCAAGAATACTTTTGAAAAGATGAAATGAAAGGAATGTAGGCCTTTTCAGTGGAATCTTTCCTTTTTAGCTTTTGGAAGTGGAGTTCTTGAAGAATGTCTTTAACTCTTGGATATTTCTTTGCTTTTTTCTTTTCTCTTGCTTCATGAATGAGTTTGGTGAAGCTTAAATACATGAAAAATATCCAAAAAATCATTTTAGGCCATTAGGGATAAAAAACTAGCCGTTAGGAGCTAAAAAACACAAATTCAAGCTATCAGAAATAGATCCATTGAAGCTGTCAGAACCCGAGTGTCGATACTTGGCTGTTAGGTATCGACACTTGGATGTCAGGTGTCGACACTTGGTTTCCAGGTGTCGATACTTAAAAGTGTGTCGGCACTTAAACTTTCAAGTGTCGATACTAGATTGTCAGGTATCGACACTTGACACAAAAATTCTCCAGATGCAAGTTTTATATTTTCAAAAAGTCTCAGGCCTTGAGTCGATACATGGGATCTTAAGTGTTGACACTTGAGTTTTAGGTATCGATACTTGAGTTCTGAGTGTCGACACTTGATGTGACATGAAAAATTTCTGCATGCCAAATACTGAAGTGTCGATACTTGAGCTCCCAAGTGTCAACACTTGGTTCTGCAATTTTCAAAAATAAGTACCAAACATGCCAAAAAATATAAAGATTTTCAATGAAATTCAAATGCAACATATATAAACAATAATTTAACCCAGTTATGGCCTTTTTCAATGTAAAAGACTTCTCAAATCATGAAAAATACTTTGTTTCCAAAGCATGCCATGATACTTTAACTTTGAAAATTTGAGGTACTTAATTCCTGAAAGCTCATAACTACAATTAATCATTAGTACAAAATATATAATTAACGTTTTATTAATCATCAAAATCACGGGGTAAAGCCAACAATCTCTCCCTTTTTTATGATGACAAAACTTGAGTAAATAAGCATTTAAATTCAATTTTGACATTGTATCCCAT
Organism: Areca catechu; assembly: GCA_021397845.1. NCBI lineage: Eukaryota > Viridiplantae > Streptophyta > Magnoliopsida > Arecales > Arecaceae > Areca > Areca catechu. The sequence goes on along the minus strand of CM038039.1, from coordinate 137,465,447 downwards.
AAGTATGAACTTGAAACTAATACAATGCAATTCAATGGAGAAGATGTTGTCAAATAGGTATTGAAATCAACATTCTCTCACCTTAAGGGAGTTAAGGTATGAAACAATTCAAAAATTAAAGAAAATGCTTGTAAGTAATATGTACTCCCCCTTTTTATCAACATACAACATAAAAGGGAGTAAATTCCCCCTAAATAAATACATTAGTCCATGATAAATTTGGTATCAGAGTTGAAAAGAGATTAGATTGTTAAGAAATCAACAAGAGTAGGGAGTATCAGAGCAAATGCATAGAGTAGAGAGTATCAGAGTGAATATAAAGTTCAATACATCACATAATTGATACAAGAATAGTCATAAACTGAAACATACATATATATATATAATCAAGTTTTCAGTTACGAAAAAGTGCTGTTAGAGATACAACAATCCTGAAACATTATACAAGAGAAATAAGCATGTAAGCATGTAAGCTAATATAATAGCTAATACAAAAGTAACAAGCAACTAGATAAATATCTGTGAGGCTACTCCTCATCAGATGGAAGCTTAAACCTAATGGGGGCACTGATCCTAGACCTAGGTACTAAGGCTTTAGGTGGCTCTAGAATCCTACGATTCCTAGTCTGGTGGTAGAAGGTCTATGAGCGAGTACAACCCTGGATGATCTGGTCGATGGGGAAGGAAGTAGCTCAGCTGGTGTCACAAAATCAGGAGTGGAAATAATCTCATCAACTGGAGGAGGGATCTCAGGAGTAGCTAGTGTCTGAGTTTCTCTGCTGACCACCTGATATCGCTCAGCTTGGTCTATACTGCCATCACCAAAAATACTTGTGCCTCTATCTGCATCATCATCACCACCATCACCACCATCACCATCCTTGGAATCATTAGGATCATCATCAGCAAGTGGTGGAGGAGGTGGAGGATCGCTAGACCAGATGTCCCTGACGGCAATAGAGCTCTCATCATGTCCTCAATGTGGGTGAAACCATCCTCCATAGTCTTGTGAATCTCAGTGTGCTCCATAGCAGTATGGGCTCTAAGGCCCTCTATCTCAATATGCAACTGAGTCATGCAGACACCCAATCCTACTATCTCACTCCTGAGCTCTATAAACTGCTGGCGTGCATGCTCCTTAAATGATGTACAACTAGAAGATGGAGGAGGAGCAGAAGGGGTAGATACAAGAGTCACTGGCTCAGGCTCTGATGCTAGTCCTACTCGAGGAGGTGTAATAGCTAGCCCTGATGGCCGGGCCTCAGCCTCTCTGATCTCGTCGTCCTCGTCTAGCTCCTGACCAGACTCCTTGCGAACCCAGTGACCAGAAACCAATCTGTATCCTATACGATGAAGTGATCTCTTGTCATAAATGTCCGTATGTAGGATCTCTTTGGAGGCCTCCCCCTCCAAAGGTAAACTATAAGCTTGAAAGATACCAGAGCCATACCGTATGGCAAGCAATGCCTCCTCTGTGTGGCTGCATCCTTCATCTGAAGTAGCGTGAATGCTGGAAGATCAACCGCAGTCCTCTAAGACAAGCAGACCATAAGCATCAGCTCTCGCTCCATAATAAAATCGAATCTGCCAGTCTTCGGGAGCAGGATGCGAGCAATGATGTGGTGAAGAAGCCTCATCTCCATTGATAACTGGTTTGCAGTGACCACTGTCACACCACGAACATCATCTCTCTCAAGCACACATCTGAAAGCCTCCTCACGATCCTCAGTGCTGTAAGCTACAATGCCTCAGTATGGGATCTCCCATAATCTGCTTAAAACTGACTCATCTACTAGAATCCTCACACCTCTGACTGTTGCATGCCAGGCGAGTCTGCTATAATCCAAGCTACCATGGAACTCATAGATCAGATGGGGATAGTACCTCTCTATCATCGAACAGAAGGGGACTAAACCTGCATCCTGAAGAGTCTGCTTGATCTAAAATCCCTACCTGTTAAAGAAATCAAGATCCACCCATCTACCTACTGCCACCACCTTCCCAGACATCCTCTCTATAGGAGGAGAACCGGGAGCTACTGAACTACTAGCTTGACCACTGTCATTCCTAGCCTTGGATCTTCTTTCTGTTAGGGTCTGACCAAATTTTCTTTTAAAGGCCAATATTTTCCTTGGACCCATTTCTACAAGCTGAGAAAAGGAAGGAAAGGGGTAAACTTAAGGAATAGGGATCAGTTTAAGGAGGAAATAGGGGAAATAAAGTCAAAAATAGTGGAACGACCGAGAATGTGACTAAAAGAAAGAGAAATCAAGGCTTGGTTTTGATTTAAATCAATAAATATTTGAAGAAAAACACTTAGGGTTTGGTTTAAAGGGGAAAGAAACCAAATAGGTTGGTTTAGGTTTGGGATTAACTATAAATAGTGAAATCAGAAAGCAAAAGTTGGAGAAAATAGTTAAAATCAGTGAAATCAGACAATGCCAAGTAAAATTTGTTTTCTACTCAGTAGAAAATGAATTAAATGAGAAAAAAACATCAAATATGGTTGATTTTGGTCCAAAAACTTCAATCCAACAGTGAAACCATGCAGAACAAAGGTTAAAATATGATATAAACAGGAAAATACAATGTATAAACGATCCAAAGCAGAGAAATCCAAGAAATCCGAACACAAATCCAGGATAAATAAGGAATTTCGACGAGGGAAAATGAGTAAATCATGGAAAAAATACAAGAAAACAGTGAAAAAACCATGGGAAAACACTAAAAGCATGGATTCACGGTGGAAAGTAAGGAGATTTACTGAAAAAATGTAGGGTGAGAGAGGAAGACCATTGTTCGAAGCTTTACAAATAATAGGGGGACCATTAGGGCTTGAGTGGAGGGAAAGAAATCCAAATAAAAATGATTCGGTGAAGCCCTACAAATTCTAAAATTTCCATGAGCGTCGACACTTTGATTTTCTCAAGTGTCATCACTTTGGTCAGGTGTTGACACTTTGCAAAAATCTAAGTGTCGATACTTGGCCAAGAAATTTTCAAGAAAAAATCAAAAAAAATTGTAAAAAATCAAAAGACTTTTTGAACATTTTTAGGAGTCAAAGAAAGTTATTTTGAGCAAAAATGAATTAGGTAGAGTGGAATTTGAGAGAGTTCTAAGAGAATGTATCAAAGATTCCTAACTCTCTTCTAATCATATAAAATCTCTCTTCACTCAAGGGTTTGGTAAACACATCAGCTAGTTGATCATCAGTACATACAAATTCAAGCATCACATTAGAGTTTTGGGCATGATCTCTCATGAAATGATATCTTATTTCAATGTGTTCACTTCTTGAATGTTGCACAGAATCTTAATTAGATTGATTGAACTAGTATTGTCATATCTTATGGATGTCTTAATTAGTTTTATGCCAAAATCTTCGAGTTGTTTGATCTACGAGATTTGAGCATAATAGCTTCCAACTACTATATATTCGGCTTCAGTCATAGATAGAGTTATCAAATTCTATTTCTTGCTATACCATGAGATCAAATTAACTCCAAGAAACTGACAGGTTCCACTAGTATTTTTTCGATCATGTTTACACCCTGCAAAGTCAGCATCAGAATAAGCAATCAATTCAAATGAAGAATCTCTAGAGTACCAAAGACCAATATCAATTATGCTAGACAGATATCTAAGTATGCATTTAACAACCAAAAGATGAGACTCTTTAGAGGCAAACTGATATCTTGCACACATACAAATACTGAACATAATATCTGGCCTACTAGCAGTTAGATACAATAATGAACCAATCATTCCTCTATAAAGCTTTTGGTCAAATGATTTACCTGATTCATCTTTGTCAAGCTTACAAGAAGAGCTTATTGGTGTACCTAACGGCTTGGTGTTCTCCATCCCAAACTTCTTTAGTATTTATTTTGTGAACTTAGCTTGGTTTTTGAAGATCCCCTCTTTGGTTTGCTTTATCTGGAGTCTGAAAAAGAAGTTAAGTTCTCCCATCATGCTCATCTCAAACTCACCATACATTAACTTTGTAAACTCTTGACAAAGAGATTCATTAGTAGCACCGAATATGATATCATAAACAAAAACTTGTACTACTAAGAGATTATCATTCTTCTTTTTCAAAAATAAAGTAGTATCTACATTGTCTCTAGTAAAATCATTTTTGAGCAAGAAAGAACTTAAACGATCATTCCAAGCTCTTGGAGCTTGTTTCAAACCATAGAAAGCATTATGAAGTTTAAAAACATGATTTGGAAATTCATAATTTTCAAAACAGGATGGTTGTTCAACATAAACTTTTTCTTCGATAAAACCATTCAAAAAGGCACTTTTGACATCTATTTGAAATAATTTAAAATCCATAAAACAAGTAAAAGCCAACAATAGCCTAATTGCCTCAAGTCTAGCAACAGGAGCAAAGGTTTCATCAAAATCAGTCCCTTCCTCTTGATTGTATCCTTTGGTAACTAGTCTAGCTTTATTTCTAGTAACAATTCTATTTTCATCAAGTTTGTTTCTAAAAACCCATTTTATGCCAATAATTAAAATATTTGAAGGTCTATCTACCAAAGTCCAAACATTATTTCTTTTAAATTGATTAAGTTCATCTTGCATAGCATTAATCCAATTGCAATCATTTTCAGCTTCTTTAATAGTTTTAGGTTCTATTTGAGATACAAATGCTAAATAATCACAAACATTTCTAAGAGATGATCGAGTACTTACACCTTTAAATGGATCACCAATGATAAGTTCCTTGGGGTGTCCATAAGCATACCTCCATTCTTTAGGTAGAGGATCAGGTAATAATGCATTTTCATTTTCTCGATCTTGTCCTCTTTCATTGTTTTGATCATCATCTTGCTCCTTGATAGGTTCTTCATTATTGTTCACCTCTTCAGTTCTTTTGGTACCTATTTCATCACCAACCATATCTTATTTTCTAGAAGATTTCTGGTTAGATTCATCAAATACAACATGTATGGATTCTTCAACAACAAGTTTTCTTTTGTTGAAGACCCTGTATACCTTACTAGATGTAGAGTAGCCTAGAAAGACACCCTTATCTGACTTGGCATCAAATTTGCTTAGATTATCTTTGCCATTGTTTAAGATAAAACAACAGCATCCAAAACTTGAAAATATTTTATTGAAGGTTTCTACCCTTCCAAAGCTTATAAGGCATTTTTTTAAAATTGGTCGAATTAAAACACGGTTCAAAATATAGCATGCAGTGTTTATGGCTTCCATCCAAAAATATCTAGGTAGGTCATTTTACAAAGCATGATGCATGCCATTTCTTCAAGAGTTTGATTTTTTCTTTCTACCGCTCTATTTTGTTGAGGTATCCTAGGTACAGAAAAATTATGATGAATGTCGTTTTTACTACAAAACTTATCAAATTCAAAATTTTCAAATTCGGTTCTTATTAAAATCTGTGCTACTCTGGGATCGGTGATGCTTTGGGATCAGTGCTGCTCTGGGATCAATGCTACTCCAGGATCAGTGCGGCTTCAAGATCTGTGCTGCTCCGAGATCAATGCTGCTTTGAGATCCCCATCACGGACTTGAAGATTCACTGAGTCTTCATACTTAGAATAAAATAGACCGTGTGAGTCACCTACATCTTCATTATAAATAAAAGGTTGATTAACCTTTAGCATTTTTATGTGATAGATCGCTTGGATCACCCTTATACCCCTCGATCAAGGATTAAGATAGGTTGATCGGGCCTATCTCGGTACTTCATAGAGTAGATCATGAAGATCATTCTCATGCCTTTTGAGAAGGAATTAAGACAAGCTGATCATGCCCACCTTGGCACTTCGTGAGGTAGATCACGGAGATCATCCTCATGGCTTTTTATGGTGCGGGCACAAGACTCAAAAGAAGACTTCAGGGCTCCATCTGGATCTCTGATTAACCTTGTCCGAATAATTAGGGTTTTCTGGTTTAGTAATAAGGGTTGACTTGGTCAACTCAATTTTAGTCTTGAGTCTGTATTTCCCTGCAATTTAAATTTTGTTGAGTCATGTTGACTCAGTACAAGTCCTAGTAGTGGTCTAGGTCTTCTCCAGGTTGGTGCCACTTTTTTTTCAGTCAAGTCAAGGTCCAGGGTGCCACATTTTTTCTCCCAGGCCCAAGCAAGTGGGCACCACACTCCCAGCCACACGCCAGAGTCCAGGAGGCGCCACATCTCCATCCAGTGTCTTTGGTCCCTACACCACAAGAAGTAAGTTCCTTTTTTTTCTTGCACCACTTGGGAGAGAAATCCATCAAGATACCTCAATCCAAGGATGAGCCAATTTCTTTCCAGATAACCCAAGCCAGGATGGCAAGAATTTTTCTTGAAGAGAGGATCAAGGAGGTGCCCCACAATGTTCCATAAAAATCTAAGTTATAAAAGGGAAGAGAGCATGTCTTGGGGAGGAATTCAAGGAGGTTCCCAAAAGTTTCCAAAATTACCAAAGCCATGAAAGGAAGAAGCCTAAACTTATGGAGCAAGACTAGGAGGTGTCCAAATGAGCCAAACCATGAAGGGAAAATCCTTGATTCATAGAGAGATACTAGGAGACACCCCCATAACCTGCTATTTGGAGCTGATTTTCAAGTTTTCTTGGAGTTTTTAGGCTGCCCACTCATGGAAGGAGTCTTGGGAAGAGAATTTGATGCCTAAAGTGTGGGTTAGTCCTATTAGTCCCACATGGGAAATGTATAAAATTTTATTTCTTTGTTATGTCTATATATTTAACTCTATGTAACTCTTGAATTTAATGATGAATGAAATCAGTTTCTTTGTGAGCAACTTTGTGTTTCTCTCTTCCGCACTTGTGTTCAGGTGTTGAGCTCTGTGAGGGAGTAAATCCGGGTTCCCTAGGAACCTTGAGGAGGTGTGAGATCTCCAACCCCAAAACCCTACCAAAACCCTTGGTTAGCCACTTCAATTCCAAACCCTAGCCGCCCATCATCTTCTTCATTCCACCAATCATCCAAACCCTAATCTACCTCATCATCTCACGGCCCTCTCTTCCAAGTAGAGGCCGACCACCAACATCCAGGTCCAGATCGGCTACTTCGAATACAGAGCAAATCCCAGAGGAAGTCTGATCAGCATCCAAGAGAATCAGGATTTCAGCAACATCAATTTTTTCAAGTTCTTCTTATCTGGTAAATCCTTTCTTTGAGTATCTGGTTCCTTAACTTGTTCTTCTTCTTTCCTAGATCCTGAGTTCAGGAGAAGCCAACTCTGCCAAAGGGCTAGTATTGGAGGATCCATTGCGAAGATATCCAAATCCGAGGATCCAACAATCTGCTCGAGAGAGTCCTTCCACCAAACTCTGTGAAGATCACTGCCTGGAACATAACCCTTCCCTTCTCTTTATTTCTATCCTGTTGAAAGTTCAGAGCGAAACCCTAGGTCTGGGAGTGTCTCAACCCCCAGCGATCCTTTACTTCTGAACTACTCTGATAATCTAGTTTCTTTGAATTGTTTTTTCAATTATTATATAATTTCTTTCAATTTAGTTTAACTTTCCTTTGAGTCAAAGCCGACTTCTGAAAATATATATAAAAAAATAATAATAATAAATAAATATATTAATTTTAATTTACTTTTGCATCACATCATCTCTTTTGTTCTGCATCAATTTTGGTATCAGAGCTTTCGTCCTGCATCATTTTGGTATCAGAGCCCTGTCTACGGTTTCTGACTTGCTTGCATGTTTTGAGTGCCTCTCTTTTTTACTTTGTCTGCTCGAAGTAGACTCCCTAGGATGTCCAGTCCTAGGAACGAAGCGAGGTGCAAGCCTCCTCTTCCCATTCCATGGGGTGTTCCTAGGGCATGTAGGGGATCCGCTGGGTTACAACTTCGTAGCAGGAATTGTAAACGGGGGAAGCATTCTATTTTCAGTCTATAGCTACCCTATTGCAGGAATTGTTTCTCGTTGCATGTAACTCCAAATTGTATGATTTAATTTTTCTGGAACCAGTATAATTGAAACTATTTTACATAATTTTACTGTAATTTATTGGATTCTGTGAAATTTCTGAGAGTTAAATTACAGTAATTTTATTTCTGTGTTTCTGTAATTCAGTTTTTTTTTTGAGTGATCATCTCCTAATTCATCTTAAGGGCAATTGAGCATCTAAGATAAGGGGAGGAGTTGATAACCTCTCCTTAGCCCAAAACCACCACCCATTCATTCGATCCTAAGCCTAATTTTATAATTTATTAGACTTAATTTTCCCTAGTGGGCTAGGAACACCAACTGGTCAGGTCCAGCCTAGGGTTTAGTCAGTTTGTCTGGTTACTCTGTGTGTGCTTTGTACTCAGTGTCTAGAACGGTGATTTAGGGACTACATCCCGAAGGGCTTGTGTGTTGGTCCGCCTACCTGGCCAATCACTGATTGGTGTCTAGGATTAGCAATTAGGGACCTAACACTCCCCTTACACCTGCCTGGCTGAGTCCCGAGTTACTACAGGCTAACTTGCCACTATGATTGGGCATCTAGTTTGGGCTCTAGGTCTAGTTAGCCCGTAGTCGTTTCAGTCGAGTCTCATTTAATGTGCTTGCTTGCATCATCATGTCCACCCGGAACGGAGTACCCTACCAACCTGGTCAAATCCAACCTGATTTAGAGGCCATGATTAGAACTCTTACCGAAAGTATGACCAAATTGAGTCAGGATATGACTGATACTGTTGCCCAGATTAGAGACCGATTCCAGGTACTTGAGGAGCCTAGGCACCGAAATTGGACCCCTGACTCAGAATTTGGTAGACCCCAACCTCACCCATACCCAGAGCCTAGGAGACCTTTATACAAGGATCCTGAACCTAATCATTGGAGGTTTGATCTAAGAGCTTATGACCATGATCTTGCCCTTGAGTCTAGCCCTAGGAGCCTATACCCATACTTGGTTGACTCAGAGAAGGGACCCGTTAGGAACACCAAACCTTATGCACCCACTTTTGATGGAAGACAAGAGACATATATTAAGTGGGAAGAATAAATGGATCGGTATTTTGAGTGCACTAACATATCAGAATTAGGACAAGTTAGGTTGGCCAAAACCAAGTTCACCAAACATGCTCGGTCGCATTGGTATGCTATTGAGCGTGAGTGTTATCAAAGAAAAGAGAAAATATATACTTGGAGAGATATGAGAAGTAAGTTGAGAGATAGGTACCTAGGTAGATCCTATGAGAAAATACTTTTAGACCAATGGTACCAATTGCGACAAGGTAATAGGCCTGTGTCTAAATATATCGAGGACTTCCAGTGGTATGACATGAAATGCAATACCATTGAGACCGAAGCTCATATCACATCGAGGTTTAGGGTTGGGTTACACCCAGACATTTATAGGAAGCTATGCCTTGAAAAGACCAATAAGTTAGATCGAGCCTACCAAGAAGCCCAAGACTATGAGTGGTCTTTAAGATATAACCAATCAAGTACTTTGGACTTAAAGCCAACATCTACCAACTTGAGTCAAGTTCTGATTGATCCGACATCCGTAGTGAACCAGACTTTTGTTTTTCAATTCCCACTTGTGTCACCTCTTGACCAGAAGGATAACATTGAGAAGGAGTTAGGCATGGCCATCCCAAAATTAGTTGACCCGACCAGAGCCGTACTTAAAGAGGAATCAAAGGAGAATAGATTAGAACCTTTCAGTGAGATTGAGGAAGAAATATATGAGCCTGACATAAGTTTGATAGATGAATATGAAGAAGAAGAATTTGAGGATATCTCTCCCGATAATTCAATTAACCAACTCCTACCTAATGGGGTTATTGAGGGGACCCCTGCCACTCAAGGAATTCAGGAGCTAACCCTAAGAGAAGACCCTTTTGAGGAAGTTTAGGAAGAGAAAATTTCACCAAATGAAAGTTTAAGTGAGAATACCCCTGAACTCATTGAGGAATCTAAAGAAGACACCCCTGAGTCAAATCTGGTAGAGAAGTATGAAGAAGGAAGGGGTTCACAAGAATTGCCCATTGAGAAGGTCCAAGAATAAGAGAAAGACAGCAGCTTAGAAGACTTTTTAGATAAACATTCCAGAAACCTTCTTAATAACCTTCCACCTTCTAGGAGGACCCAGCCTATCCTAGAACTTGCACTTGTAGACCCTCCTAGAGCAAATCATGAGGTTTGGATGAGTGAACCTATAGAACAATGTCCTCATTTTAAGGTCATCTTGAATAACCAAGGTTTGTTTCTTGTTTCCGATAAGCCACCTCAAAACTCTAATTCTTATTTCCTATCCTTCCCTGAATCTTCTCATGTTTCTAGAGCTATGGGATTACACTTTACTAAGATCTCTAGGTTGCAAGACTCCTTAAAACCTATTAGGTTTGCCACCTACTTCTGGAAGACCTTATGGCACCTACTAGGCATCCATAATAAGTTTTCTTGCTCTACATGCCTTCCTCCGACCCAAGGTCAAACCTAGAGAGCCTTAGTTTGTTAGGTTTAGACCTAGGGTTCCTTTGGAATAAAGTCCATTCTTTAGGAATGCGTCGTCAGTCTAGTTTAGTTTTTCTTGACTCTTTACTAGGCTTTGGCTCAGATTTTGGTTTGATTGAGAGCACCAGGAATTGGGATTTGTATTTTGTCCAGGGTTGAAATTGTATTCAATGTTTCGATCAATAGGTCTATAGGCTAGAGTCCCTTTGAAATTGTTCATGGATACAAGCCTCACACACCACTTGATCTGATTTCACTATTAGCCCACACACACAAGTCTCTTGATGCACTTGCATAGCATGTAAAGGACTTGCATAAAGAAATTCATGCCAAAATAACTTTAAGTAATGAAACTTATAAAAAGTTGGCTGATTCTCAAAGATGAGTGAAAACTTTTGTTGAGAGAGACTATGTAATGATTAGGTTAAGGCCTGAGTGGTTTTTTCCTGGAACCGTTAGAAAGTTACATGCTAAAGGAGCTGGACCATTTAGAGTAGTGAAGAGAGTAGGATCCAATGCCTATATGCTCGAGTTGCCTCCAGAACTAGGCAATAGCTCTACTTTCAACATTACAGACTTAGTAGAGTATAGGGCGCCAGCTGTGATTCCTAGTAAGCCTTTGAAACCTAATCCTGTTATTGAGAGTGATCCCGACCCTGTGTGTCCACCAACAAACTGGCCTGTGAGGAAAGAGCAGATTGAAAAGATCCTGGATGATCAGGTTATCTCTACTCGTAATCGAGGATACCAAAGATACCTGGTCCGCTGGCAAGGAAGGCCAGATTCTGATGACTCTTGGATCTCCCGAGAAGAATTACAAGAATTGGACCCAGACCTCTTGGAGAGATACCAGAGCCAGCTTGATCCATACTCGATAGGGTCGAATTCCTCCCACCACGGGAGAATTGGTGCGGGCACCAGACTCAGAAGAAGACTTCAGGGCTCCATCTGGATCTCTGATTGACCTTGCCCGAAGAATTAGGATTTTCTAGTTTTGTAATAAGGGTTGACTTGGTCAACTCAATTTTAGTCTTGAGTTTGTATTTCCCTGTAATTTAAATTTTGTTCAGTCATGTTGACTCAATACAAGTCCTGGTAGTGGTCTAGGTCTTCTCCAGGTTGGTGCCACCTTTTTTATAGTCAAGTCAAGGTCCAAGGTGCCACATTTTTTCTCCCAGGCCCAAGCAAATGGGCGCCACACTCCCAGCCACACACCAGAGTCCAGGAGGCGCCACATCTCCATCCAGTGTCGTTGGTCCCTACACCACAAGAAGTAAGTTCCTTTTTTTCTTGCATCACTTGGGAGAGAAATCCATCAAGATACCTCAATCCAAGGAGGAGACAATTTCTTTCCAGATAAACCCAAGCCAGGATGGCAAGAATTTTCTTGAAGAGAGGATCAAGGAGGTGCCCCACAATGTTCCATAAAAATCCAAGTTATAAAAGGGAAGAGAGCATGTCTTGGGGAGGAATTCAAGGAGGTTCCCAAAAGTTTCCAAAAGTGTCAAAGCCATGAAAGGAAGAAGCCTAAACTTGTGGAGCAAGACTAGGAAGTGTCCAAATGAGCCAAACCATGAAGGGAAAATCCTTGATTCATGGAGAGATACTAGGAGACACCCCCATAACCTGCCATTTGGAGCCGATTTTCAAGTTTTCTTGGAGTTTTTGGGCTGCCCACTCATGGAAGGAGTCTTGGGAAGAGAATTTGATGCCTAAAGTGTGGGTTAGTCCTATTAGTCCCACATGGAAAATGTATAAAATTTTATTTCTTTGTTATGTCTATATATTCAACTCTATGTAACTCTTGAATTTAATGATGAATGAAATCAGTTTCTTTGTGAGCAACTTTGTGTTTCTCTCTTCCACACTTGTGTTCAGGTGTTGAGCTCCGTGAGGGAGTAAATCCGGGTTCCCTAGGAACATTGAGGAGGTGTGAGATCTCCAACCCAAAACCCTACCAAAACCCTAGGTTAGCCACTTCAATTCCAAACCCTAGCCGCCCATCATCTTCTTCATTCCACCAATCATCCAAACCCTAATCTACCTCATCATCTCATGGTGCCTCTCTTCCAAGTAGAGGCCGACCACCAACATCCAGGTCCAGATCGGCTACTTCGAATACAGAGCAAATCCCAGAGGAAGTCAGATCAGCATCCAGGAGAATCAGGATTTCAGCAATATCAATTTTTTTCAAGTTCTTCTTATCTGGTAAATCCTTTCTTTTGAGTATCTGGTTCCTTAACTTGTTCTTCTTCTTTCCTAGATCCTGAGTTCAGGAGAAGCCAACTTTGCCAAAGGGCCAGTATTGGAGGATCCATTGCGAAGATATCCGAATCCGAGGATCCAACAATCTGCTCGAGAGAGTCCTTCCACCAAACTCTGTGAAGATCACTGCCTGGTACATAACCCTTCCCTTCTCTTTATTTCTGTCATGTTGAAAGTTCAGAGCGAAACCCTAGGTCTGGGAGTTTCTCAACCCCCAGCGATCCTTTACTTCTGAACTACTCTGATAATCTAGTTTCTTTGAATTGTGCTTTCAATTATTATAGTTTCTTTCAATTTAGTTTAACTTTTCTTTGAGTCAAAGCTGACTTCTGAAAATATATATATAAAAAATAATAATATAAATAAATACATTAATTTTAATTTACTTCTGCATCGTATCATCTCTTTTGTTCTGCATCAATTTTGGTATCAGAGCTTTCGTCCTGCATCATTTTGATTAAGAAGGACCAGTTAAGCCCAACTCGGTACTTTGTTGGGTAGATCAGGGAGATCATCCTTATGCCTTTTAAGAAAATAAAAATTAAGATATGTTGGTTAAATCTACCTCGGCACTTCATAGGTTAGATCACGGAGATCATCCTTATGCCTTTTTGATTAAGATGGACTGGTTAAGCCCAACTCGGTACTTGTATGGTTGATCATAGAGATCATCTTTATGCCTTTTAAAAAAAGAAAAATTAAGATAGGTTGGTTAAATCTACCTCGGTACTTCGTAGGTTAGATCATGAAGATCATCCTTATGCCTTTTTGAAGAGATGAAGATAGAATAATTAAATCTACCTTTGGTAGCCTTGAATAAAAACCTTTATTGATAATACTTGTGGAGGTTTTGTACATTCCAAGGCTGAGACAGTAAAATACCTTCTAAAGTTTCCAACTGATAAGTTCTAGATCGAATGACCTCTTTGATTCGGTATGGTCCTTCCCATGTAGGAGAAAGCTTACCCTGTTCGGTAGGTTTGGATACTTCAGACTTTCACAGAACAAGATCCTCTGGATAAAAGGTCCGTTCTTTAACACGAGAGTTGTAGTATCTTGCAACCTTCTACTGATATGTAGCCATTTTCAACTATGCCTGAAGGCATGTACCTTATAGTAAATCTAGGTCAACTCTTTAGCATTCAGAATTTTCGGACTCTTTATACTGATCAATCCACAAAGATTGTAAATAGACCTCTATAGGAAGAACTACTTTAGTTCCATAAGATAGTTGAAATGGAGATTCACCAGTAGCTGTTATAGGAGTGGTCCGGTATGCCCAAAGAACTGAGTTTAGCTTCTCCGTTGCATTGAGGATGTCCCACTGAAGTAAGCTTGTGAAGAATGTGATATTGAGTGCAGAAGCTCTTAAATTTTGGATTGTCGAATTGTCTTCCGTTGTTAGTTATTATAGAATAAGGAATTTCAAAACAGAAGATGATGAAATTTCTTACAAAATTTTCAACTTTTACTTCAGTGATCTATGCCAATGCTTCAGCTTCGACCCACTTTGTGAAAAAATCGATAGCCACAATAAGAAACTTCCGCTACCCAGAAGCCAGAGGAAATGGACCAAGGATATCCATTCCCCATTGTGCAAAAGGCCAGGGAGCTATCAATAGAGTTAACTGATTTGCATGCCACCTTTGTACATTAGAGTATCGCTGACAGTGATCACATCTTCAGATAAATTATGCGGAATCCTTTGAATAGTTGGCCAATAATAACCTTGATAAATTATTTTGTATGCCAAGGATTTGCCCCCCAGATGATCTCCACATATTCCTTCATGCACTTCCTTGAGTGCATAATCAGCATCAGATGGACCTAAACATTTCAGCAAAAGTTGCATGAAGGACCTTTTATACAATGCTTCATTCAAGATCTCGTATTGAGAGGCCATCCACCAAAGCCGCTTAGCTTCCAGCTTGTCTTCGGGTAAGGTGCCTTCTCTTAAAAACTTAAGAATTGGGTCAATCCATGAAGGTTCATGTTCAACTTGATAGATTTCAACTGTGGATTCTGATATGCTGGAATCTTCAAGATATTCCATATATGTCTTCCCAAGAGAATCTGGTGCAGTGGTTGCAAGTCTTGAAAGAGCATATGCTCGAGAATTTTCTATCCTTGGCACATGAACAATCTCAAAATGTTCCAAATCAGATGTCATGCTTCGGACTTTTTTCAAGTTTTGGATCATTTTTGGATTTCGAGCTTCGAAATCACCCTTTACCTAATTCACCATCAGTTGTGAATTGGAAAAGATTTTGACCCTTTTTTATTTCCAATTTTTGGGAGATTCTGAGCCAAGCAATTAGTGCTTCGTATTCTGCCTGATTATTCGAAGTTTGGAAAGAAAACTGAAGAGCATATTCAATAGCCTACCCATTTGGACCAGCCAAAATTAGACCTGCACCGCAATCGTTGGCATTCAAAGCACCATCTACATGCAACATCCAAATAAATTCTGGATTATCTTCAATGATTTCCTCTTTGGCTATTGGCTGATCTTCTTCGGATTTCCATGTACATTCTTCTATGAAGTCAGCCAAAACCTATGCTTTCATTGCTGACCTAAGCTAATAGTCAATATTAAATTTCCCTAATTTAACAGCCCACTTAGCTATACTTCCTGAGATATTAGGACAACGAAGAATGGCCTTTAAGGGCTAATTTGTTAAAACCATAATGGAGTGGGCCTGGAAATAAGGTCGGAGATGCTTCACTACCACTACTAGAGAAAAAATAATCTTTTGCACTCTGGGGTACCGGATTTCTGCTTCATGCAATACTTTACTGGTATAGTAAATCGGCTTCTGCAAATGATTGGCATCTTTTAGTACCAACACCGAACTAACTCCTCTCATCGGTGGCTGACAAGTATAAGTAAAGTGTCATTCCTTCGCATGGCTTGGAAAGCAAAGGAGGATTTTTTTAATATTCCTTCAGCTTATCAAAAGCAATTCTGTAATCTTCTGTCCACTCAAAATTTTGAGTTTGGCGAAGAACTTTAAAAAATGGTAGACATCTTTCTGTAGAACGAGAGATAAATCGACACAGAGAAGCAACTCTTCCTGTTAACCTCTGAACTTCCTTCTTGTAGGTGGGATGCCTCATTGTCCGAAGTACTTGGATTTTTTCTGGGTTAACTTCAATTCCTCGCTTGGTAACCAAGTATCCTAAGAATTTCCTAGAAGTTACTCCGAAGATACACTTGGTTGGGTTCAATCTCATCCGATGATGTCTAAGAGCATCAAAGGACTCCTTTAGATCTGCAATGTGATCAGATTTACGAAGACTTTTCATAATCATATCATCTACATAAGCTTCTATATTTTTCTAATCTAATTTTGAAAACTTTATTGATGAGCCTCTAAAAAATTGTCCAAGCATTCTTCAAACCGAACGGCATCACTTTATAATAGTAAAGCCCTTTCTCTGTAACAAAAGCAGTCTTTTCTTCATCTTCAAGATCCATTTGGATCTGGTTATAGCCTGAGAAGGCATTCATAAAACTCAACAATTGATGACCAGCCGTGATGTCAACTAGTTGATCAATTTTTAGCAAAGAAAAACTGTCCTTTGGACCTGCCTTGTTAAGATCCGTATAATCTATACAAATTCTCTATTTGCCATTTGATTTCTTCACCATGATTACATTTGCCAGCCAATTTGGATATTGGACTTCTCTTATGAATTTTGCTTCAAGTAGCTTATTAACTTCTTCATCAATAACCTTCTATCTTTCAAGAGCAAAATTTCTCTTCTTTTGCCAAACAGGCTTATAGCTGGGAGAAACTTCCAAACGATGCATGATCACATCAGGTGGAATTTCAGGCATGTCCAAAGCTATCCAAGCAAAAATATCAGCATTATCTCGAAGAAAGAAAATTAATTTTACCTTGGACTCCTCATCAAGCAAGCTGCCAATTTGTAAAAGTTTGGTTGGGTCATCTTTGGATAAAGGTATGAAAAGTATTTTCTCCGCTAGCTCTCCATAATCTTTGGATTCATCTCTTGGATCTAACTGTTCAAGTGTTAAAGACCTGGCCACTTGTTTGTTCTGAATCATCAAACACTGGTGAGTTGTCCTTTGATCTCCCCTCACTTCTCCAATGCCTGTCGTGGTAGGAAACCGGACCAAAAGGTGGTACATTGAAATAATGGACCTGAATTTATTTAAGGCTGGATGTCCCAAAATTACATTATAAGCTGAAGATGTTCTTGCCATAATAAAATTGATGGGGAGGGTTCTTTGTAGTGGTTCGGATCCAAAGGTCACAGGTAAGACTGTTTCACCCTCCACTCCAATTTGATTTCCACCAAAACCTGTTATAAGAATGAGAGATCTCCACAATTCATGTCCAGACAATCCCATTCGAAGAAAAGCATCATACATCAACACATCAACTGAACTTCCATTATCAATCAAAATTCTTTTTACATCAAAGTTGGCAATAACAGCCGAGATCACAATAAGGTCATCATGTGGAAGTTGGATTCCTTGGACATCTTCATCAGAAAAAGTAATAGAGTTCTTCCCCTTTAACCTCTTTGGGATATTCTCCTCAACTTCAATATCCCATGTCGATGACCGATGAAGCATACCAACATCCCCACCAGTTGATTTTTGACGAGGCAAATTGGCTTCATCGAATATTCTTCGGAGAGTTGCTTCGGCTTGAGACTAGGGCGGTTGATGTACTTTCCCAGATATCCCCTTTTTATCAGGTCTTCGATGGTGTCCCGAAGCTGAAAACACTCCTCTGTGTTATGTCCATAATCCCAGTGGAATTGACAATATTTGCTTTTGTCCCTTGCTTTTGCAGATGTCTTCAGGGGATGTGGCCTTTGAAAATATTTTTCTTCTCAATCTCCAACAGAATCTTCTCCCTAGGCAAGTTGAGGGGTGTGTAGGCATCAAACCGGTTATCTGCTGCTTGGATCTGGGGCTACGCCTAGGGACCAAAGCATTGTTGGAGGATGTTGGCATATTCGATCCTCTAGCATTTTTCTTCTTAGAAGGGTACCTTCCTTATGCCAGTCTTCAGCTTGCCGCTTGCTCCTCAACGGCAACATACTTCTGAGCCCTTGCTAGCAGTTCAGCATAGCTCAGTGAAAATCTTTTGTCCAGGAAAAAAGTAAACCTAGACGATTTCAAGCCTTTCTTTAAGGCAGACATGGCCACATACTCATTTAGATTTGGGATTTTCAGTGTGGCGGAATTGAATCGGTGTACAAATTCCTTCAAATTTTCTCCTTCTTTTTGCTGGAGAAGAGACAAACTATCAGTGTTGCGTGGCATCTTCTGGCACATTCTGAAATGCGAGACAAACTGTTGCTCTAACTCAGCAAAAGAATGAATTGTCTTCAGTGGTAGGCTCGAATACCATATTCGAGCAGATCTCCTAAGTGTAGCTGGAAAAGCAAGCTAGTAAATAGCATCGATTGCTCCTTGCACCATCATATATGCTTTGTAGCTCTCCAGGTGGTCGAGAGATCTGAAGTCCTATCATAAGCTTCTAACTGTGGGATCTTGAAGTGCCTAGGGATAACTTCATCCATAATATGGATAACTTCATCCATAATATGATTAGAAAATGGAGGCTGAGAGTTGAAAGTAATAACCTCATCATTTATTTTCAGATCTGCGATTCTGTTTATTTCTGCTTGCATTTATCTGAATTTCTCTTCAAATTCAAAGTTGATCTCTCTTTGCCTAGCCCCTTCTAGCAAAAAACTTCTAGAAGAAACAGAAGGAGAACGCCGGATCCTCTTCTTTTCACCATGATCTCTTACTTGTTAATCTGGTGGAGAGGCATAGCAATCATTAGATGACTGGATCTGTGAGAAACTGGGGATGATTTCTTGGTGCTGACCTTCTTCTTTTTGTGGTTGATGGATGGACTACGGACTGGTGGTGGATGCTGCCTTTGGGCAGCAGCTTCTTGTAGATTTTGTACCAGTGTTATCAAAGCTTCCACCTTGTTTAATTGGGTTTCGAATTGCTGTTGCCCCACCATTATCATGGGAGGCTGCACTCCCCGATCTGCTAAAAGATCATTTGCTGGAGGACCGTTTGATGGAGGAGCTAGTTGCTCCTAGCTTGTAAAGGCATTTCAAACTTTTCCTCTCACCATTTCTGCTTCTCAAAGCTCTTCTTCAGAACAGAGGAAATGGATTTCTTCCCCCTACCTGGTGCGCCAATCTATTGATGCTGAATCCTCGTCGACCGAATGGAGTGGTTCATCCACCGGACCGCCGTCGAACGGAACCTACAAAATAGATCCCCTTGACCGAAAATTTTTTGGTGGGGGACACTTCGATGCCAAGTCAGAAGGAACTCAGGCAGCAGAATGGAGAGTCTGAAAACAGAGAGGGAAAGGAGAGAATTCGAATTTCTGAGAGTGAGCCAAAACTTACCTCAAGTGTCCCCTCTTATGAGTATTTATAGGCTCCAATCGTAACCACTTATGGTTATGAAAGTTGGCAAATGCAACCTCCTCATAACCGTAAGTAGTGGCGGTCGGAGAATCAGTTATTTTGGAGCTTATCCTTTATGAGGATTTCGACCCTGTGGATTCTTGCAGCAACCAGAACAGACTTTAACTATTTTAGGGTTGGAAAAAACCCACATGTTCAATATACCTCGATTTTGAAGAATAGATCTGAAGTAAGCTTAACATTTTTTTTAGTAACGCTCCTAAAGGGAATGTTAGTTATACACTTCATAGACGTTTCCTTGGAAATAGTAAAGAAAGATAAACATTTATAGTCTTGAATATGAGATAATATGCTCTTCGGATTATAAAAAAATAAAGCCGAAGATATCCAATTGAAAGGCTGGGTCTTCGGACCAAGGTAACAATACGAAGCCGAAGACATAAGGCTAATAAACATGACTTCTGGACCAAAATAAGGATACGAAGTCGTGGACATAAAGATATTAGGCGTGGTCTTCAGACCAAAATAAAGATACGAAGCCGAAGACACAGAATTAATAAGTTTGCCTTCTGGATCAAAATAATACGAAGCCATAGATATTAAGATATTAGACGTGGTCTTCGGACCAAGGTAACAATACGAAGCCGAAGACAAAATATCTTATTGTAGATCAAAATCTAGTAGATATTTTCCTTTATATGTTGATTTGACCAATAAACCAAAAATTGAAATTGGTTCAAAGAATGACCCAATAATTAATTGAAATAAAATCGGGATATCATAACAGCAGGTAAGTAGTTTGGCACGATCCTGTCAGGTTTGAGCGAGATTGGCATATTGCACCAAAATTATCATGCAAGGATTTTTGGGATGTGGTGGTCATGGTTGCCTTATTTATTTTATGATAATTGCTGGCTAGCTGGCATTGAGATTTAAATGAAGAAATTGATTATTAAATCAAGGCTTGGTTGGCCAAACATGCTTGGTCAAGCTATACTAATCGAAGACGAACACATGCTGATAGCTTTCAGAGAATCAGTTGATGAAGAGGCATTGATCATTGCGAGACTGGATTGGATGAGGGTGATCGACGATTGACACTTGGCTAGGTCCGATGGTTTAGGAGAGGTATCAGTTTTTCTGATGAGAAGTTGGTCGGGTAGCATAGCTAACATGTACCAAGCATGTTATCGAGTTATAAGTATCTAATAATGTTGGAGTCGAGAAAAAATCATTAACTGATCATGGATTCAATGAATGATTGACGACCTCGTAACAGAGTTGGCCAATTAGATTTATTAATTTGAACTTTTATTCTTGATCCAAACAAGATATCTTTAAATTTTTTATTTTAATTATATTTTAATCATGTCTAAATTTTTCTCCGTCTCCGACCAATAGGTTCCACTACATCTAGCCAAAGCAGCCGGCTTGACCGAATTTTTAAAAAAATTGTCCGTATCATTGAACCTTATCTTGGTATCAGCTTTTGGACCCAGGATTGCGACTTTCAACCAGTTTTCGTTGGCCGTGGTAGGAGGAATGATTTTTGACAAGTAACGGACAAAACACCATTACAATAAACTTCCCTTCCGGTAGCATCACAACCATCATTTCCCGTCCCCTCAAACCCCCTCGCAGGTCACCCATAACGAAACCCATCCATTTCCACCACCACCATGTCTTTCGCTCCTTCTCCTCCGCACGTGGTCGAGGATTGCCGCGGCATCCTCCAAGTCCTCAGCGACGGCTCCATCCTCCGATCCCCAAACTCCAGCTACCCCGTTCCCGTCCGCGACGACGGCACCGTTGAGTGGAAGGATGCCCAGTTCGACACCGCTCACGACCTCCACCTCCGCCTCTACAAACCCCGCCACCGCCTCCCCTCCGACGGCCCCAAGCTCCCGGTCTTCTACTATTTCCACGGAGGCGGCTTCTGCATCGGGTCCTGCACCTGGTCCAACTTCCACAACTGCTGCCTCCGCCTCGCCGCCGAGCTCCGCGCCATCGTCGTCGCCCCCGACTACCGCCTCGGCCCAGAGCACCGCCTCCCCGCCGCCATCGACGACGGCGCCACGGCCCTGGAGTGGCTCCGCCGTCATGCCGCATCGCCCGACCAAGATCCCTGGCTCACCGAGGCGGCCGACTTCGGCCGCGTGTTCATCTCCGGCGAGTCCGCCGGGGGGAACATCGTCCACCACCTGGCCGTGCGGTTCGGCTTGGCCGCCGACCGGGCGAGGCTGGAGCCGGTTCGGATCCGTGGGTTCGTTCTGATGATGCCGTTCTTTGGTGGGATCCAGCGCACGAGATCTGAGGCGGAGTGCCCGAAGGAGGCGTTCTTGAATTTGGAGATGAACGACAGGTACTGGAGGCTGTCGCTGCCCGCCGGCGCGACCAGGGACCACCCACTGGCAAACCCGGACGGATCGGAGAGCCCGAGCCTGGAGAAGGTCGAGGTGGAGCCGGTGCTGGTAGTGGTGGCGGAGCACGACCTTCTGAGGGATCGGGACGTGGAGTACGCGAGGAGGTTGGAAGGGTGGGGGAAACGCGTGGAGCTGGTGGAGATCAAAGGGCAGCAGCACGGCTGTTTCGCTGTTGGCGCTTGGTCCGAGCCGATTGGTGTGTTGATGACGGTCATCAAACGGTTTATGGATGAGGTCGGGACCGGATCAGGCTGAACCGGGGTTGTCGGATAATATTAAACAATGCAGTCGCTTTATGAATTCTGGTGATATTTGTGGGCTGAACCGGTATTGAATGATTGTCGCGAGCAGGATTTGTACTTGGCCTTCGATAATACTTTCCACAACATTAGCCACTTTGTCCTGCAGCTAGATAATATAAAAGATATCCACATTAGTTGATGTTTCACGTATATATTATGGCAAAAAAATATTTTTTCTCTTATATATATATATATATATATATATATATATATATATATATATATATATATATATATATATGTAATTATTGGGATACGACAAGTTTACTATGTTTAGACTGTCTACGCACACCTATCGAAGATTTGAATCTGGTTGATCAATGTCCGAAAGGTACAAATCTGATCGATGCTCGAGAGGCGTAAGTCCGATCAATATCCGAAAAGCTCAAATCTGATCGATGCCCAAAAAGTGTAAGTCCAATCAATGCCCGAAAGGCGCAAATCTGATCGATGCCAGAGAGGCGTAAGTCCGATCAATCCCCGAAAGGCGCAAATCTGATCGATGCCCGAGAGGCGTAAGTCCGATCAATGCCCGAAATGCGCAAATCTGATCGATGCCCGAGAGGCGTAAGTCCGATCAATACCTGAAAGCCGCAAATCTGATCGATGCCCGAGAGGCGTAAGTCTGATCAATGCCAGAAAGCCGCAAATCTGATCGATACCCAATAGATACAAATATGATCAATGCCCAATAGGCACAAATATGATCAATGCCCAATAGGTACAAGTATGATTGTTGCCGATCTCGTCGCCGCGCCCGTGCCTCGGATCCGTCGATCCTATCAGACCGCCTGGCTCCCGGAGCCTCCTGGCTGGAGCGGACCTGCAAGAGAGGGTCAGAAGACCCTGGCCGGGGATCCCGGCGAGGGAGCTCTGACGGTCAAGTCAGTAGACGACGAGAAGGAACAGATTCTCCAAGACGGGCCCCCGAAGGAGTCCCAGACTCAGAGAATTTACTAGCAAGAAAGGTGCTATGGGGACCAGAAATTTGGCCGGGCCTCCTTGCCGAGCTCATGCCAAGCGATCCCCTCTCGGGACCCTGGATCTCACTCTCGGAGTGGGGCTTTTGGCCACTGTTTCTTGCTTGTCCCCAGCCTGATCAGCTTACCTTGTCGTCCCCAGCTTCCTTCCTTTTATCTCTTCCCGCTGGTCGCCTGTCTTCTCCTCTTGGGAGGCTTCCCTTCCAATCCTTTTCTCTTTCCCCTTTTGGTGTTGAGAGCCAGGCGGCTTTCCGACCTCGTTCGCTGAGCCCAGCGGGGAAAGGGAAAAGACAGAAAGGGGGGTGGCGCCGGTAAGGCGGCCGGTCAGACCTCGGGCCCAGTGAGAGCGCTCTCCTTCCCAAGTATAGGCGCCGTCCGTTTACGGGCTCTGTTTTGTCAGAACCGCGCCTCTCGACTGCGAGACCTGTCGGACCGATGTAAATGGTGTTTCGCATGCCGCCGCCATCCGTACGGGGTGCCACCTGTGATGCGCACGGCTCGAGGATCGACCTCGGAACCTGTGCCTCTTTCTTTGGGATCTTCTCTGTACGGGCGGCCTGACCTCGACCGAGGTGGACCCCTCCTGGGTGGACACCTGGCGAGGTGGCAGGAGGTCGCCTGGCTTCGGCCGAGGTGGACCCGCCTCCGGAGGCCACCTGGCGAAGGAGCGAAGGATCGACCATCCTCGGCCTAGGTGGACCCCTCCCGGGTGGACACCTGACGAGGTGGCAGGAGGTCGCCTGGCTTCGGCCGAGGTGGATGAAAGGATTATGCCCTATAAGCCAATATTTGTATCTCCCAGACCATTATAAATTGACAAGTTAATAAAGGCAATATTTTTTTCATCATTCGTTGTGTCATTATATGATGAACCCCATAGATTAGGGCTATGGTTCTAGGGCTATGATGAGATCATACCAGTGAGATCTAAGGCCTTAAAACCCTAATCTAGAATATTCCTAGTCATAGGAACCCTGAGTTGGGGATCAGGGTTTCCGGTTAGACTGGCACATCCTATGTATGCTGAAAAGGGTGACTGCTCTCACAGTCACTTGTGTGGGACACTAATACAAGGATGTGGACGCTCATTAGCGAATGAGTTCACTGAATAGATCCAGTTTGAGAACATCTAATGGAGCCTTAGCTGCATGTCAATAGATGTTTCTCATAGTGGGAGTTGTACAAGTAGTCCTATGACCTGAGACTGCCATAATACCTTATGTACATGAACCCATGCTTTGGTTCAATCTCAATCATGACACTGGGTCATGCACGAGGTTGACGCTTGGTATGGTGAATTGTATATGAAGGTAATGAGTAGGTCAACAAGGAATTGATCACTCCTGGTAGGAGGAGATTGCATCCAGCCAAATTAGGTCAGATGATGATTCAGGAAATCTTTGATCAAAGTACAGATATTAGAAATGATTTCTAATATCGAATTAATTGAATCATTAGTGTATGACTGAGCTGGGAATGAGTATAAACTGGTTTTGACATGTTTCCATATCCATAGTTATATTCGGGATGCAAGATGATTGAAGGATCGAATTGTACGGGAACTTTCCACTGAAGGGTAGTTTTGGAATTTCACCAGAATTTCCATATCTTCCGGGTAGACATGACACGTTGCTAGACGTCAATCTTGTCTTGTGGGTTGATCAAATTAAATGTTTTAATTGGATCACTAATTAGGAGGAGTCCTAATTGACTAACTCGAGTTAGCTCGATTTGACCTAAATCGATTAGAATGAGTTCTGATCAAATTAGGTCAACTTGCACTCGGACCCACTGCTGGCTAGGTATGGAACCCAATGGGTCACACACTTAGGACAGATAATCAAGGATTTAATTTGGAATTAAATCTCGTTTGCAGATGAACACACTAGCATGTGTTGCAAACCATGGCTTCTACTTGAATCGGATTCGAGTTAGGGTTCCGATTTGGTCTTTTTTAGATCCAAATTCATTCCGGTTTGAATCTAATTGAAGATTCAAGACATTGGGCTAACAGTAGGCTAGCAATTGGGCTAACCTAAGAGGCTAAACCCCTTTCCCACATCGCCTAAGCCCCTCCCGCTCTCTTCCCACGCGTGCGTGCAAGGAGAAGAGTCCACGCGCGCGTGGACTCTCTCCAAGTGGCGTCTTTGCGTGAAAAAAAAGAAAAGGGATCGGCATTTTTCTTGGCTGAAGGGGCGTGGAAGAGAGTCCACCTAGGCATGGACTCTTCAAAAAATGGGATTACCGTGAAAGAAAGAAAAGAAAACACCGAAGGGGCGCGACTCTCTCTTCTGCGCGCGCCCTTCTGTGTTTTCGCGACTCTTTCTTGCGTCTTCCCATCCCAAAGGCCGTGAGATTAATTCAAGGGCCGTGAGATGAAGGGAAAGGACGTGAGAAGGGAGAGAGGGGCGTGAGAGGGTGATTGCAGATGGGTAGGCGCCTCTCTGTCGCCTATTTAAGGAGAAGACTTCACCATAAAATTAGATTTTTTCCAGATTTTCTACATAAAAGTCTTGCTTCCCAAAGGCCGTGAGATTAATTCAAGGGCCGTGAGATGAAGGGAAAGGACGTGAGAAGGGAGAGAGGGGCGTGAGAGGGTGATTGCAGATGGGTAGGCGCCTCTCTGTCGCCTATTTAAGGAGAAGACTTCACCATAAAATTAGATTTTTTCCAGATTTTCTACATAAAGTCTTGCTTCTATTTTCCCTCTCCCTCTCCAGAAGATTGTTTCCCCTCCTCTCTTTCCTCTTTGATTCCTTTACAGAGCCTTGGCTCTGTCGAATCTCAGAACAGAAGGAGAGTCAGAGAGAAACTCTCCGACGGTAAAGGAAGAAGGCGCCTCTCCTTTCTTTCTTACATTAAGACAATCTTGTCTTAATTTTCTTCTCCCTCCAAGACAAGCCTTGTCTCATTTTAGGACAAGGGCTTATTCTTAAGACAAGAGTGTCTTAAGGGGCCAAAGTTGCTAGAAGACAAGGAGAATGGTAATAGAGAAGGTTTAGTCCCAGTTTGGCTAGAGGAGTCCTAGCCAATAGCCCATATATCAAGTTCTTGGGGTAAAACTTGATTGGAAGGAACCCAATTAAGGAGTCAGTGTCTTGATCATCTGCCCGTGTGGATCACCATCGGAGGGCGGACAAGTGGACGCCTGGTGTGTTCAAGAGGCTACTCAATTTGGAGTTCATTTCTGCATCAGACTGGTAATAGCAATCTGAGGTTAGTATTTAAACAATGTTTAAATTTGGACATGCATGTAGTCATAGTTTTTAATTGCTAATAAGAAGATTTGGGATTAGGGTTCGGACCTGGTTTCATAAAATTTTGAAATCCACGCTTCCGCACTGGTTCACGAACCCAACAGTGGTATCAGAGCCTCCTTATTAGGATTAAAACTTATGCAGTTCAATTCATGCTTTATTGAATGGTGTAGTATCATGTTAAAATTTTTATATTGATGCACAATGCATGTCTTTGATTGAACATGAGTTTGATGATTGCCACCAGTTAGGGTTTTCCACTGAAACCCTAATTGTCTTAGAGATATGATTAGCCCTGGAGCCATCATACTGAAATAAGGTTGCCCTGGCATAATGGTGTATCCATTATGTGGTAAATGGTTGTCCTAGTATGATGGCACACATTTCACATATTTGCTTAGTTTAAAGCATGTATTAATATATGTGATAGCTTTTAATTGAATGTGCTGGCATTGCATAAATCCCTCTTAAATTATATTAAGTGGTAGTATAGTTAACCGATAAGCATTATTAGTCATGATGGATAATTAGTCATTTCGGTGTCTAGAAAGGTGGTTCTGGGAAGGTAAAGGGAATCGTGGTTTTTAATTGGTTCCATTGTCCGACCTGGCCATTTTAAATTGGTGTCTAGGAAAGCAACGGGGGGACCCCCACATCTCTTCCACTAGCCTGGCCGATCTGATTGATTTAATTCTTGACTAACATGCTTGGTGTTAAAATACTATTATTGGCCTTCCTTCATGATAGGTCATTATTGTGTTACGATCTATACTAGGTTTGTTGTGTACACACAAGACCTAATATGGTGACTAACACAATTTTTGGCCTAATACAATTATTTGTTTATGGCATGATTTAATGTAATATTTTGTTGTGTACACACAAGGGTATTACTATTAAAGTCATGACTATATGGCTATGAAGGGTCTTACTTAACTGAAATATTATAGTTTGTTGTGTATACACAAGGCTATTATATTTTAGAGGCCGGGATAAGTTGAGAATTGTACGGGTTACAATTGGAGAGAGTTTTCCTACCTATAAACTTATATAGATTTGTTGTGTACACACAAGATCTTTTATAAGGGATTGGGATCTCAACCCCACCAAGAAAAACTAATTAGGGTTTTCTCGATCATCGTATAGAGGTTATGATGCTCGATAAAATAGTGGGAGATATAATTAAATTAAAGTCCTAATTTAATTATGTATTGTCATTTCATGGTTGTTTGCTTATGTATTGTTCTTTGTTTAAATGTAGATAAATGGCCTCTTCACTCTCACTCTGTAGTATTTTAGATGCCAACAAATTGACTGGGCCTAATTATGTTGATTGGCTGAGAAATTTAAAAATAGTACTCAGTCAAGAAAGAATTTCCTATATTCTTGATACCCCAATTTTGGAACCACCAAGGGAAGATGCCTCGCAAGAGGAGAAGACCACATATATATGTGGCAAAATGACTCACTTACTGTTAAGTGTGTTATGCTTGCCTCTATGACTAATGAGTTGCAGAGGCAGCATGATAGCATGGATACTAACTCCATACTACTCAATTTAAAAGAGCTTTATGGAGAACACAGTAGAACTGCTAGATATGAAATATCTAAGCAGTTGTTCCGTGCAAGGATGACAGAAGGTACATCAGTACAAGACCATGTATTAAAGATAATTGATCTAATCACTCGATTAGGTCAATTAGGTTTTGTAATGGATGGGGAGTTGAATCAAGACTTGATCTTGCAATCACTCCCAAAGTCATTTTCACAGTTTGTTCTTAATTACCATATGAACAAACTTAATTCTTCCTTGCCTGAGCTGTTGAATATGTTGAAGACAGCAGAGAGCCATGTAAAGAAAAATAAGGCTCCAGTTCTTCTTATGGATAAGAAGAAGACAGGCAAAAAGGGTTCCAGTAAGAGGATGAATCCCAAAGGGGGCATTAAGAAGAAGAAAAAAGAAGGCCTCCGGACAGATGACCTGCTTTCATTGTGGCAAGCCGGGTCATTGGAAAAGGAACAGCAAGGTTTACCTTGCAAGTGTGAAGCCTGGTGCATCAGAGGCACCAAAAGGTATGAAAGAAGTTCATACTATTTGTCATTGGATTCTTCCATTTCAAATACTTGGGTGTTGGATACCGCCTGTGGTCATAACATCTGCAAATCATTGCAGGGACTTCAGGGCTTAAAGTATTGAAGGAAGGTAACTTTGAGCTCTACGGTGCTGGAGGGGACCCCATCCGAGCAGAAGCTGTAGGGACTTATGTTTTGAAGTTACCTTCAGGGAAGATCTTGGAGCTAAGGAATTGTTACTATATGCCAAAATTCATTAGAAATATCATATATGTACCCTTGTTACTTAAACAAGGATATACTATGAATGTAATGAGCAGTGGCTGCTCAATTTCTTTATCTAATGAAATTATATGTTATGGCATATTCTGCAATGGTCTATTAACTCTTTCCACTAATGACAATATTTTTCATGTTTTTAACAAACGGAAAAGAGATGATGTAAACAATACCTTACTTTGGCATTGTCGACTTGGACATATTAGTGAGACTAGGATTAACAAGTTATACAAAGAAAATTTCTTTGATCCTTATGACTATGAGTCATTAGGAACTTGTGAATCATGTCTCATGGGTAAGATGACCAAGACTCCATTTAGTGGACATGGAGAAAGGACAAAAGAGTTATTGGGACTCATACACACAGATGTATGTGGGTCTATGACAACTCAAGCCTATGGGGATACTCATACTTCATCACATTTACTGATGATTTTTCAAGGTATGGATTTGTGTATCTAATGAAACATAAGTCCGATGCTTTTGAAAAATTTTTAGAGTATCAAAGTATGGTAGAGAAACAGACAGAAAAAGTATAAAGATCCTCTGATCAGATAGAGGAGGTGAGTACTTATCCACTGAGTTTCTTGATCACCTTAAAGATAAGGGGATCATCTCTGAATGGACTCCTTACACACCACAATTAAATGGTGTTGCTGAAAGGAGGAATCGTACTTTATTGGATATGGTACGGTCCATGATGTGCTTCATGGAGTTACCTTTTCTTTCTGGGGATATGCTTTGGAAACAGCAACTTATATCTTGAATAGAGTACCATCTAAAACTGTCTCTAGCACTCCATATGATTATGGAGAGGTAAGAAGCCCAATCTTAAGTATATTAAGTATGGGGATGTCCAGCCTATGTAAAAAAAAATTTTGGACATAAACTAGATGCTAGAGCAGACAAATGTCTATTTATCGGATATCCTAGAGATAGTATAGGATATCTGTTCTACCACCCTACTGAGCAAAAGGTTTTGGTCAGTAGGCATGCCACTTTTATGGAAAAAGAATTCATCCTACAAAAGGGCACTGGTAGAAATATCGAACTTAATGAAATTCAACAAATAGACACATCTCAGTCAAGTAACAACATAGTTAATATAGAACCTGAACACACTCCTATCCGTAGGTCTGATAGGGTGCGACAGGCACCTGAGAGGTATGGGTTCATAATTGAAAATAATGAAGCCCAAATCATTCAAAATGATGAGCCTCTAACCTATACGGAAGCAGTCATGAGTAGAGACTCAGACAGATGGCTGGAAGCCATGAGATCCGAGATGGACTCCATGTATGTCAACCAAGTATGGTCTTTGGTTGATGCACCAGAGGGTATTACCCTATTGGGTGTAAATGGGTCTATAAAAAAGAGATTGGGCAGATGGCCAAGTTGAAACTTATAAAGCCAGATTGGTGGCTAAGGGTTTCAGACAAAAACAGGGAATATATTATGATGAAACATTTTCCCTGTTGCCATGCTCAAATCTATTCGGATTATGCTTGCTATAGCAGCATATCATGATTATGAGATCTGGCAAATGGATGTAAAAACTGCATTCCTCAATGGTTTCCTTGAGGAAGAGGTTTATATGTCATAGCTAGAGGTTTTGTCTTGGAGACTAAACCTAATCAGGTATGTAGGCTAAAGAAATCCATTTATGGATTAAAGCAAGCATCCAGGAGTTGGAACATCCGATTGATATAAACAGTCAAAAGAATTTGATTTTTTCAAAAATGAGGATGAACCTTGTGTGTACAAGAAGACTAGTGGGAGTGCCATAGTTTTCTTAGTTCTATATGTTGATGATATACTTCTTATTGGGAATGATATCCCAATGTTACAATCAGTCAAAGTGTGGTTATCGAAATAGTCCATGAAAGACTTGGGAGAAGCATCCTATATACTGGGTATAAAGATCTATAGAGAAAGATCAAGAAGGATGCTAGGCTTATCCCAGTCTAGGTACATTGACCAGGTGCTAAAGAGATTTAGCATGGAGGAAAGTAAACAGGTTACTTACCTATTGGTCATGGCATACATCTTTCTAAGAGGATGTCTCCTAAGACAGCTGAAGAAAGAAATAGAATGAGTTCTATACCTATGCTTCGGCTATAGGGTCGATTATGTATGCTATGTTATGTACCAGGCCTGATGTGGCATATGCCTTGGGTCTAGCTAGTAGATTTCAAGCTGATCCAGGAGAGGATCACTGGAAGGCTGTGAAAAATATTCTTAAGTACCTGAGAAGGACTAAGGATATTTTTCTTATATACGGAGGGTCTGATCTTAAACTAGAAGCCTATTCAGACTCTAGTTTTCAATCAGACCCAGATGATAGTAAATCCATTTCAGGGTATGTCTTTACCTTGAATGGTGGAGCAGTAGTAAGTTGGAAGAGCACTAAACAGCAGACTGTAGCTGACTCAACTACCGAGGCAGAGTACATAGCTGTCAGTGAAGCCGCCAAGGAAGCTGTCTGGATGAAGAAATTCATCACAGAGTTGGGAGTAGTTCCTGAGATTGAGAGCCCGGTGCCACTCTATTGTGATAACACTGGAGCAGTTGCTCAAGCTAAGGAACCGAGAGCCCATCACAAGTCCAAGCACATTCTGAGACGCTTCCATCTTGTCCGAGAGATAATCGAGAGACAAGAAGTCTGCATCAATAGAGTGGATACAAAAAACAACATAGCAGACCCGTTCACTAAGGCTCTACCACAGCGGGAGTTTGATCGCCACCTCGATAGTATGGGGTTAAAGAATAAGAGCGATTGGCTTTAGTGCAAGTGGGAGATTGAAAAGATTATGCCCTATAAGCTAATATTTGTATCTCCCAGACCATTGTAAATTGACAAGTTAATAAAGGTAATATTTTTTTCATCATTCGCTGTGTCATTATATGATGAACCCCATAGATTAGGGCTATGGTTCTAGGGCTATGATGAGATCATACCAGTGAGATCTAAGGCCTTAAAACCCTAATCTAGAATATTCCTAGTCATAGGAACCCTGAGTGGGGATCAGGGTTTCCGGTTAGACTGGCACATCCTATGTATGCTGAAAAGGGTGACTGCTCTCACAGTCACTTGTATGGGACACTAATACAAGGATGTGGGCGCTCATTAGCGAATGAGTTCACTGAATAGATCAAGTTTGAGAACATCTAATGGAGCCTTAGCTGCATGTCAATAGATGTTTCTCATAGTGGGAGTTGTACAAGTAGTCCTATGACCTGAGACTGCCATAATACCTTATGTACATGAACCCATGCTTTGGTTCAATCTCAATCATGACACTGGGTCATGCACGAGGTTGATGCTGGGTATGGTGAATTGTATATGAAGGTAATGAGTAGGTCAACAAGGAATTGATCACTCCTAGAAGGAGGAGATTGCATCCAGCCAAATTAGGTCAGATGATGATTCAGGAAAATCTTTGATCAAAGTACAGATATTAGAAATGATTTATAATATCGAATTAATTGAATCATTAGTGTATGACTGAGCTGGGAATGAGTATAAGCTGGTTTTGACATGTTTCCATATCCATAGTTATATTCGGGATGCAAGATGATTGAAGGATCGAATTGTACGGGAACTTTCCACTGAAGGGTAGTTTTGGAATTTCACCAGAATTTCCATATCTTCCGGGTAGACATGACACGTTGCTAGACGTCAATCTTGTCTTGTGGGTTGATCAAATTAAATGTTTTAATTGGATCACTAATTAGGAGGAGTCCTAATTGACTAACTCGAGTTAGCTCGATTTGACCTAAATCGATTAGAATGAGTTCTGATCAAATTAGGTCAACTTGCACTCGGACCCACTGCTGGCTAGGTATGGAACCCAATGGGTAACACACTTAGGATAGATTATCAAGGATTTAATTTGGAATTAAATCTCGTTTGCAGATGAACACACTAGCATGTGTTGCAAAACCATGGCTTCTACTTGAATCGGATTCGAGTTAGGGTTCCGATTTGGTCTTTTTTAGATCCAAATTCATTCCGGTTTGAATCTAATGAAGATTCAAGACATTGGGCTAATAGTAGGCTAGCAATTGGGCTAACCTAAGAGGCTAAACCCCTTTCCCACATCGCCTAAGCCCCCCCCCTCTCTTCCCACGCGCGCGCGCAAGGAGAAGAGTCCACGCGCGCGTGGACTCTCTCCAAGTGGCATCTTTGCGTGAAAAAAAAGAAAAGGGATCGACATTTTTTTTGGCTGAAGGGGCGTGGAAGAGAGTCCACCTAGGCATGGACTCTTCAAAAAAATGGGATTACCGTGAAAGAAAGAAAAGAAAACATCGAAGGGGCGCGACTCTTCTCTTCTGCGCGCGCCTTCTGTTTTTTCGCGACTCTTTCTTGCGTCTTCCCATCCCAAAGGCCGTGAGATTAATTCAAGGGCCGTGAGATGAAGGGAAAGGACGTGAGAAGGAGAGAGGGGCGTGAGAGGGGATTGCAGATGGGTAGGCGCCTCTCGTCGCCTATTTAAGGAGAAGACTTCACCGTAAAATTAGATTTTTTCCAGATTTTCTACATAAAAGTCTTGCTTCTATTTTCCCTCTCCCTCTCCAGAAGATTATTTCCCCCTCCTCTCTTTCCTCTTTGATTCCTTTACAGAGCCTTGGCTCTGTCGAATCTCAGAACAGAAGGAGAGTCAGAGAGAAACTCTCGACGGGTAAAGGAAGAAGGCGCCTCTCCTTTCTTTCTTACATTAAGACAATCTTGTCTTAATTTTCTTCTCCCTCCAAGACAGCCTTGTCTCATTTTAGGACAAGGGCTTATTCTTAAGACAAGAGTGTCTTAAGGGGCCAAAGTTGCTAGAAGACAAGGAGAAGGGTAAGAGAGAAGGTTTAGTCCCAGTTTGGCTAGAGGAGTCCTAGCCAATAGCCCATATATCAAGTTCTTGGGTAGAACTTGATTGGAAGGAACCCAATTAAGGAGTCAATGTCTTGATCATCTGCCCGTGTGGATCACCATCGGAGGGCGGACAAAGTGGACGCCTGGTGTGTCAAGAGGCTACTCAATTTGGAGTTCATTTCTGCATCAGACTGGTAATAGCGATCTGAGGTAGTATATTTAAACAATGTTTAAATTTGGACATGCATGTAGTCATAGTTTTTAATGCAATAAGAAGATTTGGGATTAGGGTTTGGACCTGGTTTCATAAAATTTTGAAATCCACGCTCTTCCGCACTGGTTCACGAAACCAACAGTGGACCTATCTCCGGGGGTCACCCGGCGAAGGAGCGAAGAAGTGGCCGACCTCGGCCTAGGTGGACCCTCCGGGTGTACACCTGGCGAGCACTTGGTGGCGGGGCAGGAGGTCGCCTGGCTTCGCGAGGTGGACCGTCTCCGGGGGTCGCCTGGCGAAGGAGCGAAGAATCGGTCGACCTCGGCCTTGGTGGACCCCTCCCGGTGTGGACACCTGGCGCGGCAGGTGGCAGGAGGTCGCCTGGCTTCGGCCGAGGTGACCCATCTCCGGAGGCACACCTGGCGAAGGGAGCGAAGAATCGGCCGACCTTGGCCTAGGTGGACCCCTCCCGGGTGGACACTGGCGGCGCGGTGGCAGGAGGTCGCTTGGCTTCGGCCGAGGTGAGGACCGTCTTCGGGGGCCAACTGGCGAAGAGAGGGACGAAGAAGTGGGATCGGCCTAAGCGGACCCCTCCTGGGTGGACACCTGGGGAGGCGGCAGGAGCCCCGAACCGAGCTCGACTTCAGCAACGGCGAACGTCTTCGGGAAGCCGTCTGGCGAGGTAGCCTGGCCGAGCTTGATCTCGGCAATGTGGCGTTGACTTGGCCGAAAAAAAACCTCCATGTGGCTCAATCATACCTGACGGTATCCGAGCCCGGCCACATCATCGATACGGCCGTAACAGTTGCCCCCCAGCCCGCCGTTCCGTTGGGGCATCGTAGAATGGAACGTCGGGATTAAATACGGATATGACGAGGGGAGGCGAAGATCTTGCATCATAATTGCCATGATCCTCGTCGCCGCTTCTCGATGCGCCCGAAGCCTATAGGAAGCCGCCACGCGTCGCTACTTGCCCACAATAAATGCGTCACTTCGAGGCAGAGGCCGTTATCCTGCTAACGAGGCGTCTGTGTCGGGCGTGCATCCACATGGCGATCGTCTAGTGGCTCGTGGCGGAATGATGGGTACGACTGCTGTCGACTGAGTTTGAAAAGGAGGGGACTTTCCGGAATGAGGGCCTTTCCCTGCTCCGTGGGCGTTTGCTGCAGGCTAACTTTCGTTGCCCCGCGTTGTTCGCTTGGCGTATTTCGGTGAGTCCATTCTTCTCTATAGTTCCCTTCTCCCCTTCTTCTCTGAATCTTTGTTTCCTTCTTTGTCATGGCGCGTCGTCGCTATGTTTCTTCTAATCCGGATGAGGCCGGTCCGTCCTGGCCGAGGACTGCATCTTCTTCCTCTTCAGAGGAGGAAACGATCTCGGAGGAGATCTGCAGGCATCTGCAACTTGGGGGTGTCACCATCGGCAACCCCAGGGGGGTCCGGTCTCCTCCAATTGCTTCCGCTCTTCCTCTTTTCTCTTCCTGCTCCGCCTCTTCTTCCCGCCGGTCCCTCCGGTCATGCTTCCACCATGACCGAGGGCGATCTTTCTCTGCTCCGGGAGGCCTACGGCATCCCGGGATCAATCCATCTATTCGTTCCGTGGCCTGGGGAACGCGTCACCATGAGTGGCCCCGGCCGCATAGCCTTATGAAGACTTCTTCTCGGGGGTCTTCGATTCCCTCTGCACCCCTTCTTCCTCTCCTTTCTTAGCCACTTCGTCTTGTTCCGGCCTAGTTGGCTCCCAATGCCATCCGGGCATCTTCTTTCATAGTTTTATGTCATTTTCACGGGTTCGTTGCCCGTTCTCCCTCTTCAGGGCCATGTTCACCCTGAAGAGGTACTCCACCGATGACGGTGGTGGTACATCTCGCCCCGGCCCAGGTGTCTCCGGTTCGACCTTCCTTCTTCTATCAAGGGCTGGAAGAGCGGTTTTTCTTTGCCTCGGTCGAAGATGTCGACTGGGGCCTGGAGTGAACCAGACCGGTCTCCGAACGGAACTCTCAGGTCGAGTCGGCGGACAGGAGGCCTACTCCTGCTGCTGAGCGACGTGGTCCCGGTGCTCGAGGTTCGCTCTCGGAGCAGAATCTTTTGAGGCCGGGATCAGTCCCATCCGCGAGTCGGGTGGATTCGGTCCTCCCTGACTCTTGCATTCTTTTTCCTTTATAATCGAGCTGGCTGACTTTCTACTCTTTTGTATGTAGGCATGAAGTTCTCACTGGAGAGCCTCCTGGAGGCGCAGCCCAGAGAGACGTCCCCGAGGTGGATGAGCCCGCAGCCAAGAGGGCTCGCATCGAGGCGAGCC
Organism: Areca catechu; assembly: GCA_021397845.1. NCBI lineage: Eukaryota > Viridiplantae > Streptophyta > Magnoliopsida > Arecales > Arecaceae > Areca > Areca catechu. The sequence continues at coordinate 137,429,599 of CM038039.1, read as the reverse complement.
AGGAGGTTGCACCGGCAACTATACCTAGTCCAGCGCCGCTGCTCCCCCGCCCAGGCTGCCTCGGGGCGGGGCCGTTGATTCCTCAGCTGTCAGACCCGATGGTACTGCCGTCGAGGGGGCTCCACGCCCGCAGCTTCGTCCAGCACCGGCCCTATCATCGCCGCGGCTCCGACGGCGCAGCCCGTGTCCTCTGCCGGCCCATCGGCTGCGATTCCTGCTGGAGGGACAGTCACCGCCGGAGCTGACCTGACGGCTCCGCCACCGGTGATCACCCACCGGTGTTTAGTCATCCGCGACAAAGGGCTCGCGGAGAAGGTGATGGAGTACGCCTCCACAGCCCGGGACCGCCGAGCTCGGGGTGGCGGGACTATGTTGACGCTCTGCTGGGGATCTCCCGCAGCTCTTTACGGTAACCCGAACTCATTTTCTTCTGTCTTCCGTGACCTGGGTGGTCTTTCTTCTAACCCGATTGCTCTCACTTGGGCAGATTGGGAATGACGTTCTCCTACTGAGGAACTTCCTCGTAGGGAACGCGAAGAGGGATGCCGAGAAGGAGAAGAAGCTCGGCAAGCTTGCGGCCGACGTCAAGGACCTCATGGAAAAGGGGGTCGAGCTGCGAGCAAACAATCAGGCCCTCCAGACTGACCTGGCGCGCGTCGAGGGGCGAACAAGGAGCTGGAGTTTCCCTGTCGGAGGAGAGGGTCTCTCACCAGCGTCGCGCGGAGGAGGACGCAGCTGAGAGGGCTCGTCTTCAGGCCCACTCCCAGTGGCTGGAGCGCCAGCTGGAGGAGGCCAGGCGAGATGCGAACGCGGCGAAGGAGTGGAGTGCGTACGTCAACGGGCTCCTGGAGGCCGCGAAGCGGGAGGCGCAGGAGGCCATCCCGAAGTTCTGGGGCTTCCGACGAGTACACGTCGGAAGTCCGGAGGGCCCACCGTGGACTCCTTCCTGAAGGGGTTCCGGATGTGCCGGGAGAAGGTAGGGGCCTTCTATCCCAAGCTCGACCTTAGCAGGGTGGTGCTCGGAGGTAGGAGGCAAGGACTGAGAGAAGAGACTCTGGTGCGGCCGACGCCACGCCTGCGGCCCCGGCGACGACGAGGCCGTGGCCACGGAGCAGCCCCCTGAGTCGGCAGCCGCCGAAGGCGAGGGCACGCGGAGCGCGCGACCCTGGCCGAGGGCTTCGACCCTGCGCGGAGCTGAGCCTCCTATCTTTTCATTTTCTTGTTGTTGTGTTGTTGTGCTTTTCTTCTTCTCTTTTTTTTTTTTTTTTTTTTTGGGGGACTCCGGCATGTCGGGATTCCCAGCTGTACTCCTCCTGGATCAATGAAAGCTCTATTTCTCTAAATCTTGAGTTCACTTTCCCCACTCTCCCGTCTTCTCTTTTTCTTTCTTGAGATGTCGATGTGGAGTGCCGGGACGAGTGTGGACCTGGTCCCGTCCGCGCTCAGATCGAAGGTTGGGACATCCCGGATGCATGGCGTCGAGATAGTAGGCTTGAGCGGGTCCGGCCTTGGGATTGCCTTCATGCTCGCGTGGGCGAAGTGGTTTCTGCCCCGGCCTTCCAGGCCGAATCCCGGGACTTCCAGACTGAACACCCGGGGCCGCAGGCTTTCTCAAGACTTGCGCGGCTTGCCGAGCTATTCTCCGTGCTTGCATGGGCGAACTGGGTTCTGTGCCACCTTCCAGGCCGAAGCCCAGAGGACTTCCGGACTGAACCCCGAGGCCGCAGGCATTCTCAAGCCTTGTGCGGCTTGCCGAGCTGTTCTCCGTGCTGCATGGGCGAACTGGGTTCTGCGCCACCTTTCAGGCCGAAGCCCAGGACTTCCGGACTGAAACCCCGGGGCCGCAGGCTTTCTCAAGCCTTGCATGGCTTGCCGCCTGTTCTCCGTGCTTTCATGGGCGAACTGGGTTTTGCGCCACCTTCCAGGCCGAAGCCCAGGACTTCCGTACTGAACCCCAGGGCCACAGGCTTTCTAAAGCCTTGCGCGGCTTGCCGAGCTGTTCTCCGTGCTTGCATGGGCGAACTGGGTTCTGTGCCACCTTCCATGAAGCCCAGGACTTCCGACTGAACCCCGGGGCACCCCGGGGCCGTAGGCTTTCTCAAGCCTTGCGCGGCTTGCCGAGCTGTTCTTCGTGCTTGCATGGGCGAACTGGGTTCTGCGCCACCTCCAGGCCGAAGCCCAGGACTTTCGGACTGAACCCCGGGGCCGCAGGCTTTCTCAAGCCTTGCGCGGCTTACCGAGCTGTTCTCCGTGCTTACGTGGGGCGAATGGGTTCTGTCCCACCTTCCAGGCGAAGCCTAGATCTCCCGCTTCCTTCGGCCATCGGCCATGATCGGACGTGCCGAACTAAGGGCCATGCGCCGGTTTCCCTACAAAGTGAGAAGAGAGTGTTTGAAGCAAGGAAGCTTAATTGCAGGAGTGGGGAACCTTACATTATTGATAATACACTCTTAGGTTCGAGGCATTCCACGTCCGAGGGAACCTGGCACCTCCCAACTCTTCCAGGTAGTAGGAGCCGTGGGGAGGGCTTCTGCTACCGGTACGGGCCCTCCCAGTTGGGTGAGAGCTTGCCGCATTCCCGTGGCTGAGAAGCTTCAGCACGCCGGAGGACCAGATCTCCGAGACGAAAATCTTCGGCCGCACTTGGGAGTTGTAATACCTGGCCACACGATGCCTATACGCCGCCATCCGAACTCGGGCCTTGTCCCGGTCTCCTCAAGAAGTCGAGGTTGAGCATCATCCTGGCGGGGTTTTCTGTCTCGTCATATTGCTCCACACGCAGCATGGGTAGGCTGAGTCGATCAGGATGACCACTTCGGCTCTGAAGACGAGGTTGAACGGGGGGTCTCGTCGGTTGCCGTCCTCGGGGTGGTGTGGTACGCCCAAAGGATCTGGGGAGCTCCTCGGCCCCATCTGCCTTGGCCTGGTCCAGCCACGTGCGGAGGCCCTGCAAAATGGTCCTATTCGTGACTTCGGCCTCTCCATTGGTCTGGGGATGCGCCACCGAGGTGAAGCGATGCCTGATGCCGAGGTCGCTACGGAACTCTTCGAAACTCCCGGCAGTCGGATGGCACCGTTGTCAGTAACCACGGTGTGGGGGTGGCCGAAGCGGCAAACGATCGACTTCCAAAAAGAACTTGGCGATGTTTGCTTCAGTGATCCGTGCCAAGGGTCGGCCTCGCCCACTTCGTGAAGTAGTCGATGGCCACTATCAAGAACTTCCGCTATCCAGACGCCGGTGGGGGAAAGGGCCCAGAAGGTCCATCCCCCACTGGGCGAATGGCCAGGGAGCTGAAAGCTGGGAGTTGGGTTGGAGGGCTGCCGTTGCACCGTGGCATGACGCTGGCACCGATCGCACTTCTTCACGAAGTCAGTGGCGTCTTCCTTCATCGTCTCCAGGAAGTAGCCCTGAGAAGGGCCTTGTAGGCCAATGCTCTGCCCCCCACATGGTTCCCGCAGATGCCTTCGTGAATCTCCTGGAGCACGAGCTTGGCTTCGTGGGTCCTACACACTTGAGGAGGGGGTAGGAATAGGATCTTCGATACAATTGCCCATCCATCAGGACAAATCGCACGGCTTTCTTTCTGATAAGGCGAGTCGCCTCGCGGTCCTCCGGCAGGGTGCCACTAGTGATGTATTCGGCATACTTATCCATCCAGCTGGGTTCATGGCTGACCTGATGGACCTCCACCGGGGTCTCAAGGCTTGGGACCTCAAGGCGCTCCACATGAGCGCGGCCCAGCATCGAGTCCGACAGGGTCGCCAGCCGGAGAGAGAGATCCGCAGGGCGTTCTCCCTGCGGGGGATGTGGAGATGTTGAAAGCGCCGGAATCTGGACGCGCCTGCTTTGACGAGCTCCAAGTATTTCGCCATTTGGGGGTCATGCGCGGCATACTCTCCGGAGACCTGTCCCACCACGAGCTGGGAATCATTGAAAGCTTGCATTCGGCGACGACCCCGTCGCTGTTGGCAAGGATGAGTCCGGCTCCGCTTCCACCGTTGTTCGAGGCTCCGTCTACATGGAGGATCCAGGCATCCTCTCCGAGCTTATCGGGGCCCGTCTTTAGCGGCTGGCCTGAGGGGCCTTCCTCGGGTTCCTTGCCCAAGCCTGCACATTCGACCAAGAAGTCGGCCAGCACCTGCGCCTTCATGGCCGACCTTGGCCTGTAAGCGATGTCGAACTCGCTGAGCTTCAATGCCCACTTCACCAACCGTCCCGAAGTGTCGGGTCGGCTGAGCTCCGCTTTCAGCAGTTGATCCGTCAGGACAGTGATGGGATGCGCTTTGAAATAGGGCCTGAGATGCTGGGCAGACACTATTAGTGCGAAAATGAGTTTCTCGGGCAGAGAATACCTGAGCTCCGCATCGTGGAGAAGTTTGCTGGTATAGTACACCGGTCGCTGGACTCCTTGGTCATCGGTTCGAACCAGGACTGAGCTGACAGCTTCAGGGGTGACCGCCAGGTAGAAGACGAGTTCCTCCCCCTCCTCGGGCCTGGACAGCAACGGTGGCGATGCGAGCATCTTCTTCAGCTCTTCAAAGGCCTCCTGGCATTCCTCGGTCCAAGCGAATTCGTTCATCTTTCTCAGCACCTTGAAAAAGGGACGGCAGCGATCTACCGACCTGGAGATAAAGCGGCTGAGGGCCGCAACTCGGCCGGTGAGTTGCTGCACTTGCTTCTTGGAGGCGGGCTGCTCCATGTCCAGGATGGCCTGGACCTTCTCCGGGTTGGCTTCAATTCCTCTTTGGGTCACCATGAATCTTAGGAACTTCCCGGCGGAGACGCCGAAGGCGCACTTCGCCGGGTTCAGCTTCATCTGATGACGTCGGAGGTTGCCGAATGTCTCCGCCAAGTCAGCTACGTGGTCCGAATCGGGTTTGCTCATTACCAGCATGTCGTCCACGTACACCTGCATGTTGCGGCCGATCTGGTCCTTGAAGATCCTGTTGACCAGACGCTGGTACGTAGCTCCAGCATTCTTGAGGCCGAATGGCATCATTCTGTAGCAAAAAGTTCCGCGGTCGGTTATGAAGGCGCTATGCTCTTCGTCCTCCGGGCTCATTCGAATCTGGTTGTATCCAGAGAAGGCATCCATGAATGACAGGAGGCGATGTCCCGAGGTTGTCGACCAGCTGGTCGATCTCTTGGAAGAGGGAAGCTGTCCTTTGGGCAAGCTCGGTTGAGGTCGGTGTAGTCCACACAGATCCTCCACTTACCACTACTCTTTCTTTCCATGACCACGTTTGCTGCAGCGATACTTGACTTCCCGTACAAAGTCGGTGGCGAGGAGTTTTTCCACCTCCTCATTAATGGCCTTCTATCTCTCCATGGCGAAGCTCCTCTTCTTCTGGCGGACCGGGCGGCAGCTTGGTCCACATTTAACCTGTGCGTGATGACCTCGGCGGGAATGCCCGCATGTCGGTCGCCGACCAGGCGAACACGTCTACGTTCACGCGGAGGAACTCCAGCAGGGGGGTCCATTCTTCTTCAGGGAGTTGGGCCCCGACTTGCACCGTCTTCAGCGGGTCCGAACCGAGGGGATAAGCCAACAGGCGCTCTACGGGCCCTCCCCTGGGTTCCTTCTCTCTTAGGTTGAGGTCGTCAACATCGGGGGCAGGCTCCGCGCCCCGGGCGCTCGGGACTGCTTGGAGGCAATACGGGACCGGCTGGGTCGTCCCCTTCATCTCCCCGAGCCCGGAAGGCATGGGGAACTACACCAACAACCTTTTCGTGGAAATCATGGCATCCAGTTGGTTGAGCCCAGGATGCCCGAGAATGGCGTTGTAAGGCGAAGGGAGCCTGACGACGGTGAACGTCATCAGGACGGTCGTCTGCCGAGGTGGGGATCCGGCGGTGACCGGGAGAGTGATCTCCCCTTCGACCCTCATGGAATCCCCTATAAAACCTACCAGGGGGTATGTACCGGTCTCAGCTGACCGTGGGACAAATTCATCCGAGAGAAGGCATCGTAAAAAAGTATGTCAGCCGAGCTTCCACTATCCACCATGATTCGATGTACAGGATGCTTCGCGATGGTCATCTCGACCACCACGGCATCGTTGTTTACATTTTCATTATCCTTCCCCTCCTCGGGAGGGATTACATTCTCCGGTTTCCTGACTTCCCGGGCTCTCTTCGCAGCTCACCTGACCCCGCGTGAGATCATGCCTACAGGCTTCTCCGTCAGGCGGTTGTCGATTGCAGGGGCTGGCGGTAAAGCCGCGAGCGGCTGCCCCTCCGGGGGGACCTCGTTCCTGACAAACTTCCTGAGGTAGCCCCTCTTGATCAGCTCCTCGATCTCCCGCTTCAGGTTGCGACACTCCTCTGTGTCGTGACCGTGCTCGTGGTGGAACTGCAGTACTTCGATTTGTCCCGGATAGCCCTCGGTTCTGAGGAGGAGGTCGGCGGAGGTAGCGCTCGCCCTCGATTTCCATGAGGATCTTCGTCCGAGGTGCGAGGAGAGGGGTGAACCTCCGCTCCGGAGTGGCCTCGCCCCTCGACCTTGGATTCGGGCGAGGGTCAGCAGATGGCCCGGGCTTCCGAGCTCCCGGGGTATCTCTTGGGGGCGGCCTCTTCAGAGTCTTCCCGTCCAACTCTCGACGGGTGTGGTCGGCCTCCTCCCCCGGATGTACTTATGGGCGCGGAGGAGGAGCTCGGAGTACGTCCTGGGCGGCTTCTTGTCCAGGGATTAGGTCAAGCAGGATGTCTTGAGCCCGCGCTTCAAAGCCAGCATGGCGACGGGCTCGTCCAGGCTATAGATTTCCAGGGCTGCGATCTTGAACTGGGTGATGTAGTCCCCGAGCAGCTCCTGGTCCTGCTGGCGGATGGAGAAGAGGCTATCCACCTCTTTTGGCACCTTTCGACAAGCGTCAAAGTGCGCCACAACTTTCCTTCCAGCTGGTGGAAGGAGCAAATGGATCCGGGCTCGAGGTGGGTGAACCAGACTCGAGCGGCCTTCCGGAGGGTGGCTGGGAAGGCGATGCACAAAAGAGCATCGGTGGCCCCCTGGACCCTCATGAGAGCTTTGTAGCTCTCCAGATGGTCCAGAGGGTCGGTGGTCCCATCGTAGGGATCCACCTGCGGCATGCGGAACCATTTTGGGATCGGCTCCGCCTGGATTTCTTCAAAGAGGGGGACGGAGTCGTAGCCCGCCGGGTCCGTCGATGAGTTCTGCAGGTCGGCAAATCGGCGGGCGAACTCCGCTAACTTGCGCTCATGCTCCTCCAGGCGCCTCTCAGCCTAGCGCCTGATGGCCTCGTCGGTGGAGTCTTCCACCGAGGCCGCTGGTGAAGGGGGCGTCGATTGGTCTCGGCGCGAAGTCAGGCCTCGGCGTCGCTTGCTGCGATGCACCGTTTCAACTTCATCGGCCGGCGATCGACTCTCGTGATCCACCAAACCGGAGTAATTTCTTTTTGCGGGAGCTTGGTGGCTCCCGCGGGGGTTGGAGATTGTCCACGGGTGGGATGGCCTGCCCTGAATGGAGCGCAGGCTCCACACGTTGTCCCGTCTCGGGCCGCGGGGTCCCTGCTGCGGCTGCGTGGCCAGGACCGCTGCTGATTTTGAAGCTGCCGGACCACCGAGGTCAAGGTCTGCAGCTGTTGGATGACGGCCGCGAGGGGCCCGTCTGTAGAGGTCGGCTGTGGTGGAAGAGGAGGGGGAGTTGGAAGCTCCCTCTCCGTGCTGTGGGCCCTTTGAGGGGAGGGAACCTCCCCCGCACGGCTGGTGGACGCCTCGCGCCACGATGACCACCATTATCGGAGAGCACGATACCTGCAGAAAGCTGGCTCCCGCTAGGGGGTGTTGTCCTGCCCCCCTACCTGGCGTGCCAATCTATTGCCGATCTCGTCACCGCGCCCGTGCCTTGGATCCGTTGATCCTACCGGACCGCCTGGCTCCCGGAGCCTCCTAGCTGGAGCGGACCTGCAAGAGAGGGTCAGAAGACCCTGGCCGGGATCCCGGCGAGGGAGCTCCGACGGTCAAGTCAGTAGACGACGAGAAGGAACAGATTCTCCAAGATGGGCCCCCGAAGGAGTCCCAGACTCAGAGAATTTACTAGCAAGAAGGTGCTATGGGACCAAAAATTTGGCCGGGCCGCCTTGCCGAGCGAACTCACACCAGCGATCCCCTCGGGACCCTGGATCTCACTCTCGGAGTGGGGCTTTTTGCCACTGTTTCTTGCTTGTCCCCAGCCTGATCAGCTTACCTTGTCGTCCCCAGCTTCCTTCCTTTATCTCTTCCCGCTGGTCGCCTGTCTTCTCCTCCTGGGAGGCTCCCTTCGCATCCTTTTCTCTTTCCCCTTTTGGTGTTGAGGCCAGGCGGCTTTCCGACCTCGTTCGTCGAGCCCAGCAGGGAAGGGCAAAGACAGAAAGGGGTGTGGCGCCGTAAGGTGGCCGGTCAGACCTCGGGCCCAGTGAGAGCGCTCTCCTTCCCAAGTGTAGGCGCCGTCCGTTTACGGGCCCTGTTTTGTCAGAACCGCGCCTCTCGACTGCGGGACCTGTCGGGCCGATGTAAATGGTGTTTCGCATGCCGCCGCCATCCGTACGGGGCCCCGCCTGTGATGCGCACGGCTCGAGGGTCGACCTCGAAACCTGCGCCTCTTTCTTTGGGATCTTCTCTGTACGGGCGGCCTGACCTCGACCGAGGTGGACCCCTCCTGGGTGGACACCTGGCGAGGTGCAGGAGGTCGCCTGGCTTCGGCCGAGGTGGACCCGCCTTCGGAGGCCACCTGGCGAAGGAGCGAAGGATCAGCCGACCTCGGCCTAGGTGGACCCCTCCCGGTGGACACCTGGCGAGGTGGCAAGAGGTCGCCTGGCTTCGACCGAGGTGGACCCGTCTCCGAGGGTCACCCGGCGAAGGAGCGAAGAAGTGGCCGACCTCGGCCTAGGTGGACCCCTCCCGGTGGACACCTAGCGAGGTGGCAGGAGGTCGCCTGGCTTCGGCCGAGGTGGACCCATCTCCGGGGTCACCTGGCGAAGGAGCGAAGAATCGCCGACCTCGGCCTTGGTGGACCCCTCCCGTGTGGACACCTGGCGAGGTGGCAGGAGGTCGCCTGGCTTCGGCTGAGGTGGACCCGTCTCCGGAGGCCACCTGCGAAGGAGCGAAGAATCGACCGACCTCGGCCTAGGTGGACCCCTCCCGGGTGGACACCTGGCGTGGTGGCAGGAGGTCGCCTGGCTTCGACCGAGTGGACCCGCTTCGGGGGCCACCTGGCGAAGGGACGAAGAAGTAGCCGACCTCGGCCTAAGCGGACCCCTCTTGGGTGGACACCTGGCGAGGCGGCAGGAGCCCCGAACCGAGCTCGACTTCAGCAAGGGCGATAACGTCTTCGGGAAGCCGTCTGGTGAGGTAGCCTGGCCAAGCTTGATCTCGGCAATGTGATGCTGACTCGGCCGAAGAAACCTCCACGTGGCTCGATCATACCTGACGGTATCTGAGCCCGGCCACATCATCGATACGGCCGTAACAATGATCAATTCCAATAGTCACAAATATGATCAATGCCTAATAGGTACAAGTATGATCAATGCCCATAGGCACAAATATGATCCATATTCAAGAAACATGAAGCCGATCAACGCTCAACAAGCATAAGATTGACTAACTTCCAGGTAATTGGCTAACTTTTGTTAAAGGTAAAGCTTATTAATATTTAAATAATGTAGGGATCGTTCAACCTCTGGAGAAGGGTTGATAACTATAGATGAAGCCTGACCAATTAGAGATGAATGGTTGACCAACTATAAATGAAGGTGATGCAGAACAAAAGCTCTGATACCAAAAATGTTACAGAACGAAAGAAGAGATGATGCGATGCGGAAGTAAATTAAGACTAATTTTTTTTTTTTTTTTATATTTTCAGAAGTCGGCTTTGACTCAAAGAAAAGTTAAACTAAACTGAAAAAAACAATATAATATGAAAGCACAATTCAAAGAAACTAGATTATCAGAGTAGTTCAGAAGTAAAGGATCGCTGGGGGTTGAGAAACTCCAAGACCTAGGTTTTCGCTCTAAACTTTCAACATGACAGAAGTAAAGAGAAGAGAAGGGTTATGTACCAGATAGTGATCTTTACAGAATTTGGTGGAAGGACTCTCTCGAGCAGATTATTGGATCCTCGGATTCGGATATCTTCGTAATGGATCCTCCAATACTGGTCCTTTGGCAGAGTTGGCTTCTCCTGACCTCAGGATCTGGGAAAGAAGAAGAACAAGTTATGGAACCAGATACTCAAAGAAGGATTTACCAGATAAGAAGAACTTGAAAGTTGAGTTTGCTAAAATCCTGATTCTCCTGGATGCTGATCTGACTTCTTTTGGGATTTGCTCTGTATTTGAAGTAGCCGATCTGGACCTGGATGCTGGTGGTCAGCCTCTACTGGGAAGAGAGGGGCCGTGAGATGATGAGGTAGATTAGGGTTTGGATGATTGGTGGAATGAAGAAGATGATGGGCGGTTAGGGTTTGGAATTGAAGTGGCTAACTTAGGGTTTTGGGGTTTGGAGATCTCACACCTCCTCAAGGTTCCTGGAAACCCGATTTACTCCCTCACGGAGCTCAACACCTGATACAAGTGCGGAGAGAGAAACACAAAGTTTGCTCACACATAAATTCAATTCATTCATCAGTTATCTTTAAAACTTACAAGAGGGTTTAATTTATAGGACTTTACAAGAGAGCAGGGTTTTACATCTTCCCATGTGGGACTAATAGGATGGATCTTCAAATTAGGTTTGTCAAATCAATTCCCACACATATGGCCGGCCAAGAGATTCCTAAAGTGTTGATTGGTGGCTCCAAAGGTAAGTAGTGGCGCCTCCTAGCCTTGCTTTTCAGAGAAAATTTCTTTCCTTCCATGGCTCAACTCTTTGGATACCTCCTTTCTTTTCTTTCTCCCTAAGTCATGATTCTTCCCATCTTTGCTTTGGGCTTTTTAGGCATGGATTGGGCACCCCTTGAAGTGCTCCCCAAGAAATGCTTCTTTCTTTACATAGCTTGGCTCTTATGGAAATGTTTTGGCCGCCCCCTTGAATTGTGGATCCCAGATTATTTTCTCCTTAAGTAGCGCATGAGAAAGGGACCTGCTATCTTGTGGTGTGGGGACCAAAGCATACTAGATGGAGATGTGGCACCCCCTGGACTCAGCGTGTGGCTGGGAGTGTGGCTTGGGGTGTGGCGCCCCTTGCTTGGTCTTGAGAGAAAAAGTGGCACCCTGGAGAAGACCTAGACCACTACTAGGACTTGTACTGAGTCAACATGACTCAACAAAATTTAAATTACAGGGATTACAGACTCAACTAAATTTGAGTTGACCAAGTCAACCCTTATTACAAAACCAGAAAACCATAATTCTTCGGGCAAGGTCAATCAGAGATCCAGATGGAGCCCTGAAGTCTTCTTCTGAGTCTGGTGCCTGCACCAATTCTCCCGGATGGGAGGAACTCGACCCTGTCGAGTATGGATCAAGCAGGCTCTGGTATCTCTCCAAGAGGTCTGGATCCAATTCTTGTAATTCTTCTCAGGAGATCCAAGAGTTATCAGAATCTGGCCTTCCTTGCCAGCAGACCAGGTATCTTTGGTATCCTCGATTACGAGTAGAGATAACACTGATCATCCAGGATCTTTTCAATCTGCTCTTTCCTCACAGGCCAGTTTGTTGGTGGACACACAGGGTTGGGTTCACTCTCAAGAGCAGGATTATGCTCAAAAGGCTCACTGGGAATCACAGCTGGCTCTCTATACTCTACTAGGTCTGTAATGTTGAAAGTGGAGCTAATGCCTAGTTTTGAAGGCAACTCAAGCACATAGGCATTGGACCCTACTCTCTTCACTACTCTAATGGACCAGCTCCTCTAGCATGTAACTTTCTAATGGTTCCAAGAGGAAACCATTCAGCCTTAACCTAATCATTACATAGTCTCCCTCAACAAAAGTTTTGACTCGCCTTTGAGAATCAGTCAACTTCTTATAAGTTTCATTACTTAAATTTATTTTTGGCATGAATTTCTTTATGCAAGTCTTTTATATGCTGTGCAAAAACTTCAGCAGACTCTGAGACTCGTGTGTGGACTGGTAAATGAGCTAGGCCAAGAGGTGTATGAGGTTTGTAACCATGCACAATTTCAAAGGGACTCTAGCCTATAGACCTATTGATCGAAACATTGAATGCAATTTCAGCCCTAGACAAAATACAAATCCCAATTCCTGTTGCTCTCAATCCAACAAAATCTGAGCCAAAGCCTAGTAAAGGGTCAAGAAACTAAATTAGACTGACGACGCATTCCTAAAGAATGGACTTTATAACAAAGGAACCCTAGGTCTAAACCTAACAAACTAAGGCTCTCTAGGTTTGACCTTGGGTCGGAGGAGGGCATGCAGAGCATGAAAACTTATTATGGATGCCTAGTAGGTGCCATAAGGTCTTCCAGAAGTAGGTGGCAAAACTAATAGGTTCTGACACGTGGTTCACTCTAAAGGCTTTGACAAAGTATACTTGGATGTGTGTAAGAGCATTGGAAGTCCTAGAGAAAGGGAGGAGATATGAGGTGGAGTCTCGATTACCTGTTGACTAAAGGTGGTGACCTGAAGGTTTGAATGGTGATCTATGAGTGTCAACTGGTCATCCTTCGAAAGGAAAAGTTTGCTACTCCCAGGAATGGATCAAGAGATGGTTCGGGAAGTAGCCTAGGACATGTGATTGCAATAGTTAAGGTTTGTTTCTCTAAGCAAATAATAATTTACTTTCTCAAGAACTGGATTAGAGAATGATTCATGGGGAGGGCCTATGGATGATGACCTCAAGACTTGAAATTTGACCTATGGGTGCGGAAAGGTATACTCTATAGAAGGGTAGGTCAGTCATGCGAAGGAAGGGGTCTGGGGCCATAAGGAGGACTTCTACAGGACTGGTGAATCAATCCGCTCAAGACAAGGATGTTCAACTGAGATTACGGGAGAGACCTTAGTGGCTGGGCATGGGACAAGGTCCAATTGTAAGAGGCTTGATTCGTCATCCTAAGGAGAGGATCTACCATAGGGTGGACAAACTTAAACAGTTCAATGCAAAGATCTTCAATTGGTACTTGGGGAATGACTGTCATTAGAGGGTATGAACTGATAGCTCGAGCTAACACTATAGTTTCTTCCTGGGGGTATTTGACTAAAGGAACCTGATTCTCACAAATCTCTTGATTTCTGAACTAGGTCCTACCACTTGGTTGCTCTCCAAGGTCTCCTCAGGTAAGAACCAATAGTATCAATGTCACATTCTTCAAGTTCTTCCCCCTCATATTCATCAACTAGACTCAAGCCAGCATCATATACTTCCTCGATGCCATCTTCAATGGGTTTCGGTCAGTGGTAATCGGGTCAACTGATTCTAGGCTTGTCATACCTAACCTTTCTTCCTCATTGGTAGGCTTGGGTTCTCCCTCATTATGTCATCCTTAGGATTCTTACCACTTAGCTGTGCACAAGCCAGTCCTATGCATGGGCACTAACTAGATTTATGGCCTCTTTCTCCACAAAACAAACATTCTTGCGATATAGGACCTGGGTCACACTGGGTTTCAAGCTAGTAGAGACCTTACTTGGGCATGGGTGTGGATCTAATGGTTTGATCTAGAAGACTTGGGTTGTTGAGTGACTGGTCTAGAATATTGTAAGGACCTCTCATAGACACGATCCACACTATAGATATCATGGTTAGGCTTCCTAAGGTTATGCTCAGGATCATGGTATAAGGTCCTCCTAGGCTCCTGGCATGGATGAGGTTGGGGCCTATTAAATTTTGGATCAGGGATCCAATTTTGATGTCTACGTTTCTCAAGTACTTGGACTCGATCCCTAAGCTGGGTAAAATTCTCATGGACTTGTTCTTTACCTGGGTAACAGTAGCAGTCATATCCTGACTCAATTTGTTCATACTTTCAGTAAGATCTCTAACATGGCCTCTAAATCAGGTTGGTTTGACCAGGTTGGTAAGGTACTCCATTCCGGGTATACATGATGATGCAAGCAAACACACAGAATGTGACTAGACTAAGCGACTACTGGCTCACTAGACCTAGAGTCCAAACTAGATGCCCAATCAGAGTGGCAAGCTAGCCTGTAGTAACTCGGGACTCAGCCAGACAGGTGTAAGGGGAGTGATAGGTCCCTAAATGCAATCCTAAACACCAATCAGTGATTGGCCAGGTAGGCGGACCAGCACACAAGCCCTTCGGGATAGAATCCCTGAACCACCATTCTAGACACTGAGTACAAAAGTACACATAGAGTAACTAGACAAACTGACTCAACACTAGCCTTGACCCAACTTGTGATGTCCCTAGCTACTAGGGCAAATTAAGTCTAATAAATTTTAAAATTAGGCTTAGGATCGAATGAGTGGGTGGTGGTTTTGGGCTAAGGAGAGGTTATCAACTCCTCCCCTTATCTTAGATGCTCAATTGCCCTTAAGATGAATTAGGAGATGATCACTCAAAATAATGAATTGCAGAAACAAGAAATAGAGTTGCAGTAATTTAACTCTCAGAACTTTCACGAAAACTAATAAATCATAGGAAATTATGTAAAATAGTTTCAATTATACTGGTTCCAGAAAATAAAAGTCATATAATTTAGAGTTAACTACATGAGAAACAATTCCTGCAACAGGATAGTTAAAGACAGAAATAGAATGCTTCCCCCGTTTACAATTCCTGCTACGAAGTTGTAACCCAGCGGATCCCCTACACGCCCTAGGAACATCCCATAGAATGGGAAGAGGAGGCTTGCACCTCACTTCGTTCCTAGGACCGGACGTCCTGGGGAGTCTACTTCGAGCAGACAAAGTAAAAAAGAGATACTCAAAACATGCAAGCAAGTCAGAAACCCTAGACAGGTCTCTGATACCAAAATTGATGCAGAACAAAGCTCTGATACCAAAAATGATGCAGAACAAAAGAAGAGATGCGCGATGGCGGAAGTAAATTAAGACTAATTTTTTTTTTTTATATATTTTCAGAAGTCGGCTTTGACTCAAAGGAAAGTTAAACTAAATTGAAAGAAACTATATAATAATTGAAAGCATAATTCAAGAAACTAGATTATTAGAGTAGTTCAGAAGTAAAGGATCGCTGGGGGTTGAGAAACTCCCAGACCTAGGTTTTCGCTCTGAACTTTCAACAGGATAGAAGTAAAGAGAAGAGAAGGGTTATGTACCAGACAGTGATCTTTACAGAATTTGTGGAAGCACTCTCTCGAGCAGATTGTTGGATCCTTGGATTCAGATATCTTTGTAATGGATCCTCCAATACTGGTCCTTGGGCAGAGCTGGCTTCTCCTAAATTCAGGATCTGGAAAAGAAGAAGAACAAGTTATGGAACAGATACTCAAAGAAGGATTTACAAGATAAAAGAACTTGAAAGTTGAGGTTGCTGAAATCCTGATTCTCCTGGATGCTGATCTGACTTCCTTTGGGATTTGCTCTGTATCGAAGTAGCCGATCTGGACCTGGATGCTGGTGGTCGGCCTCTACTTGGAAGAGAGGGGCCGTGAGATGATGAGTAGATTAGGGTTTGGATGATTGGTGGAATGAGAAGATGATGGGTGGCTAGGGTTTGGAATTGAAGTGGCTAACCTAGGGTTTTGTGGTTTGGAGATCTCACACATCCTCAAGGTTCCTGGGGAACCCGGATTTACTCCCTCACGGAGCTCAACACCTGAATACAAGTGCGGAAGAGAGAAACACAAAGTTTACTCACACATAAATTGAATTCATTCATCAGTTATCTTTAAAACTTACAAGAGGGGTTTAATTTATAGGACTTTACAAGAGAGCAGGGTTTTACATCTTCTCATGTGGGACTAATAGTTGGATCTTCAAATTAGGTTTGTAGAATCAATTCTTACACATATGGCCGGCCAGAGATTCCTAAAGTGTTGATTGGTGGCTCCAAAAGGTAAGTAGGTGGCGCCTCCTAGCCTTGCTTTTCAAGAGAAATTTCTTTTCTTCCATGGCTCAACTCTTTTGGATACCTCCTTTTCTTTCTCCCTAAGTCATGGTTCTTCCCATCTTTGCTTTGGGCTTTTTAGGCATGGATTGGGCGCCCTTGAAGTGCTCCCCAAGAAATGCTTCTTTCTTTACATAGCTTGGCTCTTATGGAAATTTTTGGGTTGCCCCCTTGAATTGTGGATCCCAGATTATTTCCTCCTTAAGTAGCGCATGAGAGAAGGGACCTGCTATCTTGTGGTGTGGGGACCAAAGCATACTGGATGGAGATGTGGCACCCCCTGGACTCAGGCGTGTGGCTGGGAGTGTGGCTGGGAGTGTGGCACCCACTTGCTTGGTCTTGAGAGAGAAAGTGGCACCCTGGAGAAGACCTAGACCACTACTAGGACTTGTACTGAGTCAACATGACTCAACAAAATTTAAATGCAGGGAATTACAGACTCAACTAAATTTGAGTTGACCAAGTCAACCCTATTACAAAACCAGAAATCCTAATTCTTCGTGCAAGGTCAATCAGAGATCCAGATGGAGCCCTGAAGTCTTCTTCTGAGTCTGGTGCCCACACCAGAAGGGCTGATCAACTATGGATGAATGACTGATCAATTATGGATGACCTTCACTGCACGTGCTCATGGTCTTGGATTAACCGTTTAACAGGTAGATGCTAGCTGTAAGTAGTTAATTTGTGGCCTATAAATACCTTCAAGTGCGATGGTGATGGGACTTCGGCAACTTCTTCTTTTCTTCTTTTGCGCTATATTTGTCTAGTTTTCCTTCAGATCATATATGTTCCAGTCCAGACGCCATTAACAAGCTTGAAAGCCATCTCAACACCTAGATCCTCTAAGAAGACGGTAGAGAGCTAGATCAAATCAGCTCGATCCACTTTTCTTTTGATTCAAGCTTGTTGTAATTTGTTTGGACGCAATAGATTGCCGTGTCAGGTAGGGGAAGCTCAGTGAAGGAGTTTCAAACAATCTGGAAGGAAGCATAGTGAAAGGTAGAAAGAAGAATCTGCCAACAGAAGACATCTCCCGTTCTTCAAAAAGGAATGATCATGTTCTTGGTGAAAAAAGGATTGACCCTGTTCTTGGCAAAAGGGGGGATGATCCTATTCTTGATAAAAAGGAGAATGCCCCTGTTCTTGGCAAAAGGGTAGAAGTTCTTCATGTGGGATACTTGATCAAGAAAAGTTGAATACTTTATTCGACAAAGTAGAGGTGCTTACTACAGCGATGCAGAACCTTCAAGAATTTGCTGCGAGGGAATCAATATGACCTACCGCATCAAGAACTAGCCGGCAACCTTCTCTCCATGTAAGTAGACATCTCTGTCCTAGAAAACATTCGTTTTATCAATGTTCTTCAGGCCAGCCATCTCCTTCGAAATGACATCACCGATCTCCTCATCAACCAAAAATGGAACAGGGGCACAAGAATTATGAGCTCATATTCAATCTCAGCTTGGGATTAGGCATGCATAGGAAAATAAGGTATGGCATCACTTGATCTGAAAGCATCAGCCTGACCTAAAAGCAAAAGTATGGACAAAGTTTCCTCCTCAAGGATCAAAGCGTACACCTCCACACCAATCTTGTAATTTTAGATGGAGGATTACTGCCCGTTGGTTTTCAGGACACTATAAGCTGTTCAATGCCGATGAAATTGATTATATGATCTCTATTTGTGTAAATGATGCCCTTCGAGAACTTTCGTCTCCCAGAAAGAGTGGAAGCTTCTTTTATTTGACCAATGATGGCCACTACATGATAAAGATAGTGAAAAATCTGAAGTTAAAGTGCTCCTAAGAATGCTTCCAGCCTATTATAACCATGTCTATAATTTTGAGAATACTTGGTCACCAGGTTTTTTCGGTCTACACTATGTCACTAGAGCTGCCCAAATGAATGCCCATAAAAGCCCAGGTCAATGAAGGCCCATAAAGGCCACAAGGCCCATGAAGGCCCACCTACATGCTAGGCCGATCAAATGCCCAAAAGGCACGAGGCCGATCAATACCCAAAAAGTGCTAACCCGACAAATCGAGTTGGTCTGATCCACTGACTCATCGATGGTTCAACGATCAGAATAACTGATCAAAAGGTTGGCCTAATAAGCTGACTATAATCCGACAAATCGAGTTGGTCTGATGAACTAACTCATCGGTGTTCAATGATCAGAATAACTGATCCAAAGATTAGCTTGATAAGCTGACCAGAATCTGACAAGTCGAGTTAGCCTGACCCAAACCCATAACTCACAGTACTTAATGATCAAAAAAACTGATCAAAAGGTCGTATTGATAAGATTATAATCTGACAAGTCGAGTTGCCGACCTACTAACTCATCAGTACTTAGTGATCAGAATAACTGATCAGAAGGTCATATTGATAAGATCACAATCCGACAAATTGGATTGATCCAACCTACTAGTTCATCTGTATTCAATGATTTGCTGATCATTAAAAAGTTAATCTATGACAAGTGATAGTGAAGACTGTAGTTTTTATTTTATCAATGATGTTGTCTTAAAATATCTGAAAGTATAATCTGGTATATTGACGAAAGTAGAAGACTTCATTAATATTCTGATTACAAAGGAAAAAGGAAAAAACAGCAATGAGATTACTACCAGTTCACTATTCACATATTATTCTACTCATTTTGATGTTTCTTTAACAGAGGAATTGCCAGGTTATCGTTGACTTCTTTTCTTTCTCTCTGAATAATCTATGGTAATAGAGAGAAATCAAGGTCATGATATAATCTTTTTACCTTATCAATACAGTCCTTGAAACCGGTTCATGGCCTTTGGCTCCTACTTTTTCTATTCCTCTATAGAAGTCGTCAAATTTTGTGAACTCTTCAATTACAAGGGATTCTGATGCGGCATGAAGATGAGAATGCGGCACGAAGATGAGAATGCAATCTAAATGATGAATTAAGAAATGAGAGCATAAAGCCTATTAACAGGTACTAAATTTTAGATCAAAGTATTAAGGTAAAGCTATGGAAGGAGCACGGAAATTTGAAACTTACGTCGCGATGTAGTTTATTAAATCCTAGAGAAGATTAGGGCTAATGATTATGGAATCTAAACCTAGAAAAACTGTCTTCAATAACCCAGACTTAAGAATTAGAAGGGAATTGTTACCATGATGAGCACTCCTTGTTGGTGTAGATTCATTGAAGCAATCAAATAAACAAGCCCTGGATGAAAAGATGACTCTTCCATCGAAACAAGTTCTCACCATACTTGATCTGATGGCAATGACCCCTTCTTGAACTCCGGATCGTAGAAGGAACCCTGCACAATGAAGGAATTAGGACTAAGCTGATTTGAAGGAATACCAAATCAAAGTAGGAGGAAGGAATTAAGAAAACAAGTGGTCGTTGAGGAAGATGGGATCCTTGGAGAAGTCGTTGGCTTGGGAGGTAGAAGATCACACGCCAAGACTGAAACACAACCACACTACAAAACACTTACTTCATAGAAAACTACTCCTTCTTGTTTCATCATCCAAAAGCTCTCTTTACCATGGGCGTACAAGAGGCTTTTATTGGCCTTCCAATCAATTTGAAATTCCCCATATCATGGAGAAATATAGGGGGGGTTACATGAAATGTGGAGGATTTGGTGGAGGGTTACATGGAATGTGGAGGATTTGGTGGAGGGTTACATGGAATGTGGAGGATTTGAATCCTTGGTCCCCACTTGAAGTTGGCGCCTCTTGGTGATTACTTGGCAAGGTGAGTTGGCATGGTGAGGTCCCCACTTTGAAGTTGTTTGATGTGGCACCACTTGGTGATGACTTGGCAAAGTGAGTTGGCATGGCGAGGTGGTTTCCAATCCAATGATGTGGCATGGTGACATGGTGCATCGTTATCCATGGCACCCTTGGAGATGACTTGGCAAAAGGTGATGTGGCATTCTTTGGTGATGAGTTGGCATAGGTGGTCCATGATGATGTGGCGCTCCAAGTAAAGCTGGTCTGGCCCAATTTCAAGTAGCTCTTGAACTTGACTCAGTATAAAGCCTAATTGACTCTAATTGAACTTTAAAACCCTAAAAGAAAATAAAACAGGACTCAATAAACATAAGGACTCATATAAGACTTGAGTTCCTAGTCTCAATTCATAAAGAACTTGGTATTAGTTGAAGCTTCTTTCTAAACCTGGTGCCCCCACCAATTCTCCCCGGGTGGGAGGAACTCGACCCTGTCGAGTATGGTCTAGCCTGGCTTTGATATTGTTCAAATAAGTTTGGGTCCAATCGTTGTAGGTCCTCTCTAGCAATTCAGGAGTCGTCAGATTTTGGTCTCCCTTGCCAACAGACCAAATATCGATAATAATCTTTGTTTCTGGTAGTGACAATCTTATTATCCCGGATTTGTTCAGTTTTCTCTCATTTTTGAGGAATGGTTGTTTGTGGATACTCGGGTAATGGTTCACTCTCAAAAATATGGTCAGGCCCAAAGGCTCACTAGGTATCATCATGGGTTCCTTATATTCTATCAAGTCTGAGATATGATGGTCGGGTTGATACCTAGGTCTGAAGGTAATTCCAATATGTAAGCATTAGATCTAATCTTCTTTAGGACTTTAAAAGGGCCTGCACCACGGGTATTTAGTTTCTTGAAAGTCCCGGATGGGAACATGATCTCTCTCATAGAATTCCTTGACTTTCTTTCTTGAATTAGTCCTATGTTTATAGGATTCATTGCTCAAATTTATTTCATGATGCAAATCCTCAACATGCTATGCATAGGACTCAGCAGACTCAGAAACTTACACAAGCACTTACGAAATGCAGACTGAACTAGGCATCCTTATTGAGAGGAATTTTATTGGACTCTCTAGGGCCTAAACCTAACAGATTAATGACTCTCTAGGTTTGACCCTGGTCTGGCATGCACATGAGAATTTACCATGGGTTCCTAGCAAATTCCATAAGGTTTTTCAAAAGTAGGTAGCAAAAGGAATAGGCCTTAAAAGCTCATGCATCCTAGTAATCTCATCAAAATGAAACTTAATGGCTCTAAATTATGATAAGACTCGGGGAAAGGCAGGAAATAGGAATCCGAGACTTGGGTTAATTTAGGAGAATCTTGAAACAGACTTTGGTTACTCATGATGACCTTAAGATTAGAATTTTGATCTATAGGCGGGATGCTTCTAGGTAGTTGAAGGTCATTAGGAAAGTCTTCTAAAATAATGATTGGGTTCTTCTCAGGTACCTAAAGGAGTTCTTGTGTCGAAGCTAAAGTATTGGGTTCTTCCTGAGGGCATTGTCTTACGGGAACCAAGTCCTCACTAAATTTTGGTTGTTTTGATGTTTCAGGACTAGGCTCAATAATCTTTTCTTTACTAAAGGTTTCCTCAGGTAAGGTACTAAAGTTGTTCTCTTCACAGTCTTCCCCTTCATATTCATCTATTAAACTTATGTTAGTCTCATACGCATATTTACTAGGTTCAGATTTGCCTTCTTCCTTCCCTGGCCCTTCAGTTTGAGGATACCCTAAGTCTTAGGTATTAATGAACTCAACTTGTACTTCAGGGTTCTTACTCCTATCATTCATATAAGCTAATGGGATAGTAGGAGTTGGTTGGTCTAAGGAAAATTGTTTAGCCAGAATTTGGTTCAATTGGGCCATTAGATCATTTAGGCCTTTCAGCATGGTTTCAAGATTCGGGTCCATGGCTACACTGGACTGGGTCTGGACTGGTGAATATGAGGCCCCTGATCTAGTTTTCATGCATGCAAGTAGACTCAAGCTCGAGCTAAGGTTTCCTAGACCTAGAGCACAAATTAGAGGTCTAATTAAGTGAATCAACTAGCTAGTAGTACTTATGGGACTTAGCCAGGTAGGTGGAGGGGAGTGAAGGTCCTTGATTTCCAATCCTTGACACCAATTTGAGATTGGCCAGGTAGGCGAACCAAATCACAAGCCCTGATGCACCAATCCTAGACACCAAGCCAGTAAGCACACACTAATTAGCTGACACAGTTAACTTGACCCTAACCTGAACCCAACTTGTTGGTGTCCCTAACCCACTAGGGCAATTAAGGTTCTAATCGATTTTAATTAGGGGTTGGGTTCAATGCACAATGTGGCGATTGTTCTTGGACTAAGGACAGGTGATCAATCCTGCCCCCATGTCATATTGGTGCCCTTAATTGGATTAAAATGGATGCATACAATCATGCTGAAATTTATCCTACTGAAATTTAAAGCAGAACAGTACAAGAATTACAGTCCAAAAATTCTATGATTAAATAAAATTTTGGAAAAATTATGAAAAATTCTATCAATTATAATGGATCTAAAAAAGTAAGAATCACTAAATTTGGGTTTCTGTGCTAAGAGAAATGAGTTAATGTTTAGACCATATTTGCGGAACTATTAACAATAGAACAGGGAAATGATGCAAGAATTCTCATTTTTTTTATGATTTTTTTCTAATGATGAAATTTAACACAGTGATAAACGACTTAAAATGGGACATGAAAATAATTATCTCAATGCAAAATATGTAACTTGCCTTTGGAGCTGCAGACGGATTACAATAAATAGATGCAAATTTTTAGAAAAACAGAACCTAATCAAACAAGTACAATGGCTTACCCAAACTTCAATCTAAAAATTCACGTCCGGCCAGGGGCTCATTATTTCCATGTGTCGTGACAGTGTACTAGAGTACACCCGCTCAGGAGGCGTGAATTTTAGACTTTGCTTGGATTTAAAGAAAACTATTCTACCCTAATGCAACCATGCTCTGATACCAATTTGATGCGGCACGATGATGAGAATGCAATCTAAATGATGAATTGAGAAATAAGAGCAATGAAGCCTATTAACAGGTACTAAATTTCAGATCAAAAGTATTAAGGTAAAGCTATGGAAGGAGCACGGAAATTTGGAACTTACACCGTGATGTAGTTATTTAAATCCTAGAGAAGATTAGGGCTAATGATTATGGAATCTAAACCTAGGAAAATTGTCTTCAATAACCCAGACTTAAGAATATTAGAAGGGAATTGTTACCATGATGAGCACTCCTTGTTGGTGTAGATTCGTTGAAGCAATCAAATAAACAAGCCCTGGATGAAAAGATGACTCTTTCATCGAAACAAGTTCTCACCATACTTGATCTGATGGCAATGACCCCCTTCTTGAACTACGGATCGTAGAAGGAACCCTGCACAATGAAGGAATTAGGACTAAGCTGATTTGAAGGAATACCAAATCAAAGTAGGAGGAAGGAATTAAGAAAACAAGTGGTCGTTGAGGGAAGATGGGATCCTTGGAGAAGTCGTTGGCTTGGGAGGTAGAAGATCACATGCCACGATTGAAACACAACCACACTACAAAACACTTGCTTCATAGAAAAACTACTCCTTTTTGTTTCATCATTCAAAAGCTCTCTTTACCATGGGCGTACAAGAGGCTTTTATTGGCCTTTCAATCAATTTGAAATTCTGCATATCATGGAGAAATATTAGGGGGGGTTGCAAGAAATGTGGAGGATTTGGTGAAGGGTTACATGGAATGTGGAGGATTTGGTAGCGGGTTACAAGGAATGTAGAGGATTTGGTGGAGGGTTACATGGAATGTTGAGGATTTGAATCCTTGGTCCCCACTTGAAGTTGGCGCCTCTTGGTGATTTCTTGGCAAGGTGAGTTGGCATGTTGAGGTCCCCACTTTGAAGTTGTTTTGATGTGGCACCACTTGGTGATGACTTGGCAAAGTGAGTTGGCATGGCGAGGTGGTTTCCAAATCCAATGATGTGGCAAGGTGAAATGGCATGGTGACATGGCGCATCCTTCTCCATGGCACCCCTTGGAGATGACTTGGCAAAAAGGTGATGTGGCATTCTTTGGTGATGAGTTGGCATAGGTGGTCCATGATGATGTGGCACTCCAAGTAAAGCTGGTCTAGTCCAATTTCAAGTAGCTCTTGAACTTGACTCAGTATAAAGCCCAATTGACTCTAATTGAACTTTAAAATCCCAAAAGAAAATAAAACAAGACTCAATAAACATACAGGACTCATACGAGACTTGAGTTCCTAGTCTCAATCCATAAAGAACTTGGTATTAGTTGAAGCTTCTTTCTGAACCTGGTGCCCCCACCAGATTCTGTTGAATTAGCGGAGCATTTTCTTGTTTGGTTTGCTTCAATTTTTCTTCAAGAAGTAATATTCTCTTCTTCATTAGGAGATTTTGACTTAGTACTTCTTCGTATGCTCGAGTCTTTTCCTTTATGGCTTCATCAGCCTGTCGAAGTATTTTTCTCTTCTGGCTCCATCATCCACAAGCTGCTGGGCATGTTTTTCAATTTGTCTTAGTTGATTTTGCAGAGACAAGATCTATACAGTCAGTAGGAGAACTCTTGATTCGAAGACTTTTCGAACAGCTTTGTCTTTTTCTTCCTTAGCTGCAGCTAATTTCTTTTGAAGATCTCCCTGCAGGTTATTTGCTTGATTCTAGCTCTCTTCGATCATGGAAATATCATTGACAAACTGGACAAAAGATTTGGAGCATCGTTAAAACACAAATGGTTTGTTACAAAAAGAAAAGAAATATCACTTACCTTCATGATTCCTGGATATATGGAAGATGAAGTCTCTTTCACTCCTTGTTTGATTGTCAACTTCCAATCCTTCTGAAAGATGGTGGATTGTAGTATGGATTTTGCCAGCTTTGGATTGTTGATACTTGTATCGGCAGTCAGCATTTGAACAGCTTTGTCATCGTTCGGATTAAGTGGTTCCTTCGCAAGATTGTTTCTTTTTTCCGTTGAGGTAAGCTTAACGAATGCTTCGTGCACTAGTTCTTTCGAGGGAGGAATGGAAGGCTCTTCTGCCTCTTCTTCGGTTGAAGATGCGACATATTCAGGAAATTCAGGCTTGTTAGGAGCAATTCTTGATAAATGCCTTCTTCTTGCGCATGACCATTCCTCTCTGAATCGTATCGATCCGACTTTTCTTTTTGACATCTAATGAAGTTTTTTATCACCTGGCTCCATCTCTCGGATACGATGCAGATATATTCTTGAGGAGTATTCCTTGGAACAAAGGATTTTGGAAACATATTTGGGAAGAAATTGGCTCAAAGCCCTGGGCCTGGGACCTCTTTATATAAAGAATGCCTATGGCCACGATTCATGGTCCAAATTTTGAGATACCAGGAGATCTTGACACGTTTAAGATCCAGATTTGGTAGGAATCCGTGCGTCACTTCTGATTTCCAGAATGTCAGTTATAAAAATATATGTTTAAAGGTATTTGATTTGATTTGAATTTGAATTTGAATTCTATATGGTCTTTTGAGTCCTGACACATGCAGTTCTATGACCTGCTGAACAACTCTTCTTCTAACAAACAAATGATATCTGGCAAAGTTGGTATGATTACTTACTTCGTTTGAAAAGTTTTCTCACGAAATTTCTTTTCCTTTTAAAGTATGTAAAGAAATGACAGGACATTCAGTAAGTTAGATTAAAGTATTATATCATTCATGAGTAAGTTAAAAGTTTGGACAACTTAGAAATTATTTTTCTAAATATTGGAAAGTACTAACTACTTTCTTAGAAGAAGTCAGAAATCATGTTTTTCGATCGAGTTGTTCCGTTAAAAACTATTGTTCAATAAGCTTGTTCAGAATTAGTTCATTTAAATTTTTCTGAATAATAGTTAATGTTTATAATTCGGTCGGATGATTTCGTGGTTAAATCGATTTTCTTTGGGAATTTCTTTGTTTAATCTGATGATTTTATACTTAGAAAATTTTCTCATTGATGAAAAGAAAAACTTTTGTAATCTGATGAACATTGCTAAAAAGAAAGATTTCTCATTTTATATAACAAAGTTCTTACATTATTGATTTGTTACATATCTTCCAACTAAACTTTTCTCCATTTTGGCTTGATTTATAAAAAGAACCAGTGAAGTTTCCTCTAAAATTTGAGGATCTGGTACCGATCCTTCGATTGGTCTTCGATTAGTTTTTCAGTTTGGTCTATAGCTAGCTCCTCGACTTGATCTTCTTTATCTGAATCTTCTTCGTCGGAGTCCTCTTCATCTGAATCTTTATCTATTTTGAAGTATCAAGCTCTGGATAAAATTTCTTTACCTTTTTTAAGCAATCAGCAAGACCAAGGTTATAACTCTCGACTCCTACTTCATGGAGTTTGTCGTCGAAAGCTTCGACTGAACGTATTTTTTGACGGCTCCATTGACAGCCTCTTCAATGGCTTGCTCAATCTTTTTGGTTGTTGTCAAAGTCCTTTCTTCAGCCGCTAAGACTTTCTTCTCAGCTGTTGAAATTTTTTCTTCAGCTTTTTCCAACTTCACTAACATCGATCGGATTTTCTTATTTTTCTTTTTCAACTTCGATTCCATAGTGTTTATTTTTGACCATGCCTCTGTCAGCTCTGTTTCCAAAGCTGATGTTTTGGTTGCCATTTCTCCTAGTCTCTTTTTCATGGCGTTCTTCAGTTCTTCGGCAACTTCTTCTTTTCTGAGCCATTCATTGCCTAATTTTTCTTCAGATCATATCTGTTCCTGTCTAGATGTCATTAACAAGCTTGAGAGCCACCTCAACACCCAAATCCTTTAAGAAGACGGCAGAGAGCTAGATCAAATTAGCTCAATCCACTTTTCTTTTGATTCGAGCTTGTTGTAATTTGTTTGGATGCAACAATAATATTTTAAACTAAAATATTTATAGTAGCTTAGGTTGGAAGGAGGTGGCTTAGTTCGAATAAAAAAGGAAACATGGGAGAGGGAATGGGGTTCTAGGTCTCTTAGATGCCAACATTAGAGTAGGATCATGGGGTGGAGAGGTGCATGTTTGAGGAGATGTGAGAATCAAGAGGAAAAGGGATAGTTTCATTTTTTTTTTTTAAGGATAATTTTCATTCATATTGGCTCTTTGGACTAGATCATATGAAATATATGATGCCACCAAGTTGCAATCTTTTAATTAAAATTTTGATAGTCAACATGAATTTCAAATCTTAAGGATTCATGTTAAAGATGAGCTTTATTCAAGAATGGCAATACCATTGATGAACATAGAGGGTCATACTTGTCGTCGAATGGATAGTGAGGATGTTGGAAGCATGGTGGGGTTTCCATAAAGGTTTAGGATCATGATTGTGTTAGATATGTATATTCTATAAGTCAATGTGGATAATACTTTATACTTATCTAGGTCATCTTTTATACTTGATCAATTTTTATCAATAAAATTAGATTTTTCTCATCCATTTTGTTTATTGTATTCATAAATCATCTAAGGAGTTAATAGACAATGATACATATTTTCAAGAATTGAGAATTTGAAACATATTTCATTATAGATTAATTTCAAAATTACTTTTAATTGTTGGATCATCATGGAGACGGTGATTAATCCATTAAGATCAATGCAAAGATCATTTTTTTCATAGACGAGTCTCGAGTGTATGGTGTAAGGATGCTGAAGCGAGTGTAAGTGATTAATGAAAAACAACGGTACTAAGCATGATCAAAATAAAAAGTTACTTGGATATTTACTTACTTATTAGTGACATTCTTGATGCTATACTTGTATAAGTAGTTCTTAGACCTATGGTGCCTTGGCTACTCATAATAGGGTTACTGTAATTTAATAGCATATAAACTTGGTCCCTAGCCATTTAGGTCCTTACGGTGTTTGTTGGCTATAATAGGTCACCGTAAAAAGAGGGTGTGTACTTACAAGAGATCTAACAACCTTATAGCTAAGGAGTAATCCTATATGATTTAAGAGATTATCCTTAAGATAATAGCCATAGCAATATGATAGATGAAAAAGAGTTTTCATAGATTTACAATTGGACTTAAGATAATTAAGTATTGTCTATGATGAATGCTTAGGGTTTGATGAGTTTTTATAATTTGTATCTTGTCAGAACTCATGATAAAAGAACTGATTACAGGTAACACATCTAGAGATTATGATTTTTCTATTATGCTAGGTTGCCACTATTACTAGGCATTATCAGTGGATTGTAAGAACTTACTAGAATCATTTCGGATCAACGATATTTGTTGGAGTAAGTTAGAACTATTCTAGCCCATCAAAAAAGATTTTGATGATACTATGATGGAGATCATGATATGTCTCACTACTAGATAGAATAAAATATGTGGGGTTATACATAAAAGAAGCTTGACCTGATCATATGGTTGGATCATGATCAAATTATCAATTGGATTGATGATTTGGATAAATATGTAACTGATGCAGGACAAATATGAAAACCTAATTTACTGATTATGAACCAATTAATAGTGAAAAGTAGCAATTAAATTTTTTTATAATTTTTGAATTTTTGTAAGACTCAAAATAGGCAATAAAGGTAATTAGTCAACTAGTTATGCCTATAAGTGTATAGAACTAACAAAGTAACTAAAATAATCAGGATTTGGTGATTAAGAAATCATCTCAAACTAGGGTCTACTTTCAAAGATTAGAAACTAAGGAGTAGGGAAAAGGATTTTTGAATTTTACCAAGAGTTGAGAATTTGAGACATGTGTCTTTATAGATTAACTCCTAAAAGCTCCTGATTGTTGGAATATCAAGAGGACAGTGATTGATCCATTAAAATCGGTGCACATATCACTTCCCTTTTAGGGTAGATGAGTCTCTGACATATAGTGTGGTGACATTGGAGTGAGAGTGCAAGTAGTTAATAGAGATCAACGGTATTGAGCATGACCAAGTACAGGAAGTTATATGGATGACTACTCACTCGTCGATAACTTCCTGATGCTGTAGTTATGTGAATAGTTTCTTGACCTAGAGTGTCTCAGCACTCACAATAAGGTTGCTGTAGTTTGACAGCACAATCACATGGTTCCTATCTATACGGGATCTTACGGTGTTCGTTGGATGCAGTAAGTTTATTGTAGGAGTAGGGTAAACACTTGTAGGATCTATCAGCCTTAGTAGTAAGGTATAACCCTATACAAGCTTAATGAGACTAAGTCCAGAAGTCTATGGCCATAGCAGGGTGATAATAAAATGTGTTTTCATTAGTATCACAATTGGACTTGAGTCGATTAGGTTAAGCATATGATTGATGGGTTTGACGAGTATCCGTAACCAACATCATGTCGGGATTTTGATAGAGGAACCAAATCACATGGTAACTATACCTAGGGATTCCAATCTTATTCTACTGGGTTGCCATTATATATTGTTAGGTGTCACTGGTGGATTATGAGAGCTCGTTAGGATCATTCTCGGATCGATGATCCTAATTAGGGTTGAGCTAAAATTGTTTCAGTCCATCAAAAGGAGTTTTGATGATGTATAATGGAGATTATAGCATGTCTCATTATCAAACAAGATAGGACCTGAGGGGTCACACATATTAGGAGCTCAAGTAACCAATCAGCAAATCAATTTAGACCTAATTATAAATATTACAATTAATTGATTATGGATTAATTATCAATTAAATTAAATTAGATTTAATTTAATTGAGTTAGACTCAATTAATTAATCCTAATTGATTCGGGTCAATGTTCGCTTCGAAATGGTTCGATCGGATTTAAAATCGGCTTCAGTTTGAGTATAAAACCATTATATTTGGACCAAGACCAAGAGTCCAGTTAGACTGGGACTCTCTCTCCTTGTCTCCCCTCCATCCACATGCCAACCTGGTGGGTCCCATTTATTTTGTGTGGCAAATAGCGGGGCATGAATATTAGGTGGGCAGTATAAGAGTTTAGGCATGAGAGAATAAGAGAGGAGGAAGAGTCCCTCTCTTCTACTCCTCCTAAAAACCTAAACTATATAAGTTCAAACTCCTTTTATTTCGGAGTGGAGAATTTTTGTAAGACAAAAACTAAAAGGCTTATCCTTCTGGAGAATATTTGTACGACAAAAAGGAGGGCGCTAATATGGAGTTGGCGTGCATTAATTAAGAGAAGGGGAGAATCCTTCTCTTCCACTCCTCTTAAATCCTAGCAAGATAAAATGGAACACTGGTGTTTGGTTTTGATGGGATGGGAGACTTAATTTTAAATAAAGGAAGAAAGCTGGACGACAAAAGAGATCTGATTTTGGGTGTGAAGAATTATTCCTTCTCACCGTGAATTAACTTTGGGCATCCTCTCTTCTCTTGGGCGCTATTACCTGAGGTTCTCTCTCCTAGCACCAAGTTCAATTCTTCCCATTTATTTGTTTTCTCTCTTCTTCCTTGAGATCTTCAAGAGTGTTGAGAGGTCTTCTACAAAAAAGAAAGAAGAGAGAAAAGGGTTCAAAAGTCTTGCACTCTGATAGCAAGATAGAAGCCGAAAGCCGATCCGGATTCGGATCGGCACAGTTTTTAAAGCAGATGATTTACTGAAAGAGAAGAGGGCTGCAAGGATCTAGCAGTCCGGTGCTCTCTACAACTCGGTTGCGAGAGCTTCGTGTGGATACCAGCAGAGGCCAGGTAATTGCGCGGCTCCGATAGAATCCTAGCTTTTGAGTAGCAGATTTGCACGCTTTCAAAGCTAGCCCGGATAGCGATCCAGGTAAGTATTTTGTACTTAAAATAATTTTTATTTCAGATCTAATATTTTTCTCATATTATGCAGCATGTTAGTATTTTATAATAAATAAATTAGATTTATTTATTAATTGCATGATTAGATATAAATTATTTTTATATCTGCTTCCGCTGCGATAGGTTGCTGATGCCTGTTTAATTGCAATTTCCTGTTCCTGGAAGAAAACCAGCACATACTTGACAGAACTTACATCTGATTTTTCCAAGATTAATTTCAATGCATGTTCCTTGTCTTTCAGAGTCAGTTCAGTTATGCCGTCAGTGGGCATGTGCAGTAGATTGCTTAGATTTTCTTCATCCATAATAATCTTTGCTCCTTTCACAATGGATTCCAAATGATATTCTCCAAGGATTAGATTCCCTAAAAACATTCTTACCAAGGAAGGATAAGTCAGAGCATCCATATAATAGAAAAATGTCCATCCCTGGTTCTCAATCTAGTTTTCGATCTTCATACCTAGATCTTCCAAGAAGGTGAAGTCAATCCTTCTGCCACAGGTGGCCGGTCAATTGGCCATTGAAGTGATTTGCCCTGGTGGAGAAGGCGCTTCTTCTTCATTCTACCTTAGAGTAGATTTCTTTTTTTCTCTTTTCTTTTTCTGATTTTCATTATGAGAACTTGATTCAATGGCATGAGAGCTCTTCCTTACAGATCTTCTGGGAGCCATCGCACACATGCTCAAGGTGAAAGTAAGGAATGGAGCAGAAGAAAGTAGGTTTCGAGAGGTTCTGGTGGAAAGTAGGTTTCGGGTTTAGAGCAAGAACAAAAGATATAAAAATTTGGAAAAGGCTCTAATGCTTTATTAAAAAACTGTTTACCCGATATCCAAGTTGGCTTG
The DNA here is from genome assembly GCA_021397845.1 of Areca catechu. Taxonomy (NCBI): domain Eukaryota; kingdom Viridiplantae; phylum Streptophyta; class Magnoliopsida; order Arecales; family Arecaceae; genus Areca; species Areca catechu. The sequence continues at coordinate 137,398,180 of CM038039.1, read as the reverse complement.
ACTAACCCTAAAAATGTTCGAGTCTGCTCGACTAGAGCAAAACCAGAAACAACAGTAATTCAAGTCGACTGAACCTGAGCATAATTTCCTGAGTCGACTCGAACAAAAACTTTCCACAAAAGTTAAAAATTGATCATAAATGATAATAATTCAGGAAATTGCATGGAAAGGTGCTCAAAGATGTTGAATTGATGTTGGAGGTTCTTTAGATAATTTTTTATTAATTTTGATGGAATTAGGTTTTGAAAATCTAAAAGGGATCATAAAGACCTAATTCTCTTCTAATCATCTCAAATCTATCATGATTGAGTAGCTTAGTGAAAATGTCAGTAAGTTGGCTCTCATTAGGGATGAATTCTAGTTCAATGTCACCATTCAGAACATGACCTCTAATAAAATGGTGTCTAATCTCTATGTGCTTAGTCCTTGAATGCTGAATTAAATTTTTTGTTAAATTTATAGCACTTGTGTTATCACTTTTGATAAAAATTTTAGATTGTATAACACCAAAGTCTTCTAGTTGTTGTTTAATCCATAACACTTGTGCACAACAACTCCCTACAGCAACATACTCTGCCTCAGCAATAGATAGTGCTACCAAGTTTTGTTTCTTATAGTGTCATGAGATTAAATTCAACCCTAGAAATTGGCATGTGCCGCTAATGCTTTTTCTATCAATTTTACAACTAGCATAATTATCATCCAAAAACCCAATTAAATTTAATGAAGAATGTTTTGAAAACCATAGACCAAGAATGCTTATTCCTTTCAGATATCTTATGATTCTTTTAACAGCAAGCATATGTGATTCTTTAGGATTAGATTGGAATCTTGCATATATATATACGCTAAACAAGATATCAGGTCTACTTGCAGTTAAGTATAACAAGGATCCAATCATACCTCTATAGAGCTTTTGATCAATGTTGGATCCATCTTCATCTTTATCCAATCTATAGGTTGGGCTCATGGGTGTGCTCATTTGTTTGCTTGACTCCATACCAAACTCTTGATAACTTCTTTGGTATACTTGGCTTGGTTAATGAAGATTCCATTCTTTGTTTGTTTCACTTGGAGTCCAAGGAAGTAGTTAAGTTCATCCATTGGCTCATTTCAAATTCTCCCTACATTAACTTAGCAAATTCATTACAAAGAGTTTTATTAGTTGTACCAATATAATATCATCAACATAAATTGTTCAACTAATAAATCATTATCCTTCTTCTTGATGAAAAGAGTTTTATCAATAGTTTCTCTTGAAAAATTATTTTCAATCAAGAAGGTGCTTAGTCTATTATACCAAGCTCTAGGTGCTTGTTCTAAACCATATAATACTTTATTGAGTTTAAAAATATGATTTAAAAAGCATGATTTTCAAAACCTGGTGCCTATTCTACAAAAACTTGTTCGGATATAAAACCATTCAAGAATGCACTTTTCACATCCATTTGAAAAAGTTTAAAATTCATGTAGCAAGCAAATGCAAGAAGTAATCTAATAGCTTCTAGTCTTGCTACGGGTGCATATGTTTCATCAAAATCTATACCCTCTTCTTGGTTATATCCCTTAGCCATCAATCTAGCTTTGTTTCTAAATACATTTTCTTGTTCATCTAAGTTGTTTCTATAGACCCATTTGGTTCCTATGATGGGATGGTCTGATGGTCTTTCAACTAAAGTCTATACCTTATTTCTTTCAAACTGATTTAGTTCTTCATGCATGGCCATCATCCAATTGGGATCAGATTCAGCTTCTTCTAAGGTATGAGGTTCTATTTGTGATACAAAGGCTAGGTAATCATATACATCTCTACATGATGACCTAGTCATAATACCTTGTAAAGGATCACCAATAATTAATTCTCTTGGATGAGAAGTTATGTACCTCCATTCTCTTGGTAGATTAGCATGATCCTTACTATTTCTTCTCCTTCTTGAGTTAGTCTTTCTTGTATGCTCATGTCTTTCATTTTTTTTTGAAGTATACCTGCATCATTGTCTATGCACTCTTCTTTCTTAGAAGGTAAGGGATTAGTTTCATCAAAAATAACATGCATAGATTCTTCTACGGTAAGAGTTCTTTTGTTAAATACTCTATATGCTTTGCTATATAATAAAAACAAGGAAAATTGCTTCATCAAATTTAGTATCAAATTTTTCTAGGTTATCTTTACCATTGTTAAGCACAAAGCATTTACAACCAAATACATGAAAGGAATTAATGTTGGATTTCTTTTCATTCCAAAGCTCGTAGGGGCTTTCTTCAAAATAGGATGAATCAAAATGCGGTTCAAGATATAACAAGCAGTGTTCACCACTTTTGCATAAAAGTACCTTGGAAGATTGCCTTCATATAACATTGTTCGGGCCATCTCTTCCAAAGTCCTATTTTTCCTCCCTTCAACACCATTTTGTTGTGGTGTCCTAGGAGCGGAGAAGTTGTGATCAATGCCATTTTCTGTGCAATAATCATCAAAAAACTGATTTTCAAATTCGGTGCCGTAATAACTCCTAACTGAAACTATTAAAAGAGTTTTCTATATCCAATGAGCATACTGCTAGAATCAAGAGAGTTTGTTATAATATACATAGATGATTTAAAGACAACCTTGAAGCCTTTATCACATAATTGACTAATGCTTAACACATTATGCTTCAATTTGTCTACTAGCAATACATTTTTTGTTGGGATATTTCGGTCCAAGTACGAGCCAGCCAACCAGTTCAACCGATTGAAGACATTTCTTCCAAACTGTAAACTTCGGACCAAGGCATTAAAAAAAAACCAGGCAACTCATGGGCAAGTCAAAACTCTTAATGGGCTTACGGCTCTCAAAGACACGATCTTTGGGTTATGTCGAAGATCAAGTTCTACGGCCCTTGAAGACGAGGTCCTCAGCCTGAACCGAGGAGTAACCTTCACTGACTTCCGAAGACACGGTCTGTGGCTTATATTGAAGACATAGTCTTTGGCCTATGACAAAGATTAAGTCCTCGATCTATGCCGAAGACATGATCTCCGATCTGTCTCGAGAAGATCCGAGGACGAAGACATTCCCTAATTTAATCATGGAAATCTTCCTAAAAGGGAAGTCTAAAGATAAGCCCTCGACCTATTTCAAGTCTCTACAAACATGACAAGCAACGGTTGTCATTGACTATTTCCGGAACATAATTGGGGTGCGTAGCTCCAACGGCAACGCCTCCAGTTTGGTTGCCGGAACCGCTCAATAACTACCCACAATTCCAAATTATGAAAAAAAAATTAATTCCCCATCATAAATGCTGGAGGAAGATCGAAACCGTAGGCTGGACAACTCATAAATAATGGTAAGAGGGAATGCTCCAGGTAAGGCACAAGATACCCCTGAAAATTTCGGAGTCTTTCCTTTTTCCATTCAATCCTCCTCATAATCTTCCCCATTCTGTAGCTGGAGCCCGCCTCTGACTTAGGCATCGGAGAATCCCCCACCGGAGCAATTCTGGCCAGGGATTTGTTTTGTAGGTAAACCAAGGAGCGGGCCTGCGATCTATTAGCTCCGTCTGGTCAAAAAAGGGACTCTGTACCAATAGATTGGCATGCCATGTAGGCGAGTGCTCTGTGCAATTCGCATTATTAAGCTCCCCTCCTTGACTAAGGGGAAGAAAGAAATTTTTGATGGTGAGAGGGAAGACTCAGGTTGCTTCAACGAGTCAAAATCGTGCTCCCTCTCAAGGGGGTGCACCCCTAGTAGAGAACGACATCCCACCTCCCACAATCATCATGGGATAGTAGCAATTCGAGGCCCTCTTGAACCATGTCACTAACCTCACGGCTATGGTTCATAACTTCCAAGATAGAGCTTTTTAGGTGGGGCATCCGCCGGCCACATCCAGATAAAGCTCTCGATCCCGGAGGAAGAGAGCCCCTAGAGAAGGGTCCACACATCTCTCCCCCCGTCCTCAACCCTCTTCTAAAGGCCAAAGTTCAAGAATGCCTAGACCCACTGATTCCCCGCAGAAAGGGAAAATATCTAGGCAAACTTCTTCACCCTCTTCTGAAGACCCTACTCTCGTAGAGAAAGCACCAAAGCAGGCTCTCCCTGATTATGATGGGAAACTCAAGGCCATTGAATCGGAGATGGCGAGAATGCGGGAGCAGAGGGATCACAATGATTTAGCAATGTGTGATCTACGCTGGCCCTATACCGACCGCGTCATGGCCGAAGTCATCCCTCGATACTTCAGGGTTCCCCAGATGGAACCCTACGACAGCACCTTGGTGGGGACACAAGAGTTACCAGAATAAGACAGAGGCTTCTAAACCCTCTGTAGATTACTTAGTCGTATTTGAGTCCATTTATAATAAATGGTTAGTCCATTTGAGTTATCTTTTTCTTACTTGAGTCCTGTAATAGTCAGCACATGTTGAGCTAGTTTTCTTTTTGAGTCCTGTATGTAGCATTTGATCCATACCATTAGGATTTTGGATCAGTCGGTCAAGTCAGCTCATGTTGAGCTAATCATTTTTTGAGTCTTGTAATTATGTCCACTTGTATTGAGTCTGTATTGAGTCAAGCCCAGTCGAAGAAAACTCAAGCATGTGAAGGACACCACCCAGCATGCCACCTTAGCAGCCGCATGAAGCCCAGTCACACCCTGGATTTCACCACCTAGGATTACTTGGAGGATCATGAAGTTGGCCCATGCATGAGGAGTTGATGGCCACACGCCAGCACACCCCAAGCACACCAACTCCGCATGCCAACATGACAAGAAGGAAAGTCAAAACAAATAAACATGAATCCCCTGATTCATGCTAGCTTGCTTAGGAAAGAAGTGGTCCCCCCCATTTGGATGTCACTACCTACCTTCTTTGGAGGGATTTTGTATGGCATGAAAGTGTTTTCTTCCATGTATTCATCCCCACACTTTAGGAAGAAAGTGGGAGAGTATTTTCTTCATTGTATTTAGCCCCACACTTTAGGAAGAAAGTGGTCACCCATTATTTTTCTTATTTTATTTTGCTTAGGCCCTAAGTCTCATGACTCTATATAAGGGACCCCTTGTATGAAAATTTTAACAATTTTTGATATATGAAATTATATTGAGTTCTTCTCTTGTTGTGTGCCTCCCTGCTATGTGCATTAACGGATCCTGTGAGCCTGAAGTCCTGTCGAAGTGCTGCCCAAAGAAACCCTAGCCGACCAACCTCCTTCAAGCCTTTTCTTCCATACACCCTTGTTGTTTTTCTGAGATTCTTCTTGTTTCCCACATTGTTTTCTCACCCTTGACGGTTATTTGTATGTCCCCGAGTTCCTACAAACCCAATAATGCCAACCGGGCCGCAATCGGACCACCGAGCAGAAAGCCGAGAATCTGCGGACCTCCGGCTTCATTTTCCAGGCCGCATCCATCCAAGAATGAATGATCTCTTCACGACGATCTTCACCAGGCACATCAGACATTGCTAAGTACACCCCTATATTCTTCAGTAATTTTATTGAAGATGAATGAGCCCAACTGAGACTTCTCAGCCTCGGCGGTCCTCTTTCCTTTGCTTTTTAGGTCCTAATCTGCATTCGTAGTTTCTATAATTCATATAGAACTCTCTACATCTTATTTTGATCTGATATCTTGGATTTAACCACCTCACCCCACATAGAAAACACACAAAAATAATTGTATGCATATCTATCCCACACCATCTAGTATCGAGCTTAGATTAGGGCTCATTTTTTGCACCCTTCATAGTCCATATATACACTATCTTTTAATTGTTTCTCCCTGGTCAAAACTATAAAAATTTTTATTTTATTTTTATGGATTTATATTAATTCAAAGTATTTTACAGAATTTTTATAGATTTTATTTCGATCTGTGCAGTTTCTGCAAGCCAAAATACAACCTACAAACTTTTGGCTTTATTTTTCAGCAAGACAATTTTAGAAGGTTTAGGATTTTGTTTAGCATCTCTTTGCATATCTTTATTTTTAGTATATTTCTAGCATATTCGGTCATTGGCTACAAATCATATTTCTACAAAAGAACAAAAAAAAAAAATTACATATACAAAAACTCCAAAAAAATACTTAAACCCTAATTTTGCATCATCTGCTTGCCATCATTGCATAAACTACCTTTAAGGGCACTCTTGCTATATCAGATGGGGGGAGGATTTGATCACCTCTCCTTAGCCCAAAACTACATACCTTGCATTTGGTCCCAAGCCTAACTTAAAATCTATTAGACTTAATTTGCCCTAGTGGGCTAGGGACACCAACTGGTCGGGTCTGGGCTAAGTGTCAGATCACTGTGTGAAGCTAACCTGTGTGTGCCTTGTGCTTAGTGTCTAGAATGGTAGTTCAGGGATTCAGTCCTGAAGGGCTTGTGTGCTGATCCGCCTACCTGGAAAATCTCTACCTGGCCAATCTCTGATTGGTATCTAGGATTGGCAATCAGGGACCTAACACTCCCCTTACACCTGCCTGGCTAAGTACGGGATTATTATAGGCTAGTTTGCCACCCTGATTGAGCATCTAGTCTTGGACTCTAGGTCTAGGTAGCTGTAGTCGAGTCAGTATTGAGTCTTGCATGAGCACTAGATCAAGAGCATCATTTCATCCTCCATCTCCACTTTTGTTTGAATCCATGGACAATCTTGAAGCCTAGATTAAAGCCCTTGCTGACCAAATGGCCTAGATAACTACCCAGATGACTCAATTGACCCAGTCCGATACCCAAACCCACAATTTACTTGATCAACTAGATGCCCGACTAGGAATCCTGGAGAAAACCCATAGGACCCAGGCTAGATCCAAACCTGAGCCACCTTTACCTACACTACCCAGGTCCTATGAATCCAGAACCTACGAACCTAGAACCTATGAACCTAGATCCTATGACTCCAGATCCCATGACCATAGATCCTATGCACCCACACCCTATAAGCCTAATAGAACCATGACCTATAGATCCGAACCCATAGGCCATCGACCAGAACCCCATAAGGCTAGTATCCCTAAATATGAACCTAGTAGTAAGCCACTACCCCTTAGGCAACCTGAACCTACTAGGGTTAGTGCCCATAACCAGAAACTAGGACCTAGCTAATTTTTCCTTAGCCAACCTTCTCCTACCACCTCTTTGATTTACAAGGCTTACATTAACATGGAAGTGTATGAAGCTGATGTGAACTTAGTGGATGAGTATGAGGGAGAAGAAGAGACACCCCTAGAAGGCCTAGAACTAGTAAACCTTGTAGGTACCCAGCTAGAAGTCAATCTAAAGTTAGCTAACCCTGACCATGCCCAGATTGAACCAGCAGTAGAGGACCAATAAGAGGAAGAGAACTCTAATACTAGGATTTTACCTAAGGAAACACTAGAAAAGGGTCTAATTGTAGAGCCTATTCCTAAATTCCCTAAACTAGAAGACTTTATTGAGAATTTGTAACCCATTGCCCTCAGGATGAATCCCTTCCTGCCATTCCTATTGAATATCTCTTCCCAGAAATCGTTGACCCATCCTTCCATAGCATGGACCTTTTCTTGCCCATAGATATATCGCAACCTCATAAGGTTAGCCTCATTAGTCTAGGATTGACTCCCTGACATGCCTTCTTTTATCCTACTTTATCCAACTAACCTTGAACCTTTTTCCCTATCCTACTAGACTAATTCTGAACCCTCTTCCTATTTTGTACCCTTTCCAGACACCTCCAGCATTTCTAGGATCATTAGATTGCATTTAGCTGAGATTAGCATACTGCATGTATTCATCACGCATGTTAGGTTTGCATTATACTTCTGGCATACCCTATAGAATTTACTAGGAGCCCATTGTAAGTTTTCATGTGCATGTCAAGCTAGGATCCAACCTAGAAAACCTATAATCTCTTAGGTTTAGGTCTAAAGAGTTTAATAAAATTTTCTTCGATAGGAATGCATAATCGAGTCTGTTAGGTATAGGTATGAGTCCTTGCATCACCTATTAGGAGTATGCATGTGCCCAGCATGTTCACCACCTGCACTAATTTTGAAAGAAACTAGCTAATTCCCGAAGAAGGGCCAAGGAATTTGATGTAGTGGATTCTATCTTGGTTAGGCTTAGGCCTAAAAAAAGAAGCTTCATGCTTGCAGAGCCGGACCTTTTAAAGTGATAGAGAAGGTTGGACCAAATGCCTATGTGTTAGATTTGCTTCTAGATTTGGACATTAGTTCTACCTTCAATATCACAGACCTAGTTGAGTATAGGGAACTAGTAGCAATACCCAGTGATGCCTTTGGACCTACATCTTCCATTGTGAGTGACCCTAACCCAGAGTGTCCACCAATAAATTAGCTTGAGAGGGGAGAACGGATCGAGCGTATCCTGGATGATCAAGCCATAATGACCCGAGGCCACAGCTATCAACGCTTCCTGGTCTGATGGCAAGGCCGGCCAGGGTCGAACGATTCATGGATTTCTTGAGAGGACTTGCAGCACCTCAACCCAGACCTCCTCGAGAGATTTGTGAGCCAGCCTGATCTTCACTCGACAGGGTCGAGTTCCACCCACCCCAGGAGAATTGGTGGGGACACCAGAGGTACCAAAATAAGATAGAGGCTTCTCAACCCTCTATAGATTACTTAGTCGCATTTGAGTCCATTTATAATAAAGGGTTAGTCCATTTGAGTTATCTTTTCTTACTTGAGTCCTGTACTAGTCAGCTGATGTTGAGCTAGTTTTTTTTTTGAGTCCTGTATGTATCACTGATACATACTATTAGGATTTTGGATCAGTCGGTCAAGTCAGCTTATGTTAAGCTAATCATTTTTTGAGTATTGTAATCATGTCCACTTGTATTGAGTTTGTATTGAGTCAAGCCCAGTCAAAGAAGACTCAAGCATGTAAAGGACACCACCCAACATGCCACCTCAGCAGCAGTATGGAGCCTAGTCACACCCTGGATATCGCCACCTAGAATTACTTAGAGGATCATGAAGTTGGCCCATGCATGAGGAGTTGATGGCCACACGCCAGCACACCCCAAGCACACCAACTCCACATGCCAGCATGACAAAAAGGAAAGTTAAAACAGATAAACATGAATCCCCTGATTCATGCTAGCTTGCTTAGGAAAGAAGTGGTCCCCCCCCCTTTTTGGATGTCACTACCTACCTTGTTTGGAGGGATTTTGTATGGCATGAAAGTGTTTTCTTCTATGTATTCAGCCCCATACTTTAGGAAGAAAGTGGGAGAGTATTTTCTTCCATGTATTTAGCCCCACACATTAGGAAGAAAGTGGTCATCCATTATTTTCTTTATTTTCTTTTGCTTGGGCCCTAAGTCTCATGACTCTATATAAGGGACCCCTTGTATGAAAATTTTAACAATTTTTGATATATGAAATTATATTGAGTTCTTCTCTTACTGTGTGCCTCCCTGCTGTGTGCATTAAGGGATCCTGTGAGCCTGAAGTCTTACCGAATTGCTGCCCAAATAAACCCTAGCCAACCAACCTCCTTCAAGCCTTTTCTTCCACACATCCCTTGCTGTTTTCCTGAGATTCTTCTTATTTTCCACTTTGTTTTCTCACCCTTGATGGTTGTTTGTAGGTCTCCGAGTTCTTACGAATCCAACGACGCCAACCGGGCTGCAATCGGACCACCAAGCAGAAAGCTGGGAATCTGCCGGCCTCCGGCTTGATTTTTTAGGCCGCATCCATCGAGGAACGAATGATCTCTTAACTACGATCTTCACCAGGTGCATCAGACTTTGCCAGGTACACCCCCTATATTCTCCAGTAATTTTATTGAAGATGAACGAGCCCGATCGAGACTTCTCAGCCTCGGCGTTCCTCTTTCCTTAGCTTTTTAGGTCCTGATCTGCATGCGTAGTTTCTAAAATTCATATAGAACTCTCTACATCTTATTTTTATCTAATATTCGGGATTTAACCACCTCACCCCATATATAAAACATACAAAAATAATCGGATGCATATCTATCCCGCATCACACCTCCGATCCTTTTGACCATCTAAGCAGCTTTAAGGCCCATATGATGATCCAGGGAGCCTCAGATGCGATGTACTGCCTCGCATTCCCAACCACCTTGAAGAAAGCCATTCGGATGTGGTACTCGAGTATACGCCCAGGTACCATCGATTCCTTCTCCGAGTTAGAAAAATTATTTGTCTTGCATTTCAGGACTTGTTGCAAGATCCCCCGGAATATGGATATACTATTCCTCCTTCACCAGAATGAAAGAGAAAGTCTGCGATATTACATCTCCAGATTTAATGCAGCCACACTCGAGATTCCCGATCTTAACGAGCATGTGGCCATGTCTGCACTGAAGAAGGGACTTCGCATATCCAGGCTCACCTTTTCCCTGGATAAGAAGTTCTCCAAAAGCTATGCTGAGCTCTTGTCGAGGGCTTAGAAATACACCGATGCCAAAGAGCAGGCGGCAAACTGACGACTAATCGAAAGGAAGCCCCCTTCAAAGAAGAAAAATAATAAGGGACTAGGGCCCCTACTTCCAACAACAACAAGTATGCTGACCGCCGAAGGAGTCCTCCCAGGCCCAGAACATCGGGTGGGAGATTTGACTCCTATACCCCCTTCAGCCTCCCTCGTGAAAAGATTCTCTTAGAGATAGAGAAAGAAAACTATCTCCAACGACCACATCCCATGAAGTTATCCTCTTCTACAAGGAATAGGAATAAATATTTCCGATTTCACTGGGACCACGACCATAATACCGAAGAATGCATCCAACTAAGAGATGCAATAGAGGATCTCTTCAAGAGGGAGTATTTGGGGTGGTATGTTGGACCTTGGTCAGAAGCCACTATCCCCTAATCGACTCCTGAAGAGGCTGAACTGCCAAATCAAAGGCCCACCATGGAGGCATGGGGATGATACATTGACCTATTAACTAGAGAAGAGATGAAGATGATGTCCCGAAGTGACTCAAGGACAACAATGCTATTCTCTTCTTCGATGATGATCTTGCAGGAGTTCGGCTCCCGCACGACGATCCTATTGTAATCTCGGCCATTGTGGCCAATTACGATGTACAATGAATCCTAGTTGATAATGAAAATTCGATCGATGTCTTGATTTACGATGCATTCTCTTGGATGCATTTGCCTAGAGACAAGCTATGGATGTCCCCTATACCACTTACCATCTTTGGAGGTAATCAGGTTGATGCTGAAGGAGAAATGATATTGCTTGTAACCCTCGGTACCGAACCTCGACAAAAGACACTGTCGATCAATTTTACATAGTCTGAACCCCTTCAGCCTATAACATCATTCTAGGATGGCTTGCCTTGAACAAATTCCATACAGTAGCGTCATCCTACTACTTCCTAGTGCACTTTTCCACCAGAAATGGTGTGGGAGAAGTAAGAGGAGACCAGAGAATGGCACGACAATGCCTGATGATCCAAGACAAATACTCTAATGATCCAACCACTTGGGATTCATTAGATCTGAGGGACTTGACTATAGATTCTGGTGAACCCATGAAAAGAACTATCTCGATACCCTTAACTAAGGAGGACCCCACCAAGGTCATGTAGATCGGAAGCATGATTGATGAAAAAACAAGAACGGAGCTAATCTGCTTCCTCAGGGACAACACTGATGTCTTCGCCTGGTTGGCTTCGGACATGCTAGGAATTCCCACCGAAGTGATCACTCATCGATTGGAAGTTGCCCCTAGGTATAAACTAGTCCACCAAAAGAAGAGAATCTTTGCCCCTAAGAGACAAAAAGTAATAGATGAAGAGGCGAGAAAGCTCCTCAAGGCATGATTCATCTGGAAAGCCAACTATCCCGAGTGGTTGACCAATGTGGTAATGGTAAAGAATGCTAATGGCAAATGGAGGATCTATATCAACTACACATACCTAAATAAGGCTTGCCCAAAGGATAGTTTTTCTCTTCCAAAGATCGACTAGTTGGTCGATGCCACTATCGGCCACCAACTGTTAAGTTTCATGGATGCTTTCTCTGGCTACAATCAGATCCAAATGAACCCCTGAGATGAAGAGAAGATGGCCTTCGTCACCAACAAAGGTCTATATTACTACAAGATGATGCCATTTGGGCTTAAGAACACTGGAGCAACTTTTCAAAGGTTGATTACAAGGTGTTTAAGGAGCAGTTAGGGAGAAAGCTGGAAAACTATGTCGACAACATGATCGTTAAAAGCCTCCTTAAAATAGATCATATCCAAGACCTAGAGGAATCATTCAGCGCCTTACGACATCATCGAATGAAGCTAAACCTGACGAAGTGCGCCTTTGGAGTTATCTCGGGCAAATTTCTGGATTTCCTCATTACCAAGCAAGGGATTGAAGCAAATCTTGAGAAAATTCAGGCCCTCAAAGACATGAGACATCCATGTTGCAAGAAGGATGTCCAACAGCTAACAGGGAGGATCGCCTCTTTAAGCAGGTTTATCTCTCTCTCAGTCAAGAAATGTCTTCCATTTTTCAAGGTACTTCGATAATCTCGAGATTTTGAGTGGACCGAAGACTGTCATACTACCTTTGAAGAGTTGAAGAAGTACTTAGAGATCCTGCCTTTACTTTCCAAATCTCAAGAGGGGGAGGTGCTCTATTTATACCTTTCCACCTCAGACGAGGCAGTCAGTTCAGTCCTTATTCAAAGAGAAGAAGACGGCACTCACAAGCCGATCTACTACATCAGCAAAGTTTTGCTTGATGCTGAAACAAGGTATTCGAAAATGCAGAAAATGATCTACTCTCTGATAATTGTGGCAAAGTGACTATGGCCTTACTTCCACGCCCACGCCATTGTGGTGCTGACCGATCAACCCCTCAAAGCCATCATTCGATGCCCTGATACCTCCGAAAGGATAGCCAAGTGGGCTGTAAAACTAAGTGAGTTCGACATTAGCTTCCAACCTCGATCGGCTATGAAGGCCCAGGTGCTCTCAGATTTCTTGGCTGAGTGCACCTAGAAGTCCAAAGATGAAGTGCCTCCAGCAAAAGAAGGAAACCCAAAGAGTACGAAGATCGATTAGATGCTCCATATGGACGGAGCTTCCAACTCTTCTAGATATAGAGCCGACCTTATACTGGTTGAACCCGACAGTCACACGGTAGAGTACGCACTTCGGTTCTCCTTCCATACTTCGAATAACTAGGCCAAATATGAAGCCTTGCTTGCAGGACTTCGAATCGCCAAGTGTTTAGAAGTTCAGAGGCTCCAGGCTTTTCGGACTCCTAGTTGGTGGTAAATCAAGTTAAAGGAGAATATGAAGCCAGAGACCCCACCATGGTATGGTACCTAGAAAAAGTACAAAACTTATCTTCTCAACTAGAATACTTTGAAGTCATTCATGTTCTCTGATCAGAGAACTCCCGAGCAGATGTGTTATCTCGACATGCCAATACAACCCTGGAATCCCTTAGTCGCACTTTCGTTGAACACCTTGAAGCCCCAAGTATAGCTGAAGAAGCAATGGAAGTACATCAAATTGAGATTGAGCCAAGCTAGATGGATCCCATCATCGAGTTCTTAAATGAGGGTGTACTGCCAGAAGACAAGGCAGAGGCCAAAAAGATCCGTTGGATGGCATCTCAATATGTCATCCTAGATGTAACTCTTTACAAAAGATCATTCTCTCAGCCCCTGCTGAAATGCTTGGGACCGTCAGACACTGACTACACCTTGAGAGATGTCCATGAGGGGATATGTGGTGATCACTTAGGGGCAGGTCCTTAGCATATAAAATTATATGCCAAGGATATTATTGGCCCTCCATCCAAAAGGACTCGGTCACTTCATGAGAAGATGTGATCAATGCCAGAGATATGTCAATATTCAGAGACAACCAGCAAGTCACTTGACCGAGCTGACAGCCCCCTAGCCTTTTGCTTAATAGGGGATGGATATTCTTGGCCTATTTCCACCCGCATCTGGGCAGAAAAAATTTCTCCTGGTGGCTATTGACTACTTTATAAAGTGGGTCGAAGCCGAACCATTGGCTCAAATCACGGAAGGCAAGGTTAAGAATTTTGTCAAAAACTCTATCATATTTGATTCGGGATTCCACACACAATAATCACTAACAACGGGAGGCAGCTTGATAATCTGAAGTTTAAAGACTTCTGTGCTCGGTACCATGTGCAACACAGGCTGACTTCCGTTGCCCACCCACAGTCCAATGGAGAGGCTGAAGTAACTAATCGGACCATCCTTCATGGTCTGAAAATGAGGTTGAACGGTCGCCAAAGGACTTTGGGCAGAAGAGCTGACCTCCATTCTCTGGGCATACAGAACTACCCTGAGGATAGCCACCGGCAAGTCTTCGTTCAACCTGGCATACGGTAGCGAAGCCGTTCTTCCTATCGAAGTCTCCCTCCAATCTTTAAGAATTAACAACTACGAAGAGCCTGAAAACTCCGATCGCAGGAGAGTTGACCAGGATATGTTGTTGAGCACTAGGCTTCAAGCCCAAATAAGAATGACGACATATTAGCAAAAGGTCGCCAAGTATTACAATTCCAGAGTAAAGGAGCAAATCTTCCGCACAGGGGACATGGTGCCATGAAGGGCAGAAGTATCCAGGCCAACAGAACAGGGTAAATTTTTCCTAAACTGGGAAGGTCCATACCAAGTCGAAAAAGTCGTACATCCAGGAACATATTGACTTAAGACCCTAGATGGTAAAATTCTGTCCCGGCTGTGGAATGTACAAAACCTTCACAAATACTATCAATAAACAAATCGTAAAAATTTTTCGTGCAAATTTGCCCAACTCTGAATGGCCCGTTGCATCAAATAAATGACAACGGCCTGAAGGCACGATCTAAGGAATCGACCAATGGTGCAAAGGAGAGTCTGATCCACTCACCTTATTGATATGTCCGACGAGCATAACGGACGGCCCAATCAGGCTGCCAAGAAGGTGCAGGGATGGTTTTTATAGCCTACCCTATGGTAAATCCGAAGACGCGTAGGGACAGGCCTAAATAGCCTACCTTAATCATGACAGAGATGCACAGGGGTATCTAGATGCTATCCCCTACGAAAAACCCGAAAACATGCAGAAGTGATTTTACATCACTCACTCTACCAACATCAAACTTTTGAATTCACATTTCTTGGGATTTTAAGAAATATCATTCACAGAAAAAGAAAAAAACAAGAAGAAAATTAGTGCCTTCATTTTTTTGCATCTTTATAAAAAAAAAGAAGAAAGTGAAGAGAAAGATTGCAGGAAATGGGAAAGCACATCTATTGACCACCTACCGGCCCTTTCCCATGCCAGCAGAGGGCATCTTGCAAGGAGCATGAAGGAGCCCCGAGGTTCCATCTAGATTGGAATCCGACTCCTCTTCAAAATCAGAATCAAATTCGTGTCCAGGAAAAGGGACGGAGGGCTTGATGTTGCTAAGACCCATCAAGTTATAGTACTTGAGGCCTTATCCCTGCACTCCCGGAACCCCTGGTGGTAGGAATCCAGAGCTACCTCGACAACCTCCTCCTTGAAAGCAAAAGATGCCTTAAAATATGAGATGGCGTCCGCCACCTTCTTCCTGGCCTCCACCACCTCTACGATGGCCGCCTCAACCTAAGCTCTGGCCTCCTCCAGTTAAGCCTCCAGGATGTGGACCCTTCTTTCCAAGCGATCAATGACTGTGTCATCATCGTTGCTCAGCCTGAGAAATCCTGGGCTGCCCCTTGCTTTGGTACTAATGGCCCTCTTCTTTGCCACCCTTTAAAGCTCGGGAACACTGAACTTCATTCTGCTGGGATGCTGGAGGAAGAAGAAAGACTTCCAAAATGGGATTCTGAAATTGTGAAGACCTTTGACAGGAGGAGACAAGGCCCCATTATAAAGGCCTTACACCCATGACTGGCCACAGGGAAATGTGATCCACGCCATTTCCCAGATTGACCAAAGGGTACCACGTGTCAGAGCGATACCTCGAAACCCCAAATGACCCCTCGAGAGCGGTATGATCACCGATACCTACTCTTAGGATGGCAACCACTGGCACTTCAAATCCAGAAGAATCTCATCATGGTGATATTACATTAATGGCTCCCTTTCAGAAAGGGAGGATATGGCGGCACCCGGGATGCATGAAAATGTGACCGTTCGAATATCGACACACTCAACGCGGGCAACGAGAATCATAATCAATGTTTCTTAATCAGGGACAACAGGAAAATGACACCTGTCCGTTGTGTCCATTCCTAGGTGGATGAATTAATTATGAAAGAAGGCTGAGATCAACCTGGCTTGATCATGGTCTGTCTTTAGCAACAGCATTCCGATTTTTCTTCGGAACTCATCTTCGACACCTCCACGAGTCAAACAATCTTCGGCTCTAACCCTCAACTAAATAGGAAGAAGAGCAATTTCATTCAAATCATATTCAAAAAAATGTGACATGACATGTACAGAAAGGAGAAATTCACTTGGAAATTCAGAATAGTTCGTCAGTACATTTAAGAGGAGAATAAGGAAGAGATATGACACTTAAAACTACACAAACCCTAAGCATTGGCTGGAGGAGACTCAGCATCACAAGATTGAAGCAATATGTCAATTTGCACGGAGAGAGTTTCCTCAAATTGGGTCGAGCCTAGAGGATCTTCAACCCGGATCTCCTCCTTAACTCCGACTCCCTCTTGGGCCGGGATTAAGATCACATTCAAGTCTTTGGCTATGACAGGAGTTTTTTCCCTCGAGTCTAGCACCTCTTCAGCCTCTTCGACATAGGCCAAAGTTGCACTAGGATCCTCGACCACGAGTGGGATATCCTCCCTCGGACTTGACAACCCTCTGATCTCTTATTCGACCTCGGCTCCCTCCTCTTCTTCTTCGCTAATGTTGAAAGTAGGGATAGCAGAAAGATCAAGGTTATGAAAAATCCCACTGACCTTGGTGATTCCATCATTAAAACCATGCTGGTAGATGTATGAGGTCACCTCATTCATTTCCTATCGGAACTGTGAGGACTTCCTGAAATCTGCCACCACTCTACTCACCAAGACTTCGGACTCTCTCCTGGCTACCTCAAACTTTAGGGCTGCCTCTTCAGCTCTTAAAGATGCCTTTCTAGCTCTTAAGGATGCCTCTTCAGCCCTCTTGGTTGCCTCCTTAGCCACCTTGGTCAGATCTTCCATCTTCTCCTGATTCTGCTTGATGGATTGCTCCAAAGAATCGACATGTTTTCTACTCTTCCTCAACTATGCCCCTTATCCTGCGATTGTCAAATGGGCATCTTTCAGCTCAATCCTCAAGCCACAAATTTCAGTGTCAGCATGAGCAAGACGATTCTCCATAGACTACTTTAACTCTTCGGCCACCTCCTTTTCAGCCCTGGCTATATGGAGCTCTTCTTTAAGGCCGTGAATGAGGCTATCAACATTCCCTAGGCCCTCCTCCATGAAGATGATGTTGTAGACCTACTACATCGACAAAGTCATGGACCAAAAATCCTCTGGGCAAAAGAGAAATGATGAGGATCTCATGTGTTATAGGGAGGAAAAGGCAGAGTCGGATATTCTGGCAAGACTTTGACTTCGGATAACTGCCAAATCATGAGGGCAGCAACGTATCCTTGAGCGCCCGCCTAGCCACGATGGGGACCAACAATCCCCTCATTGGGGAAAGCTCTGAAGGGTCCGTGGAACAGTCCCCAGCTGGAGGAGCCTCACGAGTGGGCTCCCTCTCGACTTGCGGTGCCTCGCCCCTATCTACTGTAGGGACCAAGGTGGTGCCATATCAGCCATCAGAGGTGGACTCTCCCTTGTTTGAACCGGAGAGGTGATCGCTGGCGAAGGTTCAACTAGCTGAGGCCCTGTTGGGGCCTCCATCATTGGCACCATGTCCTCCGGAGGTTTCCCGGAAGATGAAGTGCCCCTACTCCCTCAGGACCATCCCTTCGGGCCTTCTTTCGAACCGCCGATCTTGTAGGAGGGGCCTGAGCTGCCCTCTTCTCAGAAGATTGGCGGAGCCAGCTTAAGTTAGGCTTCATTTCACCACCTACAAGTAGAAGAACCCCTCTGAGTTGACTGAACTATAACAAGAATGAGAGAGAAGAAGTAAAAATTTTCACCATTTCTACCTAACACAGAGAACTCATGATCCCTGCAAGATGGAGATCCCTCTCCTCCAGCAACTCGTGGATGGGAACGGCCTCCGAACCGGTCAGTAAATCATAATCGGACTGATTAGCCGCCAAAACTTTTTTTCCATCATTGGCGGTTAAACGTGGTGATGGGGAACAAGTATCAAATGATGCATTTCTAAGAATTAAAGAGACTAATCATGATGAGGCAAATAGGTATACATCTATTCTACGTAAAAGAAATAGAAATTCATGAAAGGAACATAGAAAAAAACATGACTAGAAAGAAACTCTTTCAAAGTAATTAAGAAGGGACCTTTGTGGTTAGGAAACACACAGGTTACGGCTAGCTACTTTCCTATTTCAGATCTGAAAGAAAGTTATAAAGAATGGTTACTCAGCCATAATATTCTGAAAATTGGGAAGGAACACTTAAGATGAAGTACTTAAATGGAAGGAATTACTCTAGGTTTTAAGGCATCCTGCATCTGATCTTTGGCATAGTAGACCTTCATCTTGGAAACCATGAGATTCGGGGATCCTGCACAGATAGATGGAAAGATAGAAGGTTTAGATAAGAGTTTGGAGGAATGGAGAAGGAAAGTTGGGATTGGAGGAAAAAGGCTTAGGCTTGGCTTGAAGTGGATCTCATTTGGCGCCCATAGCATGAATCTTCTTCCCTTAGTGGCATGTAGAACCTCCTTGAAGATGACATCCTTTGGAAGATGGGGGACAAACTTGGAATGGCTTGAAGAGGGATCTTCAACATGGCCGAATGGAAATGGAAGAAGGGTTAGAAGCTTGATTCGCTATGTAACCTAGGTCTCACACCTACCTTCTCTCAAGGGGCTTTGGCTAGCAAAGGAAAGAACTTTAAAGAAAATAACTCATTCTCATTCATCAATATTACAAGAGGATGTAGGAGCTTTTATAAACCTTAAGCTCCCTTTCAAATTCAAACTACACCTCCTTTCATGGAGAAAATCAAGAGGCGTCCCATAAAGATAGGAGTGGCCATTCAAATTTAAATCTCCTAATTAAAAGGTGGGCACCCATAAAGAGTGGAGCTTCATTCAAATTTGAAAATTCATGGTGATGTGTCTTGGTGATGTGGCATGATTTATCCTCCAAGTTAGCATGACTTGTCTTCCAAGGTGGCATGGTGTTTGATGATGTAGTGCTCCAAGTAGTTGGTGAAGTGGTTGCACTTATTCTTGCTAATTGAAGCCCAATGCAAGTAGATCTTGAACCCGACTCAATACAAAGCCAATTTAACTCTAATTGGACCCAAATAAAATAAAACATGACTCAATTTTTCAAATAAAAAATAATACAGGACCGTAGACTTATTACAGGACTTAAATTCCTAGTCTTCTATCCATAAAGAACATGGCATTAGTTGAAGACTCTTCCTGAGCCTGGTGCCAGCACCAATTTCCCTGGTGGGAGTAACTCGACCCTGTCGAGTAAGGATCGATTTAACTTTGGAATTTTCTAATAAATCTGGGTCAATTGTTGTAGATCCTCTCGGGTGATCCAGGAGTCTTCAGATTCTGGTCGGCCGTGCCAATGAACCAGATAATGTTGATAACCCTTATTTCTAGTAGTAATCACTTGGTTATCCAGATACGTTCAATCTTGTCTCCGGGCCTTGTGGAATTGCTGGTAGATACTTAGGTAGGGTTTCTCTCTCAAAGGCAGGGTGAAGTCCAAAAGGCTCACTAGGAATTAATGCCAGTTCTTTAAATTCTTTCATATCAGAAATATTAAATGTGGAGCTAATGCCATAATCAAGTGGTAACTCTAATACATATGCATTAGATCCAATTTCTTAATTATTTGAAAGGTCCAGCTCCCAGGGCATGCAATTTCTTCATAGTTCATGGTGGAAACCTTTCAGGTCTAAGTTATCATGACAGAGTTCCCTTCATTAAATTCTTTTATCCACTTACGTGAATAAGCCATATGCTTATAAACTTCATTACTTATTTGAATCTTCTTACTAATTTCTTTATATAATTCTTTAAGATGCTGTGCATATGACTTGGCAGACTCAGACATTCGTGCATGTGTGGGTAATGGAATGAGGTCGATAGGTCTCCTAGGTCTGTAACCATGGACAATCTCAAAGGAACTTTTACCAGTAGACCTATTGACTGAGCTATTGTTGGCAAATTCAACACGAGGTAGAAACAAATCCTAGTTTCCTAGACTCTCTCCAACAAGGCACCTCAATAAGTTCTCTAGACTTCTATTTTCAACTTTGATTTGTCCATCAGTCTAAGGGTGGTAGGCAATTGAGAATTTTAGTTTTGTTTCTAGTAGGTGCCAAAGGGTTTTCCAAAAATAGCTTGTGAAATGGACATCCCTATCAGAAACAATGGTCTTAGGTAACCCATGTAACTTGACTACTTGATCGAGGAAAAGATTGGCTACCCTGGAGGCTTCAAAAGTTTGGGAGCAGGGTATAAAATGGGCCATTTTCGAAAATCTGTCGACCACTACAAAGATTGAATCATGCTTTCTAAGGATCTTGGGCAGTCCTAAAATGAAGTGCATGCTAAAATCTTGCCATGGAAAATCCAGCACAGGTAAAGGAGTGTATAACCCGGTATTTTGTCTTTCATGTTTGGCAACTGCACATGTCCTACATCGGGCAACAATATTGGCTACCTGTCTCTTAAGGCCTGGCCAGTAAAATTTCTCCTTAAGTATCAATATGGTCTTGTTTCTTCTAAAATGGCCAGCCAAACCTCCAGCATGGGTTTCCCAAATTAAAAAGTCTCTCAGGGAAGCCTTTGGAACACAAAGCTTGTTTTCCTTAAACAGATAACCATCTAAAAGGGTTGTACTCACTGTGGTCACTAGATGGTCCTAATTTCAAAGCTTGGTAAACTTCACTAAAGTCTGGACAGGTATCGTACTCATGCGTAAGTCTTTCAAATCCAATGACTTCAATGCTAATCGAGTTCAGAACTATGACTTAATGCATCTGCTACCTTATTCTCAGTTTTGGTACGGTGTGTCAAGACAAATGTGTAGGCCTGGATGTATTCTACTTACTTAGCGTGCCTAGGATTCGGCTTTTTCTGGGAATTAAAGAATCTAAGGGCTCGGATCAGAAAACAAGACAAAATTCATATGGTAGTGTAGTGCCTCCAGTATCTTAAAGCTTGCACTATTGCATAGAGCTCCTTATCATAGGTGAAATACTATACTTGGTTCATTTAATTTTTCACTAAAGAAAGCTATGGGGTGGCTCTCCTGGCTTAAAACTCCACTATTCCAACTCCAGATGCATCACAAGCGACCTCAAAAATCTTATAAAAATAAGGCAATCTTAAGATAGGTGCTTGTGTCATTTTCTTCTTACATCTAGGAAGGACCTATCAGTAGCTTTTGTCCATTCAAATTGGCCTTTCCTAATGCAATATGAGATTGGCGCAACTATGGTACTAAACTCCTGAATTAATCTTCTATAAAAAGTAGCGAGCCATGAAACTTCATACTTCATGAACACTTTTGGCACAGGCCACTCTATAATTGACTTAATGTTGGGGTCAGCAGAAACTCCGTCAGATGTAACAACAAAACCTAGGAAAATGACTCTACGGTGAAAAAATCATATTTTTAAGATTAGCGAAGAGGCTATTTTCTTTAAGTGCTAAACAGACTTGATTCAAATGGTCCTAATGATCCGTCTTGGTCCTATTATATATATGAATGTCGTCGAAGTAAACTACGATAAACTTTCCTATAAATAACCGTAGGACTTGATTCATAATCTGCATAAAGGTATTAGGAGCATTGGACAGTCCGAAAGGCATTACTACCCACTCAAAAAGACCCTCCTTAGTCTTGAATGCAGTCTTCCACTCATCCCCAGGTCTAATCCTAACTGATGATAGCCACTCTTAAGGTCAATCTTTGAAAATATTGTTGCTCTGGCCATCATATCTAACATGTCGTCCAAACGGGGCATGGGAAACCTATATTTATTATGATCTTATTAATGGCACAACTATCAAAGCACATCCTCCAAGTGCCATCTTCTTAGGGGTCAGTATGCGGGTTACTGCACAGGGACTCAACTTTCTCTAATAATCCTTTCCTAAGGAAGATCCCCTACTTGTCTTTGTAACTCTCGTGTTCGGTAGGGTCATCCTATAATATGAAGGTTGGGTAGGGTGCTCCCGGACTAAGTCAATGGCGCGATGTCCCTAAGCGATGGAAGTTGGTTAGGTAGGTCATCTGGAAATACTCCTTAAAGTCTTCTAGTACTTTAGCACTTCCTGAGGGCGTTCTTTCTGGGAAGGCTCCTGAATTTCCTAAGTGGCTAAAATCCAAACATGTGTACCCTCAGTGAGTTCTTTTCAATCTCCTTATCAGTTATCAAATTGACACCTGTTTTCTTTTTCTTTAGGTGGCTCGATCCTCTCTTAACAGTGTCCTTAGGTGGTGTTGGGTTGATCACAAACTTCTTTCTAGGTGCATGAATGAGCAGGAATTTGATCGGCATCATAGGGTGCATCATGGTCAATAACCAGGGTGCGACATGGAGATATGCTCACTCCCATGGTAAGACAACACCACACATTCTCCTGATAGGACTGTAATTGGATTTGGACTAGGCACCTATTGTTGATAGGAATTGAAGTGGAGTCTATCCAAGAAACCTTATAGGGATTTGGATGGGGAACTGTGGACAAGCCTAAAGTTTTAACAGCATTAGTGGATATGGCATTTACACAACTTGACTATCTATGATATTTACATACCTTATCCTCTAACTGATAAATATTTGTAGGATGTTAGTCATACGCCAATCTTCTTGTGTCACGGTGTGGGTACGGATGCATCTAACTACTCCCACAGATCAGGCTCTATTTGCTCCTCGTCCTTCATACTCTTCAGCAAAATTGTTATTAGACTGATATACCTCTTAACATTATCACTAGGGCCTCTATTGGTTTAGGCTCATTCTCTTCTGATTTCCTATGTGTAAGGCCTAGTTGGACAATTTCTGGCATAATGGCCTAGCTTATGACATGAAACATGCAACATTAGGGTTTGGAGTCCTCTGAACTTCTGGTGCTTTATCCCTATCATCTCTACGGGTCAGAGGGGTGCTAGGATTGGATCGGCGGTTCGCATCTGATCGGTCCTGGCCGCTGACTAGGTGCACTAGTTCTAGGGGGTTCGGGTCTGCGATAAAGTGGTCCCCTATGGAATCTCTCGACATCTCGTGCTACCTAATAAGCTAGCTTTAAGTCATGGACTTCCCTCAAGAATAACTCCTTCTGGATCTCTTCTCTTAATCCTGCCCTAAACCTAGACAAGGTAACTGACTCAGACTCATCTACTTTGCATCTCATCACAAACTCGTCAAACATTGTGTTACGGCCGTAATGATGACGTGGCCGGGCTCAGATACCGTCAGATATGATCGAGCCACATGGAGGTTTCTCCAGCCGAGTCAGCGCCACATTGTCGAGGTCGAGCTCGGCAAGGCTACTTCGCCAGACGACTTCCCAAGATGAAACCGCTATCGCCGAAGTCGAGCTCGGTTCGGGGCTCCTCCTGCCACCTCGCCAGGCGTCCACCCAGGAGGGGCCTGCCTAGGCCGAGGTCGGCCACTTCTTCGCTCCTTCGCCAGGTGGCCCCGGAGACGGGTCCACTTCGGTCGAAGCAGGCGACCTCTTGCACCTCGCCAGGCATCCACCAAGGAGGGGCCTGCCTAGGCCGAGGTCGGCCGCTTCTTCGCTCCTTCTCCATGTGGCCCCCGGAGACGGGTCCACCTCGGTCGAAGCCAGGCGACCTCCTGCCACCTCGCCAGGTGTCCACCCAGGAGGGGTCCACCTAGGCCGAGGTCGGTCGATCCTTCGCTCCTTCGCCAGGTGGCCCCCGGAGATGGGTCCACCTCGGTCGAAGCCAGGCGACCTCCTACCACCTCGCCAGGTGTCCACCCAGGAGGGGTCCACCTAAGCCGAGGTCGGCCGACCTTCTCTCCTTCTCCAGGTGGCCCCTGGAGACGGATCCACCTCGGCCGAAGCCAGGCGACCTCCTGCCACCTCGCCAGGTGTCCACCTAGGAGGGGTCCACCTAGGCCGAGGTCGGTCGATCCTTCGCTTCTTCGCCAGGTGGCCCCCGGAGACGGATCCACCTCGGCCGAAGCCAGGCGACCTCCTGCCACCTCGCCAGGTGTCCACCCAGAGGGGTTCCACCTCGGCCGAGGTCAGGCCGCACGTACAGAGAAGATCCCAAAGAAAGAGGCACAGGTTCCGAGGTCGTCCCTCGAGCCATGCGCATCACAGGCGATGCCGCGTACGGATGGCGACGGCACGCGAAACACCATTTGCATCGACCCGACAGGTCCCGCAGTCGAGAGGCGCGGTTTTGACAAAACAGGGCCCATAGACAGATGGCGCCTACACTTGGGAAGGAGAGCTCTCTCACTGGGCCCGAGGTCTGACCGGCCGCCTTACCGGTGCCACCCCCCTTCTGTCTTTGCCCTTTCCCCGCTGGACTCGGCGGACGAGGTCGGAAAGCCGCCAGGCCCTCAACACCGAAAGGGGAAAGAGAAAAGGATGGGGAAGGGGAGCCTCCCAGGAGGAGAAGACAGGCGAACAGCGAGAGGAGATAAAAGGAAGGAAGCTGGGGACGACAAGGTAAGCTGATCGGGCTGGGGACAAGTAAGAAATAGTGGCCAAAAGCCTCGTTCTGAGAGTGAGATCCAAGGTCCCGAAAGGGGATCGCTTGGTGTGAGCTCGGCAAGGAGGCCCGGTCGAATTTCTGGTCCCCATAGCACCTTTCTTGTTAGTAAATTCTCCGAGTCTGGGACTCCTTCGGGGGCCCGTCTTGGAGAATCTATTCCTTCTCGTCATCTACTGACTTGACCGTCGGAGCTCCCTTGCCGGGATCCCTGGCCAGGGTCTTCTGACCCTCTCTTGCAGGTCCGCTCCAGCCAGGAGGCTCCGGGAGCCAGGCGGTCCGGTAGGATCGATGGATCCGAGGCACGGGCGTGGCGACGAGATCGGCAACAGATTGGCATGCCAGGTAGGGGGGCAGGACAACAACCCCTAGCGGGAGCCAGCTTTCTGCAGGTATCGCGCTCTCCCATAATGGTGGTCACTCGTAGGTGCGAGGCATCCACCAGCCATGCGGGGGAGGTTCCCTCCCCTCAAGGGGCCCACAGCCCGGAGAGGGAGCTTCCAGCTCCCCCTCCTCTTCCACCACAGCCGACCTCAGCAGACGGTCCCCTCGTGGCCGTCATCCAACAGCTGCAGACCTTGACCTCGGCGGTCCGGCAGCTTCAAAATCAGCAGCGGTCCATGGCCATGCAGCCGCAGCCAGGGATCCCCGTGGCCCGAGCCGCGGGACAGCGTGGGAGCCTGCGCTCCATTCAGGGCAGGCCATCCCACCCGAGGGCAATCTCCAACCCCACAGGAGCCACCAAGCTCCCGCAAAAAGGAATTACTCTGGTTCGTTGGATCACGAGAGTCGATCCCAGGTCGATGAAGCCAAAACGGTGCATCGCAGCAAGCGACGCCGAGGCCTGACTTCACGTCGAGACCGTCGGCGCCCCCTTCCCCAGCGGCCTCGGTGGAAGACTCCCGATGAGGCCGTCAGGCGCCAGGCTGAGAGGTGCCTGGAGGAGCATGAGCGCAAGTTAGCGGAGTTCGCCCGCTGATTTGCCAACCTGCAGAACTCATCGGCGGACCCGGTGGGCTACGACTCCCGTCCCCCATTCTCTGAAGAAATCCAGGTGGAGCCGATCCCAAGGCGGTTCCGCATGCCGCAGGTGGATCCCTACGACGGGACCACCGACTCTCTGGACCATCTGGAGAGCTACAAAGCTCTCATGAGGGTCCAGGGGGCCACCGACGCTCTTTTGTGCATTGCCTTCCCGGCCACCCTCCGGAAGGCCGCTCGAGTCTGGTTCACCCGCCTCGAGCCCGGATCCATTTGCTCCTTCCACCAGCTGGAAGGAAAGTTTGTGGCGCACTTCGACGCTTGTCGAAAGGTGCCAAGAGAGGTGTAGCCTCTTCTCCATCCGCCAGCAGGACCAGGAGCTGCTCCGGGACTACATCACCCGTTTCAAGATCGCAACCCTGGAAATCTACAGCCTGGACGAGCCCGTCGCCATGCTGGCTTTGAAGCGCGGGCTCAAGACGTCTCGCCTGACCTACTCCCTAGACAAGAAGCCGCCCAGGACGTACTCCGAGCTCCTCCTCCGTGCCCATAAGTACATCCGGGCGGAAGAGGCTGACCGCACCCATCGAGAGTTGGACGGGAAGACTCTGAAGAGGCCACCCCCGAGAGATGCCCCGGGAGCTCGGAAGCCCGGGCCATCTGCCGACCCTCGCCCGAATCCAAGGCCGAGGGGCGAGGCCACTCCGGAGCGGAGGTTCACCCCTCTCCTCGCACCTCGGACGAAGATCCTCATGGAAATCGAGGGCGAGCGCTACCTCCGCCGACCTCCTCAGAACCCGAGGGCTATCCGGGACAAATCGAAGTACTGCCAGTTCCACCGTGAGCACGGTCACGACATAGAGGAGTGTCACAACCTGAAGCGGGAGATCGAGGAGCTGATCAAGAGGGGCTACCTCAGGAAGTTCGTTAGGAACGAGGTCCCCCGGAGGGCAGCCGCTCGCGGCTTTACCGCCAGCCCTGCAATCGACAACCGCCCGACGAAGAAGCCCGTGGGCATGATCTCACGCAGGGTCGGGCGAGCGGCGAAGAGAGCCCGGAAGTCGAGAACCCGGAGAATGTAATTCCTCCCGAGGAGGGAAAGATAATGAAAATGTAAACACGATGCCGTGGTGGTCGAGATGACCATCGCGAAGCATCCTGTACATCGAATCATGGTGGATAGTGGAAGCTCGCTGATGTACTTTTTTACGATGCCTTCTCTCGGATGAATTTGTCCCACGGTCAGCTGAGACCAGTACATACCCCCCTGGTAGGTTTTACTGGGGATTCCGTGAGGGTTGAAGGGGAGATCACTCTCCCGGTCACCGCCGGATCCCCACCTCGGCAGACGACCATCCTGATAACGTTCACACGTCGTCAGGCTCCCTTCGCCTTATAACGCCATTCTCGGGCATCCCGGGCTCAACCAACTGGATGCCATGATTTCCACGAAAAGGTTGTTGGTGCAGTTCCCCACGCCTTCTGGGCTCGGGGAGATGAAGGGGACGACTCAGCCAGTCCCGTATTGCCTTCAAGCGATCCCGGGTGCCCGGGGCGCGGAGCCCGCCCCCGATGTTGATGACCTCGACCTAAGAGAGAAGGAACCCAGGGGAGGGCCCGTGGAGCGCCTGTTGACTTATCCCCTCGGTTCGGACCCGCTGAAGATGGTGCAAGTCGGGGCCCAACTCCCTGAAGAAGAACGACCCGCCTGCTGGAGTTCCTCCGTGCGAACGCAGACGTGTTCGCCTGGTTGGCGGCCGACATGCTGGGCCATTCCGCCCGAGGTCATCACACATAGGTTGAACGTGGACCCAAGCTGCCCGCCCGTCCGTCAGTAGAAGAGGAGCTTCGCCATGGAGAGACAGAAGGCCATCATGAGGAGGTGGAGAAACTCCTCGCCGCCGGCTTTGTGCGGGAAGTGCAGTTCCCAGCTGGCTAGCAAATGTGGTCATGGTAAGGAAGAGCAATGGTAAGTGGAGGATCTGCGTGGACTACCCGACCTCAACCGAGCTTGCCCAAAGGACAGCTTCCCTCTTCCAAAGATCGACCAGCTGGTCGACACCACCTCGGGACATCGCCTCCTGTCATTCATGGACGCCTTCTCTGGATACAACCAGATCCGAATGAGCCCGGAGGACGAAGAGCATACCGCCTTCATAACCGACCGTGGAACTTTTTGCTATAGAATGATGCCATTCGGCCTCAAGAACGCTGGAGCTACGTAGCAGCGTCTGGTCAAACAGGATCTTGAAGGACCAGATCGGCCGCAACATGCAGGTATACGTGGACGACATGCTGGTAATGAGCAAACCCGATTCAGACCACGTAGCTGACTTGGCGGAGACATTCGACAACCTCCGACGTCATCAGATGAAGCTGAACCCGGCGAAGTGCACCTTCGGCATCTCCGCCGGGAAGTTCCTATGGTTCATGGTGACCCAAAGAGGAATTGAAGCGACCCGGAGAAGGTCCAGGCCATCCTGGACATGGAATAGCCCGCCTCCAAGAAGCAAGTGTAGCGCTCACCGACCGAGTTGTGACCCTCAGCCGCTTTAATCTCCAGGTTGGCAGATTGCTGCCGTCCCTTTTTCAAGGTGCTGAGAAATGAACAACTTCGCTTGGACCGGGAATGCCGAGGAGTGCGCCAGAGGCCTTTGAAGAGCTGAAGAAGATGCTCGCATCGCCACCGTTGCTGTCCAGGCCCGAGGAGGGGGAGGAACTCATCCTCTACCTGGCGGTCACCCCAGAAGCCATCATCTCGGTCCTGGTTCGGACCAATGGCCAGGAGTCCAGTGGGCCGTGTACTATACCAGCAAACTTCTACGTGACGCGAAGCTCAGATATTCTCGGCCCGAGAAACTCGTTTTTGTGCTAATAGTGTCTGCCCAGCGTCTCAAGCCCTATTTCCAAGCGCATCCCATCGCTGTCCTGACGGATCAACCACTGAAAGCGGTGCTCAGCCGACCCGACACTTCGGGATGATTGGCGAAGTGGGCACTGAAGCTCAGCAAGTTCGACATCGCGTACAGGCCAAGGTCGGCCATGAGGCGCAGGTGCTGGCCGACTTCTTGGTCGAATGCACGGGCTTGGGCAAGGAGCCCGAGGAAGGCCCCTCAGGCCAGCCGCTGAAGATAGGCCCCGATGAGTCCGGAGAAGACGCCTGGATCCTCCATGTAGACGGAGCCTCGAACTCCGGCAGAAGCGGAGCTGGACTCATCCTTGCCAACAGCGACGGGGTCGTCGCCGAATGCGCGCTCCGTTTCCAATTCGCCGTGACCAATAATCAGGCGGAGTACAAGGCACTTCTTGTTGGGCTGAGGGTCTCCCGCGAGCTGGGCATGACCAACCTCAAAGCTTTCACTGATTCCCAGCTCATGGCAGGACAGGTCTCTGGGGAGTATGCCGCGCATGACCACCAAATGGCGAAATACTTGGAGCTCGTCAAGGCGGGGCGCGTCCAGATTCTGGCGCTTCAACATCTTCCACATCCCCCGTAGGGAGAAAGCCCGTACGGATACTCTCTCCCGGCTGGCGACCCTGTCGGACTCGATGCTGGGCCGCGCTCATGTGGAGCGCCTTGAGACCCCAAGCCTCGAGACCCCAGCGGAGGTCCATCAGGTCAGCCATGAACCCAGCTGGATGGACAAGTACGCTGAATACATCACCAGTGGCACCCTGCCGGAGGATCGCGAGGTAGCTCGCCTTATCAGAAAGAAAGCCGTGCGGTTCATCCTGATGGATGGGCAATTGTATCGAAGATCCTACTCCTACCCCCTCCTCAAGTGTGTAAGGACCCACGGAAGCCAAGCTCGTGCTCCAGGAGATTCACGAAGGCATCTGTGGGAACCATGTGGGGGGCAGAGCATTGGCCTACAAGGCCCTTCGTCAGGGCTACTTCTGGGAGACGATGAAGGAAGACGCCGCTGACTTTGTGAAGAAGTGCGACCGGTGCCAGCGTCACGCCACGGTGCAACGGTAGCCCTCAACCCCAATATCGTCATCTTTCAGCCCCCTGGCCATTCGCCCAGTGGGGGATGGACCTTCTGGCCCGTTCCCGCCGGTGTCTGGACAGCGGAAGTTCATGATAGTGGCCATCGACTACTTCACGAAGTGGGGCGAGGCCGAACCCTTGGCGCGGATCACTGAAGCAAACGTCGCCAAGTTCTTTGGGAAGGAGATTTGCCGTCGTCCGCTCGACCACGCCCCCACACACGTGGGACACACGGACTGCCCAAGGGCGAAGGCATAGAGTCGGCGGCGAATCGGCATCGCATCAGGCATCGCTTCACCTCGTGGCGCACCCCCAAGACCAATGGAGAGGCAAAGTCGAAACATGACCACAGGGTCTCAGGCTCGCGGCTGGACCAGGCCAAGGCAGATGGGCCGAGGAGCTCCCAGCATCTTGCATACCACACCCCGTGGACGGGCTACCGAGAGACCCCGTCATCATCCTCGTCTTCGGCTGATCGGTCAGCCCGATCGAACCCACGCCTACACGCTGCGCATGAGAGCAGAAAACGAGACAAAAACCCCGCTGAGGATGATGCTCAACCTCGACCTTCTTGAAGAGACGAGGGACAAGGCCCGAGTTCGGATGGCGGCGTATAGGCAGCGTGTGGCCAGGTATTACAACTCCTGAGTGTGGCCGAAGTTTTTTTGTCCCGGAGATCTGGTCCTTCGGCGCGCTGAAGCTTCTCAGCCACGGGAATGCGGCAA
The DNA here is from genome assembly GCA_021397845.1 of Areca catechu. Taxonomy (NCBI): domain Eukaryota; kingdom Viridiplantae; phylum Streptophyta; class Magnoliopsida; order Arecales; family Arecaceae; genus Areca; species Areca catechu. Next base: position 137,367,678 of record CM038039.1, on the reverse strand, counting down.
GCTCTCACCCAACTGGGAGGGCCCATACCGGGTAGCAGAAGCCCTCCCCCATGGCGCCTACTACCTGGAAGAATTGGGAGGTGCCAGGTTCCCCCGGACGTGGAACGCCTCGAACCTAAGAGCGTATTATCAATAATGTAAGGTTCCCCACTCCTACAATAAAGTTTTCTTGCTTCAAACGCTCTCCTCTCACTTTGTAGGGAAATCGGCGCATGGCCCTGAGTTTGGCACGCCCGACCATGGCCGACGGCCGAAGGAAGCGGGAGATCCTGGGCTTCGGCCTGGAAGGTGGGACGGAACCCAGTTCGCCCATGTAAGCCAGGAGAACAGCTCGGCAAGCCGCGCAAGGATTGAGAAAGCCTGCGGCCTCGGGGTTCAGTCCGGAGATCCTGGGCTTCGGCCTGGAAGGTGGCACGGAACCCAGTTCGCCCACGTAAGCCCGGAGAACAGCTCGGCAAGCCGTGCAAGGCTTGAGAAAGCCTGCGGCCCGGGGGTTCAGTCCGGAGATCCTGGGCTTCGGCCTGGAAGGTGGGACAGAACCCAGTTCGCCCATGTAAGCCCGGAGAACAGCTCGGCAAGCCGTGCAAGGCTTGAGAAAGCCTGCGGCCCCGGGGTTCAGTCCGGAGATCCTGGGCTTCGGCCTGGAAGGTGTCGCCGAACCCAATTCACCCACGCAAGCCCGGAGAACAGCTCGGCAAGCCGCACAAGGCTTGAGAAAGCCTACGGCCCCGAGGTTCAGTCCGGAGATCCTGTGCTTCGGCCTGGAAGGTGGCGCCGAACCTTGTTCGCCCAGGCAAGCCCGGAGAGCAGCTCGGCAAGCCGCGCAAGGCTTGAGAAAGCCTGCGGCCCCGGGTTCAATCCGGAAAGCCCGGGCTTCGGCCTGGAAGGCGGGTAGAAACCACTTCGCCCACGCAAGCATGAAGGCAATCCCAAGGCCGGACCCGCTCAAGGCCTACTCTGATGCCACACGGTCCGGAATGTCCCAACCTTCGATCAGAGCGACGGACGGGACCAGGTCCACACTCGTTCCGGCACTCTACATCGACACCTCAAGAAAGAAAAAGAGGAGATGGGAGAGTGGGGAAGAAAATGAACTCAAGACTTAGTCAAACGAAGTTTTCATTTATCCAAGGAAAATACAAAGCTGGGAATCCCGACAGGCCGAGAGTCCCCAAAAGAAAGAAAAATGCAACTACGACAACAGAGAAGGGCAAGAAGATGGTGGCTCAATTTGGTGCGGGGTCGGAGCCCTCCGCCAGGGTCGCGCGCTCCGCATCCTCGCCTTCAGCGACGGCCGGCTCAGGCGGCTACTCTGGAGCCACGGCTTCGTCGGTCGCCGGGGCCGTAGGCATGGCGTCGGCCGTACCGGGGGCTCTGCTCTCAGGTCCCTGCCTCCTACCTCCGAGCACCACCCCACTGAGGTCGAGCTCGGGTAGAAGGCCCCTACCTTCTCCCGGCACATCCGGAACCCCTTCAGGAAGGAGTCCACGGTGGCCTTCCGGACCTCCGACGTGTACTCATCGGAAGCCCGGAACTTCGGGACGGCCTCCTACGCCTCCCGCTTCACGGCCTCCAGGAGCCCGTTGACGTATGCACTCCGCTCCTTAGCCACGTTCGCATCTCGCCTAGCCTCCTCCAGCTGGCGCTCCAGCCACTGGGAGTGGGCCTGAAGACGAGCCCTCTCAGCTGTGTCCTCCTCCGTGCGACGCTGGTAAGAGACTCTCTCCTCCATCAGGGAAGACTCCAGCTCCTTGTTCCACCCCTCGACGCGCGCCAGGTCAGTCTGGAGGGCCTGATTGCTTGCTCGCAGCTCGACCCCCTTTTCCATGAGGTCCTTGACGTCGGCCGCGAGCTTGCCGAGCTTCTTCTCCTTCTCGGTGTCCCTCTTCGCGTTCCCTACGAGGAAGTTCCTCAGTAGGAGAACGTCATTCCCAATTTGCACAAGTGAAGCAACCGGGTTAGAAGAAAGACCACCCGAGGTCACGAAAGATGGAAGAAAATGAGTTCGGGCTTACCGTAAAGAGCTGCGGGAGGATCCCGAGCAAAGCGTCAGCATAGTCCCGGCCGCCCCGGGCTCGGCGGTCCCGGGCTGTGGAGGCATACTCCATCACCTTCTCCGTGAGCCCTTTGTCGCGGATGACTGAACACCGGTGGGTGATCACCGGTGGCAGAGCCGTCAGTTCGGCTTCAGTGGTGACTGTCCCTCCAGCAGGAGCCATAGCCGATGGGCCGGCGGAGGACACGGGCTGCGCCGTCGGAGCCGCGGTGACGATAGGGCCAGCGCTGGACGGAGCTGCGGGTGGTGGAGCCCCCTCGACGGCAGCACCACCGGGTCTGGCAGCTGAGGAATCAACGGCCCCGCCCCGAGGCAGCCTGGGCGGGGAGCAGCGGCCGCTGGACTAGGTACAGTCGTCGGCGCCACCTCCTGGCTCGCCTCGATGCGAGCCCTCTTGGCCGCGGGCTCATCCACCTTGGGGACATCTCTCTGGGCCGCGCCCTCCAGGAGGCTCTCCAGTGAGAACTTCATGCCTGCAGTACAAAAGAGTAGAAGGTCAGCCAGCTCGGTTATAAAGGCAAAAGAATGCAAGAGTCAAGGGAGGACCGAATCTCACCCGACTCACGGATGGGACTGATCCCGGCCTCAAAAAGATTCTGCTCCGAAAGCAGAACCTCGAGCGCCGGGACCACGTCGCTCAGCAGCAGGGAGTAGGCCTCCTGGTCCGCCAACTCGACCTGAGAGTTCCGGTTTGGAGACCGGTCCGGTTCACTCCAGGCCCAGTCGACATCCTCGACCGAGGCAAAGAAAACTGGCTCTTCCAGCCCTTGATAGAAGAAGGGAGGTCGAATCGGAGGCACCGGGCCGGGGCAAGATGTACCACCAGCCGTCATCGGTGGAGTACCTCTTCAGGGTGAACATAGCCCTGAAGAGGGAGAAACGGGCAACGAACCCGTGAAAATGACAAAAAACTATGAAAGAAAAGATGACCCGGATGGCATTGGGAGCCAACTGGGCCGGAACAAGGCGGAAGTGGCTAAGGAAGGAGAGGAAGAACGGGTGCAGAGGGAATCGAAGACCCTCGAGGAAGAAGTCTTCATAGAAGGCTATGCGGCCGGGGCCACTCATGGTGACACGTTCCCCGGGCCGTGGAATGAATAGACAGATTGATCCCGGGATGCCGTAGGCATCCCGGAGCAGAGAAAGATCGCCCTCGGTCATGGTGGAAGCATGACCGGAGGGACCGGCGGGAAGAAGAGGCGGAGCAGGAAGAGAAAGAAGAGGAAGGGCGGAAGCAATCGGAGGAGACCGGACCCCCCTAGGGATGCCGATGGTGACACCCCCAGGTTGCAGACGCCTACGGATCTCCTCCGGGATCGTTTCCTCCTCTGAAGACGAAGAAGATGGAGTCCTCGACCGGGACGGACCGGCCTTGTCTGGATTAGAAGAAACATAGCGACGACGCGCCATGACAAAGAAAGAAACAAAGATTCAGAGAAGAAGGAGAAGAGGGGAACTAGAAAGAAGGATAGAGGCACTCATCGAAAATATGCCAAGCAAGCGCGGGGCAACGGAAGTTAGTCTGCAGCAAACCGCCCACGAAGCAAGGGGAAAGGCCTCATTCTGGAAAGTCCCCTCCTTTTCAAACTCAGGCAACAGCAGCCGTACCCGTCATTCCGCCATGAGCCACTGGATGATCGCCGCGTGGATGCACGCCCGACACAGACGCCTCGTTAGCAGGGTAATGGCCTCTGCCTCGAAGTGACACATTTATTATGGACAAGTGGGCGACGCGTGGCAGCTTCCTATAGGGCTTCGGGCGCATCGAGAAGCAGCGACGAGGATCATGGCAATTATGATGCAAGATCTTCGCCTCCCCATGTCATATCCGCATTTAATCCTGACGTTCCGTTCTACGATGCCCCAACGGAACGGCGGGCTGGGGGGCAATTGTTACGGCCATAACGATGACGTGGCCGGGCTCAGATACCGTCAGATATGATCGAGCCATATAGAGGTTTCTCCGGCCGAGTCAGCGCCACATTGCTGAGGTCGAGCTCGGCAAGGCTACTTCGCCAGACGACTTTCCAAGACGAAACCGCTCTCGCCGAAGTCGAGCTCGGTTCGGGGCTCCTCCTGCCACCTCGCCAGGCATCCACCCAGGAGGGGACCGCCTAGGCCGAGGTCGGCCACTTCTTCGCTCCTTCGCCAGGTGGCCCCCGGAGACGGGTCCACTTCGGCCGAAGCCAGGCGACCTCCTGCCACCTCGCCGGGCGTCCACCCAGGAGGGGCCCGCCTAGGCCGAGGTGGGCCGCTTCTTCGCTCCTTCGCCAGGTAGCCCCCGGAGACGGGTCCACCTCGGCCGAAGCCAGGCGACCTCCTGCCACCTCGCTAGGTGTCCACCCAAGAGGGGTGCACCTAGGCCGAGGTCGGCCGATCCTTCGCTCCTTCGCCAGGTGGCCCCCGAAGACGGGTCCACCTCGGCCGAAGCTAGGCAACCTCCTGCCACCCTCGCCAGGTGTCCACCCAGGAGGGGTCCACCTAGGCCGAGGTCGGTCGATCCTTCGCTCCTTCGCCAGGTGGCCCCCGGAGACGGATCCACCTCGGTCGAAGCCAGGCGACCTCCTGCCACCTCACCAGGTGTCCACCCAGGAGGGGTCCACCTAGGCCGAGGTCGGTCGATCCTTCGCTCCTTCGCCAGGTGGCCCCCGGAGATGGATCCACCTCGGTCGAAGCCAGTGATGCGGCACGCATATGATTAATGTTTTGAATATGGTGTTTGTAGAGCAATGAAACCTAATTATACATAGCATTGTACTCAACTTAATAAGATTTAAGGATTATATGAAAAGAGACTATTACATGATTAGATACAACTCTAAAACTAAGAAGGAAGAAGATCTAGACAATAGGGGCTAATGATTGAGGACTTACCTTGATGAGTTTTCCAACCTTCCTATGATTCAAAACTTGAAACTACTGATGCTCTGGATTGGAGAACATGGATAACAGTGATCAGAACCCTGGACTTGGGCTTCAGCTTGTTGGTTCATTGTCAAGGAGAACCCTATTCACAACTGAAGGACTTCGAAGGACCCTGCAATGAAGATCAAAGTTAAGGTTGAAGGATGCAAACATAAAGAAGGGATGGGAGAACTTGTGAACAAAGAAAAGATAGTTGAGAAGATCTGGCCGACTCCAATGCCTTTGCCTTGAGCTTGGATGATGAATTTCTAGGGAAGAGAGTGGCTTTGGGCGTGGAAGAAGAAGATAGGAAAAATTTCACACATAAAACTCAAGACAACTTTACTTCAAACTTCATTCATTTCCAAAATCAATCTCTTTTACAATGGGGTGTCCAAGGCTTTTTAATAGCCTTACAAAACTTTTGAAATTTGAAAACTCCCCAAATTGTGGAGGATTACAAGGGAGGTTGGAGGATATGGGGCCTTGTTACATGGGATAAGGAGAAATTCATGGAGATTCTCCCCAAATCGTGGAGGATTACAAGGGAGGTTGGAGGATATGGGGCCTTGTTACATGGATAAGGAGAAATTCATGGAGATTGGCCGGTTTCTTTGAATTTAAAATGCTTGGTCGATCTCCCTTTAGGTGCCCATTTGAAGGTGACGTGGCTGATGATGTGGCATCCCTGGTGGCTGCTTTGTTGGCATGGTGATGTGGAATTCCAGCTTGGTGGACCAAGGTCTTGATTTGGAAGCTCCAAGTGGTTTGGTGAACCTCAACTTGAAGTAGCTTGGACTTGATTTAAATAAACCTAATGGAACTCTAATTGAGTTCTTATTTGAACCCAGATTGAGACAGGACATAATTACAGGACTCAATTGGACATAATTACAGGATTCATGAAATTGAAACTAAGTAATTACAGGACTCTTAAAAGTAAATTGCCCTTTATAAGAAAAATTTAACCTAGTGATTTTCGATCCAAAGTGGAATCAAGTTAACCTTATTTGAGTGAGGTTTTATTCTGCTTCTTCTTCTGGTGTCCACACCAATTCTCCTGGGGTGGGCAGAACTCGACCCAGTCGAGTATGGTTCAGTTTTGCCCATATAATGCTCGAAGAAGTCTGGGTTAAGTCTTTGCAGGTCCTCTCAAGTATTCCAAGAGTTGTGGGACTCAGGTCGACCTTGCCATTGAACCAGGTATCGCTGATGTCCTTATTCCTGGTAGTAATGGTCTTGTCATCCAGGATTCTCTCAATCCTCTCTCTCTGCTCAGGTAAGGTTGGTGGTGGACACTCGGAAATATGTTCACTCTCAATGAAAGTTTCTGGCTCAAAAGGCTCACTAGGTATTAGTAGTGGTTCTTTGTATTCTACTAGGTCTGAAACATTGAAGGTTGTACTAATACCCATATCAGGTGGAAGTTCCAAAACATATGCATTAGGCCCTATTTTCTTTAAGATCTTAAAAGGTCCCGCTCCGCGGGCATGCAGCTTCTTTATGGTTCCAGGGGGAAACCGTTCAGGGTTGAGCCTAATCATCGCATAATCCCCTTCACAGAATTCTTTAGCCCTCTTATGTGAGTCAGCTAAGTGTTTATAAGTTTCATTGCTCAGGTTGATCTTATTACTGATTTCTTTATGCAGATTTGTGACATGCTGTGCAAAAGACTCAGCAGACTCAGAAACTTACACAAGCACTTACGAAATGCAAACTGAACTAGGCATCTTTATTGAGAGGAATTTTATTGGACTCTCTAGGGCCTAAACCTAACAGATTAATGACTCTCTAGGTTTGACCCTGGTCTGGTATGCACATGAGAATTTACCATGGGTTCCTAGCAAATGCCATAAGGTTTTCCAAACGTAGGTAGCAAAAGGAATAGGCTTTAAAGGCTCATGCAACCTAGTAATCTCATCAAAATAAAACTTAATGGCTCTAAAATTAGGATAAGACTTAAGGAAAGGCAGGAAATAGGAATCCGAGTCTTGGGATAATTTAGGAAAATCTTGAAACAGACCTTGGTTACTCATAATGACCTTAAGATTTGAATATTGATCTACAAGCGGGATGCTTCTAGGTAGTTGAAGGTCATCAGCAAAGTCTTCTAAAATAATGATTGGGTTCTTCTCAGGTACCTGAAGGAGTTCTTGTGTCGAAGCTAAAGTATTGGGTTCTTCCTGAGGGCATTGTCTTACGGGAACCAAGTCCTCACTAAATTTTGGTTGTTCTGATGTTTCAGGACTAGGCTCAATAATCTTTTCTTTAACAAATGTTTCCTCAGGTAAGGTATTAAAGTTGTTCTCTTCACAGTCTTCCCCTTCATATTCATCTATTAAACTTATGTTACTCTCATACACATATTTACTAGGTTCAGACTTGCCTTCTTCCTTCCCTAGCCCTTCAGTTTGAGGATACCCTAAGTCTTGAGTATTCATGAACTCAACTTGTACTTCAGGGTTCTTACTCCTATCATTCATATGAGCTAATGGAAAAGTAGGAGTTGGTTGGTCTAAGGAAAATTGTTTAGCCAGCATTTGGTTCAATTGGGCCATTAGATCATTTAGGCCTTTCAGCATGGTTTCAAGATTCGGGTCCATGGCTACACTGGACTGGGCTTGGATTGGTGAATATGGTGTCCCTGCTATAGTTGTCATGCATGCAAATGTACTCAAGCTCGAGCTAATGTTTCCTAGACCTAGAGCACAAATTAGAAGTCTAATTAAGTGAACCAACTAGCTAGTAGTACTTATGGGACTTAGCCAGGTAGGTGGAGGGGAGTGAAGGTCCCTGATTGCCAACCTTAGACACCAATCTGAGATTGGCCAGGTAGGCGGACCAAATCACAAGCCCTGATGCACCAATCCTAGACACCAAGCCAGTAAGCACACACCAATTAGCTGACACAGTTAACTTGACCCTAACCTGAACCCAATTTGTTGGTGTCCCTAACCCACTAGGGCAATTAACGTTCTACTCAATTTTAATTAATGGGCTGGGATCGATATGCTGGTTGGTGATTTTTGGGCTAGGGACAGGTGATGAAATCCTGACCCTATGTCAAATTGATGCCCTTAATTTGATTTCTCATGAGATGAATGAAATGCAAAGGTGCTGCAGAAGTGTGTTGCAGTTTGAAAGTGGTATGGAAAACGTGATGAAAAAGATATCCAAAAATTCTGAAAAACTCACAGAGGATTCCTAACTTATATGTTTCAATGTAAATGAAAGGAATTTTAAAACTAAAATCTATACTAATCTAAGCAGATCCTACAAATGAAGATAAATAAAAAGGACAGAACATAACCCTAATGACAGTGTCAAACTGCAGAAATTTTTATTTTTTTTATAATTTTTTTCTGATGATGAAATTTAATATGGTGATAACTGACTTAAAAGAAACAAGAAAAAAAATATTTCAATAAAAAATCAGTGACTTGCCTTTGGAGCTGCAGACGGATTACAGTAAATAGATGCAAATTTTCAGAAAACAGAACCTAATCAAACAAGTGCAATGGCTTACCCAAAACTTCAATCTAAAAACTCACGTCCGGCCAGGGGCTCATTATTCCCATGGGTCGTGACAGTGTACTAGAGTACACCCGCTCAGGAGGCGTGAATTTTAGATCTTGCTTGGATTTAAAGAAAACTATTCTACCCTAATGCAACCATGCTCTGATACCAAGATGATGCGGCACGCATATGATTAATGTTTTGAATATGGTGTTTGTAGAGCAATGAAACCTAATTATACATAGCATTGTACTCAACTTAATAAGATTTAAGGATTATATGAAAAGAGACTATTACATGATTAGACACAACTCTAAAACTAAGAAGGAAGAAGATCTAGACAATAGGGGCTAATGATTGAGGACTTACCTTGATGAGTTTTCCAACCTTCCTATGATTCAAAACTTGAAACTACTGATGCTCTGGATTGGAGAACTTGGATAACAGTGATCAGAACCCTGGACTTGGGCTTCAGCTTGTTGGTTCATTGTCAAGGAGAACCCTATTCATAACTGAAGGACTTCGAAGGACCCTGCAATGAAGATCAAAGTTAAGGTTGAAGGATGCAAACATAAAGAAGGGATGGGAGAACTTGTGAAAAAAGAAAAGATAGTTGAGAAGATCTGGCCGACTCCAATGCCTTTGCCTTGAGCTTGGAGGATGAATTTCTAGGGAAGAGAGTGGCTTTGGGCGTGGAAGAAGAAGATAGGAAAAATTTCACACATAAAACTCAAGACAACTTTACTTCAAACTTCATTCATTTCCAAAATCAATCTCTTTTACAATGGGGTGTCCAAGGCTTTTTAATAGCCTTACAAAACTTTTGAAATTTGAAAACTCCCCAAATTATGGAGGATTACAAGGGAGGTTGGAGGATATGGGGCCTTGTTACATGGGATAAGGAGAAATTCATGGAGATTCTCCCCAAATCATGGAGGATTACAAGGGAGGTTGGAGGATATGGGGCCTTGTTACATAGGATAAGGAGAAATTCATGGAGATTGGCCGGTTTCTTTGAATTTAAAATGCTTGGTCGATCTCCCCTTTAGGTGCCCATTTGAAGGTGACGTGGCTGATGATGTGGCATCCCTGGTGGCTGCTTTGTTGGCATGGTGATGTGGAATTCCAGCTTGGTGGACCAAGGTCTTGATTTGGAAGCTCCAAGTGGTTTGGTGAACCTCAACTTGAAGTAGCTTGGACTTGATTTAAATAAACCTAATGGAACTCTAATTGAGTTCTTATTTGAACCCAGATTGAGACAGGACATAATTACAGGACTTAATTGGACATAATTACAGGATTCATGAAATTGAAACTAAGTAATTACAGGACTCTTAAAAGTAAATTGCCCTTTATAAGAAAAATTTAACCTAGTGATTTTCGATCCAAAGTGGAATCAAGTTAACCTTATTTGAGTGAGGTTTTATTCTGCTTCTTCTTCTGGTGTCCACACCAGCCAGGCGACCTCCTGCCACCTCGCCAGGTGTCCACCCGAGAGGGGCCCACCTCGGCCGAGGTCAGGCCGCACGTACAGAGAAGATCCCAAAGAAAGAGGCGCAGGTTCCGAGGTCGTCCCTCGAGCCGTGCGCATCACAGGCGACGCCCCGTACGGATGGCGGCGGCACGTGAAACACCATTTTCATCAGCCCGACAGGTCCCGCAGTCGAGAGGCACGGTTCTGACAAAACAGGGCCCATAGACGGATGGCGCCTACACTTGGGAAGGAGAGCGCTCTCACTGGGCCCGAGGTCTGACCGGCCGCCTTACCGGCACCACCCCCCTTCTGTCTTTGCCCTTTCCCCGCTGGACTCGGCGGACGAGGTCGGAAAGCCGCCTGGCCCTCAACACCGAAAGGGGAAAGAGAAAAGGATGGGGAAGGGGAGCCTCCCAGGAGGAGAAGACAGGCGAACAGCGAGAGGAGATAAAAGGAAGGAAGCTGGGGATGACAAGGTAAGCTGATTGGGCTGGGGACAAGTAAGAAACAGTGGCCAAAAGCCTCATTCCGGGAGTGAGATCCAAGGTCCCGAAAGGGGATCGCTTGGCGTGAGCTCGGCAAGGAGGCCTGGCCGAATTTCTGGTCCCCATAGCACCTTTCTTGTTAGTAAATTCTCCGAGTCTGGGACTCCTTCGGGGGCCTGTCTTGGAGAATCTGTTCCTTCTCGTCGTCTACTAACTTGATCGTTGGAGCTCCCTCGTCGGGATCCCCGGCCAGGGTCTTCTGACCCTCTCTTGTAGGTCCACTCCAGCCAGGAGGCTCCGGGAGCCAGGCGGTCCGGTAGGATCGACGGATCCGAGGCACGGGCGCGGCGACGAGATCGGCAACACTTTGCAATGTATTCAACTACACTCTTGGCTCCCTGGTTAATCTCTGCCACTGGTCTAGAAGTCTCTGGTGGTAGGACATAGGAAGGTATTTCTCTCTATGCCTAAGTTTCATTGCCCTCCAGGTTACTATAGGAACATCACCCCTTTGTCTAATGAACCTCTCAACGTTTTCCCAGTAAAGCCTAGCCTGACGAATTAACCTAAGCTTCACAAATTTGCATTTTCTTTTCTCAATCATGTCATACCAATCAAAGTATTGGTCCATCTCTCCCTCCTAATCTATGTAAACCTTAGGATCCAGATTTTCATCAAATGTTGGTGCTTCCAACCTAATACTCCTAAGGGTTCACTCATCACGGTCTATTTGATCCTGATTGTGTCTCCTAGGGTTTGGCTCATAGACTGGATCATGGTGTGCTATCCTAGGGTTTGGGTCAAGGACTCGATCAGGACTGGGCCTCCTAGGACTTGGCTCAAAGAAATAGTCTTGATGAAGAGCCCTTCTAGGGTTGATGGGTGTCTCAAACTCAGGTTCAGTCTCTAACTCATTCTAGACTTCATGAGTTCCTCCAAGGGTACGAGCTTCTAATCGGTCAAGCCTAGCAGTGATGAGGGTTATCTGATTAGTCATGTTTTGGTGGGTCTAGGCCAATTGATCAGTCAAGTTCTGGTTCAGTCGGGTCATTTGGTCATTCAAAGATTTCATTAAACTCTCAAAGTTTTGTTCCATGGTTACACTAGATTGGGCTTGGATTTGCTGGTAGGGTGCTCCTGATCTAGTTGCCATGCATACTCGGACTCAAACTCGGACTAGGGGTTTGCTAGACCTAAAGCCCAAACCAAATATTAGGTCAAATTGACAGTCCGAGTTGTAGTAACTTAGCACATAGCCAGGTAAGTGTAAGGTTGGTGAAGGTTCCTCTTTGCTTGCCTTAGACACCAATTTAAAATTGGCCAGGTAAGCGAACCAACCCACCTTCCTTCGGGCTCTTGTCCCTGAACCACTTGCCTAGACACCAGATATAAGCACACACAAATAGGCTATCAAAGGTGGCTTGACACTTGATTCGACCCGACCTTGTGGGTGTCCCTAGCTCACTAGAGCAATTAAATGTCTACTTCGTTTTAATTAGGATTGAATTCGTTATGCAAGTTGGTGATTCTTGGGCTAGGGACATGTGATGAAATCCTGACCCTATGTCAATTTGATGCCCTTAACTTGTTTTACCATGAAATGAATGCAACAAGCATATGGATCCAAATTTCAGGTGCAGAAATCAATGTGTTGCAGTTCTGATGTGGAGCAGAAAAGTGATGTGTATCAATCTCATAAAAATTTGAAAAAATCACAAAACACTCCTAACTTGTAGGGGATATACCATATGAAAGGAAATTTAAAGATAAAATCTATACTATGCTGAGCAGATACTAAAAGTTAGATAATATAAAAAGAACAGAACAGAACAACAGAAATTTCAGCGATAGTGATGGAGTACAGGAATTTTCATTTTTTTTGTGATTTTTTTCTGAAGATAAAATTTTGCATGCTGATGAATAACGTAATATGGAGTAGGAAAAAATTATTTTAATAAAAAATTAACTACTTTCATTCAGACTTTTATGCAAATCACAGTCAGCCTACTCAGAAATATAGCAAGCAGAAGTTAAACAAACAAAGGTATTTGCATACCAAACTTTAACCTAATGATTCATGTCCAGCTAGAGTCTCATTATTCCCATGGGTCATGAAAGTGTACTAGTGTACACCTGCTCAGGAGGCGTGAATCTTAGATCTAGATTGGATTTACAAAAAAAATTATGTAGCAAGTATAAGTGCTATGCATGCAGAAAATTTCAGCAACCTACCTAAATACAGAAATTTACAATTAACCCTAACCTACCATGCTCTGGAAAGGGATATGCCCTACAAGCCAATCAATGTTGTATCTCCCAAACCATTATAATTGACAATATTCTAATAAAGGCATTATTTTTCATCATACGCTGTGTTTATTATTATATGATGAACCCCATAGATTAGGGCTATGATTTTAGGGTTATGAAGAGATCATACCAGTGAGACCTAAAGTCTTAAAACCTTAATCTAAAATATTCCTAGTCAAAGGAACCCTGAGTAGGGGATCAGGGATTTTAGGTAAGACTAGCACATCCCATATATACTGGAGAGGGTGATTGCTCTCACAGTCACTTATGTATGACACTAATACTAGGATGTGGGTGCTCATTAGAGAATGAGTTCACTGATATGATCCAACTTGAGAACATCTAATGGAGTCTTAGCTACATGTCAATAGAAGGTTCTCATAGTGGGAGTGGTACAAGTAATCCTTTGACCTAAGACTGCCATAAGTACCTTATGTACATGAATGCATCCTTTGGTTCAATCCTATTCATGACATTGAGTCATGCACAGGATTGATACTGGGAATGATGAATTGTATATGAAGGTAATGAGTAGGTCAACAAGGAATCGATCACTCTTAGTAAGAGGAGATTGCATCCAGCTAGTTATCAATTGGATGATGATTCAGGGAATCTTTGATCAAAGTAAAGATATTAGAGATGGTTTCTAATATCAAGATAATTGAATCATCAATATAAGATTGAGCTAGAAACAAATATAATATTGGATTTGACATATATCTATATCCATAATTATATTTTGGGTGCAGGCTAATCGAAGGATTTAATTGTACGGTAACTTTCTACTGAAGGGTAGTTTTGGTATTTCACTAGAATTTCCATATCTTCCAGGTAGACATGACACGTTGCTAGACATCAATCTTGTCTTGTGGGTTGATCAAATTTAATGATCATTTATTAGGAATAATCCTAATTGATCAAAATTGGGTAAGCCCGATTTGACCTAAATCGATTAGAAAGAGTTCTAATCAAATTAGGTCAACTTGTATTCGAACCCACTGCTGGCTAGATATGGAACCCAATGGGTCACACACTTAAGAGAATTGATCAAGAGTCATTTGCATGAAGACACTCTAGCAAGTGTTGCAAATCCTAACTTCTATTCGAATTGGATTCGAATTAGGGTTCCGAATTGATTCAATTTGGATTCTGATTGGATCTAATTAGACCCTAATTGAGGTTTTAGGGATTATGGCTAACCCAATTGGCTAACCAATTACTTAGGCTAGCATACCACCCGCCCCTTAGCCCTTGCATGCCAAAAACACCAAGAGTCCATGTGCTTATGGACTCTTGGCGCGCCATATGGAGGAGTCCATGGGCGCATGGACTCTTGGCGCGCCCACTTAATTCTCCGATGAATTAAGATGGGGCGGCATTCTTTCTGATTTTTAGCGCCTCACTTGTCATCCCTTGGATGGTAATCTAATGGGTGGTGGGGTTTTAAGAAAGAAAGAAAGCGATGTTTCTTCCGGGTGCGTGAAATCGTATCTCTTCGGAGATTCAAGTTTCGCGACTTCTTTCTCCCAATCGTCGCGACTTCTTCCTTTAAGAAAAGCCATGAGAATTGATCTGGAAGGCCATGAGAATTAATCCAGATGGCTGTGAGAAAGAAGAGAAGGGCGTGAGAAGAAGGAAAGGGCGTGAGAAGAAGGAAAAGGGCATGAGAAAAAAATGTTTACGGAGAGTTGTGAGGGCGCCTCTCTGAAAACTATATAAAGGAATGGAAATCAAAACTTCATAAATTCTAAAAAATTATATTTTTATTCTTCTTCCTCTCCTAAAGACTCTTTCTCCCTTTTCTTGTTTTTGCATTGTTTCCTTTACAGAGTCACCTCTATCGAAACTCTACTACTGAACAAGAACAAGAGCGAAAGTCTCCGACGGTAAAGGAAAGAAAGAGTTCTGTTTTTATTCTTTCCTTTCTTTCTTACATTAAGACATTCTTGTCTTAATTTCTCCTCCAATTTAAGACAAGCCTAAATCCCCTTAGGACAAAGTCTTATCTTTAAGACAAGATTGTCTTAGAGGGTCAAGGTCTTAGTGGAAGGAGGAGAAGAGATAAAAGAAAAAAAAAAAGGAGGCAACCTCTTGTGTGGAAGAATTCCAGCCATAATCCAAAGAATTGAGTTCTAGAAGAAGAACTCAATACGAGGAACTATTGGACAAGAAGATAGTGTTCTTGGTCATTGCTCTATGTGGATCACCAACGGAGGGCAGACACTTGGACGCCTGGTGAATTCAAATAGCCCGTTGATCTTCAAGTTTTAAGTCTTCATAAATTGGAATTAGTGATTACAGGTTGGTATTCTAATTCAATTTGCATAGAAATGTTTGTCTTCATATATTCTAGTCTTATTAAGGAGTTCCTGGTTTAGGATTTTTGGTGCATATTTAATTTCAATTTTTGAAATTACCCTTCTGCTGTGTTGCACCGGATCCGAACAGCTCTGATACCATGATGATGGGGAACAAGTATCAACTGATGCATTTCTAAGAATTAAAGAGACTAAATGATGATGATGCAAATAGGCATACAGCTATTCTACATAAAAGAAACATAAATTCATGAAAGGAACATAGGAAAAAACATGACTAGAAAGAAACTCTTTCGAAGTAATTACGAAGGCACCTTTGTGGTTAGGAAACCACACAAGTTAGGACTAGCTTACTTTCCTATTTCAGATCTGAAAGAAAGTTATAAAGAATGGTTACCCGGCCATTAATATTCTGAAAATGGGGTAAGGAACACTCAAGATGAAGTACTTAAATGGCAAAAGAATTACTCTAGGTTTTAAGGCACCTGCACCTGATTCTTTGGCATAGTAGACCTTTATCTTGGAAACCATGAGACCTTGGGATCCTGCACAGATAGATAGAATGATTAGAAGGTTTAGATAGGAGTTTGGAGGAATGGAGAAGGAAAGTTGGGATTGGAGGAAAGAGGCTTAGGCTTGGCTTGAAGTGGATCTCATTTGGCGCCCATAGCATGAATCTTCTTCCCTTAGTGGCGTGTAGAACCTCCTTGAAGATGACATCCTTTGGAAGAGGGGTGGATGAACTTGGAATGGCTTGAAGAGGGATCTTCAATGTTGGCCGAATGGGAATGGAAGAAGGGTTAGAAGCTTGATTGGCTAAGTAACCTAGATCTCACACCTACCTTCTCTCAAGGGGCTTTGGCTAGCAAAGGAAAGAACTTTCAAGAAAATAACTCATTTCTCATTCATCAACATTACAAGAGGATGTAGGAGCTTTTATAAACCTTAAGCTCCCTTTCAAATTCAAACTACACCTCCTTTCATGGAGAAAATCAAGGAGCATCCTATGAAGATAGGAGTGGCCCATTCAAATTTAAATCTCCTAATTTCAAGGTGGGTGACCATAATGAGTGGAGCTTCATTCAAATTTGAAAATTCATGGTTGATGTGTCTTGGTGATGTGGCATGATTTATCCTCCAGGTTAGCATGACTTGTCTTCCAAGGTGGCATGGTTCTTTGATGATGTGGTGCTCCAAGTAGTTGGTGAAGTTGGTTGCACTCATTCTTGCTTAATTGAAGCCCAACGCAAGTAGATCTTGAACCCGACTCAATACAAAGCCAATTTAACTCTAATTGGACCCGAATTAAAATAAAATAGGACTCAATTATTCAAATAAAAATAGATACAGGACTCAAGACTTATTATAGGACTTAAATTCCTATTCTTCTATCCATAAAGAACTTGGCATTAGTTGAAGCCTCTTCCTGAGCCTGGTGCTCGCACCATGCGGTTCCTTCTAATCACTACTGAAGCCCCATGGTTCGATAGAAGACACAAAAACAAAGATAGGCTTTCACCCATGGATGGCGCTGGGCATATCCTTGATGATCTTGCAAAAAAAGGTGGTAAACAAATTGGTCCCGGTGTTCACATTAGCTATGTGACACTGGACCAAAAACCTGCAGACATTCTGAATGCTATTCGGAGTCAACTGTGCAGGAACTACTTGGTAAAGGCGAAAGATTTTGATAAAGAAAGGATGCAGGGGGAATCGAAGGTCAGCTTTCAAATGGTCTTCGTACATGGCCAAACACCCAGCAGGAGGTCTGTTCACCCATTTTTCAGAAGTGGGAAGGATTAGAGGAAACCCTTCGGGAACGTGATAATGTTCTCAAAGATGAGCAACCTTCCTAATGAAATGGAACTGGGAACTGACTCCAGACTCACCACATCATCGACCCCCGAGGGTCCGACTTTTTCTCTTTGGCTTCCTACAGACTCAGCCATGATAAAAGAGTGAGGCAAAGAAGCAGAAGAGAGATTCTACCTACAAAAAAGATTGATGGCCAAGAACAGGAAAAGTTGAGCCAAAACTGAAAGTGTGCGATTAAAGAAGCTTCCTCAGCCAAACCTTGTCTCCTTCTCAAATAGAGATGGAAAAGCTCCAAGGTAACATCTCGATAAATGGAACCATCGTCATAAACCCGCCACACCACGGATGCTCGAGGTAGCCATGCAATTCCAAAGCAGCCTAAGCTGATTTGATGTGGAATAGACCAGAAGTCATAATCTGTATGAATCGATGGCCAAGATGAAGCACACTCATCATCCAAGGGACAGGGAGGAACCACGACCGCTGCTCAAATCCCAACCAAAAGATTGGTTAAACCATCATGCAGCGGAAAGTGGAGAGACAGTCCCTGGTCCACCCACTCCTTTTTCACCTCCTAATCAGGAAATGACAACTATCCATCACCTGATTCCCAAATCAACTGGCAGTTATGGTAAACGGTCCAATCAGAGATTTCATAATCATCAACTATACCATCCCCCAGGAGGAAAATGATAAACCAGTAATACTCTCATTCTTCGAGGCAAATCTTCACTTCGAAAACTGAGAGTAAGAGGGCAACTGTTGGGATATCTCAATCCAAGTACGAGCCAGCCAACCGATTCAACTGGTTAAAGACATTTCTTCCACACCATATACTTCGGACCAAGGTATTCAGGAAAAATCAGGCAACTCATGGGCAAGTCAAAACTCTTAATGGGCCTACGGCTCCCGAAGACACGGTCTTCGGGTTATGTCGAAGATCAAGTTCTACGACCCCTGAAGATGAGGTCCTCAGCCCGAACCAAGGAGTTACCTTCATTGACTCCCGAAGACACGGTCTATGGCTTATGTTGAAGACATAGTCTTCGGCCTATGACAAAGATTAAGTCCTCGATCTATGCCGAAGACATGATCTTTGATCTGTCTCAAGAGGATCCGAGGACAAAGACATTCCCTGATTCAATCATGAAAATCTCCCTAAAAAGGAAGTCTGAAGATGAGCCCTTGACCTGTCTCAAGTCTCTACAAACATGACAAGCAACGGTTGTCATCGACTATTTTTGGAACATAATCATGGCATGTAACTCTAGCGGCAACGCCTCCGGTCTGGCCGCCAAAACCGCCCAATAACTAGCCACGATTCCAAATTATGAGAAAGAAATTAATTCCCCCATCATAACTACTGGAGGAAGATCGAAACCGCAGGCTGGACAACTCCTTCTAAATATTGGTAAGAGAGAATGCTCCAGGTAAGGCACAAGATATCCCTAAAAATTTTGGAGTCTTTTCTTTCTCCATTCAATCCTCCTCAGAATCTTTCCCATTCTATGGCTGGAGCCCGCCTCTGACTTAGGCATCGGAGAGTCCCCTGCTGGAGCAATTCCGGCTAGGGATTTATTTTGCAGGTAAACCAAGGAGCGGGCCTGCAATCTAGTAGCTCCGTTCGGTCAGAAAAGGGCTTGCGATCTAGGATGATAAATTGATCCTTGTCACTCATCATATGCCCTGAACAACTACTGTCGAGATACCATCTTTTCTTCAATTTTGGGCTGCAAGACATTCTTGCAAGATAATAAAGAAGTTCTTTTAGGTACCCATGCTAACTTTGATCCTTGCATGTTAGCGGAGGTGGTTCCTTTAGGAATCCAAATTCTTTTAATTCTATTATTAGAATATGTATTTCTTTTTAATGAATTACATTGAAAGAATTTATGTCCAACTCCATGACATGCATAACATATAATTCTAGAATTATGAAAAGATATACGAATTGAAGATCTAGATATTGATGTAGATGCAGATGTAACAGATTTTTATTTGTAACCTTAGGTACATATATTGAAGGTCTAGCAATGAATGCAGAAGGATTAGATACAAAAGCTTCTTGAGATATTGATTTTGAAACATAAGCTTTTGAAGGTATGAATTTAGTAGCTGAAATTCCATTTGAAATTGAAGAATTGAAACCAATTCCAGCTTTGTTTCCAGAAATTCTTTGATCTTTTAAAATTAACTCAAGCTTACTTGAAGATAAGGTTAGTTTTCCAACCAGTGGCTTGAGTTTTTCAACTAGTGGCTTGAGTTTTTCAAGTCATTATTTTCAACAAGTAAAGCTTTGTTCTTATCAAGACATGTATTATTTTCAGTTTCCAAAGCTTTGTATTTTTCAGAAAAGACATGTAAATTCTTTTCCAATAGATTATTCTTTTCTAAAATCTCTTCTTTCTCCTTTTGTAAAGAATTATTGATATTCTTTAAAGTCCATATCTTTACTCCAGCCTTTTTGAATTCAGATAGTAGATCATGAAAAGTAGAATTCAATTAATCAAAAGTAAATTCTAACTGAGGTTCTGGGGATGTTACCTCATCTTCGAGACCCATTAGACATAAGTTAGCAGTTTTCATGGTCTTTTCTTCTTCAGATGGAGTTGACTCCTCGCTATCGCTCCATGTAGCAACCATAGCTTTCTTTTACTTCTTCTTAAAAGATTTCTTTAACAAAGGATAGTCAGGATGAATATGCCCTAGTTTCTTACATTCATAGCTTGTGGGCACTTATTCTTTTTCTTTTTCTCTATCCTTGTCCTTGTCCTTGGAGTGCTCACCTCATTTATGAAATTTTCTATAGTATCTTCTTTTCTTCTTTTCATAAACCTTCTAAATCTCCTCATGACCATAGCAATATCTTCGTCTTCTAGATCATCTTCGGAGGAAAAGCAATCATCTTCTGATTCTTCATTTTTCTTAGAATCCAATGCAACTTTGAAGGCTATTGTTTTCTTCTTCTTCTGATCATCATCAATTCTATGCTGCATGGCAAGTTCATGTGTGATGAGTGAACCCATTAATTAATCTAGAGATAAGGTGTTTAGATCTTTCGCTTCTTGGATGGCAGTCACTTTGGGATCCCACTTGTCCGGAAGTGATCCGAGGATCTTCTATACTAAGTCTGCATTTGAATAAACCCTGCCAAGATATTTCAAACCATTAATAATATCTGTAAAGTGAGTAAACATGGCAGAGATAGTTTCAATTGGTTCCATTTTGAAACCATTAGCCCTTTTTATCAACTTTAATTGGGTTTTAATTTAAAAGCCTAATTAAGTATGGTTGGTTCAATTAGTTATTATTTAGTTGAGTCCATGTAATTAGTTGAGTCATTGAGTCCTGTATTACAAGAGGGGACCAAAGATAGCATCCCATGTGCACCCAATTGAAGACTCAAGACAATCCATGTGCTAGCCCAAGTCACAACCTCTTCTTGTCACCATTTTTATCAAGGATTTTGACATCTACACATGTCTTTGGGACAACACCATTTGGACAATTCATTTTCAGACAAGAACACATGCCTTGTCACTTTTGTTTGGACATCTCACATGCCATGTGTTTTATTATTTTTGGTCGGCAAAATGAAGACAAGATTGATGCCCCCCTTTTGAGATAAGTAAAGCAGAAGGACTCCCCAAGATGGTGCCCTCCCACCCAATTTTCCATGCCAAAATCACTTCTTCTTATCGCCCACTTCAAGCAAGAGTCCTAGGAGTTTTAATCACTTAAGGGGAGAAGGTTCAATGGTCTTCTACTTCAAGAGTTTCAAGCAATTATGATGGAAGCTGCTTAAATCTCTTGAACTCAAGAGTTTCACCAAAACTCTTGAGTCTTTTTCAATCCAGACTGAGTCCCTCACCAGCAGACAACCACATCATCCAAACTATAGTGTCCAAGACATCCAAGAGCAGGATTCTAGGAGTTGTAGTCCAAGGGAGCACAAGACTAGTGTTTGTATCTCTTACATCACTGGTTAGGAGTCTATAAATACCCCACCAGACCCTCTTGTAGATCATCAATTTTATTCATCAATACAACAAAATTCTATCAAATTTTATTCCTTTGTTGTGTGAATCACGGGGTGTGAGGCCCTTCCTTTATTCTACGAAACATCGCGAGGTGTGAGGCCCTATTTATCCAGTCATCAAAAAATCCAAATTCACCATTTCTAAACCCTCCTTTCTTTCATTCTTTCCTTTCCATTGCTACTTTTAATTCATGTTTCTTTCTTTGTTGAGTGTTATAGGTGAACAGGAATCAAGATCAAGTGTTCTTGCCTCGAAACTGGCATCGTGAGGAAGATCGGACCTAGAAGCAAGATCTTGAAATCTTGTCTGATGGAGATCCAGCCACCGTCCGGGTATTTTTTTTATTTTTCTTAATTTTCTCATATTTTTTTTATCTTTCATATTCCCGCTATTCCACCTATCCCCTCTATTCCAGTTTTATTCTATGTTCATCCCAATGTTATTCCCCTGTTATTCCTATCATCTTCAAACTCCTAGAACTCCATTTTTCCATCTTTTCTTCCCATTCGTCCGGATCTGCCACGCCCGACCACCGTCCACCTCCCCCCTGTGTCGATCTCCTCGTGGGAATGCCGACGAATCCCATGGAACCGCCCACGGCCATGCACCCCTATGGCTCCTCCCATGGCCATCTGCCTTTATGGCCCCGCCCATGGCCATCCCTCTCCCTCGTGCCGCCATCCGTCGCTGCCTGACCTATCTTCGCACCGCCTGTAATCGGGAACCCGGTGTACTCGTTGAAAGTGGAGGTTCCTACGAAATGTGAAAATAAGCAGGACATGGTCTCTTGGTGCAAGATCCATCACACCCTCCCCAACACTCTCTGCAATTCCTCCAACCTCATGGCCAAAGATTCGAGGAAACATAGGCTTCTGGCCCTTAGCTTCCCAGAAGCAAACATCAGTGTGGCAAAGGGTAGTAAAGAGGATCTTCACACGAACCTCCATCACCTGCGGTGGCACGACCTCCACCTCCTCGATCACCAGAGGCTTCCCGGCCTCCCATGCGACCACCGCCCAGCCGCCATCGACACCGATCGGATCCCGCTGGATCCACCGGCCTGTCCACCCTCAATCTCTCCCATGAGCACCACCTCCTACTCCAAATCATCACCATCAGCACTCAAATGGTAGATCATTGCCATGCCCCAACCCATGCCATCGTGGCCGTCCCCAGGATCCACCGGCCCGTCTGCCCTCCGCCTCGACTGCGAGCTTGACATCGAAGCCCACGTCATCCGATCTAGTTCGCTCAATCTCTATTCCACGGTCACAGGAGGGGAACGTTCATAGATCCCAAGCAGAAGAATGGGCATGGATCTCAAAGCTACAGGATTTAGGATTACTAAAATAAAATAAAATTTCATGTATATCCTACTTGGTTCCTTAGTCTTGTTAGCCTATAAAAAGGCATCCCCTCTTGTAATGGTTAGTAATGAAGTTGAATTTTTGAGAAAAGTTTGGTTCTGGGCTGAGGCCCCATCTTGCCTTCGTCCTTTGGGATGTTGAGGGGTGTGAGACCCCGTCTTGTCTTCGTCTTTCGGGACGTCGAGGGGTGTGAGGTCCTAGTTATCTCCTATCCCATCTTCTTATCCTCTCGTGACCTTGAGATTCATCCTAGCACCTCCAAGTATTGAGAAGGGCATAATGCCTTATAGGTGAGAGGTCTCTTCGTTAGGGTGAGTCCCAAAGTTCATGAGCTCCAGTTCCCAGTCTCCCATCCCCATCCTTCCTTTGCCACCTCGACGAAGAAAATTGAAAACCAAAAGAGTTCAGCTATTTTAGGGTTTAGTTTCAGTTCGTCCTAGTCCCGAGAGGCTTCTTAGCCCTCCCACGGCCCTAGTTTGTTTAGGTATTTTCCCTTTTCCAAATAAATCAGGGTTCATCGAGTCCGTCCTGTATCACTATCGCTACGATCTTGAGAGTCCTGCCAGATCTACATCGAGAGAGCGATCTTTGTTGGTACACTGAACTTTTTTCCATCTCATAATTTCTGACTTGTTAAATAGATCTAGTTTACGGTGGTTTCTCAACCACCAGGTCTTGTTTTTTTTAATTACTTTATAGGTTTACTTGTGTGGGTAATTGAATTAGTTTCCTTCACTGTCTCCTTTGAAGTCTTCTATAAAATCTAAAAATATAAAAAAAAAGTTAGCTTCTAATTTTCTCTGTTAATTAGTTATTAATTTCAATAATTTAGTTTTGGTTTTTTGTCTCGCATCACTCATTAGCATTCAAAGCACAGTATAATAAATTCATTGCTTTAGCATTTAATTCCCCCATCTTCATGTTGTGTTCATCCTAGTCCTCTTCGGGCTTTGGGAAATCCACACCATTAATTTTGATCATGGGAATGTATGGCCCCTTCAGAATAACCTTCCATAATTGAAATTGATAGCTTGAATTTAGATTTTCATTCTAGCTTTCCAATATGAATAATTTGTGCCAGTGAAGAGTGGAGTCTATTGGTAGATTGGCCTTCGACCAAAGATATACTAATGGGATGAGCCATCAATCTTTACTCTAAATGTATTCAGAGACACTGCTCTGATACCAGTTGTTGTCCAGGTGGCTTTCCCAAGAGGGGGGTGAATTGGAAATTTAAAAAGTTTATGTAATTATGTGCTCTTTGAAAATCCCTTGAAGTGCTAAGTGCTATGATTAAGATAAATTAAAGCAAAAGTGGGATATAAAGAGAATGCACAGCATAAACACAAAAATTTTATAGTGGTTCGGAGCAACCCAGCTCCTACATCCACTATCCAAGATTACCTATTGGGATTTTCACTATATCCCCCACTAGAATACAGTCATATTGTTTTAACAGACTCATAATCCAAACCTCTATACTTTGATTTTTAAACAGGGCTCACCAAAGAAACCCAACACTTGGTTTTACTAAGATCACCAAGAACCCAACACTTGGTTTAAACATAGGCTAACCAAGAATCTATTTGGTTTTTAAATTGGGCTCACCAATAACCCAATAATTCAAAATGAATTATAAAGAGAAAGCAAAGAATGATAAACAAATTTTGTTGAATGATTGCCGATGTAGATCAAGAGAAGCCCAATTGATTGCACTTCAATGAAGATTGTTGGCTTCTTCAATTTCTTTAATAAATGCTTCAAGCTTTTGTTGGAAGTTGGTGAAGGCTCGAAGACTGTCTTGAATGCTCTTACAGTGCTCTCTTGCTCACAAAGTAGCTTGGATATTCAATTTAGCATTTACTCATCATCTCTTATTTAAAGTAGTTCAAATTCCTCAAATATATAGTCTTGTACTATTCTCAAATAATTTTAGTCGTTGTAGACCGTTGGGATGTGACATTTGACTATTGGAGCACTTTTTGGATTCAAATTCCAAGTTCTGGAACTAGCCGTTATAAGCCTGAAATCGACATTCAAGTCAGCTCGGATTACTCGAGTCAGCTTGGATCCTCAGAGTAGTTCTGGTTGAGTCGACTCTCCTCAATCTAGTCAGCTCGGTTGCACAGTGTTATGATTCCTCACTCTATAAGAGTCGGCTCGTCTTGATTCTAGTCAACTCGGATCCTCAGGCCTTCAAAAATGTAGTCTGGAAGAGTCGGCTCTTTCTCTTTAGAGTCGGCTCGGTTGGCTGTAGTTCTCAGAGCACTTTTTTTGGACTCTGGAGGATTCGGCTCGAATCTCTGAAAGGTCGACTCGGATGTCTGACTGAATGATAGAGTCAGCTCAGACTTCTTTCGGGTCGGCTCGGTTGTCTGATTCAAAAAATCATGAACTGGACAAGTCGGCTCGGGTCCCTTAGAGTCAGCTCAAATATCTGTGTGCCAGAAATCTTCATGTATGCCATGTGCCAGAGTTGGCTCTCTTCTCTTCAAGTTGGCTCGAATGAAATCTTTAATGAATTGTTAGCTTTTCTCCAAAAATCATCTAGTAAGTCTTCAAAGTTTCAAGATGCCTTCAAACTCTTCTAACCAAATTTTTAGGAAACTTAAGCTTGAAACACATCTAGAAGTAACCCATTTTTATGATTTTTACTTAACTTTTTCTTTGGGTTGTTCTTTACATGAATCACTTATAACATAACTCATTTTAAAACTAGGAATGTAGGAGTTAAAATTAAACAATGAAATCATCCTACAAAAACTTGTAAAATAGTTGAAGAGTTGTTAGTAAAACAAATGCATGCTCCAATGTTGGGTTATCATCAAAATCACTTATGGGGTTAACAAGAGTCGACTCGGATGCCTGACTGAATGGATGAGTCGGCTCGCCTGTCTAATTCAGGAAATGATGCACTAGATGAGTCGGCTCAGATTTGTGTGCTAGAATCCTTCATGCATGTCGTGAACTAAAGTCGGCTCCCTTTGCTTGAGTCGGCTCGGATGAATTTTTCAGTAAAACTTTTATTTCCTCTCTAGATTACATCTAGCAATATTCTAACATTCAACATTCTTTCCAACTCAATTAATAATTAATTCTAAGGAACTTAAGCTTGAAAACACTTAGAAGTAACCCATTTTCACAAGTATTTCTTTAATTTTTCTTTGGGCTCTTCTTTACATGACACATCTACAGCACAACTCATGACACATAATAAGATTGTAGGAGTTGCAATTGGGCATTAAGATTATCCTAAAAAAACTTGTAATTCACTTGAAGATTTGTTAGTAAATAAGTGCATGCTCTAATGTTTTGCTATCATCAAAATTGCTCAAGGGGTTAACAAATCTCCTACTCAATGCATCAACAACTTTGTTATCAGTACCCGATTGATGTCTCAAAATAAAAGTATAGGCCTGAATGTATTCAACCCATTTTCCATGCCTAGCATTTAACTTCTTTTGTGAGTTAAGGAATCTAACAGCTTCATGATCAGAATAGGGTACAAACTCCTGTGGTAGTAAATAGTGTCTCCAGTACCTGAGTGCTTGACCTATTGCATACAATTCCTTATCATAAGTAGAATATTTCAATTTAGCATCGTTCAATTTCTAGCTAAAGAATGCAATCGGGTGATTCTCCTGACTCAAGACTCCTCCAATTCCTATCCCTAAGGCATCACAAGCAACCTCAAAGACTTTCAAAAAATCAAATAGCCTCATAATTGGGGCTTGGGTCATTTTGTCCTTAATATCATGAAAGGCCCTATTGGCATCCTTTGACCATTCAAAAGCTCCTTTCCTCATACAGTCTGTAATTTGTGCAACAATCATACTAAACCCTCAAATAAATCTCCTATAGAAAGTAGCTAATCCATGAAAACTTCGAACATCATGAATATTCTTAGGGATAGGCCACTAAACTATGGATTTTATCTTTTCGGGGTCAGCAAATACTCTTTCAACAGTCACTACAAAGCCTAGGAAAATAATCCCCGGAGTCATAAAACTACATTTCTTCAAATTTGCATAAAGATTATCTCCTCTAAGAACTTGACAAACCTATTGAAGATGGTTTAAGTGATCCTTCTTATTCTTACTATATATGAGGATGTCATCAAATATACTACTACAAATTTTACAATAAAGATTTCAAAACTTGAGTCATTATCCTTATAAAAGTACTTGGCATGTTCGATAAGCCAAAAGGCATCACCAACCATTCGTATAAGCCATCCTTGGTCTTAAATACAGTCTTCCATTCATCTCCGGGCCTAATTCTAACCTGATGATAGCCACTCTTAAGGTCTATGTTTGAAAATATGGTAGCACTGGCCATCATGTCTAGCATGTCATCAAGTCGGGGTATGGGAAACCTATACTTTAATGTAATCTTATTGATGGCTCTACTATCGACACACATTCTCCAAGTGCCATCCTTTTTAGGAGTCAAGAGGGCAAGAACGACACATGGGCTCAAACTTTCCCTATAAATCCTTTCCTAAGAAGATCCTCAACTTGCCTCTATAATTCCATATGTTCGGTAGGATTCATCCTATGATGAGGTAAATTCGGCAAGGTAGCTCCTGGGACTAAGTCTATAGCATGTTGAATGTCCCTTAATGGAGGTAAACAATTAGGGAGGACTTCTAGGAACACATCCTTAAATTCTTTAAGAAACTCTAAGATCTCCTTAGGGAGTTCCTTTTGTGGTTCATCATGAACTTCTTTAGCAGTCAGCATCCAGACTATTGAACCTTCAATAATTTTGTGCTCTAATTCTTAGTAGTAATTAGGTTCAATCCAGGTTCTCTCTCTCAAATGACTAGACCCTTGCTTGGTATTGTCTTTGGGTGGGGTCGAGTTAATCACAATTCTCTTTTCATGGTGTTTAAAAGAACACGAGTTAGATCGGCCAAATAGGGTTGCATCATGATCATATAACCATGGTCTACCTAGAATGATACTACTAACCCACATTGAAATCACATCACACCATACTTTCTCTTGGTAAGATTGAATTTGGACTGGGACCTGGCTTTGTAACCTAATAGGAATGGATGTCGCATCAATCCAGGATACCTTATATGGGCTAGGAAGTGGTACTGTGGGTAAGCCTAAATTCTTAACAGCATTGGTAGATATGGCATTCACACAACTTCCACTATCTATTATCTATAATAATCTTGCACACTTTATCTCCTAGCTTAATAAAGGTTTGTACAATATTTGTCCTACGCCAGTCCTTATTCTTCTTAGCCTGAGCCAGAATACACCAAACTATACCTAATAGTCAGATGACTCTATGGGCTCTTCATCACCTTCAAACTCTTTTACTAAATCTTCCTCAGCTTCATAAATTTTTTCTTCAAATTTCTTAACATTTTCTAGATTCTCTTCTTCACACTCACCTATATGTAAGGTCCTTACTGGCCAATCAGCAGCAAAATAGCCTATTTTATGACACCTAAAACATACTGTGTTCTAGTTCCTATCTCTTTGGACTACAGGTGCCTTTCCTTATCTTCCCTACGAGCTAGTTGGGAGGAAGGATTGGGTCGGCTAAGTGGGAATTGGCTCGGGCTAGGTCTACTCCCAGAGGTATTGAACCTATTTTGCTCAGGTTGATTGGTGACAGGTCTCCTCTGAAATCATTCGCAATCCCTAGCAATCTGGTAAGCTTGATCTAAGTCACTAACCTCTCTCAAGAATAGCTCCCTCTGGATATCTTCATGTAAGCCAGCTCTAAACCTCGATAAGGTAACAGCTTCTGATTCGACTACACTACACCTCATAACAAACTCATCAAATTTGGCTATATACTTAGCCACAGATTTATTTCCTTGAGTCAATTTTTGCCATTGATCCAACAATTTTTGTTCATATGAGAATGGTAGGTATTTCTCTCTAAGCTTTACCTTCATTACACGCCATGTATCTATAGGTAAGTCACCTCTCTATCGGTTCAGTCGCTCCATATTTTTCCAATACAATCTAGCCTCTCGGACTAGCCTAAGCTTAGCAAATTTATATTTCCTCTTCTTTGACATCTCATACCATTCAAAGTACTAGTCTATATCATTCTCTCAATCTATATAGACCTTAAGATCTAAACTACCCTCAAATGTGGGTGCATCTAATCGAATGCTCCTAAGAATCCTTTCTTCCTGGTCATTCATAGTAGGAGTATGGCACCTAGGGATTGGGTCAGGAGTAATTTCCTTATGTTGGCCTCTACCTCTTGGATCTAGGGGAGTGAGTTAGGCTCTTGGAATTGGGGGAATGGGTCTAGGCATCTCAG